>OY986979.1:17652451-20295734 GCA_963920545.1 Lepidium didymum
GTACGGAACAGTGTTAGAAAGTTTGAAACAAACATATAATAATTCCGTACAGACAAAACCACGAGGTAGTTGACATATGATGATACTCAACTCTGGCTAATGACAATTTCTTCACTTCTTTTATGTGTCGGTACGTCTCAATCTATTAGTATACAACTACAAGTATTCATCATTGACCACTCATGTAATACATATACAACACAAACCCAATATGTAGTTCTGCAAGATGTCTGAATTTCAGTGAAAAGTCCTTTGGTATTGGTATCTTTGCTTGTGTGCACTGCGAATCTCTATGCTTTGATGAATTAGTAATTAGATAAACTTAAAACAAAAAGCACAAATGATGGAAGCAGAGATTAATTACTTGATTAACTGTGAGAGAGGCGTGAAGGTACAAAGAAAGAGAGCTTCTTTTTGGGCTGCAGAAGCGTGTTCTTAAGAGGCCCCACTATACTGAAGAGAGCAAATAAAAAAACACAGCTGAAACACAAATGAGGAATTGCATTTAATGTTGTAATCAAGTAATATCTACGAAATTTCCTAACCGTGCTTGTTGACGGTGGTCAGCATTGAGTTTTTATAAAATCCAGACTCTCTAAGACAAAAAATGCAACGATTACACCAACAAAGAAGCAAAAACACCAACCAGAGCTTTACTTCCACTGTTGAGTTTCTGAGAATGTGCAAAAAGTTGAAGGTTATCATGAGAAAGCTACAAACTTGCTGCTTATTCATTAGATTCTCCAAAAGGGTAGAGAATTGTGGTGAGTTTGAGGAAGATGAGGGTAATGCTGCAACAATGATTCCAAGTGATGTAAAGGAAGGGCATGTGGCAGTGATTGCAGTTAAAGGAGAGAAAGCTAAAAGGTTTGTTTTGGAGCTTGAAGCATTGAACAAACCTGAGTTCAGGAGACTACTTGAACAAGCGAAAGAGGAGTTTGGATTTCAACTCACAGGACCTCTGACTATTCCGTGCCAGCCAGAAGAAGTACAGAAGATTCTTCAAGAAAGTAGAGATTCTTAATTTTTGATTTGTAGAGAAACCATTGTTAGTTGAGATTCTTTTCCTACAAGAATTAACCATTCTTTCTCTTATTACAGAAACATGTTAAGGAATATGTATAATGTTTTGGTGATACTTCATTTTACCTCTGAACAGTTATTTGCTTAAGAGGTTTTTTTTAAGCAGCTTGATATCACACACCATTATTGTAGCTTCATTGGATGTATTTTCTCCCTAAATTATGAAGCAATTTATCTACATTGCGAGTAACATTTGGATACAAAACTGAACCAGTCATTCGTTACAACAATAGAACCTAAAAGTGATGAGGCTACTGAAACTGAAAGCAAGCTGCTTCAGATTTTAGCAACCATTGGACAGCACACAGCATTGGGCACCAAGAGATACCAAACACACACAACCGGAAAGAGGTAGTGATAATCTAACTGGAAGAGACAGTTTGGATAATGCCATAGCTTAGATTCAACCATAAGAAAAGAAAACAGATAATAGTTAGAGTGATTGATCAATACAAAAGGAAAAGAGACCTTAGAATCCAACATAACTACAAGGAACAGATCGAAAGCAGTAAAGCTAAAATTTCCAAAAGTTGCACGAGCTATTTTGTTTCTCTTCTGGTCATAAAGCAGCCGAGAAGATCTTATGCAGAGGCTTCTATGGGAAGTAGACAGGCCAGTTGTAATAGTACGAGTCTCTGACTTCTTTCGGTATCTTATTCCACTGAGAAACAAAGAGAACAAGCAAATAAACTTGTGATCAATGCTGTCATTAGTTACGTAATGAAAAGATAACTAAGAGTTATTAGGTTAAAGTCTGAACCTTGAATTCGTAAGGCTGGTTCTTAGCCCTTGCTTTTTTCCAATGATGTTGCTCAAACAGCATCCACTTGTCATGATAACTGCCATATCAAACAGTATGAGAGAGGCGTGAAAAACTGACTTTGAATCAGCCACCTCTAAAACATGCTTATTTAATTATCTACAAGGCCTTAAACACAGTTGATCATACTAACTCTCTTGAAGCCAATCATACTATCATACAAATGAAGATATGAACAAGAGAGGCTATGAAGTTACAGTCTCCATAAGGACCAATCCCATTAACTAGTAGCTATATCTATGATAACAACTTAACTCAGTTTGTCCAAAAGACATTAAAGACTTAATCTGTGATATATAATGTAGCAGCAACAGAAGAATTTCCACAGTTAACTAAATGGAATCAATAGCTATACCGGAATCTAATTCAGCAGAAGCAAGTCAGAGAAGAACCACAAACATGAACTACGAATCCAGGAATTCGTATACAGAGTAAGAAATTATACACACGAAAACACACAAAGCCCCAAAAATGGAATTCGAATACTCAAAAGCGAGAGAGCGAGTATAATTACTTGAACTGGTTGGAGAGTTGCCACATGTAAGGATTGACCCAAGTGAGGGCAGAGAAAGCAGCAGAACCAATCCAAATATTCACAAATCGATCGGCATCTGCATGTGGAACTCCTGGATCTCCTCTGTAAGCATTTCCAAAGTACTTCTCCATTTCTTCCTCCCTATCTCCGTCGCTCACTTTCTCTCTGTAGTTTATCTTCTCCGACGATTTCTGGATGATTTAAAAACCTTTTCTTCTGCTAACCTCTTGTTTGGTAACAGCGATTGTAATATCCTATCCAAGGAAAAGACACAAATTGTAAGTAAAAAGGAAATAAAGGAATTTTCTTTCTCCATCGAATATACCATCAAGGCCCATTTTTATATCCACGAAAAGACGAAGCAAAACGACACTAAAACCTATCGTTTTAGTTGCGTGGCTCTTTTTTTTTTTTGGGAAGAACCAGAGAAGGCAAACACTAATAAAGAAGGTCTGATTCTTCACCGTCTTCCTCGAATCAGGGTTTTCTGAAATTAGGTTTTTTAATTATGCGAGGCGGTGGCAAGAGAAGATCAAACGGTGGTGGTTCTGGGAAAAGCAAGGCTAAATCTCCTGGACAGAGCACGAGAAACAATCATAATTCCGCGGGGGGCTCTTCGTCCGGTGGTCGTCGCCGACGTCAGAATAACTCTACTCTGTTTGTTGAAGGAGGCATTCTCTCAGATTTCCGCAGAGATCCTAACTTTTCGACGCCATCTCGAGGAGGAAGCTCTTCGGGGAAGGGATCGAAATCTAGAAGCACAGATCGTGTAAATGCTTCTGCTTCCACGAGTGATCCAAGGAAATGCCGTGGCCAAATGTATGGGTATCAGTATCCTTCCGTGCATTTTGAGGAAGGGTTGGAGCGAAGATCAGGCCTTGAAAGTGATCAAATGGATGATTCAAATCCTATGGTGTTGGGGAAGTCAGAGGCGACTCAAATTGTTGCATTTCTGGATCAAACGCCTTCTTCATCGAAAGGGATTAAGGTAAATTATGATTACGAATACGAACCAAGTTTTGTTTTGGGTGATGATTCTCATAGAGGGTTGGGATTTTGTGATGATTCTGATGCTGCACCAAGTGATAGCCTGTCTAATCCAAAGGCATTGGGTGATCAAGGTGGTTCACTTCCTCTCGAGGAGGAGGTTAATGCTGCAGAGGAATCTGGTGCAAATGAAGATGAAGTGATGCCTGATGTTCTGAAAACACCGAAAAGGAATTCAGGTTTTATCTCTATAGGAGGGATGAAATTATACACTGAAGATATCTCTGGTGAAGAGAGTGGTGGAGAAGAAGGGATTAATGATGATGATGAGGATGAGGATGATGAATCTGGAGATGAAGGCAGCTCTAGATCTTCTGAATCATCTGAGAGCGACAGCTCGCAAGACATATTTGGATGTGGCTCCGAGATTGATGACGATGTTGCAAAGGATTACTTAGAAGGCGTTGGTGGCAGTGAGATTATGTTGGATGCTCATTGGTTGGCAGAACAATCGTTGGATAAATTGGATTTGTCAAGTGATGACAGTTCTTCAAGTGATTCTTCTGATCGAAAGACACGAAAGTTGGCTGGTATTCATTTGCAAAAAGCTTCAATGGAATATGGTAAGAAGAAGACGACAAGAAGTCCTTTCACGGGGCATGGTAAGGCTACCTATCCAATGACTATGGATGACCTTATGTTTGTGAAGGATCCAAGAAGGCTTTCGGGAAAAAAGAATAAGAAGAAAGAGGTGGCTAAGTTTCCCCAGTCTTGGCCTTCAGGGGCACAAAAGAGCAAGAATTCACGTAATTTTCCTGGTGAGAAGAAGAAACACCGCAAAGAATACATTGCTTTGAAGCGTCGTGAGAGAATGCTACAGCGTGGTGTTGATCTTGCTGATATAAACTCTCAACTAGAGCGTTTTGTTCTGGATGGCGTGGACATGCACTGTTTCCAGCGTATGCATAATCGAGATTGCTCTCAAGTAAGACGATTAGCAGATGTGTACCGGTTATCAAGTAGCTGCAATGGTTCTGGAAAGAAAAGCTTTGTGACGGTGACTCGGACATATCAGACATGTATGCCATCTGCCAGCGATAAGCTTCGCATTGAAAAGCTAATAGGAGCAGGAGATGAGGATTGTGATTTTGCTGTCAGCGGAGGGTTAAAAGTGAAATCTGGAAGTTTAGATAGGAAAAAGGTAAAAGACTCGGCGAAAAAACGAACTACTAGAGAGGAACGAGAGAGAAACAAAAGCACTGGCAAGAAGAGTTCATATGCTGATCAACCTGTATCATTTGTGTCAAGTGGCATAATCAATTCCGAATTAGCTGTTGCAAAGACCTCTGGTGAAAAAGATACAAAACAGGTAGCTGAAACTACTCAGGGAGCCTCTAACAGAGCAGACATTGGAGCATTTGAGGTACACACCAGGGGCTTTGGATCCAAAATGATGGCAAAGATGGGATTTATAGATGGAGGCGGTCTAGGAAAGGATGGTAAGGGGATAGCACAGCCAATAGAAGCTGTCCAACGTCCAAAATCACTTGGGTTAGGTCTGGATTTCTCCATAGACACTGAAGATACGAGTCCATCAAGCAATAACAACGCTAGACGGAACAGATCTTCTCCTTCTGGGAAACAAGTGAAACGCATCTCGCATGACAATGGTGCCTCTAGTTCAGGAAGAATTAGAGACAAAAGATTGGGAGCCTTTGAGCAGCACACAACAGGTTTTGGTTCGAAAATGATGGCGAGAATGGGTTTTGTTGAAGGCTCGGGTTTGGGAAGAGAATCACAAGGCATAGTCAATCCGCTGGTCGCTGTCAGACGTCCTAAGGCACGTGGAATAGGTGCTGAAGGCTGAAGATTTCAAGTACTATGCCATATCGTTTTTTAAGTATTTTTATCTGCAGTATTCAGCATCTGACTACTGTGTTCAATTACTATGTTTATGAGTTGGGAGCAGCTTTGTTGTTACCTGACATAGTTGTTTAGTTGATTAATAAAACATCTTTTCGGGTTGTTTGAAAACCACCATAGATGCAAAAACAACCTCGACTTCGATTCTATTGTCACAGGAGTCTGTAAGAAAGTTAAGATATTTAGGAATCTATATATCTGATCAACTTTCAAGAAAATGCCAGTTACTTATGCAGGGCCAAAAGGAAACTCAAAGCACGTTGATGGATGAGGATTACTATTATCAAAACTTAAAGAGCTGTATAATCTCTTTTGGTGCAGTAAGAGATCAATTGTCATCCCACTTGAAATCCTCTTCTCCCACGTGTTGTCACGGAAAAACTGTTGCGCAGAGGGCAAGAAGTGGATACTCGGGCTCGTTACACTGATAGAAAAAGAAAATTAGTTGCGAGAATCCGAAGTAGTAATCTTTTTTACTTAGTGATGGATCTTTTATTTTCCCCTAGTAATGAAAGAACAGGAGGATTGAAACGAACATTAACAACATTGATTAAAAACCATGAAATAAGAGATTCAATAACTTGAAAACACGAGGAAAGAATCAGTATCACTTTCCCAGTAATCCAAAGGTTGAGAATTCGATTTTAAAGCTTTAATTAAAAGATATTGAAGTTATCACTAATTGTAGAGATCATCATCATCTGCTGCGGCGGCAGCAGAGGTGGCAAAAGGATCAGCGACTCCAGTGGTTGGACCTGAACCAGCAGAATTCTCGAACCTAAACTCAGAACCAAACCCTCTCGATTGCTGCAGTGTCTGAGCAAAGGCTTGGTACTTTCTGATGTCTGCATCACTCACACTCCTACGCGCAAACTTCATCGACTCCTCGAAGTGTGCAGCTTTGATCTCTGGTACTTCATCCACTCCATCTTCCTCCATTGCCTCAGGGTTCTCGCTCCTCCTCTTCTCCTTTTCAATGTCCTGAACAAAAACCAAGAGTTAAGTTCTGAGATTCAAGATCTACTGCAATTTCGATTAGAGATTAAGAGAACTCTGACCTTCTCGATGTTTTCTCTGATGGCATACTTGCAAGCTCTCTGGCAAATCTCAGTGATATCAGCACCACTGAATCCCTGTGTGTATTTAGCGAGTGCACTTATATCTACATCCTTAGCAACAGGAGATTTCCTCAAGCAGGCCTTGAAGATATTGAGACGGGAATCCTCATCTGGTAGTGGAATGTAAATGAGCTGGTCGAGCCTTCCAGGACGGAGAAGAGCAGAATCTATAATGTCAGGTCTGTTGGTTGCTCCGATGATGAAGACAGTTTTCTTGGCATTCATTCCATCCATCTCAGTCAAAAGCTGGTTCAAAACTCTGTCCGCAGCACCGCCTCCATCTCCTCCACTTCCGCTTCCTCTCTGGGTTGCAATGGAGTCGAGCTCATCAAAGAAGAGAACACATGGAGCGGATTGACGGGCCTTGTCAAAGATTTCACGAACATTTGCTTCACTTTCTCCAAACCACATTGTCAGAAGCTCGGGACCTTTGACACTGATGAAGTTTGCTTGGCACTCGTTGGCAATAGCTTTGGCCAAAAGGGTTTTCCCACATCCAGGAGGACCATAGAAAAGGACTCCCTTTGATGGAGACATGCCGAATTTCTCAAATTTCTCTGGGTGCTCAACTGGGTATTGAACAGTCTGCATTTAAACGACCACACAGTTTAGCTTAGCTTACTAAAAACTTAGGGCCAGATCAAGCAAGAATGGAATAAGCAAATTACCTCTTGAAGCTCTCTCTTGACATTCTCAAGACCTCCAATATCATTCCAAGAGACATTGGGAACCTCCACAACCTGCAAAGGAAAGAAGATATATTAGAATATAATAAAAGCAGAGATAAGAGGCTTTGATCTCGTTCTATACAAAACACTGTCAGTACTCACAGTTTCACGAAGTGCAGATGGGTTGCTGTTCCCGAGAGCAGTGTGGAAGTGTTCATTACTCACTGCCATGGAATTGAGGATTTCAGCGTCAATGGAGTCATCTTCCAAATCAATAACATCCATCTTCTCCCTAATGCATTGCAGGGCAGCCTCTGTGCACAGAGCAGCAAGATCCGCACCAACGTAACCGTGTGTGTCCTTGGAGATCCTTTCGAGATCCACCTGGAAAAAGTAATCACAAGAAGTTTAGTTTCCAATAAACATTACACTCAGAAAACACAGGCAAAGCATTAGAAATTACATCTTCGGCAAGCTTCATGTTCTTTGTATGGATCCTCAGCACTTCAAGACGTCCAATTTCGTCAGGAACCCCAATATCGATCTCCCTGTCAAATCTCCCAAACCTTCTCAATGCTGGGTCAATACTGTTGGGGCGATTGGTCGCTCCCATGACAATAACATGAGCACGCGATTTCAGACCATCCATTAGGGTAAGGAGCTGAGATACGATCCTCCTCTCAACCTCTCCATTTGTCTTCTCTCTTTTTGGTGCAATTGAGTCAATCTCATCAATGAATATGATAGAAGGCGCATTTTTCTCTGCCTCCTCAAATGCTTTTCGGAGGTTGCTCTCACTCTCACCAGCCAGCTTGGACATGATCTCAGGACCATTGATACAGAAGAAAAAGGCACCAGTTTCATTAGCCACAGCACGAGCAATCAAAGTCTTTCCAGATCCAGGAGGTCCATAAAGCAGAATTCCCTTTGGTGGCTTCACACCAATTGACTTGAATAGTTGTGGATGCCTCAAGGGAAGTTCAACAAGTTCCCTGATCTGAGCCATCTGTTTTCTGACACCACCAACATCATCATAACCTACATCATCTAGCCTTTCTTCATCCTCTCTCTTCACTGGCTCACCCTCACAGAATATCTCTGTGTCTGGAGCAACCACACAGTACTCAGCAGGATCTGTCTCTATAACTTTGAACTCAACACTCCTCATTCCTCCTCTGACTAGGAAGAGATCTCCCTTCCTCACTGGGCGGTATGCCTCCAGAAAATAAGCTGTTAAGAAATTGAATTTGTGTTCAGAAATCACTCCAATATCTCAGTACTAAACAAGAACCCCCAACGAATAATCATAACTTGCACAATTAGGTTAGAATATAGAAAGAAAAAAAACCAACAACGTACGTTTCAGGTAAGCATCAAAAAGGTTTCCAGTCACCCCTTCAACGGTATCATCAACTGGCAAGATGTGCACACGCTTTCCGTACTTGACATCTGGGCATTGATGAACAGAAATAACATCTCCCAGTCTAACCCTCAAGTTAGATCTGACTACTCTGTTCATTCTGATCTTTGGCTCCTCACATGTTTCATCAGCAAGAGCAATGCAGACTGTGTCCTTCCTTTTCTTACCCTGAAAGCCAAAATCAGAACCAAATAAGAACTAGCAGACACCACAAACAAAACAATCACACACAGAAACAGGATTAATGCAAACAAAAGAATCAGTAACTAAGCAAGTCTCCCCAAATTCAGGATACCAAATATCATAAATAACTGCTTTCAAAAGTCTACAAAACCCTAGTTTGTGTAGAACCACAGAAAGATCCATTAGTCGATCAAAAGAACAAGAAACCCTAATCTATGTCCCTTCCATAGAGAAACAGAAGCCAACCATTCGATACCCCAATCAAGAAGAGAATCCAAGCAAACAAAAGCAAACCCAACCTTGATGAGAATGGTATCACCACGGAAGAGTTGAAGCTTCTCCATGGTTTCAGGGTGGAGAGATACAACGGAGTTATCATCGTTGATGGCCTCATCGACGACAAGCCGGTTTGGAGACTTCTTCCTTTCCAGAATAGCAGTACTGAAATCTTTCTTCGATTTCCTGTAACAAGACAAAGAACAAGAGTAAAGAAGATTAAGATTCAACTTTCAAATACGAGATCACCAAAACCCTAACTCCCAAAAATCGGAAAACCCAGACTTAAGAAGATCCGAAAATTTTCGATCGCAAAACCAAAATCAGAGATCTGGGTACTTACGAGTCTGAAGATTCAGCTGGTGTAGACATGATGAAATTGAGATAAGCGAGAGAGTTCCCTCAGAAATCAAAGAAAGTTAAGAGCTTTTTGTTTAGCTGAGAGATCGATTTGTGATAATGGGATCTGAAAGAGCAGAGATTTTCGCAAATTATATCTCTTATGTTTCTTGTTGGAAAAGAGAGCTAGTCTTTATTTTCCTTTTTTTCCTTTCTATTGTCTTTTTTTTCTAGTAATATCAAAACAACTCCTACTTTTTCTATTTTTCCAAAATCCTTTCATTAGTTATGTAACGTTACAAAAAACTCCAATTGTAGTTGTTATTGGATTAACAACAAAATCATCTTATTTTATCCTAAACAGATTCTGTTCAAATTTTTATAATCAACGATGTCAAAATACTTGTGTGTTTATATTTTGATCACCTAATATTCTATTTCCCAACTACTTCTCCTCAATTTTGGTAGTCCTCTCCTTTTTTTCTTCTCCCAAAAACTCGTGCTTAAAAACCATAATTAATTGAACAAAAAAACTCATATTTTTGTGCTGAAGACTGTTCAGCTTTGGAATAAAACTCTTGATGTTTATATACATATATCTTCGTAATTCAGCTGCGGTTGCAATCACACAAAACATCATTTAGAATATTTCACAATCTTCATATGTAATTATGTATATGAGCTTGATCGTCAACTTCAAGCTTTCCAATCTCCATGAAACCTTTCTCAAGTCATTTTCTTTTGTAAGATGAGGTTGAAACAATTCATCAACAAGCTCTTACTGTCTTTGGGTTCCAAAACTTGCCAAACCAACCTCCTTCACCGCCACCACCATTGTTCCTCGTCTCTAAACCTCTCTTGTTCTTCCCTCCAGCGTCTCTAGAAGCTTGTATACTATTCATTGGAACTAATTGTGGGCTACCGTTCCCTGAAGAAGTTTCCACAATCTTGGTTACCATCTCTAACACCTCACTCATCTTGGGACGTGCCTTTGGGTTCCTAACCAAACATCTGTTGGCCACAACCGCTAACTTTTGAACCGATTTTATTGGGTATTTACCTTCAAGCCTTGGGTCTAATATGAGCTTGAACTTCCTTGTGTCAGATAGATATGGTCTCACCCATTCTAAAAGCTTCTGCTCTCCCTTGGGTTTGTTTCTGTCTACTGGTCGTCTTCCTGTGATAAGCTCATAGATGAACACTCCATAACCCCACACATCGCTTTTAGATGTGAGACGACCAGTTTGAATGTACTCAGGTGCTGCATAACCCATTGTACCAACAACCTAATAATGCAGAAGAAACTTGTTTAGCATTTTATATATTTCTCAAATCTTGCATTCGAAACTAAGTGAAATGCACAACTTACATCAGTAGAAACATGGGTTAGTCCTTCAGTTGGACCTAAACGAGCCAAACCGAAATCTGAGAGCTTTGCTTTCCAGTTCTCGTCCAAAAGTATGTTCGAAGACTTGAAATCGCGAAATATTATCTGGTAAACCATTAGATCAGGGTCAGTAAAAAGAGAAAATGAGATCAATAACGTCGCAGAGTCATGGCATTCATTACCTGAAACTCCATTTCTTCGTGCAGGTATGTTAAGCCGCGAGCTGCATCCTGAGCGATTCTCAATCTGAGGTCCCAAGTAAGGACTGTGAGTGACCGAGGAGATAAGTGGAATTCAACACTTTGGTTAGGCATGTATTCGTAAACCAGAAGCCGTTGAATTCCACGTTCATCATCTTCTGCACAATAGCCAAGCAGTTTCACCAAGTTCGTATGCTCAACTATCCCAAGAAAGTTTACTTCCGTAACCCATTCTTTGTGTCCCTGCAAAAGCCAAGAAATGATATAAATCGAGTTAGCCACGTTGATGACAAACAAATCTTAAGAACAAGACTGGAAAAAAGACTTGCCTGCAACCCTCTTTTACCGAGCTGCTTCACCGCTACTTCGACTTTAACTGATGGGTCTTCTAAGTTCCTCACTGTTCCCCTGAAGACACAACCGAAACCACCTTCTCCAATCATAACAGATCGGCTAAAGTTCTTAGTTGCAGACTTGAGATCAGTAATGCTGAACTCTCTCAGATTACTTGATCTAGTAGACATTGGAGGGTACGAGCCCTTCCTCCCCATGGATGACTCCGTGCTCGTCCCAGAGACATCTCGAGAGTTAAAATCTGACCCGCTTCGGTTTATTTCTCGGTCAGAGAAGTTAGACGTCAATGAAACCGAGTTAGGGGTCTTCTGTTCGCCTTTTTTGTCCCCACTAGAGAACAAGAAACACTTCATTGTTGAGAACAGGTGAAAACACCGTGGCTTCTCCACTGCAGGACATAAAGAAAACACTGAGCAAATAACATATACGCAACTAGAACATCAAAGCCATTTGAATTCATTGAAGCATATTATCGAACGATTAATCTACAAAGTTAGTTGACGCTTTCCCCCATTTGTTCTTACACATGGAAAAAATCATTTTCAGAGTTCCCTTTGTTTGATCCTATCTGAGTTTTCGAACTATAGATTCAAAAGATCAAATTTTACTCGCAGGTCGAGAGCAAATGCCTTTTTGACCCAACAGATCCAAATTTCATTTCTAAGTAAAACGAGCCCTAATCTCAACAGAGGTAACAGAAAGAATATCGAAGCTAGAACTAATCGAATTTCGCAAGTTTATTCCTATAATTCAAACCCCAATAGCTGAATAAAGAACTGTATCGTATTGAACAAGCATAAGAAGATTACAACTCACCTTCGAATATAATTTTTTGATATGTAGAAAAAAAAACTTTATCAGAAGAAGATGGAATTCAGTCGCCAGAAGATACGGATTATGATGACAGCTAAGGATTCGTGTTCATAATACAAAGAGATCTTGGATTATGAGAAAGGATAATTAGGATGTAGTGGGTTTAGCTTGGAAGAGAAAGGAGGACGAAGAAGAAGAAGAAGAAGAAGAAGAAGAAGAAGAAGTCGTCACACGGCAAATAAAAAAACAAGTCTTTTTACAGAGAGCTAGCTAAGTCAGCAAACATACGAGAAACTCAGAATTTAAAGTGGACAAAATAAATGGAAATGATTATTCTATTTATTAGGGTTAACAAAATTTGTAATATCCGTCTGTTCTGTTTTATCAGGATATTTAATTTTATAATTTATTTTGATCCAAAAATTTTCGGATATCTATTTTTTTCAAAAATCTACGAATAATCCGGTCTGATCCATTTTTAAACAATTAAAAATAATATAATACAAAAAATTTACAAAAATAATAAAAATATATATTAAAAACTAATGTCAATTTACAAGTAAATATTTTTCAATATAAATTTTAAAAAAAATATATATCACATAGTAGAAAAATGATAACATAATAAAAAATATAAAATAATTAAAATGAATTACAACCTATATTTTATTCATCTCTAATCATATAAATATACAAAATGTTATTTATATTATAATATATATAAAAATTAAGATTTAAATATTTATTGATATATGAATCGGAATAGATAATCGGTCTTTTAAAAAATAATATTTGATATTTGCTTCGTTTTTAACGGATATTAAATTTTGTAATTTGCTTTGCTCTAAAATTTTACGGATATCCAGAATTTTTAGATCAAATTGAAATAAATACCAAATCGAATAGGATTTTAGAGATATTTTGCCCACCTCTACCATTTATAAGAAGTTTCCAAAATAATAATATTTTAATTATAAAAAATACAAACGTTGAAAATATTTTCATTTCTTCACTTCTTTTTGACTTGTTCAACGGTAAGGTGCTTCACAAAGCAGCCAATAGATTACTAGATTAGTGTCTCTAGTAAACAGTGATTATATAAAATACCATTTCTTGTAATATTTCAACGTCAATTACTACTTTTTTGTGAGAATTTAACCACTATTTTCATAGAACTAGGAAGTTATTACATTTACAACCTTTCACGTATCTCCTAGGCGAGCTTCGCGATAGATTGTGTAGAGATAGTGATGATTGAGAATCGTCGGAATAGCCAGCATTTTTTGTCAGATATGGAGAACATTTTCCATCTTTGAAGTCTTTTTCTCTTTGATTTCTAAAAGTTTAAATTACAAATCTGTTCTGTAATGTTAAAAATTTCTAGAAATCTGATTTTTGTAAATGATACACTGACTCTAAATTTTATTATAATATAAGTTGAGTTGACAAAAAAAAATCGATTTGTAGTTTCTATAAGTTTATATTATTTATCGAATTATTCTCACTCTAGTAGTTACATACTGCAAGCTAATGGTTTAGTCATTAAATTTCAACTCCATCTTATCCTTACAATATATAGAATTTTATAAGTTTAAACTATATATCAGATTTTTTGAACAATATATATATATATATATATATATTGTTTATGTTAACTCTATTAATCTTATTTTGATCATAATTTATAGGGACTGATCATGAGATTTGCCAAATCTTGCTGGAATCTTGATTACATGAATTTAAGGACAAAGTTTATGAATCTCACAACAAAAACCAATTAAAAAATTCCTCGGTTTCGGTATCAGATCGATTTATCGGTTTCGTAAATTTTGTTTGGTAAATTGTATCAGTTGTTGGGGATACCTTAAACCTTGGTAACTTAACCAATTACTTCAACCTTTGTCGTGTTCCTTACACTACATACAGTGGGTCAATTTAGGTTTGGTTTAATACCGGTTCAATATTATCTGCAAAATTAATTTGGTTTTCATATTACACATTCACTCAAGTCACCTACCAATTAATAGATGATAAAGATAATAAATCAAATCATAATTGACTCGTGACCCTTTCCTTTTTCTAATTTTGTTCTGATTAAGCACAGAGTCTAACGTCTTAAACAATTTAAAATTGTGACATTTTTGTCTTAGTTACAAAGAAACAAAAAAGATATGTTAGTAACCCATGTGAGATTTGACATAAGATAGATACTTGTTTTAAATTAAGAATAAGAATGGAAAAATGTCACTTTAATCATAACATTCAACACTTTAAGTAGCTATTTTTTAACATTCTATTTAAATTGTAAACTTTAGATTGACTAAACCAATTTAGATTAGTATCTACATGCTGGAGAATCTTAAATCAGCCTCATAATTTAATGGTAAAAGTACTACTAAGAAAATATTGTATCGAGGAAAACTTTCTTAGAGTAAAACCAAAACAGAATTGCTCTCATGGATGGAAAAACATTATACATAGGGATTTACTCACCAACAATGTAGGATGGGCAGTGGAAAGTGGCAAGACGATCAATATTTGGGATGAACGGTAGATCAACACTCCCCAACCAAGCCAACCAATGGGACTAGCCATAGAAATGACTCAATACCTCACAATAAATGATCTCCTAACTCCGGGAACTTCATCTTGGAATGTCGACATGATCAAGAAAATTCTCTCATCCTATGAGAAGAACATACTAAACATTAAAACAAGCAAATATGATCATCAAGATAAGAGGATATGGTGCTTCTAAAAAAAAGGCGATTACACAGCCAAATCATGTTATTTTGTGGCAAGGAATAACAAGGAAACTATGAGGCCAAACAATGAGAATCAAAACCTGAATTGGAATAGAGAAGTATATCAATTATCTATAGCTCCAAAAATCCAATCATTCCTCTGGAAACCTCTGAAAAAAGTAATCCCTATAGGAGAAAATCTCATATCGCGGAATATCAATGTTCAAGGGACATGCATGAGATGTGGAAACATGGAATCCCCCCTATCATGTTCTTTTCACTTGCCCATACACTGCCAAGGTCTGGGAATTGGCACCACTGACCAATAGTTTAGTTTCTGGATGGAACAGTCACAAATATGATAAAAGGATTAAGAAGCGTTAAAGGAATGAGCAATCTACCACCAACATGCTTTCGAGAAACTCCACTATTCCCATGGATCGATTGGAATCTCTGGATATCGAGGAATCAACTCAGTTTCAAGCAACGAAATTTCAGAGAAATGGAAACAATAACCAAGACAATAAGAGAAGCAATTGAATGGCAAGAAGCCCAAATCAAGCCAGAAGCAGAATCCCAGAACAACTCAGGAACAAATTCAGAACATTGTGATTTTGAAGATGAAAAGAAGATATAATAACTTGTAAAATCGATGCAGTTTGGAGTACAGATCGACAAATCGCTGGGTTAGGGAGAATTTGGGAATCTGAAGAGTTGATTTCACCAATTCGACAATCAGAGGTGGAGGAAAACGTGGCATCTCCTCTTATCGCATAAAGTATTAGCCTCATATATGCAATGTTTGAAGCTCTACGTTAACGATGGTGCAAGGTGAGGTTTAAATTTGATTGTATGAGCTTGGTCCAAGCTATCAAGAACAGATTATGGGCACCAGAGATTTTTAGAATCTGCTCTGACATCATTGAAGCTTCACGCTCTTTTGAAAATTTTGAAATTAGGTTCATTAGAAGAACGAGCAACAAAGATGAGTTAGCTAAGAAAGCATTAACTATGTATCCATCAATGATTTTAATTTAATAAATGGAGAAGTTGCTGGTTGACAAAAAAAAATTAGTATCTACATAACTTAGCATAAATTGTTAATTCTATTAATCTATGTTAATGAATTCTGTTTTTAATAATTTAACGAGGTTAATAACTTCTATAGACACGGTTAATAGTTTATGTTTGGTTGCTTAATTGATTTAATCAATTAAAATTTACGATTTAAATCTAAAATTAAGATAAGTAGAATGTTTAAAGTGATTACGTAAAGGTTGAATGTTTGTAGGAGAAAGTGATATTTTCTCAATTCTTAGTTAGGAATGTAGTCTTATAAATTCGAACTTAACTCTAGTAATTTTAAGATAAGTTTGAATACCAAAGTTTGAGGGACAAACAAAGAGATATATATAAAATTAAATAGGCTATAGTTTAAGAGTTATCTAAACTAAGTATTTTTTTTTTATGATTAAAAATAATTTTATCTATATAAGGAGAGGTCAATGTTGTAGCATAACTAGTGAAATTAAAAAGATTGAGAATTTAGGTTTTGAGCTATTTTTTTAAGCTAATAAAGAAAAATTATTTTTTTATAATTTTTGATTTGATCGAATTAATGTCAAACATTAAAAACATGTAAACATAATGATTATGCACGCATGACGTAATCACTGAATTTAAATGACGTATGTATTCAGGATCTTTGCTAATGAATATTATTACGGATGATATACGTTAAAGGAATTTGATACAGAAATATTAATTTATTGAACAAAATATTTAAAGTAAAAATAAGAGAATTATGAATATTATAAAAAATAAAAAGTTGTAGAAGAGAAATAAAAGTCAAAGTCGTCAGATTCCTACTCTGTCAAAGTCAACAAAAAATGAGTCAATATTGGTCCTACTCTAATTCTATCAAAAACATCCGCAACAAGACATAACTTGTCAGATCCATTATTCTCTAGAAATTGTTCACTGCATCGACAAGAAAATTTCTACGAGCTTCGTTTGCATATAAATGTCCAAATATAGTTTCTATTAACCTGACTAATTCAAACTCTAAACAGAGAAACAAACTGTTGTAATTTGGGACAAAATTATATGAAAACATTGTCTCATAGGAATTAAAAGAGTTGGCTTTTAGTCTAGTGGCATGCGATAAGTCCACATAAGATATGCACACTTGCACAACCAAGGATCGAGTCTCACCGTCTACATTATGTAAAAATTTGGTTAATGAACCAGTCATGTTGTGGTCCAATGTTGACAGAAAAAAAAAGAATTAAAACACCCAAATTATAACTTGTGTTTAATTTACGGTCTGATAATGGTGAATTAGCTAAATAGAGTAAGCAGGATTCCTTGGAGTTAAGATGTAACAAGCCATGAACATTTTGTTTTGTCATATATCCGGCCAAGTAAATCTAGTAATGATATTCTATTAATCAATAGAGGTGAAAGCAAAAACAAGCCAACAAGAAAGATTCAATAACTCAAAGCCTCAATAGGTGATACAAGCAAACAACAATGATGTTTATTTTGGACGTAAATATATCACCAAATCTCAACCGGAGGTAAAACTAAAAGGATAGTTTGGGAAGGCTTTTGGTTTTAGTTGAAGTCTGGCTTCTCAGGGTAAGTGCAGCCAGACCTTTGGATCACTACGTTTGAAGCGTAGCATCCTGCCCTCACACACTCCTCAATGGCCTTTCCCTTCACTAGCTGGGATAGGAATCCTCCAACAAAAGCATCACCTATGAACACAGTAAAAGGTCTGTTAGTCCATCACGGACTCAACTTTTTGCTATAAGTATTACTATTACTGTATGTAGCAATAAATCTACTGTAACTATCCTAGGACTGAATGTAACAGATTAAGAGTTAAGTTATTCTGAGTGAGTTAGAAAGATGTGTTCAGTTAACGAGGCTGGGTTCTTCTCAAATACCTGCACCGTTGGTGTCAACGAGCTTCTCCTGGGGGAGAGGTATGACTGGGTACTTCGTCACCTTTCCATCCTCGGCAACAACTACGGGGTCTGCGCCTTGTGTAATCACAGTTGTCCTCTTGTATGTTCCGCTGGCTTTGGGCAACTGGGACATCTTGATAGCTATTTGCTCAACATCATCGGTCTGTATAGAATATACAAGGTAACAGATTCAGAAACTGTGTTCATTCAAACAAAAAAATAGGGCAAAAAATGGAGCAGAAACTGTGGCAGTTACCTCCCAACCGTGAACCCTGGAGAAGGTTCTTGCCTCGGTCTCATTGCCAAAAATGTAGTCCATGTACCTGGTCCAAGTAAGACATTAGATGCAGGTGTCTTGCTTTTCAGTACATTGCAAATGATTATTGAAGCAATTATTAAATGAAACAAAAAGATGAAAAGGTTAATATTTGCTTACGGTAGGCACTTCTCTTGAACATCTTTGAAGAATTCACAGATGAATGGAGCAGAAAGGTTCATTGTGAACACCTGCCAAATATGTGAACATGTCAGGATTAGTCATATTAAAGGCATACTGGTCGGGGAGAAATATCTGGTGCTCATGAAGGATCGTGTCTTGTTACCTTGTTGTTTGCAGCGGCATGTTCACATACCAACTGAATGGATTCTACTGATACCGTGAGGAAAAATCCCGCAATGTAGTAAAACTTGGCCTTCTCAACTGCCAAAAATTAAGTTTCACAAAATCTCAGATAACTTCTACATATGAAAGTATCAAAACTTAGATAGGAATTTCTGATAGTAAGAAGATGAGTTTTTTTACCCAAAGCCCAGTTCTCAGGCTTCTTCAGATGTTCAACCTTGTAGCAATTTGCAGCTGAAAGATTGGCAATGAGCGACCTGGATAAAAGGAAACACGCTTCAATACAACTCAGCAAAGGACTATGCATCTTATCAAAAATAATCATAAGCAGACATGAGATTGTAAACTGACCTTTCTCCACCAAGAACACATACACCACAAGTTCCGGTAGGTGTTGACTCATCTTCGTAATAGTGGACCTGGATTTAGAACACCAGCATATTAAAAGTGTAAGTCCTGATGATTTAGAGAAAAGCAGAAGCAAACACCAATAATTTATAAAGTTAAAGCAGACTCACATTGACACCAGCTGCTATAGCATCCTTCTTCATTGCCTCTCCGTATTTGTCCTTTCCAATGGATCCCATGTAACTGGTTGCCCCAGGGGTTTGAAGCATCCACTGGGCCACCTTGATTGAGTTCTGGGTAGCACCTGAAAACCGAAAAAAATCAAGAAGATGTCACAAATCCTGCTAAAGCACATAAACACCTTATCTCATAATAATCACACAAAAGATGAATTACCTCCAGCAATGTATTCCACATTGAACTTCTGGCTCATTTCATCGTACCTAAAAATACCAATTATCATGTGAATTAACAAAGATGTTTAACGACAAGTGGGTGAGATAGTCGCAAGCATATTCTAATCGCATCAAGAAAAAAGAAACTCATTTATTTGTCAGAATCATTTTCTTCTATCGTTTTTTACATTCCAGAGTTTCATTTAAGCCATAGAACTTGTCACATCAAATCCAAGTTCTGTACAGAACGTATCGAGATTCCAAAAGTACATATCCAAATCGAATTACAGAACAACTTGAAGAGTAAATGCTTATCAAGACACCTCTTTCCATAGTTTCGTTTGGAGAATTCAAGTGCAGCTTAATAAAATGCTGAAAAAATCCAATATGATTGATAAAAAAAGTAATACACTTACATGGGCAAATGTTTGTCCTCTGCGAGAATCGCATTGTTCAATTTGATGTCATATCTGTCACGATTGAAGAAGAAAACGTTAAGAATCAGAGAACCCAGAAAAATATCTACAAGACAAATTTAGAACCAAACGAAAATAATACGAAAGAGACGGATCTGGGGGAGCATACTTGTTGAGAAACTCTTGGTCGACGACGGCAGAGACGTCAAGGAGTGGGTTTCCCATTCCCAAAAGAATTCCATCGAAATCAGAGGAAGCCATAGATCACGATCTGAAAAGTTATCGAGAAGAGGAAAAAGAGAAAAGAGAAAAGAGAAGAGATTCAGATCTGGTAATGGAGGTAGGCTTGAAGTGTTTTTGGTGAGTGGAGTTTGTGTTTATAATGAAAACCGAAGTAGGTGTACCAAAGATAGATTCTTTCTACAATATTTTTTATTTTTTTTCGTCATCACAGTTTATTAAAAGGAAATGCCCAAAAAGGCCCACTACATCACATGGGTTACAACACTAATTTTAACAATGGGCTAAACAAAGGCCCGTAAGAGCATTCTAGAGAATACACCACACCTTTCTCAAGGCCACGTGTCGACGCCATGTTGACTCCGGTATGGAAGTCGCCGGACTGGTAAGACACCGCCGATTCCAGGTTTAGTCCGCCTTTCCTGTAGAAGAACCCATGTGAAGCTTCGGATGCGAAGAAAACGCCATTGGAGATGACAAATCCTAACCGCGATTCTTTCTCTCGAATCTGTTCATCGAAACTCCAAACTGCGTCTTGAAAGCGTGAGAATCACTCACCACTAGAAGAGCTGCAAAGTCCCAACTTCAATCTTCTTTCCGGAGAAACTCCAACGCCTCAGAGATCCAACTTCGTGGTCCTGAAATTTACCCACAGAAACTGTGAAAGCTTTTGAAGATTCACACTCCAAGATAAGAAGACGACAATGAGAAAGCAACCACCGATGATGGAGCACCAAAGAAGCGACCATCGCAGATCTGAAAATTAATGAAAACAGAAGAAAACCGAAAGAATCGGAGAATTACCGACCAAAATCGGATATAAAGGTATAGAGGGAGAAGTAGAAAACAACATCTGCATGACTTGCCGTTACTGTTCCTCTGAAAAATCAACATCGGAACTATTACTGGAAAGTACCAGAGAGAAAACTCTCTAAAAGAGAGAGAAAGGCAGTCTAGAGTGTTAAAGAGACGTAGTTATTTTATTATTTAATGCATATAATTTTACCTTATAAAATCGTGCAGAATTATAAGCAACCCAAAATTTTATACAGATGATTAAATTATATTTGTAGAGAAAATAAAACTTGGAAACAAATAATTTACTACGATATATAAGTAAGTGTCAATTCTTCTTTTTTGAGATAGTTTTTAGAAGTGAGTTAGACCCATATAAATATGTGACAATTCTCTTCTGAGTCCTCTCTTATAGATTAGTAATATAATACTGTATTTGTTTTATTGTATAAATATATATATATATATATAGATAGATTTTTTGCTTTACATGTATAGATTTTTTGTTTTAGCATATGTTTTATATTATTTGTTTGTAATTGAGATGTAGATTAATTTTGTGTGTATGGTTTTAAATTAAACATCGTAATTTAAAAGATTTGTGTTTTTAATTTAGATGTAGATTTATTTTTTATTTGTGGTTTAAAATTAAAAATAGTAGATTAAATGAGGTGATTATGTGGTTTCATAAGAAGAGGGTAAATTTAACTTTCTATAAATAGATTATTAGTTTTAAGTCCAAATTATTATATAAATATTCCAATTTTTTTTGTCATTAATTGGATGGACAATACCTCTAAATGATTTTTTTCAAATATAATTCATTATAAAATTATAATATATTAATTTGTTTCTGAATTCAATAAATTTAAACATTTTTTTGTTTTAACTGAAATACCAATATAACCATAATTTCCATTTTGTAAAATCAAACTTTAAATAAAATATCTATTAATATTTCAAATTTTATATAATATTTAAAAACATTTTTTTTGGTGGGAATATTATTTTTAAATTTTGATTTTGTAAGGATAATCATCTAATATTATTAGATAATTATCAAAATTATAAAAAAAAACCTTTTCTTATTAGTAAAAGGAATTCAAAAGCCTATATAAAAGACTAACCTTTTCTCTCTGGTCTCACAAATTTTGTCCTTTGTAAAGTTTCCTAAACGTAACGAAATACTACATTCTCAGCTAATATACTACTTCTTAACTTGGTTTTGTCGTTTGAGGGTTTGATATGAAGATATTTATTAAATTTCTTACTGGCAAATTCATTACTTTAGATGTTGAGAGTTCAGATACTATTGCAAATATCAAGGCAAAAATTGAAGATCAGACAGATTTCCCACGTGTTGAACAGAGACTAATCTTTTCTGGTAAAGTGCTTCCAGATGATGAAACACTTGCTGATTACAATATCCAGAAGAACGCAACCGTCTTTCTCGTGCTTCGTCTCCGTGGTGGCACTGGCATGGATATGGGCTTGTAATTGGGCTTTTCTTATTTTAAACTTTTAGCTGCTATGGGCTTGTAATTGGGCTTTTCTTATTTTGAATAATAAAAGTTTCCAATTTTAATAGATGGATGCGTCGGTGTAAACAAATATTCTAAAGAGAGAGATCCAACGAATCCAACCAAACATTTAAAAACACTTTTTTTTTGTTTCATGAGGACGCAACCCACGTTCTCTGTTCGTCAGCCCCATTACACTGTCATATGGCAGCTTATCTCAATCTTCTTCTTCTTTCACTTCATGAACTTCACTTCCAATGGAAATCTATTACTTCTTATTTCTTTCACTCATTCTACCGTTTTTTCCCGAACCCGGATCCGGATATGGATCCTCCGGTCCAATTGCGGCGGGATTCGGTGACTCTGCTTTCTTCTGTGCCATTGACGCTAGTGGTCGTCAAGAAGTTATCTGTTGGGGCAAAAACTATTCATCTCCATCTTCTCCGTCTTCTTCTCCTTCTACCTCATCTCTTGTTTCTTCCACTTCCGCTAGCTACAATATTCCGTCTATGGCGTTTCTTTCAGGTGGGAATGGGTTTCTCTGCGGTATTTTGTCGAACACGTCTCAGGCTTTCTGTTTTAGTTCACTTGGGTCTTCTTCAGGTATGGATCTCGTCCCTCTAACTTACCGAACTACTGCTTACTCTCAGATCGCTGCTGGA
This sequence comes from Lepidium didymum, assembly GCA_963920545.1. Lineage (NCBI taxonomy): Eukaryota > Viridiplantae > Streptophyta > Magnoliopsida > Brassicales > Brassicaceae > Lepidium > Lepidium didymum. The sequence goes on from OY986979.1 coordinate 17,675,272, forward strand.
AATAGCCATGTCTGTGCAGTTAGAGGAGCTTACTATTCGGATCATGATTATGGAACTGTTGATTGTTGGGAGATAACAAAAGCTACGAATAATAGTTTAATGGCGAAAGAGAATCCAAATTTCTTTGATCAGATTGTTAGCAATCTCGTCTTCAACAACATCGTTTCTGGTGATGGGTTCAGCTGTGGTGGAATCAGAGATGGTGGAATGCTTTGCTTTGGCCCCAATTCTTCTAATTTAAGGTTTAACTCAACTCTCGATAACTTCCAACTTTTAGCCGCCGGAGAAAACTCATTCTGCGCAATTCTAAACTCATCGCGTGAGGTTAAATGCTGGGGAGACGATGAATCTATCGTCAACTCTCCGACGGATGATTCTCGATTCGTTACTTTAACCGCAGGGCCTCACCATTTCTGTGGAATCCGTGAGGATAATCACGAGGTTGAATGTTGGGGAAATGCTAATTTCTCTTTGATTCCTAAAGGTTCAGGATTTAAGGCAATTGCTTCATCTGATTTCATTGTTTGTGGTATAAGGGAAGAGGATCTTGTTCTTGATTGCTGGATGGTTAACGGGTCTTCAACACTAGCTTATGATCCTCCATTAGAGTTGTGCAGTCCAGGGATTTGTCGAGCTGGTCCGTGTAACGAAAAAGAGTTTACTTTCAATGCAAGTATCCTCAACGAACCTGACCTAACGAGTTTGTGTGTAAGAAAAGAGTTAATGGTTTGTTCACCTTGTGGCTCGGATTGCTCTCACGGATTCTTCTTGTCTAGTTCGTGCACGCAGAACTCTGATCGGATCTGTACGCCTTGCTCGCTCTGTCAAAACAGTTCTTGTTCGGACATATGTAAGCTTCATAACAGCAATTTTCCAGATAAGCATTGGCATCAATTACAGAGAGTAGCTATCATCGTTGGATCCTGTTCATCTGCTCTATTGATCATCATAATTGGTTGCTGCGTCTTGGCACGGATTGTCACTAGTCCTCGTAAAGAAGACAGTGCAGCGAATCAATTCAAGTTTTGTATGGGAAAGTCAGATTTAGACACTGAGCCACTTGAAACTATTTCCCCTGCTCCATCTGTAACACCGTTTGCTCAAGTGTTTAGACTCTCTGAGCTTAGAGACGCAACCAACGGGTTTAAAGAGTTCAACGAGTTAGGCAGAGGGAGCTACGGGTTTGTCTACAAAGCCGTGCTAGCGGATGGAAGGCAAGTAGCAGTTAAAAGGGCAAACGCAGCAACCATAATTCACACAAACGCTAGAGAATTCGAGACAGAGTTAGAGATTCTCTGCAACATTAGGCATAACAACATTGTGAACCTCCTCGGTTACTCGACGGAAATGGGAGAAAGGCTTCTTGTTTACGAGTACATGCCTCATGGTACGCTTCATGATCATCTACACGGTGGGTTTTCTCCATTGAGTTGGAGCTTAAGGATCAAAATCGCAATGCAAGCCGCAAAAGGTCTCGAGTATCTTCACATTCAAGCTGAGCCAAAGATTGTTCATGGCGATGTGAAGTCTTCTAATGTACTCTTGGACTCGGATTGGGTCGCAAGGCTTGCAGATTTCGGCCTCGTGACATCTTCCAACGAGAAGAATGTAGACATTAAAAGAGATGTTTATGACTTTGGGGTTATGTTGTTAGAGATTTTAACCGGAAGGAAGCGTTATGATAGGGATTGTGATCCGCCGGAGATCGTTGAATGGACGGTTCCGGTGATCAGAGAAGGCAAAGCTACAGCGATTGTGGATAAGTACATATCGTTGCCGAGAAACGTCGAGCCCTTGTTGAAACTTGCTGACGTGGCAGAGTTGTGTGTACGGGAGGATCCGAATCAACGACCAACTATCTCGGAACTTGCCAACTGGTTGGAACAAGTTGCAAGAGATGCTTTGATCTTGTCTTAAATTTTTTCAAGGTTTCTGTGATTTTTTAATCGCTGTTATTATTCTTTTATTTGTGAAATGGCCCTCTAGTCAAAGATACGTGCAAGATTTGTGAAAATAATTTTATGTTTCCCTGAATTCACTTTGCAAGTTTTTCTATTTGAAAATCCGATCAACACAAAGCTACAGTGTTCGATTATAGATCGATCTAGGAGTGTAGACGGTAGAATATACTCACCAAATTTCAGCTAATTTCAAGTCGTATAACATTTTTTATTTGTTCTTCTTCAAGTGATCATATCAAATAATAGGGAATATGACGACTAAGTTTTTTTTTTTTCCTTAGAATTTCAGAGAGATCTTCCGTGGCTTTGTGTTGAGAAACCATTATTAAATTACTAACTCGTAACTCTGTTTTTTATTTGTTACGACTCATAACACTGTTCTAAACTAAAATTTCCAAATGTGGTTTCTGTATCTTTGAGATTGGACTAAAGAAAAACAAAAAAACATTGTACATATTTTGTGTTCCTCATGACAACATTGTGTACAGATATAACTGGAGACAATATCTCATATTGAGATCTAACACAAAGTACACAGTCCTCATTTTCCTCGTTTAGGACCACACACAATTTCAAAGCGTAACATATATTTTCTACTTGAATTTAAATCTAGTTGGGGTAAAAAAAGTACCTATTTTGAAAACGACAAATTGGAGTAAATGAATAACATTTGGTTTCAGATGGATTCATGGATAGCACGTGACTAGTTTCTACGGACTTTCGGATAAGATTATCAGCTGCTACCATAATGCATACACTTCGATCCGATTAAAGAAACATAAAATGAAGAATCATGACCAGCTAACTTTATTGCCAGTACTCCAGGTGAGAAACATTACAAGTCATCGGTTTGAATTTCATGGTGCGGAAAAGGGTAACCTAGAGCACAATTTTGTACTGTAGTCAAAGGTTGGTTCGAATTTCAGCTAGTGCGGAAAAATGTGACTATGAACACAATTTTGTAGTGTAACAAAAAAAAAGGTAAAATGAAAAAATCTCTAAATATTTTTGTAAGAGTACATGACTTCGACCAAAAAAACATGTTGCCTAGTTAATTTGTCCATCATTTATTTAGATACCAGATGGTGAATTCAAATTTCACCATGTTCTAATTGGAGAATTTAGACTATAAATCGTATTTTGTCGATTCAATAGTTATCTGTTAGAAAAAAAAAAGAGTACATGACTTGACCTAGATCGTGTTCAATCTTAATGGTTTGGACTGTGATGATCTCAATATATTATACTCTTATATTTTGTTTTCTTATAAAAAACAAACTGACTAAATATGTAAGAAAATCTTTTGACATATGTACACTATATTGGTGGTAGAAGAAGACGTTACGTTCCACGACTTCATATTTGTTCTTTTGCAAATTATATACAAAGATGCATCAAAAGAGAAATCTCATTGACAATATTTTGTTTTTGTATAACTTTTTTGTCATTATCAAAGGTATAGTTACAAATTATTAAATTTGACTTTACAGAATTCACAATCACAACTTGTTCAAGAAAATAAAGGGTTTCCATTCACAACTTGATGAATCTCTCGTTGCCCACTATACATATTTATAATCATACATATAAAAAATATTCCGTACATTAAATTATAATTACATATACCCATTTCTTTGAATAGATTAATGAAAGTATGAGTGAGTGGTTAGGTATGTGATTCTTATATATTTCTTTCTTTTTTAAAACTTTTTTTTTCACATCGCACTACCTTAATTTGTGGGAAGATTTTCAAAAATACCCATTAAGCCAAATTCTCTTTCAAAAATATCCTTTTGCTTTGATTCCTTTTCAAAGGAAAATGACGTTTTTGAAGAGAGACATTTATTGAAATTACTCCTAATTTGTGAGGCCTCTAGCTAACGGTGATAATCTTAACTCTGAATTCATACTATAATTTAAGCTTTATGGTTTTGGAAATAATTATGTTTATGATCTTCCAGAAAACACTAGCTCGTTTTTGTTTTTTTATAAAGTTAATACATTATTGAAAGCAAACAAAACAATCAAGTCCACAAACAAGTTAATTTTCATGACTATATAAGAATATTATGTTGGCCAAAAGTATTTTTATAATAGTTTAAAAAGAATAAAGTACAATCCACTTTATCAAGAATATTAAACCTGATCATTATAGAAATTTAGACAATCTGAATCTAAAGGAGAAAGTAGGCAATGCCAAACTAAATATGATCACAAATTACTTTAATCATGTAACTATACAATAATTGACTACTACTTCTTCACTTGTAAGATATATATATATTCAACAACTGAATTGATAAATGTTCTATCCATAACCTAAATTTAAACTTTATAATCATTTTTTTAATTTATTAGTGTAGTAAAAAAAATCGAATATCAGTGCTATAAGTTATTAAATATATGATCCTAATTACCAAATTGAAAACAACTCGACCACTTGTAGAATATTTAGACTTACATAAATTTGGACGTTATGAATACATAAGGAGAGAAAAAATTTGTGAATTCCAACTCACATTTGCACAAAAAAGATAATTAAATGGTTGTGTGGTTACAACTAGAACAAAATCATTCTAAATTACCTAATACAATTACTAGAATTTGTATAGGTAATGTCTCTTAATTATTTATTTATTTATTGTTAAAGTAGTCTTGTCTCGTTGAAAACGGAAAAAAGCGTCGAAGAGGTGTTCATGGGTGGAGGGAGGTTCTTGGAGAAGCCGACCCCATCGTCATCATCATCATCTTAATACCCACTTTCTCTTCCCCAAATTATTCTCTCTTACCTCTCTCTCTCTTTCTTAATTTCATCAAAATCCTCTCTTTGCTTTTGCTTTTTCATTTTCTTACATTTCACTCAATCATAATCCCCGGATCTCTGATCCACCTTCATCAAGTTCACAAATTTCTGGGATTTCATCATTTGGGTCACCCAAAAATCCTATCTTTTTCTTTAATTGATATCATTCATGGGAAACATTAGCAGCGGAGGTAACGGTAGACGTCGTAATAGTCGACGGCGTAATCAAACGGCGTCTCCACCACCACCACCACCACCGCCACCTCCTCCTCATTCTCTTCCTCCACCAGCTCCTGCTACAGAAATCTCAGCTAATCGTATCGTATTCGCTGCAGCTACACCCTATCCAAACCCTAACCCTAATCAGTTTTATCAGCAGTACCCTGGTTACTACCGTACTCCTCCTGGAACCATGCCGGTTCCTTCTCCATACGATCACTATCCTCCCCCTCCTCCTCCTCATTACCACCACCCTCTCCCTTGGACTACCGGCGGGAGATACCCTTATGGTGGTCCTATGATGCCTCAACCTACTCCTTATGTTGAACACCAGAAAGCCGTCACGATTCGTAACGACGTCAATCTTAAGAAGGAGACTCTCAAGCTTGAACGCGATCCCGATTGTGAGGGTCGCTTTCTTGTCTCCTTCACGTTTGATGCAACCGTCTCCGGAAGGTAGAGTTTTTGTTGATTTTTGTGATCAATTTGAAAGAACAGAAAAAAAACAGAGTAGGAAACATGTGAAATTGTGTTCATCGTGACCATAGCTGAAATTAGTGGTCTTTTTGTTGCAAGTTTACTTCTTTTGATTTGTTTAGTGACGAAACTTTCTACAAGTAGAAGGAAAGTTCGAATATTTAAACCCAAAAATCAACCTTTGATTAAATCTTCATGTGTATTTGACTAATCTTATCTTATTGTGGACTTGGTTGAAATATAGGATCACTGTCATTTTCTTTGCTAAAGAATCTGAAGAATGCAATCTCACAGCAACAAAGGAAGATATTCTACCTCCAATCACCATGGATTTCGAGAAAGGACTTGGTCAGAAGTTTAAACAATCATCTGGTTCTGGTATAGATTTTTCCATCTTTGAGGACGCTGAGCTGTTCAAGGCGGCAGACACAGATATCTATCCACTGGCGGTTAAGGCAGAAGCTACTCCCACAGGTGATAATGAAGAAGAAAGGTTGGGTTCAAAGAATGCTCAAGTTACGCAAGCGATTTATGAGAAGGATAAAGGAGAGATTAAGATAAGAGTGGTGAAGCAGATACTATGGGTTAGTGGAATGAGATATGAGTTGCAAGAGATTTATGGGATTGGGAATACGGTTGAGGGCGATGAAAATTCAACTGATGATGCTAATGACCCCGGTAAAGAATGTGTTATATGCTTGTCTGAACCACGAGATACGACTGTTCTTCCATGTCGACACATGGTAATAAGCTCATGTTTTGTGAAATCTAATATTCCTACTATGTTATGGATTCATTGATGTAAAAATCATTTTTGGTTTTGCAGTGTATGTGCAGCGGATGCGCTAAGGTATTGAGGTTTCAGACAAATCGTTGCCCGATTTGTAGGCAACCTGTTGAAAGGCTTTTGGAGATAAAAGTTCAAGGTAACAACGGAAGCGGGAACAATACTGGACAAGGAGGGACAGCTGAACAAGAATAGCCAAACATGGCATGGTATGGATCGAATGGATCAACTGCTATCGATATATTAGTATATGCATGTTTGATCCTTATGTGTTAACAACAAAGTGTGATTGCCAATTCATAATATAGAGATTTCGAAATCTTTCGGCTTCACAATCAGAGTCCGTCAAAATAGTTTGTTAGACACAATAATTCATAACAACAAACAGGCAGTTTTCTTGTTTAGCTAGTTGTTCAGCTCAAAGATGCAGCGGCTGAGAAACAGCAGAAGACACGGCCATCTGAAGCCATGTTCGGCATGACAGAAACGTGGAAAACACAAGTTTGACACTAAAGATATAAAAAGATAAAGATTGCAGGTTACTAAATTCAAAATCAGTGAGTTTAAAAACTCTTCACCATTGGTGGACTGAGACACCTCTGCTTCTTAGCCTTTGGAATATATTCATGCAGTCTGGCTTGTTAGGGCAATGGAGGAAAAGCTCGTCCACGTAACATAGGGCTCCTGTTTCGATTAAACCCGACAGGAACTTAATCTCTACCTTGTTTTTGTTCATCTTCAAAACCAGAGTCTGCGTACTTTGCAGTTTTATCAAACAAAGCACGAAAATTGAATCTCTCTTCATCTTTAGGAAGTGGTAACTAGCTCTTCAAGTCGAGTGATGTTTTTGGTAGTAGCATTGTTGTTCCCAGCTAAACCCGGATGGTTAACAAAGATGAAACCAGGTTCGTTGCTTTCAATTGGGTAGGACTGTAAAACCAGCTTGATGATGATGATAAATTAGCATTCAGATGTTCAGTTGCTCCAATGTCGATGTAGACCATCCTCTTCTAGGTGACATATCGAGAAATTTGGGCAAGTAAGCAATTAAATTTGGAAAACCAACGGGTTTGTTTGGAGTAGATGTTCCATGAAACCTATTCATCACGGTTTTGAGTTCAAAAGAGATTGACAATCACCTGGTAGCTGATTCTTTCCAAACTAAACAGAATCATTCTCCATCATATTCTTCTTGAACACCACAACTGTGAGCCCATTCATGGAGTAACAGATTCCAAAAGATTGTTCGTGCTATATAACTCGCCATTGGTAGTCACAAGTACTGCTCCAATTCTTCCTGGTTTCAGAACACACTCCATCTCAAGCACAAGAAGAGCAGGGAGTAGTATGACCAGATCGATATCCATTAGCACACAAATTCGAAAGAGTTATTAACAGACTAACAATATAACTATATGATAATTTTAATAAATTCTTAATTTTTATTTTTGATGTTAACCATTATCCACAAATTGGCAGGTTGGTGAGTAATGTAATTAAACAAAATTGTTACAATAAAGTAATAATAGATTGGATCAAATATGAAACAATCATGTGCTGCAGAAGATACTGTCAGGAAAATATATTTGGACATGGTGTCTGTCCCATACCCAAAAGTTAGTATAAAAATACCAAATTTCTATCTAAACATTGGATCAAATATATTTTAAATAGTAATACACCTAAAATACACAAACTTAAATAACAAATATACAACACAAATTGATGTAAAGTAGTTCATTGTCTTTAGTGTCGTCTTTACATCACTATTCAAAAAAATTTCAGATTTATAAAATACATTTATGGAATAGAAAAGATATTTCAATATTTCTATATAGAGCTAAAATAAAATTACTAGAGATAAAATGTGTATACAATAGACAACACACGTTTCATAAAGCACAAACCCATATATTTAGAGCCTCTTCGCAAATAAAAAGCCCACACCTTCTGTCATCACCGGCCGAAGAATCTCCTCCACCGAGCGCCACCGTTGCGTCGTCTCTCTTGAAGAAGACAAACTTAAAACAAGCAAATCGTTCATCTTCTTCCCTACGCCAGCTCCGAGTAAACAAAGTCGAATCTGAGAAGAAGAGGATAAGGAGTGAAGAGTCGAAAAGCTACCATGAGATCGGAAGATGGAGTGGTAATGTGACTCTCCGAATCAGAGCTTTTCTCCTCCGCCTCCATTTTAATCAAACCCCAAATTTAATCTTCTATAGCTAACGACCTAGCATTTTAATCTCATCTCCGCCGGGGTCGGAGGCCGGTGGCTCCGACAGCACCGGCTCTGACCTCCCTTTTCTCGTCTCATTGTTAGGGTACTTTTGTCCGGGTTAGATCTAGTATTTTGCGGTGATGTTTGTTGCGGTGAAGGTATGTGGTGTTTCTGAAATTCATCGCCGGTGAAGGTGGTTCTGTTGGTGAACGTGGACCTCGCCTCTCCTCTGGTCCTCACAGATCTAGTGTCTCCTTGCTTGCCTCCTCATCTTTTCTCGAGTTCGGGATGCATCTATGCAACCGGAGTTTGGGGTTACGTGTTGTTCTTAACCGTCTCACCAATTTGACTTTTGGTTCACTTCCTTCTTTTTAGCGTAGATTTCGCAGTTTCCGGCTTTTGCCATGTTTTTGGTTTAGGTGTTTAGTGTCTGTTTGGGCTTTCGCTGATTGTTCTTGTGATTGTTCTCGATTTTTGTAAGGCTTCGGAGGGTTTCTCTCTCTACCTTGAAGGTTTGGTCTCTTGTTGTTTGTCTCGTGGTGTCTGTTTCTCGCGTACTTGTCGGTATTTTTCCCGGCGTATTTGTTGGTACTTCTTCTGGTGTACTTGTCGGTACTTCTCCCGGCGTACTTGTCGGCACTTCTCCCGACATACTTGTCGGCACTTCTTCCGGGTTAACCGATTTCCCTTTTATCTCTTCGGATCTTTAAGTCCCAAGGTTCTCTGTTCTTCCTCTGTTGTTGTGTCTTTGGTCTTTTCTTTTTTAGGTTTCATATAATAAATTTCGGAAATCACCATCCAGAATTAGTCGTCGTCTTCTCAGTTTTTTCCACGTCTTAGATCTGATCTATGTGTCAAATTAGACAATTTCCATCAAGGTTGTTGGTGATTATGTATTGATGTGCTCTTTGCTAATTTTTGGAAGAGTAAATCTCTGCATTGTCAGAGTTGCCTGAGTTGGTTTTTACAGATGGTTTTCAATGCCAGAGTTTATTTAGATTCAACCGTTACGAAAGAAGTTGTAGTGGAACTCGTCTGATTAACCGTTAACTGTACGACCTTAAAGAGTGCTTACCGGTTATTGTTACGGCGAACCGATATTGATGGTGTACCGGCGTTCTACTTGACGGAACACAATTTGGACTGTGATCGATCGTTTAGGCTGTCTCATACTCTTTCATATGCTGCTGGTGAAATCCTTGGTTTAATCGAATCGTATCCCTCTTCACTTTTTTTCCTAAAATAAGTGTAAAGTCGGTTAAACGATTTTTTTAAGTCTCCTCCACAAGAATTGAATATTAGATTTGAGCGAAGTCTGATTAGTTGCTTCTTCTCTATTACCATCAAAAAAAACATAAGTAAGGAGACACAAGTGCTATAATTTCTGAAGTCTACTTAAATCGCAAAGGAAGACATGATAATTGAAGTTACAATGAGTTTGGTTGGTAGCCTCTAATATCAATTGTAACTTCTTGGTTTTTCATTAGCTTTGGGTGATTAAGTGTATGAGAAGGCTCGTTCGATCTATGTTTTAAATATTGATTTTCAAATCTATGTATTAGATATTTTTAAGTTTCTGGTAAATCCTTATCTAATACAAAGTGATTGTAATAGGATCACTTCCTTTTCTTTTATCTTAATAAAATTACCGTTTGGAAAAAAAAAAGTGTATATAATATTCAAGCAATAAATGGCATTACAAATAACGAAAATTCCAACCGTTAAAATAGTCAGTTAAATATGCTCACTTTAGACAAAAACTATACAGTTACAAACTTATTAATAAAACATTTAAATATAATAATACGGACAAAAAAAAAAAAACAGCCGAACCAAATTCAACCTTTTTAGCCGAGAGATGGACAATGATATATCTGAAATGAATTGAATGTGTGATCACATATCTCAATTTCAGGAACCCAGAAAGAGTACTTATCTTATCTTCAAAGGGTTCCTGATGTTTCTTTGCCGCAATTTTCTCCTGTAAAAACGAAAACAAAAAGAGAATTAATTTCTGATTTTGATCATATAGTTAGATTCTTCTCTGCTTTTCTATTCTCTGAGTTTCGTTTTTAGCTGGGTGATGATGGATGGTAGAGCTAAAGGTCGCGAAGTAGAACATGGGTCTAATGAAGATAATCATTCTCCAGTGCAAAGGGTCAATCTTTCCCACTCTCTTTAATTCTATTCCAATCTATTTTCAATCTATCTTGCAGTGATATTGCTTAATTTAGTAATTTGCTGGTGGTTTTGATTTGATTGGTATCCTGTGAATTTCATCAATCTCTCTTGATTTTAGGGTTTAGGGTTTATTGAATCTTTTGTTGTTTTACTAATCGTTGAATCGTAAGCCGTGTAAATGCTCTGATCTGTTTTCTTCTTACGGTGTGGAGTTTTCCTCACGAAATTGCAATAAGATGAAAGATCTAGGGTTCATCCTTTAAAGTCCACTCTGTCAAGTATTGAAATTGTGGTTTTTATGGAATCTGATATTGGATTTGAAATGATCTTTCTGTGTTACAGGATGGAGATTCTGCTGAGATAGCAGAAGAACACCTTTCACAAGACATATGGAGGCGAGGCCTTGTGTTAGATTTAGCATCAAGCACACTTGAAGATACAAGAGAGGATCCATTGAGACGAAATGCATCCTTAGCATCAAGTCCTGTTGCCAAAAGAGCCAACTTTTCTACAATGTCAAGCCCTAGAATTGGTCAGCGTGGTGCATCCCTGAGTCCTTCCTCTTCAACAAACAGACCTAATAGCTTCAAGAATCTAATCCCAAAGTTAAGCTTCAAGAACCAGAATAGCAATAACAATAACGTGGATATTGAGAAAGCTTCATATTTGGCCTTTGCGTCCTCCTCTCCTTCATTAGGAAATTGCAGGGACAAGTCCACATGGACTCTCAGTAATATTGTAACTTCAAGATTGAAGAAAACAGAGTCATTTCCGGCAACCCCTATAGCTCACTCTAATCCTGAGTCCACACACGGGAGATATGCAGTTGATCCAGTTACTTCCATGGTGAGTAACTTGATCGATAGATTCATTTAAGCTCCCATGTGGATTCTACAGTTGTTATGCTGTTATGTTATTGGCAATAGACACTTTCTTGTTTTGTACTTTGCCTTCATCTCAATTGAGTTTGTTTACGTGATGCATTTTGCTTGTAAGATAAGTTTAGCTAATCAGGCTATCTTCTGGTTCACTTCATTGTTGGGTTGACCGTTTTATTGTATATTATTAAAATGTTCTCTCAACAGAAAAAAGGGCCTCCATTGCCTATCCACCGTTCACGCTCTGTCCCAGCATTCAACAAAGATGGAAGTCCAAGGCAATTAGGTGTTTTCCGGGTGATTCCAACTCCACATATGACGCCAACCAGAAATACTATTAATCTTAACGGTTAGAAGTTGTCTGTTTCATTTGATATTTAAAACAAACAGATATGATAGTTTGATGTCTTTGGTTCAATCTGTGTAACAAACCCGGTGCCTTATATTAGTGAAATGTTTCAGAAGCAAATGCTGATGGTGCTGAAGATGTTCCGGAAGAAGAAGCTGTATGTAGAATCTGCCTGGTCGAATTAGGAGAAGATTCAGAAGCTTTCAAGATGGAATGTATGTGTAAGGCCGAACTAGCCCTTGCCCACAAAGAATGTGCAATCAAATGGTTCACCATTAAAGGGAACCGAATATGTGATGTGTGCAAGCAAGAAGTTCAGAATCTCCCTGTGACCCTTCTTCGCATGCAGAATTCTCAGGGTAACAGTGGAGCTGGAGATACAGAGGCTTCACACTATAGGCAAGTCGAAGTCAAAACCATACCTATCAAAAAATCTCAAAATGTATATTATTGATCGGCTTTCGTCCTCTCAGTGTATGGCAGGATGTTCCAGTTCTTGTTATTGTAAGCATGCTTGCATACTTCTGTTTCCTCGAGCAGCTTCTGGTAAGATTTATTTTGTGAATTTCTGATTCTTACACTTCTTAGTACCAAAGCTTTTGTAACATCGTCTTGTCCTCCTAATACTCTTTACAGCTTACGAAAGTGAAATCTGGCGCCATTGCAATCTCTTTACCATTCTCTTGCGTTCTTGGTCTTCTTGCCTCCATGACATCGACAACAATGGGTAAGAGATGCACAGTAAACGGTTCCACATCAAAAATTTTGCTTCTCAACAGTTCTTTAGAGTACTCAAACTATTATTTTAACTGATCATGTGGTCATCGATGTGCAGTGAAGAAGAAACATGTCTGGATTTACGCCTCAATTCAGTTCATTCTTGTTGTTTTTTTCGCTCACATTTTCTTCTTAGTGGTGAGATTTTTTATCAGTTAAAAACAGAACAATACACCCTGTTTTTTGCTCTAACTCTCAGTCTATGACTGTTTCATTTCTGCAGGTTCGCATGCAGCCAGTTGTGTCCATTCTCTTAGCCACATTAGTTGGGTTTGGATTCACCATGAGCGGTACAACGGGTCTTGTCGAGTTTTTGAAATGGAGGAGAAACCATAGGACAGCTGAACCTGCAAGCAGTAGTCAGGTGGATCAACCACCTGTTCAGACAACGGATCAGAGTATGTCCGGATCAAGAAACTGAAGCCAGAGGTCCTGAATGCTAATCATATATTCCAGAAGCTGTGAGCGTTTTCTAATAAAATAATTTCGGATAACGTTTTCGGGTCATCTAGATGGGGATTCATTTACTTAGAGATGTTAGAACTTATTGGTATTGTGAAGGAAGTAGTGTTAGTTGCTGAGATTAAGGCTTCATTTTTGGGGAGTCTCTTTTGTGTGTGGATGTGAGTGTATATCATCTGGTGTGTTTTGAAAGAACAAGAAAGAAAGAGTTTTGTATATTACAATATTTTTACTCCATTAACGTCAACATTCAAGCTCTCTCAACAGAAAGATTTACTTAACAGAAACAAATATAACAAAATCTTATTGTTTCACTGACTTTGGTAACTAAACACACTCAACACAACACAGTCAGACAAGGAGAAGCACACTCAAACAAACACACTAATACAAAAAGAAAGAAACCAACACAAGACAAAAAGAAATGTAGAAAAACAGAAGCCAATTTATAGTGAGTGGCTATCGATGGTTGAGGTCCCGGTCTGCCAAAGTAAAAATGGTTTCCGCATTGTTTGTTTTCCCACTGTTTAATTGTGTAATACTGCGGATGGGATGCTAGTACCTCAAAACTCTTGAACGGGAAGAAGATGAGTGTTTTCCTCGGCTATTTCCAAATTACACACATATGCAGCTTTTCGAATTCCTTTGTCCGCAAATTCTCCGGATCCCATCTGCATCTTAGTATATTCTTCTCCTCCCAGTTAACTTTAGTGGTATGATCAGATAATCCCGTAAAGATCGCGGCTGGCCAATACCGACAGTCAACCACCAGTTTGCAGTGTTAAATGATAACCCTTTCGAGTTTCGACCAAACAAAAGATAAAATAAAAACAAAACAAAAAGATAATGCTATTACTTATTTTATGTAATAGTTCTAACGATTCAACAAAAACAAATACATCAGTGTATTAATTAATGAAATTGAGTTAATAAAACAAGTAGGCTATGAAACAAGAAGAGAGAGGAAGTAAGATGATCTTTCAAAGTGACTTACATAAATTTGTTTTAAGAAAAAAGCAATCGATGAAAGCTGGATTCCGATCTTTATTGATCTTTCTTATCCAAAAAATGAACTAAAAGAGTTGATTGAGATTGAGATTGTGATTATTAACTTTATAAACTCAAATAAATTTTGGCGGTAAATTAATAGTTGACACAAAGCAAACAATTACATTACATGATGAATCCACACAGAAATTTATGGACACGAGAACAACATGGACGCAAGTCGACGGTAGGAATAACTTGAATAGGTCTTGACATTAAGAAGAAACTCTCGAGGAAGATCATAGAAGAAGTTTAAGAATCACACACAGACACAGACACAGACACTGACTCGGGCAATATTACTGAATGGGTCCTTTCGTCATCTTCATCTCATCACTTCAGTACACTGTACAAAAGCCACGGTTTGTTTCGTTACAGATTGTTTTTTCAAGGTAAGTAAATAACTACACTTGTCTAAGTATGAGAGAAACTTACTTGTATAAATATGCAGCGATACCCAGTACAATGCACAACAAAACAATATCGATACAAAAGTTTCGGCTTGATCTCAGCTGCAACAAAAAAGGCCATGTTAGGAATCAAAAACAGAAAGACATGGCTAAGACATGGTTACTTGTTGACAAAAAAAAACACTTCATTAATTAGTGCCTCATTATCAAAAAAAAAGACATGGCTAAGTGTTTGAGAAAATCGGCTTTAGACTCAAATTACCTGGTTCACGGTATCTTTAAGTCTAACATTGGTGTTCTTAAGATCCGAGGCTGCTCTGTCCACCTGTGAGCATATTCAGAAAGTTCAGATTACACTAACAAATTCAGAGAAAAGAAAAGGAAATGGACGATGTCTTTTACCTTTGTGTCGATTTCATCCATCAAAGGAACTTGCCTATCCAGCTCCTGCATGTATCATTGAACATCAGCTCAAGTACTGAATAAGGGAAGAGTATTAACATCTGCACTTTAATAAACCCACCTCGTTCATATCAGACGCCATGTTCTTCAAAGCATCTAAACCTTCGGAAATCATATCCAGACCTTGTTCCTGATTTATACTCAAGTAGCCATGTCATATATAACCACCAAATCTTAAGCGAACAAAAGAGTAGAATGGAACGAGATAGATAATCACTTGCCTGTTTCATTTTTCGCATCTCATACTCCTGTCTAAACTGGCTGGATTCGTTTGATTCTTGAAAGTAATCATCATCAAATTTTCCATCTAACATCCACAACAAAGGCGACTTAGTGATCTCGAATTTCAGGTTACCCATATACGGAACATAAGATAAACAATTCATATGATTCTAAAATTTACAAAACTAAAAATTGAAGAACGAGCTCATACAATAGTTGAACGTGTAAGTGCAATTTACAAGAGAGAAATAAAGCTATTTCAGTTGAATCACCTGAATCAAATTTGATATCAGGACGAGATGTTGTTGAGGGAGTCCATGCACTAGTTTTTTTAGGACCACCAGCTGTCCCATCAGGAATGGCTTCAATCCTGGCAGGAAGCGCAAGCACCAAATCATTTCTCGCAGTAAGCTCTTCGGTTGTAAGACCCTTAACCTGAACAAGGTATGTATTGTTACCATGTCTGAACAAGTTAATCCTTCAAACATTAGTCAATCTCAGCCAATGGACCGCCATCTGAATATAGTTACTACCACAAATAATACTATATTAGAAAGTCTAAAACCCAAACGAAAGAATAGCATTCTCTCATTCTCAGCCAATGTTAACAAAATTACAGTCGTGTTCTAAATATTTACAAGCTTCATTGACATTCTCTCACACTAAGTATATCATTCTAAAACCAAGTATTCATATAACCTCAACCAAGCTATTGATATAACAAGCTGATCCTGAACCTAAGTGTAAAACACGAGAAAGGAAGCTAACCCGCTTGACAGCAAGTCTCTGCAACTTTGGAACTTCTTCCAACAATCGAGCCTTGGTCCGGCGGATCTCAGCATTCATTGCAACGGCAGAAGCCCTATTTTTCTCCTTCGTAACAAGTTCAGCTTTCTGCAAATCGGAATTACATATCACATCTCATTCGAAATTCCAAAGAAGAACCTTAAAACTGCAGAGAAAATTCATTAGGTAAGCTTTTCAAAACTTTATCATTCCCATCGCGAAAACTCGCTCACCAGTGACAAAATTGGGACTGATCTCGCGACCTAATTTTAAAATTTTCACTAGATTGGAGTCAAGCATATATTCCCTATCCAAAGTCCAGACCGAGAATTATCAAACTCTATGTTCAACATTGTAAAGCACACTCCTTTGAAATCCACCGTAGAGATCTCGAGACCGAATCAAATCAAGCAAAAATCTCCAAGATGCAAACAAAGAAGGGAAATAATCACCTCGAGAGCGGTCTCAATTTGGGTTTCGAAAGCTCCATAGAGACGAGCGAAGGCATCATCACCAGAGATGTTGGCCTCCCGCTGTTTGTCTACATCATACTTGTCGTACTTCTTACAGATCGAGTCAACTCTAGTCAGAATATCGATCACAGTCATCTTCGTCCAAATCTATTACCAGAAGTTCCCAGATCTGATGATGCAGATATGAAGGAAATAATCTCTGATTCGACGAAAGAAGAAGACTTCAATTTCTGAAATTTGAATTGCTTCTTCTGTTTGTGCCCGAACGCTGGAAATGGTTCGGCGATGAAAGAGCCTGAAAGAAAATCACAGCCTGGAAAATAATTTCTGTATCACCACCCCAATTTTTGTTTCCTTCCAATTTCCCCTAGTATTTTCCCAGTAGACAAAATATTCCCTTTTACTTTTTTTTGTAAAACCACCAAAAACAATCCAAAAATGAAAATTCATCATAATACAGTTTTAACTTCAGTGGCCAGTATGAGAATTTTATGAGTAAAAGGCAGTTGGAGATAAATTTGGTAAGATAAATAAATTAGTTGCCAAAATCAAAGATAATAATAAATTTGGTCTCCATTCTATAATTTGCAAACTAACACATTGACTAAACTGTGTTATTATATACGGCAGCGTCTTTCTTAGAAGACATTTGTCTACAATCTCTCCGGCGAGTGAGTGGTGCTGATATCTCGTAGCTCCGAAGCACCGCCATGGCCGAAGAATTTTCTGTAAGTTCTGTTTCCTCTCTTAATTTCTTTGTCTACCTGTGTTTCCTTGTCTTCGATCAAATTTCTCGTTACTGTTTAAAACCAAAAAAAAAAAAAAAATCTCGTTACTAACGAAGAATCTCTAGATCTGCGTTCGATTCTCTCGATATCAGCTTTCCTATTACCGTTTGTTACTCTTTCACGCGTGGCTCGTAATCTTTTGTGTTGCATTGGGTCTGATCTTCTGTCATGTTCCGGTTTGCGAGTGTTTTTTCTTGTGAATTCGAGCACTTTAGTAAATACATGTGATTGTAACACTACTTAACGAAAATTTCTGAAATTTTAGCATGCGGTAAACTTGTGTTTTTTCTCTTGACAATTTCATGCCTTATGTTCTTAAATTGTTGAAGACTTTATTTACTGACCATGAACTTTATCACTTGTCATCTTGATCTTGCCATGGAATGTCAAGTTTTCTCATTTTTCGCTGTCTCAGAACTTAAGAAGGTTCATGGTGACTATATATCGATTTCACCATTTTCGTGCTTGTCAATAATGTTAACTGCAGTAATCTTTTACTTTACACTCTTGCAGCAATGGTCTTTGGATTGAGAAGCTAGTTAAAGTATATTTCCATCTGTATATATCTTGCAAAGTCCGCAACTTTTTTCCCTTTTTTTGACATTGATAGTCACCATGAAACCTGAATATGTACCAAGATCACCTTCTATTTTGTGTTCTGTCCTCTTAATCTGCATATTTTAACTCTTTCAATCTTCTTTTTTTTTTTTGCATCTAAATTCATTCTTCTAAGTTACTAAAAACAACATTGAACAGGGAAATATCGAAAGCAAAGGGCTCAACCCAGGACTGATCGTCCTTCTTGTAATTGGAGGGTTGCTAGTGACATTCCTTGTAGGAAACTTCATCTTGTACACATACGCGCAGAAGAACTTGCCTCCAAAGAAGAAGAAGCCGGTTTCTAAGAAGAAGCTGAAGAAAGAGAAGCTGAAGCAAGGCGTCCAAGTTCCTGGAGAATAGCTTTTGTTATATCTAGTTGAGAAGATCCTTTGATAATTACTGAGTTTGCTGGACTAGAAATTATATGACTTTTATTTTGTAATGTTTTCGGTGTTTCGATGTTAGCATATGATATTTCCCTGAATTAATCATCTAAGCAAAGCTTTGCTAAGCTAATGTCATGCCAAATTTAACAGTATATTTCAACGAACCAGAAGCTCTGAAACTTTAACGAATTGCAGAACATACCTGAACGCAGTTCACTGTGTTTAGGTCTTCAATGGTAATTACTCGCGGAATCCGTACAAGTTAGTTGATGAAAAGTGTTGGTCAAATGGTAGTTAAGGTAACAAAAATTCGTGTCCGCTAGTCAATGCGTTTTGACCGCTCACATGGCAATTACAAGAAGAGTCAACAAAGTTAACAATGATCTTACCAAAATAAAAAAAACAATGACCTGGCACTAAACATCAACCTCACACACTAACAGCTTTCAGAAAACAAATGAAATTTAGAAGTTAACAAATCCATTATACTAAACCTTGTCATCCTACAAGTCAGGCTATGAAGGTTTCTGATAGTCCAGGATTCTTCTGGTGAATATACAAGAATAATCTATTGGATCAAATCTAGTTTACTTGCGTACACAACCGCCTTGCCATGATTGGATGATAGGAACCTTCAGAGATTTGGACCATTTTGGTGTTGCAAGATGGAGTCTACAAAATAACTTACTGTACAGAGTTTGGAATGACAATTATTTAAAGTTGTTACTAGCTTTGTTAGACATGCATAGATGACTCCATACGTCTTTTAATCCCAATGATCGGCTTCCTTGCCTCATTATCAGTTTGGTTATGTTGACTCCATGAGACTGAGAGATCCTGGTTCAAGTCTTGCTCATGTTCATCATCTGACCAAGAAATATTTTAGATCGTGAGAGACTGCCAATCTTGCATAATGTGACATTAGATCAGCGGTACAAGAATGCAAGCAAGTAAATAATTTGGAACTTTTCTTTAGTCCAGTTTCTGTTTTCTTCAGTTCTTGTCAACGAAAAACATCAGGATGAAGTTTAGCTAAAGAAATGTACCTGAACGATCCAACAGAGGAAACTCAGTCAGGCGTCTAACACAGACCTTAAGCGCTTGGAGCTCAGCCTCCTTTTCTTGGAGTTTGGACTGTGTAGTTTGCAGTTCAGCTTCAAGCTCATTGATCTGGCTTTCTTGTTGTTCGATGAGAAGGTGGCTTAGTTTCTTGTCCAGCTCTGACGCCGATATTCCACCACATTGGTATGACTCAGATCCATTCACTAAATACTTACGTTCCTTCATAACCTCACTTGTCTAAGGGAAAACGATAAAAGTTTAGTATAAGCTTCATCCATTGAAGCAATAGCCCAACAACAAAAGTAGAGAAAACAATCCAGATGGTGCAAGACACGTCCTCAAAAGTTGACTAAGAGTCTAACCTCTAGTAAGATTACCAAGAATCAAATTTCAGAATAGTCTCATGTTTAGCCATGTAAGGAGTTTGGTACATTGACTCTATCAAACAATAAAAACACAACTCACCTCAGCCAAATTCAGTTTCTGCAGCTCAGATTCAAGTTCAAGCTCTAATTGTTCCATTTCTACTGCCTCTTGTTCTGGCTCCTCAGTTAGGATGCTACTGGCATATTCTCCATCATTGCCTGACTTAATGTCAAGAGATTCTCTACTCGTCATCTCTGATTTGTTAAGATCAACCTGACAAGATTTCCCACTGAATTTCACAGAACTCGCTGCACAACCATGAAACTTTAAACCCTGCAAGGATTTTATCCTAGAAAGTTCATCTTTTAGATCCTGGATGGTTTTGGTAGTTTCTTCAGTTGCTGCATGCAGTTTCTTAATTTCACTTTTCTCTGCTGACATCATATACATCATGCATACACCAAGTGCCGAGCTGAAAGAGGAATGATCTGAAACACAGAGGAATTAAGCGTCAATAATGGACCAAATGTGATTAGTTATTGGTCTGTCGACAAGCACAATGTTATTGCTAAGATTTATTCCCAACGAGGAGTATCAAAACTCAACCTATGATATTGACAACTCAGAAAACTTTCCCACAATATTAACGCCACTATATATCAATCGTTCTATACTAAAATGGTCCTACATCTAGAAGACATTCTATTCTGTACACAGAAACAATCGTCACATAAGTTGAGCTCAGAACATTCCAAAAACTAACTAAGACTCAAGTTCCCCATCACGCAAGTGATAACAATCCCACTACACATATCTGATGCTTCATGCGTCTTCATCAGCTCAAATTTCATTTCATATATGCTTCATTTTATACTCCGAGAATTACAGAACACATAAATCAGAGTTTCGAAAGAGTAGAAGCAGAACCTTGATTATTATTACTTGACCCACGTTTTGAATAAGAAGCAGCACCCAAAATTCTCGTCTTTTTTGAGCAAATCTCACTCTTCGTTTCAAAAGCGCCAACAGTTCCAGATCGCTTCTCGATCTCACATCCCTCACCACTCCTTTTCTTCTTCTTCTTCTTCGTCAATCCACGAACCTTAACTCTACATTTCACCAATGAGCTCTTCCTAAACCCAGGAGATAACTGGGATCCAGACCCTGAGTTTACGGTAGACCCGGAACTAGAAAACCGGAATACGCCATTGGTTTTGTCGCAAGAAGAATCGAGAAATCCAATACCTGAAGGAGGAGTTACGGGTTCCTGTTCTTCACCTTCATCCTCAAGATGACGAGAATCTCGAGAGAAAGGATTGAAGAAGCGTTTGGCTACAAAACCAGTGGATCCAGCAATGGCTGCACCTAGAATAACTTGCCACATCTATATCAATTTCGTACACTCCCGATGAAAACGCAAATCAACAGTCAAATAGAGAAGCACCGAAGAAGCAGAGTGTGAGTCTGAACTGTAAAAAACGACGAAAACAAAGTCGGAGAAAGTCCCGAGGTGGACAGAGAGAACAAGAAGAAGTGAGATTTTTTTTGTTTTGCAGCGGCGGTGGGTCACACCGTCACATGTTTCCCGCTTTTGAAAACAATTTTCCAATTAAATTTCTCACCTACTCAGGGCTTTTGTTTTATTGGGCTTTTTGAGGCTTTGTTTTGGGCCTTTGTTGGGCTTTTATTGGACCTCTGTTTATTTTTCATTTTTAGCGATTTATCTTTCCGTCGGCCTGGTTTTAGGCTTTTAGCATAATGTGTCAAAATAACGACCAAAAAACCCAAACCCTAAGTTAAACCTGAGAAAGACCCAGCTTCTTCTCGGCAACTTTTCGCCGTCGACAGAGTCACAACCGGCGGTTGTTTTGCGTTTTTAGTATTACTACTATAACTCGTCTGCTCTAGTTAGGTAAGAGCTAATTGTAATATCTTCTCTGTCTAGTTTTCTATATTGCTCTGTTCTTCTCTTTGGATTTGTCTCACTTATCTGCTCGAATCGAATGATCTTTGTTTCTACTAAACTTAAAGTTCTGTTTTTTTCTTTTCTTTTCATTATATGTTGATAATATTCCTTTGCCTTGTATTGAGATTTTTATGGTACTTGGCAGATGGAGAAATGCGCCTATTTTTTGTTTGGTGGAACAAACTTCAATAAGAAAAAGTTTGCTACAGATTTTGCTAAGTTTCAGGTGAGTTAAGCTATTGTTTGTGTTGTTTAAATCAGCACTACTCACTCTCGCTCTTTGTTCTTATTTATAATGTCCCATTGCTGTGTTAGAATTGTGCGGAGGATAATGATTCCGATAAGAAAGTGAGTTTCTTTGAGGAAGAAGAGGATCCTGAACAGCAGGAGGAGAAAATTGTGACATCTAAGAAGAGGAAACGGAAATCTTCTAAGTCAGGTAAGTTTGGAAAGCAAATTCCTCTTCACGCAAGTTTGTGCTAAATGTGTCTTGATCTAATTTTAGTTTTGTCGATATAGAGCCTGTTGAAGGATTTGATGTGTTCAAGAGCTCAAAGAAGGCACTTGCGGATGGTAAAAAAAGAGAAGAAAGCATTAAGAATGAGATACAGAATCCCAAGAAGGAACTTAATCGCCAAATGGAGGTACGGGCTTGTTATCTTCTATTTGTTCCGTCAGAGGCACGAAAGAGTAATACTTACATGGCCTGTTTTCCTTCTTCATAATGGCAGCGAGATGCTTTGTCGAGGAAACAATACAACATTCATGTTTCCGGTAACAATATTCCACCACCACTTAAAAGCTTCGCAGAATTGTCATCAAGGTGCGTGAAGTTGAGTTGAGTTTGACAGTAGTTTCACTTATCATGTTCATAGGATTAGTTGTTTTGAATGTTGGATTGGTTAAATCCAAAACTTTCATCTATACGATTACTCTCTTCTACGTTTGATGTTAATGTGTAATCTGTATACAGGTATGGTTGTAAGGGGTATATATTACGTAATTTGGCTGAACTAGGATTTAAAGAGCCTACTCCAATCCAGAGGCAGGCTATTCCAATTCTCCTCTCGGTATGGTCTATGTCACTCGTTTTCTGTTCACTATAGCTGAGACACTTATACTAGAGAAAGAGTTTCTTTGTATATATTTTATGTTATGTGTTAGCACATCTAATTTGATTTTTGTTGTCTTTCTGCTTAAACCCAGGGTCGTGAATGCTTTGCCTGTGCTCCGACTGGGTCAGGAAAAACCTTTGCTTTTATTTGTCCTATGCTAATAAAACTCAAGGTAATAGATTGTGTGTACCCTAAGACCTTTCAGATTTCACAGATCCTGATTCTTGAATCATCTTATGATTTTTCCCGCTTTACTAGCGCCCTTCAACAGATGGAATAAGAGCAGTTATCCTCTCTCCTGCACGGGAACTGGCTGCCCAAACTGCTAGAGAAGGAAAGAAGCTTATTAAAGGAAGCAAGTTCCAGATTAGATTAATGACTAAACCCCTGATGAAAACAGCGGACTTCTCAAAACTGCGGTGTGATGTTCTTATATCAACACCAATGCGGCTGAAAAGAGCTATAAAGGCTAAAAAGATTGACTTAAGCAAGTAAGTAATCGCATAAGTAAAAATATATACATGTGTACTTCTCTTTGTGTTATGCCTATATTTATCTTATCTTTGTTGAATACAGGGTCGAGTACCTTGTCCTTGATGAATCTGACAAGCTGTTTGAGCAGAGCTTATTAAAGCAGATAGATTGTGTGGTTAAAGCTTGTTCAAATCCTGCAATCATACGCTCCTTGTTCAGTGCTACTTTACCCGATTCTGTTGAGGAACTTGCACGTTCCATAATGCATGATGCCGTTCGTGTGATCATTGGCCGAAAGTGAGTATAGAAAAAATGATATTGAAGCTTATCATTGATGCTTGACAACCTTTCCTGCAACGAAGAAACTTAAATTTTGTAATTTATATAGGAACACAGCGTCTGAAACCGTCAAGCAAAAGCTGGTTTTTGCCGGAACTGAAGAAGGAAAACTTCTCGCTCTTCGCCAAAGCTTTGCAGAGGTAAGTTCACTTATCCAAACAGTATTATCAAGTAAGTCTATTACCTTTAGTGATTCTTTTTCTACTTGGCAGTAGAGCTTAAATCCACCGGTACTGATCTTTGTGCAAAGCAAAGAACGAGCAAAGGAACTCTATGATGAACTGAAATGTGAAAACATCAGAGTTGGTGTCATCCATTCTGATCTCCCTCCAGGAGAGGTAAAATCATCTATCCCCATCGCCATCAAACGAAGTTTGTTCTTTTATGGAAAGCATTGATATAATAGATGATAAAAATATCTAATTGAATGCTGCAGCGAGAAAAAGCAGTTGATCATTTCAGAGCAGGTGAAACATGGGTTCTGATAGCCACTGACGTGATTGCTAGAGGTATGGATTTCAAAGGCATCAACTGTGTGATAAACTATGATTTTCCGGATTCTGCTTCTGCATACATCCACAGGATTGGTACGTACATTGCTAGCCTCATGTATCACTTGTTCTGTGTGAGTCTTTGTGATGATAATGAACTTACGTACTTGGGAAGTAACCGCCTTTTTAAAACGTAACAGGTCGGTCAGGCAGAGCAGGAAGGAGCGGAGAAGCCATAACGTTCTACACAGAAGAAGATGTGCCTTTCCTAAGAAACATAGCTAACACAATGATATCATCTGGCTGTGAGGTTCCGTCATGGATCATGTCTTTAAAGAAGAAGAAATGGAAGAAGCATAGACCGAGACGTGATTCTATATCTACTCAGCCCAAATCCGATAAAAACATTCAAGAATAAGAGTAACTTCAAAGTTTTGTATTTTCTTACCGCATTGATGAATTGAGTCTTTGGTCTTTGTATCCAAACTAATGCACGTTATTTGTCTACATATCAATCCAACTTTGAATCTAGAATCGAAAACTTATGTACGTTACATTGATCCAACTATAATACACTTAAATCAAAACATGTTAATCTTGGCAGAGATTTGGATTGTCTTATCAGATTTAATTATATCTTTCAAAAAGAAAATACTTATATAATGATGATATCTATTTAGAGCAATTCTCTATAGGTTGGCTCAAATATATTTGTTTCTCTCAAATAGAGATTCTTATTTTTTCAGGTTAACTTTCATTTGAGTTTTATGTAAGCAATTGAAGAAATATTGCATTCCATAACCACGTCAATACTTTCTTTCTTTCTTTTTTTACACTCCGACATCTACTTTCACTCTTTCAGTTTCGGTTCTCCAATCGCTCCGGAAGAAATAATTATGTATTTATTTTTGTTCCATGACTCGGAAATTCATTGCTAGTTTTGATGATCTACGTGAGTTCATTCTTGATCATGTTTTATTTCTGCAATTAATTTACGATTAATGTACATGTAACTAGTTATTTATTTTTGCATGAAATATGATAGAGTCGAGATGGAGACATTATCGACTGTATTAGACGAGAAGACCAACCAGCTTTTGCTCATTTACTCTTCAAGAACCATATTATCCAGGTTTCTTTTTCTGTTTAACTCGTTTGTTTTTATTTTATTTTTCCATGATAATATTTATTTTTCTATGATATAGTTAAAAAACTATATGCACTCAGTAATATTACATAACTGATTTGGAAGAAAAGCAATTCATGGTTCTTCACTTTGCATCGCAACTCCAGCTTCAGTGAGGACCAGCTTTGATCAGGAGTCATGTTCATCATCGATTGCTAGATTAGAGACCACCTGCTCTAAAAATTTTTTTTTTTGTTTTCTGTTTTGATATTCAATTTTTAGATTGATTTAAAAATACATATATTACAATAGTTATATCAGATTTAAATAATAAATAAGAAATAATTAAAAAAATCATAAATAAAACCAAAAATTTACATATTTAAATTTATAATACTTAAAGCACAATTTTTGGGAATTATAAAGTTCAATTTTCAAAAATATGAAAAATTTGTAGAAGTTTTATATTGGGCACAAAATTGATATAAGTTTTGCACAAAATCAATATAGATATTGCATAAAATGTGCACAAAATTTACTTTAAATTGACACAACAAACTAGTAAGAAACTAATACCATTAGCTTAATTGACACAACAAATTAGTAAATCATATATAGTTTTTAATGTCAAATGTATTTATTGCTGACATGTTTTTATAAAACTATAGCAGATAGCCTCATCTCTTGATTTCCATATAATTATGTTTCTTTAAACTGTATTGATACTTTTTTTTATATAGAATTGTAAGCAATGGAGAGTGATGTGAACTCTTTATTCAATCACTTGGTACCAATTTCGACAATCTAATGTGAATTCATTTTTAATTTCATCTCGTTTTCTGTAATTTCATCTTGTTTTAACAAAGAGAAAACCATTCTCTGAAAATCTTTGTTGAACTCGTCAAAAGCTTGACTTGGCTCCAAGGAAACACAATGTTGGATTTAAATTTTTGTTGCTGCTCGTCTCTCTCTACCTCATATCACTTGGAAATTCACTACCAATTTCCACCATCTAGGTGAGTTTTTTTTTCATTTTGCTTTTTGTAATTTACTATTCATGTATATATAATTAGCCATTTGTGACATTATTTTTGTATGACATATGATAGAATCGAGATGGAGACATTATCGACTGTATTAGACGAGAAGACCAACCCCCTTTTGCTCATCCGCTCCTGAAGAATCATATAATTTAGGTTGTTTCTAATGTGTTTGTTTTTTTAATTTACATATAATAATATTTTTTTTTTGTGTATAACGATACGAAAATGGTCTTATATGATTGATTAGAAACATATATGGATTACCGACTAAGGCGCAGATGGGATTTGGGGAGCTTGCAGATAAGGGATTCAGAAACACAGCTTATTTGCGTAACATGCAAGTTGCTGAGAACAACCGTTATTCTCTACTTGTATAAAGTTTTGAGGTAATTATCACACCAAGCATTAATTGAGTTCTGTTTTCTTATCTTTCTTGTGTCTTGTTTAGTTTTCTTTCTTATTGTCTGAATGTGTTTATTTTTGTCAAAGTGTGTTACTTTCGAGAATAAGAAACTAGTTTATGAAACAATAAGATGTTGGTTATGCTTTCTACTTTCTACTAACTACTTTCCATTGGTTGCAGAGATCTAGCTTTTGTGAACAATGTTCCTTCCAATTGGTTGTCACACTTATCATAAATTGAGTAAAGTTATCAGAAAAATAAAAAAAGTCTTTCCATCCATTCTACATTTGATATGTTTTAAATGATAAAATCATAGGTAACAAAATGTTCCATATTATACTTTACTTTTGTTTCACCATGTAATAACACAATTATTTAGTTTTACATATAAGTTTATGAATTAAATCGTGGAGGATTTTAACCTAATTTGATTAATAATACATATTAAAAATAAAATTACTTTACTTATTTGATTGCAATTATTACAAACCAACAAGCTAGACACAATTTGTTGCTTGAAAATTACAAATGAAATATTTGAAATGCTTAGGACTATAGTAAGAATGTTTGGCAACAACACCAAGAACGTTTCCCTGTGTGATGTCCCTCTAGACAAACTCCATTTTTAAATCCTTTTGCAATACACTCAAAGTAGCATTCTTCCGATCCGTATTCTTTCAATCCATAGGTTATACATTCTCTAGAGCAATGCTTATGCGTATATTTTTGGTGCGCACCTACACATAACATATGTTCAAACAATGCTTATGTATATAAGTATGTATTACATGTTAACTTATTGTTTTTGAAATCAATTAATGCTAATTGATATATACAAAACAAAAAATTCGAAATATACCGGAAGCCAAAACGGTATTGTTGGACAATGAAATTGCTAATATCACAAAAATAAAATATGCAACCAAAGATTCTGTGATATTCATGCTCACTTTGTTTTGTATAAAATTTAATGATTTTTTTTTTAGTTTCTAAGAATGAATTTATGTTTCTATTTATATAATTCTTGTAGTCTTAGAAAATCTCAAACTTGCACCTTTTATTTAATGTTTGGTCAAACTTACCTTTTTTTTATAAATTAGGTATATTTTACCCATATGATTTTATGTACAATTATCACTATTTTTTCCATTCACACTAATCAAAAGCTACATATATAGAGTAAAAAAAGACTATTTCTTACATAATAATTAGTATAAGATTTCCAATGTATTTCAATAGAAAAATAATAATATCAATTTATGCATATATCATAACTAATTTAGATATTGATTTTTTATACAATTTGCAAATCAAAAGGAACTACAAATATATGCTTTTAACAAGATCTGACAATCATGAATTTGGTCATAGATAATTTAATTTATATGGAATATAACTGATTTAATTAAAATGAAAGATTCAAAAAATGACAAAATAAACAATTAATATTTGTTAAAACGAATTAAAAAGTTATTTTAACTAAACATTATTCGTGTTAGTAGTACATAAAATTATATTATTTTTAGTGATCATAATATATCTCTTATAATAAAACGTTTGCATTAGTTCATTGGTTCATAAAACTGGACCGATTACAAATAAATTGAATGATATAAAACCCCCCCAAAAAATAACAATACGTGTGCATTAGGTAAATGTCTTTTCTCATTGCCGAATTGTTTTCAATCTGGTGGTTAAGATGATTCAACTAATGACTTGACACCAGAGTTGGATTCCTACCCGCTGCATTATAATAGCTTAAAAATGAATTATAAGAGTGAGCTTTACACTATAGATCGGATCTCGTCGATACAATTGTTGATAAAAAAATGTCTTTTCTCATTATAGAACCACTTTGGCATTACTAATTAGTATTCAAAACAATCATAAAAATGTAAGTAAATTGTAGCTCCACATCTCGGAGTTGTGACTTTGAATCTTGTTCCGGATCTTCATAGATGGTCTTCCATATTTGGCGACGCGGTGGCAGCTTTGGTCCCGCTTGGACTTCGTTCTTGGTTTTTTTAGTTTGATCATAACCTTATTTGAAAATAATACTACATATTAAAAAGTAAAATATTTTATTTGATTTTATCGATTTAATACAAACACAGCATGATACAAGTATCTTATAAATTGTTTGAAAATGATAAATGCAATATTTGAAATGTTTAGGACTGGGGTGATGATTGGCAACAACATCGAATAGGATCTTGGGGATGTTTGTTTGCACAATATCCACTTCTAAATCCTCTTTTTGTACAATCCTGGAAGCATTCAATCGATCCATATACTCCATTTATACATAAAGCATAACAATGATCATACGAAATTTTTTGTATCTCTGAATTTACACATATTCAAAAAAAATATATTCATTCAAACAATGGTTATATATTCATATATATATATATATATATATTACATGTGCATCTATACTAATACGCAAAAATTAAAATATACCTGAAGCTAAAATAACATTATTTGAGAGAGATACTGCTAAGATCACAAAAAGAAAAAATATCACCAAGGTTTTGTAATTTTCATTATCATTTTGTTTTGTATGAAATTTATTGAAAAGTAATTATTTTTTTGGATTAAGAATGGTTATATGCCTATATTTATATAACTCTTGTTGTCCCGAAAAATCTCAAACTTATCCTTTTTACTATTAATTTTTGGTTACACTTACCTATAGGAAACCTCTTAGTAATGTTAGAAGCATGATAATTTATTAATTTATAATAATATTAATATCTATATATTTATATTTTTAATTTTTAAATTTTTTTAGAATTGCTGAGTTCTTTTTAGTTTGGTGGTTAGGATGATCCAATTAATGACTATGACATCTAGGTTTCGATTCTTCTATTCTACAAATTAGTATATTAAATAGGAATTTTAAAAGTTGGGTTAGACTATTGATTAGACACTGTGAATCCAATGTTCACAAAACAAAATAAAAAATCCTTTAGAATTTGTACTTCCTAAGAAATTATATATTGAAGCATACCACAACGACCACATGGATTAATATAATAAAAAATGGATTTTCCGTATCATATTTAATGAGAACGGCAATCATGGAGTAGATACACCCTTTTAATAACCAAAAAAAAAACAAAACTTTTAAGGCATTTGTTTTCGCAGGTAAAGAAAAGTCGTTAAAAACAGAGCGCAAGCTGTTAAGGAGGATATCGAAGCAGGCCCCACTAAAAAGCTGCCCAATTAGTGGGCTCACACACACACGCATTACTCTCTGCTTCATATTCCTCTCTTTGTCTCTCTCTTCTCTTCAGAGTTCTTCTCAAGTCAGCAAAGATCAAAACCTTCGACCATTTCAAATTCTCACTGCATCTGCATTCCGGTAAAAGTCGCACAGATGCATTAAAGGAAGACGTGTTTTTCAAGGTTTCAAATTGAGTTACGAGTTTCTCTTCTTCTAGATCTGCTTCTCTACTCTCTCAAAGGTTCCATTTTTCCTTTTCGTCTTCCGTTTCCAGGCTTTTGAAATTGAAGGATCCTTTTAATTCAATGCAAGTATTTTGGATTTAGTCAAAGAATTGAGCAACTAGATTTGAGATCAAAGATTCTTACAATCCGTGATTTTCTACACTTGGAAAGTCTTTATCATCTGAATCAATTTTCATCTGAGTGTAGGATCACACATAGAACGGGTACGAGATGGTCAAAAAAGCGAAATGGCTGAAGAATGTAAAGAAGGCGTTTAGCCCAGATTCAAAGGTACTGATTTTGCCTTGACTTAATCACTATATTGATGTAATCATATATTCTGGTGCCTAATCAAATGCTATGTTTGGTTTTTTTGGTTAAATAGAAGTTGAAACATGAATCTGTTGAGTGTCAAAACAGTGTGATCTCTTACCCTGTTTTGATAGCAACATCAAGAACTTCTCCTCCTCAGTTTGAAGTTAGAGTTGATGAGGTCAAATATGGACAAAACAAGAACTTGTGCCCTCCTTCTTCAGTTTCAGATGTTATTGTAGATTCACCTCCATCTTCTCCTGAACCTGTTACTCGAGCTTTACTTGCTAGGTTTCCAGGGAAATCAAAGGAAGAAGCAGCTGCCATCTTAATTCAGTCTACGTTTAGAGGCTATTTGGTATGTTTTGATATTCATAATTGGGTTCAAGAGCTTGTGTGTTTGGTCAATCATGCTAATATCTGGTTTAAATATGTTTTGAGATTGGCTTTACTTTCTGAAAATTTTCTTCACTTGAGATTCAGTGTAATAGAAAAGGTCTCAAGTGTAACCTTAACATCTATGATTTCTCCAATGCAGGCAAGAAGAGAAGCGCAGGCGATGAGGGGGCGAGCTAGACTTAATTTACTGATGGAAGGATCGGTTGTACAACGGCAAGCTGCATATTCTCTTAAATGTATGCAGACTCTCACTCGCGTACAGTCACAAATCCTATCTAGAAGAATCAGGATGTCAGAAGAGAATCAGGCTCGACATAAGCAACTTCTTCAGAAACATGCCAAAGAGCTAGGAGGCTTAAAGGTCTTTACTTTTGTTTATCTCAGATACAATTTTCATTTACCACTCAAAAGTTTATTTTGCACTGCCGAAGTGGGGTGAGAGATGGTAGTGGCATTGTACTGCATTCTAGTGCTTAATTTGGTTCTACTAACCTGCGGATTTTCACGAGTTTGTCTGAAGCTATCATCTCTTCATTGTCTCTTCTTATGGAATGTGATAATGCACTAGCTTGTGAGCTTTCTTGTTTATTTCTAAGACTAGCTCTTTCTTCTGCAGAATGGAGGTAATTGGAACTACAGCAATCAGTCGAAGGAACAAGTTGAAGCGGGTACGTTGCACAAGTACGAGGCAACAATGAGAAGGGAAAGGGCATTGGCTTATGCATTCACTCATCAGGTACTTCACGTGTACACTCAAACTCTCTGCATAAGCACAGAGAAATGTGCAGGAACATGAAAGTTGAACTTGTTACTGCTTAAGATTCATGGGGCCTGAAGTTTGATATTTTCATGGCTATTAGCTATAAACAATGGTTTTGGTTTAGTGCTTATGAACCTATCCGACTCATGTATGCAGCAACACTTGAAGAGCAACTGGAAAACAGCAAATCCGATGTTCATGGATCCTAGCAACCCGACTTGGGGTTGGAGCTGGTTAGAGAGGTGGATGGCTGGTCGACCATGGGAAAGTTCAGAGAAAGAACAAAACAACAATGACAACTCCTCTGTTAAGACTTCTACTAAACGTAATCCCCTTGGAGGAGAAACAGCAAAATATGCAAACCGAAGCAAACTTAATGGCTCGACTCAACCCAATACTTCAGCATCATCATCATCATGCACAACCACCAGAAACCCCAGAAAGAAGAGGCCAGTTCCATCGTCCATAAAATCCAAGAGCAGTGATGATGAGGCCAAAAGCTCGGAGAAGAACCGTAGGCACAGCATTGTAAGGTCAGCAGTTAGTGATGACGAGAATCTGACTAGCTCAACTGCTAGACGTAGTAGCAACATGGTTCCCACAACAAAATCAACACGAACCAAACTCAAGCCCCAGAGCACATCACGCGTCGCTGTGACCACGACCACCACAGAGGAAAAAGGTGTTCCGTCAGAGAAAGCACCAGCAAAGAAGCGGCTTTCCAATTCGGCTTCACCTGCACCCAAACCCAGAAGATCCTCAGCTCCGCCAAAGGTGAAAACCGGCGCTCTCAAGTCGACGAGAACGCCGTCACCATCGGAGTTACTATAATTCATCATTTATAAGCCATGGATACGGTGGTCTAAGATTTGTGTCAACTATACGCAATCTTAAAAGAGTTACGGTGATTCATTTGTGCAGTGTTAAGTCTCTATTGTTTTTTTAATTCTTTTTATATAGAATAATACTACAACTTCAAGAGCCAACTTCATGAAAGTGTTACGGTGATTCATTTGTGCAGTGTTAAGTCTCAATCGTTTATTTAGTTCGTTTATATTAAACTGATTTGCAAGCCGAAATTCACGCGACCGACCTACAGTATTTGGCACAGGCCAAGCAAACAAGTAAATAGCCAAAACCCTAACCCTCAAATCTATATCAGAACGTGTTTCTTTTTAGTGTCCTCCTGTCTTCCTGAATTCGTCTACAACAATGGTAAGATTCCCTGCTTCTGTTCTGATTTATTTGGAAATATCAATTGATGATATTGAAAGCACCCCCTTTGATTCGATAACGGCTTCTAAAAGATCTTCCTTTTATCTTCCTGTGATGATAACTTTTAAAGCTCCTGCTTTTATTTTTGCTCTGTCGTGTTTTGGGTGTGTGTTAGTATCAAAAGGTTTCTTCCATGGTTTCCATTGAAAGCTTCTCTTTGATTCGATTAGGGTTGTCAAAACAATCCCTTTGTTCTTCCTGTGATCCGAGGCAACCAAATTAAGCATCTTTTTCTCCTCCCGAAAGAAAAGAGGAAGACTTTAGGGCTTTTGCGTCCATTTCTGTTCTGATGTGTGTTTGGCGTTTGTGTCAGAATCAAAATGTTTATTTCTAGGGTTTTCTCTTAACCCCTCTGTTTCACCTTCTCTTAGTTCGTGGTTATTGACTAAAATTCTTTTCTTTTCCAATCTCCAGGTTGCAGCGATAATTGCAGGCGCAGCTGTTGCTGCTGCTGCTTATGCCAGTAAATATGGATTGGAGGCATGGCAAGCGTACAAACTGAGACCAGCAAGGCCTAGAATGAGAAAATTCTACGAAGGTGGTTTCCAAGCTACAATGACACGAAGAGAAGCTGCTCAAATTCTCGGTGTTAGGTACCTTTTTTGTGTCTTTAGCCTCACTATTAAACCAGTAAAGTTTGGGAATCTTAGAGTCAAGGATACTATATCTTAGGACTTTTGTTCTTAAAGAGGTCTCTATCCTGTTAGTTTTGTAACGACCGTACTACACCTTTCATTTTTGGTTGTATAGAAAGGAACCATTACTGGTTCTCGTTTGGTCCCCGCCAATGTAACTGATTATAAGCAGGCAGTATAGTTCTCACACTAGTTCTCTAAGGACTCCTCTTCTTGACTATAGTTGATCGTATGCTAGTCGTAGGGAAGATTCTTTCTGACTCCTTCATTTTCGGTAGAATTAGAAGGAACCATTAATGGTGTTCTTGAGGTCCCTGATGGGTAAATGATCGTCTATAGGCAGTAGGTATGTCATTGTGCTACTGCAGCCAAGTAATCCAAATTCAACTTGTATTTGCATAGCTATGTTCTTACACAAGGGTTAGAAGATGTGTTTGCATATAATTAGTGGTGGTTTTTGTGACGAGTTTGCCGCTAATGGTGATTGAACAGGGAGAGTGTAGTGGAAGAGAAGGTGAAGGAAGCTCACCGGAGAGTGATGGTGGCTAATCATCCAGACGCAGGAGGAAGTCATTACCTTGCGTCTAAGATCAATGAAGCCAAAGACATGATGCTTGGCAAAACCAAGAGCTCTGGTTCTGCGTTTTGAAACCGTCTAGTGAGATTAGATTTGATATCATCAACAAAGCCCTGTGGATTTAACTTATTGGTGTGGATCAAGAAGAAGGTGATCAAAAGTGATACTTTTCTAGCTAGATCAGGTTGATATATAATGTCTGAGATTTTGTTCGACTTCATTAGTTTCTAATCTGAGGAATGTAGGAAGCAAATTAGAAGTGAATCTAGTTCGATACTGGTATTTTTGAAAAAACTATAGGTGTATTCAATAATAAATTCGATTGCATCCGATCCAAACATATTTTGAAGCAAAATCCATCTGTATGTTGAAAAAGAAAAAGCCGTAATTTGTCATTGACGACTTGTCTCAGTCCAAAGTCAAATTGTGAGTAGGGACTTATAGTTTGATTGTGGTGGCGTGGCGCGACATGAAACGACCGACAAAAGAGAGGGAAAACAAGTCAAAGCAAGAGACGATGGGTTTCAATTTCATCATATGGCAAGGACGATGAGCTTCGATTCTCTGATGGTTTTTGTCTCTAATTCTCAGTACAGCTCTTCCGTTCTTCTTCTTAAACATTGATTCCTTCTCTTTATTTATGGCTTCTTCTTCTTCCTCTTCGTCGTGTAATTGGGTATTTGATGTGTTCCTGAACTTCAGCGGAAAAGATGTCCGTAGAAACTTCCTCAGCCATCTTCTCTTGGCACTGGATCGCAAATTAATAACTTCTTTCATAGATAGTGAGATCCAGAAAAGTCAGTCGATTGGCCGGGAGCTTGAACACGCGATTAGGAATTCAAGGATCGCCATCGTCATCATCTCGAAAACATACGCCTCTTCAAGCTGGTGCTTGAACGAGTTGCTGGAGATCGTGAAATGTAAGGGAGACAAGGGTCAAATGGTGATTACAGTCTTCTACGGTTTGGATCCTTCTCATGTCAGGAAACAAACGGGCGAATTTGGAAAGGGGTTTGAAAGTACTTGCGAGAACAAAGCAGATGAGTTACAAATGCGATGGAGAGAAGCTTTGACCAGTGTGGCAAATACCCATGGATATCATTCTGACAACTGGTACGGCCTTCGTTGACTATTGATACTTGTTGATGAATGGTAGTGCTTCTCATCATCTTTCTCTTTA
Source organism: Lepidium didymum (assembly GCA_963920545.1). Taxonomy (NCBI): domain Eukaryota; kingdom Viridiplantae; phylum Streptophyta; class Magnoliopsida; order Brassicales; family Brassicaceae; genus Lepidium; species Lepidium didymum. Next base: position 17,710,534 of record OY986979.1, read on the forward strand.
TCAGGTACAACGAAGCAAACCTGATTGAAGAAATCGCCAATGATGTTTTAGGTAAACTTAATATAACACCCTCACTGGATTTTCGTGCCTTTCTTGGAATCGAAGATCATCTAGCGAGGATGAGTCTATTCTTGGGCTTGGAATTTGAAGAGGTGAGGATGGTTGGATTATGGGGTCCTTCAGGAATTGGGAAAACTACCATTGCAAGAGCTCTATATAGTCGAATCTCTCGTCACTTCCAAAGTAGCCTTTTCATAGATAAGGCTTTCGTGTATAAGACTATGGAAATCTTTAGGACAGCTAATCCAGACGACTACAACATGAAGTTACATTTGCAGGAAATTTTCCTGTCTGAGATTTTAAACAAAAAGGATTTAAAGATACATCATTTAGGCGTAGCGGGAGAAAGGCTAAAGCACAAGAAAGTTCTTGTAGTGCTTGATGATTTGGATGATCAAATAGTGCTAGATGCCTTAGTAGGTGGAATTCAATGGTTTGGATGCGGGAGCAGAATCCTTGTGATTACAAAAGATAAGCATGTTCTAAGAGCTCATATGATTGATCGTATATACGAGGTGGGCCTCCCATCCGATAAACTAGCTTTAGAGATGTTTTGCCAATATGCTTTCTGGCAAAATTCTCCACGTGAAGAGTTTGTGGAGCTTGCTTCTGAAGTGGCAAAACGTGCGGGTAATCTTCCATTGGGTCTTAACGTTTTAGGGTTGTATTTAAGAGGGAGGGACAAAGAGGATTGGTTGGATATGTTGCCTAGGCTTCGGAAAAGACTCTACAAAAAAATTGAGAAAGTACTAAGAGTTAGCTATGACGGATTAGATAGCAAAGAAGATAAAGCAATATTTTGTCACATTGCATGTCTTTTTAATGGTATGGAAGCCAATGACATCAAGCTGTTACTTGCAGATAGTGAATTGGATGTTAATATTGGGCTTAAAAACTTAATTGATAACTCCCTCATACATGTGAGAGGGAAAATTGTACATATACATAGTTTGTTACAAGAAATGGGTAAGGAAATCATCCGTAAACAGTCCAACAAGCGTAGAGAACGGGAATTCCTGGTGGATTCTAAGGATATTTGGGATGTACTTAATGGTACTTCTGTAAGTGCTTCTTTTATAAACCATTCGATTCTACTATTAAAATCTTTGGTTGATAAGAAGTTGTAACCACTTGTTAAGAAGTTAAGATAATGATTACCGCTGTATTTTTTCTTTCAGGGTGCTAGGAAGGTTTTGGGTTTATCATTGAATCTAGCAGAGTTTGATGAGTTGCACATAGATAAGAGAACCTTCAAAAGGATGCGGAATCTACATTTTCTTAGAATCTATGAGGACTCGTTGGACTTGCAAAACCAAGTCAGGTTGCTATTACCAGGAGGCCTCGACTATTTCCCTCCAAAGCTCAAGTTACTTTGTTGGGATAGATATCCAATGAGATGTTTGCCATCTAGCTTTCGTGCTGAACATCTTATTGTGCTTAGAATGCGGAATAGCAAGCTGGAGATGTTATGGGAAGCAGTAGAGGTATATTTTTTCAGATAATGTGTAATTTTTAGTATTGTTTTTCTTATTTGTGTTTTTTTCTTGGTTCAGTCATCTACATGCCTCGAGGACAGGGTGGAACTTCCTTCTAAACTTTGGGATCTCAACGAATTATATATGCAAACTTGCTCAGATCTGAATGCTCGTCCTGCCAGCATCAACCTCGATTCTCTATATCGGCTTGATCTCGGTGGATGCTCACAGTTTAGGAGTTTTCCTAACATCTCAATAAACATCTCATTTCTTAGTCTAAACCAAACAGCTATTGAAGAAGTTCCGTGGTGGATCGAGAATTTCTCTAGGCTCGTATGCCTGGAAATGTGGGAATGCAAAAAGTTAAGATACATATCCCCCAACATTTCCAAACTGAAACTTCTCGAGAAGGCTGACTTTTCAAATAGTGGGGCATTGACTTATGCCAGTTGGCTTGACCGTTCAAGAGAGATGGCAACGGGAGCAAACAATATTCACACTAAGTTACCAGTCCTCAATTTTACCAACTGTTTCAAATTAGATCAAGAAGCTCTTATTCAACAATCAGTTTTTAGGTACGTGATTTTACCAGGTGGAGAAGTGCCTTCATATTTCACCAACCGAGCTACCGGAAGCTCTCTGTCCATCTGTCTACGTCAGAGATCTCTCTTTCAACATTTTTTGGGATTTAGGGTTTGTATTGTGGTTGATGCCAACGAACCTAATTCATTCACTTCGAGCTGGATATGTAGTCACTTCACGATAAAAGACGGGAGCTCCTTTTATTCCACTGATTGTCACCTTGCCATCGATTTACCGCGTCAGATGGACAATCATATGGTTATCTTCAACTGTTGTTTCCCTCCATACAAAGACAATGATTCGCTAGCTGAACTGAACTACGATGGAGCGGATATAGAGATTACTTTCACCTCTGACTTTCATTGCAGAATAAAAGGATGCGGTGTACGACTCTCTGAGGTTTGTTCATATTTAGATAATGGACTTAGTAATGTTTGTGAAGCCAATGAAAGCACCATGAAAACTGATGGATCCCATAAGATTAAACATGGTGAAGAGTGTGGAGACAGCTGTGCAGAGACAAGGAGAAGTAAGAAGCGAGTTCGGGTAAGCATTGGACATATTTCTTTTTCCAGGATCAAGTAAAAAGTACAGGTATAACAATTTGTCATTTGTGTGTTTCTACAGATAACAGGAGAGTCCATTCAAGAGAGTACTGACTTTCTCTACTGCCAACCCATAAGGAATATGTACGTTTAAAAAACATGTACTGAACTCCTACTTCTTCTTGTCTCTATACTGCTGCCTCCACTAAGAACTAGGAGATATGCAATGTTCTGTTCTGCTTACCTGCACTGCAAAGTACCCTCGAGATGAGTGAGGCATTTTGCCCATTCTAGTGGAAAATCGGAGTTTCGGGTGAACCTGCATGGATTCTTCACTACCACGCAAGCGGGTAAGACATTTTAGGTTAGTCAAAATCTCAGAAATCATCTTACATTAGGTTCCACATCAGTTATTAGGATTGTCAATCAATAACGTATGAGTAGTGTAGACCACGACGAAAGACTTATTTACCTCAGCTTCAGTTTTCCAGTACCTGATCCGGTAAACGTTTAAACCGAAATGCAGAACATTTTAGAATTCAAATTTTGTGCTTTTGAATTTGCTGGCTTTACAACTAGTGAAGTTAGATAACGTAATGACAGGTGTTTTGTGCAGCGTTTCTGCGTTTGTCTACCAGAGGGTTTTGAAGAAATCTTCTTGCCAAGATGCGGAAGATTACAGCTAATCAAGGACTTGAGAGTGAAATGATTGAAACAATCTCAACAAGCTAACGAGTTTCAGTCATTGCTTGCCGGCTTTGATCAGTGCTCTTCACCGAGGCTAAGTAGGCAGTTTGCAAGGCTGTTTCTGTGGAGATAGTCTTTCGCGAGAGAAGAGAATATAAAACAAATTTCAGACAACAGTCTTCCTTCTGCATCAGCCATCGGCTTTCCTGATCCGATCTGAGATTATGTATTATTATTACAGTCAATATCATTTTTTTTACTGGTATTGTACCGACTGTTTCTCTTTGGTTCCATTCAACAGAAAATTCAGATTGGTTTGTTACATTATAATTGATATTTACATCACTAAACTCGCATACACCCGATGATATATGGACAATGAATCAGGAGAAGTAGGAAAATAGATTGCATTTTCCAATTATTAGATAACCAGTTCAAATAAAATGTTCTTTAACTTACACTTTTTGTAGTGCTGAATGTGATTCTCAAAAACAGCTCTGCTTCGTTATAACCTATAAAATCTGAAATGTTCCAACCAAAGAAAGAACGAAAGCATCCTCTTGTTATTTACACATTTCTCCATGATGGAACGAAGACCAAGAACAACGTGTTTCTATAAATCTTTTTCTTTCTTAAAAAACCTGTTTACTTATTCTTTGGCAGTGAAGCTAGTGTTGGATAAGCCTGTCTCCGGTTGATCCGGTTTATCGGATTCCGTTCTTTGTTCTGGTAACTCTAACGGGCCCCTCGGTTCTCCAAATATAGCCGAGAACATCTGCTTGTGGCAATCATCACAGAAATAGAAGTAAGAGAAGTGACCTTCGTTTGGGAGTCTATGTACTGTTGCTTCAGGTATGACCCGGCTTATATAATTGGTCACTGAGGGTGGTGTAACTCGGTCGTCTGTACCCTATGCGATCCACAAGCAAAATGAGGAACAATAACTCAAAAGATTGATCATAAAAATGAAAACTTTAAGTCCGAGTTCAACAAACCTGCCATATGTGTATGGGTTTCTGAAACCCAATAAGTTCCCATTCAGCTTCGCTGTACATTGACATTAGCCAAGAGAGGACGCCATTGGTTCTACACTTCTTCTGCACATGGAACTCTGGAAGACTAAAGCCCCAATTTGATACTTGCAACTTGGCTTCTTCGACAAACGGTTTTGCAGTTCCTTGGCGTATAGACTCCTCCACGTTCCTTTGGTAGAAATCTTCAAAAACTGGACCTTTGATTACAAGTTTGTCCTGGAGTAGAAAAGTGGCATTTACACGTTTAGCTTCTGAGCCATAACTCAAAAAAACCTACGAGGTTCGGAGATACTAAAAGACCTATAACGTTGGGAAGAGACCCTTGGTGAATACAGACTTACCTTTTCTCCGAGTGATATTGACATCCACTGATCCAAAGACTCGAGATTACCAGAGAGAAAAGACCTACGGTAGAAGAAAGGCAGAAGACTTGGCCACCGGCGTGCTAAAAAGTACATGAGTTTCATCTTTCGTGGCCACTGCTCCCACGTTTTCGCCATCTCTTCCTTTGTCATGCTTGGCTCATATGGACTGATCATAGGAGCTAACATTGCAACTCCTGTAGATGGATATAAACACAATCTTCCAGTCATTCTTTGAAACTATCACAATCTGAATAACTATGAACTGTGTTCAGAATTTATTCAAAAAATAAGAGGTACCAGCTATTTTCTCAGGAAAGTATCTCATTGCAGCCCAGGTATGCATACTACCACTGGAATATCCGAGTAACCAGAACTTCTCAACAATTCCAAGGGCAGCAGCTAGGTCAATCATGTCCGAGGCAGATGAGCTAAGGTTCCGAGCACGATGAGGATCACTTTCTCCAAACCCTGGAAGATCATATGACACTAGACGGATCCCATAGTCCTTAAGCAATGATTCTCTTACTCCAGGTATACCTTGATTAGATAATGTTTAAACATCAGAGGCCTATCAGATGAAATCTCATCATCCATTGTAGCAGAAACTGAAAAAAGATAACTTTCTTTTTATCATACCTGCAAGTCGCGATGAAAGAAAAGAGTGAGGCACAATTAAAGAGTGTCTAGCTCTGTCAGCTGAAACACCAAGCTCCCGATAAGCTAAGAATCTACCATCTGGAAGCTGTACACGGCTTGCACCGGTAGGGTGCAGACGCATTTTCTTCAACACGGGGACGGATCTATCATGGTCAGAACCAAAACTCAATGCTGCACTTGGAAGATGGATATGTCAGAGAAAGGATTGAAGGCAATATAAAAGCACAATCAAGTTAAGTCTATACAACAACTTCAAAATTTCTTACAAGATTAAACCCAGTACAGAGTTTTAGAGCAGACATTTAAACAACTAACTGTTCAGAGTATGACTGTAGCATTGCAGATGAATCAAAACCAAGAGAATCCAGATTAGTAATTGATTTGGCTCAAAGACTGGATTCAGCATTCTACTATGAATGAGACTAACGCAAATGGTGATCACATTATTGTTTGATTATATACCTGCGAGAGCTACGAAAAAGACGAATAAAATCACAGGCCAAGCATGAACAGGATCACGATCCTCAGGCAAGTACTCGTTAAGAAAGCTTAGCTTCTTAGAAACCTTAGCAGCTGGTTTCCGGAGCTTACGCACGACAAAAGAGTCCTCAGTCATCACCATCTGCTGCACAACGTCCTTACATCCAATAGCTAGATCCAGAAGCATTTCTCCCCAAGACTTCATAAACCCTGTCAGTTGATCCTTCAAACTCTCCACTGACTCGGATCCAGAACCCGACTCGAAATCCAAACTCTTTGAGCTGGATTTAGAATCCGCCATCACATCAATCGGAGATCCGTCGTATTGTAACCCTCCGTCCATGAGACTTGCAAGCTCCTCCTGCCACGTATGCACTCCTCTTCGCATCTCATCCATGAAAACAAAATCCCTAAACCCGGATCCGAATCCGAAGTCCGAACCAACACTTCACAGCAAGAAGAAGACCTGTACATTCAGTGTTCTTATGAGCTTAGAAAGATAAAAAAAAGAAAACACAAAGAGCGCGAGAGAGAACATGGCGAAAATGAGCTGCAACTGACACCTTTACAAGCGTGAACTTCAAGCTCCCTTTTTCTATCAATGTATTTTTTTTAAAAACGAACTTCTCACTTTTGGATTAAAAAACTCAAAAGAGAATTTCAATAACGAATCAAAATCTCTCTTTTTGCACAGAGAAAACGAAAGAGACAAAAGATGAACTTTTTCTCACCATATGACGCAGAGAAACAGCTTAGACGTTGATCATGGTCACATATGTATACTGAAACTGTTTGATCTTCTTCTTCCTACTTTTCAATATTCTCCTTGATTTTGACTGGGTTTTTGCAAAGGGTAAAAGAGCCTCGCCATTGACGATCCCTTAAAGCCCTTTCCTTTTTCATTATTTTATTGGTTAAATAAACAAATAAGAACGTTGGTAGATGATGGAGGAAGAGACCGGCTGAACCGGTGCGTGTCGTGTCAGTATCATTGGGATGCGGGTTCGCGGGCCCCGCCCCGCAAAAAGCCAGCGGATTTTTTGGTTTTTTTTTTCAACCTGCACCCGCCCCGCAAAAACGCGGATTTTTAACCTTCAACCCGAACCCGTCCCGCCTAAACCCGCATGACCCGCGGGCGACCCGCAAAAACTTAAAAAAAAAAAAAAAAAAATTCACCACGAACCCGCGGAAAAACCCACGGGTCCCGCAGGTTTTACCCATAAATAACCCTAATTCCAAACATCGTACTATTTTTTTAACAAAAAATGTCGCGATGTTCACTAACTTGTAATGCAAACATCACGTTGTTTCACAAAAACAACATAATTTTTTTTTTGCGAGTACCCGCGGGGCCCGCGGGCCGAACCCAAAAAAAAAAAATAGTCCGTCCCGTGAAGCCCGCAAAAAAAGGGCTTCAAATTTAAAGACCATATCCGCCCCGCGCGGTCCAAAGCCCGCCAAACCCCCGGGCCGCGGGCTCAATTCCCAGGACTAGTCGTGTGCTTCCTCTTGCTTTGCTTTACGTGCCTTTTACCTGCTATAGCCGGTGTTTTGTTCAGAGTTAAGGGTTTTGCTGACGTGGCGGATAGTGTTAAGTGAGGTGCACGTGACAAGAAGTGGAATGTTTCTATTATTGTAGCGGCTAATGTAAGTAGAGATTGTAGTCTTTTCCTTTGCATTACTTCATTATGGACCGTTCATTTTATGGGCTTTGTAATTTTTGGGCCTAACCTTTGATGAGCCTTACGCAACTCAATTATGTTTGGCCGTATAAGCTGTAAATTGGAAAATTCAATCAAATCAACCGGTTTATGTCTAACCGGTACACTCAGGAATATACACAACCCTATATAAATTATTTCTCAGTTTTAGGGTTTCTCCTCACGAACTTAAAGGTCGCGCCTTTCTCAGTTTCAGCTCATCAACCTGTCTCTCTCGCCGTCGCCAACATGGGGTACGGTTTCTTCTATTAGATTATTCATGTTCAATCTAATCTTCTGTTTTAGCGATTATGTTTTTGTTTTTCTTTGGTTTCGGTGAAATTGAAGGAGTAGTGAATATCTTCATTTTTTTTTTTATGCCGATCTGTCTTCGGTTTGTCGGAATCTGTGGTGGGGAGATTTGATTACGCTATTTGAATCATACATCTTGTGTCAATACTTGTTCCATATTCACCTCTGAGCGCGATGGAATTAAATTAACTGGTGACTTTGCTTATCAGTGACAGTGATTATCTGTTTCGAATGTTATGCCAATTGCTCTACGAGATTGGTAGTATTCGTTTTCTATCAATGTTGGAGTTATTTTTCTGTAATTTGGAAATTAAGATTGTGATTTTGATGCCTCCTTTCAATTATTTATCCTCTTGGGATGTCGAAGCTGAAATAGTGATTAAGATTCTGTATTTAATTTCTTGGCCATTGTAGAAATGTTCAGTTACTTAATTCTATATGATGAAATGTCTCCTTTTTTCTTAATTTGTTATGTCTTGTCTATGAATCTGTTCAGTAAGACACGTGGTATGGGAGCTGGGCGCAAGCTTAAGAGGCTTCGGATCAATCAGAGGTGGGCAGACAAGCAGTACAAGAAGTCTCATCTTGGTAACGAGTGGAAGAAGCCTTTTGCTGGATCTTCTCACGCTAAGGGAATTGTCCTTGAGAAAATGCAAGTCCATAATCAATAATAAATTTTTGAATTTGATTGTTCTTTTGAGTATAGATGTTGACTAGGAAGAGATTCCCCTTGTGTTTGATTACGCAGTGGTATTGAGGCTAAGCAGCCTAACTCTGCCATCCGTAAGTGTGCTAGAGTTCAATTGATCAAAAACGGGAAAAAGATTGCTGCTTTTGTCCCCAATGATGGTTGTTTGAACTACATTGAAGAAAATGTAAGTTAGATGAGAACTGCTTTGAGTTGATCAATTATAGGCTTAGTAATGTATCAAACCTCTTGACTCATTGATGTTGTGTGTAGGACGAGGTGTTGATTGCTGGATTTGGGCGTAAAGGTCATGCTGTTGGAGATATTCCCGGAGTTAGGTTTAAGGTGGTGAAGGTATCTGGTGTCTCACTCTTGGCTCTTTTCAAGGAAAAAAAGGAGAAGCCTAGATCATAAGTTCCTACTACTTTCAAGTTTTTTGTTAATGGATTTTTTTTTGGAATTTGAAGACTTTATGTTGTACTTCATGATTCAGTGATATGGCTTATGCTCTTTACTTTGCTCGAGCAGTTGGGTTTTAATCTGGTCCTTGTTTCATTTGTGATAGATTCAACCTACTCTTAATTATTCTCGTACTCATACCTAAGTCCATAGTTTCTCCATATTTCACCTAAGCTCACCACTGTGACAGGTTAACCAACTGAAACCTTAAATTGAAATCTAAATCATTAAGATTACACAATTCGTAAATAAAAAATAACTGTGTAACATCCTTTCACCCAAAAGGTTTTGTTCTACAATCCTAAACTACATTCTTCTTGGCTAGTGGCAAGACCTAAACTCGAATCTAGAAAGAACCGTATTGGTGGGTTAGACGCAGATGCCGAGCCTTTCTACTCTGCACAAACATCTTCCCTGCAACTATCAGATACATCAGAGCAGTTCTTGTTACCAGGCTGCTCTTTCAAGTCGGAGGCACTGATTTTCTCCCCAGTTAGATTGCTGTCCGTAATAGTAATCTCTTCCGCAATATTTGCAGCTTCTGTCCTATCTTCGTATTCCATTTGCTCTTTAGAAGAATCTTTCAACTCGCTAGACTCCAACATGAGGTCCTCCACAAGGTTAGTACTAGGTGCCTCCTTTATGACATGTTCGAGTTTTCCAGATATTTGTTGGTCTACGCTGATGGAATTGGGTTTCTCGCTTGGGGTTTTGGCAAGAGAAGCAGCATCAGGGCTTGAACGCTTTTGATTAGGACAAGGAGAAATCCCCCTTTCAGATAATGCTTGAGCTTTAGGTTTCTCGTGGAGATTTTTTCCACCTCCATTGCTCTTGGCTTCTTTTCTGGAGATCGAATCACTACCAGGTATGAGTCTTGTCGGTGTTGAACAATGCATCTGGTTTGCTACTCTCAATATGCTTGCCCCAATCCCGAAACTTTTTCTAGTTTTCTCTGGCGTAATCTTATCACCTGAAGACAAATTATTTTTTCGACCATTTTTGGGAGAAATTGGAGATCCCGGATCCTCTGTTTGCGGGTTCTCCTTGATCTTTTTCGTGGACTTGGGAAGTTTTGATTCCCCAACTTTGCGTTTATTTTCCCAACGTGGAACTTTACCAGAATTTTCATGCGATATGTTCCCATTACATCTGCGTAAGCGTTTCTCAGCAATGAACTCTGCCAAAGTTTTCTCCTTTTTCTTCGGAACAGTAGTATCCTCATATTCAAACACTCCATCATGTTTACAGTCATCTTGTCCTTCTGTCTTTTTCCTTTTAGTGTAAACTTGTTTACTTCTTTTCGGTTCAGGATCAGAAACTTTCACTAAGCTACTTGTCTCTTCTGCAAGAGAAATCTTAGGTACAGACTCTACTGACCCCGGAAGTGTCTCAAAGTCGGGGAGGTCAGTATAGCCTTTCCAGCGATTAAAAGCTAATAACTGTGCTCTCTGTCTTACAAGCTGCAGCTGATCAGTAGCATCATAGCTTGGAGAGCATGCTAAACGCTTCACATATTGTACAAGATTAGCAGGTTCAAAGAAGATTGCACTTGAGACCTTGTCTCCACCGTGTATTGTGCTGGAATCTTCTCGGATTCCAGGATTGATTATGATCTGAGTCTTGATCTTCTGATAGACTTCCTCTGAGATACAAGAACAAGCTAAACCAAACTCTATCCTTCTTGATACCTCTTCTAAAGCAAAGTCAATAGCATCAATAAAATCGGGAAGGCTACTCTGCTTTGCCATTTGGGAAAAATGCTGTCGAAAAGGCTTTAACTTTGATGCATCGTTCCAAGCAAAGGTGCAATCTCCGAAATATGTCACTAAGAAACTTCCTTTCTTGCTGTACTTCTTTGCTTTGTCTGTTGCAGCCGAGATATCAAAAACCTGTCCAGGCCACCACGGATGGCTCCTTACTTTTGCCCAAACCAAATCTGAGTCAGAAATCTCCTGCTTCGCAGTTACCGGTGCCTTAACATCAACCAATATACTCTCATCCTTGCTCTCATGCGGCTCTAAACCGACAAAACTTTCAACATCAAGATTCTTAATATTTGCTTCTTGCTTTTCTGAGCCATCAGATTTTCTATCCTCCACAAGGTCTTCATTATCCATTTTGCCATCAGAACCTTTCACATCACTGAGATCAGCGCCTTGAGAACTGACCAGATCAGGTTTCACTTCCTTCTCGACCAGAAGCTCCCTTTCGATCCCATCAGAATCTTTTTCACCCTCTACCATCAATACCTTTTCCCTATCTACTGGGACCTTCTTCTCACTTTCGTTAGTCTCTCCACCTACATTCTCGGTTCCAATGCCTAGATCTAACCCTTCATATACAGATCCCGTTTGCTTCTTCAGATCAGTAAATTCATTTATATTCTCCGTCCCATTATCACCAGACAAAGCTAAGCTGCCATTTCCTTCTTGCTCATCTCCATCAGTCTTAGCTATCAGCTCCTGAGCTTGACCACTCAAGGGGTCAGCTAGGGTTTCAGACATCTGATCATTTCCTACCTCAAATCTTGACGCATTAGAGCCATCAGCAGCGTCTGAGACCGATTCAATAGGTTCTGATTCCGTCGACATAAGCAGTACCAATACAAAACCCTAGAAGAACGAGGAAAAGAAATCATCAGAAGTTCTTCTAGTTCATTTCCCAACTAAACAAACAACAGTGCCTACAAATAAATGAAGAAAGAGAGAAAGAGAAGGTGTTTGCAACAAACCTCTGGTGTTGGTAGTTATTACAGCGATTTTCCCGGCGGCGGGAGCTCGTTTCTTGAATGAAGTAAACGAAGCCGTCAAATCGAACCAGAAACCGGTTTCTCGTTTTGGATCTTTTTTTTTTTGGCTTTTTACATTTGCCCGGTACAGTCCACGTGGCAGATAACTGAAGCTTTTTTTATCCTTTCTTTTATCATTCTCGGTTTTGAGGTTCAATCAATTGGCCCACTTAACACAAACCCAATAGAAAAAAGCCCTATTACTTTTTCCCGCCAAAACCCATTGGCCGAAGCCAGATTTTCCTTTCTTTTTTTTCTGTGACTGACGGAGCGATTACGGTGGCTTACGCGGTCATGGGATTCTATGAAGGAGGCAGCGAAGGTGCAAGCATGACATCGAGTCGCCGTGGATCAATGGGAATCGATTCCATCGGAATTGGGAAGATATTAGCTGTATATTTTAGGGACAACGAGAATTCAGCCATTAACGAGGAAAAATTGGTGCTCACGGCGGAGCTCATCCGCGTCTTCTCCACCTTACCTGGTAGAGACCTAGTTTCTCAGGTATTTTCACTGGGCCACCACTAGATTAGTGCTTTTAAACTTGTGGGACGAAAAAAATATAATCACATTCTGGTAAATTTATCGAAATTGTAAAAAGCTCGGCATAGGGATTTTCTGGTATAATTGTATTTAACTTTAATATATTTCCTTTCTCCCCTAATTTTGTGAAGAATCAAGATTCTAGTAGCGCTGCCCAGTCTGCAGATGTTGGTGACTTATATTCATTCTCTCAGAGAGACTTGGAATTTATTGTGAAATTCAAAGAAGAATATGGTTCTGATACATTCCGTCGCATACTTCATTCAGTCTGCCCGTCTATTTATGGACATGAATTAGTCAAAGGTTTTACTTCTGACCATAACAAGTTCCCTGGGATATCATTGGTAAAGGCTTGATAATTACATTTAAAAGTTCTGCATACCATAATACCTCTGTTTTTTTTTTTTTTTTTAATCATATCAACAGCTGGGATAACACTATCTCTTTTTGGAGGCGTAAGGAAGCATTCAATGGATCGGAACAAAGTTCCAGTCAGAGGAGACATTCATGTCATAATTGTTGGTAAGCTTTCGGATCAATTTTAATCTTATTGCATTAAACTAGGCTAGAGAGTACCTGGATTGGGGGAAGGTTTTTCATAACTGACTAGTTTGAAACACAAAATTCTGATTGATGATTTTATGATGTACTAATAGGTGACCCTGGATTGGGCAAAAGTCAGCTCTTGCAAGCAGCAGCTGCCATTTCTCCTCGTGGCATCTATGTATGTGGCAATGCAAAGACAAAAGCAGGACTCACTGTAGCTGTAGTGAAAGATTCCATGACGAATGACTATGCGTTTGAGGCTGGTAGCTCCTTCCTCCGCTTTTTTTCGTCCAGTTAAATATGAGTATATGGCATAATATTCTACTGTTTCAAAAATACGTTTGAGTCATGCGTCAGAGGTACTAAAGTGTTTCCTTATTTTGATGGTTGAGGGTGTGACATGCCTTGTCAGTTTCTAGTGATGTCATTTGATGTGTGTTGCTGTCTTTTAATTTCTCTAATATTGGGGCTCAGTTAGCAGCAGTCTAAAATCTTTCTACATGATATAGATAGTACATTATAGGGTTCGTATCTTCAAGAGTTTAATCAGTATCAGGATAAGGTCTTATCTAAGAACTTCCCACTAGTGAGTAGTTGTACATATAGGATCTCTTACTCTTAGATATGTTCAACTGATATGTCTTTGCTAACCTCATTCTACCCTGTGAGCAGGTGCCATGGTACTTGCAGATGGTGGGTTATGCTGTATTGATGAGTTTGATAAAATGACCACCGAGCATCAGGTTTTTTCTTATCGGCAATGTCATTACTTCTGGTGCTGACATTTTTTTCCCATTACTTACATTACTTTTCCACAGGCGTTGCTAGAAGCAATGGAACAACAATGTGTCTCTGTTGCTAAGGCTGGGCTAGTAGCTAGTCTATCAGCTCGAACTTCTGTTATTGCAGCAGCAAATCCTGTCGGTGGCCACTACAAGTAATTCTCTTACTTTATTATCTCATCATTGTGGGTGCATTTGAATCATAGTTACGACATTGTTCAGTGGACAATAACCCTGCGTCTTTCAAGGTTTGAGACTGGCGAGAAAAGAAAACCAAAGTAGCAGATGTTTTCAATATTTACCACTGTCTTTATGATCTCATTTCAGCCGGGCAAAAACTTTAAATGAGAACTTAAAAATGAGTGCTGCCCTTCTCTCACGGTTTGATTTAGTTTTCATATTACTTGACAAACCTGATGAGCTACTCGACAAGCAAGTCTCAGAGCATATTATGTCGGTGAGTCTCTCCGTTTCAATTTATTGTTGTGGAGCATGTCTCACGGATATATTAGCATATTTTTCTTATAGATGGAAAAAGTCAGTGACAGCTACAATGCATTAGACATATCTGAACCTCAGATTCTAAACCTTATATAAAATGCCTGATGGATAGAAAAGTTATTTTAGTTTCTAAAAAGACTTCATTGACTATACGCATTAATTAATTCAAAGCCATTAATATGATATCTTACCATTGAGTTTTTCCCGCAGCTTCATTCTGCAATTGGAGATACATCACCTGCATTAAAAAAGTTTAAGCCAGGTCCACTTTCTTTTGGTTGTTAGGTATATGACTGGTATAAAACATAACCTAATTAAAAAAAAATTTGATACTAAATGCAGCATCACAGAATGCTGGATATGCAAATATGCATGCAAAGGGGAACTCACTACTTTCAAGACTGCGGTTGGACTCTAAAAAAGATGACGACTTTTCTCCTATTCCTGGCCAATTGCTTAGGAAATATGTTGCCTATGCTCGGACTTTTGTTAACCCAAAGTAATTTTATCTGTCTCCCAGCTGCGATGACTTAATTGCTCACGAGCCAATTTAGATATTATGGGATAACGTCTCTTTATCTGTTCAGGATGTCAAAGGAAGCTGGAGATATCATACAGAAGTTTTACTTGAAGCTGAGAGACCATAACACATCCGCTGATTGCACACCAGTAACAGCCAGACAGCTGGAAAGTTTGGTTAGGCTTTCGAAAGCTAGAGCTCGGGTGGACTTAAGGGAAGAGATAACAGTCCAAGACGCCATGGTAAGCTAGAACATGAAATGTCTTGTATCTTATATCCGTGCTTACGTGCATATGTTTTACCATACACGCAACCTAGCATTGAAATTATCCTCTGACCTTTACTGTTGAATGAAAATGTATCATTCAAATTTACATTGTTGTGATGTTGGCTTGGACATTGTCTTGACTTTTGCCCTTGGATTTGCTTGTACAGGATGTGGTTGAAATAATGAAAGAATCGTTGTAAGATAAGTTTGTAGATGAACATGGGGTTGTGGATTTTGGTCGGAGTGGAGGAATGAGTCAACAAAAGGAGGCTAAACGGTTCTTAAGTGCTCTTGATAAGCAATCAGAGCTGCAGCAGAAAGATTGTTTCTCCATTTCTGTGAGGACGACTACTATGCTTGACAATTTAGTAGTAGCTTCTGACAGTTTATTATGACCAATTTCTTACTCAAAAAACATTTTACTGCAGGAGTGTATAGTCTAGCTGATAGAATCGGCCTAAGAGTTCCAGGTACCGATACTTTCCTTGAGAACCTCAATATTGCAGGATATCTGCTCAAGAAGGGACCAAAGACTTACCAGGTATACTCCTTCACCTAACTCAGAAACAAGAATGGTCAATAAGATGACTAAAGGACCTAATTTCATATACAGGTCCTCAGCTCATCTTATTCCAGGAGCCAGTCATCCAGGTCAAAGGTGATCAGCATTCTGAGTATAAACCTTACTAATAACAGAAACTTTTAAAGTACATCTAGCATGTGTATTGCTATTGTCTTGTTCATATCTAATTATGAACCTGATCATCAAATCAGTCACTTGTATATTACACAATGCCAGAAACACCTTAGTATTATCACATGGACGTGAATTGAATGTGTATTACATTGTTCACTCATACCTACTGACTTACATCTACGGTAGAACCTAGTATACATTGTTGTATAAGAGTAGCCTCATCAATATAATGATTTAGTCTTCTCTTGGACCTAATTTCCATTCACTCCCATAATAAGAATTAGGTAAACCGAGCCAAAACTTGAAAGCTTCAGCCGCTCTCTTTCGTTCTACCCGTCTATCTATTCTGGCTTGTGAAGCATGTTTGCTAGTGAACATCCTCGAGTGCATCTCCACATAGATCTTCTTGTACTTGGTCTTATTCGGAGGTATTCCGTTCTCTTCCATACATGCGATTATCTCTAATGCCTTCTTGAAAAACGCAGCCCTGACACATATATCTGCTAACGTATCTAAGAGCCCTTCATCAGGTTTCAGCATAGGAGGAAAAGGATCTGAAGAAGAATCTGAAGGTACTTCTTTCTTTTTCACCTCACACCTTTCCTTTATTTCCTTCCAAAGCAAGAGCGCCTCACCAGGTTTCCTCGCCAAAGAAACCCCATTGGCTAGACTACCATATGTTGCGACATTTGGGAAGAACCCGTTTTCTTTCATCCTTGAAACTACTCTCTGAGCATCATCAATCAAACCTAGCCTGCAATACCCTTCAACCAACATGTTCCAAGCGATCAAATCAACTTTGACCCTTGGATCATTCATCATCTCATCAAACACCCTATTCGCCAACTTGGGTTGCCCTGACATTGCAAAAGCCTTCATCAAAGTTGTGTAACTAATCTTAGTTGGTGCAATCCCTCTCGTTCTCATTTCATTGAAAAACGCTAGAGCTCCTGCGCTATCATCTATAAGAATGCATCCATCAATAATGATGTTATAGGAAACCACATCTGGCTCGATCCCTGCATCTTCAGCCATCTCTCTGAGTAAATCCTCTGCTCTATCTATCTGCAACTGCTTACAATATCCTTTGAGCAGAACATTATAAGTAATTCTATTTGCAGGAACACCCATCCGAGCCATCTCTGCCAACACTTGTCGTGCTCTATCCATCAAACCAGCTTTTACAAAAGCTGACACAACTGTAGTGTAGGTAACTTCATCTGGATGGCTATTACTATCATCTTGACGCCTCATCGCCTCAAGCATTCTAGCTGTGTCTGCCACACGCCCATTCTTCATATAACCTTTCATTAACGTTGTGTAAATCCTTGAGTCAGGTGGAAAGGCTTTAGGCAACAATGGCGGGTCGCTAATAGGGTCAACCGAGTTAGGCAGCAATTTCTTGAACACATCCTCAAACACTTGTTCGCTACTAACATCATCCCCAGCCGAATAACTCGACTCTTGATCATCATCCTCAAAAGCCTCTTCTGCTTCTTCCTCTTCTTTCTCCTTCAAATCCTCTGCATTACATTCTCGTAGAACCTTGCAAAGATCTCTCCTTTTCTCCCTCATTGCTTGAACAATTCTCTCCGCAGTTCGCAGATCACCAAACCCTACATAAGCTGCAACAAGAGAATGCATTGTAGTCATACAAACCTTGATCCCCTTGTCAATTAATCTCTCCAAGACAAACACAATCAATTCCTTCCGATCAACCCTCGCACACAGCTTGATCATAACATTGTAAGTCAAAACATCAGGCTCACAATCCCACTCAGACATTTCATTAAACAGCTTCCAGTATTTCTCTGTATCACCAAGGTTTGCACAAGCATTAAAAACTGCGTTAAACGCCGCCGTATCGGGCCTAGATTGAGCAACCAATGATTGGTCACCAAAGCGTCGGACTCGTTGCGTAATAGCAGTGAAGAGTTTGATAGATTGACTCGGACCGTCGTCTCCTGCAGCAGAGAGGTTAGCTACTGCAGCTGTCCAAGCTTTAACATGTGGTAAGTAACCGGAACGGAGCATGGACTTGATGACAGAAACAGCGTAAAGAGTTTGACCAGACTTCGCTGCAGCCATGGCGAGGAGACCGAGGGAATTGGCGTCCAAACGATGAAGCTGACGTTCATTGCGGAGGCGCGTGAGTATAGATTGGGCGCGCGTGAGACTTTGGGGCTTAGATTGATAAGATAATTGAGAAACTAAACGGCTAAGACAAGTAGGTCCAGGAAGATGAGTGGATTGAACATACTTAGCCCAAGCTTCATCGGTTCTTCTATTGCGGAGGAGAGACAAAAGCTCTTGGTCGTTGTGTGTTGAATAGGCTTCTGAGGGAGAGCCCAAGAAGGATGAGAGGTCTCCGGCGGAGCTATTAGCGGTGCCGGAGGCGGAACATTCGAAAATTGGGCGGCGTTTGGGTCGACCATCGGCGCTGAATGGTGGGATGATTGAGCAGAGGTTTATGGAGATGTGAGTGAGAGTGAAAGCTACCGGGTGGGTTAACGGAACGGAGTTTGAGTATTGTGGTAACGACGACGATGACGTCGGAGGTCGGAGAATGTTCATCTTAAGTCCATTGGAGGGAGAGAGAAACACAGTGAAGTGGCTCCAAATGGATTATTTGGGTGGAAAGGAGTTGTGCTACGTCGCCGTATTAAGATTCAAGCATCGCTTCATGTTAATAATATCTCCATTTTATTGGATTCATAATTTATCATTCAAACCCTTTTTTTTTATGTCAGTCTCAGAACTAATTGGATCAAATTCCATATTAAGATCAAAGATTCTGGCAATTAGAACAAAGTAATTCAACTACATTAATATTTAATACATCAAACATACGAAGATATTGGCCTAAGTTTTTTTTCCGCAGGACATATATACATATAACAAAATATCAATAAGGTTAAATCGATAGCTAAACTTCATTCTCCCTAAATTCTTTTTAGTTCACTATATGTAATGGAAAATATAAAACTCCAGAACTATTAGTTGGATCATCAGATCATCCACGACAACAACATAGACATACGACAGTTGGTCCACAATAATACTTTTTAAAAGTTCAGAACCTGAAAACAAATCAGAAGTTAAAAACAGAAAGCTTGAGTGGTCTGATGGAGAAGAAACAACACAGACATACGAAATTAAATTTAAAGAAGTACAATAGTCAATTGCGGATGATGATGGAGTTTTAGATATGGTTCACTTGGCACCCTTCTTGGGCAGCCTTGGTAACCTTGGCACCGGTTGGGTCCTTCTTGTCCACGCTCTTGATGACACCAACAGCAACCGTCTGCCTCATGTCTCTCACTGCGAAACGTCCAAGCGGTGGGTACTCAGAGAAGGTCTCCACCACCATGGGCTTGGTGGGAGTCATCTTCACCATACTGGAATCACCATTCTTCAAGAACTTGGGTTCCTTCTCAATCTCCTTACCAGAACGCCTGTCAATATTACTCAAGATCTCAGAGAACTTGACGGCAATGTGAGAGGTGTGGCAGTCGAGCACTGGGGCATAACCATTACTAATCTGACCAGGGTGGTTCATGATGATGACCTGGGAAGTGAAGCTGGCTGCTCCCTTGGCAGGGTCATCCTTGGAGTTGGAGGCAACGTAACCACGATTCAAATCCTTCACAGCAACATTCTTAACATTGAACCCAACGTTGTCACCAGGCATAGCCTCTGTAAGGGACTCGTGGTGCATCTCAACAGACTTGACCTCAGTGGGTAGTCCGGAAGGAGCAAAGGTCACAACCATACCAGGCTTCAGTGTACCTGTCTCAACACGGCCAACTGGCACAGTTCCAATACCACCGATCTTTTACACATCTTGGAGCGGAAGATGGAGGGGCTTGTCTGATGGCCTCTTGGGCTCGTTGATCTGGTCAAGTGCCTCAAGGAGGGTCGGTCCCTTGTACCAGTGAAGGTTGGTGGACCTCTCAATCATGTTGTCACCCTCAAACCCAGAGATTGGCACAAATGGGATTTTGTCGGGATTATACCCAACTTTCTTCAGGTAGGATGCAACCTCCTTGATGATTTCATCGTACCTAGCCTTGGAGTACTTGGGAGTCGTGGCATCCATCTTGTTACAGCAGCAAATCATCTGCCTAACTCCGAGTGTAAAGGCAAGCAAAGCGTGCTCTCGGATCTGGCCGTCCTTGGAGATACCAGCCTCAAAACCACCAGTGGTGGAGTCAATGATGAGCACAGCACAGTCAGCCTGTGAAGTACCAGTGATCATGTTCTTAATAAAGTCACGGTGACCAGGGGCATCAATGACGGTGCAGTAGTATTTGGTGGTCTCAAACTTCCACAGAGCAATATCGATGGTAATACCGCGCTCTCTCTCAACCTTCAGTTTGTCAAGAACCCAAGCGTACTTGAAGGACCTCTTGTTCATCTCAGCAGCTTCCTTTTCGAACCTCTCAATCACACGCTTGTCAATACCTCCCAACTTGTAGATCTTGTGTCCACTTGTTGTCGATTTACCAGAATCCACGTGGCCAATGACCTCAATGTTGATGTGAAACTTTTCTTTACCCATGCCTACTTGTCAACACAATCTGCACAGATATCAAACATATTGAATCAACCAAAACCGTAGACATAAATGTCGACATGAATATTCATCTTCAAAAAACAGATTGTTGTATTATATTATCAATAAAGCAAGGTATACAACAAAACAATCACAGTCAACAAGATTCACCAACTTGGAAACAAAGAAGGGACACTGGATTTGCTCAGCTGCTCCTGAATTATCTATCAACAATCAGAAACAGATGTCATCGACCAACAGACCAACGAAGTTCACTCAGATAAATATAACAAACAAAGCATAAAATCAAACGATAACCGATAGAGACTATTAAGAATTCAGATCGATAGAAGAGTAAAGAATTCATATCGTAGAAGCGTATGAAACCCTTACCTCAGCTTAAAGTGGTGTCGGTAAAGAAAGATGGATTGTGCTGCTAAAGAAACTGGTCTAAGAATTTAACCAACATGACACCAGATACCACAGATTATCTTATTTTATTAATAAAAAGCAACCCACGACATACAAGTACAATACAAATTATTTATTCGACTTTGCTCTTCTTAATTATTAGTATTACAATGATTGTGAGAGAAGAAGAAGAGTCTCGGGACGGGACAAACATGACACCAGATTCCACTGGTTACTCCATGTCAGCAAACCTGCGAAGCATACAAAAAAAAAAAAGTGAAGAAATTTAGCCATTGTGATCGGATTTAGACAAAATTGAGTGTTTGTACATGAATAAAAGGAGATGGTTTTCGAGTGTGTTACTTACCCGAGTTCTGACAACTTCAGATGAGCTTCAGTATAGTCTTCGAAGAAGGCATCTTCATCCTGAAAGTAGTAATAGAAATTACTGATAAATCTGACTGAAATGATGTTGAGACTCATCACATGATGGGTGTTTTAACTTACTGCAGCATATCTCTCAACGAGAGGACGAAAGTGAGGATCCTGGAGAAGAGCCTTGTCGGTTGGTAGTTGTAGAAGTTCTTCTTTCTCTCCGCTTAGTATCTCTCTGTTCAAGAATTTCTGATTAAGCTCCGGTCTAATTCAAGCATGAAGAAGAAGCTAAGCAAGAAGGGGAGAGGAATGGATCTTACTTAAAATAGGAGTTGTCGAAAATGAGAGGGTTTTGTGTCCACGGCCCCTCGAATCCTGAGCGTTCCTTGTGGCACCGACCCTGAAAGTAAAGTAATTGGTAAGAGCCAAACTGAGAAGAGAACTGAGGTCTTTGTTTCTGGATGCAGACAGACATACCAAGGTGTGTCCACCGGACAATGCAACGATATCTTTGTCACTGAGTCCCATCCGACCAAACACTTCTCTTAGATGATCCACACCTGAATTTGCGATAAAACAGATGATGAAGATGTATCTATGCTCTAATACCTAAATTCAAACTAAACGCATTTGTTCAGATCTGCTTTACCTTTGGTGGCCTGAGGCAGACGACCTTCAGGAGGTGACTCAACTTTGTCCTGAAAGATGAAGCTCGGTTCAGTTAATCACACTCTGGTAGTGTCTATATCAGACAAAGAAACTGGCAATGGAAGAGATGAAGCAAAGATTTGGCAGCCAAAAAAACTGAAAACTCACCAGTCTACCAGGATGAAATGGAATCTCAGGTCCTCCAGTGATCTCAACAGCAACAACTCCAGCTAGCTACAACAACAAAGAAACACAGATGAACCAAGCTCTCAGAGCCATTGTAAATTCAGTTACAATCAACCATGCTTCACTATTACAGCTCAACAAAAGGCAGTATCATTAGTAGAAAATTCACCTGGTAGAAATCAGCATAGGATAAGATGGGAAACATCTCCTTGATGGGCTCAAGAAGCCTAACAGCAATATCAAGACCATTGTTGGCTTCATGAGCAAGCTCTTGGGGATGCCTTATCGTCCCAAACGGTCCTCCAGTCTTAGTATTCACGTCAAATGTCCCAGCTGAGTGCCATCTGCAAATTTTCCCAACCAAAATCATTCTCTTAGAGGTGATATCCATCAAAGAACACATAAGTAAAACAAAAGAGAAGGAATCATACGCAAGACGGAGGACGATGGGAGCACAGTGCTTCTCTGCGATACGACCACGGAGCTTTCTCTTGCATCTATGAACAGCTTTCTTGTACTCTTCTTTCACTTCCGGGTAACTCTTCACCATTTTTCAAATTCTGCTATATGGACCAATGAACACTACAACTAAAACACAGAGGAATGTTCTGGACAGAACCTGAAGAAAGAGTGTTAGCAGTTGTCCAAATGAAGCTTGCGAATCAATTTATAGAATGCTAATGATCAAATGAAGCTTCTGGTTTCAGTGATCTTTTAGAAGAGAAGTGAGATGGACGGTCAAGATTTGTCGATGAAGCAAGATTATAGGCGCGCCTTCCAGAAACCATAGTGAAGAAAATTATACAAAACTGACCTACAGACACACGCCACGTGGCATTATATATTCCTTAAATAAGTACTAATGAGAAGAATAATTTGCATTTTGTTTGCATTTGAGAACAGTTAGAGAGTAGACAAACGTTTAGATTGGACTTAAACTTAACTCTTGGTCTCAAAAACATTAGGGCTTATCGAGACAAAGCCTTTTAAACCATAAATCAATTTAAGAAATTGTTCAAATGAAATGATTTTAGTTTTTCTCTGTTTAAAGTGAAACACAAGTGCGAACATCAAAAAGTGCCAGTCTTTGAGTTTGGTTCAAACCGAAACATAGATAAAGTAAATCGATAAAGGCAAAGTACGATATGGGGAGATGAAGAGTGAAACTTGTTCATAATTCAACTTAATATCCAGACTTAAGAAGGCGAAACAGATATAATATAAAAGAAAAAACAAACCAAAATCTTTGACTAAATATGGAAGTGTTCCAAAACAGTTGAGATTATTACTGGCTAGATCCGAGCCACTTGCTGAAGTTATCGAACTCGGTGTAGTCGCTGTCAGAGATCATAGTCTGGTACCACGACTTTCCTGCTGCTTTAATTGCCAATGCCTCCTCCTGATGCAAACAATGAGTACAAATCAGATTTGAAGAAGAAAATTCAAACAAGTAAATTTCACAAAAAAAGATTATAAGCATAAACAAAAACAAGCAAATATTATTGAACAGGATAAAAATCGAGTGCTAAGAGATATAATCTCAACCTCAAATCAACAATTCATATCTCACAAGACACAACAAATCATACATAAACTTAATCAACGATATTAAAATAATTGGGATATCGAATCAAGCCAAATGCAATGCATACCCAAATCAAAGTAAAATCAGTATCGAAACAATGATAATCCAAAAGTGTCTAACTGATAAAAGGAGAAAGTGGTCAAAGAAGTTTACCTTGGTGACAGTCTTTCTCTTCTTGGCGAGCTTCTCCTTCTTGGCCTTAACTCTCTGTGCTTCAGCCAACAAAGACATCCTCCTTGCAGTCTTGGCATAAGGATTCAACTTCAACATCACATTGAGGTTCTTCAATGGATTCTTCTTGAGAACAGCCCTCTTCGCGTCCTTCTTGATTGGCTTCACAACACTCTGTACCTCATCAGAATTGATAATCCTAGCAAGGTCAGCATTCACCATCTTCGCCCGAGGAAGCACATACCCCTTCTTCTGCTCAGACGGCTTCTCAAATGAGCCATAGATAGACTCAAGCTTCTCGAAAGCAGATTTGGTCCAGATCACGAAACGACCAAGGTGACCACCAGGAGCAAGCTTCAACAAGTTAAGCCTTTCAACATGACAAAGCTCAACACCAGGAAGATTCCTAAATGCCTTCACTATCTTAGCTCCTTCGGTTCCGTAAACCACAAGAGGACCTTTCCTAGAAATGTAACGACGGTTCCTCATTTTACCTTTACCAGGACGGATCCCAATGCTGTTCTTCGCCTTCTCAGCATCATCATAAGCACCGATTTGCTTCAAAACCTTAATGGCAGCTGATGTCTTCTCCACAGCCTCTGCAGTGTCACTCACAACAAGAGGCATCTCAGGAACATTCTCGATCCGGTGACCACGAGCCATCACAAGCGAAGGAACAGCAGTCGCGGCAATGGCGGAGACGATTGCGTGACGTTTCATGTTGACATTAACGCGACGGTGCCAGCGACGCCAGATCTTAGTAGGAGCGAACATCCGACCACCACGACACATGTTACCGAACGCAGCCTGACCGGCACGGTGAGTACCGCCTCCGGGAACACGAGGAATACGAGAAACGGCACGTCCAGTTCCCCAGGACTCGGCAGAGGTCTGGTGACCGGCTTTCTTTGACACGGCATAAGGCTGACGGCTGTTGTTGGAGATTTGGGCGTGAACGAAGTTGACAATGTCTGGACGAACTGGCGCCGTCATGACGTCGGGTAGTACGACGGTGGAGAATTGATCGGTGGTCATGTCACCGTCCAAACCTTGGACGGTGATGAGAGGACGAGCAGCGGCGGCGGCCATATGTCTCTATAGGTTTCTCTCTTCTCTCACTCTCTCTCGCTCGGGACTTTAAAAATATTAGGGTTTCCGCAGCTTCAGTTTAAGAACTAATATATGCTAGGGTTTCAGTTAGGGTTACTGACGAAATCTCGATTAGTGGGCTTTGAAGCCCAAGTAAGTTACTTAGCCCGTCTGGGCCCAAACTTAAAGCGTAAACCTCCTCTTCTAAATTTTATCACCTCATAACATCATGAATTAGAAGACTATGCAATAAGGAGACGTTGTGTTCGGTTTCTCTCTCGATTCTTCTTATTAGCTTCGTTTTTGGAATTGGTGGTTAAACTCATTGAATCAGCATATTTCGTTGGTTAAGTATCGACAAGGTTTAAAAGTCTGCAGTTTATAGATTGCCACAAGTGTTGCAGAGAGAACTCTAAGATGCGAAAGAGCTTGAATTGGTAGTAAACTTTGATGCAGGAAGAATAAGTTAAGAAATCAGCGAAGAAAACTGGCTCGGAGGACGACTAGTCTGACTCAGAAGATGAGAATGATGTACTCAGTCACTGCAGCTGTAGGCTACTCTTTCTCATATAACCACCAATAATTGGCTTGTGGGGATATCTCACAATTTTTGTACAGTTGCAGAATCTTTCTATGGCTTGATTTGGTGTGAAAACAATAGAATGTAACATTAGCAAGATTGTGAGCTTTGCTTTATCTCTCTTTATTGTATAGAATATTTTCTTAACCAAACACCTAACAGAGACTGATCTTGAACAAGAATAAACAGTCTGGAACTACTTAGCAAAAATATAATCTGATTCAAGGGCAAATTCAACTAGAGACAATGACCCAACAGATGAACATATAAATACAGAGCAAAAAAATAGAGAGATTTTTGTACAAAAGCCAAGACGCGGATGAGGATGAGGCTGCCTTGTAACAGCTTACCGCTAACCACAGCTTGAAGACCAAGAATTAGTAGAAAATGGATACACCTTATATATATGTTACCTACCATTCACGGAACTAATCCTGGTCAAAATCTTTGCAAGTATTGAAAACTTCACTCTATGTTTCTCCTCAAAACAAACAAACTGTGTCAAACACCTTTTACACAGTTACCACCATCGACAAGATGTGATTCCCATTGATGCATAACCCAATGTTTATTAAACATGGAAGTAAACCTGCCAATACGGTCATAACCTTATAAACTCTTCTTCAAGAATTTAGAAACTTTACAGAGTCACGGTTGTTGTATCTATATGGTATGGTTTAAGTGAATATATAGTATAGTGTAGAAGATTTTCAGTGCAACTGCGACTACTGTGAGAATTATATAACTCTTAGTGCAAACCTTTATAGAACTGTCACTAGACTTACACTTCACAGCTAAGCCGATATCTAGAAGTCTAACTTATGAACTCATATAGATTACGAAGTGAAGTGTTTTTTGTACTGTTTAGGGAAACGAACTTACCTGATAGCTGATGGCTGATATTATCATTAAGATGATTTTTCACTTGTTGAGTTCTTGACAAGGGAACCAATGGTGTCGAGGCTTGGGGGTTCGGTGTTCGTGTCATATGATGCGAGGACTTTCTTCTGCAGCATCATTACAATCGGACTAGCTGAGGTTAGATAATATTTGATCAGGCAAGCGCAAAAGCCTCATTTGATTGTAAGAAACATGAAAGAAGTGACACCAACTAATTTGTTAGAGAGTGAAATGCATTTCAAACTCTTAACAATGTTGGTTATCACAAACCTTTTATCTTAAATTTAACACTTACAGCGGATTCGAAATCAGGGTTTGATAAGTTAACTGTGAGATTTCTCATCAATAATAAAACCTGAAAAACATACTCTGATTAGTAAAGAATGCTAGAAGCTTGTACAAAATCAATTACTTTGAAGACGACTCACAGTTTCGAAGTTTATAGGATCCATTTCCTTGAGCTTTTCCACATGGCCTCTCGTTTCAGGATCAAATACACTCCCAATGAAGTTATAAACTTCAGCAAAATCAGAAATACCTGCAAAGCAACTATCATTACAATGTCCACAAAAACATAGTAAAACACAACAGCTGCTCACAGATGGTTACCGTGAAGAACAGGAGGCTGTTTGGTCTGTCTTACAATCTCAGAACCTGATATTGTCCGGCTTGAGCTTTCCATACCAGAAGTAGAAGGGCTACTAACATTTAATACGCCCTTCGATCCAATATCAGCTGAATCAGTGGCGTTATATGCCATAATAAGCAGATGAAACGTTCTTAAATGAAGCATATTCTACTAACAACAGATTATTCTATTAAACAAAATGGAGAAATAGAGTGCATGCCTTCTGCTCCACGAAGATTAGAAAGTTCTTGACGTGGTGAAATAACTCTGTTCAGCAATATTGAGGTATCATCCCACGAAGTATATCCAGGCATGTCGCTATTTGGTGTAATGAAAGCACTTGAAGTGGCACTTGAACTGTAAGAAAATGGAGTTAATAACTCAGACAAACACTCATCCATCTAAAGAAGCAGATAGTGTAAAACCATCGAACCGTTCTTTGATGCCTTTTGAGGATATGGATGAGCTGCTTTACGCTTAGGCCAAGGAGGTGGTACATGTGCTAATGTCCCATTCTTCTGAATCTTTAGAAAGTATTTTTGAGCATGACTTCTAATCTGCAGTTAGTCAAATAAGTTTGTAAACATTACCACAAATTAAACTTGGCCAAAGTTTAGAGTAAGTAGTCTATTCTTAAACCTGAATTACAGTCTTTGAACCGACAAAATCTTCTATCTTTTTCCAGTCACGATCAAACCTAAGAGCAGTAGAATCAGCACAATCAAGTCGTGGTTATAGATCAAAATTCAACTCAAGTTGAGGCAGATCTCTTAGCTAAGATACTAAAGCTTAACATAAACCTTCTCCTGTTTAGCTACTAAACTCAGAAATCAGCAATAAAACTATGCAAAACTTTGAAAGAATCAGAGAATTTTACAATTGAAGTGCTTCAAGGAACTTATCGTGTCCTTCCTCAGTCCAACTCTCTCTTGACTTGGTGATGGTATAAGGTTTCCTCACCTTCTTCGACGAACCCATCCACCCCCCGCATCAGTCGATGTTGACGGCGGCGGTGTTTCTGAAGTCGTCGGAATCCTAGACGGCGAAGAGCTCATCGGTTTTATTCGGAAAGCAACAGTCTTTTAGAGAATGATTGAGGAGACAGAAAGTGGTGAAATCCACATGGCGGGGAAGAAGTTTGTTGTGTCTAACCCAAAAAAGAAATGAACAATATTTAAATCAAATTAAAAATAAACCACAACAAATTTGAAGTATAATATATATACATCTTCAGTACATAATTCATTTACTGTATGTGATCGAATGGGCTTTCGTCTTCGTAATTCCCACGTGGATTATATTCACAAACCACTAGATACCCACGATTGTTATAGCATTTGACACGTGCGCATCCAACGGCTGTGGTTGCTCGCCACACGATTTGCGTGTAATGGCCGCACATTTTACCCAATGCGCACGTGTTTGTTTTCAGGTCTTAGTTTAACCTTTCGTTAAACCATCGCGTCACCACATTTTCCGGCGACCACATTCTCTTTTGCTGATACCAGAAAATATCCTCACCGTAAAGCCCATTTGAATGTATACATATTGCAATTGGGCTTTTTTATTGTTCGGCCAATTTATGAGCAAATTGGGTTAGGCCTTTGTCCCATTTAAGAAGTGGTACGCCTGAAGAAACACGAGCTACGTTGTGTGCGCGTAGAAATTCCCCTGCCTTGGATTGTTTTGCTCTTCTCGGTCTAGTGAACACACGTGCGTTTGTGTTCGCCGTGAAGGAGATGGATGTTGCGGCGGTCGAGGGATGACCGGAAAATAGAAAGAGTAGAAGGAGAAGACATGGTAATGGATGAGACAACGTCGCAGACATCTCCAAGTCTCTGTATGTGGTTGTCGCTCATCTTGGTTCTCTGCTTCTATGGAGTTTTTTTTTTGGTTATTTTATTCAGTTAGAGGTTTTCCATTCGATTTTTTTTCTAACAGATTTTCTGAAACAACCATATATTTTTAGATTTTGTATTTTGACTTGTAAGGTATAGTTTACGTAAACTCCTTATATATTTTGCCAAATGCCAACCAACAAAAGAAAAAATGAAAAAAAGAAATCGTCAACAGCAGGATTCGAACCTGCGCAGGCAAAGCCCAACAGATTTCGAGTCTGTCTCCTTAACCACTCGGACATATTGACTTATGCCGTTACCTCAAAATATTTAATATATATACCTTCAAAGATTTAAGAAATTAAAATCTGAAAGTACCAACTTTTTTCTTGCAGAACTAATTTGGTCTATATATTGTTTTTTTTTTGTCGTCGGTTTACATAGTGTTTAATATCTGATTTAGGTCTTTGTGAGCTATTTTCCCAGCATTTAATGAACTTTTCTGAAGGCAAAAAAATAAATAAACTTTAACAGTTTTGATATCTCCATTTTTTTCCTAATTAATCTGAACATGTTATCTTTTTTTCTGGCAAACATCTGAATGTGTAATACAGTCTAAAGTACATATCTTTTTTCTTCAGACAATCCTATTTTACAGTAAACACAGTATCTCATTGGCTTATTGAGTCGTAATATCTAACTACAGAGTTGGGTTAAGCAGAATATCAATACATGTTCCAAACAGCTGAGGTACTGATCTGCTTCTTCCTGTCAAAGAGATCTTAAGATAGACAAACTTTTACCATGTAATAGAGCACTACAAAAGTTATTCCCTTTTGCACGTGAACTACTTAGTGGAGTAACAACAAAAAATGAAAAAATGAAAAGAAAAAGCAAACCTTAGCAGCTTATACATAGTCAATGAAAGTTTTTGATCTATTTCAGAGGTCAAAGTCATCCTCTTTCAAGGCCAGCTCTGCGGATTCTTCGTCTTCTTCATCTAAAACGAAGTACTCATTCTTCTCAACTGGCCTAAATATATAGAACATCACCACGTAAAACGCCAGACTTGCAGTTTCCTCAGCTGCATTGCTCACCCACTGAAACTTATAAGCGGCGATTGTCTTTAACGCAAACACTACGATCCTCGTGAAGTACAAATACCCAATGACAACGATGTAGAAATGTCTAAACAGAGTTAATTTTGCCAAGTTCCTAGCAGCTTTCCCATCGGTTTTTGAAGTCTCTCTCAGCGAACGTATTGACCAGACAATGGGGAATAAGATTGCACAACAGCAAACTATATCTACAAGTAAGAATATCTGATTCCAAGTTACCCAGTCTTTGATGAAAGGTCCTGTCTCTCCGATCACAATTGAAGCTATGTTGGCGAGAACCTGAAGAGGAACAACGATCATCAGCACATTCTTCTCTTTCTCCTGTAAGAATGGCTTCAAGAACGACCAGCCAGTTCCGATCAACACAATCACAGTGAAGAGAAGAACGACGCGAATGAACTGGAAAATGTAGAATAAGACATCCCATCCGTGAGGGGTACCAGTGACTTTTACGTAGTGCTTGTCCTCGGCGGCGGAGATCAGATTCAGAGCCTTCATCAAGAGAAGAGCTGCCATGAGAATGTGGATCCTATGAACGACCCGTTTATTGATCCAACAGGCATATCCCCAGAGACCGAGGAAAGCTAAGTAACCGAGGGAGAAGAAGAAATACAATCCTGGTAATTGGGTTGACCCGGCAGGGAGGTAGTCCTTTGACCCATTCAGATCCAGATTGTACATCTCCGTTCGTACTTTCATCGAAATCTTAGTTTCCGGTACGCAATTTGTAAAGAAGAGAGAGTATTCGTTTGGAGTGTTCACCGGGTACAAGTGCTCGTATTTGGAACCAGGCGGAGGAGAGAGATCGTGAAATGTGAATAGATGGAGGACGTAAGGGGATTCGAGCACACAGAAGTTAGGGTTTTGCTGGATCTCTAAGAGTACCTGAAGAAGCGATTCCTCTGACATAAGGAAGAACCCTAACTTCGACGGATCCGGGATCGGACCAGACGAAGAAGATACTACTGATACAGAGGAAACAGAGACGCTAATATGCCCGGTTTGTGTGAATCCGAATTTTTCGAAGAGAATCATTGGCCTAGAGTCATCGGAAATGGTGAGCGATTTGATTTCCGCCTCCGTGCGAGTGACGAAACTCGCGGCGAAGAGGAGGAGGAGGACAAAGAGGGGTAATCTCGTCATTTCGCACAGTCGAGTTGAGAGACAATGCTTCTCGTTCTCGTCGATCCTTTTGATTTAATTTTTCAATGCTTGGAGAAACGAATATAGCGTTGGACCCGATTTCCAAGCTGCAGAAACAAACAACGCCGGCATTCATACGAAAATTCTGGTGGGCCATAATGCTTCATTTGATCCGACTTTAAGAAAGCCCATTGGGCTTAAGATGTCTAAACTCTATAAACAGAGAGAGTGAACATTCGGTACTTGGTAAGAGAATGTGTAACACGTGCGCTGAACCTGTCCTCTTCCTCACATCTGTACCAATTTATTGTTGCTGTTATATTTATATACAAAAAAAAGGACATTTGCGTTTATATGATTTAACTTGGAAGAAAACGGAGTTTAGGTGAGAACGTAGTCACATTAAGACACTTGTAAACCACATTTTAGTGACTTATTACAAAAATCTAAAAACTCTTTCTATATTTATAAACAGCAAATGATTTTTTTATGTCTATATTACTATAATTGGCGATTTTCGTTGTATGCATAATTTTTGGTTCTTGATGTTAACAAGCTTCAAAATTTGTCTTTTGCTTATAACAAAGAATATTCCACGTAAGCGATTGTCTAAGTGGATCAGGATTGTAATATTCCCACGAGTCCACGACTATCTCATTTTGTGTTGTATATTAGATCAACAATCTTTGTAAATCATTTAGCAAAAAAAAAAAAAACAATTTCACTTAATTCTAATAGTTTTCTTTGACAAAAAAAATGAATTTAACTCCGCCTAGGATAAGTGATTCACGTTGGTATTATTAACACTGATCTCAGAAACCAAATAATCTACGAAACTCCTACGTTAGGAAAAAATGTAGTGTAAAGTTATTTAACTATTTAAAGTCAAATTCCTATAAATTTTCCTCTTTTAAACGAAATTTATATATGCAAATTACTTTTAATTTAGTGATATGCGGTAAGTCCACAAAAGATATGCGCACTTGTACAACCAGAAATCAAATCTCACCGCTTACATTATGTAGAAACTTGGCTAATGGGCTGGTCAGTTGTGGCCAATGTTAAAAAAAAAAAATTATATTTCACGAAATTTATATAATACATTAATTTCACTGATGCATTTACTTCTATCTTAAATTTTCAAATGTGATTTAACTTTGAAGAAAAAAAAATTTAAATGTGAAAGGTTATTTTGGAGTTGAATTTAAAGACTGAATGAGATGAGATGAACCCAAAAGAAAGAACACTGAAGATACAAATACGGTTTAAAATGGAGCATATTCTTTCGTAGGTTCAACTGGAATACCAAATGTACCCTCTAAGAGATCTCGTAATTACGGCAAAAACCTTAGACCCTTCTGGTAATTCTCCCTCGCTTCACAGACTCATCTATTTAAGCAATTACAGTCTCTTTAGTCATGGCGGATTTTAATTTTCTGGTTATCTAAACAAACAACCATCTTTTTCCTCTTTCTTGGACATTTCTCCCACCGATTTAATACTATCGACGAAGCAAAGAAAAAATCTCTCTTGACTTTGATAGTTTGATTTATAAATATAAAAAAAGAAAACAAAATCAGGAACCCAAGATTTTTCCCACGACAAATTCAGTGAATTTTTTAGGACAGAATCCGTAAAAGAAATTTCGTTTCATTTCATTTCTACAGAATCTCAATTTCTGTGCAACGGGATTCGTCGTTTCTTTTGGTGGTGTTTGATTTTCTCGGATTCTCCGCTGAAAGTTCCAAATCTGTAAGTTGGATTCGAAATTTTTGTTCTATTTCATTCACGCAATTTCTGACTCTGAGATTTAGAAATGTTCGATTCTAGTTTCTTCGTGGGCTATCATCGTATTTCGTTGCATCTTTCAAATAATTTGAAACCCTGTTTGATTTTTCTTGTTTGGGTTAGTTCAGAAACTGACGTTTTTTGGAATAGTTAAAGTTGCATGACCAAATCGGGAAAGTCTTGTTGGAAACTTGTAATGGGAACATTACGAATGGGATTTTCTGGGTCTTTTACATTTGATTTTCCATATGAGTTTTTCGTCAGGTGATTGAGTTCTCTAATTTTGGCTTTTTGGGTTGTTTTGCTTCATCTGCAGTCTGGAGAGTATTTGACCTGTCTAGAAACTAGAGAGTTTCTAGAATTTGTATATGATTAGGACCATAAAAGTAAAAGACTTTCTCATTGATTTGATGAAATGAGTTTGGTTGGAAGAGTTGGGAGTTTGATTTCTCAAGGCGTTTACTCTGTTGCTACACCATTTCATCCATTTGGTGGTGCTATTGATGTGATAGTGGTTCAACAAGAAGACGGTTCGTTCCGTAGCACGCCTTGGTATGTTAGGTTTGGTAAGTTCCAAGGTGTTCTCAAAGGCGCTGAGAAGTTTGTGAAGATATCTGTAAATGGAACCGAAGCCGATTTCCACATGTATCTTGATAATTCTGGTGAAGCATATTTCATCAGGGAAGTTGATCCTGGAACCACTGACACCAAGAATTTGATTTCCGGGTCTGAGAATAACAATGGTAATGAAAATAATGACGTGGGTTTTCGACTTGAGCATAGTTTATCGGACACTGGTTCTGGGCAATTACGTGAGAGTTTCAACTCTTTGAATCGGCTAGAAAGGTCAGAATCCGATTGTAATGGGAGGTTTTATGATTTTCAGGATGATCCGCCTTCTCCAACCTCTGAATATGGAAGTGCTCGATTTGAGAATCTAAATGTGGACAGTTATGGGGATTCTCAAGAGTCAGATTCTGAAGTGGTTTTGGTGAGCATTGATGGCCATATACTAACAGCCCCTGTATCAGCGGCAGAGCAGGAAGCTGAGAATTTACGGTTAAATACTCCTCAATTTCATTTAGCCCCTGGTGATGGGACTGAGTTTTGTGAAGGTAATACTGAGTTTGCTTCGTCAGAGACTCCTTGGGACTCTGAATATATCCGCAAAGTGGTGTCATCTGATGATGTATGTGAAAAATTAGATGGAGCGAATGATGAGCGTAACGATTTAGATTCCCATTCCCGTGATATTAATGATTCTCATGAGGCTGAAAGTGATAGTCTTGGGAGCTGTCTTGAGCAGTCAGAGCTGACCAAAATTGGTGAGAATGCAAAGTCTGAGGAACCAGGTCTTACGTGTGAGGATCGGAAACTAAAAGAAGGAGAGCTTCCATCTACAGCCCTGACGGAAAATGATAGAAGCGAAGATGAATTGACTATTGAAACAATTGATACTCTTATTGATAGTTTTGAATCTTCTGCAACCCAAATAACAACAGATGAAGTGAATACTACTGAGGAATATAGGATGTCCGCTGATACTAATGCTGAGTCAGAATCTAAGGATGAACAACTAAGAACATCTGCAGAAACTGCCATCTTGATTGACCTCCAGGAAGAAGGGATTACAGAATCAGAAGATCATGCTGCTGAGAGAGTCCCTATAGATTCAACGAGGGAGCACAATGAGCAACTGACTCCATCCAAACTGACTAACGAGGATAACGAGAATGGGAAGACTATCGATTCAGTGGGTGCAATTTCTAGTGTGGATATAGGACAACCCGAGTCAGATCTGAGTAAGAAACTCTAATTCTTTTTTGGTCTGAATTATGGCTGCTTTTTTTTTTAACACTGATTTAACTTGACAGGATTTGAGCTATCACTTTGCAAGGATGAGCTTCGTGAGGGTATGGGACTTAGCGCAGCTGCTGGAGTCTTTGATGCACATCGGATATCCATGGAAGAATATAAAATTTCAGCAACGTCGATTCTTGAAAGTGAAAATCTGGTTGTTAGGATTAGAGAAATGTATATGCCATGGAAAAATGCTGCTCGGATTGTACTTGGGAAAGCTGTGTTTGACCTAGACTTAGATATCCAGCCAGATGATGTGATTTCTGTGGAGGAAAATGAATCGGTGAAACCTAAGGAAGATGAAACTCCTGTGACTCCGTCATCTGGGAGAAGGTGGAGATTGTGGCCCATTCCTTTTAGAAGGGTTAAAACATTCGAGCATACAGGTAGTAACTCCTCGAGCGAAGAAGATCTGTTCGTTGATTCTGAACCTGGCTTACAGAACTCACCGGAAACACTATCAACCACAGAGAGTCGCCATGAATCTCCGCGTAGACAACTTGTGAGAACCAATGTCCCTACTAATGAACAAATCGCATCTCTGAATCTGAAAGATGGCCAGAATATGATAACTTTTAGTTTCTCAACCAGAGTTCTTGGAACACAACAGGTTTGTTGATGGTTACTATAGTTGAAATTTGAAAGCACGCGTGGAAGAACTCGTCTAACTTCAGTTTTCAAATGTTAGGTTGATGCACATATATACCGGTGGAGATGGGACACTAAGATAGTGATTTCAGATGTTGATGGAACTATAACTAAGTATAGCTTTGGAATCTTATTGTAACTGAATTGTTTCCATATTAGATTGATAGTATCTAGAATTATGCCAATGTGATGATTTGTGTGTTTTGCAGATCCGATGTGTTAGGTCAGTTCATGCCTTTCATTGGAAAGGATTGGACACAGTCCGGTGTAGCCAAGCTTTTTTCTGCCATAAAGGTAATATTCATATGTTTAAGTCAATCTGGCTTCTTCTCGCACTTAACATTGGAAAAACATGAGAACCACTGCTGCTTTTATAACATTTGTTCAAGTGGTTGGTTCTTTAGCATATCTCAAAATTTGTACCCTTTATGTATGTATCTCACTCTATGCTTTACATTGCAATGGATTTTTCAGGAGAATGGATATCAGTTGCTGTTTTTGAGCGCTCGTGCCATTGTTCAGGCATATCTAACGAGAAGTTTCTTGAATAATCTGAAGCAGGTAAGAGTGAGATCATTTTACCTGTGAATTGGTACTTAATCCATACCTAATCCTTATTAGTAACAGCAGCTTAAGTAGCTGACATGATGATGTGTGAGGCTTTCGAGAACCCATTTTAGATATATCTCTGTTTCTGATGGAACCATTTTGTTTTTTTTCTGGCTTGCAGGACGGGAAAGCTTTGCCAAATGGCCCTGTGGTCATTTCACCAGACGGGCTATTTCCAGCATTGTACCGTGAAGGTTAAATATTCCTGCCTTCGAGATTCATCTGTAGCATTTTAGAGAATTAATTAAATAGCAAAATTTTGATGTGTACTTATATACCTTATAACTGCTTTGCAGTGATAAGAAGAGCACCTCACGAATTTAAGATCGCATGTTTGGAGGTAAACGTTTTCTTCTTCGTCTTTTTTTGTGTTTTGGGAAATTACAGAGAGGTCAAAACAGCAATGCAGTTTTAGATATGAACAATTTTTACAATTGTAATATGCAGGATATTAGGAAACTCTTCCCAATTGATTACAACCCGTTCTACGCTGGATTTGGAAACAGAGACACCGATGAGCTGAGTTACAGAAAACTCGGAATCCCAAAGGGCAAGATATTCATAATCAACCCAAAGGTACTGACAATCTCTTAGAAGCTGACATGCATGGCTATTTCTTGAGGTGGATTGAGAACTCTGTGTTTAAAAATGAATAGGGAGAAGTAGCAACAGGACACCGTATAGATGTCAAAAAGTCTTACACTTCACTTCATACCCTTGTTAACGACATGTTTCCTCCCACTTCACTTGTTGAGCAGGTAAGTAGAGTTATAATCTTTCAGCAAATATACTATAATGTAGAGATTCTCTAATGGTTCCGAGTGTTTTCTTACGCAACAGGAAGATTATAACCCATGGAACTTCTGGAAACTACCAATAGAAGAGGTTGATTAAGGATATCATGTCACAAACAGGAGAAACTTTTCAGGTTTCTAAAACGAGCTTCAAAGAGTCGAACATGGCGGCTACGGAATGCTCATTCTTGAACTTTGCAAGCTTAGTTCTATGACTCTGTAAACAAGAAAGAGCTGCAACTTGTCTCGACTTTGTAATGTCTCTTACGTAGGACTTAACACAATAGGTAAAGAATACTTATATATTAGCTGTTACAATGTTCTGTACGAGACCTTATTATCTTTATATTTTTCTCTTTTACATACATACGCAGAAAAATAAAAGATAATCAATCAGATGGCGTAAATTGGATTAACTTCCGATTCACTCTCCGACGGATCCGCATAATACCAAGAACCACTTCTAGCTAATTTCTTCTTTTCCTTCTTCCTTCTTCCTTACCTTCCTTGTTCTCTTTGATTTCACAACATAGTATGTCATTATACTCAAAATTCCGGTCATCGTCACAGTTCCTATGACGGTAACCACAACCGCCGCATATCTGTTTCTCCGACCAACCACAATGTACGATGAAGAAATGAATGCCGCAGTACTGCAGACAGAGGCTAGCCACATCAGCTTATTGATTACTTCCACAACACGTCTCTCGGTCTTAGTCTCTCCTCTTACTAGCGGGATTTGCACGACAACTACTGCTAACGAAGTGAAGAGTGCGATTGCGTTGAATATAGAGAATATCTTGAAGGATGTTGCGTGGACCATCACAGCCACACCACGGTCGTCATCGCCTCCTGAAACTGTGAAAATGGCGGCAAATGCCACAGTGGCGAAGAGAATAGCCACGACTGTCACAGAGTTCGTTGCATTGTTGATTCCAGCTCTGTGGAGTTTCTTTGGCTCCTTAGCAATCCCATCGACATTTTTGTTGGTTCTTCTGGTTTGTTCAAGCTGTGTGTGAACATCTTTCTTGATCTCTGTCACGGTTTTTCGTAGCTCGTCTCTTGGCTGGTTTAGTTCATTGGCTTTTAGCGCACCGCAACGCGATAGTATCTCTTTGATCTCTGCAGTTTCTTCTGAATGAGTGAGTCCTTCAGCGATGTCATAAGCTGTTTTATAGTCTCGTGTTAACGCATTCACGTTTGTATCCAGAAGTTGTAAGTTCATTCACAATCTGCAAAATCAAAACATGAATTCACGAATAAAGGATTCATAAGTACAACAAATCAATGGTTTAGGTTGGTTTTACCTCTGCTCTTTTCTTTCTCGTAGCGATATGCAACAGTGTTACCGAATTTATCAGGAAGCATGACGATAGCTGGATCAGCTCGAAGAAGCAACCTCACCACTTGTGAGCTAACTCCTTTCACAGCCATATGCAAAGACGTTTGGCCTTTCTTGTCTGTTCGTCTTGCTAATTGAGGATCCTTATCGAGCGACGTTCTTACAATATCTACATGACCTTGACGTGCAGCAAGGTGAAGTGCGTTTTTACCATTTCATCTTGAAATCTCAAGCAAGCTTGAGTCTTTAGCAAGCAATTCATTAACTACTTCTGAATGCCCTCGTGTTGCAGCTGATACAAGTGGGGTTGCGTTTGATTGAGCTACTGTTTTACTCAATTGAGGTACGTGCTCAAGCAATAACTGGACAATAGCTGCACATGAGAAGCTCGATCGAGTGCAATTAGAAAAAGACATGCCAATCTTTTGCTTCAAACAGGTTTTGATTTAAGGAAGACTTACATCGATGGCCTTGACTACAAGCGATGTGTAAAGCGTTGAATCCAGAGAGGTTCTTCTGCATAAGAGATTCTTTGGTAGTGTAACGCAACAATTCCTTGACAATATCTACATTTCCTTTCTCTGCTGCTGTAAAAAGCGGTGTCTCTCCCAATTCATTTACCTCATTTACCACTGATGTCATTATATGTGCAACCTCTTCATCGAAGTCAGTTCCAGTAATGGTACCAGTAATCTGAGAATCAATGTCTCTGAGAATCTGCTTAACAGAAGCTAGATCTCCTCGTTGAGCAGCTAAGTGAAGCTCGGTATCGTTGTGGCGGCCAGTGACTTGTTTCACATACTTCTTCTTCTCCGTTGGATCAAAACGTTTCCCTGAATTGGAAAGTCCCAACGACTTGCTTGAATTCGACACCATTAAAGCTTTACCGAATTGGACAACACCAGAGTCTTCCTTGGGGTTGGAGTTGGCGACAGGTCTGCTACAGTGCTCCCTGAAGGACTCACCGGTTCCGTCCACAAACCCTTTTCCATATCAGGTTCCAGTTCCTTATCTGCAAGCATCAAATTGTTTGTTTACCATGCAAATTACAAATCCATCAAATGCCCTAAGATCCCAATTCAAGAGCTAAATAACTTTCACACGTTTTCAAATAGCGCAACAGACATTCGTGAACGATTCCAGTCAGAAATCTAAATCAAAGATTAGGAGAAATCATTGAACCTTCTTCGATTCTGTATCCCATATTGAGAGATGAAAAAACAGAGGGATCTTCAAGGCCGGATCATGACATTGTAAGATGATGGATCATCAAACATTCTCCGATTGGAGAAAGATGAATAAGAGATGTATGAACCGTCGACGTCGTCGGCCAACGGTAATGTCACTGTGAAGGGCAAGGGTTTGCGATCTGAATAATGTAAGATAATCAGCTTAATTACCTTTTCTTTTGCTGTAATTTGGGTTGTCCTTTCTTCTTCTTTCTACAGTTAAGAATGTTTGCCACGTCAGCATCTTATGCAAGCCCTTCCGGTTTATGACGCATTTTTGGTTCAATACGGTTTTGGGGAATATTGTAATTTATTTTATTTTTTTGGTCCACAGTTGTTCGGCTTTATGTTTTGGTTTGTAGACAATTTTAATTGGAAAAGCCCAAACGATATCTGTTCTGGGCTCTCCATTAACGATATTCCTTTTTTTTCTTTTTCTTTTTCTATAAGCAACAAAACTAATCTCTGCAATATATTAGAAAAATTTAAGTAGAAGCAATATAAATTTCTCTTGAGAAACTAGTCTCAAGAGTATTGTCACAAAAAACTGAAACAAGACCATTCGGACAAGTGTCCAAAATATGAAACCCAAACGAAAAAGAAAAGTATAGTTTGTCAATCTATTGAAAAAACGATTGGCTTCCCTATACACGTGAGAGATACGGACTATCCAATTCCTAAAATGAAGTCATGGCATAACCACACTAGGAATGCCAGCGGATGTGTGTCACAAACCCCTGTCTTGAGAAACCCAACAACAATCTTCGAGTCCACTTCAGGCTCCCCCCTTGAGATCTTCATATCTCATGCTAAGTAAAAACCATAGTAGACTCCCCAAAACTCTGCCATAGGTGTTGTGCAGCTTCCAATATTAAGAACAAAGCCCCTACGCCAAGCATTCCACTCGTTGTGAATCACTTCACCCGTAGATGCCAACCCAGGATTGCCTTTGGAGGCACTATCTGTGTTGATTTTAAACTAGCCACTACTCAGAGATTCCCAACATATATCCCTCGTCACCCGTTCCTGTCTCAAGCGTAAACCATCCCTTGATTGATTAGCCGAGAAAACCTCTTTCGCATAGTCTTTAATAAACTGAGTCATGTCTCTGTATCTATTTTCCCTACCAAAAATGTTACCACACCTCCATTTCCAACTCCACCATATCCCAATCACAAAGGTAGTATACCACAAGACACCCGCCACCATGTTTGTGTTACCGAGGTTCTCGTACAACCACTCCAGAAGAGAAAGGGGGAAGAATCTTCCCATAAGATGTTGTGGCACAATTCGTTGCCAAATCCCAACAATATCTGGACAATCACGCACAATGTGGAGTATTGTTTCGGTCGCTCCTCGACATATTTGGCAAACATCAGAATCTCCCATCTTCCACCTACATTTTTCCACATTAGTAAGAATGCTCTAGTTAGCCGTCAACCAAAGAAATAATTTGACTTGTTCAGGGGCCTCCACAGACCATAACCTATGGAAGAAAATGCTCATATTTGGACAAGAAGAAGTGTTTTCGGTCAAGAGAGCATATCCAGAAGAAACCAAAAACTCACCATTCGCATTACGTGACCACGC
This sequence comes from Lepidium didymum, assembly GCA_963920545.1. Classification (NCBI taxonomy): domain Eukaryota; kingdom Viridiplantae; phylum Streptophyta; class Magnoliopsida; order Brassicales; family Brassicaceae; genus Lepidium; species Lepidium didymum. Next base: position 17,751,310 of record OY986979.1, read on the forward strand.
AATACGATCCCGAGATCCCCAAAACGTATCAAGGGCAAGAGCCTGAAGCTTTAATCGCGTCTGTTGAGATATAAAGGGATCAATCATAACTCAATCCCATCTGCCATCAAGTTTCCATAGTTCACTAACATAAATAGGAATAGCTGACTGCTTAAGTGAATATCCTCCAATTCACATATCGATGAGTTCATTACCCATTTATCTTTCTAAAAGTTCACTAATTGACCATCCTCGAGAACCCAAGAGATACATGGAAAGATCACCTCACATATACCGACAATTATACTTAGCCAAGTCGAAGAATCACTCGGTTTTGAATTAGCCCAAGTGATATCCGAGAGCCCCCTAACTCGATACTTACTTCGCAAAACTGACGCCCATAAACTTGAATCATCATTCAATAGTTGCCACCGAATCTTAGAGATAAGAGCCTTGTTCATCTCTTTAGTGCAGCGAATTCCCACCCCACATTCCAACTTTGGTCTACAGACTCTATTCCATGCTACTAAGTGAATTTTTCGTTTCTCACTTGTGCTACTCCACAGGAATGATCGAGATAATTAATCCAACCTATTCAGAGTATGTGCTAGGAGACTTGTCGTGCTCATAGTGTATATGGGAATCGAACTAAGAATAACCTTAGTTAACGTTAGCTTCCCTGCCATACTTAACACCCTGCTCTTCCACCCTGCGAGGCGCGAAGACACACGATCAAAAACCTCCCTAAATGTTGTTTTATTCACTCTCTTCTGAAGAATAGGCATCCCCAAATACTTGCCGAGTTCCCAAGTATGACCAATGCCACTAAGCGTGCTAATCTCAGACGCCACATCTCTAAAAGCATTATCTGAGAAATAAATCTTTGACTTCTCAAGGCTCACGCGTTGGCCAGATGCTTCACAAAAAAGCTCTAAAACCCGTCGGATCACTCCAATCAGCCCCACAAACGCTTCCGCAAATAAAATAAGATCGTGAGCAAAACAAATATGTGATAGTTTTGGACCTTCCTTAGCTATACTAATCGGTTTTGAGGCACGATTATTCACCTCACGCTCAATAAGATGGCATAAACGTTCCAAAACTAGTTCAAACAAATAAGGGGATAATGGGTCACCTTGCCGGAGCCTCATTTCGGCTGTAAAAGGCTATGATTTCTCCTCATTCAGCAGCAAAGTCATTGTCGGATCCGAGACGCATGTCATTATCCACCATACCCATTTATTGGACAACCCCGTAGCACAAAGCGAGTCTTCCAAGAAATTCTACCGAACTCTATCATAGGCTTTCTCTAAGTCCAACTTTAACAACATCCAGCCTCTCTTACCCTTATTCCGTTGCATGGAGTGGAAAATTTCCTAAACAATGATAGTATTATGAGTGCTAAGCCTATCCGGAATGAAGCTTGACTGAGCTAGGCCAATCATTTGCGAGATCACCCCTTTAAGCCGCATTACCATCGTCTTAATGATCGTCTTGAACAACGCATTCCAAAAGCTTATTGAACGAAACTGTTTTATTGTCTCATGTTTAGTCACTTTAACAATAAGGACTAAAAGTGCATTATTCAAGTTTTGAGATATTAATTTCTTTATTTTTTTAATTAATTGCGTCTAGTGCTCCATTTTTTCCGAAATTATGCCAAATGCCCACTTTTACTTCCCTTGTTTTTTAGCCCTCTTTCGTAATGTAGAAAGACGATTTTACCCATTTCTTGTCCATTCTAGACGTCTCCACGCACTTGTCCAGAAAAAACGTCCAATTTGTTCTACTACTTCGTTCTTTGCATCCCCTCAATTAATTCTAATTTTTACCCTACATTTCGTAGACTTCTACCATGCCTATGACATCCAATCAATTTGCATCACAAACTACATCAATGCCTGGAATACATCCCATATATTGTCTACTGTAGACGTCCTAGAAACATGTCCGATTACGTACCACACCATATCACAACTACCATTTTTGCCTTCATTACCAAACACATCTTATGAGCCAAACATTTGTAGAAACTGAATTGATCTCCACCAAATGAACCACTCACTCTCACATTGGTGACATGTGTCATAATTTCAAGATTAAACATGACATTATACATAATTTTCCCTAAAAAATATTATCCATTACCACATTCACAATATTACAACTACCGTTTACCCGTATATTACGAAACAACAAAAGGAACAACCCACACAACAAAGCAAACAACCTACAACTTAAACCATTTCACATTTTTGGCCATAACTCAACACTACTTAACCAACCCTTACATCTTATGAGCCAAACATTTCCAGAAACTGAATTGATTTCCACCAAATGTAGCACTCACTCTCACATTGGTGGCATGTGGCATAATTTCAAGATTAAAGATGATATTATACATAATTAAAATAAAAAAATCATCCATTACCATATTTACAATTCGTATAGAACGGACGTCTTCTACTTATCCCGCCTAAAAATGGACGTTGCCTACAGATGTCTTCAGCGTGCTCCAGCCTTTTTCCAAATACTCGCCAGGGATATTTTCGTCTTTGCTGCCTACCCTTTTCTACCCATTTAGGACAAAAACAAAACGAAAAAATGAAAAAGACAGTGTACATAATTTCGAAGTTAAAGAGGGTACTGTACATAACAACTCCTTTTTTTTTGATAATAACAAAATATCAAATAAAAAAAATATCTAACAAAAGGTGTCATAATAAAATTCTTATTATTCTAATTTCTAAAAGTAAATTTATTTTAGCGTAGTTGCTAGGTGGTAAATTCATTTAAGGCAGATATTATTTTACACTAGAGATCAAGTCATACTGTTTATATTATGTATGAATTTGGCTAATAAACCAATAAGTTCTAGCCTAGTGTTAAAAAGAAATAAATAAAAATTAAAAGCTACTGTCGGCAAGGCTAACAAAAGAAATCTAAAAGAAAACAGAAAAAAACAAAATAGGATTATTCCCTTACAGCTCCAACGTTAAAGCAAACATCAATGGTTCCGTTGAAACAAAGAGCAATTAATATCTCAAAACTTCCCAAAACTACAAAACTGAAACTCTCCTATTAAATTCAGTAATTATTATAAATAGATATGGGAAACTTACACGGCCTTCACAGATCCCATCACGGCGGTTCTAATTCCCCGGCCGCATCACCCAACTTCCCTTTCCCACCATATAACGCCGCTCCAGCTCCAAGGTCCAGTCACCAGATGACGGGGGAGCTTTATTGCCACGTAGACTCCAGCCTCCGCTCTCTCGCCGGAAAGGCTGAGGGTTTTGGCCGCAACGCCGTCGGTGGTCTCAACGGTCCAATGTGTCGCGTCACTTCTTTAGCTGGTATATTCAAGTGTCCCCTATTTTCATTTATTCTCAAATTCTTGGATTTATTTTTTATTAAACCGGAAAAAAATAATCAATTCTTCATGATTTTGGTGTCTCAGTATTTGGTCAATTTAGCTGAATTGGACAACGAGATTTCATTAAAAACATGTGGGGTTTTGCAGATGAGGGTCCAGGATCGTTACGAGAAGCTTGTAAGAGACCAGAGCCATTATGGATTGTGTTCGATGTGTCAGGAACGATCAATCTGTCTTCGTTTGTGAATGTGTCATCACACAAAACAGTGGATGGAAGAGGACAAAGGGTGAAGATAACTGGGAAAGGACTTAGACTAAAAGAATGTGAGAATGTTATAATCTGCAACCTTGAATTCGAAGGTGGTGTTGGACCAGACGCAGATGCTATTCAAATCAAACCAAAATCACACAACATTTGGATTGATCGATGTACTCTCAAGAATTACTATGATGGTTTGATTGATATCACACGTGAAAGCACTGACATTACTGTCTCCAGGTTTGTCTCTTCTATCAAATTCACACGAGAATAAAAGACATTTTAATGATTTTTGAAACAATTATTGTTTAGATGTCATTTCATGAATCACAACAAGACGATGTTGATTGGAGCAGACACAAGTCATGTTGCAGACCGATGCATAAGAGTTACGATTCATCACTGTTTCTTTGACGGTACACGTCAGAGACACCCTCGAGTTCGCTTTGCTAAAGTCCATCTGTTCAACAACTATACTCGTCACTGGTCCATTTATGCAGTTGGTGCTGGTGTCGAATCTCAGGTCCTGCCACTGGAACATTACCTATATTTACATTTTAGCTCGTATGTTTCTTACATTTTGTTATGTTGTTTTCTGGTAGATTTATTCTCAATGCAACATATATGAAGCTAGTGAGAAGAAGACAGTCTTTAAGTACATCACTGAGAAGGTAATCATCTACTTCTCTTTGGTATAATTGTTTCTTTATCAAGAATTAGATCGGCAAAACCGATTCATAACCCAAACTCCTAATAATATCGTGGAGCTATGTGACTCTCTCGAGTCGAACCGTGGTTGGATAGGTCATTTAACCACCCCAAAGCATTTCCCCAAGTTATAATTTGGATTTGTGATGATTAGGCAGCGGATAAAGAGGAAGCTGGAGCTGGGTTCGTAAGATCAGAAGGGGATTTGTTGTTGAATGGAGCTAAGTCATGCCTTAGCCAGGACGGTGGAGAGCGTTATGTCTTCTCTCCAACACTACACTATTCTAAATGGACTGTTGAATCTCCAACTGAAAAACTTAAGAACTATCTGAAACACTCAACTGGCTGGCAGAACCTTCCGCTCCCTCAGGACCAACCTCTGACTACAACATAACTACTGCTTATCATTATTGAAACCAGGATTATATTCCCGTAGTTTCTTTTTAACACTGGATTTCATAGTAACTTGAGAGTTTATACTGGACTAGACAATAAATGAAAGCTAAATCTTTGTTTTTCTGAAGACTGAAATGATGTCACTTCATTTCTTTCGTTTCTATTAATATTTAAAAAAAAAATCCATATATGTGATACTTATATAACGTTAAGAACGTTCTGTTTTCTTTCGTTTCATCTTTTCTTTCCGCCCTCAGTTTCTTTTTCTTTCGTTTCATTTAATTTTTATCTTTATTATTACGACTTTAGTGCGTTGTCTTTTCGAGATCCTGACCTAGAATTCATTAAGGAAATCAATTGAATTATTAATCAAATTTTTTTGAAAAAAAATTGATTGTTCCTCTTTCTCAAATGGATTCTAGAGGATTCCAAAAAACCTGATAAATTCCAGATTTGATCTATCGCTGGTGAATTCTGCTTCAACAGACTTCCGACTGCGTCAAAGGTTCTGTAAAGCAAATGTTATAAGTTTTGACTTTTGACTATTATATAGTTGCCAGGACTCAAAGTCTCTACACAATTTGTGGCTCGTCGGCTCTGTCAGGTCGTCTTCAGTTGGTTTTGTAACTTTTGTCATAAAAGTAAGTCTGGTATTTAGGGCTCTGCAAAACGTGTTATCATGTAACATGACTTGAATTCTTAGTTTACGGTATCAGTGGCGGATCCAAAACTGTATTTAAAAAACATTTCTCAAAATATAATATTTAAACTAAAGTATTTATAACAAAAAAATTTTTTTACAAAATTATCTTTAGTTAATTTATGTATTTGTATATTGAAAAATATAGTTTAAAAATAATTTATTAAAAAATAATTAACTTCATGATGGTTAGTTGTTACTCTTTTTTTAATTTTTATAAAAGTTTGGGCTGGGGCACTTTTTTTTTTGGTAATATTGGACATAAAACTCTTATTTTGAATAAATTTATACAAAAATATTTAAACAAAAAAAAAAAGTATGGAGCACGTGCCCCATTGCTCCTTTTCTTGCATCCGCCACTCACCCACCAAGAAGGACCAAAGATTCTATACATAGGCCCTGTTCGTTTGGCAGTCGCCAGCGACTGCGACCAGCGACCGCGACCAAAAGTTGTTCGTTTCGTGGTCGCTAGTTCAGCGACCGGTCGCAGTGACCAGTCGCTAGCGACCAGCGACTCAAATTTTAAGTCGCTAAAAAATTTAGCGACCGGTCGCTGCGATCAGTCGCAGCGACCAGCGACCACGAAACGAACAACACCAGCGACCAAAAAAATAATTAATTAAAAAAAAAAAAAAAATTTACAAAATTTAAATTAACCTATTAAAAATAAAAATATATAAGTATAATGATTGAAATTCATATATTCATATAGAATAAAATAAATTATAAATATTGAAAAAAGTTAAATTTTAATTTTATATAAATATATATTTCTAATACATAATAAATGTGATAATATTTTTTATTTTATTTTTTATAAAATTTCGAATTTTATTATAAATAAATAATAGTATTTTATTATTTAATATATGTATATTTTTTAATATTTTATGAATATATATAAATTTTGTAATAAATTTTATAAAATAAATTTTAAAAGTAGTCGCTGGTCGCTGCGACTGTGAAACGAACAACACAGCGACTAGTCGCAGCGACTGGTCGCAGCGACTGACAAACGAACAACAAACCAAAAATCTGATCACGGTCGCTGATCGCAGTCGCTGGTCGCGGTCGCTAGCGACCACGAAACGAACAGGGCCATACCTATATATGTATGATTCTGAATTAATGATTGCAGTTATTTATTGACATGATTACAAGCCGTGCCTCGATGTTAACTTTTAAAAATTTGTTTAAGGCACTTAATATTTGGACAAAATTTAAGGACATATATTTTTAATAAATTTTATTTATTTTATCATATATAATAAACACTAGACATATAAATTTTTAAAATGTTTGATTTGTTTGTTTGTTTTTTAAAGAATTGTAATGTACAAATAGTAATAGTTTAATGTGTCTATATTAAAGATTATCTAACTATTTCGATTATATCATACAAAAAAAATATCTAATTGACTATTTAATCTATCGAAACAAATGGACTAAAATTTATTTTGAAAAGTTGGTTAATTATTTAGTGCAAAATATATATTTTGTAGTTAATATTTTATTTGCAAATTTGATTTTTAATTATTTTTTTAATATGATAATAGTGACTTTTTATGTATATTTTTGTTTTTAAGGCATTTTTGTAATTTTGCTACAGTATTAAAAAATGTTTGCACGGCTCTGCATGATTATCCGATAGCCATCAATAGTCATAATACTATATTACACCTCATACATATGGCGGTTACTTATACATCGTAACTCCTTACACCATTAGCCACATTGGTTAAGATGTTATCAACAAAAGAAAAACTTGGAAACTATTTTTTCTTTCCTTTCAAAATGTTCTGCATGACAAAGATCGGGTCTTTGGTAGAGAAGTTGTAACAAAACAGAAATCTGACGTACAAATTATTAATTACCCGAAACACCCTTCATGGTAAACAGTTTCGACAAGTGGTTTCCTAGATCTTCAGGGGTATATCCGACATTCCACTCATCTGCAGTTCCTGCCAACATAACGGCATTTCTATGTGCGTTATAAAAATCGCGATAAATCGGCAATACCTTCCTCACAATAGAAATTCTCATTTCGTCCAGAAGATTCGGATCCGCTATGACGCACTCACTCTGTGCCTTGCGCGTGCTCTCGAAACACTTGTCGAACCTTTCGAATTGCATCTTTGCTTCCTCCCGCGACATCTCTATTGCCTCCGAAGTAGTAATCACAGGACAAAGCGACACCAGTGGACTCCACGCGAGCCTCTCGTAACTTCTAGAGAACTGACTAACTTTCTCGGACTGCTTCGCGATCCATTCGTCGCCGAGGAGTTGCCTCAGGTTCGTGGATCGAACACGTGAGATTACGTGTTGGAGATTGTTGGCTAAGAAGAGATACTGTGTCGAAAACTCCTTATACATCTCAGCTTTTCCGTCGATTTTGCAGAGAAGAACGAGAACCAGCCACGCGAATCGTACTCTCACCTCTGACGCCGGAGATCGGTCGGATTCCGTGACATTGAAGTAAGATTTTGGAAGCAATGTTTTAGTCGAAGAAGATGATGATGTTCCGTTGAGGATATTTATGAGAGCGCTACTATATTCAGCGAGCCGCGATAGGTGATTCATGGAGGAGATTGTCATCGGATGTACTCCTCCACCAGGAACTATCGTCTTCGATGAGTCTTTCCGTATTTCGGATTCCAAATCCACCAGATGTGAAAGAATGGATTCGCTGAGTTGGTTAAGAGTGATGACAACTTGAGAGCGAACAATGGAAGTCGACGAAAATGAAAAGATCGATTCAATAACCGGAAAATGTTCGGTTAACGTACAATACAAATCCAGCAACGGAAAAATCTTCGCTGAGTTTGGACTTTTCTTGTCTTTCACGGAAAAGGTTTCTGGCAAACCAAATAGAAGAAGAGCTCTTTCCTTAGCAATGTCTCGGAAACAAGACTCTCTAAAATAATAAGATTCAAAAACTTCATCACAGAGAGTCCTTTCGCCATTGAAGAGAGTCTTCATCGAGACTTTAACTGCTTCTATTAATCTCTTCACCATCAATTCAAAAACCTCACAAGGCATTTTGTTCACCTTTGACGAACTGATTTTCTCTATTCCAAGACGGTAAATCCCTTTATCGACGATAGATTTTCTTATGGATTTGTAGGCACTTGCACACTCTTTTGCGTATCCTGAGGCAATCATGCACTCTGCGATCGATTTCAGCTCTGTTATAGAGTTCTTCGACACCTCCTCAACTTCAATGATATAATCTTGAGCTGAACGAGACTCATGCCAAGTATCATCATCTTTGGATACGTCTGACGTAACATAACTAATGGAGAAGGATTCTGGATCTAAATGTGCACGATTCATTGAAAGAATCTCAATAAACTCATTCTGAAGTCGTTTCATAGCGATTTGCATCAATTTTTGAGCTCTGATGAGTTTCTCTGAATTTGGATCTTCTCTAATCAACGAATCCATCGCGTTCTGTAGATCCTTCACGCGTTTCACAAACTTCTTCGCCTCTGGCTTCCTCTCGCAAAACAGAGAATGAAATTTCCCTTCGGAAACATACTCAGTGTTCCATTTCTCGATAATCTCGGCAGCGTTATCGATCGTCCGGTCAATCTCTGACGAGTTCAAACTCGTGACAGGTGTTGAGAAAGAAGGCCTCTTACTTGAAGAATATCTCTTCCATGAAGAAGTCATCTTAGGGAAGAAACTAAAACCGCTGATGCTCCTCATCTTTGATCTTATCTCTCTGATTCGTTGTTTTTTCCAAATGTTGTCGCAGGAATTTTGAAAGAGACAAAAATGGTTTTTACATTAAATTGTTAATATTGAAACGACTCGATTTCTGTTTGGATTCAAGAAAAAGTTCTCTCTCGAAGAACCTACCACTTAAATCGAAACTCAAGGAGGTTTCGTTACAACAGAAACTCTAGATTTTGATTTGTTATGGAACTATAATTATTGATATAGTTAGTTTTGTAGTTGTTGTTACTAAAAAGAACACAGATATATCAGGAAGAATGTCTCGTTGACCTTTGCCTCATTCTTGCTGTACACGTATCATCATCATGGATCCACGGATAGACTTTCCTTTTTTAGGCAAAGGGATCAGAGAGATTGTAACTATAGATACCGATTGGTATCCAAAATCACCCAAACAAATATACTGGTCTTTTTTATAAGACAAGATCCATATTTTTATAGGAAAGTCAAATTCGAATATACATTAATCATTTTTTTGTATTTATCACTACAACTCTTCATTACTTCTATTTCTTGGGAATCCACAAACAACAAGCACCTTTACCACTTCCACTTGAGTTTAATCCCCTCACCTCATTGGCTCCCTCACTCAAGATACCTTTTGCACTAAGGACAAAGTTAATCCATTTTGTTATTCTCTTTCCCAGATACCATCATGACTTCTTTCGTATAAACTTCTACCTAAATACATCATTATCCTCTACTATCTATGTTAGCCTAAACACTTAAACATATCATCCCTCGCCAAGCCAAGTGGCGATTACCAAGACTAGTGGACCAATCAACACCTCTTGTGCTCACCGAGAAAACATCTTTAGTTTACCAAGGTAATTTGGTGGCTTCTACTCTAGACGTTATCTATCACCAACGCACTCTGGTTTCGAGATACTCATTACATACCTCCTCCCCATGCCACGCGAGCATTAATGGAGCAACCACCTAGCATCACACCACAACGAGCCTCTAAAACTCACCACTCCAACTGAAGAAAATCACATATCCAACACTTGACTAACACACTCAAATGGCGAATAACAATTGGGAAGAGATGAACCAGTTCCATCTAGGTTGACAAGGTCCACAAGTCTATGTCCCTCATCACGCTTATGCAGGAGTCTTGGCGAAGAACAGGCTCAGCATTGTGGAGAGACCTCTGCATCTTTTGGAGCAAAACATGCAGGAAATGGTGGAAGAACTCCTGAGGAAATGGAGGATGCAATCCTCTGTTGTAGGGCGAATCATCAGCTTTGAATACGTGCAATTCTTCTTCACTTCAGAGGTTGACATTGTCATTGTTCTAAAACAGTAACCGATCATCTTCAAAGGCTGGCATGTGGCCATTCAGCGTTGGGAAGATCGTTCACCTCCAAACTTTCTCGAATCACTACAAGTTTGGGTTCAATTCAGAGACCTCCCACTGCAGCATGCGTCCATCTCGACTGCGCATATCATCATTCGTGTACTTGGTGAGGTGTTGGATGTTGATGTCCAGGAAGCAACACTAACTCACTCCTTTGTGATAAGGGTCAAGGTGAAAATCCATATCTGGGATAGGTTGGAAGTTCTTCACGCCGGTGCTCTTCCACAATGGAGATCGAGTAATGGTTAACTTCCATTATGAAATGTTTTCAAACCTCTACACTAGATGTCAACGCCTCACACATGATGAAAACACATGCCCATCACAGTCAATCCCCTCGGATTACCTTAACCAGGACATAGAAGAATCCAATGAAGAGCACAACTCCTCGGAGAGCGTGGTTTCCATTGACACAAACCCCTGCTTCACAAGCTCTGTTCAGACTTAACCAATGGAGATCTCAAGCACTTTGGCACAGATAACATATGCTCTAATTTCGGCTGATATCTCCACCTTCGGAGATCTCCTGGACCGCTTTATTGTTGCAGAGACAAATGACACACTCACTGCAAACATTGATCAAGACTTGGCTGCTCCATCCGATTAACAACACGCAGTCGCCTCTCTGGAAATGACCACAAAGGGCAAGCGCTATCCTGACCTCCCTGAACACTCCGAGAAACGATCCTCTAAAAGCTTTTAAATTTCAGTCTTTCGCTTCCTGATTGTCTCTCAATAGGAAGCTTGCTATCCTCTATTTTCTAAGCCATGTCTGTCTCGTTTTAGTAGTCATCATCTCACCTATCTCTCTTTAGTACTTTTCGCTTAGCCTAAGTCATTTTCTGTTTCGGTTGCTCTGTTTCTTAGTTTCACATCTATCACCTTTGTAATGTTTTAATATGTTAATGAATGAGATTAAAAAAAAAAAAAAAACTTATGATTTCTTGGTTAGGAAAAGCCACTAGAACAAGAGTTATTTGATATTCGAGTTCAAACTTTAAACTATAATAATTACATATTTATGTAAAATGAAATTTCCATCCATTTAATTCTCATTTAAGCGTAACTGTGAATAATTTCACTTTTAAAATTATTTTTCAAAGTTTAAGTTTCTTTTTTAACCCGCTAAATATTACTATTCACGTTCATGAGAATTGATCAACAAAATTGAATATCAGAATCAACGAAATAGCTTTAACTGACATTTAGTCTAGTGGCAGTCGGTAAGTACACATAAGATATGCGCATTTGCACAATCAGAGATCGAGTCACACCGCCTACATTATGTAGGAACTTGGCTAATGGACCGATCTATTGTGGTCCAATGTTACAAAAAAAAAAAAAATCATTCTTTCAATAAGCAAAATGGGGAATAAAATTATCACTAAAACAATTAATAATGTTGCCAACCTATCAACTTCACTACAGTTAAAATAATTTGTTGCAAATAAATTGTCATAAACTTTATTATCTGAAATCATACAGAATATAACAAAGGTTATTCGTTCAAAATTGTTCACGTCATCGAACATTTTTGTAAATTCTAACAACTTTTCTTAAATAAAGCAATTTGACAATACATATCAATTTTTTTCTCATTTAATCAACTTAATATTTTTTCTTGCGAGTTTGGAGATTAAAATTCATTAGTATAAACTCTACCTCACACCCAAACATTATATTAAAAGAGAAAGGATGCTACATACTTATATATTATCAGTGTATAATATTCTAATATGTTTTCTCAGGCTTAGAACGTGACATTCAGAATGTGTAATTTGTGGGGTTAAACATTCGGTAAGATACAATCGAAATTGAACATGTGATACCGTTAGTGCTGTCTATCTATTCATTAATCTGGTGTAACTTCAACACACCAAGCACATTGAAATAAATATTCATTTTGTCTGCGAGAAGGTTGCCAAAGGTTAGGTTCGAGTCTTCCATGTTCCGGCATCTCATCAATATGCCAATAACTTCACTAAAGGCCTACCAACAAAGCTTTTCAATTAGTTCAAGACCAATATTGGCCTCATATATGTTTGCGTCAACTATTCCAATGTTACTATTGATGGCTATTACATAATCTTCCAAAAAATTATACTGTTGTTCTTCGACGTTTTGTCCGTACATGTAGACTTCTGCAGAAATCAAGATTGTGACTCACGATACAATGCTTCCTATGGGTGGACACGTAGCGGATATCCAAAAAATTTACAATATCCGTGATTCGTTCTGTTTTATCTGGATATTTGATTTTGTGATTTGTTTTGATCCGAAATTTTTTCAAAAATCCGCGAATAATTCGCTCTGATCCATTTTTAAACAATTAACAAAAATATAATACAGAAAATTCACAAAAATAATAAAAATATATATTAAAAATTAATGTCAATATACATTTTTAACCCAAAATATATATTTTTAATATAAATTTTTAAAAAGAAAATATACCTAACTTAACATTAAAAACTTTTAAACAAAAGAATTCTAAAAACTAAATTCATAGTATATCACATGGCAAAAAATGATGACATCATAAAAAATATAAAACGATTATAATAAATTACATGCTAATTTTATTCATATCCAACCATATAAATATACACAACATTATTTATATTATAATAAATATATACATATTTAAAATTTAAATATATATTTACTAAGATACGAATCGGAACGGCTATCCGGTCTTTTAAAAAATAATATTTGATATTTGCTTTGCTCCAAATTTTTACGGATATCCAAAATTTTTTGATCGAATTAAAATAAATATACACATATTTTGCCTTTAGACTCCTTCCGTTTGAAAAAGGGGATAAAACGTAATGCAAAGAATAATTCAGCAATTATGGTTTTTATGTATTCGCTTAGTTCATATGCACTGACTTTTATATCCATATTATGATATTATTCAAAACTTGCGAAAACTTATTGCTTTTTTTTTATAATTATTTTCTCGAGATTCACATGATTTGGAACTGAAACACATCTAAATATGTGTACGGTTTATAGTATTTTCAAATTGTTTCATAGTATTTTCATACACATACACGAGCTTTTACCGATTCGTGAGTGTATATATCATTTGTTGATATGTGGTGACATTTGATCCATGTTTGGCAATTGTTATAATTTTCTATAGTATTCGTTACTTCTATAAAATATATTCTTTACAAAATAAAGAACTGATATAAGGACCGCATAGCGCAGTGGATTAGCGCGTTTGACTTCGGATCAAAAGGTCGTGGGTTCGACTCCCACTGTGGTCGATATTTTACTTCGGATCAAAATCATTTTAAATATGATTTTATTTTTTATTTGGATGAAAAAGGTCAAACTGGTGGAGAAAAATGTGATTAACGTAAACGAAATATGATCTATCATGGTCAAGTTAAAATCTGATCAAAGAATAAAGGAATTAATTTGATTTGATTTTTGAAAGCATTTGTGACTGATGTTCATCATGTTCTGATAAGATATTAAGATTCCTCTCTACAGTATATCAAAGGTTAATTAATCCGGTTATTGTCCTCTATCTGCACTTAAGTTCTAACCGGATTATTAGGATAATTGGAGAAGCCACACACTAACAAGTTAGAGACGGCTTTATATGAATTTTAGAAAGATTAAAAAGCAAAAAATATAAATAGGAAACAAAATCCAAGTATCTCAAAGTGTTTTGACACAATAACACAAGTGAAGAACAGAAACAAGTTTCCATCAAAACACAAAGGCAGAAACAGTTTCTAGTAGCTAAAATTTCGAAATGATAAAGAGAGATTAAACTTTGATAGCGTATTTCCTTATTGGGAAATACATTTCTTTCTTCTTCTCACGCTCTGTCTTCAAAGAGGCCTGCAATGTCCAAATACCAAAGTACTAAGATAAGAACAATAGCATTCTGATTTACCAAAACAACACATTGAGGTTTTTTGGCAAGGAGTTGTAAAAATGATTGTGATTTTGATTTGACCTGATGTTTGGTGAGGCGTCTGCGGATAGCACGAGTTTTCTTGGGACGGAGATCAAGAGGAAGCAACTTTTTGTTCTTGTATGCTTCTCTTAGAGCAGATTTCTGCTTCTGTGAGCTCACTGTCAATACCTGAGCTATGGATTTACGGACGACCTTGCTGTAGATCATAGAACACAATTACAGATTCAGATTGGAAATCAAACCAGGAAATGTAAAATCCAAAGTCACGTTTTCTACAAGAAGCTGCATCAATCGAGATATAACTCTAAATGATTCCATCATCTAAATTTCCAAGAACATATAGCAAATGCATTTAACAAATTCAAATAAGAGAATTGCATATGTAGAGTTCTGTCCAGAATCCTAAACTATAGATCGATTAGTGTTTTAGCATGAGTTGAAATCAAAAGTTTTCTCCATACGTACATTTTAGAGAGCTTGTTTGGAGCACCTCCGGTGACTTTAGCGACACGAAGAAGAGCTAGCTCAGCCTTAAGTTCCTTAAGCTGGTTTTGAAGATCGCTCTTCGATTTGTCCCTCAATTCGTGAACCTTAATCCTCGCTACAAAACAGAACGAAACAAAATTAAATCAGACGTAATACTCCAATGAAACGAAACAGAATCAAATGATTTTAGGGTTAATTCCTCTCCATACCCATCGTGAGCTTCACTTGTGTTCAACTTCTGCGCCGCTCCTTTCTCTTCTTTTTGTTCCGAGAATCAGAAACCCTAAAATCGGAGGGTTATATACAAAGCCTCTTTATTTGATGAGAAACCTCGATAGTCCTTATTGGGTTTCAAAAAGCCCATATAACGTTTCGTAATAGAAAGCTTAATGGGCCTGTCGTACCGACTATAAGTTGCTGACTGATTTAACGGAAACGAAACGGTTACTTTAGAGACTTGAAAGATGCGATGTATCGATTAAGATCAGAAAGTAAACAATCTCCTTTAGAGACTTGAAAGATGAATCGCATTTCACGGGGTTTCTGTTCTTTTAGAATTCCCTCTTTCACGAGAAGTCTCTGCGCTTTCAAAGGTATAGGTGATTTCCGGGAGGTCTTTGTGCCTTCTCTTCTTCATATTTTTTCGATTTCAAAGTAAGTGTATCTTAGGCATAATTCCGTCTCTGGAGGTATTACACAGTGATCCTGAGCAAATTGAGAGTTAGTCTTTCACATGCTAAAGCTTATCTCTTTATTCTAATTTTCTCATATGGTTACTGTTTAGTTGCAGATGTTTGACGATCAAGATCTGGGCTTCTTTGCCAATTTTCTGGGAATCTTCATTTTCATACTGGTGATAGCCTACCATTTCTTCATGGCTGACCCTAAATTCGAAGGGAAATGAGGTTCAGATTCAATCATTGTTGGTTTCTAAAACACTCTGATATGTAAGAATCATCATGTCATACTTAAAGATGGCTTTTTTCCTTCTTCTTGTTTTTGCAACATAATAGCTGTTAAGGAAGATGTTTAAGCTATTGTAATGCTTGGCTTTAGCTGGATAAATTTTACTTTTTTTGCATAGACTTTGTTAGTTGGGTATAAAAGGCTTGTTTCTAAAGCAATTTCATTTGCAGGGTTTCTATCCTTTTACATTAATTTTGTACAGTCGATGTTTCTTACATAATGGTTTTCTACAAAATCAAGTTGTATGGTTTACTTCTGTCATAATACATATTGTTTCTTGCATTAGTCTGCTAATGCAAAACCCTAAACTGCTCAAACATAAAGCACTTTCACTCTTGAGCACCTCTTCAGTTGTGTTACCACTTATCTTGTCAGTTGTTTCCTTCAGTAGTGTTACAAAAGAAACCGAAAAACTCTCTGCATCAGCCTGGCTTGGACCCAACTCACTGTTTGAGTGGTCTTCATTGGATGTTGTCCCTGCTTCAACATCATGGCATATCTTTCTCTTCTGCAACTCCTTTTTTAGTCTCGCTTGAGACTTCTCTTCTGAGCATTTCACCCAAGGGTGAAGCTTTTCTTGGAAGGCTTTCAGGTCATGAGTGATGTTGGCCCAAGGAAGCTCAAGTGTTGGTTGAACTCCAGATAGGTTTTTGAGGCCACCAGAAACGTAGAGGCAAAGATCCGATATCTTCGAGAAAGAGCCTAAAAGCTTGTTGTAACTGACCGCGTTGAATGTGCGGAGGAATGGAATATTAGGTTCTGTTATAGCTTCTGCTGTAAACCTCTCTAGTGCTTCAACATGAGATTGGAGTTTTGCCTGGCTTTCTCTCAAATCTGTAACCACTGACATTTTCTGGTTCTTCTGCTCAGAACACAGAACCAGTGATTGGATGCAATCTAGAAGAGCATCAAGACAGTGTGAAAGTTCTCTTCTTGCAAGTGTTGCTGCTCTCACAGGGGTGACGAGGATCTCACCCAAGACAAAACAGAGTAGCCCGACTGAAGCTTCAACAATACGAGTGATCGCAAACTCAGTTGGAGCTCCATAGTTTCTCCTTCCAAGTATCAACAGCGCTGCAATGGCAGCTGTTACTCCTCCAGGTTGGCCGTAGACTTTGCTGTGCCTCATGAAGACGGCAATGATTATCCAAGGGAGCAGAGGTAAGAACCTGAATTGTTCTAGTCGTTGGAAGACATAACAACATAATAGGCCGTAGACTGATCCCATCGCTGTCCCTTGTAGACGAGAATTTGCTACTGTTAATGTTGCTTGCCTACCGGGTACAAAGCTAATGGCTACAGTTAGACCTGACCAATAGCCGTTGTTTTTATTATACATAATACCAAATAGAACCGCTAGGCCTAGTGAGATCGAGCATTTAACTGCAAAAACAAACCTTTCTCTGGCCATCCAGACACAAAGAATATCAAAAACCTTTCTGGCCATGGACAGTCCTTCATTTTCAGGGTGAGTTTCTTCATCGGTGTTAGTCCTATTTACGGATTTACTGTCTTGTCTCGCAGATAAGAAATCACCTCTGAAGAGTTCTATGCAGTACTGGAAGAAGCAAAGCGGTAAAGCTGCAGTAGACAGAGACCCATCCTCAAGATGCCATCCTAGACTATCTTGGGACTTGAGAGTAGATTCTGACTGAGGAGCAATCTGTGTTCTGGGACCTTCTAAAAGACGAGTTAGTTTATCTCGGCTCATAACTTGAGGAAAGGAACTGTACGAGCCCAACGCCAGCTCTAATCCCCTCATCAGAAACTCTGTTGCCTGCAATTTCTCTTCAGGATCCACATGCTTCTGCTTCCTTCTCAAAAATTTGGTATCTGGTCGCTCCCATGACATACGTTCCTGTTGCCAAAGAACAGATTTTTCAGAAACAGATGATTAGTCCCACAAGACGAGGGGAAACAAAAGGAGATACAGTTTTCTAACAGATGATATTTCAATGACAGTTGGCTTACATGGTGGATTTTGATGTTCTTGAGTGTGTTTTTTGCTGCTGCAGATAATGAAGCAGCCCGTGAGATCAGAACTTGAGCTGTAGTGTTGTCTCGAGCCATTATGACATCTACAAACAAATTTAACCTCTCTAGAGCATTTTCAGCATATAATTTGCAACCTCTACTCATCTGCAAACCATTTAAAACACAAGGTAAGTATTTTTGTTACTGTCTCATATCTATGAAGAGAGAAAAAAATATCTCTTAAGACTCACCTGACTATGAGCCAGCCTTGGAAACGGGAGAAGCACGGCAAGGAGAGAAGCAATGGCTCCAAGTGCTGTACTGGCTGCTACATGAACGGGGAGCATGAAAACATGAGCCATCTCTCCATTGAACACCACAAAAGTCACGTAAACAACAACAATTTGCCCAAAGGCAATCCGTTTTGTTAGAAGACTCGTGGAAACAGGAAAAGCCACAATGAATGATGCTATGGCCACAGCAACTGGAGCCACCAAGCCATTTCCTAGTGAAGCTTGTCCAACCACCAAGACACTCACTAACACAATGGCTGTTGTCTGAAAAGTTGCGTAAGAGACATCAACACAACACTTGAGTACTTCGCCGTATGTTGGTTCACCGTCGGAGAGCCAGATCAAAATTGTGGTCAAGTAAGAAAAGGCTGGAAACGTTATGAGGTGTTTTAGTGGTTTGGGACCGTACAAAGTGGTTAAACTCACGATGAGACAAGCCATGGCGGTTCTCAGAGCCAGGCCAAGTCGTTCGAGCCATGCTGTGTCACGCATTCTTTTAATGACTATTTTGTGGATATTTTGTAGGATTTGTTCTTAGCAGTGATTCAAGATGATGTGATGAAGGTTATGGTGAGTAATAAGACTACGTATAAATAAGGTGTGAAGGAAGTTACTAATTAAAGTGGCAACGTCAAAGAGTTAAAACTCTAAGAGCAGCTGTCTCTTAGCTACAAGTATTTCATTTTATGAATATTATAGTAATGGAAGTATAGAACCAAACCAAACCTAATGCATCGGGTTAGTTTCGGTTTATGGTTTTTGTTGTATGTTCGATATATAACTCAAACCTTTTAAACTTTAAACAATATTATATTGGACTAAATGATTCTTTGAAGTTGAACTTAAACTCTAGAATTTAAAACTTCCCGGTCCTTCGTGTGAAATGTGATTATATCAACTGAAATATTATATGAAATATTAAATTTTCTCCAAGTGTCTCGAAAGTTTAAATTGTTTTTATTAGCCAGGTATGGGAAATGTTATTATCGCCACAAAATCGATCTTTCATTGTTATCAATTTGAAAAGATTGTCGACCGAGGAAAAGGGTAAGAGTTTGATATAGAGATGATATTGTCGACGCCTAGATTAAGACATAAGTCTCATCAAGAGTTCAAGTTCAAGTATAACGCATTTATAACAAGCTGCATGCTGCATGGTTTGTATTCTTTCCTTTTTGTCAGGGAATTTGAATGAATAATCAATTAGGTCCTACACTATCATATACTTGGTCCTTGTACCACCTATTCAATTTCATTTATTGATGCTAAGTTCTCTGCCACAAGAATATCAGTTTTATAACATTTAATTTCAATATTGATTGCATGTATAGAAAATAATACATTCTTCGAGAATGTTGAAGTTATTATATGTATACCAATACAATAAACATACCAGTTATTGATGTAGAACCTTAATAATATTGATCTTGATCTTATGATAAACCTTGATTGAACTAAACTAATATTTTGTGAGGAAAGAGGTGATTTTATTGATATCATGCAAATTGATGATGACAATAAGTATAAGTAAAGTGCTTTCTACCTAATGGTTTGTGTCGCCTTGCTTTACTGAACCGCTTTTATTTTTGTACCTCGGTTCTTTAATCTTTTAGTTCGGAATTTTCTCTTAATGTTTTTCCATGATCTAGCGACTCAACTTCTTTTCTCTTTGACTCGTTCGTATTTATTCAAACAAGTTTCTTCTCGTTTCTTCCTAGACTCAAATCCTCTTATTCTCCACTTGATTCTTATTCATTCGGGCTCATTTAGCATTAATAGGTGTAGTACCAACAAATACCAGAACATCTTCCAAATATTATTTTGTTTTGAGAACTTTTACCTTCAGAAGAAAAATATATCATATACAAAATCAAATTTCTTTCGGAAAGAAATATTGGTAGGTAATTTTTTAAATTATTTACAGTCACATATATTAAAATTATAAATATTAAAGATATCAATATTTTCGTTATAAAAATTAAAATTTGGTCAGTCTAAAAAAAAAATTAAAATTTGGTATATAGTTGATTATATTTTAACAAAATTTAAAACAGCTTCGACCAAAAAAGAAAAAAGAAAGGAATAGCTTATTGGGCAATTGGAGAAAAAAAAAGCTTATTGGGCAGTTAAATTGAATCTCGACCAAGATAAGCCCATTGGGCCTTCTGTTAAGTAATGTAAAGTTAAAACTGACGGTGACCGAATGATTAACCGATGTAGAGCCAATGAGAACACAAAGAAATGTAAAGCTGTACAGAGTACGTCACACCCAATGACGAACGTTTGATTAAGGACTAAGCCATCGAATGGAAGATTCTAGAAGCTTTTTAAACTGCTTTTGAGTTTTGAGGTCACAAGTTGGTACTCTGACAATTCAACGCGCTTCAATTGTTTAAAGGTCGAAAAGGAGAAAAGCGGTGAGAGAAATCGTTCTGGGACCGTCAGATTGAATTCTGAAAGATCGTGTGGTCACTTAGCGAGCCATCGAACATTCTAGAACTATCAGTTAGTGAATCTATATAGCCTTCTCCTTCGACCACCTCTTTTGGAAAAACCCTAGCCTCAATTTCCTCTTCTTCTTCGATCTATAGCTTAAACATCAGCTTTCTTAACAATGTCTAGTAAAGGAGAAGGTCCTGCGATTGGTATCGATCTCGGTACAACGTATTCCTGCGTTGGAGTTTGGCAACACGATCGTGTTGAGATCATTGCTAATGATCAAGGTAACAGGACAACACCGTCGTATGTGGCGTTCACTGATAGCGAACGGTTGATTGGTGATGCCGCGAAGAATCAGGTCGCCATGAACCCTATTAACACTGTTTTCGGTACGTTTTCCTCTTCATCCGAAGTTCTGTTGCTGATTATTCTACCTAAATTGTGCATCGAGATTTATAGATCTGTAAACTAAAGATGCTTAGGGATTATTTAGGTTTCCATTCGAAGATTCGACTCTGTAGGAGTTAGTGACAGTTAATACTCGATTTGATTGAGCTAGATCTAGGAAAAAAACTTATAGCAAGTGATAAGTATCATTCATAGTTATTAGCAGCAAGGTTTTAGTTTATATCTGTTAAATTAATTTGAATTGATGGATTTTGATTCTGCCGTGATTTTGATAGAACTATGAACATTACTTTTATATCGTACTTTTTAAGATATTACTGAATTTAGAAATCCTCTGTACTCGTTTTTAGTATTTCCTGTTA
The DNA here is from genome assembly GCA_963920545.1 of Lepidium didymum. Taxonomy (NCBI): domain Eukaryota; kingdom Viridiplantae; phylum Streptophyta; class Magnoliopsida; order Brassicales; family Brassicaceae; genus Lepidium; species Lepidium didymum. Next base: position 17,772,694 of record OY986979.1, read on the forward strand.
ATTGGGTGATGAATGTATATAATTTTTTGTCTGTGGTGTTAATCATCTTCAAATTTTTCATGCGTCAGATGCTAAGAGGTTGATTGGTCGTAGATTCAGTGACAGCTCTGTTCAAAGTGACATGAAATTGTGGCCCTTCAAGATCATTCCGGGACCTGCTGACAAACCCATGATCGTCGTAAACTACAAGGGAGAAGATAAAGAGTTTGCTGCTGAAGAAATCTCTTCCATGATTCTCATCAAGATGCGTGAGGTTGCAGAGGCCTACCTCGGTTCCACAATCAAAAACGCCGTAGTTACTGTTCCAGCTTACTTCAATGACTCTCAACGTCAGGCAACAAAGGATGCTGGTGTCATTGCTGGCTTGAACGTCATGCGTATCATTAATGAGCCTACTGCTGCGGCCATTGCTTATGGTCTGGACAAGAAGGCTACAAGTGTTGGGGAGAAGAATGTTTTGATCTTTGACCTTGGTGGGGGTACTTTCGATGTCTCCCTTCTGACCATTGAAGAAGGTATCTTTGAAGTTAAGGCCACTGCAGGAGACACCCATCTTGGTGGTGAGGATTTCGACAACAGAATGGTGAACCACTTTGTCCAAGAGTTCAAGAGAAAGAACAAGAAGGACATTAGCGGAAACCCAAGAGCCCTAAGGAGGTTGAGAACCGCCTGTGAGAGAGCAAAGAGGACTCTCTCCTCTACAGCCCAGACCACCATTGAAATCGACTCTCTATATGAGGGTATTGATTTCTATTCCCCAATCACCCGTGCCAGATTTGAAGAGCTTAACATGGATCTCTTCAGAAAGTGTATGGATCCTGTTGAAAAGTGTCTTCGTGATGCTAAGATGGACAAAAACTCTGTTGACGATGTTGTCCTAGTTGGTGGCTCAACCCGTATCCCCAAGGTCCAGCAGTTGCTCCTCGACTTCTTCAACGGAAAAGAGCTTTGCAAATCTATCAACCCTGATGAGGCTGTTGCATATGGTGCAGCTGTCCAAGCAGCTATTCTCAGCGGTGAAGGTAACGAGAAGGTTCAAGATCTCCTCTTGCTCGATGTTACACCACTTTCTCTTGGTCTTGAAACCGCTGGAGGAGTCATGACCGTCTTGATCCAAAGAAATACAACCATCCCCACAAAGAAGGAACAAGTCTTCTCAACCTATTCAGACAACCAACCCGGAGTCTTGATCCAAGTCTATGAAGGTGAGAGAGCAAGAACCAAAGACAACAACCTATTGGGTAAATTCGAGCTCTCTGGTATTCCTCCAGCTCCAAGAGGTGTTCCTCAAATCACAGTCTGTTTCGACATTGATGCCAACGGTATCCTCAACGTCTCGGCGGAGGACAAGACAACAGGACAAAAGAACAAAATCACAATCACCAACGACAAGGGAAGATTGTCAAAGGACGAGATTGAGAGAATGGTGCAAGAAGCAGAGAAGTACAAGTCGGAAGACGAAGAGCACAAGAAGAAGGTCGAGGCCAAAAACGCTCTTGAGAACTACGCATACAACATGAGGAACACAATCCGCGATGAGAAGATTGGCGAGAAGCTTGCAGCAGATGACAAGAAGAAGATTGAAGACTCGATTGAAGCAGCCATAGAATGGCTTGAAGGGAATCAATTAGCAGAGTGTGATGAATTTGAGGACAAGATGAAAGAGCTAGAGAGTATTTGCAACCCGATCATAGCGAAGATGTATCAAGGTGGTGAAGGTGGTGGTCCAGCTGCTTCAGGAGGTATGGACGAGGATGTTCCTCCTTCTGCTGGAGGTGCAGGTCCCAAGATTGAGGAAGTCGACTAATAACCTTCTCTCTGACTCTTGCTTATATTAGTACCGTTGCTGTATTTCCAAACATCCCGTCTATTTCGTCCCCTCTTTTGTTTTTTGTTTTTTTTCTTGGTATTAATTGGGGACGCTCGATTATTGTTGTGTAATTAGCTCAATTTTTTTATCAATAACAGAAATGTTTTGGTGAAATGTTCGTGTGGGTGAGGTAATCTTTCCCTTCTTTTTGTCGCAAGGAAAAATGATGCACTATAAAGGAACAATTGGTCATATACCTTAAGTAATTGACAAATTTGCAGATGTGTAAAAGACTAAGATAAGCACAAGAGTTCAAAAGCTTTACAAACCCCAACTATATTTTCGATCCAACAATCGAGTCTTGGATCCATCTAATACTTGGTAGACTATCCGAAATTTTTGATCTATTCTTTTTTTTTTCCCTTCTTTTTTTAATTTAATGTCTTAGGTCGCTAGACTAATATGGAGCGCAATTTTGCATAGTCAAAGCAAAGTTGGATATCATTTTTTGTTAAAAAAGTGAAGTTGGATATTCGTTTTGCACAAGTAAAAGTTGGAGGATTTAATTGGTTTCTTTCCTGTATTAAATTATATTGAATTCAAATCGCTCTTACCATATGAACAAAAAAATTATACCATAATGAACTATGGAAAAAAACCATGCATTAACTGTGATTTGACCAAACTCATGAACGCCAAATCTTGTAAGTTCGAGATTTCAAAAGCCCAAGAGTTATATAAATTAAGATATAGTCACATTTTTTTTTTTCAACTTAACTCAATTACTTAATAGAACTAGCCAAAAAAGAGAGAACATTATTCACAAAAGCTTGATAACCCTCTAACATTACATGCTAGAAAACTATCTTTGTGATTTAGTGTTCACGGAATCCATCCCAGGGAGCACCGGCTAAAGTGACCTCTAAGTCTCGAAAAGTCTTCTAGCGGAATGCTGGCTAATTTGCAGGAGCACCTATCATCTTCACGAGATCTGAACAATCTACGGCAAACTCCACCTCCGAGATACGGAGAGCAATAAAACAAGTCATCGCCCATAGAAGTGCCTCAAATTCTGTGTGGAGGGGAGAGAGACTCCGTCGAAAGCTCTGTGCCCTCATGTTTGTTCCTCCAGCTTCATAAGGGAGTACCAGCCTAAACTTGTAAAAAGATCATAATATTTCCAAGAAGCATCAAACAGGCATCTATATATTGTAAACGTCAAATTTACTGCACGGGGTCTAGATATTCTCCCATCTTGATCTTGTGTGGATACAAAGATTCTACTATTATTAGCCTTGTCTCCTTTCTAAATTAACTCCCAAGCCTCTGCCTCTGATTCTGCAGCCAACACTAGGTCTCGGGGATCTGTATCCTTGTTTGTAAAAATCTTTGCGTTTCTAGCTTTCCAGAGGTGCCAAAGTATCCATGACAAATTTCTCAATTCCTCTGTTTTGGGTAAACGCCGAATTAGGTGGTCAATATTCGAGAAAATAGAGGGTCTTGGGAAATTAGGTCCGACTGGTATTTTGGATAACGCCCAGGCTTGTAAAGCTGGAAGGCATTCAAAAAGCACATGATTGATGGTCTCATTATCTGCCTCACAACGGGCGCACCGTTCGTCACATTGAATGCCTCTGTGAGCTAAATTTGATTTGACTGCCACTTGACCGGAAAGAGTTTGCCAGATAAAGTGTCGTATTTTTTGTGGCGCACTAACTTTCCAGACCTGGGACTGGAGATTTCAGATATGTGGTCTGAAGGACTCCAGTGAATATTGGGAAATGTTCCTTTCTGCCCAATATCCTGTTTTAACCGTGTAAAAACCAATTTGGTAAAATGCTACCCTAGACGGTCAGGGGTAGGATATCTTGGTATATGGATTCTAAGAATCAAATCAGAAGAGTGAAATTTAACTTCAACATTGTGTTTCCTTGGAGCCAAAGTCAAGTTTTTGAGGAGTTCAACAAATATCTTCAGAGAATGGATTTCTCTTTGCTAAAACAAGATGAAATTACAGAAAGCGAGATGAAATTAAAAATGAATTCACATTAGATTGTCGAAATTGGTACCAAATGATTGAGTAAAGAGTTCACATCACTCTCCATTGCTTACAATTCCATATAAAAAAAGTATCAATACAGTTTAAAGAAACATAATTATATGGAAATCAAGAGATGAGGCTATCAGCTATAGTTTTATAAAAACATGTCAGCAATAAATACATTTGACATAAAAAACTATATATGATTTACTAATTTGTTGTGTTGATTAAGCTAATTTTATTACTTTCTTACTAGTTTGTTGTGTCAATTTAAAGTAAATTTTGTGCACATATTATGCAATATCTATATTGATTTTGTGCAAAACTTATATCAATTTTGTGCCCAATATAAAACTTCTACAAATTTTTCATATTTTTGAAAATTGAACTTTATAATTCCAAAAAATTATGCTTTAAGTATTATAAATTTAAATATGTAAATTTTTGGTTTTATTTACGAAATTTTTTAATTATTTCTTATTTATTATTTAAATCTGATATAACTATTGTAATATATGTATTTTTAAATCAATCTAAAAATTAAATATTGAAACAGAAAACAAAAAGAAATTATTTGAAAACAGGCGATCTCTAATCAAGCAATCAATGGGGAACATGACTCCTGATCAAAGTTGTTCCTCACTGAAGCTGGAGTTGACGATGCAAAGTGAAGAACCATGAATTGCTTTTCTTCCAAATCAGTTATGTAATATTACTGAGTGCATATAGTTTTTCAACTATATCATAGAAAAATAAATATTATCATGAAAAAATAAAATAAAAACAAACGAGTTAAACAAAAAAAACGTGGATAATATGGTTCTTGAGGAGTAAATGAGCAAAAGCTGGTTGGTCTTCTCGTCTAATACAGTCGATAATGTCTCCATCTCGACTCTATCATATGTCATACAAAAATAATGTCACAAATGGCTAATTATATATACATGAATAGTAAATTACAAAACCTTGGTGACATTTTTTCTTTTTGTTATCTCTCTCAAATAATGTTATTTTAGCTTCAGGTATATTTTAATTTTTGCGTATTAGTATAGATGCACATGTAATATATATATATATATATATATATATATATGAATATATAACCATTGTTTGAATGAATATATTTTTTTTGAATATGTGTAAATTCAGAGATACAAAAAATTTCGTATGATCATTGTTATGCTTTATGTATAAATGGAGTATATGGATCGATTGAATGCTTCCAGGATTGTACAACAAGAGGATTTAGAAGTGGATATTGTGCAAACAAACATCCCCAAGATCCTATTCGATGTTGTTGCCAATCATCACCCCAGTCCTAAACATTTCAAATATTGCATTTATCATTTTCAAACAATTTATAAGATACTTGTATCATGCTGTGTTTGTATTAAATCGATAAAATCAAATAAAATATTTTACTTTTTAATATGTAGTATTATTTTCAAATAAGGTTATGATCAAACTAAAAAAACCAAGAACGAAGTCCAAGCGGGACCAAAGCTGCCACCGCGTCGCCAAATATGGAAGACCATCTATGAAGATCCGGAACAAGATTCAAAGTCACAACTCCGAGATGTGGAGCTACAATTTACTTACATTTTTATGATTGTTTTGAATACTAATTAGTAATGCCAAAGTGGTTCTATAATGAGAAAAGACATTTTTTTGTCAATAATTATATCGACGAGATCCGATCTATAGTGTAAAGCTCACTCTTATAATTCATTTTTAAGCTATTATAATGCAGCGGGTAGGAATCCAACTCTGGTGTCAAGTCATTAGTTGGATCATCTTAACCACCAGATTGAAAACAACTCGGCAATGAGAAAAGACATTTACCTAATACACACGTATTGTTATTTTTTGGGGGGGTTTTATATCATTCAATTTATTTGTAATCGGTCCAGTTTTATGAACCAATGAACTAATGCAAACGTTTTATTATAAGAGATATATTATGATCACTAAAAATAATATAATTTTATGTACTACTAACACGAATAATGTTTAGTTAAAATAACTTTTTAATTCGTTTTAACAAATATTAATTGTTTATTTTGTCATTTTTTGAATCTTTCATTTTAATTAAATCAGTTATATTCCATATAAATTAAATTATCTATGACCAAATTCATGAGTGTCAGATCTTGTTAAAAGCATATATTTGTAGTTCCTTTTGATTTGCAAATTGTATAAAAAAAATCAATATCTAAATTAGTTATGATATATGCATAAATTGATATTATTATTTTTCTATTGAAATACATTGGAAATCTTATACTAATTATTATGTAAGAAATAGTCTTTTTTTACTCTATATATGTAGCTTTTGATTAGTGTGAATGGAAAAAATAGTGATAATTGTACATAAAATCATATGGGTAAAATATACCTAATTTAAAAAAAAAAGGTAAGTTTGACCAAACATTAAATAAAAGGTGCAAGTTTGAGATTTTCTAAGACTACAAGAATTATATAAATAGAAACATAAATTCATTCTTAGAAACTAAAAAAAAATTCATTAAATTTTATACAAAACAAAGTGAGCATGAATATCACAGAATCTTTGGTTGCATATTTTATTTTTGTGATATTAGCAATTTCATTGTCCAACAATACCGTTTTGGCTTCCGGTATATTTCGAATTTTTTGTTTTGTATATATCAATTAGCATTAATTGATTTCAAAAACAATAAGTTAACATGTAATACATACTTATATACATAAGCATTGTTTGAACATATGTTATGTGTAGGTGCGCACCAAAAATATACGCATAAGCATTGCTCTAGAGAATGTATAACCTATGGATTGAAAGAATACGGATCGGAAGAATGCTACTTTGAGTGTATTGCAAAAGGATTTAAAAATGGAGTTTGTCTAGAGGGACATCACACAGGGAAACGTTCTTGGTGTTGTTGCCAAACATTCTTACTATAGTCCTAAGCATTTCAAATATTTCATTTGTAATTTTCAAGCAACAAATTGTGTCTAGCTTGTTGGTTTGTAATAATTGCAATCAAATAAGTAAAGTAATTTTATTTTTAATATGTATTATTAATCAAATTAGGTTAAAATCCTCCACGATTTAATTCATAAACTTATATGTAAAACTAAATAATTGTGTTATTACATGGTGAAACAAAAGTAAAAGTATAATATGGAACATTTTGTTACCTATGATTTTATCATTTAAAACATATCGAATGTAGAAAGGATGGAAAGACTTTTTTTTTTTTTTCTCTGATAACTTTACTCAATTATAATAAGTGCAACAACCAATTGGAAGAAACATTGTTCACAAAAGTTAAATCTCTGCAAGAAATCCTTATGCTTTTGGCAAAATAATCTCAACAAGGCGTGCGATCTCTTTTAAAACATGAAATAACAAATTCGAAAGTAGTTAGTAGAAAGTAGAAAGTAGAAAGCATAACCAATATCTTATTGTTTCATAAACTAGTTTCTTATTCTCAAAAGTAACACACTTTGACAATAATAAACACACTCAGACAATAAGAAAGAAAATTAAACAAGGCACAAGAAAGGTAAGAAAACAGAACCCAATTAATGCTTGGTGTGATAATTACCTCAAAACTTTATACGGTTGTTCTCAGCAACTTGCATGTTACGTAAATAAGCTGTGTTTCTGAATCTCTTATCTGCATACTCTCCAAATCTCATCTGCGCCTTAGTGGGTAATCCATATATGTTTCTAATCAATTATATAAGACCATTTTCGTATCGTTATACACAAAAAAACAATATTATTATATGTAAATTAAAAAAACAAACACATTAGAAACAACCTAAATTATATGATTCTTCAGGAGCGGATGAGCAAAAGCGGGTTGGTTTTCTCGTCTAATACAGTCGATAATGTCTCCATCTCGACTCTATCATATGTCATACAAAAATAATGTTACAAATAGCTAATTACATATACATAAATAGTAAATTAGAGAAACCAAAATGAACTTACGTAGATCGCGGAAATTGGTTGTGAGTTTCCAAGTGATATGAGGTAGAGAGAGACGAGCCGCAACAAAAAATTTAACTTCAACATTGTGTTTCCTTGGAGCCAAAGTCAAGCTTTTGACGAGTTCAACAAAAATCTTCAGAGAATGGATTTTGCTTTATTAAAACAAGATGAAATTACAGAAAGCGAGATGAAATTAAAAATGAATTCACATTAGATTGTCGAAATTGGTACCAAATGATTGAGTAAAGAGTTCACATCACTCTCCATTGCTTACAATTCCATATAAAAAAAGTATCAATACAGTTTAAAGAAACATAATTATATGGAAATCAAGAGATGAGGCTATCAGCTATAGTTTTATAAAAACATGTCAGCAATAAATACATTTGACATAAAAAACTATATATGATTTACTAATTTGTTGTGTTGATTAAGCTAATTTTATTACTTTCTTACTAGTTTGTTGTGTCAATTTAAAGTAAATTTTGTGCACATATTATGCAATATCTATATTGATTTTGTGCAAAACTTATATCAATTTTGTGCCCAATATAAAACTTCTACAAATTTTTCATATTTTTGAAAATTGAACTTTATAATTCCAAAAAATTATGCTTTAAGTATTATAAATTTAAATATGTAAATTTCTGGTTTTATTTACGATTTTTTTAATTATTTCTTATTTATTATTTAAATCTGATATAACTATTGTAATATATGTATTTTTAAATCAATCTAAAAATTAAATATTAAAAGAGAAAACAAAAAGAAATTTGTTGAGAGCAGGCGGTCTCTAATCAAGCAATCGATGATGAACATGGCTCCTGATCAAAGCTGGTCCTCACTGAAGCTGGAGTTGACGATGCAAAGTGAAGAACCATGAATTGCTTTTCTTCCAAATCAGTTATGTAATATTACTGAGTGCATATAGTTTTTCAACTATATCATAGAAAAATAAATATTATCATGGAAAAATAAAATAAAAACAAACGAGTTAAACAGAAAAAAAACATGGATAATATGGTTCTTGAGGAGTAAATGAGCAAAAGCTGGTTGGTCTTCTCGTCTAATACAGTCGATAATGTCTCCATCTCGACTCTATCATATTTCATGCAAAAATAAATAACTAGTTACATGTACATTAATCGTAAATTAATTACAGAAATAAAATATGATCAAGAATGAACTCATGTAGATAATCAAAACTAGTAATGAATTTCCGAGACATGGAACAAAAATAAATACATAATTATTTCTTTCGGAGCGATTGGAGAACCGAAACTGAAAGAGTGAAAGTAGATGTCGGAGTGTAAAAAAAGAAAGAAAGAAAGTATTGACATGGTTATGGAATGCAATATTTCTTCAATTGCTTACATAAAACTCAAATGAAAGTTAACCTGAAAAAATAAGAATCTCTATTTGAGAGAAACAAATATATTTGAGCCAACCTATAGAGAATTGCTCTAAATAGATATCATCATTATATAAGTATTTTCTTTTTGAAAGATATAATTAAATCTGATAAGACAATCCAAATCTCTGCCAAGATTAACATGTTTTGATTTAAGTGTATTATAGTTGGATCAATGTAACGTACATAAGTTTTCGATTCTAGATTCAAAGTTGGATTGATATGTAGACAAATAACGTGCATTAGTTTGGATACAAAGACCAAAGACTCAATTCATCAATGCGGTAAGAAAATACAAAACTTTGAAGTTACTCTTATTCTTGAATGTTTTTATCGGATTTGGGCTGAGTAGATATAGAATCACGTCTCGGTCTATGCTTCTTCCATTTCTTCTTCTTTAAAGACATGATCCATGACGGAACCTCACAGCCAGATGATATCATTGTGTTAGCTATGTTTCTTAGGAAAGGCACATCTTCTTCTGTTATGGATAAGACTATTAAGCAATTTGCTTAACTTTGACATTTAGTCAAAATTATATTGTGATACAAAAGCTTTATTGTGGGTTAATTTTAATACTGTAAATTAATGATGTGATCTACAAAGAGTTATAAACTTAAGCCTTTTAACAAAAAATAAAAGAGTAATAAACTTATGATATTATAATTTTGTAGCTTTTATTTAAGTTGCCTCAGTATCAACTATCAGTTACGATTGAAATCAAATCAATCTCGTCATATCAATAAAAAAATGTTATACCATAATGAATTATGCAATAAAATCTTGCATTAACTAAATCAGTTATATGGAGTAAATTATCATTGACCAAACTCAATACTGTGATGTTTTAAAGATTGTACTTCGCTTTCACTTTGATTTCCAATGTGTATAATAAACATCAATATCAAAATTATTTCTGGTTTATGCATTAATTGATTTATTTTCGATCGAAATATATTGGAACTTTTCTTACTAATTATTACGTAACTAAATAGTCATATATTACCCTATTTTCTTTTTTTTTCAACATTAATCCACAATTGACCGTTCTATTAATCAAGTTCCGACATATTATAAATGGTAAAACTCGATTCCTGGATGTGCAAATGCGTCTGCCTTTAATGGACTTACTACCTATCACTAGACTAAAGATTACCTGCCATATATTATCTTTTTTTTTTTTGTCAACATTGGATCGATAAGACCCGATTAATTAATGTAAATGGAAAAAATTAATAATTGGAAATAAAATAAAATGGGTAACTATGGCCTAAAATTTTGAAAAAATATATAATAAATTGGTAAGTTTGACCAAACATTAAAAAAAATTTAAAGTAAAAGGGATAAATTTGAGATTTCAAATGCAAGAGACTTGTATAAATAGAGGTGTTGATTCATTCATAAAAACTCACAAAAAACATCACTAAATTTTACAAAAAATCATCATGAAGATCCCAAAAATTTTGGTGACATATTTTATTTTTGTGATATTAGCGGTCTCATTGTCTAATAATATCGTTTCGGCTTCAGGTATATTTTTAAATTTTGTGTTTGATATATGTCAATAAACATGGATCAATTTTGAAAACAATACTTATACATGTAGAATTCATATATATATATATATATGCACACATATTTATATTTATATACATAATCATTGTTTTAATATATATATTTGAATTTGTGTAAATGCAGGAATACAAAAATTTTCGTATGACCATTGTTACGATATATGCATAAACAAAGTTTATGGTGATATTCAATGTGTTCAAGACTGTATTATAAAAGGATTTGGTAATGGATTCTGTGCATACAAACGTGGAGGTGATCCTGCTACATGTTGTTGCCAGAAGTAAACTCATTATCACTTTAGTCAAATTGTATTTATCATTTTCAAACAATTTATAAGGCAATTTGTATTGTGTTGATTTGAAAAAATACAATGAAATAAAATAAAATATATTATTTTAAATATCTATTATTTATCAATTAAGTAGGTAATGATCACCAATAATACACATGATAACAAACTAAACAAATGTGTTATGAAACGATAAAACAAAATACAATTTGGAACAAACAATTTGGTTTGGATAATATTCATAGGATTTTTGTATTTAGTTTGTGTTTTTTTTCATTTCATGGATATTGTTAATGTCATGTGTAGTTAAGATTTTTCAATTTGGCAAATAGCTATGATTTTATTATATATAGATTTACGACATTTACTTTAGTGGCATGTGGTAATTCTATTAAAAGCAGACGCATTTGCATATTTAGAAATCGAGTTCTACTTGTCTTTTTATTATGTAGGAACTTGGACCGGTTTGTTGTTCAATGTTGAAAAATAAAAAATAGAAATCGAAAGACTATGTATTTGTTATAACAAAGACAGTTATAACTGACCCAATGGGCCATATTCACTTTTAGGCCGGTCAACAAACTTAAGCCCAGTTACATTTACCTGGAGCTCGATTTAATTGAACTAACATTCCAATTGCTATGTAATCATAAACCAATATTCTGATGGCATGAGCCCATTACATATAGAAAGCCCAATATGAATTCTGGAGATAATGTTTAAGAGTAGAACCCAAATTTTGATAATGCTTAAGAGAGGGCCCAATTCTGTTAAGAGTCCGTGAATCGTACCAACGGAATAGAATCTCCAACCATTTGCGTGGCGAGGATCGCGACCAACAAAAAGCATAAAGAAAACTACCAACCAAAGCCACGACTACACAACCCACATTCCTTAAACTTAGCTTACCAAAGTTAACATGACTTTCACAATTTAGTTTCTTATTCTCGAAAGTAAACACACTTAGACAAGAAGAAACGTACTCAGATAAGAAGAAACACACTCACACAAGAATAAAGAAAACTACACAAGACATGAAACCAAAGAAACGTAAAAAGACTGAAGCTGATGTTTGCTGAATGGCTATTGATATTTGAGGACTGATTTGAGGTCCAGGTCCGCCAAAGGAGAAATGCTTCCGCATTGTCCGTTCTCCCTCTTTTTAATAGTATAATACTGTGGGTGAGTTGCGAGTACCTTAAAATCTTGAACGGGAAGAAGTTGCCGGTTGTTCTCAGCTACCTCCAAGTTGCATACATACGCAGCTCTACCAAATCCTTTTTCTGCAAAGTCTCCGGATCCCATCTGCTTTAGTCCATAGTCCGGAAAGGTTTCTGAAAAGCACATCTCCTCCCCATTCGACTGTGGTGGCATGATCAGATAACACTGTAAAAATAGCAGCTGGCCAATATCCGACTGGTTCAGGGTTAACACCAACACTCAACCACCAGTTTCCAGATAATTTATCCTATGTTTATAAATTTATTTTGTTATACGCAGATATATATATATATATATGTATGTATATATGTAAAATAAATTCGTTTTTGTTTACCTTCAAAATCTGGATTGTAATATCCAGTTGGGTCCCTTCATATGCAGAAGTTGGACTAATGGCGGCTTCCAGTGCGATTTTCCGACTAGTTTGGACAAACCCACTACACTCGATGTTGTAACATCCGGTGTGGTTATACCCATTTCTCTACATATAAGAAATGTTTTAACATTTAGATATTTTAAATAATGGGCACAAGATAGATTATCCAAATATTAGTAAATCTTAGTAAATTTTATATTTCAAAATAGTAAATTGATAGGAAAAGAATAATACCGTCCAAAAAGTAAATAGCCTCGGTTGATTATCCAAATATTTTGCCGGATAAACCTATAGAAATCATAGTTTTTATGTTATTCTTTTTGTTATTTGCATAACAGAAAATTATATATTAACAAGTTAAAATAAACGAATTAACAAAAAGAAAAAGTTACAATAAACGAACCTGCCAACCGGCTTCAATAGTGTTGAGATTTCCAGATTGGTATGATCCGGAGGCTAACCAGATCAGCACTAGGCTAAAATCTCCTCGTGCCTCTACTGTTGGATCCCACACATTCAGCGTGGCTCTTGTTCCATATATAATTCTGCTTTTCTCCAAAAACCCAATAGCATACCTTTTCCAATTATCAAACAATCGTTTATGAATTTTGTAAAAACTAAAATCAAATATATTTTTTTTATGTGAATAACTTTTGAATTATTTATCACAAATACCTAACTTGTAAAAAGTTATATAAGTAGCAAGAATAATATATACGGTTAAGTTAAGAGGTAATACTATTATTTCTTAATTTCAAATATATATATATTTGAATTCAATTTATTTTAGGCATACCTTATGTCCCATCGTACGGTCATTGCCTACAAAACGAAGTTTCTTCGGATGAAATTTTGTGTGTGTCACGTTCTGTTGATTCAGTTCCCGTCTAATAGGAATTGTTCCCGCTGGACATGTTTCCCCTCTCTCGTGCCACGCTTGCCATTTTTGTTCTCTTTCAGTTTCTGGTTTTGTGAATCCAGTAGGATATTCCTGTATTGTGAAAATTTTCATATATGTTATGCGTCTTTGTATCATTATACGCAAAATAAATACTATTATTAGAAGAAGAACAAAGACTGAGTTTAAGAAACCTGAATTCTATGATTCTTCAGGAGCGGATGAGTGAAAGCAGATGAATCCTCGTAATTTATAGAGAAAAATGTATGCAATTCTTTTATTAAAACGATTATCTCGCTTTATTTGCTTAAAGGAGAAAGAAGAACGTGCATTAGTTAATTTTGAAACATGTTTCCTTGAAGATGTTGTAGTCCAAAGTCACTTCTTTCACCATTTTTTAGACTTGAGACATCTAATTAATTAGAAAACAAAACAAAAGGTTCTGAATAATGGCTACTTTAATTTATTTTGGTGATTATTATGACACATTTTTACTCAACTAGTTACTGTTTTTAATACTCATGTGATCACATTTCCAGTTTTCAACTACAAGAGTCCAGACCCTTCATAGTTCAGATGAATATAATTAAATCATATTAGTGGCCTAATAATCAAATAGGTCCACCATTGAATGTGACGTATATATATTTAAGTGTATATAGATAAATTTGGTATGAAAGATCTAGGAAGAAGTACACTTAATTTTAGGAATCAAAGTGACTGAAACGGAAGATGATTTTGCTTTGTCTCAGTGGCATGCATTATACTAAAAAAGATTATGAAAAAGTTTAGTTAATAGAATAAATAAACTGCTAGAACTCCTTAGGATGCTTAATACAACAAAATTCAAATATTTTTATTTTAAACATGTTAAATTATTATAAATTAAAATAATTCTTTTGTGAGTCTTAATCTACCCAAAATTGACATTATTATTTTTAACTGTAAAAACTTAAATTTTCAGTTTTTATAATATTTAAAAATAACTAATACTTTTAAATTTATAGAATATGTATAAATTGAAGATGTTTGTAGCAGATCAATGAGTCACGTGCAAAACACTTGGAGCTGATTAATGAAGACCACATGAAGCGTGGAGAGGAAGTTTCTCAAAAATTTAAATTGAAAATAGGACTTATCAAGAGTGAAGATAAGACCTTATCAAGAGAAGATGTGTTAAGTTCAAATAAGATTCTCCTGTTAGATATCGAGAGATTGTAGGATCTGATAATGAGCCCTTGTGTCTATAAAAAGATCTCGATTGTAAACTTAGTCTTTAAGAACTTAGAGCATAAGTTTTAGAGAGCTAGTTGATTTGGTTTAGGTTATCGATTGGAAATAATTTTAGGTTGGTAAGTAGAGTAGTCTAATTCCAACAAGTGTTTGTCTTTTGAAGAAAAGAATTCATTAAATAAAATGTATTTTCAATTTTGTGTTTAGTTTACTGCGAATTGACATTTACATAAATAATTTAAAATTTTAACTACAATAACATTTGAAAATAATTTGATATATGTCTTTTACTAATGCATTAACAATAAAAAAAAGCTTCAAAATAACATTTCACAAACAATATTTATTGTGAGATGTAAATTGGAAAAATAGTATGGTAATAAGGAATCTTGGGCATATGGATATTTGGTTTGGGTCTGGTTTGTGTATTTCGGATTTTAGATATTTTGGTATTAGGGTGAAGTATCATTTGGGTAATTTTAAATTTTCAGTTCAGGGTCGGTTTGGTTTTATCGGGTTCCAATCAGTTCATATTGTTGATAGGAAATTCCATGTTAGAACCAAACTTTTTGGGTACGGTTTAGTTGATAGTTGCTTCCGGATAATACTCGAACATAATTAATATCCGAAAGTATGTGACAACGAGATCCACAATTATCAAATATCTTGACTTGATAAAATCACACCACAAATTAATAATAACGGTTTTAAACCAAAACAAATAAACAAGAAACAGTCATGTTTACCTATGTGTATAGCTTTTAATTAGAGTAAATGAAAAATAAATATTAATAAGTGTACCTGATATCTTAATTTGGTGAACATAATAAAAATATTTGGTGACATTTTATCCTTTTGTTATATTAGCAGTTTAATTGGCCAATAATATTGTTTTAGTCTCAATGAGTGCATTAGTTAATTAAGAAACATGTTTCCTTAAGAGACGTTGTGGTCCAAAATCACTTCCTTCACCATTTTTTTAGACTTCAGACCTCTACTTAGTTACAAAACAAAACTAAAGGTTTTGAATAATGGCTACTTTAATTTATTCCGGTGATTATGACACATTTTTACTTAACTTGTTAGTACTGTTTTTCAACTACAAGAGAGAACCCTTCATAGTTCAGATGAATATAGAAATTCTACACTTTAATAAAATGGCGTCTTAAATTTAATGCAAAATATCATAATCGTAATCAAATTACTATAAATATAGGGAATCATCTTTACTTTACGTTTTACGCTTATAATAATTATTTAAAAAATAAATAAGATATGGGAAGAAGTAGTTGGGAAAGAAATAAAAACTAAAGGTGACTATATCAACTTGTGAATGTTTTACGTTTTAGGCTAAATTTTTCTACATTGGATTGTTCACATGGAGTATAGTTCACAATCGTCATGTAACATTGTCTCCATTTAGTCGATTATACTCATTTTGCCACTTGGCTGTCACATATGTATATGCTGATCGTAACTTATTTGGACGAAGCTTATTTTTACGTTGAATGAAAGAAAATTTCTGGATAAGTCAAAAGTCAAAAAGTCAACGGTCTTATTTGTCGTAATTTCCCACCATTATCACTCAAGTTGTTGCATACGGAAACTTGAAACAACTACAGAGAAAGTCACCACCCACTGTTTCCACACAAAAGCAACACTTTTAAAAACAACATAGTGATAGCTTCCTTCCTTTGCCTCGGTTTTCCAATGGCGATTCGCTCTCTGCTACAATGGTCTAAGAGCTACGGGCTTGTCGCTTCGATCGGAATCTTCTTGTTCGTGTTTTCCTTCGTTGATTCCACTTTTTAGAATCTGTCCCTTCCGTGTACCATAGCAATATGGTCAAACTGAAGTTGTCAACTAAAGCTAAAGAGACATGAGCTTGTACTTTTACTAATCCTCTCAGTTTTGTCTTACACTTTGAAAGTTCAGATTTTTGTTTTCGAATTGAAATAGATTCAATTTCTCAGTTTGCTTGGATGGAAGCTTACCTGGGTACCACTTTCATAAGGGTAGAGGATCTAGCTCCAAAAGCTGTCTTCTTTTCTTAGAGGTATTCTTATTTATCGATTCAGTTTGTGGAATGATCGTACTTGGGAATTAGAATGCTTATATGTATGAAGTTTTATAAACGGGTAGAAGCTGGTGCGATACAATAGAGTCATGTTCTTCTCGAGCTATGACTAGCTTAGGTTCTTCCAAGTATTTTGAACATGAAGTCGCCTTTCGTGGCGTTTTAAGCAGTGACCCATCTGAAAATCCAGGTACCATTAATCTCTAGTAAGTTTCTCCAATGTTGCTTTCTACTGTATAAATAAGGTAGTTCTAAACTATAGTTGTCTTCTTTGTTTGTTTGAATGTAGACTTCTTTAACTGGAATAGAGTTATGATACGGTACTGTGATGGTGGTTCTTTTGCTGGACAACCTGAAGCTGAATTCAAGGTAACTAAGGCTTTAGTAGGCTGAGAGATTTGTGTTAATATGCAACTAAAGTTCAATATATAGTTTCATGTTTCTTAGACTCTCTCTTCTCAGAATCAAACAGGGATTTTCTTCCGAGGCCAGCTCATTTGGGAGGCTATTATTGATGACTGTTGTCGATGGGCATGTCAAACGCCAAACATGTAACCTCCTCTTCGTTTTATTAAGAGAATTGTTATAATGTTGACCATGAATATCAATAAGATGTTACTTAATTATATTTTCTGCTTCTCAAGTTCCATTGATGTTTCTTAATCTCTTACACATTTGAGTAAATGCAGGCCATACTTACAGGATGTTCTGCAGGTGGCTTGGCAGCTCTTCTGCATTGTGACCACTTTGAGATCACCTTCCAAAAGATGCATCTGTTAAATGTGTTTCCGATGCAGGCTTTTTCCTCAACGTGTATGTAAACTGCTTTTTATCACCGAGATACGAGCTTTCCACAGATTGAATGAAGCATATAATTACAAACACAGAGCTAATGAAGCTACTGTCAGTGTGAAATTAGCTAACAATGTCTCTCAATGAAAGTTTTCTTTTCTTCATTTCAGGCCTGATGTACTTGGAAACCCAACAATGAGATCTTTCTTTCGTGATATTGTTAGCCTGCAGGTTCGTATTCACTTTCTGTAGATATTAACAAGGACATGTGATGATGCTCGATCAATCAACCAAAATTATATAAATTCCGAGCTAACTAATACGAAAGTTAGAGATAAACGAAAAATAGTTTTTATTTAGCGAACTTGATTACAAGGTTTTGATTACAAAAGTATTTGCCTATTCTAGTCTCTAGGTTTTTTTCTGCGTAGTCTTTCTCTTCTTTTCTTCTTCCTTATATATTCCCATGTCCTAGAAACGGTTCCACTTTCTTCTCCTTTAAGTTCGCCACTCACAACCGTCCTCATTTTTCGCCCTGACTTTGCCTCGTCAGCTTTTTCTTTGAACTCAATCTTCTTCCTTTCTAGGGCTTTTACGCCATGATTAATTCGGCCAATATTAATGGGCCGAGCTATGAACAACCCATTAATCTCCCGATTTGTTCCACATCGCTGTGGGCTTTGACGGGCCGAGTTTAGGGGGCTTGGTATCAACAACATGCCATTGCTTTTTTTGCATGATTCTGTGCTGATTTGACACTAAACAGGGCATAGTTAAGAGCTTGGATCAGAAGTGTGTAGCCAAAACAGAACCATCTAATGTAGGTTTTAGTCTCTTCCTTTCTCAAATCTTTCTTTGTCTAATTACGATTGGTATTGAGACTTCTTTATTCAGGTTGTGCAGTGTATGTTTCCTCAACAATTCCTTACAAACATAAAAACTCCAGTCTTTCTTGTCAACCCAGCCTATGATTATTGGCAGGTTAGAGTTCTTACCAATCCAAGCATGAGCCATTTGATTCTACTTCAATTCATGTTTCCTCTTTTACTAAAAACTAATCACATATTTCAGATACAAAATGTTTTGGCACCAGCTTCTGCGGATCCAGATCAAAAATGGGCAAAGTGCAGACTCAATATTCAGGAATGTGATGCTGCACAGATGAAAGTTCTACATGGTAACTCACAAGCAGATGAGCAAATTCAAATCATTTCGATTATAGATTACTGGTCTATCAAATCTGTTGACTTTATTAAGATCTTTGGTCTTCCTTCCTTGGAACACAAGTTATGTTTTCTAACATTGCCAACTCTACCGATATGTATTTGATTTCATTTGCAGGTTTTCGCAGCTCTCTAATGGAAGCTATTGGGGAATTTCATCA
The DNA here is from genome assembly GCA_963920545.1 of Lepidium didymum. Lineage (NCBI taxonomy): Eukaryota > Viridiplantae > Streptophyta > Magnoliopsida > Brassicales > Brassicaceae > Lepidium > Lepidium didymum. The sequence goes on from OY986979.1 coordinate 17,791,783, forward strand.
GAACAAAGACGGTGGTATGTTCATAAATTCTTGCAATGCTCATTGCCAGACATTTTTAGCAGAGTCATGGCACTCACCATCCTCAACAAGAATCGAAAATAAGGTTAATAATCAGTTGCTTTCTTATTTTAGAGACTTTCTGCAAACAAATGAACTGACCCAGTTCGTGTCTGATTCTTTTGGAACAGACAATTGCAGAGTCTGTAAGTGATTGGTACTTTAACCGGAAACCGGTTAAGCTAATAGACTGTCCTTACCCTTGTAATACCTCTTGTTGAACTAAAATATGCTAATAATACAATAATAATTATATCGATTTGAAATGTATACAGATTGATACTAAAACTATGTATATCTTTTTATTTCTTTGTTATCCTAAAATACGATATTTCACGTCCAAAACGTAGCGAGACAATACGAACCATTCGAATAAGTTATTCCCACACGTCTCAAAGAACTATGAACCCTTCTTATTTTTAAAAAGAAAAATGTAGCATAATAAATAGGAAGAAAACATGGCATTTTTGTTAATTAATAGCATTTTGAACTTTCATACTAGTTTTTTTGGTAACTGATTAGGAGTTTCGAGACTTTATGGAACATGCATGAACTATTTTTTTATGTGGTGCAACTCACATATAGACTCTCATTTTTGAATATTCAAATGGATCGTAAGTAATAGTGGTCCTAAACTAAAACACATAAAACATGGGTTTTAGGCGTTAACATGTTTCGAATCCATCAAAGTGTATTTTATTTCATAATTTTTTGTTCGTTTTAGGTGTAAATTTTTTTTTGGCCAGCCTTGATCGTAAACATAAACTCATATTCGTGTAGGGATCATCATGTAAATATGATTTTCTTTCGTGCAGCAGAAAAACCTAACATACAAACACATTAATGTTCCAATTCTATCCCTACTAGTCGACCACAGGCTCTTCGTCATTTTCATACTAATTCAAAATTGTAAATAAATAAAAAGTAGTTACAAAACTATATAAATTAATAAAGTTTGACCCTAAAAGTTATGACAAAATCGGAGATGTGAATGTAATTTGCAAACTCTTTTGGTTCCACGTTCTCAATCTCGTAATCGTTGACATAATTTTATAAGGATACGCAAGGTATAAATTACGTGCTTAAGCATAATATATGTTTAAGTTAATTAACTAATTGGCTTATAAAATTATAACAAAAAACTAATGTTCAAAACACTGTCTTGATCATGGCAATTCATCGAGTTAATATTCTCACCGGCTACTTGCAGTATAGTTATAATTATTTCTAATTTGTTATTGTCTGAATGTTTGGCTGAACAAAAGCAGTAATGCGGGTGGAGCCATCTATTTTTGTTTTTCCCATTCACCCAAATTTAAATACAGTATAAAAATATAAAAAATTGCAGATTTAAAAATCTAATCCGTATGCAGATCAAAGAAAAGGGGGGGGAAATAAGACATGTGTCTATGAGTACATATTCACTCTTATCTGCATTGTTTTCTCTTCATTATATTCATTTTATATTATTTTGATAAATATTATGTCACCCAAAACGTAACTAATGTTTGTCACAAACAAAACAATTGTAGCTCTCAACATTTTAATTACGTTTATCTTTTTAGTATAATCAATTATTTAAAATACATTAATTCAAATATATTTTTATTTTTATTTAATATTGTAGTTAAATATATACTTAAATAATCACGAAACTTACAATATTAAAACCAAAAAAATAAATATAATAATCAATTATTTTAGATACAATAATTCAAATATATTTTTCCAACTTAATTATCATTTTATTAATTTATAGAATCACTTATTACAAAAATTATAAAATACAAATTAATCATAAAAATATACTAAAATTGAACAAAAATATGAGAAAAAATATTACAAATTTTATCAAAAAATCTGATTAATCTATTTTAGTTTTTTTTTTTATAATCTGCATGATCTATATAATCTGTGTGATCTGCATAATTTATATTTTTTAATTTGCATTCGAAGCCATAGCAAAAATTTAAAAAAGTGATTGCAGAATTGCAATGCATATTGCAAACGTAAGCAGCCAGTTGAAATTTTCAAAATATCAAGAAAAATTAAAAAAAAGTGATTGCAGAATTCATGCAATGCATATTGCAAACGTAAGCAGCCAGTTGCTATTTAGAGAATATCTGGTATCTTTTTTAGGTTTTTATTTTTTTAATTTGAATAAAATAATTGGTTTTATTCTGCGTTCATATTTAGTATTTGTGGTTTGCAGATGAACTTAACGAAAACTTACTAATTTTAGGAAATTAAACCATAAATAAAATAATGAATTTGTTAAAAAAATTCTAGTAATACAAATTTTCACATTCATAAATTTTTTTTTTTTTTTTTTTTTGCATAAACTATAATTAAGTACCATTTGTAACGAGACATGTTGAATAATATACCCTTAAAAGTACTAAAACAAAAGTAAACTCCTTTAACAAAAAAAAAGAAGACTCGAACAAAATTTTTAACCAGTTGTATATATAATTATGTATTTTATAGTATTTTTATTAATTATTATTTAATTTTGAATAAGCATGTTTTGCTAAGTCATTAGCACACAGATTTATTTTTCTGCACTTAGTTTCCTCTTCATGACTGGTCTAACCACATTGGTCATGGAGTTTACATCTAATTAGTCATTTGACTTTTTGCATTCCATTAATTTAATAATTTCATACTTTTCTGTTGTTTCTCACACGTAATCATCTTTAAATGTCAACTCTCCCTCGTACCAAAAACTGAAAAATCTACTTAAATCAAAAATACAGATTTTTCTTTTTGTTTAATATATATATATACAGATTTTAACCAAAGAAAAGTATCTTTTAAATACATAAAATGGAGTTTACTTTATTTTATAGTGAAATGAGTTAATTCCAAAATCAAAATTTTATTTACAATCTCGTATAATTTACATTCGTGTAAATACTACTATGATTTATGTGTCAATTTGACGTCAATAACTATGAATTATTAAAATTTATATATAGTTACATTAATCAAAGTCAAATACTAAAAAAATCTATTAAATAATAATTTCAATACTAACTCTTTTTTTTCAAGAATCAAACTATTAGATCAACAAGATTTGATCTATAGTTTAAATGCTCTAATTTAAGTATAGTGGGATTCGAACTCACCACCTAAGATTAAACTCGATCATAGACAAACTAATTAAATTACTTGATTCTTGCCGATTTTGATAGTAATCTTTAGACTAGAAAAATTTGGTTTTTATTTGGAAAGATGTCATAAAACTACTTTTCTAAAACCCAAAACATATCAAAAAAATATTTTTATCAATTGGTCGAATGTCACATCTGCTAACTTTCTTATTTGAGTTTAATTTTATGTAGTCGTGTTTGCTCTACAAAATATTGTTATGAATCTAGGGAATTGACTAAGGATTAGAAGTTATAGATTCAAAATGTTTGAATATAAAACCGAAAACATGTTGTAAGTTTCATTACAAACCTTTACCAAGTCCAATTACATGGGAATAAACATAATTCCAAGAGAATAATGCTCCTTAAAGTCAACTCTTTTCATCTTCTTCACTATTTCTCTTAAATATTCAAAAAACCCAATTCATAATGTCAGATTCTCCCAAAATGGGAAATAGTGTCACCAATTTAAACGGTTGTTGCACCGCCGGAGAAATCTCCAGTCGTTACGATGTTAAAGCCACAATGGTTCATGAAAACCTCGGCCATTCTTTCTGTTACATCAGTCCAGTTCTCACCGGTTCAAAATCTTCTTTCCCGCCCGAACCTACCCTTAGACCCGACCCGATACCCGGAACTACCACAACTTTCCGATCAATCTCTGGTGCTTCCGTTAGCGCTAATACTGCAACGAAGCTTTCTGCTTCTCCGTCAACAGATATGTCTGGTTTGTCCTCTGCGTTTGAGAGCTCTAATAAATTTTCTTCCTTGCCTCTCCAGGCCGTGCCACGTGGTCCGAAAGGGTCGGGTCTTGTGGAACGCCGGTTCTTATCTGGTCCGATCGAAAGAGGGTCAAAAGCTAAGCGGAAGAATGTGAATGAGAGCAAATCATTTTCGAAATCCAGATCGAACAAGAAGTTTCTTCCATTCAAAAATGTTTTCACGAATCTGATATCTAAGACTTCATCTCGTTCAAAGAAGAACATCATCGAGCCAGTGAACAGTTCTGATTCATCTAAGGGATCATCAGATTCTGATCCTCAGAGTCCTGAGATCAATTACTCAAGCAAAATTCTGAGAAGCAAAGAGAGCCCTAGAGCTGAAGAAGGAGAAGTTAATAAAGACGAAGAAAAAGAAGAAGAAGTAGAAGAGGAAGAAGAAGGGAAGACTGAGTTTGCTTTGGAGGAACCGAAGATTCAGTGGTTGCAGGGGAAAGCAGGAGAAGATCGAGTACATGTCATCTTATCAGAGGAAAATGGTTGGCTTTTCGTCGGGATTTACGACGGATTCAACGGTCCAGATCCACCGGATTATCTTCTCAACAATCTCTACACCGCCGTGGTCAAAGAGCTCAAAGGGCTCTCGTGGAATGATAAAGGTGAATCCGAATCTGAGAATCTCGAACTTTATAACGAATCCCAGATGGAGAAACAGAGTACAATCCAACATGATTTAGATTCAGATGAAGAAAACTTGCGTGTGACGAAAGGAAACGATGTTGCTTGTGACTCAAGAAACATGGCGAGTAATGCCAATAACTTGAAATGGAGATACGAGAGGGAACATGATTCAGGCAACAAGTCTCAGATTAACGGCAAAGAAGTTCTTGGAGCTCTGCAACAAGCGTTGAAGACAACAGAGGAATCGTTTGATCTAATGGTTGATGAGAATCCAGAATTAGCATTAATGGGATCATGCGTTCTTGTAACATTGATGAAAGGAGAAGACGTTTATGTGATGAGTGTTGGAGATAGCAGAGCGGTTCTTGCTCAAAGATCTGATTTGGGGAAGAAGAAGATACAAAAGGAGCTTGAGAGAATCAAAGAAGATAGTCCATTAGAGACTTTGTGCATCACAGAAAGAGGATTGAGTCTTCTGGTTCCTGTACAGCTCAATAAGGAACATAGCACAAATGTTGAAGAGGTGAATCTTTTTGCGAGTTCTGATTCAAATTTGTTTTGTCTGATCCATTAAAACGAAAAACTGATACATTTGTGTGACAGGAAGTGAGAAGAGTGAAGAATGAACATCCTGAAGATGCATTGGCTGTAGAGAATGATAGAGTGAAAGGTTATCTCAAGGTCACTCGTGCATTTGGCGCTGGATTTCTTAAACAGGTACACCATTTTATTTAGACTTTTACAAAGATGTTCCAATGCTCTCTCACGACTAACATTTCTTAAATTATGGGTTTCCAACTCAAAATCAATTGACAATGAATAGATTAAAATTTAGTTTATTAGATTAGAGTGACCTCAATTTCTGATGTGGACCTCAAACTTCTGATGTGGGTTATGTGATCACCATCTAATATCTCAAGATGTCAGTAGATGTTAGTCCAAATCCATATCTTTGAGATATTATAACTAGATATGTTAGTTGTTAGGTAACATGATTCTAGTACCATAGTAGATTATTAATTTCTAACTTAAAACCAATTGATACGAGTACAAAATTGTTTATTTCTGTTATATGTTAGATTATAACTCCTTTTTCTAAATTCTGTTTTTTGATATGAGATATTTCTAACAATGTATTTCCTCAGCCAAAATGGAACGAAGCACTTCTAGAGATGTTCAGAATAAACTATGTCGGAACATCGCCGTACATCACGTGCACTCCGTCGTTGCACCACCACAGACTAACATCACGTGACAAATTCCTCATTCTCTCCTCCGATGGCTTATACGAATACTTCTCCAACGAAGAAGCCATTTTCGAGGTCGATTCATTCATTTCAGCTTTTCCTGAAGGCGATCCAGCTCAACATCTAATTGAAGAAGTCCTCCTTAGAGCTGCTAAGAAATATGGTACACTAATAACTTTTTACAAACGTTAACGCGATTTAGAGACTCAAAACGCAGTTTTTGGTTATGGAAATTTACGTGCGTTTTGTAAATTTGTAGGTATGGATTTTCATGAATTATTGGAGATACCGCAAGGAGATCGTCGGAAGTATCATGATGATGTTTCTGTGATTGTGATTTCACTTGAGGGAAGAATTTGGAGATCTTCCATGTGAATATTACTATTAATCTTTTGCAAAGACTGATTTAAGTAACTTAGAATTTTTGTTTTATTTATTTATTTTGTATTCCACATGAGTTTTTATCATTATTTACTCGCAAATAACGCATTAACTATAAATGCTTCTGTTTACTACAATGTAAGTTAGTGAAAATTTTGTTTTAACCGAATATTTGGTTTTACGATCTGTTTGAATATGAAAATTTTGGAAATTTGAAAATTTTGATACCCGAAGTTTTAGGAAAAAAATTCCCCACTGTTTCTTTCATTTTATAGTAGAGAAACAATATATAAAATCATAAAATGATTACGAAAAATTAGAAAAACAAAGTTAAAATAAATTCCAAAACTCAAAAGTAAATCTATATAAATTTTTTTAAAAAAAAAACATAACTAGCCGTTATTAATGTTGTGGACCAAAAACATTGGAATCGTTGTAGAAAAACCTATATTCCTAGTTTTCGAGATTACTCACTACAACATCGCATGGTAGAAAAATAAATAATAACATCAATAAAAATAAAATATAAAGCAACAAAAAAATCCTAGTGATTTTCTTTGACAAAAAAAATTATAGTGAAAAGTGAAAACTATACAATGCATGAAAAATATGTAATTATCTAACCAAATATCGCAAAATATCAAAAAAGTTTCCACAAAAATTGGTGCACAAAAAAAAAAAACAAAACAAAAGTTTCAAAAAGATAAAAATGGTCACTTTTCGATATTCATACTAAATGATTATTTGGATAAGATTCGAGAACTAATTATTCCTTCATTGTCTCCCCACCACACATAATAAATTCTCTTGTTGGATCTACTGTTGTAGAATCATCCAATAATTATTAAACACGGAATAACAAAGATATCGAAATTTACTTTTCTGTGGTTAATAGATCATAGCCGTAGAATTAGATCTGGCGGTTCGAATCTGAACGGTGATAAGACTGTAACGCACGGAATTTCGGTACGCTCTAGAACGTTGTACCAGGACCACACTTTAACAATTATTGAACCGACGTACGATAAATATCAATGCGTTAAGGGTATATGTGTAAATACTTACTCTCGATTGATATTTAGGAGATAGGGACGGACAGAGATTGTGACACGTGTAGGGTCAATATTTTCTCATTTCGCTTATATATTTAGGATCTTCCTTTATTTTCATTTTCATTCTGAGTTTTTAAGAACGATCAATTTGAATTAATTCTGTTGGAGATATCTTCGCTCTCTCTTTGAAAATGTCTTGCTGTGGAGGAAACTGTGGTTGTGGATCTGGTTGCAAGTGTGGTAACGGTTGCGGAGGGTAAATTTTGAATCTCTCGCTTAATTTAGTAATTTTTCCTTACGAATTTTCTCGGGAAAAATACTTTCATTTTTGTTTTTGACATTATGAGCTCGACATGTTTTATGAATTATTTTTCTAATCTCTGTTTTAATCGGATGTTGATGGATTTTGTCTGGATTGATACAGATGCAAAATGTACCCAGACTTGGGATATTCCGGCGAGACAACCACAACTGAGACTTTGGTTTTAGGCGTTGCACCAGCTATGAAGAATCAGTATGAGGCTTCCGGTGAGAGCAACGTTGAGAACGATGCTTGCAAGTGTGGATCTGACTGCAAGTGTGACCCTTGCACTTGTAAATGAAGAAACAATTCATAAAGCAGAGTTCTTAATAATAATTGCTAATGGTGTTTTAGGTTTGGTTTATGTGTAATAATGGCTGCAGCTTATCTTTAAGCCGACAATAGTCTTTTGTGTGTGTGTGTTTTGGTTATACTTCTATCTATGGATAGATGCATCTATCACGTGATGAGCTTGTACTCCCGTGCAATCAAGTTAATGTTTATATAATATAGATTTCAGTTCTTCTAATAGATTCTAAATCTGCCAATATAACATGAGCAAAACAAGTTGAAATACTTCAAATTACCCATCTTTCTTTGAAATCGAACCAATTGATCCACTGAATGTACTTAGACCATAGGTGGGTTAAAGATGCTCTTAGAGCCTTTCTCTAGATATCTTTGATCCCCTGAATGTTCGATTTCTAAGGATAATATAATGCAATACTATAGAATTTTTAAACATGATATGTATTGTGCTCTGTTTTTTGTTTGTTATTTTTCCCTTATGGAAAATGAAACCTAGCTGCTTGAGGTGCTAAATTATTCTTTGGCTTAATTACAGTTTGACATTAACCAGTACAAAAAAATACAAAAAAAAACCAATGAAACATTCAGCGTGTGAAGAAGTCTGTTTGTAGCCTATGGAGTTAAAAATCTTAATAAAGTAACTTATCTTTCTCAGATGATTTGGTTTCAACATCAGCCTTCTCTTCCTCCGCAGAGATAAAGTCAAGCTGTCTTGATTTGAAAACTGCTGTTCTTTTCGATCTTATCCGATATGGAGGAGACAGATTGTAAGCATTTGGTCCACTATTATTTTGTTGTTCTACAGTGTCCGGGCTCTCTGAACTCTCTTTGCCATCATTCACCTTTTGATCAACCTCTTTAGCTTCATCTATTTGTGCCACATTGTTGTTATCCGGAACAATCCTCCTTCGTCTTTTCCTGAAAATGGAAGGTGTGTTTGGGAAAGTCCTAGCAGCTTCTCTGAGGAAAGATACAGGACTTCTTGGAGCTGAACGTGGCTGTGGAGTGGAGAAGCCAACAGGTGATATGCTTGGGCTACTATAACATTCATGACCATAAATACGATCCTTATCCGTTTCTGACAACATATCAAACTCTATTCGAGGATTGTAATAAAGATGATAACCACTCTTTGCAACTCCACCATTCTCTGGAAATGGCTCAGGGTTTGGAAACTGAGGAGAACGAGCATACCCATTAACTTCAGTCTCTCCTGAAGCAACTTTATCAACTGTATCACAGAGCTCATCAAATTCATCTGTAGTTTGTGAAGAGATTTGAGCAACTAAATCTGAATCCCTTTTCCGAGAAGACGATGTACGTTTAGTTGCACTATTCAGAACACTGTTTTTTGCTGCTGTTGGTGGTAAGCCACCAGTAGCTAAATAGTACTCTGACTTCTTCTTCAATGAACTATTCCAATGGTTCTTTATTGAATTATCAGTCCTGCATCAAGTTTTAAGTAAACCCTTTCATTAAAACCAGAAGCTAAGATAGTCCTGATTCCACTGCAACATACCAAGAAAAGTATATACCTGCCCGGTAAGACCTTCGCAATTTCAGCCCATCTATTTCCGTGGATTCTATGAGCATTCAAGAGAGTTAATTCTTCCTCTGAGGTCCAAGCATCCTTATTAATACCAGGATCCAAGTGGTTATGCCACCTGCACACATATCAAAAACACATTAAAGCTTCAAATACTTATAAGAAACATGTTTGCCTATATGAACAAATTACCTTTCTCGACATTGTTTTCCAATTCGACCTGTTAAAGACTTTGCGATAACAGACCATTTTGCAGGCCCGTGTTTTTTAACAAGTTCGGTGATTTTATCATCCTCCTGCGAAACAAGAAACTTTAAGCCTCCGTGTTTCACATAATAATGAATGCCAAAAAATAAATTAAGCAGAATCAGAATGAACCTCTTGTGTCCAAGGTCCCTTTATAAGGTTCGGATTGAGAACTTTTTGCCACCGATGCAGGCATTGAACTTCAGTTCTAAGAGGGAGAGATTCCGCTGCAAAAATAAATGCACCGATTCAACAGAAAGAACAATACTATATACTTCACAGAACAGTTGCTTCAAGAACGGAAACAAACATAAGTGAAGGTCTTTTTGCGAGACTCCAACTCCAATGTTTCAACCAATAATCTCTAGAAGACATTACTATTAGTTACGAGAACTAGAATATAAAAGGAGAAATTTTTTACCTATTTTCTTCCAGTTCTTCCCGTTATACGTGCCAACTGCTTCTCTCAACTTCTCATCCTGCAATAAGTAAGACAACTCTCATCTTGATTTTCGAACTAACTGATCAACAATCTTTACTAGACAAAGGAATCACTACTGACCTCTTTGGGAGTCCACCCACCTTTCGCTCGTCTTATAGGACCACTACTCCTCCTGCATAAATCCGGAAAAGAAAGTAAACATTACAACGTTATTCCTATTCGATACAAAAACACAGAAGACGAAGAAGAATAAAGCTGAAGAACCTATGATGTGGAGATGCAGTGGCTGGACTTGGAGTTGTGGGTGACTTGTGTGAGCTACTGGCACTGGCTTCAGATACAGAAGAACACGAAGCAGCTGTTGATTGCTTATTTTCTACACACAGATCCTCAATTCTAACTTCACCAGTTTCTTCCTGAAGATCCATCTCGATTTAAAGAATACAGAATTTCCATAAGAAACACAGAAAAACACGAAGTATACAGAACACAGATCTCACAAATCGGGAATTCAGTAAATAATTCAACATTCACAAACCATAGTTTTTTTTAGGGTTTATAAAAATTCTAATCACAATTAATAAGAATCCCTACATCAAACAACCATGAACTCAATTTCACTACAAGAAAACTACGATCTGATCACAAGAACAAAACCCTTGAATCAGATTCGAACAAGAACACTAACCTTATTTAAACAAAAAGCCGCAGGATTCAAACGGAAGATCATCGAGATAGAGAGAAGAACGAATTAGCCAGCAGAAGACGAAGAAGGCGAAAGGAACGTTAAGAAAAAACGAAAACTTTATTCGAAAAATACTTTGCCCGTTGAACCAGAGAGAGATGGAGAGAGAAAAAGGAGACTTGATCGACACAAAGATTAATAAAACATTAAAAAAAGCCTCTCTACTAATATAACGAATACTTCTTCAGCTGACGTCACACCGTTACTTGCCGTTCTTTCTACCATAACTAACCCTATTCTCTAAACCGACCGGTCTATTATAACAAATTCTAATGATTTTGACGAGGAATGGCCGGTTTATTATAAGTAGGGTTAGTAAACAGACTACCAATTTAACGCCGTCAATGGTTTAATTCTAGAAATGTAAACTGGCGATTTCAAATTTGTCGGTTTGAAGTATCGAAGATAACATTTCAAACCAATGAATTTGAACTCATTCTTGAAAAGAAAAAAAAATCAAATTTAGGAGTTCTTCAGAAAGAAGATAAGAACTGAATCGAACTTCTAAAATCGATTTGATTTTTGAATTTAGAGAAATTTTTGATATGAAATTAACAAAATGTTCAATTAGCCGAATAACACAATATTTAGTTTTAAAAAAATCAATATTAAATTGAATGTTTAATCAACCAGAATTTAATAGTTAATCAACAAATTTTGGTAATTAATTTTTTTTTATAACTACCATGTTAAATCCACAATTTTAAAGATGAAAAGTCGAAAAGGTTATAAAGGGAGTAACGGACGTTAACGGCAGAGGCTTAACCTAAGAAACAGAAGTTTGAACTTCAAACGGCACACTTAGCCGATTCGTTGACCATTGAACACGTATGCAATAGCGATTATGGACCGTGGGATTCGGTTTGAGATGAGATCATTAGTTTCCTAATATTTTTGGGACAGTCGGTCACGTAAAATCCGTCAAAAAAGTAATTTCAATTCATTATTTCAATACAATCCAAAATCATAACCCTCTTCTTCTTCTTCTTCTTTTTCTTCTTCCTCTTCATCTTCATAAAATTTCTCGCCGTTTGGAAAATCTGTGTTGATGTCGTATAATTCTACATAGCCATCTTCATTCTCTTCAGCTCCATATTCATTTTCACCATTCTCATGGTTATTGCTCTTCACTTCCTTCTTCTTCTCCATGTCTGGCTCGGTTTTCGACCTCTTGGCCGATTTCTCAGCTGGCTGGAAGAAGAAATGAGAGGGAAAATTGTTTGATTTACATGCATTGACCTAAGAGTGATGAGAATTAAGAGATGATAGTAAAAACTTACAGATGGATCAAAGAGCTCCTCCAAAACATCGTAATTGATTATCCCACTAAGTCTCTGTAAGAGCCAAGAATCAAAGTCAGGGAAAAGGAAGTAACACACAAACTCCAAAAGTTTCTTCAAAGTTAATAATGTCGCGACAGTGTGTTTATAGCCTTGTTTTTTTGACTATGTACTTCTAGGTCCGGGTTCTTACAAATGATGGTTACTTGCTGAATAGAACTCAATCACATTGCTATTAAGGCAAATCAAAGAAGAGACATTGTTTAACCTTTTTATCAAGTGTTCTGCGAACAGCTTCCATGACTGTGGCTGGGGGCGGCGCGTTCTTTGCTTCCTCAGCTCGTTTTTGTTGCTTTTCCTATATGAAAAGAGAAAACAGAGCCACTTAAATTGAAAAGCCATATGTCATAAATGGACATCATGTTGTTTTTCACGAGTCAGATAATCTGATATGAAAACTGGAATATATTTGAGTCACCTTTCTAGATTTTGCCACTTCAGCTTTAGAAGCTTCGAAAAGCTTTCTTGCATGTTCTGGACAATTAGAGCTGTTCGTCTTTAAAGCTTCATTAGCCGCCTTCAGAGCTTCTTCCTTGGCTGCTTGCTCCTATACAAGCCGATATACTTCTATAAGATTCTTATGAGTGAATGATGTCATATGCGACAACTCTAAAGGAATTTAAGAGAAGATATATGATATATAGCCTCTGCAATCACCTCAATATAGTCTTTGTTCATCTCTTCCCATATGATCTTCTTACAGCGCGTTTCCTCCTCGTTGTGTATATAGCCATCCACCTGGGCAACACATATCATATATAACAAGGGAAACCATAGTAAGAAGAAAATGACTGGGACAGACTATTGAGAATTTAGGTTTATTTCATGTATGCTTTTCGAGGTTCAACATATGGCTTGGCATTTTAATACAACAGAAGAAAGTAAAATAATTGCTGACCTCATCATCATGGATGTCAGAAAGGTTGCCTGAATCATCTGAAGCTTCACCATGTTCTTCAGCCCCATCTTTGTTTACTTCACCTTTTTCTGGGACACAGCAAAAAGATTCTCAAGTGCTCAAACCATAGCAAAGAACTGCAATCTGATAGACACAACAATTGCACTCACCAGAACATGGTTTTTCGCTTTGGCTCACACTGCAATAGGCTGGCCCTTTCTCTGACTGTTAAAAGTTCGACACAAATATTTTTTTAAGTATAAGATCCCACCAAAGCAAAATTAAAGAAGCACCTATACATGTACTTTGGGTAGGGAATATAAAACTGCAATCGTCCATAAAAGAGCATCGAAACTTACATATTGTTCATTGTGGTCTAGGCTACTAATTCCTCCCTCGTTTTCTTCTCTAGCTGCTTTTTCCATTCTCTCTTTCTCTGCACGCTGGAAAGCAGGAGGATCTGATCCACCAACAAGTCCACCAGAAACATTCATGAACTGCAGAAAACATTAGCAGAAGAAAAAATATGAATTTTCAGAGCCATTTTCCAAGGATTCCCAACTGTTTGTAAACAGAAAAAAATGAAAGGACAGATCAGACATAATACTGGAGACCTACATCTTTGTAACAGCTCTCACATAATCCATAACCAACAGGTTTACAATCCTGATGCATACAGAGCACTGCCTCGTTGTTAGACTTTGGTTTCATGGTAAAGGATCTTTTATGCAATTCCCTTTCTCTTTCTGTGAGCTCATCAACCTAGTCACACATGTCCAACCGTTTAATTGAAAATAAGAGAATTCTTCAAAGGAAAGAAAACCGAGCCATGTTGCATATGACAACAACCAATAGCAGAGTATGCAATATTATAACTACTACGATGGCAAGGTCTGATCCTCACACTAAACCTGATATCAATCATGCGTGATGAATGATGACACGATATAGCCAGTTTGCAATAATTTTACAACTAAAAGTTCTAAGCCTTAACTCACATTTAAACTTCCAGACTCGGTATTTCCAAACTCAATTAATCGTTTGGTTAGAGTTGCTTCACATATATGCACAATGTTTACCTGAAATATTTAGAAAACACATCAAATTAGCTCAAAATTAGTGAACAAAAAGCTAGAACACCTTCCTCTCATCTATAACAATATTTCTGTATAAGGAAATCAAATCTTACAATATCCGTCTTAGAGCACTTGACACCATGGGAAAGTGCAGCTGTATAAAGTGCTGCTCCACATATTCCACTAGGTTTACGGCCGGTCTGCAAAACAATAGGTGGCCAATATTAACACAAGACATCCTAAAAATAAAAATCTAAGAAAAAGGGTACATAGGAAACGATCTCCTACAAAAACAAAGGCACACCTGTATCCAATCTCTCTTCATACTAGCTATAATGTCTCTAGCTGTTCTCACGACAGCTTTATCATGTGTTCCTTTCAATAAGCCTGCAGGTATATGACGAAACGAGTAGCCTGGGTCAAGAATTCGATATAACAGTTTGTTTCTTGGCTGATGTTTAAAGCAACCAATAGATTAATAGTAAATTTCTGCATCAATCAAAAACAGAAAAGAATGGGAATCAAAAGACTGATACTTACTGTTTGAGAATCGAGGAATGAAAATTGAAGGATCAACAAGCTTTTCATAATTCCGGTTTTCCGTAATGTACAGCAATTCACAGAGTTGCAAGTACACAGAACCTAACTCATAGCTGCAAAAGATTTGATGAAACCAAAAAAGTAAACCCACATTACATTGCTTGGACAAGAGAAGTAGCCACAGTAGAGTTAACACTTAACAGGAAATTAAGCTACAAAAGAAAGAGAAGAGAATCGAAACAAAACAAAAAAGCTCATCTTACACGCTGACTCGAAGGTAGCTTGAAAAATCAATTAGAAGAAACGGGATGTTCTTTTCCCTAAAGATCAAGAAAGCTTTTGGTTAACAAACAGAGAATACACATCACTGGTAACATAATTCAGCATGGTATTTGTAAGAGGAAAAAGAATTATGAGACCAACAAGATGATTACTAAGAGTCTAACCTGCAAGTCAAGTAGAGACAGGAAGCCTGTACTAGTTCAGTTCTGCGACCCTTAGTGAAATTTTGCTCAACTGCCATCTTCAGAAGATAAATTGAGTTGAAAGAAGGGGTAAAAGTTTTAACAAATTAATATTTAGAAATATAGAAAACAAACATACTGTAAAGAATCTAACAGCCATGTCAATGACATCATCTCTCTCATCACCAATTCCCAAGGCATCTCTCAAATTCATAAATTCATCTCTAGCTGCCAAAAACAAAAAACGAAGATCTGTCATATCTAACTACAAGAATAACGGTTGCATTAACTTGAATAATCTAACAATGCAATGGTTTTCCGGACAGTCACAAGGCCTCAACTTTGGCAGGAGATCAAAGATAGGAAAGACAGAATAATGAATACAGTTAAGCTAAAATTGAATTATAAAGTTTGAAATGCAATAAATAGGGATTGCATCATCTAGCTGAATCTAATTAAATAGATTGGTCAAAGATAAGCCAAAGCTGTATGCCTGTATCAGTTGCACTATTTAGGCCAACAGTGAAAAAACTTCATATACAAAAAAGCATACCTATTCTAATTCTCCTTTCACGTGAATTTGAAATCCCACTCTGAACACTCCTTACTATGTTGCCTGACGCTTGGCTCTGCAGGTACAGAAATTATGTTTAGCTTGAATCAAATTTTTATAAGAAACCAAAGGCAATAAATAGTTGAAAACATGAGAGGATAAGGCAATATCTTTCTCAAGTAACTCTCTAGATATGAATAAAGAGATAGCAGTGTTGTAATTAACTAAAATATTTCTACTTGTTGTAACCACTAAAGCTAGTTACATTCTGAATGTCATTTCACTCTTGTACTTTTGACCTTTTATATTATACGGTCATATCAAGGTTTCAGTCTGAATGAAAAAGGTATAAATGGAGGCAAGGACCAAACTTACCACCACAAGTATGAACTAAAACAACGAAAAAGTTCCTAACTTCCAGACTACCTAAGCTGAAATATGACAATAATTTCACAACATCGATTCTCAAATCTCTCTGATCTCACATTCTACTAATCACATATACAAAGCACAACATACAAAATGAACACTCAAGTAACATTGAAACATTTCTAGTTCTAAAGCGGAGGAGCTTAAGCTAAATTGCAGCAACATGTACCTGTCCAGCAGCATTCTTTACGAATGTAACTTCAGTGGAAAAATTGAAATTCTCCAATATCCTCCCACATAAATTACATGCCCTGCAGAATTACAAATATGAAAATTCATAATTCGAAACTGGAAACCACAAATCTAACAGAAACTGAACCCCTAAGAATAAACGATAAGATTCAACATAAGTAAATAACCAAAACACTTACAATGCACCGT
Source organism: Lepidium didymum (assembly GCA_963920545.1). Lineage (NCBI taxonomy): Eukaryota > Viridiplantae > Streptophyta > Magnoliopsida > Brassicales > Brassicaceae > Lepidium > Lepidium didymum. The sequence continues at coordinate 17,808,342 of OY986979.1, forward strand.
CGTAGGGGCGTATTCCGGGAACATTCTTACCACAATGGTTACACCACACCATGGCTCCGTAACTCAAAGAATACTCCCAACTTAGCTAATAATATGGATCAAAACCTCAGAGTCGAGGCCTGAATCGATTGGAAATAACCAGCTTTCTGTGCTACTGCGCAAAAAAAAAGAAAAAATCAGATTGTCTCTGGCCAAAGAAACACGTCTTACGTGATCGTGTGAGGAGTGAAAAGGATTAGGGTTTAGTAGTGTTGGTTCAACATAATTACACACATATACAGGTATAGCATACCGGTTTTTCTTGTGACGGCGAGGACGGCGGAGAAAGCAAAGCTGAGAGACGACTTGGGAGATTTCCTCCGAGATGTCACTCCTTTGGATCGAACCCGGGTCCCTAAGAGTTGGTCAGAGTTCGCGGCTCCGGTTTTTAGGGATAGCTGCAAACTGCAAAGTAATCGTGAAACTTGGCTCTGGTTTTATTCTTCGGTTCAGCTCAATTACAAGAATTTACCAAGTTAAACCGGTTAATTAGATTTGGTCAATATCGGCTATTGCTAAACTTGAAAAAGACTAGTTGGAAAGTAATGAAGCTTGACTTCTTTTTATCTCTCAACAATAACAAATATCAGAAGATAGAAATTGTCATTACATAGCACTAAGATTCTTAACATTGATATATAAATCATATTCTGAAATTTTGAAAAGTTACAACGAAAAGTATAAAACTTTAGCCTCTCGAGTCTATGATGCAGGTCCACGTAGTTTCAGAGGTTCTTCTTTCTTCTCAGTTGCATTACGATTTGCTGCAGAAGCTCTAAGAGGAGGCTCAAAGAGCTTGCTCGCGACATCAGGAGGCAATGCGTCTTCACCAGGAAGAACAAGGAGACCTTTTTCTCTCAGTAAAGAAGGTTCATTGTAGCAAGTGCTCCACAGTGAATCCACCAGCCGCCTCTCATCTTTCACAGTTTCGAGATCCTCTTGTGACATCAAGCTGATTCCTTTAATCCGTTCTTCTAGAAGCTGCCTTAGTTTCTCATCACTCTTGTCTATGCTGCTACATCCGCTTCCATCGTTTTTCTCTCTTGCAAGCTCAAGCAATCCACGAAGAGCAGCTTCTCTGGTCTCAGCATCATCACTAGACGCGAGATGCATCATTACTCGGGGAAATCCAAGTCCAGTGGCAATACTGCGGTCTGAATTGTCCTCTTGCAGTAGATATTGCAACAAGTTTAATGCTTTTCTGGAGAATTTAAAAACAAAAAACCAATGTAACAAATATAATACTCTTCCAGGGTTTGAAACCGAGGCCGTAAAGACTACGAGCATTTGTGCGGAATACCTTTGAAATCTCACACTATCAGATGCCAAAGCATCTCTAAGGCCAGCGTAACCATTGGCAAGCTTGAAAGCCGTTACTCCAGGTTTGTTATGGCGAATCAAAGCTACATGTCATATTGAAAAAGTAGGTCTTTAGTATATCACAAACCTGAGTAAAAACGAGTCCCAAAAGGTATTGGTTATCACAAGATTTACTATAAAATATCAGAAGGTGGCTTACATGATATTGCGCCAAGAGCCTGCGTTCGAGCATATATATCTGTGTCCGAAATGAAATTCGAGAGCAATGACTCCAGACCATTGGCTTCCATAACTAATTCCTGACTTCTAGGATTGTTCTGAACTATCGTGCTTACGACATCAGCAGCTTTTGCTCGAATGTTAGCATGAGAGTTCTTAAGGAATCCGAGAAGAGGAATCAACCCTCCGATTGAATGAAGATCTACACAATAATAAATAAGCAATTATTCAGATTAAGCTAATCACAATAGATGAAGAAAGGAAAAGAGACATACAAGCTAAAAGATAGACTACCATTAGCCATATCAATCGATTCAACGTGCTCCTCCAATTCCTCCAGCAAATCTACCAACATAATAATACTCAATTAGTACCCCCACAAGAGAGTAGAAGATAAGACCTACACTATACATTATGGCCATATTAACCACCTTGAAGATCTTCAGGTGTTACTCCATGTTCCACCAAAACTTGTTCAGGTGTTTGCATAACTAATGTAATCTCTTTCATGCGCTTGACTACATCTACAGTCTGCGATTGCATAGCCTCCATAAACCATTTTCGATCCTCCTCGCTATCTCATCAAACAACCACAATAAAGCATTAGATATAATATCGGCAATGAGTTTTGAAATCACCAAATGGAGGATTCACTTAAGCTCAACAGAGTTTCGTGGAAATGTGGAATAGTGAACTTATGGGTGCAGGGGATAACGAGAAAAGTGCTAACCTTTCATCTAAAAAAACTGCAGAATTCGATAATTGCATCTAATCAAGCAGATAAAGTGAACAGAAGTCCAATAAAAACACTATTTTACACTGACCCAGATTCGGATTCAGTGAAAAATGCCAATTCCTCAAGTGAGCATACAAATCCAATCCCAAATAAATCACGAAACAGAACCCAAGAAACTACAAATGAATGTCCGTACCTCAACTGACGAGTGGGTCGAGTACCATCAGCGTGTGATAAACTCCATTTAAGTAACCCGTCCCAATTAGGTCCGTCTTTCGCCATTGATGAAAGCTTTCACCGAAAAAAACTTGAAACAGAAGAAAGAGAAAGATACTTTACAAAAATCGAGACTTTTTGTTTCCGTCTTTGTAATAATAAAGAGGAAGAGTCGGCTAATCGATTGTTTGGCTTTATAAAAGACCAACAACTATTCCGGAAGCTACTACAACATTCTAAGACATCAAACCTCGTCGACCTCTGAAGAAAACGAGGAAAGGCAAAGACGATGACGCGTCTTCCACATTATTGGGCTTTAAGGCTCTTACCCATTCATTATTGGGCTTTCTAAAATGTTATTGGGCTTTAAGGCTCAAAAACAGTCCTCGACGTGCTTCTTTTCTTTTTTTGTTGACCTTGGAGGCTTTATACATGTGAACGTTACTTCCACTCTAAATATAAAGACCAGAATATTATTTTGTTCGATAAGATCATGTATCAATGTATTAATAGAATATCAACGTGACAGCAAATCAAACTCAGAACTTGATCTCTTTCTCTTTCGTCCAGTTTTTATCGCTTGATTCCCTGTTCTGTCCTGAAATCTGTTACTTGACTCTATTCTGAAACAGAGACAAAGAAAATGAAGCTTGAGGAGCAAGAAAGGGATATACTTTTTCAGACAGATGACGAGGAATGCCAAGTCGATGTCTCTTGTGATGATGATGATGACGATCAATCTAACTCATCTTTTCCATCATCTCGGAACGAATCTGCTCCATGGCCTCGGAGTTACCGGTAAATTGTAATATAAAATCCTCTGTTTTCTCGTTTCTAAAGGGTTTGTAGTAATAAAGAGTCTGCCTTTGTATGGAACAATCAGACAATCTGTTGATATCTTGACCGGAGTTACACCTCCAAAAATAAGTTTCATTCACCGGAGAGGTTCTCAAACATCATTCACCAGCTCTGTCTCTTCCTTATTCAAGAGACGTCAAAACTCTATTCTAAATTCTTTTGCTTCATCCGCAAGCAAACAACCTCTACTTTCCGAGAAAGATGAGGTCTCAGTCCCATCATTTTATTCATCTCAGTTCAAGTTATCCATCACCGATCTCTCGCCATTTGCAGAACCAAATCTCTGCTCGTTTCCTCAATCCGTTCTCAACGGTAAGACGACAATCGCAGCTCAAAAGTCATTCACACATAATTTAACAGAATTGATCATGGCTACAAACATGTTTCAATCTCTTTCTTTAACAATTCTTTTTGCAGGAGTCAATGTTCTATGTGGAGTAGCTCTACTCACAATGCCTTACGCAGTGAAAGAAGGAGGATGGCTTGGACTTTTCATACTCTTCTTCTTCGGTGTCATCACTTGCTACACTGGTATTCTCCTCAAACGATGTCTTGAAAGCTCTCCAGACCTCCATACCTATCCTGACATTGGTCAAGCCGCCTTTGGATTCACTGGCCGCCTCATAATCTCCGTGAGTTCAATGAAAACCATTTATATAGACATAAGCTATCATTTCTTAAACATAACTTTTATGGTTTTTGTTTTCTCTTGTGAGTTGCAGATACTTTTGTATGTGGAGTTATATGCATGCTGTGTGGAGTATATAATCATGATGAGTGATAACTTGTCAAGGCTTTTTCCCAACACTTCAATAAACATTGGTGGAGTATCACTAGATTCTTCCCAAATATTTGCCATAGCAACTGCTCTTATTGTTCTTCCTACGGTTTGGCTAAGAGACCTAAGCTTACTCTCCTATCTATCAGGTTCAAATTCATTTCATTATAATCCCTTATATATAGCTTGAGATTTGATCATACTCGAATGTTCTATATATTCTTTTAGCTGGAGGGGTTTTCTCTTCAATCTTGCTGGCTCTTTGTCTCTTTTGGGTCGGGTCGGTTGATGGAGTAGGGTTTCACTCTGGTGGACATGTTCTCGATCTCTCTAACTTACCCGTTGCGATAGGAATCTTTGGATTTGGGTTCAGTGGTCACGCTGTTTTCCCAAACATCTACTCCTCCATGAAAGATCCATCCAAGTTTCCTCTGGTTCTCCTCTTTAGGTAGATACACTCTTGGTCATTTAGGTTACTTGTAATGGAAGTAAATGGCCTTAGGTCAAATTATTGTGTTTTAATTTCGTACTTCTTCTTTTTGCAGTTTCTCTTTCTGCGTTTTCTTCTACATAGCGGTAGCGATTTGCGGCTACAGTATGTTTGGTGAGGCAATTCAGTCGCAGTTTACATTAAACATGCCACAACAATTCACATCATCTAAAATCGCAGTTTGGACAGCGGTTAGATATAAACTGATCAAAAACATCTTTTGTTTCTCTATATATTCTAGTTAATTTGATTACTCATTCTTCACCTTCTTTAATTAGGTCATAACACCAATGACTAAATATGCGTTATCTCTCACACCGATTGTGCTCAGCTTAGAAGAACTTATACCGTCATCAGAAAAGATGAGTTCCAATGGAGTATCGATGTGTCTTCGAACAATCTTAGTTCTTTCTACTTTGGTTGTCGCACTTACATTCCCATTCTTCGGTATAAAACCCTAATTTCCTTCGCAAGAATTCATTTCAAAACCCCATCTTTATCTATGTTTTGTCTGATAACTTTGCAGCAATCATGGGGGCTTTAATGGGATCCTTCCTCGCAATGCTTGTCGTAAGTCTCTCCTTAAGAGAATCCAAAATTTCAACATTTCAAATTATTACAAACTGTATTTCATCAAACATGTCTTAACGGATTTATACTCTGCAGGCGTTTATATTTCCATGTCTTTGTTATCTGAGTATATTGAAGGGTAGATTGAGCAAGACACAGGTAAGAGATTTATTATTTTGTTTTTCAATGAAATACTAATTTTTCTCATAAATTATTTGATAAATTTTGCAGATTGGAATATGCATATTCATAATAATCTTTGGCATTGTAAGTGGTTGCTGCGGGACGTACTCTGCAATTGGAAGATTAGTAGGAGAATGGAGTTGAATGATTCACTGATGAACAACGAATTAACAGACTTGTGAAACAATAAAACCTAATTTTGTGAAATTTTAAGACTTATTTAACACAGTAATGAAGCTTTGTGAAATCTTTTTTTGTGTGTGTGCAGTTGAAAATTTGTATTCTAACTAGTGATTTTTTTATCTAATTGAATGAATTACTATATATACACGAGTCAATTAGATAAATAGATCATAAAAAGGAAGAAAGATGTTACATGTCCTTGCTATGACTATGATCACTCATGCATCTGAAATTAGACTCTGCTATACTACATGTGCATGTTACATAAGAAAATTAATAGATGAGTTTGGAAGAAATGTTCTAAAAAAAATGTTTTGGGGTCAAATTGTAATAAGAAGGACTTTGAGGATAATCATAAAAGAGGGGGCAAATGTGTGATAATATAATAAAGAAGGGGTCATTTTAATTAGGTGGGAGCTTAGTTGGAGTTCGAGAGAGAGACATTAGAGAGATCTCCAAAATCGTTCGTCGACAACTTCGGAAGTACTCCAACAACAACGACAATAATCGAGAAACGAAAGATTTAAAGAAAAAAATTAAAATTAAAATTAATAATCCACTCGCCGGAGACGCCGTCGTCTCGACGCCGGTGCTCCGTCTTAACCAAATATGAAACGCAAAGGAGTCGGATTTTCTCTTCCCGTTACGGTGGTGATGTTGGTGATCGGTTTCATTTACTTTTCCACGGTTTTCACTTTCATCGATCGGTGGTTTAGCCTTACTTCATCTCCTGGAATCGCGAACGCCACTGTGTTCACCGCCTTGGCTTTGATTTGTATCTACAATTACTCAATTGCGGTTTTCAGGGATCCGGGTCGGGTTCCACTCAATTACATGCCAGATGTCGAAGATCCAGAGAGTCCTGTTCATGAAATTAAGCGCAAGGTCATCTTTTTTCTTTCATTTTCTTGTTTTCTGGGTTCCTGAATTCTCGCGATTTCGACGTTTGTTAGTATTAGTTAGGAATTTGGGTATTATGATCAGTTTAGCTTATGTCAATGTCAGAGAGATTTGCCATCTCTGCTTTAGGGCTCGTTTTTCTCGTTTTCCCTTTTACTATATTTGTCACATAGCTTTTCTGGTTATGGAAATACCAAAACAATCTCTGGATAATGTTTTTTTGTGTTCTTTTAATTCTGTCAGCATCTTAATAGCCCATACTGTGTAGTCGTTTACTGTATATATCAATTCAATGAATCGGCCATATGGATTGACTAGAATGGTGATTACTGTACTTGTTGACTCCCTTTAAGATATTTTGTTGGCTTTCATGAAAACTTGCAAATTTTTAAACTTGTTTCTAGCTTCTAATTTCTCTGTGAGACCTTAAAGGTCGACTCTTTGGGATTACATATGTACCAATCTTGTTGCCTATTGGATTCGCGAAGTGGTATTTCTTGTTGATTGTCTGTTCTGTTAACGTTCTTAATTTCTTATGATGGCATGTGAGGGATTTTTAGTTTTCGAGTTGTGAAATTATTTTTGCTAATTTCTTATGATAGTTGACGCTTTAAAATTCTATAGGTGAGCTCATGTTTTGAGGCTTTGAGGTTCTGTTTCAACTGTGTTCTTATAACCCTCTGAGAAACTCCACTTATGAAGTTTGTTTCTCTACTTACTTTTGTTAATCATTTGCAGGGAGGAGATTTAAGGTATTGCCAAAAGTGTTCGCATTTCAAACCTCCACGAGCTCACCATTGTCGAGTTTGCAAAAGATGTGTGCTAAGAATGGTATGCTCTACTGAACACTTATGTTCCTTACCAAGCTCGACACCAAGTCACCAAAATTCATGCAATAATATGTTTAAAAAGTCAACTTTGATTTGAAGGACCACCATTGTATTTGGATCAACAACTGTGTAGGACACACCAACTACAAGGTCTTCTTTGTCTTTGTTGTCTATGCGGTGACTGCATGTATATACTCCCTGGTACATATCCTAACTTCTGGTAGTATAAAGTATACCTCTTTGTGCCACTTGATAAAAGAGCTAAAGCTTTATATATATTCCTTGACTTTCTAGGTTTTGCTTGTGGGAAGTCTTACTGTTGAACCTCAAGATGAAGAGGAAGAGATGGGAAGCTATCTAAGAACGATATATGTAATGATTGCGATTGATGTACTGTTTTGAAAACTACCAACATATGTCATTTTTGCTAATCGTTATGTTTCTTTTCCAGGTAATATCAGCTTTCCTACTCATCCCATTGAGTATCGCATTAGGTGTTCTTCTTGGGTGGCACATATACCTCATTTTGCAAAATAAAACGACTATCGAGGTTGTTCATTTTCTTTTCACTTTATTTTTAACTGCTAGATTCCGGATTTCCATAGTTCTGTCAGGTTTTGTTCCTCAGCTAATCAATGTTGTGGAATTTGAACAGTACCATGAAGGAGTGAGAGCAATGTGGTTAGCAGAGAAAGGTGGGCAAGTCTATAAGCATCCATATGACATCGGAGCATATGAAAACCTAACCTTGGTAATAATTCTTATCATCTTTAGAGGGTCAATAACAATAAAAAAGTTTAGTCTTTCCTAAGTTTTAACTGTTTCTTCTTCAGATTTTGGGTCCGAACATACTTTCTTGGCTCTGGCCTACATCGAGGCATATTGGTTCTGGTTTGCGTTTCCGTACAGCTTTTGATTCAAACCCTGGTTCATCTGAAACAAAACCTTAAGAAAGACCCAGAATCATGTATATTCCTTCGTTTGGTGAGTTCCATCGAGAAGGCAGCAGATTTTTAACTTGACAGAACTCTGGCTCGTCGGCTTTCAAGCATTTTAGCTGCCTCAGTTTGAAACCAAGACTAACCTTTAATCAGTAGTAGACTCTTGCTTGACAAGGTTCTCTATCTCTCATCATTTTTAGCTGGATCAGGAACTTCCGTTTGTGAAAATCATGTTACCCCCTCCTCCGTTTTTCTTTGGATTCCTCAAAAAAGGGAAATTTTAGGTTATTGAGGATACAGAACTCAGAAGCTGATTATGCTTTATTATACATGCCACTTAACAGGCGAAAAGATTTCATTGTAAGATAATTAAAGGCTTTTCATTTTTCTTATCAGTATCCGACAAATTCCTGTATGTGAGCCTTTGCTTTTGTAAGGAAGACGTCAAAAAGAGTCTTATTAATATTCTATGAGATTGGAGGAAGAAGAAGATCAAGCCCTTTTCTAATGTCAACACCAATTAACTGCAGTATTCCTCTGTTAGGAATCCGGAAGAAAATTGAAAGACATCTCTTTTTCAGTTAATCTTGTCTATAATTACATAACTTCCAGTCCACAGCCATTGAAACGCACCTGCTCAACCATGGGGGTTCCGATGAGCCCAATCATACAAGCTCTGGAGTTCCATACCTCACCTGTATATGTGAATCCCAGAAACGCTGTTTTGAATTCGGGTTCCATCTTCGGCATTATCATTTTCCCAACAAAATTTTACCCAAAGCTACTCGCAGTGGTGCGAAAGAGAAAATAAATCAACTTTAGATATGATCAGTCGAATGTATTTAAGAGACTATCTATCTACCCCCTTAGAGAGTTTTAAGGCGCGAAGAGAGAGAGATGTTTGTTTACGACAGAACCAGAGAGTTCTTTTGCTCGGACGATGATTTTGGGATTTTGTGGTTATGTTCTGTATAGAAGATGCATTTCGTTCGTTCCTTTCACATTTCGCCACGTGTCAAACTAGTTTGTGTTTATTTTCATCCATTGACCAACGAAAAGTTAAGATTTTGGAGTTTTGAGTTTTGCATTTAATGGCGGTCGTCGTCTCCATCCAGCATCCTTATGCAACCTTCTTGATCTCTGAAAACCCTAATTCTCTTAAGCTTCACCAAAGGTTCAACAATTCTCAATTGAGGTTTCATCATGTTCCTCAGATAAACAAGCAGCAGCTCCGTTGCTTATCTGCAAAATCGATGTCTTCGAATTCAGACCCTGAATCTCCTAAAGGTCTCTTTTTTTCATTATCTGAATTTTAGATTTCACTTTTAGCTTGTTCGTTGTGACTAACTGAGATTGGGTTCAGATGGGGAAGAGCTGGAGAGTGTGGGAGTCAAAGCAGCTTTAGCAATGCTCAAATTCTACAAGAGTAAAAAAAAAAAGCTTTTGGAAACTTCTCATCTGATTCTGAAATCAAACTTTGTACAAGTGTTTCTCGGGTTGTTAATGTGCGTTTCCGGTGAAAAACAGGAGAGATATCGCCGGTGTTACCTAGAAGCTGTCGTTACGTACCGACTTGTAGCGAATACTCCATGGAAGCTTACAAGAGATATGGAGTTCTCAAAGGCACTGTTCTCACCACTTGGCGTCTCTGCCGCTGCAATCCTCTAGGTGGGTCTGGATTCGATCCACCAAGATGGTTTGGTGAAAGTGAGATCAAGCCCCAAGAAGAAGATGATAACTATGACGATGAAGATCAAAGACAGATTTGAATTAATTTTAAAAAGCAATACAAGTTTGTAAACTAACACTAGAGAAAGCAAAGGGAAAGCTAGCAGATGAACAAAGGTTTGTTGCAACTACGAGAGAATAAAAATTACAACATTTGTTGCCAAAGCGACTTGAACTTTCTTTTGTCTTTTAGAGCGATACATTTAAGTAGACACATCTTGGAATTGCCATGGGTTGAATTGGATCGACTTAGGATCGCTGTTATCTTCAGAGTTATCTGCAACTGCACGATGTTCTAAGTACTTTCCATTGAATTGGTATACCTCAAGATCACCCCATGGTGTAGGAGTGACTTCTTCCGTTATATCGAACCATTTTGGGGTAAAGCTTTGGCCTTTCTCTTCACGCATTCTCTTTTCGGCTCTTTGTCTTTCTTCCAAGCTTTAGTAAAGATGAGGGATAAGAATTAGCTTTTAGTTTAATTTCAGATCCTAAAGGTTAACTAATCTTTCTGTTACCATACCTGCTCTTCTCATAGCCGGATTTGGACATGTCGCCCATCTCAAGTGCGTATCTATCAGAGCGTAACCGTGAATCAGATGGCAACAGCTTTTTTGGGGCAGTGTCGAAGCTATTGATCTTGTGAGCAAAGTGTGTGTATTGGAATTTGTCATCCTTTGGAGCATCAGAGAGTCTCCATACCTATGAACAAAGACAGCAATAGAATGTTTCATCAAGCTCAATATTTTGCAAAGAGAATTGAGCCAATGATAGATGGAGATTTGGCGAACCTCTTTCAGTTCGGTGCCTGGGAGAGGTTCACCTTCACTGTCACACTGCTGATAACTCATGAACTCGTTCCATTTGCCAGTCATGAGTATCTTAGGCTCCTCAGTGGCGTTATAGACATATCCATCAACTTCATATCGACCAGATCTGTTGAGACCATAAATGCACAACTTTTCAGCTTTGTATGGGGAATAAATAGGAAGATGAGTTTGCAGTGAAGGAAACTTACCCAAACCAGCCACATGGTTGAAAGTAAAGCACGACTTTATCCCCGGTGGTCAAGTTTGTCATGACCATTTCCCCAGGGGAATCGACCCAAGTTCGTCCAAAGATTAGGTTGTGAACTTTGGTTAGAGGAGGTACCAAGTCAAGAACAACTCCATCTCTTTTTAGTGTCACCCGTGTCCTGCACCAGAGATTCATGGCATTTAAGCTTCAGGATAAAGTACACTGAAGAGTTGAATTCAATATATATACAGTTGCAGCCTGTGCTATGGTTTAGCAGAAATACCTTCCTACTGGGTAAACGTCAATGGAATTCCCCAGAAATTTTGTTTTCAGTTTTGAAGTACAATCATAAATAAAATGCTCATTTTCAGCATGACCAGCACTCATTGGTGGGTGATGGCTGACCTGAGAGCAGAAGTATTGGTATCACAATCTGGGAGAAGTTACCAGCTAAAGAACATTGAGTATTATGTAAGTTCTAAAAATATATCCCTGACCTGTTCAGAAATGAAGTTAACACCATTGTAATTAGCCAACTCATAAGTCTCACCGAGGATTGGATTGAATGGTTTCCAGGTGCGTTGGTAAGCATAATACACAGATATAGCCCATGATGCTGTTAAAGATCAATTTTATAACTTAACCAAACAGGACAGAAGCTACATGAACAGATACCAATCATAATAGAAATCAAGGAGAAGGGCTTACACGCATACACCATTCGCATATAAGGGTCCTCAGTTTTGTCTGCCATGTCTAGCAGATGTGAGTATTCCATCAACTGTCAGAAACAGAGCACTTATCATCGACACCCCGGATTACAAAACTATATCAGACAGGAACAAAACATCAGATGTTGTCATGAGCACAAACCTCTGCCATTTTCTGGAGCATTGTCATTGGTTCAAAAATTATCACAGGAAGTGTCACCATCGATGTAACATCAGATCCTATGTACTTCTGCATCATCTTCCAATAGCCATCACGATCCTGAGAATTGTGTATGTTTCTCCGATGATTAGATCACTAGTAATGACAATAACAATATCAACGGTAAAGGAGGAGTATATATATATACACCTCTTGCTTCCATCTTCCTCGGCTTGCTTCTGCCTCTGCATCATCTGTACTTCCTTCAGGATTGATAACTTCAAGTCCCTCATAGCCAACCAAACTGAGAATCAGATCAAAATACAATGCTTATTTCGCAAGAGCTAAACTTTAAGCAAAACCAATGAAGTGAATTTACAACTCTCCATCTGTGAATTAAGCTCTCCTCTGATCTCAATTCCAAAGAGCAGAATTTTCAGAAACAAAAATCTACGTTAGGAGAAGATCTGACCATAGGAGACGCCATATCCTAACAAGTTGATTCTACTGATTCCAGAAGCAAATAGCCACAAAACGAATATAGCCGAGTGGCAGATCCGAGTTTAAGAAAATAGATCTCAAAAACCTTACCCGTTAACTGATTTAGTCATTGCAGACCCCAAACTGGAGATCGAAGAAGCAAGAGAAGCGAAGAAACCACTTCCTCCGCCACCATCGACTTTTTTAGGATCGTTAGGAGCCATCTCTCAAACCCGAATTCGCCTACACTACGAGCTCCGCAAAGAACAAATCGAGCGAAATAGAGAGAGATACGTTTGTGGAAATCAAATCGGGTTTAATTATGAAGAAAGAAAAAGGCAAAGAGATTCCTCAATAATGAAAGACCAGCGATGAAGACGATGTAGAGGATCCAGGATCGAGTGCTGTGGACCTGCTGGTCTTCGTTGGCACTTCTTCAATTTTAAAACGGCTCAAACCGGTTCAATTTATAAATTAACCAACCCAATCAATTCACCCAAACCGTCCGGTTTAACTTGGTTTGTTCGATTTAAGCATAATCGAATCCAAGTGTATATACATTGACAACAAATAATTTTTTTTAAATATCTTAAATTATAAAAATTTATAATTTTTTTTTATAATTCGCGTTATCGACGTTTTATTAAAAATATAATTTCTTTCTTTATGTAATAAGTTAAATTATGGAATCTTAGTGGTTCAAGCGACTTCACCAACTGATAGTACATATAGTTTGACTTATACATAAATACTATCATAAACCAAATATAACATAAGCATTATATTTTGTTTTTTAGTGGACCACAATTGAGCGGTTCATTAGCCAAATTCTTACATAATATAGACGAAGAGACTCGATCCAGATCACTGATTATGCAAGTGTGCATGTTTTAGTGAACTTACTGCATACCACTAAGCTAAAAGTTATTTGCCAATATAGACTATTTAAATACTTGGAAATAAATAAAACCTCATAAACAAGAATTAGAGCCATTTTTGTTTACATTGTTTCATTTTTGTTTAATATAAGTTTGCTAGCATTTTAGCAAACGTTTAAACGCTCTAACTATTTGATAACGTATGTTTTAAATGCTGAGGACTATTGATCTCGAATGTAACAGTCAAAACGAGTGATTAAAAAAAAGTTTACTCAGAAAATCGAAAGACTAACATCAATAACGTCAATTGTAACAATCTTGTAAATGCACAAAATCATTTCGTATTAATATGTTCCACGTAATATATTAGAGGTTTGGGAGTATAGAAAGGTTTGAGTTATGGATTGGACATTATTCGTTCTTATATGTCCAAACGTACATGTATATGTCAATTACAAAAGTTGTTAGGTGAAATTAAACCCAAGCAAGGAAATTTACAAATATCAACTCACAACAATAATAATGATAGCAATAATAGATATACACATGCATACCTTCAATACAATTTTGATCCACGAATCCATTTGTAATACACGGATTCGATATTTGATGTTTCAAAGTTCTTACACTTGATGCATACAATGCAATATTTGGGAGATTATATTGTCTTCTTCTTCTCTGCGCTTTGGCCTAACCTAAGCTCAAGATCCAATCCTTCAATCTCATTATGATGACTCGAACTCGAACCATCTATATTGATCTCTCCATGATCATAATTACTTTGCTTGTTTTCTTCAACCCAAAACCCTAATTTTGGACCTGCAGGACTTATATCTTTTTCCATATCTTGATTATGATCATCATCACATTTTAAAGCTTCTTCATGATCTTGTTGTTCATTAAGGTCTAGAGACATAACTTCTGATGATGAATCACTCTCACCGACGACATGATCATCTTCAATAAGCTTTTGTCTTAGTTTAGCTCTGTCTCTTCTATGGATGTTCATATGTCCTCCTAGAGCTTGAGCATTAGAGAAGCCTCTTATGCAGAAACTGCATAAGTAAGATCTTGTTTGGTTCAAGGAATCATCAACGCTTTGTTGACTATCTTTCGATATTCGATTAGAACAATCATCAGGGATTTTAGGGTTTTTGATGTCTTCCATTGAAAATTAAGAGAAAGATGATAAAAGATTTGTAAAAATTTTAGCACAAAAGAGAAGAAGGAATTGAAGAGAAGGAAATGAATTGGTCAACTTAAGGTTCTTACTTGTTTATTTAGGATTATAATTAAGTAATTAAACATTACTAATCAGAATCTACCATTCGAACAGAACCATGACAAGACAAAAACAAGAAAGGTGAAAACAACTGTTTCTCTGTCATTACATGAATAATTTATTCTTTTATAATTAACAAATATTTCCACACATGAAATGATGGAATACAATAAGAAAAAATTGTTAAAATAATTATTACTTCGATTTGTATCCATTTAGATTAACTAGTCAACAACAAAATTAGTAGTATCATTATTTATTTAAAATAAAATTTTATTGCATCACATAAACAAAATTGTTTAAAATTTTGTACTATGTATATTTTGATTATAATAATACACTAGAAATTAAAGAACTATTCTGTAAAAAAAAATTCTACTCTGAAAAAGTAGATAAAGAAATAGAGTTCTCCAAATTTAAAATAAAATATAAAAATCTCTATTTTTAGAGTAAAAATATAACACTATTGAAGAAATTTTTTCTTTAAATATAGAGTTTAGAGTGTGATTTACAGCAACATCGGAGATTAAAAATATAACAATCAAATCTAACAAACTTTCGTATTGTATGATTAAAACACTTTCGTTTTTAACTTTCTATCATCTTTATACATGATATATAAATGATAGTTTTGATACTTAAATACAAATATATATATACTTGTCAATTTACGTTGTGCTAGATTTAAGGAAATTAATTTAGTTTTCTTATAGAGTATATTCGGATATGTAACAAATTTTGCATTGTTCTCTATTATAAATTTACTAATAAGAATCATTGTCAGTGTGGTTGTTGTAAAGGATTGCTCTGAACGATGTCATGTCTTTATTCGCAAGAAATCAACAAGATATCTATTACTATAGATTATGCAAAAGTGGTGAAGATAGTGGACGAACCTGCAGAGTTACCAACATTTTTGCCATACATTTTACTTTTCAAGACTCTATAGTTTATTTTCTTTTTTCACGTTATCCCAGATTTCCAGAAATTTCAAATTACAAAATTGATTTTTCTGGTCTGTAAATTAGAAAATTTTCTAGATTAACTGTTTGCTTAATTTGTTATAAGATTAAGTCAAGTTAGATAAAAAAAACTAGTTGTTTTACATATTTAGAATCACTAATTGTAAGTGAATTTTTTAGTTTAGTGGCAACCGGTAAATTCATTAAAATATGCGCACTTGTATAATCAGGGATCGAATCTTATCGTCTACATTATATAAGAATTTGGCTAATGGACCGGCTAGTTGTAGCACAGTATTAGAAAAAAAAATCACTAATTTTATTTTTTAAGATCGATGTAATTATTTTAAAAATAGTTAGTGACTAATATAAATATCACATATATATATAGCCAAATTATGTATCTCTATGCTAACCAATATATATCACAATTGTCACGATGATAAGCAGCCTTTCAAGTTCCAAAACAAAACGACACAAAATAAAGCTTGAATGGTTGAATGTATTTGATCATAAACTTCGACTTAATTCAAGAAATTGTTATTTTTATTGATACTTTAATTTCAATTAGTATTATATATATAAACAAAATAACAGATCTGCAGTTGACAAAAAAAATGGTCCAACTAATCAGTTTGGCGTTTTCTCTTTGTGTTTGCAAAGACAACCTAGCTAGCATTATTTTAACATATGATTTTCATGAAATAATCAACAACAAAAATTCAATATTCACATAAACACAGTTAGTTTAATTGAAAAGTAGAACCAATATGCCAAATCACAAGTGCAAACATTTTTGTCAAAAGCATAGAACGACCCTTGAGCAATGTATAAAACTTATATTTCATGATTATATATATATATAGAGTTTTTTTTTATTATTGCGTATAGTTAATTGAGAATTTGACAAATGAATATATTACTTAATTGGTTTACCTGTTTAAGTATTTACTGGTTCAAAGAGACAGATGAGTCGTGTTAACCGTTTCCATCGAGCATTCGTGCAATGAGTCATCAATTGAACTTTTCTAATCTAGTTAAATTTTTACTTTTTTATTGTGCTAGCTTTGCATTTAAATATTTTACTTTAGGAACTATTTGCTATATTTATATGAAATATTATTTAAAAAACGCTGAAAAAAGACAACCATCTCCCACTTGTTTATGACTTCTTACCATCTTACGTACGATTTGCTATAACTTTTTCTTTATTTATTGGTTTAGATGATAACAATTTAGTTATAAACCGCAAACCAAAGAAGTAAGAAAATTATTGAATATATAAAGTAAATCGGTTTCATAAATAATAGTTATAGCAAACGATTTTGTACCAATCTTAGAATATATCATATAAACTAGGTTAACGATCACTTATAAAAATGAGTTACTTTTAAATGTACGTATTCTATATAGTGTAATCACCATGTCGTTATATTAAAATTTCGTATTTTGTACAAGTATTGGCAACAACAAAATTCATCGTAAAATTCAATTCATTGTAATATATGCATGTGATCCTATCCGATGTGCACATTTTATGTATATATATCTTCTAGGCGTGAAAAATATTTGTCTTGACTATCGAGTTAATGATATTTAAATTCAAAGAAAGCAAAAAAAAAAAACTAACCTCTTGATAAGTAATCGTGTAGGTATTGAATTAAGGAAGAGGTAATCCGCATCCTGAGGGCTAAAAGCTTCGATAAATTGCTATATATGCGTACGCATTTAACTTAAATTAAAGCTTTAAACCTCAGGATGCAGATTACCCAGTCCTCACCGATACTCATTATCTCTAGCTTCATATCCTTTGATTCTCTCTTAGGCACGGTTTAGGGTTTATATTTGTTGTCTGTTGTTTGCGCATTGATTTGGGGAGAAGTTGTAAGGAAAATGTGAGAATTTATAAGGCTCGTGAAGCTAATTAGTAATGGAAGATACTTATTCGAAAGGTTTAATGCTTTGAGAACATATGCTCTTAATGGAAAACAAAATCTTGTTTGCTCATGTTTTAATTTTGCATTCGCTTTTCTATTTTTCTGATATGATCTTACGTTTTAATTTTGGTTCGAGATAATTCTGTGGCTATGGCTTTCTGTGTGATCAATGCGGTGGGGAATTTATACTCTAAAACTTTATAATGTTCTTCAAGAAAAAAATTATTAAATTGATGCGTGAATTTCTTTAATCAAAACTCAAATTTATCATTTACAACGTGGATATATGGTGTATAATTTCCAAAACATATTGATCACACTCCTCAAACTCTTAGAGGTCTTTGAAAATTGTCAGAATATTTTTCTAGACTCCGATAGAATTGCATTACAAATGATGTAGGAGAGGCTTATATGGAAGCTTGAGGAATAAGATCGAAACCTATCAGCTATGCACTCTGAAATCAAAAACCTTTTGTGGCTTATATCGTGTCTTACTTTGTTTCAAATAACAGAAGTAGAGGTGTGGCAGATTGCACAGAAATTCTGAAGATGGTGTTTAGCTTTGAAGATTGACCAAGCTAGCCTTCATCCACACTTACCAGACCTCACAAGATTAAAGAGTTTGTTTCATTGTTTTTCTCTTCATCTAATTTCTAGATCGTTGAATCACAAAATTGATTTCTCGCTCGTATTATAAGAATTGCTAGTAATTCATCATTTGTAAACAATTCTCCATTGAGTTGTTCAGTCAATTTTATTAACAAAATTAAAAGTTGACAAAAAGAAAAGTTCCAAACCATATCAAACTATTTATTAGCCTACTATTTATAAACTACTTTTAATTTTTTTAATAAAGAGATATTTAATGTAAAATTATATTTCATATAACTAAACGGCTAATTAGGTTTTTTGTCAATTTGGATTCACAAATTAACTTTCTAAATCTTAAACTATAACATGCAGAAAACTATGTAATTATGGTGGAAAAAACTGCAAATATAGATATTAAAATCAATTTCCAAATTAGATTTTTTCTTATTTAGTATTTTGAAAATAAATCTTCCTACAAAACTGTTTTTAATAATTGGAAGTCCTAATATGGCAAAAGGTGGGGAAAAGGGCCAATTTCTCCATGAAGTTTTTCTGTCATGTCAAATTTTACATGAACTTTTGACCTTGATATTTTTTTCAGTTTAGTGCTTAAAAATTCAAATTTTCTACACGAACTTTTGCATTTGTACCAAAACAGACATTGACCTAACGGGCTGTTAGTCAACCGTTAATAATTCATTTTAAGTTAGTTAAATGACCACGTGGTGTCTGATTTGGCTTAATGCAAATGATGTGGCTTATTAATTGTAACGTTGTCGTTTTGGTTGAAATTGTAAGTCAGAAAAAAATAAACAAATAAAACAGACGACATTGTTTTGTTATTATCCTAAAAAATTGGGGATAAATCAAAATTGGAATTAGGCTAACAACAAAACGATGTCATCTGTTTTATTTTTTCCTGACTCACGACTATAACCAAAACGACAACGTTACAATTAATTAGCTATGTCATCTGTATTAAGTCAAATCAGACGCCACATGACCATTTGATTACCTTTAAAACGGATTACTAACGGTTGAATAACAACCCGTTATGTCAATGTCTATTTTGGCACAAATGCAAAAGTTCATGTAGAGAATTTATATTTTTAAGTACGAAACTAAGAAAAACACCGGGATCAAAAGTTCATGTAAAATTTGACACGATGAAAAAAATTCACAGAGAAATCAACCCTTTCCCGCAAAAGGTGTGAGTGAATTGCATGGTCTTGAACCCAAAAAAGTTTCTAGGCTTGCAACTGTGTTCTAACTACAAACCGGTTTAATGTTGACGAAATTAACCAAATTAAACCAGAAATTACATAGAAGCAATTCATTTGCGGAGAGTGTTTTATGCGTAAGCATTAGGCATATAAGAGGAGTGAGTGTGAGACATCAAATCATTAGAGAAAGATTTTATGTTCTCTCTAAGCCAATGATGGGAACTTAGGATTATGCTTATTTATAGACAATTATATTCCACTTCTTTTTGACTACCTTTTCTCATTGTGTCTTGTATATGCCAATGAGATCTTCCTCCGGATCATTTTATGTTCTCTTCTCAATTATTGATTTATTTACTTCCTTATTACATATATGTTCTCTTCGGATCATTTTATCATTTTACTCTTTGTGACTATTAGTAAAAAGTTTTACTTTTCGCATATCTTTCAATTTTTTTCGGATTTTTGTTTTGTTCAAAGATGATCACATCGTGAAATACTATATGTCTTTAAAAATGAAATATTTTTCGTGATTTTTGGAATAAGAAAAAGGCTACCTGTCGGCATCCAACAAAAAAAAAAATTAGAAGACTAATCATGAGAAAGGGTAATGAGAATAAATTCTATAATTAATGACCTTTTTTCACTTATATAAAGACGATGTCTTTGTCGAAACGACATGAAAAAGGCAACATTTAGTAGTTTTGCTCTCATGGGCTCTTCTAAAGGTTACCCCTTTATATTTGAGATACTAATCAGACCAAACTAAACAACGTACGTGTTTAACCCTAATTTGAGATCAAGGTTTTCGTCTTTATAAAATTTGATTTTAACAGAAACTGATCACCAAAATCAACATTGGTTTCATGTCCACAACCTTTGATTTTGTGGTCGCTCGTTGCGAGGATTCAGAGAACACTCGACCAAATATTCTCTCGTCTATGTTTAGATTTGATTAATACACGAACATGTAATCAGTATAAGTTTATCTTTTTTTTTTAGTCAATCAGTATAAGTTTATCTATAAACATTTAATGTGTTCCAGTTTTTTAAAACCTAAATTACAGTACCTATTTAATGTGTTCAGATTTTGTTCGCCGGCGTCGGACTGCTTTAACCATAATGCTCTTATCCGATCCTCTTTCACCGTTTATCTAAGATTTCTCTTTCTTTTCTCGGCGAGAATCCCTCCAAACTCTACTCTCGGAGAAATATCTTCTAGCTTTTCCAGCAACGTCAAATTTGCTTCTGGTAAAGCTAGATCCCGGGTTCCATGGAACCCACCTCTTTCCAACGGGGCTTCCCGTTCGAAATCTACCACTCTAACTTCCATCTTCTACTGAGGATATCTTTAAGTTCAAAACCATCTCTCCACCATCTTCACCGCCGCATACGAGGTTGTGGGCCTCTGATGATGTAAGTTTCCCTACCGCCGACCACTATTTTGGAGCTTCTTCTCCACCTGTGAAGGGCCCATACCATTATCGAGCTTCATCCCCCTATCTGATTCTATGGTTTGATGGTGATTACCCTAAATGTTGGTGCTTGGCTTTTGGCGACACCAATCTAGTTGGTAGTGTCTCTTGGCATCTCTGGCGAGCTTGCAGTGGTACGGTCCATCTCTGGCGTGAGTCCGACAATGACTTATTCACTTCTAGCAGCGCCTTCTCCTCTAGTTGGAGAAGTGCATGGATTAGGGTTTTGAGCTTCTTTGTTAGGCTTCAATTTCACAAAGGTATTGTTCTAATTTTAATCTAATAAGCCCACTAGACTTATGTTGTAAGGACAAACATTGTTTGTTGGGCTTTAGGCTGATTTTAAACAAATACCCATTATTTATTAGATTTCAAGCTTTTATAGAGAGTAAAAATAAGTCTACAAATTGGATTTCAACTGATTTAGAGTTTTATAATACAATCTCACTAATACTCCAATTAGATGTGTATACAGACAAACATTACCTATTGGGCTTTAGTTTGTATTTTATTTTAGACCAATTAGTTTTAAGATTTGGTTTAAATGCTTTTGGCTATGTTTAGACCTTAGAACTCTCTCTCTTTATGGGATAGAGTCGGTTCTTTAATCTCTTCCTCTGTTGAGAATGTTTTTCAAAACTCGAATTTCAAGTATGAAAGAGCTCCTCTTATGGTTTGACTGACAAGCATGGCGACTGAACTAGGATTAGTTCTAGATTTGTTTCAGACCAAGAACGTTTATCCAACTCCTATTCAAAATCTCCGATGTGTTTGAGTCTCCATCCAGATGTACTTTTATTATATGTATGTTTTTATAATGATCATTGTTAGGTCTTGGTTTTAATATTCTATTGTATCTCAAAATTTTGGTTAATTAACAAAAGAAACTTTGTGACAAAAAAAACAAAAACAAAGAGGAAGCTAGTTTCCGACCACCTTCGTCTTTGCCTAGAGACAAAGAAGCTTCACTTCTTACTTTTATCACAACACATTTCAGGCAAACTTTACATATAAACATATCCTAGATTTCGCTGTCTTTAATTTACTTATACAGCAAAATTTATAAGGCAATTAATGTTGTTAGTAATGTGATACATATATCTTATTCAACAAAATTCGAACTATAATCCAAACTCTTAACATTATCATGTGGGTTAATACAATTCTCTGAAGTCAAACATCGGTGAAAAAAAAAAACAGAGATTAACATTTAACTACTACTTAGCACAAATTTCTTTAGAAAAAAAAATATTTAATTACTTAACCAAACCAAAGACATTTCTCCGTATAATACTTTTATCTAATTTTATTATATTATATTGTGTAATTTTTTTTTTCAAATGGTTTGTACATTTGAATTTCCCACCATTAGTGATCTTTTTACATCTTAGATTATAATTTTTTGGTTAACAATTTGATCGACAAAATCTGATTCATAAC
The DNA here is from genome assembly GCA_963920545.1 of Lepidium didymum. Lineage (NCBI taxonomy): Eukaryota > Viridiplantae > Streptophyta > Magnoliopsida > Brassicales > Brassicaceae > Lepidium > Lepidium didymum. The sequence goes on from OY986979.1 coordinate 17,830,488, forward strand.
TTTGACATGACATTGTATTTCAAATTCATAAATTATTAGTTGGGATATGTACATAAGCCACATAGAGAAAAAATATGATTTATAAAATTGTTTAAAATATTCATAAAACTTTACAATGTTTTACTGGCACAACTGCTTTATGTGGAGGTTATTTTCGGGTTTGGGTGCGGTTCCGTCAAGTTCTTTTATTAGGTTTTCATTCATTAGCTTTTTCTTATGTTAAAATTTCAGTGCTCCCTTTGTTTATGTCTTGTTTCCAGGAATTTTATTGTTTTTTTTGGTTTATGTAACCAAGCTTTGTATTTTTCTTGTTCTTGTTAATCAAAAATCCAGATGAAAAAAAAAAAAATACAGACGAATGTAGACTTTTCTTCATTGAATTGTTAATGTTTACAATAATTTTTTAATGTTGATTCACGTGTACACCCATATGATTCCTCCGGCCAGCCCGACAGCTCCATTGAAGAACACAAAAGTAATTGACTTTCTTCTAAACAAATTTACACTTAAATAATTAACCTAGAAAAATCCTAAATGTATTATCCGATTTTCTCGGTAATGCAACACTCGGAAATTTCCATATGACACCACACGATCACTCTCCCGATTAATGTTTCAAACAAAAATCTAAGAAAAAAAACATTCACCTATAAATAACTAAACTATCTACTCTTCATTAACACAATCATCTCTTAAGTATAAACCAAAGAATTAAAGAAAAAAAAGGATTGTGGTATCCAACTAAAACCCTAAAATGGTTGCGAAAATTATAGTTTTATGCTGCTTAATAATATCCGCCTTGGGTAAGGCTGAAGCATCACCGGAAAAAGCTCAACCTCCGGCAACAAGGAAATTTGGTGGGCATGAATGGTCAATAGAAGAGGCAGAAGCACCGGAGGTTAATTTACATTTGGTAGAGACTGTACGGCGGGATCACCACCATTCTACGGCGGAGAGATCAGTCGCTGGCGGTGGAGTTATCCTCGGTGGTTTAGCCACTACTTTCTTTGTGGCGGTGTTTTGTTATATAAGAGCTACTAGGAAACATAAACCTAATTATGATAGTAATGAGATTGAGACTCCTAAAGTTTTAGTTTAATTTTTACTATTTTTTTGTAAATAGTTTGTTAATTTTATAGCCGTTATTATGATTTTGATTTTCATGTCCCCTCTTTGGAAAAAAAATCAAATTAAAACGGAAATTTATGAGGTCAATTCAGGTAAATACGTATACAATTGTATCTCAATGGCCTTCGACCGGTAGGCTTAGCCGAGAGCTTTGAGGCTTAATTTGGGCCTAATGATGATGGCCCATTCCTTTTAGATTTGTGAACGTAATTGCTTACGTAATCACTAAGAACTCATATAATTGTACAAAAGATTCCAAACCAAAACTTAACATGAAACCTAATGCTATCACCCATGTCTATAATTGTTGCTTTTTTTTTTTTTTTTTCTTTGTCGTCAACAATTACAATTAGATCGATAAAAGTCGATCCATAACCTAAATCACACCTTTATAATCTTTTTTAAGCTATCATAACCTGGTGCCAAGTCATTAGGTAAATCATCCTAACCATTAGACTGAAAACAACTCGACGTTTTTTTTAGTCAATCTATTTTTTTGCTTAAAATTCTATAGTTCTGAAAATTCTTTTTATATAGTCTTATTAAGTATTAACAGATAACTTCTTATGAAAATACTTTTTACTCTTACATTACATGAAAAAAGAAAAACTATTCCACATAAACATAGTTCGTATAAATACAGTAATGCTATTACCGTAATTATAGAAAGTAATTAAATCAAAACACATATAAAATACATTAATACTATTACACTAAACCTCCATGAAAGTCAACACGTTTATCAACTAGTAATATTTATTTTATTAATGTTTTATAATTATGGCACAGTATTATTATTATTGTTTTCCCATGACCAATTAATGATTCTTGTTACATGCATTGAACCAAACCCAGTGTGACTATAAATATCTGTTTTTGCGCATCATTACTAAATAGAAAACACACAAAAAGAAGCAAACAAAACAGAGTAAATTGTTCTCTAGAACGAGAGATGGAGCAAGTAAAGGTTTTAGGGTTATGGGGAAGTCCTTTTAGCAAAAGAGTAGAGATGGTCCTTAAACTTAAGGGCATACCTTATGAGTACATTGAAGAAGATGTGTATCGTAACAAGAGTCCTTTGCTCCTCAAGTATAATCCTATTCACAAAAAAGTCCCTGTCCTCGTCCATGGTGGTCCATCAATTGCTGAATCTTTGGTGATTGTTGAATACATTGAAGATACTTGGAAGACAAGTCACCCATCAATCTTGCCTCGAGATCCTTATGAACGTGCCATGGCTCGCTTTTGGGCTAAGTATGTGGATGATAAAGTACGTACATTTTTGTTGATACAACAAAACTATTAGGTTTTGATATTTATATAAAAAAACCATTCACTCTTGAATATCAAAATATTCTCACATAACCGAGCAGTGGTAATCTAGTAATAGGAACAAATTTTAGATAAGACATAAATTTATTAGTTTATGAATTTGATTCCTCCTAAAAACTAAATTGTTGTTGTTGGACCACATGAAAATAAAGTCATGTTTAAGACATCATTACAAAATTTGGAACCAGATTAGCCATTGGTACTACTACTACCTCATAAAAATTAGTTGGATTTCAGTTTAGATATTCTCAGTGAACTAAGAAATTTAATACATTTATCAAGATGCATTCTGAAAATAGGAACAAACTTTGGACTAGACAAAGATTTGTGAATCATGAATTTGATTCCCGCTGAAAACTAAATTATTATTGTTGGACGAGACAATAAAAATCATGTTTAAAGTCTAATTAGAAAATTTGGAGCCACACTAGTCGTCATTACTGCCTTCCGAAAATTAGTTGGGTTTCGACGTAGACACTCGAAATAAAAACTCATAGCGAATACGTTTATCAAGAATCAAGATGCATTTTTAATAGTAAATTATATAACTTATATATATTAGTCTCTGGGTTTAAGGTAATGGTTCAACTGTGGAAGGCTTGTTGGGGACCACAAAGTGAAAGAGAGAAGGACGTGAAAGAGGCTCATGAGTGTTTGACACATCTAGAAAATGAGCTTGGAGATAAACCCTTCTTCGGAGGAGACACAATCGGATTTGTGGATATTGCAGCTGATTTCATAGGATATTGGCTTGGGATTGCCCAAGAAGCTTCAGGCGTGACGATCATGACCGCACACAAGTTTCCAAAACTTCAACGTTGGTCGGTGAATTTCGTCGAGAATAGTGTTGTGAAGGAAGTCTTGCCACCTAAGCAAAACCTCATTGCTCTTTTCAAGGCCCAGTTTGGAAGTGGAGCTACTACATCTAAGTAAACGTAAAAATAAGGGTTATACGTATTTTAATTTATTGTTTAATAATCGAAAATAATGTGTTTTTGTCGAAAGAAAGATTGTGTTTGCTATAGACATGTATCGGAAAATGTCTACATATACATAAATGAGTTGTCTTAATTTATAAATCTTTTTTTGTTTTTAGTTCTTGTTTGTTATACGTTTTCTGTATTAATGGTTACTAGATGTAAAAATTCGAGAATAATATATGTATGTGGTGATTGTTATTGTATTAATTAATTAGCTGAATTTTTTTTTCTTTTGATAATCTAAGTTCTGCGTTTTGATATGTAGTTTTCTCCGTGTCCAAAACTAACTGTTAATAATATCATGTTTAAGACGTAAATAATTTTTTTAAATGAATATTAAATTTATGACCAATTTGTTAGAAAAATCATTTGATCAAGAATTTTGATTATGCAAGTGGCTTTTAATCTAATAGTAGGCGGTAAATCCACTAAGACATGCATACTTGCACAACCAGAGATCGAGTCCTACCGCTTATATTATATAGAAATTTGGCTAATGGACCGGCCAGTTATAGGTCAATGTTAAAAAAAAAAAAAATTGATTATAATGGTTATATATAGCAAGCATATAATATAGTCTAATTAATATTAATTATCTTATATTAAACGAGATTACTAAGAACAAAGGGCTGATCTGTTACTTATTAAAATGTTATGCTTACTCGCCGGTTCTCAGTGCTACGACTCAATCAAACACTTGACAGTTTATATATTCTTTTAAAATACTTTTCAACCAAATATCACTAATGGTTTATATTTTGTATATATATGTAGTGGACATATAATATGATAAATGAGCCATTAATGTATAACACAGTTACCAAGAGTGAAGCTGACAGTAATATCAATTACTTTGACGAAAGTGACAAAAACTATAGTCCTCTTTTAATGATTTCGTAATATATTTATATATATGTTATTAATGTGAATAGTTTGTTTTCAAAAGTTCTTGTCGAAAAAAACATACAGTTTGTATATGTTTAACACAAGATGATTCGATGATATTGATATATATGTTCCTTGCTATAACTAAGTTTCAATACACAAAATTATAAGGACAATGATTGATAGGAAATTGTAAATTAATGGTTCTCACTAGTAAAATGCGTATATCCGCGAAAATTTAGTGATTTGTAAATCGCAGAACAGGAGATTATAGTGATTTGTAAAGTTGCCAGACAAACAATGAAGGTTTAAATCAACAAAAACAAATGTATACAGGCTTGGTCTTGGATCTTCGACATAGTGCTAAATTATTGCCTCTATTTTAATATAAAATTGTTAGCGTGGATCGCGTGGTGTATTAAACTAATATGAATTAAGGAAATGGTAGAGGCCCACCAGCAAAATCGAGCCTAACGATTATTGCACCAACTAAATGAATTGCAAAGATAAATGACAAAATAAATCAGAGCAAGTGTTTAGCCATAATATATGATAGCTTCCGTTAGTTTTGCATTTTACATAATATAACTATACCTTTTTTGGCTTGTGTCCGATTTTTTTTCAGTTTATTGTGTAATCACCAAATTTGACAATATGATATACATCCAACTTTCTTATATTGTGGCATGCATTTTAGTATTTTACCATTCTTTCATATAAACAAAATTACTTTTGTTTTTGTTGACCCTTAAACCTATATTTATGCGAAATATTATGTATATATGTATATATATTTATGATGATGCACGATCAATCAACCAAGCTTAAATGAATTACGGCTAACAATTTAAGAGTTAAGAGATTAATGAACTGATTTTATTGATAGACAAATTTGGTTACAAGAATTGATTAACAAAAAGGAGAAAATTTACCATTTCTAGTTTTCTAGATTTTTTTCTGTATGTCTCATTTTTTGCTTCCTCTTCTTTTTATATCACCCACGACTCGAATATGGCTCCACTTTTTTCTCCATTCAGTTCGCTTCTTGTAACTACCTTCATCCATTTTCTTCCACTTGCCACGTCACACCAAAAAAAACGTGTTTCTTCTCTTGGCGAATTCGCAGCCCTAAGCGATTCTTAGTGGGCTTATCTTCTCTCAACCCACTAACGTTATATACGATCCATATGCTTAATGGGCCTTAGCGGGCCGAGTTGTGCGATGCCTGTAACAACAATTATGTTTATATATTTTCGACAAATTATGGTAATGATATACAGTAGAATCTCCATAAATTAATACTCGATAAATTAATAACCTCTATAAAATAATAAAATTCTATGGTTCCAAGTCGGACTAGTGTAAAATTCGATCAAATTTAATAAATTAATAAGATAATTATTATTTTGAAACCCCTATGTAAAAATAATATCATAAATTAATAATTATCTAAATTATATTTATATATATATTTAAATAAGTTGATAAATTAAAGTATAATTCTTTTTGAGAAAAAGTTCTTAGAGCTCAACTCTATAAAACACTTGTTGTATTCTATTTTAAAACTATGATGTTGTACTATAACATGTCATAAAAATAACCAAATTTTCTTTAAGTTTTCAAATTTTAAAAATGTATTATTTTTATTGTAATAGTATTATATGTTGTTGAAATAAAACAGTTGAGATCATTAATCACAAATTATAAAATTTATAATTTTGGAATGATTATTCTAAAATTAGTCTCAATTAATCCTTTTAAAATAATTTAACAATTAAAAATACTATAAATTAATACTATAAATTAATATTTATTAATTTATATAATAAATTAATAATATTAATTCATGGATGAATTAATACCTCTCTAAATTAATAACTTTTCGAAGTATCAACATTATTAATTTATAGATGTTTTACTGTACTAATTTTTTTTTCTTCAACAATTAGATCGATAAAATTTGATCTATAGCGAAAACTCATTTCCTAAAAATCTTTTTTTTTTACTTGTAGTAAAAAAAAATCAATACCTAAGAATTTATAAAATAAATACTACCACTAATTTATCTAGGTGATGATAGACTAGTTAAGCACTATATGTTTAACGGCAGTACTAGTAGGTTCGGTCTACGACAGACGACTCGAGCAGTCCACTCTAAATTAGTATAAAAATATACTCACTTTATTCTTAACGTTGTAAATAATTCACAAATAATCAACTTCACTCACGTTGTAATTAAATTATATTAAAAACATAGAAGTGGAAGTCACTATATAAAGAGCATGTCACTCGGCTGTGGAAGCACACTATCCCCAATTAGTTTCTTAAGCAAGCAAGAATATACATAAATGGGTTCTCTAAAGCTTCTTCTTTTAGGACTGTTCCTGGTCCTAGCCATCCTCGGCTGGCCTGTCTCAGGCGATGGACCTATCTGTCCTAAGACTGACACACTTAGCCGAGCTAGTTTCCCAAAAGGCTTTATGTTTGGCACCGCCAGTGCCGCATTTCAGGTTATATACATTATGTATAATTTCTTTTTTAATTATGCCTATGTAACAAACGTTAAAATTTTGATCTGTAATCTAAATCCTAAACGCTATATAAATATCATAACAATATAAAATCCTAAGCTTTATGAATGTAGAGTTCAGGTTATATTACTTATTACTCTACGTTCATAAAATCTATAATCTAAACTTTAAACTTTACGCGGGTGGGATGTAACGGCTATATATGAAATCAAATTTTGGTAAGACAGTCATTAAGTAAGCTCGATCTAAGCTAATATGTTAATGTTTGTTATAGGTTGAAGGAGCTACAGATGTTGATTGCAGAGGACCGAGTGTGTGGGACATCTACTGTAAGAAATATCCACGTAATGTCTCTTTCTCTCTCGATATATATGTACATATACTTACTCGTGAATTCTTATAAATCTTTGTGATTCATAATTCAATCTCTATATATACATCAAAATTTCAGAAAGATGCAGTGGCGATAACGGCGATATGGGTACTGATTTCTACCATCGTTACAAGGTATATAATTTTTGAAATTAATAAATGAATAATACGAGTTAGTACATCTGAATAATGTTTTCCTTTTCTTTTTGATAAAAACATTTCAATAATGTTTACAGGAAGATATTAAAATCATGAAGGATTTGAACACAGACGCCTTTAGGCTTTCTATTTCCTGGCCAAGAATTTTCCCACGTAAGCTTACACACACACATATATATATATATATATATATATATATATATATATATATAAATAAATACTCAATAAATCATTCATTTGGTTTTTGGTGTTTTAAGAAAAAAATTCTATATGTGAAACATTAACAAAAAAAAAGTAAACAATTAAATGTATATAATATTCAGATGGGAGAAAGGAGAAAGGAATAAACAAATTTGGTGTCAAATTCTACCATGACCTCATCGACGAGCTTATTAAAAATGGTAATGATTATGCATATTATATTATTACATATATAATGTTTTATTTTACTAATTTGAGACACACACAAAAAAAACTATTATAATTCTAACTTTAATTTTATTTAAATTTTGTTATAATCAGATCTTACTCCACTTGTGACTGTCTTTCATTGGGACACACCAAGTGATTTAGAAGACGAATATGGTGGCTTCCTTAGCCAAAACATTGTGTAAGTCTTTTTTATATATAATCATTGATACAAAATAGAAATGTGATCGAGAATGAGTATTGATTATATGATTTGGAAAAGACAGACCGGATTTCATGGAATACGCAGAGTTTGTATTCAACGAATATGGAGATAAAGTGAAGAACTGGATCACATTCAATGAGCCATGGGTGTTTAGTCGAGCTGGTTACGATGAAGGAAAGAAGGCACCAGGTCGTTGTTCTAAGTACCAAAATGAGTTTTGTCAAGATGGAAGATCTGGTTATGAAGCTTACCTCGTTAGTCATAATCTCCTTATCGCTCATGCCGAAGCTGTCAATATTCTAAGAACTAAATGTGAAAAGGTAAGTTTTCACTACTTTAGGTTATTTTTATAAATTTTATCATCAATTCGATACCCGATTCCTAATCCAAACTGATCTTTATAAAAAAAAACCCAATTGGGGATTACATGATTTCCTGAAATCTAACTCTCATGGAAAAACCAAAAGAATTAAACACTAGACCAAAACAACATCTCCAAAGTTTCATTATCTTTTTGTCAACAATTGGATCGATAAGGTCTAATTCATAACCTAAAGTCTACTTTCTCACTTTTTAATCTACCAACTATAATGAGAACGGATCGAACCCCTGATACCAGAATTATTAGCTAGATCAACCTAACCACGATATCGAAAAGAATTGTGACAAGTTCCATTATTTAAGATTTAATTATGTATATACAATTTAAATAATAAATATGATTTTTAAAATGGCAGTGCAAAGGTGCGAGAGTCGGAATTGCACATAGTCCAGCTTGGTTCGAACCACATGATTTTAATGATGCACAAGATGGTGCTTCTATTGAACGTGCACTTGACTTTATGATGGGATGGTAACCAAACATTTCTCTCTTTTTCTACTTAATTTTAACTTTTTAATTTATAATTAATGAATGTTTAATGAGGATTATTATATGTTTAGGCATTTGGATACAACGATGTTTGGAGATTATCCACAAAGAATGAAAGATATTGTTGGACATAGACTACCAAAATTCACTTCAGCACAAAAGGAAAAACTTAAGAACTCAGCAGATTTTGTAGGAATCAATTATTATACTTCCAAATTCGCTAACTACGTTGAGAAGCCTGATCCTTCTAAACCTAGTTGGATTCAAGATTCTCTTACTATGTGGGAAGGTATTTTTTACTTTTTTAGTAATGAAACACTAATAAATCAAATTTATTTAAATACGTACTAATTAAGTGACATCTATTTACATCTCATTTATTTTTAGAAAAAAGTGCTCATGGCTTTGCCATTGGTAGCAAGGTATGTCTCTAGTAATAATAATCATAATAGCAGTAACATAATTTTTATTTAATTTATATGTGGTGGTATGTAAAAAATAACTTAATTAATTGTTTCTAATAATTCAGCCTTCCACCGCTGCATTGGAAGTTTACTCAAGAGGTCTTAGAAAGCTTTTGAAGTATATTAAAGATAAATACAACAATCCAGAAATTATTATCACCGAAAATGGTAATCATAAAAAAAAAAAAAATTTTAAACCTTATATCATCATTAAAACATGTTAAGTTATTTTATGTTGTTTTTCCTAAATGAATATTTTATTTATTTTTATTAGGATATGGAGAGCATTTTGATGACCAAGACACACTTGAAAATGGTATTAAAGATTACAACAGGAAAATTTATCTAATGAGGCATCTTCTAAGTTTATACGAAGCTATTTGGTAAGTCAAATCTTTATCACATAAATAATTTTTTTTTTATCAATGATTGGACCGATAAGATCCGATTTACAGTCAAAACTCGTCCTACAACCCCAAACAATATTACGTGAAGATGCAATTTCTGAAAATCAAACTTTACATGCTAAAAACAATAGATAAGGCATTAAACCACCAAACTAGCAAAAGTTTTGGGATCGCATAAACAACTTATAAAGACCACTTTAGAGTTTTGTACAATATATATCAATATATAACAAGAAACATAAATTAAAGTTTTGTAATGAAAATTTTGTTGCAGTGAGGATGGAGTGAATGTGACATCATATTTCCATTGGGCATTGACCGATAATTTCGAGTGGCAAAATGGATACAAACACAGATTCGGACTTTACCACATCGATTTCAAGAACAATTTGACACGTACTGAGAAAGAGTCAGCCAAGTATTACAAGCATTTCCTCAGTCAAGGAACACCTCCATCAAAACTCAACAAGGATGAGCTCTAATTTGATCTTATAATATCATCAATGTGTCATGTGAACTTGTTTGTTCAATATAATATAATAAGTATATTTGCTTATGAGTTTGGTTTGTAATTTAACAATATCCATGAGATCTTGCCTATCATTCTGTTGGTTATATAATAAAGAGAATTTTTCTCTCCCTCGCAATCTTTGTCTTCCCGTTGTCTTGAAACTTGAGGCTTTCAACTTGTAACTGGAAAGAAACTAACTCCTAGTATTTGAGTCATTAATTGAAATATCCTAACCACCAGACTAAGAAAAATTCGGATAACGCATCGTTATTAAAAAAGAAAAAGTACAAGGACAAGGATTGGTAGGAAGTTTTAAATGAATGGTTCCTTATAGCAATAATTGAATTTGCAGAACACGAGATAATAGTGATTTGTAAAAGTTACCAGTGGGATAAATTGGTAAAACCATTTGATACATTTTCAATTTCAAATCATTTTTCGATCCTGAGGAATTCAATTGGCTCAAAAGATCTTTATGGAGTAGTTGAAGACAATCAATTTGCTGACTGTATTGCTGAAAAGGCCCATTGAGGTCCATCCTTCGTTTTAATGCAGGTGTAAGATTGGTCTTGAATTTTCGACATCAATTTTATTGTGTCTTTTTTTTTTTTTTTTAATTATTATTATTATAAAACTAGTAGCGTGGATCGCGTGGTATGTTAAAATAATATTTTATTTTATGAAATTAAGGAAACGCACCAAATAAACTGAATCCAACGATTATTGGACCAACGAAATGAATAGCAAACATTATGACAAAATAAATCGAAGCGATTGAAGAGAATGGTTAACGTGTTTAGTCATAACTCATATATACAGCTTGTGTTAGTTTTGGATTTCACATTGTATAATTATACAATTTTTTTTTCTGCTTATTGTGTGTAATAATCACCAAATTTGACAATATGATATACATCCAACTTTCTTATATTGCGGCATTCATTTTAGTATTTTACCATTCTTTCAGAAAAACAAAATTACTTTTGTTTTTGTTGACCCTTAAACCTATATTTATGCGAAATATCATGTATATATGTACATAAAATTATATTTATATGTATTGGCAAATTGTATATGGTAATGATATATATTGTTAATTAGCACTATATGTTTAACGGCATAGATTCGGTCCACGACAGACGACTCGAGCAGTCACACTTTATATTAATATAAAATATACTCACTTTGTTCTTCACGTTGTAAATAACTCACGTGGTATTTAAATAATATTCAAAATATAGAAGAGTAAGTCACTATATAAAGAGCTTGTTCACTCGGCTGTAGAAACACACCATTCCCAATTAGTTTACTAAACAAGTAAGAATCAAGTATGGGAATTCCAAAGCTTCCTCTTGTAGGAGTGTTCCTGGTCCTAGCCATCCTTGGCTCGTCAGTCTCAGCCGATGGACCCATCTGCCCTAAGACTGACACACTTAGCCGAGCTAGTTTCCCCAAAGGCTTTATGTTCGGTACTGCTAGTGCCGCATTTCAGGTTAAAAATCATCTTTTTCTTCTACTCTATATTCATAGCAATCTCCATAACCTGGCCAACGCGGTCATGTAATGGTAGAGTGAAAAGAACTTGAGAGTTTGAGCTTTCTCACTACATTATGTACGACCTTTAAGAGATTTTATATCGTTCCCTTAGTCTCTAAATACAGCTGAAATTAGGACAATGCATATTATCAGAAAAAACAATAGATAAACTCTGGTCCTAATCTAAACCCTAAACTTTATGTTGGATGTACCACGACTATAAAACCAAATTTTTGTGGAAAAACGAACAATAAGCCAACTAAAATGTAAGCTCGATCTAAGCTAATATGGTAATGTTTGTTTTAGGTTGAAGGAGCTACAGATGTTGATTGCAGAGGACCGAGTGTGTGGGACATCTACTGTAAGAAATATCCACGTATGTCTCTATATATTTCTCTGTGTACATAAATATACGTCCTCATGAATTGTTACAAATGTATTATCTTTGTGATTATAATTCAATTTCTATATATACATCAAAATTTCAGAAAGATGCAGTGGCGATAACGGCGATATGGGTACTGATTTCTACCATCGTTACAAGGTATATAATTTTACTAAGAATTTTGAAATTAATAAATGAATAATTCTGGTTAGTGCATTATAATCATGTACATCTTAAAAATGTTTACAGGAAGATATTCAAATTATGAAGAATATGAACACAGACGCCTTTAGACTTTCTATTTCCTGGTCAAGAATTTTCCCTCGTAAGTTTACATTTTCATATATAATTTTTTTACATAATGACAGAGACTTTTTTTACAAAAAAAAAAACCCACCAAAAAGCAATTGAATGATTTATTCAAAAAAAGTAAATTTAAATATAAATAATAATATTCAGATGGGAGAAAGGAGAAAGGAATAAACAAATTTGGTGTCAAATTCTACCATGACCTCATCGACGAGCTTATTAAAAATGGTAATGATAATACATATTATAATATTAAATACATAGAAACATATATACAGTCAATATATAATCTAACTTTAATTTTATTTAAATTTTGTTATAATCAGATCTTACTCCACTTGTGACTGTCTTTCATTGGGACACACCAAGTGATTTAGAAGACGAATATGGTGGCTTCCTTAGCCAAAATATTGTGTAAGTCTTTTTTATATATAATCATTGATACAAAATAGAAATGTGATCGAGAATGAGTATTGATTATATGATTTGGAAAGGACAGACCGGATTTCATGGAATACGCAGAGTTTGTGTTCAACGAATATGGAGACAAAGTAAAGAACTGGATCACATTCAATGAGCCATGGGTGTTTAGTCGAGCAGGTTACGATGAAGGAAAGAAAGCACCAGGTCGTTGTTCTAAGTACCAAAATGAGTTTTGTCAAGATGGAAGATCTGGTTATGAAGCTTACCTCGTTAGTCATAATCTCCTTATCGCTCATGCCGAAGCTGTCAATATTCTAAGAACTAAATGTGAAAAGGTAAGTTTTCACTACTTTAGATTTTTTATAAATTTCGTCATCAATTCGATCGACAAAACCCGATTTGTAATCTAAACCGATCTTTATAAAAAAAATATGAAAAGGTAAGTTTTCACTACTTTAAATTTAATTATTATATATACAATTTAATCAATAACTATTTCGAAGGAAGTATTTTTGTTAAAGTGGTCAAGTCAACATCTACTATTTTTTCTTACAGGAGTTCGATTCCAAAGAATCATACATTCTCATATAATATTGGGTCTGATTAAAAATTATTCTTGTTACTATAGAGAGCAATAATATAGCTAAGATCACTGAAACTAATCTAAGCATTTTCTATATTTATTTTTAACTCTTATTGCTTACAAAATCTAATTTTTTATTTATTGAAGTTTTTTGGTTGTGTGAAGAAATAAATCTAGAGTTCAGATTTATAAACCTTACATAAACAAAATCCTATAACAAAAACAGTACAAAAAATCTATTGCCAAAAAAAATTAAAGCTACAGTCTTAACCAATCAAACATATTATTTAGGATTTGGAAATTAGTTTAGGTTATGGATTAAATTTTATCGATTCTATGATTATAAAAATGGCAGTGCAAAGGCGCGAAAGTCGGAATTGCACACAGTCCAGCTTGGTTCGAGCCACATGATTTTAATGACGCCCAAGATGGTGCATCTGTTGAACGTGCTCTTGACTTTATGATGGGATGGTAACCAAACATTTCTCTTTTTTTCTACCTAATTTTAACTTTTCAATTTATAATTAATGAATATTTAATGAGGATTATTATTTGTTTAGGCATTTGGATACGACGATGTTTGGAGATTATCCACAAAGAATGAAAGATATCGTTGGACATAGATTACCAAAATTCACTTTAGAACAAAAGGAAAAACTTAAGAACTCAGCAGATTTTGTAGGAATCAATTATTATACTTCCAAATTCGCTAACTACGTTGAGAAGCCTGATCCTACTAAACCTAGTTGGATTCAAGATTCTCTTACTTTGTGGGAAGGTATTTTTTAACTTTTTAGTAACGAAACACCAATAAATCAAATTTATTTAAATACGTACTAAGTAATATCTATTTACTTCTTATTTATTTTCAGAAAAGAGTGCTCATGGTTTCGCCATTGGTAGCAAGGTATGTCTGTGCGGTGCACGAGATTAAGTTTTATGTAATTATCCGTATGTGTCTACTAATAATAACAACATTAATGATATCATTTTAATTAATTAATTTAGATATGGTTGTATGTAAATGATAATTTAACTAATATATCTTTTATTTGTTGTAACAATTCAGCCTACAACTGCTGCATTGGAAGTTTACTCAAAAGGTCTTAGAAAGCTTTTGAAGTACATTAAAGATAAATACAACAATCCAGAAATTGTTATCACTGAGAATGGTAATCACAATATATACTTTATTTATATCATCATTAATTTTGTTAGTTATCTTAATAGTTTATTAAATGTTAATTAGGATATGGAGAGCATTTTGATGACCAAGACACACTTGAAAATGGTATTAAAGATTACAACAGAAGAATCTATCTAATGAGGCATCTTCTAAGTTTATACGAAGCTATTTGGTAAGTCACTATTTATTACATAAATAACTTATAACAAGACAACATAAATTAGAGTTTTGTAATGAAAATTTTGTTGCAGTGAGGATGGAGTGAATGTGACATCATATTTCCACTGGGCATTGACCGATAATTTCGAGTGGCAAAATGGATACAAACACAGATTCGGACTTTACCACATCGATTTCAAGAACAATTTGACACGTACTGAGAAAGAATCAGCCAAGTATTACAAGCATTTCCTCAGTCAAGGAACACCTCCATCTAAACTCAACAAGGATGAGCTCTAAATTGATCTTATTATAAGATCAATGTGGAATTTAAACTATCTCATTCAATAATAAACAAGTATATTGTTTCTGAGTTTGTTTTGTAATTTAAGATCCATGAGGTCTTGTTTATCATTCTGTTGCTTATAATAAAGAGTTTCTCTCTCCCTCGTAAATTCTTTGCGTTCCCAATAATTAGTGCCTATGACCTTAAGAATATGTTTAAGGATCTTAATTATCAGGGTAATAAATTAATACCATATCTAACACATTGAACATCTAGTAATGATCATAGTATTAGATAAGTCGAAGCTTCATTTTTTTAGGAGTTTTAAATAATTGAGTGAAGGTTACATAGTAATATTGATATCACATTTAGTAAAAAATCAGAAAATAAGCAAATACAATTATGATTTAGTGGTTAAACGAAAAGATTAAAGATCTCAAAAGATATTTAACTAAGTGGTTTTCAGAAGTTTCGACTCATAACTAAGTGGTCATGTTGGTCAAACATATGCAATATACAACATCGACAAGGTAAATGTTACGCGATAACTTTGAATGGCATGATGATTATATGAACAGACTTGGACTCTATTACATTGACTTCAAAATCAATCTTAGGCGATATGAGAAAGAATCTGGAAGATATTACAAAGATTTCCCAAAGAAGGTGTGCGTCCATCTGCAACAAAGAGAGATGAGCTTTGAACTAATATGTGGAGGTTTTTGGTTTACTGTTTGAATGTTTCTTTCTTATGTTTTAGTTCATGATTGACCAAGATTAAAACGGTCCTGGTTATGCCTACAAATAGTTTCATAAAGAGTACAAACACAACAACAAACGTTACAAGTTATGCCTCTTCTTGTTTGCCTAACAAGTTCGGTCACAATCACCAACCGCAAAAGTAAAAACAGTTCTTCATCACCCTAAAGCACCCGCCTCTATATCCTTCCTCAACTTCCAAATGCACATCAAGTAAAACGCTTTAACTTCTGTACGGTTGCTTAGGTTCTTTGATCAAATATCAACAGGAGAAGCATGGTGAATGCATATATACCATTTCCCATCAATCCGTTCAAACACATTTGACACAAACTGAGCTCCCCAACTACTATTCCCTTTTGTCTTCACAAACTCCATACAAGTTACATAACCTACTTCACCTCGGACATGAGCTTGGACATCTTTCAGCTCAATCTGTAAAGGAAACTCATAGTTCATCCACACAAGTTCCCAGCTTTCGATCACATACTTATATCCGGTTATGCCTTTGGCTCCTGGATGGACACAGCAGGGGTTACCGGTTTTTGACCACAGTGATTGCATCGCAGCTAAATCCCCGTTTCTGAAAGATTGATAGAATCGAGCATTGGCTGATAAAACAGAGGCTTTGTTGTCTTCTTGAAGCTCTTTTAGTTTATCTCGGATTTCAGCTGCCTCCACGTAGTTTTCTTCCTGTATCGCAGTCTCGAGATCTTGCTTCAATGTGTTCTCATCCACTGATATGCTTTCAACATCTGCAATTTGGTTGTTGTCTTCATGTTTAACTCGACAAGGCCTAAGACGAGAGCCTGCTTCAAATGTTACAGTAACACTACATTCAGGTCAGGTCATCTTATCTAAAACTAGATCATCTAGTAGATAAGAAGCTCGAACTAAAATCAATTAAACCAAGCAGCTTGTTAGAGTAAAACTCACGAGGTTCTTTGTTTTGTAGCTTAAGATTACCAGACCGGAATGTATTGCTGCCTGAAACTATGTTGCCATGAATAGGATAAGATTTAGGCAAGTGAAGCAGCCTAGTCGAACCACCAAACAGAGAACTGATCTCTACTGAGCTTGAAACCTATCAGGGAGCAAAAGATTCAATCAAAGAATCAATATTGTTCAAGTGGGAAACTGATGAGTAACAACAAATTCGTATCTTGAAGAAGATGCTTATAAACACTACATTTCTGGATTGAGTTTGAACTATCTTCTGATCAAAAACAAGCTAAATACTGATCCCATTACTCCGAATTTCCTCTTCTTAGTAACAGACCTAATCCGAACGATTTCTCACACCAGATAAAATTGGAACTTCGCGCATAAAGATAAATCATCCAACCTCAATCGAATAAATACCAAGATTGTACACGAAAGTATACATATAAGCATAGATTGAAGCTTCAGTATAAATGACGACAAGATCAGAAGAAATATCGTTTAACGAGAAAATTGCTTACTTTGCAGAATAATCCAGAGCCATGAAGCGCCATGGAAAGATGGTCGAAAAATTCAAAGAGATTAACCGGAGTACTTTCGCGATCAGGTTTTCGAGTAGTTGTTGATCAATCAAGAGACCTTAAAATCCAGGATAAAATTAGTGGGCTTTACATTACGGCCCATAATTAATCATAAATAAAGAGTCTAAATTTGGGCTTGTAACTTTAGGTCTATACTCATAGCCATACGGCCCAATGGTTTCTCTAAATCAAAGTTTAACAATTAACACCAGAAATTAACCAGTAATTGCATGTTTGCATTTTTGGGTAGACCATATTCTGAAAAAGATCCTATATCCAAAATAATTATAATAAAAACCAAAATCTGTTCTTTTTTATCATGTACCACCTAATCATATTCATTTATTATCTCTAATAATTTACTAATATATATAATACATAATAAAAAATCATTTAAATATTAAGAATGTTTACAATTAATTAAATTTCTTTTTAAAAAACATGCTCTAAATTCTCTTAAATAGCGATTTCTTATATGAGATTTAGGTCTCTTCGGCGGCGGCCCTATAACAATCAAGAGGTGTGATTCCTCGCCAAAGCACGACAACAAAGAGAGAATAGATGTGATGAGAGAATCGAGAGACAAAAACAAAGAGAGAATGCGATTATCGAGGCGTCACCGTACACATGGAAGTCAATCTACATGAGATTAAGATTCCAAAAAGGGAAGGTTTGGCGAATCTTTGGATCTCAGTATTTTCTATGGGTTGCAAGCACTCCGAGGCAACAACCTTGTATCCAAAGTGTATACAGCCATCAAACGCGGACATATGGATTTCGGATTTATTGCCTCCCGGTACGTCGGGACAATTTCCGGCCAACTCACAGAGCCAGCTGCAAATCCATGTATGGAAAGGTCATTTAAACATACCATTTTCAAAGATTAGAGAGTTAATTTGCTTATTCGGTTTCTAAATTCCAACAATTGTGACTTTCCAATTTCTCTTTGGTGATCTCGTAGGATTTCAATGGCAAATTCACAGAAAGGAAACTCAAGATAATCTCAATATCACGAGAGATTTACCGAGTCGAAGGCCGCAACTAAAAAACCAATTAAGGTAGTTTCCTCTTTGTGATGAGTTATCGGTATTGTTATTTTGGAAAATTACTGCTATCAATTCTCGAATATGACAATGGTTCGATTATGTCACCTTTATGCAAGCTCAATATATTCTGCTCCGCTTGCTACATTATATCACAATCTCCCTACTTATCAAGGTTTCTCCTCTGCACCATGTTCACTGCAGATGTGTGATCATGGCTCAACTCAATGTAAAAAAGAAGGTGAATCTAAGGACCTCACCAGCACCAATACCGCGAATCAAGATACCGAAATTCGACAATAGTGCACTTCTTGCGAAGTGTTCTAAGGTCATATTGGGTAGATGCCTCAATCCGGCAAAGCAAGATGTAAGGGCCCTCATCCAACGCTTCCCGCGCATCTGGCGAATAGAAAACCGTGTCATCGGCATAGACCTGGGTGTTGGACGCTTTAAGTTCTCGTTCAAGAATAGAGATGACATGGAGGAGGTCTTGAAGCTAGGACCAACACATTTTGATGAGTGGATGATCACCCTTTACAGATGGAAAGCAAAAGCACCAGAGGAATACCCATCAACTCTGACCTTGTAGGCTCACATCTCAAATGTCCCGCTGGAATTTGCAGCAAAAATTGTCTTCCAGGAGATTGGAAAGCAACTCGGCCAGGTTCTAAGGGTAGATGCTGATAGTGCTAAGGTGCTAGTGGTCATCAATGTCATGAAGGCCTTGGTGATCAAAACAGTGGTAGAGTTTGAAGATGGAGAAGAAACACTCGTAAAGATACGGTATGACCGCCATCAAGGTGTCTGTAGCTATTGCAACTACATCAACCATGATGTATCTCGTTGCAAGAGGCTGATGGAGTATGAGAATAGGAAAGCGGATAAGGAGAGAATTGAGCGCGTGGAAAGACAATCGAACCGCAATCAAAGTTTCAAATGAGCTTTGGTTAATAACAAGAAATAGGAGATTGGCGAAAGAATTTCGACCAAGGAGGCTCAACAGAGGCACTTGGATCAGTATGGATCCAATTTCCATCAACCTCAGCTGGAAAAGAAATCCACACTGCAGCCAGAAGCCTTGCAGAGGCAAGATAAGGTATTCCTTAATGCCGAACTTGATGATCTCTTTGCTGGTAATAGGGATCCAAATATGCGAAAGCACAAACGCAAAACAATGGGTGCAGGTGATAAATTGACATCTATTCCGCAGGAAAACAGAGAGCTAGATCGTACTGATAAAGCTCTTTCAACATCAAAGAAATCGAAGAGGTCACCAATAAGGGCTGCAGGTGATGAGGTATCCTCTAAGCATGAACACAAGTCGCCTACAATGAATGCAGGAACAACAATGTCTGCCTCTCAGGGGGAAGATTTGGACCCCATGAACTGTGATCTATTGCTGGAAAGTAAGTCTGAAGATGTGGATAAAACACTTGAGACTTTTTCTGTGGAGGACCTTGACAAATTACAATCCTACGGAACAATTACCGAAGACGAACGTTTGGAAATGATGAAGGCAAAGGAAGCCTCCAATGGTGCGACTAGGCTTCCACTTCTGCCTAGTAAGTCAGCAACTACCGAGCTACCGTGAGACACTTCATCGGAGATCAGCAAGAAGGGTTTGAAAACAACAAGTGGGCTCAAAGGAATGAGTTCTAAGAGGCTGCTCAGAAGGTCACGAGAGGCTGCTCGTTTTTGAGTACATGCCTAATGGAACACTTGCAAAGCATCTCTTCAACTGTAAGACTCAAAACTTTTTTTTTAAGTTCTTGACAAATTCTCATGCCTGTGACATTATTGAGTCTAAAGTTGTTTGGCTATAAAATGGTTTTCAGGGGAGAAACTACCAATGAAATGGGAAATAAGGTTGAAGGTTGCGTTACTCACTGCTAAAGCCTTGGAGTTCTGTAATGATAGGGGAATAGATTTGTACCATGATCTTAACACCTACAGAATAATGTTTGATAAGGTTAAAGAATTTCCGAAACTCACGGTCTTAATCGTTATAGTAAGTTATTTACATAAGTTTTGGAACAGGATGGGAACCCCAGGCTGTCTTCTTTCGGTCTCATGAAGAGTAGCCGAGAGGGGAAGATCTATAGCACCAACTTGGCATTTGCTCCTCCTGAGTATTTACGTCTAGGTATGTGTTTTATACTTGATGTTCTCGAGAGAAAACTTCTTCAGCTGAAATCTCATATAAGTTTTTCTTTTCTTTCTTGCTAGGTACTGTAATACCAGAGAGTGTTACATTTAGCTTTGGGACCTTGTTACTGGATCTTATGAGTGGTAGACATATTCCACCAAACCATGTAACTTTTTTCTCACAAAACAAATTATCTCTTGGTTTTCAAGGTGTCAACTTTTACAACTAATATGGCTCTTTGTTAACTAGACGGAGATTAGTTGCATACTGAGAGCATGATTCAGAGTATACTACATAATGTATCTTAAGCCATTTCATTTATTTGAGCTTATCTGTCATTCCAGGCACTTGATCTATTTCGTGGCAAAAACTATTTGGTTCTAATGGATTCAGCCCTGGATGGTCAGTTCTCTGATGAGGATAAAACAGAAATAATTCATCTAGCTTCCCGCTGTTTGCGGTCTGAACCAGACGAGAGGCCAAGCATAAAATTTCTTATGTCAGCTCTTTCAAGACTTGAGAAACGAGCTGAGCTATGGCCCAATGTCAAAGGAGAAGACATCTCTGTAAGTCATGACAACGTTAATTCTCCCCTATGGTTTCGGGTTTGGCAGACATTCTTATGTATTTATGGGACTTAATAATGACAGACTCCATCATACACTATACCTGCAACAAAGCAGCCATTGCGCTTGACCCCTTTTGGAGAAACATGTTGGAGAATGGATCTAAGTGGTATACACGAACACCTTGAGAAACTTGGGTATGGGGAAGATGATGTGATGGTCACAAATGAGGTATATATTATATGATTGTGAGAAATATAACCTCTTTGATACATCTCAATATCTCATTATACGAATCTATATATATATATTGCAGTTTTCATTCCAAATGTGGACGGGTCAAATGCAAGAGAATATGGATTATAAGAAGCATGGAGATGCCCCATTTCGTTCCAAGGATTTTGAAACCGCTATAGAATTCTACACAGAGGTATCATTTCGATCATCAAGAAAACCTTTTTGCTTTAACCTGAAAAGGATATAACGAAATGTTTTCCGTAATAAGCGCAGTTCATGAGCGGAGCACCAGCAGTATCACCAACAGTATTAACCAGACGGTGTCTTTGTTACCTAATGAGCGAAATGTACCGCGAGGCTCTAAGTGATGCAATGCAAGCTCAGGTCGCATCGCCAGAGTCTTCATTCGCTCTCTACTTAATTACAGGCACCTTGTCTTTTAAAGCTTGGGATGGAGGCTGAAGCCAAGGAGGCTCTTAGACATGGCTCTTTTCTGGAAGCTTTCTAGAATTACAGCATCAACAACAAAAAGGCCAGAACTGTACAGCTTCATGCTCTGCATACCTATTTAGAAATGTGAATATGACATAGCACATATACATGTTTGCTTCTTTGACATTCTTTGAGACAATCTTGACGTACCATCAGATTTTCGTGTGCTAAAACCGGTTTTTCTTGCCGTTTTCCCTTGTTCTTAACTCGATTGTTATGGAGATTTTAGTCCATGCTCACAATAATTGGTAGCGTTATTGTATAGAGTGGTTTGTTGTGAAGGCAAGTTGCAAAGTGAAACAACCATCATGATGTGGTAAACGCAGACGCCTATATATGTCACATGGAAGTCAAATATGCTGTGGTCTCTGCTCAATTTAGAACTATCGAAACTACAATTTCTACTCAATTACATCACAACTTCGGTTACAAGTAAAATTCAAGCTCTCTGAGATAAGAGATAGAAAAACTCAAAAGCCAAAAAAAACAAAAGATCGAAGAAAAATCCCAGAGACTGAATTTGTTCCGTCAACTTTTTATGTGGACAGGATATTGGCTAGGTTCTTCCCCTGTTCAGATACAAGATAAGGATCTCGATGTCCTCCTGAATCCTGAGGCCTTAATCGAATAGCTGCTTCTTCCATCGCTCTCACACTGCTGCTTTCTAAGCCGCTTCTTAGCCAAGCGAGGCTGCTTATATCTGTAGCTATAGCAGCTAGTTCATAACTCGGAAATGTTGGTGGGTCTAAATAATCAACAAACTCTGGACCCAACAATGAGTCTTGCTGAAAAATGCCAACGGGATTACTGCTACAACAACCACGTCCACATTTCTGAGGCACAAACCGTTCACTGTAAGCTCCTTCAAGCAATCTTAGCATTGCTGTCTCTTGTTTAGGTGATTGAAACTGATTTTGGTCTTGTTTAGAAGATTCTTCCATGTGATTATAAGCATTAAAAGAACTGAGTCGGGCTACTGGGCGGAAAAGTGGTGGATTATAATTAGCTTCTTGCCTAGAACTGCCTTCTCCGTTTGTTTTGTCTACGCATTGTTCTTCAAACATTTCCATGGAGGTAGCTTCTTTTCCTTCTGATGATACAAGTGGGGTAGTTACATGGCCACCACCGCTTGAAGATAAAGTCTCTTCAGATGAGGCTAACGTTGTTGCTCTGTCAAATCCGAGGTCTTCCACGGCTAAATTCCCGGTTCCTATATTCTTCCCCTTTTCCAGGTCCATGCATCGACGTCTTAGCGTGGAGTTCCAGTGGTTCTTGATAGCATTATCTGTTCTTCCTGGGAGTAGTTTCGCGATTACAGCCCATTTGTTTCCATGGATGGCATGAGCTGAGATAATAGCATGATCCTCAACCTCTTCAGAAATAAATAAAAAAGAATTAGAAAGATAAAGAAGTGCCTGATTTAGTGTCACTGATGAAATGTTTCTGAATCAGATATTGAAGTCGGCATTTAAAGAACATAAGAATTGAGAATAAGTACTAAAGCACACATACCTCCTAACTCCATATAAAGATAAAAAAATCTACAGCTAAGATAAGTTATTTCCCCAAAACAAACCGTGATTCGATCAGCTTCTATAATATTACTAGAGGTATGTTCATTTAGGATTAAGGAGCATATCAAAACTCATAAAAAACCTTAACTTTCAAATTTCAGAAACACAGATCCAAAGGTTAATCATTTTTAGTTCTTTTCCAGTTCACATGGAAGCAACCTAGTGATTCCGCAGCCAATATCACAATTCAATTCCATTTCTAAAGCATACAAGTAGTCAAAAGGCTGGTCAATACTAACAGCATAACATACTGGAGCTCAACTATAAACCCTAGACTCCTCAATTAACCACGAAAGATTTAGAATTCAAAAGAGAAGATCATCACAGTAACAATCCGATCGTAGAAAATCGAATCCTCAATTGAAATCGAACACTTGGCCAAAAGGGAGAGAGAAACCAGTAAAGGAGTTGCGTTTAACAGATGGATCGAGCTGATTACACCATCGAAGACGGCAAGACTTGCCAGAACGACCAGGAATACTCTGTGCGATCGAACCCCAATTCCTCGGTCCAACCTTCTCAACGAGCTTACTCAAAACAACATCTTCCTCCGGAGACCAAGGCCCTTTAACTCCATCTTTTCTAGTCTTCCCTTCCCCAATGAACCCCGTCGCATCACCACCACCATAGCCATCTTCTCTACCACCTTGCAACGCCACTTCTTCAACCTCACCTAAATCCATCGTCTCCGATCGTCTCCCAATCTCTTCCTCCTCCACACGCTTCTCTTCTCTTCTCCCTCTCTCACACCTACCGGACTTAACTGTAAAGCGTTGAGTCTGGTTGGGTTCGCGTGAACACACGCTCTTCTCTACTAGATTCGTAGGGCTATTGTTTCGGGATCTTTTATTCCTTTTAATTACTCTTTCACCCTTCTTATTGATATTTACTTTTTCACCCTTGGTCGTTAGCATCTGTTTTTTTTTATTTCAGGAAGATTTAAGTAAATCACCTTAAAACGGAAGATCTTCGGAGGTTGATGATGACTTACTGCTATGGCGGGAAATTCCATTAGCGGGACTACGTACTTTATTGGGCTTATTTAGGCCCATAATTAACTAAATTCGGCCTCTTCTCATATGGCCCAATAGATGATTTTCTCTATGTACATTGAAACTCTCCTTTTTTTTTTCTTTTTTTTTTGTACATTGAAACTCTTCTAAGCAAATTATTTAATGAATGATGAAAATTTAATTAACTTTCTTCTACAGCTTAGGATTTGTTTCCTAAGAATGAGTCCACTTTATACTTCTGGTTTAACAATGTTAATGTTCTTTACTATTTAAAATATAATGCCATTGTTTTATGTTAATGAGATAAAACGGTTACGAAAAATTGTTTTTGGTCAACTAATTTCACGGAGTTCGACTCTATGTAATTGTGTAATCCTGCGAATAAATTTAGGGTTTGGATTATGCATCAAATTTTGTCTATCCAACTGCTGATTATAAAAATAGTCTTATCTTTCAATCACGGAGATACAATGAACATATATAGTTAAAATTGACATGTTTGATCAAATGGATTTGCAAATCAACATCATAATATGATCAACTAAAATTAAAATTTCATGAGAAAGTATTAAAGATCTTGATAGTTGAAGGTTTAATAATTTGTGTTTATAATTTCAAAAGTCAATAATTATCTATCCACGTATGGAAATGAGATGATGAGAGCTAATAAATAAAACCAAAAAGAATGAGAATGCTTAATCATACAAGAAACAGTCAGATTAATTATTAAGATCTGTCACAACTAATCTTTAGATATAGCAAGAATAAATTTCAACATGTACAGTTTTAACCTAAGATTAATTAGAATAATAAAGAAAAACAAAACGTTAATTATATCATTAAACCAATAAACAAACACACATTGACCTCGTAAGGGAATGATTAACTGGAACAACTAAGTCAAGAGAGAACAGTTGTTGAATCCAATATTATAACCAAATAGTAAATGTAATTAGTTACACATTTATGATGTAGACAAAGCTAATGATAAACATGTTTCTTCAAGGTATTGTAAAGTTGACTTATAAGCTTTTGAGTAATTCACACATGGACCGTTTCTATGCACGAACCAGTATTCTCCAATCTTATAATTATAAAATATGTATTGGTATATAGAAATAAATATTATCTTGCAATAAGATGATCAAGAGTTGAAACAACAATTCCACGATCTTATACAACTGTCAAATAATTTTGAGACAAAATCAATTGGCTTGTGTCTGAAGTGCGTCGCATGTATTGTTTTTTTGCAGTTTAATTAATTTAAAGCGAGTTCTTGATTCGTTCGATTCCTTAATTTCATCGAATTAAATTAAAAAAAATTTGTAAATACGATCTGATATTATTCGTCAATATGTCTGGTTTAACTGCTTAATTTATCTGTATTTTTTAATCTACATATAAAACTGCTTTGAAATATATTTAACTTATAAATATGTTTTGGTGGAAGAATTCATTGGTACCCTTTGGGAAAGATTTAACGAATTCAAAAATGCTTTTAAAAAATAACATAAATCTGAAGGTAAAAACAAAATATAACCTAAATCTGTCGCTAAAATTGTAGTTGATACTTAGATATCAAATTAGATAATAAGCTATTTAAATTGGACTTGTAATATGGTTTATATTGAAATGAGATTGTTTGTGTCAAGAAGCAAGAATTAGTATGACTTTATACTATGGTTATTAAATAAAAAGAATTAATAAACGGATTAATCATATCATATATTTGAAATTATGACAACGACGTCTCTACTAACAGATTGAGAAACACCAATAGGTATAGCTTCTTTAACAAGAAATATTTCAATACATACAAAATCACATGCATATCGTATACATGTATGCACACGCACCTAATTAATTTGATTATGTAGCTAAGAGTAACTCCTTAATATTCGATTTTGTTAAATAATGTAAACATATATTCTACAAACTTGGAGAAAGTATTGGAGGAAGTAGAGACGGCAACATACTGTTCACAAATTTTGAATATAAGATAGTGAGTTCTTATATAATTGGCCAGCATTTTTTTTTTCAACAATTAAATCGACAAAATCCGATCTATAATCTAAATCTCACCCCTAAAATTCCTTTTTTAAACTACCATAATGTAGTGGGTAGGAATCAAACTCAGGTGTCTAAATCATTAGCTGGATCATTCTAACCACTAGACTAAAAGCAACTCGGCCAGTATTCCTTCTATACCTTAAAAATTTTACAAAAATAAAATGATTTTATATTTTTTAAAAAAATATTTCATTAGTTTGATCCCTAAATTTTTGAGTCACAAAGCAAATTTTTTGTTGTTGTTAGAGGTTTAGTTTGTGATTTTTTTTTTGTTATGAAGTGATTCTTTCTTTATAAACATTTTTAGTTATTTGTGTCGACTTATTTACTGTATTAACAAAATAATTTAAAGCTTGGAAAAAAAATTATAAACTTAACAAAACAGTGGTGTAAATATGTCGGTTTTGAGTTTGATTATGAGCAAAAACTAAATTATTGTTGTTTGATCAAATAAAGATGTAAT
This sequence comes from Lepidium didymum, assembly GCA_963920545.1. NCBI lineage: Eukaryota > Viridiplantae > Streptophyta > Magnoliopsida > Brassicales > Brassicaceae > Lepidium > Lepidium didymum. The sequence goes on from OY986979.1 coordinate 17,857,515, forward strand.
TTTTATGTCTAGATTTGAAAAAAACACTATACTAAATTTGTTGGACTTCGACACACATACCCCGATTAACCAATATGTATTATGTAAACTTACATTTAAACCTGAAAAAGTTGATATATATAATCATTGTAATTAGCTTTCACATTCAACATATTATTAGTAACTTGATTGTTGGTATATGGTACTTACATGTATATAAAATGTATTGTAACATTTGTAAACATCTTCACACGACAATATCTAAATTAAAGGAAAAGCAACCTGTTAAAGTTGAATATATCAAAAATGCTGGATTGCTAGATTTTAGGTGGCTTTTTTTTTTGTCAACTCAAATAATATTAGATACATTCGAAACAAAAGTTTACAACATTGAAACATATGTTAATTCTCTAATACTACAAGCGAGAACATCAATCTTATGATTCAAAGATCTTGGGCTTGCAAGAGAATCTCTCTTGGATCCTTATTAGTATTTGAAAAGCAATTATGTTTCTCGTATTCCAGATATGTCATATTAACTATGGAAAAATCTTAACATCTATTTTGTCTGGGATTCGTCAAAAGAGATAATCTAAATCCGATGGTTAATTGTTTCTTTATTCGTGCCACATCAGCTACATCGTCTATCACAATTAATACCACGGTGTTTTAGATTCGGCTTGACAGCAGTACACCCTGATAGTGTATGGCACATAAAATGTTTAATTTTATTGGGGCAATCAGTCTTCCAAATTTTGGCTTCTAATACCTTGAAATTTGGCCCAAAGTTCCTCACATCTAATAAAGAATTTTATTCCTCAGTCTGATACCCTGATTTAGTTGTGTAACGACCAGTCTTGGTATAATGCCATCCCTAGTAATTAGGTATGGCTTTACGTGGTAGGGCGATCCCCATGATTAACTGTACATTATCGGGAGAAAAATATTGTCGTAATATAACTTTCTGCCATATTCTTTTTTGTGAATAAATAAATTGGTCAACAGTGAGATCCGGGTAGATGTTCGGAACTATACCACTAATCACTCTGGGGTAAACATCAAAGATCCGGGATCTTACGTGGCTTATTAGCGGCCAAAATTTTAGTCAATTTTAAAATTTGATAAAAAGAAAATCTGACTACCGAGATATATAAGTATCAAAATACATATAGAATACGTAAATACATATTATATAAATGATGGAATATATAGTTTTATATTCCAAACCAATACCTTAGACAACTCTTGGTTATAAGATTTTATATTCCAAACCAATACCTTAGACAGACAACTCTTGGTTATAAGATATTCAAATAAATTCGTTAGTTACCCCTTGGCATTCTATAAATTAAGTAGAACCATAATTCTCTTTGATCATTCAAAATCTTTCTTAACACATCTCTTCTTCTCTGTAATTAGGTCTTTTGTCTCTCTAGAGATGGAGAGTGTTAGGGTTTCTCTTGCTTTCATTGTTCTTCTTTTTGTAGTCTCTTCATTTGCTTCTGCCGCCATTGTCGAACATACCTTCAACGTAACCTCTTCTTCTCTTTTATCTTTTTATTCGCATGTAATATATTCATTAGGATTATATATATACACTTAGCTTTTTTCAACAATTAGACCGATAAATACCCAACCAATTCATTCTTGAAACCTATATGCACAAACTATCAAATGGGGTATTTTAACAACCATACTAAAAAAAATTCAGCTGTATTTGTCGTTTTGTTTTATATGTAGAGATTCAACGTGTGGATTTATTTGAGCAGGTACAAAACTTGACGGTGTCTCGGCTGTGCAAACGGCAAGTAGTAACGGTGGTTAACGGAAGCTTGCCTGGACCAACAGTACGCGCCAAGGAAGGTGACTCGCTCGTTATTCATGTGCTCAACAATTCCCCTCACAACATCACAATTCATTGGTACATACTTCATTAATTATGTGATTAATATGGTTAATTCATTTTATATAGCTACTAATTAATTAACTAATGAACTCTTTCATAAACGTTAGCCTTTCACAGTCTCATATATATTTATTTCCTCTATTCACATTGAATACTCAATTATGTCAAAAAAAAAAACATGGAGTACTATTTAGATATAAGAAATTACAAGAACCAAAAAGTGTGATTCTTCAAAATCTACGTTGTTAATTAACATAAAGTGTAAATATTTAAATACAATGATAAAAGAAAATTTATATATTTTGGGCGTTGCCGAGTTTTTATCGGATGGTTAGGATGCAACTAATGACTTGACATTAGTGATTCAATTTCTTTCCACTACATTATAATAGATTAAAGAAAAGTTATGGATGATCTCTAGACTATAGATCGGATTTTATCGATCTAATTGTTGAAAAAAAAAATATTTTGAACACTTTTATTGTTTTATCTCTTCATCAGATTTCTAAATCGTTGAATAACAAAACAAATATTTTGGACGTAGGCATGGGGTATTTCAAAGGCTAACGCCTTGGGCAGACGGACCAAGTATGGTAACGCAATGCCCAATCCAGCCAGGGCATAGCTACAGTTACAGGTTCAATATCACCGGTCAAGAAGGTACCTTGTGGTGGCACGCACACTCGTCTTTCCTACGAGCCACGGTCTACGGTGCTCTCGTCATCCGTCCTAAATCCGGTCACTCTTACCCTTTTCCCAAACCACACAAAGAGGTTCCCATCTTATTCGGTACGTAAGTCTCAATTTATATTTACTGTTGCATTTATTTATTCATATCAAACCATTCATATAGCATATCAAAACTCACACGTTAATAGTTCGTTGGTGAATGAGAATGACGCTTAGGATGTTTAGGATGTTTTTACTTGTCATTTTAAACTCAAACTTCTATCTATTTCTCTTTTGGTCAAAAGTTTTATGTATATATATATAGATTGTGCTATATACTACCAAATATGTAATTATATATATTAATTACTTTAAACCCAACTGTTTAATTTGGTGGAAACATGTTAGTATATGGTCATTGCTAAAAAAAATCATAGTTAAATTATGATTTTTTAATGACTTTTCGTGACTATTTTTTTTTGACTATTTTCATAGTTGCGATTTAACTATTTGATAATTTTTGCGATAAAAAAGTCTCCATGGATGTCGAGATTTCCATGAATTTAAAATATTTTCCTAATAAATAATATTTTAACTTTTGTAAAATATTAAACAGGTGAATGGTGGAATACGGATGTAGTGGCGTTAGAGGAGGCCGCAATCGCCACCGGAATTCCTCCAAATAATTCCGACGCTTATACAATCAATGGACTTCCCGGAAATCTCTATCCTTGTTCCAACAATAGTAAGTCCAAAATTAATCATTACGTAAAATACTAATCAAAATTATGTTATCTAATAATTTGCCTTAAATTACGTGTTATGTTACAGGAATGTTTAAGCTTGAAGTGGTGAAAGGAAAAAGATACTTACTTCGAATCATAAACGCAGCAATGAACATTCAACTATTTTTCAAAATAGCCAATCACAGACTAACAGTTGTCGCAGCTGACGCAGCCTACACCGAACCTTACGTCACTGACGTCATAGCCATCGCACCAGGTCAAACAATTGACGCACTTCTCTTCGCTGATCAATCCATTGACAACTCCTACTACATGGCTGCTCATCCTTACGCTAGTGCACCAGCCGCACCTTTCCCTAACACAACCACCAGAGGCGTGATTCATTACGTCGGTGGCGCGTCGAAATCACGCTCCTCTAAGCGCGTGTTGATGCCGAAGTTGCCTTCGTTCTTCGACACACCAATAGCTCATAGATTCTACTCCAATCTTACTTCGTTAGTCAATGGACCACATTATGTTCCAGTGCCTCACCATGTTGATGAAGAGATGCTTGTGACCATTGGACTTGCGTTAGAGACTTGCTCTGGTAATGCTTCGTGTACGAGATTCTCTGCTTCGATGAACAATCATTCCTTTGTGTTGCCTACAAAGTTGTCGATTTTGGAAGCTGTGTTTCATGGAGTCGATGGGATTTTCACAACGGATTTTCCAAACCAGCCTCCGGTTAAGTTCGATTACACTAACCCGAACATAACCCAGATTAACCCGGGACTTTTGTTTGCTCCGAAATCAACAAGCGCTAAGGTTTTGAAATTCAATACGACATTGGATTTGGTTCTGCAGAATCATGCACTTATCGCTGCAGAGAATCATCCAATGCATCTCCATGGATTCAATTTCCATGTTTTGGCTCAAGGGTTTGGTAATTATGACCCGGTTCGTGACCGTAAGAAATTCAATTTGGTTAACCCGCAATACCGTAACACATTAGCTGTTCCTGTTGGTGGATGGGCCGTGACCCGTATAGTTGCTGATAATCCAGGTAAACCCCTCAATTTATACCAAAATCGAATTTTGGTTTGGTTCGATATCACTAAACCGGATTTCAATTACTAAACTATATTTGGTTTGAACAGGTGCGTGGATTATGCATTGTCATATTGATGTTCATTTACCATTCGGTTTGGGAATGATATTTGTGGTTGAGAACGGACCGACCGAGTCGACCACATTGCCACCACCACCGTTGGATCTTCCCAAATGTTAAAAAAGCTATTAAGGTTTCATGAAATTAAATAAGAAGAAAATTATTTAGAGTAAAACAAAACAAAATTTGGCTCAAACTATTTGAGATTTGTTTTATTTTGCTCTCTCACATTTGTTTGTTATGTAGTCAACAACTACGATTGAATTTGTAGTCTATTCGGATGTTGTTACCAATTGTGTGTTTGTGATTGATTTATATGATCTCTATTCTCTTTGTTTCTATAGCTAATTCGGTAATTTTACTGGGGTTCAGTTTTAAACCGGTAATTTACTTTGGTTCATTTTTAACCGGTAATTGTATTAACCGGTTCCTTGTAAATCGATTCCAAAATATTATCCGAAAAGTTTCAGAATATACAAACGAACAAACAGAGAATTTTATCAACTGAATTTTCCGAGGAAATCAGACGATGATGAAGCTGGAAGGAGGACTTCTCCAATGGAGTCGTAGCAGCTTAATCCCGTCGATTTATACGCCAATAAAAACAACCCAATTCTCAATCTCCGCCTGTGTTATAGAGGGGAACCACCAGCTTACGGCGAAGGAGAGGCGGCAGCTACGAAACGAGCGGCGGGAGAGCAAATTGGGTTATAGCTGGAGAGAAGAAGTCGAGGAAAAGTTGATTAAGAAACCGAAGAAACGATACGCGACGTGGACGGAGGAGTTGAATTTGGATACTTTAGCTGAGGCGGGTCCGCAATGGTGGGTGGTCAGGGTTTCGAGACTTCGTGGTCACGAGACTGCTCAAATCTTGGCTCGAGCTCTGGCTCGTCAATTCCCTGAAATGGAATTCACGGTAATTTGATATACTGAGTTTGCGTTGTGTGATTTTTGAGTTTGGATTTTGTAAATGAGATGAGATCATATTGTATTCTAGATAACTGTTAAAAAACTAGACTTTGTTGATGGAAGTGGTAAGATTGTTTGAAAAAATTTCAACTTTTCTGTATGTTGAGTTTGGATTTTCGACAATTAGGCATCTGAGAGAATTGTTGAGAAAATATTTGAGAACCTCGAACTCATTTAAATGATTTTAAAACAAATGGCTTTCAAATTCCATTGTCCAGGTGTATGCTCCAGCTGTTCAGGTGAAGAGAAAGCTAAAGAACGGTACTATATCTGTTAAACCGAGACCGGTGTTCCCTGGTTGCATTTTCATCAGATGTATATTGAACAAAGAGATACATGACTCCATAAGAGAAGTTGATGGAGTTGGAGGTTTCATAGGGTCAAAAGTTGGAAATACGTAAGTATTCGCCCTCTCGCTCTATGCGTACAGAGTTGGTATGTAAATTGATTTATCTGCATTTTGTTTGGCAGCAAGAGACAGATTAATAAACCAAGACCAGTAGACGACAGTGATTTGGAAGCTATTTTCAAACAAGCAAAAGAAGAGCAAGAAAAAGCAGACATTGAGTTCGAGGAGGCACACAGAGCTGAAGAAGAAGCGAGTTTAGTCTCACAAAAACTTCTCGCATCTAATTCAGATGTTAGTGAGACTGTAACAGAATTTAAATCGAAAAGAGCGCCGAGAAAAGCTACACTTGCTACCGAAACAAAGGATTCAAAAGGGGAGAAGAAGAAGAAACTTGCAGCTGGTTCTACAGTTCGAGTTTTATCAGGGACATTCGCAGAATTTGTTGGCAACTTAAAGAAACTGAACCGCAAAACCGCAAAGGTACCAACTAAACAACTTAAGCTTCTTGTGTGTGGATCCAAAAGCTAATTACTACTGAACAAATGTGTTTGCTTAGATGTTTGTCTGTCTGTTGTTTGGTTTTGCAGGCAACAGTGGGATTTACTTTGTTTGGGAAGGAGACCCTAGTAGAAATTGACATCAATGAACTTGTTCCTGAGATTCAATCTTAATATTTGTTAATATAATGTAATTGTTTTGGTTTAGAGAAGATGCTCAAGTGTTTTGGTTCACAATCCATATGCTTGGATGGGTTTGTGTTCTCAAAAATTTATCATTGTCATTTGAAAGAAAAATGAGTTAGTTAAAAATTTTGGAGGTAAGACACTGTTTGTACAAAGAGGTAAAAGATCAGACATCTCGCTGTTCTCAGTAATCTCAACTGAACTGTGTCCCGTTTAATATTTAAAAATCAGAACGCATGTTGTTTCGATTTTTAGAATCGTTTCTATCTTTTCAGGTTATTTTAGAATTGGGCTCGCTTTCCGGGAAAAGCCCATTACAATCAAAGTGAACAAGAGCCATTAGATCAACAAGCAAATAGATACAAACCGTTAGATTGAAGATCACTAAAAAACCCTAGTTCCCTTTATCCTCCTGGTCATTTCTTCAACTATATATTGACTAAATCAAAACCCTAGCCTTTTTTCTCTCCGTCGAACTATCTGTGTACATTGGATATTGAGTCTTTATCCTGTGAGCGACAATGGTGAAAGCAACAAAGGCTGAGAAGAAGATCGCATACGATGCCAAGCTATGTCAGCTTATCGATGAGTTTACCCAGATCTTGGTCGTTGCGGCCGATAACGTCGGATCGACTCAGCTCCAGAGCATCAGGAAGGGTCTTCGTGGAGACTCTGTTGTGCTCATGGGAAAGAACACTATGATGAAGCGTTCGGTTAGGATGCACTCTGAGAACACCGGAAACACTGCAATCCTTAATCTGCTTCCCCTCCTTCAGGTCCATTTTCGGCTTCTCGAAATGTTTGTTATTTCATTGGTACTTTTACGTCTGGAGACTTTAGATTGTAATTTGAGATTGTTCTGCGTTTGTGTTTAGGGAAACGTTGGTTTGATCTTTACCAAAGGTGACCTCAAGGAAGTGAGTGAGGAGGTTGCTAAATACAAGGTTAGTTATAATTGATGTTGAACATACCTCTGAATCCAGTTTGCCAATGTTTATTTTAGCTTATTATTGTATCTAATGCATAAAGGAATCATTTTTCCTGCTTAGAACATCACTGTCATAGATGCGCATTGGATTGTGTTTAAATGTTGATGTTTTCTCACGGTGATTTGATTGAAAAGGGACTCTCTCATGATTTTAACAGGTTGGTGCTCCTGCTCGTGTGGGTTTGGTTGCCCCAATTGATGTGGTTGTCCAACCTGGTAACACGGGTCTCGACCCATCCCAGACATCTTTCTTCCAGGTTTGCTTAATCATACATTGTTAATCTTGATTGGACTAGTTTAAGTACAGATTCCAAAGTTATTGAAAATTAAATTTCTTTTGGAATGGTTTAGGTGCTTAACATTCCAACCAAGATTAACAAGGGTACTGTTGAAATCATCACCCCAGTTGAGCTTATCAAGCAAGGTGAAAAGGTCGGGTCTTCTGAGGCTGCACTTCTAGCCAAGCTTGCCATCAGGCCTTTCTCATATGGTCTTGTTGTCACGTCAGTCTATGACAATGGTTCAGTCTTCAGCCCAGAGGTTCTTGATCTTACCGAAGATCAACTCGTGGAGAAGTTTGCTTCTGGTGTCTCTATGGTCACTTCCTTGGCCCTAGCCCTCTCTTATCCTACCATTGCTGCTGCACCACATATGTTCATCAATGCCTACAAGAACGTCTTAGCTATTGCTGTTGCCACTGAGTACACTTTCCCTCAAGCAGAGAAGGTCAAGGAATTCTTGAAGGTTAGTCATTAAATTTTGCATTTTATATGTAATTTCTGAAGCTTATGTATTGTTCTTGTTAAATTTAACTCTTGCGAACAAATTGGAATGGCAGGATCCTAGCAAATTTGCTGTTGCTGCAGTAGCAGTGGCCGCAGATGCAGGTGGTGCTGCAGCTGGAGCTGGCAAGGCAGAGGAGAAGAAAGTAGTTGAAGAATCAGACGAAGAAGACTATGAGGGTGGTTTCGGTCTGTTCGATGAAGAGTAGATTTTGTCTATTTAAGGTTTTACCTTTTTGTCTGGCTTACAAGTTTCTCTTCGCTGGTAGTATGTGGATCTCTATTTTCTCGGTTTTGGCCACTTCAGATTTATGTTATTGTCTGTTATATTTTGAAAAAAAATCGTTTTCTTTCCACATAGCTTTGATATTTTTAGTTTCAATTTTGGTTATGTGAATGTTCATAGACATACATATACATCATTCGTTGCAAAATCGCTATTTAACGGAAGTTCATAAAGATTAGTGCGAAGCAAATCTTCTTGTAGCGTTCTGAGGCATTTTGATGGCGTATAAAAATGGTTTTTGTGTAGTCATCTCGTAAACACAGACCAAATGTGTTACTAACAGTCACATGTATACTCATTCATCAGTTGCTATCTGCTTCTATGCCCCTAAAATGTCTAAAGCAGTGAAGTGAAAGAAAAAAAATGACTGATGTAAAGTGATACTAACCTGAACATCGGACAAAAAGCATGAGGTGTTCAAGGAGAAAAGCAGATTATACTAAAGATGTTTTAGAACATAACTGTAAGCTTTAATCGATCCTCCCTAATCAGTGGAGACTAGGAATCATCTGGCGAGCAACTGGAGTGGTAAGCTTCACAAACATCCAGGTTTAACGCATGAGGCAATTCTTGGTAAGCTCGGTATACAGGAGGTAGGATTAATGCAGACTATTTATCCATTGCTAATACCCTTCCACATTTACTGCATCAGAAGAGAGAAAAGTTAGTCCGAGGAAAACACGAGTTTCAAAATGTTCTCAGAGAACTATGGAGAGATTGCATACGTGCAAGGTTTGCTAAATAGGGATTCAAAACTGCAAATCCATAGCTGCATAAGAGAAAAAAGAAAGTAAGTTGTATGAATTCTAAAGAAAGAAACGGTTCATCTAATCCAGAGTGATGTGTCTTTGTAAAATGTTTACCAGAAGAGAGTAGAGAGGTGATCCAGTACCAAAGCCGACGAAATATTGCAAGGCCATAGCAGCATGTTCCTGCAAGATATTCTTATTAATGCAAGTTCCCAATCACTCAAATACATTAGAATATATGGAATACTAATTGTGTCTCTATTACCGTGATGCGTTTGTAAACATGATAAACCGAGATTCCTCTCGCGTGTAAATAGCTACCTCCCTGTAAAGGTAAGGAAGGGATAAAGCAAAAACATTTACTGAAAACAATTTCATATGGGAATCAGTCCCTATATTCTATTGCAAGGAGGTTGGAGTTACCTCATCTGGGGAGAAGAAAGCAACTGCATCTGGATCAACGGAACCCGCTGGATTCAGTGAAACTATTGCTCTGAATACAGAAGGAAATGATAACTCAAGTACAGCAATCTTATCAACAATTTCAGTCTGTGACCTTGATCTCAGCTTACTCGAACTCTGGAAAATAGGTTTTGATGCTTCTATTGGATCATCACTATCTGAACCAGGTAATGAATTAGCTTTTTTAAGCCAGTTCAACCGTCCATAAGTGGACACCTTCACATTCGGGACCAGCTTCTCTAAACTCAATTGTATATCTCGTAATGTTTTGAATTCAACTGGCTCTTCTCTTCCCTGTTCTAATAGCGAATGGGAGGCACTATGCTTTTTCGATTTTGGTTCCGATTTTAATCCATCATCAATGTGAGGAAAGAATCTTCTTTTTTGATCAGTGAAGGCCTTGAGAGCTAACCTGAATTCGTTGAGAGTCATATTGACATATTATGCGTCAAAGCTTTAGCAAACAAGAAGGAAAACATCATTTACAAACAGAAGAGAAAATGGAGAATGCCTAACGTTTATGTTTGTACCGGTCTTAGCACGCTCGGCGAATACGAACGTCTTTTGTGAGTTTTGGCTGTGCCGCGATCGGCTGCCTACGTATCCTTTTCAAGAATCAAGCCATTTCGTAGTTCTGGTCCTTAGGTGATCATTTCCTTCGTTGAAATACTTCGTGGGTCGAGGTCTTCGTATACCGAGTCTTTGATGATCGTCAACGACTCTTCGGTCGAATGAATTCGTCTATGACTCTTCAGTATTAGCTCTTTTACGTTCGACGAACGCTTCACCACTAGGGTGTTTAGGCTCGTCGAAGCTTCTTTACGTTTGACGAACGCTTCACCACTAGGGTGTTTAGGCTCGTCGAAGCGTTGGCTTATTAAGGTTTTTTCGTTGGTGTATTCTTTTTATATTTTACGTTCGTCGATATACTCCCTGAGTTTCGGGCTCGTCTATTCTGAATATTAGTATTTGTGCTCGTCGATCTTCAAGTGTTCTTCGTTTTCTGGGTTTTGGTTGAATGCTCTTCCATCTTCCACCCCTTCTCCCTCCCTATGTTCCTTCAACTTAGCCTCCCTTTTATAGTAGGCTTAAGATGAACATGGGCTCGTCAGTGGAATCCAGGTGTCACTCTGCATGCAAGTCTGCTCGTCAGTGATGGACATGTGGCGCTGAATGTGGGCCTCTTCCATTGCTGGGCTTTCTTCCAAATGGACTCTTCTTGTTGGGCCAGACTAGGCTATTCTTTGATTTGGGTTCAGCAATTGGGCTTGGCCCAATTGGCCCTGTACAATCAGTCCCCCCAAGTTTGTTAAATGCAGTTCATCTGCGTTTTGACGAACTGATATGCTGCCACGTGTCATGCGTTTGGTGGACAGTTCATTCCCCCAATAAAGCGAACAGACGCCAGGGTTCGAAGAAGGCTATAAATAGGAGCCTCCTCTCTTCATTTGTCTCATTTGCAACCTCTCTCTTTAAGCTACTTTCTCTCTCTAAATTCTCTCTTTCCTTTTTCCTTTTTGCCTTTTTTTCCTTTTGCGGGTTTTGGGTCTTGCGCTCGGCTTCGTAGTCTTTTTATTCGCTGAAAAGATGTCTTCTTCAAACTCCGCTTCTACCGAGCGTGTGCTCGTTGATACCACTGGTATTACAATCGAACGTGAGGGGCACGTTCGTCGTTTAGATATGGGTTCGGCTTCTAGGAACTTTGAAGGTGAAAATCTGGGGCTCGATGTTGAAGACGAGGCTGGTGTTCGTCAATCAGAAGGCAAAACAGCTCAGCTTCCGCATTCTGAAGGAAGAATGTTCGTCGATGAGGGCGATTCTGTTCGTCGAGATGAAGGAATGGGAAACCCATCATTTGACAACGACGAGTGTAGAACGGAGTCAGCTCTCGACGAGCCCAATCGCCTCGCTATTATTCTCTTCACCGGTGGTTATTACATGGGACTTGGTAGGGCAAGTGGGTTCCGAGACGAACGTCAGCCAATTTTTGATGCTGAGTTGGAGGCTAGAGGTATGCTTCTAGAAATGGGAAACCTTGCTCTTAAAGAAGACGAGCCGATGATATCTCCACTTGGCGAATAGTTCGTCAATTATTCTGGCAGTTCTCGAGGAAGTGCCTCCAACAGTTCTCCTACTGACGAGCGTATGGCTGGCTCCTCTTCTTCTGCTCGTCGTGAGATTAGAAACCTGCAGGAGTGGTTAGACTCATTGCAGGGTCTTCCTTCTGCTTGCGACGAAGCATCTGTTCGTCAATTGATAGAGAGCCGCCAGTTGGGGGCTATTGAGTTCCTGATTCCCCAACCTTCTGATCGTCCATGGCGTTCCCCTGAAGGTTATTTCTGCGTGTACGAGAGCTTCTTCACCTGCGGCCTGAGTTTTCCTCTTCCTCAGCTGTTCGTCGATTATTGTGACGAGTGTCAGGTCGCATTTACTCAGCTGGCTCCTACATCAGTCGTTAACTTGTTAACTTTCTCTTGGATGGCGAGCAGATGCGGGGTAGAGGTCGATGTTCAGCTTTTTGAAGAAGTGTCGACCATAGCACGTTGTACTGACTACCCCAGGGCCTATTATGTGAGTATGAAGCCCAAGTTTGAGATCACCTGCGGGTCGCCGAACAAGATCTACAATTGGAAGCGTCGATTCTTCTACGTCAAGATCAATGAGGCTTATGTGCTCGACGTTTGTCGAGCCTATAGGGGACTTTGAAGTGCCCTCGTTGGTCTGATTTTGACCTTTTAATTTTCCTTTTTTAATGGTTCTAACTGTGTGTAATAACATTTTAATTGTGCATATCGTCATCCAGTTGGTCGCCCACTTCACCCAGACTTCCAAGCAGAAGTTGACAGGATCCGAGAATTCTCACACAAGCACTTTCCAGCAATTCTGGAGGCTTTTCTTCGTCGTAGAGCTACTTATCTCGGTAAAGGTAAGTTCCTTGTCGAGCGTGTTTTTTTTTTGGGCTTTTCCTCTTTTCTTTGTCTAATTTAGTAAAAAAAATTTTAGAACCAGAAGAAATGGACTATTCCGCTCGTCTGCGAGACTTAGCGAAGAAAAGGAAAACCAAAGCATCGGCTCGCCAAAGTCCACCAAAAAGACCTGCAGTCGAAGGAAAAAACGACGAACATGCACCTCCCTCTGTCGTGGAGAAGGCTACAGATCGCTCTAAAACTGCACCAAAGTCGAGCACTCGAAAAAGCAAATCTTCTGCGCCTCAAGATGATTCTTCTGCTCGTCGATCCGACTCTCGCAGAGTAGTCTTCTCCTTGGCAACTGATAAGCAGAAGCAAAAGAGCCGTGATGCTGTGGTCCGCTTGTCCAAGAAGTAGGGGTCGTCGAGCTTTTCTGCTCGTCCAGATTATCTGGACTTCCACTATGACGAACCGATGTTGTTCGTTAACCATAGACAAGCGTGCGGAGAATACCTCTACTCTGTGAGGAATACAGAGTCTCCTTTCCCTCCTCTCGACGAGCTGGAAGAAAAAGAAGCATATCTTGAGTATGCTCGCAGTAGAGTTCGGGTAAGCACTCAGCCATTTTCATTCTCCCTTCTTTTTCTTTCTTTTTTGAACTAATGCTCATCGTTTTATGTGTAGAGCGATGCGCTTTTGAACCAGATGATCGTCGACTACCAAACCAAGCTTGCAGCTGCTCGCAAAGCTTTGGAGAAAGCCAGAGGAACTGAGCATTTGAAAGATAAGCTCAAGATGGAGCAAGATGAGAACGCTCTTCTTCAGGCTCAAATTGAAGGCTTTAAGGACATGGTCGACGGCCTTGAAAAGGAGAACACTGGCTTGAAGGAAGATCTTACAAGCAAGGTGGGCGAGCTCGGCACCTTAAAAGACTAACTGCAGTAAATTTCAATCAGCGAGCAGGCGCTTCAAGAGTTTGTATGAGGCTCTCAAAGTCAAGTATGCGCAACTCCAATCGTCCGTCGAACCTATTTCTGCTCGTCTAGAGAGGCTCCGGCGCCGCTTAGTTTTCCTTAATGACATTAAGGGCCTGTCTGCTTTGTACGATCAATGCGAATGAACCCTTAAATGCCTCAAATTTCTTAAGGAAGAAGGTGTCGAGATTCCTCAGGACACGCTCGATCTGATGGAGGATGATTTGAGGTCGTAAGAGCTTCAAGTCAATGTCGTAGAGCCGTTCGTCATTAAGGACGAAGATCTTTTGCCAGCAACTGCTCCTGCTCAAGATGGTTTATCTGGCAAGCAACCTGAAGCCGAGACTGAGCTCGTCGTTCCAGCAGCCCAGCACAAAGACGGTCCAGCAGGTGACCAAGTGAATATAAGCGAAAATGAGCCTGGAAATGAAGTTGCTCCGACGAGCGTAGAGGCCCTCCCAGGTCGAACCGAAGACCAAGCTCAATAGATCGCAACTTTGGCTTTTGTACTTAGAAATTTTTTGTATTTCTCGGCCTTTTGTATATCTCTGTTGTAAGACGTTCGTCCGCTTTTTCCTTTCCTTTTGAAGACTTTTTCTAAACTTGTTTTCAAGTAATATTAATGAACTTCCTTTCATATCTTGTGCGATTTGTGCCTTACTACTTCATATATTTCTTCAAAGCATTTTTGCACTGTGGTTTGCTAAGTTAGAAATATGAAGAAAATTTTTAAGTCTTTGTGCCGAGTTTAGGCTCGTCTTTCTGTTGAAGTCGAGCGTCGAATTAACTTTGTGAAACACTTTAATATTTGGCACTGTGTTTTGAGGACTGAGCTCGTACAACACGTGGCACAAGGTTTTCATGCTCGTCGCTGTGTTTTGAGAACTGGGCTCGTACAACATGTTGCGAGAGACTTGGCACTGTGTTTTGAGGACTGAGCTCGTACAACACGTGGCACAAGGTTTTTATGCTCGTCGCTGTGTTTTGAGAACTGGGCTCGTACAACACGTTACGAGAGACTTGGCACTGTGTTTGAGGACTGAGCTCGTACAACACGTGGCACATGGTATTTATGCTCGTCGCTATGTTTTGAGAACTGGGCTCGTACAACACGTTGCGAGAGACTTGACACTGTGTTTTGAGGACTGAGCTCGTACAACATGTGGCACAAGGTTTTTACGCTCGTCGCTGTGTTTTGATAACTGGGCTCGTACAACACGTTGCGAGAGACTTGACATTGTGTTTTGAGGACTGAGCTCGTACAACACGTGGCACAAGGTTTTTATGCTCGTCGCTGTGTTCTGAGAACTGGGCTCGTACAACACGTTGCGAGAGACTTGGCACTGTGTTTTGAGGACTGAGCTCGTACAACACGTGGCACAAGGTTTTCAATGTTTCCGATCCGTTGGTCGTCTTTAGCTGGATTCTTTTGCAGAGGTGAATCTACGACATGTACACACAAACACATATATATATTTTTTATACAAGTGGCAGCACCGTGTTCGGTTGCCTACGTACCCTCTTAGAATGGGATCAAGCCGAACGTAGTTCTATTACAACTATTCATAAGTAAAAACACTTAGTGAAATTTCCATGTGATTACACATGTTCTCCGGGTTGTCTAGTAATAGTAACGTCGTAAATTGATCGCATACCAGCTTCGAGATATTGTTGTTCCATCCATCCTTAACAGCTCGTATACTCCGGGTTTGACGACTTTTGAGACTATGTAAGGGTCTTCCAAATTTTCACCGAGTTTTCCTGCATTTAGCTCTGTTGTATTCTCGAACACTTTGCGCAATACCAAATCTCCTTCTCCAAAATGACGGCCTCGTACTTTGGTATTGTAATACTTTGCCGCTTTTTGTTGATAATTTTGGAGCTTTAGTAAGGCTTGATCTCGTAATTCTTCGACTTGGTCCAATGAGTCACTTATCATTGCATTGTTCAACTCTTGTTGTTTTGGCAATTCTATTCTTCGTAAGCTCGGTACGTTTGCTTAAGCTGGTGCTAAAGCCTCTGTTCCGTGCGATAATGAGAAATGAGTCTTTCCTGTCGTACTTCGAGGAGTTGTTCTATATGACCACAACACGCCGTCAAGTTCATCAGCCCATCTCCATTTCTTGTCGTCTAAACGCTTCTTGAGTCCGTTGATGATGATTTTGTATGATGCTTCGGCAAGTCCATTCCCTTGTGAACCATTGTGAACCATTGTCGGTCACTATCTCGTATGGCAGTCCGTGACGGCAAATGTTGTTTTTCCATACGAACTTCCAAACATTCGTGTCCTGAATCTTTGCATACGAATCCGCTTCTACCCATTTGGTAAAGTAATCGGTAAGTACCAATATGAAACGTTTTTGTCGGAAAGAAGGTAATGGTCCGATTATGTCCATTGCCCATCTCATGAACGAATATGGCGTGGTTGCTGTTGCGAGGAACTCTGCCAGCGAATGGATGATGGGTGCATGATGTTGGCATGCTTCACATTTTGCGGCAAACTTTTCGCAATCCAAGTTCATGGTAGGCCAAAAATATCCAAGTCGTCGAACTTTTAACGCAAGTGATCGTCCGCCTGAATGATTACCTCCAGCTCCCAAATGAACTTCTTGCATTACTCGGGTAGTCTCTTTCCCGTAAATGCACGTCAATAAAGTTCTGTCAATACTTCTTCTTAGAAGATGCTCTTTATACAATGTATAGTGCACGCTTCGAACTTTTAATCGTCGTGCTGCCCATCTATCTTTTGGAAGAGTTCCGTCCGCTATATAGGCTCTAATATCACTAAGCCAATCCACATGATCTTCGATGTCTCGACCTTCTTCGGGAATTTCTTTTGTAACTTGATTTTTGTCCGTTACGTTCAAGCAAGATCCCTTTGATAAACTTATGCTCGGAGATTGAATACTTTCGACGGGAATGATTCTGTGTCGATTTAGATCTGATGTCGATGCTAAAGCGGCCAATGCGTCGGCAGAAGTGTTTTCTCCACGTGAAATCTTCATCAAATGAAATTCCGAGAATTCCTTTGCTAGCTCTTGTACCACTTTAAGATACGCATCCTTTCTTTCGTTCCTTGCGTCGAATTCTCCATTGAATTGGCTTGTCACAAGTTGGGAGTCACAATGTGCTTCCACTTTTTGGATTCCTAATGATTGAGCAAGTCGTAACCCGGCTATAAGGGCTTCGTATTCTGCTTCGTTGTTAGATGCCGCGAACATCAATCGGAATGATTGTTAATTAATACTTCCTTCGGGCAATACTAATTGTATTCCAACTCCTGCTCCGTGTGCGGATGATGATCCATCAACGTATAATGCTCATTTCTCTTTGATGTGATCGTCTTCTCGCAATTCTGGTTCTAGCTCAATTAAGAAATCCGCTAGGACTTGCGATTTTGCACTAGTTCTTCCTTTGAAGTCAATATCGTATTCGCTTAGCTCGATCGCCCACTTAGTTAACCTTCCGGATTGATTTGGACTATGCAAAATTGATCGCAATGGATGGTTAATCAAGATTGTTATGGCATGAGATTGGAAGTACGGTATCTTGTTTCAGTATCATTTAATGATTTGCTGACGTAAAAGATTGGTTTTTGTTCTCCGCGATCTTCTAGAATTCTCCAGATTTTACGGCAAAAGTGCATTTCATCGGATTCAATTTCATTCCATATTGGTTGAGAGTCTCGAAGCATGTCTTCAAATGATCCAAGTGATTTTCAGCTTTTGCTGATTTAATGAGCATGTCGTCAATATAAACCTCCATGGTTTTGCTTATTTGGTCTTTGAACATTTTGTTGACCAATCGTTGATATGTCGCACCGGTATTCTTAAGTCCAAATGGCATAACTTTGTAGCAATATATTCCACGGTCCGTGATGAATGATGTTTTATCGCGGTCACTGGGATGCATTTGGATTTGGTGGTATCCTGAGAAAGCATCCATGAAAGATAGGAGTTCATTTCCTGATGTTGCTTCCACTAATTGATCGATGCGCGATAGCGAGAAACTATCTTTTGGGCATGCCTTGTTTAGATCGGTAAAATCTACGCATGTTCGCCATTTTCCAGTCTTCTTTTTTACCACGACCGGGTTCGAAAGCCATTCGGGGTAGCGTACTTCCATTATCGATCTCGCCTTCATTAATCGATCAACTTCTTCATTTACGGCTCGAGATCGCTCGGGGCCTAACTTCCTTCTTTTCTGTCTGACTAGCTTGTATGTCGGGTCAATGTTCAATTCATGTGATATTATTTTCGTACTTATTCCTGGCATGTCTTCTGTTGACCAAGCAAATGTTGAGATATTTTGGCGAAGAAACTTGATGAGTTTGGTCTTTATGTCTATTGAGACTTCTGAGCCAATTCCAACACACTTCTTCTCGTAGGAAGGGTCGATATTGACTTGCTCGATCTTTTCCAAGATATCGACTTCGAGTTTGCGGCTGTCTTAAGTTTGTGATCATAAAGGTTTTTCCTTTGTTTCGAAGTTTGCGCTCCGTGATGAAACAAGTTCTCGCTATCTGTTGGTTTCCTCGAATGGTGCAAACTCTGTCGTTTATCGGAAACTTTAGACATTGGTGATAAGTTGATATGACAGCTTTCATTGTGTACCACGGGGTTCCCAAAATAGCGTTGTAGATGGCTGGCTTATCAATGATGTGAAATTTTACCCAAGTAATCGTTCTACCGATATAGACGGGTAACTTTACTGTTCCGAGTGTCATGGTTGAATCTCCATCGAACCCCGTCAATGGGCGAACCGAATGTTTTACTTTTATGTCTTTTAGATCCATACGTTGCAATGTCTCCTGGAAAATTAGATCAACGGAACTTCCGGTGTCGATCAATACTCGAGACACGTCGCAGTCGGATATTCTCAATTCTATGACGAGCGGATCGTTATGGGGCATGTCGAGACCAACTGTATCTTCCTTTGTGAAGCATATGTCTTGAATAGGTTCCCACTTTGTTTGCCCATCTTTGTTGATTCGGTTTTGGTGGCTTTGCGCCGTTCATGCTTCTCGTTCGTAAACCTTAATAGCTCGGACTGAATCTTTGCATGCTACATATTGATGCCGGGGCTCTTTACTTTTGTAATCTTCCTTTTCTTTATAAGGCTCCTTAATTGCCGGTTGGTTGACGAATCGATACCTCTGATCTTCCACTTCGGTAAATTTGTTACCACGGTGCAATGCATCTTCCAATGTTTGCGGGGTATTGATGTGCAAATCGTCATTTAAGTTTGAATCATCGTATAATCCATTTCAAAGGGCTGGAATTGCGACATCATCTGTCACAGTTACTTTTGATACGATAGCTTTGAATCGTTCAAGGTATGATCGTAGGCTCTCTTTCCTGCCTTGGAAGATAGAGTATAGATCTACGCTTGTCGTCGACGGTTGGATATACATCGAGTAATGTTTGAGGAATACTTTCGATAGTTGTTTGAAGCTATCGATGGAATATGGTTCCAGTTTTGAAAACCAATCTAGTGCATCTCCGATTAAGCTTTCTACGAACATCTGGCAATATCCGGCGTCGTATTCTTGAGGGGTATATTGAGCTCTACCCATTGCGATTCCGAAGGCTGTTAGAAACCTATTCAGATCTGTCTTTCCGTTATACGTTGGGCATTTGATTTTGATGTTATGTTGAACTTTAACCGCCAATAGTTGCCTTGTAAACGGTGAATTTTGCGTCCTAGATAGCATTTGATCAATTTCAGGTGCCGAACTGGTCGCGCTATGAAGTCGTGATGCCATTCTCTTCATTTCTTCTTTCATTGCCTTAATGATTAATGCTTGATCTTCTAAACGGTCAAGTGATAGATACGATGGCTCTATTGGATTGATGCGTAATTCTTGATATTGAGGTCTTTCGACATGCCTGCTTGTCGTCCGTTCTTCTTGTAACTCGATAGTTTCTTGATTTGGTCGTATATCCGAATTTGGTGATTCTTCAAATCGAACTCTTTGATGAGAGGAACGATCCGCACTCAATGGAGTATCTCTTGCTCGGGCTTCTTCCAGTGCTGCAATTTTATTCTGAAATTCTTCGAACCTTCGATTCGTATTTCGGGTTGCTTCTTCCGATTTTCTTAGAAGGGTTTGAAGAAGTTCAGGGATATTCATTTGCTCATTAATTTGGGTTGGCAAGGCCACTTGACGAATCCATTCATTTTCTGGATCGTCGAAGGGAATTTCTTCTCGTCCTTGAGACTGTTCAATGTTGATTACTCCTGTTCGTAGCGACTGCTCGTCACTGCTTCGAATTCCATCTCCTGATTCGTTGACTTCCATCTTGACTTTTTGCGTCTAGAAGAATCTCGTCCCCACAGACGGCGCCAATTGTTCGTACCGGTCTTAGTACGCTCGGCGAATACGAACGTCTTTTGTGAGTTTTGGCTGTGCCGCGATCGGCTGCTTACATATCCTTTTCAGGAATCAAGCCATTTCGTAGTTCTGGTCCTTAGGTGATCATTTCCTTCGTTGAAATACTTCGTGGGTCGAGGTCTTCGTATATCGAGTCTTTGATGACCTTCAACGACTCTTCGGTCGAATGAATTCGTCTATGACTCTTCAGTATTAGCTCCTTTACGTTCGACGAACGCTTCACCACTAGGGTGTTTAGGCTCGTCGAAGCTTCTTTACATTTGACGAACGCTTCACCACTAGGGTGTTTAGGCTCGTCGAAGCGTTGGCTTATTAAGGTTTTTTCGTTGGTGTATTCTTTTTATATTTTACGTTCGTCGATCTACTCCCTGAGTTTCGGGCTCGTCGATTCTGAATATTAGTATTTGTGCTCGTCGATCTTCAAGTGTTCTTCGTTTTCTGGGTTTTGGTTGAATGCTCTTCCATCTTCCACCCCTTCTCCCTCCCTCTGTTCCTTCAACTTAGCCTCCCTTTTATAGTAGGCTCAAGATGAACATGAGCTCGTCAGTAGAATCCAGGTGTCACTCTGCATGCAAGTCTGCTCGTCAGTGATGGACAGGTGGCGCTGAATGTGAGCCTCTTCCATTGCTGGGCTTTCTTCCAAATAGACTCTTTTTGTTGGGCCAGACTGGGCTATTCTTTGATTTGGGTTCAGCAATTGGGCTTGGTCCAATTGGCCCTGTACAGTTTAGTGTCAATACTTAGCTGATGACACTTCAAATTGGTATTATCAAAGCTTTAATAAGCTTAGTAACCATTCTAACACCACAAGAAAGTTTGGCCAGACGGTGGAAACATAAACAACTATCCGCCAGGAGGAACTAACAACCAAATAGATCTTCAAGTCTAATTTGTGACACGAACCTAAACCCTAATTATGCTCTCAAATCATTTGCAACAATCTCATACCTGGTTCTATCAACAGCAGAAGCACCTGCTTGGCCAGCAAGCTGTCTTTTCCAAGCATAAGCAACGACTGCACCATCTGGACAAACCAGTGGCATATGACGACCCCATGAGTTACTTCTTGCCCTAAGAGATTCAGTTAATACTCCAGATTCTTCCAACTTCTTTCCTGAACCAATAAATATGATTGACGCTTAGAGAATCAAAACGACCATTACATCAATACTACTGAAATCATCTATTTCTGTTTCACATGTGATGTACCAATTAAGCGGAGATCCTGGAGGTGTTGGCGCATGGAGGCGTCTTCTCTGAGGAAAAGTTGAAGAGGCACGTCGGTGTGACGAGGTTTCGAAGCAACGAACATAGCTTCAAGGATACGGTCTGCGACAAGGCGAATATCGGCGATAACCCTTGTCTGTAATAACTTCATGCTTCCTTCAAAACCCGAGAAGGAAAGAACACGCAACTGGAATTTACGTTGCATTATGTTCATTGATTGCAGGTGGAGCTTTGTCAGGTATCTCGATGCAATAATTACAGGAGATAATTGGGCGGCTTCCTCCTTAACCGATGCACTTTGATTGAACACGTGGCCTTGGGACATGTATCCATACTCATGCGCTCATGGGGACACTCAAACGTTTCTGGTTTCTTTTCTTTTCTTTTTTAATATCTTTATGGTAATCTGAATAGAAGGTTAGATGGGGTGTCCTCGATGTATATATATAGGAGAAGACTGTTTGTTGAGCTTATCTCACACAAATCTTTTCTTAAACCACTTCTACAACAGTTCTCTTTCTTCTTTGTTTTTCCTTGCTTTTTCCTTTGAAACTTTGATGGCTAAGACGTCCCAGAAGACAAAGTTTAGTTTGAGACTTCTCATTGATGAGGAGAAAAACAGAGTTGTTTTGGCTGAAGCTGGGAAGGATTTTGTTGATGTACTATGTGGTCTTTTGACTCTTCGTATGGGACCATTGTCAGGTTGCTGGAGAAGCATCTAAATCCTCAGTCTTCGATTGTAGGTTGTTTTCACAACCTTTACAGAAGTTTTTCAACCATGGAAGAGCAATGGAGACCAATATTCATTTTGAAGGAGAGAAAGGTGATGCAGGGACTGAAGCTGATGGAGTCGTTATAAGTTGCAGGACATCGTTTATCATCACTGATGATCTAAAAGTGTTATTGAACTCCATGGGTCTTGTCTTAAATTCCCTTAATGATCTTGGTTATGCTGGTTTTGATAAACTAGGGGAAATGTGTCTTGATGTTGGTTTTGATGAGGTACTTGAGCTTTTATTGACATTATATTTCTGTCTCATACACTGTCAAACTAATTAGTGATTGCTTAAATATAGGTGCTGAATTTGCTAGGGTGTTTATTCACTTCAGAAGCTCCATTGACAGATACATTCTTGAGGAAACATTGTATGACAAGGAAACGCAAAATGTTGACTCCATTAATGCAAGAAAGCAGAGTTGTTGCAAAAGGAGATGCACTTTTGACTTTGAAAGTTTTTGTTAGAAAGCTTGACAACACGATTCTTTATGCTGAGTGCAGAGAATAATTCATTGATTTTCTTTTCACTTTTCTTGCCATTCCACTTGAGTTTGCTTGGGAACTCTCTGTTGACAATGACAATTTGGGCTGTGTTGGGAATTCTCTGTTGACAATGACAATTTGGGCTGTGTTGGGAATTTGTGCAGAAGTGTGAAAGGATTGTCCTTTGAGAAGCAGAGAGATTCCACAACTTCCAAATGCATTCTTCCTCATTATTACCATTGCCGCTCACAACTTCTTGATCTGGATGTTGCTATCCAGGAAACACCAGAATACGAATTCTTGTTTTCCCCTTATGGTTATAATCAAGACCAAAACTCTAGAAGGATTAAGAAGATTGTGCTATCGAATGGTGAAAAAATTGTGAAGATAAGTTCAGTGGATTCAAATTCCAAGGCAACTTCAGATTCTGCTACTACTGGAATTGTGAAGGGAGAAACAAATTTCATTGTGTCAGATGATCTGGTTGTTACTCCTATGCACTCATCCTAAACAATTTCATTACAAAGCAAGTTGCAGATGAACAGCAGTGAAATCGAGGAGAAAGTAATTAGCATTGGCAAAGCTGAGGTATGTTGCCTCTATATCTTCTTTTGATTCCCTGATTCTGGAAAAAAATATACTAAAATCATACACTAACTTAATTGTGTTTTAGGCCACTAGCTTACTGAGAGGTCCCTGAATTACAACCTCTGCATTAACCAATGGTCTCTCAAGCTTTCTCCCAAAGATGGACATTACAGAACCAACTTAACCATCATCTAAGATTCAAAAGTCTGACACGAAAACCCTTGAACTTTGGCTGGATCCTGTAGCTTGTGTTCTTTTCCTTGTTTTTATGCAGAACCTTTGAGAACTTGTGATTTTCCTTTGTTTTCCTAAGTTTATTCGAAATGCCATGTAATATTTCGCTATGTTCCGACAAAGTCTAGTAATATTAATTTGGCCAAAAAACAATTTGAGTAAGAATTTTATCTGGTCTTTTTTGAAACATTTCTATGAAATTGGTAAATAAAAACGTGAAAAAGTTATATTGTATTTACTGATTATCAATATCAAGGTACTATTTGTATTCTCTTTGGTTACTTGCAAGTTTTTGGCTTTTGCCTGGACTGACCAATATATATATACAAAGACTTTGTCTCGTTTTTCTTAACTGCTGTGTCTGTCTCTCTCTTTCGTCGTTCGTCTACTTTCTCTCTTTAGGGTTTCGATCTCGATTTTTTCCACTGAACTTGCGATTGAACCTTCACCCTTCTTCACCATCTCAGGTTGATTTCCTCGACGTCAACGTAGCTTTCTTGTCTCGAAGAGCCCTTGATGTTGATTTTGATTCTTCGGAAGCTTTTAGGTTGATTCCTCGGATATTGGATGTTTTTGGTGAGTTTTTGCACTTGTTAGTGATACGCCTGATTTGGTGTCGTGATGCTCTCGAGAAGGGGACGAATTTGTAATGTCCAGTTGCGATTTCGTTGATTCCTCGCTTTTAGGGTTTTCTTTTTTATCTCCTGTTTGGTAGCCGAGTAAAGTTGGGGAAGGAAACTGTGATTCCGTAGATTTTGGCTCTGCTTCGGATCTTTTTTGCTTCAATTTTCGGCTTTGTTTCGCTGTGTAGAGAGAATTGGGAAGGGATTTTGAATTTGCATTAAAGTTCCATCTGGTCTGTGTTGCCTTTATCCCGCCGCTGCTAATCTCTTGCTTTTCTCATTCCTTACCTGAATTAGGCAACTTGTTTTAGAGGAAGGAGGTGTTAGCTTAATGCTGTTCATTTACCCTTGAATGGTTGCTACGATGGACTTAAATGCATCACCCCAACCTGAAGAAGATGACGAACCCTATGTGAGACATCTAGAAGACTATTCGTCGCGTGATGACCGGATAGAGTCTGCAGTTGAAATCGCAAGACGGGTACTATTGATTTTAAATACTCAACATGGATGGATGTAGCCACAATAGTCAGGACACTCTAAGAAACAATCGACTAAATTGATCCTTAATAAAATTGATCCCCACATAATTTCGTATATGCCCTGAGCCTGAGGATGAATTTTCTCATGTTTTGCTTCAGGAGCGTGAAGAGAGAAGGAAACGAATGAGATATGACAAGCCATCACATAACTCTCAACCAGTTTTCCGTGATCAATATTATCAGAATCGGAATACTAAAGCTTATGATAGATACAAGATCCCTCAAGGTGATATTCCATTACTGAATTAATGCATATGCTTTGTGGCTATTATTTACTCCAAGTATAACCTGCTTCTAAAATCTTATGGCTGAAATTGTTTTTAGATAGTATGTGTTCTTTCATTTCCCTCTAGGCCAATTCTTTAAGTAGGGTGACTCTTTGACAGCCTGTCCAATATCACAGGTTGGCTAGAGTGTCCTCCTTCTGGGCATGAGATAGGATACCTCGTGCCTTCAAAAGTTCCCTTGAATGAAGCTTACAATAATTCTGTACCTCCTGGAAGTAGATACTCTTTTAAACAGGTGATCCATAATCAGAGGATAGCCGGGAGAAAGGTAATTTGTGGAAATTGTTGAAGATATGTGTATGTATCATTGTCTATGCAATACTAGTATGTCTGTGATCTAAGCTATTGCGTATTGTCATTGACTTTTTCAGCTTGGTCTGGTGATCGATCTGACAAACACAAATCGTTACTATTCTACGACAGACTTAAAGAAAGAAGGGATTAAACACGTGAAGGTAAACACAATACGTACTGTCTACACCCATATCCTCTGTGATGGCTAGCAGATCGCTTTATCTTTAGTTTTTTTTTATATACTTGTAGATTGCATGCAAGGGTCGTGATGCAGTGCCAGATAACGTGTCTGTCAACGCGTTCGTCAACGAGGTATTTCTTAAGCCAAAATTGGATCATAAATGTTGACCTGAAGTTTTATTTCGTTCTCTTGATGTTTTGTGAAATCAACTTTATCCACTGTTATTAGCAGCTCACTAAAGAAACCTGTCTTCAGGTTAATCAATTTGTCCTAAATCTAAAACACTCAAAAAAGTTTATCCTCGTCCACTGTACGCATGGGCATAATCGGACAGGATTTATGATAGTCCATTATCTCATGCGATCTGGGCCGATGAATGTTACACAGGCGAGTATTTTCAAATTTTCTCATAGTATATGTGCATCTTATCTACCTCTTAGAAGTAAAAAATCTAATTACATTATGGTTTCCTTCAGGCAGTAAAAATCTTTGCCGATGCCCGCCCCCCTGGGATTTATAAGCCAGATTACATTGACGCATTATACTCATTTTATCACGAGATAAAACCTGAAAGCGTCATTTGCCCATCAACTCCGGAATGGAAGAGGTCTACTGAACTTGATTTAAATGGTGAAGCTTTGCCAGATGATGATGACGATGATGGCGGTTCGGCTGGCCCTGTTCAAGTAAGCTCAATGCTAACAAATGGTTGCACCTTTTTCTAAGCTTTCGTCCTTGTTAGTTAGGCACTATCATCTGCAAAGACAGCTTATTGCCATTTTTACCATCTTTTAGTGATCTTTGATAATATTGGCATTGCCTAAGGAAAAGATAATCTCTGAGATGGGCTAGGTAGGTTTTCAGAACTTTCAGAACTCAGTGAATCAATTTACCATGAATTTAGTTACTGGTGCATATTAAATCATTAATGGAATTCAAGACTGACAAAGCTCAGAAAGTGGTCATCTGGTCTTTGTGCTTTTATGGTGATTTATTTATTTATTGTTTTCTTACTACCTTATTATTTCAGGAGGAGAGCCATCAGGTGGATGTCAAGATGTCTAATGATGACGTTCTGGGTGATGAAATACCCCCTGACCAGGAGGAAGGTTATCGGCAATTCTTTTATAGGATGCTATCACTGAATATTGGGGTAGGAAATTTGAAATCTTGTTATAGGATGTTCAATCAGAATATTATGTATTTAAATATATAACTAACACTTGATGTTCATTTTCAAATTGCACTCAGTGGAACTGCCTTGTTTCTCGTTATTAGTGTTGAATTCTGTTGTTGAATATCCTTCTATTGTGATGCTACTATAGAAAATTGCTAAAGTATATATGGTTACTTGAAGTATAACATGATCTTGATGATAGAAAAGGTTTCCCTTGGCTATTAGGTAGTTTTCCATTATCTTTGAACTCCTTATAAATTCTAAAATTAGCGTACGATATGGTTTCTGTTATCTCTTTTGTTTGGATTTGTTTAGTGTGCTTTTTCTCCATGTGGCTAGGTCAACAACGATTTGTTTTCGTTCATCCATTTTTCTCCATCTCTTTTTCATTGGCGCAATCTAACATGTACTTGGTGAATTATTTTTCTCTAATCTAGGGAAGAGGATGTTCACAATTTCCAGGTTCACACCCTGTCTCCTTAAACAGGTATGAATCTCTGTTACTATTTGTAGTGCATGCAAAGAGGATTGAACTAATGCATCCCCTTAGTTTTGGGCTCACTTATTCTATTTGGTTTGCGGTACATAAATCTCAATTTCTTTATTAACCTGTGCTAAAACAGGGATAATTTGCAACTCTTGAGGCAGCGATACTATTATGCAACATGGAAAGCTGATGGAACACGATATATGATGCTCCTAACTATGGATGGATGTTATTTAGTAGATAGAAGCTTTAGATTCCGGAGGGTACAGATGCGATTCCCCTTCAAGCATCCAACTGAAGTGAGTAATTTTCCTACTTTGCTGGGCGAATAGTGTATTAATATTTGCGTAGAGAACTTGTGATTTTTATTAGTTATTTGTTTTTGGTTGCCAGGGCATATCTGATAAAGTGCACCATTTCACATTGCTTGATGGAGAAATGATAATTGATACTTTGCCAGATAAACAGAAGCAGGAGAGGAGATACCTAATCTATGATATGGTAGCGATCAATGGCCAATCAGTTGTAGAGGTTGGAACCGTCACTATTTATTTCTGTGATTGATAATGATTGGTTTGGTTCCGTTGCTTTGAATATCGTCAGAGGGACCTCAAGCTCTCTAGCTCTAGATCTGAGTATGTATTGAGGCACATCGTAAATATTGTAGCTGCCTTTACCCTCATAATAGAATCAGAAAACAAGCAGAATTCAGGCCACGCTTACTGTCGTGATTAGCTAAGTATTTGTTGTTTTTCATGTTTAATATGTTTCGCTGTGCTCATATGGAGCATCTGATTTTGGTGGCTCGTATTCCAGACAAACACTTGTACATCTTTTGTCGCCGTGTTCAGTACTCTTTGTTGCAGACAGTTAGTCTTGGCATTATCTGTTTACCAACATTCACATCTGTCAGCAGTATAGAGTAGTAACAACTTGTGTTTGGATTGCTTAATCATGTCAATCGCTATAATACTAATGAAAAGCTGTACAATTCGAAAATGGACCAGCGGCCTTTCTATGAAAGATGGAAGATGCTTGAGAAGGAGGTGATAGACCCCCGTAATCATGAGAAGGCCAGAAGTCATATTTACAGATATGACCTTGAGCCTTTTAGGGTGCGTACCAAGATTTACATTTTATTTGTCATGCCATTTCCATTATATCCTTTTTCTTGTATAACTGTCCATGGAA
Source organism: Lepidium didymum (assembly GCA_963920545.1). NCBI lineage: Eukaryota > Viridiplantae > Streptophyta > Magnoliopsida > Brassicales > Brassicaceae > Lepidium > Lepidium didymum. The sequence goes on from OY986979.1 coordinate 17,885,599, forward strand.
CTGATACATACTGTCTCATCTAGGTACGGAGAAAGGATTTTTGGTTGCTTTCTGCGGTTGAGAAGGTTTTGAAGGGTTTTATACCATCACTTTCTCATGAAGCTGACGGTCTAATCTTTCAGGTAATCATGGGAATGAAGATAATCTCTGATCTTAGACTTTAGGTCCAAAGCCTGTTGTTATACAATGCAAACATATTGGAATTTTTAGTTATAGCATAGCATATCTTGTCTTTCAATAAAAATATCCAAAATCTAATCCTCTGTTAATAGGGCTGGGATGATCCTTATGTTGCCCGTACCCATGAAGGTCTGTTGAAATGGAAGTATCCAGAGATGAACTCGGTTGACTTTCTGTACGAGCAGGATGAGAGCGGCCGTGGAATGCTCTCCTTGTTTGAAAGAGGAAAGAAGAAGCATATGGATGGGAATTCTGTTGTTTTTAGAGGTTTGTAGTGAAATCTCTGCTAATATCTTTAGTAAATAGTAAACATTGTCAATCAAAACCTATTCCACTATTTCTAAGAACTACTAGCTGCTAATTCCAAAACTGCAACAGATGATTCGGACCCTGCCGAGTACTCTGGGAAGATTGTAGAGTGTTCTTGGGATCAGGATGAGAAAGTCTGGGTAAGCATGAGGGTCAGGGTCGACAAATCAACGCCAAATGATATCAACACTTATAGAAAGGTCAGTACGTCTCTCATATTCCTTTCTTTACACACTTGATTGTATTCTTTGGATTCATATCTTCAGTTGTTGCACTATTGACGATTATTGATTGACAATCAAACTTTGCTGACAAAGTATTCTCTCGCAACCTAACAGAAGAGTTCCTTGTGTCTTTTAAGTTTCTGTCGGATTTCCTTTGCTGACAAAGGGTTTCTTGCTGTCTAATTGGTTTCTTTTGCTGACAACGTCATTCAGCTACTTTACTTACCAATAAACTCATCACTTACCATCTTACAAAATTTTGTGCCTCGGTCATCTTCCATGGCTTAGTATTGAGTTTTAAGTTTTCTTTGCTATCTGCAAACGTAACACACGGTGATTGGATTAAATCTAAACCATTGTGGATGTGAAATTAGGTGATGAGAAGCATAAAGGACAATATCACAGAGGAAGTGTTGCTGCAAGAGATCAGGGAAATCATCCGTTTGCCAATGTATGCAGACCGTATTCAAATGGATAGCAAAGCTGCGCGACGCAGATGAATCAACTGTATGTTTGTTTCTCACAATACATAGAAGAAGCAGAATCAAGGAGAAGACATGTGTGGATTGTTGGTTATGCTTTTGCTTCTCTTCTTTGCAAATTTCGGGTGCTATACTAACATTGTACGTAAGAAGGAAGAAGGAACTCTGCATTTCTCGAATCCTGGTTTCGAGTAGCTTTTAGGGCTTATTAAGAATCAAAAATCCGTTTGGCATATGTGATGATGGTTTTAGCTTCATGAGGTGTGTTTACTCTGTTAAGTGATTCTTATGTTTAGATGGAGGTGGTGTTGTAGTACAAGTAATTGTACTTAGGAAGCGATAATGTTGTAATCGTTAGTATTAGTATTTAGTGGTTCTATTTATACTTCAGAAGCAAAAGAATGGCAAACATATATTATATCATTCAGAAAGTTTCATAATTAACAAATCTTTGATCAAATATCTCCCACTCGCGTTTCATATTCCACAAACACAACAATTCTTAACGTGTGACGTTTTTACTGTTGGTAATTAAACAGCGGGCTGTTTCGTTTGTTTTACGTAGCGATAAACGGCAAGCAGTTTACTCTTCCCTGCGTCATTCGATTTCGCCGGTTGCGATCTACTCGAGCGGTCCACGGTTTCAGCTTCGTTTCATTCTCCATCTCGATCTCTCCTTTTACTCCCCATCCCAATTCCCAAAAGCCAAAACCCCGTTTTTGTTGGGGGGTTTTACGAAATCTCGTCCACATAATTGAATCAGTTCTTCGTACCTGTATCCATTTTAGTTTTGTGTCGATTGGGAATTGTCAAGTGTTCCCAGAGTGTGATCATATGAAATCTCGTGCGCAATGGTGTCTGCTGATTTGTTTGCTCTGTCTTACCTTAGCGAATCTCTCCTATGGGGAAAACAAGTTCAGAGAGCGTCAAGCCACCGATGATGAACTGGCTTACCCAGAAATGTAAGGTTTTCGATCTGTATTGAGCTGTGGGTAGACGATACAACCCCTCAATTATTAAGACTTGTTATCCTTAACTCGTATTGGACATCTGTTTCCTTGCTCTGAAGACTCTCCGTTTGGTTTCTCCGATTTAAGTTTTTCTGGGTTGTCCGTTCTGCAGTGATGAGGATGCTTTATTAAATACCCAGTGCCCCAAAAAGTTAGAGCTGCGATGGCAAACTGAAGTCACTTCTAGCATTTATGCTACACCCTTGATTGCTGATATTAACAGGTAGGATTTGCCACCATTTTTGTATGTTGATTCTGTGCAATAATCTTACTCACAGTTCAGATGTTTCCATGTTTTTTGCTGAAAGGCGTTTCTGGTTTTTATTACAGTGATGGAAAGCTTGACATTGTTGTTCCATCTTTTGTTCACTACCTCGAAGTTCTTGAAGGGGCTGACGGAGACAAGATGCCAGGTACAAGATATCTTATCTTCTTACGTTTTAGCTTTCTGAACTTTTCTCTTGTGCTGTTCTGATGCTATAGTATATTACGGACTTTGGAAAGGATACTGATGCACTCATAAATTCTAGGTTGGCCTGCTTTTCACCAGTCAAACGTGCATTCCAGTCCTCTTCTATTCGATATTGACAAAGATGGTGTTAGAGAAATTGCTCTGGCTACCTACAATGGAGAAGTGCTCTTTTTTAGGTAATTGTTTCTCTCCAACTATATACATATATTTGTTATCTATTATCATTATCCCTTGGAGTTTTGTGGTTTCATATGATACTTTCTTGTTTCCAGGGTATCAGGATTTTTGATGTCAGATAAGCTAGAAGTGCCACGTAGAAAAGTGCACAAGAATTGGCATGTGGGACTGAATCCTGACCATGCTGACCATTCTCATCCTGATGTCCATGATGAACAGCTTGTGGAGGAAGCTATGGCAATGAAGTCTTCGACCACTCGTAAGTTTTTTTTATTATATTAATATTTATGCATCAGTTTTCTTGTTTGGTGCTTAAGTTATGCTCATCTTCCGCATTATCCGCGTAAGTTACTCTGTGACTCTCACTTCTTCTTGCTGTAGAAACGAATGCAACTACCACAACACCAAATGTTACAGTCTCCACTGCCAAAGAATTTCATGGTGGGGATGCTAATGTATCATCTCATGAGAATCAAAAGAAACCCGAGAACCAAACAGAAGCTGTCATAAAGCCTACCTCAGAGCTACATAATTCCTCTATGGATGCTGGAGCAAATAGTTCTACAGCAAATGATACTACAGCTGGCACAACAGAAAAGCTCAATGGAAATGTAACCACCAATGAGGTGGATCAAAGAAAAATAAATGAAGATAAGAATGGAACTGTTATCAAATTAAATACTAGTACCGATAATTCCTCAGAAACTCTGGGGACATCTGGAAATAGTAGTATGAGAGAGACTGTAACTCAAACTGGGAGGCGACTTCTGGAAGTTGATGGCTCAAAAGAATCTGCAGAGAGCCACTCAGACAAGAAAGACAACAATGAGGGCGTTCGCATGGCCACAGTTGAAAACGATGGAGGCTTAGAAGATGAAGCAGATTCATCGTTTGACTTGTTGCGAGATAATGATGAGTTAGGTGATGAATACAGTTATGATTACGACGATTATGTTGATGAGAAAATGTGGGGTGATGAGGAATGGGTTGAGGGTCAGCACGAGAACTCAGAGGATTATGTGAATATTGACGCCCATATACTCTGCACTCCTGTGAGTTTCATTTATGTCAAAAACCGTTGTGTAGGACTACTTACTTCCATGAGAGATCTTACAGTGTCACTTTCTATCAGGTAATTGCTGACATAGACAAAGATGGAGTTGAGGAGATGGTTGTTGCTGTTTCCTATTTCTTTGACCCTGAGTAAGTTCATCTTATGTTTCCTGAATCTGTCAATGCAGAAGCATCATTAGTAGATATTGCATGCATCAACATGCATGAGGTCTTAGTATTCCCATTAGCATTTCCAGTATATTTTCGTTGCAGATTATAGGTTGGCTAACTCAATAAGCAAATTTTCAGGTACTATGATAATCCCGAACATCTGAAAGAGCTTGGTGATATTGACATCAAAAATTATATTGCTAGTTCAATTGTGGTTTTCAATCTTGAAACCAAACAAGTCAAGTGGATCAAGGAGCTAGATTTGAGTACGGATAAAGCAAACTTCCGTGCTTATATTTATTCTTCCCCAACAGTTGTTGATTTGGATGGTGATGGTTATATGGATATTCTTGTCGGAACTTCCTTTGGCTTATTCTACGCCATGGACCATCGTGGTAAGATTTCTTTTTACTGCCTGCTATTTTTATTTATTTTTGTTGATGACAGACCTGCATTTCCTGCTACTGTTTTGACCACAATGCTTCTAGCGTGAGTCAAGTTCTCACTTCAGAGAATTTCTATGTTAATGCTTAGATTTTCCTTTTCTCTGCAAGACAGAAATTTCAATCTTATTAAATTCTTTTTTCATATTGATAACACTTTTTTTGCTTCCGATATTTTCTTATGGGTAAGAGATCTCAGGACACTAAACAAGTCTTACTATCTAGATTTGTTGCACTGGGAATCATAGCAGTTTCCTTGCATTCTCGATGTTGATTTAGATTCTAAGATTATTGTCTTTTTGCAGGAAACATCAGAGAAAAGTTCCCTCTTGAAATGGCTGAAATTCAAGGGGCCGTGGTTGCAGCTGACATAAATGACGATGGAAAGATTGAACTTGTGACATCTGATTCACACGGAAATATAGCAGCATGGACCACAAAGGGGGAAGAAATTTGGGAAGCACATCTAAAGAGTCTTGTTCCCCAGGTAAACATTTACCTTCGTTTATTCTTATCAGGTATAGACAACTCTTATGAATGTACTGGTTTGTAGGAAAATCATCAGAATTCCTTTATAAAATAGTAGCGCATACGAGTTTCCATGAGATCTACGTGTTGTTACTTTTAGTCTAGTCCCTGCGTAAGACCAAACATTCTTTACCATGAAACCTGTGTCTAAATTGATCACGCCATGATCAGTGAGTGCTGTCAATCTTTTCTTCCAGGGTCCTTCTATAGGCGATGTTGATGGTGACGGACACACAGACGTTGTGGTTCCTACATCATCAGGAAACATATACGTTCTTAGTGGCAAGGATGGTTCGATTGTCCGTCCTTACCCATACAGAACTCATGGAAGAGTGATGAATCAAGTTCTTCTTGTTGATCTGAACAAGCGAGGTGAAAAAAAGAAGGGTCTGACCATCGTTACCACATCCTTTGACGGTTACCTGTATCTCATAGATGGACCCACCTCGTGCGCTGACGTTGTTGATATTGGTGAAACTTCGTACGTCACTTTTACCTCTTCTTGGCACATGCATATTTTTAGTAGTTTTGGTTTTCCCAGTGGATAGTGACCGCCAGGGTGTTTCGACTAACAGATACAGCATGGTCTTGGCTGATAATGTTGATGGTGGAGATGATCTAGATCTTATTGTCTCAACTATGAATGGAAACGTCTTTTGCTTCTCAACGCCTTCTCCTCACCATCCCCTCAAGGTAAGTTCACCCCTGAAAACTATTTTGACCAGGTTTTGCTTAACATCTACACATTTTTTCTTTTTAATGTGAGAGATTATTGATTTCACGCTATGTTCTTAAACTAATCAGTCTTGGAGATCCACTGATCAAGGAAGGAACAATAAGGCCCATCGTTATGATCGTGAAGGCGTTTTTGTCACGCATTCAACCAGAGGTTTCCGTGATGAGGAAGGCAAAAACTTCTGGGCTGAGATTGAGATCGTTGATAAGTATAGATACCCATCTGGTTCACAAGCACCCTACAACGTTACTGTAAGCCCCTCAAGCCTCAATAGATAGAACAATTATTTCTTTCTATAGATTCCTCGAAAACTAAACCAGCTGTTTTCAAATATACAGACGACGCTGTTGGTTCCAGGTAATTACCAAGGAGATAGGAGGATAAAGCAGAGCCAGATCTATGACCGCCCTGGAAAATACCGAATAAAACTACCAACTGTAGGAGTGAGAACAACAGGAACCGTAGTGGTGGAGATGGTAGATAAGAATGGACTCCATTTCTCAGACGAATTCTCTTTAACTTTCCATATGTATTACTACAAGCTTCTGAAATGGCTTCTTGTCCTCCCGATGCTCGGGATGTTCGGTCTGCTCGTAATACTACGGCCTCAAGAAGCCATGCCCCTTCCGTCGTTTTCCCGCAACACAGACTTATGATGTTAGGTACCATCTGTAAACCAGAGGTACACATCCTCATAGAACCATCTAAAGGATCCAGGGACTATTTCCTGCTAGAATTTTCGTTCTCTTTATCTGTTAAAAATCTGTAATTCGACTTTAGTAGTAGATCAACCTCTCTTGAGTTTATAAAGTTTATGCACAACTTAAATGTCTCCAAAGAGTTCACTTTTGATACAAGGAATGATCATTCTTTCCAAGCAACAACGCCATTGATTGAAGTCTTCAATCTAAACTCAAACGCAAAACTCAGTGAGTATAATTAAAGTCTTCAAACACGCCCGAATTGAGAACAATTTTACAGACAGAATATATATTTGTTTTTGGTTTTACATAAATTCTTCTTCTTCAGGATTGCTGCAGCAACGGTCTCTTACCAAGTCTCTTCATCTCTTTCTCCATGCTTCCTGTTAGCATCAGACTAAACATTTTAAGATCGCAGAGAAACGACCAAACCGGATGCCCAAAGCTAGCCGGAATATTCCCTTCAACGAAGAAGTGGCTATACCACGCGAACCCGTACCCAAACAGAGGCACCAGAACTACGAACCACCGGCTGATAAGAATTGAACACATTAAAGCTACGATGCTCGCGATTATACCCATAAAGTGCCATTTTCTCGTTGATGGATTCGAGTGTTGCATCACGTACAAAGGCCAGAACTCCTCAAAGCTTCTGAAATTCATCTTTACTTTCAAATCCAAAACCCTAATTTTTCTCTTTTTTTTTTTCCGATCGTTTTTGATTGATCTTGAGCTTTCTTTCTCAGTCGCGCTTGTGAAAGCGAGATATCTAGAAGACGAAACTTGCAAGATTTATATAGTTCATAAAAATGGAATAATACAACAAACTATTACCAAACGTTTGGGCCGTACAAGCCCACATTATACTGGGCTCTATCTAGTAGTAACTAGTAAGCCTTACATTTTTCAAAAAACGCAACGGACGAATTTATTTTAAAAAAAATCTATCGTTTCCCTCTCGTACACAGTAACGACAATTTCATCACTCAGAGAATCCGCAGGATCAATTTCTCTCTTACTAGGGTTTCCGATACTAAATTCCTCAGAAAATTAGGAATTTTTTCTTGTTTTCCCCTAATCGGAATGAAGCTGAACCAGAGATTAAAAAACTCTTGTTCATCTACGAAGGTACTTCTTATCTTTAAACTTGCTCACCAAATCTCGAGGCAAATGTATTAAACTTTTTTTTTTTTTTTGTGTCGATAGAAATATCCAAATGGGATTTGCTTTCTTCTTTCTTTCAGCTAATTCTGCAAGAGATCATCGGTTTGACCACAAAAAATGCAAATGGATTGGCGTCGGTTACCTGCAGCTCGAAATGTGTGTACTTGGCGGGATGCGTTGTGGTGGTCTATGATGTGGATTCTTGCACTCAGTCACACCTTAGTGTATCTCATCGTATGCCTAAGCCTTTGAATTGTGTAGCAATCTCGCAGAATGGGCGGTTCGTAGCTGCTGGAGAGGTATGAATATGATAGTGTTGACATTTGCTATTTACTGCAGTTAATAAGATCACTAGTTTAATGGCATGATTTTCTATAATATATGATTTCTTTCATATCGTGATTGGTTTATGGTGTTTGATTTGATTTGATGTTTTCAGTCTCCGAATCTCTCTGCAGTCTTAATATGGGACTGTGAGACCTTGGAACTTGTTTCGGAGCTAAAAGGCCATCTTTATGGAGCTCAGTGTCTTTCCTTTACACCAAAAGGTTAGTCTTTAAGGGTCTTTTTCATGTTGTTTTCTTAGTTAAGTACTAGCTGTTTCTAATGCATTTTCGTACTTTGGCCTTAGGGGAATATTTGGTGAGTGTTGGAGGATACATATATCTTTGGGACTGGCGCAAAAACTTCTTGGTGGCAAAGGTCAAAGCGAGTTCTAGTTGCTCTGAGATAACGTCCGTGACATTCTCATTCAATGGCAAATTCATTGTTACTTCCGGGAACAAGCACTTGAAGTTTTGGACAGTGAATTCTTTTCAGAGGACACATTCAAGTAAAGTAGGATCGTTAGCCTTACATGGTAAGCCAACTGATAATGGTTTTCAAAATGGAAACTCATTTGTATCAGTCATATCAGCCAATACAGTGAACTCTAGTGGAAGTGATGAACGAGCTGAAGAAGTTGTCTCAATATACGCTCTCACGGATGCAGGTACTCTCTACGCACAGTTACTAATGTGAATATGAGTTTTTGTACATTCATTCGATCAAACTGACAATTAGTAAATTATTCTGTTTTGTAGGTGTTCTGATGGTCATGAGTTCTGGAATGATTATCAAGAAGTCGGTCGATCTGTTGGTACAATTACTTCATTTCAACTTTTTCGTTGTTAATCTAGGAACCATAAGTGGATCACCTATGCTTAGCCCCATCATTTTGACATGCATACCAATCACAGTCCAGGAGCATTGACTCTATGTTTCTTACAAGCTTAGCAATAAGTTTAATTTAATTTTATGTGTTGACTCTAGATGTGCAGACAGCAGTAATTGTTCATCTTAGCGTCCACAGCCTTTTTGTCACAACAAATAATTCTTTAATGTATCCAGCTAAATTTTCAGGTTGAAAAATGTTTTGCTCTATCCGTATCCAGTCGATTAATAGCCTGCGCTTGCAGCAAGGGAGCAATCCAGCTATTTACTCCTGAAACTTTAGAATATACTGGCACAATTCAATTTTCAGATGCTAAACTCAGGGACACTGAAAATCATTCTTGTTCAGCAGAGTTAAATAATATAAAATCTCAGCCTGTTATCTTCCCGGACGCAGTTGCATGCCAGTTTTCAAGTGCAGATAAGCTCGGTGAGTGTAGAAGAACCTCATAATAGCAGTATGATGCTTTTAACAATCATCCTTTTGACAAAAAATGGAATTTTGGCTTCACAGTTGTCATCTATGGGAATCGTAGTCTCTATGTTTGGGATGTGAATGATGTGAACAAGGTAATTATTTAGTGTTTCGGTATTTTCTACATAAAGAAAGTTAGTTGAGTTGAAGTTCTTTCTAGTACCAGTGCTACTTCTGAAGTTTCCTGTTATAGCTTAGAGTACTAACTGCATATGGTAAAACTTTTCTTCCTTATTCCAGCCTACTAGGTGCTCTATGATGATATCACATTCTGCCGGAATTTGGGATATACAAAACCTCTCTTGCGGAAATATGCACAGTCCAACAGCTGCGTGTGTAGCTATGGGATGCAGTGAAGGTGTTTCATTCACTACGTGCTCTGAAGATGGAACCATAAGGTTGTGGGATCTTGCTTTCCATGTGGATCCATTACAAGCCGGTGAAAGTAGCAATCCCTCAAAACCTTCAACACAAGGGACAATGCATTTAGGTAATTATAACATACTTGTAAGTTTAAAAAAATTAGTAAAGATGTTGTAGGAATTTTCTGTTCTGGATAAGTTCATAATTTGTTTTCAATTTTGTGATTTTCACGAGCTATGTTTTTGCAGTTAGCGCTGGAATATTTGAACGTGATCTCATTGAGACATGTGGTAACAAATTTGGTTTCCGAGCATTGGCAGTAAGTGAAGATGGAAAGTACTTAGCAGCTGGTGACTGTAGAGGGAACCTTCACGTATATGATCTACAAGAATCAGAATATATATGCTTTACGGTAATCTTGATCACCGTAGTCCAGTCTGCTTCTTCAATAGTTGTTTCCATACATCCAAAATTCTGAAGCTTCTTATTGATAACCATATTGCAGGATGCTCATGAAACAGACATTCAGTCATTAAGCTTCAGCTATCCTGGACTGAAAAACATTGATTCTAAAAATGCCTCAAACAACAATTTCTTGCTTGCTTGTGGGGGAAAGGGCCAGGCGATCCACATATACGATGTCAAAAGGTGTAAGAAACAACAGCTTTGTAATGGTCTTTTGATTTTCTGGCAAGGCCATACGAACTTATATGTTCTCATTGTCAGGAACTTTGATCTTGTTGGGAGCGTTTGTGGCTCAGCTGCTGTAACTTCTGTTAAATTCGCATGTAATGGTCAGAAAATTTTAACTTCTGGCGCAGATAGGTAAAAGAGTTTTATATGCTGCTAGACCAGGATGCTTGCATATTTACTTTAGAGAAATTTACGACATGATTGTTGATATGTTGTAGGTTGCAGCTGTTTGACGTCGTCAGAAAAGCAAGTAGTGTGCGTCTTTCACCTTCTCACCTCCAAACTGTGTCTCATGGAACCATCTATGATATGGCTGTAGATCAAACATCAGGAGTTGTTGTAACAGTAGGACAGGTATTGGTACCTCCGGTGAACATTAGTACATTACCATAATTATCTCGGGCACATTCATTTAATTAATCATACACCTAACATATGATTACACAGGTCTCTGATGTTTCATTTTATGATTGCAGGATAAGAAGATTAACATATTCGACATAGAAAGTGGAAAGCTTTTCAGATCATTCAAGCAAGACAGAGACCTTGGAGATCCCATAAAGGTGCATTGAACAAACAGTTTGATTAGGCTTCAACATTGTTTGATGTTCTAGTGCTGTTATAATATCTCTTATGCAGGTCAGATTAGACCCTAGCTGCAGCTATTTGGTATGCTCTTACTCTAACAAGACAATCTGCTTTGTGGACTTTGTCACCGGAGAGTTGGTTTCTCAAGCCACAGGACATGGTGAAGCTGTGACTGGTGTTATATTCCTACCTGATTGCAAACATATGATTTCAGTAAGTTTCACATTGTAGTTTTCTGTTACTTACAACGGTAATAACGTTGGCTTCTGGATGAAGTCAAGATTAATGTCTTTTTCCTGTGGAGTTGAACCACCGTAAAAGAGCTTTCTGTGCTCGAAAGCCTTGATCTATCTTGGTACAAAACTGAGACAGAATTTTTCTTTTAAACTTTTTTTGGTGTTTATTGTCAGGTTGCAGGTGATGGCTGTATTTTTTTCTGGAAACTACCTTTGCGAATGGCCAATCGTATGATACGGGCAGTAAATGAAAATGGCAGATTAGCTCCTGAGACGTTGGCCCAACTCGAAAGTTTTAAGCAAATTACGGTTGATTTAGAGACAGACAATCCAAAAGATGCCTCATGTTCTGCAAACTATAACCCAGTAGAAGAGAACACAGATCAGATTCAGCAACGCTCCCCATGGACATCCTCATTTAAGTTTAGCGTTTCTCGGCTTCCTAAGTGGGCTCAAGCTAAAGTGGAAACATCTGGTATTGCTAGCAATTGTCAGAATTACATTTCAAACCAGGTACAAAGCCGCCTGATTTTCTGATTATAGGCAATAAAGATAGAGCGTATCAGTATAAATTGCTTTCCTAAGACCCAAAAATTCAGCTAAAAGCTTTCAATTCTTCTGCTTTTTTTATTGCTTCCACAACAGAAACATGAAGAAAGTCTGGCAAATACTTTTGACAATGCAGAAGAATGCTCTTCTGTGAATCTGGAATGCCAAACTCCCAAGCAAGGTTTAAGAATCGAAAATTCATGCCTTGGAAGCATGTCCAAGAGCTCCTGCGACACTGAACCTTCAGTGCTACAAGAAAATGCTCAAAGGTAAGAAGCTCTAGTTTGTTTCTGGTCATTACTGCAACTCTTCTCTCTATCGTAATGCCTGAGAACCACAATGACTACTTTCACTTATGGTTGTTCTCTACTGCCATAGGAAGGAAAAAACCAGCTGGAACACTATCTACAACGTGTGTTGGGATCTTCTAAATTCTCCAAACATCCAAACATCTTTCGTTAAACAACATAAACCAGAAAATTTCTGCACCAAACATTCTAATGAGTAGGGGGACATGCCTAACCAGTTTGATAACAGTTAGTCAGTGATACAACAAAGTTATAGGATTATCTCCAATTAGTTCAAATCAGTCATAGAAAAATTGTACAAAATCAGTTGTTTTCACCTTACAGATTGAATAATAATGGATTCTTTGTTCATCTTCCAAATTTGTCTACATTGACTGATATTCTTTTCAAATTATTTCAGATTCTGCTGATTTAGAAACTCTTCTTGTTAATAATACAAAGGCTTGTTATATAGTATTTTAATACTCAATGTATAAACTTTTGTTCTTCTTTTCTGATAAAGCATTTATGTATAGGGAACTCATAAAGTAATTATTTATATGATTAGTTAAATAGTTTGTTCTTGTAAATAACAAGATCGAATCTGTGACATATGCAAACCGGATCCACGAAAGTATAATGTTAAGATTTTTTGGTAAATTTTGAAGAATGCCTTTTCTGATCTCTCTTCCTTTGAGAACTACTACTACTAAACTAGCTCCTGATTTTCATGGCAATTATAGACTCACTTTTTTTTACAGGTAATACATTTGTTTTATGATAGAAATATATCTTCAACTTACATATTTGGTACTTAATAAGAATTAAAATCAACATATTAATTCATGTGCTGTTCATCAAATACTTAAATTGTTAGAATTATATTTATAAAAAAAAAACTAAACATAGATACAAAATTATTATACAGTTTTTCTGATCAAAAAAATATATCCAAAACTAAAAAGAATGTAAAAAAGTAAAGCCTAGAAATTTGTCCTGTTTTGAGTGCTTTATGATATTTTGTCTTACTTTAGTAACATGCTAAAAAAAACAGCTCCCTCCTTTATTGGGATTCCTCACTCTCATCTACATTTTAAATTCCATCAAACAAATCTCTAGCTCTCTTTTCTCATTTCAGTGTTTATGTGAGTATTATTGTATTACATTTTTTTTATCAATAACATTTGAACTCACACATTTTTTTCAAATCAACAAACTCGATAAATAGTCCATATATCTCCAAAAATCTAAATACATCTATAATACGCGATTCTGTACATATAAACTCAGGATAATAAAAACTGCATAAATAAACATTTAACCATTTTATCAAAAAGCATTTTCCAAGTTTATTATTTCTTTTCACATGATTTTCATATAAATTTTTCATCCAATATTTTTATTACCAAATTATTACAAAACTTTTATAAAAAATATTCATATGAAATGTAAAAAAAATCACATTATACATGCACAAAAATAACACATAATAAATACAACCACATAAAGACATTTATACGGACGTGTACAATAGAAATGAGAATATATGTAGAGCGTGTACAATTATTAGTTAAGAGAGTATCTGAGTAATAAAGGAACTAAATAGACTTTCGTAAATGTGAATATAACATTCTCAAGCATGTTGGGTCCAAAATAGTGGCTTTTTATGTAAATTAATCAATCTTTTTCCCAATTTTTTTTATAAAACAAAAAATAAAAGTAAAAATTGAGTTGGGTTTTTGGATAAATTGGGAAAACCAGAAAGCCTTTGATTTCTGTGAGTTGTCGAATGTTGTGGGCCTAAAAGTTTCATATTTTGATTGTCCTTTTCCAACTCATTATTTCTCTTGTAATCATTATATGTCTCTCTTTTTTTCCTTTTTTTTTGCTTTACATTTGATCCAATGTTTTCATAATTATATTCAGTATGTATATAAATTAGAACAATAATTATAAAAAAAAATTTATAATTTTATTTTTGAGTGTACCGGTGTCTTTTACTTTTGATTAACCAATTTAAAACGTTTTACCATAATATCAATGGTTTCCTTCGTTCTAAGAATTCCATTAACAGTGGAATCTTGATTGACCAGCTTTAAGTTGGTATTAAGCTGGCCTGGCAAGGTTTTTATCATCTCCAAATTTCTATTTATTAGTCCTAATATATATAGAAAAATCAATTGTGTTGTAAAATTTAAGTAGACACATATAATACAAAATGAGAAAAAAAAAATAGTACGTAAATAATCCATAAAGATAGTTATAGATGTTCAAAAAGCAAATGATTCAGTTGGCTTATTCTTGATTTAGTTAAATATGAGACGGTGAGTTTCAATCTTACCATATTCTATTTTGAAAAATTAGATTATGTATCAGATTTTGTTATCTATCTAATAGACAAAAAAATAGTATCCGTTAAAGTGAAAGTGAAAAGTGAGTTAATAATGTTGCAATATTAATTAAAATAAAATAAAACCCACATTAATGGCATTGATTGCGTGAAGTTTTAGTGGGTTAATAAGAAGGCTACCATGAGTATCACTCCTTTAAATTAATTATTACCATTATATATATATATATATATTTAAAAAAAGATAATACTCGATTTTAATTCAACACTCAAAAAAAGTGGTTAATCAGTTTCAAAAAGAAAAAAAAAAGACACTAATACAGAGTAAAATAGATATTGATGAAACAATGATGAATATATAAAAATACGTGTAAACTAGTTGCAGGATTCTCACCCACACGTCCACACACAAATATACATATATGTATATAATTTTAAGATTGCTTATAAATGAAGAATGAATAACAAAAATACGATAATTATTATACGGTATAAGAAAATAATACGAGAAAGAATGAAAATGACGTCGTTTTAGAAGAAGAAGATTTGCTTCCCATGCTTGAGACATTCACAGGCCCGTACGTACCACACCACAACACTATTTATATATTTATATATTTCCAAAATTAATATTCTAACACCAAAAATAAATAGTTATATATATGCATCTATAATATAAAATTAAACAGATCAAATTGACTGTTTTTGGTGGAGCAAACCGAAAAGAAACGAAAATAATTAAAATAAAGGAAAGACAGAATTGATCAGATAAAGGAAAAAAAAACATAAAGTTAAAGCTAACAAAAAAAAAAGCATTCGAATAATGCTCTCTTTCATAACAATAACTTTCAAAAAATACTTGATCAATATTTTTTTATTTTTTTGAATAAAAACTGATCCATCTTCATGCAGATATCATTTAAAATGTTATTTGATTATTATTATTTTTAAAAAATTATTTATGATATCTTGTCTTAATTTACAACCTCTATATTTTGTCTAAACTGTTGGAATGTCGAGAAGATTAATTAAGAAAAATATATAAATAATAAAAAGAAAAGAAAAGGAAAAAGAAAAAGGAAGGAGAAGAAGAGAAAGCGAAAGGAGAGAGTGTCTTTGAGACAGGAAATTAGGACTCTGATACCTCCGAATCTTTTTCATTCATTTTTTTATTATTTAATCTAAATTTCAACTAAAAGATTTATTGGAATTGCTTTCATTTTAATGTTTTGAAAATTAAAAATTTTTGTATGAAAATTAAAATTAAATTAAATATATTTTATTTTATTTTTTACTCTAAAATATAATTGGTTCAATTTAAATTTTATACAAAGATTTTTACTTTTCAAAATAACAAAATAAAAACGATTGTTAATTTTGAGGATTAGATTAAAATTGATTTTGTTTTGTTGCTTTAAAAAGTATAATTTTTGTATAAGATTTAAATTAAACCAATTATATTTTAGAGTAAAAAACAAACTAAAAATATGATTGGTTTAATTTCAATCTTCATACAAAGATTTTTGCTTTTCAAACACCAAAACGAAAAAAAATTCAATCAGACTTTAAATAATAATTTTAGTTTTTTTAAAAAAAATTGTTACTATGTATATATTATTTTCCTTTTCTTACTTAATTTAATTATATAATATTAAATTCCATTAATTCATATCATTTTCATATTACAA
Source organism: Lepidium didymum (assembly GCA_963920545.1). NCBI lineage: Eukaryota > Viridiplantae > Streptophyta > Magnoliopsida > Brassicales > Brassicaceae > Lepidium > Lepidium didymum. The sequence continues at coordinate 17,901,690 of OY986979.1, forward strand.
CTCAAAGAGAAGATGTATTTTTCTTTCTTTTAATATTATTTTATGTTAAATAATAAATTTCATGGTTAAAATTTGTATTATTTTTAAATTTTATAGAAAAATTATATCTCATTATTATTGTTTATAAAAAATATAATATTAATTATAATAACAAAAAATAGAAACATATTAAATTTTGGATGACAATTATAAGAGAAAATACTACAAATTTGTTATGGAATTTAAATAGTTTATTATATTTTATATCTATATATATTTTATATATAATATGCATTTCTAAAATATACCTATTTCTTAAAAACTTAAAATTTTATTTTCTTTGTTTTTGTACGTTTCATTTCCATTTCCATGTAAGTTTTGAATTTATATTTAAATATATTTTATTTTTGATAATAAAAAAATCAAAATATTTTATTTTATTTTTTATTGTATGTTCAATATGATCTACATGATTTGTAAATGATCTGCATAATCTGCATATCTGCATTTTTTTTTTTTTGCATTCACGATTCAAAATCTTTATTATTACTATGATTTAAAGCAATAATTTTTAGTAGTTGGTTTACTTGCTATAATTGATGTGATTATTGACATGATTATTACCGTATCAAGCAGCTCCCTATCAAATTTTTAAAAATCATGTATTAAATTCTTCATTAAAAAAATAAAATTTTATTAAAAATTTAGATAAACAATATTCACATGTTACGATCTATACACATAAATATATTCAGATGCATTTCATGTTTACGCATTCAATTCAATTTTTTCGATGCTCGATGAATTATTCAATTATGATTTTTAAAAAAATATAATATGTACTAGTTCATTGAATAACACTAAATAAATTATATTTTAAAAATAAATAAATTAGACAACAATTTTTTTTGTTTAATTAAAAACTGAAACATTTGTGTTACTTTTGAATTTTTTGTCAAAAGCCGTGTGAAATTTTGATTTTGATTTTGATTTTTCTTTTTAAATTAGTTAAAATAACTTTTGACAAAGCAGGCTGAAAATCCACTTTGCCACCGACCCAACAAGTAACGGGTTTATATTTACATGAGACAAAATCAGACCATAGGGTCAATTTCGTCATTTCATCTTCCTCCAATTGGGATGCTCTATCCACTCAAAACATAATAATCACTTCATTTTGTAGCAATGTGTTTTAAGTCTTAAAAGGTTTTATATGTTTCCTCTTAAATTTAACATTTGGCTTATATGAATTTAATAAAGTTGGGCAAATTACATAAACACGTTAAAACAAAAAATATTTTATTTTATTTTCATTAAAAAAAAACAATTAATTGAGTTTGTTTTAATTTATTTTAATTTTGTATTTTTAATAATCTGGTTTTGTTTGGTTTCTCTTCATCTCCTTTCTCTTTCAATTACAAGATCAAGTTTCAGAGACAACACTTCTCTAATCTCTTTCTCTCTAACCTCATTGTTGTCTCTATTTCTCTCACTATAAGCAAGACTAGACAGTGATGACGATATAGTATGAGTAGAAGGAGGATTACTCACCATTTTCCGTCATGAATCCGGCAAACGATCCTGTCTCCGCCGCATCTGCTGCTTTAGTTCCGCCTCCACAACCTCCGCAGCCTCACCGTCTCTCCACCTCTTGTGACCGTCATCCAGAAGAGCAGTTTACTGGTTTCTGCCCCTCTTGTCTCTGTGAACGTCTCTCAGTCTTAGATCAGAGCAACAATGGCGGTGCTTCGTCTTCTACTTCCTCTCGAAAACCTCCGACTATCTCCGCTGCTGCTCTCAAGGCTCTCTTTAAGCCTTCTGGGAACAATGGAGGAGGCGGTGGAAACAACAACGGAAATGGCCGGGTTAAACCTGGATTTTTTCCGGAGCTCCGTCGTACGAAATCGTTCTCGGCTTCTAAGAATAATGAAGGATTTTCCGGCGTGTTTGAGCCACAACGTAGGTCTTGTGACGTCAGAACTCGAAGCTCTCTTTGGAACTTGTTTAGTCAAGATGAGCAACGAAACCTTCCCACTAATGTCTCCGGTGGTGAGATTGAGGTTGAGCCTAGGAAATCTAGTGTTGCGGAGCCTGTTTTAGAAGTTAACGACGAAGGAGAAGCTGAGAGTGACGACGAAGTTGAAGAAGAGGATTACGTTGAAGCTGGCGACTTTGAGATTCTGAATGATTCCGGCGATGATTTGGGGGAAAAAAGCGACGAAATTGTTGAAGAAATTGAAGAGACTGTGGAAATGGAGAAACCGGAAAAGGCTTTAAATGAAGAGGATTTGAAGCCAATTAAGGATTACATAGATCTTGATTCTCAAACGAAGAAGACATCGGTGCGACGGAATTTCTGGTCGGCGGCTTCTATTTTTAGTAAGAAGCTTCAAAAATGGAGGCAAAATCAGAAGATGAAGAAGCGGCGTAACGGTGGCGACCATAGGCCAGGATCAGCCAGATTACCGGTGGAGAAACCGATAGGTAGACAGCTCCGGGATACTCAATCGGAGATTGCTGATTACGGATTTGGCCGGAGATCATGCGACACAGACCCCCGATTCTCGCTTGACGCTGGAAGATTCTCTCTTGACGCCGGAAGGTTCTCCGTCGACATCGGTAGAATCTCACTTGATGACCCTCGTTACTCTTTCGATGAGCCGAGAGCTTCTTGGGACGGGTCTTTAATCGGACGGACACCATTTCCACCCGCTGCGAGAGCTCCTCCTCCGCCGTCAATGTTCTCAGTGGTGGAAGATGCACCGCCTCCGGTGCACCGTCATGTAACCCGAGCAGATATGCAGTTTCCGGTTGAGGAACAACAACCGCCACAACCTGTGGATAATCCAACCAACGGTGTTGCATCCGACCCGATTATCATCCCGGGTGGGCCAACCCAAACCCGAGACTATTACACTGACTCATCATCACGGAGGCGCAAGAGTCTGGACAGGTCAAGCTCCATAAGGAAAACAGCTGCAGCAGTCGTTGCTGATATGGACGAGCCAAAACTTTCAGTGTCGTCAGCTATATCAATAGATGCTTACTCAGGATCACTGAGAGATAGCAACAATTACGCCGTGGAGACTAGGGAAAACGGGTTTTTCCGAGAACCGGCGACGATTATCGGCGAGAGGAAAGTGAGTAGTAATGACAATAACAAGAAGTCGAGAAGGTGGGGAAAATGGAGTATTTTAGGACTTATTTACAGGAAGAGTGTTAACAAGTATGAGGAAGAGGAGGAAGAAGATAGGTATAGGAGATTAAACGGCGGAATGGTTGAGCGATCGTTATCGGAGTCATGGGCGGAGCTAAGAAATGGAGGTAGTGGAGGGCCAAAGATTGTGAGGAGTAATAGCAATGTGAGCTGGAGGAGTACCGGTGGTGGGTCAACGAGGGAAGTCAACGGTTTGGAGAGGAATAAGAGTTCAAGGTATTCACCTAAGAATGGGGAAAACGGAATGTTGAGATTTTGCTTGCCAACTATGACAGGTAGCCGGAGAGTGAGTAATGCTGGAGGAGGGGCAGGCGGTGGTGGTGGCGGCGGCGGATGGGCTAATAGTCACGGCCATTCTATAGCAAGAAGTGTAATGAGGCTGTATTAATCAAAAATTGTTCATTGGATGGTTTAGGGGTTTAACTCTCTGAAGTCTGAACCTTTTGTCTTTTTTGTTTTGTTGGTTTGGGTTTAATTTCGGTGCAATTGGTTTACTTTTTGTATGTTAAGGGGGAGGGGGAGGGCATTTTCAAATGATCACTTGTTCACGTTGTCTATTTAACCGGAATAAACTGTCTTTAACCATAATAAACCGCCTTTAACCGGACTTCCAATTAAATCCTTTTTAAGCTTGAAAATTACAGTTGCTAATGCAGATTTTCCCTTTTGTTGACCGTTATATCGCATTTTCATATAATTAGTGTTTATTAATCACAGCTATATAAATTCTCTCTTGTGGCTAACGAGAGCAGCTTTTAAAAGCCCAAAACATGCCGGATAACAAAGAGATCTAACGGGCACCTAAAACTCTCTCATGGTCGTGTTCCCAAAGTCGCTGTCTCACAAATACGTTCTTAGGTTATTGAAATCGGAGAAGAACACCCGTGCTGCTTTTGCTTTATTCAATTCGGCGACTAACCACCCAGGCTATGCACACTCCGCCGTCGTCTTCCACCATATCCTCCGACGTCTCTCGGAGGCGCGGATGGTTACCCATGTCGGTCGAATCGTAGAGCTAATTCGGTCACAAGAATGTAAGTGCGACGAAGATGTCCCTTTATCGGTTATTAAAACCTACGGAAAGAACTCTATGCCCGAACAAGCTCTGGATGTTTACCAACAAATGCAGGAGATTTTTGGGTGTGAGCCTGGGATTCGATCGTTTAATTCTCTGCTCAATGCGTTCGTGGTTGCGGAACAATGGGTTAAAGTCGAGTCCTTGCTCGTGTACTTCGAAACAACGGGTTTGGCGCCAAATCTGCAGACGTATAATGTTTTGATTAAGATGTCTTGTAAGAAACAGCAGTTCGAGAAAGCGAGAGGGTTTCTTGATTGGATGTGGAAAGAGGGCTTTAAGCCGGATGTGTTTAGCTATAGCACTGTGATTAGCGATCTTGCGAAAGCTGGAAACTTGAATGATGCATTGAAACTGTTCGATGAAATGTGTGAAAGAGGAGTGGCACCTGATATTACGTGTTATAATATTTTAATTGATGGGTTTCTTAAGGACAGAGATCACAGGACGGCTATGAAACTGTGGGAAAAACTGTTGGAGGACTCTACTATTTATCCGAATGTTAAGACTCACAACATCATGATTAGTGGTTTGAGCAAATGCGGAAGATTAGATGATTGCTTGAAGATATGGGACAGGATGAAACAGAATGAGCGAGAAAGAGATCTATTTACATATAGCAGTTTGATACATGGGCTGTGCGGGGTGGGAAATGTTGATAAGGCCGAAAGTGTGTTTAAAGAGTTGGTCGAAAGTAAGGCCTTTATTGATGTGGTTACATACAATGCTATGCTTGGTGGGTTTTGCCATTGTGGGAAAATTAAAGAGAGTTTGGAGTTATGGAAAATCATGGAGCAGAAGAATTCAGTTAACATAGTGAGTTATAACATTTTGATAAAAGGGTTGATGGAGTATAGGAAGATCAATGAAGCAACGATGATTTGGAGGCTTATGCCTGCTAAGGGCTACACAGCTGACAACTCAACTTATGGTATACTTATTCATGGGTTATGCGTGAATGGTTACGTAAATAAAGCCTTGAGGTTTGTGCAAGAGGTAGAAAGCAAAGGTGGGCATCTGGATGTTTATGCATATTCATCAATTATAGACTGTTTATGTAAAGAGAGAAGATCAGAAGAAGCATTCAACTTGGTTAAAAAAATAAGTAAACATGGCGTGGAGTTGAATTCTCATGTCTGTAATGCATTAATTGGTGGTCTAATCCGAGACTCGAGACTTGGTGATGCTTCCTTTTTGCTGAGAGAGATGATGAAGAAAGGTTGTCGCCCGACTGTTGTATCTTATAATATTCTTATTCACGGTTTGTGTAAAGCAGGGAAATTTGGTGAAGCATCTACCGTTGTGAAAGAAATGCTTAAAAACGGGTGGAAACCAGATCTTATAACTTACAGTTTACTCTTGGACGGTCTTTGTCATGACAGGAAGATCAAGTTGGCCCTTGATTTGTGGCACCAATTTCTTCAATCAGGTCTAGAACCCGATGTGAGGATGCATAACATTCTAATACATGGCTTGTGCTCTGTTGGAAAACTTGATGATGCAATGACTGTCGTGACAAATATGGAGCATCGGAATTGCTTTGCAAATCTAGTAACCTACAATACCTTAATGGACGGATTCTTCAAAGTAAGAGACAGCAACAGAGCCATAGTGATTTGGGGTTACATGCACAAGACGGGTTTGCAGCCTGATATCATATCCTACAATATCGTACTGAAAGGGTTGTGTATGTGCGGCAGAGTGTCGTATGCTATTAAATTCTTTGATGATGCTCGAAATCATGGCATTTTTCCAACTGTTGTCACTTGGAACATTCTTGTTCGAGCTGTCGTGAATCGTTAATGTGATTAATGAAGGGAAGCTTACTCTGTTGCATGTTGCTGTAAACTCTCCAGAGTTCAATTTGACTCTGGATTTGATCTCTGCGCCAGCCCATAGCTTTCTGTGAGGAGGTATAATGTTCTGAGTTCTGACCCTAGATCTTGGTTTTGGAAGTTGAAGTATCGGTGCTTGGAAGTGACAAGAGGTAAATAACCTGATGAACTAGCTTTGTACATACATCAAAAGCATATAGGTGATACACATTGGTTTGAATGATTAGAGCAAAAGATCATTGAGATCTGACATTGTGTGATGCAAAAGCTTGAGGTATCAAACCAAAAGTGATAAGTTTCCACTTTGGGTCTATGCCATCAAGTTATATTCATCTCTTTCGATTGTTACAGAGTCCATTTCCGTGTGTTCCCTCCTTCATTCCTTCTTGATTCCCTTTCCCTTATCTGCTTCTGATAACAATGTCTGCTCGTAGTAGAATTGAGTGAGCAATGGGATGAGAATAGCTCCAAGAATAGCTACTTTCCTCCAATCCGGTGCAGAAACAAAGGAATCAGCAATTGCGAGAACCACGACCCCAATTAACCCGAGGTAAAGATTCCTTCTTGCCTTTGATCCTGCACTTTCTTTGGTAACCTCTTCTATCTTCTCAGTTTCCTCTTTAGCTCTCTCCTTATCCACTGGTTTTTTCTCACGTAAGCTCTTGAAAAACAATCCTTCATTCCTGTCTATCTCGATCTTCTCCTCAAACTTAGCCAACTTATTATCGTTCTCCTCTATCTCCAATCTGTTCAATCCCGCAGATTCCTCAAAAGCTTGCATCTTGCTCTCGATATTCTCAAGTATCTGCTCAATCACCCCCACAAAAAACGATATCAGCTAATCAAACTTTATGTTCCTGCAAGATCATCGAGCAAATCACAATCTTTGAAAGCTTCTGACTTTACTTGATTTATAAAGTAAAGACGGTTCTTATGGATCAAGCTGCATCAGAGAATCAAGGTAAGCCATTGAAACAAGACATTCTACAGTTTATAATTGCCCAGTGAAAGAACGACAAAAGTTTCAATCTTTCAACAAAATGTTATCATTTTAATTTGATACAAACCCTTGTGCTTGCTTCGTCAAGGTCTTTCATGGCGTCTTCTCCAACCTTGTCAAACTCTGCATTGGCTTCTTCAGCAAACTTGGTGAGATAATCTGATCGTTCATCTAAGAAATCCGTTAAACGGACCTTCGATGTCTGAAGCATGGCGATCCTGGCTAAGAGTTCTTGTCTTCGAGTATCGCCTTCAGGTTTTGGAGCGTCGGGATCAGAATCAGAATCTGAAGTTCCGTCTCCCGATTTTGAGAGACAAAGAAATTGGGCTCTGGAAATGGAATGTCTTGAGGCTTTGAAAAGAACATGTAAGTTTGGTGTTAAGATTGTCTGAAATGCTTGAAGTGAGTTCATCATCTTCTTTGTTACTGAAGAAGACTCGTTTCAGAGTAACCTCTCGTTCTTTAATTTAGTTTACGCATTATCCAAAACCAGTTTTGAGTTTTAGATTATTTACACAAAAGACCCTATTTTTGAGAGATTATTACAGATAGTCTCTTACTTTTATTTGGCTCTGTTTAGTAAGATGCATAAGCATAATTCAGCTTACAAAATTTATTGACGAATATCACTAAAGTCTTAAATAATGGTTTCAAACATGTTTATTTATTACCTATCTTATCCGCACGTGTTGACAGTCTGCCAATCAGACAGAAATAGAAAAGTAAAATGGATTAGTGACACACAAAAGTTTCTTAATCGAACTTCTAATTATGTGATTTGGATCAAAGATGAGCAGATTCAGATTATCAAGCTAATAGAGAAGAACCCCTATTTACGCGCCTGCTAAGTTCCAACCAGAGTTCTACCAACAGGCGGGTTTTCGGGTCGACCCGAAAAGGTTTTTTTTTCCCCGCTAAAAATTTGATTTTTTTTTTCTCTACGCAGCTTCTCGATTTCTTTACTTCACGACGACTGTTTTCGTTTGGATGCTTTTTTTTTGTCTCATGGTTAAGTGGAGTCGATTCCTCAGTTGTAGTTCCGGCAAGGTTTATTTTTTTTTGTCGGATTGTAGTCTGAATCATGTATTTACGAGATCTCATGACGCGTTCACTGCCCATGTTCAACTCTTTCAACTTGGTACGTCGTTTGAGGTATTCCACGGATTTGGCTGGACGTGATTTACCCAACCATGATCAGATATATCACCGTCTTTTGGAAATTTGTTTGGAGCAATGTAAATTATTTAAGAGTCGTAAAGTGTTCGACGAAATGCCTCATAGACTTACACTGGCCTTGAAAACTGGCAAATCTGTTCATTCCAAAAGTTTAACACTTGGAATCGATTCAAAAGGGAGGTTAGGGAACGCTATTGTGGATTTGTATGCCAAGTGTGCCGAAGTTTCTTATGCTGAGAAGCTCTTCGACTCCCTTGAAAAGGATGTAACAGCCTGGAATTCAATGCTATCGATGTATTCCAGCACTGGGCAACCAGGAAAGGTCTTAAGGAGTTTTGTATCATTGTTTGAAAATCAGATCTTTCCAAATAAATTCACTTTTTCGATTGTTTTATCAACCTGTACCAGGGAGGCCAATGTAACATTTGGCAGACAGATCCATTGTAGTATGGTAAAGATGGGTCTTGAATGCAACTCATATTGTGGAGGGGCTCTAGTTGATATGTATGCTAAGTGTGACTGTATCGGTGATGCACGACGAGTTTTCGACGGGATTGTGGATCCTAATACAGTTTGCTGGACATGTTTATTTTCTGGCTATGTGAAGGCTGGTTTGCCAGAGGAAGCCATCATAGTATTTGAAAGGATGCGGGAGGGAGGCCATCGGCCTGACCATCTCGGTTTTGTGACTGTCATAAATACATACATCAGTTTGGAGAAGCTAAAGGAGGCACGTGTATTGTTTGGGGATATGCCAAGCCCAGATGTGGTGGCATGGAATGTAATGATTTCAGGGCATGGCAAAAGAAGTTGTGAGACTTTGGCTATCAAATATTTTCTTAATATGCGAAAATCTGGTGTTAAATCCACCCGTTCCACCTTAGGAAGCGTTTTGAGTGCCATTGGACTTGTAGCAAATCTTGATTTAGGTTTGGTAGTTCATGCAGAGGCTATTAAACAAGGCCTTGCCTCAAATATCTATGTTGGGAGTTCTTTGGTTAGCATGTACTCAAAATGTGAGAAAATGGAGGCTGCTGCAAAAGTATTTGAATCTTTGGAGGAAAGAAATGATGTCTTGTGGAACGCGATGATAAGGGGTTATGCACATAATGGCGAATTCCGCAAGGTTATGCAACATTTTATGGATATGAAATCCTCTGGTTATAACATTGACGATTTTACCTTTACAAGCCTTTTAAGCACTTGTGCTGCATCACATGATCTTGAAACGGGAAGCCAGTTACACTCAATCATCATCAAGAAGAAGTTAACTAAAAACTTATTTGTAGGAAATGCATTAATAGACATGTATGCCAAATGCGGAGCTCTTGAAGATGCAAGGCAAACTTTTGAGCAAATGTGCGATCGTGATAATGTATCTTGGAACACAATAATTGGGGGTTATGTCCAAGATGAGAATGAGAGTGAAGCTTTTGACTTGTTCAAGAGGATGAATTCGTGTGGTATGGTGTCTGATGGATCTTGTTTGGCTAGCACACTCAAGGCTTGTACCAATGTTCATGGTCTTTATCAAGGAAAACAAGTTCACTGCCTGTCTCTCAAATGTGGCTTAGACAGCGATCTTCATACTGGTAGCTCGCTAATTGACATGTATTCCAAGTGTGGAATCATCGAAGATGCACATAAAGTTTTCTCTTCTATGCCTGAATGGAGCATTGTGTCCATGAATGCCCTAATTGCAGGTTATTCTCAGAACAATTTAGAAGAAGCTGCAGTTCTCTTTAAAGAAATGCTGACGACAGGTGTTTACCCATCTGAAATCACTTTCGCAACCATTATTGAAGCTTGCGATAAACCAGAAAATTTAGTTCTAGGAACGCTATTCCATGGTCAAATAATGAAGAGGGGGGTCTCATCTGAAGGCGAATATCTAGGAATTTCTCTTTTGGGCTTGTACATGAATTCACGTAGAATGGCAGAGGCTTGTGCTCTATTCTCAGAGTTATCAAGCCCTAAGAGTATTGTTCTTTGGACAGGGATGATATCAGGGCATAGTCAGAATGGTTTCTATGAGGAGGCTTTGAAGTTCTACAAAGAAATGCGTCAAGATGGTGCTTTACCTGACCAGGCAACATTTGTCACTGTTCTTCGAGTGTGTTCTGTCATTTCTTCTTTAAGAGAAGGTAGAGCGATCCATTCTCTTGCCTTTCACTTGGCTTATGACTTGGACGAGTTAACCTCTAACACCCTAATAGACATGTATGCTAAGTGTGGGGACATGAAAAGTTCATCACAAGTTTTCGATGAAATGAGGTGCAGAAGCAATGTTGTCTCATGGAACTCCATGATCAATGGATATGCGAAAAATGGACATGCTGAAGATGCCCTGAAAATCTTTGATTCCATGAGACAATCCTATATCATGCCGGATGAAATCACATTCCTAGGTGTTCTTACAGCTTGTAGCCATGCAGGGAAAGTGTCAGATGGTCGGAAGATCTTTGAGATGATGATTAGTCAATATGGTATTGAAGCTCGTGTAGATCACGTAGCTTGTATGGTTGATCTTCTTGGGAGATGGGGTTATCTTCAAGAAGCCGATGACTTCATAGAAACACAAAACCTTAAACCAGATGCAAGACTATGGTCATCTCTTCTTGGTGCATGTAGGATCCATGGAGATGACGTTAGAGGAGAAATTGCTGCTGAGAAGCTCATTCAATTAGAACCACAAAATTCGTCTGCTTATGTTCTTCTTTCAAACATATATGCCTCACAGGGACGTTGGGAAAAGGCTAATGCTTTGAGGAAAACCATGAGAGACAAAGGAGTCAAAAAAGTACCTGGATGTAGCTGGATTGATATGGGACAGAGAACACACATGTTTGTTGCAGGAGACAAATCTCATTCCGAAATAGAAAAAATCGAGACGTTCCTTGAAGATCTTTATGATTTGGTGAAAGATGATGCCATCATCAATCCTGATATTGTGGAACAGGCTTCTCTTGATTGTGTGTAATAACAAGGAAACACTAATGGTGGGCAGCTTCCGGCCGTAGTTGATTTCATACAGATCTGAAGATCACTATATCAGTTCACCAAATCAGATACAAAGGTAGAATTCAAATTGCATACACAGAAGACCATGTTTTCTCATACCTTTGGTGTTGTGGACCAAGTTGTCATCTAGCCAAGAAAACCATAAGGCTTCATTCTGTGTTGCTCGAGTATTGTCAAGTAACTGGTTTTGTGTGGTGCCGAAGCTTGAGGTTTTACAGTGAACGTGACTGATTCTATCATTTTTCTTTCCACCAAGCATGGCTTGAGATCACACTCGAAGTGAGGGAGGAGAAGGAAGCACAGTACATACACGTACCTAACATGGCAAACACAAAAGGTGATTTAGTTTCCTTTGTAATTTTGAACAGACACTGTATCTGTATTGTTACAGTGAATCTTGTTTGTCGTTTGCAAGATCCTGAACATGGTGTTCTTACAAAAGTAGTTGGCGATATAAAGGCAAAGGTATGATGATTATATCCATTTCATAGAGTATAATACAATTACTGTATATAGTAGAAGATATTGAGTTACAAGTTTCAATTTTTACTGAGTTTGTTAAACTGACCCACTATTTTATTTCTTTTACATTTTCACCCCAATGTCTTTTATGTCACACTCATAACACACCTACCCATAAATAGTCTTCAAAGTCTTCCATTTTCTGAGCTTTCGTATTTCGGTATCTGGTCTCCTCTAACATCTCTCTTTCTCTCTCATTCTCTTCACCGTAATTTCAGACAAAATATGTCACGACGAGAATGCAAAAGAGTAAGCTTTAATCCGAACCCAGAAGCCACAGACGAACCCATATATCGAAAACACGATGGATTAAGCTCTTCACATCACAGCCGGAGAAGAGTGGTTCTCGTCGGAATCTTCAGTTTCAGTCTAAGGAGCTCACCGGCTGCAAGGAGATTGATCCAGCGTATTGGAGCAAGAGTCGCTAAAACACTGCGTTTTATATCATTCAGAAGGAATACTAGTGATAAAGCGTCATCATCGTCTTTGTTATCTTCTTCATCATCGTCTTCTTTGTCAATTTATATGAAGAGATCAAAGTCTGTAAACGAGACAGAGTCTCACAGAGCAGAAGCTATTGAAGACTGCATTGAGTTTTTGAAATCTTCTTCTTCTTTGTCGAGTTCAAACTCTGTCTCAACGTGGTCATCGTAATTTTGACCTGGTTTTGATTTGTTGTAAGGTTAAAAGAACTGAGAACAGAGCATTAATGTATAGAAGTGTTTGAAATTTCTTATTTTCAATTCATTTTTTCAAATGGTGACTAGAAAATACTTGTTCTTGGTCTTCTTTTCAGGATTCATAAATCAATTTTGATATTATCTTGCAGTGTGTGAAAGCAGTAACGTTAATATTAATAAATGTCATGAAGTGGGAATATAATAAGAGTTTCTGTAACGACTGAAAAAACAAAAGAGAGGAAGTCAGGTTTAAAATTCAAAAGGAGAGGTCGACATCAATGGACCATAGACAAGAAAGCTCATGGGAAATCCGCACTTTGCTTTCTCCTTTTTTTTGACCCCATTTACTTAACAATCATAATTATTATTGATTGGTAAAAGAAGAAAAAACATAAGGAAAGTTCCAATAAATCTCTTGAAAGAAAAACACAGAGACAGAATTAAGTATGATGATAAAAAAAGTTTTAAGCGTTTCGGAAATTGTAGGTCCCAAAATCTGACATACCAGAAAACAAAACGCATAAATAGAAGTAAAAGAATCCAAAGAAAAGCTTACACGTGTGAAAATTTGTGGAAATTGGAATGCACACTAACAGAAGGTGCAACAGAAGGTTTCATTACATTGGCAAGAAAGCAAAACATAAAGAAAGATTCTTCTTTGTCTTGTTCAAAAAGCTAAACATTTCATTTCAAAACAGAAGAATTAGGTTGAGTAGGTTGAGAAGGACAAAAGAGTAGCTGAGTATTAGCTATGGAAACTTGCTTTGAAAACTAAAAGATAGATAGATAATCATTACAAGTAGTTGTTTCTGCAATGTTAACTCTTCAAAAGGGTAAAACATGGAGATCGAGAGATCATTAGGTCAATAAATACAATGAAGATGACGAATGAAAGTGAAATTATTCCCTTCTTTAAGACCTTTAACCACATTAAAGCTTCCAATTCAGAGATTGTCTTTGAACTGTAATATTTCTACAACTAAAACCGAACATAATTTCTTGTCAACAATTAATGTCTTTACCTTAACTTCTGTCTCTAAAATGGCTCATAGATTAGAAAGTCCCAAACTTTACAAAGACAAAAAATTTCAACCCATTTACAACAAAAGAGGTCTCTGGTGAGGATAAAGTTTCAATCTTGATCACAATTACTCAATGGATATGAGGCCCGAGAAACTACAAGTTTCCCAAACCTCAACACCTTCCATGAATTCCCGAGAAACAAAGAGTCGATCACCACCAGCTTCAATCTTCGATATCATTCCTCTCTTTGAATCTTCTTCCTTGTCTACAAAGTTTCTTCTGCGAATTGGATCACCACTTGTCTTCTCTTTTACACTTGACCATACTTCCAATGCACCACCTCTCGCCGCCAACACTTGCTTTCTGTAACAATGTACCACGCTGTAACCGCCTCCGTCTCCGCCACCGGCCTTCCACGCTCCGGGATTCTCGTCTGACCTATATACCCATGGGTCTTCACCTAATTTACGAAGGTCTGCCATTCCTAAATCTCCTGATTTGGAACATACTTTGAAGATGATTGAATCTTCAACGTCCACGTCCATGTCAGCTAATGAGTCTCCGAACCTGCTGCTTCGTCCCGAGCCTGGCTCGTTCGTTTCCCATACGATGTTCCTGGACCTCGGGTCCCAAATTCGGATGTATCCTGAGCATCCAAACACTCCGCGTTGAACGGCGGATCCGATTAAAAGACCTTTCGTTGGCACCCACCGTAGTTTCTCCGGTACACTGGTTTTAGCAGAGCTTCCAGATAGCTGACCAATGACGGCGGCGACTTGGAGAGTGGATTTGTCAATCTGAAGAACACTGTTCTCTCTGTGCAGGCAATCAAAGGATGAGAATACTCCATCGGCTGAATCGACAATTGCCGCAACCCGTGCTTTATGGATCCTCGGATCTTCCGGATCCGTCCAGTGAGTAGATCCGACGTATCGACCTGACGAGAGATCGTAAAAGTGAAGCCCCGACGCGGATCCAGATCCGATTGCAGCTGCTTCACTCCACACACGGCAAATTGATGTGATATCATTAAGATGTGTACGGACGGTTCCAGCATGAGAAAGACTCCAATCGTAGACGGATATCTGACCACCGTGAGCGATCCATAAAGAAGCGTCTCCGGCAGTGGCGGTGAAGGCGGAGGGAACTCCGTCAGCGGCCGGTACTATAGTGGAGACTAGAGACGCATCGCAACCTAGTAGCGGAGGGGGTAACATAGCTGATTTGAGAAGTGATTCGACGCCGTAATACAGAGCCTCATCAAGTAGCTCTTGCTTGGAGAAAACACCGGAGGAATTAGCTGGTAGTCGACCAGTACGGAGGAGACTGAGAATGACGGCGAAAATTTCCGGGTCACGATCAATGAAAACCGGATTGGATCCATGAGAGGTTGGAGTCGAAAGAGCAGCTAGAAGAGAGTCTGGGCAGGTTGATTGGATGGTTGATGCGTTGGTCTCGAAGATCTCGCCGCCGACGTTGAGCTTCACGCGCTCGTTGCCATCGGAAACCATCACAGTCCGGTTCGAGTTTCGATTTCACCTTGAACCGTTTTTGCCAATTGGGCTGTGGGAACAAGAAACGTAATTGTAGCTGATGACGTGTCAAAATTAATGGGCCTGGGCTTTTTCTATTATATATTTATCAGCCTTACCCAACAAAACGAAAAACAATAAATCCTGATGGGTTCTTTTGTAGAAATTAATTAATAAGGGTTTAAATTGGAAAAACTATAAAGGTTGAGGGTTTCATTATTAATTATAGTTTGGCAGCTACTTTACAATGAATTTTGGGTTGTCTTCTTCTTCAGGAACTTTCTCTTGCTCTTGAATCGGTTGAAATGGAATGAGAAAGCGATTTCTTCGCCTTTTTGCTAATAAATCCGAGTTCTCATGAGGAAATAAAAGATCTTTAAGCTAAATTAATAGGTTCTTCAAATTAATTTTCAAAGAGTGGAAGAGTTTGTTTGGTTGACAAGGGACAAGTGGCTATAGGTAGATGAAGATGGACGGCAGTTCTTGCATCCACTGCCACCTCCAGTTGTGGAGATAAGAAGCAACGGGAGGAAGATGAAGATCCATAGCACAGGAGATCAGAGGAAGCTCAAATGAGAGATCCTTGAACTATTGTTGCTGCTGTTTTGGGTCAAGTTTCTCAAATCAGATTTTGGTATATCACTTTTTAGGAAAAACAAACGTTTCGATAGTAAAAAGCTAAATTTGGCTAATGAGAAGAGGTCTTCCTACTTATACTGCAAGAGCATGACCAAGAAAAACCAAGTGTTCTCTACGCAACCAAAACTAATGCAATGTAGTAGCAAAAGGAACCACTGGTGTATTAGGCTAGTAGATACATATCAGTGCCTTGTCTGCCAAAAAAAACGAACAATACATTGTCAAACACAGAAGAATTTGAAAAGGAATAATGGATGAATTCGGTACAAATAAGATCGATTTACCTTTCTTTTCTTGAATTTTCCTCCCCTTCGTGCTGGCTGTTCACTATCCTTATCTAAAAACTTGATTTCGTCGTAAAAACTCTCAGTTAGTCCAAGTAACCTGATTCAGTTGAACATGAGTGCATATAAGGATCATATCAAATATCAGACACTTCAGTTTCCAACTAAAGCAAAATCGTACCCGCTGCTTGTTTTCAAGCGCTTTTCTCTCTTCTTATCTTCTTTAGTTCGAGGTGCCCGGACAAAGAGCTCTTCTTCTACCTTTTGCTGCCTTTCATACTGTGCTATGAACCTCTTCTGCTCCCTGCTCTCAGCTCCATAAAACTCCCTGATCTGTTTATATCCATTCACCCATTTAGCTCAAACATTAGATTAATCGTTACCCATATCAACTGCAAAAGTAATATGCTTCCAATCAACCTCTTCAGGCTTATCCTCAAGCTCATCCAACACATCTTTCATGTATGTATCTTCAGCTGTTCGTCGGAAAACTGTTTGCTTTTACCTATGATTTGCAAAAGAAAGTCAGGATGTCGTGTAAACCTCATTGTGTGTCTTACTGGTAATGGCAGATGCAGTCCACATACCAAATTTCATACCTTTTCAGTCAGAGCCTCTACTTTGGTCCTCACCACATCAACGAAAAAGTCAAAATAAGTGATCTTTCATTCGGTGGGAAAAGGTCAACATTTTTAGACATACAACGAAATCAAATATAAATAAGTGAAGGGAGGTTCAAATCGAAACAGGGTAAGACTAAGAAGCAGAGCTAAACATGGAGTTTCTGAGAATTCGATAGACGAGACGACAAGCGGCGGCTGCTAAAGTGTAAGAGAAAGCTTTTTCAAAATTAGTTCGGTTAACTTGGTTTAAATTAAACCGATTAATAGTTTTAGGTTAATTAACTTAATTTGAACCGGATAGTTCGGTTATCCATTTGGTCAGTTTGCATGAATGGTGCTTTCAGTGCTTCAATTTGAAGCACATAGGCTCTTCGAACACTTACATTACACCTCAATTTACAGTTTTAAACCACGGATTTTCCATCGGTCAAAACCCAATTCTAAGTTGTAATCGACCAATATTTTTATTTGCTCCAAAAGCTATGAATCAACCGACCATCCTGTCTCTCTAAACAAACATCAACCATGGGTTCACAAATGTGCAAAGAGATACCAACCAAACAAATTTTATTGCCAGACACAAGAGACACAATAACTGGACAAGTTCAACAAGACAACAATACCAAGTCTACTTAAGCCTCTTGATACACTACGTGTTACTTCTTACTTCATTACCTCTGCTGATCGACTCAGAGGTTACTTCTTGGTTGCCAGAAGAAGTGCAATGGGTCACATGCCATTAACCATTCTCTTCATCTCGGCTGATCTTCTGGGATCCGATTCTTCAATTGCTCTCTCAGTCAGCACATGTTTAATACGGCACATTGATCTCCTAACCTATATAAAGATGGAGAAAAAGTTTGGCATTCGTGAATAATAATCTCCCCTAGTGATAAAGAACAGAGTGCTTAATGTTTTCAGACGATTTAAGGAACACAACCATTCTTGCAAGAAAATATTCATATATGTTTCCATAAGATTTGAAAACAACTTAAGGGAACTGAGAGTTAAAGCCAACCTTGTATTACCTTTGGAATGCGCTCAGGGTTTGGAAACTGCATGTTCTGGGCTTGAAGCATCTGACGCTGAGTCATCAACATGTTTTTTTCTTTGAGAAGAACGTACCACAGCTTCTGAAGATCATCCCAAGACTTGAGGCGCAGTTCTGAAGCTTTCCAACCTCGACCTAACACCAAATGACAACAAATTACCCAAAACCCTTCAACAACTCTTAATCTAACAATCCATAGTTCCAATAATTTCATAGCATAGAGACTGAAATGTGAAATTTTTCCCAATAGTTTGAAAGGGAGCAGAAAACAGTATTCAGAAGATACAGCTTTAACACATCAGATTTGATGGTTTCACAGACAATAATCAATCTATGTAGAAAATCCCAAACATGAAAAATAAATTTGAAATGAGATAGGAATGCACCATAGACAACGGGTTTATCTTCGTCCTGGCTTCTGTCAAACTCAAAGAACTCTTCCAGAGGGTTTTTAGCCGTTCGAATTGTCGAGGCTGCAGCTGCTGCAGAAGTGGACTCTGATCTCGCCAATGCAACCGCCAAGAATCTCCTCCCGAAAACTCTCGTAAGAAACATGATAATAACAACGCGTGCGAGGTTCCAGTTATACAATATGACCTATGATCATCAACAACAACAATCAGAGAACGAGAATGGGACTACAAAATGGTAAAATCTGATGAAAGTAAACTCAGACTTCCAAATAAGTGAAGGGAGTTTAAAATCGAAACAAGGTATTAGAGGTCAAAATCCAGAAAAAAACCACAGGAAAAGAAAGCTAAGAGTAATAACTAGGGTTGGTAAGTTCACTATAATCGTTACCTAAACAAAATCTTCAAGAAAGCCTTGAGATTCTAAACTCTAAGATGCGAAAGAAACAAGAGATAAACAAACCCAGAATCAATTTAGCTATGAAACATACAAATGAGCTCACTTTCCAATACTCTAGAAGCGGATCAGATTCTGAACGAATGATAGTGAAACAATTGTGTACCTTGAATTGGCGGGCAGCTCAAGAGGCAAGGCCCTCGGTGACGGAGACAAGCGAAGAAGAAGAGAAGTGCTAGTGTTTGTGCGCTGCGTTTTAAGATTTCTTTCAAACGCAGCACTTAATGGGCCTGAGCTGATGACGTATCAAATTAATGGCTCTGGGCTTATCTCTATTTTATATTTATCAGCCATACCCAACAAAACGATAAGTCCTGAGGGGTTTATAATAATATTAATTAAAACGGGTTTTAATTGAAAATATCAAAAATCTTGAGGGTTTCATTATTAATTACAGTCTAGCCAGCTACTACTCTACAATGGAATTAACTTACAAAAAAAAAATATATATCTTTACATTGCAGAGACAGTCTCACAGATTATACAGTGATCTGAAACAAGTTTATCCATGGCACTTCCTTGTTCAATTTCGAATTTTACTACCAAACTTATTCCATAGATGCAATCCATAGCTTCTCTTCTGCATCTCAAGCACCTTAACGTTGACTCTCTTCGAATCTTTCTCTGTTCTTGGAACCTTAAAAAGCTTCTCAATCTCAATCCAATTCACTGGATAAAACGCAGTAGGTCTCATAATAGTGAAGTTATAACCATCGATTCCTCCCACAGCTCGAGCCACACGAGACACAAGATACGGTCCATTATAATCCCAAACGTTTCCATTGAAAGTCAACGCAAATTCTTCAATGGATTTGAGCAAGAAAGGATGATTCTTATCAAAGATCAAAACCGCATTGTTCAATCTTGTCCAGTTTCTTCCAACTGGTTCGAGAGATTGTGCACCGATTACATTCTTTAGAGGTTTAAAAATCCTCCCTAAGGTTATTTTATAATCTAAATATATAGGTAAAATACATGTAGTATCAATTCGATTTTTCTCCTGTCAATTTGGATTTAGTTCTTATTATCAAACATTTTACATTTTAAAAAAGTTTAAGGTACGTTTAACCTTTCGAATTCTATTTTATTTCGTTTGTATTTTAATTAATGTAATGCACAGCTACATAATCCCTTATCTAAATCAATAATCTTTTTTAATTGTCGAATTTTAATGATTCATAGAATTTTCTCGTACTTTTTATGATTTTATTTTTGTTATAAGTACAAAGCAATTATCAATTTGTCTTTTGCTATGGTCTTAATTTTTTTATTACATTTACACATAATGTAAACAGTGAGACTCGATCTCTAATTGTGCAAGTACGCATATTTTTAGTGGAGTTGCGTGCATGGTCTTAGTTTTATAGCTTTGATAAGTAATTGTTGTTTATCAATATGCCGTCTTTATTGTAATTTTAATTGTAATAAAAAGTATCTATATCAAATGATAAAGGTTTATGTGGTTTGTATTTGACTGATAAATAAAACGTGAAGTGTACGTTGAATTAATTTGTGGTTGCTATAACGAAGAAAGAGCTTACAAGATTAATTAGGATTATACTTTTCTAATCCTTTTCGTAGAAAGTAATTGAATTAGAAAATAACGCGATGAATTGAAAGGTTAAATAAGTGCAAACTTATGGAAACATCTTGATGTTGACAATTTGAAAGCATAGTTAGGTACATAAAATCTGTGTCTATTATTATACTTATCTCATTGTTCTCGATGATTAGTAAGTCAAATAATATTTAATTATTAATCAATAATTACGAGAATGTTGCAGAGCGTGTTGGCCTTTGGCACATGGTGCAATGTCAAAATAACTACATCATGATGAATTAAGCATAAGCTTCAAATCCAAAACACTTTTATTGAATTAATATTTGGTTCACTATACATAATATAATCCAAGATATTAATACATCAGAAACTAATCAATATACTCAAGAATATAACTGTACTCTCTACTAGTAAAAGAAAAGAATCATCTAGGAGCCACCTCTGTGATGCTTTGAAAGGTAATATTAGACGTGGACGTTGAACCTTGAGGATTAGCTGAGCTTTTACCTTTGTATGAGCTATCTTGTGAACTGCCACCTCTTAGACCGAGGCCACGGTGGTTGCGTCCTCTGTTGGCACCTCTGTAGACACCTGGTTCTGTTAAGGCAGCCTCGTTGAGGTTTAGCTCTTTCCTGCAAAGCATGTCCACTACTTGTTTCATGTTTGGTCTCTTCTGTGCTGCGGCTTGAGTACAGAAAAGAGCCACCTTGATGAATCGAGTCACTTCGTCTTTTGGGAACTTGGTTAGATCCGGATCCACACACTCTAGTAGTCTCCCTTCTTCTCTCAGCTTCCATACCTGAGAAAGACAAACTTTGATATTCGCATTTACATGTCATATAACTGGAGGATATACATTGTGTGTTGAAGTATGATAGCTTTTAGCTTTACCCATTCAACCAGAACCATATACTCATCTCCAAAGGCGGATCTGCTGCTACTACCACCACTTATGACTACAAGCACAAGTATCCCGAAGCTATAAACGTCTGCTTTTTTCGTCAATTGACCAAGAAGTGCATATTCTGGAGCCAAGTATCCCCTACAATCTCAGTTCATCAGCTGAAAGGAAAAACGAAAAAATTTGGTACCTTGATGAAAACTATTCTTACACTGTTCCAGCGACTTGGGTACTGACATGAGTGACATTGTCTGGAAAAAGCTTAGCCAGTCCGAAATCACCAATTTTGGGAGTAAAGTCTCGGTCTAGTAAGATGTTACTCGCCTTGATGTCACGGTGAACAACCTGAGGTTCGACTTCTTCGTGAAGGAAAGCTAAACCTGAAGCTGTCCCAACACAAATACCAGCTCTTTTGGACCAATCAAGCGGTACATATTTACTCCTTGAACCTGAAATCACTCAAACAACATCAGAAAAACAGGACACAATTGGACTTGGTAGAACGAGAACACAATAGTGGTTTGTGAAACCAAAAAGTTACCAAGCAAAACACTAGAAAGACTGTTGTTCTCAAGGTACTCATAGACAAGAATCCGATTGTTCCCTTCAATGCAACAGCCAATGAGGTTAACAAGGTTAGGATGATGAATGTTGGATATCAAATTAATCTCAGTTAAGAACTCTCGTGTCCCTTGTTTAGATTCTGCTGAAAGTGATTTCACAGCTACTTGTGTGCCATCTCTCAAAACTCCCTGCAAGATTCAGAATTTGTTCTCATCATTCACAATAATATCAACAATTTCAAAAGCAGATTTGAGTTTAAAGATGGTAACAAAAGTCATGGTTTCTCACCCTGAAGACAACTCCATAACCACCACCTCCAATTCTGTTCGTTGGATGGAAACTATCTGTTGCTGATCTTAATGAATTATACGAAAAGACCCTCACATTGTCGGTGCAGATATCTGATTTATCCAATTAACAAAACAGAGAAGCTTTTGTGAGAGATCACCAAATTCAACTTCCATGATCTAAAGCAAACTATATCAAAGAGAAAGTAACTAAATCGTTAGGTCAACGATTATCAAATTCTACCGATTCCTACCACAGAAATGATCAAAACGGTAAGATAACTTGTACAAGGAAGCAAAATTAAGAATAGAAAATTTAAATTTAAACCCTAAAATCATGAAGAACATCATTATGATCCATCTGTATATACCTTCAGCTTCTTTCTGTCCAAGACGATCACTTCCTTTGCACATATCAAAAAGTCCGAAGCAATTATAACGCATCACAAAAAAACGAAGAAAAAACCAACAAAAATCCTCTGAAGAACAGAGGAAAATTTACCAAAGGAAGCTCAAATTCAAACCCAAACAAAAGAAACAATCAACAACAAATGGGTTTTACAGATTATGTAATGGAATTTTCTCTCAAAGAACCTCAATTTTGACCCAAATCCTCGAAACTGAATCTGGAATTGTAGAGAATAGTAAGAAGAGGATTATGGGTTTATTTGAAAACAAAATGGTAGTGGAGGAAATCAAGTATGAGGAAATCAAATAGAGAGAGATAATGAGTTGGGTATTGTGTGGGAGTAGTTTTCAACGTTATCGTGAGGAGGTCAATTAAATTGTGGAGGATCCAAAGCAAAGCAAACCCAGAACTCATGAACAGTGAAAACTCTTAAAGGTATTGCTATATTTAATTTGTTGTTTTTGTTCGGCTGCTACTGCCTCCTGCGTGAAAGTGACTTACGAAAGCGATAGCTACACGACGAGGCTTTTTATTTGTTTTTTTTCACACGACGTCACTATTTAAGTCTCTCCTTGATTGCATTTTTTATTATTTTGTTTTCACTTCCTCAATTATATTCTTCTACTTAAAACAATTTGTAGTTTCTCATAGTCTCTTTTGAGAGCAATGGGTTTTGATGAAATCTGGATTACATGGGTGATGTACTCGGTCACACCTGTGTCATAGAAGCATTAATTCATTGAAGAATTTGATTGAAGGTATCAGATTTGGAGTGAATTGTCCTTCTTTCTACTATTTGTTTCTCGCATATGACTTTCTCTTCCTTTTCAAGGCAAACTTACAACAAACTGATTCGTCCCATCGGGTTTTAAGCGAATACTCTGCTGCGTTGGTCCAAGTGATCAATTTCAACAAATCATCTATCTCTTTTGGTGCAAAGGTTAAACATGAGGCTCAGTTATCGATTCAACAAACTCTTGAAATTATGAACACAGGTGGAACTTAAGCTACTTGGGACTGCCTGAGTGCTTTAAAGGATCAAAGAAAGAGATACTCTCCTTCATTCAAGATAACCTAAAGGCCAGACTGTCGGGTTGGCTCTCGAATGTTATCCCAAGGAGGAAAAGAAACCCTCCTAAAAGTAACGACCTTAGCAATGCCTATACACACAATGTCATGTTTTAGACTCCTTGAAACATCGATTAATAATCTCACTTCGACAATGTCTAGATTCTGGTGGGATTCCCAGAAAAATACATTGGAAGATATGGAGTAAGTTGTGTATACCCAAGCAATTGGGTGGTTTAGAATTCAAGGATTTAGCATGCTTTAACCAAGCCCTTTTAGCCAAGCAAGCGTGACGGACTCTTCATCTGCCAAATAGCTTAGTCGCTAACCTCCTTAGTTCAGATACTTTCCAAATGGTGATTTTGTCTCTGCTGCCCTTCCAGCAAGACCCTCAATCGGCTTCAGGAGCATTCTATGGGGCAGAGATTTACTCATGAAAGATGTGAGCAAAATGGTTAGAATATTAAGTCTGGATTGATAACTGGGTTAATGATGGTGAGATGCTTGTGCCCTACACCAAATAGACATTGTATGACCCCAATTTGAGGTTATAAAGCATGATTGATGACTCAGGTATGAACTGGAATATGCCTAGATTGAGAGAGCTTTTCTACTATCACGATATTCGAATGATCTGCAAACAAAAACCAATTCCACGACATGAAGACTACTGTCTTGGCAGCAAAAAAAATGGTTTGTTCTCGGTCAAGAAAGCTTACTGGTTAGCCCTCAAGGATGAATTTAAAGCTCTGTTTTCAGAGTCATTGTTCCAGTCATCCACTCTTCTGGTTAGGAGCAATGTATGGTCCTTTAAAACAATGAGCAAAATCAAAGCCTTCATGTGGAAGGTTGTTAACAATGCATTACCAACTGTCGACTCCTTCTTGGCAAAAGGAGCTAAAATGGAAAACTTATGCCAAATTTGTGGTCTGCAAGGTGAATCAACAAACCACATATTGTTCACATGCACCATTGCGAGACAAGTATGGCTATGTCAGGGATCCCAAAACCCCATAATGGATTCAATCCGGAATCTATTCTATCAAACATTCAGCACCTTACCTTGGTTAAGAACCGCTCATCGATTTCTGACTTGACTAGAGCTTCAATCCCATGGATACTTTGGATATTATGGAAAAATAAGAACATTTTTCTTTTTAAAGGAACAATATTTCAGACTATGGAAACCATCACAAAGAGTCGAGAAGATGCTGAAATTGGAATTCGGCTCAGGCAGAAGTGAACGTATGTGCTGATCAGCAACCATATCATCAACCTCGATGGTCCTTCCTCCTCGTGATTGGTTAAAGGGCAACATTGAATGGTCCTGGCTGAAGAACAAGAGTCTTGCTGGTGCTACTTGGGTCCTAAGAGACTCGCTGGGACGAGTTGTTTCTCATAGCCGCTGAGCCTTTCACACAATTGGCAACTATTTGAGGCCAACTCTAAAGGAATCATTTGGACTGTTGAGAGCATGATATCTCTCAGAGTTGATAAGATTATATTTGCAGTGGAAGACTTAACTTTCATGAATGCTGCAACAAGACCTGACCCTTTGCCTTCTTTCCGCGCTTTTACAGAAGAATTCAAGTCAAGCTTACAACATTTTTTGGATTGGAAAATTATTGTGGAGAAGCCAAAAGCTAACAAAGGCTCTTCTCTCATTGCTGCCAGTGTAACAAAGGATGATCGTCGACAATCTTACATCGTCGTTGCTTTCCCCAAGTGGCTTCACGAACTGTTTGAGAATGAGAGATGCAATGCTTCTTAATGCTCTGTTTATGGTTTTGTTTTTATGATCTGTACTTTTTGGTAGTTGAGGTTGGTGAGAGGCTTAATGTCTTGATATTGATTCTCTTAGTGAGAATCAAACCCTCTCCTGTAACTAAAAGGTTTGGCGAAATCAATATTATTCGGTGAGAAAAAAACAATTTGTAAGCCAATCTAAACCATTTGTTTCATAAATATTATAATTTTTTATTATTCGGTATAGATGTTTCGTGGATAAATCATAAAAAATTCAATGTATTACTCAAAATTAGGTTGTATTGCTTCATAGGAGTCTGTCTCCTTTAAGCTTTCTTGTGGGCGTGGTCTAGCATTCTCTCTCGAGATTACAAAAGTGGAATTCGTAGTTGACTACTCCAAAATGATGGAGGATCATGTGAGTTGGCAAACTTTTTCTCCCTATACTAAAGATTTTGCAAGATTTATAAGCCTCTACCATTTTTTCTCATTCTTTTTGATCCCTAGATCTTTGAACTATTAAACTAATTGTTTGTCCCAGAATGTTATATGGCTTTTGAGGAATGAGTGTTTTATAAACTTTGCACCGTAATCATTGGTTCTTATTTCGTTTTGATTAATACGAAATGAGTTAAGTTAAATAAGATAAAAGTTATAATTTTATATATTTAATTAAAAAAATTAAATTTCTAATTTTTTCTCAACTACATTACATTATTAATTAGGTATAGAAAATACATATTTTATATTCTTTTGTCACAATTTACTTAATTGTCTTTTTTTTTGGTAATTCAAAAAAATCTGAATAATTCTTCTCGAGTGGTGCAATCTACATATAAATTCTAAATATTCAAATAAATCGAAAATATAAATTCATATTCTTATGGAATAATCAAAAAAATATAATTTTTTGTTTCGCACGGAAAAGAAATCGAATCTGGAAATACGTTAACATACCAGTATACCAGTCCCGTTCTCTACCACTAGGTCGATTTGTTCAACTATCATTTATGATCATCCACTTTAGCAAATCACCTTTTAAGAAGTATGAAAGGTTCATACCTAAATATCTATTACGAGCGATAGAAAAGATATGTTGACCAAACTACACGGCACATTAATTTGACTAAGTTTTTGTTTTTTATTTTCTATATAACGTGAATGTATTACCAAAATAAAGGGAGGGTTGATAATTGATTACACATTTACATAAGTTTAGCCTAACAATTTTTTTTATTGTCAACATTGGTCTAAAATTATTCAGTCCATTAGTAAAATTCCTATATATTGTCTAACGAATTTTTATAACTAAAAAAATATAAAAGCAAAAAATCATTCTAAAAGATTGAAAAGAGATGTAGCTTGGAAGAAAAATAAATATATAAAGTTGATTACATGAGTTTTCCTTTTGCAAATTCGACGATCTAGTAGAATATCTCTATTTTGACAAAAGTTCTTGTCTCCACTCACACCACATGTATCTTTTATTTTATTTTTATTTGTCAATGTTTTGGAAAAAAGACAAAAAAACAAAAAACGTCATCAACTACTGTTTACATGACGTCATCAACTACTGTTTACATGGCGTCATCAACTACTGTTTACATGACGTCATCAATACGCATGAGAATCTACGTCTTCACATTGCCTTTGTTGTAAAATTGAATTTACGATTGGCACATGCCATCATCGTTTCACTAAAATGAGCCATACCTTATTTCTTATTTGCCTCCGAAAATAGAAAACTGGAAATGTCCACGTGGTTGTCAGAGACAAAACTGTAAGAAAAACTGAATTGACTGATGTTCGTACAATTTACTCAAGAATAATTAATCATTTTAATAAAATGGGTTATAGTATTTGATGTAGTTGTGCGCATGTAGTTACTTGTTTTTATGCGTGAAGACGTTGCAACGATTCCCAAATGTACACGACTTGTTCTTCGTATAAATTGACACTTGTATAAACCTAACGAAGGAAGTTATGAAGAGGTCTTATGTTGTTTTAGAGGTTTTTCTTGTTGGACCAACGATTTAGTTGTTAAAGCTTTTTGGCTTAATAGGTTTAATGTTGGTTATAAGTAAATGAGAAATGAGATTGGGCTTAACAAAGCTTACAAATAAAGTTGCTTAAATTGTTCCAAAGCTCTATATTACTAAAAAAAATTTAGTTGCATATGTATATATATAGTGTTACATATGTAAACTAGTTTAGAGAATATGAAAAAGAGAAGAAAACCTGCTAAGCCCGCACACTCTGCCGTCGTACCGTGTCGGTGCTTGGGGCTTGGGGAAATGTGGGCCTTCGGCCGTGCGTATTCTTTTTGGGCCAAATTTTTAAGCCCATTAAGAGAATTCTCTTTGAAAAAAGACTTAAGTTTTATCCGAGACTAAGTCTTAATCAGGTCCAAGATACGCTCCACGTGCTCCTACCTCGCGATCACGTTCAAGAATATGCTATGCATATTTGCTCCACGTGCTCCTACCTTCGCGTTCACGTTTGAGCATATGCTCGACATATTCTGAACTTGGCGAGCAAGTCTCTTCCTCTATATAACACGAGCTCCTCTTTCATTATTCACACGTTACACAGAAAACAAAACACAATTTTCTCTTATGTTTTGCATTAAGTTCGAGTGTAGAAGTAGACAATCGGGTTCATAGATTTCGTTTGTTGTTGTACCATCGACCGGTCTCATTCACAGTGATATCATGGGACTCTCAAACGCACTCAACCGAGAGCACTACAGGCGTTTATTGAGTTAAGGTAACGAGACAATTGTCTCAACTCTGTGATTTGCTACCTTACTGTTTTATGTTCTTATCGTTTATAGTTCTTGCATTATCGCTTAAACTTGATTCGAGTTTATAGGTTTTACATTTTTTGTTTCAAAATATAAATTGTTTTGTAAAACCAAGACAAAAAGTGAATTAAAAGTTAAAGACAAATTTATTTTTTCATATTTCCTTTTATTTATTTTTTCTTTTAATTCACTTTTCTTAATTAGATGCTAATATAAAATAACAATTTTAGAAAAAAATACAAAAAACAAAAAATTTCTTAATCTATGTACATTCAAGCAAAACAACTTATATTATAAAACGGAGGGAATATAACACTAGCACGAAAACCCAGAGGGAATATAACACTAGCACAAAAACCCAGTATTTTTAACATGTCTCTACTGCATCCAACATTAGACTATCTACAATGGTGATGTTGAAAAAAAATTTCAACTATTGAAACCTCACAATGAGAGTGTTGAATAAGTAAAAAGTCTACATGGCCATTTTGTTTGCTGAATATATTGAACATGTTGAGAAAAATAAAAAATGAATAAAAGTGGGACATATTTGTGGTTACGAAAAATGGATGGGAGGAGAGACAAATAAGATTACACATGTGTCAGTGTTTCATTTGTTGTTCAAATTTTTTTAGATTTTTTTCACCCTTATTTTTTTTTTTTTTTTTTTAACATCATAATAATTATTAATGAGATAATACATAGTCTTCAAGTAGTACATTAGATATACATCTTGGTATATAATGAAAGTTTTCCATTTGTAACAAAGATGTATGTGATCTTGCTAATCCATCCGCCGCTTTATTGCTTGTCCTATGAATCCATTCAAATTTTATATCTGAAAATCGACCTCGCCAATGTTGTACTTCCCGTATCCATGGGTATAAGCCAAAGCTTTTCCTTTCTTGTGTTAAGAACTTGTATAAGATTTGGTTATCACCTTCAAATATAATTTTTCGGTAACCTTTAAGCCATGCATGTTGGATAGCCATAATGAGTGCTTGAAATTCTGCTTCCAATGCTGAAGAACATGTATTACCAATTTTTGAGCTTACTTCAAGAAAGGTCCCCATGTCATATCTATAAAGCCATGCTGCCTTTGCTGGTAATGAATCATTAATAAAGCTACAATCATAGTTGCACTTGATGTATCCTTGAGCTGGTCTTGTCCAATGGTTTTGATTGCCTTGTCGTGTTGGTGTATGGAATGGTACCGTCGGTTTGTTTATACCTATTGAGGCCGTTCTCCATTCAGCCACATCTCTTTGTATTGCTTGAGTCGTTTGTAGCCATGTCATAGATCGATTCCGATATACCAATAAATTTTGGCTCTTCCATAATCTCCATAGTGTCCATAATGGTGTCTGTCGTTGTCCCATTTCTATTCCCGATGACTTAGCAAATTGGACTATAGTCGCTATCTTATGTTCAAAAGGAACCAATGGATCTTCGAATTCTATGGAAGAAAAATTGTTCGCTCTCCAAGTTGCAGTCGCATAAGGGCATGTAAAAAAGAGGTGATCTAATGATTCTTCCGTAGTACAACAGCGACGACAATGATCATCTCCAGTGATTTTTCTTTCTTTCATTATTGTTCCTGCTGCGATAATTCATGACACCAAACGCCAAAGGAAGTGTTGTATCTTCAGAGCAGTATTCAATTTCCAGATTTAGTGTTTAAGTTCCTTTGATCCTTGTGGTGGTCGGACTGTATTGTTTGCTAAATGTGTTGCTAGCCAATACCCCGATTTCACTGTGTAATTACCATCTTCAGTATAGTTCCAACCAATGATGTCTTCACACTCAAAAGAGTTAAGTTTCAATTTTTTGATTTCTGGAATATCCTCAGGAGCAACCATAGTCTCCAACAATGTCAAGTTCCATCCATGATTTTCTGAGAGTATTAAATCGGAAACTGTGTTCAATTGTTGATTAGCATCTCTGCTTCGCCGAGGTGGTCTCGGTGGGTGTGTGTGTAACCAAGGATCCGACCACACTTGTATTTTAGTTCCATCACCAATAACACATCGTAAACCTTTCTTGATCAACTCTTTCCCTTCTTGTAGTGATCTCCAAAGGTAAGAAGGTTTACTACCTAGTTCGGATTCTATAATGGAAGTACTAGGAAAATACATATCCTTTAAAAGTCTTGCCGCTAAGCTTTGTGGGTTTGTAAATAGTCTCCACACTTGTTTCCCTAATAATGCTCGATTAAAACTCTCTATATCCCTGAACCCAAGACCTCCTTCATTTTTTGGTAAACTTAATCTCTTCCAACTAAGCCAATGCATAGAGTTCTGTTTGTCTCCTTTACTCCACCAAAACTTGGATAACACTGTATTTATTTCCTCACAGATACCTTTTGGGAGCTTAAAACAGTTCATCGTATATACTGGTAAAGCAAGTGCCACAGTTTTTAGGAGAATTTCTTTACCTGCATCGGAAAGAAACCGATATTTCCATCCTTTAGTGCGTTGTTCTACTTTCTCCACTATGTAGCGAAAAATCTCCTTTTTCTTGTGTCCAATTTGTTCAGGCAATCCAAGATACTTTCCACAACCACCATCATTGTGAATATTCAGAATACGGCGTAAATTTGTTTTTGTAGAAGGCTGCACCTTACTACCAAAAGTTATAGCCGACTTACGGAGATTGACCGATTGGCCAGAAGCGCGCTCGTATTGTTGAAACACTTTCATTATTGTTGAAACTGATTTCTTATTGGCGTGACAAAACAAAAATGTATCATCCGCAAACACCAAATGATTTATCGTTGGTCCATTGTTGCTTATTTTCATTCCTTTGAGTAGTCGTGCCGCCCCAGCTTGATTTAATAAATGTGTAAAAACTTCTCCACAAAGAATGAATAAATAAGGTGATAACGGGTCCCCTTGCCGCATGCCTCGGCTTGGTGTAATCTGACCATATGGTGTACCATTAATTAGAACCGAATATGTGACAGACTCAACACAGTGCATTATCCATTCGATCCAAGTGTTTCCAAAACCCATAACATGCATTGTGTCTCTTAGAAATTGCCACTCCAGCTTGTCATAAGCTTTTGAGATGTCTGTCTTGATTGCCATATACGATTTAGACCATCGTTTTCTTGACTTAAGAGAGTGTAATAGTTCCTGTGCGATTGTGATATTATCCACTATTTGTCGTCCAGGTGTAAATGCTGCTTGTTCCTCACTAATAATGAATGATAGTAGTGGTTTTAAGCGTTGAACCAGAATCTTTGAGATGATTTTATAACGTACATTACATAGTGCAATCGGACGGAAATCCGTCATGGTTCTTGGTGACTCTGATTTGGGTATGAGACATAAATGACAGTGGTTTGTCCCAGCTTGTAATCTTGATGTTGAAAAAAATTCTTTAACTTCTATATAGATGTCGTGCTTGATTTCGGGCCAGAATTGATGGTAAAATGCACCCGAGAACCCATCCGGACCTAGTGCTCTATCAGCTCCAATTGAAAAAATCGCTGCATCAATTTCGTCATTCGTAATTGGCTGTTCCAAATGTATATTCCAGTCATGTGAAATTCTGCTTTGGAATCCCGAAAATACATCTTCATATGTATGGTTAGAGTCACGTAGACTTCGGTACATCTCTTTGAAATATGTGCTTGCCGTTAATCCCATATCGTCATCACCTCGACTAAATGACCCATCCGTATTCTCTATAGCAATTAATCTATTTCGAGCTATACGTTGTTTTGTTGCCTCGTAAAAGAATTTTGTATTTCTGTCTCCTGCTTGAAGCCATTGCGTCCGACTTCTCAAACGCCAATATTCTTCATCATTGCGATATGCTTCATTCAATTTTGATTGCAAGATATTCGTTTCATATGTAGTCATTGTCCCTTGAGATAAGCCTTGGTCAAGTAATAATTTAATATCACGTATTATCATGGTTGTGTTGGTATTAGCTTTCTTTTTCCATACAGAGATAGCTCTTCGACATGATTGGATATGAGTCGCTAATGTGCCATCACGTGATTGTCGCCAAACATGTAATACTGTATCCTTAAAGCCCGATTGGTCGAACATTCTTTTATCGTACCTAAATGTTCCCCGTCATCTCGATCTTTGAGGACATCAATTTAATAGCAAAGACCGGTGATCCGAACCTCCGAAAGCTAAGAATTCAAGTTGTGCATCAGGAAATTGGGCCATCCACTCGTTATTAGCCATTGCCCGATCAAGACAACACCATACACGGTGTGAGTGTCTCCTCCCAGTCCATGTAAATCGATTTCCAATCGATTTAATATCATGAAATTGACAGCAGTTAATCATGTGACGAAATTCTGTAAAACTGCGTTCCGGTCGACGAACGCCTCCGCATTTTTCAAAGTTGTTTTTGATTTTGTTGAAGTCACCTAGGATTAACCAAGGTGCTAAGCGAGTCACAACTATTCTCTCTAATCGTTCCCATAAGTGATGGCGATGACTGGGAATTGGTGGGCCATAAACAAAAGACAAATAAGAAGTAACTCCATTAAATTCAACTAAAACATTAATGAGATTTGCAGACAAATAACCAACAGAAAGAGAAAAGGATTTCTTCCAGAAAATAGCTGATCCCCCACTTAAACCATGGGGGGGTACAGTTACATAATGATCATAACCTAACAAGCAACAGAGATCACGAATGGCATCATCACTCTGTTTCGTTTCGGAGAGGCATATAATGTCCGGGAGATAGGTCCGATGTATCTCCTTTAGGCGTCGAACTATCAAGTCATTGCCCATTTCCAACACACAAGCACCCGAATCATGTGTGATCATCCCACACATCGCACATACACCCCTGAGTCATTCATATCGAAAGCGCAATAGAGTATTCACTCCCGGTGTGAACTGAAAATTCCTTTGAAATTGGAGAGGCGTGGTGATATTCCAGTTAATACACACTCGGGCAAATTCAACCCGAGTAGCTGTTGCTGTGTTGAAGTCCGTGTGTAGTAGCGGCCCTAGAGCACCTCCAATGTGGCAAATCACTGCACGCGTGAGAAATTGGAGGGGAATACCTCTGATTTGAACCCAAAAAGGAATATAGTTCAACATCAATGGGTTCATTGTTGGAGTCCATCGTTGTAAGACTAGCATCCTTTCAGCAAATGACCACTGACCACGGACTAGAACAGATTCCATTAAGTGTTCGGTTGGGAAAATGAATTGAAAACAGCCACCTTCCACCAATCTTCCTTGAATAATGTCACTTAGTCCCCAAGTGCGAGGTAAGACAGCAATGATGGATCGTATGTTTTGTCGTCGCGGAATTGTTGGTCTTCCAACAATCACAAAGCGGTGTTCATTCTCGGCATGTGATGTCACTTCGAGAGGCAAAATAACAGGCTCTGCGGCGGCCCCAATGTCTAGATCTTGGAACGAGTGACGGAGAGTATTCGCCATTGAAAACAGGAAATTTGTGTATCGTACAATCAATAGACGAAATCGTTGAAATTGATTGTAAGATTGGATGAAAACTTTCTGTTGAATATTAATATAACTCTCTGTTGCAGAGGAAATTGCTTCACGTCGTGGATTAACCAACGTGGGTAGTTCCGCCAAGAGTGGGAAGGAAGTTGGATCCACTTCATCGGCGTTAATGGAGTTAACCGCCACGAATTGACGGTTGAGAAGATACAAGGCAAATCGCCTAAAAAATCGCCACTTCATTTTTTCTCTGAGCTAATCACCCTCACTCTTATCCTTTAAACTCAATTATTGGATAATATAAAAATTATTTTAATTTTATTTTTATATCAATATTTATAATTTTTATACTCTATAAATAAAGACTCGCTTCATTTGATTTGGACACAAAAAAAACCACTTATTTCGTCAAAATGGATTACAATAATAACTCTTTCAATCCCCAAAATGCTGGTAATTACTCTTTCAACTACCCAAATCCCAATAATTATCAATTTCAAAATCAACCTCCTAACCAACCCCAACATATACCCAATTATGGTATCCTCCAAATTTCTTCATATCGTCAGTTATTCCGAATTTTCATCCATACTATGGATCAATGATGTCATATCCATCTCGGAATGTTTAGAGACCAAAATATTTATAAAAAAATGGTAATATAAGAGTTTTATGATTTGTATGTGTAATATTATAATAATTATGTGTGTTTCAATAAAATTTAAGTGTGTTTTAATAAAATTATATGTTTTAATAAAAATGTGGGGTAGAGTGTTAAATTTTTTTAAACAAAACTATTGTAGAGTGTAAAATAAAAATGGGTGTTAAATTATGAGGTAGATGAAAGAGAAGATGATTTGGAATAAAAAATAGGGTATTGAATGTTGAAACCATTGTAGATATTCTTATGCTTATCCTTAAATATTACATAATGTAATGGTAGAAATGAAAATTATAATATTTGTTGAAGCAGAGATATGCATTGACATTGTACAAAGATAAAGAAAATCTCCAATTTCATATAAACAAAAATAAATCAAGGAAAATTCAACCCGCACCATCCGAGTCACTATTGAGGATGTTTTCAACAACCCCATACTTATATGGCTGAGGTGAATGCGATTCCGATTGATCTCGACCTCTCAATCCCCATGAGGCAGGACGCAGAGACTCCGGGGAGTCGGGGACCAATATCAAGAATAACATTGGCACTGAGGCGACTGCTGGGCCGTCTTCTACTGAGAACTCAAAGATGGAACCATGAAGCTTTGGTTTCTAAAACCTCTCTATCGTTAATGTTATCTTAGCTTTCCTTTAGTTTTATAGTTTCCAGTTGCTTCACTTTTGTTCTAAACTTGAGGGTTAGCTTCTCGTTTCATGACAACCTCCTGAGCTCGAGGTGCTGTCTTACCCTTGTGTACTCCAGCTGATGCTTGGATTTGAATCATTTCAATTTAATGTTAAGACCTCTTCGTTGGGAAAAAAAAAAGACCCTTGTGTCACCGGTTGCTTTTCGACTGAAGCGCGAGATTCAGATGCATATAATTGAAGGAAAAAAAGACATTTGATAACTGAGTTTCATAGATTTAATAGATGTCCACTTACAAACACGTTGTTACGAAAGTGTGAGAACAAAAACGAGTACATATGATACTATATAATATTTGGTCAAGATGTGAACTTGGGAAACTGGTCTCGCGGAGAAGCAAAGCTTTTCTCGCTGAGAAGATCATCATTCTCAGCTTCGTTCCCGTCTAAGCATAGAATATTAATGTTATCCACACTCGGTTCAGATGAGCTCACAGTACTACTCGTGGCGACAGGAGAGCTTGAGACACTAGCTGGCCGACTTCTCACGCTATACATTGATGATGCCGGAACTTTTGTCACAAGCGGCCGGAGATTTCCTGTCATGCCTCGTCTTATATCCTACACATAGAAGACAGACAATTACATTATGTCGCGGGTTAGATCATTCAGCTTCAGACCAATGTTTTATCTATGGTGAGGAACTCTCTAAGACGTTATCGACTTATCGTACCATGTGTCTTAAGGCCATATCAATTGAGCTTTTAGAGAGGTTTCTCCCATATCCAAGGCTGTTAAAAGCTGAGTTAGATTTCCCGGCTCCTCTACCGCCGCTCTCGGTTATCCGCGGTGGACCTAGTTTCCTCATATTCACTACTCTCTCGACCATTTTATTGCCCATAGCCACTGGGCTCACGCTATCGTTGCTTGCCTTTGCTCGCCCACGCACACCTGTGAGGCTCCCATTGGTGTTTCCAATAGAAGCCCGGCCTCTGGATGGCGAACAAGATTGCCTTCTTGCATTTGCGGCGCTGCCATTGGTGGGGCCATTTCCACGTTCTATGGAACCTGATCTTGAACCTGGAGCTGATGCTACTCCAGGTCTGCCTCTTGTAGCTGAGACTGGTCTGTTTGGTAAATTCGTCCTCAGATTCGGTGGGGCTTCTAAAGAAAAACCACACATCTCCGGTGGTTTCCACGGCCTCGACGACTTTGGAGTCGAAGAAGTCCCTCGGGACGGAGCCTTACTCGAAACCATAGATGGACCAGTTGGGGTTGAAGGCCGACGGGTCGGTGTGGCTGGTCTTGATACTGGTTTTTTTGAAGGTGCAGAAGACGGCCGAGTATTAGACCGAGTTGGAGTAGCTGATCTCGCTGAACTAGCCGTCGTGGTGGTAGTGCGTGGAGCCGAGGTAGAGGTAGTAGCACGTGCGGCAGATAAGGTGGCACGTGAGGTAGGTGTTGAGGATCTAGAGTTTGAAGCTCTGGTGGTCACAGGCTTTGTTGTTGAGGAGGTAGTTGAAGTTAGTGACTTTCTGGTTGGAGTTGTAGACCTTCTGGTTGGTGTGGAAGGTCTGCTTGTTGACCTTGAGCTACATGAGGAAGATGGTCTTCTGAGTCCAGCTACAGAGGAAGAACTTGCCCCCAACGACGTTTGAGCCTTATTATTGCTCCCTGAGACAATATCTTCACGACAGTTTCCTAGCTGCAAAACCCCAACATAAGAGTTTCAATGCTTATAATGACAAAGACAAAGGTAAACTTCGAACAGACGCATTCAAAGGAATGAATCAGTTTTGTCTTAACAAGCTGGTTCATACCCGAGATTTAAGAACTGTGGGGCGAGAATTGGGAGCATCGTTTTGATTCATTACGCTTCTATGTGACTCTTTCTCGAACTGTGGCGTGCCTGGTGGCGTAAGCAGCCTGAGCAAGAGACAATAACAGTGATTCGTCAATTAAGACAAAGACCAGACATTAGATTACAATTGAGCAATAAGCTCAAATGTTGTAAAAACAATAGTTGCCCATTTCAATCTAATTTGGGTAACACAATCACTTGGATAATTTCAAGTACATTCTTAAATTGAGATTTTGGTCTTTCTAATTTTAGAATACACAAATTACCAATAATAGTAATAAAAAATCTTGCTAAAATCTGTAGTTCAGAAGCAAGTAAAATGGAAACAATACCAATCGTAATCGGACTTCTCATTCTCCGAATACAAGAAGTTATCGGCGGCGGTTCTTCGTTGAGGATAACGTTGAGACGACGCCGTTTCGGAGACACCAGACAGCGCCATCGCCGCAGACGTCAACGTTCCATTGATACTAAAATTATCAGATCCTAAAAGAGAAGGAAGAAATTCAAACACCATAACTAAGACACACATATATATATAAGTAGATATATATATATATATATGTATATACAGAGAGAGACAGATAGAGATATAGAGACGGACTTGTTAAAAGCGAATCTGTTGTGTGTTCTTTCTCGCGACGACGCATCTCAAGGAACAGAGAGAGTTCTTCGTCTCTGTCGTGAGTCAACATTTTCGAAACCTGAGATTGAAGCTTTCTGGTTCTTGTGTTCAAACTTCACAACAGCAAAAATCTCGAAACAAACAAAAAAATAGAATCGAACCAATCAGATCTGAAGAGATCACACTAAGGGGCCCATTAGAGAGCTGGAAAAGGCACCAATGAGAATCAAAAAAGCCATAAGAGACCAGAGGACAAGAACCCAAAACGCTTTTAAAAAAATAGATTAAGAGAGAAAGAGAAAGCTTTGAGTTGATGAAGAAGAAGAAAGATGGGAGAGAGTGGGGAAGATGTTCTTCTCGATTAGTTCAATATTTAAAATTCTGAATTCAAACCAGACAAGCATTAGTCGTACCATCTCTCTTGTTTTCTTCTGCCATTTTTATTTATTTTATTTTATTGATGATAGTTTTGAAAGTTTGAACAGAGCACGAAGCATCAGGTTTAAAAACGCAGAGGATCTAAGAAAAGCCCACGGGACACGTGTGTGGTCTTTACCCATAAACATGCTACGTAATTACAATAAAGCCACTAGTCGGTGATATTTACTGATCTCGTTTAAACTATCCGACTAAATTTACAAAGTTAAATACAGATTTACTGATTAATGAATAATTGAATTGTAATCACATAAAACGATTTAAAATATAATACGCACTATATCGAACTTTTGAATATTTGTCAAATAGTATCGACCTTTAAAATTTGTAAAAAGTATATTTATTTCTTGTGTAATAATATTTGGTTTGTTTGTTTTGTACGCTTACCCCAAAAAATGTCAGTTTTTTCTCCCCAGCGAGTTTGCCGATATGTCGAAGCGTTGACCACTTGCCAAGTGTTAGCAAAAGAAAAGAGAATCCTTTTTTTCTTTTTATTCTTCTTCTTCTTCCTCACTTCCAACCATAGGCTCGTCCAGATTCATGTCGTATCCGCCTCCATCGGGTCCAAGCACCTTAAACCTGCTCACATTGGTTACACCACTCCAACATCAAACCATATCACCATTTGAATCCTTTTGCAATGGTTAGTTTTTGGAGTCCAATTTTTGGTTATCGAGAGAAGTTAGATGCTGAAAGATTAGAACCTCTCTATGATGAATTTTCCTTCCTTGTACTTTTGAGACTTCTCGTATGCAAATTCCTAAGGGAGAGAATGAGAATTAGCATCAAAGAATCAGAACGAAAGTTGTTTATAGGAATTAGAGAGTTTTGAGTCTTGTACGTATTTCCAGCCGACAAGAGAGCCACAGGGAACACAGAAGATGTCAGCTACAGTATGCCAACCAGTCATCATGATGCGATTCTCCTTCTCTCCGACCGTCACATTGACACTGAGAATTTTAAAAGGGTTTGCTAATCAATAAGGGAACATTGTCACGATTGTTGTATGATCAAATAGTACTTACACATTGTCGAACAGATACGCCCTTCCGTGCTGGCAGTGAAATGACTGGTAACAACATAAACACAAATCAGGTAGCTGTTTGATCAATTCAAAGAACATTACTTGACACTGTAGAAACACAGGTGCAGGCACAAATCATGGTGTGTTTCAGTGTTTGATCAGTTCAACAGGAATAAACAAAACACTAAGCGTCAATTTTAAACCAAATAATTAAAAAACTTGACCAACAAGAACTGCGAAATGAATGAAGCATTAAGAGAAGGAGCAGAATTAACCTTGGAAATTAGATCATCCTTAACTGCGAAATGTGTGTGGCAATGCTTGCAGGTATAAACCGGTCCTTCAAGGTCTATCACAAACAACCTTCCCATTTCGAACAAATCCACCTACCTGAAAAGGTAAAAAGAAATAACACCAACAAATCTCAATTTCTTTCACAGATCTCTGACGATACTTATATGAAGATACACAGCAAAAGCAACTGAGGATCCGATCCGGCACGCTATTAAATTTAGGGCGAATCGATTGAACAGGAGATAAAATCACACTTAATCGAAACCATAAACAACCGAAATTATATTCTCAGAACTGACAAGAAGATTAAAATACAACCAATATCAAGAGAAATTACCAGAAAGTACTATAGTTCGCGTTTCAGAAAATACAACATCATTCATTGGTAGAAAATGAAAATATAAAAAGAAGGAAGAAGATCGAAAGCGCGTTATTCTCGAGAAAAAGCTTCGATCAAATGTCAAGAAAGGGTAACAAAATAGTAACTAAGAAACTTGCGTTGTTCGCAAGACGCCGAGTGGAAAATTAACCAAAAAAAGTAAGAGAGAGAAACAGAAAAGAAAAAATCTGTCAACGATTATCGAGCGACGAGAAAATTTACCAGAAAAAGAGAAAATCAGTACGAAAGAGACGAGAAAAATCGAGGAAAAAGAAAGAAAGTGAAGAACAACAACCAAAACCGATCTTACCCGAAGGAAAAACGCTCGAGCAAGAGGGAGGTTTCGAATTTTCCATGCATTTCTATTTGTTTTATATGTGTAAATAATAAATAGTAAGCAGAATCAAATAGCCAGGGCCCATCACGGCCCATGCTGCTCTTTATTTTTGTTTGGACACAAAAAAAAAAAAAATCGAAGCTAAACCTTCGTGGCTTTATAAATGTAATAGAAATGTGAATTTGAGAGTACAATTCCCATGGAGACGAGTTTTAGATTGGACTGGTATTCATTTGAATTGTGTTCTAGTGTATGGAAAGGGAAATATATAAAACAACTTCTCATTTTTTTCTATAAACTCTTCTTTGGTATGGAGCAGATTCCTCAACAGAGAATCATGAAGAATTCATCCGAAAGAGGAAAAAGCTTACCTTTTTCAATTTTCTTCTTCTCCACTAGCTTTACTGACCAATCTTGTTTACCCTTTGAGGAGGCCACACGACACGAGTGACCCGTCCTTGAATTAAACCCAAAGGAATCTGCCAAACAAGTTTATACAGATCAGTCACACGGGTCAAGCCTTTTAAGTAACCATCATATATGTTCAAAATCTATGGAAACTATGGAAGCAGAAAAGACTTACAGGGCCAAAGGTTCTCGAGTCTAAACTGGAAGTTTTGTTGTCACCTTCTACCCAACAATGACCTTCTGGGACTCTAATCACATCCCAAGAACTACTTACCCATTGGCCAGGCATCCCAACTATCCTCTTTATGTATCTATCCCTGACTTCTGTAGGAGAGCTGCCAGAAATATACAGTTCTCATTGTCAGTAGCTCAATGATTTATTTCAAAATATAACTTGGGAACTTTTACAGTACAATGTGAGTAAGCAACGGATTTGAAACCGAAATAAGCCAGAAAAAACTGGCTGAATATTTAGACTATATAATAGGAACTTTGTTGGGGCCATGCCTAGAGATTCAATATGCATACATTTTATGTATCAGCACCCCACATAGAAAGTAAGAACTTATGTAAGGTTGTAGTGAATTAGTTTTTATAACATCCAAGAAAAGACTTTACAAAAGACCAGCATATAATCAAGTATTACTCATTATTAAGCAATCTCTCGTGTCAAAGGATGATTTAAACTGGCCTTAAAGGGAACATACCCGAACACTACAACATCACCACGAGTAAACTTGTAATTCTTAAGGCAAAACTTGTCCACGAGTACATAATCATCTGCACCAATAACTGAACACCTAATAAGAAAGCAGGAAGAACCAAAAAAAGCAACTAGTTTCAAAAAAAAAATTATCTTTAATTTTGCAAAAGGAGACTTGCCTAAATAAGAATTCCGGTGGGGATTAAATGTTGGAGACATGGAATCACCTCGTACCGGAACAATGCTACAACATCTATCTGAAATGGTAAGCCCTATAATACCTCCAGTGAATGATTTCTTAGCCACATCCCATAAAAAATTCTGGATTCCCATGTCTAAGATGGCCTATTTAATATGAGATTATCATAAACAAGCATGGTTTAATCAAACTGAAAACCATTTCCTCATCAAACACGACAGTCTAAAACCATAGCATCGTCGAACCGT
Source organism: Lepidium didymum (assembly GCA_963920545.1). NCBI lineage: Eukaryota > Viridiplantae > Streptophyta > Magnoliopsida > Brassicales > Brassicaceae > Lepidium > Lepidium didymum. Next base: position 17,942,827 of record OY986979.1, read on the forward strand.
TTTTTTGAAGCTAATCTCAACGTATGTTAGTCGATTCATGAAACTGAAACGAATGAATTTGAAACCAATTTGAGGCCTGAGCATAATGCCACCGTCTTCAAGAGAAAGATAGTATAACGAAGAACAATGGGAAAAAAAAATCAAAGGTGAATATAAACACCTGGATATTGACGATGTCCCGGAGACCTGTAACACAACTAGCTACAAATCGATTTTGCGAAGATAAGTCCAGAAGCTGAGCTCGCGACAATGGGAAGAATCAGGGTTTTTGTTTTACGCAAAAATCAACACTCTGATTCGATTTGTAAAGAACGTATAACTGGGTTGTCAAAAAAAGAAGAAGGTAAATTGGCCGGTTCAGTTGGAATTCGGACCAACAATTGCCGGTTCAATCAGGAAGTTTGGGTGGCGGTTTTCTTTTAACTGTCTTATTTCCCGGTTTTCGGGAACGGAAGTGTGAGGGTATAAAAATTGAACCAAACACTTTATATATCACTTATGATAATTACAAAGAACTCAATTTTAATGTAAATCTACTCCTACTTCACATCTATTGATATTACACGAACTTTATCTGCAGCTACAATGACTGATCTTCAAAGTCTTGCAACTCAAGAACGTGAAAAAGAAACCTTTTCTCCTCCAAAACGATATACATCTCAAACTGATGTCTGATGGAAAAAAAAACCTGTCACTTGATCTCAGGTTTCTGTCTTGTCTTTGTGAACTGAATGTCCCCGTTAAGAACAGCTGCCACGAATCTCTCAACTTCCTCCATTTTCATATCGCCTTTGAATGTAGCAAACTTACCTCTTCGAGGCTTGTAAGCTATTAGGAGCTTATCGGATGTCTTGAACTCTGATTTGTCAAGTGACCTCAAGAACGAAGATTGTTTTGCTGCGTCTAGAAGAGAATATGATACTGCGTCCTGCAATCCTGTGGTCGAAGTTTGTCGTCGAGATAGTGATTTCTGGGATACCTGGACAAAATGTAATTTACCCGAGAATTCAGTTTAGCTATCATATTGAGCTAAAGGCCTATAAATAAGAGTCAAAGAACGATATAAATTTGCTTACCTGGGACAATATTGATTGCAACTTCTCTTTACCACATGAAGCTCTGAAGGCACCGATGATACAAACAGGGGTGTTGTCCCCACAAACAGATTCAAAATTCACTCTCGAAAGAAGAGGTATCCTTTCTGAAGATCCACTTTTAGCTTGGCCCGGCTGATTATTAGAGGAGACCTTCTTATTCTTTTTCTCAAATCCTTCAACCAATTTACCAAGTTCCTGGACAGCTGATTTCAGATTTTTCACAGTGATACCTGTTTTCAAGATTTGCTTCTCCCCATTCGATAACCAGCCAACTATTGCTGGAAGCGCATCAACCCCCAACTTTTTTACCTTTGGATCCGAAGTATCGTGGACCTACAAGATCATGAGAGGAAATGCTTTAGCTGAAAATATTCCATTACCTGGTGAATTTTCAGGATGTTAGCCAATAGGCTAACTTCCATTCCCTGTCTTTAAACGTGGACCAGGAAAACACCCATAAGATTCAGAACCAGCCGATTCGCAGAAACAATAACTGTAGGGATATGGACGTAAGTGGAAGTTTAAAGCCAGTATATGACAAACCTCTGTGTTGTAAAAGTCAAAGCGTCCATTGTACAGGCCACTAAGAACACGCCAGATGGAAGGAGCGTCCTTCTTTGTTGATAGAAGCAAAACTTTAGGTGTCCCTCGTGAGCTAACAGCAGAGAGATCGAATGTATTCAGGTCAACCCGTTTTGAGAATCTCGGTAGATGTTCCTGGCAGAAACTTTTCACCTTCTTTGTAACAAGCTCTTCAGTATATTCTGCTAAGGTAACTTTGCCACTTGATGTGTATGAATAAACAAACAACCTCGGAGCTCTACGAGGAACTATGCCTAATTGTTTGCAAAGAGAGGATTCTGTTTCACAATTTATACGCCCAACCTGTGAACATAAAGCTTAATCATGTAAGACAGTCGAAAAAATCTTAACCTATTCTTCAAAAATCAAAACAGAAAACACGAAGATCAGCCATGTTCACAACCAAACTAAAAACCGAAATCAAATAACTCGACACCACATGTTTTACCTTTAAAGCTCCTTGCAACGACTGAGCAACTTCTTCTATGACCGAATCATAGTGCTGGGTTCCCCTTTGAGATGGAAGATATGACAACAAAAGCCAAGTCAGCCCTTGATCCACAATTTCCTTCTTATAGACCTGAGAATTAACGGTCCTGATAGTTGCTACCGTGTTACTCTTTGATCGAGATTCAGCCTTCGATGAGCTACCAAAGCCCCCAAACTGATCCCCTCCTTTAGAACTACCACCCGAAAACATGGAAAAGATATCATCCATCCCAAAACCAAAGGAGCTTTCAGAAGGACCACCAAAGGAGAAAGAAAACGATTTGGAGCCTCCCCCACCGCCCATATTTTGCCATCCACCTGGCCCACCAAACTTGAAACCACCACCTTGTCCACCGTGTGAGGAGTATGAATACCCACCATTACCTCCAGGATAGCCCGAGTCAAATCCAGGCTGTCCTTTCTCATCTCCGTAAAGATCATAGTTTTTCCTCTTCTCTTCATCAGATAAGATCTCATAAGCTGTTACATGTAAACCAGGGTTTAAACTTGTCAAAGCGAGATCAATAGAAATTCAATTAAACCCATGGTCAGAAAAGCAAGAACAATTTTGTAAGTACTATAAGATTCATTCAAAGGAGCCTCAAACTTGCATTAGCAGGGCTGAAATTAGATACACACCATTATTAATCTCAGCAAACTTCTCCTGAGCACCCTTATTTTTGTTTTTATCTGGATGATATTTCAGAGATAGCCTGCAAGAAAATCATAAGTTACATGAGTAAAACATCCATTTTCTGATCATTCATTCGAAATCTGAACTTAATCAGTGACTAGAATATAAAGATGCATACTTGTGGAAAGCTTTCTGGATTTCACGCTGCTTTGCATCCCGAGATACTCCAAGAACCTGAAAAATCATACAACGCATAAGTTTTTCTGCAATACTAAAAAATCTATCAACGACAAAACTGCTAACTAAAACTCATCAATCAAAAAAGCTTTCCTAATTTGTATCCGAGCCCAAAAACCTCAGCACGAAACCGAGGTCCGCATCGAATTAGATAAAAAAACTGATCATCAAATGTCACTAATACTCAAAACCCATCACAATGAACAATAAAAACCTTCAATTAGAAAGAGACGATCAAAATTTATCACCAACCAATTTCACAATTTGCGCCCCCAAGCAAGAAACTTATAAATGAAAAAGAAATAAAAGAAACGAGATAAATCTAAAATTTGGGAAAAAAATGTTCCATGAAATTGGAGAAAAAAACTGTACCTTATAAGGATCGCTTTTCGCTTCCGCGTTCAACAGCAACAATGTCGACACAAGAACAACAGATATGGCCAATCTTGCTCTCACCATCCTGAAAGTACAACCTCTGAATCTTCTTCCTTTTTTTTATGTCAACGAATCTTCTTTATTATCTAAGCGGTGTCTTATTCACGGAGCTTAACGGTTCGGGAAAAATCGAGAAGAGAACATTTCAATAAAGGGATCCCTTCATTAAATAGGTTTGCGGGGTTTAAAGAATAAAAGCCATATTTCTCGAACGACACATATACTATTTTTTTATTTAGACTATTTCTCAAATTTAATATTCTTACAAAAAGATACCAAATTCGTCAACTAGAATAAGAAATTGAGGGGAAAGTGAGTCACTACAGAAACTATTAGGGTTGTCTTGTAAATAATTTTGATTGCTTCCTGTTCTCAATTTAAGGCGGGTATTCATACGTGGCAAATTTTACGTAGTCACACGTATCTCGACCAATAAGATTTTCGCAAGTGATTGATCATTTTCGATTCTGTCACGCGCCTTTTAGTTCACGTGCCATTGTAATTTGGACCTCTTTATTGAGGCCCAGTATCCTGTAATCAGCCCAAATCTAGTGTCACCGGTTCAGTGATCGGAATCCTATCAGAGCGACGGTTAGTATTTTTTCTCTTTTCTTCGACTGTGAAAAAGGAAAATATGTTTCACTATTTTGACGTTGTTATGTTTATAGAGCTGTAGAGAGGCTGGAAGAAGGAGAAAGAAGACGACGAGGAAGAAGAAGGCGATCTTCCTTTTTTCTACTCTTCTCTGTCTCCACTAGCTTCGCTTTAAACTCCTAGGGTTCATCGTCGACGCTTTCTCGGGTGATTAGGTCAATGATTTCGTCGGATCTGATGGCGTTATCGGCTTCGGATTTACCGGCTATGTATACGCTACTAGCAAATTCAATGAGTGGTGACGAGACTGTTCGGCGGCCGGCGGAGGCGGCTCTGGCTCAATCAGAGAGTAGACCTGGTTTCTGTTCCTGCCTTATGGTAGCGCTTCTAATTTATGTCTCTTGTGGTTTCTGCTAAAGTCACTCGATTTTACTTTCTCATTTCCTCTCGTTTGGTTACAGGAAGTAATTGCATCCAAGGATTTGGTGTCCCATGTGGACGTTAGATTGATGGCCACAGTATATTTTAAGAACAGTATCAACCGGCATTGGAAGAGCAGACGAACGTCATGGTAAGTTGAGCTTTTCCAAAAACAATCGGAAAAATTACTGATAATTGCAACCAAATTACACATTGCCATACTCTACCTTCCAAACGTGTCAACTTTGCTTACCTACGAATCCAGCTATCATTACATTTAGCTGGCTGGTTTAGATTTTTCAATTTGTAATGGTGCGAGCTCTGCAAAGTTGCTCTATTTGTTTCGCTGTGAAGACACTCTTTCTGGCGATTTTAACAGCAGTATGAGCAACGAGGAAAAGAGTCATCTGAGGCAGAAATTGTTGTCTCATTTGAGAGAAGAGAACAGCCAGGTGTTGTAACATTTGCTTTATCTTTTGATGTTTGGTTTTGATCTATTTTCCTTGGCTGCACCAGTTAAAACATACATTTTGTAAATATATCTATCTGAATTCAGTAGCTATATTGCAGATAGCAGAAATCTTGGCTGTTCTCATATCCAAGATAGCCCGCTTTGATTATCCTAGAGAATGGTCAGCATTTTTTCACTACATAATTGATAATACCTGGACAATAACTACCTTGATTTGCTGACATTTTAATTGATTCCCATGGCAAAATAAATGGTTTTTTGTGCTTCATGATGGCAGGCCTGACCTCTTGTCGGTACTAGCACAGCAGCTTCAGTCAGCTGATGTTCTTTCTTCTCACAGAATCTTTCTGATTCTTTTTCGTACCTTGAAGGAATTGTCCACTAAACGTCTAACTGCAGATCAGAAAACCTTCTCTGAGGTGGGTCTCTACTAACATCATCCTCTTACTGAATTCCCCTCTCTTACATGAAATTATTTTGGATGAAAGCTTGGATAATTTTCTTTAGTAAAGGATAAGGTCCAGTTTCACTTGTTGGCAGATTTCGTCGCAATTCTTCGACTTTAGTTGGCATCTTTGGCAAACAGATGTCCAAACAATTCTACGTGGCTTTTCAACAATGGCTCAGAGCTATGGTTCAAATGGTGTCGAGCAGCAGCATCATGATGATCTTTTTCTGACTTGTGAGAGGTGGTTTTTATGTTTAAAAATAGTGCGCCAACTCATAATTTCAGGATTCCAAAGCGATGCCAAATGTATACAGGTAGATAAACACAATATTTCTTTTGACTTTTTTTAGTTCATTATCACATTCACCTTACCTATCTCCCTTCTATGAGTGAGCTAGTGGTATATTTTCACCAAATTTATGTGCTATTCCCCCTAACTTCAGTTCTTCTGCCATCTCCCAATAATTAAGCTGAAGATTAACCTTAATAGATTGATTAACTGTACCGGAATATAGAATCCATTCTCGCTCTTAGGCGCATGCTCAACATGCAGATATATAGATATACAGCTAACTCTTTTCTCTCTCAGGAGATTCAACCAGTGAAAGAAGTCTGTCCGGCACTCTTGAGCGCGGTTCAATCCTTTCTTCCTTATTGTAAGTTCTTTTTGTTTTAGTTTTGGACACTCTTTCTTCATACACATACCTTGCGTCAACCTGTCACCACACATAATTATGGCTTTTCTATCTTATGCTGAGTTTTCATGCAGATTCATCTTTTCAGAACAGAGATCCTAAATTTTGGGAGTTTGTAAAGAAGGCATGTGTCAAGTTGATGAAAGTGTTAGGAGCTATCCAGAGCAGACATCCTTATTCTTTTGGAGATAAATGTGCTCTTCCAGTTGTAATGGATTTCTGCTTAAACAAGATAACGGACCCTGAGCAGGCATTGTTACCGTTTGAAGACTTTTTTATTCAATGTATGGTGATGGTGAAGTCTGTGCTTGAATGTAAAGAATATAAGCCAAGTCTAACTGGTCGGGTTATGGATGAAAATGGAGATACATTTGAGCAGAGAAAGAAGAATGCTTCAAGCACCATTGGTGGCATTGTGTCTTCACATTTACCCAATGAAAGGATAATTCTTTTGTGCAATATACTGGTGAGAAGGTAACACTCTTACCAACGATAAGATTTGTGAAATTCAAGTTATTTGGTTCTCTTTTACTTTCCAAAACATGGCCCTGTAAAATTTAGATAATTCATGTCTAGTTCTTATTTTTGTATTTCAGTTTACAGAAGTTTCAATTACCAATGCATAATTTAAAACAAAATATGAGCGGGGTTAATCTTGTGGACACATATGATCTTGTTGCTGTATATCTATGTATCTCTGTTCTCAGTCTCTTCACCAGAAATCACCTAATGCATGGGAGAAGGTGTTGTTACCGTCAAGGCCTAGTGGATTTAGCTAGAAAAATTAGCATGCAACAAGTCATTAGTTTTGGTGTGAAGTGTGATGGGTCATGTATTCATATTTCCATACTATCACCATTCACTGGTAGTTGTATGAAGGATGCCTGAAAAATTAGTTTGCTGAAATTTAATTATCAACGTTTTCCAATAGGTATTTTGTTCTAACAGCAACTGACCTAGAGGAGTGGTACCAGAATCCTGAGTCCTTTCATCATGAGCAGGACATGATTCAGTGGACGGAGAAATTGAGGCCTTGTGCTGAAGCTCTATATATGGTTTTGTTTGAGAATTACAGTCAAGTAAGTGACAAATAGTCTGAAGCACTTGATCCTGTTTTGTGAAGAAATCTGCTATATGTAACCCAAAAAATAAGAGAAAAGAAGTCTGCGAATTGATAGAAAGTTATAAACTGATGTTTACTCTTCCTGTCCATTATTGTGAGCAGCTCCTAGGTCCTATTGTTGTGTCCATACTTCAAGAAGCAATGAACAATTGTCCCCCTTCTGTTTCTGAAATAACTCCTGCACTGTTGCTTAAAGATGCGGCTTATGCTGCTACCGCTTATGTCTACTATGAGCTCTCAAATTATCTTAATTTCCGAGATTGGTATGCTCTTGATATTCTAATGTTTGGGTTTATTTTTTTTCATTTTCTTTAACAATATCTGTGTGATTCAAGATGATTTTTGCAACAAGCAGAATGTGACCAGAGTTTTTTGTGGGAGTAATTAACGTGCCCTTCTTGATGATCCGATAATTTGGCTGCAGGTTTAATGGCGCCCTGTCCCTTGAGCTTTCAAATGACCATCCAAATAGACGTATCATTCACCGTAAAGTTGCTATGATATTGGGACATTGGGTTTCTGAGGTAATTTTGCTCTACTCTTGCTTATCATTGTGTGAACGATTATAATATAAAATGCAACATAACATAATATCTTGTTCATAAAGTAAGTTACTGAGAGATAATGGCAACATAAAATAAGCAGTTTTTTTTTCCGGCTATTTGTAAGAAATGGCTATTAGGGTTAGGTATCCTGTCGTCTTGTTCTCTTCTCTATCCTAGTTTTCGTTAAATAATTTTCTGGTTGAAAATATGTTGACTGATGGTTTAAGGTTGATTAACCGTTTCAGATAAAAGATGACACGAAAAGAGCAGTATATTGTTCTTTGATCAAATTGTTGCAAGACAATGACCTTGCTGTCAAGGTAATCTCATCCTATCTTTTTTCGTTGCTTTTATATTTCTGTCTTGCATTAAGGACCCATATTCTTCCTTCCTTGCATCATGTATCTTGCGGCCTCTGAGTCATCTGTTGACCTATGTAGCTAGCAGCTAGTAGGTCATTATGCTTACACGTCGAAGATGCGAATTTTTCTGAACAAAGTTTTCTTGATCTTCTTCCAATCTGTTGGGAATCATGTTTCAAAATGGTCGAGGAAGTTCAAGAGTTTGATTCGAAGGTACACGATATAGCTATCTCAAATCTATCATAGCACTCGATTCATGTCATTCTACTTCTTTTGATGACTCGTCTTGCTCTCTATCTTTACATTAAACTTATCTTCCTTATTTTCAGGTTCAAGTTCTGAACTTGATTTCTACTCTTATTGGCCATGTTAGTGAAGTCATTCCGTATGCACAAAAATTGGTGCAATTCTTCCGGAAGGTATTGTAGTATTCGTTCTGTATTTGTTTATTCTCATCTTGGTGCCCAACTACGTATCTTTGTTTGATTTGATAACAGGTTTGGGAGGAATCTACTGGCGAAAGTCTTCTACAGATTCAACTTCTAGTTGCACTGCGGAATTTTGTTATCACGCTTGGTTACCAATCTACCATCTGTTATAGCATACTACTTCCGATACTCCAGAAGGGCATCGACATAAATAGTCCTGATGCACTCAACCTTCTAGAGGATAGCATGGCGGTAAGTATCCACTTCATAACAAATATACATTTTTTTTTCTAATTGTAAATGTGTTATATGTAAACTGACACTGCTCTGCATATGCAGTTGTGGGAAACCACACTTTCCTATGCTCCTATGATGGTGCCGCAGCTGTTAGCATGCTTTTCCTATATGGTGGAGATCATTGAGAGAAGTTTTGATCATTTCAAGGTAGGTTTCAATGTCTTCAAGGAGATGGAGTTTTGATTCATTAATAACCTATATATGCATGTTTTCAGATTTACGGAAACATGTTTTGCAAATAATACCTTATGAAATTCAAATTACCATATGCTCCCGAAAAAGGTTGACTAACATTGTAACCAAAGCAGGTTGCTGTCAGTATCATGGAATCATATATCATTTTGGGTGGAGGAGAATTTCTAAATTTGCATGCTTCAAGTGTCGCCAAGATTCTTGATCTTATTGTTGGAAATGTAAATGATAAGGGTTTACTCTCGATTCTTCCAGTAATTGACATCTTAGTTCAGGTGCGTATAATTTCTCACTTCCTCAATTTGGTCGTTTTTTATCAGTTTAATTAGGAGTAACAAATATGATTGCATTAGCATATTGGAGACCTATTGCATGGATGTAATTCTGTCAACGAAACTTTATTTGAGCAATTCTTTTGTTTTAAGCAATTTCGCAGACTTCTATGATCAAATTTAATTTGGTCGTATCCATTTTGTTGGGGTGTTGAGCTCCTGAGATGCTTGTTCTGTTAATAAGTTTGTCTTTACTCTGCATTTATTTTTGTATTACGTAACCTCAACTCTTGGTTTTCAGATAAATTAACCAGGAATGGAATTTTTTGGCATGATTGCCATGGAAAGTCTTTGTCATGGCCATTTTATAGATGTGTATATACATGAAATTACACCGAGTTTTAACTTCCTGATTTGAACATTTGCTTGCGTATTAACAGTGTTTTCCTGTGGAAGTGCCCCCTCTCATCAACAGTTGTTTGCAGGTGAATTTCTAATTCATTATATGAATGAAAAATACATATTTTTCGTTAATACATATGATGGGGTTTGTTTCCTCACAGAAATTGGTGATTATCTGCTTGAGTGGTGGAGATGACTGTGATCCATCCAAGACTGCAGTTAAAACATCATCAGCGGCTATCCTTGCTAGGATTCTGGTGATGAACACAACTTACCTGGCACAGTTAACATCTGACTCATCTCTGTCAATATTACTCCAACAGGCAGGGGTCTCAATTAAGGAGAACGTACTCCTTTGCCTCACTGATGTTTGGCTCGACATGGTCAGTGAAGAATGTATCTTGAACAATAACTTGTTGTTCGGACAGCTTTCTATAACTTTAACTTGTTTTACAATGAGCTTGCAGAATATTTTTATGTCCTTACGGTCTTTCTTTTTTTGATCCTAAGCATTAGCTCGTTTCCAAACTGCTCTACATGTTGAAATATGTTTCTTTTTTCATTATCTGACTCAATTCTGTATTGCATCTACTCGTGTGCAGGTGGACCATGCGTCTCCCATGCAAAAAAAGACATTTGGATTGGCTCTTTCCATAATACTTACGGTCAGAATGCCTCAAGTTCTTGATAAGCTTGAACTAATACTAAGGTACATGCTTGCACAATCGAGTATTAACAAAAAGAATTTAATCATATTTGTGATATGATTGATCGTGTTTATGGAAACAGTACATGCACCAGTGTGATCCTTGGTGAAAACAAAGATTTAAGTGAAGAAGAATCAAGGTCAGACTAAGAGTTTATCTATTGCTTATAGTAAAATGAACTTTCAAGTCACTTTTGTTGTCTTGTTATTGAACTACTCACAAAACTAAGTATTGGATAAACATACAATTTATAATTTCAGCGGTGACATGAGTTCAAGCAGGTCTCAAGGAGAGGCAACCTCACCAAGCAAAGAGTTACGGAAAAGTCAGGTAAAAAGTTAATGAAATTACTTATCTTTCTTAAACGAACCAGCTCCTACAAAACCATTGACTTTTACACGATTTTTTTTTCCTGGGTGGGATTGGATCTTACTAAGATCAAAGCTTCAGACCCAGTCTGCCAGATGTCACTGGAGAACTTGATGCGTGAGAACCTCCAGACATGTGCGACACTTCATCAAGACTTTAATTCAGTTATTCTTGGAATGCACCCATCTGCACGTGCACAAGTGAAGCAAGCCTTAAAACTGCCTGATTAAACATTTGTTTGCCTCTTCATTGTTTGTTTCCTTATCACTTAAAGAGCAGCAGTATTCAAGTGAGTTACTGATCTCTCATTGTTCTTCCTTCTCAGCATTTATCCCTGAAAAACCTATCATTTTTTGTCTGCCTCGTCAGCACATACATTTAGGAGACATGCATACAACTGTTTCTCATAGACTGTAGATATCATCCATCAATGTACATGTCGAGAATGATGCATATATTGAGTCATTTAGTGGTTTATGTATATATAATGATGTGTCTTCTATGATCTCTGTTTCAGGTGAGTGAGCTTTTTTGAAATCACCATAACAGTTATGCATTTGATGGGTATGTTACATTGTTCTCTGGGACCATGGCGGTTTGAGGAAGTTTGTACATATCTTTGGTGTGGTGCGTCTCTTTTAGCTGACCATGCATTTTCAGCCCTACAGACAAAAGGAGCCTTCATCGAAGGACTTCTTTTTTGTTTTCCTTTGGTTTGAGTTTAATGTGTCAGCCATTTCATTCTTCAGTACAAACCTTTGTTGCCCCATATCCCTTATGTTACAAAACAAAAAGAGGAAAAAAATACAGGAAATTTACTCGAAGGAGACTAAAAGTGTCACTATCTCTTATTTGAGACTTTACTTCAGGATTTATATTCTAAAGTTAAAAACCATTTCATAGAACTTTACTCAATAAAAAGGTGAAGAAATGATATAAAAATTTGAAGAAATGTGATCAAATAATCGGCCTGTAAAAGGGTTTATAGGCCTTAAAGTCTATAATAAGATGTGTGATCGAATAATTGGACTCGAGTATATCAGAAAGTCTCAACGGATCCCTTAACTGCACAACATATGGATACTGTTGTGTGCAAGCTCTAGCTGATGTTTTTTTTCAAGGAGACGTAAGCAGCTCCATGTAATGAGAGTTCCTTATTAGTGATGACTTTCCAAAAATACGATCGATGTAATATTAATCGCCTAACTCTTCTTCCAAGGCTCTCTACTTCCGGAACTGTCCGATCTCCTTAACAACGCCTTCGGTCAACGACTCAACGTCGTGATTCTTCCCGTAGAATTTCACAAAATTCATCTCCGGACTCATCAAGTACCTTCACCCACAACATATTTTCATATCAAAACTCCAACCATAAATAAAAAAGATCATGGACTACCTGAGCCAACATACAAGATGGAAATACACATTGCATGACTATAACTATGTAATTCCTAAAAATTTTGAGAACATATATGATGTTCATGTTCCGATGTGTATATCAAGATGATCAATTGTAACTGCATGCGTGTTTTTGTGCTGATAACATAAACTATACAAAGGGATAATAAGTGTACATACATGACTATGGAGTGATCAACAAGATAGTCCGAATCTTCTTCTTCCGTCTTCATGTAGTAAACCCGGTACGAACGGGCCACCGATTTTATCTCTTCAGGACTCCCAGTTAACCCAATTAATTTCGGGTGAAATTCTACAGAAAGTATCAGACTCTATGAATATTCATTTCAAAAATGAATGAAACTCTCGGAGTGAAAAGTACTACCTTTGACATATTCATGTACTTGCTGAACTGTGTCTCTTTCAGGATCCACAGAGATGAAAACTGGAACAACATCTAGTCCCGATTTTTCCTCTGCAAATGTGATAGAACCTTAGAGAAAGAAATCTCTAAATGTGGACTACACACATGAAAAACGTTGGTAACTCACTTATTTTTTCAATGGCAGTAGCTAACTTAATAGCTCATCAGGACAGATATCAGGACAATGAGTGAAGCCAAAGTATAATATGGTCCATTTTCCCATCAAGTTTTTCTCAATCACACGCTTTCCATCATCTCTTGTAAAGCTGAATGGTCCTCCAATAGCTGCTTTTCCAGCAGATGGTCCTTCCTTGACGGCTATAGAATTTTTATTTATATCTAAAACAACAAATAATAAAGTCAATATACAACGAAGAGTAGAGACAAGCAATAACATTGTAGAAGATAGTTGAACACAGCACAAATTATTGTGAAACAACTAAGCATGTAGTCAGTGATTGAATAAATCAGCTACTTTATTATTTCAAGACTGTCACTAACTAAATCAGTTACTTTATTCTGTCTTACCACTAAACTATAAAATGGGAGCTATAAAGCATAATCACGTTACAGTAGTCTACAGGATCAAGTTCTGGTTGGGTTTTACAATAGAATCAATAATAAACTCACCATAGATGAGTACCTTCGATATGACGTGTCTCTATCATAATAGTAGACCAATCTAGCTCCAGTAGCAAACAGCAAGAAAAAACTCATCCATAAAACTGGCTGTCATGAAATCAAAAATCCCAATCAATCATCAGACCAAAACAAGATTTATCCTAAACCTATTCTGCGGGAGAAATGTTCATGTAAGAAATCTATCAAAGGGAGAACATTTACCGCTCCACGAATAAAAACGGTCGTTTTTCTGATCTGAACCACCACCAGAACTCTCTGATCCTTCAGATTTCTCATTTTTATCGGAAGATTTTGTTTCCGGATTACCGGAGTCAGGTTTAGAGGCAGGAGTATCAGAAGCAGAAGTACTCAGCAAACATCTCTGATCTATCTTCAACCTTTCAGTTCCAAAATTGAGTGGGAAAAAACTGAAAAGGAAACATCGCAATTATAGAGGTGAAACCAACCAGAATTTTCCAAAAAAATGATATAAATTGAGAAGAAAATGTCGAACCGATCGAGGAAGAGATAAATCTCCATGAGGAAACGCATCGGAGATGCACGCCGGAGATGGAGACGATGCCGATTGTAGATCGTTAGAGGCACGAAGTCGAAGACAAAGTTGGATTGGTCGAAGACGGTTTGCTGTTCTACATAAAGCAGACGCCATTGACGACCGATTTTCTCTAAGACTTCACAAATCTGCAACCTGAGGTTTATTAATCCGATAGAGACAAAAGAGATTTTTGCTCTGTTATAATCTTCTACAACTGAAACGACATCGTTCAAAAGTTTAGAGCTTTTTTGGGCCAAAGAGCTCACTATTGCTATAATTCTTTTACTAGTTTAGAGCCTTTTTGGGCCAAAGAGCCCACTATTGCTATAATCCTTTACTAGTGAAACGACATCGTTCACATTTCGATGAAGACAAAAACCAAATAATTAAAAAGAATGATTTTTATATGGAAAAAGGGTCTATTTGAATTTTTACGCAATGCTGATTTTTAATAAACTTTAGAATTCGTATTTAATCTTAATTTGTTGCTTATAATTTTAAAAAATTTGCATAAATTATTAAATTGTGACTTATAAATTGATTGTTAGTTTCGTCAGTCAGGTTAAATTTTTATTACTTTATCGTTAGGTGACATGTGTATAACTGATGCAATTTTTCGAAAAGATATTGTAGTATTCTTTTTTTATTTGTCCTATCTTGGTGCCCAAATGGTATTTTACTATCTATGTGTTTGACTTGATTACAGGTTGGAGAGAAATCTTTTGAAGAAAACCTTTCTACAGACTAAGCTTCTAGTTGCACTACCACTACGAAAATTCATTCTTCAATACAAACCTTTTTGTCCAAATCTCTATGTTAGAAAAAAAAAGAAAAAAAATTCTCAACCGTGTCATAGAATTAGAATGTTACACAATAAATATCGTGGCCGTGTATCTCTCTTCACTATGATTCGTATGTGACACTAGATTCATGATGATAAATAATGACATAAAATTTTGAAGAAATCATATCAAATAATCGACCTGTCAAGGGGATTAGATGCCTTAAATTCTATAATAATTAAGAAGTGTGATCGAATAATTTCGACCAAGCCCACTAATTAATCAGATAGAAGACAAAATTGTCATTTACTAAACCTTTACTAGTGAAACGACACCGTTTACTAAACCATACAATTTAGTTTAAAGCCTGCTTGGTCGAAAAGCCCACTAATTAATGATATTGAAGCCCATTAAATTAAGACCCAATCAACACCATTTAGGGGGTAACGTAAAAGAAATTAAAAGTTTAGGGGGGCAATTTAGAAATAAGGTGTTTTTAGCATTTGCTTTGCCCTTCCCCACCCGCTCCTTCCTTTTATTCGAAAATTCATCTCACAGTCTCTCATATCTGCCTCCTTCCACATTTTTGAGTCGACTCTCTCTCTTTCTCTTTTCTACTCTAGGGTTTTTCTCTGATCCAGAGGTTTTTCCCTTGCTTCGGGCGGCGTCTCAAAGAAGATTTTTCTCAATAGAATTTGCAGTGAGAACGACGCGGTGTTTGATTGGAGTGTTAAACCCTAGCGATTACGCTTTCACTCAAGCGAAGAACCTTCATTTCTGTGTAAGTCTTTTGCTTGGAACTGTGTATTGAGTTCGGGATTTGCATATCTGTTACTAGATCTAGCCTTTCTGATTTGGTATTTGGTCACTTCTGCTAGGGTTTTAAAAATATATTTTGGTTGGTTAATTGCTTGATTCTGCCACATATGTTTTTTTTTTTGGTTCTTTGAAGCTCTCTGTAGTATTAGAACTTGTGCTATTCACGATTAGAAGCATAAGCGTTTTTTCGAAGTTCAAAGACAACGTTCAAGTCAACTTTAATTTGAATTTTATATTGGGACGGCTTTGTTCTATTAGCCACCGTTTTGTTGCTGATGCTGGTGTTCGTACTTATTGTGCAGAGCGAAAAATGGCGATGGAGATTACACAGTTCTTACTGGCTGCCCAGTCAGCCGATGCAAAAGTCCGTACTGAAGCAGAGGGTAATCTCAGGCAATTCCAAGAACAGAACTTGCCGCAGTTTTTACTATCCCTGTCTTTTGAGCTTGCCAACAATGATAAACCTGCTGAATCCCGTCGACTAGCTGGTATTCTACTAAAGAATTCTCTGGATGCCAAAGATTCTGCCAGAAAAGATCTTCTGGTAAAACAGTGGTTTGCAATTGATGTTGATCTTAAATCCCAGATCAAGGAACTGCTCCTAGGAACTCTTGGCTCATCTGCCCTAGAGGCGAGGCATACTTCAGCCCAGGTTATTGCAAAGGTAGCCTCCATTGAAATTCCGCAGAAGCAGTGGCCTGAACTTGTTGGATTGCTGCTTAACAATATGACTCAGCAAGGCAGTCCCGCACACTTGAAGCAGTCAACCTTAGAAACTTTAGGCTATGTCTGTGAAGAGATATCACATCATGATCTTGTGCAAGACGAAGTGAATTCCGTCCTCACAGCAGTGGTGCAGGGAATGAACCAGTCTGAAAATAGTGCAGAAGTTCGTCTTGCAGCAACAAAAGCACTGTTGAATGCCTTGGACTTTTCTCAGACAAATTTTGAGAATGAAATGGAGAGAACTTACATCATGAAAATGGTATGCGAGACAGCATGTTCCAAAGAGGCGGAGATCAGGCAAGCTGCTTTCGAGTGCCTTGTGTCCATTGCGTCTACATATTACGAGGTGCTGCAACAGTACATGGAAACTCTCTTTCAGCTCACTTCAAATGCTGTAAAGGTAGATGAAGAGAGTGTTGCCCTCCAAGCAATTGAGTTCTGGAGTTCTATCTGTGATGAAGAGATCGATCGTCAAGAGTATGATAGTCCTGATAGTGGTGACTCATCCCCTCCCCATTCCGGCTTCATAGAGAAGGCTCTCCCCAGTCTAGTTCCAATGTTGCTAGAAACTCTGGAGAAGCAGGAAGAGGATCAGGACCATGATGATGATGTATGGAACATATCTATGGCTGGCGGGACATGCCTAGGCCTGGTTGCTCGAACAGTTGGAGACGGTATAGTCCCTCTTGTGATGCCTTATGTTGAAGCCAACATAAGTAAGCCGAATTGGCGAAACCGGGAGGCAGCCACTTACGCTTTTGGATCAATATTGGAGGGCCCAACAATTGATAAGCTTGCTCCGATGGTTGCAGCCGGCTTGGAATTTCTCCTTACAGCAACCAAGGATGTAAATAATCATGTCAGGGATACAACTGCTTGGACATTGAGCCGTATCTTTGAGTTTTTGCACTCCCCAGACAGTGGCTTCTCTGTTATAACACCCCAAAATCTCCCTAAAATTGCGGGTGTATTGCTGGAATCAATCAAAGATGTGCCGAATGTGTCAGAGAAGGTGTGCGGAGCGATATACAACCTTGCACAGGGTTATGAAGACTCTGGAGCAAATTCCTCTCTTCTTTCTCCCTATCTTACAGAGATCATTAAACATCTGCTTGCTGCTGCTGAGCGTACAGATGGGGCAGAGTCTAAGCTAAGAGGTGCTGCATATGAAACCTTAAACGAGGTTGTCCGGTGTTCGAACCTTTCAGAGGCCTCGACCATCATAGCGCAGCTCCTCCCAGCCATCATGAAAAAACTAGGTGAGACAATGGACCTCCCAATAATATCAAGTGATGATCGTGAGAAGCAAGCAGAACTCCAGGCTTCTCTCTGTGGTGTTCTCCAAGTCATAATCCAGAAGCTGAGCGGCACAGAGGAAACGAAACCCATCATAATGCAGAGCGCAGATGACATCATGAGGTTGTTCCTAAGAGTGTTTGGATGCCATAGTTCAAGTGTCCATGAAGAAGCCATGCTTGCAATTGGTGCTCTTGCCTATGCGACTGGAACGGAGTTTGTGAAATACATCCCCGAACTATTCAAATATCTCCAGATGGGGCTGCAAAATTTTGAAGAATACCAAGTGTGCTCAATCACCGTAGGAGTGATTGGTGACATTTGCCGTGCAGTGGACGAAAAATTCCTACCTTTTTGCGATCAAATCATGGGTCTCCTAATCCAAAACCTTCAAAGTGATGCACTCCACAGATCAGTAAAGCCTCCAATATTCTCATGCTTTGGAGACATTGCTCTGGCGATTGGTGGGCATTTTGAAAGGTATGTAGCTCCCGCCCTTCAGATCATGCAAGGGGCTGCTCAAGTGTGTGCTCAGATGGACACCCTTGATGAGGAGTTTATGGATTATGCAAACCAACTTCGGAGAAGCATCTTTGAGGCATACTCAGGGATACTACAAGGGTTCAAGGACACAAAAGCCGAGCTCATGATGCCCTACGCCCAACATCTATTGCAGTTTGTTGAAGTAGTATCCAAAGATTCCCTGAGGTCTGTAACTCACGCTTCGAAAAAAATAATCAATTTATGTTTTTACTGTACAGTTTAAATTTATAACTGGGGTTTTGTTTTATTTATCAGGGATGAGAGCGTGACAAAAGCTGCGGTTGCAGCAATGGGTGATCTTGCGGATGTTGTAGGAGACAACACAAAGCAGTTGTTCAAGAACTTCACCTTCTGTGGTGAGTTCCTCAATGAGTGTCTCCAATCAGAAGATGAAGATCTCAAGGTCACTGCACGCTGGACTCAAGGAATGATCGCAAGACTCATGCTCTCATCATAATTATAAGGCATTTCATCATCATTACTAAGTGCGTCATTCTCTTTCTCTCTTGGTCGTCATTGTTTTGAGTAAAGGTTCAAAGGAAATAGTTGCTGTTCTTCCTCTTTCCTCCATCGAATGATGTGGGATAGTGGTTTAGGGAGTTTTTGGATACTTTATTGCTCAAGGCCATCTCTGTTCTGAGGCCTTATTTTTATTCTGTAGAAGAAAATCAAACCCTCTTTTCTTTTTTTGGTTTATGCAATCATCCACTTATCGGTGGTCACTTTTGAGTCAGTTTTACATCTTCTCCATTTTTGGGTTTGGACAATATAACCCATGAAGAATGATTTCGAAAGCATTAAAATTTTTAAGACTCATAACTCATAATATCGTTGTCTACTCAAAGGCAAGCTATGAGATATCGGAAGTCTGTTTATACAAAAAGGTGCCAAATTTACTTCAGAACAACGATGTTACATCATTACAGGACACCGACAAAAGCTAAGAGCCATCAGATCAAGAGGAAGAGAAGGTATCGATAATGGTGGTGTGAAGCGGGTCACTAAGGTGAGTAGCCCAGTTGTTAAGCGGTCCTTTACCAGTTGCAGCCGCCTGAACAGCAAAACCCAAGAAGGCAACCATGGCTAAACGAGCGTGTTTGATCTCAGCTAGCTGAAGCTGAGCCTTCTTCTCCGGGTCACTCGCTAATCCTAATGGGTCAAAGAACTTGCCTCCTGGATACAAACGCTTCTCAGAGTCCAACTCAGCGTTTCGTTGGAACTCGATGTAGCCGACAACTAACACTTCGATCCATATCAATGTCGAGATGGAGAACGGCAATGGCTGTCCCAAGTAAGACGATCCATCCACTAGCTCTACCTGGTGAGAAGAAAAATAAAAGACAAATATCAAGACGCAAACGCAGACGCAAACGCAAAAAAGGTCGGAAAAGAATTGATACCTTGCCGGCGTCTTGCCAAGTAACACCAGTGAGCCATTCAACGGTGAGAGCGCCGAGAGTGGCGAGCATTGCCCACCGACCGTGAATGAGCTCACATTCTCTGAATCTCTGGAGCCCAAAGACTTCACTGTAGGGCTGAAATGGCGTTGATTTGGGGTCTACCGCTTCGGTACGTGTCCCGATCACGTCTCCGGCTAAGTTCTTAGCTAGGTTCTGGTCCAGTGAGTCCAGATCGAATTGGAGGTACTCCGCTGGTTTACCTAAACCGAAAGGGTCGAAACCGTAGTCCCCGACCAGCGAACCGTCGAGATACTCAGGTGATTTTGCGCCTGGGAACCATAAAGGCCGGTCTGTGATAACCGTTTTAGCCTTTTTAGGAGCAGATTTCTTGGTTCCGAATCCGAACCGGGCAGTGAACCGGCCTGAACCGGAGCGAATGTCGGGAACAACCCGTGTTCCCATGATAGAAGAAGCAGCAGCACCGGCAGTTGAAGTAGCGGCCATCTTCGGCGTCGTTTGTTAAGTCGGCGTTTGCGTTTTGAATTCTCTGTAACGCTTACTACAAAGTAGAAAGTGTTTTTAAGTCGCGGTATATGAGTGTGAATGATGCCAACTTGGAGATCTCAGAGAATGAATCTTGACGGTAGAATCGATTGACAATCCATCTGACGGTTGAAAATAAACTCGGCCTTATCTAATTGAAGCTCGCGTTATCTATCTTGTTTTTTTAGATTCTTTATCAAGCTGATTTAGCAAAAAAATGCTATTAGCTGATCGTTATACAAAACCACCTGTCACTTCAGCAACACACGAAAATCATCACAATCCTCCAATTTTATTATCCGGTTTAGTAAACTTAATCGAATCCAAACACTGATTTGGTTGCTTCAATTATCCGAAACCACAAAGGATGTCTCTGGCAAGGCCTGAAGGTAAATCTCTTGTTAAACAAATGATAACATAATCGCATCCGATACAGAGTAATAGACCAAGACAAGAGAGCTAACTGGTGCATACAACCAAACAAAACATACACAAGAAAATTAATGATACACTCAGGAAGTTAAGCCACAGAAGAAGAGTTTCCAGATACTTCACGAATCGATGATGATCAGCAAAACAAGTAGAAACTTTGGCGACAGAACTCAATTAGAAGCCTATGAAGACAACGCCGAAGAACCGATATAATCAGCAAAGAAAACATTTTACATTAAGAAGAGAGCTGGAAACGGCCGCTGGGTTTTTTTCTTCTCCAACCCTGCCAAAGTCACACAGAAGATATAATTTTACAGATACATATACAGATGCCAAAACCGAGGAGTGATGTCTACGAGGACTTACAAATGCAATGTAATATAGGAACGTCAGTCCAGCCAGGATAACAAACCCGATTTGGAATACATTGTACCTGAAAAGTACAACCTTAATCGCTCAATAAGACAAGCCACGACGGATATAACATGAGACTGCTTTTATGTTAAAACACTTCTACGTACTTGTACAGGTACTTAATTCCTCTTAGGGACTGCAATGTGTGACCAAAGATCTCCTGAGCAGCAGTTGCTTGAGCGTAATATCCAAATGCAGTGGCACAGAACTGAATCACACTGCATTTTAAAAAGAACCACAGTAACTCAGGCTGTAAGAATTAACATGTAAGTGTTAAGGTCGCAGCTGGATATTAGACATAAAGTCTTAGTTTGACATTTGAGAGAAAATGAAGGATACCACAATGCATAAGTAAATAATTATAAAAGTCTTAAGTATTAATGATGGCGTGGCAACACTAATTCGTATATGTATGTACGTCAGCATAATCCATCTAGGTCCATTTATCAGCCACAGTGAACTGAACCCCATCATATACAGAGACAGAAAAAGAAGATCCGAGAGACCTACCTGATTGAACAAAGAAGAATGAGCCCAACATTGAAGAGAAAGGAGTTCATCAGAGTAGCTCCCCATCTGAAATAAGTTGATATTACCAATCAGATATCAAAGAAAAGGGAGTGAATGACCTTGGACAAAAAGCCAAACACTGTTAAAACCGTTAGATTGATTACTTCATCGGGTGGATGGTAATGAAGATCAGCTTCAAACCCAACATCATTGCCCCAGCAATAACAGCAAGAAGAAGGTAGAAACAGAAGAAAGCAAAAGCAGCAGTGCCTAGAAGACCTGGACATTTCCACACATACTAGCATGGAGTCAGCCAGACACAAAAAACGAAACCTTATATAAGATAACAAGAAAAGAATTATGAACCTACCCCATACATCATCAAGCTTAATGAAAACCTCATTAAGAAAAGGGGAAAGAGGAGGGTCGACGAGTAGGTATATAATGATGTGTGCAACCCAAGCAATAGAAACGATTAATCTGCAAAGACAAAAAATTGCCATTCAAAAAGACGCTTAGCTCGGGAGAAAGAATGTCAACCTAAATATGCAAGAACTGTAAGCATAACACATGATTATATAACATTTAACAAAGTACGACCATAACAAAAAGAAATACAAAGAAGACTATGTTCTTAGAATTACTAACCCTAAGATTCCAAGAATAAACTTGGCCAAGTATCCAAGCACAGTGAATGCCCATGCTGTTTCTGCCTGGAAAAATATACTAGGCAATAAAATAGTTGAAAAATACAAAGATTATAGATTATGCCCTACAATACACACGTCTTACCTTCTCTCCTTGAGGATACATCTCTTCTAAGAGGTTGACATCTTCCTCCAATTGGAGCAATTCCTGCAGTGTAACCACATTGAATTATAGGATTGAGGCGATGCACGTTAAATCTTCTAGCAAAGTAAAGCTGCCAATAAAGTCAATGACTATCATAACTTATTCTACTATCTCAGAGCTTTTCACTACAAGTTGTCATTCCAATCACTCCAGACAGAATTATAACTTCTTTAATTATAAAACAAAAATTAGATAAGACACCGAACCATGAGATAATTGATATACCTTTTCAACTGCTTTCACATTTTTCCTCCATTTCCTGCCCTTGGCACCACTTCTTTCTTCTTGATGAAGTCCATCAGCTGCTTTCTTTAGTTCTCTAGCCTTTTTACCTAGTTCAGTTGCCTCCTGTAAAACATATTTAGGGTTAACAAGTGACAGTGGGAAAGACTCAAGATCTCGAGTAGATGCTTCCACAGTAGAACAACTAATGAGACCTTTATATATTGTGACCGAGTGATAACAGCCTTCGGTCGCCTAATGAAGGCAGTGATAAGTCCCAATGGCAGACATGCAATACCAACACCACCAAATATCTAAAAATATTTGAGAGAACAATTAGTTACGAGATTTCTTAATACAGAAATCTAAAAATCAAACACCTATTTACTATAAAGGATACAGAATGAGATTTCTTTGTTGAGAGTTTGTGTTAGTAAAAGGCGAAATAACAATATAAGACAGGTTATATCCTTTCAAAGCAAACAATGCACTTCCCTACATAACAGAACAATGCTCATACCGTGAAAAGAACTGACCCAACAATTGTCGCCAGAGCAACAATATACTCGGGAAAAGTAGTACGCATAGTCCATGTTTTCTCAGATGTGGGATTAGCTGTAAATGCTGAGCACTGCATTGGTTGATCAGAGACAGGAATTATGTTACAAGCGGAAACTATATATGGCATAAAAAATCCATGATATGTACACTAATGCTAATGAAGCTCACAAAAGGAAAATATTACCTGGTGAGCTGTATTACCGATGCATGGTTGATTATTTGAAAATTCCCAGGAAGTAGGGAAAGAGGACGTGGCAGAAGATAAGTGCCTGACAGAGAAGTCTACCTTTCCAATGACACCTAACATGATTTAAAAGAGCATAAGAAGAAACCCAAGGAATATGAAATTACAGGTCAGCATGGACAGCTACTTGTAAAGTCAATAACTTTGAGAGATTATAACTTCTGTGGAATAGATAATCATGTTACTAGCAATTCTAAGCTATTCCTGGCAAATCAATGATAAAATATCTCAATGGAAGCCTTAATTGGGTAATTTATCAGCTCAAAGTAACATAGGAATGCAGTCAAAAGATGTCAAATCTTAGTGAAGAACATCAGATTCATCCATTATACGTGCCTCACTAACTGTTTCAATTACTACTCCAGCTAAATAAGTATAACTTTCCAACTTTCGTTAATACAGGAAGAATTTCAAGTCAACAAAAGAATGAAAAACACAAGAACAACTAACCGTATAAAATTCCAAGCACCAGAGCACAAACAACAGCTGTGGTTACCACCCAAATTAAGGCACTTTTTATCCTCTTTCCAACACTCCTGCGAGGGAAAAAAACCCACAAAAATGTCAAACTATATTCGATTAACAAAAAACTTATAATGTACATATATGTAATAAATTTCATCGAGATACGAACTTGTCCTGGTCGCCTTCATAGAAAAACATTGCGAAAGGGATGACAAAGAAGACCAGAATAGCGTCCACAATGTAAACGGCAAGCCAAAGATCCTTCATGGGCAAGGTGAGATTGCAAGCTCCATTATATATAGCATGTCGACAAGCATGCCGATTGGCCACATCCGCCGGTAACATGAGAATCGAAATCATGGCTATAGACAGACCAAAAACAACGACGAATTTGGGGAAATAAGCCTGGTTGGCATCATCTGGATGCTGATAGTTAACGAGGAGATAGATACTGGAAATAAAAACGATGACGCAGACAACGATCGCGACAATCACGAGAGCGAGGTTGAAATCGCCCATCGTGTGCAAGTTTCCAATTCGAGTAATTCCGATCGTGGAACGATTTGATAGATACGGCAGCTTATTGAAATAGTAAGGGTTTCTTAAGAGTCCAAATTTTCAAAAATTGAATTTGGGGGATTTTAGAAGATCTGGAATCCTTCTTTTTTTTCCCTCTCGAAACCAGACAAAGGAAGGAGAAACAGGCCTGGGAGAGTGGGAGGAGATGACCGTTCTTAAATTACGTATTTACCCTCATCTATGTTATGTATTACATTGTAATAATATAAAATAGCTTTGGGTGTAAACGTAAAACTACAGTTAGGTTCGGAGACAAGCTGTTTTGCTTCGGACATTAACCAAAACCGGTCGGGATTGTGATCAATTGTATGAACCGTCCCACAAAATTAAGTACAAAAATGTTTCAGAGAAATCTACACATTCGGATTCAAACTCCAACTTCTTCATCTAAGAAACTCTAGCTCATTTAGAGGTCTCGACGCTAGGCTTCAAAAACCGATTTAACGACTTTTTTGTCCCAAAGACTGTAACAGAACAAGTAGTTTGAGTAAATAGGACGATGCACCTCCTATAGTCGCAAACCGAAGCTCTTCGGTCCCTTCGATCTCTAGAAAATCTCCCTCGGTTACTCGGTTAAATCCTCCGGTTAACCACCCCAAGTTTTTGTACCCTTCTCCGTATAGCTTTGACACTGCCATCAACGACCTGCGATTGATGAGAATAACAACCATTTTCTATTAACCAAACCGAACCAATATTAAGCTGGTACCACGATCCTAAACCAAAGTGTTCCCATCTATCTCAATCTGAACCAAACCGGATCCTCAACCAAAATGCAATGTCTTTAGCTTATTACCTGAGTCCTTCACCGCACACGACGAGCACTTTACTCTCTTTGTTCGGAAGAGCCTCAACGACACGGAGGGTAAATTCGTCATTGAACATAGTGAATCTCTGGCCTGTCCAAAGCCCAATGTAACCTAAATGGATCCATTTCTTCAGTAGAGTTATCGGCCCATTATCTGAATCCTCCACGAACAATGGCACGTGTACGGATCCTTTCACACGTGCCTTTTCTCTTTCCCAAACCGGTCTCACGTCTAAGAGCACATATCCCTCCGACGCAACAATCGCCTTCGCTTCTTTCGGCTCCACCGCTCGGACCTTTCCGGAAAGTATCAGCTCCTTACCGGATACGGCAGAGATCACTGGGAATCTGTACGGTTTTCGGAGGCATTGGTATGGTAGTATTGGTGGCTTGTAGATATGGTTTGGCTGAGGAAGAAGAAGTGTCATCTTTTTTTGTTTGGATTTTCTGAAAATTTTATCCAATTTTATTTTCTTTAGATTTTTTTTGCTTCATGAGGATTCTAATTTTGAGTCAATTTTAAGAACACCCCGAAAGTTCTTACTTATTTCCATTTGTCCTTATATTTTTCATAATTTAATTATCACCCTCGCCTAACGTAAACTAAAGAAAACATACCCTGGGCCATTGAGGCCGATAAGAAATATTAATGGGCTAAGAAGTGGTTAATGGGCCCGCTTGTGCTTGGTATTAATTTTGTAAAATCGACTGAATTAAATCCCGAACCGGTACGTAATGGTCCACCTGAATTTCTATTGAAGAAGATCGAGTGAAAACGAAGAACAAATCAAAAGAAGAAGACGAAGAAGCAGAGGGAGATATAGCAATGGGGGTCGATTATTACAAAGTTCTTCAGGTGGATCGGAATGCGACAGACGAAGACTTAAAGAAAGCTTATCGCAAACTCTCAATGAAATGGCATCCAGGTAAGAACCCTAACAATAAAAAGGACGCCGAAGCCAAATTCAAGCAGATCTCTGAAGCTTACGATGTAAATTCTCTTATACAAGTCGAAATTTCCTTTGTAACGAAATGAGTTTTGTTTTTTTCTCGAGCGATTCCCATTTTTGGCTTTGAATTTAAGCAGTTGTGTAGTTTCTCAATTCACTAAGGAGACTTCTCTGGCAATTGAGTTGAATTTGATGAATTCCTTATTCTGTTCGATTCGTTAAGGTTTTGAGCGATCCTCAAAAGCGAGCCATCTATGTGATATACGGAGAAGAAGGTCTATCGAGCCAGGTTCCGCCTCCCGGAGCCGGCAGATTTTCGGGTGGTTCAGACGGAGGGACTTCGTCCCGATTCAACGGTAGAAGCGCCGACGACATCTTCTCGGAATTCTTTGGGTTCTCAAGACCCTTTGGTGACTCACGTGGTGCAGGTCCCTCTAGTGGGTTCCGCTTCGCTGAAGATGTTTTCGCATCAAATGTTCCACCGAGGAAAGCTGCCCCTATTGAGAGACAACTTCCGTGTAGTTTGGAGGATCTCTATAAAGGAAACACTAAGAAGATGAAGATCTCTAGAGACGTCCTCGATTCAAGCGGGTCAGTTTTTTCGGCTACATTGTCATGAATTGAATTTTAAGTTCCAAAAAATTGATTTGCTTATGAAGTTTACTTAGAAGGGTCCATATTAGTTTTCTCTTTGACCATGTTTCAGTTTCTGAAATCTGGAGATTTGGAATTGGACATATACATGAATATGATGCTAGAAATTAGCCACTAACCATTGGATAACAATGAATTTCCTTTTTTCGGAGTTGTTGGGGACTTGACTGTACTTTCAGTGAAGATTGAGTTAATCCAAGAACAATCTATTTGCACTTTTGAGATATCATGTGGGAGACATTAGTGTTGTTTCTTGTAGCTTCAATGTTGTTGTCATCAGTAATGTAAAGTTAAAAGTGCATTCTTTGTTCTAATGCAGGAGACCTACAACGGTTGAGGATCTATTGACGATAGAAATCAAGCCAGGGTGGAAGAAAGGGACGAAAATAACCTTCCCGAATAAAGGAAATGAGCAGCGAGGAATCATACCTTCGGATGTTGTATTCATAGTTGATGAAAAGCCACATGCTGTATTCAAACGAGACGGAAATGACCTTGTGGTCACACAGAAAGTTTCCCTAGTGGAAGCCCTCACAGGTTACACTGCTCAGGTCACAACTTTGGACGGACGGACAGTAACAGTTCCAGTCAACAACGTGATCAGTCCTACTTACGAAGAGGTGGTGAAAGGCGAAGGCATGCCAATCTCTAAAGACAAAGACAGATCAAAAAGAGGGAACTTAAGAATCAAGTTCAGTGTTAAGTATCCATCGAGGTTAACAACAGAGCAGAGATCTGGAATCAAACGAATGTTATCGCCTTCATAGTCTATCTCTTTCTCTCTTACTGCTACGTTTGATTTCGGTTACCAGTTGGCTCTTTGGGAGATCGTTGTGAAATTCATAGTTGTGTGGCCGTATGGGTCTTTGTGTGGGATATTGTAAGGTCACTAAACGTCCACCAAAGCTTTTGGTTTGGGGTTTTACACTTTTGTAAAAAAAAATTTTATTCCTTTTAAATTGTTATTAGATTGGAAAATGTTAAATAAAGATTATTACTTTTTAGTTTGTTAATACAAGCTCAACAAATAAAAATTTTGGAATTTTTAAACTGTTTTGCTCTAACAATTTTCCACAAACAGGCAATGGTCGCGTAATTTGAGTTTTAGAATGTTACAGAGGGTGAGAGTCGTGAATTTGAGTTGTGATTAAAACATGAAAGTAAGAAACATCAAACATGTTTTCACATAAAAACACGAAAGTTACACTTTTTCCGTTAAGGTTTATGTCAATCTTAGCATTATAAATACCAAAGAAGTCATCTTCATTATCGTACATCTCTCTGTCTTTCCTCAGTCTTAACTACTCTTACTTCCTTGTCAGTTTCAAATGGCGCAATTGTATTCTTCCTTGAAACCCATGCCAATGTTGAAAGATGAGTTAGACATTGTGATACCTACGATTCGAAACCTCGACTTCCTTGAGATGTGGCGACCCTTCTTTGAACAGTACCATCTGATCATTGTTCAAGATGGTGATCCTTCGAAAGTCATCAACATCCCACAAGGGTTTGACTATGAGCTCTACAACAGGAACGACATCATTCGAATTTTGGGTCCCAAGGCCTCTTGCATTTCCTTCAAGGACTCTGCTTGCCGTTGCTTTGGTTACATGGTCTCCAAAAAGAAGTACATCTACACCATTGATGATGATTGCTTTGTAAGTGCTCTCTTCTATGTCATTCTTATGTGCTATAGTTATTTGGTCAAGCTGAAGTCTTCTTCAAAGTTGACTCTATATGTTCATAATGTAGGTTGCAAAGGATCCATCTGGGAAAGAGATCAATGCACTTGAGCAGCATATTAAGAACCTCTTGTCTCCATCAACCCCACATTTCTTCAACACACTTTATGATCCATACACTGATGGAGCTGACTTTGTTCGCGGATACCCATTTAGTATGCGTGAAGGTGCCATAACTGCGGTCTCACATGGCCTCTGGCTAAACATCCCTGACTATGATGCTCCCACTCAGCTTGTGAAACCTCTTGAAAGAAATTGCAGGAAATTTGATCTCACTGAGACAACCAGTTTTTGTTATGTTTCCCTTTGGTTGAAAAGCTTAAACAGAAATCTTTGCTTATTGGTTGGCTTTTGGTTATATACAGATATGTTGATGCAGTGATGACCATTCCCAAAGGATCTCTTTTTCCTATGTGTGGTATGAACCTTGCTTTTGACCGTCAGCTGATTGGTCCGGCCATGTATTTTGGACTTATGGGCGATGGACATCCAATTGGACGCTACGACGACATGTGGGCTGGTTGGTGTGTCAAGGTAAATGCATTCATTATGCAAGTTTAACATAGTGGCCACACTAGTACAATCCACTATATGTCCTGGTCAATTACATATTCTTCTTGTTTTAATCAAAAATGTAGGTGATATGTGACCATATGGGATGGGGAGTGAAGACAGGTTTGCCTTATATATGGCATAGCAAAGCCAGCAACCCATTTGTGAACCTGAAAAAGGAATACAACGGAATCTTTTGGCAGGAAGAAGCAATACCTTTTTTTCAATCTGTGACTCTTCCTAAAGAATGCACCACTGTGCAGCAATGCTACCTAGAGCTGGCCAAGATGGTTAGAGAGAATCTCGGGAAGGTTGATCCTTACTTCATAAAGCTTGCAACTGGAATGGTCACTTGGATTGAAGCTTGGGATGAGCTTAACTCCGAGAAGGGAAATGAGGCTAAGGCACCAAATAGCAAAAATGAGTAAAAGAGAAGTTCACTAAGGAAGATGGTATAGTTTAGTAGAGGGTGATTGTTTGAGTCACATGTGTAACCCTCTCTCTTTCTCTTTATTATTATTTCTTATCATCAGTATTTGTATTCTCATTTCTCAATCCATTGTCGCAAGAAAGAAAAAAGTGATGTACTATGTTTTTATCATTATGTATTCATTAACCATCTTCCTCAGTTTATCGAATTCATAGACTCAAACAATATTGAAACTCAGCATATACAAATACCATTTCCAGATAAAGAAGCTTGAAACTCGGAAGATATAGACTGGAGAAAGAAGATAAAAGAATTGGGAATAGCTCGGAAACAGAGCTAGAATTTATCAACCTCAACACCATCTCTTAAAACTTCATAAGCATCTCGGCTTCTGCTTTTCTTCATCCCTGCAGAGAAATGGACCTTTGAAGAATCTGCAGAGATACTTGTGACTTTAACCCATATCATTACTTTTGTCTTCATCCCTTCAACGTCAGCTAGCTTTCCTTTCTCGAGAAATCCGGTAACTGTTGTGGTGAATCTCAAGATTGATGAATCTTTGTAGCCAACTTCACAGATTGATGGAATAAAGACTGTTAGTTTTCTTGTCTGTTCATTGAACTCGTAGTTGGTTGCATCACGTGGAAAGATCCCCACAGGCAAATTATACTCCTTTAGTAATTCGGGCAATGGCTTCTGCATTTTTCCTGACAACGAGATTACAAATCAACAAATGTTCAAAATACATGATTCGTCCTTATAATGTCAAATGAAGTAGCAAGAACGAGTAAAAATCCAACCTTTGATTTTGTTTACCAACCATTTTGTTCCTCCTTCAATGCTCGTGGACAGAGACTAGAACAAAGAACGTTACACAGATTATGGAAGATCAACATTGCATAATTGAGCTAAGAAGGAGAAACCAATCACGTTTTGAAGAAACAAAAAGGAAGAATACTTGCATCTAGGATCTCTCAATGAACATGAAAATGAGAAATCAGAAGAAATAAATCCAAACGCTAATGAGAATCTCTATCATTAATATGATACTGTAGGAGAAAGGAACACTGAATCTAAACTTGAAAAAGATTCTTATCCATTAGATACAATCAACTCCTAAGATCTGCTTCGTTCTAGGCCATAAGCGATCTCAAAATTGAAGAATTTCTGTTAACTCTTATACAATTCAATAAATACATAACAGAATTGCTAGTAAATTGTAGAGATCAAGCGAAATTTGTGTGTGTTAGTGACGAATCAACGAACTATACATAGAACAGACTAAGCGACTCACATAAATTGAAGCTCAACAAGACGCTAAATCATGTAAGAGACAGTAGAAACAATGAATGCAAATTCCCAAAAGCATGGAATCGAGATCAGAACTGAAATCCAAAAATTGATGATTAAAATGCTAACAGTAGTGAAGAAGTAAAGAGAAGCATACGTTGATATCGTCACCCACGGAATCAAGCTGCTTGTTCGCCTTCTTACCTAACCAGTACGAGCCTACTTTGTTCAAGATCTGATCCATTCTCTCTTACAGATCGTATCTCTCTCTCTCGCCGAGATCGGAGGTGTAATCTGTTTTCACAGATTCATTTCGTTACTTATATACAACATTATAAGAGCCAATCATTTTATGACACGTAGCAATATGAAAGGCAGACGTAGACTGTAGAACTAACGATAACTTTTTTATTCATCAGTAGTGTGGCAGTGAAAAAAAAAAAAGGTTGTTGCTGATGCAAACAGTGACGTGGATAGAATTATCCTTGTGTTCATACAGCACTCTTGGATATGCCATGAGGCCAACACACGCCTGTACAAATACTTCCCGAAATGACTTACCAATCTTGCACGAAATTACAAATTGAAAGAGAGAAAGAAGAACTGACCATCTTCATGAGACAAAGTAGTGAAAACGCTCAACCAATGATCCGAGGAATCTGTCTCTGGCTATGATGACTGCGAGAGTGTGCTTGTTTTGGTGACACAGGGACAGCAAAATTCGAACTTCATAGTGTGCATACTCTGGCTGGCTATATTGGATAGGGCTCTCTGGCCGGTAAAATCTACCCCAACACAAACAAACAATGCAGAAAATGGCAAAACCCTATAGGTTCAATGGGTTAGTGAAGAGACTTAAGCAATTCAGCAGAGCGAGGTACAAACATAGAAACTACAAGTTTGCTAGGCCACCAAGATCTCGATTCAGATATATGAAAACCCTCTAAACAGTCGTTCAAGAATATACTGAAAAGCATATAAAAGGAAAAAGATTGCCATTTGGATAATTCTGTTCCTTTCAAATTTGTACAAGCTAAAACCGAACTTGCATCAATCTGAACAGAAAAACGATCAAGAAAGCGGATTTTACAGGTATCTGCACATATAAAATTTCACTGAAACTGGCAGGGCAAGTCTTTGTAGATTGATGATGCCGTTACAGGAGAAGAAGATTCATAATCAAATTACATAAATCCCAAGTTAGCTAAGCAGATACTGGTTACATCTATGGAACCATTAATGATAAAGATGTTTTGGATGCTAAGCCTAAACCAAGACTGATCAGACAGATATATCATACAAATGAACTGGTGCCAAGTCTGTCCTATTGTTTGTTTATAATGCTCCAAATACTGTTACATGTCTCGTAGGCCGTCATCTTATTTTTCTCGAACTGAAACTTCTCAATCACCCTCTTCTGAGGATCTACTATATCTAATAGATTTCCAAAATCAAGGACTCCAAACACCCAAGATAAAAGTGAGAAAGATTTGTCATCTAAAAACAAAAAAGTGAGAGAATAAAGAGATGATTAAAGAGGATACAGCCTGAGATCTTTGATGGATCATCAATGTCCGGTATAACTTTCGTGACAGAAGCATACATAGATAGCTTTTTCCTGCAGATGAAAGGAGAGAACAGAAACTAAAATGAGAAAACAAATGTAACGAAGATTCACACAAGCAATTGGAGTAATGGGGAATATGGATCTTACTCAGCTCTCAAGTCGTCCCGCTCTTTTCTCTTTGTAGATTGTTTATGTTCATCAATCGTTGTCAATTGAGCATTCAGGTCTTTGAGTTCATCAGCGACGACTGTATTGACCAAAATAGAACCAAAGATTTTATATTTCATGTCACTAAATCAACGAAGTAGAGTAATTTCACTGAAATCAAACAATAACTTATCTAAGCTCATCTTTTAGCTTGCACTCCTGTTCTATCTCTTCTTCAAGCTCTTTCTGAAGACGTTCAGTTTCGTGTCCAGAAGCAATATCTGAATATGCTTCCTCCGTTTTCTTCTTACAAGCGTCGAGTTTCTTCTTACAATCTGCAACCCAAACAAACAAACGAACAATATAAAACACTAATTCTTCACTCAATCAAGCACCAATATCCATCGAACTCCCGCTCAAGCCTGGATTTCTGATCTAAATACCCAAATCAGAAAAATGACCTTCAATAGAGTCCTGTATTTGATTAAAATCCTCGTCGCAAGCCAAATTGAGAGCCTTTAACTGCTCGAAACTTTGAGATACGACGTCAAACCCATTCTTATCATTTAGTAAGTTGATTAAATCGTCTCCATAAGAGATCAGATCCTCGATATCGAAATTCTCCGAAAGATTTCCCATTTCTGATGCCAATATCTAGCAGTGTAGGCCTAGCTCCAGTTATCCACACCGCCTCAAAAACCTCACCGGGAAATTGTAAATTCAAAAAACCTCACCGTGAAAACGAAGGGGAAAGATCTGAATCTCGATTTTTGATTTACACTTGAAAATCGTGATTCAGTGGATATGGGCCCAAGCCCTTTACTTTCATTTTCCATAAGGGGCCTACAAAACATGTGGCCTATGAAGTTGAGGGTATCCACTATTCACTTCGTCGTAAACGCGGACTCTTTTATCTTCATATAATCATATTAACCACATAACATAAGACCATCTCTCACCACAAAAATAAATCAAAAATAAAAAAAATATCGTTTTAATACAGAATGATCGATTGTCAGATGAGAACCCTCAAATTTGTCTCTCATGACACACATGTCTTCTAATGAGTGGTTTAACTTATTTTTTATTTTTTGTTTTCTTATAAATTATAAAACAAAATTATCTATCTAATAAGACCATTATGGTTAAATTTAAATTATATATTAATATTATATTTAGTTACTAAAAATTGAATTAATAGGATAATATTAAATTATATAAAAAGGGATTTTTCAAAAATCTAGAAATATAATATAATTATTATTTTCTCCCAATAAAAAGAAAAACTAAATATATTTAATGTATTGATATTTATAAACCCTAAAATTATATAAAATTTTATTAACATATAAAAATATTAAGAATCTTTAAATAAAAATTAGTATATTAGTATATTTATAAAATAGATAAGTGACAAAGAAATTTTTTTAAAAATTTATTAGTATTATATTAATGAGATATTTAGTGAGAGATTTAGTGGGTCTTTCACCAATGGAGGCCAAAATTAGTACGTTGTTCTCTAATTAAGTTTTAGAATCTTCCATCATTTTGGTCGACTATTTTGTCCAGTATTAGTTACCTTAATATCATGGAAGCCATCTCCTCCACACAAAGTGACTACTGGTTTGAAAAACGGACCACACAAAATAGTCCTCCACACATAGTGACTTTGAACATTTCTACTTCGTCGTCGTTGCGAGCATACAAATATGTCCACACTTGAAATTTTCATAAACTCAATATTCTCATACTTCACAAAATCAAAGTCAAAAGCTCGATAATGGGCAGAGCAAAATACATAACCTCGTTCGTGTTCTTGCTCTTTCTAGTTCTATCATCAGATTCTTCTAAAACTTCTGGTCTTGCTCAAGCCACGACTACAGAATTCATTTTCAAAGGTTTCAAAGGAAACCAAACGGAAATTCAAATAGAAGGAGCTTCAACGGAAATTCAAACAGATGATCTTCTTAGACTAACTAATCGAAGCCAAAACGTCACTGGAACAGCGTTTTACCGCAAACCGATTAGATTGCGTGAGCACACCAATTCCTCCAATTTAAAAGTTTGTTCCTTTAGCACTTCTTTCATCTTCGTCATAATCCCTTCTAGTCCCGAAAACGGCGGTTTTGGATTCACGTTTACACTTTCTCCGACCCCAACTCGTCCTGGAGCTGAATCTGGACAGTATTTGGGGCTTTTGAACAAATTCAACAATGGTAACCTATCGAATCACGTTTTCGCTGTGGAATTCGATACAGTACAAGGATTCAAAGACGGCGATACAGTAGACGGATTCAACAACGGGGTCGCGACAAAAGGAAACCACATCGGTATTAATTTCAACAGTCTCTCCTCCACTGTACAAGAGCCACTCGGTTATTACGAAACCGTTGATCGAAAAGAGGATTTTCCGCTCGAGAGCGGCGAACCAATCCGAGTTAATGTCGATTACGACGGTTCCAGCGAAACTTTAAACGTTACTGTATATCCGACGCGATTAGAGTCTAAACCTAAGAAGCCTCTGATCTCACGACGATTTGGGGAGTTATTGAATATTGTGAAGGAGGAAATGTATGTTGGATTCACCGCCGCGACTGGAAGAGAATCTAGTGCTCACTATATAATGGGTTGGAGTTTTTCAAGCGGTGGAGAAAATCCAGTGGCGGTTTGGCTCGATCCTTCGCAGCTTCCACGTCCACCTCCGAATACAAGCTTGAGTAACAAGAAAGGTTACAGTTCTAAAGTCGTCGCTTTGATTGCAGCTTTATCGATCGTCACCTTGGTTTTGCTTGTGTTACTGTTTACTTTTGTTATATACAAAAGGCAAATCCAGAAAGGAGAAGTTTTAGAGGATTGGGAATTCGATTACCCTCATAGATTCAGTTACACGGATCTCTGTTTAGCAACGAAGAAATTCAAAGAGAGTGAGATCATCGGTGCTGGAGGATTTGGAATCGTTTACAGAGGGAATCTACCTTCTTCGGGTCCTATAGCTGTGAAGAAGATAACTTCAACTAGCTTACAAGGTGTTCGAGAATTTGTCGCAGAGATCGAGAGTTTAGGAAGATTAGGGCATAAGAATCTCGTGAATCTTCAAGGTTGGTGCAAACACAAAAACAACCTCATGTTAATTTACGATTATATCCCTAATGGAAGCCTCGACTCGCTGCTGTACAAAACGCCGAGGTTAAACGGCATCGTTTTGTCATGGGAAGTGCGTTTTGAAATCATAAAGGGAATCGCGTTGGGACTATTGTATCTTCATGAAGAATGGGAACAAGTTGTGATTCATAGAGACGTGAAAGCAAGCAATGTTCTTATAGATGAAGACATGAACGCAAAGCTTGGAGATTTTGGACTCGCGAGGCTTTATGAACGCGGAACGCAATCGCAAACTACGAAAGTCGTGGGGACTTTAGGGTACATGGCACCTGAGCTCACCCGTAACGGTAAAGGCTCAACCGCGTCTGATGTTTTCGCGTTTGGCGTTTTGTTGTTAGAAATCGTGTCTGGGAATAAACCAATGAGCACAGAGAGTTACTTCTTAGCTGATTGGGTAATGGAGTTTTACAGAAATGGAGGAATCCTTAGCGCTGTTGATCAGAAACTTGGATCTAATTTCAATGGTGGAGAGGCCAAGTTAGCTCTTATTGTGGGATTACTTTGTTGTCATCAGAATCCAAAATCTCGACCATCGATGAGACTCGTGCTTAGATACTTAAACAGTGAAGAGAATGTTCCTCAGATTGACGGAAATTGGGGATACTTAAATTCCTCTACAGACAACCTTAAAAAGAATGTTGAAGGTTATGTTTCAACCGATGAAGCCTCGAATTCCAACACTAATTTGTCTTTTGCAGATGTTTCTTCAAGCTCTCTCGTTAATGGTAGATAGTTTCATTCATAGCAAAGCTTGTTTTTTTTCTTCTTTTATATAAAAAGGACATTCCTTGGTTTTGACCCAAATATATTACAGATACAATCAAGTAAATATAGCCGATAGAATCGATAGATACATAAGTCGCTGCTATATACATATCCAAATTTTCGAGCTTTGAGTAAAATTTCAATGAAAAACCTCTGGAGCAAAGCGATTGGTTGGTCATCAATGGTGAAGTGAAGGAAGTTGCGGCGGAGTAAGAAGGCGATGATCGGAGAGCTGTTGTGATCGCTGAGACTAGACTCATCAGCACGAAGATGAGTTCTTCGAGTATGCCCAGTGTCTTTCTCATCATCGATTACTGATTCTGGAGTCAGAGAGATAGAGAGAAAGGGTTGATTGATATTTCTTCTGCTGACTTTTAGATCTGGCTACTGATGATGTCATGCTGACGATTTGGCCTTTGTATCCATGTAATGATTATTTAATGGGGACAATTGCCAAATGGAACCTAAAGTACTGATTCAAATGGAACTCAAAACTCAATTTTTCTTTTACACCTGATCTATCAACTACAATAAACCCAAGATAGATTCTAGATTTTAGCATACTGATGAAGAACAGTTTATTATACCAATGTAAATATACACAATTAATTAAAATAGTTAATTACACTAATTTAAATAAACCACGTTACCTGCACTAATTAGTTTTGTAAAGTGTGTGCCATGATGATCACTACTTGTAGTGTTGTATAGAATCATAATTTTTGTTTAACATAGAGGTAATTCAAAGAGTATATAAAAATACATTGTAGAATTCGATACAGTACAAGGATTCAAAGACGGCGATACAGTAGACGGAATCAAAGACGGTGTCGAGACAAAAGGAAACCATATCGGTCTTAATTTCAACAGTCTCTCCTCCACTGTACAAGAGCCACTCGGTTATTACGAAACCGTTGATCGAAAAGAGGAATTTCCGCTCGAGAGCGGCGAACCAATCCGAGTTAATGTCGATTACGACGGTTCCAGCGAAACTTTAAACGTTACTGTATATCCGACGCGATTAGAGTTTAAACCTAAGAAGCCTCTGATCTCGCGACGATTTCCGGAGTTATTGGATATTGTGAAGGAGGAAATGTATGTTGGATTCACCGCCGCGACTGGAAGAGAATCTAGTGCTCACTATATAATGGGTTGGAGTTTTTCAAGCGGTGGAGAAAATCCAGTGGCGTTTTGGATCGATCCTTCG
Source organism: Lepidium didymum (assembly GCA_963920545.1). Taxonomy (NCBI): domain Eukaryota; kingdom Viridiplantae; phylum Streptophyta; class Magnoliopsida; order Brassicales; family Brassicaceae; genus Lepidium; species Lepidium didymum. The sequence continues at coordinate 17,980,288 of OY986979.1, forward strand.
CAGCTTCCAAGTCCACCTCCGAATACAAGCTTGAGTAACAAGAAAGGTTACAGTTCTAAAAAGTCGTCGCTTTGATTGTAGCTTTATCGATCGTCACCTTGGTTTTGCTTGTATTACTGTTTACGTTTGTTATATACAAAAGGCAAATCAAAGGAGAGGTTTTATTATAATACATTGTAGAAAACTTTTAAAATGGTCCAAATGAATTGATATAAGCGTTCGATTTTTTTCAAAGTAGATTTTGAGCTTTGCGTTATGGATGTACAACATTGTTGAAAGAAAAAATCTTAATTACGTTTCTTTTCTCAATCGTTTTAGTGTTCTCAAACTCTAAAAACCCATAAGAGAAGTTTCATAAAATTTGATTTTTAGTGTTTATTTTTTCCGGTAGTTTTCACAAAATTTAGACTCAAATCATTAGAGCATCTCCAACTTACTTATATTTTTACTATAAATATTATTTTAGAGTAAATTTATTCTAACCTTAATGCTATTTTTTCATATATATATATATAGGGAATATTATTTTTTTCTCTATTTTAGAGGTGTCCATTTAAAAATAAAAATTGAATATATTTAGAATATTTAGAGTAAAAAATAGAAGAATAAATTGGATTAACAAACGGCCAAATTATTTATTTATTTATTATTATTATTTTATTTTATTTTGAATATTTAGCATACACTAATTTTAAATTTCATACTAGTCAAGTCAACATGCATTAAGTTTTTCGATTATTGTAAATTTAAGATTTTGATATTTAGTCTACATTAATTTTGTTATTAATTAGTGTGAATTTTAAACTAAAAACGGAAAGTAGAAAAAGAATGAAAGAGAAGAGGAAAGAAAACGCAAACGCATTGAAGACTTTCCCTTTGTCTCTCTCTTGACAAAATCCCAATTTTCGCATCCGCACTTTCTCTTTGCCTTTTTTTTTCTCTTCTGCCGCCACCACCACCACCATCACCACTGTTTATGCGCCTCCGCTTTCACCTAAATCGCCGTCGTAGTCATCATCGTTTGTCATCCTCCGCTTCTCTGGATTCCTAGGGTTTCCGCTTCTCTACCCCATCTGGGAGGGTTTTTCGAGCTGGATTCTCTGCTTCTGCGCCGCTGGTGCAGCGGCTTTGTTGATTGATCTGGATTTATCCTTCTTCGTTTCAATTAGTTTCATCCTTTTTTTTGGCCAATCCGAACAAAAAGCTAGGGCTGAGGATTTGATTTTGCGGGATTTCGGGGGTGTTTATTCGGGGTGTGTTCTCCGATTTGGATGGCATTAGGAGACTTAATGGTGTCTCGGTTCTCGCAATCTTCTGTTTCTTTGGTCTCCAATCACCGCTACGATGACGACTGTGTCTCTAGTCACGATGACGGTGATTTGCGGAGAAAGGATTCTGAGGCTAAGAGCAGTAGCTACAGTAATGGTACAACGGAGAGAGCCGCCACCGCCACCAGCATGGCATACTTGCCTCAGACTATGGTGCTCTGTGAGCTTCGACACGACGCATCAGAGGCTTCTCCGTCCTTGGGGACTTCCGAGATCGTATTCGTCCCCAAATGGCGACTTAAAGAACGAGTAAGTTTTCGATCGAACATTCTTGTTAGCAGTAAGTAAAATAGGTTAGCTTGTGGACTGATCTTTCTGTTTAGTGTAATTGATGATGAAATAGGGGCATAGAATATCTACATTATCTGGAATTCATGATACTGTTTGCCAGTGTTCCCTACTATGTTGGATGATATTAGCTGAAGAAGGTCATATTAACTTATACTTGGGAGACGAACCTTGTTGAAGCGAAAGTTCAGAAAGTGGCACAATAATGCACATTTTCATTGCAATCCCATTGTCTATTCTAAAGGAATACTATCTCAGCGTAAACGAAATCTGGAATTTATTGGACATGGTTGCTAGGGGAATTCTTGCAAGTCTCATATTCTTTGTTGACTTTTATTCTTCTTCTTTGGCTTTGCAGATGAAAACAGGATGTGTAGCTTTAGTTCTGTGTTTGAACATTACAGTTGATCCGCCGGATGTTATAAAAATATCTCCATGTGCTAGAATCGAGGCCTGGATAGGTTGAACCTTTGGCCAACTCAATCTTATAATACCTTTTCTTTTGTGAGTTGATTCTTTATATTTGTCGTCACAATCGATTTTTACGCCCTTTTATCTGATGGCAGATCCATTTTCCATGGCCCCGCCTAAAGCTCTCGAGACAATTGGAAAAAATTTGAGCACTCAGTATGAGAGATGGCAACCCAGGGTGACGCTTTATTTCCCTGCCATTCTTTCATTGTTGTTTTGTTAAGTTACGCTTTTCATTTTTACTTTATGATTTTTCTCAGGCCCGCTATAAGGTTCAGTTAGATCCGACGGTAGATGAGGTGAGGAAGCTGTGTTTAACTTTTCGGAAATATGCAAAGAACGAGAGAGTTCTGTTCCATTATAATGGACATGGTGTGCCAAAGCCTACAGCTAATGGTGAAATTTGGGTATTCAACAAGGTCCGTTTTTACTAGCATTTTCTCTTCTCTACGAAGTTCATGTTCCTTCTCCTCTGTTACCACGTGCTGACTGATCCTGTCTCTGAGCAGAGTTATACACAGTACATTCCTTTGCCAATCAGTGACCTTGATAACTGGTTGAGGGCACCCTCCATTTATGTTTTTGACTGCTCCGCCGCAAGGATGATTCTTAATGCCTTTGCTGATGTAAAGAAAACAACCAATTTACTCATATAAAACATCTTCCTGTCTGTCTATTATTCATTTGCCCTTTACGGTAACTTCAGGCTTGGGCTGCTTCTACTGCCTCTGGATCCTCAAAGGACTGCATTCTACTTGCTGCGTGTGATGTACATGAGACACTTCCTCAGAGCGTTGAATTTCCAGCTGATGTTTTTACTTCTTGCCTCACAACACCCATTAAAATGGCATTGAAATGGTAAAACCTCTTTTTGTCTCTGACTTTTTTGTGTACTCATATGGCATGTTTCCTTCCTACTACTAGTCATAGTGTAAGTTTCGTCTAACTAGTCATAGTTTGTAGAATCTTACTTAACATGTTCTTGTTTCATCATGAGGTAAGATCAAAGCGTTTTGGTTTCTGAGAGACCAAATGGATCATAGTGTTTTAGTAGAAGATCTTATGCATCTCTAATAAATTTTGTGGGGTCAGTAAAGCTACATATCATGAGAGATGTGAAATAATCAGAAATGATAATTCCCTTTAGCTTCCAAGTTACTTTAAATCTGCAAATCAAAGTGATGTATGGTTCCAATGATTCTTTCTGTGGTGGCTAAGATCGTTGATTCTATCTCAATTGATAGCATTCGTCTTCTGTGTTACTTATTTGATAGTTCATTTCGCCTGAGTTCTGGGCTTCTTTTCCACTCTTTTCATCAAATAGATCTCAGTGTAATGTTTAGTGCGGTTGATTGGAATTATGTAGTGCAGTTAAGGTTGCAGCTTTCACAAGAGGCTTTCTTTTGCAGGTTCTGCAGGCGTTCTCTTCTGAAAGAAATCATCGATGAATCACTTATAGACAGGATTCCAGGGCGGCAAAATGATCGTAAGACATTGTTAGGGGAGTTGAATTGGATTTTCACAGCAGTGACCGACACAATTGCATGGAATGTGCTTCCTCATGGTATGTCTTGAAACTTTCTGCAAACCTCTTTATTTAACTTGTTTGTATTTTCTGTGTTCCTCATGAATATTAGTCTTACCCTGCAGAACTTTTCCAGAGATTATTCAGACAAGACTTGTTGGTTGCTAGCCTTTTCCGAAATTTCTTACTTGCTGAGAGAATAATGCGGTCTGCCAATTGTAATCCAATATCTCACCCTATGCTGCCTCCTACGCATCAACATCATATGTGGTATTCAACAAGAACCATATTCTTATTTTGTATCAATGTTCTGTCTCTTGATTCTTCCTTAGCTAGCTGTTGCATGCTTTTCAGGGATGCATGGGACATGGCCGCTGAAATCTGTCTTTCACACTTACCCCAACTTGTTCTGGACCCAAACGCAGAGTTCCAGGTTTCTTTTCTTTTCTATAGCTTTCTTGTAACTGTATAAGACGGCACTTGTCTTGCTAATAATACTTTTTCCTATCTCTATTGTAGCCAAGTCCGTTCTTTACTGAGCAACTGACAGCTTTTGAGGTGTGGCTTGATCATGGATCTGAGCATAAGAAGCCACCAGAACAGCTGCCTATTGTTCTTCAGGTGCCCAAAATTATGTACTCATTTCCCATTTTACTGAGAGAGAGAGAGAGCCATATTTATCATTTTAGCCTACCTGGTTTTGTGTGGATATGGCTTAGGAGCATTCTTTGGCTTTCTACAGGACGTTCTATCATAGTTTTGTTTATATATTGCCATTTTAGCATATCCATAGACTCTGATTTGTTTCAGGTGTTACTTAGTCAGTGCCATCGGTTTCGTGCTCTTGTACTTCTTGGAAGATTTCTTGACATGGGTTCATGGGCTGTGGATCTGGTATACTTCTGTCCATTTGAATTTCGTTTCTCTTTGGCTTACACATAGTTTCTCGTTGTTACCATGTGTATATCTTTACACATGAAGTGAAATTCTTCTAGGCCTTGTCTGTTGGAATATTCCCATATGTGCTGAAGCTTCTACAAACAACAACAAATGATCTAAGACAAATTCTGGTTTTCATATGGACAAAAATTCTTGCACTTGATAAGGTAAATATATATAATGTCCCATGAGCTTGTTTCAGTCTTTGGGTTGTTCCAACATTGACTGGTCTCTCTTTGTTTTCAGTCATGTCAAATTGATCTTGTGAAGGATGGGGGCCATACATATTTCATAAGGTTTTTAGATAGCTCTGGTGCATTTCCAGAACAACGAGCTATGGCTGCTTTTGTTCTGGCTGTCATTATGGACGGTCACCGAAGAGGCCAGATAGCATGTCTTGAAGCTGATTTAATTAATGTTTGTCTGAGGCACCTAGAGGCATCCAGACCAAGTGATCCACAGCCAGAACCATTGTTTCTACAATGGCTTTGTCTTTGTCTCGGAAAGTTATGGGAAGATTTTGTGGAGGGCCAAATAACGGGTAGGGAGGCAAATGCTTTTGAAAAGCTGGCACCTTTGCTTTCCGAGCCCCAACCTGAGGTGAAGCTCAGATTTCTGTATAATTTTCTTTGCATGACAGCGTAACATCTAACCATGACATTCTCTTGCAGGTAAGGGCTGCGGCTGTCTTTGCCTTGGGTACTTTACTTGATATTGGTTTTGACTCTAATAAAAGTGTTGTGGAGGATGAATTTGATGATGATGAAAAGATTAGAGCCGAAGGCTCTATAATTAAAAGTCTCTTAGATGTAGTTTCAGATGGGAGTCCACTTGTCCGAGCAGAGGTTGCTGTAGGTATGCAAAGCATGCAACTCTTCAAAATTCATGATTGGGGGGCTATGGGTTCCTAGTTAGCTTCAGAGTCATTTAACTTCAAAATTAAATATTTTTACCTAATGAGATTATACTCAAGTAGAAGCATCTCTACATTCTATTTATTGATCAATCATTTACCCAATTTATGACTTGCAATTAACTTAGAATTCCAAATTTATTGAATGAGGGAATGCTGCATGTACATCTTAAAGCATAGCTTCCCTATTTTAATCCCAAAATCTATCTTTTGTTAATGTCTTTACAGCTCTTGCACGTTTTGCGTTTGGCCACAAACAGCACCTAAAGTTAGCCGCAGCTTCATATTGGAAGCCTCAGTCAAGTTCTTTGCTCACATCACTCCCTTCAATAGCTAAATTCCATGATCCTGGGAGTGCAACGATTGTATCTTTACACACGAGTCCTCTGATTAGAGGTAGTACTGATAGCCAACCAGTGGCTCGTGAGGTTAGGATCTCAAGCAGCCCTCTTGGTTCTTCTGGGCTGATGCATGGATCTCCATTATCAGATGATTCTTCGTTACATTCTGATTCTGGAATTATGCATGATAGTGTTGGCAATGGAGCTGTCCATCAGCCAAGAGTTTTGGATAACGCTGTTTATTCGCAGTGCGTTCGAGCTATGTTTGCATTAGCTAAAGATCCATCTCCACGTATAGCAAGTCTCGGGCGGCGTGTTCTTTCTATTATTGGTATCGAACAGGTTGTTGCGAAACCCTTGAAGCCTATTGGCCGACCAGGGGAAGTTGCAACTACATCTCACACTCCTCTTGCTGGCCTAGCTCGTTCATCCTCATGGTTTGATATGCACGCAGGTAGCTGTTTACGATCATCACTTTATGTGAAGATTTTCAAAGTTATGCTTAATAATTGAATGCTCCCAAGTTCTTGAGCATTAGTAAATTGTGATCTTGTACTGTTGTTCATGACAGGTAATCTACCCATAAGTTTTAGGACTCCCCCAGTCAGCCCGCCTAGAACAAACTTTCTGACTGGACTGAGAAGAGTTTGTTCGCTAGAGTTCAGGCCTCATCTGATGAGTTCACCAGAAGGATTGGCTGACCCGCTTTTAGCCGCCAGTGGATCTGAAAAAAGTTTGCTTCCACTATCAACCATCTATAGCTGGAGTTGTGGCCACTTTTCAAAACCGCTTCTTGGTGGTGCAGATGGTAGTCAAGAGATTGCAGCCAAAAGAGAAGAGAAAGAAAAATTTGCGCTTGAGCATATTGCAAAATGCCAGCACTCATGTAAATAGTTTTTGTCTGTCATCTCTGGTTTGTTCTAGAGACTAGTCACCTAATTTGCAACATTTTTCCTTGACCAGCTATTAGCAAGCTCAACAATAATCCTATTGCCAACTGGGATACGAGGTTTGAAACGGGAACAAAGACAGCTCTCCTTCACCCATTCTCTCCTATTGTAGTTGCTGCAGATGAGAACGAACGGATCAGGTATGCAAGTTTCATCAGAGAATCGCCAAAAGTGGATCCTAGATCTAATTCGTGAATTAAGGTTGACCTTCTGCTAGGCAAATTACAGGCTAGTTCCCAAAAAGGCAGTTTTTTCCTTTCTAAGCTATGATCTCACGAATTAAATCGCTCTATCTGGTATAATCATCTAGAAAAAGCTTCCCTTTGATACTGGTCTTCAACTTTGATGTTCTCTCTTGTTACCTTTTTTATCGAGATGTCTTAACTGCACTAAGTATTCCACTTAATTTTTCTCTCAGAGTATGGAACTATGAGGAAGCAACTCTTCTCAATGGCTTTGACAACCATGATTTTCCTGAAAAAGGAATTTCGAAGCTCTGCTTCGTCAATGAACTTGACGACTCTCTGCTACTTGTTGCGTCATGTAATATTCACAACTCTGATTAAGTGTGGCTGTTGAGAATGGTCTTTTTGTCTTACACATGCTTTTGGAATTTTGGTAGGCGATGGGTCTGTCCGGATATGGAAAAACTATGCAACAAAGGGTAAACAAAAGCTCGTTACTGGGTTTTCTTCGCTCCAGGGTCACAAGCCTGGTGCACGTGACTTGAACGCTGTCGTGGACTGGCAACAACAGTCTGGTTACTTGGTTTGTGATTATTTCAATTACACTATTCACAGTGTTTCTTCTTTTGTTTTCCATTGTACAAATTTGGGTTTAATGTTACTTATTAATTACTGGTATGTAACAGTATGCTTCTGGGGAGGTGTCGACAGTCGCACTTTGGGACCTGGAGAAAGAGCAGCTTGTCAGATCTATCCCCTCTGATTCAGAGAGCGGAGTTACATCACTTGTAAGTCTGCATAAACAACCTTCTTTTTAACATCAAAGAAACGCTCGAAGATGACTTGCTACCAATCTATCGATAACTATTGATAAATGGGTTTAATGAATTGAAGAAATAATATACACAAGCTATTGTCTTATAGTTGTTTTTGTTTGTATTGTAGATTCATGGTTATATGCTTTTCCTTGGTCAAAATTTGTCCAGGATCTTAACGAAAGAGTACCTGGCCTTAATAGTTAATCTGAGAGTAATGTAGCTTTGCATTTTTTGATTGTCTGTTGGGCTGATCTTAGGTTATTATATGAAAATAATGTAGGTGTCGTGATTCTTAGCAAATTGTTGTACAAACTTTGGAATGAGCAGGAATAAACTAGACTAGTCTAGAAATACAAAACATTGGAATTTTGCTTACTTTATGTTATCTTTGTAGTCTGCTTCTCAAGTGCACGGAGGTCAACTTGCTGCTGGTTTTGCTGATGGATCTTTGAGACTCTATGATGTTCGGTCACCTGAACCGTAAGTTGCTTTGTAGTTTATTCTTGAACGGAGACATTGAACAAAAACTACTCCACAAAATTAAAACGGAAATGAGAACACCAAAGTTGTTTTTTGAATATCACTTAATATCATTTCTCCTATTGAAGGCTTGTCTGCGCGACTCGGCCTCATCCGAAAGTTGAAAGGGTGGTCGGACTCAGTTTTCAGCCTGGACTTGATCCTGCAAAGGTTACACACCTATACTTATCAATGAACTGTCAGATTTCTTACCTTTTTTACCAGGGCTGGGCATTTTGTTTTCTAAAATGATTTGGTTTTGTTGGGGTTAAGTTTTGGATGAAAAAATTAATTAGAATACAATATTTTCAGCATATTATGGTTGGTTTTCATGTTTGGTTGCACTAAGTTCAGCTTCGGTTTGGTTTGTTTGGTACAAAATTTTTGCAACATTTGGGAAAAGAAACATTGGTTTGGATCCGGTTGAAGAATTTCGTCTAGTTTGGTTTCAGTTGCAGGCATATTTCCAAGAGTTCCTCAATTCTATGTTGCTTTCGTTAGGCTAATATATTTTTTTTTTCTTTTTCTTCAGTTGGTGAGTGCATCACAGGCCGGTGACATACAATTTCTTGACCTAAGAACAGCAGGGGACACATACCTGACGATTGATGCACACAGGGGTTCACTCACAGCCTTGGCTGTTCACAGACACGCTCCAATAATCGCGAGTGGATCTGCAAAACAGCTCATTAAAGTGTTCAGCCTTCAGGGAGAACAATTAGGGACAATTCGCTACTACCCATCCTTCATGGCACAGAAGATTGGTTCAGTGAGTTGCCTCACATTTCATCCGTACCAGGTTCTGCTTGCAGCTGGAGCTGCTGACTCATTCGTCTCCGTATACACCCATGACAACTCTCAAGCAAGGTGAGTCGCAACCGTAAGTGAAAATATTGCATTTGTGATAAAAAAAAGAAGCAAAAATCAGTCGAGGTCGGGTCGGTTTGGGTTTGGGGTAAAGTGGGTGTGGTTTATAGTATTCGTTAGCCTCCGTTGAAGTTAAAAAAGAAGATCAAAGTTGAAACTAAAGAAGGGAGGCTTCACCAAATAAGTTTTATCTCTCTACCTATGCAACAACGCACGTAAATGGTGTCTGTAAATAGTTTCCTTGTTTCGCTTTTTAATTATCTCATCTTGGGTGTGTGATTTCGTTTCTTATTAATCCTTATGTCTTACCGTTTCCTAATTGTTTCATGTGTAAAAAAAATGGTTAAAGTAATGGTGGAAAATTTGCATTTTCGTTATTTTTTTATAACCAAGGATAATGCAGAATAGTTATGCGTTTTTTGTTCAAGTTAATGCATTTTCTCAATTTTTACTTTTGGTACATGCCTCAGTTTTTGTACTAATGGAAATGATTACACTAGTAAAAAAAGGACAAATAACCGCAAAAATTTCATGGGTAAATACAAAGAAATTTTGTGGCTTTCCATGGGTTAACCCGCGAAAAGTCACAAAAAAATTAGTGGGTAACAAAATTTCGTGGTTTTTCGCGGCAATAATACCCACCAAAACTCACAAAAATTTTAATTTTTTTTTTTGACAAAAGTGGGACTTGAACTCAGATCTCTTGTGGGAAATTCTAGGGATATTACCAGCGGAGTTAGAGACAATTCTTGGTAGGCAATACTATTATTAATATATATCATTAGTAATGCATGTTCGTAATTATTTAAGATAATTTATTTTTTAAATACGGTCATCGAATTTTCATTTCATGTGACTTTTTTTATAATGATGTACCAGTAATTATGTATTCTATAGGAAAAAAATTTTAAACATCACGACACAATTATTTAGTAGAACAGAGCAAGCTATATTAATAAATATTACAACGTACTTTCAAAATTTGAAATTAAAAACACAACAACTACAACACACTGCATATAGCTTAGGGGTAGGAATTCGGGTTAGGTCGGATCGATCGGTAATCGAGTTATTCGGTTAGTAGAAAACCGGTCCGAAATAACTGAACCAAAAAATCGGGTCGGGTCGGGTCGGGTCGGGTAAAATAATACCCACGAAAACCCACGAAAGTTTTCGTGGGTAAGACAATACCCACGAAAAACTCACCAAATGCCACGAAAATTTTTGTGGATAAATAATTATTGTTTATCGTGAGTTTTCGTGATATTTCGTGACTTTTGGGCTATACCCACAAAAATTTCCGTGGGTATAGCCTTTTTTTTACTAGTGTTACTAAGATATTTATCTTTGATAACCATACTGAAATATCTGAGATTTCACTACACCTTTCGATTTTCTCTCTCTGCCGGAGTCGACAACTGGTGGCTCTGACAACACTAGCGCCAACTCTCCTCTTCTCATCTCATTGTTAAGGGTGCTTTGTTTGTGTTAGATTTAATCTTTTTGCATTGGTTTATGTTTTGTCGAAGTCGGTGGTAGTTCTGAAACTTGCCAACGGTGAAGACGCCGCCGTAAGATGTTGTAGAATTTACCTTTCACTTGGTTCTTGCGGATTTAGTCTTTCGTCACTTGTCTCATCATTTCTCGAGCTCGGGTTTCGATAGGTCATATGGAGATGTCACTGTTTTTATTCTCATCGGTTTGGGTTTGTTTTCCTTCCTTCTCTTTAGCTTAAGATTCTCGTAGGTTTTGGCTCTTTTGCCACTCTCATTATCACTAAGATTTTAAGTTTTAGTAGTTTAATCATTTGTTATCTTGCTTAAGATTGTTAATAGTTTTAAGTTTCTCCTCCTCCCTTAGAATACTTGTCTAGGATAGATGGAACTCTTGCTTGGTATTTTATTTCCCCTTCGGTTTGTATATTTGGTTTCATTTTTCGAGTGGTTTGTTATCATCGATTTATCTTTGTTTTTCAACTGAATTCCGGATAACTAGCTCGTCCAAGACTTCTTTGACATAAGCATCTCTAAAGAGCGAGAATCATCATTTACAGAGAAAACTATGCTTTATTTTTCGAGTTATCGTTTATAGGTTTCAATTCCGTCTTCAAAGAAAATTGTGCGGGGAACTCCTTTGGTGGTCTTTGTAAGACTCGTATCATTGTTGTGAATGGTTTATCAATAGGTTGTCAAAATCTCTTCCTCTTCTATTTGTAGGCTTGAGAGAGACATTTATTCTCCTTTATGGATCAGTGTAATTATGTGTTCTTGGAACATTATTAATTCAATACCACCAGTGTTAAAAAAACCATACAAAAATATCTAATTTTTTTTTGTCGTCTAAATTTGATTAAGATAAACTCGTGAAAGGAAGAAAAAGGTGACATGACATTTTGCTGTAACATAAAAACAGTTATATGCGCTTATCATAAAAGTCTTTGATCTTCGGAGATAGCATCGCGAACCAATCAGAGGTCCTTCCCGTAAGATGGGAATTGTAGCGGTGCTCTCTGGTTACACTTAGAACCAATGGCGGATCCAAAACTGTTTTCAAGCACATTATATATAAAAAGTTTAATATCAAATTATTAGAACTAAATATTTACGGTTGACATCATCGATTCCTCCTAATGTGGAAGAAAACAAAACCACATGTTTTGGGCATTAACCACTTATTTTGATTAATGGAGTCGTAAGTTTACTTAAAAGATGAAAAAAATTAGATAACTGGAAGCGTACTCTATATAACTTGTATCCGCCACTACTTAGAGCAATCTTCCTTACCGGTTTATTCGCACTTAGTATAGATTATCTCATTTTACAAAGGGAGAAATAGCTTTTCAAAGTTTCGAACTCCTTAACAAGATATCTAAACTTTGGCTACATTTTCTGGTTCTGAATAGCATCTTAGACTCCTCTATTTTCAACTTCTATATATTGTAGCTCTTTTGTGCTTTTCATAGCACATAGAAAACAATGTCATTATGCCACTGTTTTCGATTGACATAGTGTCAAGACATCTCTAACATGGTGTATAGCTTTCCTATTACTGTTTCTTGAGATCCAAGATATACCACAAAGCGTTGGAGCCTGGAGGTTTACTCCATGATGTACCGATGTTACATTTCAGTAAAAGTTGTATAAGTTTGTCTATAAACTTTATAAAAACTGTCTTCTGTAGTGGTATATGGTTAGGGTTGGAGAATCAATATTTGCTTTCTTCCATTCTTCATAAGCCTCGATGGCTTTGGCAAAATCAAATATCAGCGTTTTGATCTTTACCTCCTATCACCTTATCATTTCGTTGTTCCCAAATACCTATCTTTCATAACCAATAGGCAATAATGTTAAAATTTGTTAATGTAAAGAAGAAGAATTTATTTGGCAAAAAAAAAAAAAAGGAATTACGAAGGCCCAAATGCAAATCTTGTAAGGCCTTTGTTTACCGCCACGTGTAAGAAAAAGTTCCCGCGTGGCGACGAATGTCTTATTTTTCTTTTTCCCGTCAACGAATATTTTTTTGTTTTGAAAACTGTTCATTCCATTGTTACTACTGACTGATAACAAAAGGAAATTCTCCAAGGAGGTATAAAGGTTGTTATTGTATGGAAAATTAAGCTTCGTTTTGAGAAATCTCTTTCGAGATGGCGTCTGTGAGGATCGACGTTATTTTTTCGATGACTAGCGGTATAGGAGGAGGGGGCGATGTTGATCGAGCACTGACGACGTTGAAGTTGACTCGGATGAACTCACTGAGTAAGAGGACATGTAAATATTTGGAGATGAAAACGCGTGGGGGATCCGGAGCTATACGAACCATCTCGAAGGCGGTCGTTGACGGAGAGAAGAAAACACAGAAATTAAGTAGGAATCGGAGTGGGACTCATTTGCGGTGGTCCGTCGGCGGAGCGCGGAATTTCTCTCAATTCAGCTAGATCAGTTCTCGATCATATTCAGGTTCTTTAAATACTGAAATTCCTTTACCTCTGATCAATTGAGCTTGTAACTGTATTCATTTACTAGAAATGCCGTGTTAAATTTGATTCGTCATTAGTTCGGTTGGTTGATATGGTGTTTCAATTGTCTTGGATGTTTATTTTTATCAGGGTGATGGTATAAGCGTGAGTTGCTATTATATAGATCCTGATCTCAAAGCATTTGCAATCTCCCCCGCTCAGGTTTACTGCCTTGTATATACATTTTGACAAGTTCTGCTGTGTTTATATCTAATCCCTTTTTAAAAAAATCTGCAAAACATTTCAGGTGTACTCGAATACTCCTGCAGATTTCAATTTCAAACTCGAGAGGTGAGGTATATAATAGGAAGGGTTTATAAACATTGGTTATGGGACAATTATAGTGACCAACTTAGCTGAGCGGCTAGTTTTTGTTTAAATAGTGTAGTCTTGCACAGGGATTCTCGTCATAACCCGAATTGGCCAAGCATCTTGTTTCAGCTGTGGACATTTTCTTTCCAGTAATTCATGGTCGATTTGGTGAAGATGGTGGCATTCAGGTTTTTGTTTTGACGAAAGTTTGGGGTCCTTGTATATTTAATTCCTATTGGAAGTACTTGTGTTATGGACCCTTAGATATTAATGATTAATGCTACGCAGGAGCTGTTGGAAAATTTCAACATTCCATTTGTGGGGACCAGATCCCATGAATGGCGCCGAGCCTTTGACAAGGTAAAATAAGAGTCTGGATGAACGGGTTTATCAGATATTCATTTATATCTTAGTTAGTTAGCTCTCATTGTATTGTTAGATATTCATTTAAATCTTTATTAGCATGGTTCTGATTGTTTTCAGTAAACTATTTTTTAGTACGAAGCATCTTTGGAGCTTAGAGAACATGGGTTCATGACAGTACCAAGCTACTTGGTGCAGGTAGTATATTATGTAGGCAGGCATGTCTCTTTATCTGCTTTCAATTTCTACTACATTTTGTATAGAAAAATCTTACAGAGAACTCTAGAAGTGACTCAGACTTTAAGCTAGTGCCTATAAACAAAACTTCACTCAGGGAACTGGAGCTGACGAAAGTGAAATAGCACAATGGTTTACGGATAACCAGCTGGATCTCGAGATAGGAAAATTCGTGGTAAGCATCTAGCTATTTTTCAGCCTAGTCGTAGAAAACTAGAAATGTTGTCCAGAGAGCCTATATCCTCTTCATTTCTTTCACTGTTTTCTCTTCATGTTTTTCTCTTTTAGGTAAAACCAGCTAATGCAGGTTCAAGCATGGTGTCAAGGTTGCATTAGGCGTAAAAGATTCAATCAAAAAGCCACTGAACTTATTCGAGAGGTATCCTTTGTTTTGAGGCATGTATAACATATATAGAAACATGAAAGTAAAGGAACGAAATCTTTTAAACAAGAAAATCTGTATTTTTGGAGGATAGCCAACTATTTTCGTACCGGCAATAGTTTTTCTTGTTGTTGTTCATATGTTGGATAGGGAATTGATGATAGGATTGTTCTTGAGGTGTTCATTGAAGACGCATATAAGTTTACTGCCATCATCTTGGATGTGGGTTCTGGTTCTGTTTGTCAACCTGTTGTATTGATGCCTACTGAGGTAATTACATTTTTTAATTTTTTCTGAGTTTCACAGGAGCTTGTGCGGGACCTCTTTTTTATTCTGAGGTTTTGTCTCAAGTTATATCTGGACCACACTTACATGAACGATTTTAATCTTGGACTAGTGAAATTTGGGGCTCAGTATTTTTAAATTGTGTAAGAAGCAGAAGTCAGGATGAACAGTATTTAGTTTGCTGAATTCCACTGTTTGTGACTAACTTGCTTGTGCATTTAAGTCAGATGATTGCATGAGAAATCCATTTAAAGTTATATATTTGTTAACTAGATTCTTTCCCATAATTTCATGCTTAGTTTCTTACTAATACATAGGTTTATGTGGTCAGGTGCAACTTCAGTTTTATGGTACTGGTGATCCGAAGGAAGATGCAATCTTCGACTATCGGAGGAAATATCTGCCTACACAGCAGGTAATGAAATAAACATGATTCTTGCAACTTTGGTAACCAATAACGAAAGGTGTGTCTAGAAGACACTGATATCCTTAATGCCATTTATTTTTATTTTTCAGAGGTTATATTTTTTTGGTTTCTCGGCATATTGAGTTCCAAATTTAAGTAACTTTACTTCTCACAATGAGTTTACTTAAAAATTAAAATAATCAGGTCACCTATCACACTCCTCCCCGTTTCCCAATTCATGTTATCCAACGTATTCGTGAGGAAGCATCTCTTATATTTCAAAGGCTTGGTCTATGTGACTTTGCTCGCATTGATGGATGGTATTTGGCTCTCAATTCAAAATTTGTATCATCTGCAAATGAAGCACTTGGAGGAACCGAGTTAGGGAATCTAATATTCACAGACATCAACCTGGTTAGCCTATTCCCAATTTACTGACCTTCAAATTTACTTGGAGCTGCTATTATATCTTGCAGTGTATTTTGATGAAACACTTTTATTTTAACTATTTTAACTGCTTTTACAGATAAGTGGCATGGAACAAACTAGTTTTCTCTTTCAGCAGGCTTCTAAGGTTAGTAGAGATATTGTAACACTTTTATTCTCACATTTTGTGAAATATATGTTATATTACCCCCTTTTTTGTTTATATAGTCGATGTGTTTGAAGATACATGATCCATGAGAATTCACATTTATTATTTTTGTCTTCGCTAAATTCTTTTTGTCAGAAAATACATTTCTTTTTGATAGTTTGTAAGCAAATGGTAACATCATCGTGAAAGTTTAAGCTGCAATGTATTGTTCATTTATCCCTGTTCTCATTCATGCCTATTCATTCGCACATTACAGTTAGATGTTTGTATTACCATATATGATGTAGTTCATCAGTTCTTACATGCATATTATGATACTTAATTTCAGTGTATTTTGTAGCTAACTTAAAATCTTGTTGTTTTCAGCTCATTATAACTCCCTGTTTGTTTTCCCCCTCATTTAACACCTCGTCAGGTGCATCTTCTGAAAAACTAATATCAGAGTTAGACAATAGAGAAATCTGATCTTTGCCGTAAGTATATTTTAAAGAATCAAAACACACTTTGTAGAGAAAAGTTATCGTTGTATTGATTAGAAAATAACCTCAAAACTAACCAATTACACAAATTTGTTTTCGTATGCTTTTGTTGTGTTAGATCACAAACTCAATCAACATATATATATATAGACATCAATCATCGTAATTAAAGATATCTTAGATTTCAAGATACATGAAGCTTATCCAACATATTTTTATGCATAAGTGTTATGAGAAAAGCATAGCAAAGTATAGGAATGAATGGAAACTCCATGCAACTCTCTGTAACTTTCTTTCTATTGATGAAGAAGTATAATCTTTACACAAATGCCTGGATACTCTAAAAGAGTCGAAGCTCTTTTTTTATACAAAGTCTAACAACTACTCTTTGACTTAACACTACTCAATATCAACTGCTCAGGATCATTCTTCTTATTGAGCTACTCTTGAAACTTCTTCTTCCTTATAAATGCCTTCCAGGGCATATCAATAAGTTGAAATAAGATTTACAGTGTGTGTACAGATACATAAAAATGTTGACCTCCGCACGATAAAGTGGACAAGGGTATAACATTTCACATGGATTCATGAAATTATTTCACCTTTTCTCATTTGCTATGCAATATTGGTCAACATCACCAATGAGTTTCTTTATTCCCAGCTACTCGATTGTGCTAAGGCATACTGCTGAGTAAGTTCTTGCGGCATGCTTAGAAGCAGTCGAGCCTGATCGGGCTCGATTGACATCTCTGCTGCAGAAGCAAGTGATGGAGGATCTTATTCATGGTTTGGAGAATCAAAGCTGGTTTTCAGGTTTTGATATAACAGATGAATTGCCAAAAAAATTCTCATTGAAAGAGTGATCAAGCTTGCCAAGGAATCTCAAGCAACTGTTTCATTGCAGGTTAGGCCTATAACCGAGAGACTGTACTGTTTCCTATTTTGAATTAACATGAGTTAATATAAGGTTTTAGAGAAAGCTACAACAAATGAAATCAGGAAGTCTAGTTGCAAGATCAAAAACGAAAGCCGAGGATGTTGATACATGTTTGGCTTAATCTTGTTCGCAATGTTGATACTCATCCAAAAGCACTTTTCTCTGTTAAGATAGAGCTTCCATCATACACGCAGAACACCCCAGTGGCTATATCTTTAATATGCAGTGTTTTTATGGTTTTAATTTTTCAAATTCTAACTGGCAGTGCATGGAGGAATGGGGGAAGATGGTACACTGCAGGCATTGCTGGAAGATGAAGGAGTTTCTTATACAGGTTAGTCGCAACTAAAAATGTTGCATTTGGGTTTCTATTGTAACATTTTCTTTATCGTTCTGTAAAAAAGGTCCAGGCGTACTAGCTTCAAGGACTTGCATGGACAAGGTTATGACATCAGAGGCTCTTAGTCATGTATGGAAACTAATTGATGTACTCTTCAAGCCAATATACTGAAAAACATGAGTAATACTGGAACAACTTACGTTGGTTGTATGTTTCTCGTAATTAATAGCTTTCAGAGTTTGGAATTCATGCCATAAGCAAAGATGTGAAGAGCACGAACGATATAATGCATGAGACCATCCCAAAAATTTGGGATGAGTTGATTAGCAAGTTTAGGTGTCTGACACTGTGTGTTAAACCAGCAAAGGATGGATGCTCCACTGGGGTTGCAAGATTATGGTAATTTGTATTTAAAAGTCTTTTCCAGTCGTTACCATTAAGCTGTCTTTTTTTTAGTGTGATTGAACCTTTGGGTTTTCCTGCAGTTCATCTGAAGACCTTGCTATATATGTACAAGCTTTGAAAGATTGTCTACCAAGGATTCCACCAAACACTCTTTCTAAGGTAGAATAAAAATCAACTTATTACCGCTGTAAAGCTTTCATTGATAAAGTAGGATTATCCAATTTGCTATCTCCACTGTGTGTGTAGACACATGGAACATTTGAGATGCCAAATCCTACTCCAGAGCTCTTGATTTTTGAACCATTTGTGGAAACCGATGAAATCATAGTTTCATCCAAAGCCAAGCAGCAGCTCTCTTGGAAAGGTAGGAGGCGGTGGGTAGAGATGACTGTGGGTGTAATCGGAAAGCGTGGGTCAATGCATTCGCTAAGTCCTAGTCTTACTGTCAAGGAAAGCGGCGATATATTGTCACTTGAGGAAAAGTTCCAAGGTACTCACTTGTCTTTCTTGCCACTTCGTGCCCTTTTTTTTTACATTTTTATGAAAGTATCAGTTAAGTCTTTACAATGGCGTATGTTATTATTCTTGAATAGGTGGTACTGGCATAAATCTTACTCCACCTCCACCAGCAATCATGAGGTGTGTCTAAAGCTTCTTTTGGTGTGTTATTAGTACGAGTAGAGTAAAGACCCATGAAAGAGAGCATTATACTTTTTAGGGTAATCAAGGGGGCTATTTAAGTTCATATAAGTTTTTAAAAGGTTATGCTTGTCACAGTTATCAATCCGGGTTTTGGTTTTAGATTTTTCTGTCCGAGGAAACAATAAACCCAATTTATTTCAGTTTGGAATTTACTTCGGTATTGAAATGTATTGTTAGTATAAAAGACTTCACATAAGTAAGTTTGTTATGGTTTTGGGGTAAAGGAAAAAAGTAAAACCAAACTAGGATATTGATTTTGATTAGCTGTGGTTTCGATCAGTTTAATTCAGTTGAAAGAAGAGAAAGAGAAATAAAGAAGCTGATGAATAAGTTGTGAGATTTCAGTAAGGAAGCATTGGAGAGATGCAAACAAGGCATTGAGCTGATTGCGGAAACTCTCGGGTTAGAAGGGTTTTTCACGAATTGATGCTTTTGTGCACGTTGACACCGGAGAGGCATTAGCAGAGCAGCCTCCAATGTACCCTCCTCAGTTCTTTCGGACTCTGCTCCATCTTTCTTCACACAGAGTCAAGTAAGTTTTTTCTTTAAAAGTCTTCCTTTGTTATGATTCAAATATTCTTTAAAATAATATAGTATGGTTATGATTTGATGTAGAGATTTTATTGAAAAATATATTTTTTAATAACTGTTTTCCTTTTTTGTAAATTGTAAATATGTAAAACAGAAAAGGAAATATAGAAATCGTGTATTATCTCATGGGTATATCTCTTCACCGACACATAATAATAAGTTAATAACCCTCGATCAAGTATTTGTCCTATAAAAGGAGTATTGGGCAAGCATCAAACTTGATCAAAACCCTAATTTCTATTTGAAACAATGATGATGATGAAAGTCAATCTTCCGCTGGATTTGATAGAAGAGATTCTTTCTAGGGTTCCAATTACTTCTCTCGAAGCTTTGAAATTCATTTGCAAAGAATGGAATGCTTTATCTAAAGACCCGATCTTTAAGGAAAAGCAAGCAGCCAAAGAGATTATGATAATCATGGTGGATGGTTTTAAGCTTCCTCTAATGAACATTAATCTCCATGGCATCGATGACCACGATGACTTGGTATATCCATTTAGAAAGCATACTCAAGTCCAGATCTCTCAAGTATTTCACTGTATAAAAATAAGTTCAATAACTCAGAGCTTATGGTTTGGAACCCATATTTGAGTCAATTCAGGAGGATTGATCAATCTGCTAAACCTCACCTTTCTGATTGTGATTATTATATATACATTATGGGATATGACAATAACAACCACCACAAGATTTTGAGGTTCACCAATTGGACTGAACCATTCAAGTATGAAATCTACGATTTTATGTCTACTTCATGGAGGGATCTTTATCCCAATCGATATATAAGTAGTTGTGGTGTGTCTTTTAAGGGAAACGGTTACTTTATTGATAATTTAGAGAATTGTTTACGTTGTTTTGATTTTACAAGAGAGAGATTTGAAAAAGGTCTTCCTCTGCCTTTTGACTCAAGTCCTACAGAATTTGTAGGTCTGTCTGTTGTTAAAGAACAACAACTTGCAGTGCTATGGTGTGATAATGCCTGTGAGACGACTCAGATATGGATCACAAAAAAGATTGAGCCAACTGCAGTGTCGTGGAGAAGTTTGTTTAAAGTTAATATGAAACTTCCGTATAGATTTAAGAGATTTTATGTTGAAGAGAAGAAGAGAGTTGCAGTGATTTATTATTATACAGGGTCCCGTCGTGGCAAAGTTTGTATGATTAAAGAAGATGGATACTACAAAGTGTTATTTGTCGGAAAAGCTACAGAGGAGAGTCTCGGGATGGTCATGTGTTATTCTGTTCCAAGTTCGATGTGGATAATGTAAGGTCGTCCAGTTTGTATGTGCAACACAAAAGCAATTTGAGCAGATTATATTATTTCGTTTACTTTGACATCTTCTCATTCTTTTTTGTTTTTTTGAGTCTCTTAAATGTTCGTTCTCATGTCCTCTTGAATAATCGTAGTCAATGATTTTTAATTAGTATATTGTATATTCTTATTGTTATGCGTCATTAAAGATAACGACAGGGCACTAGAGCCCGGAATCTCAATCTCGGGAATGGCCTTCATTCTCTTGTTGTGAAATGTGGGTTTAATTATGATGTGGGCGCTATGACGAGCCTGCTCTCTGTGTACTCTCGATCGGGGAGTTTGAATGATGCCTACAAAGTGTTTGAGGAAATTCCTGACAGAAGCATTGTTTCTTGGACGGCCTTTATTAGTGGGTATCTTACTGCCGGGTTGCACAGGGAAGCTAAGTTTAAGAAGATGGTGGATATGGGGGTTAGACCTGATAATTACTCTATTGTTCAGGTTTTATCTGCTTGTGTTCATGTAGGGGATCTCGAGAGCGGGGAATGGTAACATAAGCTCGTGGAAGAGATGGAGTTGCCGAAGAACTCCTATGTGTGCGCAGCATTTGTCAATCTCTACGCAAAGCGTGGAAAGATGGAGAAAGCCCGTGCTGTTTCCGACTCGATGGTGGAGAAAGATATAGTTACTTGGAGCACTATGATACATGGATATGCGTCAAACAGCCTTCCGAAAGAAGGTATAGAGTTATTCCTCCAGATGTTGCGGGAAAATCTGAAACCGGAGGAGTATTCCATTGTTGGGTTTCTTTCTTCTTGTGCAAGCTTAGGAGCGCTTGATCTAGGTGAATGGGGAAGTAGTTTAATAGATAGGCACAAGTTCTTGACCAATCTGATTATGGGTTCTGCTCTGATAGACATGTATGCGAATTGTGGGGTTATGGCTCGAGGTTTTGAAGTGTTTAAAGAAATGAAGGAAAAAGATTTAGTCATCATGAACAATGCAATTACTGGTCTGGCGAAGAATGGCCACGTTAAGCTCTCATTTGCGGTTTTTGGACAAACAGAGAAGCTAGGCATCTCACCTGACGGTTACACGTTCCTGGGACTGCCCTGTGGGTGTGTTCACGCTGGCTTAATTGAAGACGGGCTTCGGTTTTTCAACGCCATAAACTGTATTTACGGTTTGGAACGCACGGTTGAGCACTATGGTTGCATGGTAGATCTTTGGGGCAGAGCAGGACTGTTAGATCTCAAAGAACTCATCGCTTTGGAGACATGGAATGCAGGAAACTATGTGCAATTATCCAACATATACTCTGTTAGTGGCACATGGGACGAAGCAGCTGAATTGAGAGACACGATGAGCAAGAAAGGTTCGAAGAAGATCCCGGGATACAGTTGGATCGAATTGGAAGGGAAGGTCCATGAGTTTCTAGCAGATAATAAATCTCATCCTCTTAGCGACAAGATATATGCAAAGCTAGAAGATTTGGGCAATAAAATGAGGCTTATGGGTTTTGTTCCAACAACAGAGTTTGCCATGTTCGATGTTGAAGAGGAAGAAAAGGAAAGGGTCTTGGGGTATCACAGCGAGAAGCTTGCGGTTGCATTTGGGCTGATCCGTACGGCTCATGACCAAGTGATTCGGGTGGTGAAGAATCTGAGAGTATGTGGAGATTGTCACCAAGTGATGAAGTTGATATCGAAGATTACGAAACGAGAGATTGTTGTTAGAGATAACAATAGGTTCCATTGTTTTATAAACGGCTCTTGTTCTTGCAATGACTACTGGTGAGTATGGAATATCATTGGTATTTGGTATATCTTTGTTTTATTACAACGTTATTTGTACTTGTCGTTTGATTGTTTTGTAGCTCGACATTATTGGTAGGAAAAAATTCATATTTTGGGAATTCATGGTAATAAAACCTTTATTAGGGTTGCCGAATGCCGATATTCATTGGCCAATGGTATACCTCACTAGATATAAAAATTAATCCTGCATTAAATATAAAAATTTAATTAAAATTATTAAATGATATTCAGAATATATATATATATAACCAAGAATTCCCAAAAATAGGAATTTGTTCATAACGAATCGATTGCTCCTCATTCATCCAAGACAGAATCCTAAAACCCATCGCTGAATTTACATTTATACGAAAGTTGCAGGAAGAAATGGAGGATGGAACCGGAGGAACAAAACATTTGTCGGAGGTTGTGAAAGAATGCGTTTCGAGGTGGTTCCAGGAGACGCAAGAGGAAGCAAAAGCCGGAGATATCAGAAAGAGGGAGCTCGTGAGTCAGATGTATTTCAATGGCTATGGTGTCCCCAAAAATCCTCAAAAGGTTCGTTTCTTTACCCGTAATTCGATTCATTTGCGGCCTCATTCTTCTTCTTCCCTTGGATTTTGAAATCTCCCCGCCCAAATGTCGATTCCAGTGGTTTAGGGTTTTACCTGATTTTAAGCATGAAATGGAAACAAAGCTTTATCTTCTCAACAATGGTTACTCAAATGGGAAAAATACAATGGGATGATTTTGTTCTGTCTTAGTTATAGAATCAATTCTTCAATGACTTGTATAAATAGTCTCATATCATCGACATAGTTTTCTTTTTATTGAAAAGATATGCAGATGTTCATTGTTACTGTTATTGAAAAGAATTGTTTGTTGCAGGGAAAGTTTTGGATGAAGAAAGCATCTAAGTACCTTCCATCAGTTCAAGCTGTTAGTGAAAAACGCCCAGGTTCTTACATTTCTAAACTTGGCTTTCTCATTTGCTTCATTGCATTATTAATTCTGGCTACCATCTTGATCTGATTCAGGCTATGGTGCTAGTGACTCGGATTCCGATGAGTCGACCACCACTTCTTTAACTGTAATCGGAGACTAGAATGTAAATTTTGAGATAGATCCTCCATTCTTCTCATTTGGATTCTGGTTATTCTTGGAATACTAACGCCTTAACTTTAGCTTTAGCCGCTTCTTATATCAGACACAATTAATCGTTTATATAGAAGCTCTTAGTTACCTACCACACTGTTCAGTTTCTTCAAAGGTAGAACCGTAGAAACAATTGTATTGAGAGATCGAAACCTTCTGAGTCGAGAAGATGCTTCCAGTTTGTACACAATTTGTTGATCAGAGAAGCAACACTATGATCGACATTTACTTCCGGCAACCACTCTGAAACTATACGTGTTTCATAAAACTACACTGTTATTTTATCATGACACGAGAGATCTTAGGTTCTGGTAACAAGAGAAAGGTGAACTTCTCTTTCCTTACACAGATAGGCCACTGTATGTTTGGGACCATGAGACCGTTTTCTAAAACAATTGTCTTCAAACAAACACTCTATACCTACTGAGATCCGATATGTGAATACAACAGCCCTCGGGGTCATGTAAGTTACTGCACTAAACATGAACTTCTTCTCTCTCCCATCTCCGTTGTAGAGGATTGGGTCCAAGTATACAAACTGGCAAGTATCATCGTTTCTGGCTATTCTCAGCCACAAGTAGGTATCTCTTGGTACATTAAGCAGAGTGATCTCACACGGTATAGCCACCGGGAGACCAGGCACAAAAGAAATCGGACTATAAGGACCATTACCAGGAACCTCTAGCTCTGCGCTGATACAATGCAGATTAGCAGAGAACGTAAACTGTTCCGAGGAGAAGCAATTAAATCTTTTGATAAGATCAAGCACTCTACAGAAACTTATATCAGCAGAGCTCCCAATCTCTTGCAATAACTTCTTAGTTTCAGTTAAAAAGTCTGATGGTTTGGTGCACTGTTGCTCATGGTGGAGCTCTAACTGAGACATTGTTGAAGATAGCTTCTCCATGCAGCTAAGGCGGCTGCAAATCTCAAAACTATATAGCCCTAACAAGCAAGCAAAAATAACTAGCTCCATTACTAGCGACTCCTCTTTAGACAGGCCCGTGAATCTACACCTTATCTCCATCAGTTTTCTATCCACCTCTTCCATCAGTAGTTCCAGTTCTACAGATCGACACGTGCTGATGTGTCCTGAGTATTTGAAATGAGGCCATACCTGAGCGAGAAGTTCTATAACATCAACGTACTGACACATAAATTTTAAGGCACCATCTGAGATTGAAGAATCGGCTGTCAAAGCTGCTAACTCCTGTTTGCAAGCCCTGGACAAGAAGACAAATACATCAATTAAAGTACACATGAAACAATAACACATTAATACAGAAGCTAAAAATTCAATAGATTGTAAGCTGTAAAACCTATATGCTCGGAATGCTTCTTTCGAGCACCCTGATTGTGATAACAACCAGGCAGCCTTTATTTTCAACAGGATATGGTTAACTAAGGTTAGTGCTTGATTTCTACTTTCCAATTCTGCTACGGAAGCCAAGTGTGTGCTCTCAGAAGGTGTATCTTTGCTTGGTAGTAGGACTGGGTTTCCGGCAAGATCTCCATTACCGTGCCTATATGCATGAAAGAAAGTATCTCCTTTGTTGAATTCTGTCCCCGAAGATGCAGAAATAATGGTGCAATGAGTCAAGTAAGCCAAAAGTGTATCCTGGTCCATCATATCATGAAGCCCACAAGAGAATTTCCCCAGCATTGCAAGTGAATATGAAAAAGCCAGAGGTGGTATGGAAGTAATGCTTTGTTTGTTTGAGAGAGGGGCTGAGACTATCAGCATCAGAGACGCAGATAACTGTCGGCTGTTGAATTCAGATTGATTCCCTGAAGCTTTCCCTAACTGAATAGCATGCAAGAATAAGTGAAGAAATGATTAGCATGCCTACTAGCCAGTATATAGTCACAGCTGACATTTCTATACGAAAGAAAGCTTCATAAAGTTGACAATTCCCTAGAAAGAGGGACAACGCTCACCTTTTCACTAAATCTCTTGACCATACTGGCTAAGAAATTTGCATGGTTTTGTCCGAAATGGAACAGAGCAGATAAGATATCAGGTTCATCCTAAGATGAACAGAAAGAAAATTGAAACTCAGAAGAAGAAAATGAAGAATTGATGGAATAAAAAATTACTTGATCTTTGTAGGTAAGTGTACTAACCTGTGGATACATCTCTAAACTTTTTAGGACACCATCGACACCTTTGTTGACCAGCTTCAGATCAGGCAGTTTTGCCAATTTTAAAATGTTCCTAGCCTCAATTCTTATGTTCTCAGAAGTATCAACAATAGCATCCAAAAACTGCAAATTCAAGTAGCAAATAACTTAATGTCTCATTAAACATTAGCCCTAGAGTGCAAACTACTCTGAAGCTATTTCAGAGCTCTAAACCTGTAGGAGGTAATATGAATAAAAACATGAATCACCCGAGATAAGACACTAAACTATGAAGTATTGCATCTGCACTCTCATTAGCTTGTTGCCTAACCACTACAAGAGAGAGAAAAAGGCAAAAGAATATAGTCACTTACGGCGAGCATATAAGTATCCTGTATCTTCAGGTTCCCCAAGTCGGCTATGTAATGCAATGCCTTTAAAGCTTTCAACCTGACAACCATATAATCATCGTATAGCATATCCATCAATAGATACACAGCTTCATCTGGGAATTTGATAGAATTTATTGAGAGGGAGTGGAAGGAGTCAACCGCAGCTTCCCGTACCTTCAGAATGATGCATGCAAATGCTGTATATATAAGTCCAGAAACAATAAAACTCAACTGGTTTTTTTCTACAACACCTACTTGACAGGTTTGCACATGAAGGTATCATGTTGCACAGACAAAACGAGAAAGGAAATTTATCATATGAGTACCTCGTAAAATTCATCTTCAAAACCATGGATAAAAACCCCAGCTGCAGCAGTAACATCAGCTGATATATTTGAAAGATTAATATGCGGTTTCTTCCTTTTTCCAGCTCCCAATACTTTTTTAGAAAGTGTTTGCAGTATGATGTTTTCTGATGCAGTTCCTATAATCTCAAAGGCCTTGAAGACCTCAACCCTCACTTCTACACTCATATCTCTCACAATAGAACAAAGCTGAAAGCATGTTTATAAGAAAACATCAGACATTTGGTTATTCAAGTTCCTTCGAAAATACAATGAGAACTTCACCTTGTTATCTAATAAAGTGGACATCACAAATCTATTTTTATCAATGCGGAACTGGCTAGTCATTGTATCTATTGTTAGCTAAGTACAATGCCAGCTCCAGACATGAAATTGGTAATTGTATGGACTTCAAATGCTCAAAAAGCCATAGAGGAGCTAATTACCTGGAGAAAGACAGCATCTGTACATTCTCTTCTGGTCATATCTTCTTCCTTGGATGCAATCATCACTTTGCCCCACATAGAGACCTGAACATTCAAAAGTAACCATCCCCCAGTTCGTTATAATAGGATCTTCAGCTTACAACAACTATTTCAACCGCAGTTTCATCAATCAGAAAAGAAAAAAAAACTTACAGTTCGAACAGCAGAAGCTCTGACGCTATCATCAGCATCGCCTAGAAGCTCAACAGCACGAGTATAGCAACCTTCTACGGCATTGGCCTGATCGAAGTCACCAGCCTTACATATACTAATCAGTCCATCCAGAGCTACTTTTCTGATATATGGATACGGATCCTTAGTAAACCCTAAGGACAAGGTGAAAAGTACGGACGACGGAACATTGAACCTCTCCGCGTTCCTAAGCAGCCAGAGCCGAGAAGATACTGGTGCTCCTAGGCATATCGATGCAAATACTTCGCCGTCAATTTTGGAAAGCGCGGTGGCGATACTACGGTTACTTTCGGATAACGACGCGAGCACAGCAAGCGATTCCACCGCGACGCGCCCGTGGCTCGCCTCGGCGGAAGTATTTTGAAGGCGGAGGAAGTTAGACAGGACCGCGTCAAAGATTTGTGGTGCATATTCCTTTCGCCAGAAGGCAAAATCGGAGAGTAGTTTGAGAACGTGGTGAATAATCGCCGAATCCCCTCGACTCACAAGAGCAGTAAGGAAATCGAACACCGAGGAAATTACTGAGTCGTAAGTGTCGGCGTTGATAATGAGTGATCTAATAGAAGCTAGAGTATCGAGGGAGAGTGTTTCAGCAGAAATCGAGTCGTCTTCTTGCATTGATGATGATGAAGAAGTGCGAATTTCAACCTGTTAGTTTGCGACAAAGGAATAAACCCAAGAATAAATAGTTTCCTGATTAGGAGAAGTAACGGCGTGAGAAGATTTCAAGCGTTGAAAGTTGACTTTTTTCATGGTCAACGCAAAGTAAAATATATTCTTTTGAACGTTAAAGTGAAAAACTAATCTTCCAGAGTACAAAAGTTTAGGATTTTGATGAAAATTTGAGGAATCTCTAATTTTGAAGTAAAGTTTACATACTACCAGCTCGTTCAGAAGTGGGTTTTTTGAACTTGGAGAGATCAACAAGGTCACCAAACAATTTGTCTTCTGGTTTCTTAATCATAGGCTTCATCATTGGTGGATGATTAAGAGCTGAAGGCTGATGAGATGAAACTTGGTAAGGATTAGTATTGTTGATTCCATTGTCTTGAAGAGACATTCCATACATTTGTTGTTCTACAAGATACTGTGCTTGTGGCTGAGCCTGTCCTCCGTATCCTCCATACATGTTTGGATGATGATTGTTGTTTGTGAAGTTTGGGTATTGGCCAAAGGGTTGTGGCATGTGGCCAGCTGCCATTGGTGGCAGAAACATCCCGAGCATGTTGGTGTTGTTGGTAGCATGCGGAGAGCCGCCGCCTTGAGGGTTGTAACCGAGAGGTTGATGAGTGTGTGTGGTGATGACCACTTGAGTCACCTGCACTGGATGATTAGGAGAGTATTGAGGGCTAGAGCTTGGTGATTGAGCTTCCCATGGTGGTGGAGGTAATGCTAGAACATTGTTGTTTTGTCCACCTTAACGACAGAACATAAGAAAACAAGTTAGGATCAGATTGAGTTTTGTATAGGTACCGATGTTAATCTGAGTTTCAGTCCAAAATAAATACCATAGTGAGGAGAAGCAGGCGGGCTAAAGCTAGGTGAAAAGGGTTGGTTTCCGTAAGCAGGAGAAGATGGTTGTTGATGTTGTTGAGTAAGTTGAAGATTCCAGACAGGACCAGATGACCCTTGTCCATACATAGATTGCTCTTGATGGACAGGTCCAAATCCATTTGAGTAAGGTTGTTGCACCATCTGATGATTCGGTTGTGGATTCGAAGTTGGAGTAGAACTTTCACAGTTGGTATCTGATAACATATCGATTAAGACAATGGAATTATCTGGTGTTGCTACAGGACTACTTGGTTGTGGAGGTCCGAGAAGAACTAGAGCTAATGAGTTTTCAGCATTTGGAGTCTCAAAGTTATCACCACTTAGAAGATCTATCTTTTCACCATTGGTTGTAGAAGCCACAACACTCGCATCTTTGGTTTCACTGTAAAAGAAATTCAAAATATGTTCGTCTGTAATAGCCAATCTTTTAAGTCTTTCATATCTTAAATCCTAAACCAACTAGACCAATGCAGATGGTTACTAAAACATTTAGTATTAAAGCTGTTTCTTGCCTTTGACCAACATCTATGATCTGAGTTTCATCCTTAAGAACTTCTTTTTTAGTAACCATCGTAGTGTTACCAGACGCGATGGCTTCGTGCTTCGCAAGTAATCTCTGCAAATCATCATTTAACGCTAGACCTTGGCAAAGCAAAGATTCATCTCTGACACATGAACCAAAACGAGTACAACATTCATATATCTCTCAAAAATGATCAAGTCTCATAACACAATATTGCAGGTAAGAGTTTAAGATCTTTACGATGTCGAGTTAACAAGGTGTACAACTCTTTGTTTATAGGTTCGACATTGGCTAACAAGATCTACAATAACCTCTTGTTTAAGTCCCTGCAAAAAGGTCAATACATATGTATTCATATACTAGATTCAATGTTACCAAATACCAAATTGTGATCTGTTCAAGATATACCTCTTTGTTGTTTCCATCTATTGCGTTCATCATTTCAGCTAAGACATCCATAATTCCTCTTGCATTCTGAATTTCTGTCAAACTTCAATCAAAAACGCTATTTTATCAATCCTTTACTTCGAAAGGGCTTCTGAATGATGAACAACAATAACTATATTGGTTCATAAATGGACAATAAACACCTCAAAGTTGGAAATTCTGACTCTGTTGAACTATCAAGAACTTCTCGTCTAGTGTTACGAGAATTCTGAGCGTGTGTTGTGGAAGAACCAGTTTGTCCTGAGCTTGTTGGGGTTCGAATTCTCTGAGGAAACACAATTCCTGCACGCTGATTACAGACCAAGGATATAAATTGAAATCCTAAAACTCGATCGAACCAGATCTTGGTTCGACCTTAATTGGGCAAGTTAAAATCACAGTGAAACATACCAACAATTCTTGGTATGCTGCATAATATTGTGGATGTCCTCCACGTGGACCTGAAAAACTCTCTTGCCAAGTATCTATAAGTATCAATATCTTCTCCCTTACTTGGCTATTAGGCTACAAGAATTAACAACATGATAAGTTTGGAGTGTACTTGCACCAAAAATAGTTAAACATGAATCAGAGTCTGACCTTCTTTTTGGCCATCTTCACCATCTTATGAAGTATATCTTTCTCTGCAACTTGCATATGAATAAGTTCCCCACAATTGTTTATCATTGTCTCTAGTAACTACAGTTGTAACAATCCCAAATCTATGTTTATCTTCTCACAGATAAACTAAAACCAAATCGAAACAAATATCGAGCCCTTGTCTACCAGAAACTTACTGTAAGAGCCAAAAGCTGAACCTTGGAAGTCCTACTACTAAGTCTCTTCTTTACACCACTCACAACCTCTCTCGTTTGCCTACAATAGAACCCAAAGAAATGTGAATCATCAATGATTGATACGAATGTATAACCGAGATAAATATGTTTAAACATGTTAGGATAAACCCAACAAAATCACCATTATCATTAAGAAACCAGAAAGAAGAATTGATTCTCTTCAGGCGATCACAAGTTTCAACTATTACCATTGTCCTTTAGAACATTGATTCAGATTGGTTACATAGAGCATTGGATCAAGGAATGTTCGATCATAGAGGTCTTACCCGGGCTCATGGTTAAGCATGTCACATATCTCGAGGTTCATGGCCCAATCAGGCCCAATGAGCATATCGCTTGTGGCTCTTTCAACCAAAGGATGCACCATCTTCTTAGTTTTTTCCTCTGTCCTTCAAAACTTCAAAAGAGAAGAGTTGTTTTCTTCCTTGAAGAAAAAAATTCGTTCTCTTCTTAATTTGCACTTGAAAAATAATATGATGACACTTGTAAACACTGTTGCTACATCAAAGCAGAAGATTAAGGAAGTAATTGACCTTTCATATTTTCTGTTTGGTTGGGCTTACTTAGATAAATAACGGGCTTCAAGTGTAGAACCTTATGCCGTTTTTCTTTTATAAAAACGGCACGCTAACCACTCCTTTAAAAAAGAAACGCCATGTCGTCTTAATGGGTAAATCACCTGAGATTATTTTGTTTTTTCAGTGACTTCACAGCTTTGTTCTTGTCGTCGCCATGGCCGATTTCTGTCTTGAAAGAATCGAGATTTTGGGTCCAACATTAGCGTCACTCATTCACCGAGCATCCTCATCTCCCAGTGACGTCGACGGCTTGATCTTTGGCCAAATTGACCGCATCGTCTCCGCCAATCTATCTGACGATTCTCCGGCGGATTCGTTCGCCTCGAGTTTCTCATCTGATCAAATTGTCGCCACCGTTACAAGCTTTACCTGCTCTGGTAAGACTGTCTCTTTCTATGATCCGCTTGGCCGAGTTGACTCGCGTAGAATCGACTCCCTCCGAGTCGACTCGCCGGACCGTCTACTTGGCTGGTTCTCTGCTCGCAGGAAAACTGCTAACCGTCCCTCCATGCGAGAGTTAGCCGTCACGTTGTCTCTCTCGTCTCAATTTCAGTTACCGATCGAGGACTCGCAGAACCCTAATTCGACGAACATGGCTTCCTGCGTGTTTTTTCTTCTTACTACGCCATCGGCGGATCAGTGCATCCACACACACGAGTACCGTGCCTACCAGTTCCGTTCCTTGAAACAACGGCTCGAACCAAGATCCGTTAAGATAGTCAACATAGGACCTGCGTTTCGGGGGCATTACGGTTCGTTTAGTCCGAAATCGCGATTTCCACCGTTGATCTGCGGAATGAGTAGCTCAGCCATGAGAGTGGATCACGATGAGGGTTCCTTAAGTGGGAAGAAACAACTAGTGAAGGATCAGAAGGAGATCGATGCCTTAGCAGAGGGGTTACAAGTTGGAAACCTGAAACGTTTGGTTGGAGCTGAAGCTGCGAATTACATGGACGGGATGGAAGAATTTTATGAGAGAATGCTGGCGAAGGTTGATAGCTTGGCTTTAGATGTTGAGAAGAGCTCGGCTATGGTATTTGAAAAGGTACAAAACCACATTAAGCTAAGAATATCAAAATTCAATTGTTTTCCAATAGTTCAAGTTGCAAAAAGGTTGTCTAAAGCCAAGAATTCAACCAGTTTTTTCCTTTTGTTGATCTTTGGCTGGCAAAATACCACAAATTGTACCAATATAACATTTTCCTTTGTTCTTTCAGGAAAAACATAATAGGAAATTGAGATATGTGGGTGCCAAAATCGAGCGATGAAGCTTCTCTTGAATTTCTCTTTTTTTCAGTACCAGGTATAATTTGTTTCGTCCTCATGCATTCATGGTTTCGGTACCAGATATGTATTTCAGGAAAAACAACTCAGTTTTGTTTGAAGGTTTTATTTAGTCTATCAATATACTTGGAACTCTCTACCTTAAGGTACCAATACCTCCCTTAGAACACTAGTTAGCGCAATTGGAATTACAAGCAGACCATTAGTCTTACACTTGATTTGAGCTATTTCCTAGCTAAACCTTTCCTGGCTAGATTGCTTTATTACAAGAGATCTCTTTTTTTAAATCAAGAATAGGATTGATTCATGTCAGAGTTATATAAGTGGACATATATATGTCTTGTTATGAAGCTTAATACTAGCTAAATAGATGCTTACATATTGATACCAAATGGTAGAGAAGTAAGGTTTGAACAGAAATTTCCAATATGGGTAGAGAGAAGAGAAACTCAAGAAACAATGTGTAGAGATTGGTGAGACTTGAATGGAGACAAATGAGTAATTTTGTTGCTACTCTGTCTGATCATGGCTTTATAAATATGACACCTTTCTGTTACTTTGTAGAATTCTTTGAAGATCAAAAGTAGGGGAAACTTTGCACTAGGAGACCTGATGTAACACGTGCAACATAAGGCGGAAGGTAATGGCTTAGGGCCAAGTTTCAGAAGTTCTCCTAAAGCAACCTCTTTGGTCAGAGTATATGCAAATGTATTTTAGTGTATCATCAACTGTTTGATGCTTTTGCAAGAGTTTCCTCTTGATGCCTTTCTAGTTCATCATTGCTTTTGAGTTCGGACTGAAGAAATGAAAATATGAAATTGCCTTGTGCCTTGTTGTAAACAGTCAAAGTGATTTTTGATTATTTTCCATAACTGTAATTAAAAGAAAAGAAAGTGTTATTTAAAAAAATAGGTTACTGGTCCTAGTGACAAAAAAACTGAATGCCAAACAATCTGTTGGGAAATAACCAAACAAAACATATATATGTTGAACAAAGAAAAAACATATATATATATATATACAATATATATTTTCTTATAAACAATTAGATCGACAAAATTCGAATTATGCGTCTAACTAGACTCAAACTCCAATGAAAAAGACTAACAACATTCACATCGTCAAACTCACTTGTCCCTATGTATTTTTTTGTCAACCGAGAAATTTATTAATATAGAGAAAACACCTCAAAAGTTATATAAAATTTGATACACAAATTGATCTTCTAATACTACAAGCAACGAAGTTAATTATGTGATTAAGGGATTACATGAAGAAAGAAGTGTCTAAATAAGCTATTCGGTCTCGAAAAATCTTTCAGATAGGGCCACTCATCTGGAACTAACAACATGTGCAATACATCAGAACAACTCGTCGCTAACTCGACCTATGTTATCTGTTGGGATAGTAGACTCGTCATCGTCCACCGCATCAACTTCAGTGTGTATATGTGTATATATTAAATAGTATATATATATATATATTGATAGTACAGTGCAATTTAAATGGGAATGGATCTTAAATGGGTGAAAGTTAACAATAAATTCATCCACAACTAACACTAACACTCGTGTCCGAGCAATCACTCCTCTTCAACTACCAGCTTAAACACTCTCCTTCTATAAATAACCTCTTCCATTTCACTAAACCCTACACACCAAAACAACAAATTATTACCAAAAGTTAAGTACCATGAAATCTCTCTTACTAGCCGTGTGCCTACTTCTTGCTTTCCATTGTGGTGAAGCAGCCGTGTCTTGCAACACGGTGATCGGAGAGCTTTACCCTTGCCTCTCCTACGTAGCTCAGGGCGGTACTGTCCCAAACACATGCTGCAATGGAATCAGAACACTCAACAATCAGGCTCAAACCTATGTGGACCGTCAAAGCATCTGTCGTTGCATCAAATCAGCTATTGGAGGTGTCTCTTACTCTTCTACAAACCTCAACAATGCTTTGTCTTTGCCTTCTAAATGTGGTGTCAATCTTCCTTACAACATCAGCCCTTCCACAAACTGCGACAGGTTTAAAACACACTCTCGATCTCGATCTCTCAATCTAAAGTACTAATTCTTCTTTATTGATATTTACAGTATTAACTGAGATAAGCAGAAGATCGTAAAGGAAGCTACTACTACAAGAACTTATTAGAACCCAATAATAAATGAAACCATGGTTCTAGTAGTTGCTACTTTTCATGTATCGTTATTGCGAATGTTTTACGTCCACTTATATTCTACTAAATATTATATATCTCTCAAAACATTCTCCATGCTCCCTTACACACATTCAACAATTAAAATGAGTTAGTTTAACAATCAAATATCAAACAAATGTGAAAATACTCCTTATGTTTGCTTACTATCAAGAGTTCGCTGCAATAAATAAATAAAACTATGAATCAATAACATCATCGATGAATGTGGAGTTAACTAAGGCTGTCACTGAAGCGGAGATTACGGAGGCTGCGTTTAGTATAAAAGCTAACAAGGCTCCGGGCGTAGATGGTATGACGGAGGCTTTTTTCCAAGAGTATTGGAGTACTGTTGGTGCCCAAATTATTGATGAAGTGTAACGATTCTTCGACACGGGTGTAATGCCAAAGGATTGGAATTACACTCCGATATGTTTGATACCAAAACTCCCTAATCCGAACAAGATGACGGACTTACGTCCCATCAGCTTGTGTACGGTGGTGTATAAGATTGTTTCACAAGTGCTAAGCCGGCGACTTAACGTATCCTGCCAGAGATTGTCTTGGAAACACGAGGTGCTTTTGTGCGGGTCGTTTAATTTTTGTTGGATAAATATATAAATTGGGCTTAATGGATCTACATTAAGTAGATAAAGCCCATACATTTATAGTGTCCAACATAACAAAAATATAAAACCGAAAAAGAATGAGGATTCTTAAGAGAGTTTACCGAGAGGAAGATCAAGAAAAAGATGAATGCGATTGTTCGATCAAATTCATCTAAGGGATCTTCATCTTTCTTCAATCTTTCTTGAGTTCGTCGTGAGAGTTTCATCTCGATCTTTCATTTGGTGAAGTTCGAGAGTAGAGTTAACATTTGAAGTTGTTCTTCCATGATTCTTACCGGGAATTGGTGAAGATATTCAGCTCAAGTGCAGAAGATTTATCTTCGGCTCTACAATTACTAATCCTTTTTCTTTTGCTTGTTCGGTTTCTTCTTCTTCTTGAGCTTGGTTCCAACAATTTCCGACAATATCTTGGTGGCCCATAAGATGATACGTGCACTCAAGACAAACACGCGTTGCAATAAGGATTTCATGGCAATCAAAACGGATATGTCCAAAGCATATGACCGTGTAGAGTGAGACTTCGTAGAAGAACTTTTCGACAAGCTTGGTTTTGATGCTAAGTGGACTCAGTGATTAATGGTATGTATCAGATCAGTCACGTATTCTGTTATTGTTACTGGAAGATCGTATGGGTTAATTACTCCGGAGAGAGGTCTTCGGCAAGGAGACCTTTGTCTCCGTTTATTTTCATTTTATGTGATGAGGCGTTGATACACATAATGAGGCAAGCTGAACTTGAAGGAAGAATCTCTGGGATTAAAATTTCGGCTAGTAGTCCATAAGTTCAGCAGCTACTCTTCGCCGACGATAGCCTATTTCTGTGTAGGGCTACGCTAAAGGAAGGTTGTAAAATTCTCCGTTGTTTTAAACTTTATGGTGAAGCCTCTGGACAAGAAATTAACTTTCTTAAGTCAAGCATCACTTTTGGTGAGAAAATTGACCCGATTATGAGGAGAGTTATCGGTTTACTCACGGGTATAACTCAAGAGGGTGGAGCCAGTAAATACTTAGGACTACGGGAATGTTTTAGTGGTCTAAAATAGAGCTATTGGCATATATTACTGAGAGGTTAAAGTCAAGATTAAGTGGCTGGTTTGCAAAGACCTTGTCCTTGGGAGGCAAGGAAGTTCTTATCAAATCGGTTGCATCATCGCTACCGGTTTTTGCTATGTCTTGCTTAAAACTTACTAAGTTTCAATGCAAGCAAATCACAAGTGCCATTACTAAGTTTGGGTGGAACAATTGTGAAGAGAAGAACAAGATGTGTTGGGTTTCATGGAAGGATTTGTGTAAATCAAAGGATAATGGAGGATTGGGTTTCCGCAATGTTGAAGACTTTAATCAAGGCCTCCTTGCAAAGCAAGCTTGGAAATTGCTCTCGGAACCTAATACTTTGATTAGCAGGTTGTATAAATCCAGATATTTTGTCTAAGGATTTACTCACGGCTGTTCAAGGGCAACAACCTTCATACGCTTGGCGTAGTATCTTGTTTGGTCGTGACTTGTTAGCTGAAGGATTAATGAGAACCATAGGTAATGCAGGAATACCCGAGTCTGGCTAGATAAGTGGGTAGTTGATGATATGCCTCGCCGACCCTTCAATAAGGAGTCTTCTTTCGATCTAAACCTCATGGTTTCTAGTCTAGTAAATGAACAGAGTGAGTGGGATATGGATGCTATTAGGGAATTGTTTCCTCCGAATGATGTGCTCCGCATATCATCAACTCCTCCTCATACCGCGGCTGAGGATGGTTGGTGTTGGAGCTTCACAAAAGATGGTAGGTACTCAGTTCGTAGTGGATGCTGGTTAGTCTCAAAAATTAAAGGATCCCTTTCCCCTGTTGATGACGATGTCAAGAGAAGGAATGAGTTAAAAACTCGAGTCTGGAGAATTCGTACAATGCCGAAAATCAAAATGTTCTTGTGGAGGCTCCTTTCTGATGCGATTGCAGTGGCAGAATGCTTGAGACATCGTGGCATGCAGGTCAACCCCGCGTGTAAGATCTGTGATGCTGCTCCTGAAACGATGAGTCATGTCCTGTTTGAGTGTCAATTCGCGGCTCGGGTTTGGAACACTGTTCAGCTAATTAGTTTGCCGTCTCATTTAACGGGTACAATTGAGGACTATGTGGAATGTTTTCTGCGTCAACTGGAGTGCCTCTCTAATCCTAATATATACCGCAAGGCTCTACCTTGGTTGTTGTGGAATATTTGGAAGCAGAGGAATGCAAAACTCTTCGCAGATAGAGGTAATGAGGTTCACTTACTTATTGCTCAATCTCTCGAAGAAGCAGAGCTGTGGCTCAAGGTGAATTCATCGTCAACAGTAGTGAGTGGGCGGGTTAATAATCATCATCAATCTCAGAAAGTGTGGTCAAAGCCTGTGGCAGGAGTTTGAAATGCAACCTAAGTATTGTAT
This sequence comes from Lepidium didymum, assembly GCA_963920545.1. Classification (NCBI taxonomy): domain Eukaryota; kingdom Viridiplantae; phylum Streptophyta; class Magnoliopsida; order Brassicales; family Brassicaceae; genus Lepidium; species Lepidium didymum. Next base: position 18,017,685 of record OY986979.1, read on the forward strand.
GGTTAAACGCGTATAGCCTCTGTGGCGTGTCGTGGATCATTCGAGATCATGAGGGTGTGGTTTGTTTTCATGCTAGAGACGCTTTGTCACCTACCCTGAATCGTGTATCTGCAGAATTTAGAGAATTGTTATGGGCTGTACGGAGTGTAGTTGATCTAAGACTTGACAATGTTGAGTTTTGGACAGAATCGGTATCGGCCTGTGAAGATATGAAGAATCGCAGCCTATGGCCAAGATTCCGGACATTCATAGCTACAATTCAGAATGAGTGTCAAGGTTTGTCAAGTTGGAGCATTATGCTTTCTTCGGCGAAGGTAAACAAAGCGGCAAGAAGGATTGCACAGAGTGTTACCCGCGACGGAAGATTCGCTTCATACGTTGCATCTGGGTTTCCTGAGTGGATAAAGTCCACTATTGAGGCTGATAATCGTTAGTCTGCTTCCTCTTGTAGGAGTTGAATATTTGTTTTGAGTATTCTCTGTTTCATTGATAAACTTCTGTACTTTTTCAATGCTTAAAGGCGATTTTAAAAAAAAGAATCAATAACATTAAGTAAACCGACAACCTCATTGTCAGAGATCATAAATCAGAGAGAGGGACTGATATAAATAGAGACCCAAAGCCGTACGCGTGGGAAATAAATGGGCCGAGACTTTGAGCTTTTAGTTTGAGTTAACATTTGGGCCTAATAACTTAGATTTAATTTTATAATTTTTTAAGATAAATTCTACACCAAAATCTCTGTTAATCTATCTGAAAATAATTAGATTTTTAATGTCATACTCATTAGATATATCAAAATCTATCTGAAAAGTTATTTTTTTTTTTTGTTCAACAAGTAACAATTGAATCGATAAAATCTGATCTATAACCTAAGTTCTCCAAATAAAGCAGGTGAGATTTGAAATCACCAGTGTCTAACTAAATAAGGAGTAAACCAACTGAACCACTTGTTTCTTAGCAAATTGTTTCCTTTCTTATAATCCAAAAAATATTTTAAATAAAGGTTTTATCTTTTAGAAAATTAATTTAGCTTGAGTATGGTTTCAAAACCATATTTTGTTATCAAGATATTTTTCTTTGACATATAGAAATATTGCATTTTTTTTTTGTCAATTGAAACTTTCATTCAAAACTAAAACTCAGAGTCAACTACAACAGAGGGGTTCTTCCTGAGAACAGCTTTAGCAGCTTGATAGGCAACTTCATTGTCCGATCGAGGAACAAATTGAAATACAATTGATTGAAAACAAAGGAGAAGATTGGCAATATCCTGTTGGACACCATAGATCTCCGGGATAGTCTCGCCTTTTGAAATGGCGTTGACAACGATTTGGGCATCTGATTTGACTATCAACTTAGAGAATCCAAAGATCAACGCATTTTGGATTCCAGACTTGATAGCCAAAGCTTCCGCCATTAGGGGAGAAGCCACCGATTCGAATAGGCCAGATCTTTCCTCAATTCGGTACTTCCCTTTAAAGAAGATGCCTGCAGTACCTGCAATTTGAGATTCCTTATGCCACGCAGCATCTGTGAATAGTATTATCATCTCTGGGTCCGGGTCGATTGCTGGTTTAAGAGTGATCTTTTTCCTTTTCGGGATTTGGCTTTGAGCTTCCGCCCATTCTTTTGCAGCTTTAATCGCTCTTGAAATAATCTCTGGTTCAATTTGTGAAGCATTATTGAATAGTAAATTGTTTCTTTCTTTCCAGAGCAACCAGCAAATCCACACTGGTGCTGGCGATTCAATCGGACCGACTGGAGGTAACCAAATTGAATCTTTTAGCTTCTTCCATAGCTTCGGGAAATCCTGGTTGCCGTTCGCTTCTCGAAAAGCCGGTATTCCAGAGCTGGGAGCCAGATTCCAGACTCTTTTGGCGAAAGGGCAGCTCCACATGACATGTTCTATTGTTTCCTCCGATCCACATCTCTTACAATTTGGGTCCACCTCTACCTTACGATTACGGAGGTTAACTCCCACAGGTAGCGCTTCATGTACAACCTTCCATAGAAACAGTTTCAGTTTCGGTGGAGCTTTTAGGGACCATACATCTTTTTTCCAATCCACTTGGTATAATGCTTGGTTCTGATAGTTAATATCAGAAGCATCAATAGCTGTGAAATACCATGTCTTGACTGAGTACTTTCCATTTTTGCAAGGTATCCAGATACGTAAATCCTGTGGCAAGGTTGAGCTCAGCTTTAAGCAGCTAATGGTCTTCGAGTACTGGGGTATAAGCATTTCAATCTTATTGTGATTCCAGTCTTTTGTGGATTGATCAATTAGCTCCGCCACTTTCATATTTTGATTTGCTTCTTCCACAGGTCCAATTGGAGCACTCTGATTTGAGGTGGAAAGCCAGTGATCCTTCCAAATTGAGATGCTTTCACCGTTGCCCACTGCCCAACCTAGCTTAGATTTTAGTAAATCTCTTCCCAGAAGAATGCCCTTCCAGGCATGGGAGCATAATGAAGGCTTTTGCACTGACATGAAGGCTTGAGTATGGCAGTATTTAACCATTAAAATTTGGCTGAGCAGAGATTTTGGATTGGTTAGTATTCTCCAGCTAATTTTTGCCACTAAGGCCACATTAAAAGCTTTGATTTCTCTGAAACCTAGTCCTCCTCTCTCTTTCGATTGGATTAACTTCCTCCATGCAATCCACGACATGGCTTTTTTCTCGGGAGTACGATCCCACCAAAACCTTGTGAGCTCAGTTTGAATTTTACTGCATAGGGATATAGGTAATAAGAAGCAAGATATTGCGTAGGTTGGCATAGAGCAGAGAACACTCTTTAGCATGACTTCCTTTCCTGCTTGTGATAGGAATTTGGATGCCCAATTAAGTCGTTTCTGCCGAATTTTATCAACAATGCTGTTGAATAAATCTTTCTTTCTTCAGCCAAAATGCTCAGGCAATCCTAAGTATTTCCCACATCCTCCTTCCTGGTTGATTTGCATTATGTTCTTTATGTTGTCTTTGTAGGATTGGTTCATTTTCTTTGAGAAAGTAATGGCAGATTTTCCTTTGTTTATAGCTTGTCCTGATGCAGTTTCGTACTTTTTGATGATTCTTTGAAGCGTGAGCAGGCTGCGGGAGTTCCCTTTACAAAAGAACATGGTGTCATCTGCAAAGAGGAGGTGGTTGATCCGAGGGCCATGCTTCGAAACTCGTAGACCTGCCAGCATGTTCTCCTTTTGTGCTTTCATACAAAGCCCCGAAAGCACTTCGCTACAAATGATGAATAGGTAGGGCGAGATTGGGTCTCCTTGTCTTATTCCTCTTGAAGGTTTGATAACACCTTTCGGTTCTTCATTTATGATGATTGAGTATTGGACTGTTGTAACACATTGCATGATCCAATGAATAATCTTTTCATGGAAACCCATTGCATACATGACTCCTCTTATAAAATTCCACTCCAATCTATCATATGCTTTTGTCATGTCTGTTTTGATTGCAACTGCTCCATATTTCCTAGCTTGCGATGTGTTTAGGAAATGGAGAATTTCATGTGTAATCAACACATTATCTGAGATTGCTCGACCTGGTACAAAGGCTGATTGATTTCCAGAGATTATCTTTGGGAGGATTCCTTTCAATCTTTTGGAGATGATTTTTGATATGATTTTGTACACGTAATTGCACAAAGCAATGGGTCTATATTCTGCTGCTTTCTTTGGATTTAGGACTTTTGGGATCAAGCGGATGAATGTAACATTCAGATTAGGATCCATGACACTTGTCTTAAAGAAACCTCGGACTTCTTTTGATATGGCAGGTCCGACAGTGCACCAGTTAGCTTGGAAGAAGGCAGCAGAGAACCTATCTGGTCCGGGAGCTTTATTAGCGTGAATTGAGAATGCAGCAGATTTAATTTCTGCTTCAGAGACTTCTTTTATCAGGTGCTCATTGTCTTCAACCGAGACTCTTTTATCAACAGCCTCTGCAATTGTTTGTTGGCAATGAGTATTGGTAGGGGTATACATGTCCTAAAAATACTTTTTTAGAACTTTTTCTATTTGATCCTCTTTGACAACTTCCTCTCCATTATGATCTTCTAGAACTGAAAAATAATTTCTAATTTTCCTTGTTTTAACAATTGCGTTTAAACATGACTATTTCTTTTAGATATATCTATGTAACTCATTAATTGAATAAAGGTAGAAAACTTTGACAACATTTATTCAAAGTTCATGATTTGTTCAAATACCACAGCATGAAATCATCATAGAGTATGATAGTATATTGTTAAAATCCAAAATTGTAGAAAAATGAATATTCAAGATTTGTGACCAGTGATATAATAATTAGTCAAATGTGAAAATCATTGTTTTAGGTGGCTTGTTCAATAGATCATCCAAAGTAAAGCCGACTCTTGTTCAAACCATAATTATATATTACAACAAAAAGTCTACACATCAGAAGAAAAGTATGAATGAGCCGATACCAAAACACTATTTAATTGCGTATCAACAAAAACAACATACAAAACGTGCATACTTGTGATCAGAAACTATTCTTTTTCACAGATTTTTATTTAACATTATTTTATTTTGTTATAAACTGCCAGAAACTGTTAACAGAAAAACTAACAAAATAGCAATACCATCATTCAACAAAAAAAAAAATCTAATTATTATGAAACTTTAACTGTTGCCGAATTGCTCTCAGTTTGGTGGTTAGGATGATCCAGCTAATGACTTGGCACCAGGGTTCAATTTTTACCCGTTACATTATGGCAGCTTAAAAAAAAAATTATTGAGGTGAACTTTAGACTATGGATCGAGCCTTGTCGATGTAATATTGACAAAAAAAAAAAAACTTTTAACTGTTTTCGGTTTTAACTAGCATTCCTTTACTGTAGGTTATTGTGCTTGTGCCTTGGATGTATTTCTCTCCATCTCCTTTCTTTTCTTTTTATATTTGGAGTGTATTAATTCCACAAGATCTTCTATCCTTTCATATTTTTTATGGACTATGTAGAATTTGATTCAAGAATTATGTCGAGTAATATCGACTTGGATTTTCGGATTGCGTTTCCTTTTTCTTTTTCGGTAATGAATTGTTCGAAATTTATGAGAATTGAACTCGTCCCTACTGGATTTAGACCTTGTGGGCATAGAAGAGAGTAATCTCGGTTTGAATTTCCTTTCTCTCGTTGATGAGCTGTTCGAGTTTTATGGAATTTGATTTTGTCTCTGCTGGATTTAGATTTTGTGGACAGATTCGATTAAATTAGATTATAAATTCTGAGTTCGTTTAGATCCACTATTAAAAGAAACTATGCCGTTTAAATGAGAAATAACTTCTTGACACAAAGAATTATAAGTAATTCTCACATGGTAAATTATAATGCATATCCACTTGGTATTACAAAATCCAACAAATGTACCTACTCCTACAACAACAACAAAAAACCATTGAAAAGTCTGATTTATAATTTTGAAAAGAAGAATTTAATACATGATGTAACTTAGGCTGGTCAATACCTAAACAGAATCTAATAGTGCCAATAAAAAGCGGCAAAGGCTAAGAAGGAAGCTCACCCAAAATAGGAAGAAAAAAAATATTTATAGGGAAGAGTTTTTCTCCGATATTCAAATAGACTGAAAATATAAATCTATATCTATGTAGGAGTATCTGAAATAAATCAGTATTTGCTAGTATCAAATAAAGTAATACTCCTATACTAGTTCGATTAATAATGAAATGTAGGATTCAAAAATTTAGATTACAAATGGGAAAAACTGAAAAGATGATAGTTGCAAGTGGCTTTTAGTGTAGTGGCAGGTGGTAAGTCCACATAAAATATGCACACTTATACAATAAGGAATCGAGTTTTATCGCCTATATTATGTAAAAACTTGGCTAATGGACTGGTTTGTTGTACTCCAATATTGAAAAAAAAAAAAATAGTGAAATTAGAAAAGAGATGGAAAAGAGGAGGAGAGTGGTTCGAGGGAACCCCACGTGTTTTCTGTTGTCTGATTATGATTTTTATTAGAGTTCATCGCACGCGTGCACGGCGCGTGTGCTTAACCTTTTCCTAATTTTTAATGATTTTAAATCTGATGTCAGCGGGTCCACATGCCAAGACGTGACTCAATTACAACCGTTGATTTAGAAGCAATCTGAGCTAAAATGAAGGGTTAAGATATAGAGTCAACAAGGTATGTAATTAGTCATTTGACCCGAAAAAACAAAGCCCAATTAGATACGGCTTATTTATATTGAACAACAAAAAATACTTTAAAAAATAGACAAAACTAGTTTTCCAAGTTTGACTGAGATGTCGCTTTTCTCGAGGCCCATCTTTACTCAAAATCTAGGTTTTCTCTCATTTTACAATTTTGCCTACCTTATCCCTTTTTCTTTATTTTATTACATTGAAAATTTCATGTAAGTTACATACTCATCAGAATTTTAAAAAAACTAACCCAATTTGTTGATAAAAATTCTTTATAGCCTAGTGAATATTTCAAAGATTAAAATCCCAATTAATAATTGCTTACTTTTACTTAAAAAAACAAAAAATTTTGTAAAAAATTGAAATTAAACCACAATCAAATTATAGAATTTAAAAGAAACAAAAATATTATTAGTTTAATTTAAATATTTAACAAAAAAAATTGCTTTCCTAAACCATGAAAACAATAACCAATCATAACCTAAACCTAGACATTAACAAAGACAAAATCTAGTAATAATTTTATCAACGTTGGATGCAATTTTTAGTTTTGAATTTAGATTTATAATTAGTTTTATTGATTTAATTATAGAAAAAAATTAAATTAGTATTAATATTTAAAATATATTAATAATTATTTTTTATTAACAATTGAATTGATATGATCCGGTTCACAAATTAAAAAAAAATACATGATTTATTATCTACAACTCACTCTATAATTTTTTTTTTATCATTTACCTATTTGTGGATAGATATTGAATTCCTTCCAAAATCGTCATTTCAACCATTTTGGTGAACATAGCCTATTAATAACTTGTATGATTATATTCAAAATTAAATGTGAAAAATAAAGGTTTTGATAAATAAAAAAAAAGTAAAATAAAGAAGCCATCCGTGAAAATATTGTGACGAGGTTTAAATAGAAGAAAACAAAAAGTAGGGGGGCGAAAGAGGAATAAAAAGTAAAGTAAAGAAAAGAGTTTAAGTAATAATAAATCTTGGATATCTGTTTGGTTTGAACTTTGACCACTGCCTCTGTTTAGGTCCCACCAATTTTTATTTTTTTTAATTTTAATTTTTCTCCAAAATCTCTCACTTTCCTAAACTGACCCCTTATGAATTTCCTTCTTCCCAGAAATTTCCGATTTCATTTTCACTCATCTTCCTTCTCTCTTTCTCTCGCCGCACTTTCTGTTTCTCCTCTCCTTACAATTTGTTCTTCCAGGTTTGAACTAATATCTCTTTTCTCTCCTTTTGTTTATGTTTGTAGATCGAATTTGGGGTTTTTGTTGAATCCTTTTATGAATTTGGATAATGGATTTGTTCAAGAGCAGGTATTTTGTTTGTATGACAACTTTGATTTCATGAATCAGTTTCAGTTCAAAAGTGAAGAAGAATTTTTGAATTGAAATAATCTGTAATGATGATGTGAATTTGTTTTGTTTTTAATCGTCGTTCTATTTCTGGATTTATTGTCGTTGTCTCTTGTCTTTTCCGAAATTAATCTAATGGATGTCGTCATTAAACTAATTGAAACAACTTCTAAGATTATAAAAATTGCATCTTTGTAAATTTTGCTGTTTTACTGATAGAATTAGGGTTTTTGGTACTGTCCTATGCCTACTTATCATTTAAAGCACCTGTTTTGAACTACTAGATCTGTAACTCCTAAGATTTAATCCAGTTTTACAGAATATTGAGTTCATTTACTTCATCATTTGTCTTGAGCAATTTCTAAGACCATTGATTACCACATGCAGAAAACAGATCTGGGTTTTCTAAAAATGATGTCTTTGTGTATATTTATGTGTTCTTGTTTCTAAAAAGTTTTGTGTTCTGAATCATTCTGCAGATGAATTTGTGAGCTCTCCTGAGTTACGTGCATTTGAAGACTCTAGTTTATGTATATAAGAATCCTTGTTCTGTTTATTAACTTCTGTTAGAATCACAAAAAGCTTTAAGAAGGTTGAAAAAGATGGTTTTAGGATGTTTCCCTTTGAAAAGCAAGAAGAAACGTGGCTCAATGTCTATGAAGCGATTGGATCTTGAAGAAAGTAAACCAACTGCTTTACCTGAGCCACCGAATATTCCAAATCGTAATTTGCAATCAGCTCCTCCAAGTTTCAGAACTCGAGTGAAACCAATTCACTCTAATAACAATGGAACTGGAGAGATGAGTAGTCGAGCAAGAGTGATGTCTGCTCCTTCAAGCATTCATGGTGCAGCTGAACGGGATTTTCTTTCATCAGGAGTTTATCACGATGATCAAGATGAACAACTTAGAGATCCACGTACTTCTACAAAAGAGTCTAGTCCACAACCACTTCCATTACCATCTCCAAGGACTGGTTCTTCGTTAAAGAATTGGGGAAGCTTTAAATCGTTTAATGGAAGTAGTGGTCGGTTATCTGCTTCTGCTTCTGGACCTTTGCCTTTGCCACCAAGTGGATCAGTTAGGAGCTTCTCATATGATGAGGTTGTGTCCGCTTGTAGTGCTTTTTCTTCAGATCGATGCGTCTTGGAAGGTCTTTCGTCTGTTATGTATATGGCATCTTTTGGTGATGAGGTTTCAACCTCTGGCTTAAAGAAGGTCGAGGCCACTGTTGTGCGCCTTCACGTAACTACTCAGGTAAGCAAACATATTCCACGGATTTCTGAAGATGTCTTTGTGTTTTTGTTTGTTTTCTTACCATCTTTTTATCATTTTACAGAGTATGAGAGAGTTCACTAATGAAGTGAACACATTGGCGTCACTGCAACACCAGAATCTCTGTAAACTGATAGGCTATCATGCTCGTGACGGTTCTGAGACAAGAATGTTGGTGTACGAGAGGCTTGCCCATGGAAGTTTAGACCGGTTGCTGCATGGGAGATCAGATGGGCCTCCGCTTGATTGGAACACTAGAATGAAGATTGCTCTATGTGCAGCTCAGGGTCTAACCTTCTTGCACGAGGAAGGCCCGTTTCAGGTACGCACATAAAAATATTTATTGACTTTCATCGTACTTTGGGTAACAATTAGAGTGATTGATCTCTTTTCTTCTTCTGATGAACAGGCAATGTACAATGAGTTTTCGACGGCTAATATCCAAGTTGATAAGGATTTCAGTGCCAAGCTATCAGGATATGGTTGTGCAGGCCATGCTCCCGAGACGGAAACCTCTAATAGTTCAGCACTTGCAAATCTCTCGGTTGAGACTTTAGAAAGAGGGCTTTTGACTCCAAAGAGCAACGTGTGGAGCTATGGAATAGTTCTTCTTGAGATGTTAACAGGGCGGAAGAACATGGACGGGTCTTACCCAAAAGAAGAGAGAAACTTAGTGAAATGGAGCCGAGCTTTTCTAGCAGACGATTGTAGGCTCTCGCTTATAATGGATCCTCAGCTTAAAGGTCGATTTCCAGCTAAAGCGGCAAGAAGCATAGCGGATATAGCACAGAAATGTCTGCAAGTGGAGCCATCAGAGCGTCCAACCATGAGAAACATTGTGGACCAACTCAAGATCATACAAGACATGAAGTACTCGTGTAGATTCCCATTAAGAGAACCTTCACCAGTAACAGCAAGGAAGCATATGGGAAGATCAAGCAGTCTCAACACGATTATTTGGACCCCTGCAGCTGTGCCACCAAGGTCTAGTTTTTCACCGTCACCTCCTCCACGAAGACCGTCAGTTTCACCCACAAGGGGACGGCCACTCGTGTTTCCACCTGTGTTTCCATCACGAGCTTGTTTATCTTTGGAGGAGATGGCTCGTGAAGAGGTTCGGAGATCGTCTTCGGCTAGTGGTAGGAGAGCTAGCCTTGAAGGTTTTTGATTTGTTCATATCTTTTTTTTGTTGGCCTTGATTTGTTTTTTGGGTTTCCAAATATAAAAAAATTTGTTTTTTCTTTTCTTCTGTTACTTATGAATCCGGACATCGATGAAAGGATTTGTCATGTTGTACATAAAAATCACAATTTCTTCTTCAGATAAACAGAGACTCGAAGTATGGTGTTGTACCATTTATCCAATATTTTAGCTTTCTGTATGTATGAATTAAACAATTTGTCAGAATGATAAAAGCGCTTTTGTTAACCGGAGCATTCAATTACAGTAATTCAGTTAAATTAACCGGAGCATTAGATAAAACCGAATTACGGTTCGGTTGGCTATGGTGTCTTTAAAGTTTCGATTTGAGAGTTAACCTTTCTTCTTCCATGAGTCCTTTCCTTTAGGACCTTATCCACAGCGACTCCATTCTTTCGCCGGCGGCAGAACGAAATGGCGGGAAGAGCGATATTCTCTGTATCTTCATCTCCTTCTCTCTGCATCCCTCTTTCAACTGCTTCATCTTCATCAATCTCACTATCTTATCGGAACCGATTGGCTCTTCCCGTGCGGATTTCTCCTCGAACCAACAGATTTCCCAGTTAATATCTCTTCCGCTCTCTATACTCGAGGCACTAAACGCATTGATGTTGAATTCTTATATTCCGAGAACGTTGATTTCAGGGATTTCCTGCTCTTTGTCTGCTAACGACATCAAAGCTGGAACCAATATCGAAGTCGATGGTGCTCCTTGGCGTGTACTTGGTATTCTTCTTCCTCAATTTGTCTTGATTTTAGGTTCTGCTTCTGGAATTTTCAATGTTATCTATACTTGAAAGATATCTGGAATTTGTAGATACTGTTACTAGTTCATGACGATTTAAGCATTGTTTTCTCGGGTTCGATGCTTCTTGTACAGTCTGCTTAAAGCTTCACTTACTCGGAGATGTCCCTGTTTACTTCTCTTCTCTTTTTGGGGGCAGAGTTTCTTCATGTTAAACCAGGAAAAGGAGCAGCATTTGTGAGAACTAAGATCAGGAACTATGTAAACGGAAGCACAGTGGAGAGAACTTTTCGTGCTGGAATTTCAGTAAACTCCTCTCTTCTTTTCTTGTATCTTAATCTGATGGATAATTTCTAGTTGCACCATCTTGATTATATCATTTATGTTACAGGTCGAGGAAGCAAATATATACAAAGAAACTAAACAATTCACATACAAAGATGGGGCTCAATATGTTTTCATGGATTTGGTATGTCCCAATGGATCCTTACTTCTCTTATTTCTGATGTGGCTTACTAAAGACATGAATTTGCTCGTGTTATCAAATCTTCTTTTATATAGACCACATACGAAGAAACACGTCTTAACGAATCTGATATGGGTGAGAAGACGAAATGGCTAAAAGAAGGAATGGAATGCATTTTGTTATATTGGAAAGACAAGGTACAACACACACTTTCAGTTCTTTTAAGTACACTTCACAGACCTAAGTGCTGATGCTGACTTGTTTCTGGTTTGATCTTTGCAAGGTTATCGATTTCGATCTTCCAATTACAGTTAAGCTAAAGGTGGTTGATGTTGATCCTGGCCTTCGTGGTGACACTGCACAAGGTGATAATGTTGGACAAACAAATCTCTTGCTAAGAGATGAGTTTAGTTGTTTTTGTTATAACAAAGTCTAAAACCAAGTGGTGTGATGAATCTATAGGTGGATCAAAGCCGGCAACACTGGAAACAGGTGCAGTAGTTACCGTACCACTCTTTATTAACGTAGGTGAAGAAATTTTGGTGGATACTAGAACCGGTGCGTACATGAACCGGGCGTGAACCGCTCTGAACCGGGTCTAATTGGGTCCTAAACAACAAGGCAATAATAATAAAATCTTTTTTGTGTCCTTGTGCGTATATGAATATTCGAATCTGGAGACAAATGTTTGTATTTGTTTTATATACTGCGAGATAAATATATTTAAAATTTGGGGGAAAACAACAAATTCGCAACGAATGGTTTGTGTAAATTTTATGATTGCATATTTATTCCACAAAATCGGGAAAAAAATCAGAACGTCTAGTAATGGGCTTGATGGGAGGCGGCCCACTAGAAGAGGAGACGAAAAAACCTCCGCCGCATATTTGATAACTGGTCAACGTTCTTCCAATAAAATATGGCCACGTGTCAATCTCCCTGGATCTACGATGCTTCTCTTAAATCCTCCTGTTCTCTCCACTTTTTTCCTCGTCTCCTCCCTCAGGCAATCCTCGCCGGTAATTATCTCTTCTCTTTCTCTCTTTGTTTGACTTTTCTCTAGCAGAGTTTAGAATCCTTTATTCTTCTGTATTCTGGATCGATTGAAATGATCAAAATTCATGAATTGTCACTCCAAGATACTAAACGGTTTAGTTTCAGGTTATAGTTTTCTATAGATCTCGATTTGCTTACCAACGGATCTGAATTATCGAAATCAAAGTTCGTTTCTTTGAGAATTTCATTTGGCCTTGGGGTTTTCGTAACGTTGTACTGATTCTGAATCCGGAAATTATAGGGCTTTGGGTTTTTATTCAAGTTGTGTTCTTCGTTGTGAAAATTATTCCTTTTTGTTTTGGTTTTGGGTGGCAGTGCTTTATAGTCAATGCGAAGTTTACTTAATCGCAATTAAAGAAAGGATTAATGATCTTGCTTATATTATATATACATTTGTTTCTTCATATATTTGGTGAATCATTTACTTCAGATTTGAATCTTTCATGTCATAGCCTCTAAATCTGTGAACTTTTATGTACCTGCAGAGCTTATAAAACCTTCATGGCATTTGCACACGTCTGCAGCATCCACTGTTTCCTTAAAATCGGGAAACAACAAGAGCTTCTTCACCTTGCCATTGGATTGCCTTTCGCCAAAATTTTCCAGATCAGCTGTTCTAGTCATTTTTCTCCTCATTAACTGATATCGGTACAGAATCCCTCACCAGTCTGGTGAACTCGTGAAGCTTTCTCAGTGATTCTGTATCGATTTCCGGTGTAAATTATGGTTTCCTCTCAGCGTCCTGTCCCCAAAAAAAACCCGAAACAGCAATATCTATCCATGAGCCCATCAGATGCTGTCTTAAAAAATGATGTTGAACTTGAATTCTCGGATGTGTTTGGTCCACTCCCTGAAGAGACCAGTGATATTATTTACGACGAGCCTGCTGTTGTCTACAGTCGATCCCACTCGTTGGTTGGCCCATCTTCGCTTGATAGTCATTCGCTGAAGCTGAGCAAGCTCACCTTACGAGATATTAATGACTCAATTGACTTGGTGGAATGTCTTAAAGATGAATCTTTAAAAGAAAATGATGAATTCTCTGGTAATGACGACAGTGACAGTGACAAAGCTCTAGAGGGTGACCTGGCCAAAGTCTCAGGTGTGGTAGGTATTGATGATTTTGAAATTATGAAGGTTGTTGGGAAAGGTGCGTTTGGGAAAGTGTATCAGGTGAGGAAAAAGGATACCTCTGAGATATTCGCGATGAAGGTCATGAGGAAAGATCAAATTATGGAGAAGAACCATGCCGAATACATGAAAGCTGAGCGCGATATTCTTACAAAAATTGATCATCCTTTCATCGTTCAACTTAAATACTCTTTTCAGGTAAGATCCCAATTCTCTCTGTTTGCATCCTATTGATTTAATTTTACTACATTTTATCTTAGAACGCTATACATTCCTTGTTGTGCAGACCAAATACAGGCTGTATCTTGTGCTTGATTTTATAAACGGAGGTCATCTTTTCTTCCAGCTCTATTACCAAGGACTTTTCAGGTTTGGTTTAAAATCCTTCTTTTACAACTATTTCTGAAGTTTCAGTTGAATTCTACATGGCTTGACTAATTCAATGCTATGTTCTTCACAGAGAGGACTTGGCTCGTGTATATACTGCAGAGATTGTCTCAGCAGTTTCCCACCTCCATGAGAAAGGCATAATGCATAGAGATCTTAAACCCGAAAACATACTCATGGACACAGATGGCCACGTGTTGTTAACAGATTTTGGTTTAGCAAAGGAATTTGAAGAAAACACAAGATCAAACTCCATGTGTGGGACTACGGAGTATATGGCACCTGAAATCATTCGAGGGAAAGGACATGATAAAGCTGCCGACTGGTGGAGCGTAGGGATTCTTCTGTATGAGATGCTCACAGGAAAGGTGACAAGTCTCTGTTTTTTCTCTTTCTTTTTTGTAATTCGCATGAAGCTTCATGTCTTAGTCTATGTTATGTTTAGGTGATATGTTGTGTGATGCCATTTTTTTCTTTGTGCAGCCGCCGTTCCTCGGGAGCAAAGGAAAGATACAGCAGAAAATTGTGAAGGACAAGATCAAGCTTCCGCAGTTTCTGTCAAATGAAGCTCATTCGATGTTGAAAGGAGTAAGCAAGCATGAAAACCTTTGTGTAGTAAGAATTGTAAAGCGCATTGGAACTAGAGACCAATTCTGATTCTGACTTTGTAATGATGTTTACAGCTGCTGCAAAAAGAGCCAGAAAGGCGACTTGGAAATGGACCAAGTGGAGCGGAGGAGATTAAACAGCACAAATGGTTCAAAGGAATAAACTGGAAGAAGCTGGAGGCTAGAGAAGTGAAGCCAAGTTTCAGACCGGAAGTATCAGGCAGACAATGCATAGCGAATTTCAACAAGTGTTGGACTGAAATGTCTGTATTGGATTCTCCAGCAAACAGTCCCAGTTCAGATCCTAACGCCAACCCTTTTACCAACTTCACATACGTCAGGCCTCCTCCTTCTTTCCTTCACCGATCCACATCGAGTTCTTAGATGAACACTATTATTATTATGTTATTATTCCTGCTTTTGTTGTTTTGTTTTCTAAACATATGAACACCCAAAATTCCTTCTGTGGTTGACTAAGAAGCTTATTTTGTTTTCTAATCTTCAATAAGTAAGTGAATGGAAATTGTAACAAATTATCGAACCTGAGCAACTAACATTGACCTTTTGACTTATCCGAAAAGAAAAACATTGAAAACGTGTTTAACAAAGGTGATAACGAGATTGCTTTTGGACGAGAATAGTGTATTTCTAGGGCTTAATGGGCTTAAAGAAAGCCAGCCCACTAAAGGAAAAGGTGATTTCGGATCGCCCAGTAGAATACGAACACGTGTCCTCAACCCATGATCGTCGACGCTTCTAAAAACATAAAAAAAATGGAGCCACGCGCCTCTGAAACCTTTTCCTTGTGGGTTTGGCAATTGCCATATTTACAATTTCTTCTAAAATTCTCTCTTTCTCTTTCTCGTCTCATTCTTCAAAGCATATTCTCTTCTAATTCCTTTTCTTCTTCTCTCTCTTTCTCTTCTTTTTCTTCAAGTTTTCTCTCGCAAAGCAAAGCTCAAATTATTGAAGTTCATATATTGTTTGTACGACACGAAACCTTCTATGTTCAGGTTATAAATTTTCTCTATATCTGGATTTCTTTGAAATTTGTTTCTGAATTGTTCTTATTAAGCATCTCCTTAATTTACAGACTTAGTCTTAATTAGAGAGATTTAACTCCTTTTCCGTCAAGGAGTTCTGGGTTTATTTAAGACTTTCCTCTCTGTTTTTTGGTCTATTTTCTAATTTTAATTGGGTGAGATGATCCTTCTCGGATAGTTGGTCGGTGCGAAGTTTTTTTAGTCTCAATAATGGTGAATTTCCTTTTGCTAAGTCAGAAGGAATCTTTTTGATAATTTATTTATAATAATTCAATAATTTTGGTAAATCATGTTTGCAATTTTATATGATCATGTCTTCTTAGCTTCTAAAGTTGTGAACTTTAATGAACTGCAGAGCTTAAAGCACTTCGATGGCATTGGGGCACTTGTGAAGCATCCATTGTTTCCTTATAGTAGCCAAACAAGAACAGCTTCTTCTACATATTAGTTTGCCAATTCCCAGTTTCTTCCTCAATCTGGTGAACTTGTGAAGCTTTTTCTGTGATTCTTTTGGCGATTGGTTAGAAATATGGTGACTGGCAAGCCTTTGCAGAAACAACTATATTTATCAATCAACCCTCCAAAATCTGTCTTGAGTGATACCCTTGAGCTTGAATTCTCTGATGTGTTTGGTCCAATGCCTGAAGACTCTGGAGAAGCCAGTGATGTTGCTTATGACGAGCCTCCTGTTGTACACAATCGATCCCACTCATTAGTTGGCCCGTCTTCGCTTGATAGTCATCATTCGTTTAAGCTGACCAAACTCACGTTACGAGAGACTAAGGATTCAATTGAATTGGTGGAATGTCTTGAAGGTGAATCTTTAAAAGAAAATGATGATAGTGACAGTGAGAAAGCTTCAGAGGGAGATTTGGCCAAAGTCCCAGGTGTAGTAGGCATTGATGACTTTGAGGTATTGAAGGTTGTGGGACAAGGTGCATTTGGGAAAGTGTTCCAGGTGAGGAAGATAGACACGTCTGAGATATACGCAATGAAGGTTATGAGAAAAGATAAAATTATGGAGAAGAACCACGCTGAATACATGAAAGCTGAGCGTGATATTCTTACAAAAATTGATCATCCTTTCATCGTTCAACTGAAATACTCTTTTCAGGTAAGATCCCACTTCTCTCTCTCTTTGTATCGTATTGATTTTCTATTATAACTTCCTAACTTAGAGCTGTATACATTCTCTTGTTGAGCAGACCAAGTACAGGCTGTATCTTGTGCTCGACTTTATCAATGGAGGTCATCTTTTCTTCCAGCTCTATCATCAAGGGCTTTTCAGGTTTGGTTTATAAATTCCTTCTTTTACAACTATTTCTGAAGTTTCACCAAAATCATGCAAGGCTTGACTTATTCTATGCTATATTCTTCACAGAGAGGACTTGGCTCGTGTATACACTGCAGAGATTGTCTCAGCAGTTTCCCACCTCCATGAGAAAGGCATAATGCATAGAGATCTTAAACCTGAAAATATACTCATGGACATAGATGGCCACGTGATGTTAACAGATTTTGGTTTAGCAAAGGAATTTGAAGAAAACACAAGATCAAACTCCATGTGTGGGACTACGGAGTATATGGCACCTGAAATCGTTCGAGGGAAAGGACATGATAAAGCTGCCGACTGGTGGAGCGTAGGGATTCTTCTGTATGAGATGCTCACTGGAAAGGTAATAAGCCTTATACTTTCTATTTCCAAAGACGTTGATGTCTTTGTATTTAAAATGATAACTGAAATTGTGTTGTGATGCCATCTTTTCCTTCTACAGCCGCCGTTTCTCGGGAACAAAGGGAAGATACAGCAGAAAATCATAAAGGACAAGATCAAGCTTCCGCAGTTTCTGTCTAATGAAGCCCATGCCTTACTGAAAGGGGTAAGTAAACAAACATGGAGAATTCTTATGATAAGACAATCTTTTTGTACTGTGAGGCATTGAATTTAGACCAAATCTGATTCCGACTTTGTAACGAATATATTTATAGCTGCTGCAAAAAGAGCCAGAAAGGCGATTGGGAAGTGGACAAACCGGTGCACAGGAAATCAAACAACACAAATGGTTCAAGGCGATAAACTGGAAGAAGCTAGAGGCTAGAGAAGTGAAGCCAAGTTTCAAGCCG
The DNA here is from genome assembly GCA_963920545.1 of Lepidium didymum. Lineage (NCBI taxonomy): Eukaryota > Viridiplantae > Streptophyta > Magnoliopsida > Brassicales > Brassicaceae > Lepidium > Lepidium didymum. The sequence goes on from OY986979.1 coordinate 18,035,290, forward strand.
GAGGTGTCAGGAACGCAATGTATAGCCAATTTTGACAAATGTTGGACTGATATGTCTGTATTGGATTCTCCAGCAAGTAGTCCCAATTCAGATCCAAAGGCCAACCCTTTTAGCAACTTCACATACGTCAGGCCTCCTCCATCCTTCCTTCAACGATCCTCATCGAATTTGTCGAGCAACTAAAAGTTTGGAAATATTTCATGTGACCATGTCTATAATTTACACATAAATTTGTAGTCATTTTACAGCTTTTGTTCTCTTTTTTTGGTGCTTCTTCTCAACATTGTGCTCACTTTTTCTCCAAATGTATAGATTCGTTACATTTCACGACAGATCCAAATGATTTGTTGTCTTAAATCAAAGTTCAGGCATTGGGAAGTTCTTCCTCATTAGTAAAAGGATATGATAATAAAAAACAAATAAAATTACAGAGAACCTTCAGGGCCTGCATATTTAGACTGCGACAATTCAATATATTGAGCATATGAGAATGGAATATTATATAAAACAAGATGATCTAACTCAATTGTTTTTGTGAGCTTTTAAAGCTTTTGTATATTACAACCATTGATGACCATGAAGAAGACAACACAACAACGGACCTCAAAACACTCAACTTGCAGGTACAGAATCAATGATAGACGTAACCTTCTTCTGAAGCTCTGGTTTGTTTGCTCCCACAAGTTTGCCTATTTGCTGTCCATTCTTTAGAAAGAAGAATGTTGGTGTTGCTTTTATGTCCCATGATGAGCTAAAATCCTGCACAATTTCAACAAATACATTATGATTTTGAAAGATCTGCGGTTTACATAAGAAGTTTAATTGCAACTTTGAATGCTATCTAACCAAACCCCATTTTACAAGTACTTACGCTGAGTTCATCAACATCTACAAGAAGGAACATGAGAGCAGGATGTTTCTCTGAGAGCTCGATGAAGAATGGTGCCACAATCTTACAAGGACCACACCAAGTCGCGCTGAAGTTTGCAATCACCTGAATTCATAAGGATAGAGAAATGGTTTATGGAAACTGGGAAACACACTCTATAAGAGAAGATGAGGAGAATCGAAGGAAAGTTACGATTTTGCCATCACGATTAGCTTCTGCTAACTTCTCATCCCAACTCTCTTTTGTTGTAATCATATGAACATTACCACCCTTAAATTCAACGTTCTGGACAGAATCATCATCTCTTTTCTCCTACAATGTTTCAGGCAAAAAGGGCTTTTTGCATTTTGTCATCCATACAAACAACAGATTCAATCCAACAACATGCGACAAAAGTCCTAAACAAAAAAGTTTCGTTTTTTTAATTACCTTAGAGACGCAGAGACCCATTTGAATGTTCTCGAAAATTCTAATATTCCTGAAAAACAAATATCAATCCTTTCTGCAATTCCCTGGAATCAAAAACGGGAAAATTTCAGTTCATAGCAATAAGAGAATCAAATAGGGAAGAAACTGAAAAGAATGAGACGATAAAATAAGCGGAAAAAGAGAATCTGAAAAGGCAAAAAACGAACCTTTGAGATCGGAAAGGATCAAAAGATGAAAAGCATATAAAGAAAGTTGAAATTTTGAAAGAGAGGAAGAAGAATTATACCTATAATTTGATGCTGGAGATGAAGAAACATAGAATTGGAAAACGCTGTCGTGTTGGGGGAAAGAGACCAAATTAGAAGGAGACGTTGATTGGAGAAGAAGCACCCTCCCATTATAACCGCGTCGAACCCAATTTCCTGTCTTTATTTTAACAACTTTGCCCTTACAAAAACAAGACTTTTCAACTTTACACATGAAAGTCTTAATATAATATTTGTTAGAAAAGTTTTTATAAACTTAGAATTATACAAACTTAGATACTAATCAAATGATTTTGATCGTAATTCTTTTCTTGCTTCTCTAAATCGGGTACTAATTAATCAAACGTATAAACTTACAAAAGTTTCTTAGAGAATACATTAATCACATGACATTAAAGTGGTTTTTAAATGTGCTTTTTCATGTTACATTATTTATGTTAAATATTTTTAGCAACGACCATGAAGATGGTATTGCACGTATAGGAACACAAATTGTATTGCACAGTTCAACATCACATCATGGAAGTCTTTATATATTCTTCGCTTTATACGTTAAAACCACGCACAATTTGGGTTGTCCAACTAGTGGTCCCAAATATTTGACTTCATATGTTAGACCCGATGCGTTTAATACGATCTTACGACAACTTTTGAAATTATAAATGGTGAGGTTATAGCAATTGCAGTTTACTGCACACAACCAAGCGAGATAAGGTCATTAGAGGGTAGAAGTTAAGCCAATCAATATTAAGAGTAGCCAAGTCGCTCGATCATGACCATACAATGAAACCAACAAAGTCATATCTTCTTCAGTTTCAAATTCCCTATCGAAATAACAGATCTTCTGCTTCAATCCACCACCTTAGACTTATCATCATCCCATGGCATACTTCTGAGTCCAACTTCGAGCAGTTGACTCGTACTTGGCTTTGCCTGTCTTGTACATCTGGGCTATCTCCGGCACAAGAGGATCATCTGGGTTCGGGTCAGTCAACAGCGAGCAAATCGACAACAGAACCTAATTCCACAAACATCAATCATTTGCATCAACACACAGATTTGGAACCACCAACTTGATACTACAACATCAATATATTTCGTCTCAGCTTTGTGAATATATTAATGACAGTAGAGGTACAAATCTCAAACCTTGGATATGGTAAGAGCAGGACTCCATTGTTCCTTCAGGATATCAAGGCAAATGCTTCCATTACTGTTGATGTTTGGATGGTACACCTTAGTCTTAAAAGACACCTGCGAAATCGTATACAACAACTTAGTAATCCCAATGCATAATCATTAAGTTTCATTTACACAACAGATGATTGAGTTGTGAAAGAGAAAACACCTTTGGTGGCTTGAAAGGATAATCTGGTGGAAAATGAATGGAGATCATAAATATTCCTCCGGAGTATGGACTGTCAGGGGGTCCCATGATAGTTGCTTGCCAGTGGAACATGTCCTCAGCCACAGGACCTAACAAAAATACAAAAAATACGTTACATTAAGACTCGTTACTTCATCAACTCAAGAGACATAACCACATCAGGGATTCTTCTAATATAAGCGACACATTATAGCAGAATAAACAAGGAGCTACAAAAGAGGACCACATTTGTAATAGCATCAATATCTTGCTGAACCTCGGAGTATTCTTAATCGTTGCAAGAAAATTAAGAAATTTTTTGACGAGTATTCTCGTGCACACAACAAAAAGAGATCATGCAGAGTGCATCTCACAACGCACCAGAGGACCAACCAAATCAAAGCGTTACAACCAGAAATACAGAAGCATACTATCACACCCTAACTATAATGAGAACAAGAATCCATTTCACTCTTTTGTGACACTCAATCGGTTAATAAGTAGTCACGAACAGAGAGATTACCTGCGCTACAGTTCGTAGGAGGATCTTTTTGCAGATCCTTGAGCTCCTTCTGAATCCTCTTAGCAGCCATGTGTCAGACGCGAAAACCTGCGTAAGACAAACGAGAACAATAAACAACACAACAGATCACAGAAGATTGCGAACCAAACACCACAGACGTAAAGCGATCAGAATCAGAAACCCTAGAAGTATCAGCTACTAAGCGCGCAAAGCAGAAAACAGTAAAAGAAAGGTTGGAAAGAGAAGCAGTGTGTGAGTAAGGAGAGACGGAGAAACCGAATCGAAGAAAGATTACCAGAGCAGGAGAAGAGCTTTTTTCGCGGCTACTGACAAGAGAAGAGAATCGCTAAAATGGTGCAGTGTGTGAGTAAGCGAAAAATAAGCCCTCTCTTGTTCTCTTTTATACTCAGAGAAAATCTACGTGTGAATTCATTCTCGAAGCTTCTGATCCTAACAGCAACACCGCCTCACCCATTTCTTCTACTGAAATAATGTTTTGGGAAATTTAAAAGTATTTAGTGTTTTCAACTTCTAAATTAAAATTAATTTATATTATTATCTGACTATTTGTATTCTGTAAAATAATTTTTAATTAGTTAAATAACTATTAATTGATTTAAATAACTATAAAATTTGAGACAGCTAATACCAAAAAGTAGTAATTTATTTGCTTTACTTAATTAACTAATTAGTAGGACCCACAACAGATATTATAAATAGAACTAGAATCTTTTCTTTCTTTTGTTTGGTCAAACAACAGAAATGGAATCTTTTGAAAGGGAATATGTTCAATTTGTAAAATCATCATCAAGATTCTAAAATGCTCAAAATACTACCACAAATTCCATGTTTTTTAATTACAAAAAAGGAGCAAAAGCTTGAGAATTATTTTACAGATAACATAATATAGTGAAGCCCACAAAGGAGAATCTAATGGAAATAAAACTGAAGTTTCAGCCCATAAGACGAAGCCCAATTAAGTGTAATGCGATGGGGGAAGGCCAAGAGGTCGTAGACTAGTAACATGTAGAAATGAGTCTCTAATGATGGTTTAGTAGTCTAACACAACTTTATTTATTTATATTTTTTCCAATCGAAATAAGAGATACTTCGCTTGCTTTATCATCAACCCATGGCATACTTTTGTGACCAGCTACGTGCCGTTGACTCGTATTTGGATCTATCAGTCTTGTACATATGAGCTATCTCCGGTACAAGTGGATCATCTGGGTTTGGATCAGTCAGCAGCGAGCAAATCGACAACAAAACCTAATTTCCACGGCATCAATCACTCATGTTATCAGTATAACACATGATTGGCTCTGAACAAGTAGTAAGGATACAAAACTCAAACCTTGGATATGGTAAGAGCAGGACTCCATTGTTCTTTCAAAATATCAAGGCAAATGCTTCCATTGTTGTTGATGTTTGGATGGTAGACCTTAGTCTTAAATGACACCTGCAAAATCAGTTACAGATTATAAGATTGATGATAAAACCTGATGATCATAAAGAAAGGCGCATTATACAACACAACACCTTTGGTGGCTTGAAAGGATAATCAGGAGGAAAATGAATGGAAACCAAAAATACTCCTCCAGCATAAGGACTTTCAGGAGGTCCCATGATTGTTGCTTGCCAATGGAACATGTCCTCAGCCACAGGACCTAAAACAACACAGACATTAGAGACTCATTTCTGCATAAAACTCAAACAACAAAGTTAAATTAATAAGAGACATATTAGCAGAAGCTATAAAGGGTGACACTTGACATTAAATCTTGACACTTAGCACTAATGTGGAGTGCATGTTACAGACAAGACAAACCCATGGAACCTAAGTCAATCAGAGAGCCTAGCAAATCAAAGCATAACAAATAATGCTCAAAAGCATGATATGAGTTATAAAGTTCAACACTTGATGCATGAAAAATCAAACCAGTGAAAGTAAGGAATCAACTTCAGTCTTTGGTGTAGATTAATCGGTTAAATTAGAAAAGGAGACCGATTACCTGCGCTGCAATTTGAAGGAGGATCTTTCTGCAGATCTTTGAGCTCCTTCAATATCCGCTTTGAAGCCATGTTTGATACTAGAAAACCTGTGGAAACCCCAACAAGACAAGCCAGCAAAATGAATATTACTGAGCAGAGGACAAAACTTAAACCAATCAACTTTAAACACAACAACAGATCATAAAAAAGACTAACGTAAGTGATCAGAGACCGTAGAAGTGTAAGCAAAAATAGAGGAAGGTGGAATTGGATCTGAAAGAGGAGAGGAAGCACAAACAGAGGAGAATCGAGAAGAATTTGGAGTGAGAGAAAGCGAAACTTTCTACGCTACAGAGGTTGGAGTACTTCTCTTTCTTTATACTCGAGCCAGTCAGTGTCGAAGCCTCTGATTCCATCAGTAGCACCTGTTTCACTTATTAATTCATTTTATTTTATACATCTATATATACTGTAATAGTTAAGACTTAAGAGTATTCAACTGTATATTTTAGTTATTTTATATATTTAAGGTGGATTTTTATGCTCTTTTCAAGAAAATTGTTTAAATATTCAATCAGATTTTCAAACACCAAAAAGTCTTGTGATTTGAACAACTACTACAACAAAAACTGAAAAATCCATAACTATTGCACACTAAAAACCAATCTAAGAACTACAACCACTCAAGGTCAGAGATTCAATTACACTACTCTTCCAGATAATGTTTGGAAAAAATTATGAAGTCAGACATAGAGCTAGAAAACTGTTTATTATGATAAAGAAGAAGAAGGAAAATCAAAATAATTAATGATTTGATAAAAAGAAGAGAAAACCAATCTAAACCGGGCTCTCAGAGCTTCTGATCATCTCAGGCGAGGAGGCTCTGTTACCAGAACCAGGACCAGAACCTGAAGGCCGAATTTCCTCCATCATGTTAACCACTTCCTCCATGGAAGGCCTAGAATCTGGATGCTTAGACACACAAGCCATAGCTATCTGCAACATCTGCACCATCTCTTCCTCAACGTTGTGTTGCTGCTTGATGAGCTCGACATCAAATACTTCTCCAGTCCACTCCTCTCTCACCACTGACTGCACCCACTTGGGCAGATCCACCACTTCGTCATGCCCGGTAGTCTTCCCGGCTGCTTTCCCTGTCAGCATTTCTAGCAACAGTACACCAAAGCTGTACACGTCGGATTTCTGGGTATGTTTCCGTGTTTCAATGGCCTCGGGTGCTCTGTAACCTAAGCTTCTTGATGGGATCAAGGTGTGATGGCTCATCAATGGTGCTATACCGAAATCAGAGACACAGACATGGAGGTCTTGGGTTAGGAGGACATTTGATGATTTGATGTTTCCATGGAGGAGTTTAGCGCCAGATGCAGAATGGATGTGAGATATTCCTCTTGCAGCTCCTAAACAGATCCTTAACCTTGTTTCCCAGTCCAACGGCGCTCTTCCTCCCTCGTTATGTCCTGCATAAAAATCATCAAAAATGTTACTTTGAAGCCACTTTTCTATAATCATGAATACCATGTGAAACATCATACTACCATGAAGCAGCATGGAAAAATTTCCCCCTTGGTAGTAATCATACACAAGTAATTTCTCGTCTTTCGAGAAGTAATAAGCGCGGAGAGGAGCTACATTCACGTGTGGCTTGATCCTTCCCACGGCTTCCATCTGTTGCTCGAACTCCCGTTTCCCGGCTGCTACTTCTTTTAGCCTCTTTACCACCACCGTGGTTCCTTCCTCTAAGGTGGCCTTATACGTAGTGCCGTAGCTTCCTTTCCCTAAAACTTCAGCCGAGGCTCTGAGCAAGTCCTCAAGATCAAAGTTATATGAACTTCCTTCAAAGAAGACCAGCTTGTTCTTCTCTGCTTCTTGCACCCCACTCCCAAAGTCTTCAGCCTTGTTGTCGCTCCTCCCGGGTTTAGCTTTTGGCACTGCGGTACTGTCTTGCCCTCCATCTCTTTTCTTGGAACAGCAAAGGGTTATGATGGCAAGAATGATAAATATTAGAATCGAACCTCCAACAGCAATGCCCACAATAGCTCCAGTTGAAAGAACCTTTTTGTTTGTACCAGGACTTGCTTCTTGTTCAGTTGGCGAAGGAGATGGTGCAGTGGTGTTCTCTGGGCATAAAGTTAAAGGAGCGCCACATAAAAGGCTATTACCTTGAAATGCAGATGCTGGGAAAGACTTGATAGAAGAGGGAACTGACCCGGTAAGGTTATTGAAGCTCACGTTCAAGTATTTTAGGCGAGGAGGGAGATTAGGAATTGGCCCACTAAGGGAATTGTTTTGCAGGCTGAGATCGTTGAGCAGGGTCAGGTTTTGTAGACTTACGGGAATGCTTCCCGATAACGAGTTGGCAGAGAGATCAAGATTAACAAGGCGTTTAGAAAGAATGGGAGGGATGGTACCAGAGAAGTTGTTGTCGTGAAAGTAGAGTGATCGGATAAAAGGAAGAGAAAGAATGGCAGACGGAATGTTCCCTTGAATGTTGTTGGATCTAAGGCTAATGATCCTTAGGCCATCAAGCTTCTCAAATGTTTTCTCTGGTAGAGGTCCATAAAGTCCAGATCCAGGCAAACGGAGTGCGGTTACACGGGCATTGTTCTTGGAACAGGTGATGCCGGTCCAAGTATCGCAGATTGAATTTGTAGTGTTCCAGTTGAGTTTGCGACTATGAGGAACAAGAGATGCAAACTCCAGCAGTGCTTGCTTGTCCGAGTCTATGTCTGCAGACGAACAACGGGAAACAAAAGGCGAGACCAAAAGGACAAGGAACGCCACAGCAATCAACATCGTCAGTGCTTTAAATTACTCTCAGGCTCACTCACATCAAAGCTTTCTCATACAACTCCAACTGCAAGAGAACACAAAACACATCAAGTTATGATTTAGAACCACATAACATTTAACTTCTAAACTAGGAAGGTATCTACGAGTAAGCAGCTAAGTGTCACACCGACACATCGCATGTACCAGGAGTAAAGATCAAAACAATGTAAAGCTTCTGATTAATCACAATCATCGGTGGTAAGAAAAGCTGAAAAAGGTCGTTGTAAAGAAAGATACAAAAGCCCCGTAAATTAACAGTAAAAGATTTTAAGCGAGTAGTTGTAAGAAGAACTATGGTGGGAATGATGATAAATCCAATGCAATAGGACTCGATTATCAATCAAAATCAGAAAATGTGGAAGCTTTAGCACACATTGAATTAATGCCAGAAAATGGGTCTCAATTATCGGTTGAAGAATTCTCATGGTCATACGAAAATTTCAAAACCCCAATTACGAAAGTTGCTAAATTTAGAAACAATTAGTGAAAGAAGTGTGTACCCAGCTACTGAATTAACTCAGATCTGCAATCTACAACAAATGAAGAGTTAAAAACTAGGGTTTTTTCAGCTAACCAAACAGTGAAATTGAAAATTCAAAACATAGAACTCTTCGAGGAAGAAGTAACGAAACTAAAGTGAAAAACACGAATTAAAAAACAAAAACAAAGATCGAAAGTGATAGAGAGGGGGAGAGAGAGACCTTTGAGATGGGTTCAGACGAGAATCATGAGAGACATTGGAAGCTGATCGTAAAGATGAAGATAAGTGAGAGTGGAATAAATGCAAAGGAAACGGATAGTGGAAAAATCACTTTTAACAACGGCATTTCGTAACGATGAAGCTTGAGCGAAAGGCAAAAGCAGAAAAGAGTAAAGAATCTGGAATCGCCATTGCCGCAGATTCAGTGACCAACAAAGTGAATTAAAGAGTCAGAAGAGAGAGTGGAGATTTCGAGAGTAGTATTTGCTGGGTTTGTGGTGAAAGTATGGAAGCTTCGGCGTGACGCCAACGGAGAAACGTAAATCTCGATGTTTCAGTTCCAGATGCCAATCTCTTCTCTCTCTTCTTCTCTGTATACTCCGATTTGCTTAGCCCTTTGGCTTAAATCCCTTTGACTCTCTTCCTAATTTTGAGAGTATAGTAATTGCTTAGCTAATATTAATTTGTCCTTTTGTTAATTTATTTTTGTTTTATCCTCTAAACGAATTAATAAATTGGCATTATAGTCCGTTGCTAAATTCTCAACATTCAATTTCTTATTTTAGAATCATACGAATTTTCGTATTGAATGAGTCAATTGATGAATATGGGCATGAATTTTGAATAGCGTGTGTGTAAGTAAATACGCAACTTATAAGTATGATTAAATAAAATCAAATGGATAACTTTAATATTCTTTAAATAATGTCAACATAAAGAGAATTTCTAATCAAACTATAGATAATTAATGTATTAGGAAAGCAACAAAAGTGGTAAATATATAATCGCTGTCAACCATTATTAACTCAGCTATGTCTTTGATTCACGCTCGGCGCGTGCACCGATCTTTCCTCGTTCACATTCCAATTGTTTTCCTTTTTTAAAATTAAAATTTGAACAAAACCTTATTCATAACCAAATAACCAAATCTTATGTAAACTAAAAGCGACTAGCTGAAATCAAATTCACATGGAAAAACTGCGAAAATAGCAGCCACACTTTCGCCACATTCCAATTGTTTTGTTCGAAGACAATTACATTATGAATTTCGAAAAGAGAGAACTTGAGGTCCCATATATTACATTACCATCTCATCATAACTACAAAGTTACAAACTTCACTCATGAACCAATAATCAATAACCAAAGAATTACCAGAGCTTTTTATCTGATAATCCATCTCTTTTCTCACCATTAACAAGCAAACAAATTGTGTAATATAAATAAATAAGAGAAGTGGTTCTAGAAGAAAAGTTGTTTACTTATGTTGTGCATGTGTATGTGTGTGTTATAGTGGAGCAAAGGGCTCTGGAAGCAGCTCGAATCCTCCATTGTCAAACATGAGTCCATGATCTGATGACCGGTCATCGATACTATGTAACCAGTTTGTGTTTTTGACATCTTCTTTTAGCAACAATGCGTCATACCTTGAGCTCTCATACATGTCCATGTCGCTCAACTTTCCCATCAGTTTTCTTCCCTCGTTTGCTTCATTCCCGTTCTCTGTGCCGTTACTACTGATTGAATCTGAATGGTTATTCCCGGAACGTATTGGCTGGATCTTGGAAGAGGCTTGTCTGATACTCTGAGGGAAAAGTGTTGTGGTAGATAATGCACAACCGTTGCTCTTTCCGTTTCTTATGTCCTGCATACCATCAAAAGTTTTGAGATATTTGTAGCTATGTGAAAAGCTCTTTGCTCTTAGTAAGATGAGATATACGTACCATGTGTCTAATGGCCATATCGAGTGAACTTTTTGAGAATGACCTCCCAAGTCCGTTGTTATTGTCTGTGACAGTTGATGAGGTCTTCACGGTTCTTCGTGATGTTATGTCAGAAACGTTTGAAATCCTTCGCGGCTCTGGTGCATCATTGAGAAGCTGCCCATTACCACTAAAACGGCCTTTTCCTTGGGTATCAGCAAGTCTTCCTCTCGTCACAATAGGAGATGAATTCCTTCTAGTCAGGGGACCTTTGGGTTCTGGACTTGCCTTTGTCGTGCCGCTACCAGGGACTGGCCTAGACCTGCCAGCTGATATTGGTCTGTCCGAGAGACTTGTTCTGAGATTAGGTGGTGTATCAAGAGGGAAGTCTGCTAGCGCAATTGGCTGTTGAGGTGTGGTTCTAGCTCTAGGTCCAGGAGAGCTTGGCCTCGACAATGAAGGTGTAGTACGAACGCTTGATGCAGCACGTCCACCTGAAATATTGGATCCTGATGTTGCAGACAGCGAGGTGGATGAGCTTCGACGGGTAGGGGTTGAAGGACGAGAATTTGGTCTAGGAGATATTATATTGGGTGAGTTTGCTGAGAGCTGTGGTCTAGAAGTTGGAGTTGATGGTCTTGAGCTCAAGGACGGTCTAGCCTTGTCCATGGAAGAAATAGATGACCCTGGACGGATTCTTGAGGGAGTTGAGGCCCGTGAAACTGAAGAAGTACGGGTGGGAGTGGACGGTCTAGCAGAAGATGATGAACGAGAACTCGGGGATGAAGGTCTAATGTAGGATGAGACTGAAGCTGAACTAGTGTTCAGGATGGAAGATGGTGAACGGCCTGATGTAAATGAACTGTATTGTGAGGTGGAAATGGATGGCCGAGTTACGGAGCTACTTCTGGCCGGACGTGAGGAATGGTAACTGCTCTCTGACTGCGAAACTGAAAGCTGTACAGGGAATACAAAACAGCATTCATTTATGAACATTTATGAATAAGTAATGCAGTTGTATGAATTAGAAAGCCATGAGACAAAAATAGCAACTTTGTGAAGCTCTTGATTGTCATTAAGAACCAGATGAGGGGAAAAAAGGAGAACTCAATGAAGAAAGGCCATTCGTACCCGTGAAGCCTTTGAAGCAGAACTGGCTCTAGCAGAAGGTGTAATCTTTGGAGCTGTCAAAGATGAATGAGACTCGCTTCCAAGAGGTGTTCCGGGAGGAGTAAGAAGCCTGAAAAAAACATATATGCGCCAAGAGATGAAAAAACGTAAGTTCCTATACATAATTGTATCCTTCCCAAAAGAATAAACAGCAACAAAAATCGACATTTCCAAGTGCAGATAATCAAAAGATCAGCAAACTAAATCACAGTGGCCAAAAGACAAATACACTATACGTAAATGAGCCACTGTTGGATTGATAGCACCAAGATATGCAAAGAGAGAGTAAGTCAGTGATCAGAGAATCGGCAGAAACTTACCAGTCATAATCATTTTTCCCTACTTCAGCTGAAGACAAGAGATCATCGCCTTTGCATTTGGGAGCTGGTTTGGATCCAACAGAGAGTCTACCGAGTTTCGCAGAAACTACAGAAAGACAAAAGAAAAACGTTATATGGAGAGATTTAGTGTTAATTAAGACATGGATCAAAGCGATGAAGCAAAACAAGATCCAGCAAAATTCTTCGTTGGTCCCAAAAGTACTTTAGTGAGATGGCGTTGTCTCTCAAAATCACAGCAATCGAGAAAGCAAAGAGATCGAATCTAGAAGACGCAGACAGTTCGAAAAAATTAGGTTAGCGACCACATATCCATAAATTGAGTAGAGTGAACATCGTTTTCGTCTCGGAATCTGACAACTGTGTCTCGTAGCAGCAAATTCGGAGATCCCCAGTTATATACATATATAGTATTACAATTTATCGAAACGAGCACAAGAAATCGATATTCACACATTCTCTAAAAAGGAAAGTGAATCTGAAACGAACCGTCAGGTAATTCATCGGAAGAAGCCAATGGGAATGAGCGACGGATCTTAGAAAAGAGATCCAGATTCTCATCGGAATCCCTAGAAACACCGTTATGAGAAATGTTGTTATTGCCCCTTCGAAACTGAGACATCGCCGGAATATTCCTCCCACCGCCAAGTGATTCTCTCAGATTCCTATTCATCGTTGCAGAAAAGAGAGAGAGAAGCAGCGAAAGCAAAAGCGAGAATCGAGGCTGTAAGTGAAGAGTTGCTTACAATTTACGCCATTGGAGAAGAAAGAGATTTAGATCTAGTAATGTATAATTTGTGTCACTTCCTAGTTGGTGAGGATATTGTACCATCTAATGAAATCACGATGCATGTTCATCTTTCATCAATCATTTTCCTTTTTTTTATTCGTTTTTTTAATTATTATATAAAGTATTTATTGAGGCGGAGAAAGGAAGGTAGTTTCCTAATTTCTTGGTAGTAATATATATAAGTAGTTGTATTATGAATGTGTATGAGTTAGACCCCACGTGGCCTTCTATTTTTTTTTTTTTAACTTCATACTTCAATATATTAGTGTGAAAAGACAATCTTCATGCATGAGAGATACGAGGGTTGAGGGGAAAGAAATGAAACAAAGAGTTAACATTATGTGATAGAGCTAAAATGTCAGCAACTTTGTTGTAGGAACGCTTCACCCAATGAAATTCAGCCAGTTGAAAACGCGATTTCCAGAATTCAATCTACCTGACCCAATTGTGTAAACCAAAATTGGTTTGTTAACCTTGCAGAATCTGGAAAACCGATTGGTTATCACTTTCGAAAATAAACTTGCAATATCCTTTTATCAACATTTGTTGCATAGCAAAGTGCTTGAAATTCACCTTCCAGAGATGAAGAACAGTAAGTACCCGATGTGCTACCAGCTTCCAAATAGATTCCATGACTATCTCTCGCAATCCAAGCAGCCTTCGATACTGTTGTAAGGTTGAGAAAACTACAATTGAAATTACATTTAGTAAAAGATTCTAGTGGTCGAGACCAATGTTGTGGGATTGAAGCACGAGCATCATTAACCACTATCCACCAGTTAATTGATTTGCGCTGATACATGAGAAGATTCCTGCTCTTCCAAAGTGTCCATAAAGGTAGTTTTTTGATCAATACGAGATAAACATGCAGTACTTATATGGTCTAAAATGAGATTCAACTTTTCCTCGAAAGAAATCAAAGGGTTAGAGAACACTGGGAAAGACAAATTGACACCACACTAGATTGCTTGGGCATATGAACAAGTGAAGAATAAGGGATTCGCAGATTCATCAGTGAAACAGTAGCGACGACATTGGGCATTTGATATGATACGACGAGTAAATAAAGTAGTTCCCAATGCAGAGGCGTTTGATATGGTACGTCATAGGAAATGTTGAAGTTTTGGTGTTGTATTAAGCTTTAATATTCGTTGTTTTAACAATAATGAACCATTCATGGCGAATTGGACTGGTAAGAAGATGTGTAGCCAGCCAATATCCTGATTTAACAGAATAAACCTCATTTTGTGTATAGTGCCAGCCTATTAAATCAACAGCAGATACTAGAGAAATTCGTATATTGAGAATGAGTTCAATATCTTCTGGATGAATTGAGTCTGCAAGAGTTATACAATTCCAAGAAAAACCAGATATGTCAATTAAATCTGAAACATTTGTATAAGAGTTTGTATCTGTAATGCATCGAGGTGGTCGAGGATGGTGTGTTGGAAGCCATGAATCAGACCAATTATCAATATTGATGTTGTCACCAAGAAGACATCGTAAGCCTATTTAAACTAGGTTTCGACCCTCCAAAAGAGATTTCCACAAGAAAGAAGGCTTATTACCCAAACCCGAGTCAATGATATTGGAGTTGGGAAAATACCAACCTTTTAGAACACAAGCCGCAAGAGACATAAGATTGTATCAAATTCTCCAAACTTGTTTACCCAACAAAGCTCTATTAAAGTTCTCAATATCTCAAAAACCTAACCTGCCTTCTTTCTTTGGTAAGCTTAGTCTTTTGTAACTAACATAATGTAATGCGTTTGTATTTTGACCCTTACGCCACAAAAACTTGGAAAGTATACGATTGAAGTCCTCACAGATACCCACCGAGAACTTAAAGCAATTCATAGTATACACTGGTAAAGCCATGGCCACAGTTTTCAGTACGATTTCCTTACCTGCATCTGACAAGAAACGAAACTTCCAATTCTTTGTACGTTGTTCAACTTTGTCAACTATGTAGCGGAAGATTTCTTCTTCGTTTTTTGTGTCCAAAAAGCTCCTGCAAACCGAGATATGTACCATTTACCCCATCATTATGGATATTAATCTCATTTTTATCGTAGATTGAACTTTACTACTAAACGTGATCGAAGATTTCTGTAAGTTGACTGCTTGACCAGATACATGTTCATAGTGGTTAAAGATATACATGATAGTGGAGCACGACCTTTGATTTGCATGACAGAAAAAGAGAGCGTCATCCGCAAAGACTAAGAGATTAATCATTGGCGCTTCGAGACTTTTCTTCATACCCTTCAAAGTATTTTGAGCTGATGTCTTTTGTAACAAAAAGCTTAAAATTTCCCCACAAATGATGAATAAATAAGGTGATAGCGGATCACCTTGGCGAAGACCACGTTGAGGAGTAATTGAACCCATCAGAGAACCATTTATTAAGACAGAAAGAGTGACAGATTCAACACAAGACATGATGCAGCAGATCCAAATGTCAGAGAAACCCATGTATTGTAATGTATCGCAAAGGAAACCCCATTATAAACGATCATACACCTTAGAGATATCAGCCTTTATGGCCATATACGATTTCGACCATCATTTACGAGATTTCAAGGAATATAAGAGATCCTGGATGATTATCACTTCATCTATAATATTAGTTCATGAGGTAAATGCAGCTTATTCTTCGTTTATTATGCGTGGTAAGACAAACTTAAATCTGTTAACCAAAACCTTAGAGATCACTTTGTAACAAACATTACATAATGCAATTGGACGAAACTCGGTCATGGATTTTGGGGACTCCGTCTTTGCTATCAAACATATATGGCTATAATTGGTTCCAGGGTGCAAAACATTGGTAGTAATAAAATTACAATCTTCTCGACATACCTCTTCTTTAATTTCAGACTAGAATTGGTGATAGAAAGCTCTAGTTAGTCTGTTCGGTCCCGGTGCTTTGTCTGCTCTAATCTCAAACATAGTAGTCGTAATCTCATCATCTGTCATTGGTTGAGTAAGTTGTGAATTTATATCATCTGTAACTCACTGTTGAAAGCTAGAAAAGACATTTATGTAGTTCTGGTCTGCTCTAGGTGTAGATTGAAATAAGGAGGTAAAATAAGAACTCGTTGTAACTCTAATTGCCAAACGACCTCGACTTATAGTACCATCTTGTTCTTCAAGAACAATAATACGATTCCTCGCAATTCTCTATTTTGTCGCAGCATGGAAGAATTTGGTGTTACGAACCCCTGCATTGATCCATTTCTCTCGACTTCTTATGTGCAAGTATTGTTCATCTTCGCATCTCGTAGTTGTGATTGTAGTTGGTTAATTTCAAGAGTTATCATTGAACTTTGAGAATAAGCACTATCTAAGGATGTCTTGAGTTGTTGAATTTTGTTTGTAGCATTCGTATTGTTATGTTTTTTCCATGATCAGATTGACTGATGACAACTGCGAATCCGATCATCAAGTGTGCCTGTGAAAGGAGAGCTCTTCCGAGCATTCAAAACAGAATCCTGAAAACCCTCTTTCATAAACAATATGTGATCATATCTAAACCCGCCGCGTCGAGTTGCAACAATTGCGTCATAGTTAATTACTAAAGGTCTATGGTCAAAGCCTTGTAAATGAAGAAATTCGACAATGGCTGAAGGAAACATAGATAGCCATTCAGAATTAGTCATAGCTTTATCAAGACAACACCATACTCGATGTGAATGGTGTTGTCCCGTCCAAGGAAACTTATCACCACAAGATTTGAGATCTCGAAAATCATAGGAACTTAGCATACGCCAGAAAGTGGAATAAATTTTCCGGCCGAAGTGGACCACCTCATTTTTCTCCATTCGACCTTATTTCGTTGAAATCTCCACAAATTAACCATGGGGATTGACAAGTTGCAGAGATTCTCTCCAATATTTCCCACAAATAAGGCCTAGACATAGGAATTGATGGACCATATACAAAGGACAAATAGAAAGTGAAACTATTACATTTAACAAAGAGATCAACCAAATTAGCAGAAAGAAAACCTACTAAAACAGAAAGAGACTTTTTCCATAAGACTGCTAAACTCCCACTTATACCCTGTGGAGGGACTATTACATATTTTTCATAGCCTAGGATACTACAGAGATCACGAATCATATCATCCTATTGTTTTGTTTCGAAAAGACAGATTATGTCTGAGAGATAATTCCGATATTTCTCCTTAAGGCATCGAACTATCAAGTCATTGCCCGGTTGTAATCATGGCAGCTTGGGTGGTTTAGGAACCACCAAACCTTGAATCTTGTTGATGTCGATGACACTTGAATAAGCACCATCACGAGAAACATATGTGCGAACTGCAACATGAGTAGAGGAAGAGGCATCAGAGTCATTAGGAAACTTACGCTTGCAAGGGGAGAAAAAAGTTTGTTCAACATCGATTGGGGAAACAATGGCTGCAGATGGTGGTTGGAGAGCAACATTTCGGTGACCATTGACAATGAGACCATTGTTAGCAGCATGAGGGTTTAAATTCTTAGGATCATCCTCCATAATTTCTTCAATCATAGCACCCACATTTGGAACCACGTGTGGCAGGTCATCACCTTCACGATCATTACCGCTATCATAAGAGGGAAGAGGTCCTCTATTATCGATTAAACAAGCACCGGAATCGTGAGTTAGCATACCGCAGATCTTACAAAAGCCATAGAGACGTTCATAACGAAGACGAAGCAAAGTATCAACACCCGCAACGAACTGAAAGTTGCGTTGAAAACAGAAAGGGAGTTAGATGTCCCAATTAAGAAAAATCTGAACAAATTCGACTCTTGATGCTGCATCAGTAGAGTAGTCTGTAGCATGGAGAGGCCCCAGAGCACGACCAATGTCAATTATCACATTCTGAGTGAGATACTGGAAAGGGATTCCACGAATCTGCACCCAAAATGGTATAAGGTTCATCATGTGATGAGGCATTGTTGGAGACCACCTTTATAACACCAACAGGCGATCGGCAAAAGCCCAAAGACCACGATGCAAGACAGTTTCCATCAATTCTTCAGATGAACTCGAAGCACCCATTGTCAATTGTGCGGCCTTGGATTAATCCTTCAACACCCCAAGTACGAGGCATATTAGCAATAATAGAGCGAAGATTTTGCCTCCTCGGAATAGTGGGGCGACCTACAATTACAAACCGGTATTCAGTCTCCGCTTCAGCAACCACATCAGTCGGCAACCACATCAGTCGGCAACAGAAAGGAAGGAGCATTGGAACCAATGTTCAAATCTTGCAGATTTCAGCGCAAATTTGAGGCCATGTCAAAGAGAAAAAAGGAGAAACGTGTGAATTTGATGGTGTGAAAGTTTAGAAATAGCCAATCGAGGAGATGTTGAAAAAACCAAAGTCGAAAGTTGCAAAGATGTTGGAGATTATAAAGGGGTCTCTCTACAGTTGTGGAGGGAGAAACATCACGATGCAGAAACCTCATCGAGGGTAAGGCCACACCAAGAAGTAGGGGGAGAAGAAATTACCCACATTGTCGAGAAAAGAGGAAACCACTATTGGAGAAGTTGATTTTTAATATCGCTAAAAAATCACCATCGTCCTAGGCTTGGGTATTCAAGTACCCGGTCGGGTTTAGGTCGATTCTTTTCGGGTTTCGAGTTTTCGGGTGTACACATATAAAATCCGTTTGGGTATTTTATAATTTCAGGTCGGGTTCTATTCTTATAAAATTTCTTATTTCGGGTCAAATTCGGTTAAAGTTTGTGTATTTTTATTTAAATCTTTTTAAAAAATTGAAAAAAATCTTAAAGAAATCATAATTTAATTTTTTAAATTGAATATATTTATATTTTTATCTTTCGTAGATTTATAATTATAATACTCAATATTTAGGTAACTAAAAATTTATATTTATAATTATTTTTAAACTATATAATATATTTAGGGTATTCATTCGGGTTTCAAGTTTTACCTTTTCAGGTTCGAGTTTATCCAAATTTTCATGATATAAAATCCGTTCGGATATATTGTCGAATTTGATTTGGTTTGATTCATCTTATTTCGGATTGGGTTCGAATTAGGTTTCACATTTTGGATATTATGCCTAGACCTACATCGTCCTATATTTATTTAACTAAATCGTTAATTAATCAGTAACTTAGGTTACTAACCTTATCACTTAGGCAAAACCGTAACAACTAACACATCTTATTTTTTAAAAAACAAAAAAAAAGATATTTGTAATACTTTTTTTTTTTATTTTGTCAGAATTATAGACAACGACGGTTCGGACCCGATCCCATGTTTTGCTTGTTTTCTATAAGCTGAAAACGAAACCTCATTTGTTTTTTAATGGGCCTACCTCACACTCTCCGAGGCCCATTAGAGCTCCTGCTACACGTGACTTGTCTCATTGAAGATAACAACACCCCAAACGGTGACGTTTACTGGTTTTATCATTTACTTCTCCTACTTGGTTTTCTTTCGAAAACCGATTTCGATTTATGGTTAACCTTTCCTCGGTTATCTCCACCAAATATCGCAATCTTCCCAATTCCTTTGGACAATGAAGTCAAAAACCTTCCACCATTATTACCAGATTTCTCCATCATCTCATGTTTCATCAACATCTGCTCTTTCTCTAACTCACTAACTCTCACTCTCATCCTTGATATCTCCAGCTTCAGCTCTCTATTCTCTCTTCTCAACGAAGCATACGTGTCTCTTGGAGAAACCACTCGGCTTTGTACACCAGACGACAAAACCCACATACCATCCTCTGAATCTCCCGACAGAGTCTTCTTCAGTTGTTGCTGTTCTGAGTAAAGCACTCTAACCACCATATGTACAGGAAGTCGATCAGTCTGTGCCACGTGGTTGCTTGCTTCTTGTGAAAGTTTCTTACAGTCTATGAATTTGCATAGATTCTTCAATTCTTCTTCTATCAGTAATGGATGAGCCTAATTTTCCATATTTCATTATCAGTTTCAGATATTTCCAAAGCATAAAAAAGATTGTTTTTGTGTACCTTGAGATACATGTCAATGGCTCTGTAGATTCCATCGTCTATGATTCGTGCGTAATCAGGTAAAGTCTCTATAATGGTTGTGAACTTGAGTAGACTCAGGTATGGATCTGGTGCGATCTCAGCTAAGTAAGCATCTGTGATTCGTCCCACTTTAAGCAACGAACTGTGATGATGGTCTGTGGAATCTGAATCATAATTACAGTCCTTTTCTTCTTCCTCAATTCTCTCAAGAAAGAATGTGAGAATTCTGTACACAGTATCCACATCGTACATGGAATCATCGATTTGGACAGAAGGTATAAGCAGATCGTCTAGAGATACGTTCTCTAACTGATGTCCGATTCTACGTTCGAGCTCAAGCCTGCAAGAGATCTCTATGTCTACTGTAGTTCCGATCTTTAGCATCCCAAAGAGGAAATTGAGAGGAATAATTGATAAAAAGGAAGAGTCTTTGTCTTCATTAGGTAAAAGAGTAACCATGGCTTCAACAATTTTTCTCTGCTCTTGACAGTTTCGATTGATAGTACCCATTAATGCTTCATGAGCGTAATGCACCAGAGAAGCAACAATACTCTCTGGTCTCACGCCTGTTCTCGCCATTGCAGATACAATTCGAGAGTAGTAATCAATCCCAAGAACAGAGAGTTCTTCAATCCACAACTCCAAACAGTCTCTCCCTTTAAGCTCCTCTGATAAACCTGACACTAACTGCTCTCTGCAAGCATTCATGGCGATAGCCTCCACAAACCGATCAGGAATATCAAATGTTTCACCCATCGCTTGCGTCTCACAGGAACAGAGTACCTGAACAGAATCATGAAGACTGCGAAAAGCAGTTTGGTCGAGATAATTCTCTGTTTGAACAATCAGATTCTCTTCCTTATAGTCCTCAGACATCTCGAGATAATCAGCAGCGTAACGGAGAGCGACTACGTTAGAAGCAGTGATCTCAAAGTTGATGCCGTAACAGAATTTCATGCCGAGTTCAAACGTCAAAGGTCCACCTGGAAAGTCTCTGAGCTCAATCATTGAACAAGAGTCCTTAAGATCTCTCACCATTTTCCTCATCTTCCCACTCCGAGCCACTAGCGGAAACTGCAAATTTGATTACTTTATAATACGTTTTGATCAAAACCTCTAAACATAAACGTGTGCAACTAACCTTGTGGAGTAGAAAGGACTCTCCATCGACGACAACAGTAATGTCACCAGCAACATCAGAGAAAATTCTGCAATTTTCATAAAATCAAACCTCAAATCCTTACATTCATATCAGAAATTGAATACAGTGAAAGTGAACAGAGATTACAAAACCCGAGAGAGAAGACAGACCGAGTGGTGAAGGTAAGAGGAACAGAGGAGCGACTGTTACTATGAGAAGAAGAAGCAGAAGAAGAGAGCGACAAAGGACTCTGTGAAACACTGCCCATCGTGTATCACTATCTGAATCAATTTCTCTGCTTTTGGTGAGAGTGAAGACAGAGATGTTGCCGCAATCTTGAGAACAGGGAATAAAGGATTCTCGAGTGGTCAAGAGGAGAAGCTTTCTTTATTTAAAAAGCATAAAAAAGGGATGGTTCTCTTTTTTCATCATCTTTGATATTACAAAATTATGTACTTTCTTATTTACATAAAATGGAAAATATTTTTTGAACAAAAAAGAAGTGGTCTAGTTGGCTTGCTACCGATTTAGTTAGATACTAGGTGGTGAATTCGGATTTCATACTGTTCGAATTGGAAAACTTAGATTATAGATGAGATCTTGTCGATCTAATTACTACTTATTTAAAAAATATATATATTCCTAAATGAGATGTAAACAATATAACTATTTTATTCAGTCTGAAATTAAGAATGACTCCATTTGTTTTTGTTAACCGGATGTATAGAGACCGAAGACCAACTAATCCCAAAATTAATCGACGATTAGATAGGTTCTAGATTTTCCAAAAGTTTTAAGATATAATCTCAATTTTGTTTAGCCAAACAACAATATATGGCAAAAATTAATTAAACTTAAGCCAAAAAGCTTGTAGTCTAGAGGTTTCTTAGTGTGAAACACCATGGGAGGTATTAGGTTCAATTCTTCTTCGTAAATATTTTTCCAAACTATTGGTGGTGTTAAACAATAATCTAGGTTTCGGAGTATAAACTTGTAGAGTCTTAAGTTTGATTCGCGTATTTGGAGCATTGTTTCTAGGTTAGTTGGTTCTATACTTGATTGGATTATGCAGGATCCCCAAGTATGATGTCGAAGATCTCGATATTTTCAATTGTTAATGTTTAACCTAATATGTAAATGTCTAGCGAGTTTTCATATTCGTGATATTTGTCGAGTTCGCCTAAATTACCTTCTCATACCAAATAAAAAAACTAAAAAACTTAAGATGGACACACACTACAAAAAAACATGCGTATAACATCAATAATATTATATTATTTAAATAAGTGACAATATATAGGGTTACTTATTAACAAATGACACATTATATGTCATTTAACATCATTTATAACAAATGATATTATTATTGCATTTTTTACAACTGTATGAGACATCACATAGTATGATGAAAATAGTTGCATCAATTGTTTAAATTAACACTAACTATTTGAGTCACTATTTTCAAAGTCATTTTTATGAGTGATGTAAATAGTGGTTGTATCAATTAAAACTCATGCAAACAAATAAAATAAATGATACTATACGTCTAATTTCTTGTACTGAGATTCTGGTTCCAAACTATATATCTCTACTTTCTACAACTAAATTGCATTTACTCTTTAAGCTATGATTTATACACAATCACACACATCAAGAAAACTATAAAACACCTATCAATACCTTATTTTTGAAGAAAATATGTTTGCCTAAACAATAAACATCTTTGCTATAGATCAATATCAAGCTAGATACTATTGGTTGGACATATTGGACTAGGACTCATGCATATTTTGAAGTACGTATTCCAAAATCAGGGCATATGATCAGGGCACGTGAGCAAAAAAGCAAAGAGCGAGTGACACGAAACTCCATAAAGACTCCATTATTGTTCCATATCATGAACGTACACATTCACTTTACTGCATTTTTTTCCATTACATCACAATACTTGTATCGAACTTCGTCCCAACTTGTTCAAGCTAGCAAAGACTTATAAACCTATTTTACGTTAAAATTAAACGGAATGACAATGACAAATGAAGTCATTGTCGTCTCAAAACTCACCAAAGAGTAGCAAACAAATAGCAAAGGACAAAGTTAAAGGATCTATCTACTTTATCACTGTGTTTGGTATGTTCTCATTAGTCCTGGCCAAGATATCCGAAACCTGGATCTGAACCCCGAACCCGATCTGAAAAAGTGAGTTTGGATCTAAGCAAATACCCGATCGGATATAGACATTAGAATACTTTGGTTTTCGGGTCGGGTTCGGATAAAATCTGAAACCCAAAAGTAAACCAAAAATAATCGAAAATTTTATGTGTTGGTTTAGGTGTACCATACATTAAACACATAACCGGACACATAAACACATTTTTAGTTTGAGTTTTGAAAATATTCGAACCGGATACATAAACACATTTTTAGTTTAGGTTTTGAAAATATTCGAACCGGATACATAAACACATTTTTAGTTTAGGTTTTGAAAATACTCGAACCGGACCTGAAATTTATATATGTTCGGGTATTCATCGGGTTCTCTGTAAATTACTAAACCCAACCCGAACCTGAAATATACAGACTCGAACTCTACTTTCTAAAATACTTGATCGGGTCCTCTATACCTAAATCTAAAAGACCCGAAACCCAAAAGATTTGATCCGATTGGATTTAGGTACCCAAATACCCATGACTAGTTCTCATTGTAGTTTCTCATGCTGTTTATTCATGTATAGGTTAACACTAGACAAAGTTGATGTGTAGTTTTTGGTACCACAAAATTAAACTATTATACAAAAGAATATAGTAACCTCATTTATCAAGTTGTCTGAAACATAGGGTTGGTGGCAGATATAGTTGATTTAGACACCCCTATAGCTTCTCTTCGATATTGATTGATAAACTATTCCATTAAACTATTCCATTCTTTCACATAAGAGTAAAATTTAAAAAATTGTGGAAAGTTTTTGGTGGAATTGTGAAATTTATTTATCAACAAATATATATATATATATAAAACATATTGCTAAATTTATCGAACTTATTAAAGAATAAAAAATCAACTCCACTGAGCGTGACAAACCAACGTCTAAGGAAATTCCTTGAGTCTCTTTATAATTGAATACTAAAGAGAGCTGATTTTATTGCAAATAGTCTTGTCAATAAACTTGGAAATGGAACGAGCATCCTTGAATAAAAACGAAGAGATATCTACCTCCTACAAGAGAGACAATCGAAGCCGTCCGAAATGGGGTGATGGAGTCACCAAAGAGACTCTCACATAAAGAAGACTACATAGAGAAACGATAAGAACAAGCAAAGATGAGATTTTATCACGATTTTCATCTCTCCAAGCACTTAAACACACAACATTTACTCAAAATTTGTAGGTTTGAGTTTTTTTTACTGTAGGTATAGGTAGTGAGTATTTTGGTTGCACAATTTTTGATTGTACTATTTAAATTTTGTAAAGTTCATGAATTTGGGTTTTAGTTTTTATTTTTTTATTTTTGTTGTCTAAATAAATAAATATAAATTTTATAGAGCAACTTTAAATCTATTTCGAAACAAAAATATATTTTTTGACACTGTTCTACCAATCTGGTTTCTATATTCATTTTAATAAAAGTTTTGAGTTTGACAAAAAAACCTAAAATTTTTTTTGACTATTTCTTTGTATGAATTCAAGACTATATATGTTTAATGTGTTTTGGACCATCACATTTATCGTCCTCCCCTCTGAAAATGTCATGAAATGTTGAGCTTGTTGGCATGGTTTATGCATTTTATCTTTAATTGTTTTCATATTATAAGCATTGCTGATTTGTCTAATGATATTTGCCTGTTTAGTTCAGCATAATGGTTTTTTTTTCTTTTTTTTTGATACGATAAGCTATTAGAAGTTTTGGTTGACTTTAATGTCGGGTTAATAAAAAAATCGGATGGTGGCCAACAAGATTACAAATAAAATCAAAAGAAATTAGAAAATAAGATAAGTGGTAATTGAAACCAAGTTGTTTTGAAGAACACAGTATTGACATAAACAAACCCAAAAATAAAGAAAAATAAATATATACAAGACACAGCAGACGTGAACTCACGATTCCAAACTCAAATGCAAGCAATTAAACAGTTTTGATTCTTTTTGGGAAATTAGAAATCGGGATGTAAATTTATATTTAAACTTAATTCTGACTCTTTTTGGGAGATTAATAAAATTGAGGGTCTTGTTCGCAAATACTTTAGTAGAGAGTTAAACATGTATATATTTAAAAATACGTATAAGTTTGATGGATATTCCTTTGATTATATTTGACTTCTATGATTCAAGCGAGAAGGGATCCATCATCGCAGTAGGGTTTTTTTTTCCAAAGTTTTTCATTTTTTTTCGCTATATCGCCTAATCCTCCTTCTTCGCCTGGGATTTAGCTCATGTGCAACGGATCCAATTTTGTTCATGCTTCGATTTTTTTCTGTGCTGGTTAGTTTTGCGATCCTGATTCTGTACTTGCACTAATCTGGGTTCGTGGTAGAATATAAGGGGTGTAAATCGTGTAGAATGGTAAATCAAATCGTAAATTTTTGAAATTTGGGTCCCATAATTGTAACCTGGTGATCGAATTGCTAAAATCCAGAGAATATTATCGTCTGTGTTCATTGAAAGGATAATGGGAACGATTTTGTATTAAATATGGGTTATATTGAGAAGATTGTTGCTTTTTAGTTCTGGGTTTCCGTAAGAGACTCAGTTTTAGGGTTTTTTCGTTGGAGTGATTAAATTATTATTTTTCTCTGCAAATTATTGTAACGCGTTGATACTTGGTTTACCTGAGTCATTTCATCGTGATATGGTATTCGGATCAATCTAGTGCGTAGAGAACATAATCCAGTTGGTATAGTCTTGGGTTTCGTTTTTGTGATTTCAGTCAACGGGTAATGCTAACAAGACCACAATGGCATTACAATGCTCATTGAAATTTTTCCTTCGTTACAGTTGCTGAGTTGAAATTTGTTTTTGTGATTGGTTTAACAGGAAATAGTTACCTCCTCTTGATGCAGTTTTGATTTGACAAACCCTTGGAGGTTATTCGGTTTCCTTTAGTTAGCGAGCGTTTTCTCCTATCCTTTGCAAGGAGAAAACTTGATTAGAGATCTTTAACCATCAAAATGATGCATTCAAGCTGCAAACAACTTCTGCTGCTTCTATTCTTATTTTTTGTTGCATTCATTGGCACCAACGCAAATTCTCAGTGGGAGATCTCAAATAAAGCAAGAGCTGCTCCCCATGGAAACATGGGACGAAATGTTATTGACGGAAGTGGTGTTGAGAAAACTTTTCATGACATCGGAATCGGTGAGAAGAGAGGCAGTCACAACAAAGTATCAGTCTCAACTGTTGCTTTGTTCACCTTGGCAATGGCTGCTGCCACTGGCTTAGGTGCAGTGCCCTTCTTTTTTGTTGAGCTTGATCCTCAATGGGCTGGAATATGCAATGGCATGGCAGCTGGTGTGATGTTGGCCGCTAGCTTTGATCTTGTTAAGGAAGGGCAGGAGCATGGTTCTGGAAACTGGGTTGTTACTGGGATTCTAGCCGGTGGTTTGTTCATATGGCTCTGCAAGAAGGTAACTTGAAACTGAATGTTTGGCTGTTGATCACCTAGTTACTGATTTGCATGGTATTTTGAATTTAAATCTCTTGTGTTAACAGTTGACAGAAACCTAGTTTTTGTAATATACTCTTATCATTAACTGCGGAGTTGTAGATAAGCATAATGTTTAGACTCAACATGCTGAGAAGTTCTGGTCTTTCTCTAGTATCCTCTTACATTACCTGCTTGCCAAGTTGCCTGAAATCTCAGAATTGTATTTTGGACAGATTCTTGAGCAATACGGTGAAGTTAGTATGCTGGATATTAAAGGTGCAGATGCAACAAAAGTTGTTCTTGTCATAGGAATTATGACACTTCATTCTTTTGGGGAGGGATCGGGGGTTGGTGTATCGTTCGCCGGATCAAAGGGTTTTAGCCAAGGACTCCTGGTCACTTTGGCCATAGCAGTTCATAACATACCAGAAGGGTTGGCTGTGAGCATGGTGCTGGCATCAAGGGGTGTCTCTCCTCAAAATGCCATGCTTTGGAGTATAATAACGTCTTTACCTCAGGTAATCATTTGCTGCTCTGTGATCTGATGTCTTTGTTTGCATTACAGGTCAATAATTCTTTTTTCTCTGTATTTTTTACTAGCCTATCGTCGCAGTGCCAGCTTTCTTATGTGCTGATGCGTTTAGCAAGTTTTTGCCTTTTTGCACTGGATTTGCCGCTGGCTGTATGATTTGGATGGTTATTGCTGAAGTGCTTCCTGATGCATTTAAGGTCTACATGCGGTGATTTATTATTGTTCGTATTTGGGAAGATGCAGATTTCACAAAGTAAACTGACTTATTTTCTCTTATTTGTAACCACAACAGGAAGCGTCTCCCTCGCATGTGGCATCTGCAGCGACAATATCAGTAGCATCCATGGAAGCTTTTAGCACTCTTTTCGAGAATTTCACGCATGATTACAAGTAAAATTATGGTGTTGTAGTAAAAGTTATAAGCTGTTGCATTTGATTGGTTCGTAAATTCAACTAAGGCTTCATTTTCTCCAATCTGCAGCTCAGAGGATGCTTCTGGCTTCTTTGTTTCACTCCTCTTTGGTCTGGGTCCATTGATTGGTGGCGTGTTTCTGGTTGCATTGGCTCTCAGCTTCCGTCTCCAGCATGCCTTTCTCATGGGAATAGCCTCAGGCATTGCCTTTGTCCTTGGTCTCTGGCGTCCGCTGCAACTGCTACTATCAGCCAAAATGGGATTCATCCCTATGAGTAGTCTACTTATAGTTGGAGCTGCACTGAGCCATTTCATGAGCTCGACCATCCTGAATGTAACTTGTCGGAAAAAGTCCCGAGCTGGCAGTTTAATAAACTCAGTGACCAATTTTCCAACCAGTGCGATAACACTCCAATCATTATTAGCGTGTGGAGCAGTTGGATTCCACGCACTAGCCGAGGGGCTTGCTCTTGGGGTGGCTGCTCCAAAGGCTTATGGGCTCGGCAGACACATGGTACTCCCGGTTTCCCTACACGGGTTCCCAAGAGGAACAGCGGTTGCAAGCTGTGTTTTTGGGGTTACAGATAGTTGGCACGCAGCTCTTGCAGCAGCAGCTTTGATCGGGTTTGTGGGACCCATATCAGCCATAGGTTCCATATTAGCCGGGATAGATTACAGCGGACTGGACCACGTGATGGTGGTGGCGTGCGGTGGATTACTGCCCAGCTTCTGGCAGGTGATTAAGCGAGCGGTAAGATTAGAGAGAAGGAAAGGCAGCGTGGGAATGTTGCTGGGGATAGCTTGTGCCGTTGTGTGTCTGACGTCCACCAAATTGGTGTGCTTGCACACGCCCTACTGCAATTCTGCACCCGAGGCTGTTAGATAATGACTCGTTGTGAGAGAACACACACTCTCTTGTTCCATGTTGTAAGATAAATACTTCTTATCCTGCCTTAACTCGTGTCTATACGTACTTTGCCGGATGATTGGATCGAGATCAAGTAGATGAGGCTTTGTTTAGCTCTATTCTACTTGAATCTAAAAACAAAACACTTTGACAAGATATTACTTCTTCAATTTATTTGTGTTATGAAGGGGACAAATTATTGACAGAGCATAGAGCATTGGAAAAATTATGAGTCTCAAATCTGTATATCCTAAAAAGTTTAGTATTTGCAAACAGTCCTCATTTTCTGCACAATCAAAAGCATAACCCCTTTTTTTGTAATTGAGTATTATATTCATCAATTCAAGGGAGTTTTGATAAAGAAAACAGCAAACTTGGCCTAACAATGACACCCAAAAATTAGGATTGACCTAAGAAAGGATTCATCTTTATTTATTCCAACACATACCAGAACTAAGTTGTATCAAAGAAAATGGTCTGAACTCACACAAATGAACAAAAACGAGTAAGATGAGATTCAATCATCCTTCTCCTTATCTGACATCTCTGTCTTCTCCTCTTCCACTGACTGTGATCCAGTCAATCTCGCCAATATAACAAACGACATTCCTCCAGCAACATTGTTTGCACACCTCAAAGCAATTACACCGGTCTTAAATACCAATGGTGGCAACACCTTTTCCAACAAGAACTCAATCCCATTCAACGTTTGGTACCTCACATTGGCACTCACTCCCATATGTGTTGCCCAAGTTAAGGAATTTAGCACAGTTGGTGGAGGTTTGTTTGGGGTTTCGAAGGTTGGGTCCATCTTCTTCCTCAGCATGATTAACCCATTAGAGATTGCAGTACCGACCAGACCTGCAGCTAATCCCACAGTGGCAAATACCATTCCTTTGTATACAAGAGTCCCACAACGGTTTATAATGGTGAAGTTACCAGGTTCAAACATATGACTTGGTGGACAGTTTCTGAAGATTCCAGGCAACATCTGTGATGTGCCAAGAGTTGCTGCTGTAGGAGCTAAGAGGTACATGAGAGTGAAATTGAGAATTGAACCTACACAGAGTGTGGAGAAGACGAAATCTAGCTCGTTTAATCCGAAATTAGGTCGTGATGCCATGTCCCCAAGGACACAAGCGCTAAGTCCCACAATCTCCTCCATTAATACTTTGAATGGGAATTGTGGATCAGCTGCAACTCGTGATCTCCATCCTTGAATAAATAGGCCAATTGGTCCCCATGGAGACGATTCTTCTGCTTCACCTCCATAACCACCACCACCACCTCCTCCTCCGCTTCCACTTCCACCGCCTGAACCTGGATTACCAAAATTTCCACTTCCTCCTCCGGCGCATAGAATTGGAAGCTTTGGAGAAGAGAAGTTAGTGTG
This sequence comes from Lepidium didymum, assembly GCA_963920545.1. Classification (NCBI taxonomy): domain Eukaryota; kingdom Viridiplantae; phylum Streptophyta; class Magnoliopsida; order Brassicales; family Brassicaceae; genus Lepidium; species Lepidium didymum. The sequence goes on from OY986979.1 coordinate 18,065,360, forward strand.
TAGTGAACACACTGATCCATTTCGTGGATACGAAACAACGATCCTTGGATCGCACGAGAGTTTGATCACTCTCTGCGATGGCAGATTAGTCTCATTCGATTTCGCCGAGAATTGAAGCCGCGCAATAGCCGCCATCTTCTCAACACTATTGCCGTAAGCGGAAGAAAGATCTGTGATTCTCTTCGAAAATCGAAAATGGCTCTTCCTTAAGAATCTTAGGACAGGATATACGGCAGACAAAGTTGGTGAAGCAGAAACTGGAGGAACCTTTAAAAAACCCTAAATTGTTTACGACAATCGGTCCCATTTCCCACGTGCAAAATTAAAGCAATTTTTGAGCAGCCACGTGCCACTACACTCAACTACTTCACGGTCTTCACCAACAAAACGAACATGTTTAGTTGTTCTACCACCATTGTTGATTTTTTTTCTTAAGACATTTGTTAGCATATAAGAAGAATCAACTTAATTAGTCATATATCTCTATATAGAAAAGCAAATTAAATGATGTGAATCCAACGTGTCGATAAGTGTTGTTGATCCTTCCTTTCAATAATAACGTGTAGATTCTTTTGCTAAGCGTTATTTGTGATCGCAAATTACTTTTAGTCTAGTGGCAGACGGTAAGTCCACATAAAACATGCATACTTGCATAAATAGGGATCGAGTTTCACCGTCTATATTATATAGGAATTTAGTTAATGGGTCTGCCTGTTGTGGTCTAATATTGACAAAAAAAAGCTTTATTTGTGATCATTTGGATTTATATTGAAGAAGAGAACAACTTTACAACCATTTGGAGACGATTGTAGACTAATTGACCGATACAATGAAACTTGTCAATATGAAGTTTGCTTGTCTACATATGTAATTGTAAGTGGTGGATCTAAATAGACTTAAAGCCCAAAACTAAGTCTACCCGAAAAACCCAAATACACTAGAACAAGCTTGTTCTGCGAGGAGTTCGGACATATCTGTGGAGAAAAAAAGTAATCATAATCCGAGAATCTGAAATAGAATCCCAAGTCATAAATGAAGAGGAAGACAAAAGGATAGAATATCTTTTGGCAATTAATGCACTCCAAGGAAAAATTGAGAGGAACAAGGAAGATCATCAAATACACGAGCAAACAACCTTACAATAAAGAACGAGCTAATTAGAATCGAGAACAGCTTGACACTTTAGCGATTAGATTTCTTTCTTTTCGTTAACCTTTTGTTAGTTTATGTACGTTACCAATTAGTTTCGAGGTAGAAGGCGTAATTTAACAAATAATTCAATCTTCATTTGTGATTAACAACTGTTGAATTTATTTTCATAGTTATGTTTGGTACAGAAAACAACAAACTTGGCCCTACCAATGAGGCAATGACATTAGAAGTCTTAGGATGGAGCTATGAAGGAATTTGTCTTATATTATCCAAGACACACAAACACACACTCAGACCAGAACAATGTCTTCTGTTATTGTAAAAACGTGTAAAAGGTTTCAACACAAGAAGATGTACCTCTTGGGACTTCTACCAATGAACAAAAGCAAAAAATGTCAGTAAGAGATTCAATCATCCTTCTCTTTATCTGATATCTCTGGCATCTCTATCTTCTTCTCCTCCAGCACAGACTGCGATCCAGTCAACCTTGCTAATACAACAAACGACATTCCTCCCAAAACATTGTTCACAACTCTCAAAACTATCACACCAGTCTTAAACACCAATGGTGGCAATGACTTTTCAAGCAAGAACTCAGCTCCATTCAAGCTTTGGTACCTCACATTGGCACTGATTCCCATATGAGCTGCCCAAGTTAAAGAATTTAGCAGTGTTGGTGGGGATTTGTTAGGTGTTTCGAAGTTCGGGTCCATCTTCTTCCTCAACATGATCAAGCCATTAGAGATAGCGGTTCCAACAAGACCTGCAGCTAATCCTACAGTAGCAAACACCATTCCTTTGTATACAAGAGTTCCAAAACGGCTCATAATGGTGAAGTGACCCTGTTCAAACATATGGCTTGAAGGACAGCTTCTAAAGATTCCAGGTAAGTAATTTGCCGAGCCATGTGAGATGGCAGAAGGAGCTAATAGGTACATGAGTGTGAAATTGAGAATAGAACCTACAACAAGTGTGGAGAATACGAAATCTAGCTCATTCAATCCGAAATTAGGTCGTGAGGCCATGTCACCAAGTACATTGGCACTAACTCCAACAAGCTCTTCCATTAATACCTTAAAAGGAAATTGAGGATCAGCTGCAACTCGTGATCTCCATCCTTGGATAAACATCCCTATTAGTCCCCATGAAGAAGATTCTTCTTCTTCTTCTTCTCCATAATCACCACCACCACCTCCTCCACTTCCTCCGCCTGAACCTGGATTACCAAAGTTTCCACTACCACCTCCGGCGCATGGAACCACGAGATTTGGAGAAGAGAAGTTAGTATGGAGTGAAGAGACTGATCCATTTCGTGGAAACGAGATTCTAGTGGTTGGATCGCGAGAGAGGTTGATCAGTTTAGGCAAGCGCACATTGCTTTGATCAGATTTCGCCGATAAATGAAGCTTTGCCATAGACGCCATCTTCGCCGATCTGTGAGGAATATGAAGTTGAGTTGAGATCTGAGATCTTTAGAGAGAATCTCGACAAAGTTGTGATTAATTAGAAACTCGTGCAACCAAGAAAAAAGAAACCCCTTTAATGTTTTGTTTCCAAGTCACAACAACTATTTAAATCATAATGGGCCCTACTTCTCACCTGCGAAACTAATATCTTAGACCACAACAGTCAAAAACTACTTCACCTACTACACAGACCAGATTCACAACTTGTTTGAGGTCTGTTTTTTTATGCTCTGTATAGGCATCAAATGGTGATCGGTTGTGTCGCGAATTCACCATTTCCAAAATCATGAATATAACACATGAATTAAATCCAAATAATTTATCTTCAGGGTTACAATGCATCAGTATCATTACCCCTGGTTAAGGAGGACAACATGACAAACTGTTGAGCTTCTCTTGGTGCTTTGTGCTTTGTGCTTTAAGCATTAGTGTGGATCAGAGGGGAAGAAGCGCAAGAACCAAGAATAGACGCAACCAACAACCATTAGGCCAGTTACACACATATACACATACTTTTATCAGTATCGCTTGCTCGCTCTTATCGTCCTGTTTTTGGGCGTTTCATTGCGTTTGAATTGAAAGGAGAGACACTACCGCTTGGACCTGGACTATTTTCTCTCAAGTTTGAGTTAAGCAATGCGAGCTCTCGCAACTGCTGTCTCTTGATGTAATCCTGTGATTCATCCTACGGAAAGAATACAAAGCATGTTATGTGGGTAGCACTAAGTTATCTGACAGAAAAGACTTGATTAAAAAGTATTTGACTTTAGACGAATGCCTCAACCAAGATCTTAGACCAATCCAGAATTCCCAAACGACTTCTCCTAGCTCTCCTAGGTTTGTTGCTGAGCTAGCAAAGCTAAAATCCACTGCACTAGTCCTAGGCTAATTATAATAGTTCTGCACGGCTAATCATTGTCATCAAGACCAAGACATGCTTATAGTAAGCACCTTCGCTGCCTTCTTACCATAAGACTTGCCCAGCACTGACACTCCAATATTTGAAAATTGAAGGAATTGTTGCCAAACTTCAAAGCAATGGTTTCTCAAAATTAAATTCAAAAGTAGGCTAAAGCACGTACCACAGGTTTTACCAACTCCTCCATAATTTCTTGGGCCTGTCTCAGCTTTACATCCACAATATCAACTGGAAGATGCTCATAGGATATGCAGCTGCTCATTGAGATGCTCATAGCCAGGCTTCCCTTTCGGCTTCTCTTCCTAACAACAAACATATCAAAGCAAAATATTAATTCTGTTTTTGGTCAAGGTAGTTGGAAGCATACTAACATGTAGCATGCCTTACTTTTTCAGGATCCTTAATTGATCCTTTTCCTCTAATACACACACGGCAACCCGTTGTTGCTTCCACACGCTTTAATGAGTTTCCTCTGGGACCCAGAAGCCTTCCAACAAAATTGAACTAACAACCAGAAACAGAAGAATAGTTATTCACCTGAATTTCATTGCCTCAATGAAAACAAAAGCGACAAACTTACAGTCGGATAGGTGTCAACTGGAAGATCTAAGTGCAAGATACGCTTCACTGTGTATGAACTTGGACTAGCAGGCGCACCTTGCCACTCCATTGCCATTCCATGAGGACCACCTATTCTCTACAAGAATAAAAAAGGTTACATTTCCATTACAATTCTAAGATGAGTAACTGGAATTAAAACCAGGTACATCACTCGAGTCTAGAATAAGGGTTTAAAGGGTCTCTACAAGAAATAAAGAGGTTCCACTTGAAGCTTCAGACGATTTTTCCGAGGAATTACCTAGATAGTCAAGACTGACCATTACTTATCAGGCATATAAAGACTGAAACTTCTAACTCTTGAATGTGCATTGATTTATAGGCTACAGATGGCACCACATATTCAAACAAGGAGATGGAGAGCTAAACTCATACCTTATATTCCTTGCAGTAGGAATATTAGGCCCCTCCAACAAAAGAATACATGAGCCATCCATACATATATCATGTGCAAGTGGGTTTCGACCACAATTCTCTGTTAAGAAACTTTCTATGTTCTATTAAGCTAATCGAGAGTGAAGACTAAAAAGGACGCTTCTTCGACAAATAGATAAAGAAAAGCTCTGACAAACCACAGTTTGTAAGAAAACTGAGAAGAAAAATGGCTACCTCTGGTGGAAGACCATTCCAACCTCCTAATCCGGAACTGGGAATATTAGACATAACGGTGAAGCCATTGGACTAGGACTTCGATGCCTTAACCTATCAAACTCAGTAAACCCTTGGTTGGGCATCATTTCGGTGACTCGGAAAATGCACAACAAGAGGAGAAAAAAAGAAGAAGAGAATATCATGATACCAATCAATAACGAGTAAGAACTAATGGCAGTACACAGAAGAACATTTACTTCAGGATTTACAAAATTAGTTAAACAGATACCATCGGCAACTATCGCCTACCAACTGTAATTATCTAGCAGTAAGCTTGATTTTCCCTAAAATACATTTTCGGTCATGTTTCTTCAATTTGATGATCAATAATGCTATCTTCATCAACTGACAGCGAAGATGCAACATTTTTAAGTGAGCTAATAAAACTCGAAAGCATCAAGAGCATGAAAAATCAAGAGCTAATAAAATACAGTGAGGTTTCAAATGAGCAAAATATTCAATTAAGTGATTAAGACAACGAGTATTAGGACAAGTCATCGAAGACAAATGTTGCATAATAAAGAAAAATATACAGAAAAAAATCAACTTCAACAAGAAATTTCAGATCTAAGAAGGAAGAAAGACCTTGATTTAAAAGTCGGCTACATGTGGGTAAGACTTGCATGAATGGTCCAAGCTTTTGATGCTCTGCTAACAACTGAGATAAGTATTGACTGCAGAAGACGAGCAAAAAACAAAGAGGTAAGAGATTTCATCAAAGAATCGATAAGAGAGGGAAGAGAAGTCGAAAGAGAAATACCTGTCAATATCGGAAGTGGTTCTAATCTGAGGAGAAGCGGCTCTAGAAGGTGAACTTGTAATTATACATACCAGACATGGTGGGTTATGCTTTGCAGCTATCAGGAATTCAAAAGAAGAAGATGAAGAAGAGATTTTGAAGGATAGAGAGTGAGGAGAAGAAGGGTGTTTGTTGTTGCTGAAGAAGAAAAAGGAAGAAGCAAGCAGAGTCGTCACAGCAGTAGCATTCGATTAAAGGAGGGTTTTATTTTGTGTGTGTAATAAATAATGGAACACAAAAAAAAAAAAAAAAAAAAAAACCAAAGAGAAACTTACCGAAGACGGTCGTCGAGTTTTGTCAAAAAGTCAAAAAAAGTTTCATTTGGATGTATTGGGCTTCGAGATTTACATTTCATTAGACAAAATAGCCCAAACAAAGCCCATTTGTTTTTTGTTGAGTCAGTGGCCTCTCAATCATATCATTAACTCGTTGGATCTTCACAGTCGAAAGGAAGGAGAAGACGAAGATGTCGTTGGTATGGTTGGAAGCGATGTTGCCTCTCGGAATCATCGGCGGAATGCTCTGCATCATGGGAAATTCTCAGTATTACATCCACAAAGCTTATCATGGCCGTGTATGAATTTTCCCTCTTTTATTTCATTGCGTCTCTCTCCTAGGGTTTGCGTGATTTTGATACATCGGGTACACATTTTACAAATTTGGGTAATTTACAGCATCTGGTTTGATGATTTGAATTTTGGGATTGAGCAGCCTAAGCACATCGGCCACGATGAATGGGATGTTGCTATGGAGAGACGCGATAAGAAAGTCGTCGAAAAAGCTACGGCTCCTCCCTCATGATCTGCTTTCTTTCTTCTGTGTCTCTCAGGTCTGTGTTCACTCTCTCCTTAGATTATTTGATCCGCTTTCTGTGAGCTCTTTCTTAGTGTAGTTCTCTTGGGTAGGGATGCTATTGATGCTTCGTTTATTGGGAGAAAACCAGGCATAGCTTCTTGTTTTTTGCTTCAACGAGTTGCAGATTAGTACACGTGTTTTGTTGTTTCATAAGCTAATTAGTGTGCCAGTTAAGGTTATATTGTGTTACCGATGACAAGTCCTGTGTTTTTGGTTCTTCAATATGTATCAGTTGCCTTAATTAACAAGCAGATTTCTTACTTGCTGGTTTGGTTGCTATTCTCTTTAGCGAAGTCCTATAAATAAAGTGAATAATTCCTGAGTTCTGGGTACTCGATAACTTGTCCTAGGCAAGTTCTCCTTACTTTTTGGCCACTTGAAGCTTCGGAATGGTGATTTTTTTTCTTTCTGAGATCCTGGCTATGGTTGGTTTATTGATCATCTTTTGGAGCTATTCTTATTTCTTTGTCATGTGAAGCTCTAGGGCACTGATGTACTGATGTTCTTTATTCTTTGCCTGCGTTTGCTTCCCACTGCTTTCTTATTTATCCTTTTGGCTTGTGATGTTACCACTGAGAGTAACATTTTGATGTGATGTAGGGACTTAAAGTGTCAAATAAAGTGCATTCCAGAAGAAGAAGAAGAAGAAGCTGGGGGATCTAATACTTTCATTCCTATTTGATTTTCCTTGGACATACTAAAGCTTTGAAGCTTTTAAACCCCTTTTTTTACAGCTTTTAGAAATCAGACCGTAATGATATTTTGTTTTGTTAACATTTCTCTATTTGTGATATCTTGTATGCTCTTAAGTTGCATGATACACTGAACTACTCTATCTTGCTGTGTGAGTTAATGAATAAATATCCAGAAAGATGACTCATCCAAGTTACTTGACATGCCTAGTTACACTTTAACAAGAACTTTTATCTTCAGGTGTGGATTTGTTGCTGGTATGACCTAAAATTGTACAGGGTAAGTTGGTAGATAAGATGAAAGGAGAGATTGTGAAGATACTCGAGAGTCCAATGAAGCCTTGTGATGATGAATCACATGGTTTTATGGCTCTGGTTATTAATGGAGGATGATGAATGAGAACGGTCAAAGCCTCTGTCTTTGATTGCAGATTCACATGGGGTCCCCTTCGCTATGTCCTTTTCGAGTGGGCTCATCTCTTAATTCTTCTTTCAAAATGGTCCACGTTGAGATTGTAACCTCTTTTTTTTCTTTCTATTATGTTAATAATTTGCTAAAGGTATATTTCTTTAGTGTCACTAAATCGATCTTACCAACCAACACAACTACATAGACTCCACTTCTAATTTCTCCTTAAAACGACATTTAGAGTATGACAAAAAACAGCTCTTAAGGCAGCAAGAGAGATATTTGTTTTATTTTTTTTGTTCTCTCTTTCTTTTGCTTTCCATGTGACCATAAATCTAAAAGGTTTAATTAAACCACACCTGAATCTGAGCAAGGATCAATCTCCGAAGAGGAATCTCTTTGCTCTTTAGTGAAAAGGAAGCTTGTTTTTATTTTACCGTTGAGAACTAACTTTGATGTAGAATCCTTTACCTTTCTTATGGAACAAATAACAGAAGAAAAAAAGAACAAAAGAAACAGAATATTCTTACAAACAATGGTTTCCTTTTGGCACTTATTTGCATGTCCTTAGAACACAATTAATACCAGCATTTATACAGTGCATTTCATCTCCCTTCCAGAACCCAGACCTTTAGATTTTGGAATGGTGGGACAAAAATCTCCTGGTAGTATCTGCAGAAGTCAGAGATGGTTTTGCAAATCCTAAATAAGCTATTAGTATTGTCGTCATGGCAATCTTTTTTATATGAGTAAGACACCATAAGAAAGCCTAAGCTAGGCTAATCCAGTCATGTATTTACATTAACTCTTATAAACTTTTTTCCAAATCTGTTCAGATCAATGATTTGCAGGTGTGCATATTGTCACATACTTTGAGTGGAATATAGTCCTTTCTAAAATGTAGAATGCCAAAACCTCATGAAAGAACTGGAATTTCACAGAAAGTAAGCGAACCAGACAACTCTAGATGTTAACATGAGACTCTGTAATATGAACCAGCTCGTGTAGTATAATGGGCAAGCCATCTTCTAAAGAAAAAAACAGAGAAATTATAAAGAAACAAGTGGAACTCTACAAATACAGTCGTCCATAGTTACAAAATCTATTAGGTTAATGGTGATCATCTGATCTAACTATCTAAGATATGGTAAGGATCAACAAGTTGCATGAAGCATATAGCTACAACAAATATTGAAAGTAGAGTAACACTTGGATCTCAAGAACACACTAGTACCTTTTGAAGATTGCTAAGCTCAATGTAACAGAATTGAGTATGGAGGATATTCATCTTCTTCAACTGTTTGCTTGTCAGACAAAAGATTTTGACATTATTACAAAAAGATAAAAGCTTTACAGCAGAACAAGTTAGAAAAACAAAGTAAATGCACTCAGAAACAATCCAAATCTTTTCATTTTTGTGGAGAGACCACAAAAGTTTGTGAATTTGAGAGCAAAAAAAAAAAAAAAACCAATATTACTTATTTTCTTATCGCCAGCAGAGAAACAAGATGAATGTGGAAGTATCAACTTGCTAACCACAAAGAAAAAAATAATCAGAAAAACACTTTACCAAAAGAAGAATAATTGATGAAGAACAGATAATGACAATGATGTACACAAACGTTTTCTAAGCTGCGTATTCAGTTTCAAGCATTGGTTGTGTACGAGTCGTTGTAGCTGTTGGTGCTCTTGTTTCTCCAACCTGAGTCATTCTCAGAGCTTCCCCTGTCTCTCCAGCTCTCTCCATTTCCCTCATTCTCTCTTGCTTCTTGTAATTCTGACACCGCAAAATCAGAAACAGTAAAAGCCCCAACAGTAACAATCCACCTACCACCGACCCAACTATGATCCAAGTTTTGGAATTTGAATCAGAGCTCTTCTTCTTCCTACTCTCACTCGTTGGAGGAGCTGGACTTGGAGCAGAAGCTACAGATTTCACCACAACTGAGAAATGCCCTGGATGCTCAGTCTCGCATGTGTTTCCAGGTTGAGTCGATTCACTGAAACTCGGTTTACCTTGTGAATCGAATCTAACACACTTAGCACTAGACCCTTGTGGGAGAGGTTCCAGATCAGAGAAGTTGATTTTGATAGAACCATTAGATACCCTTAAATCCAGTGATGGCAAATTAGTGGCTGAGAGATTCTTGGCATCGTAAACGAGGAGACCCAACACAGGAGCGACAAAATCATAACCAGACAAAGGGTAATACAAGTGAGAGAAATTAGCTAGGTTTTGATAAACCAAAACAAGCCTTGTCACATACGGCTTCACAATTACGCCACTCGGAATTGTGAACTCTTTAAACGGAGTAACACCTCGTTTTCTAAAGCTTCCACTTCTAAGTCTCATGGCTGCGAGTTTAATTCCAGTCAAATTCGAAGGAACAGTAGCTTCATAGAGAATGCCGGTACGAGGACGAACAAAAGCTCTAAAAGAGTAATCTTGTAGAAGAGCATCGAGAGAAGACGCATTGGGTGAAGACTGAGCAGAGACAGAAAAGCAGAGAGATATAAACAGAAACACCTGAAGGCGACAGAGAAACCCCATTGTTAGGTAGATTTCTTCGCCACTGGAGCTAAAAAAATCCCCAGGGCGCGTCAAACCTGTAAGACTCAGTAACAAAAAGTCGCCGTCACGTCTGAGTGTGAAGAGGTCAAAGAAAGGGCAAAAAGGAGAAAACTTGTGTACATGAGAAGAAATCAAGGAATGAGGGTTTGAAGCAATGACAATGGAGAAGAGGAAGAGAGAGAATTAATGGTCGCCGGTGGAAAAAAGAGAGAGAAAGAGAAGGACAAAAAGGAGAAGAAGAGTGTTGTCGTCAGTCCCATTTGTTCACAAAAATTATACAGCCTGTTCATCTTTTTTTTTTTTTCTCTTTTCACATAAAATTATTATTGTTATTTTTTTAACTTTCCTTTTGGACCAATCATATCGTTACATTGCGGCATTCAATTTCGCCGTAACAGTTGTCCTTCTACCTTATTATCTGTATCTTTCTCTCTTATATCTTTTTCTATATACGTCTGTATAAATCTACACTATTTATACAACACTCTACTTTAACCCAAAAAACAGGCCCAATATGTTCTATTTTCATGGATATATGGGCTTAAACATTTTAGTCCTTGGCCCATTATAAACTCTTTACTACTATACCGGTCTTGTGATTTAATAGCATAGTGAAATGTATCTCTTCAATTTGGTTTTTGTTCGGCTTAACTCAAATTTCAAAGCTTGTTGATTCAGATTCAGTCACACAAAAAAAGTCTGTGAAGAAAAAACTAAATTAGTGATTGCAGAAATACAACAATAATGTAAAATATAAATTCCAGTATAGATTCAATTTATTTTAGGAGAAAACGGTAATAAAAAAATTCCGAATTGAGAGAGAAAATCCAAACTACTTCAAAAGTTATATATAAATTGGCAAATTTGTAGTTCAATAGTAATTTCGTTAATTTAGTGTACGTTTTATTAACTTTTTTATCGTTTTGATATTTGACCAAAAAAAACTAATTTTATCGATTTTTTTTTATAACAATTAGATGGATATAAAACTCATCACTAAAATTCATTTTAAGGTATAATTGTCTACTAGAGAAGAAGAATCAATTTGGTCCAAATAAGTTAAAATTAGTTTGGGGTTATTGGTCACCCTTTGATAAAACTAAACAAATTTGATCAAATTTTGGTTCAAATAACATTTAGGTTTACATGGTTATTCCGGTTTGATTGTTTCGGATAACTATTATCTTTTCCTTTACATTTTGACTTTTTGCATTCCCCATGTTACATACCGCATGATCTAGAACATTCGAATTAATTAACAACACCGACCGAAACTTGAATTTTCCTTCTTATGGGGCTTAACATTCTTAACTTGAGCCCAAAGTAAAAGCCCATTATAAAATCGAACCACGTCATATACTAACATTTCTCTTTTATAAACCTTATATTTTGTCAGTTCTTTAACTCAAAACTATCCATACATACCAAACACATCACCCTCTGTAGTCTGTGCGAATCTCTATACGACTCTTTGAGAGCTTCTCTCTGTTTCTCCGCTGGTAAGCTTTCGTTTTCTCTCTCGTACTTGTCAGATCTATTCCTTTGATCTTTGATTTTCACACCGAAGTGTGGATCTGAATCCAGCTATGGGTACCTCCGGCAACGTTAACTGGAAACTTGAAGACCATCCAAAGCTTCCCAAAGGTAAAACGATCGGCTTGATTGTTCTCGATGGATGGGGTGAATCTGATCCTGATCAATACAATTGCATCTATAAAGCTCCAACTCCTACCATGGATTCCCTTAAAAACGTATGTTTCAGTTTTTTTTTTTTTTGAAAAAATGCTTCAATATTTTTTTCCCGCAAATTTCTCAATAATATTGCTAGATTCCGATTTCGGGAATTTCAACGGTTTGATCTCCACAGGGAAAACCTGACACATGGAGGCTGATTAAAGCCCACGGTACTGCCGTTGGTCTTCCTAGCGAAGATGATATGGGAAACAGTGAAGTTGGCCACAATGCTCTTGGAGCCGGTCGAATTTACGCTCAAGGTGCTAAGCTTGTTGATCTAGCTCTTGAGTCAGGGAAAATCTTTGAAGATGACGGTTTCAAATACATTTCTCAATCTTTCGAGAAAGGTACCGTGCATCTCATTGGTCTTCTTAGCGACGGTGGTGTCCACTCTCGCCTCGATCAATTGCAGGTGCCCAATTCTCATTTTTTTACACCTCTCTACACTACAGCTTGAAATGTTGGTGTTTGTTAATTTTATTGAATTCTGTTTTGTCTGCACAGTTGTTGTTAAAGGGTTTCGCAGAGCGTGGTGCTAAGAGAATCCGCGTTCATATTCTTACTGATGGTCGTGATGTTTTGGACGGCTCCAGTGTTGGATTTGTTGAAACTCTTGAAGCTGACCTCGCTAATTTACGTTCCAAAGGTGTTGATGCTCAGGTTGCATCTGGTGGAGGTCGCATGTATGTCACAATGGACCGTTATGAGGTGTGAGTTCACTTTCATTATGATAAAATGACATATTTTTGAGATCTTTTTCGAATTGGGAAATGGATTAGGCTTAACTTCAAGTATCTCTTGTTGCTATAATGGAGTTCTGTTTTCCTCACTTGCAGAATGATTGGACTGTTGTGAAACGAGGGTGGGATGCTCAAGTACTTGGGGAAGCTCCCCACAAATTCAAAAGCGCTCTTGAAGCAGTTAAGACACTGAGGGCCGAACCTGGTGCCAATGACCAGTATTTGCCTCCTTTTGTCATTGTTGATGATAGCGGAAAGGCTGTGGGTCCAATTGTTGACGGTGACGCAGTTGTCACATTCAATTTCCGTGCAGACCGAATGGTCATGTATGCAAAGGCGCTTGAATATAAAGATTTCGATAAGTTTGATCGTGTACGAGTTCCAAAGATACGTTATGCAGGAATGCTCGAATATGATGGAGAGCTTAAGCTTCCTAGCCATTATCTTGTTTCTCCACCATTGATTGATAGAACTTCTGGTGAATATCTGGCACACAATGGCATCCGTACTTTTGCTTGCAGGTGAACTTTGACTCTCTCAAATCTTTATCTCTTCTCTCTTTCCATTTATGTATCGTCTTCTATGTACTTTTAGTTCGAATTTTTTTGAGATCTTTTCTGTTAGATCTGTTTGGTTTAACTGGAAATGAAAATGTGATTTAGGTAACCGCATCTTCTTTTCTTGCTCGTTAGAGGTCTAGTTTATGCTTGGAGTTTCATGCTTAGTTAAACTAGTGAATTGTCGAAGCTGTCTTTTTCTTGATGAGATTGTAATACACTCAGCTTTTGACTCATGCACAATTCATACTACTGAAACAGTGAGACTGTTAAGTTTGGGCATGTTACCTTCTTCTGGAATGGAAACCGCTCTGGATATTTCAACGAAAAGTTAGAACAGTACGTTGAGATTCCAAGTGATAGTGGAATATCATTCAATGTCCAGCCAAAGATGAAAGCGCTTGAAATTGCTGAGAAAGCAAGGGATGCTATCCTTAGTGGCAAGTTTGACCAGGTAAGTTGTATTCTCTTATCATATTGTATCAACCCATTACAACTGTTGGCTTCTGAATTTTGGTGTGAATGAACTGTCAGGTACGTGTTAACCTTCCAAATGGAGACATGGTGGGACATACTGGTGATATTGAAGCAACTGTTGTTGCCTGTGAAGCTGCTGATCTTGCAGTGAAGGTATGGTTTCAATTAAATTTATGACATGTGAATCTTATAAACCTTTCTTAGCAGCAACTACTCACTAAGTGTTGGTATCGGGTTTGCAGACAATCCTTGATGCTATAAATCAGGTGGGAGGGATATATGTTGTGACTGCAGATCATGGAAATGCTGAGGACATGGTTAAAAGGGACAAATCTGGCAAGCCTGCTCTCGATAAGGAAGGGAAACTTCAGATTCTTACCTCCCACACCCTAAAACCAGTAAGTTCTACCAATACCAATGCAATTTGTGTTATGACTAGAATGTGGAAGTTGCAACTGAGCATAGATTAAGCATGAGAGGACTCTTACCAGAAATGGTTATTGAATCTTATGTGATATTTGGATATGGTGCGTGTGTAGGTGCCAATTGCCATAGGAGGTCCTGGCTTGTCAGCAGGAGTTAAGTTCAGACAGGATATCGACACACCTGGCCTGGCTAATGTAGCCGCAACAGTGATGAACCTCCATGGATTTGTGGCCCCGAGCGACTACGAGCCCAGTCTGATTGAAGTAGTTGACAAGTAATGACTCAGCTTGTTGTTGTTGGTTCATTTTAAAAGTTTCACATGAGCCTCTCTGGACTCTGATTCTCTTATAAGTTGCTTTTTTCACGCTCTCAGAAATAAGGGTCGTGATTTTTGGGGAGCCTGTTTGGTTTTTACTCGCCGGCCCTCTCACGATGTTGTTTACATTATAGACTATACTTGACTTTCTGTTTCGCCAAAACATAACGAGAATTTAAAAGGCTTTATAAGGAAAAAGGCTTACTTTTTAACAAACTTTTACTGCAGTGCCAGTGCTGGCACTGATTTTATAATGAACTTTTTAGTCCGTTTTAAATTTTCCTTAAATTTTTTAAAAATCTACGTGAGCTATTTAATTATGCCCAATTTCTAAATTGACTATTAAGTCCATTAGTTAACTGTTAAAACCGTGTGATGAAGCTTGTTTTCATGCCATGTGTACAATGATGTAGCTTAATCTCGTTTGACGTGGTAGTATATGCCAATCGACATTGTTTGTGCTTTGTCCTAAACCAAAAAAAACTTAAGGAAACAATGACGTTTCTTATGCTCAGAATCAAAAATCGGAATTGCGATTGATTTGGGGCAAAATTCTAGGGTTTGTTCATTCTGTTGTATAGAGAGTTTATAGTTTTTGAGCTTGAATCTTAAAGAACTTACTTAAAACCTTCGATTTCGAGAGAGTACTATAGTCGAGATTGTCTGTGTTGAAGAGTTTCGAAATCGAAACTTCAAATTGGAGGAGAAGTTCGAACGAGTTTCAGAGACAATGACGTATGTTTGTGAATTTCGAATTAGATTTGTTTGGTTCAGCAAGAAAACTGAGACTTAACACTAAGTGTTATCGTTATTGTTACAATGTTGTAATTGGTGTGAAGGTTAGTATCAATTACAGTGTGTATTGGGTGAAATCGAGGGTTGGGGATTTGGACTATGTTGGTGGTGACATGCGGATTGTAGAATGTATAGCAGAGGATAACTTTAATATTCTCGAACATGTTATTGTTCGTGAATTGATAGATGGGTATAATGTATGGTACAAGATGCCTGAAGAAGATTTCAAAGAAAGGAAACAGTTGTTTAAAGCTGATCCTGATTCTGTGAAAAGAATGGTTGAAGCTTGGAATTGAGTCGTGAAGTATATGCTTATCTTGTGAGCTTGGTTGAATATCCACAAGATATGTACAAAGATGAAAGTGAAGAAGATACAAGAGTTGACATAACTGATGAATGTGTGGACTCTTCTGATGAAGATTTTGACTACCACAACACACCACCAAACTCGAAGAGTGAAGGTGATGATGATGACATTGATGTTGTTAGATGCAAACGAGGGAGTGGTTTACTGGTGTTAAGACATGTTTTCGATAACTTAGACGAGTTTAAAGAGGCGTTAGTGGATTATGTTTTGAAGACAAAGTACAATATAGAACTCTGCAGATATAGGAAAGATCACTCGGGTGCTAAGTGCACTGATTCTAGATGTAGCTGATGCAAAATTTTGTTCATATGAAGAACCATTTAAGAAGTGGATGGTTAAGTGATTTGATGATCAACACATCTCTCATGTTAGTGGGTACAACAAGATTATTCTCCTGTCATTGCAAAGATTTTTTTGGATGATATAAGATCTGATCCTGAGATGAAACCGAAGGCATTGCAAGAGCAACTAAGGTTGAGGTATGGGGTGATGACAACGAATCACAAATGCAGAAAAGCAAAGGATCATGCATTGAAGATTATACAAAAATAACATGAAGAACAATTCTTTCGGTTGAGAGACTACCAGACATAACTCTTACGGTAAGTGGTTGTACATTTATTGTGCTGTTTTTGAGGTTTAATTTTGTTGTTTAATGACTGTTGCTTATTGTTTTTTGTTTTGTAGCTCAAATGAAGGATCAACTGTTGTTTTAGACACGTTTAATGAAGATGGCTCGCAATTTTTTAGGCGATTCTATGTATGTTTTGCGTCTGTAAGGATGATGTAGACCACTTGGTGTCGTCCTATCTTCATATTAGATGGCTGCTTCTTGAAGTGCACTCTCAAGGGACAACTACTAGCAGCTGTAGTAAGAGATGCAAACAATGGGATGTTTCCAATTGCTTGGGCTGTGGTAGATGTCGAGAACGAAGAAAACTGCCGGTGGTTTAATCGCCTTCTCAAATTTGATTTAAAGTTAAGAGATGGAGGTGGATTGACTATTATCCCTGACAGATAAAAAGGTAAGACTTAGAATGTGCCACTTAGATTGTAAAACTCAGATTTTAATATTCAAATTTTGACATTAGGTATTGATTGTGTTGTTTTGTAGGGACTCTTAAATGTTGTAGGCACCTCACATTTATTCTAATTTGAAGAAGTTATTTCCTTATCAATACGAAATGAAGAGGTTGTTTTGGAGGTTGGCAGAGAGTTAAACGCAGCCTGAGTACGAGACAAACTTTTAGGCGATAAAGACATGCGATATGAGGCTTTACGATGCATTATTGGAGAGGTATCCGAAGAATGCTAGTACTCTCTTGAAATCAAAGTTTTTAAGAAAGTTCATTGAGATTCAAGCGCAAAAACTGCAAACTCTCTATGACAGAATGAAGAACAAACCCTAGAATTTTGCCTCAAATCAATCGCGATTCCAGTTTTTGATTCTGAGCAACATAAAAAACATCGTCGTTTTTTTAAGTTTTTTCTTGATTTAGGACAAAGCACAAACGACGTCGTTTGGCATATACTGCCACTTGGGATTAAGCCACATCACCGTTTTTTTAATCATACGGTTTTAATAGTTGATTGACGGACTTAACAGTCAATTTAGAAATTGGCCATAATTAAATAGTTCATGTAGATTTTAAAAAAATTAAAGTAACGAATTGAGATTTACGACGGACTAAAAAGTTATTACGAAATCGACACTGTGGTAAAAGTTCGTGAAGAAATAGTCGGTTTTCCCAGTTTGATAATAACTAAAAAAAAGCCAAAATCGATAAGATCTAACGGCTAGGAAGTAGCCTCGGACCATCAACGATGGAAAACAATTCTCTCAAAAAGTCAACATAATCAACGATTCATAAGCTTTTATGTTCCAAGTTTGTCTGATCCAACGGGTATGCAACAGCAAGGCCTACAATGCTACTGTTTACATTAGATTATTCATCCGTCCCCACTAGAGAGATGACGACAGCGACTCTGTGACTCTATTCCTCGAGACGATATAAGGGCAAACAATTGCTCGTTTCAAAGCTCGCGCCTCTTCACCACAGAGAACAAAAAGTATCGTACTCTTGCTTCGCCTCTTATCTCCGTGAGACAAGGCGGAGTCTAGCTCTAGAAATTTTGTTCGTTCATCTCGTCTTCCAGATAAGACTTGTTTCTTTTAGATCTGTAATGTTTTGTAATCTCGTTTTAGTTCGTTTCATTCTTACTCTTCGATCTGTAAGGTTTTTGAACTGTTTGGACTTATAGATCTGATTGACGATGATATTTGCTTGTCTGTATTCCGATCGGAATATATGCAGCTCCGGGTCGAATCTTTGATGTATCCGTTTTATCAGACTGAACCGGATTCTAAACCGAACATTTAAGCCCGTCTCAAATAGAGAGCTGAGCTGCGATCTGTGATACTCGGCTTCTTTTCTCCGGCAAGATGAAGCTGAAAGTTGTGTATCGTAAGGTCTCTGATTATATCCGCTACGATCTCAAAGAAATTGTCTTACCCTCATCACTTCCTGATCCTCCTCACGTCGTTAAACGCCGCAAATTGACTTGGCACGAGCGATTTCTCGTGAGTTTCAGTCACTCTCCTTTCCTCTTTTCGTTTTAAATTTCCGGTAGTTTTCTACTTGTATGTTTGGGTATTCAAAGTTTTCTTCTAGGGATTAACAAGTTCGCATTTTTGTAGTGAGCTTTAATATTCTTGAGCTCTATTTGGTTTTCTCTCTGATTTAGACTGAATGAATCCTTCACTGTAAGTATTCGAATTTGAGATGATTTACCATAATCTGGAAGCGTGGGATTTCATATGTATATTGTAAAATATCTGTAAAACAAATGTGAGCCTTCGATGATTGTGTGTCATGAGTAGAAGAGGTCTTTAGCTCCGAGATTTTAACACTTCTCACTTATTTCAGAGTAATCAGTGCTTGCTCCTCTAAGTTAAATTGATCTGTTGCTAACCACACTAGGTGAAATATTATGGTTGTGATTAGGTGTTGAAGGAAGCTTCAAGGCTTTATGGTGCAAGCTGGGTGAGAGATATAGGTCCTGAACTTCGTCCAAATGATTACAAGAAGCATGGAGATGTTGAACCTAAAACACAAGCAGAAGAGACAGAGAAAGAGCCCTCTGTTTTAGAAGATCTTGGTAAGAACTGCTGTTAAAAGATTGCCTACTTTAACTGTATATGACTTGTACTCAAAAGAAAATTATTGAAGTTGGCAATGGCGGTCATTCCTAATTGTATTCTGGTTAGCACATCTTCCTGTAATTCTTACTCTATTAGTAATGCGTTTAACATATTACAAGTATTGTGCTGCTGAATAGTGAATACTTTTCCTTTGGTGTCACCGGATGTTTGCTAATTATATTGAGAAGTGCTTTTCCCATCTAAAAGTTTATGCCACACAATTAGTTTATTGATTTCATGTATAATCCGTCTGTCTATTTTTTTAATTAATGATGGCTTGTCTGTCATTCTTTTGCTGTTGCACTTTTATACAGCGGTAGCTGCAAGAGGTGGCATGGAGACATTAAGGCCTGCTTTACATCGCGTGTACATGACACGAGCTTCTCAGTATAAAGATGCTCTAACAAGCTTTATAAAAGGTTACCATGAGGGCTTGCAGCAAGTTATGCAGAATAAAGAAGAGTCTAATTCCCCTGCAGATGGATCTGACAACTCTAAAAAGACTACCTGAACTTTAAGTCTGTTAGCTCCTAAAGCAGGATTTTGTATGTGACTGCGAGTGTGTACTCGCTAGATTTTGACTCCTTTGATATTCCAAGTGATAGTGGAATATCATTCAATGTCCACCCAAAGATGAAAGCGCTGGAAATTGCCGAGAAAGCAAGGGATGCTATCCTTAGTGGCAAGTTTGACCAGGTAAGATGTATTCTCTTATCATATTGTGTCAACCCATTACAACAGTCGGCTTCTGAGTTTCGGTGTGAATGAACTGTCAGGTACGTGTTAACCTTCCAAATGGAGACATGGTGGGACATACTGGTGATATTAGCAACTGTTGTTGCTTGTGAAGCTGCTGATCTTGCCGTGAAGGTATGGTTTCAATTAAATTTATGACATGGAAATCTTAGAAACCTTTCTTAGTAGCAAATACTCACTAAGTATTGGCATCCGGTTTGCAGACAATCCTTGATGCTATAAATCAGGTGGGAGAGATATATGTTGTGACTGCAGATCATGGAAAGGCCGATGACATGGTTAAAAGAGACAAATCTGGCAAGCCTGCTCTCGGTAAGGAAGCGAACCTTCAGATTCTTACCTCTCACACCCTGAAACCAGTAAGTTCTAGCAATACTAATACAATTTGAGTTATTACTAGAATGTAGGAATTGTAACTGAGCAAAGATCAAGCATGAGAGGATTTATAAACAAAAGTGGTTTATTGTATCTTATGTTGTGATATTTGGACATGGTGTGTGTAGGTGCCAATTGCCATAGGAGGTCCTGGCTTGTCAGCAGGAGTTAAGTTCAGACAGGGTGCTAATGTAGCTGCAACAGTGATGAACCTCCATGGATTTGTGGCCCGAGCGACTATGAGCCCAGTCTCCTTGAAGTAGTTGACAAGTAATGACTCAGCTTGTTGTTGGTTCCTTTTAAAAGTTTCACATGAGGCCTCTCTGGACTCTGATTCTCTTATAAGTTGCTTTTTCACGCTCTCAAAAATAAGGGTCGTGATTTTTAGGGAGCCATACTTGCTTGGTTTTTACTCGCCGGCCCTCTCACGATGTTGTTTGCATTATAGAGACTATATCTGACTTTCTATTTCGCCAAAACACAACGTGATATAAAAAGGCTTTTAGAATAATCAAATGAATTACACAAATACAACTTTAACATGTGATTTGTGGCTTTATGTAAACTTAAAAAGGTATTCGACTGCAAAGACACTTTCAAAACATTCGGACACCATAGGAGAATATTTTGACTAAGTTTAAGAAAACCTCTTATATAGAGAAAAATATCTTATGTAATTAAGATGTTTGCGTTGAGAGATATCACTCTAAACAATTTAATACTAAGATCAAATTATAAATAGAAAGATATCACTATAAATAATACTAAGACAAAACTAGAAGTAGCTACAAATTGTGCAGATATATTGCATATAATAAACAATGCAAATGAAGTAAGCTTTTATCACCTAAAAGATTTTGCAAAACTGAAAGTTTATTTAGATGTTTTTCTCTTGATAGTATTTCTATGTCATTGAAAGTTGATTTTGTTGTCCTTAATATTAGAAGACTCGCTTATAATTATAGTTTTCGCAAAAATATTATCGAACCAAACAATCGAACCAAAAAATCACAAAATCAAACAACTATATGATGCAATTAAAGTTTTATTGGGCATCAGAAAGCTTCATTTAACAACAGACAATAAAAGCCCCAATTTTGAAAAAACCGTAAATCTAACCAAAAAATCACAAAATCGAGCGACTATGATGCAATTAGGAACCTATTCGGCGTCAGAAAGCTTCGATTAACCACATAAATTAAAAGTCCTAATTTTGAAAAAACTCTAATTTTTACAAACCCTAAATCGGACCAAAAAATCACAAAATCAAAAAACGAAAATCAATTCAAGATAAGGAGAATAAGTCGGAAACAAAGTAGTAAAACAGAAAACAAAAAATCGAAAACAAAAAAACCGAAAACCAAATGAATCAGAGGAAGGATGAGATTACCTGAACGAGTTGATGGCTTGATTGATGCTAGCTTGTACGTGAACGAACGAGATGAAAGATCGAAAAAAAAATAAGAGAAAGAGTGAAGAAATCGAAGATCGAAGGTTCGGAGAGAAAGAGGCGAGACAGAGAGGAGTTCGGCTGCGAGAGAAAGAGAAGACAGAAATGAGAAGAAAACCCTAAAATTTTTAATTTATACGTGGTTTAATGTCCGGTTTACGTAAACCGAGATAAAACTGAAAACCAAACCGAATTACCCGAAAACGAAATCAATTTTAAAATTGGCCGATCGGTTATCTTGCTCAAATCAATTCAAGTCGGCTCATCAATTTTTTGGTTCGGACCAGTTCGGTTTGTTCGGTCCGAACCGAAATCCCTCCCTAGAAAATACCATTCAACACATCACTTTTTATTTTAAAACTAATTTTGCAAATTGATTCGGTATGGTAAGACAACATAATATCAACGCGACCTTTCAAGCCGTCCATTATATATTTATATGCCCCAGCGAAGCCAAACGATGCTTCAGATTCGTAACGGCCCAAAAGCAATAAGATCTAACGGCTAAGAAGCAGCATTTGACCATCAACGAAAGGAAAAAAGTAAAGATAATCAACGGTTAATAAGCTATTATTCTCCACATTTGTATGATCCAACGGATATGTAACAGCGAGGCTTAAAATGCTACTGTTTACATTAGATTATTCACCCGTCCCCACTAGCGAAATGACGACAGTGACTCTGTGACCCTATTTTTCGAGACGATATAAAGGCAAACAATTGCTCTTTTCAAAGCTCGCCTCTTCACCACAGAGAAAAAAAAGTATCGTACTCTTGCTTCGCCTCTTATCCCCGTGAGAAATAGGCGGAGTCTAGATCCAGATATTTCGCTCGTTCATCTCGTCTCCTAGGTATGACTTGTTTCTTTCAGATCTGTGATGTTTTGTAATCTCACGTTTTAGTTCTTATCATTCTTATCCTGGATTCTTGGATTTGTGTTTCATTTCTTAGATCTGTTACGTTTGTAAGCTGTTTCGACTTATAGATCCGCTTGAATTTAATCCGATCGGAGTGTATACAACTCTAGGTCATTCTTTGATGTCTCGATTTTATAGATCTGTAAATTTTTGTGTGTGTTTTTTTGATCTGCTGATCCCGAAATTCTCTAAATGATTTAGATCTGCGGCCTCTAGTTTATAATGTAGTGGATCTGACGTTATGGTTCCTTTGACGAAATACTGTTGTTGTTGTGAAACCAGAAGAAGTTGATTTCAATTAGTTTACCAGATCTCATATGCCACTGTAGATTTTGGTCCGTTGTATAAACTTGCTCTTTCCAATCTGTTTTTTTTTTCTTTTTTTTTTTCTGCAGTCAATGAAATTAGAAGTAGTAATAGTTTTCATATTTCGCTCTTTAAAGTGTATCTGAACTTCGAATAATACGTGTTTTACATCCAAAATTTTTAATTGTTCGCTTTTTACCTCTAACGTTGGGTTGGTTTGCTGACGAAAACTGTTTCTTATTTGTCCTCAGTGTTGCTTGAATTTTAAAGCTCTATATTTAGAGAATTCTATTTGTGCGTTCTGTGTATTCTGCGTTTAATATTTTTTTGTTGAAAAACCTATCTATTTTACTTTGCTTTGGTTGGTTTTCAGCATGATTCCCATGTCTGTTTTCATTAATGGTTTGTAATTTTGCAGATTTCAAAATGGTTGATCAAGTTCAGCACCCTACTATTGCGCAGAAAGCTGCTGGACAGTTCATGCGTTCAAGTCTCTCCAGGGACATCCAAGTGGGTTACCAGAGGCCTTCGATGCATCAAAGACATGCAACCTATGGAAACTACTCCAATGCTGCATTTCAGTTTCCTGTCACATCCCGATTGATGACAACAACTGCTTCTCCAGTGTTTGTCCAAGCTCCAGGAGAGAAAGGGTTAACCAACTTTGCCATTGATTTTCTGATGGGTGGTGTTTCTGCTGCTGTCTCCAAAACTGCTGCTGCTCCTATTGAGCGTATTAAGCTTTTGATTCAGAACCAGGATGAGATGATTAAAGCTGGCAGGCTTTCTGAACCCTACAAGGGTATCGGTGACTGTTTTGGCAGGACAATAAAGGATGAAGGTTTTGGTTCTCTATGGAGAGGAAACACCGCCAATGTCATCCGTTACTTCCCCACTCAGGTAAATTGACTTTCACCCTCTTTGTTTTTTCGTAATAGCTTTTGAATTTACATAATTGTTTGCCAATCTCCTTTTTTTGTGTCCATTGTAGGCCTTGAACTTTGCTTTCAAAGATTACTTCAAAAGGCTTTTCAACCAGAAGAAAGACAGAGATGGTTACTGGAAGTGGTTTGCTGGTAACTTGGCATCTGGAGGATGTGCTGGTGCCTCTTCCCTTCTGTTTGTGTACTCGCTTGACTTTGCCCGTACTCGTCTAGCCAATGATGCCAAGGCTGCAAAGAAAGGTGGTGGCAGACAATTTGATGGTCTTGTCGATGTCTACAGAAAGACACTCAAGTCTGATGGTATTGCTGGTCTTTACCGTGGATTCAACATCTCTTGTGTTGGTATCATTGTTTACCGTGGTCTGTACTTTGGACTTTACGACTCTGTGAAGCCTCTTCTCCCTGGAAACCTACAGGTTAGTCAAGTTGCCCTTCTCTAATACTAATGATCTATACATATCGCTGGTTGGTTTTTGACATGTTGTGGTTGTTCCCTTTTGGGTAATTTCAGGACAGTTTCTTTGCTAGCTTTGCCCTTGGATGGGTCATCACCAATGGTGCTGGTCTTGCTTCCTACCCAATTGACACAGTCCGTAGAAGAATGATGATGACGTCTGGTGAAGCTGTCAAGTACAAGAGTTCCATGGACGCTTTCTCCCAGATCCTCAAAAACGAAGGAGCCAAGTCACTCTTCAAGGGAGCTGGTGCCAACATTCTTCGTGCTGTTGCAGGTGCTGGTGTGCTTTCTGGTTACGACAAATTGCAGTTACTTATCTTCGGTAAGAAGTTCGGAGGTGGAGGTTCCTAGGCTCTTTCTCCTTTTATCGGATTTTAATTGCGGTTTAAGACTTGCAACAAACTCAGATGTTGATGAAATTTTTATGTTTGAGACTTAGGGAGGCAGGTGCCCTACAAAGTTTATAACTTTTTTTTTTCTTATGGAATAATTTTATCTTGAGAGAGAGAGATGTTAGACTCTTTGATTTAAAAAGAATTTTGGATACATTGATTTTTGATTTTCTTATTCCTATCTTATTACTGCAATGGTTCTTGTTTCACAAATTGACCTGCAATTTCTCATTTCGGTTAAATACGAGTAGTTTATATTGATCCGATCTTGTGCAATATGCATAGTGGTAAGGTAGAGAAGCAATTACACTAAACTGGAATGACCAATTACAGGAGTAGTTCTTCAGTTCTTTGTCCAAAGCAATTTCATTCCTCATCTTTTTAGACGTACAAAAATGGAGCTAATGAGACTAGTATAGGCAGCAATCTTCCTTTTGAGCATACTCAGCTTCTGCATCATCAAGCTCTAATTCTTGTTGCAGAAATGAAAGTTGCATAACAATTTGGAATAATTATGAACATTGGTATAAATCAAAGGAATCAAGTAAAGCTCCAATAAGAACACACCAAATAGCGATTTGAGTTGACTACAGGTATTTCCGGAAGCTCTGTATAGTATTAGTGGTTATAAATAATCTAGAGATGTTCCATGGACTGTGTCCGTTTGCCATTTGTTTGCTGCTGTTGGATGGATTTTACACCGACAAAGATTACTCATGTGGAATCAGCATATCATATGTTTGGTGAAACAAAATGGAGTAAAAGTAGTGGTGACAAAGTAGGGTTCAAAGGTAGTTAGTGTACAGAGATTAGATAGAAAATTGGAGTGGAGCGGAGGTTGTAATAGAGACCTCAACAAGTAAAGTGAAAGTGTGTTATTTCTGTGTAGTCCCCAAGAGACTATAATTGAGTTTTTATGGAGCTCCGTGCCTCACAAATCCTTCTCTTTGCTTTTTTTCTCACGTGCTCTTAATCATAATATCACCCAAATAAAGCATAAATCTTTACCTTTTTTTATATGTTTGGAGTCAAGATTACGAAATTGAAAAGATTATTATGGTTTTAAATTTCGGATTTCACAGAAAAGGAAAGTGTTCAAAGCTTATCGTGTTGGAGGTGGATTTCCGATCTTCTTTCGACCCACGAAAATAGAATCGACTTTCGGCCTATTAAAGATTGAGAGAAGACAATGGTTTTAACATGTCTCGGTTCATCATACCACGGACCTCAACTCTCAAACCTCGGACCTACATTAGGATCTCGGTCTATCAAGAATACTCAGCTCATATTTCCTGCGGATCTTATCAAACAAAAAAAAAAAAAATTTGTATCCGAGAAATAGAATATTTCCGAAAATTTAGGGAAATGTTTTTTTGTCAAATCTCATTAAAAAAAAGGAAATTGTACATTATGACTAAACATTCATATAGTTTCCTCTATTGCTCTATGTAGATAACCTCCAAAAAAGAAAGTGACTACGCATTCATATAATTGCTATACAAGCAATTCCACTTTCATCTTACTTTCTTCTCCTTGCAACCTTAATTCACTAAAGGTTCTCAAATTCCGAGTCGTTTTCATCGTCAAGGTCATAATGAGTTTTATATCGGAAAGCCCTCAATCTGCCTCGTCTTCCTCTTCTTCTGCTCCTATCTTCTCCAACTCCATTGCCACTCGGTCTGTTCTCTCTCTCTTTTGTCCTAAACATGTCAAAGTTTGTACCTTTTATGCAATATCACTGAGATTATTACTTGCCGGGTTTATAAAGTATCCGTTTTTACCATATGAATTTTGCAGCATATTCTCTGACGTTGCGGGAGACATCACAATTGTTGTTGATGGAGAGCCATTTTTACTCCACAAGGTTAGTGATCTGTCTTTTTTTACACACGCAAAGTGCTCGACGATATTCAGTTTATGGAGTTTGAAAGAATTTTGCAGTTTCCATTGGTGGCTCGGTGTGGAAAGATCAGAAAAATTGTGGCAGAGATGAAGGAATCATCTCCAAAACTCTCTCATACAGAGCTTCAGGACTTCCCAGGTGGGTCTAAGACGTTTGAGCTCGCCATGAAGTTCTGCTATGGCATTAACTTCGAGATCACTATCTCCAATTTGGCTGCTCTCCGCTGTGCAGCCGGTTATCTTGAGATGACAGAGGAGTTTAAAGAAGAGAATTTGATCGCCCGGACCGAGACTTACCTCGAGCAGGTAGTGTTTCGCAGTCTTGAGAAGTCTGTGGAAGTCCTCTGTTCCTGCGAGACACTTAACCCTCAAGATGTTGTTGAAAGTGCCAACATTCCTGAAAGGTGCGTGGAGGCTATCGCTATAAATGCTTGCAGAGAGCAGTTAGTGTTGGGACTATCACAGCTGAACCGTGGCAACGAGTCAGCGGAACACAAGCGAGGAGATAGTCAAGTGTGGTGGATCGAGGACCTCTCTGCTCTGAGGATTGATTATTATGCACGAGTTGTCTCAGCGATGGCGAGAGCAGGCTTGCGGTCAGAGACTATCATCACGTCTCTGATGCATTACGCTCAAGAATCTTTGAAGGGTATTCGAAACTGCAAGGAGCGGACCAAGCTTGATTCGGGTACAATTGAGAACGAGCAGAGGAATGTCGTTGAAGCCATTGTTAGTCTTTTTCCGAATGATAAAGTCCCTGTAAGTTTCCTCTTTGGAATGTTGAGGGTTGGGATTACCGTAGACGTAGCCACATCTTGCAGGCTCGACCTTGAGCGGAGAATCGTTCAGCAGCTAGAAACAGTTTCTCTCGATGATCTCCTCATACCTGTCGTCCGAAATGGAGATTCCATGTATGATGTGGACACTGTCCATAGGATACTCGTCTGCTTTCTGAAAAAAATGGAAGAAGAAGAACAATACGATAAAGGTGAGTGCTGTTACGAAAACGAGACGGAGAATCTCGCTGCGTCTACGCGCCATAGTTCATTACTGAAAGTAGGTCGGATTATGGATGCCTACTTGGCAGAGATCGCACTAGACCCGTGTCTGAGTCTGCAAAAGTTCATGGCTTTGATAGAGATATTACCCAATTACGCACGCGTTATGGATGATGGACTATACAGAGCCGTCGATATGTTTCTAAAGGTACAGTTTTCTTCTACCCTTTATTATGAAAGTTGTGTTTCTGTTTCTGCAACTTTTTTGTATTGATCGAGCGTGAATGTCTTTGTGATGATCGTTAGGGACATCCGTTGTTGAACGAACAAGAATGCAAGAGTCTCTGCAAATTCATAGACACTCAGAAACTTTCACAAGAAGCATGCAATCATGTGGCTCAAAACGATCGGCTACCGGTGCAGATGATGGTTCGAGTCCTTTACTCTGAGCAGCTGCGTATGAAGAATGATATGTCAGGAGAGTCAGGGGAAGGACTGTTGCTGTCATCTCAGATACTTAGTAGTGGGACTCCAAGCGGAGCTGTATCTCCGAGAGATACTTATGCATCGCTGAGGAGGGAGAACAAAGAGCTGAAGCTGGAGATCTCAAGGGTGAGAGTGAGGCTAAGCGAATTAGAGAAGGAGCAGATTTTGATGAAACAGGGGATGATAAATAAGTCAGATTATGGAGGAACATTGCTGACCTCACTGTCTAAAGGGATTGGGAGGATTTCGATATTTGGTGGATCTACTGAAGAGAAGCTGCGAAAGGCTAACCGCAAATGTAGTTCGTTGAAGTTTGAGAGAAAAACCGATAGGAACTGAACAGAATCTATGTTTAAGGTAGCTGGGAACATGTAAATACCATATGCATTCTCAACAAAATGGGATGGTTCTTGAGTATTAGTGTATAACTTGAGAACAATTTTGTAAGTATTGGATTGGGATTCCTCAAAAGTATTTTAAATATAATTGATTTGTAAAAAGACATAGCTCGATGGCTTCGTGGCAGATTTTCTGCATCATTTTCAGTAGTTATTCTCTCATGAATGGATGAGACAGACTAGAAACAATTGATCTCCTGCTAAAAATTGACGATCTTTGAGAGAGTCACAAGGCCAAAATGTGTCTCTTATTGAGGCGTAAGCAAAACATTAAGTAAACTTGGAGATGAAAGAATCATGCTTTGGAGGTTGGTGGAGCTCCAACAAGGCGCGTCCGGATCTGCAGAGATGGGAAGAAGAGCTAATGGGAGAGATTAAGAATGACAAGAAAAGAAAAATGTCCCAAAACAACAAACCGAACCTGAGGAAGCTTCTGTCTGAAGGCGACGTCAAGTCTTGCGTCTAAAGTGTTCTCACAGACTATCTTGCCGTCTTGAGAGGCCAGCACCACCCCTCCCGAGCTTCACCATTCCCATTCCATCTTTACTTACATGTATATATATTTGGTGAAGAAAGAGATAAAGAGAGATATGGAAAGCAGTATACCAGTGAGCCTCGTGAGAATCAGGTTGCTTAGGATTAGGAGGTGGAGGAAGACCTTGTCGTCAATGGTGATCTTAGGAGAGGGAAGCTTGGATTTATCAGCGTACTCTTTTTTAGCATCATCGATGACCGATTCAACAAGCTTCTTGTCCATCTCTCTGCATCTCAGAAGCACTGATGGCTCTTTCTGGCGCAACAAACTCTTTAACCAGTAGTATAATATAATGCTAAGGCCGTGTCTAGTTTGAGAGGAAAAAGAAATCATAGTAACAAACCTCAATGATGAGACCCTTGAGAAGCTTCTTGTAAGGGTTCTAGTCGTTGGAGACACGCAGAAGGTCTTTAGCTGCAGAGGCTTTAATGCCCATGACAACATCGTCTTGTGCTTGAAGGTACTTAATCCTACTTGCATTCAGTTCCGTGGAGTAATCTCTGAAGAGAAACATACATAGAATAATTTAAAGAGCCTAAAGGAGGAGGAGTTAGAGGAAAGAAATGGGGAAAAGGCTGACATTCTCTTGCGGATATCGACCTGCTTGAGCTTCCGGTCATAGTCTTGACGAAGCTTACGCTTTGCAGACTCAAGAAGCTGAAGTTTCTCAATGTTGAATTCCTCTTCGGCTGATGTAGAGATCTCGTTTGCTTTCTCTTCTGCTTACTTGCTTTGAGACATCCGCATCGTTCATCTCTCTGTATCTTCAATCTTAGACAACAATCATCACAACAAAACACTCTGCTTTTATATAGATGGAGAACTCTCCGCTTTCTGATGCTAAACCTTCGTAATTGGACTATTGACTCTTTCTTCATACCTGTTTTTGGAATCCAGATTGTGTCATCCTTATGATGACACGTGTATTGTGTCTTACCAGTTAAGGCCAGTTTAATCGATTTGGATAACATTTGAAACAAACTATGCTTAGGTATAGCCCATGTAGAGGCCATGATACAGGACAGTAACGTTGTTATAAAGAGATGTAAGTAGTAAAAAAGTGATGAGTCCAAGCCGGGGACTTTGAATTCTGTACATAATAATAAGCTTACATAGAAGTAACAATGGCAAAAGAAAAATGCTGCAAACTCATCTATAATAAGTTGCAGAGAGGAGAGCAAAATGAAAGAAGAGAACCGATGTCCCTCAAGACGATCGAGAAGAATCACTCAACCCGCGTTCTTCACTCTTCTTTATCCCACTTCACTTGCCTTCCTAAAGCTACAAAGAACTCCATTGTTTCTAGTATCATCAATATCAGTAAGACGGAGAAAGTGAATGCGTACAAAACCTATTATTATTCCTCTGAGACAAATACAGCGTGTTCCATCCCAGGTTGCGATTGAGGAGGGACGGCTGATTCAAACTCAAGAAGGTGCCTTGCAGAGATACCCTCAGGTTTTTTGTCCTTTGATGCAAGGGACCCAGATGCAGAATATCTGGATGAGTTGCTTGTGTGAATCGATGATAAGAACTTTTTCTTTGAAAGATTTGTAGAAACTGATGAGACAACCGAGCTGAAGACACCAGATTCTTTCAACGCTTGTATAACAACCTGCATTTTACCAACAATGTAAGCAACTATTTACAATTGACTTGGCGATAACTCACATTCTATAGCTGGTCTTTTGAAATTTATATAAGGAATTGCTGAGTATTGACTTACCATTGGTGAATAAATGCGAGTCAGAATACCCTTCCTAAGGAGTTTCGTCTTCACCTCTTTGTCTCCCCACACAACGTGTTCACGGTACCTAAACAGGATACATTGCTCTCTTATCAAGACCAGAAACTTTTTGAAACCAAAATAGGGACTTAACTTTTTTGTTTTGTTCAACGAGTGTCAAAACTTATATATCGCATAAGTACCCAAGAAAGAATGCAATTGTGCAGCTTAGGCTCTTACCAGCTTAACATTTCTTCTTCAGTTGCTGTAGATGCAATTATAAATGCCTACAATGTCCATCATCCATACGGCATCATTAATTGGTAAAAAGAAGTAGAATATAGAGATTTTAAGAAATAATATTCGAGAATTTAAGAAAAAGGATGCTCACAGATCTATCAAAATCCAACATAAAGCATCTCTTCACATCTTCTTTTGTAGGCTTGCAGCCGCATCGATCACGCCTAGATGTTAAGTCAGAAAATTTTGCATATGTGTAGTGCAGGACAGCAGCCTCCTCCAATTTGATCTCACTAGCAAGAATTATCAAGTTAGTTTTACATAACTTCACAAACAGAAAAATGAACTAAGCAGTGGACTGTGACTGAACTCCAGTGCTAACTCCTTTAAGCAACTTGCATAGTTCTATAGTTAACTAGCAAGCAAGTCTTATCATGTTCCTCAACCAATACAAAATTTGCTTATGTTTAAATATATGATAGACATACTTGGGAGTTTTCATGTAATTATGCCATCTGTGTGCTCCATTCGGACGGAGATGATCTTGAATCCGAGCAATTGATTTGCCATTACCATAAGTTAAGAAGTAATTTGGATTATTCCTTGTTGCTTCTTTGTACATTCCAAAATATGTATCTTTTGGAAGATGATCGTAATTCTTCTTGAACATTGACACCTGCATACATCAAACATATCTCAGAAGTAATACTAACATAAACAAAACAAACAAAAAAACTGTTGACACCACACCTTTTTAAATTTAATTTACTGTACTATGTAAATAGAGAAAGAAACTGAGTTATACCTCTGTAAAAGGATCCTTGATATCATCTCGTTCTAGGCTGCTTTCCTAAAGATAACAAAATCCAAAACAATTATTCATAGCTGAGCCCAGATCATATAAAAAACTACACTCACAAAACTAGCTGAATATAAGCGATTCAAGAACTTTAAATCCAACGTCACTCACATAATTTGGAAATATGACCATATCCACATTTGGAGGAACATCAAGCAGCAACTGCCTTAATGAATACTCACGAGCACCTGCTGGGTATATTAGCTCATCTGTATCAAGATGAAGTATCCACTCCATGCCCGCATCCTGATATTTAGTAAGACCAAAAAGAAAATGAATATAACATGAGACATGAACAAAACTTAACCAGATAAGATCAAAAAAACTACTTACCCTTGCCATGACAATAGCCATTTCCATGTTGAGAGATTGTTTGACAAATAACTCATAATTACAGGGCTTATAAAAGAAAGAGGCCAGCCACGTCTCGTTCCAAATCCGGCTGATGAAGCAAAAAGAAAAGAACGACAGTACAATGATTAGTAGTAAGAACAACAATGCTACAATTTTCAGAACATACAAAACAAAACATGTACTTAGTGCCTTCCAGAGCTATAATTTGACGAAAATATGCAATGACATAGCTACTGACCTCTTTGCCTGCTTCTCTTCAAGCTCTTTCGTCCTGTATATTACCTTAACCCCCTGAAAAAGACATCGGACCACATTTATTGGGAATGAATTGCCTCAAACACAATTATCTTCTTCAAATTATGCCCACAAGACTAAACTAAGTAATGTAACCGAAAAGGTAAGTTGAACTCACAGGAATAGACTCAAGCACTTTTGAAATACTCGGAGTAGCAGCTTTCCCTTCTACGAAAAGGAAAAATGTCGAGACACCTAGAACCTTATGGTAGAACATCCATGGTAAAATCTGATCCAATCCAGCTGATGTGCTAGTCGTGATACAAATCTGTAACACTAGCAATGTCAGAATCCTAAACATATATGGGAACGAAAAATTGAGTCTTTGCAAAGACAGATCTGATAAAAAAATCAACATTTTGGTTTTCTCAAATCAATATGATCCAAAGAAGAATAAATAGATGTTCAACTTTAATATGTGATTAAACAAATTGTGAGCGCATCCTCCCGATTGGATATCGGAGTAAAATTTACGAAAAGCATGGAATTTGGATGTCCAGATCGATGCAAAAACTTCAAATCAGGGGAATTTAAGTGTACCTTAGGCTTTAAACTAGCATCAACACCAAACTTCCAATCACCATAGTAAGGAAATGAAGGAGAAGAGCTGCGAACTAGATTGGAGCAGTCAGAGGACGATTGATGAGACTTTGGGGAGACAGATGAAACAGTCTCCATTCCGGGAAACACTTCGTGATTGAGATCAGAGCCTCCAGGAACCGAGATAGAGGACCGAACAGAAACAGATGCAGGATCAACGAGCCCACCGCCTCGCCATT
Organism: Lepidium didymum; assembly: GCA_963920545.1. NCBI lineage: Eukaryota > Viridiplantae > Streptophyta > Magnoliopsida > Brassicales > Brassicaceae > Lepidium > Lepidium didymum. Next base: position 18,098,275 of record OY986979.1, read on the forward strand.
GGAGGATAAAGGCGAGACAAGCAAGAGAAACTGGAAGTAAAGTAAGGAGAAGGAGAAGCTTAGAGACAAAAGAGTGGGTTGAGGACGAAGAAGAAGATGAGGAAGACGCAGAAATTAGTGGAGCTCTGTGATGGTGATTCGATTTCATGGTGAGCTCCACGAATCTGAAAACAAAAACAAATGTTAAGGAAGAAGAAGGACTTGTTCTGATTCTGAGATCCTTCTCTTTGTTTTCTGTCTTGTTTTTTGGTCGTCACCGATTCTGAGATCTAAATATATGAAATTGAACCGTATAATCAAATTATCTCTCCTTTATTATCTTTTAAATATTGAGAGATCTTCTCCTATATTTGCTTATTTTCTTATGTTGTTTTACATAATGTCTTAAATATAAAACACCAATTAAAAAGTACACGTATCATCTCCTTACCATGCTTAAATCATGATTATGTTAAATCCGGGATAAACCTAATGAATTCGAACATCCAAAAAACTGAATTAAATATTAGTCTAGTCCAATTCTTAAAGCCCATTAATATTTGAGCTGGGCCTGGTTATATGTGTTGTATAGCTCCGATTGGATCGCTACTCGTCATTACTTACATATTTATTTGTTTTTATTATTTTCTCATTTTTCTCTTTTTCTCCTTCCATCACCTTTCTCGTTCACTTGCCTCAGATCTGGCAGCGATTTCATTTCGTCTTCAGTCTCTATTTCGTCTCGATACTCTTCCTCTCTCTCCTGGCCATTGAAGGTCCTGTCTCGGTCGCGGATCTGATTTTGGCCCCGGATTTTTTTTTGCTGCGATCTGTGGTCAAACATGGCGGCAGCTAACGCCCCCATCACTATGAAGGAGGTCCTGACGGTGAGTTCTCCTTCCTCTTCACTCTTCTCTTGATATGTGTATCTCCTGGAATCTAGCTGGGTTTTGAACGATTAAGATGGTTCCGTTGCTTCACACTCTGATTTCTGATAATTAAGTTCTGGTCTGACTATTGATTGATTGATTGATTGATTTCAGTTTCCTACTTTTGAATTCTGCTCGATTGTTGATTTCTAGTTTGGGAAATGCATGTATTTTATCAGATTTCTCTAAATATGCTCAGATCTGTGTTTCGTTGATCAATCGATCCTGAATTTGAAGTTGTTTTGTAGTGCAATGTAATTATAGAGTCGGATCTCATAACTAAGTAAATAAACTATGTGACTTAAGGCTTCATTTTAATTTTTCCAGCTTCCGAGCATCGGGATCAATCAGCAATTTATCACGTTTACAAATGTTACAATGGAGTCTGACAAGTATATTTGTGTACGAGAGACGGCACCACAAAACAGTGTTGTAATTGTAGACATGAATATGCCGATGCAGCCTCTAAGGAGGCCTATAACTGCAGATTCTGCTCTTATGAACCCAAACTCGAGGATCCTTGCCTTAAAAGGTATTTGACTATGTTCTTGTATAGGAAAAACCGGTGTCGTACTTATCAGTTATACCCTAAGAGTTTCCTTTTGAAGTGTTTCTTCCGAACTACCATTGGTAGTCGCTACTTTGTTTTGTTAACAACATATGCTATCTATTTCAGATAGGATGCTTTTAATTTTTTCTTGCTCCCGACTTTTATTCATGCCTTCATATTGGATTAAATTATCAAACCATGTGATTTACAAGTTTGAACGAATTAGCCTTATTTTTCTTGCAGTAATCTAGTGTGTTAATAAGTATGGAACGGTAACTACATTCATCGAGATTATTCTCAGTCCTATTGCATATAAACCGGCTCCATGGTTTATTCCAACATGTTATTCTGCCGTAGTTCTGTATTATCTCAAGCCTTGTGTAATTAGAACAGAATATTGTTTGGAGTGGATGTTTCCTTATATTGGATATAAGTATAACCCCTTCTTCCCTACTCATTCACTTTTTTCTTTACTTTTTATATAGCTCAAGTTCCAGGAACTACCCAGGATCATTTACAGATATTTAACATTGAAGCAAAAGCAAAGTTGAAATCACATCAGATGCCTGAGCAGGTGCCTGTTGATGCAAAATTTTGTAACCCTACTATCTTTCCTGTTGTACACTTGATATAGACTCTGATTTTTTTTGGCAATCTTTCATGTTTTACAGGTTGCCTTTTGGAAGTGGATTACACCTAAGATGTTGGGGCTGGTCACACAGAATTCCGTGTATCATTGGTCAATTGAAGGTTGTCGTTGTTCAACTTTCTTCTTCTTCATATAATATGTATTTGTTTCTAATTTTGCTTCGATTTATTATAGGTGATTCTGAGCCTGTTAAGATGTTTGATAGAACGGCCAATTTGGCTAACAATCAAATTATCAACTATAAGTGCTCACCTAATGAGAAGTGGTTGGTTTTAATTGGAATTGCTCCTGGCTCTCCTGAGGTAGGTTTACGACTCCACATATTAGCTTGAATAATGACATTAAAACTCATGTTATCAATTCTTTACTGATCTTTTCATGATCATGTATCTTCTGTAGAGACAACAATTGGTTAAAGGGAATATGCAGCTTTTTTCTGTGGATCAACAGCGGAGCCAGGCCCTTGAGGCACATGCTGCGTCATTTGCACAATTTAAGGTAACTACTTGTTTTTTTGGCGAGTTCATTCTATCATATAATCTTGAACTGTAGTTTGACTTGCTACGTTATTAATATTAGGTCCCTGGGAATGAGAATCCTTCTATTCTTATATCATTCGCAAGCAAGAGCTTTAATGCTGGACAGATAACATCAAAATTGCATGTCATTGAGCTTGGTGCCCAACCCGGTTAGCTTCTTTTAAACTGTTATCTAATATTTCTGATTACATGTTGAGTTTGTATATATCATCTCTAAATGTGGGCGATATTTTTGCAGGAAAACCATCATTTACAAAAAAACAAGCAGATCTGTTTTTCCCTCCTGATTTTGCAGATGATTTTCCTGTTGCAATGCAGGTTTGTTGTTGCATTTGAATTTCAATTATATTCGTAAGTTGTTAGTGAAAATGTCTTGGTAGTTAAGTCTTTTTTCTTTTTTTGACAGGTCTCTCACAAATTTAACTTGATATATGTTATCACCAAGCTTGGCCTGTTGTTTGTATACGATCTAGAGACTGCTTCTGCTATCTACAGAAATCGGATTAGTCCAGACCCAATTTTCTTAACTTCTGAAGCTTCCTCAGTTGGGGGATTCTATGCCATTAATAGGCGAGGACAAGTTCTTTTGGCTACAGTTAACGAGGCTACCATCATACCTTTTATTAGTGGCCAAGTATGTTCATCTTTTATCGTCTGGTTTTCCGTAATAAGCTACCCATGTCTTGTGACACCAAAAAAAAAAGCTACCCATGTCATCATGTCATGCTAAGAAGTCTATGCTTTTGTATCACAGTTGAACAACTTGGAGCTTGCTGTCAATCTTGCAAAAAGAGGAAACCTCCCTGGTGCAGAAAATCTGGTACGCTGTGCTTATTTTTTAGTGGTTATCTTGGTGAAGTAGTTATTGATAAAGAATGCTATCATGAAGTAAAAGAATTTCATTTGGTGATGTAAAATTTCTCATATTCAGTTTGGATGTTGCAGGTTGTCCAGCGTTTCCAAGAGTTGTTTGCTCAAACAAAGTACAAGGAGGCTGCTGAGCTTGCTGCTGAATCTCCTCAAGGAATTCTAAGGACACCTGATACAGTGGCCAAATTCCAGGTATCTATTCCATATCCAAGCAACTGATCTTGCATGAATATGTTTATTTATTATCAAATGTAGGTAACACCAAGTTGAATCCACAACACCGCACTATGCGATTTTTCAGAGTGTTCCTGTACAAGCTGGGCAAACTCCTCCATTGTTACAATATTTTGGGACTCTTTTGACTAGAGGGAAGCTCAATTCATATGAGTCATTGGAACTATCTCGGCTTGTTGTGAATCAAAATAAAAAGAACCTCTTGGAAAACTGGTTGGCAGAGGATAAGTTAGAATGCAGTGAAGAACTTGGTGACCTTGTCAAGGTACTTTAACTGGATAGTTTTCTTCTAAACCGTGTGATAATCTCCTATAGTATGTTGAGACCAGAAACCTTTTTATTCCAGACTGTGGATAATGATCTTGCTCTGAAAATATACATCAAAGCCCGTGCGACTCCAAAAGTTGTAGCAGCTTTTGCGGAAAGAAGGGAGTTTGACAAAATTCTGATTTACTCAAAGCAGGTAAGCAACAAGATTTATAGTTTTCCCTTTAATGTTTTGGTTATATCCTAGTGTTCATTTCTCATGAAGTACCATTGTTTCATATTGTTACTTCAGGTTGGGTACACACCTGATTACATGTTTCTTCTGCAAACCATTCTCCGTACAGATCCTCAGGTTAGTATGGTGCACTTTGATACTTACAACATATTAAAACTATGAATGAACTCGTTTACTGGATATTTGTTGCATACGCTCAGGAAGAGTCATGAATAGGGAACTTGTTGAATAATTTTGACCTGACGTTATTGAAAATGACAAAAAATTTCCTATGTAATTAATTTTCTTTTAACTGTAATCTGCAGGGAGCAGTAAATTTTGCTCTAATGATGTCTCAAATGGAAGGAGGTTGTCCAGTTGACTATAACACCATCACTGATCTTTTTCTTCAGGTATTGAATTTTTGTATGCACAATTTTTTTTAGCGCATTACTTGTTCTGCTCCTATATACGGAAATATATAATGTAGATTATATGTACTAAGTCGTCAATCTGTGTATTTTCAGAGAAATCTGATCCGTGAAGCGACTGCTTTCCTTTTGGATGTACTGAAGCCAAATTTACCTGAGCATGCTTTTCTGCAAACAAAGGTTGAAAATAGCTGCCACTTTGTTCCTCTTTGTGCTTTCTCTATTCGCCTCCTTTTCTTAGACCCTTGAGATCAATTGTCAACACAGGTTCTGGAGATCAATCTGGTAACCTTTCCCAATGTGGCTGACGCGATATTGGCAAATGGGATGTTCAGCCACTATGACAGGCCTCGTGTTGCCCAACTTTGTGAAAAGGCTGGACTTTATATCCAATCCTTGAAGGTTGGTGCTCGTTGTTTACCTTTTCCCCTGGCTAGATAATTGTATAATTTTTTCTTCTTCTAACTTCATTTCCTTTTGATTTGTGCAGCATTACTCAGAGTTACCTGATATAAAACGTGTAATTGTGAACACACATGCTATCGAGCCACAGGTAGTACCCCTGATATATGTTTTGGTTGCTAAACTCCTGGATGGGGAAGTTCTTGCATAACACGCTTCTCAATATGCAGGCTCTTGTTGAGTTTTTTGGCACTCTTTCTAGCGAGTGGGCTATGGAGTGCATGAAAGATCTTTTGCTGGTCAACCTGAGAGGCAACCTGCAGATAATTGTTCAGGTAAGTGGTGTATGGTATGATGATTTTTTTCTTTAATGTGACACTAAGTGTCCATATAATTATGATTGCAGGCTTGCAAGGAGTACTGCGAACAACTTGGTGTCGAAGCATGTATCAAACTCTTTGAGCAATTCAAGTCATATGAAGGGCTATACTTTTTCCTAGGTTCATATTTGAGTATGAGGTGATTTATATAGAATCTATTGTCATTCCTATAAACGAGCACGATTCTTGTTTGTATGCTTATGATTAATATGTTTTCCCTCTGTGAAATAGTGAGGATCCTGAGATTCACTTCAAGTACATTGAAGCAGCTGCCAAGACTGGTCAAATAAAGGAGGTTGAGCGTGTGACTAGAGAGTCTAACTTCTATGATGCTGAAAAGACGAAAAACTTTTTGATGGAAGCTAAGCTTCCTGATGCCCGACCTTTGATAAATGTCTGCGACCGATTTGGCTTTGTGCCTGATCTGACTCATTACCTCTACACAAACAACATGCTCCGTTATATCGAAGGCTATGTTCAGAAGGTATAAGGTTTTGTATGTCTATTTGTAATGCGTTGGAGGTGGTCTTTTGGTTGAATATTTATACGTGCTTTTTCTTTCAAAGGTGAACCCTGGGAATGCTCCCTTAGTTGTCGGGCAGTTGCTTGATGATGAATGCCCTGAAGATTTTATAAAAGGCCTCATTCTCTCTGTTCGATCATTGCTTCCTGTCGAACCACTTGTTGAGGAATGCGAGAAGAGGTGAACCTTTTGGTCATCTCGGTTTCTGTTCATAATTATGTTTGTTCTGGAAGCTCTAATATGTTTCTGCTTTTTCAGAAATCGACTCCGTCTCCTCACTCAGTTTTTGGAGCATCTAGTTAGTGAGGGAAGCCAGGATGTGCATGTCCATAATGCCTTGGGTAAAATTATCATAGACAGTAATAACAACCCTGAGCATTTTCTGACCACCAACCCCTACTACGACTCTAAGGTTGTGGGTAAGTACTGTGAGAAACGTGATCCTACTCTGGCTGTCGTGGCATACAGAAGAGGACAGTGTGATGAGGAACTTATAAATGTCACCAACAAAAACTCTTTGTTCAAGTTACAAGCCAGGTATCTGATCATTGCTTAAAATTCTTACTTATTTCACACTGGTTTGTCTGCAGATTATTCATTCACAAGTTTTCAACTGTAGGTATGTAGTGGAAAGGATGGATGGTGATCTCTGGGATAAGGTTCTCGAAGAAAGCAATGAATACAGAAGACAACTTATCGACCAAGTTGTGTCTACTGCTCTACCTGAAAGCAAGAGCCCAGAGCAAGTTTCTGCAGCCGTTAAAGCATTCATGACGGCTGATTTGCCACACGAGTTAATTGAGCTTCTTGAAAAAATCGTCCTTCAAAACTCTGCCTTCAGTGGAAACTTCAATCTGCAAAATCTGCTTATATTGACAGCTATTAAAGCAGATCCATTTAGAGTTATGGATTACATCAACAGACTGGACAACTTTGATGGACCTGCTGTTGGAGAAGTGGCAGTAGAAGCCCAATTGTATGAGGAAGCATTTGCTATTTTCAAGAAGTTTAACTTAAATGTTCAGGCTGTTAATGTATTGCTGGATAACGTCAGAAGCATTGAGCGTGCTGTTGAGTTTGCCTTCCGGGTTGAAGAAGATTCTGTTTGGAGCCAAGTTGCTAAGGCGCAACTCAGGGAAGGACTAGTCAGCGATGCAATTGAGTCCTTTATCCGCGCTGATGATGCCACTCATTTCTTGGAGGTCATACGTGTTTCTGAAGATGCTGATGTCTATGATGACTTGGTCAAGTACCTTTTGATGGTTAGACAGAAGGTGAAGGAACCCAAGGTTGACAGTGAGCTTATCTATGCATATGCAAAGATTGATAGGTTAGGTGAGATAGAAGAATTCATTTTGATGCCAAACGTTGCTAGCCTACAAAATGTTGGTGATCGCCTATATGATGAAGCTCTGTATGAGGCTGCAAAAATAATCTATGCGTTCATCTCAAACTGGGGTAAGTTAGCCGTCACACTTGTGAAGTTGCAACAATTCCAAGGTGCTGTTGATGCTGCAAGGAAGGCAAACAGTGCAAAAACATGGAAGGAAGTCTGCTTTGCTTGTGTTGATGCGGAGGAATTCCGACTGGCCCAAATATGTGGTCTTAACATTATCATTCAGGTGAATAAATGCCTGAGCATAGTTATCGTAAAATTTTCCTCGTAGGGTGAATAAATGCCTGTGTAGAAAATTATTATTGCTGAATGTATCTCATTAATAGTCGGTTAATCGTTTGTTTGTTAATAGGTGGATGACCTGGAAGAAGTCAGCGAGTACTACCAGAACAGAGGGTGCTTCAATGAATTAATCTCACTTATGGAGAGTGGACTTGGGCTGGAACGTGCTCACATGGGTATTTTCACCGAGTTGGGTGTACTCTATGCTAGATATCGTTATGAGAAACTTATGGAACACATCAAGTTATTTTCAACTCGCCTCAATATTCCCAAGCTTATACGAGCCTGTGATGAACAACAGCACTGGCAAGAACTTACCTATCTGTACATTCAGTATGATGAGTTTGATAATGCTGCGACCACTGTCATGAACCATTCTCCTGAAGCATGGGAGCACATGCAATTTAAAGACATTGTTGCCAAGGTAGCTAATGTTGAGCTGTACTACAAGGCTGTGCACTTCTACTTGCAAGAGCATCCTGATCTAATTAACGATCTTCTCAATGTGCTTGCCTTGCGGTTAGACCACACTCGTGTAGTTGATATCATGCGAAAGGTTAGAAGCTGACTGATAATTTTCTTTTCTATAAAAACAACTGAGCTGCATTATCTAACAATTTGTTTCTTTTGATCTCAGGCTGGTCACTTGCGTCTGATCAAGCCATACATGATTGCAGTCCAGAGTAACAATGTCTCTGCTGTTAATGAAGCTCTGAATGAGATATATGTGGAAGAAGAAGACTATGATAGGTTGCGTGAGTCTATTGATTTGCATGACAGCTTTGACCAGATTGGCCTCGCCCAGAAGGTAAAGTTTAAGTCTAGTACACCTATTATTATCTTCTCACAAAAAAAGGTCTAAGCAATGATGTAATCTTCCTGTAAATGGTGCGAACAGATTGAGAAACACGAGCTTGTTGAAATGAGACGTGTGGCTGCTTATATCTACAAGAAAGCAGGCAGATGGAAGCAATCAATTGCTTTATCAAAGAAAGATAACATGTACAAGGACTGTATGGAAACTGCTTCACAATCTGGCGAACATGAACTTGCAGAACAACTATTGGTTTACTTCATTGAACAGGTATGATGATGCCTCTAGCCATTGATATTGCTTAGTGGAAGAGACATAACTGCTCCAGAAGATAAAAATAATATTCTTCTCTTCTGCTGTGCTTACTACAGGGCAAAAAGGAATGCTTTGCTACATGTCTGTTTGTATGTTATGACTTAATCAGACCAGACGTGGCTTTAGAACTTGCCTGGATCAACAATATGATGGACTTTGCCTTCCCGTATCTTCTCCAGGTATCTATCCTTATTCATGTACACTATTTCGATTTTCTGCTGTATGAGATGAAATAAATTCTTCTAATCATGTCTATTTCTTTTGCAGTTTATCCGAGAATACTCGGGCAAAGTGGATGAGCTAATCAAGGACAAGATAGAGGCACAAAAAGAGTCGAAAGCCAAAGAGCAGGAAGAAAAGGAGGTCATGTCTCAACAGGTACTGCTTATTAGCTAAACTCCGACTCTTTCTTTCCCTTTGTCAAATTTACTTTCAGTAGTTTATCGGTTTATATTCTTCTTCTTCTTCTTTTGTAAAACAGAACATGTACGCCCAACTATTGCCCCTTGCGTTACCCGCACCACCAATGCCAGGAATGGGAGGTGGTGGTGGATATGGTCCGCCACCACCAATGGGCGGCATGCCAGGAATGCCTCCGTCCATGCCACCATATGGAATGCCACCAATGGGTGGCTACTAATACACACCAACTTATGTTTTAATATCCGATTTTGGAAAAAAGTTGATCAGAAACAACCCATAGAGTCAGCCCACTTTACTTAGGGCGGCGTTCGTCTTTGACCAAAAATTTGTCTGGGAATAATGTGGATAATAACCTACTTTCATTGTAATATTCTGTGAGGGCTTGTTAGGCGAGTCTCTTTTTTTTTTTTTTGGAAGCCATTTTTCTCATTGTACTACTCATGAGTTTGTAGTTGTACCTTCTTTCAGCTTTTCATCTATATTTGATTTTCTATTTTTTAAAACCGTTTTCGACATTCGCTTTGATTCGGTAATACACGAAAACCGATTGACCTTTGCGTGTTGGCATTTTTTGCAGCAATTGTTATAAAATTTGATGTAAACATTAATGACCCAATACTAGTCGAGTGAAATTTCGTCTAATGTTGAAAATTACCTTTTGATCCACCCCACAGTTTGTTTTCATTCTCAGCCAGAGTGCTCATATTCGTGAGGGAAAGCAAAATTGAAATGAAATCCACGTTTCTTTGCAGGCTTTGATTTATGAACTATGAAATGAGAGAAATAACAAAATCCATTATGTCCTTGCTAGATTTGCTGACCTGATCCTCGAGCAGATTGACGCCACGGTTCGAAACAGAGCCCAAGTTTGCCCTTCCAAAATAACCAAATCCCCTTGGACCTTCTACAACGATGGTTCGAAACTGAACTTGAGACATTTGTCCCGTCTTCTTCTTCTTTTTCGTTTGCAAGGGAATTTATATAATACAAAGGCTTCGCAGGCAGCTTGAGAGCTTGTCCAACAAGAAAGCATGTGGACCGATGTTGGTTGTGACTTACATAAGCGAACATTAACATTCAGAATATTGTCTTCACAATCACAAATGACTATAAGTCAAACTTGTTGAGAAGAGATATAGGAAGCTTCTCACATGCAAGTGACCAGTAGATTCCAAGTTCAAACCAGGAGACCACTCCCTGCATATATACCAGCAAGGAAGTCTGCAAATGTATCCTTTGCTTAAATCCCAATTTACATCAATGGGTTATGTTTATATGAACAATACAAGGCTCGACTGTAGCAATTCAATCCGTAGTTTAATGGTTATCAGTTTAGTAAACCGATCACAACTCTTCTCGCATTGGCACATATAGATTTTCTTAGGATTGTAAGAGAAGATATAGAACCGATACAAAAGCTAAGCAACCACAGAATTTAAATCAAATGAGGAACAAAACGAAAGGATTTAACTTACGTTTGATAGAACCATAGGATTCTCTACATGATCCAAATAGCTACGGATATAAGGAGAGTAAATTTCAATTGCTTCAATCACAACTTTTTTGGCATTGTCTTTCTTGGTATCATATGTGATAAGAAAGAAAGGCCAAATGGAACTGCTACAGAGCTGTGCAAATATAAGCTGGCCAGTACTAAGTGTACCCTGAAATTCATTCTAGTATACCGAACTAAATCTGTCCACGAAGGAACCAAGTGAGAAACTTTTGTCCATTCTTCTTTTTTGGCATCTTGTAGAACCAACAGGTTAAGTGTAGCGGTATTCGTCTGACGGAATAAAGCTAGCTTCCCGTTGTAGTTCACTAGATCTAGGCACACTAGCTCTAGGCACTGGAATTCCTCGGATAACTTAAGGACACTGAAGTCTTCAGATGTAATATCGAAACAGATTAAAAATCCTTTACTTTTGATCCAAGCATAATAATATACAACCCCATCGATGCATATCTTTTCAGTTATAGTACGAGGAAGATGGAGATGCTTGCATGCGATCTTCCTCCACTTTTGTTTAGGTCCTAGAGTGAAAACTTGATGCTCGATATCGGACACTACAATTTCATAACCATGTCTTTGTAATACCGTTATGCACAACACTTTGTATAGATCATTCACAAGATCATACCCCAAAAACGAGAATAAATCTCTTCTCCTGGTTTTTACTCTGGGCAAAGTTATGAACTGACCTGTGCTAGGATTTCCAATCATCACTTTAGTTTGATTTTGATGGCAAATCAAGCCGCGGACAAGTGCAGAAATACCATACGCGTTTATGTAATCATCCCGATGAAAAGCTATGCTTATCTTTTGATGATCAGAAGATTGATCCTCTTGGGCGTAGGAATCTAAGAATAGTGCGTCTAAGAAGCTGAGCCTGGCTATTGACTTTGTCGACAATTTCAAGAGTATCTCTATTTTCAGATCCAAAGCAAGTATCAAAAAGGGATCGTTTTCATTGTCTCTTTTCGTCATGGCGATTCTTCAACTTCAACTCCTTCTCACTGTTTCGTTTTCATGTCTCTCTTTACCCTAAATTCTACAACTCTAATATTTGTAAACAAAAATCTCCTATTTAATATTCTCTTACAGAAAAGTCCTAAATAAAACTGAAAATTACACTTGCTATTTTGTTATAGGTTGAAAAACTCAAAACTCCACTGATTTTTGCAAAATCTAAACAAAACTTTCAATAATTAGACAAATTAGCTGCTTCGTTCGAATTTCTGTTTCATATAGAAAGCTACCAACAAAGAAGGCTGAAGAATGTAAGTGGAAAGATGTAATAATTTAAAGCTTCACGAAACTACATTGCATCAATGTTTCTTGCTTCTTGATCAAGTAAGAGTAGACATTGCATCACGAAACTACATTGCATAACAGTAGACTTATATATTCATAGAAGATGATGATATGCATTAGCTTCTTCCTTTTTTTTCCCACACAGGAAACTGTTTAATTTCATGGTCTTATTTGTCCATTTAAGTTTTCTCAAATATGATTATCCGTTATTGTTAACTTTTCCATACATGTGCTTCATATGAAATTTTTCAGATGTGAGATAAAAGCAGATTAAAGATCCTTTATTTTTGATCTAAACATAGTAATATACAACTCCATTGATGCATATCCCTTTAGATGCAAGATGAAAATGGGGATTCGTACATGCATGTTCACAATAGTCTTACTGCTTCACTTAGTGTTCCTAATGTTTAAGGTTATAAACCCTCGACGAAGTGCACAGGGAAGCCATTTATCCTATAGACTCCTAACAGCATTAAACCATAGTGATAACCAGACTGTAAGAGAATAAAGGAGAATCGGGAAACCATGTGGATCTTTCCATAATTCCAATAGAAAACATAGATTCGATTTGGTCCAACAAAACATTCAAAATCAAATTGCAAAAACCAACAAAACTTCCACAAGAGTTGGTTTTCAATAAGAAGAAAAACAAAATAAGCTCTCGAAACTACTTAGATCGCTGTCTCATCTTTCGTCTCTTCCTCTTTAATCTCCTCATACGCTTCTTCTTCCACTGATACAAGCCAAACACACAACATTATAAAAATCCTACCCACTACTTCTATTTCTCTTAACTAGAATCCATAGAAATCAAAACCCATTACTTACCTTAGCTCTCATCGATATTTCGAAGAAGATACGCCTTTAGCTTCTGGGATTATGTTTAGGTTACAGAAAAGAAGCGGCGGAGATGTTACGCAATTTTTTTAAGGCGTGCGCTCATGTTGCTCCTTTAAACGACAGCAACAACCCTAGAAATTCGTTTTATGGGCTTTTCTAATTAAAAGGCCCTTTAAGGCCCAAAGGAATAATTTGCTAGAGGATGTCCGACAATGTTCAAAAAATTGGTTACATTCGTTTTAATGGGCTCTACTCATTAATGGCTCGTCTTATTTATGGGCTTTTCTAATTTAGAAGGCCTAATAAAGCCCAAAGGAATAATTTGCCAGAGGATATTCACTTGAGAGGGAGGATTCAAGACTCCGACAATGTTCAAAGATTGATTACATTCGTTTTATGGGCTCTACTCATTAATGGGCTCCTCTAATTTATGGGCTCATTTAATTATGAGCTCTACTAATTAATGGATCGTCTAATGTTTGGGTTTACAAATATATGGGCTTATCTTATTTAAAAGGCCCAATGCATTAAGCCCAAAGGAATAATTTGCCAGAGGATATTCGCTTGAGAGGTAGGATTGAAGATCTCCCCGAGAATGTTCGAAGATTGATTGCATTCTCATGGAGGAGATTCACTAGAAAATCTATTATCTTCTTTGTTTTGCTAATGCGACACGCAAAAACCAAGATACTGTTTTTGTTTGTTTGATTCCAAAAACACGACAAGATTATACTGATTTTCAGCACAAACCCTAAAAAAACAAAAAGGGACTGTTCAGAACTTTCTTCCTTCTTTCATCCTCTTTGTCTCCAATCAATTACCCAAAGGATCCGTCTCTTCTTCCCCTCATGTCGAAGCAAACGTACAAAGTGTGTTTCTGCTTTCGTCGGAGATTTCGTTATACAGCATCGGAAGCACCGCGTGAGATCAAGACCATTTTCGAGAAGTACTCAGAGAATGGGGTTATGAACATCGATCATCTCCACAGGTTTTTGATTGATGTTCAGAAGCAAGATACAGCAACCAGAGAAGATGCACAGTCAATTATCAATTCCGCATCTTCTCTTCTACATCGTAATGGTCTCCACCTTGATGCTTTCTTCAAGTACCTTTTTGGTGATAACAACCCTCCTCTTACCCGACATGAGGTAATTTAACTCTTTTGTTTCACTAATTCGATTTTATTATCTCCAAATTGAAGTCAACTAAGATTCATTGACATAAGAAACTCAGAATTTTGGATTGGGGTTATTCGTTTTCCTTCTTTTGTAGCTGAGGAAAATGTTCTGGGAAAACAGATTTGTGGAATATAAATCTTATTATGTGTTCTCTGAGTATTATTCATGAATTTGAAGCAATTTAATAAATAAATATATATTCTCTTTGTGTGTCTTGCTGCTGTGAGAAAATGTTTGGCAGAAAGTAGCATACTTTTTAGACAAGTGGTGTGGGAAGCTAGATTTGTGGAATAAGTCTGATTCAAGAGTTTGAAGCAATATTATTGTTTTTGTTTTTACGTCTAGTTGCTGTTAAAAAAAATATTGAGAAAGTAGCCAATTCGGAATGTGACATTTACTCTTTTAGGACAAAGTTACATGATAAAAGTATTTATATCTTTTACAATTCCGGCTATGCATGTCATTGTAACTAAATTATGTTAGCTTTCATTTACAGATTGATTCTTGATTTATCTCTAACAAATTTGTTGTACGCTTTTCAGGTGCATCAAGACATGGATGCTCCCATATCGCATTACTTCATATTCACTGGTCATAATTCATATTTGACTGGTAATCAGCTTAGCAGTGACTGCAGTGAGGTACCTATAATAGATGCATTGAAGAAAGGTGTTAGAGTGATTGAATTGGATATATGGCCGAACTCCAACAAAGATGATATTGATGTTCTTCACGGAAGGTAATGAACTAATGAATTGCAATTGAATACAGTCAAGGTTAGTGCCCATTGTTTACTTGTACACTGAACCATTCTTACAGGACTCTCACTTCACCTGTGGGATTGATCAAATGTCTAAGAGCTATCAAAGCACATGCCTTTGATGTATCTGACTATCCTGTTGTTGTAACTCTTGAAGATCATCTTACTCCAGAACTTCAGGCTAAAGTTGCTGAGGTAACCTTCTTTGGCATTACTTTGTGATTATATATTGTCGCTCTAATATATCATTACATTAATTTAGAGAAGCGTTGTTCTTGTTGTATACTAGATGGTTACCGAGATATTTGGGGAAATTCTGTTTACTCCTCCTGTCGGAGAATCTTTGAAGGAGTTTCCTTCGCCCAACTTGTTAAAAAGGCGGATTATTATCTCAACCAAACCTCCGAAAGAGTACAAGGAAGGAAAAGATGTGGAAGTGGTGCCAAAAGGTAAATCCTTGGGTGATGAAGAAGTTTGGGGAAGAGAAGTTCCCAGTTTTGTTCAGAGGGAAAAAAGTAATGACAAGGTGTGTTGGAGATAAATCATCTTCGTTTAATTCTGCTGGTGGCTCGTGTTCATATACATAAGTTGGTAATCATAATTCTTGTTGCAGGATGACGATGACGAAAATGATGATGACGATGATGATGACGACGATATGGAAAAGTCTAAGAAGAATGCTCCACCCCAATATAAACATTTAATTGCAATTCATGCTGGAAAACCAAAAGGCGGAATTACTGAGTGTTTAAAAGTAGATCCTGATAAGGTAAGACGCCTTAGCTTAAGCGAAGAACAACTTGAAAAGGCAGCAGAGAAATATGCGAAAGAGATTGTGAGGTAATCCTCTGGATCATAGTCATATTGTGTTCTTATGTTCCGAAATAATGAATTGCAGTCTGTCAACTCTGTATTAATCCTGTTAATTATGGTGTGGCACAGGTTTACTCAACGAAATTTGTTGAGGATTTATCCAAAAGGAACTAGAGTTACTTCATCAAATTACAACCCATTGGTTGGCTGGAGCCACGGTGCTCAAATGGTGGCTTTCAATATGCAGGTATCTTCTTTAGCTTTATTACCAACTTTATTTCACATAGTATTAAAGCTTTTTGTTATTTTGGAGAAGCCATGCTCACTCACATTCACGTCATCAAGTCATCAACCTTATTGCTTAGGTAATCATATTGTGATCTATCCATGTACAGGGATATGGAAGATCGTTGTGGCTAATGCAAGGAATGTTTAGAGCCAACGGCGGATGTGGCTACATCAAGAAACCTGATATCCTGCTGAAAGGTGGTTCGGATAGTGACATATTTGACCCAAAAGCTGTTCTACCTGTAAAAACAACACTTAGGGTGAGATATCTGACTCTCTATTTGGTCTTTTTCTGCTGCCGACTCAAATCTGATAAAACTCAGTGAACTTATTCTTTTGTAATCCGTAGGTAACTGTATACATGGGAGAAGGCTGGTACTTTGATTTCCGCCACACCCACTTCGATCAGTATTCACCGCCAGACTTCTATACAAGGGTAAATCTCATTGCCTTAACAGCTGAAACCTCACGCAAATGTTGTGAGATGGAACGTTTCTTGTCGCTTAGATTGCAAAAAAATTTGAGCTTTGATACATATACAGGTCGGGATAGCTGGAGTTCCAGCAGATTCTGTTATGAAGAAAACGAAGACATTGGAGGATAATTGGGTACCATCTTGGGATGAGGTATTTGAGTTCCCATTAACCGTGCCAGAGCTGGCTCTCCTGCGATTAGAAGTGCATGAGTATGACATGTCAGAAAAAGATGACTTTGGAGGACAGACATGCTTGCCAGTTTGGGAGCTAAGGGAAGGAATCAGATCATATCCTTTACATAGCCGGAAAGGGGAAAAGTACAAATCCGTGAAGCTTCTCGTGAGGTTGGAGTTTGTATGACAATTGAGATATAGTTTCACTTTAAATCGGACCTGTAAGTTCAAGTACCAGATGAGTAAATGACTTTCGGTTCGGAGGATATGGTGTGTGGTGTGTGATGTGTGTGAGAGAGAGAATGATTGCTTGATTTGTTGTGTGTAATATTATGTACATAAACGCGAGAGACAGATGGTCTTGTCTTGTGTGTTTTATTTACTTTCGTGTAAGAATGTACGAGTCAGATACTTGAAATTATTTCATCATGGCTGTGTTTTTTGTGTAACAACTGTGTTAAGAGCTTGTCTAATTTCATTACACCAAATTCGGTTGTGGAATTTCGAAGAAGCGTAGCTTTAAAGATATGTCTATTGATGAGCATTTAACTAATCAAATTAAACCAAATGAAGAAAACAATCCATAAAAGAACAATCACATCCTCTAAATGATGACCATTACCAGTAAAGCTTTTTATTTTATGTAGAATTAGTAAAACCACGACACATGAATTGATTGATTGAGAAGACACATTTTTTCTTTCTTTTCCAAAAAAAAACTGTGGTTTTTGATTTGCAGAATAAATAGATAATTGGAAGGATATTATAGTAAATGAAAGAGAAGAGGTGGTGAAGCGCGCTCTATCTCAAAAATAAACTCTTGAATACCGTAGAAATTCAATTCCTTCACATAAAGCTCTCTTTTCCTTCTCATTCTTCCTCCTTTGATTTCCTTTCTCTCGCACAATTTTCAAATGTCCGACAGGTTTTTATCCTTCCCAATTCTTAATTTCTTCTCCCCTTGATGTTTTCATCAAAAAGTCGAGTTTTTTATTATCTTAGTAGGAAAAAGATTGAGGCTTTGAAGTTAGGTTTTGGAGCTGGTTAGGTTTCTGTGGAGGTTTCAATTGATATTCTTTTCCTTGTTTTGATAGGATACTGTGCAATTTTTTTGTCCAAGGCTCATGCTTGAAAGGGGAAAACTGTGAATATTCTCATGACTCTAAGGATTCGGTCAATAATGTAATGTCATCGAATTTGTTTTTCTTTCTATAATCCAGTTTTGATTCACCTCGGAATCCAAAACCTTGACTCTTGTTTTTGCTATGTAATCAGGTTTGCACATTCTATCAGAAAGGAATATGTTTGTATGGAAGTAGATGTAGATATGATCATGTGATAAGGGCTTCTTCCAATGTTCCTCGATCACCTCTTAGCTCAGAGTCTGAGTCTCTGGATAGCTCTAGGAATTTGCAACAACAAAGCTATGGGGACGATAATGTTCATTGTGTCCATCCAAGAGAATACCCAATTTGCTCATTTGCTGCAGCTGGTGATTGCCCGAGAGGAAACCACTGTCCACATATGCATGGAGACCTCTGCAACACTTGTGGTAAGAAGTGTTTGCATCCTTTCAGACCCGAAGAACGAGAAGAACATACTAAAGAATGCGAGAAGAAACAAAAGCACATTGAGGCTTTGAAACAAAGTCAAGATATTGAGTGCAGTGTGTGTTTGGATCGTATCTTATCAAAGGCCACTCCTGGAGAAAGAAAGTTTGGGCTTTTGACTGACTGTGATCATCCCTTTTGTATACAATGCATTCGTAATTGGCGCAGTAGTGCTCCTGTTTCAGGGATGGATGTTAACAGCACGTTGAGAGCCTGTCCTATATGTCGTAAACTCTCTTATTTTGTTGTCCCTAGTGTTGTCTGGTACTCTTCTCCTGAAGAGAAAAAGGAAATTATCGATATATACAAGGCAAAACTCAGGTACAACTGACTGCAGAAACTTGATTTTGAGCTGTCTTCAAGTTTGATATGCTTTGTAAGATACATTGTGCTTTCTTCTAATCTTGCAGATCAATCGACTGTAAGCACTTCAACTTTGGAAATGGAAACTGCCCATTTGGAGCAAATTGTTTCTATAAGGTATAAATGACATATTTCCCTCTATTCTTTGTTGCCTGCCAAAAGATCCAAGAGTAATGATTTAGTTGTATCATTTTTGGTTTTGTTATAGCATGCATATTCTGATGGTCGCTTGGAAGAAGTTGTTTTACGGCATATTGGTTCTCAAGAAGGAGAAACTGTAATTTCAGACAATTTCAGGTATTGTCTCAATATGATCAACTTCAGACATCATTTCATGTCCCTTACGTTTTACCTGATTATATGTTTACTATTTTTCAGGCTATCAGAGTTCCATGGTGGCCTGCAGATTTATTGAAATATTTGTTTCTCTGGATGAGAAAATGTAAGTTCCAAACCCATTTGCAATCAAGATTTATCTTTTTCATGTGTTCAATACCTGAAATCAATGGCAAGTCTGCTTATTGGTTCTCTTTATGACTTTGTTTCCACACACAGAACACAAGGTGGTAATGACAACTTATTTTCTTTCAAAAGTCATTTGACTCTGAGTTTTGACAAGGTGAAGCAATTTTCTTTTCTTAATCTTTCAGATATGTCTTAGTACAATCTTCATTGTTGGCTGATTCAAGCTATCTTCTGATTATAGTAATTTCACTTAGATAGGGAACAAAATTAATAATGTAAATAATGCTTTCATAATACTCAATGTAAATGATTTTTCAAATAATAAAATTCTGTGTTTCTAAACAGTACAACACCTGTATATTATAGAATAAAAACAACAGGAACAGAGAAGAGAGTGATGATGTTTTGCTTTATTGAAAGATTTTGATACAAACAGCAAAAACAAAAGAACATTAAGGATTCACCATTTGAGAATGGCAAATCCAGAAAGAACAATAGAAGAAATAATCATGACAAAAGACATTCCTGGAAAACAAGAGGCTCCTGTGGGTGACTCTGAATCGTACTGTGCGGAGGCAGTGAAGGCAGAGGAGAGCGTCATTGTGGCGAGAACAGCCATTGTGTATTGATTGTAGCCAGAAGCCATTGTTAACTATAGATTGAGCTCTGAAAACAATCTCTTGTTCTTGCTTTTGTCTTTACAAATCTGGTTTTATAATGTTAAAGAGAAGAAAGAGTTCGTGGGGGACGTGAAGAGCATGAGATTATTTGCTCATTTCATAGAATCCACTACTTGTTTTCTGGTCAACAATGGTATTTTATCAACCCAAACAACATTTGTAATATATAAAATCCGTGAGACCCATGAAAAGAATTTGTATGATCACTTCTTTTGTTAATGATTTTGGACTTTTTAGTTTTACTTTTTCTTTTTCAAACAAAGAAAATTTTGGCTAGAAATAAGGAGTTACATAAATGGGCTAGTTCTTTTCAGATGACATTAGGAAAGTGAGTCTTAAACTATAAATCGAAAATTGTTAATATAATGTTGACAAAAAAAATATATAAACAAGGGGACAAGAAAATTGCCTTAGATCAAATGGTTGAGTCTGCTTAATTTTCTCATTCGATTTCCACTCTAAAAAATTATATTTGTTTCATATGAATATTTTGGTCAACTAATTGAATTTTGTTTCTGCTGCTCTTTTTTTGGGTATTCCAGAAAATAGTGTTTTTCTATTTGTCCAATTATTTTTAACTTTCAACTCAAAAAAACACACAAGGGAATGAGCTTATTTTTGAAGTGCTATTAAGAAAGCCCAACAAAAAGTATGAGCCCAAGTAGGCCCAAACGGTTTTGTTCAATGTGTTATTCCCAAGCCCCAATCATCTATTCGGGTCAATTTGCTCTCTCCTCTATTTGTAGCGTGAAAATGGCGTCGGCTAGTCGTATAAAGAAGAGAATTTTAAACTTCTAAACTCTTCCATTTTTGTCAAAGGATCCTGAATAGATTTGTTTATTTAGATTCGGTTGATTGTGTCGTAGAATTGAAGGTACTTCAAAATAAGCCTCCTTGCAGACAGACAACATTACTTTTAGATACTGAGAATTTGGTACTGCAAATTTGTTTTTGTAATGACAAAAAAACACGTAAACAAAACTCATGTATGAATTAATAAAATGATACTTGAAACACACGTGTGTTGGGAAGAGAAAGAGGTTGGTCTAGTTCTTGTCTTTGACTCTAAACCAGTCTTTTTCGATACATTTTTCTTCACTCACAAGTCTATCGATCATCATGTTTTTAACGAAGACATTCTTCTTTTTCACTTTATATTTATAATTTCTAAAAGAAGACCCACCTCTTGCTTCTTCTTCACATTCCAATCTCTCTATCTCTCTCTTATTAGAGACTCTCTCTTACTCTACCCATCAATCCCAACCAACCAACACTTTTCATATTCTTATCATTCCAAAGCAATCCCCACAAAATCATATCTTCTTCTTCTTCTCTTCTTTCTTTTACAGTCTCTGCAATTTCTCAATCTGTTTACTCTTTTCTTTCTTCTACAAAATCATGATGATGAGGAAACCGGATAGTTCTGATACGATTCGAGACAAGAGCAAGCTATGTAATGGTAATAGCAACAACAACAAACCTAAGCTAAGAAAAGGACTTTGGTCTCCTGATGAAGATGAGAAGCTTATTAGATATATGTTGACTAATGGACAAGGATGTTGGAGTGACATTGCTAGAAATGCTGGTCTTTTACGTTGTGGTAAAAGTTGTCGTCTTCGTTGGATCAATTACTTAAGACC
Source organism: Lepidium didymum (assembly GCA_963920545.1). Classification (NCBI taxonomy): domain Eukaryota; kingdom Viridiplantae; phylum Streptophyta; class Magnoliopsida; order Brassicales; family Brassicaceae; genus Lepidium; species Lepidium didymum. Next base: position 18,119,576 of record OY986979.1, read on the forward strand.
TGATCTTAAACGTGGCTCTTTCTCTCCTCAAGAAGAAGATCTTATCTTCCATTTGCATTCCATACTTGGTAACAGGTAAAACGGTCTGCAATTAATGTCTCTGATGATTACATTTCTAATTAACAGTTTGTGAAATGATTTAACTGTTGAGATTTTAATAATTTAGGTGGTCTCAGATAGCTACTAGGCTTCCAGGAAGAACAGACAATGAGATCAAAAACTTCTGGAACTCAACATTGAAGAAGAGGCTTAAGAACAACAACAATAACAATACTTCATCAGGTTCATCACCTAACAATAGTAATAGTAATTCTTTGGATCCAAGAGATCAACAACATGTGGACATTAATGGAGGCAATTCATCAACTCCAATGATGGATGTGAATCATCATGATCATGACAACAACATGATGATAATGGCTGGGAACACTATGCGCATGGAATCTTCTTCTTCCTCCTTCAACTTTGCACATATGGGCTTAAACCAGCTTGATGATTCACTGATGATATCAGTACCGGATAATCGATGTCATCAAATGGGAAACACAGGGAATGTGTTCAATGCTAATGGGTTAGGAGATTATGGAAACACAATACTTGATCCAATAAGCAAGAGAGTATCAGTAGAAGGTGATTGGTTTCATCCTCCATCAGAGAATAGTACAAATATCATTGCTTGTAGTACAAGCAACAACGTCAACAGCTTACAAGTCCTTGATCCTTGCTTCAATACTAAATCTCTCTGTCATTCAGAAAGCTTCAAGGTAGGGAATATGTTGGCTATGGAGAATAGTTCTTGGGAAATAGAAAACCCTAGAATTGGAGATTGGGATTTGGATGGTCTCATTGATAACAACTCTTCTTTCCCTTTCCTTGATTTCCAAGTTGATTAACATTTTCTCTCTCTCTCTCACTTTCATTCTTATCCTCTTCATTCATTCTTCTATACATATTTGTCAATCTTACAATTACTATACATACATCTTCAAGCCGACCAGATCCAGCTCATGCCCCAACTTGAAGTCGATATATAGCTCAAAACTCATTTCTTAAAACTCTTTTCAATCTTTAACATATGGTATGGGGAGAGATCAAATCTCTGATATCAGAATTATTAGTTGGATCATCTAAACGAAGAACGAAGAGTGTGGTGATCCTTTCTATTCTAAATGTCTTTTTCTTTTTGAAAATATGTTTTTTGTGTGGCAAAAAGTATTCTTTCAATCAGAATTATTGGTCAGTATATTCTGTAATATTCACAATAAGATTGAGATTAGTATTATACGTAAAGGTGGAGGAACCAATCAGCATGCATGGTTGGATTAATTAGTAAAATGAAATGTAAATAGGAAGTTACATTTGAGATTTTATTTTGTGAGGAAAGTACTTAAATAATGGCCCACAACTCAGTGAGAGGTGTGATTAGTTTGGTTCATTAATTAATTGCTATATATATTTAGCTTTCTCTTTCTTCTCAAATTCTTGTTTTGTACAAATCTGAGTTTGATGTGTAAAACACGGTTTCGTAATAAGAAAGCATTATCTTTTTTTCATTCTCTCTTTACTAAATTTTGAGTTAATTACCACCCAAAAAAAAGAAAAGAAAATAAGTCCATTCGATTTGAAATACATTTCTTAAAAAAATGGTAAACAATACCAATCAAAAACTTTTGATTAATAATGCAAGTAAATGTAACTATTAGTTGAGTTTACCAGAAAAATTATTTTAATTAAATGGTTGAGTGTTATATATGTTGTTATTTAATTTGAGGAAATCGCATTTGTTACACAAGATATTGTTAGGAGTTTTGGGAAAGGATTTGATTATGGATTGGATATTGTAGATTTAGTTGTGTTGATATTGAGTTTACCGGTTTAATTATGACTTATGTACATTCTACTAACTTTAGTATTTATAAATTAAAAATGGATTACTTACTTTATATGACACATTCATAATATATGTGTTTGTGTAAAGAAAAGCTCAAAACGTATACGTAAAGTTACGGATATAACAAAATGATGTTTTTGGCTAAAAACCTGAATATAAGTGTCTACCATGAACCAAATGTATGGACTTGAGATCCTCATATAGAATTGAGCTAATGGGCCCATGGAAAGCCCAAACCCAAAGAAAAATTTGGGCCTGGTAATTCAGTTCTTTTGGTTCGGTTAGCTGTTGGTTTCGGATAAAATTGGTTTAAATGAGAACCATATTTCTACGGTTTGGTTTGGTTGGGAAATCTAAAGAAACAGCCATAAATACTAGAATCGAAGGTACCCTCGTTCGGTCTTTGTGATACACATTTGTTATATAGGTTCCAACATCAGTTTAGGCTCCGTATTGCCTGGTAGTACTGTTAATATGCGGTTTTGGGGATAGTAGTCCATCGAATTTCTCTTTTTACAATCATAGCTAAGTCTTTTTCGGAGATTTTTTTTAAAAAATTTCTTGTTTGAGTTTTAGTTTGTCCTTTTTTGAGTTATATTTTTGGAGATTTTTTTTTTTGCATTTCATTGATATAATATTCATCGTATAATTTTAGTGAAAGAAAAAAATTGAACATAAAAACAAAAATTGTAGCGAAACTAAATATTAAAAAAAAAAACCAAACGAGTGACCAGCTTTTGCTTCCTACCTAGAAAATTTTTCGAGGTTAAAGAGTTATTTCCGTATTTTTTCTTTATATGTAATTTCTAAATCTTTGAATCATCAAATTGATAATCTAACTCGTTGTATTAGAGAATCATCTTATAATTTGTGATTTATAAACTCTCCATATTTTTAGGATTAAGTAATGACATGTTTGGTTGAAAAAAAAAAAGAAGTTAATTAGTTAGATTAAGAGAATATTGTAAACATAATGCTTCATAGGTGAAATGATTGGTTTAGTAGTTATATTACCTATTAAACTTGAGCGTGAAGTAAATTAGATTACAAGGACAACAAACCAACATCATGACTTTTCTAATTATAGTTTTCTCCACCATAAAAATACATAATTAAAACGGCTATAATGTTTAATTTTACTCCACATCAATGAATCATTTCGAAAATAGACACCAATCATTTAATTCAGATCTCCCTAGGAATATATATGAACTCATTGGTTATATAATTTCTCTCATCAAACCCTCAAAACCCCAATTTTTACAACAAAAATAAATAATATATATATATATACATTAAGGAAATTAATTACCTTATGTAATGGAGAGAAGAGAGAGTTACTACTCAAACTACTTTGTTCAAAGCCCTGAATCCGAATTCCAATCCCCAGCTCGATCTGATTCAGCACCATTGGTCCCTTCTCACGTCAATGAACTCTCGAGGTACTCAGATTTCTCAAAGAAATCCGAAAACAACTTCGTTTATAATGAAGATGATGAGAAAACATTGATTGTACCATTGCGGAGCTCCGATTCGGGTTGCTGGATCTTTCTGCAAATATTTTGGAGGTTTTTGGTTAGCTTTGGAGTGGCATTACTTGTCTTCTATGTTACTACTCAGCCTCCTCTTCCTAACATTTATTTTCGAGTAATATGAATCTTCTCTCAATTAGCTTGTGATGTTTTTGTATAGTAGTTTACCTAAAATGTAAATTTTACAGATTGGAAGGATTAATCAGTTCATGTTAGAAGAAGGTGTGGACTCACATGGAGCATCGACTAAGTTTTTGACTTGCAATTGTTCTACAAAGCTCATAGTAGATAACAAGTCTAATTTCTTTGGGCTTCACATTCATCCTCCATCTATCAAACTCTTCTTTGGCCCTCTCAACTTTGCAAATGCACACGTAAGTCTTTGTAGTTAGGGTTATTCAGGGTCAGCTTTGTTAGATTTGGTGACATATTTCACATCGAAAGTAGGGGTCACTTTAAGCTAATATATATGATTTAAGGGTTAGTCCACTTTTTGCTAATTGGTTTTGAGTTGGAAACTCATAATTTATTATAATATCAGCGTCCACGATCCTGAACCATCAGACATGCATAATGATAATACGTATGTTGTGGTGTTTCGAGATGTTAGCTAGGTTATACCACACAGTGGCGGACCCACTTGGAGAGAAGGGGGTCACATGACACCCGTAATATTGATAAAATCATTTTAACTTAGATAATGTTTGAAAAAAGTTTCAGTAGATTTGGTATTTTTTTTACCATTTGACATTTTCAAACCATGGTTCAAGTCTTTTTTTTGACACTTGACTTTGATATATATTTATTGTTTTTTCTTTTGTTCGTATGAAAAATATGGTAACTTTTTGGCTTTATTTTGAGATTTATTTATTGTTTTTCATTTTATTTGTATAACAAATATGGTAAGTTTTTTTAAATAAATTATATTATATATTAAAAAAAATTTGACCCAAGTAAAAATATTTTTTGCCACTGATACCACACATCTTTTAGAGAAGTCGTGCTAGATAGTGACATATCCCACATTGGAATTTGGGTCACTCTAACCTATTATATATATATGATCTAAGAACCAATTCACTTGTTGCCGATTAGTTTTAAATTGAAAACTCATAATTTATCAGACGTTAGGTGCCAAGATATATTAATAGTTTAAGAAACATCTTTTTTTTTTTTGAAAATTATTCGTAATGCAATGGTGGAATGCTTTGATTTTAGCATTGAGGTTACCTGGAAGCTTTAGAAATGTATCTTTTTATTTTCAAGCTTTAGGTTTTAGAATAGTTTGGGCGGGCCTTGTTATGTTTATTCTTTATCAACTTAAGAAACGTATATATGTCCATTCATACATGTCTTTGTTTTTCTAAAGGGACCTAAACTATATGCGTTGAGCCATGAGACGACAACATTTGAGTTGTACATAGGAACAAGGAACCGAGCAATGTACGGAGCAGGAAGAGAGATGGATGATTTGCTTCAATCCAGAGCTGGTTTGCCTTTAATGCTACGAATGAGTGTAGTTTCTGACTTTAGAGTTGTTTGGAATGTTATAAACCCTACGTACCATCACCAGTTTGAGTGTTTGTTGTTTCTTGCTTACAACGGAAAATCTCACGATCAGGTTATAATGGTCGGAGATAAATGTAGATTGGTCTCTTAATTAATCATCTAAGTATATTTAAGAATCCTTGCCATGATCAACAATTAGATTGACGAGGATTACTAAATAAGACTTCATAGCCACGTGAAATAAGAGAAAAAAAAATCAAAATCTAGCATAGAAACATGTTTTTTTCCTTGGCACGACTATTGCTATATGGTTGTTGTTAAGAAAATCATGGTTACATCGTGGGTTTTTAATTATTTTTCGTGGTTATTTGATAATTTTTCGTAGTTAGATTATCTCAACAGAAATTTATTTACTAAAAAAAATTTCCTAATTTTTCTTTGACCCATTCCTACTACAAAAAACAATGGAATTATAACCACCATAATAATCAAAAATTGGTAAAAAAAATGATGTTTTAAAATATTTTTGATCACTTCTGTAGAAGTGGATCATCGAACCACTTGAACAAAAACTCTTTATCTATACGTTTATATTTGTATTCAACCCCTACATATTTATATCTTATAAGTTATCTATTTGTGACGCATACAAAACCAAATCAAATTCAGAAAACAAATAGTAAGAACCTATTAATATATTCATTTACAAAGGATAGATCAACTTGCAGTCATCCATAGTTAATACTAATATCATTTTTAGTGATGTGTGTTAATTACATAATTTGTGATGTCCCACCGTTCTCTTTTTCCAGCCACACATAATCTACGTAAATTGTGGGCTGAATATATCAAATTAAAATTTTAAAATATAATAAATGATCACATTAATAAAATTGTGAGTGTTTGTCACTCTCATTTATCTGTGGACTATTAGGCTCAGCGAGTATCTGCTTTAGCCCAACAAAAGTCGAGGGAAGAAGCCAAGCCGTGTGTTGTAGGCTTGTTCTGCGTGTGGCCCAACTCTGTATGACTAAGTTTGTCTTCAACAAACTTAACGGAATCGCCTTTATAAGTCTTCTTCATTCATCGATTTGTATCCAAAATCACCATTTTTGTAACATGTAAAAACATCAAAAAAGCTTTAGTGAATTCCGGTGTTACAACCAAAGAGATGTACCCGATTCAAAAGAGAATTCTATAAACTCGTGTGTCTTCTTCTTTCTCAAATCTCTATTCATATTCCGTGAATCACTTGAACCGAAATCGGTAACAAAAGCAATTAGACAATAAAAAATTAGTGGCTCGTGCCCGATGTGCGTGAAGACATAATGGAGTCATTCTGGAGTGTTAATTAATGTCTGTAATTAAATCATTTATGTCGGAGAGACGTCAAGTGTTTTTCTATGAAATATTTTAAGTCATGGTACATTTGTACTTTTGTGTACTCTTTATACAAAAAAAAACTATTGTGTGTTGTCATATTATTACATCTTTTGAAATTACAATGCGCACTACATATATATATAACTAAATGTTAAGTTAATAATAAAAGAAAAATGAAGTCTAACAATTTGATACACACGAATGATTTTATATATTATGTATCTGCCAAAAGTCTGAGATATAAGTGGTCTAATCAACGTAAATTTTGAAAATAATAATAAAATAAAACAGAAGATAGCTTATAAAAGTAAATGATAAGAAACGTGAGGTAGTATGAAATGTAGTTCAATGGGTATCGTGATATAAATTAGGTAAAGATGAGAGGCCCATAGATTTATTTTTATATATAATATAAATGAATTAGCAAATGAGATATAAGGTCAGGTAGTCGAAAAATAAACGGTTGAAACAAATATTGTTTGAAAATGAGCCGTTAAAACATAGGTCATTAAAAATGAAATGATTGATGACACTACAATGATTAACATGTATGAGAAAATGAGATATAAGGTCTTATTATAGATCAAGGCGGTTGAAAAAATAAACGGTTAAAACAAATAGTGTTTGAAATGGATGGCTGAAATATACGTCATTAAAAATGAACGATTAAAGGTAATAATTGACAAAAGAAGTTTATAACAAAATTTGTTTGAAGATTAAATAGTGTAATTAAATTTAAAAAAAAATTATTAAATTTCTCTAGTACAAACGACAGTTATTTCTAAACATCCATATATATCTGTTTAAAAACCTATTTTCAAATATCTATGAATAAGTTCAAATGAATATTTAAAATATGGTTTCTAAACACATTTTAACCACTATTTAAACGAAATACTAGGTAATAGAAAATCTATCATATCATCTGCAAACATAATTTTTAATACTACGAATGAGAGCCAAGAGAAAAAAACAAATGAATACTAAACATATATAATTGAATGTTTGTTGAAATGGTAATTGGGAATCCAACGTAGCCCACTTTTGTTGTATAAACTGTTACGTTGATTGTGACTGTAATGTTGATTGTGACTTCATCGACTACGTCACGTCTCTCATTACTATATTTTTATTTTTTTTGGTTTCTTGAATGATTTTGATGTCATACACAAACCGAATACGTCATACTTGAGACTCCAATCACTTATTCTTAGGATCTTTGATCAGATTTTACTATAATCGAATTTGAAGATTATGGCCAACAATCAATCTAACATGCTATCTCCATCGGATCCCACAACATATTAAGATTCTCAAAATTTTGTAAAGTATATACTGTATATAAAGGAATGGTGCTATTTCGAATTGTGCTTACAAGACTCATGTAACTTCGAGATTAGTCAGACATCATAACCCGTTAATCTATTGACATATAGACTTGTTAAATTGATTCGGAAAAATATTCCTTACTTAATCCAAATTTTTTAATATTTATGGTATTTATGTTGAATTAAATAATTACTTGAATTGTATAAAAACAAACATCTTGTAACAAAAAAATTGAAAATGCATATTGTTGTAGCCAATATATACATGAAATAATAATAATATAAGATAACTAAGTAGCATAGTTGCCATTTATGTAATTTCTAACTTTAAAAAAAAGTTAAAAATAAAAAGAAAATAAAAAGTAGGATTAGTATGACTTTATATAAAAAGAAAAGGTTATGGACAAAAATGAATATGAATGGAATTTTGTGTATAAATTGGAGCCAAGTGTTGCAGGCACTTATTAGAAATTGGAGGAAAGTGAAGTACTCTTGCCACACGCCTATATAGTATCTCCTCTGATAAACACATACATAATACTCATTCACTCACTCACTTCTCATATTCTCAACTTCACGAGATTACTTATATGATCGTTGACTTCATTTATTAAAGGTTCGATATTTTTCTCCTTATATGATCTCAACTATAAGTTCTTATTTCATTGTTTCTTAGTATTGCATATCTACATATGTGTACAAGAATATATAACATAAACATAGAACAGTTTCATGTGTTTTTTATATGCATGGCTATGAATTGTGAGAAAAATCTAATATAATACTATCTCTGTTTTAAGAATATATATTTTATGTATATTAAAAATTAAAACTTTTGTTCAATAAAAATTATTTAATAATTTATTTTGATATGATTCAATTATACAAAATTCTGCAGGATATTAATAGTCACAAAATATAAAATGGGTAATCAACTTCTCAATTATATATATATATATATATAATTGTAAAATACCTTATAATTTGAAACAAAACAAAATTTCTAAAACATCTCATATTTAGAAATGGAGATAGTATACTATAAATGTATAAATAAAAGATACAAATTTTGTAATTCATATGGTTTGGATTTACTGTTTGATTATAGATCTTAATTTGTTGGTATAATTGTTGAAAGAAAAAAAATGTTTATGAATTGAATTAATTAAATAAAAATAAAAAATTTTGGTAATAAAATAAAAGTTAAGTAAGTATTATTTAGTCTAGTGTCAGACGGTAAGTTTACTAAAACATGCACACTTGTATAATTAGAAATCGAGTCTTATTGTCTATTTTGTATAGAAATTTGGCTAATAAACTGAGTAGTTGTGGTCCAGTGTTAGAAAAAAAAAAAAACAGAGGTTAACGAATTGGGATACATACACGGCACGCACTATATACAACTCACCTGTGTTGGTCTGCGTTACCATCTTTTTATATTTCCTTAAATTAATTACCCTAATTTTACGCTAACTAAACAGATTTAGTATTTTAAATCTAAATGGCCTGAGTAAAGCCTCTGCTCACTCGACTCTCTTTTGAAAATGCCTCCCTCACTAAACCCTTCCCTCAGTAAATGAAAACGTTCATTGCACCAATCTTTAAATTCACAACGATCTATCTTTATACTAAAAGCATGTGACTTGATTTGTAATGTGACACGTATATAAGTTCACCCTTTTCAAGAGATTATTAAAGCCATTGAGATCATATTATTATTAGGAATTTGTACAAATTTGTATTTCAAATTAGCGTTGTTTTCTTAACATAATTAACAATTAACGTTGTTTTCATCAAAATTTCATGCAGCTTTTTGTCTCCTCGTTTATTTTATCTGTACTATGTACGAAACCCCAAAATTAATAGCAATATCTAAATTATATTATTTTAATTTTTTGTCAACATTATATTGACAAGACTCGATTCATAACTTATCCTAATCTTTAAAATTTATATTTAATTTATTAACTTGTAAAGGAGGAGAATCGAACTCTAGATATCATAGTCATTATCTGGATTATCATAACCAACTCGATCGGCATCTAAATTATATTATCAAACTGTCGAAAGTTGCTTTTTAAGTATATCTCGTAATTTAATTATAAAGTATAATATTTTTGGCAGCTAGTCGATTTTAATTACGGAAAATGATTTGCTTTTTTCAGTGGAAGATATCAAAAAATAAATGAGTTAAGAAGAAAATCAAAGTCTTTCCCACTATAATCAACACAATTGTAACAAAACTTTCAGTAAAAAACAAAATTATTTACTCAATATTAAAATACGTTAGATTATTTCTCTTATACAGTCAGCTTCATGAGTACTTTTTCTGTTTATAATTCATGAGTGCCATATATATTTGTCTCAAAAATGGAATTATTTAATAAAAGAATATATATTATATGATGTTTATGCGTACCTATATTCCTTCAATAAAAAGAAAAAAAATTCCATATTATTGGTGTATTTAGTTTGGACGGAAATAAAAAGTTGGGGAAGGAAACTTTTGTTTTCTTTAATAAGTAAAATAAAATAAAATTAAAATTTGTTTGTATTTTGTATTAAATAGTAAAGAGATGCATGCTCATTACGTGTCTATAAATACAAATACATTTGTACATAGACACACTTTATATAAAACGTTCCTTTTGCTTCTCCGATTCTTCCCAACACTTACTGATATTTTCAGACACGACAAATTTATTACAGAGAAAAAAACAGTTTCGTAAGAAAAGAAGATCACAAAATCGATCGATGACGGAAACTGCTGAACTTACTCCAATTCCAACAAGCGTTATCAAACCAATCCCATTTCTTGTTATCTTCACAGATTTAAGGTTTGTAATCTGTATTTATATATGGAATGTTGAAAATTAAACGTATTGTCCGAGCTCTCGTGGTCAAGTGGTAAAGAGATGAGCTTGGAATGCTAACACATTTCAAGTTCTATCCACCTGCTATGCAAAATAAAAACACATTGTCTTGATATCGGTCTATTTGTATATTCGGAGAGAGGGTCTAAATCTAACATAATCTAATGTTTAAATGCAGACATGTATTTAGTATGGACAAAATTGGTCGGGAGATTTTAGGCATGGCGTTTCCAGCAGCTTTGGCTTTAGCTTCGGATCCAATCGCGTCTTTAATTGATACCGCGTTTGTCGGACGTTTAGGAGCGGTTCAGTTAGCTGCGGTTGGAGTTTCAATTGCTATATTCAATCAAGCTTCTAAAATTACGATATTTCCACTTGTGAGTATCACAACTTCGTTTGTAGCAGAGGAAGATACAATGGAGAAGATGAAAGAAGAAGCAAATAGAGCTAATCTTGTTCATGCAGAAACTGTACTTGTTCAGGATTCCTTAGAAAAAGGGATTTCTTCACCCACAAGTAACAATGCCAACCAGACTCAGCCGCAACCGCAACCGCAACCGCCAGGTAAAATCTCACTTTAGCCCACAAGTTTAGTTATAATGAAACGTAACGTCTTCTTTATTCACGTGTAAAAGCAAATCGCATAAATTTTGATCACGTTTTGAAACTTTTGCAATTGGAGCACTAACACATAAACCGAAATTTTCTGGTCTGGGTTAAATGACCCAGCTAACAACTTTGACATCTCTCCACCATTAAAGTTTTAGAGAATGACTTTTAAACTATAGATCGAGCTTTGTTTGAACTCATTAATTTCGTTTTGTTTTAGTTTTGGATACAAAGTCAAGCAATGGAGAGAATAAAGTGACCAAAAAGGGAAAGAGGACAATTCGAACAGCATCAACGGCAATGATTTTGGGGCTGATATTAGGTCTTGTTCAAGCTATTGTCTTGATTTTCAGTTCGAAGTTGTGTCTAGGTGTCATGGGAGTGAAACCGGTAAGTTTATTATAATTCACAAATAGTTTGCTTAATTATGACAAAAATGTTTTGACTAATTTTGAGTTGGGAATAATTTGAATGTTAGAATTCAGCAATGTTATCACCAGCACACAAGTACTTGACAATACGAGCATTGGGAGCTCCTGCATTGCTTTTATCTCTTGCAATGCAAGGCATCTTTAGAGGCTTTAAAGACACCAAAACTCCTCTTTATGCTACTGGTAATTAATTAATTAATTGTTTACATTTTATGATCATCTTAATTAAAAGATTACATCGTCTAACTAATTTCTTAATTAATGCATATGATGAACAGTTGTAGCAGATATTATCAACATCATTCTCGATCCTATCTTCATCTTTGTGCTTCGTCTCGGAATTAGTGGTGCTGCCATTGCTCATGTCATTTCTCAGTAAGAGGAAAAAAAAACTCTTTTTCACACTTTAACCAAAAATAAATAATTAAGAAAAAAAAAAGTCGAGTTCGTTTTAGTCTAGTGGTTAGGATGATTCAAGACTTTGACATCAGGTCTAATCACTCCCCATTACAATCGGTAGATTAAAATAAAGATTTTAGAAATTAAATTTTGGGCTATATATAAATGGTTTTGTGTCGAACTAATTATTGACAAAAAAATTTAAAACTAATAAATGTTTGAATTTGTTTGTGAACGTGAAGGTACTTCATGACACTGATATTGTTCATCCGTCTTGCAAAGAAAGTGAATTTGATGCCACCAAATTTCGGAGATTTGGAGTTCGGAAGATTCCTCAAAAATGGTACGTTAATTATGATATATAGAGCAAAATAAATGATGTGGATATATGATTTTAACAAGTAAATAATTATTAAAAAATGAAATTCAGGGATATTATTGCTGGCGAGGACAATAGCAGTGACATTTTGTCAGACATTAGCAGCAGCAATGGCGGCTAGATTGGGTACAACACCAATGGCTGCTTTTCAGATTTGTTTACAAGTTTGGTTAACTTCTTCTCTTCTCAATGATGGTCTTGCTGTTGCTGGTCAGGTACTACTAATAAATTTTCATATTTAACCAATTCATTGAGTAATCAATTTTTTTTTCTCTATAGAAAATGGAAATGAATATTTGATTTTGTCATTTACAGGCGATTTTGGCTTGTTCATTTGCTGAGAAGGACTACATCAAAGTAACTGCTGTTGCATCTCGTGTTCTTCAGGTTTTTTTTCTTGAATTTTATTTAACTAATTATGGAATCATTTGGTGTTATTTTGTTCTTCTCTGTTTACCTTATATGTACGGTTTAAGGAAAATCTTCTTATCAAATCAAAACTAAATACTTTATCAAAACAAACAAAAACAAAAACTTGTTTTTTCTAATAAATATTTTGGGAATGTATTGAACCATGAATTTTAAGTGATTTGAGTTTAAATGGCAAATAATCTGTTATTCAAACAAAAAAATTTAAAAATCATCTAAAATCAAGTGTCTTTGAACTAGTGATTTTTAAAAACACAATCTTATCCATTGTTATTGGAAAAAAAATTGAGTATGTGATTTTAGATGATTCTATGGGATTCTAAAGTTATTTAGAGGATTTTTCTAGTTAAAAACAAAAAAATCCAAATCTCATTGTTTTAAGTAGATTTTTAGAAGATTTTGTTATAAATCATAAGAACTTCTCTAGACTCATTTAAAATCATCTGAAATTTTATAAAATTCAAATCATTCACAATTTCATTTAAAATTCGTGGTTCAATACATCCCTTAAACAAAATCTATACAAATAACTTATTCTATTTTTATAAATATATTTTTTGCAAGATTAAGTTTTTTATTTAGATGATGGTAGTTCCGGTTTTCGCATATACAAACTATGGTTCAATTAATTCGATTTGTTTCGGTCTAAATGGTTGGTCAGTTTGATTAAAATGATAAGTAATCAAAATAAATGAAATTAAATGCAGATGGGTTTTGTGTTGGGAATTGGACTGTCTCTATTCGTTGGAATGGGTCTCTACTTTGGTGCCGGAATATTCTCCAAAGATCCTTCTGTTATTCACCTCATTGCCATTGGAATTCCGGTACTATATATTTGTTTTTTTTCATTTACAAAAAAAAAAAGATTACTAAAAAAAATTAATATAAATAATTTATATTTGTAAATGCAGTTTGTAGCAGCAACACAGCCAATAAACTCACTCGCATTTGTATTGGACGGAGTCAATTTTGGAGCATCTGATTTTGCTTACACTGCATATTCCATGGTTGGAGTTGCAGCTATAAGCATTGTAGCAGTAATATACATGGCTAAGATCAATGGGTTCATAGGAATATGGATTGCTCTTACTATTTATATGGGCCTTCGTGCTATTACTGGAATCGCCAGGTATTTTTATTGGGCCTTAATTATAGCCCATTATAGTAAAAGTTGTCTTTGTTGACTCTGTGTTAAATTTATTTGCAGGATGGCAACAGGAACTGGACCTTGGAGATACTTGCGTGGACGATCATCTTCATCTTCTTAGGACTTAGAACTACTTCCATCTCGTTTTTGTTTCTTTTTCTTGTCTTTTCACATTTCCTTCGAGAGACTTTTTTATTTTATTTTTATTTTTACAGTTTTATATGAAATAATTTATTGGATCAGAATGTTTTATATTATAATGCATGAACCATATATTCATCCGTGGCTTTAAATTGTTTAATTACTTCAACAAAATCTGGTCATGATTTCATTCTTTTTAAGACCGACTTTTAGACTCCAATTTTCAAAAAATTGTTCTCAATTTCTACTATTTTATTGATTTATTCTACTAATTTTGAAAGTGTTTTCTAAAGTTTTCAACTAACACTTTTTCAGATGAATTCAAACTTTACACTTTAATTCAAAATTTTAACTTTCTGGTCAACAAATTATTACGCTCCACTAGTTAATTATGTTTTAAAATAAATAAATAAAAAATCTAGCATCTGAATGGCTTGCTCGGACTATGATCACAGTTCAAATCTCACCCAACTTTATATTTAGGCTTCATATTTAATCCAAAACAAGTATATTTATCATTAAATTCAACTTGAAAGGCCATAACTTAATTCCAAAAGGAGCAAGACATACAATCCAAAGCCAATTGATGGCCAGTCTAAGAACACAAGATTCAGTCGTGATAAAAGAGTAAACTTGATCTAAGCAACATGAGTAACCACAATCTCATCTATGACAGGACCACATAGAGATCCAATATCAGTCTTTTTGTTATGGTAATAAGTACTGAAGAAAGTAATTCTAGTTCTGGCATCGATCGCCTTGAACTTGAAACTCGCAGGCTTAGCATGACCTCCACCAACAGAAGTATGTGGCACTTTGAGTGTATCTTTGGCTGCAAAAGCTTCAACCATCATGGATCCATGGCAATCGTTTCTAGCATCTCCAACAGTGAATGAGAGGCTATAAGTTTGACCTGGTGAAGTTCTAATGACTTGCGCAATGGCACTTTCTTTGCCTGCAACAAGCTCAACTGCAGCTTTTCCAAAGGGGACATTGAAGTTCTTAGAGTCTATGAATTTCACTGCCTTGAGTGACTCTATGATCCAGCCAGGTAAAGGTGATGTGCGATCTTCTTGTTTAGGTGGAAGAAGAACTCCTTGTGTTGAGTTCACAAGTCTGTGAGGACCTTCTTCAAACCCTCCATTCTTCACCAAGTTTCCTGCAGTTATCAGAGAATTAGAATCAGTCAAACAAATCCTAAACCTATTACCAAACTGAATCTGAAACAAAGCTTAGAATTACCTTTGGTGTACATTGGATGAGCAAGCTCTTTAATGGCAACAGCATCCAACAAAGGACCACAAGCAGGATCTTCTTGAACTCCAGGATTATGGAAAGTCACTTTAACTTGAGAAGTTTTGGCAACGAAAGCCCAAGCATAGACATCTCCTCCAAAGCTATTGTATAGAGTTTGAAGCGGCAAGTCACCGGATTGAGAAGGCACAGAGACTCGTAGAACCTCGTCTTGAGCACAAGTTCTAGATGCACCAAAGGTAAGTGCATAGAAAGAACCTGGCTTGACTTGTATTGTCTGAGAAATCGTAGCTTCGTTACCGAGCCTCACGGCATGGACCCCATGAGCCACAGGGAAATACATGCCTCCTGGTTGAGGACCACCGGCTATGTACTCAACGAAACCGGTGATTTCCCATTCGGGTAAAGCGTTTTTGCCGATTAGAACTGTTTTCTTCATGTCGGTTTTCTTTGGTGACACTTCAAAGTTTCCATTACGAAGAAACCCTAAGGAAATTAACAGAGACAACAACAAAAATCTTAGATCTACATATAAAGATTGAAACTTTTACTCCGAAAACACCAAATGTAGCTTTAGAAATCTAAGCAGAGAAGACCCAGCTTCAAAATTCAAAGACTTTACAAAACCCAGCCCAGAAACAGAGAGAAAACGAGTGTGTGTATATGATTTACCTTCATAAGCAGGAGCTCCAAGAACAGAACCACAGAGGAGTAGCAAAAGAGGTAGAATAATAGCTTTGTTCACCGCCATTTTCACTCAGAGAAGAGTGAGTGAGGAGCTTGAAGATAGACAGAGATGGAGAAAGGGTCTTTTTGAGATAGTGAGACGAAGACTATCTCGAGATGCTACGTCTTTAAAAGCAAGTGGAGAGAAAGAGAGAGAGAGATTGGAGAGGAAATCACGTAGAAAGAGGCAATGGGAAAGTGGAGCCCGTTGATGCATTTTGTCTGTCTGTCTTGCTCAACTGAAACTGATGACTTTCTCCTTAATCCATGCTATCTGATTTCGTATTGGCACTTGTGCCTGCTTCTGTTTTCTCACTTCCCACATTCGAAGATGAGATATTTCGTAGATGATGGTAAAAAACCCATCTTGGAAATGAATAATACTAGTAACCGTAGACAAATGGGTGATGTCAAAAGATAAAACAAAACACATCGATGTGATAATTTTCCAACATTCAACTAACAGATAAAGCCAAAATCAATGATATCGTCGTTATTGATCTGACTTAGTCAGAATGGTTTTGATATTATAACATAGATATTTGGTTGATTTTAACAACATAGTCGGTAATAGAGCCATAACAGTGCAAAGATACATGATACACTGTCTATAGTCTAAATAACCTTTCCTTAAAATACGGGTTTTAAAGATTAATTGTTGTTGCAAAATTTCTCTCTGTCTAGTTGTTACATATACCAATTAATGATCCAAGCATTTCGACTCTACAATTATAGAAATGAGTTGAGTTTGTATTATAGATCGAATATTTTCCGATTTAGGCGAAAAGAATAAAACAAATTTTGTTATAAGAAGAAATAAAACATTCTAACTTAGTTTACAAATCTCAAGACATCAATAATGAACCACCAAGTCGCATGTATGCAGAACCTACGTATATTATTAAAACGAGTTATAGTATATGATAAATGACACATTCTACATATATTAGATTTTTTGGGTACAAAAATCTGATTAGTTTATGCTTAGAAGATCGTATTAAAGTTGTATGAGATCTATTAGATTGTGGGCATTTTTTCCAACGGGAATTGCGGCAATGGGCAGATGCAGCTGTAATTATGGAGCGAAAGGAGGTTTGAAAATTTCTGGCTTTGGCTGGTTCCAATAATAATTGAGATTATAAATGAAAAAAAAATCAGAAGGCATGTGCAATAAGATAATGAGTATAGGTTAGTTATAGTCAGCGAACGCATGTGAGTATCAATTTGAATAATAAGTATAAACACATCACATAACTACGTGTCTTGTCTTGTTGTGTTGGGTCCCTCCCGTTTCCATATCTATTGATGTTATCAACTCGGTCCATACCTTTCCTTCACGTCCATGCGGTTCGCGATTGTTCCATGTTACAATTAGTTTATTACCAATGTTTATTTCTTCTTATTTTGTAACCATTTTTACGAAACTATTCAAACACGTTATTATTGCAATACACACTAGATATCAGACGTGTGTTTTGCTCGGGAATATATACAAACCTAAAAACAATGAAAACATGTGTTGTTAAGTCATAATAAAATCAATTAGTCTAGTAAATTTAGTTAAAGCAAACAAAGTAAACTGAAAGTGTAGTTGAGTTTGAAGTAAGGATACTTTGTCGTTCGTATAGACAGAAACTACTTGGGCCTGTGGTAGAGTGCTTGACAACAATCTGCACCACCAAAACGGCGGTTTAAAAAAGTGGGCCTTATGGGCTTTGAGAAAAGGGCAATACATTATGTTAAGAATTAGGCCCTGTAATAAGTATAATGGGTCTAGCTAGCTGGTGTATGTTGACATTAGAAATTAAATTTGTGGATGTTGGAGTTTGACAAAAGATTATAAAAATTGTTGATTACAAGAGTAATGAGTTTTAACCTTTAAGTCGGGGTGGACACAATTTCCCAAACCGAACCGATATTCCGAAATCAAATCTAAATCAATATATAAAATCACTCGAATGAACAAAATATGTAATATCAAATTAACCATCCTCAAACTAAATTGAATCCAAATTATATAAAACTAAATAAAAGTAACGAATCTTCATAAAAATAACTAATATTTAACTTAAGAATATAAAAATATGTTTTTAATATATGAAAATACACAATCTTAACTTTTTTTTTCACTGAAATACGTTAGCATTATAAAATTAGAATTATCATTGTATGTATTACATCAGGATCATCAACAATCAAAATAGAGAATCTAATTATGGTAGACCAGTAATTTCGTTAACGAACAATTCATTGAGCCATAGAGGTCCACCCGCAGCTACATAAGATTGTCTACGATCCTCACGAGAGACTGAAAGAGCTATGAGGTAGGCTCCATTGTTAGTACGTCTCGTCTCAAAAGTCATTTTCCAAAAAGGAAAATCTTGTAAGGCCTGAATAATAGGCCAAGCATATGGTCGGAATGATGGCCAAGCCTTCGGTCTGTTGATCATATTTACAGCATCATTGTTGTCGATTGCAAAGATGACATGATGGAACCGAAGATCTTTCATACTCTCTATTGCCCAATTTAGGCTTGCAACAGTAGCTTCCCATTAGGAAGATATGAAACTGAAAGCCCTTCTAGAATGCAATAGCACCTCGCCCCTGTCATTCCTAACCACAAAAGTTGCTCCACCTAAGTCGGAGAATTTGTTCCAAGTGCTTCCTATGTTGCATTTCAACCAAGGTTTGGGGGGGGCTCTCCATCGAGGAACCATGAGATGAGGGGTCACAGTTTGGTTTCTGTTGGTTTGTTGTTCTATGGTTTGAGCTTGAAACCATTCTTGTGAGTCTACATATATTTTGTTGAGAATGTCCCTCACTTGATATATCTGACCTTCGTATAAAAAGGTATTCCGGTTACACACAATCTTAACTAATTTATAATTAATTTTATTTTATTTAAATTTTGTTATTAAAAATGTAGTCAAAATATAATTTGGTCATTGATATAACTTTTTTTACTTACAAAAATTAAATGAGAACCCAAAACTAAACTGAATCAAATATATACTATTTATCGTTCAACTATTTTTCTGAATTTCAAATTTTTTAAACTCAGAAATTTCTAAACCGAATCCAAACCATTTAGCCGAACACTTAAGCCTAAGTCTAGTTTTTTTTTTTGTCAACAACAATTGAATCGACAAAATCTGATTTATAGCTAAATTACTCTAGTTTATAACTAAAGATAAGTAGGATTCAAATTCAACATCTGATGTCAAGCTATATCATAACAAGATCTAGTTTTATGTATGCCTTATCTGAAAGAAAAAAATGTAAATTTTCCAATTTTATAGTAGCAAAATATATATGTTAGTTACTGAAAATGGAACATTGCTGGCCAAAAAAATTACAAAACTGTACAAAAAGTGACGTGGAGGGTTTTGATTAGGAAGGAAGAAGTACTAGGTTTCACTGGAAACACCGTTCGTTGATTATGGTTGGGATCTCTGTGCGTCCAAACCAAACACACAGAGCAAACCATACACATGGACCTCTCCTTCCTTCTACTAATTAATTTTTGTTGTTGTAAATATTGGATCGACAAGGTCCAATCAGTAAAAGAATTTCCTTGTTAAGTTACTATAATGCAGCGGGTAGGAATCGAGTCATTAGCTAAATCATCCTAACCACGGATGGAGACCCTTCTACTGATTAACTTGTTAATACAAATAATTATTATAAAATCGATTCTTCTTAAATTATAATTTTTTTTTGAAAAAAGGAAAAAAAGAGAGAAGCGATCTCTAAAATCAATCTCGAATTTTTTTTCCGTTTTGCAAAGAAGAATAATTTTGTTGTGGGGGATATCTGGCCTTTCACGTTGCTTGCCCAATTACATGGTATCACTCTTAATCTCTCCTTAACCGCCTTGCTTCACTATCTCTCTCGTCTCTTTACTCTGTACCTTTTCTTTGTTGTAGTCGTCGGATTTGCTTCTGCTCCTTAGGGTTTTCACAAGATCTCCGTGGTCCCAATGCTAACGAGCATTTTTTGAAAGAGGTTAATCGGCTTGAGGATTTCCTTAAGGATCCTGTGGTTTCTTCGAAGCTTGAAAATGAAGGTACGGTTCAGGTTAGGGTTCCTAAGGTTGCTCCTGCTCCTCAGATGGTTATTGCTGCTTCCAATTTGGGGGCTGGAGATGGTGGTGTTGGTTCTCGAGTTGATGAAATGGCGGAGGAAGCTTCCGCGCAGAAGAAGCGTGTTGCTCTTCAGAGACAAGCTGCTGTTACCGTGGAGGCTGCTGAGGATTATGCTCGAAGGTTTGAATCTGGGGTCAATGAGGTTAGTGTTTTTGTGTTCTTAATTGCTTTGATTGGTTTAGTTGTTGGTGAAAGTTATTAAAATTTTCGTAGACATTTTTGTTGCCTCAGAAATACTATCTTCTACTTCTATTGTAGTGACTTACCTTTGATTGAGTTTTCTATTTTTTTTGTTTGTGTGCGGTACAGCTTTCCTCAAAAGATCATGGTGGTGATGAACTAGATCACTCCGGCATGAATATAATGTGTAGAATGTGCTTCCTTGGAGAAGGTGAAGGAAGTGAGAGAGCAAGGAGGATGCTCACTTGTAAAGACTGTGGAAAGAAGTATCACAAGAATTGTTTGAAGTCTTGGGCCCAACATAGAGGTACTAACATTCAATTCATTGCTGTCCTTCCGTTGGGGCTCACATAGGCTTTTTTAGTCTAATTGCTTCAAGTTGCAGATTTATTTCATTGGAGTTCATGGAGTTGTCCCTCATGCCGGGTTTGTGAGGTCAGTTGAGTTTTTTCCAATTTCCAATCGCTTGCAAAGTGATTTATAAAACATATCTTCCTCTCTTAGTTACGGAGCAGTTCCCATTTGCTCTTAAAAATCACTAACGGGTATAAAGCTGGTAGCCTAACTGCTATATAGAGTGTCCATAGATCTTTGAACCTGACCTCACTGAGTCTTTGCCCTCATTAGGTCTGCCATAGAACAGGAGATCCTAACAAGTTCATGTTCTGCAAAAGGTGTGATGCTGCTTACCATTGCTATTGTCAACATCCTCCACACAAGGTACCTGACAGATAGCCTCTTCATGCGATTATCTTTGAAAACAAAGTTAATTGGATTATTTATTTTATCTGTACTGCACAGAATGTAAGTTCGGGGCCATATCTCTGTCCAAAGCATACAAGATGCCACAGTTGTGATTCTACTGTCCCTGGAAATGGCCTAAGTGTTAGGTATACATTCTTAATCTTTTGCGGGGTAGGTTAGTCTTACAAGTGAGCAGAACAATAGATTTGTTTTGCGAGTTAAGGTATTGGAGATGGATTGACCTCCTAATGTTCTATTGAGCAGCTTTCCTCTCTTTTTTCCCTAATGTATCAGGTGGTTTTTATCGTATACTTGCTGTGATGCTTGTGGCAGATTGTTTGTGAAGGGAAATTATTGCCTTGTATGCTTGAAGGTATTTTTTAAATAAAACAAGTCTTAGCACTGTCATGGCCTTATGCCGATAGCTAAAAGATAACACCTCTGTTTAGTGTTGTGTTAACCAGGTTTCGTATCTTCTATAGGTGTATAGGGATTCAGAATCAACGCCAATGGTATGCTGCGATTTATGTCAACGCTGGGTGCATTGCCATTGCGATGGAATAAGGTTATCCCTCACTATATTGGTGCAAACATAGTTATCTCTGTTATGTGATAGATACTACCAATCAAAATAAGTCAGATTTTAACTATGCATTGCAAAATGTATTTAATTATATTAAATCTGGAATTGTATGTTCTGGAAATTGTCATGCAGTGATGAGAAATATCTGCAGTTTCAAGTTGATGGAAACCTACAGTATAAATGTGCCACATGCCGTGGGGAGTGTTATCAGGTATGTCTGTCCTGTTATTAGTACCCTCGCACCTTAGTCACTCAGAACATTCTTCTCGTTTCTTTTTATTTTACGTATAGTGGTTTTCCTTAGGAATGAATAGGGGAACAGTGCTATTTGCTACTGTGTTTATCAGATAAGGTTTCTTGGTTTTTGAGTTCTGTCTTGGCTTCTCAGGTGAAGGATCTTCAGGATGCAGTTCAAGAACTTTGGAAGAAAAAAGATGTGGTAGAGAAAGAGTTGATTGCTAGTTTAAGGGCTGCTGCTGGGTTGCCTACAGAGGAAGAAATATTTTCGATATTTCCTTTTTCAGATGATGAAGAAAATGGACCCGTATCTGGGGGCTCACTGAAGTTCTCTATTAAAGGTTTGGTTGAAAAATCTCCTAAGAAAAGCAAGGAGTATGGGAAGAACTCTCTAAATAAAAAGCATGCTAGTAAAAAAGGCAATCACACTAAGTTAGAGCTCCAACAGGTGTATGAAGTTCATCAGGAGATTGAATCTGAGAGATGCCAACGAGGTGGTGCTCGAATTGATAATGTGGGGTTTCAGATACATGAAGAGTCCGATGTTCATTCTTCTGTAGCTGGAATTTGCTCAACACATGAACCTAAGATTGTAAAACACAAGAGGGTTGATGATGTTATGGTGACTGATGAAGATAAGCCGTCAAGGATAGTCAGGATAAAGTGTAGCAAGCCTCATGATTCTGATAGCGAGGATACGCAAAAGAATGTAGGCGAGGAGAAATCTGTAAAGGCAAAGAAATTGGTTATTAATCTGGGTGCTCGGAAAATAAATGTCAGTGGTTCGAAGTTTAATGTTGTATCTCATTTACCGATGGACAAAGATCAGTCCTCTGCTGGTGGTAGGCACAATCGTTTTTTTAATATATAACTACACATATACATAGAAATTTCTGGAATACATAAACATATACAAGTCTATAGTTTCTCTAACTTTCTGCTAATGATGTATTTCTGCAGGGGATAAAGTTGATCAGACTGGCGAAGTAAGAACCCTGAGGATTTCTGGAAGGTTTGGGACAACTCTATCAGAAGGAACTAAAGGTGCATCTGGGTCAATCACACAGTTCCCTGCACCAACAAGTGAAGGAAATCATTCCGATGACAAAACTTCCATCTCACCATCTTTACAGAAAGAAGCAAGACCTCTGCTGAAATTTAAACTCAGGAAACCCAATTCAGGAGATCAGACATCTTTGGTTACAACACAGTCCGAGGATGAAAAGTTGAGTTCTGCAAAGGGCCAACGATCAAAGAGAAGGAGACCTTCAAGCTTAATAGACAAAGCTTCTTCAAAGGAAGACGGTGGAGCTACTACACATTCTCATCAGGATAGTTCAAGGAATGACGAAATGATGGATGCTAACTGGATTTTGAAGAAGTTAGGTAAAGACTCTATAGGAAAGAGAGTAGAAGTCCATGGATCTCAAAACTCATGGTAAGTTTGATCTTTTTAATTTATTAAGCTCTTGTGTTTATTGTATCCAATCCATAGTCTAAAACGAAGAATACATATACTGTTGAAGGCTTAAAGGAACAGTGACAGACATTATTGGAGACACATCCACATTGTCGGTTTCTCTAGATGATGGAGGCATCAAGACATTTGAACTTGGAAAGCACAGCGTACGCTTTATTCCGCAAAAGCAAAAGAGGTCGAGGAGCTGATTGATCAATCAAGCAGCGTTTTAGTCACTAACTTTTTGTGTACGAGCCATGTAGAAGATTTGAGTTCTGGGGTGCGTTTTAGGTTCTTTTTGGTGGTAAGTATCAGTGAGACGAAAAACACTGAACTTTGTAGATATTACTTGTGGTATTGAAAGTAGCTATGATCTGGTCAAGGCTCCATTGGCCCTGTAACTCACTCAATGCTAGGGTCCATAGCTTTTGCAGACTCGTGTAACGATTTGTAGATTCAAGTATGCAAGAAATCTCTGTTACTAAATGGCAAAATATGGTATTAACTTTTATCAAAAGGGAAATTAAACAGGGGGTGGTGGCAAATCAATAAGAAGCCAAAAGCCAACACAATCATCAGAATCTAAGTCATCTTGAATTGCAAGAAAATGTAAACCTCCACTTGCTTTCTTTGCAGATTCCCAAGCTTCAGCTTCATCAGTAGTAACTGGTGTCTTCTTGTAGGTTGCATACACATACCTTGTCGAGATTCCAACGGATAGAATCAAACATCCTTTGGCACTGTCTGCTTCGATCGAACATACCTCAAGCCCATTCATCCAAGCTACAATGACCATGTATATAATAAACTCAGGATCAAAAACTGCATTACGACAATTTTGATGGCTTGGCAAGAAGCCACACACTTACCTGCTAGAGGTTTGGCTCGTGAAGTAGCAACAGAGAGACCCGGAATCAGTGTATTCTCATCAACTTCAATACCAAGTAAATCCAAGTCTAAGCTTGCGCCAAACACAAACTTTTGCTCAAAATCTGAAATCTCTTCTCTAACAGCTGAGTAAGGTAACTGAACAAATGCCCATCTCTCCCCAAATAAATTCTCCGGAAGATTCATTGGAAAGGGATTGTCGAGAGAGAGAAGAGGCAATGATCCTTTTTGGAAACCAGGGTGACGCGTGTAGACAGTCTCATAACGTTCTTGCAACCACAGAAACAAAGACAGACACTGTAATGCAGAAACTGAGTTTTGTCATGAACATGTTCTGTAATATACTAGAAAACATGTAAACACAAACATTGTTACTCACTCGTTTACTAGGCACTGCTTTGATTGCAAGCTCTTTGCAAGCTTTTGTGATAATAGTCTGCATCTGTGACCTGCAAAATCAGCTTCAACAATAAGATTACAATTCCATGTACCAAACAAAACAAAAAAGAAACTTCATTTGCACCTGAAGAAGCGAATCTTCTCCGGAAGAGGAACACCCAAGTCTTGAGTGATGGTTTCAATGGCGTCTTTGAGGGTAATACTATTAATGACATTATTGGGGAAGTATTTAGTGACTTGAAGCGAGAGTGAAGCATCACAAACCACAAGCTCCCAAATCTTCTTCCCTCTGGAATCGAGAATTGGCCTCGAGCAGAAATCCAATTCCCACTCTTTTATGCCATCCGCATTGGATTCTGGGTCCAGATAGCTCAGCTCCGACGTTGGATCATCTTCCTCTACTTCACTTGCCTCCTCTTGTTCTTTTGTAATCGACAATGAACTCTCCGGTAATGATCTAGAGACGAAACGCCAGCGTTTCGACAGAGTTTTGGAGGAGAAGTGATGATGAATTTTGATGGGTTTAGTAAAAGAGGAGGACTTCGAGACTCTAAGCGATGGTTTCTGTATTCGAGTGGTATTAAAGCCTAGCGTCGCCATTGAAAGATTGAAGCTTTAGGAAGAATAGAAGAAGAAGATGTTGAAGAAATGATTTATCCTTTTCGGTTGGTCCTTCCTCAGCCACAACACAAGGAAATTTCAGTTATATTTTATTTTATTTTTCTTCTCAGAAAATATACATTTTTTTCCTTTATTATTTTTTTATCATCACAGACAGTGTAAAATTGAAAAAAAAAAGAAGAAGCCGAATTTGAAAAATTGACAATGATGAGGAATGGTATTGAGCCACTGGTGAGACAAGTTTCAGCGATATCTCAACGCTCAATCTCTTCTAGCTTCCATATTCTTCCTCAGTTTTGCTCATCTTCATCTTCTGCGTCGCCTAGTTCCAAGCTATTCATTGGAGGTTTGAATGAGTTAGTATTATAACAAAGTGCTCACATTTATTTAGATGAAAATGACGATTTTGTTACCTGTATGTATGCAGGATTGTCCTGGTCGGTAGATGAGCAAGCGCTTAAAAACGCCTTCGCTTCCTTTGGAGAGGTTGCAGAAGGTAAATCATTGCTGACCGCCATCTGTTTTTACTCGTACAGGTGTTCGATGAAATGTCTGAATGAGTCTTTAGCTGTGATTTTTGAGTATATATGGTTTTTTTTCGGGTTGTTTGTTGGATGTGTTAGTTTATGAATGAGTTTATGGAGGCTTGAAGAGCTCTTACTCTCTCATTCAAGTTCCATTTTCTGACAATGAAGAGCTTGAGTTGCAATGCCATTTAGAATCTGTTTTTAATGTGTTCTCAGTTAGGATTGCGTACGACAAAGGAAGTGGGAGATCAAGAGGGTTCGGTTTTGTTGATTTTGCAGAGGAACACAATGCTGTATCTGCTAAAGACGCCATGGACGGAAAGGTAAAGGCCAAAAAAAGGGATGTGTGTTGTGATCACTACGAATGGGTACTTAAGTGATTTCTCTGTTACAGGGGTTATTGGGTCGGCCATTGAGGATAAGTTTTGCCCTTGAAAGAGTGCGTGGTGGTCCTGTGGTTGTTCCACGTCTTGGGAATTCGAAGAGACATAGGGACAGAGTCTTTAAGTGAAGGAAACATCTTGTAGAGCCAAAGACTTTAACCAAATGACAAGAGTCAGCATTGGTGTACAAGCTCATGGTTGGATCTTTTGTTTAGTTGTGAATCGAAGTCTATGAACTACCAGTCTATCATATGATATCATAATATGTCGTGTGAACAGCTTTGATGTAAAATGAGTATACAATAATTTATAAATAAGGAAATTCTTTTTGGAACAATGATTTTACATATATATAATAAAAGAAGAGTAGCTTTTGACTATAATAAACACCTGATCAGTCCTTTGTAGATTTTTGGATGCACTGAGGATTGAGGAAGACAATGAATGAAGAACCGCTGGTTTTATTGATTACGAAGAAGATGAAAGAATAGGAATTTGGGGGAAGGGGTCCATTCAAGGTTTGTTCTCAGGCATTGGTTTGTTCTCTAAAAAGGATCGGAAGAGAATAAAGGCTTGACGGGGACGATGTAGAGGCACTTCATGACCTGCTCCTGCTACTGTCACTAATGTAAGCCCTTTGTACACTTGACTC
Source organism: Lepidium didymum (assembly GCA_963920545.1). Taxonomy (NCBI): domain Eukaryota; kingdom Viridiplantae; phylum Streptophyta; class Magnoliopsida; order Brassicales; family Brassicaceae; genus Lepidium; species Lepidium didymum. The sequence goes on from OY986979.1 coordinate 18,146,425, forward strand.
CATCCACCGACCTACAAAGTAGAATACGAAGCCCTTCAAATCAATGTCCGAATATTATGCATAGATATGAACATGAGAAGGCTCCAATTTTATCACCTTGCCATTAAGGTACCATGGGTACCAGTTCGTGATGGTTGCGAGCTTCAGTGCATCTATAGAGTATCGAGTAGCAGTTATAGGAACAACTGCATCTGTATCCCCACTGCATATTATGTAGGGAGATAGATCAAGCAATCTTCATTGGTAATCGAGACTTTTGATACATCTACACTGGTCTCATCTGTAATAACTCATTTTATACAAGGGAGCAACTGAAAGTTCAATACAGTATTGGTACCTGAAGACCCATATTTTGAGACCTGCAGTAATCAATTCTTTGTATATAGGAAGCATAGAAAGAGGAGAATCTGCCCAATAGCTTCCTACAATGTCACTGCAAGAGAAAAAAGCAAAAAACAACTCAAAATTTCAATCAAGCTTAAGCCTTTAGATAAAACCAAATATAAACCTCTGTTTTCTACTAACCTGCATGATTTCCAAAGGTAAGGTAAACGAGTGACATTTGCGTGGAGAGCCTTTTGAACGTCCACACGGTTGAAGTACACATTTGAATATCTCTCTGTACAAGGATCATAAGCTCTTGACAACCATGGCTATGGGTTATCAATACAAAGTTGTAGCATATTAGCCCATAAAAACAAACAACAAAATCAATCTGAAACTGTTTTTTGATGTGTGATACTTACGTAGCGACCCTTTAAGAAGCTCTTAAGTGCTACAGTATTGTTGCAGGGTTTGGTAAAAATGCTATATGGATCGATATTTCCTTGCTCTACTTCAGCATTTCTCAGAGCCTCCATACATTGCAGTGAAGGATGCTGAGACGATACTTTGTAGCAAGCAGTCTTTAGTTGGTGATACGTGGAATCGGATACGAGACCATGATTCCACCAATATTCAAATGTTCCTATGTAATCATGATAGTCATCTGTAACTGCATTTCCCACCTGAATAAGCAGACTTTTTAACAATCCCAAAGTTTACAATTTTGTAAAAAGTCAGAAAGTTTTTTCAATCTTTACCATAAATCCTTTGAGGTTTATTGCCGGGTTCTTGAAGCCTTTGTTTCTCTCATGGACGAGTTTAGACAACTGAGGAACAAAATGACCTGTCCAAGAGAGAAAGACTCAATACTAAGCATCAACTATTATCTCTTATTGATTAGAGAGCTTGAAGGAGAAATTATGAAACCTGCGTAGCTCTCTCCAACAATGTAAAAATCCCTATGCTTGTATTGTGGGAACCTCTCAAACCAGTTGACAAGAAATCTATATGAATCTTCGGCTACAGATTCATTAAGAGAAGAAATCCATTAAAGCTCAATAGAGCCTGATAAAAGTCAGAGAGAGCATATATAGGTTTCAAAGAGTAGAACCAGTTCTCTGATCGCCGGTTGTGTAAAGATCTGAAGTTGTGTTTGAATATGAGAATCCAACTCCAGCTGGAGACTCCAAGAATAGCAGGTTTGCCACTGAGTAGAAGAGAAAACATATCTGAATCAGAATGGTGAAGAGAAGAGCAATTAATGGTGAGATTTATAAAAGATCTTACATTTATTCCAAGCATAAATTTTGGGATGAAGAGTTTTCCCATCAGACCCAACTCGAAAAGGACCGATTTCTTCAGCAGCACCATAAGCAACAGAAGAACAACCTGGACCACCATTAAGCCACAGAACCAAAGGTCTAGACTTTGGGTTACGGTTCAATGGAGACTCGACCAACCAATAGAACAGAGCCCTTCCACGTTTTTCATTTACAGTTACATAGCCTGAGTACTGTCTAAAATCGACATTACTAGGTTGTCCAGGTAACTTACTGATTCTGTCTCTTAATTGTTCTTCCACATAAGAAGAACAACAACATGAAAAGAGTATGAGTAAGAGAGAGACTAGAAGAAAAGAGCAATCCATGAAGTCAGATCTAAGAGAGCTAGATCTGAAATTCTGGATTCCTCACGATTTGGAGGTCTTGGAGAGAGTGAGAGTGTAAGAAACATTAAATTTCTCAAAGTCAAACTTACAGTTACTACTTAACAGAACAGCGCACTTCTGTTGCTGTCTCCAGAGTTCAAAGTCGGACGAAAAAACGACAAAAGGATAAAAAAACGACAAAAGTAATCTATTCGTGAGACTAGTATCTTCAGTATGTAGGCTATAAAGTATGTCTTTTTTTGTTAATTAGCTAAAAATTATGTCACTTTATCTAAAAAACAAGTTTGTTTTTTCATCGTAAAGATTTAATTATTTACTGGGAAAGTATTTTTAGAATCTTCAAAATAATTAAAAAAACCCATCAATTTTCATTTATATTCATTAAAATTTTATTAAATCTTTATAATAAAAAGGGGAGCATTGAACATTCAGACCGACTTAAAAAAACAAAAGTCGGTGATCAGTCGCAAGGATGGTTAAATTTTAATTTCCAAAATAATAGGGGTTAAATTTTAATTTCGACAAATAGAGGGGTTAAAAATTTTAGTTTCTAAAAATAAAGTGGTTAAATAGTAAAAGAATAAAACTGTAAGGACCTCAGAATAAAGAGGCAAACTGGCGCCTGATGATTCCTCCGGCTCCGGTGATGCAGTTCGTCAATTTCGTACCCAAAACCTTATTAATTAATAATAATTTGATTATTTTTTTACTTAAAAAGTGTCATACTTTAACAACTGTACGAGGGCTAGCATTTTGATCTTCAACCAATCTCGAATCCTTTGAGTTTTTTTCTTAAATGCAATCCCTAATTCTCATCACTTCTGAATTTTCCCTCGTAAAATGGATCGCTGTCCTTGAGTAGCAATTTGTTTGCCGCATTTTGCTGACGTGAAACAATGGCGCGACAGATGACGTCATCGCAGTTCCATAAATCAAAGACTCTCGAGAACAAATATGTGAGCTTTTCTTCTTTCGCAATTCTGGATGGTTTTTGGGTTTTGTGGCTTACATTAGGATTTTGTGGAGTTTGTTTGAATGATTGTAGTCACTCTCCAAGGTTGGTTTTTTTCTTTTTACTTTTGAGCGTAGATGCTGGGAGATGAAATTGGTAAAGGAGCATTTGGTCGAGTTTATATAGGATTAGACTTGGAGAATGGAGACTTTGTGGCCATTCAACAAGTCTCTCTGGAAAATATTGTTCAGGACGATCTTAACACCATAATGGTTTGTTATTTTGTATTTAGCTATCGTTGTTATATATGGACTAAACGTCGTCTCTCATCTCCTTCCACTTCTATGTTGACTGACTCCTGGTTTTCATGTGTCTTGCCTCTTGGGAGGGATCTCATTAGCTAGAAATTGATCTGTTGAAGGTAGCTTCTTTCTTCCATATCCCTCAATAATTCCATTACACATTCCTTAACTTTTTAGCATTGACTGGGACTGTTATGCATATGCGTCATATTACACTTGGAGTTTGACCCTGTTTCTGAATTGTGGACATACTTGTTTTACCAACCGGATCCTCATACTAAGCATCCTTGAACTTACAACAAATTGAATGACATTCTGAACTTTGGATTCATCTCATTAACGGTTATCATGGTTGCTCTATTCCTTCTAATGTGATATTTTAATGGAGAACTTGAACCATAAGAACATTGCGAAGTATCGTGGCTCGTTGAAGACAAAGACTCACCTTCATATTATTCTGGAGTGAGTAATACTTTTGTGTTTATTTTGTTCCACGCTGGACTACGATCTGGAAATTTAGATCCAATAATGGGTGTGCAGATATGTTGAGAATGGCTCTCTTGCAAACATTATTAAACCAAATAAATTTGGACCTTTCCCAGAATCGTTGGTGACTGTTTACATTGCACGGATCCGTCCCTATCATTTTCTAGTTAAGTTTTTTCTTCAAACATTTGTAAACTAACTAGTGAATACAGGTCTTGGAAGGTTTAGTATATTTGCATGAGCAGGGTGTCATACATCGTGATATCAAAGGTGCCAGTATTTTGACAACGAAGGAGGTGTGTTTTCTGTACCTTGTGGATCTTTTCAGATATTCTCATGTTTTTAGTGCTTTTTTTCTTTTCTTTTGATGATCTTTTGTAAACTGGTATGCACAAGATTCTTATAGGCTACTCTGCCTTATATATTTGAATATCTTATACTTCAGGGTCTTGTTAAGCTTGCTGACTTTGGAGTTGCCACTAAACTAAACGAGGCTGATTTTAACACTCACTCAGTGGTTGGAACTCCTTACTGGATGGCTCCGGAGGTATACCTTATCATAGTCTGATAAAAGAATGTTTTTTTCTCATTCAGTCAACTTTAAACTTATTGCGTACTGATGGATACCCAAATTTTATTTTAGGTAATTGAATTGTCACCAGTTTCTGCTGCTTCTGACATTTGGAGTGTTGGATGCACTATTATTGAACTTTTGACATGTGTACCTCCTTATTATGATCTGCAACCCATGACAGCCCTCTATCGCATCGTTCAGGTTTTCCATCATTTTACCAGTTTGCTTTAAGTCAATAAAATTTAGCTTTCTCTTCATTCCCCCTATTCTTATTCTTACTTGTTGCAAAAGTCCCCTCTCTTCTGAAAACATGCCGTAGCTGTGTTGTAAGCATATTTACCAACTATTGCCTTTTCTGCTTTTGTTTCAGGATGATACCCCTCCTATTCCCGATAGTCTGTCTCCAGATATGACAGACTTCCTACGACTGTGCTTCAAGAAGGTATTGTTTGCTGTAGTGGTGTTTAATCACTCAACCTAACTCCGTACGGTAACCTAGGCATTTCGATTAATTCAATACCCAGTATGTACGTCTGACTTATATCTTGCATATTACAGGTCTCCACTCTCTCACCCTTGGATACGAAACTCTAGACGAGCATTGCGGTCATCACTTCCGCATAGTGGAACCATCAGGTGAGAATTGTGTCTTTTACGTTAACTTTTAGAATACTATTTCACAAATTATTATCTATCTCATTTTAGGGTTTAGTAAAAGTGTTATTTTCTTGTACTAAGCTGTAATGCAGTCCTTGGGGCACCTCATCCTTTGCAGATCTATGAAGGAACCTGGTTCAAGTTCAGGGAAGGATAAAGGTAGTCAAGAAGTAGCTGAAAGCCATGCAGCAGAAAAAATAGGAATGATAAAAACTGTAAGATTCATCAGCTTTATCTTATTCTCATTAGGAGATGCCGATAAGGAATTTATATATGGCAGTATAATGCATTAAAGAACTTTGCGTTAGCTACTGATTCAATGCTTTCTTTAGCAGAACTCGAAAAGCAAATTACCTGGGGTAGGAGTGACGACTTTTAGGTCTGAGAAAGATCAGTCTTTACCCGGTGATCTTGGTGAAGAAGGAACAGAGTCAGAAGATGATCTTCTTTCAGATCAAGTTCCTACGTTGTCTGTCCACGATAAGCCTTCTTCTCAGTCCGGTATCTGCAGCATTTCTTCGTAGGCATAGGGGACATCTAAAGATGAATTAGAGAATGATGAGAAACCTGAACGTGATGAAATGCCTGAAAATCTTGAAAAGGAAGCTTCTGAAGGTAGAAGAAATAAATTAGCAACAAAGCAGGTGGGAAGAGAATGTTCCATCAAGGTGGACCAGCCATCACATAGTTTTAGTTTAAAAGATGAAGATCGTGGACTGCGAAAGGTCAGTTGTGTTTTGTTACGTCTTCTTTCCCTAGCACTTTCTTAGATGCTGTGGTATATCACAAACGAGTATGCTGTACTTTGTGTGTTCGGTTAACTGATAAGTACATTTTCCTTTATTGATAGAAACAAAACAGTATGCTGAGCTTGTACTGTAATAGATACTAATTTTTTGGCATATTCCACTTTAAAGGCTTCTATAGTCAGATATTTCTGTTTGTTGTTGGGCTTTCGTCTTGAAATTTGTTAATATGTATTCAGTAAATGCGTTATTTTATGAAACATGCTTTCTACATTCAGGAAGTAGGTTATTGATGGCTGCCTTATCCTTAGTTGAAGGCTTGCAAGCTGACTAAATATGTTATGCTTGTTCTTTCTCTCTTAAAGGCTGTCAAGACTCCATCAAGTTTTGGTGGGAATGAGCTGGCTAAATTTAGTGATCCTCCCGGGGATGCTTCGTTGCATGATTTGTTTCATCAACTGGACAAAGTTCCAGAAAATAAAACAATTGAAGCGTCAACCTCAATACCTACATCAAATGAGGGTGATTCTCCTGTCGCAGATGGTGGAAAAAATGATCTGGCAACAAAATTGAGGGCCACAATTGCTCAGAAACAAATGGAGGGCGAAATGGGGCATTCGCAAGATGGTGGTGATCTTTTCCGCTTAATGATGGGTGTTTTGAAAGATGATGTTATTCACATTGATGGCTTGGTATGCTCTGCCTCAAGTATGCAGGTTTTATATTCAAAAAATATATTATTAACATATTTTTGTATCTTGTTTCTCAGGTATTTGATGAAAAAGTTCCGGCGGAAAATCTTTTTCCTCTGCAGGTATTCTGCAAGTTCTTATCCTGAAGTTGTAGCAATATTTCATCATTTTATATCATGCTAATGCTACTTGACCAACTCACTTCAAACTCTGAGAATGTTAATTTGCAATTAAATGTTGGAAAGGGAACCGCGGCTTCTCAGCTCCAATTTTTTTAGTTGTTTTCATGTGTTGCGATTTAAATCTTAGTAATTAATTGGTTAATTTTTTCTTTATAGGCAGTTGAATTCAGCAGATTGGTGAGCTCATTAAGGCCAGATGAATCAGAAAATGCAGTAGTAACTTCTTGTAAGAAACTTGTTGCAATGTTTCACCAGAGACCTACGCAGAAAGCAGTATTTGTTAGACAGCATGATTTCCTTCCTTTAATGGATCTACTTAATATTCCCAAATCTCAAGTATGCTTATTTGTAATTAAGCAAGATTTTTTTCTGTTGTCTTTCTTCATTAGTAGTTAGCTTATGTTTGTGATCTTTTGTGGTGAATTTTCAGGTAATATGTGCTGTGCTGCAGCTGATAAACGAAATTGTAAAAGATAACACTGACTTCGTAGAAAATGCTTGTCTCGTTGGTCTCGTAAGTCTTACTTTCCATCTGCTTGCTGACTTGATGGATGACCAGTAGTTCGTGGTATTGGGCTGAGTTGGCCAATTTCTTTTACCAAAGATTGTATCTACATTTTTATCTTATATGTCAAACATCCATTTCAACAGCTGATAACTTTTTTGGGAAAATTCGTAGAAATACATTGTGTCATTACTTATCACCGAAGTTTTCATGATGTTCTCAAACAGACAAAAAAAGTCCAATGAAAATTGATGATTCCATGTGAAATGGCAGATTCCTATGGTGATGAGTTTTGCTGGTCCTGAGAGGGATCGTTCAGGAGAAATTTGTAAGGAAGCAACGTATTTCTTGCAGCAGCTTTGTCAATCAAGGTTACGAGTCATCAACTATATATGACTTTGTTTCTCTCTCTCTCTCTGTTTTGCTGTAAGTTATATGGTTGATTTGGTAGCTTCTCTGCAGCTGCTTAACATTGCGAATGTTCATAGCTAACCGTGGAATACCTGTTTTGGTGGGATTTCTTGAAGCTGATTATGTCAAACACAAGTGGGTACAATTTGTCTTCTTCTTATGGTGTCTGCACTACTTTTCTCTCTTTAATCAATTCTGGTCCTGTTGCTCTTTATGTGCTACTAATTTCAACTGATATGCGCTGGCTTTGTCCAGGGAGATGGTTCACTTAGCTATTGATGGGATGTGGCATGTATTTAAACTCAAATGTTCCACCCCGAGAAATGATTTATGCCGTATAGCCGCAAAGAATGGAATCCTTCTTAGGCTAGTCAACACTCTTTATAGCTTGAGTGAAGCAACTCTACTGGATTCTGTATCAGGAAGCGGTGGATTGATTGTGGACGGTCAAACTCCACGAAAACACTCTGGTCAACTTGACCATAACAATCCTATATTCAGTCAGCATGAGACCTCACTCAGTGTGATTGATCAGTCTGATGAGTTGAAAATTAGGCACGGGGATGGAGAAGAGCCTTCTCATGCGTTAACTTCACATTCTCAAAGATCAGATGTCCATCAACCAAATGCCTTGCACACAGATAGTGATAGGCCTAGATTAAGCAGTGTTGCACCAGATGCCACAGAAGATGTTATACAACAGCATAGGACATCTCTCTCTGCCAATAGAATATCGACAGATAAGCATCAGAAACTTGCAGAAGGTTCGTCTAATGAAAGTAGACTTCCACTTTTGCATGCATCAAACGAAGAGATACCCAATGGGGACGTAGGCTTTCTGAATACCGAAGTAGCAGGTAAATTTTAAGTTTTATATTTAGGAAGACTGTTTATATTGTAAGCACGTATATGATTCTTTTTTGCTTGAACCTTATCATTACATTGTTTCTTCAGAGGTCTCTGGACGTGGAAAGGAAAACGGAAATCTTGATATGACGCCTAGATATTCCAATAAGAAGATGACTAAGAAGGTCATGGCTATAGAAAGAATTGCTTCTACGTCTGGGATTGCATCTCAGACAGCTTCTAGTGCACTTTCAGGTTCGGGTATTCTAAATGCTAGATTTGGAAGTGACACATCATCTGATTTACTTACCCATTTAGTCTCAAAGCTGAGTACAGACTTCACAAGGGAATACTTGGAGAAAGTGGCTTATCTGCTTCTTGAATTTGCTCGATCTGGTACGGCAGTAAAATCATATATGTGTAGCCAAAGCTTACTCAGTCGTCTTTTCCATATGTTCAACCGTGTAGAACCTCCTATTCTGATAAAGGTATTTCACAATATTATTAAGTTTTTCTTTTTCCCCAACAGTACGCATAAATTTTCTGTTTTCTCTTCGGCCAAGCTTGGATTTCTGGTTTAGAGAATCTTCAGGTCGCATGCTTATGATCCCTTTTGTTTGTCCAGATACTGGAGTGCACCAATCATTTATCCACTGATCCAAATTGCTTGGAGAATCTACATCGTGCAAATGCAATTAAGCACTTGATCCCCAACCTTGAGCTTAAGGATGGGCATCTTGTTCATCGGATCCACATGAGGTTACCATCTTCACTTGTTTGGAGATAGATTTCGTCTGTTGGTTACAACCTGTTTTCTAGTTTAAACAAACTGACGTCTTGTCTAAAATTGTAACGTTGTGTAGGTACTTAGTGCACTATTCAACATGTGCAAGATAAACAAGAGCAGACAGGAACAAGCGGCTGAAAATGGAATCATTCCGTACCTGATGCTTTTCATCGTGTCGAATTCTCCTCTAAAAAGAAGTGCATTGCAATTACTTTGTGATTTGGCTCATGCATCTCGGAATTCGAGAGAGCAGTTAAGGGCCCATGGCGCTCTGGATGTTTACTTGAGTTTACTTGATGATGTATATTGGTCCGTGACAGCCTTGGATTCAATTGCTATTTGTTTGGCGCAAGATATTGACCAAAAGGTGGAGCAGGCATTTCTTAAGAAAGATGTAATTCAGAAATTAGTTAAACTTCTTCCAGAACTGTCCTGAGAAACATTTCCTGCACATATTGGAGCTATTCCTGAAGATTATTACGTATCTATCTCTCCTCTATCTATCTTTTCCAAAAATAGTTACAATTATGAGTAGTCAGAGTTACCACTTGTTTAGTCCTCTGAAACTGAATACTATATATCTTTTCACAGAATGGAGCTAATCCTCCTCTTTGTTGAATCCAGGAAATCATCTTCAATCAACAAAACATTAGCATCAAATGGATTTACTCAGTTACTTATTTCAAGACTAGACCACCAAGACGCGATTGCTCGACGTAACCTCTTGAAACTCATTAAGGTAATGTATCATTTGATTATCCAAATTCCAAGTTCTTGCTTGTCTTGTGCTAGGTGTTGAGTGTTCTTTTTTGGTTTTGGTGATCATTGGAATCAGGCTGTTTATGAGAAGCATCCAAAGCCAAAACAGTTGATCTAGAGAACAATCTTCCTAGGAAACTGCAGAATCTGATAGAAGAACGACGTGATGGACAAAGTTCAGGAGGCCAAGTTCTGGTGAAGCAAATGGCAACGTCTCTCCTCAAAGCACTTCACATCAATACCGTCATGTGAGTGTACATGTACTCCCATATTTTTGCAGGAGGAATTCACCCAAAGTATATAGAGTTTCTACAATTTACAACAGATTTTTAATATTTGGAGTTGTGAGTGTCTCTCTTGCTTTTTACTCCTCGAGAGATACCATCACTTCTGTTAATATATACCTCCAAAAAAAGTTTTTTTTTTTGCAATTGTCAGAACCAGAAGATATAAACAGTAGATGTACGCAGACCTATCTGTTAACGCTCATATCTATAGAGTTTTTCATTTGCGGGCATACATAAACTTTTAATAGTGATTGTAATGCCAAAATTAGCTCTGAGAAGGCAGGTGATCAAGCTTTTCAAACCCATCATCTTCATCGTGTTCCACATCTTTCAATAGTTTCATGAACACAATAGAGACAGCAAAGTCCACCAAGTTTTCGTGAAAATGAATCAATGCTAACACTAAATTAATTAAGTTGGTTACAGATAACATTAATTGCTGAACTAGCTAAAGAGACAGCATAAGCATTATCCTGTCTTGATGCATGAAATAAAGATATAGAGATAAAGGCTCATGAAAGAGCGATGATGTCTGAGGCTAAAATGGGGGGTCTTGTGCATTGATGCTTCTTTCTCAATCAGGTGTGGACGAGGTCATGACGTTGCAGAGCTTTCTTCTAGCAGAAGAACTGGTGATTGTCTGCTTCATTTTCCGAGATTTTTGTCTCCATACATAGGCAGAGGGTGCTCTGAAGCTTCTCTTATCCAACATCCTTTCCTGGGATCGGTAGGAATGTTGGTGACCATTTTTAGCAAGGTCTGGATTATGTCTGCTGTGTTGGTAGTCCTCAGATAAGTCATGATCAAGTCTGTAGGAGTGATGAGAGTCAGGTGATGGTGGTTGGGAAGCATACCCCTGGCTTCTTGTAAATTCCGAGATATGAGGGTAGGCATGAGAGTCGCTGGCAAAGCTTCCAGAACGTCTTTCTCGAACATCAGAAGGTGAGGTCCTTCTCTCACGTTTATGGGATTTAAACTGCTGGTTTCTGGGAGGAAAGAAATCTTACTGGAAAAGGTGCAGTCTTTCTCCTCATGATCTAGCTTGAAACATGTGAAGCAATGCTTCTCTAGTTTCTCATATTACAATTGGGCAGTAACTTCTTCACCACTATCAAATTCCACTATCATTTGCTTGATTAGAGGGCGTAGCCCATTGATGGTTACTCGCATTCTAGCTGCAGAACCTATAATTTCACTCTTCAGGTAGGTACCACAGTGGCTTCCTATGCATTGAAGGGTAACTTCAGACAAGAGGTGAAGAGGGATCCCTTGCACTCTAATCCAAAAGGGAATCTGTGAGGGGAAAGAGCTGTCAATAACTGGCTCCCACCTTTGAAGAATGACCATCCATTTAGCGAAATGGTAAGGTCTATTATCAAGGACCATTTGCAGATCTGCTTCACAGCTGAACTGGAATTGGAAACAACCCTGTCCAAGTTCTGAGCCGACAGCTCTTTGAGAGGTCTTCCATAGCTCTGACAGAAAAGGAATGAGAGACCATATGCGTTGTTTCTTTTGGTTTGTAACTCTTCCCACCAGAGTGAGTGAGTGTTTCTTAACTAAGCCCGAGTTATCAAAGTCCGGTGCTTTTACTCGCGGCACATGAGGAGAGAAGCTCTTGCTAACAGTTGTTTTCCCTTTCTCTTCTGCAGTGAGCCGAGTTTCCCTTGAAAATCTGTTCATTTTGCTGTTAAAGATACCTGACCCTGTAGATCTAAGCAAAAGTTTAAAGAAAAAGTTCTCCACTCAACAATGGGAAAGTTCTGCACCACAGCGAGGTGAGAAAATCAGCGCACAAGCGAGAGAGTTAGTTAAAGTGTCTTCCAGCTTCCACTACATTTGACTTGAAAGAGAGGAAAAGCTCGGTTAACTTGCTCAAGATTATATTAGCATTAAAACCAAAAAAAAAAAAAAAAACTTGCTCAACACCAGCAATGAACCATTGTTCCTCTTTTAGGTTCCATAGACGAAACAGACTGCGTCCTCTCAGATTCCGGTCTTCATGGTCGTCAAATCAGAGTACAGTGGTTTACTGATATCGAAAAAGTGGTTTTATTCCTTAGATGTACATAATACCAGGTAGTTTTTTGGACTTTTTTTGAAAAGATAGTGGTATTATGCCAAAAATAAGAAGAGTCAACTTACATCGAAACTTCCTTGGGATGCGGGTCAGAGAGAAAAACCTATGACGAGTTCTCCTTGTGTCTCTTCGTCACTAACGGCTCTTCTCAAGTTTCGCATCGCATTCTTCGATGAATGGATTCAGAAAAATAAGTTTTACGCTCATGGTGGGCAATTTTAAAACGGACATGGGCTTCCTAAATTTTAAGGCCCATTATACGCTAACTTAAGCTTGCTTCAAAATTTGTAAATATCTACTCATTGCATATGAGATAGGCTTCGTATAAATTATAGGCCATTCATCTGACCCAATTATGCGTTTTGGGCATAATATCTCCCACTCAGTGGCCCAGTAATTTTGCGATTTGAGTAGTAAACCCTTTAACGGCCCTAATGAGGACGAATTTGGATGTATTGATTTGAATGAGGGCCTATTTACTTTGTTTTGTAAGTATAGGCTTATACGCTGACTTAATTAAGTCAGGCCCAAATTAAATATTGATCCATTTTATGGCTTAATAGTATGGGCCTTTTTAACCCTCATTTAGAAGACTATCATTTACTGTTATGAAAGTATTCGCGGCCCATTATCCCTAAAACTACTCGCGCAATAAGCGCGTAGACACCACCTCAATTGTAGTTTTTCGTAAAATTTTTAAAAATAGGCGCGTGATTTCGTGGTACGCTGAGGCGCTGAGCGAGTGTAACTTAAAGGGTGATTGGCATCACGTTTAGAGGACGTTTGCGTTGACACAGCGCTGATCACTGCCAATCAAGTATAATTTTTATTTTTTTACACGTGTGGCAGTTTATCAATAGCTGCTGTGTAACAACATTACTTGTATAACGCCAGATTATCTAGAGTTTGAACTGCTGTGTCAAAATAAAAACTTTTTTTTTAATAATTTTACAAAAAACGTGATTAGTCTTATTATATTTGTTAAAAATATATTATTTTATTTAAGAAATTCTAAGATTCCTTTTAATACTCTACAAAATTTTAAATTCGAATATTGAATTAAATTTTATGAAAAAAAGTTATAAGTCAATATTTATTACAGAATTTTCTATAAATATCAAATTTCATCTTTATTATTCAATTTTATCTTAAGTTATAATGTAATTCTATTCTCTTTTTTTTTATATTATACTTTATATATATATATATATACGTTTGTTTTAATGATATAATGCTTTAATTTCAATTTCATTTGTTTATGTTTTAACTACTATCTTCCTTTTAGTTACTTTTTGTAATAATTTTATATAATTATTTCTAGTCATATTTTAATATCTTAAAAATTTTAAAATAATACAAAAATATTTTTAATCCTCTATTCTCAGCCTGCAGTCGCATCTCTCAGCTTGCAGCTATCAACTTCCGGTTCAACAGCTTTCAGCTACATTATTTTCTTATCAGCTCTCATGGCTTTACCATAATGACCCTCGGTTGTTATTAATTTACGGCCAGAGAATTACATAATGGAAGCCCATAACTAAGCCCATTGGATCTGATATTAGAGTCCATATAGAACGCAGACACAAAACCGGCTCATAGTAGGGACCAACTTCAAATATTTGAGAAAGCAAAATCATATTTGTTTCACAAATACACTATAATTATAACCTTAATTAAACTTCTATTTCATCAATAACCTACTTCAAACAAGGACTATAATCATACTCTATATATACAAATATCACGACCAAAATAGAAATAGAAACACATAAAGAAACAAAAGAAGACTTGCATCGATCAGTGAATACTAATTTTTCTTGTGAATTGGGGATAAAAACTGATTAAGTGCACATAGGAAAAACATTTCCTTCAGTGTCCAACGACTTCACATTAGAGCAAGAAGCTTTAGAGATATCTTGTTGAGTTTGGTCGACTAATTTAACATTTTGCATTGAAATTCCTCGACATGGAATGCTCTTACTGCACTCAAACTTCACAGCTACAGGTCTTGAACTCGTCCCTTGTATGTTTTTGTACAACACATTGCTCACTTGAACCGCCGATTTCTGCGTTTATCTCAGTTTAATTACACTTTAGTAATTGAAAATATATGTTTATTAGTGAATTTTAGAAAGTATCAAACCTGTTCAGGACATGATCCAACACGATCACAGTAGTCTTGGTCGATGATTATTGGGTTTGTAACGTTTTTCATTATTATGTCTTGGAATATAATGTTCTTTGCCATGCCACGTCCTCCCTGTGAATATATATTGTTTTTCTTTTACATAGTAATAATATTTATTTGAATATAAATAAAAAGAAATATTGATAATTTACCTGCCAAGTTTTGATTCTAACACCATTAGTGGTTCCTATAAGAGTTGCTTTGTTGACTACCACATTTGAAACATATGCTTCTGAGTTATCTTCTCCCAAACTTCCAATACTAATTTTCATGCAAAAAATCAATAATATTGAGGTATTACTTAATTAAGTAGTAATAAATTAGCATTTTTATATTAAAAATAAAAAGGAGAAAATATAGGATATGAAACAAGTAACGCCTGAAATACCAAATTATATGTTTTTGTTAGTGGAGTACCTAATTATTATAAAAAAACATTGCTTTTTATTTTTTAGTCCATATTTAATAAAGTATAGAAACAAATGATTATGGCCATGCATCCAATAAAATTTTCTCTAATAGTTGATAAAAATTAGTTGATAATATTCCAACAAAGATATAGAATGTTGGACATAAATATAGTATGATTTGCTAAATTAAAGAGAAAAACCAAAGAATTTAGGTGAAATTAGGGAGAGAGATGGTTAGACCTGATTCCATGACCAGGCCCGCAAGTAATGCCTGTCGCTCTCACATTTTGTGACCCACTCACTATCGATATGCAATCATCACCTTCATTACCATAAACATACCCAACACATTACTTATTTTTCATCTATAAGACATTAATAAATTACATATAGTCTTAGACAGTTATGATTTTAAGCGTGAATAAATGAAAAAAAAAAAACACTTTATGAATGTAGATCATTTATTTAGTTAGTAAATGAGAAGTTAATTTCCTCCTTTTACTATCATAATCTAAGTAGGCTTGAACATTTCAAGTATCTATTTGGGTTTAGGTCGGGACTTTTGAGTTTGCGGGTTTCCAGCTTCATAGAGCTAAGATCCATTCAGTTAATTTTATTTTTTGGTCGGGTTTGGTTTGGGTATAGATCGGATTCGGGTATTAATAAAAAATTTACAAAAAAATTTTAAAAAACTAAATTTTAATAAAAATATATTGGATACCCATTCGGTTATTGATTTAGCTTTGGTTCGGATTCGAACTCGGTTTTTCAAGTACATATATACATAGATTTAAAACCTACTCAAGTATTTCATCGGGTTAATTAAGTTTCTCTTAATTCAGGTCGGATTCGGCAGTTCGGTTTTTGAATAATATGTTCAGGTCTAGTCTATAAACCTTCCAACCCTAAATATATTACTGGTAAAAGGTTACGATTTTTTATAAAATTATAGAAAAAACATTTAATTTGATATACTAATGTTGCATGTGCATGTTAATATAAAAGAGTGACTGAAAAACCAGAATTGGTTGATGAATTACCAGTACGGACGATAGAGTCTTTAATCAAAATATTGGTAGTTCCAGTAACATGAATACCATCGGTATTAGGACTATCACCAGGTGATGTGATCATAAGATTCAAAGCCTTCACATTCTTACACTCTTGAAACGTCATATGCATTTGTTGTGCATTTATCAATCTTAAGTTACTTACTCCTAAATTATTACATCCCATGAACGTAACCGCCTGCAATGTCCAATTAATCAAACACATTACTTACATTATTGTCTTAATTATAACTCCAATTTAATTCAGAGGCGTTTGAAATTCCTCTTACCGTTGGAGCTCCAAGGCATGGCTGTTTGTTTAACATAACGAAGTTTATAAGTTAGTTTATATAATTGTTATGGTGTTTAATCAAGATATTAATTGAAGATTAATTAATCTTACAAGTTGTGGGTTAATTTTGCAAGATTTTGGCCACCAAATGTTTCCATTACCGTCTATTCGACCACCTCCTTCAACACGAAGGTTATTGACATTTTCGAATACAATCCAATGTCTACGATCTTCCTTGTAGTCTGATGGATCTTTTGATGCCTCAATCATTCCATTAATCTAATTCCCACACACAAAAAGAAAATTTAATAATACTACAAGAAAAATGTTTTTAAATGAAGGAAATTTCGACAAAAATAATATCGGTCGAGATTTTTTGACCCAAAAAAAAAACCATTTGCTATAATGAAGAAAGAATATATATACGGGAAGTAACTTTGCTCAACTGGTTAAAATGTTTATTTTTGCATTTTTTCTCATCAAAATTCGATTTTCAAGAATTGTGTAAACTCGCGTGACATTGTTTGGGTTTTAGATTATATATCAGCATTTATCGATCCAATTGAGAAAAGAAAACATTATAGGATGGTTGCATTTGGTTTAAACCTTACCTTAAAGATAATCAAGGATGATTTACATGGACCGGAGAATTTAACCGGTTTAAGCATGTAATCTCCATTCTCTGGAACCACAACATAAACTATTCCACTTGAAGAACAAGCTGCTTTCCAAGCTTTCATGAATGCCTATAACTCAAAAGTACATTTCCTTTATATTTATTGAAACTATATTCGATTATAGTGTTATAAATATAAATCATATATGGATCAAAAACCTGAGAATCGTCGTTTCCATTGGCTTTAGCATCAAAAGTGTTGATGTTAAAAGCTTTAGGAGAAGATTTAGGAGCAGAACCATGACGATTTTTCATGTTACCATTGCGTGAAATGTGACCATGATAATGATGATGTCGATGATTATTGGTTGGATAATAAACATTGGAAGAATCATATCTTTGATCGAATGGGTAACTGCTGAAAGTAAAAGGAAGAAATGTTGAGAGGAACAATGATAAGATTATGAAGTTTTGATACATTGTTTTTGGGAATGGGTTATGTGAAAGTTAGATTAAGGTTGGGTTTGACGTAGAAACTAGAAAGGAAAGAGATGAGTGAATGATGTGTTATGAAGAATGTGCTTATATTTATAGACTTGAGAGATAGACGAAAAGAAGTATTTTTAAAAATGATTTAGTTGAATATTTTGTATTTTTTTCCGGTAGAAAATCAGAAGAGAATGTTCGTTATAATTCCTCATTTTTCCATGATTCAACTCAAATCGTTTCTAAACACAAGTTTATTTAAGTCTAGCAAATGTACATTAAAGCCACTTTGAAGACATTTAATTTGACCCAATACAAATATCTTTAAGGGGTTTAATTTATTTTGTACTACTTCCGTTTCATTATATTTGATGTTTTAGCTTTTTTCACCCATATTAAGAAATCATTAAATTTTGTATTTGATCTAAATAAAACATGCTTTATCACAAATTCTAAAATAATCTGACCAATCACAAATCAATCTGCAGAATTCAAAGTGTCAAAAACACTAAAAACACAATAAATTTTGCATAGAAATCTTAAAACATTAATTAAAATGAAATATTTTTTTTTGTTAAAACATCACTTATAATGAAACAAAGTGAGTACTAAGAAATGGCCATAATCGGAATTAGCGGTTAGATCTGCTCCTCAATCGATGCATTTGATTGTTTTTGCATCAAATAAAGCTTTAAAAATGGCGACCCTAAATTGAATAATAAATTAAGTGTGACATTAAGTGCAACTGAACTGTTTGGAAAAAGCTGTTTAAGTTTTGTTATTACTCCTATATCATAGATCCAAATTCGATATGAAGATATGTTTGAGAAGAAAATTTATATAACAAGCTCTAGGTCAGGACCGGTTTAAAACTTGTATATGTTTTTGGACAAACTTTTTCTTTTTGTATGCCAAAGATTTGGTAATAATAAGCATATTACAACAAAAACGAAAACGTGTTTTAATGGAGAAACTAACAATAGAGAAAAATTGAACTAAGTTATTCTCGATTCTAACTAGTCTTTCTTGCTATAGAGCTGAACATTCTCGAGTTTGATGGCTACTATCTTCGTCCTCTTCTTTATACTCAGAAACTTTCGATATCTCAATACACCTCTTTTTTTTTTACATTCTCCCCAAACCACACTAGATTGATTTGGTAATTATGTCTTGTACTCTCACCCTGGATTAATCTTAGATCGAGTTTCCATATCTTTTTTGTTGAGAAAATGCTCAAGCTTCTCCAAGATTCGAACTCGTATCTGCTGAATTTGGATTTTCCGGCTGGATTAAGTTATGGTTCTTGCGTTCGTCCAGACGCAACTGCAGAGAAATCGTCGTTGACTAAAGAAAGATGTATAAAACATGACCCGTAATACAAACTAAACAAGCCTAAGCCGTAATATCATACTTGTACTTAATATTTGGTAAAATTCCATAAAATTTCTTAAGTGATGTGAAAAGATTAGCTAACAATTTTGAAAACTTTGGTCATATTACAAAAACATGGGTAAGAGCTAATCTCGGCCTAGATGAAGAAAGTTAGTATTGACTTTGGTTTTCAATTAGGTTATCTACAATAACTGAATTCTAAAAGCAGTTTTGTTAGTTAAAGCTTTGACTTCAACTTTCTTACACATTTTTTCTTCAATCTAACCTTTTTTACCTTTTCATACTTAGTGATCATATAGTTCTAAGCCCACCCAGAAGTCGTATCCAATTAGAACATTATTCAACTTATTTACTTTGACATTTTTTTGGTTTCTCAATTAGTGTTGTATTGTAGTCACATTAGTGCTAATATTGGTAAGAAGCCAAATTCTCGTTTACGGTGGAAAAGGATTCCAATTTTCCAACTACAATTATATTATTTGAGGAGAAATAGCAAAAACCTATTCTATTGAGGAACCATTCAATATTACATCGTATAAACGAAAAAGTATGATTAGATAAATATACAAAAATAAAGAGATTAAGAGATTGTTTTGGTAGACACAGTGAAAGTAGGCACAGCTAATGGCAAGATTGGATAATTGGTCGATGATGTCAAAGGTTAAGTTAGAGAAGGTTTACTTTTGTTGCTTCCAAATGTTATTTTGATTGTGACTTTCTTTTCTTTTACTTTCTACTCTTAATTTTATTGTGTTAGGTGATTACATAATTATCACTTTACATTTTTAACCTAAAAATTTGTTCTATAGCTTAAATTTTCCTAAACTCTGAAATTACTAGGTTTTTAAAGTCGGATTACGGTAGAAAAAATTACAAAATGAACATTAAACTAGTTGACGATGAATGACATATTTCCTGTGTACATTTACATATAAAATAAAATGTTAACCTAAAAAGAAAAAGATAAAAGGCTAAACTAATGCTCTTAAAAATTATTAACACCCTCTACAAAACAACTATCATTTTACATTTTTTACAACTAAATCTTAGAAATATGATTAGTAACTCAAATTTTTCAATACTAGAGCTACACGATTTTTTGAAATTAAATTTTGGTGAAAAAACCTATGAAAGTGAACATTTAACTGACGAATGTCATTTTCCGGTATATATATATATAAATAAAAGGATAAAAGGTTAAACTAATGGTCTAATGTTTAAAAATGATTACCATTGACTTTGAGCTTGGTTTGTAGAGCACCACAAACCTCACATCTTCACTAAAATCCAATCACCTGCAAGTCAACTTGTTCCAACGCTTTACATATCAATGTGAAAAATAAAAAAGTTAACTAGAAACATTTTCTGTTGTATTTGGTTGAATTAATTCTAAATAGAAACAAAAACGGAGGAAAGCAATGGATAAGAATTACAAGTCAACATCTATATTCTATACACATACTTTCTTTCACGTTTGAAGAAACCATAAAAAGAAAAGGACAAAGTATTGTAATTTAGTTACAAAAAAATTATATCAAATTTTTCTCTACTTGGAAGAATTGGTTATATATGAAATAATAGATTTACAAATATTTCTATATAGGAAAAAACTTTCTAACAAAAAAAGAAGAAAAACCTTAACTTAGTTAAGGCTTGGCGCACAAGTTAGGTTATTGTTTCTCAAGTGTCTTCAACGAAGATCCTGTAAATGAAATCTCTGAAACGTCGAGAGTATTGCTTTGGATCAACGGCTGAGATTGATGTTGGATCATATTGCATTGATTTGTAGGCATGTTCAAGCTTCTTACTTATGTCGTAATCTTGGAGAATGTCTATAACACCAAAATAGAGAATCACTTCGTAATATTCACCAGTTGGTTCTCCAACAAGTTGTGTCTCACAATCACTTCTTCTCACTGTTCTTTCAACTCTTGCAGGCATGTTTATACCTAGTTTTGTTGATGCTAGTCTGCAAAAAAACACAAATTTGTTTTATAAAAGATTGTTACGGATTTGCAGATATAGAACAGTTTAGTTTTTGGTTCTTTACTTGCTGGCATCAAGAAGAAACCGATCCATTTCTGCTCGAGAGAGACGATCAGGATTTCCTGCTTAAAATGATGAAGTTTCTTCAATCAAGCTTTAAGATGAGAACTTTGAACATTGAGTTAAAAGATTTGATAAGATTTTACCGGTTGGGGTTCGAGCACCGGAAGGAGGAGTGGGACTATAGTCCTTGACTGCAGCTTCTCTAAAGTGAAGACCAACTAAGAGACTATAATCCATTATTCTCTCTTGTTCAAGAAATTCACAGTCTCTGTCCACTTGCCTGTTATAAAAACCAAACGCTTGAATTTGGATTACTAATAGAAGGAGTGACAAGAGTGTGGTTATGGTAATGAAGTGATGTTTACCTGCAGAATTCATGGAACCAATTCTTCTGTAATCGGAATATAAAATTTAGATCAAGATCTTTAAGCGTTGTGTTTGGATCAATCTCAGATTCTGGTTTAGTTGTAAGACGGCCATGAGAGGATCCTTTGAGGTCAAACCGCCTATGGATGGAGTGACCAGTACAGAATAGATTCCCCATTATCACAAATCGAACCTGCAGATGCAAGTATCCTCTCATCAGTACGTCCAAACTGAAAATGCTAACCAACAACAAATAGAGACATGAATGTAGAAGTGGTAGTTGACCTTTTTTTGTGCAGTGCCAGTCAATTTTACACAGTGAAGACCGAAAAACTTGGTAACTAAGGTGTTTTCACATGCCCTGACATGATTGTAGTAAGCCGGAAGCATCCTTATAAGAACCTGTTTTAAGGGCAAAACAAAGAGGTAAGTGAATCTTCTAAAAACAGAACTGTGTAGTTTGATTCAGTTCTAACTTACTTTGGTTTCTGCCTTCTTCATAGTCTTGATCATGTAACGGTCATCGTTGGTCAAATAGAAAAAGCTTCCACTTTTCCCTGGAGATGATAGCTCCCTAAGAGCATCATTCCCACAAATCGATAACATATAATCTGCTGCATCCACATTAAACAGTTTCCGCAGAGTCCTATACAAAACACACACACCATTTTCATTGGTTTTCTTAATAGTTAATACCAATAGAGACTGAAATCAGCAGTAAGAGAGATTCAAACCTGAAAACCACAGGACAGTAATCCTTCCATTTAAACTCACAAGACTGGTGTGGAGGAGTGTATTTAGATCCTTCAGATGGAAATTTCGTCCAAAGCTTTTCCTTTGGATCAAACGCAGAAGCTTTCAAATCAAGAGAAGTAGCCGGTGCAGGTCTTCCAACAGAATGTCTTACAACAAAAACAACACTCAATATCAACCAAAGCAAAACAAAACACACACACACACATCAACTTCAATCGGAAAAACACAAAGGGTTCCTGTACCTAATTCCGAGCTGCAAGTTAAGCATAAGTTCATAATTCTTATGACCTTTAGAGATAGTTTGTCCTTGTTTCTTAGCAGGCTGTATTCTCAAAGGCACTGGTGATCTGTTACTCTCTGTATTATCATCTAACTGAAGATAACCAGAACTATTCCTGAACTCCAGTTCACCATTACTTACTCTTCTATCAACCGACCTCCTCCTAGGCCTCTCACTGTTCTTCGTTCTGTTCCCACTACTACTCTGCTCCGAAGAACCGTACCAAACCGGCATCTTCTGAGAAGGCAAAACCGGGATTCTCTGACAAGTACAAACCACACATTCACTCAAATCAACATAGAAAACTTGTTGTGGTTGCCAATCAAAATTCCCTGAAGATGTTGAAGGGTAATAAGTCCCGTTCTGTTCTTTCGGATCCTTGCTCCAAACTCCGACATAGAAACTCCCATCCGACCATCGGAAAGTTCCATTACCTTTAGGAGCTCCATCTTCCCAAGATCCATCGTAACGGTTTCCATTGCTCCATATCATCGTCCCATTACCATTCATCAACCCATTCTTCCATTGTCCAATGTAATGATTCTCATTCTTCCATTGATACCTCCCATGTCCATCTTGACAACCTCTCCTCCATTCTCCGTCGTAACAATCTCCGTTGACATAACTTTTCGTGCCTTGCCCATGTCTCAGATTCATCACCCATGATCCTCTATATAAGTCTCCACATGAATCAATGTAAGTACCTTCCAAACAAGATAAAAATCAGAACTTTGACAAAATGTGATTCAGATGAAACGAATTAAAGATATCTCTTGTTGATACCTTTACCGTCCATATAACCATTTTTGAAATCGCCTTCGTAGGTGGCACCACTAGGCCAACTAAAGCGACCTTTGCCCATAGTTTTACCTCTTTGCCATTCTCCAACATACATACAACCATCGGTCCAAAGGTATTTGCCATGTCCATGTGGGAGATTATCTCTCCATTGTCCTGTGTAAAAGTCTCCGCTTGGTAATGCTTTTTCGGCGTGGTAAGCCTCTCCTGTTGGTCTGCTGTAATCATCAGCATCGTCTGCGTGTGCTACTGACATTTCTATCTTCTTCTTCTTCTTTCTCGGAATTTCAAATCTCCTTCACATTTTCTTCTTCAAGTCCACGTTTTTTCTCATTTTCTCCATCATATCTTAGATCGTCAATTCGCATTTGCTGTGTTTGAATTCTGGGTCTTACTGAAATTATCGGATATCAATGAAGGGAAATGTAGTATAGGGTAAAGACGAAGGGGACATAGAGAGAGAGAAAGGAGATGTTTTTATGGCGTGAAAAGCGAAGAGCAACAGAAAGAATATCGAAAAGGAAAAAAATGGAAATTTTGAGGATTGTGTGTGTGTTGAATCGTTGATGGTGATGATCCAATAGAGAAATTGAAGAAATTGGTAATGGCCATTGTTATTGGAGCTCCGCGTTTGATTCCTAAAGCGACTACCAAACCAGACATCTGGAGGGACTCGCAAGATGCGACGTGGTTACCTTGTCAATGCTGACGTCATTTTCTATTTCATTTGTTTTTTTTTCCTTTTTTTAATATATATAAATATGAGAATGAAGGAAAAAACAAAAGTTTTCTTTTTGGTCTTATGAATCCATTTTTTATGTCATCTGTCTCATGTATTAATTATTATTTTCTTTTTTTGTCTCAAGTATTAAATTACAACCTATTTAATAGTTTACGTTTATTTGGTCAACTATATAGTTTACGTTTAAAAAATTATATTACAACAAATCAATTATGTTTATGGTTGTTGATCAGGAGACTTTAGGGATGGTTATCGACATTTCTAAAAGAAAAAAGTCTCCGGGTTTGTCGGATTTTGTTGCAAGAAACATTGCTTCACTCTTTTATAATTTCATTACAATAAAGAGAAGACTATGTGTTTAGTCTGATAGAGTGATCTATTGTCACAATTTGAGACAAATATAACAAGTTTGGAGAAAAAGTGTGACATGTATAAATTTTATATTCTCTGGTTCAAGTGAATAGTTTCTAGCTGTTTTGCCCAAGGAAATGTACTACTTTTCTATAAACACCAATTTCACTAAGGAAAAAAAAAGAAATATCCACCTGAAAACAAGTCAGAACCCACACAGCTTCTTCAAAAAGGCTTATTGCAATCTCCAATTATACACTATCCAAAGCGTCACTTGGCAACTCATCTTTGTTCTTTGCAGGAACCAATCTTTCTGTTGCTAGTCTCTCCTCTAGAGCCCTTGCTCCTCTTTCTCTGCAATTACATATTTTGTGTTATACCAAGTTTTTTCCCTTTTCTAGAACTAGATATAGTTTTCTCAGAATTAGTTCCATACAGATCAATCATATGTCTTAAGTCTTACAGTTTAGATACAAGTGATGAAAAGCCAGTACTACATATTTTATTCTAACAATTGAGTGAATAGAATTATTTGTTATCTGAGTTTGCATCAGCTAGATCCTAGATTATGTTTTAACAATGTCAAGCCTGGAGACTAATGTCTGGATAAACACCCCAAGAACTGGGGATTTAGTAAAACTGTTGCATCTAAACTACCATTGATGTAGAACAATAAAGATAGCAAAAACTAAAAATTTTACCTCCTCCTGGATGCTTCGGCAGAATCAGAACCCGGCAATGGCACACCGCCGGTAGTATAACCATGGTCTTCACCGGTGGCATTTGATCGTCCACAAAGCATCCGGTGAAAGATTAAGGCAACAGGGTCAATTATGGGCCTGCAATTATTAGGAAAAACAAGTTGAACATATGAGGCAAGAATTGATTTGTGGGTAAACTCGAAAGTACAGTAAAAAAAGGAGAAATATTCTTTCACCTGAGAGGTTCAGGAAAGAAAGTAGAGAAGGCAAAGTCATCACTTGGATCACCTCTGAGCTTTGTTTCTGGTCTCCTCTGTAGATACCTGAGGTATAACCAGCCCATATATGTACCAAATATCAAAGTGGGAAGATATGCTGCTGAATCTAGTGTAAAGAAGCTTGAGGCTATTGACAAAGCTAGCATAATTGAGGGCAACCACTGCACACAGAAACGGAAGTAAAATAGAATGTGAGAACTTCTTCCATTGAAAAAAAAGCTGAAGTAAGAAAATGTCAAAGCTGTATCATTTCTTACAAGAAAGCAAAATATTACCTTTGCTTTTATCTTTAACAGCAATACCTCCTGGTCAGGTATTATCTGCTTTATCCCGACAAGAAGGCCTGCCAAGACACCATGAAAACCTGCAAAGGGCATATATCTAGCCAGGAGAAAAGAGAGAACATGTTATTATATTGTAGAAAATCATGACATTAAACAATGTAGGGAGGATCTATCATATATAGTGGTAAAGATTAAACTAAATTGAGCAGGGAGAGTTATACATTACAGCTAGAGGAATTTCAACATAAGTTTTCATAATGAAGACATCCTTCCTATCTAGGTAAGAGAACGAAATAAACAAGCACACTTTATGTAGAGAGTGGTAAAGTACTTACAGGTAAATTTCCAGCCTCGTAATGTAGTATAACGCAATGGCTGTAACGAAAACACAGAGATATGTAAGGAAGTTCACCACAAAGACGAACTTAAGGAACTCTTTGGAACCCCAAACAGGTTCCAGGAACTTTCCCATAAAAAGGAGAGAAACGGTGCTGAAGACAACCTGCGACATTGCACACAGTCACTCTTGTATTCAAGTGCAATAGATGAGAAATTTGGATTGGATCGGAACAAGTAAAACTAGGGAAACAAAGTGAAAAACATACCCCATGTACTGTAAGTTCAAAATAGCCGCTTGTTATCAAATTCCAGCCAAAAGGAATAGTCCTATAATGAAGAGAGTCAAACAAATGTAACAAGTCAGAATACTGGATTTGGAAGGAAGATCATATTATTCCCACACTGGAATTTGAAGGACAATCAAGTTATACACCATGTGAGCATCAAATTCACATCCTAAATAATGTACTCTCCTACTGATTTTAACATATAGGATCCCTAATTTACTCCAAATCGTAAATTAGCAATCAATTTCAGCGTAGACAACAATCACGCAAAATCAAGGAGCAGAACAAAACACATTCAGTACGCAAATCCAAGTATCCACAGAACTTGAAGAAGGATACAAGACAAAGTACCTCGCCGGAATGAGAGCAAAGTATGTGACGGTAGCGGGAATGAACTGAACCACGAGGTGCCCAACCACAAGCACCAGAGCAAGTCCTTTACAGAGCTTAGTAAAATTGGTGAACATACTCATTCCCTGAATCAACGCAAGATGAAGATCAGAAGATCAGAGAGTAAGGTTTCCAAAATCGGAACAAAGGAAACGCTAAAGATCTCAGGTCGATTTCTTAGATCTGCAAAGATATCCGTACCGGAGAACTCATGTCACCGGATTTCGTAGATCTGACGATAGATCTCGTCGACGCAGCTCAAACCGAAGATTATTTTCTCCTTACTCACAATTGGAAATCTATGCTTATATATATTTTATTATATAATTATACCAAATATGTTGCCGAACTTTTGAATCCGACGACGCTTGTACGGTTTCGGTTTATTAATGTGATTAATCTTAGAACAAGGCCTTAACAATTAACTAAGAATCATATTTTAATAAGATTTTTTTAATAACGAGATGATCCGGACAAACCCCATTTATTTTAGAGTTAATGAGGCTTAGCACCAATTGAGTTTATAAATTAGTAAAGATGCCACTAACTTTCAAATCTCTTAAAAATGCCACTTTTGTATGGCATTTGTGACATTTTTATGGATATGAAAACTAGTTATGCATCTCCATAACATGTAAATCATATATATTTTGAAGAATTAGATTTGTTTGAAAAAAAAAAGAATTGTTTGACACCATATTAATGTGACTTCATTCAAATAAATTTATAACTAACCCAGAAACAATATTCCATGTTTCTAATGAAAGCTAAATCTATATAATAAACCAATATACAGTTTATTAATTTTATTGTGAAAGGATGATCTAGTTATATAGAGAAACAGTTTAGTCATAACAATAAAAATATTAGGTTCAAAGGATTTAAATTTGATTATCATTATAAGTTTAGTTTTTTTTTTCAGTAAAACAAAAATCAGATGTTATATAATTCAAATTTCCTAATATGTATGGGGTATTGACAATGATTCACAATTACATGACTTAAATGAATTGATAGATTATCGATCTAATGATTGATTGCTGACAAAAATAAAAATAATAAATAATAATTGATAGACCTTATTTTTAAATGAATCACCAATTCAAAACTATAACTATATATGGTTAGTGACCTTACATATCTTAACACATACATATGTAACCATATTTAGCTTCCATACAACAAATAACTTAATACATGAAGAGTTTTTTTTTGGTAGGCACTTAGTACATGAAGGTTGTATATATATAAAACAAATAACTTAACACATAAATATGCAACCATATTAATTTCAACAACATCATGGATTTTCTAGTGCTTTTTGATAAATTATTTTCACCATGACTCCGATCTTAAGTATCAATGAAAGCATTCTGAAATTTTATAGTTACTTTTTAACAAAAAAAATATATTTAAATTTAATTATGTTTTGAATGTTAGAATTATATGATTTTTATTGATTTATTTGTTCTAAATATATCAGAGTCCTGACCATGTGCAAATCTAGAACTTAGATTTGTTGGAGATAAAAACCAAATTTACTAATAAATTGGGGGCATTTTTTAATGTAATCAAAATCTTACAGTTTTTACAAAAAAAAAAGTAATGTAATTTTTTGTAATGGTGGTGGCAAGTGCTTGCATTATCATATATGTAGATCAACTCATTGTCTTGATGATGATATTTTGGATTGTGTTAAAAGAGAACTTCACAACCAGCGTTTAGTTATCCGCTTCTCCAAAATCATAAATTTCAAATATTTAATTATTTATTTACTTAATTTTCTAATTTGATAATATATAGGCTTATGTTTTGTTCCAAATATTGAGTTAAAAAGCTTTCTTAATGTATATTTTACAAAACATGCACAAATTGCATGAATTATATGTTGCACAATATATGCATAAAATTTTCATGATTTATGCATGAATTATAAATTGTATATTCATGAATTTTTGCATAAGTTATGCTAATTATTAAAAAAATTGCATGATAAGTTTTGTAGTGATCACATTTCATTTTTTCACCTACATAAACTCAGATAAATATTAATTAGTAATCATTTTACAACATATCATTCTAATATTTAAAAAAAATGAATTTGAATAAATGTATAGATATATGTACACACAAATACAAGGCACAATCGTTACAATCTTCTTTTTTGGAACTGCTTTTCAATCATCATAACTAATTTTAATACTAACTTAATAAATATACCTAGTGTATGTTCATAACTAATTTTGGAGCTGCTTTTTTTTTGGAAGATCATGGTGTATGTTCTCAAGGGTTGTGTTTTATGCAATGTTTTATAGATGATTTGATCGATCCACTCGGTTGGAGTCCGATGAGCAATGACACTCAAAGTTTTTCAACTCTCTATTATGGTGAATATTATAACAAGAGCTTGGGGCCGGCGAGGAAGAGGATCAAGTGGAAGTAATTCAAAAGAATTATAGATCCCAACCAAACTGATCAAATTCACTGTAAGAAGATTTATTTATGCAAAATTGTGGCTGAATTCGACTAGAATACCATGCGAGGAAGCATTTTGATTACATATATAATCTAAATTTTCTTAAAGAAAAATGTTGTCCACTAACTTAATATTTGATGTAATATTATTACTACTTAAATTTGGTGTTTGATTGACAATATTCCCGCTAAGATAAAGAATACACTACAATTTGGAGACTAAAGTAATAAATGATGATATGTTGTATAGAATAGAACCTCCACAAATTAATAATATATAAATTAATAAAATTCGTTGGTCCTAAGTCGGATCAGTGTAAAATTTGATCAAATTTAATAAATTAATAAAATAATAATTATTTTGAAATCCTATGTAAAAATGTAGTTCCAGTAATATTATTAATTTTTAAACTATGATGTTTTAATATAATATGTCATAAAAATAACCAAATTTTTTTTAAGTTTTTAATTTTTTATATGTATTATTTTATTATAATAGCATTTAGGCTATTGAAATAAAACAGTTGAAATCATTAATCATAAATTTGAATATTAAAAATTTTAATTCTAAAATTATAAAATATATAACCTTCAAAAGGTTAATCTAAAAATACTGTTAATATTTAATTTACAGAGGTTTTATTGTAAGTGGAGTTTATATGACTCGATTAAACTTTAAATAGTTAACCATCACACGATTTAACTTACCGGAAATATGACCAAATGGCTTAGTCGTCGAGTCGGTAATAGCTTGAAACTAAGCCCGCAAGGCTTCAGAACAAGCCAGACATCAACCCGATTTATTTACTATTGGAAATCTTTTCCTCGAGATTTTTATTTTTTGTTGAGGAAACTATTGATTGCAATTTACCTATTTGGTTCCCGAGTATAAACTAGGACTGGTTCTAAAGAATCATCAATCAATTATGGGGTTTTACATAGGTTTTGAGGTCGATCAAGAAGAAAGTAACATCTCTTCATTATTGAGAGTTAACAAAAAAAAGTAATGGGGAAGAAAAGAAAGTTATTATCATTGAGTGAGTGGAAGACATTCAAGCTGGATCTCAAGAACACCTCTCTCAACATTTTGAAGTCTAAGTGAAATGTCTTGTTTCACTTTTCCTTCTTCAAGTGAGATTATGCCATCAGTCACCAATGTGTTCTCTTTGCTAGCGACCCAACTTCCTAGCTGCATTGGCTCCCTTATGCTTGATGACTCATAAGCTTTTGCTGCACTCACCAATGGTTGTATGTCTATCTCTGCTTCTCCCATGAAATCATCTGTCGAGAATGTATCCTTGTCGTACACTACCTGAAAATTTACATATCAAGAGTTTGGTAAAGCTTGGTTCAAGTAGTCTTTGACAAAGTTTGTTAGCAGTCAAAGAACAATATGTTAAGAGTATGGTCCTCAGTCAATGAATTTAGTATAAAGCTCTCTGCTTTCATGGTTAGCATTCTTCAACCCATAAGTTATGATATTTTTTCTGTTCTTACCACTTTGAGAGGAGGCATCGGCTCAGGTATCGAAAGCATTAGCGTCTCATTCCACACAGGATTCAAGTTGTTCTTTATCACCCGAGTTTTTACCGACTATAACAAACAAAAACCCGAGTTTGTTATTCATCAGTGTTTGATTTTCAATCACAGTGTCTAGAGAGATTTGGTGGGGAGAACTCACTTGTTGGCCAAGAGCAAGAATAACATACGGATCACTGGTCATCACGTCTCGAACAGCAAGGTTGGTTCCTTTTACCACATTAACCTTGATCAATCCCACAAACTCAACCATACCTGCCTATAAAACACTCACAGATTTAACATCGTCTGCAGCAGTTACTACCCAAACTTGTATGTATGCATAGTGGTTGTTACCGTGGAATTGCTCTTCTTTGGTCCTTTATTATGATCAGATTCTCTTCTTCCCCAGCTATTCCTAAATGCATGACCAATACGGTTTTTTGTAGAACGGTGGCTTGCGGAACCTATAGATGGTGGTGTAGTATTTGTTTTGCTAGTCTGCTGAGTGCACAAAGCAGCATCCTTTGGATCCATAAACTGGTGCAGCTCATATTTTTTTCTGCAGATTCAAAGACATAAAGACGAGATGAATATACATATATATACCTGAAAACAAAAACAAACTATTAGTACATATACTCACCTGATGAAATCATTGCGTTCCTCAATAGTAGAATCTGGTTTTGGTTTCTTTGACTGATCGATGTTACATGCTTCAAATCTCTGGTTCACTTCCGTGTTTCCACCGTACCCTGCAAGCGTGTCTACTTGATCATCTGTCCACTCGTCTAGCTTTACTGATAGAACCTGCGGTTATAGGTCAATCAAATTCATCCATAAAAGGCTCTGAACAGGAGAAGCAGATAGAAAGTCAGATTATATATGTGAAAGAAAGTACCTTTGATATATGAACACCAAGACTTCTGTGGACACCAGAACACTTAATGCAGATAAATACACCAAGGCTCAGCGATCTAAACGAAACGAAATGAAATGTATCAACTACATTATCAGTAGAAATGTACAAACCACAAACAAGTATCAATCAACTTACACCCATTTTGGTTCAGGAGATCCACAGTCAGCACAATATTTATTCCCAGCTTGCTTCATCAACTTCTCCAACCTATCTCTGGGATCTGAAAATGCCAAACAAGACATTAGATTTTATCCAACTAACACTATCATATCTAAGAATCTTCATCATCACCACCATCATCATGAACTAGGAAAAAAGATTTACTAGAAGGAAACGTCTGCAAATCCTTATTAGGAGACCATCTTGGTATTTCTGAACATAAAAGGTCATATAAACAAGCATGAGACCCTACAAACAAAAGACAACATTCAAAACCTTTGTACTTTTTGAAAATTGAGGAAATTTAACGGATTGTGTTTGGATTATTACCAGAAACTTCAACAGGATCAACATTTTCTTGGCCAATAGACATTTCGAACCAGAGCCGAGACAATAAAGAACACACCAATGTTCAGAAAAGCCGTGACCATTCAAAAAGAACAAAACATCCTCTGGTGAGCCATTGCATTTTAAACACCGAGAATCTGAATCAACAAAAACAAAAACAATATAACTCGATTGCACCATACAAAGACCAAAGCAAAAGCCTTTGAGAGAATTTCTTCAGAAATACCGAGAGAATATGAAAATCCAAACCCATCAAAGCCTCCTTCCAATTTCAATTTCTCTTGGAAGAACCTAAAAACTCTAGATATCAGTTGAATTTTCCCTGTTCTTTTTTTGTTTTAGAAGTGCGAGAACAAAATTGTGGTGGGTAACAACTACCACGAGCGGTAAAATCCAAAACGAAGAAAAAACAAAACAACAAAATTACAAAAGGAAAATGGAGGAAAATTGTCTGAGAAAATGCATCATCATCTTGAGACAAGGAGGTGGAGAAGCTATGATTAGGTGTTCTTAAATTTGTCGGCCAGAGAAACAAAGAGGATTTTCGATTTTCTGATTTTCTGATTTTCAATTTTGTCAAATATCGTGATTGACACGTCATAAAACTAATTATTACAACATTTATTACTTCCTTCTTGAGGTTTAATTTGCTTTTTTTTCTTTCTATAACTTAATTTAGAAACACTGGTTTAATGAAAGAAATCAATCAAAGTTTATTCTGTTTGTTGATATAAATTAAATTTTAACATTTGATCTTACCTCTACCTACATTGCTCTAAATTGTGATTATTGATAGATTACCCAGTTTTATCTTTACTATTTTAGTGTGAAAAATCTTAAACGACGACAATGAGAGTATTAAACCTTAATTTAATGAGTTAATAATTACAAATTTGGTAGATAGAAGTAGTTGCTTCATCATTGTCAATTTGTTGATTATTATATCGTGACTTGGTACCCAAACTAACTCAACTTATAATATGAAATTGATTTGAGAAAGCCCCACAACTTTCTCATTATCAAACAACATTAAAAAATACAAAGAGATGATTCCAAATCACATTTCTATAAGCATAAGACAAGATTTCATTTACAATTTATGAGCATTGGTGACACTGACAACAACAACAACAAATACAGTGCAAAAAAGTTACCAAAAATATAGAATTTATATATACTTTGTTTTTTTAGAACCGTGGGGATCCCAGATGCTTTCTAGGTCCAAGAACTAATCTCACAGACCTTGCATCCGGTTTCGTGTTTTAATAAGGCTAAGTGGCCAAGACAACTCGAACTACTGCCACTTGGAAGTTACCACTAGACCAAGGCGACTTGGTTATATACTTAGTATGTTACTAACTCATAATCTATAACGAATCTTGAGGTATTCCCAGTAATAGTTTAGCATATGATCATTAGGTTTAACGAGATTCCAGTTACCGTTACAGAATATTGCATAAGCATCTGCTGCATATTTTCCAATGCCATGTAACTGAGTGACATGAGTCCAGCTCTCTTGAAGATACTCAAGAGAAAACCTTTTAATCATTTTGGCTCTCTTCTTCTGTAATCCAAGAGGTTTTATCAGAGTCTCTATCTCTTCTTCTTCAACTTCTATTGCACTCTTTGCATCAGGACACAATGCAAACAAGTCTGTTATCACTCTCCTCGTCTGCAATCATCAAGAATAAGCTATTCAATTCATTGACACTGCATCTACTTCTTCTGAAACAGTTAAACTGAAAGATTCAAGCCCACTAAAGAATGATGTACATGTTTCTAACAGCTCTCAGTGATTGAGAAGATACGCAACAGGCAATAGCAACACTAACATTATGTAAATTCAACAAAGGGAGCAACGGGAACAACCTGTGCACCAGATGTTTTGTTGAGAAGCATACATATGACTAGCACCCGCCATGGATCATGCCAATGATCTTCTTGAAGCAGATTACATGGAGATCGTGGAGGCTTCCATGTATTATCCGGGGTTTTCCGCAGGTATGCGTCATCAGTCTTCTCAGAAAGCGAGAGTGGAGGACTCACAACCGGAGTTTTCCTCACCCTTCTTGCTCTCTCCTGTTGTGAATCTATCACTTGGATTCCATCCGCAGGCACGTCATGGAAATATCTTGAAACTTTAACAACCTTAAAGTACTGACGCAAATCTCTTGGCGAGTTTGGCTGTTCTGAAACAGTTGATGCCTGGAAATATGGTGAAACTCTTCGGACCTTGGCTTGACGTTTCCTGCTTTCTTTCTCATAATTTTTTCCACTTTGCGAAGTTACACTATCAGAATCACATTGTGAATTAGTTGATGCTTCAAAGTATGGAGACACTCTTGGCAATTTAGCTTGAACTTTGCTGCATCCTTTCCTACAAATTCTTCCACTTTGAGAACAAACACCATCAGAATCAACACTTGATGACCCCCGGAAGTATGGAGAAATTCTTTTAACTTCAGCTTGAAACTCACTGTTTTTTTGTCCTTTACAGTGTGATTCAGAAACACTATCATCATCAGCAATTTGAGGAGAACAAAGATGGCTACTTGTTTCACTACCAATTTCATTCCTTATCTTCCTCACACCTTTCTGGAGGCAACCATCATCATGACATTGAAGAACCAAATTACTGAAACCATGTCTACTTTTAGTCTCATCAATACAACCCAAATCTCGAGTTCTATCATCATTATCGGTCAATAAACCAAACAACCGATTCTCACCCCTTACCTCATTGGTATCAGAATTGGGTCTTTCGTTTGAATGGCCGAGAAAGACCCGACGTTCACTCATCATTGAACAATCATCGTCTCTTCCAAGTCTCCTATATCTCCTTCGCCGATAAGTAGAAATTATTGGAGGAACCATTTCAATTTACACAAAGAATCTCCCCAATCTTTCAAACTGAACAGCAACAACGCATCCAATTTTCCCGAGTTCTCTTCGCCGCCGATACTCCGTCGTAAAATTTACCCCTTTTTCCGACAGTAATCACCGATATTATCCAAAAAAATTGTTTTTTTTTTCTGTTTAATTAATTTTCTTTTTCCAGTTGGGTTGGGTCAAATTGGGCTAGAGTAAACTTGGGTCAAGCCGTTAAACCAATGAGCGATTCCACAAATTTGGTTCGAGTCGGTTTAGGTTCAGATCGGTCGGTCTGATTTGTTCTTCTTGCTAAAGGCAAAATTGCTTGATCGATAGTGCAAGCAAAAAATTCCCAACTCAAAAACCTAAATAGCGGCGGGTGGCCATTCGTGAAATTCACAGGAAAAGGATTCTGTTTTTTGTCTCAGAATTCAAAATCAAATAGTTCAAAGATGGGGAGAGATAGTTGTTTAGCCAGAATCACTGCCGGAGTTGCCGTCGGCGGCGCAGTTGGTGGTGCTGTTGGTATATACTTTCTCTCCCTTCAATTTCCCTTTCTACTATTGAAAAACTCTGTTCTTCTTCACTCTATCCATAACTGGAACTATCTCCACGCTACAGCTTCGTGAATTGCATCTTGTGTACTTCAATTTGATTGGTATGTATGAAGATAGATAGTGATTTCTTCTTGTTTTGTTGACAATTATCTGGTGTTTCAGGTGCTGTCTATGGAACTTACGAGGCGATTAGATTCAAGGTAAGGTTTTTCCTGCCTATGTTCTAAGTTCATCTTCCAAGCTTGTAAATATCTGATTTTGGTTAAATGAAATGTCTTCTAAACATTGGAATCAATACTGAAGAACATACTTAAGGATTTTGCTTGTTCATACATTCTTGGATAGGCCTGTGAAACAGACAGATTTGGCTGCCTTCACTTTCAGTCTCTGAGGCATCAATGAATGGCCTCTATGTAATTATATTACCATTTTAGAGACCTTTTTATAGTTTTATGAGTGAAATACTGGTTGCCTCCAGTTATGATTGTTCTTGTTGTGAATTATGTGTGAGCTAAAGAGGATGATAAAGCCCAAGTTCTAGCACTTGAAGTTGGATTTTGAGTATTGTCTAGAGTATTAGGCTCTTTAGCACTATGTGTAAACAATTGTGAAAAACAAGTTCAGTAGATTCTTATGTGGGAACTTAGAGTGTAAGATTCTATAAGATTATACTACTTGATAATCAGCTGTTCCTTTCTTTTTTCTCTAGGTCCCTGGGCTTATGAAGATCAGATACATAGGGCAAACAACCATTGGTAGTGCAGCAATTTTTGGGCTCTTTCTAGGTGCGGGCAGTTTGATACACTGTGGAAAATCCTACTGATTCCCCTTCATTGGTTTAGTTCTAGAAGCTTGTGTCTCCATAGTGTCCTGGTGAAAGATTGATCTCTTTTTTGAAAGACCATTGAAAATTAGTCTAATAAGACTGGATGAATTTCTGCCACTCTGTGAATTTTATATTCCTTGGGTTTGATCATTAATTTTCTGTTAAGCAGAGTAAACAGAGCACAATTTACTTTTATTCATGATAATAATTGTCGTAAAAGCATCTGTGAAAAAAAGAAGTTTCAAACAATGGAAGTGGATTGATTGCACATACACTCAGGAACAGGATACTTTGTGGAGTCTCTTACAGCTTTGCTAATCCTTAGTTCTGGTTGTCCTAGAGATTGTCTGTGTAACTTCCTTATAACCTTGTCAAACTCTGTTTCAGTAATTGATGTGTTCAAAAAGTATGGAAGCATATGCCTTTTGTTTGGTGTAATAATCTTCTTGTGTCCTTCATAAGCCCTATGACCCTGAAAGATTAATGTAACACCTTGCCTTAGCGTAGAAAATGAGGTTTGAAACCGAAGAATGTTTTTACCTGAAGCGCATGACCCATGTTCCCACCATGAGATGCCATAAACACATCACTTTCCTTGCACACTATGTAGTCAATTGCTGCCATTATTGAAGCTCGTTTTGCAAAAGGCTTGAGTTCATGAGGCAATGCAATATCGTATTTGTTGTAGAGATGTGGGAATTCCATTGTCAATGGTTTCAAAGCTTCCTTTCCACCTAGAGCTTTCCCTCCTGCCCAATAGATTCTTGCATCTCTTGGTGCTCCAAGTGCTTTAAGCAGCCTGAAACACAGAAGATAGAATTGAAAACCATTGTGCTTCTCTTCCACTCAACTTGTGTCTCAGTCATTTACCTTGTTACCTCCTTGGCGTTTAATGGACAGAGACCTGCGAGTTTCCTCTCATTAGATGTCAT
The DNA here is from genome assembly GCA_963920545.1 of Lepidium didymum. Taxonomy (NCBI): domain Eukaryota; kingdom Viridiplantae; phylum Streptophyta; class Magnoliopsida; order Brassicales; family Brassicaceae; genus Lepidium; species Lepidium didymum. The sequence continues at coordinate 18,183,346 of OY986979.1, forward strand.
TCTAGATTTGGCTGTTAAGAGCTCAGGTCGCTTAATCCTTTCTATGTTTACAATCTCTTCATACTTTGAGCTCAAACCAGAAAGACAACCTGTTCTCACCCACACATCTTTCTCTAGCCGAAGATGCAGAGCAATGTAAGGCCCTTTGCTCCTCATCCTCTCTACAAGCTTATTCCCAATCTCCATAACCCAAGGTGAAAAGTTAAGTGCTTCAAATGCTACCTGAAACAGAGTTTTTTGTTAACTGAGAAAGAAAAGAAAAAAGCTTTTGCTTACAAGCCAGAAACATACCTTACAACGAAGCTTCTGGAGATCAGAGGGTAAGTCTTTAGACAATCGTGAATCTAATCTTCTTAAGAGCAGAACTCCTTCCTTATTGAACTGTAGGACAGAACAGAGACCATTGCAGGATCATTATCGAACATTCTTCCTCATTTACGGATATGTTTATCTTTATAGATATCATCACAGATTTGTTGTATGATCTTACTCGTTTTAGATAATGAGAACGAATCCATTGAGGAGAAGCATCAAAGGCCATACTACCATCTTCTGATGGTCTAGTCATTAGTTTACTTGCAGGCAGCAATGAAACTACCTTCACATCATTTGCTAACACTCTTTTGAATTGCTCTAAATCAAATATATCTGAAAACTCACTGCAAAAAACATTCAGAATGAAGGATGGACTCAAATGAACATTCTTATGATCCATCATCAGATTATTATTATTATTAGAATTTACCTCTCGTCCCCCCAAATGAGATTGATTTGCAATATTGGGACAACAAGAACAGCTCCTAGAATCCTCGCAATCACAACTGCATCAACAATTTGAATCTTCTGTTGATTCAACCCACCAGAAACAACCACCATCAGATACTTTTTCTTCTCTCGAACAATCGTCTTACTCTCTCGTCTGTATTCACTGCTGAAATCCAAATATGGCTTGTAACCTAATCCATCAGGCTGTTTCCAGAACTGATTCTCATCATCTCCATTTCCATTAAAGGTCATCAAATGTGATTCCCTACCAAAACTCTCATTTTTCTCCACACCCGTAACTAAAGATCGATCCTTGTTTGCATTCAGAATCTCAACTTGAGTAATGTTTAATCGATTATACACAAAACCCAGATGAGTTTTATAAGACCCATTTGAGTCCGAGCTCCGAAGTTGACTTTCGTGATCGCCGAAACCGAATGAAGAAAGACAAAGACTGAGTCTTAATAATATCCCCAAAATTGAAAGTAAGAAGAGAAAGAAAGCCCATAGCTTCAGGTTTCTGAGATTGAAGAATCTGCTTGTGATCTTCTTTGAAGAGTTATTGTGGAGAAAAGAGTTTAAAGACGATGAAGAAGCTGACTTTATGATCTGAGCTGGGACTGAAATGTAGCTAAACTTCTTCTTATAAATACTTTTATTCTTCCATAGTCCCATCACAGCTTTATAAACAGAGACGGTTTCTATAGAAGAAAATAAAAATGAGAGCTTTGCAAGAAAAATCACTTACGGCGGGAACATAGAATGATCAATTCGTTATTAAAAAAAAGAAAAAACTGTGTTGGAGACTTCTTGTATAATTATGGAGCAGTTTCTTTCCAAGAAAGATTCTAATGTTATTTAAAAAATTTGGTCGTATAGTTTAATTATTTGACTTTTGTTTTGAGAATATTTGTACTTCTTAATTTTCTTTTTTAACAATTGGATCGATAAAACACAATTCATAGCAAATAGAAATTGAACTCTTGTGTAATTAGTTGGATCATCTTAACCATCATAATGACAGCAACTTCTTAAATTTTTAAAAATTTAATTTAAAAAATGCAGCCAAAAATCACACACGCAACATTTACAAAATAAAATATAAGCAAACTGATTAAATAATAGACCTTTATGCTTAGATAGAGATATCTTATCGGATACGACGACCTAAATAAGTAAATAGTAGTGTATATTTAAATCTTATATTATATCATATATGATATTTAAGTTTTTTTTGTAGCATATGAGTTTTGAATGTATCGTATGTTAAAGTAAGGAAATGTTGGTATCAAAAGTTTATGGGGTCATGGGTTTAATTCACTTAGGAGGGTTTTAACATAAGGTTCTCCAGCTTGTAAAGATAATACGTCCATTTTTAATGTTTGGAGATCCATATCTTTCGCTAAAAACCAGTACTGCTCGATTATAAAAGAAAAAATAATCGGTACTGCTCAATTATAAAAGAAAAAAAAAATTCATTATAATAAATATTTTTTTTGGTCGAGATATTTACACCATAATATAAAAAAAACAAATTTTTTTGGAGTGTAACTTTGATTAAAAAAATTGTATCGATAAAATTTTAATTCATAAGTTTTGATTTATAACTCATATTTCATTTTTTTCAAATATATTTTAATTTTTAACTTGTATAAGGAAGAAGTTGAACCCATAATATCAAGACTATTTGTTTCATCCTCTCATGTTTTATATATGTTTACAGAATCTTAAGTTATAATAATAGTTTTTCAAAAAAGGAAAAATAAATCTTTGCATCTTCCTCGAAATGTGACATGAACAAAACCAAGAGAAAAAAAAAACTGAATGTGCTGCTTAATGGGCCAAAAAGACGTTGTTACAGGCCCAATGGAGAGGTGAGTGTGGTCCATTTGAAGAAACTTGTCTTTCTTCTCTTGACACGTATCTCACTCATTCATGTAGGTACCTTCTCGACAGCATCCGCGAAATTTCCAATGGCCCAACATCGATTAAATAAAATATCTTCTTATATGTATAGTGGCATTATTATTTTCCACAAAATTTTAGAGACATTGCATCTCAATTTTTGATGGTTTGGGTTACAAAACATAAATATTAATACATATTATATAGTTAGAACAATTTTGCAAGTATAAAGAATTAATGGTTAGACTTAAGAAGTTAGTGGAGTCGTGGACTCACGTATGTTTTAAGCAAATCTCATCTTATTCTTCTCACTCAGATGATACAAATTACAATCATTTTCATAGTCTATTTTACAATATATATCGTAAAACACTTACGTGTCCTTATCAAATACACATTAATTGCTTTATTATATACAATTCTCAATATGGCACTTCACCACGTTTTCGCTCTATTAATCTTTAGTTTAATACATAAATACCTGAAATCTGAACTGAAATCAATCTAAACAAAAATTAAACCCGAATTGAAACTGACGAAACATTTGAATGAGTCCTAATATAAATTCAAAAAACCGAATTCGAACTAGAACCAAATTAATAATCGAATTGGCATTCGATATATTTTTATTAAATTTAAGTTTTTTTATAGATATTTCTATTTAATTTTTACTAATTTTGAATTTTTATAGAAATTTATACAAAAATATTCAGATCTGATCTACATCCAAACCAAATTCAGCTTAAAAATAAAAAATATTAGAATAAATTCTAAATTAATAGAACTGAAAATCCAAAACTTGAATAGACCTGATCCAAACCCAAATGGTACGCTAATGATTATATCAATTTTTTCATTTTTTATCAAAACAAAAATATCAATTCAAATTTAAGAACAAATGATTCATTACACACATCATCTATATAAATTACACATCTCTCCTCACAAAAAGACAGCTAATATAGACAAAGCTTAAGGGTATATTAGTCATTAACCAAAAAGTATGATAAAATTCATAATTAAAATACTTGCGTCATTACTCTCCTACCAATCCAGTGATTAACGTTCAAAATCAATAATTTCTCATTAAATTACAAAATAACCCCAAAATAAGTTGAGGTTTTTAATGAAACCCCAGATTTATCTAAAAGCTCCTCGCTATAATCTCTCTTTTTCTTACATATCTCTGTCCTCCGAATTCCAATTCGAGACCGAGAGACGCGGGGATTCAATTCAACGCTCCTCTGGATTTTCATTTCTTACAGTTAATCATTTTCCTAAATTTTTCTTAATTTATTTATTTTCAGTTGTTTTTATTCTCTTATTTTTCACCATTTTTGTTTCATTTGTTCACGAGCTAGAAAGAAAAAAAAATTGTTCTTGGCTTCACTTTGGGTTTGGAATTTTTAATTTTTTTCTTTTACAAAAGCTAATTTTGACTGGGTAGATAGAGAGGAGAAGATTAGGGAAAGCTTAAAGGAAGATTAGAGGTTGCAGAACGTGACAACAATAAAATATTGAAAGGTATCAACTTTGATAAAATTTACTCTTTTTAATTCGAGATAGCAATTTTTCTGTAGCAGCCAAAGATTTTCTCTTTTTTTTGACGGTGTCATGTTTTCGTGCTCGTGCTTGGTCTCAAATTGACGATAATCCGAAGCTGACACAATATCTGTTTATCATATTAATAAAGGGCTTGAAATTCGGAGGATGTTTGGGATCACAAGCAAACGGGATTTAACGATGGAGTTACAATCTCAGATTCCGATTCTCCGTCCGAGTATCCACGCGAGACGAGCCAACATCGTTGTGAAATTTCAGGATTTGTATGGGTTTACGGTGGAAGGAAATGTTGATGATGTGAATGTGTTGAATGAAGTTAGAGAGAAAGTGAGGAATCAAGGGAGAGTTTGGTGGGCTCTTGAAGCTAGCAAAGGAGCTAATTGGTATCTTCAACCTGATATTCTCTTGATCGGTGAAGGAATCGCGTTGAAAACTTCTCTTAAGATCTCGGCTTTGACGAATGCGATTACTTTGAAGAGATTGATTAGAAAAGGGATCCCTCCTGTGCTTAGACCAAAGGTTTGGTTTTCTCTTTCTGGTGCTGCTAAGAAGAAGTCCACCGTTCCGGAGAGTTATTACAGTGACTTGACTAAGGCTGTCGACGGCAAGGTCACGCCGGCGACACGGCAGATTGATCATGTGAGTTTGATTATAATCGAAGTCTTCATTTTTTACTTAGGGGATGAGTTTTCTGTTGTGTTCTAACTTCTTGGCTGATCCGTTCAATTTAAGGTTTGATTGGGTTTGTTGTTCTTCATAGAATTTGTTGATTACTGCTGATCCTTTGTGTTATGATTGCTGAGTTGATTCTTGTGCAAAGAGCCTACTTTTGATATCCCTTTATCTTTTACTACCATTCATTGATGGTCATAGGAGTTTGCTTTATGTATTATGTGCTATGAATAGTTGATTTCATCCCCAAAATCTTGAAATTGTGCCTCTGAGAAAGTATTTTGAGTAATTTAGGGATTGATGTTGGCTGTAGGAAGCTAACAAGGGTGGTTTCATTTCCAATTGATCATTTGTTATAGGATTGTTCGAAATCCGTTGTTCATCCTTGTGTTCTGGCAACTTATAACACATCCTTTCTTCTCTTTTGATATATGGTCAATGGAGACATATCTTTTTTTTTCACTATTTGACATCGTGTTCTGTCTACTCTTGCAGGATCTGCCACGGACTTTCCCTGGACATCCATGGTTGGACACTCCAGAGGGTCATGCTGCTCTACGACGTGTGCTTGTTGGGTATTCTTTTCGTGATTCTGATGTTGGCTATTGTCAGGTACACACTTATCCTTCAACATCTCCATTTTGTCTCTTCTCAAATGCATTTTCTTCTTAACTAATGCCTCCTCTGTTGTTGCAGGGCCTTAACTACGTTGCAGCTTTACTATTACTTGTCATGAAGACAGAAGAAGATGCATTCTGGATGCTAGCAGTCCTTTTGGAAAACGTATTAGTCCGTGATTGTTATACAACCAACTTATCTGGGTGCCATGTTGAGCAGCGGGTTTTCAAAGATTTGCTTGCGCAGAAATGCCCTCGGTAGTTCTCTTTTTCTTTTTTGGTGACTTAAGCTCCACCAATTTATCTGTTTTGTAAGCTTGACTTATTTGAGGAAACATTTACAATTGTGCAGAATAGCAACTCATCTTGAAGATATGGGATTCGATGTTTCCCTTGTAGCCACTGAATGGTTTCTATGCCTCTTCTCGAAAAGCCTTCCTTCCGAGGTTCGTAAAAACAGACAAACCCCTTTGTAGAATTGTGTTTTAAAGATCATTTGTCTTATGTATATGGTTTGGTTTGCAGACAACTCTAAGGGTATGGGATGTGCTTTTCTATGAAGGAGCTAAGGTTCTGTTCCATGCAGCTTTAGCAATATTCAAGGTTCTTGCTTCCCTTTCTCTGATCAGCCTTAAATTATAATTTCTCCTCGTGAATGAGTCTCATCTCACAGATCTCTGTCGTCATTTGCAGATGAAAGAAAACGAACTGCTTACGACTCACCAAGTCGGCGATGTAATCAACATATTACAGAAAACATCACACCAGCTCTTTGACCCGGATGAATTATTAACGGTAAGCCATGTCCTAGTCCGAAAACCGAGTTTATAATCGAAGATTCATAATCTGTAATAACAATCAACACCATTTGGTCAGGTGGCGTTTGAGAAAATTGGATCAATGACTACCAACACAATATCAAAGCAAAGGAAGAAGCAAGAACCAGCAGTGATGGCAGAACTTGATCAGAGACTTCGAAGACTCAACTCTCTGAAAGAAAGTGGTAAGAGCACATAAAACTAAAACTAAGAGAACTATTGGGAGAAGATGAGCCATAATGATTAAACGAGGGAGTCCTACAATGGTTTATTTGCCCCTCTTGATGATTTTTTTCTTTCTTTTTAAGTATATATAATTAGGATTTTATTTTGAGAGCAAAACAAAACCAAGATCCATTTCTGAGATTGGTAAATGTCAAGTTTCTTCACATTCCATGAGATAATCAATTGTGATCTTCATGTTTCAATGAATCTATCTTTGCTTTGTAGTATAAATTGTCAACTGTTCTTTCTCAATACTATTTCATCAAAACAAAATAAATTCACATGCGATATCAAACATATTTACAAGGTTCTTCCATGTTCGGATTTCATGATCTGTTAACCTGTTGGTATTATTTACAAGAGATTAAAAACAAAAAAAATTGGCATCTATTGGATGTTCAAATTTGAAATCTCTTTGAAGGTGGCATCCACAAAAAAAGAGAAATTTAAAATATATGAACTCCACATTCTAAAATTAAATATTAAAAAACAATTAAAATCAGATAAATTCAGACAAATCATATGATAGCGACATCGTGTCAAAAGGAACGCGGTTCACTTTATTTCGTAATTGATTGGTCTAAGAACTTTTAGCGGTTAGGAAAAAAACGTTTGAGAGCAAATGGTTAGTGCGGTGGTAAGAAGCGTCAAAAATAGTTCACGTATTTGTCAAGTCATATTAGACTCTGTGAATAAAGGTGATGCATTTTCTGTGAAGCAAAATCAATTTTTTCTTAATAACTTTTCATTTTAATTGAGAATCATTATACATCTCAGGATCTGACACAATCATACAATCATACAATCAAACACATGTTAAGTGGAAGGAGAAACAAATTCGAGAACAAACAGAGACAAATCCTGATTTTCCAACGACATTACTGGACAAAAATCAAATGATTAAAGATGAAGCAAGTAAATGTCGTTTTTGTTATACAATGATCAGAAAACGATTCACAATTATATGTTCAACCAAAAATAAAACCGTAGATAGAGAGTGAAACAAACACAACTTTTCTTCTTCTTCTTCTACTGATGACTCATCTCAGGAGACAACAACTCTGTTCTTAGAGTTTTTAAATCGCAGGCCATTCTTTACGGATGTCAAAGCTGTAATTGATCTCCAAGTAGCACTTATTATCATCATCAAGGAACTGAAAACAAGAGATTGTCAAGCAGTCAATACCAATGGAATCACAATTTAGAGGATTATATTATGAAGGTCTTAAACCAACTAACCTTAGTTCTTGCAGAATATGATCCTCGAGCAAACATACCAGAAGGAGTGTTTTCTTCTGGCATCACGTGGTTGTATGGCTCCAACTGAGGACTAAAGGTTCCAAGCATTTCCTTTGCTCTGTCCACTGAAAACCATTTAAAAAGGAATTGTATTACATTGTCTCTAAAGCATTGAGAAATGTTTAAGAACAGACTTGTTGTGGTATTGTTTTACCTTTAACACCAGTCTTCCAAACTGTATTGGTGTACCTAAGACCAGAGACAATGTTGTTGTTAACTTGAAATGTGAATTTCAAGTTGTACTTGCTTCCTTCTTTCAAAGTAAACCACATTCCCTTTGGATTACCATTCTCTGGAACCATAAGAACGATATCGGGTCTTCCAGGAGATAAGATAGCCAGGCTAAGAATTTTCACTTCCGGATCAAGAGTCTCTGCATGTTGAGAGAGGTGTAAGAGAAAAAATGCAACACAAACTTGTCCTATTACAGTTGATGCATAAACAAAACCACTCGGGGACAAAAATGCACAATCAAGCAAGTGCATAAAACATAAATGAGAAAACTTGGAATCATGTGCAACAAGATTGTGTTCATGTGATGGTGATACACACAAATTAGATCCATAATTCACATGATTTCACTGAGAAGCTAAACAATCATTATGATCTAAGAAAAAGTCTTCAATTTTGGCAAATCATTATTCAAAATTCCCAAATTTCATAACATTGAAATGAAGAAACAAAAAAGGAAATTAAGAGCTATATACCTCCAATGTTGGTGACATCCACACTTCCCAGAAGCTGTTCCTTCCATTTCCTCAGACTCTCATCATCCTAAAGGCAAAAGCACAGAAGAAATCATTCGTTCAAAATTATATGAAATTAGGGAGACAAAAGGGAAAAAAGGAAACCTTATCCTTCTCGAGATGCTCTTTGATAGTGTACTGAGGACCCAATTGTAATTTGGAATCATCATCTTCTTCTTCCTCAGTAGCACAAAGAGAAGATTCACTCATCTGTCTTCCCAAAGATCCAACAGCTTCATCATCGGTATGGTCATGGTGATGAGAAGAAACAGTTCTGGAGGTGTTGTTATCATCATCTCCTTCCTTCCTGTTGTCATCAAACCCCATGTCCCTGGCTCCAGATACCAAAGACATCAATCAGCTTGGCCCCAAAGGCTCAAAGAATTTGCAGAAAAAAGGAAATGTCTTTGTCAATCGGGGATCTAATCGGAGGTAAAAAAGGAGAAACTTTGAAAGAGGATTTTAGGTTTCTGGTAACGGCAAGGAAGAAGGAGATGATCCGAGTTATAGGAGAGAGAAAGAAAATGAGATCGTGAGGGTCACTAACGAGAAATCCGATAAAGGCATAATTGTATTGTTCTTCCACGCGCACAGGAGACGAGCCTCGAGCCACGACGACAACAACAATCACAAATGTTTTTTTTTTTTGGTCTTTTTTCTTTTGTAATAATTATTAATTAGTCCTCCGATCTAATCTGTTTAATCAAAGTAGTTTTATGATATAACTCGGTTTGATCCGGTTTAGTATTGGTGGACCTACGTGAGTGAAACAAACAAGCCCATGTATCTTATCTTCTTTTAGATATAAGTAATCAAAAGAAGAAAATACTTTATGCCTACGTCTCTTTGTATAGAATTTTTATACTTATGTTCTGTAAATTCAAACGTAATCTTTACAATTATAAGAGCAAAACTCTCTACCAAAAAAGAAGAAGCAAAACTCAACTATACAATACAAAATTGACTTATATCACAGGTAAATAATTTTGGTGTAGTGCTTAAAATCTATTTATTTCACCTAATATAATTTGAATCAGAGGTGGGCATTCCGTACCCAAACTCGATTGGGTTGGGTTTTTTGAGTTTCGAGTATTTCGGTTTAGGTGAAGAGGACCCGATCGGATATTTTGTAAGTTCATGTCGGGTTCAGATTTAGAAAGTTCGGGTTCGAGTCTGTAGAGAGAACCCGATTAATACCCGAACATATATAAATTTCGGGTCCGGTTCGGATATTTTCAAAATCCAAATCAAAAATGTGTTTATGTATCCCGTTCGGATTCGGTTTGTGTCCGGTTCGGATATTTTCAAAACTCAAACCAAAAATATGTTTATGTGTCCGGTTCGTATCCGGTTCGAGTATGATTCGGGTTCGGTTTGGATCCGGCATATTAAATTTCAGTTATTTTGGGTTTACTTCGGGTTTCAGATTTTACCAAACTCGACCCGAAACCCGAAATACTCAAATGATCATATCCGATTAGGTATTTGATAAGACCTGAACCCGACTTGAACCCAATTTTTTGGGTCGAGTTCAGTTTCGGATCCGAATTTCGGATCTATTGCTCAGACCTAATTTGAACTATAAACAAAATTTATTACTTCGATTGTTAATTTTATTATATATATATATATATATATATATTATTGGGACTTTAAATAAGAGTGAATCTAAAAATAGTTTTAATTGGTTTTGAAACAATAATACTAAACCAGTAGTCTGAGTACTCTTTTTTGATTGGCTATATTGAACGAAAACAGAATATATTTGTCATTCATTACTATATAAATATATGTTAATGCAATCGTAGAATGAGGAAAAGAAAGTATTATCTACTAAAATATATAGGAAGAAACAGAAGAGAGAATTCAAATTCTTAGAGGGAAAAGATTAGAAAGAAAGATTATCATTATCGAGGATAAATCTTTGATTATTCAAGTCAATTTCTTTTATATTCATCGTATTTTTTTCTCTCTTTGTAACTATCGATTTTGGAAGGTTCTTTTTGAACATTCAAATTTGAGTTTTGAGTACACAGAATTCGAGTGGCAAAGAAAACACCTATTCAAATTTTTCATAAAATCTTGTACCATATAGAACAAATATTTTATTTAAGCAAAGAAAACACTTATTCAAATTCTTCTTCTTCCTTTTTTCTTCCTAATTCTCCAACATATCTTGCATAAATATAAGAAATATGTAATTTTAGTGTATATAAAGCTCAAGTGCATGATCATGTAAGCTAGTAAAGAGTAAAGACATATAAAATGAAAAATCACCCATGAAACACAATAAACTTAATCAAAATGAGATAATGCTTCTTATCTACACATGCAAAACCTATTCGATCTATTCTGTTTTTATACTAATCATGTACAGATTATGTCACTTTTGATGGACATTTAGAATTTCTATATCTTATTTATCCAAAAAATACTAAAACTTTCATATCTTATCTTGACAATTATGAGGACACATAAATTAGATAGACACATTTATCAAGTCATGTATGCAATAAACAATGCCTTACACTTTTTTCCAAAGTCATATGCTAGCTTTTTAGGACAAAGTTTTCAGTTAGCTAGGCAATAGTAGTCTAGACATGTTACACATGAATAATGATGGTAGAATATAAATCTCAAATTAGTCAACATGTGTTAGGTTAAGTATCTTCACGAAATCCTAATCTCATGCAATCAATACACATAAAAATTAAACAACTACCTAGTTCTATATATATATACAGGGCTGTGCTTCAGTTGTCAAAATTGAAACATTTGCCTCGGACATAAAAATTTTTTCAAAAATTAAAGACATATTTTTGTTACTTTTAGTTTATGGGCATATGAAATGGAACAATTAGTTAATATTAAAAATAGAAATATAGTTGTTATAGTTAGTAAAAAATGTTGGGCTTCCACAAATGCTTAATTTTTTTTTCACAAATGCTTAATTGAATATAGTTTTTTAAACTTGAAATTTTTGATAAATATTTAAAAAATAGTGATAAATAACTAGTTTCGCTTATAGAAATGATGAAGTGAATGAGGATATAGAAAATGGTGTATATGAGAATATGAATGAGTTTCAGAAAAAATGGTTTATATTAAACATGAACATTTTATTTTGAGTTGTCTATGATAATTATTATCGTTAGCAAAAGATCTATACATATATATGACAAATAAATGTTTTTCACTACACCTTTGTGATCTTAGCTTCCTTTCGTCTCAATTTGAGCTATTGAGTTTTCATCAAACTTTATAATTTAAATTCTTTTTATATTGATAAGATGTTTAGATCTTACGAATGAATAGAGATTTCATTGTATTTTTCAGAAGATAGGGAATCTTTCCACATGGGTATTATATTTAGATCGAGAATCACAATACTTATATAAATTTTAATATACACAAGTTAGTTAAAATTATATGATTTGCGTGATTTGCGAAAGCCTCTTTCTAATGGTACATCTAATTTATTTAAGTTTTGCTTTATCATCCTTTATTGTTTTGCTTTAAATCCTAAGGATCTGAAGATTGAAGAATATGCTACTATATTGTTTGATGATTGAAAATGTTAAAACAATTTATAAAATCATTAATATAAAGTAAAGCGATAGCAAATGATCTTTAGTCTAGTAGCAGACGGTAAGTCCACATAAGACATGCACATTTACACAACCAGAGATCGAGTCTCACCGCCTATATTATATAGGAATTTGGCTAATGTACCAATTTGTTGTTGTCCAATATTGACAAAAGAAAAGAAAAGTAAAGTGATACAATTAAAAGGCACAAAAGTCTTCATATATGGTTATCCATCTAATTCACAAACCAACAATCATAAAGTTAGTTCCAAACAATAAATAAATTTTTTGTTTTATAAATAATTGAATCGACAATATCTGATCTATAACTTAAACCCTTTAAACTCCCTATTTTTTTATTTTTATTTGTAACGGAATACAACCGATTTCTAAATATCTAAGCTATTAGATAAGACACTTAAACCATCAAGCTTACAAAAATTGACACAATAACTAAAGATTAAGAACCAAAAATCTGAAATTATATTTACATTTAAGCAACACTAAATAAAAATGAACCAAGAACTTGGAAGGAGGCACGAAGCTGCAACAACAGATTCAAAAACCAAAACCTAAGAAAATATTTATATAAAAAAATAGAAAAGATTATGTAAGAGAGGAATTCTATATACATATATGAATTTTTTATTTATTATTTTTGTATAAATCAAGTGGTGTATCAAACCAAGACAATGTTCCAACATGAACAACAGTATGAAACCAATTAGGCAAACCATTAAAAATAAGATCTTTAAATTTACCAACTTTTGGATCATAAGCCACAAGTACTCTACTCTTATACTCCAACAACACTTGTCCATTCTCCAACACACATAACACTCTTACCACTTTACCATTCTCTGAATTCTTCCTAATCCACAATGGTTTCTCCAAATTCTGCTTTAGCCCCTTTGGCAAGTAAGTCCCAATGCTATACTCTTTTGCCCATGATTCCTTTACTCCATAACTCTTCATTACCCATATGTCCAATTTCGTATAGTTACCATAAACAACTGCACAAAGACACCCTTTAAGATTCACTAATCTATGATTGGTTCGGTTTAGCCCACCACAATCCGGTTTAGGAATCTCTCTAAACTCTTCATCTTCAAGATCAAATGATACAAACTTACGATCTGGCACATGTCTACGAGGTCTTGTCACAAAATGTAGCCTCCCGTTGACTAAAGCTTCTGATGAACGTTTCATAAACTTATAAGGAGCTTTACCTAAGCTTCTCCAAGACAATGATTGATGATATTGTTGTTTTGATGATAAAGTTAAGATCTGAACTTCTGATTGCTTGTACTGAATTCTTCCACGACCTCTGTACATACCGTTATTGGTACTAGTTGTACTACCTCTGAAGTAAACTATCTTCACAACTTTGTATTCCTTTGTTGTCTCGTGATACCCGAAACCGAAGACGAGTTCTTGGTCGTGGTACTTGTTGGAACATTCCGGAAGCTCTAAGGAGTTTGTAGTGAAAGGATTGTAGAGGTAAAGTGAATCGTTGTAGAGAGAATCAGATAAACAGAGCAAACCTTTACACGAGCCAACTACATCAAACTCTGGCATAGAAGACGCGAATCTTAAAGTGAATTTCTTGGTTTTGATTCGTTTCTCTTCTTCTGATAAATCGAGAAAGTGAAGACCGTTACGTATGGGGAAATCACAGTGAAGAAGAAGACATGGCTTCGTGTCTGAAGAAGAAGAAGAAACACGACCGTATTGAGCTAAAAGAGATCTCCAAGATCTGCAAACAAACATAAGTCTAGCTATGGAAGAGATTGGTAATCTATAGAAGATGTCGGTGAGAATATCTCCGGGAAGGGATTCTAATAGTCCTCCTCCATCTCCGTCGTCTGCTTCATCGATTGTTATCTTTCTCTTCTTGAAACTGTTCTCTAAGGCCATGGAGGAAGAAGAGGAACAGAAACAAGAGTTTGATTCTCTTGGAGATGAAGAGAGAGAGAAGAAGATGGAGATGATGAGGGAAAAAGGGATGGTACGTTGAATAAGCATCACATAATAATAATAAGAAGGCAAATTGGGCTAAGATAAAACACTTTTCCTAATAATATAATTCTCTTGTGGAAATGTGATGATGACAGAACAAAAAGAAGAAAACAAAATGTGATGATGACAGAACAACACTTAATTATATAATTAATTATTTATAGACTTTATTAATAAGAACAAAAAGAAGTCATCTTCTCTTTGCATCTCTCTTTCCTTTTACTTTTTATCTAAAGATTTTTTTAACCTTTTTTCTTTAACAACCAAAAATTATCATTGAGAAACGCATTTCATCAAAGACATCTTTGTTACAAAAAATCTTTTATATCTTCCAGAGATGAAGATCTTGGTGTTAGCCGAGTAGTTTGACCCATTAATCCTTCCATATTAAATTCTTGTTCTTTTCTTTATTCCTTTCTTCTTCCGGATTTGTTCCAGTTATCTTCCGGCTTGGATCGGTGGTGGCGAATCAAGGTCCCCTTCCTTTCTCTCCGATTTATATGCATTTGGAGGCAAGAGCTCTTCACATCTTCTTCTGCTGTTTACTGTTCTCCGATCGTTTCCACTAAAGTCGTGGAGTGCTCATAGGTGGAAGAAGCCCAGATAAAGTTTGATCTGGCGGCGGCAAAGTATTTTTTACATGTATGTTTGGCGATGGAAAATAGACGCGACTGGAGTTCCTGTATCTGAGCTCCGACGGGTTTCATCGAAAGGGGAGACCAGCAACAGGGTTCAAGGCGAAGAAGAGAAGGAGACACGTGGTGTTTTTTCGGTGGTGGGTTCAAAACGGCGACTGCATGGCGTGACGAGAAAAGTGCGTCGCTCCTAATTCTTCGGGATCAATGGCTTCTGAACCACATCATCATGCTTATAGGTGTCTCTGTTCTGATCCAATTTCTCATCTGTAAACTCATTTATAATAAAACTAGACGATAAAAAAATAAAAAATAAATGCAGGTCGGACAAAAGTTTTTGTTGTTGTTGTCAAACAATTGGATTGACAAAGATCCGATACATAGTCTAATATTTATACCTTAGTTTTTTTTTTTAATCTACTATAATGTACTGAGGATGAATCCAACCTCGGTGCCATGAGTCATTAGCTGAATCATCATAACTATCAGACTGAAAGTAATTCGGCAAATACATGGCGGATAAGAGTTTATAAACCTTTTTTCTCCATAAAAAAGTAGTTTATTAGATAAAGTGGCCCAAAGCCAAGTTAGTGTGTTACAATAAAAGGAACTGGGCTTTTAAAGTAAACAAACGAGGCCCATTAACAAAGTAGGGTGATGTGGCAAATATATCAAAATCTGCGTAATGACACCCACGTGTCGTTCTAGATGTGTTCCGTTAAGCAGAACGCCGACACACCATCAATCAAGGTTCGTCGGAAAAAGTTGGCCGGTAAGCACTATTCAAAGTCATCCAATTAACGATAAATCAGTCGATTTTCACAACAACTTTCATCATAATTGTTGAATCTAAATATATTCCGGCGTTGAAAATCATATGTAAATACCAACTCAGGCAATTCTGGCTAAACAGAAATTTACTCCTCCAAAAGTTAGCAAATAACACAACAACACATAGTCACCAACAACCTTGATAGAAATTGACAAAACTAATATATAGATCAAATCTAAAACCTGGTAAAATCGCTGAAGAGACGATGACGAGATCTGGATGGTGAAGACCGAGTTTTATTAAAAATGAAAACTAAGAAAAAGAAGAAGTAAACACTCAACAACAGATAGAGAACCCAGAAGAACATTGAAAATTAAAACTCGGCTAATTCGAAGAGAAGGTTCACACGATCACAAAAGGAGGAACGACAAAGAGTCAGAGATGTACGGTGAAGCAGATGAAGCAGCCCGGAGATTGAAACTCGCGAAGACAAGGAGAGAGAACCGAAAAATTGGATAAATCTGATGCAACCGGAGATAGAAATGAGAGATGAGAAAAAAACAGAAGAGAAGAAATTGAAAAGAAACAAAAGTAAGAAAGAACGGAGAGAGCAAAACAAAGAGGGGACCAATATCGGCGCTATGAGAACAGCCGTACTCCAGCCCTAAATCAAAAAGGTTTATGAAAGATTTTAGAGAGAAGTACAGTTTATAAACTAAGAATAGTAAGTTGCTTCTACTACAACAAGCAAAAACACTATATAACCTTTTGATTTACAATTTTTTTTGTACTTTTTAGTATTTATTTTCTAAAAATAATTGAGATATAAATTCCACTATAGTTTTTCAAATACGTTAATATCTTCTTTTTTATGTCATCTAATTCTTCATTAGCATGGAAGAGGTCAAAGTTTACATGTCAATATAACGTCTGGAGTTAATGAAGTTTATTTCCTTCTTAAATTTAAATTTGTTTATTTTAAGTTTTTAATGCAGATAATTACATAAGTTTGAAGCTATAATTTTCACATTGCCTATGGCTGCTAGTTTTTTATTAGTTTAAAATTTAATTTTTATTTTTTAGATTTCAGATTTTAGTTTTCAGATTTTGATTTTAATTTTAATTTTTGCATTTTAGTTTTTGTTTCCAAAAACCTTAAAAAACTGGTTTTTGATTTTTAGAGAAATTAATGTTAATTTCTTAAAACAATTTTTTTTAGTTTTTAGGGAAAAAAACAAAATATATGAATGATATAATACAATGTAAAAATGTTTTGAATTTTTGAAAAACTGCTGTTGCAAAATCAGAATTGGCTAAAACATAATTTTTCCAAAAACAAAAACTACAAACTAGTTTAAAAACTACTTCCAATCGAGACAATTATTTCAACAAATGAATATCACAATTAAAAATATTGTTTGTTTGTCATATATAATTTTTATAAACACAAATATATTTCATTTGTTTGAATATAAATTATTTTACATTTATCTTAATTTTTTTGTAATTCTCAATAGGAGATAACTACATATGTTTTTATACATTCGAATAAAAGTAAATATGTAGAAAATGTTTGTGTTAACATCACAATAAATTTTAGTATGTTGATTACAAAAGTTATCCCTAAAAGTATATTATATTTATTTTAAGTTAGAAATAATATGATTTTTTAAAACCATTTGTCAAATATAAAACTATTTTTATTTCATTTAAATTTTTATGAAAAAAGTATTTCTATATTATCCAAAATAAAGTATTTTTACTTATTTCCATTCGCGATGGGATTCATGCAATATTTGTGTCAGTACAAATATTGGAATATTCAAGAAGCTCTAAAGAGTTTGTATTGAAAACATTATAGAGTTAAAACGAATCATTGTGGAAAAAATCAAATAAACAAAGCAAATCTTTACACAAGCCAATTACGTCAAACTGTGGCATTAAAGATGCAAATTTTAAGGTTAATTTCTTGGTTTTGATTTATTTCTCTTCTTCTAATAGATGAAGAAAGTAAAGACTGTTACATGTGTAATATTATAGTGAAGGATAAGATATGGTTTCGTGTCAAAAAAAGAACATACACGATATATCGTGAAAATTTGGTAATAAATAACTAATTTTTTATATTTGTGATACTGCATATATATTAAGTCAGATTATCAATGTGGAAACATTAGATAATCAGAAGACAAATTGAACAAATATTTTGAGGGTATATGAATAATTTTAATTAGTTTAGGAAACTAGAAAAATTTGTGATGATATTGATTCTACGTACTCACCATATTTTGTGGAAGACATGATCGCACATGTAAATCGACAGTAGATTTTTAATTACTAGTTTCACATTGTCAAAACAGATAGGACAAATAAGCTCATTGGATATATTTTTGGCAAAATCAACACCAACTTAGTTCCAACACAAACAGTCGCGAGGAAAAAGGTTTAAAAAATATAACATGTTTCTATATAACATGAAAAATATAACATGTTTCTAATTTAAAATTACTGATTTTTTTTCATTTTATACATTATTTCACAAGTAAAAATCTAAGAAGATTATGTTTAATATTGCATTTAATATTACTATATTTTATTACGAAACATGTCTTGAAAAAACTATTTTCATAATATATTTTATTAAGTTGATAATTATATATGTGACAAAAATTACATTATATTTTTAATAAATATTACCAAAAGTGGTTTGATGTATTTAAAATCCATATTGAATATATATGTTAATTTAGTTACGAATTATACTAATTTATTTTACAAAATGCGATACTTGACATAACTTTTATAATACGTGTTGTGCACAAAAAATGAACATAAAATCATTTGTCTAAAAATATTTTTTGATAGAATAATAGCTTGCAAAATGAAAATGTGAGTTTAAGTGATACATACTATTAGATATTAGATTGGGAAAGTTTTGAACCAATAAATATGGATCAGATATGATTAAGTAAGTAAAATCAAAAGAAAATGGTGGGTAGGGTTGTTGTCCCTTGAGTGAGTGTTCTTCAAATGCTAAAACTAAAAGTAATATTTAGTAAGAAGTGCACAAGTCTCCCACCACTTTGGTTTTTTCAAACCACTTAATATAAATCCCTCTCTATTCGTATTTATTAGTATTTGTCCCAATTAATTATTTATATATGATTTAAACATAGCAGAAAAAAACATTCCTAGACCCATCTATGTACAACATTACTCACTATTTAGCATTTTAAGATAAGTGTCTATTTTTTAATGTATTGACTTTTGAATACTACAGCCCTTGTAATTTGTTTGTATAGATTCACCTTAATGACAACAACAGCTGAGAGCACGCATACGTCTGCGTTGCATCTTTGGGTCAGAGTAATTAATTTGTGGTAAAAACATAAACTTCTTCGGCTGTATACAAATCTCTCAAGAAAACTGCAATGGAAATAAACATTTTCTCTATGTTAGTGATAATGAAAACACAATTTTACCAAAAAAAAATCCAAAATTTCAAGTGAACCAAATTAAAACACAAATTTGATTTAACCTAGCCAATTTAAGTACCGAATTGGTCAATTTTAACTACCATTTAACACCGTACTGTTTACTGTTGACATTCACTTGAATCCCTAATTCATCCATTTCAACTTCTTCGCTTCTCTCTTTCTCAGTTTTATCTTCTCCTCTTTTCATCTAATTTTTTTTTTGCATCAAAGTACCCAAAAAAGCTCACATATCTTCTTTCCCTTTCAAGAATCTGACATATCTTCTCACCTTTAAACGCCATAAATCTCACTAATCTTTTCTCCATCTATCTTCGGTTTACTCTTTCACTCTCTAGAAACGAGCATCATTATTAGCTAAAAACACAATAGCACAACTCCAACACCAAAAGTTTTGTTGTTGTAAATGGAAGATGATATACACAAGAGAGAATCATAAGTTTCACGAAACTCAACGACATGATTTTCTTCATCAAAAAGACTATATTATGTAATGAATCATTGACAGAATACATAAAACACCCAAATAACAGCTTAATCTTCAATCTTTGAGCTGTTAATGATTCTGTTTATGCCATCATCGAAAGAGTCACTATTTCCAATGCCATCACCGAGATAGCCACTATTTGGCTTCATTCTTCGTCTAAGTGTATGCCTAAAATTTATAACACACTAAAAGTACAAAACGAACACATACAACCATTCATAATGTTGATGTTACACCTGAAATCGGACAATGAACTGTTTTCCAGTTTTAATATGTGAAGTAAGTTCCCTCAGAGACTGCCAGGAATCTACAACAATGGTTCCTCTAAAACCTCAATGGAGACATTACCAAGAGGGAGCCCCATTTAACCAGATTACTAAAACTTTCATCACTGGGAATCTTAACTTCGTTTCAATGGTTTCATGTCTGTTTAGTAAGCACTGAATGACATAAGAACTCAGACCTACCAGTGCTATCTAACATGTAAATAAAGCTGAGAGACTGGTTTTGGTTACCATCATATAGAAATGGCTTCAGGAAGTCTTGTGAAGAGAACGAAAGAGACGATGTTTCTTCCTCTTTGAGTGTCTTCCTGGACCCTTCTTCATCACATATGGCATGAAGGTCAACTATATTCACAATGACCAAACAAAACAAGATTCAATGACATAGTTATCAGAAATAAACTTGACCATAGTACTCAAATCGATATGGAATTATATTAAAGTAAACCTGAGAATTGTTCCGCACTCCGACATCATGAAGAAGAGCGTTATCGTCAAGCAACTTCTCATTATTGCACGAAAGACAGAAGTTTGACCATACATGCTTCCTGCATATTCTCAAGAACTGTTATATAAAACAAATTTTTCTGTATTTCATGGAAGGAAAGGTTGGGAAATGCTATACCAAGATATATGACGATGACCCATGTTTGCCTGCTCCATTTCGTTGACTTTCTTCTTTATCAAAAGCTTCAGATCTTTCAAAGTAGCTGAATTCATGACCGCCACATCTACCATGAAGAACCAGAGAAGTGAGAGAAAAAACTCATGTATTTCTACAATGCACACCACTTATTCGACAAAATGCCCAAATGAAGTATAAATACATACCTAAGGAGGAGCCATCGAGCCTGACAATGGAGAGACGCATTGCGCTTCCCTTTTCGAGGCTAACAAGAGTGACGACATCAGAAAGTGTTGGATTCCTCGGAACATCGGAGAGAATAGGATCGGCAAGGAGATGAGAAAGAGTCGACTTCAGCTTCTCTTTCTTCGACTCAACGCCATAATCTCCAATTCCCAAAACACTATCCATTCCGTAGAGTTAGGGTTTCTCGTACAATGCTTCCGTTTTTATTTCATTGTTCGCCTCACATCAAGCCCATTAACCTTTCATTCTTCACATTGGGCCCAAATAAGCCCATGTATTATTATATCTACAAATTCTCCATAAATAGTGACAAGAAAAGAAAAGAAATCGAAACATACCAGGTCAAAAGGGAACCATGAGTTATTCACTGATCTTAACACAAAATACTCAGAACTATATTTAGCTTGGAAGGAGTTTGTGGTTGTTAATCTCCATTTGATCCTCTATAAAATGGACTCAAATCATTTGAGCAAATTGAAAACCAAAAACAAAACAAAAAGAAATTAATATAAAAAAAACAAAATTTTAAAAAAACAATAATAAAGAAAATAAAAATGGTGGGTAATGGGAGAGTAAGAGGACTAGTACTTGTAGTACTAGTGGTGATTGGAACCACAATAGGAAACTGGTCACCAGTAGATGCAGCTAAGGCACCTAAAGGAAGCGTTGCAACTGCAGGAGCCGCCGGAGCCGCCGGAGCAGCCGGAGCAGCCGGAGCTGCTGGAGCCGCTGGTGCTGCAGGAGCCGCTGGTGCTGCAGGAGCCAAAGGTAACGGTAAGGCGATTGATGTTAAAGCATCAGGAGCTAAAGGAGATGGCAAAACAGATGACAGTGCGGTATATATTTACCAAACTTTTTATGTTATTACATTAGGTTTGATTACATATAATGGTTGAAGAAGTAATGTTGTGTGTGGATTTGATTTTATGTAGGCATTTGCGACTGCGTTTAAAGAAGCTTGTGCAGCAGGAGGCACAATTACAGTGCCAAAGGGTGATTATTTGGTGAATGGTATAGAGTTTCAAGGTCCATGCAAAGGTCCAGTCACTTTGGAAATGAATGGAAATCTAAAGGCTCCAGTTTCAGTGTCACCAGACACTAAATCTCATTCCGGTTGGGTTAATTTCCAAGGCCTTGAAGGTTTCACTTTGAATGGAAATGGAGCCATTTTTGATGGT
The DNA here is from genome assembly GCA_963920545.1 of Lepidium didymum. Lineage (NCBI taxonomy): Eukaryota > Viridiplantae > Streptophyta > Magnoliopsida > Brassicales > Brassicaceae > Lepidium > Lepidium didymum. The sequence continues at coordinate 18,205,283 of OY986979.1, forward strand.
CAAGGTGCTCAAGCTTGGAAGGCTAATGACTGTGCCAAAACTGGCAAATGCAACAAACTCCCCATTGTAAGAATGACTACATTAAAATCCATTGAAACACCTCTATTTCGACGATTTCTTTTGTATAAATTCGTGTATGGGTTTTGGTAACAGAACATTCGATTCACAAGTCTCACAAACTCAAAGATCAAGGGCATCAAGTCACTCAACAGCAAACTTTTCCACATGAACATCCTTCAATGCAAGAATGTAACTTTTGAGGATATTGGTATTGAGGCACCTGCAGAGAGTCTTAACACAGATGGTTTCCACATTGGAAGATCCGTTGGTATCACTTTGAGAGGAGCTAAGATTGGAACAGGAGATGATTGTGTTTCCGTTGGTCATGGTACTGAGAATTTCCTTGTGGAGAACGTAGAATGTGGACCAGGACATGGTATTTCCATTGGAAGTCTTGGAAAGTACCCTAATGAGACACCAGTGAAAGGAATCACTGTTAAGAATTGCACCATTAAGGATACCGATAATGGTGTTCGTATCAAGACATGGCCTGCATCTCCCCCCGGTATTGTCTCTGATGTCCTTTTCGACGGTATCACTGTGGAAAATGTTAAAAACCCTGTTATCATCGACCAAGAGTACTGTCCTTATGGCCACTGCAAATCTAAGGTACGTACAAAGGCTTACACATTATATTCTTTTTTCTGGTAATTCAGAGATCCGGACCGAAACCCAACTAATTTCTAGGAAGCCAGTATTGACGACTAGTCTGACTCCAACTTTTATAATGATACTTAGGACATGATTCTATATTCGTTTGACCAAACAATAGCAGTTTACTTCCCGACATAATCAAATTCATGACTCATAGATTTACGTCTTTCCCCAAACCGTCCCTAACACTAGAATACCATTACTTGATTAATATGACATTGCTTTTTTTCTTCAGTAATTCGAGATCTGGGCAGAAACTCAACTAATTTATAAAAAGTCAATACCGAAAACTAGTCTCACTCTGCCTTTTAGAATGAAACCTTGCTAAGACTTTTAGAGTTACTATTGTTTATAAGCCAAACAATAGCAATTTACTTCCCGACAGAATTGAATACAGGACCCAGTGACTTATGTCGATACCATTGCTTGGTTAATATATTATTGCTTTGTAGAATAATTAAACTTTTCAATGAATATACGAGCAGGAACCATCGAAAGTGAAGTTGTCGAACGTGGCGGTGAAGAACGTTAAAGGAACATCAGCATCAAAGATAGCAGTGGTGCTAGCTTGCAGCAGTGGCACACCTTGCACCAACATTTCACTAGCTAACATCAACTTGGTCAACAAAGGCAAAGAGGCAGGACCAGCTGTGTCTACATGTTCGAACGTTAAGCCTGTCGTAACCGGAGAGATGATTCCTGCTGCTTGCACTGAAGGCCCTAAAAAACCACCACCCAAGAAATTTTAAATTAAAGTCACTTGTCCTCCACAATCCATCCATCCAATCTGATGAAGAGGGTGCGATGATAAACTTTTGATATTTTTATTTTATTTTTTACCACATCTAAATGATATGGATATGTAATAGATAATGTATAGTCCCTTCAAGCTTGAAATTTATCAGCTGAAGAGTGACTTGGTCATCATTGGCTAGTACATCTTTGTGTGATTCGCAATATGCGACCGTCAATTTTCAATTAATAATAGTTTCATTGGAAACTTAAAGTTTTTATGTAAATTATAAATTTTACATTATTATACTTTATACTCTTTGTTTATTTATTTTGAAATATGAAAATGATTTTTCATGACATAAAAGTATACAAACCGAATATATATGATATATACAAGAATGAGATAATAATTAAGGAGATATTTGGACCAATATATATATTTTCATATGGCTCAATAGATTTCCTTAATTAAATTTTATGTTTAGTAATAAATCAAATAATTTATAAGAAGAACATAGATAATTTTTTTTTGTAACAAAGATATTATTACTCATAAACAACCCCAAAGAAGAAATAAGAGTTTACATGCAATGAAACACAAGTTGTATCTCTAAAATTATGGATAAGAAAATTTGTGATTAAAAGATCTAAGAATTACATGTAGATAAATTAATTTAAATAAGTTTTTCAGTCTTTAGAATCTTCCAGATAGTGAACGAGCGCCTGCCATTTCTCGAATTGAGACATCATTCAGCACATCAACACAATTTGTCACTATGTCGATTTCTAAAAACCCCTAAAAAATAGGTATTCCATCACCACACAATACTGCATTAACCTCAGACTAAAAGCGGAGAAATTTCTTCTAATTCCATGAGCTCCCATACATATGAGTTAGGGAACAAATCCAAATAAATACTAATTTGTTAGTATTTTCGTTTTTTACTAATAATATGTGATGTTCATATATTCTGTTCGACGATATGTTTTCGGCCTAATATGTTTCTTTAGGGAAAATCATTCATTTGCTTATGATGAATGATACTAAATTAATCAGGTTATTTTATTTTAGCAGAGATCATATATTGTTATAGAGGTTGCTTCGGTTCTCAATAAACCATTAACTATCTATTTTCTTCATAAAAATCATCATAAAATGGGTCCACATAACACATAGAAGCACACTTTTTTGCTACCAATGAATTAATATCAGTGAAATCCTAATATTTTCTCGCCCCCTTTTTAATGGTAAGCGGAAATGTATGCAAACAAATAACAAACCCTTTACAAAAAAAGAAAAGTATGCAAACAAATAACGAAGGAAAATTACTAACAAAATAGTATTTATTTTATTCCACGAACCAAAAAAAAAACGTATTATGGTCTCAGCTCATTTGTTTAAAAGTAATTTTTTTGTAATCTAGGAGTTATCAAAACTTATGAGAAAGGTTATACTATTTTTTGGAGGTGATGCAATCTATGGATAGACATCCATCTCTGGGTATTCAAATAAGTCAAAAGCATGAAGCCCTATCCATGTAGGGGAAAGTATGAAAATATGTTTTAGTTTCGCATAACAAAAGAATCGAACCTACGAACTCCTTATAATTTTGGACCCATCCCTTACTAGTTGACCACAAGCTCCTTGTCTTATTTGTTTAAAAGTTATCCATTATTAATATATACATTTATGAAATTGCAATATACTAAACTAAATACTAAAGACATCATATATGTGGAAAACTGGCAACTTGTATCCTTAACTATATCAAGTTTAACACAAAAGTTTGCAGTTTTTTATCACATTATTTTTACTAGCAAAAAAAAAATTGTAAAAATTGTATTTATAGGAATGCTAGAAATATGAGTGGAACAAGTCTTTTGTCAAAAAAAAGTATTTTGTATCTCAAATTAGACTTTAACACTTCCTAAAAATTTGGTCAAACAACCTAAAAAATGAGAAGTTTGAGAGAAAATGGAGCTTCAACATCTCTCCATTGAAGGCACTATATAAAGGGAACAAATGCTTCATTCAATACTCAGAAAACAAACAAGAAACAATAATAAAAGATAAAATAAATTCAAAAAAATAATAAGATTAAGAAAACACAAAATGGGTTCTTATCTTAGAATTGCTACAATTCTTTTTGGTCTATGTTTGTTAGGTTATTCAGCCAATGCTGAAGTGTTCACAGTTCAAGGTGCTCCAGGTTCTGATATTACTGCGGTGAGTTTCTATCATTATTTGATTTCTTGTTCCTCAAGCAATCTATAAAAAACCTGTTCATTGTGGCTTACTTCTCGTTGGATTATCAATTGCAGGCATTTCTAAAAGCTTTCCAATCAGCATGTGCAGCTCCAGCACCAAGTCAAGTAGTTATCCCAAAAGGAGAGTTCAAGCTTGGTGAGATCGTAATGACTGGTCCATGTAAAGCTCCAATCGAATTCACCTTGCAAGGTACTGTCAAAGCTGATGGAAAGGCTCTTGGAGGAAAAGAAAGATGGGTCGTTTTCGAAAGAATTGTTGGATTTAAGTTGAATGGTCCTGGAGCTTTTGATGGTGAAGGAAATGCAGCTTGGAGAGTCAACAACTGTCACAAGACTTTCGAATGCAAGAAGCTTCCAATCGTATGTGCACCTCAAAACAGATTTGTGAATGAATCTATATATATGTTTGATTTTGAGTTAACTGGCTTTTGTTTATGTTTGTTGCAGAGTATCAGATTTGATTTCATCGAAAATGCTGAAGTCAGAGAGATTACCTCATTAGATGCTAAGAACTTCCACATTAACGTGATTGGTGCTAAGAACTTTACTTTTGACAACATTAAAGTCATAGCACCAGCAGAAAGTCCCAACACTGATGGAATCCATTTGGGAAGAAGTGATGATGTTAAGATTCTCAACACTAAGATCGCAACCGGAGATGACTGTATTTCCGTTGGAGATGGTATGAGGAAGCTCCATGTCGAGAAGGTCACTTGTGGTCCAGGACATGGTATCAGTGTTGGAAGTCTTGGAAGATACCCTAACGAAGAAAACCTCAATGACATTACAGTTGTTAACTGCACTCTCACCAACACTGACAATGGTGTAAGAATCAAGACATGGCCTTCTGCTGCTTGTGCCATTACTGCTACTGGAATCCATTTCGAGAACATCATCCTTAACAATGTTAGCAACCCAATCATCATTGATCAAGAGTACTGCCCATGGAACCAATGTGAAAAGAGCGTAAGTATACATATCTTTTACTTACTAGACCTTTTGAGATGATTTTGAGTAACTCAAAGATTGTGTGTTTTGTCTGCAGAAACCATCAGCCATTAAGTTAGCTGACATTAGCTTCAGGAAGATCACAGGAACATCAGCAAACAAAGATGCAGTGAAATTGTTGTGCAGTAAGGCAAACCCATGTGCTAATGTTGAGGTTGGAGACATTAACATTGAGTACAAGGGACCAGATGGTCCACCAATCTTTGCCTGCTCCAATGTTACACCTAAGCTTACTGGAGCTCAGAACCCGAAGGCTTGTACTGTTGGACCCGAGGCTTTGACTCCTCCTGGTGGTGGCAAACCTGCTGCTGCTGGTGGCAAACCTGCAGATGGCGCAAAAGACTTGTAAACACTTTACTTTCAACACAAGGAAAACTACAAGACATAAGAGACTTTTAAATAGCTAAAAGAAAAAAAAAGTTTCTCATTTGTTTATATATTTTGATTGATGCCAACACATATATAGATGTGTGAGTGCATAATAAATATGTAATAAAACTAAAAAATATTTATATATCTTTTCTACAATTTTGATATCATTTAATAAATTCCAATATTTGAATTTTCCATTACTTCATGACACTCAAAACAATTTTGCAAATAATTAATAATTCATGTCTTTTTTACATAACATATAATTAAGTTTCATATCACTCGGATGTATAATAATTCATACATAGTCCCTCAAAATGATTAGTATTCTAATCATTCATCTCAACAATATCCATTACAAAACTAATTTGTATGCGAATGAAATTAAATATTCAATGTCTTTTTTCCTCCAATGCTATGCCTTAGTATATATAAGCCTCTGAGATTGATCGAAACAGCCATAGCTAAATATACATGTTGATACCTTAGTCATACAACTTATTAGTTCCAAAACTTTTGACATTGCAGACATTTAGAACAGTGACAACTCTAAACATCGAAAGAAAGCCATTATAAACAACATTTGGAAAATCGAAATGAACCAACCAAAGCCTCTTAGTAATTGATCGAAATTTTCAGTCACTATATGAGAGTATTCAGACTCGAAACCTGCTAAATTCCATCTTGTAGTAATAAAATCTCGCTTAAACGGATCTGCTTCGATTTAGCTTCTGGTTTCTTCAACATAATAACCACAAACGGAACTGGTTTCTCCATAAAATCTACAGCTTGTAAATCTTCAGCAGCAACCACAGTCACAGACAACTCTCCTCTCACAATCACATTGCTATTCTTTGACGATTTTGTCACATTTGTAGCATCTGAATCCTCGCTTTCTGGCTTAAGTACCTTCTCTAAATTGGTCAAGGAGTAGTTATGGTTAAGTGGGTTCTTGAATCCACAGTCTTCTCCAAATGGACAATAAAGAAGCTCCAATTGCACCTGTATATATCACTACATATATATCTTTAATACTATTGTAACTAAGAGATGTTACATATAACATACAGGAACATGCTCAAGAATGTTACATTCGTTTAGTTTTGTTCATTTACTTCCCTTGAGCAGGGAATTAAACATACTAAGTTTGTCTTCATGTGAAGCTTTCTTAAAGTCTGTTACCAAGAGTCCAAGATAAAACATAGAATACGTAACATCTCCCCAATTAGCTTCATCTAAATGAATGGCTTAAACACCACTGAATCATACTTTGCTAGAACTAGTTAGATTGCGTAGAATTGAATACGTAACAGCTTTTGATTTTCAGCTATTCTAAGCCCTTGCTCGTCAAATAGACTTATATCTTTCTCCAAATCAAATTCTGAAACAAAGACTAGTGAATCATTAGCTTCATCGAACGAGATAAACACGAGCAACCACTGAACCAGTTCTCGAACTGATGCTGGTTTCATGTCACATACAAAAGTTAGAAAATAGAGATGTAAGTAACTGTTCAGTACTATTGCAGAAAAAACTAAAAAGAAAATGAGTTGAGAACTTTTAAAGCATTCAACAGACATTTCTTAATCCGATCAGATTGAACTACGATTGCATTTTCTGAAACATCCACTACTACTCTCATCACGTCTCTGATTTAGCATTACTACTTCAAAGGAAATCAATATAAACCTAACAACAAATTCCTCCTCCTACAAAACAAACTCCCTAAGCTTCACGGAGATTCCAAGCATATAAATAGATACATAGATATGCATCTAAAACAAACCTTTCCAAAAATTGGTGACGACATGAATGCGAGAACCTCCATTGTCATCGTATTGGGATTTCGAACTCGCTTCTCTGAAGAACACAAGCCAAGACTTCAATACGAAGAAAGTTTTTGGGAAGTGATTTCTCTTATTCGAAGAGAATTAAACAATCTTCTGAATAATTGCTCTTGTACTATCAATTTATTCTTTTGAATTGCATGCGCATGGTACAACCATGAACCATGCTGTTTGTATTTTTTATTTATTTTTGTAAACATTATATATTCAACTCTAACATATAAGAGATAAAAGTGTTTTCTTTCGTTGTCGAGACCGAAAACTCGTAATCTAATAATTACAGTCTAAATAGTCTAATGTTCAACCGTCAATCCCAAACTCAATAGGACTCAAAACCCTAAAAAGGTAGAAGCTCTAAATCAATTTATTAATTACCCATAATCCATATAAGGATGTATACTCTCATTCTATTTATTCAAAATGAATTAAAATGTATTTAGTCAAGTGGTTGAGTGTCACTTTTACTGATTTTTCTATCTTAATTCGTTACTAAAAAATCGCGTTTTAATCCACATGATATTATTAAGAAGTTGGGGATTTGACCATGGATTAGATCTTATTGATCTATTGTTGACAAAAAAAAATCTCTCGTCGGTTTGCTCGGATCAAAGAAACTTAATCGGTTAGAAAATGTCCCACTAGTTTTCTATGACTTGACCAAAAACGACAAGTCGGACCACTGATGGCGAGATTCACGTTGATAGCAAAAAGAAAAAAGCCAACTTAGGTTTTGATATAAAAAGAATGTAAGTGAATCTTTTAATTCAAGACAGATTAGTGGTGACTTGGCTCCCAAGTTTTCATATATGTTATCTGTAGCCAGAAGATCCGGACCGAAACTTAAACTAATTCTCCTTGCACTGGTCCTTAAGCAAAGACAGCTTTAATGTCAAAAATACATTGGTTCAAATATAACATAATTTGCAATATAAAAGCATATTAGAGAGAAAACAATAAACCATAAAAATAGTTTCTATAAAATAGTAGTACATGAACAGAAAAAACAAGTTTGCTTGCGTTCGCATAAGACATACAAACAGCTTGAGAGAACAAAATAATCTCATAGTGATAATAGACTTATTCTCGAAAGCCCTACATGGCTAAATCCTCTTTCCATATCTCACACTATCCCAAAAAAGAAAAGACTTAAAAGCAACAAAACAAAAGAAACATATTCTCTAGTACAATCTGCCTCAAAACACAAACCTTAACCATAACCCCAAAGAAGAAGAAAAAGAACCATTACATGACAATGAAGAAAACTGAGGAAGAAGGATCATCTTTTTTTTGTTTTTTTTTTGGTGTTTTGTTTTGAACTCTTCTTATGTATTACAGTCTCGCCGGAGACTGATACAGTTTCTTCTGTCCCTCATTGAAAGAGAAGAAAGGAAAACAAAAATAGAAAGAAAAAAAAAGCATAAAAGGCCTAAGAGGAACAAAGAATTTAGAAAACCAAACCATGACAGAAAAATCTGCAGGATTCTCTGGTTAGCTCTAGGTGATGATGATATGATCAAGTTTCGTCCTCATGGGCTTTGTATAAAGGAGAAGATAATCTAAAAGATTCGCCAAAAGACACAGATCGTTCACCGTGATGGCTCGCCTACAATATCGTGGTAAAACAAAAGCGATTGTACTAAGTAGCAATTCCTGCAACACACAATGGAAAAAAAGAGAAATATATTCAGAGAAAAAGAATTAAGAGCGGTGTAAGAACAAGTTATGCTATTAGGTTTCTTCATCACAAGTTTCTGAAGACTTTCCAGAGATTCTGGTGTGTGCTACGAATAAGATTTAACTAGTGTCTTAACTACTTTCCTAGTTCAATGAGCGCATTTCTAAAGCACGGTACATGATCAGTGATGAACTAAATGTCAGTGAAGATGCAGAAAGGCAACTGCTTTTTAGCATTACTTATGCACGCAAGTTTCAAAAAAAAGCCAGTTTACTAATGATAGGCATTTCTACAAACTCTAGATCACCATAGTTCAAGACCCTAAACTGTGGTTTGTTTGACCCCCAAAGAAGAAGAGGATAATCAAAATCAAGCCAAAGTGTGATTGGAACTTCTCTAGGCTATCCAGGATTTTAGCTCCTAGTATTAATATGGATGAGGTTTCATTTGGAGGCTTTATCGGTCATCAACCAAGGGAGAGCTTTGGGTTTTTTGTTCTCTTAGGAGTTTGGTTTTTAGTTACATTATTTGCCTTTAAGACTTTAAAAGAAGATATTTAAGGTTCCATTCCTATTCTATTTCTTTACCAACAAGCTCATGGCATTCTTTAGGCATATAATCAATGTGTTAAACGCAAAGATTAGTGTGAAGTCGAATTACCTCTGTTTGATTGTCTCTTGTTCACACTGTAACTGCCAACATAACCTGGAGATGAACTTCTAGCTGAAACATCTGAAGTTGGACCTCCTCCTCCAATACCATAGCTAAAAGAAACAGGCCCTTCTGCCTCAGGAGTAGGTGATCTCCATGTGGGATCACTATAAACTGCACCATTTCCGTAAAAATCTGCAAGTCCTGCTGCATCATAACCTGTGTTGTTCGTTGCTGAGGCAGAAGAAAATGAAGACGATGGTGCTGCCTTGCTAGGTCCTGGGTTTCTTGCTGCGTATCCACCTGTTCCCAACCCAAAACCAGATTCACTGTTTCCTCCATAGCCAAACTTCACATTCTCATTACTAACAGCATTGTTTGGTGGTCCTCCAGGAGCCCCCCAATTCACTCCTGAATTGCCAAATGGACCGCTCAGGGTATTGTTTCCACTTGATGATCCTCCCATGTATGTATTGGAATTTGAGTTTGTATTGTTGTTGTTATAGTTAAGACCCCCATTGTTTCCCCACAGGTTCCGTGTAACAGAACTGAAGAAGGATGAGTTTCCTCCTCCATTGCCTCCTTCATAGCCAACCGCAGGACCAAACCGGTTTGTGTTACCAATGTAATAGGGGCTCATTCCTCGGCCATAGTCGACATTACCATTAAAATTATTACCTCCTGTGAACCCTGCGGGTAATCCTTGGTCAAAGTTCACATTCATCCCGTAGCCAGAACCAAAATTTGCAAACCCACTTCTTCCAGCACCAACAGGACTAAACCGACCATCCATCCTAAGTCCATAGCCTCCGACTGCAGCAGGATTAAATCCTTGAGCATATCCGTTAAGGAGGTTGTTGACTCTATTAACTCCATAGCTGTAACCTGCACCAAGTGGGCTGCGAGTTGGACCTGGAGATAGCTCCTTTGGAACAGCTCGCTTAACCTCAACCATTTTACCATTAAGTTCATGGAATGTCTTGAGCAGTACTTTCTCAACCGCCTCCTCGGTATCGTAAGTTATGAATCCAAAACCTCTAGGCCTTTGTGTGTTGTGGTCATACATAACAACGACATCCGTCGTTGTCCCAAACTGCTCAAAATAAGTCTTGAAATCACTCTCTGTAACCGAAGAAGGCAATCCTCCAACAAATATCTTCCTTGTGCGACCTGGACCACCGGGAGAACCTTGGATGCTACTGCTGTTGCTTCTATTTACCATGTTTTGGTCATCTCTCGGAACAGCTTTTTTGGCTTCAACCTGTGCAAACGTCGAGCAGCTTGAAAAATTAAAAAAACTTTTAACTCATGTAATAAAATCAATACTTTCTTCTCAGAAGTCCAAGCAAAGCACAAAGGAAGTGATGATTCAATACAAAAGTGTAACTAAATGGAGCAAAGTGTAACTCTTGAAAGCTTAAGTGCATAATGAAGCTTCGAAAACAAGTTACATTGTACAAAATCAAAGCCGAGAAGAGTGAGCATACCAATCTCCCATCAATATTATGCTTCTCCGTAATAACAATCTCGGCAACAGCAGGATCAGCAAAGACTACAAACCCGAAACCACGAGCACGACCAGTGGTACGATCTTTCAAGATCACAGCCTCGATCACTTCTCCAAAGCTGCTGAAATACTCCTTGAGACGTTCCTCATTGGTGTCCCAAGATATTCCGCCGATGAAAAGCTTTCCATTATCCGATTGCATTTTGCTCTGCACACAAGAAATCTGCTTTCAGCAATTGGTCACGAAAATCTGGCAGATCATACAACAAGTTTTGCTTTTTTGGTTTATTAATCAGATGTCAATCGATTCTCAAAACCTGATCAAAAGGATACATCTTTCTAATCAAAACGTAAATCAAATTTAGATTTTTGTATGAGTCTGATTGAATCTAGAAAACAACAGATCCTTCATCTAGAGGTAAAGGAAGACAAAATCAAAGAGAATCTGCGAGAGAGCTGATCGAAGGGAAATCTCAGATCAAAGAAGGAAAAGCAGATATATAGAAAACCCACCAATCAGATTAAAACCCAGATGCCGAATCTCGTCTAGAAAACACTAAGATCTGAGGATAGGCACGATTTGAATAGAGGGCATAATTTAACCTGCCCCTTCCCCAGAAGAAATGAAAGAAGATTAAGGAAAAGTAGGAATACAAATGAGCTGATTTGTTCAATCCGATTCAACCCGATTTAACCCAATTTCAATGGCGTCAATAAAAACATACTGACGACGCGCAGGGACGCGCTCTAGATAGAGAGAGAAAGAGAGAAAGGGGAAGAGAGAGAGTTGTAGAGATAGAAAGACAAAGGCTTTTCGGGTGTGCAAGAAGAAGATATGTTTCTGTATATATAGGAATTACATAATTCGGTCTTTTTTTTAATAGTTTTTTACATTACAATCTTTTGTAATAAAATTACAAGCTTTTGTTTTCCCTTCTATTTTATTACACCCTAATTTACTCTTGTCTATAATCTTTCAATAATTTTTGAATTTTTCTTTTTGTTAAACAGAAACATATAATTACTTCGAATTCCCATTTTGCTTCCAAAAAATTCTACCATATTTTACAATTTAACCATCCAACGTCCGATATTTTAATCATGAGCGAAATCTAAACCGATTCAACAGAACCAAACCAATCCAACCTAACTATTTAGATTTCGGATGTATCCAAATAACCAAATAGTTTTTGATCACTAGTTATTTTGGGTTTGATTATAAACTGGATCCAGACTAAACTCGAAATGTAGCCGAAGTTATCAGGGTATACAGTCCATACCATACCTGAACCTATCCAACTGAACCATATAGATTTTAGACTAAAAACTAGTTATGAATATGTATTTTGGGTGAAATAACTGATCTAAAACTGAATCTATTAAAATTATACAACTACAAAAGCGAATCGAATCTGAGTTGAACCTTAATAATAACTGAATAGAAATTAAACCTTGAAATCGAAACATCAAAAATCTGAAGCAGTCGAACCGATAACCAATCGGTCACCCGAACGCCCAAACCTAATTCTAAATAAATAAATAAAAGTTAATACTATCAATTTTAAGGTCAATAATGCAATGTAAGTATCAGTAGTCATGATCAAGTTTTTAAAATTGAGATCAATAATATATCAAAGTTATATATAAGAAACTCAAATCTGTTCTTAAAAATTTTGAAAATTTAACGTATTCTTGATCACAAAAATCTTTTAAAATTTTACATAAAAGTTATATTGTGTTGATATTAATTTTCATTTACTTTACTTGAATGGTTAAATTGTCAAATATAGTTTGAAGAGTACTTTTACAATTTTTTTTATAAAAGTAGGGTAAATAGAAAATGTTTTGATCGTCTGGTTAAATATTTATATTTTCATTTTTTCCATCAACTAATCTACTCGGATTAGAGTTATATATATATATAAGATTATATTGAAAAAAGTGTAAATAATATTGTACCACTAAAACAAAACTAAAAGGGTATTAAAAAGTTTGTTGGTTGATTTGGATTATTTAGACTTATTTGTGTTTGCGTTTACGTCAACAACTAAATTAAGTCAACCTATAAATTTGGTAACACAAATGTATATTTGTTCATCTTCAAATTCGGTGAGCAACAACAATTTGACATTAATTTAGCTGTTCCAAATAATACTTCAAGCAATTTGCAACTTCAAAGAAGCAAGAAACGTTGTGTAATTAATGGTAGATGGACACTTGAAGAAAGGTTACGAACAAGTTCACTAATGGGCTGAAATAGCTCAATATGTTTGGTCTTAAGCCCACATATGATGGCTTTATGAAAATTCCCTGAAAATTTGCGCTGAAAACGCTTCCTCCAAAATTTGAAAAGCTTTCCCACAAATTTTTTTTATTAAAAACCTTATCTTTGACAAATCTTCTCCCACACTTTTCTTCCTTCTTCAACTTCTGGATCTCTCTTTATATATGTTCATTTTCGACAAGTTATTCACCATTGCTACCTAAAACCCACAAGCGTGTTTAAAGATTTCTTTTTTTTTCAATCCCCACAACCACACGACCTGCTATGACAACCCTCAAAGCTTCGATTTTGCTCAAAACCCTCGAGAATAACTTCGCCGGAGATGGTTTTTCCGAGCAGGGACTTCGTGGGTCCGGTGCTATTCATGTTATCATGGGTCCGATGTTTTCTGGGAAATCGACATCTCTCCTACGCCAAATTAAGTCAGAGATCAGCGACGGAAGGTAAAAAGATTATATGATCTTCACAAATCCTAATTAGCCAAGCCTGGATTTGGGTTTGATTTTGTAGTTAAGCTTCAAGTTTCAGAATTTCAAGATCTAATTTTCGTCTTTTTGTTAAGCAGAAGTGTTGCGATGTTGAAATCGAGTAAGGATACAAGATACGCCAAAGATTCGGTGGTGACACATGATGGAATTGGATTCCCTTGCTGGGCCCTTCCAGATCTAATGTCATTTCCTGAGAAATTTGGACAAGATGCGTATAACAAGGTAAGTAAATCTATGGTTTCTCAGTGTTTTGGGAATTATACATGCTCAATTTTGTTGATTTTCTTTTGTGTTTTCTCTTAAAATTATCCGCAGCTTGATGTGATTGGTATTGATGAGGCTCAGTTCTTTGGAGATCTGTATGAGTTTTGCTGCAAAGTTGCTGATGATGATGGCAAAACTGTGATTGTTGCAGGCCTAGATGGTGACTATTTAAGGTGCTTGAATCTATTGACAAAGCTGTGTGACTTAATACTTCACTTGTAATTTTGTTGACTGATTGTGAAGTTGTGAATGTGATCGTTCCATATGCAGAAGGAGCTTTGGTGCTGTACTTGACATTATACCAATTGCTGATTCTGTGACAAAGCTAACTGCACGGTGTGAGGTTTGTGGACAGAAAGCTTTCTTTACTCTAAGAAAGACTTGTGACACTAGAACTGAGCTCATCGGTGGAGCTGATGTCTATATGCCTGTTTGCCGCAAGCATTACATCACTAATCATATTGTCATCAACGCTTCAAAGAAAGTCTTGGGTTCTGACAAGGCCAGAGATGAATCTTGTGTAGAGCCAGCTGCTGTTATGATATAACTATAATTGCTATATAAACAGTAACATTATATGATAGTGAAACTTTGTCCTGTGTCCTTTTTCGTTTGCCTTTATGTCCTAATACAATGTTTCTAAAACCACTTGTGATTTTCCTTGTATATTTATATATGTATAAGCTTTGATGCTTTCTGCTGGTGAAATTCACCAGATTTTCTCATCAATTCTTATACTTTACTGAATTCCCGAACCATCCTATTGGTATGGCCTGGTCGATACCTCCTGTTAGTTGGTCTAAAAGGTTCCTGATTTCTCTTTGTTGTCCAAGACCTTTGGCTTCTCAAGCTGGACTTGTAATCCTGCCATTGCTCCGTACTTGCATTTTTCTGTTGTAGAAGCAGTTTTCTTAATCCACCTTCATCGGTGAAAGGGATCTTAGAAAGAACAATGCCAGAGAAGTCTTCACAGTTTGTGAGCACGAAGACTCAAATCACTCTCACATAGTTTTTGGACCAAGGCTACTGACATTACTGTCTGTTTCATGTTACAACGAAGATGTAAATTCCTGTTACAGGCGGACCCGTCTCCTGACTCTCTAAAGATACACAGAAAGAGTACTGATAGAGTCGAGAGATGAAGAATAAACCCAAAACTTCATTTGAGGATATTATGATAATGTGAAAATATTGAAGTGCAGTGAGGCGATAAATAGCTGTTAAGTAATAAAGAAGCTGTGGAAATAAAATTACAGCAAAGATAGATTTTTTCTTTTTTGTCACGATAGTATCAAATTCCAAAAGTCTTAACAGCACTTAGCACAAGCTTATCTAGTACATGTTATTTGTTGCCTCTTTGAACGCTAAAGCATACAACATCAGATAATAATAACATTCGCACCATTAAGGTGACTTTAAATCCACCGAGGTGGTTCCATCTTTGCCAAATCTCGAAACACTTCTCTTAGGAGTCCCAGAACCTGGACTCGCTCCACGATAACTTGCACGAAGGCTCTCATCAACAGTAGAAGATGATTTAGCTATAGCCCGTCTGATAAACTTCTGAGCAGCAGGTGACAATGTTCTAACATTAGGACTTGCACTTCCACTTCGATGAGGAGATGGCAACGGAGGTTTCTTGAACATACTGTTCGATCTCTCTCTCAGTTTCCGTGATGCATCCCTGGATAAAGAATGTGCCCTTACATCTCTTGCAGGTGCAGATGGAATGTTGTAGTGCGGTCCATCAGCACTACCACCAATATCGAGAGGTGTATCTTCGGGATCTAATCGCATTGGTGTACCTTCAATCTCACCCCATGTAATAAAGGGTGATTCATCGAGACCTGGTGCAGGAGAAGGTGTTCTAACAAAACTATACCCATTATCTACCCGTTTATCTGATTCCACATAGAACGGATTTGGGGTTTTCCTTAGATCATCCAAATCATACCTCTTGGATTTGTCTCTGTCCCTACCTGAGATATGCATGGGGGAAGAACCTGCGATTGGGGTGTAGAGAATCTCAACAGAACCATCTTCTCTTGGCCTAGAATCCATTGTCTTCCCATGAAAACGAGTGTTCCCTTTAACTATCTCCTTCGTCAATCCACGTAATCTCACAGCCCTTTCCTCTTCGGTTAATGGTGCTTCACCACGATCAGCTGGATGGTACATCAGAAGATTCTTCGCCGTATATTTCCACCCTTCTAAAGTGCTCGGTGGCTGATCAGACGTACCATACCCATCTGTGATCCTATCTCTCTTTACATCCTCAATCAATTTACCATCCTCCTTTTCACCTTCAAGGAGAAAGCCGTATTTCTCCTTCTTCTTTCTATTTACCTTCTCTAAAATCTTCGAAAAGCTTTCATTATCCTCACTTGTATATCTCCTAAAGAACTCATCTAAGGACATATTAACATCTACATCTCCATCTCCATCATCAGCACCAAATTCACCACCAGTAAATTCTCTACCAGATACTCCAGGAGTTCTAGGAGTTTTACTATCAAATTCATCTAAAGGCGTGAAATTTCTCAAAAAAGTAGATCCAGGGGTTTGAGTTTTACCTTCAGTATCACCAACATGATGATGAGCTATCTTTCCACGCCTCTCAATAATCTTCAATTGGGCATCTCGGATTTGAATAGGGTCACGCGTTTTCACCGCCTGAATCCAATCGAGTCGATCCCTGAGCTTAGATATATCCGGGAAGTAATCGCGCTCAATAATCTTCTCAACCGCTTCAACATACGCGTCCTCATCCAGAACTCTCATCCGCTTTCTAGGGTTCCGAGGGATGATCTCAGAGGAGGAACTGCGAGGATTCGATCGGAAGGAATCATCGGAATAAGAAGACGGAGATGGCGAAGAAATCTGCCGCGGAGAATTGCCAGGCGATAGAAACATCTTTAATTAGAAACTACGATTCGAACTTTTGGATCCGACGAGCTCTGTCGACAATTCGAACACTTTAGGGTTTGTTTTTGAGTTGACAGATTTACAAAAGAATGGCAGATAAATCCGTCGCCGAGGATTCCTTTATCAATCAGCTTGTACGCGTTTATATTTTCCAAGAATTACAAAATTGCCCCAAAAGTTCCGATTTCTCTCACTTTTACCACGTGAAAAGTCAAAATCAAGTTCTAACCAATTAACTAGGACGACATCCACATAACGATTATGAAATATTTATCTGAGATAAACATTTCCTTCAAATAGGTGAAGAGATTTTGCTTACATTAAATCTAATTAGAAATTAACAGTATCAGATTACATTAAATCCGAGTGAGTCATGAGTTTTAGCAACACTGCGTGTAAGCTTTGGCCTAACACAAACAATTCTGTGCAAAACTTGAATACAACGACCACAATGCTTTACACAGAAATCCAACCTCCATTGATTCGAAGATTTTTAAATACAAACAAAGACAACATCACAAACACATCTAAGGATTGGATCTGAAAGGATTCCGCTGGTTAGTTCTTGGATCCACTCTTGGAGATGAACCACTGTATCCATGAAGCATTTCTCTGATCCTTGAGTACATCACTGCTTGTGACACTTCACCACCAGTTCCACCACTTTCCTCCTCTTTAATCTTTTCAAATAAATACTCTTTCTCAGCCTCTGCTTCACTCAGTCTCTGTTTCAAGTAGTTACTTGCGTATTCCTCTTCTGTTTTCTCCTTTTTCGCTTTCACAATTCTCTCCAATCTCTCTGCCTCCACTTTCGCCTCGTTTGCTTTTAACTGAAACATCTCTGCCTCTGCTTGCTTCAGCCTCACTATTCTCTCCACCTCTTCTATCTGTTGTTTCTTCTTCTGCCTCTCCATCTTTAGTTCCGCCACTTGCTTGGCTTTCTCTTCCAACTCTCTTTCGCACTCCTCAAGCCCCATTCGTGCTTTCTTGTACATCCTCGTCTTTTCCTCACCCACTATCTCCATTTTCCTCAGTGTTTCCTTTACAACATCAGCAATTCGGTTGCATGCATCTTGAGGCGCTATCATTCCTCCACCTTCTCCGTTGTCAAGGCTCTTTGGAGAGTCCAAGTCAATTTCTTCACACACAAAATATAGTTAGGACATAAAAGAGTAACCCTTATTATATATCACATATATCAGTAGGGAGCGGATTTACCTTGGAAAAACATCAGTATCAACTTGGCAGCTGTTGTCTCCGCCAGTCCACCTTTAATCTTGTCAAGAAGTTCCTCACACTTCCAGAATAGTTTCCGACCTCTTGTATCTTCGCTTCCACGGAAAATCCTACTCACAAAGTCGAGTTCCTTCATCAAAGATTCCCTATCCCAGTTTGGTACACAGTGCTGAAACACATCTTTAACCCAGCCCAGCAATTCAGACGTATGGTTGCATGCTCGACATTTGAACAGCATTTCTCCCATCCCAGATACACTCTTGGCAGAAACTCCCATTGAAATCTCTCCATCTCTAATTGCACAATCTGTATGAGTCCAATGAGAACAAACATCGCAACCTATCCAGCGGCATGTATTGACCGCAAAGTCAAACTTGTTACAGATCACACACATGCACAGGTTGCAGAAGCCTTTCCTATTAGTGCAAATCTCGCAAGGGCAACCATCAGCCGGGAGTTCGTTATGGCACCCTATGTTTCTGCATCTCTTGTACACAAAGATCTCAATGAGAGATGTTTGAGAGAGATTGATGTTTGGGTGCAAGAATGCTTGTATTCCAGAATTTATAACCACAAGGATTTCAAGCTGCACTCGGTGGGCCCTGACAAGAGTGTTTGAAGTTAGATCAGATCTCGTCTGGACAAACTTCTGCAGAAACATAAACTCATCTATAGGCTGCGCACCATTACCCTCAAGGATAGCCTTAAGGCTGTTCTTTAACTCCTCGAGATATTCTTCTGGTAATCGGTGCATTCTCTCAGCGACTGTGTCCACTCTCTCTCTCGCTATATCCCGTAGTGATACCTTATCGGCAATGGAAACATGGCGGATCACAAGTTGCTCATGAGAGTCCGGCCCTGTCTTTCCGCTCTCTGTCTTCTTTGCCATAACAGATTTTGAGGTTGGCCAAGTATCTTGAGAGCTCGCACTTTCAGCTGGTGATTCACGCACAATGCCAGAATTAGACCGTGTCAAGTGGGAATCCGAAGGAACAAGTGAAAGAGAAGTTTGTAGTTGCTGTCGTGGAGGTAGCATTTGGTGAGGAAGATTGGAGCCGGATGATGTGCCCATCAATTTAGTTCTGAAGACAACAAGATAATGTCAAAGTCAGGTTTCATCCCAAAATACTAAAAATAACCCAAAAAAAAAAAAAAGGTAAAGGAAAATCCTTTTGGAACACATAACACTGCAAAATGAATAATGAACAGATATACATGTGAAACCAGACAGGCAAACAATATAGATGATGCATTTATGACCTTTAAACAATCATAACTTTCATGGCAACATGTAGCCAGAAACATTTCACTACGCAGTTACGAATGGTGACTAACAGAAGTTCTGAGAAAGTGAGAGTTTTTTCTTGTTTATCAAACGAAATTACGGGTCCCTAAAATCAAGAAACCCCTAATTACCTGGCCTAACCCCTAGAAATCCACCGATAGACAAAATCTAAAGCCTGAGTTCAAATTGAGCTGAGATCAATCACTAGCGAATACAGAGAAAAGGACCCAGCAACAAAAAGCAGAAGCTGGAAGAAAGATGCTCGAATCTATTTGACTCGTTGATTGAACGCTAGAAAAGTCAAACACGAATCCTCAAAACCCGGAAAATCTAGTAAGTACCTACCACAAAACACACTCATAAAACTGAATCAACCCACAATACAGCGTATAACTCGATCGCGAAAGTTAACGACTCTCTCTATTACACAGAATCTTCAGAACCAGCCTCCAACTTCAACAACCGAAACATCCAAACATTTTTTCTGTACTCTCCTAGGAAAATAGCAAAGCCGGAAACAGAAGAACGACAAACGGAGAAAGGCTACAGGAGGAACTTACCGGAAAAATAAGGACAAACCGGAGAAACTACTGGAGATTTTATCCGACACAGAAGATGAACGAGGGAGGAGGATAAATTGGAAACTTCTTAATTTTTGTTTCCTCTAAAACAACAAAAGAAAAAGCAAAAGACATACAGCTGCCAGTCAAAATTAACCTGACAAGCCGGTTATGTTCTGCCTTGCGTTGACTTTTACACGCGTTTAACGTCTGTCCAAACCCAATTCATACGACAACATCCCTATATTTTTGTATAAATCACCTAATTTCCAAATAGTTTTTGCCTTTGTTGAACAAGCCCCCTCAAAGTCCTTGCTTGCTAACGGTAATTAAATTATACGGAAGAGGACCAACGTAAACCAAACAAAAACCAAGCTTAATATTCTTAATCTCTCCAACATGAACAAAGAGATAGATTATCATTGGACAGAGATATTATTATGCTTCTGTTCATTTCTTCCCATCCACTTCAACTGGTTCAACTACTTCAGCTTTAACTGGTTCAATCACTTCAGCTTCAAATGTCTCTGCATTTTGAGAATGTGCCATATGCTGCTGCGGCTGTACTACCTCGGGACTTGACCATTTCCCGTAAAGAGCTGTACCCATCATCTCATATATCTTCCCACCTAGCTCTGCTGGATTCTCGGGCTGTAAGTGTTGAGACAACAAACAAACAAGGTCTTACTAAATCTTCACTCATTAGTTGTTTGGAGACAAGAAAAGAAAACGAGTGTAAATGTACGAACCGTGAACCCACTAGAAACTAGTGCTGCATCATACATAAGATCTATGGCTCTCATTGCATCTTCATCATTTGGGTTACTTTTGTAGGCAGCCTGCGGAGTTGAAAGAAAAATAATGTTAATAAACAGTGACCGGATCTTAAGGTTTACTATAATAGCCAAGGCCATGTGATGGGAATTTAGTGACTTTACATTTATACTCTTGATAATTGTGTGGTCGGGATTGATCTCGAACACCCTTCTCCCTTTCATGAACTCAAGGCTTGTTGTGTCACCAGCTGATTGTGCCTTCATCAGCCTGTCGAGATGACATATTCTATGTTCGCTCACAGAGGAAAACAATAAAGAGAACAAGTTCTTACTTAGGAAAAAGGTTAGATCTTACCTCTCCATGTTGGCTGACCAACCAAATTTACCAGATACAAGAACACAGGGCGATGAACTAAGACGGTTGGAGATTTGAACACTGGCAACCTTATCGCCCAATCGTTTCTTTATCCAATCGCAAGTCTGCCCAAATTCCTTTTTCGCGGCTGCCTCTTTTTCCTCGTTCTTGTCACCTATCAGTTATAAGATCATACCCAGAATGTGTTATCATGCGAGAAAGTGAGATGATCTGACAAGGCGTATCAAGGGTATTATTGCATTGGACACTTGCCCAGATCTAAGTCTTCCTTGCTGATGTCGACAAAATCTTTCTCCTTGTAAGATTTCAAGCTCTGTATAGCAACTTCATCGATAGGCTCAACCAAATATAGTACCTACATTCATAAAACAACGAAATGCATGTCAATCACATCTGAGCTAATAGTAATTATTTTCAAGGAAGAACAGAACGAAGCCCAATCGAGTAGAACAGCACATACTTCAAGTCCCTTCTCCAGAATCTTCTCAAGGAAAGGTGCATTCTTAGCACTAGTAATGCTGTCAGAAGCAATGTAATAAATGGCTTTCTGCTCAGGTTTCATATTCTCAACATACTCATCCAAGCTGATCATTTCAGTCTCACTCTGGGACGAGAAAAATCGAAGCAGTGGAGCTATACGCTTGTGGTTTTCACGGTCCTCGATGCACCCCAGTTTTAAATGTTTACCAAAATTCTCCCAAAACTTCTCATAGTCCTGTATAAGTAAACAATGTCATCCTTGTTCGTCAGGAAAATCATTATCAGAATGTAGGAGTACTATCTGAAGGTAACTAAAAAGATAAAACTTATGCAAAGGTAATATAAGAGTTTTGAAACCATACTTCTCTGTTTTCGCTTAAGGATATGCCCAAAATCATATCAAAAGCCTTCCTCACTAAACGTTTCTTCATGATCCTCACCTTAGAGAGACAATACAAAAACATAAGCCTAAGAAAGCATTTTACTAACAAAACAAAACGGAATATATATCTTAACGCCTACACAAAAAAATTAATATTAGCACTTACAACGCGACTTTCTTGTAGAATCTCACGGGACACATTAAGTGGGAGATCATGTGAGTCCACAACACCTTTAACAAAGCTCAAGTACCGTGGAAACTGTCCACACAATATCAAACACCAACAAAATTAGATATCAATGCAATTAGAAAGACAAAGATGTTTATAAGAATATAAACCACACCAAGAGGAAATTTTCTCACCAGCTCCCCATCAAAGTCATCCGAAATGAAAACCCGTTTTACATAAAGCCTTATGTTCTTTGTCTTTTGATTAACTATGTCATCCTTCCCCATTGGCGAGACAGGTGGAACATAAAGGATCGACCTAAACTCGACCTCACCCTACAATAGGTGCATAGCCAATAAGAGAACAGTATATTATTGTTGATCGTTTACAAAGCATAATCTAATTCGGCTTTTTAATGGTTTCCCTCGAACGCACCTCTGTTGTGAAATGGGAAGATGCCAATGGGTCCAAATACTCATTGAAAGCTTTTCTGTAAAACTCATTGTATTCTTCTGTTGTCACCTCCTTAGGGTTACGCAGCTACAATGAAATAATATAAACTGTTAAATTGATTCTACATCGCTGATCCAGAGTGCATGCAAAATGCATCACGCAATCCTTACCCAAATTGGTTGTGTCTCATTCGTAAGCTCCCAATCCCAGTATCTCTCAACAACTTTCTTGGTCTTCTTCTTTTTCTGTTACAAGAAATACAGTTACCAACTCTAAGCCAACTATTTTTGCACACCTAGCTATTTTCAGATGCTGATTAAGAGATATTCATGATGATTGTCAAGATATTTCCCAGAACAGAGAAAGAGAAGCAGGTATACCTCAGTTTGGTCATCTTGGTCATCTTTTTTTGTTTCAGTTGGATCATCATCAACCTCGACCTGCAAAAAAGAGAATAAATTATGCAAAGCCGGTTAATAAGGAAGATATTAGTTGTATCCAACACAAAAGCACATATGTTCAGTTCAGAAATCTGTTATCCTGCTGACTATACCTCTTTTGTGTATCCTTTTTCCTGCCATGTGTAAATAGGGAAAGAAACAAACTGAGAATAGTTTTTCACCAGCTTCTGAATCCGCTCTGGATCTGCAAAGTTTTTGTCATCTCGCTATATTGGGAACCAGGAAATAAAAGAGAAAAAAGAAGAGAGAAATTAGAATGTCGGAGTTTACGAGAAAACAAATGCTTGGGAATGAGCTACATAAATAATTATCAAAGCATTACGAACCTTAAGATGCAAAGTAATACGAGTTCCTCTAGGAATGAGAACCTGCGGATCAGTCTCTTCCCGAATAGTAAAACTGCTTGAATTTGCTTCTCCTTCCCATACATATTGCTTATCAGACTTTGGGCTCTTTGTTGACACAATTACCTTCAAAATACACATAGATAGGTAGACTTCAGTTGGTGGAGAAGTGAACATATCAATAAATGGAATCTACAGTCGCAAAGTAAAAACTTACCCGGTCGGCAACCAAAAATGCTGAATAGAACCCCACACCGAATTGTCCAATTAAATTGTTGTCACCACCTGCATCCTTGCTATCCTGAAATTATTATAGCAATGCTTAGTTGATCCAATGATTCCATGAAATTCTTTTGGGCCAATAGTTGTATCAGAGAAACCAGTAAGACCTTTAAAGCTTTCATGAACTTGGCAGTTCCACTTTGCGCAATAGTCCCAAGACAGTCGACTATTTCTTGCCGTGTCATACCAATACCTGAATCACTGACAAAGTGGAAAAGCAATGACAGTATATTAATTATTTACTTATCAAAGCTCAAAATCGAAATTTATACACTCAAAGCAGAAAGTATAAGACCTACGTGAGAGTGATGATTCCGTTCTCCTTGTCTGCATAGATGCGTATATCAAGATCAGCAGCATCTTTTGAAAGCTCAGGGTCAGTAACACTCAAGTAACGCAGCTTATCTAGTGCATCACTAGCGTTGCTGTTAAACAACAAACAAAGTAAAATATAAATTACCAAGAAAATATGTAAATGATTTAGACAATGACATTACAAAACCAAAAGAATAAAGAAGAAAGGATACCTAATAAGCTCCCTAAGAAACACCTCTTTGTTGCTGTATAAGCTGTTAACTATAAGGTCCATGAGGCGACTAACCTGCCGTTTGTTTCAAACATAAGTGACCCACACAAATTTGATTTAAACAAAACATGAAATTGACTAAACACACAGATCGCACGTACTTCAGCTTGATACTCGAATTTCTCAGCAGGTGGAGGGGCCTGAGAGGAAGAGTCTGATGCTGCTGCTGTAGATTCATGACGGCATCCCATAAACCAATTGCTCTTCATGTTTAATTGAGCCAAGGACTCACTTTTCTTAGATTGTCCATTGGTTAAAGATGATGAGTACCATCTCGATTCAGTATCACTTCTCTTGACATCCTAAGACGAGAAATTGTAGTGTGACAGTGTAAGTAATTCTCCAATCACCCAAGTAGCCAGAATTGACAGAGTAATTAAGAAATGATTTCTATTTTTACTCGTTACATCTCAAGCATTTGGCAAAAATCCGATCACACGAAAATGCCATTTGGCCACTTAACCGAGACTCAAATTCAAAAACTAACGATCTTCAGAGGGAAAAAACCCCAAATCGACGAAGGCATGAGGGAAACTGAAGTAAATACCGTAGAAGAAGGGGAAGAGCGGGAAGCTGCAGCGGCGACGCGGAAGCTTCGATCCCCGGAGCGTAAGAAGGTAGACACAGAACGCTTAGAGAGCCTGAGCATAGTCGCAAACTAGCAAAAACACTCGCAAGAGAAACAACGGATAATTTTGAGAATGGTATAGTACGACTGAGCAACGAGAGACGAGTTGCAGCAAATGGGTTTTAGTAGGGTTTTTCTGGGCCACAGTCGAAGCTTCTGGATGTGAAGGTTAATTTCGTCATTTATAAGGTAACGAGCCAATGGGGTTTCGAGAATTCAAGCCAAACAGCGATGCCTCCGGTGGTTTATAAGGGCAATTCCGTCATTTTTGTCAGACTTCTCAAACTACTCTTGACTTGCCATCGAATCCGGTTCAACTGTGAAATAATACTAGCTAACTGGACTGATTTCAAAATTAAAACCGGCTATTAATTGACTTGGAGGTTAACAGGTTTTTTGAGTCTCGGTCTCTCGGTCTATAGATATTTATTCGAAAGCTTGTTTCCTCAAATTACTATAGAAGTTTTAGATAATAATTACAAAAACAATGAACATAAACATAGTATATACATAGATACTAAATCAATCATTGATGGCTGGATATAAAATATCTGCTTGGTTTTTAAATAGTGGGCAATGAGCAAAATAACTAAAAAGAAAAGACACCAAAATCCAAATGATATCCCAACAAAAACATGTATCAAAATCACAGTATTATTGGATTGGATCATGAAAGAGGTGAGTATAAGGTACCCAACTAAAATGTGATATGTCCACCTGCTGTGACATAATAACAATGGTTGATTAGACAATACAAACAAGACTTCAATTAAAGTTGAAGTGAGTCAAGCATTATGAAGCTAATTGTACTCAATTTCTCTTGAAGTCGTATGGGTTTAAGGGGATTTACACATTACAAATATTAATCAAATTTAATACTTTTGGATTAGTAACACTATTATCTGTCACATAAATATTGCACAAGACATAATTAAACATCTGAGAGCAAGCTTTGTATACACCAAAGTACAAAACGGATAATATTTTTTTTCCCTTGCAAGATTTTACCAAGCCAAGAAGCTTTTTTTGGCTTGAGTTTGTTTCTTTCTAGTGAATGTGCCACAAACAAACCCAAACCAAAAAAAAGGAAAGGAAAAGAAGAGAAGAGAGACAAGTACGTACATAACCAGCCAAACTGTAATGTCAAGATTCAAGCTTGAGAGATACAACACGAGACTGTCGGTTGCGTTTAGCTGCCTTAACAAAGACTACCGAGAGACAAGATGGTGCCCACCATGGCCGTCGAACTCTTTGTTCACCTTTCAAGCAAGCCACTGTCAAAAACACATTTGTTTCTTTAGTCAAATTCCTGCATCAACTCAAGCTGAGGGTGAGCCAGCGATAGATAGAGAGAGAGGGGGAACCTTTAATTCTTCTGAGTTCTTTACAGAGGGTGATGAAGTCTCCCCACTTCATGTGATGCCTTCTTATGAAGTGAAGAATCTGCTCGGTTGTAAACACAGACATGCTTTCTAGATATTCTCCATTGACACCGCTTTCTTTGAAAATCTGGCGGTAGCTGCCAAGGTTTATCTCCTCGAGCCAAGACCCAACATCCTGAAAGAATGAACAAAGCTTCTCATCTAATGCTACGTATTTGCAAATTAAAAATCCAGAGTAGCATCTGAACAAACAAAATCAGCAACACACAATCTCCAGCTTCTCCATATGAGTGGACTAACTCTATCTATCTCTTGCGGAACAAACCATTTTTGGTATCAGGCACCGGTTTATTTTCAATTTTCATCAAGTAATCTCCATCCAGCATTAACCCTTTTCAAGAGTTATTCTTCGCTTGAGAAGCAAATCAGCAGGTGAGACATACGAACATTACACTGTTATACCCTGAGGTGAAACCATTTCCGATATATTTTACATCAACAATCACACATCCCATGGAGTAAGGCGACGTCAAGTTACATTCTGAACTAAATGAGGACTAGTGATAGTTTAATAAGTAGAGACATAGCAACTCCGAGCTTAACTGATGTAAATTGCAGTCAAAGGTTACACTACTGAGGCATAATATGTTCTTTCAATGATCACAAGAGTATTCCAAGAGAGCAAAATAAAAACAAACATGTCCCAGTTCTTACGAATCAATTGGATCAATTGAATCCAATAAGAACAACAACCCATAGGCAAACTAGGGTCATACCTAAAAAAGATCAAATCAACCCAGTTCTGGGTAAGATTGGCTGAATTAAGATCAAAATAGGTTGAATTTCAGATCGAAATAGGCTGAATTAATAACATGATTCTGCAACAACAAGTCTAATGAAGTGCTCAATCAAAGAAACATGCGATGTGAATTGAACAAGTAATTGCAAAGGAAATGAAAAAAAAAAAAAAAAAAACAGGAGAAGGGGGATTGATTGATTGATTACCTCGACAGTCCAGATGAAGAAATCAAGAGGCTCGGGAGGATGTTCTCTGCTCATCCTCTCCTCTGCACAAAAGTCCCAATATAATTCGCCAACAATCATTATACACAATCACAAATCAAACTAACAAATCGTGAAATCAGGAAAAAAGGAAACACGAATTTCCTTATCCTCCAAATTGATGAGCAAGGAAAACAAAACAAAAAGCAAAAGACCTACCGAAGCGACAGCTGTGAGATCCGAAACTTAAGCTTTGATCTGAGTGAAAACTTTTGATTTCTTGGGGAAACAAACGGGGAGAGAGAGAGGGAAAGAGAGATAGAACGGGATTCAGCGAATTTACAGTGCCAAAATGCGTGAATTTTAGGGTTCGAAGAAAGAGAGAGAGAGGAAGAAGAGAGTCGGGAAGAGCGGACAAATGGGTCCACGAAGTGAAAGTGTGCTTTTTTGTCCACTTTTATATTTATTTATTTACTTTTATTAGATTCCACGCGCCTCTCCCGCCACAACGCGCCACCGTCTCTCCGTACCACGATTTTTGTTTTCTTCTTGATTTTTCATTTTATATAATCTTTTCGAGTTTTAATAGTTTACATAGCAATTCCAAGTTTTAATCAGAATGAATTTGGCCAAATGGTTGATTTCAGCATTGTTGCTTTTTCTATTTGATTCTATAAAGTCCCACAAATTTTATATGATATTGGATATTGACAATAGCTCTAAACACTCAAATTAAGTCAATTTATTATTGGTTCGCATTGTTCTATAACCTTTTTAAAAAAATTCCAAAACTATGATTTATAAATTTTACTAAGTTAAAATCCTACAAAAATTATTTACAACCAAAATACATACGATAAAAAGAAATCTATAGCAAAAAAAAACTTACAAGTTTTAAGTTTACAACCTTAACCAGTCAAACTCATAGTTATGTTTTATTTTATTTTTTTTGTGAAAACATAGTTATAGTTATGATTTTATGATCCAACTATATAATAAATAATAATTTTTAATGAAATTCTCACAAATGTTTAGTATTTCTACGTAATACATCTAGAGTGGTGGCAAATAAGACCTAAAGTGGTGATTGATTTCTCTTGTTATATTCAGTAATTATAGACTAATATATGTATATATATAAATAAATAAGGTTAGATTATGCAAGTGGCTTTTAGTTTAGTGGCAGGCGGTAAATCCACTAAAAAATACGTATTTGCACAACTAGAGATCGAGTTTTACCGCCTATATTATGTAGGAACTTGGCTAATGGACCGGGCAGTTGCGGCCCGTATTGATAAAAAAAAGGTTAGATTGTATTTTTCCATATAATAATTTAAACAAAAAAGTGCTAGTAGACAAGAAAAATCATAAGCCTCATCACCGATATTTGTATGATAGTAAGTATAATAGTAAATTGTCATTGATAACAATCCAAATATACTTTGTTTTGTAGTAAGTGTAGTAGTAAAATGTCGTTAATTCCTTTATTTTGGAACTGTCTTTTACTTTGTTTTTTTTTTCTGAAGCTAATAAGTAGAAGAAGAAAATAAAAATGTAAAATAGGAAGATTTGGGAGTTAATTGAATGTATCAAAGTGATTAGCAAAGCCCAAAGCTGCACGTGACCAACAGTGGTCACAAACACATCTGACCTTTGAGTTTAATCACGGACCACTAATCTTCTCTTCTTCCTAAGTCGTCCATTTAATTATTGGCTTACCTCATCTCCTTTCTCACTTCTTCTCCTCCCAAAATATCACAAATCCTTTTGTAACTTGTGATTATGTCTTTCCACTTTAAACACAGATCCTATAAACAATGCATTAACAACGACCCCTTTCTTTTTCTTCTCTAATCCCTTAAGAAATATATTCATGTTACTCTAATGGCAAAGAAGGATAATCACTTCTTTTCTAACACATAAAGCCTATGACATTATAACAGACGAAATATGATTTGATTATTAGCTTTATGAGTTTTTTTATTAACCAACGAGGAGTCTAGGCTGAAGCCCAAACCAATCTTCTATGAGCCGGACGCGGCTTGGATTTAGATATTCCGTGGCCAAATGGAAATGATTAGCAATTTCGCATTTGAGGGCAAAATTGATCTCTAGCCTTAATCAACATGACAACTTCCTTCTAAAGTGAAAATCATTAGACCACCACCACTTGGTTAATATAGATTTTCTGACATAATATAGATTTTCCACAGATACATATATGATTGATCCCTTGCTAACATGTTCGATATTGAACCTTTGATTTTTTGAGACTTGGAAAGGATTTACTTGTTAAGATTCGTCCTCGCATGGCCTCTGCAGCTGAAATCTCTGAATCATCATTTCCGACCATCAGTTCAAGGATCTTGAGCAATATCCCACCATAACAAAGTGTTATGGACTTTGTTAACGAATCAGGAGCAAATGCTGAAAAATTTCTACCAGAATTATAAAGTCCAAGGTTCATGATTGGTGCTAGGTTTAAGAAACAACACAAACAAAGTACTCATCTTTATACCACACAATAAAAATCCATTAATAGTCTTTAACTTCACAGAGAAGTCAACAGAACTCGTCTAGGGTTCTCTTTGCTCAATTAGTTACTTGTACTATGCAAAGACATTTCAATCTCTCATATATAACACACTTAACTAAATCTTAAGCTTTATGCTTTTTCTCCGTATTCCACTTATCCTCCACTCATGTTAAGCTTTATGATTTTTTTTCTGCATTCTCATCTTCTAGATATATCTATATTAGATTTGTATTCACACTCTTTATATGTTATAACTATATATATCCTAAATTAGGTTTAATATTTTATTACTTGGAAAATTATAGTTTTATAAATTAAGTTTCAAAAGTTTAGTAATTTTTTTGCTCTACGATATTTTATGGATAAAATATTGATGGTTAATTATTTAGGTTTTCTTTTGTACAAAATGTAAACTACTATGCACTTTATCAATAGCCATCGTTCACATGGCTGCAGTCCATTTAAACTATGCATTTTGTTCCATTTACAATTTATAATTTAGTCCTTTTTCTTTGGATTTCTAATTTAGTTTTTTGTTGGTTAAACTTTATCAATAGCCATCGTTCACATGGCTGAAGTCCCATTTAAACTATGCATTTTGCTCCATTTACAATTTATAATTTAGAACTTTTTCTTTGGATTTCTAATTTAGTTTTTTGTTGGTTATTATTATTTTGTTTTAATTTTTTTTTGTTAACGGTTGGACTTACAATGTCCGATCTATTGATGAATGAGTCCGAAATCGTTATGGCCTATTATCAAAATAACATGGATCCAAAATGGACATAAATATAGCAGCGAGCAAGCCCAGAAAACATCATAAAAAAATATCGCAAACTAGAATCATCGTGCTTGACAAATAAGTAAATGATATCTGACCAACTGGAGGATATCAGCGCGCTTGCAAATAAGGATGTAAAATCCCGTTAATTCGAGAAGATTGATCTGTGCCTTGAATCTGATGCCGACTCTTCTGATGATGGCGCAGGTCCTAGCGGGACAGCCCTTGAACCTGATACCGACTCTTCTGATGATGAATGATAGCTGATAGAGACATGGACCAGAAGAGAGGCCTATGAGACTTCGTAAACTGTTTGATTTATTTTATGTTTCTGCAAATAATATTGAGACTCGGTCTCAATAAGTTGTTTCACGTTTTGCAAATAATGGAGTGGTTTCAAACTTGTTAGGAACCATAACTCCACTTTCCTTGTTTCTGGTTGTAAGAGTGGTGATCACTCAACGTTTGTTTCATTATTATAAATATAAGAAAAGCCGAAAAAGAGGCAATATGAATTGTCCAAAAGAAAGTGTTACTTGTGTTTTGGTTCTAACCATTGTTCTATCAACATTTGATTTTGGCTTCCATTTGGACCTCTATCAATAACATTGTCGATTTCAATTAATGTATTGCTTATTTGCTTTGAACCTTTGGCTTTGATGAACCGACTTTTTATTTATTTTCCTTTAATAAATCTGTGCGTCTTTTCTTTATTTGCTGTTATTTGATCCATTTGTTTAAGCATTCTCTTGTTTATTTCTCCGATTGGTTACTTTTAATTATGTTTACTTAAGTAAAACCACAATCAAAATAAAAATCCAATGGAATGTAGAAACGGATGTTTGTGAGATAGTAGTCCACAGATGTCATTGATAATCCATCCAAATGTACGCTTAATTCTTTTGCTTTGGTTTTTTCTCTGAAGCTAGTAAAGTAGAAGAAGAAAATAAAAATGTGAAAATGGAGGATTTGGGAGTTAGTTGAATGTATCAAAGTCATTACCAAGGTCCAAAGCTGGACGTGACCAACAACACTGGTCACAAACACATCTGACCTTTGGGTTTAATCACGGACCAGTAATCTTCTCTTCTTCCCAAGTCAATTTAATTATTGACTGACTTCATCACAAACCCTTTTGTAACTTGTTATCTCTTTCCACTTTAAACAGAGACCCAAGAAATATAATGTTACTCTAATGGCAAAGAAGATTACATCTTTTCTAACACATAAAGCATGGGACATTAGAACAGACGACATATGATCTGACTAGCTAATCTGTTTTGCCTTAATATAGTTCTCCCACAGATACAAATATGGTTGATCCCTTGCTAACATGTTCGATCTTGAACCTTTGATTCTCTGAGACTTAGAAAGGATTGATGACTTGTTAAGATTCGTCCTCGCAGGCTTCTGCAGCTGAAATCTCTGAATCAAGTTTGTTCATCAGAGTCTCTGCTAGAACCTTGGCCACAGATATCATCTCAAGGATGGCGCTCGGGTCTAAGCCAGACCCTCCTCGTTTGGTTAACCCACAAATATGGCCTATTCGGTTCACAGATATAGATACAGCTGAGCTCATTTGAGACTCCTCTTCTGCTGTTGCATCAACTATGTAATGTGTTCCCACCTAGAGAAACAAAGAATAAGCATTTTACATGGATGCACATAACTAGTTACCTTTACCTAAGAAGATGTCAACGTGAATCAAGAGATACGATTTACTTTTGTTAACGTGACTATGACTGGGACACTGGAAGTATCAAATTGTAGGTACTCTTCGTCGCTGATGTCAATTTCTGGTTGCTCATCATCTGCCACTTCAGCTGAAACATTCACTTTTGGGATAGCTGTGTTTGTTAAAGCAGCCTGCACGAGCATAGTCAACAAGTAATTAAAAGCATTCTATCAACCTTGAGGGAAGATGGGTTATGGGTTTATTAATACTATCAATTCGCAACATATCTCAAAGCTACAAAAACCATAATTAGACGAATAGATCGAACTCGTCTACATTAACTTAATGAAATACCCGTTCCCTTTCTTTTTACGTGTATTTTGAGACCTTTCCATTCTTATGATCCTGATTGATGGGTATGATTTACCTAATAACCATAAGCAACTAAACTTGGAACTAAAGGTTAAGAGAGAAAACCAAACAAATCTCAAGAGAATTACCTTAATGGCAGCGCCAAGGGCATCCAATAGATTTCCATCCGAACTAATAACAAGGCCATCGATATAAAGGTCCCAGCAAACTTTTCCTTCTTTGATTAAAAGCGAAGATAAATCTATTCCAGCTCCTGTTAGCATAGATGAAATACTATAAACATTATAACCAAAGTGTACGTTATGCAGGTAAAAAAAGCATTGCGTAGAACATGATTGCAGACCTGCTCCGCTTTTGCCACCTAGAAGACATCTTTGAAGAACCAAAGCAAGCTCAGAAGACAATTCCTCACCTCCTCTCCCCTAAGTAACGATAGGTGACAAAGTCTTAACATCAGAATCCAAAGAAAACCTCTGATAACCAAATTCTTAGTTTGAACACTTCCAATTATAATAGATAGTATACACCAAGAGAAAGAGATAACAGATGTGACAAGTGCTCGATAGAACAAAAACCATGTGATATCGTAGAAAGCTCACCCCGAATGTTGGTTCTGCTGTTGGACTGCAATCAATGAAAACTGCAACCTTTCCTTTATCAGGTTGGAGCGAACTTGGCCTCCCAATTTCAGCCTGCAATCACAGAAGATGAATTGGGTAACATTTACAATAGAACAGTAGCACTTCTTATTCAACAATGACAGAAGAGAAAACAAATAAAGTACCTTTACACTGGCAATCACATCGGTTCCACCAATCCTGACCCTCGCTGAACCATTAGCCTAGAGCCGAGAAAAACAAGAGAAGAAGCATATCTGTTACAACAACTTGATAGCAAAAACGAAGACCGGAGTAGCATTCCTAGATTATTGCATTACCTGTGGAATTACGCCAGTTTCGATATAGATAGGACGGTAAGTCGATCTTTTCCGACCATCAGTACGAAGATCTTGAGCAATCCCACCTTTAATGAAATGTTGCTCCCCAGCAGAAAGCCCCACCATTATTACTACACAGATATCAACATAATATCGGTTTCAGAAACGAATTAGAGCAAATGCTGAAAATTTTCTACCGGAATTACAAAATTCAAGGTTCACGGATTGGTGCTACGTTTAAGAAACAGCTCAAACACAAAGTACTCATCTTTATCCAGCAAAATGAAAACCCATTAATCTTCTTTACCTTCCCAGAGAAATCAATAGGAGTGCAACTCTGGATTTCCCGACGACCGTAGCGGCAACTTTTGATTGGTTAGGTTTAGAGACGCGACAACTGACAACTGCCGTAGGGTTTAAAGATGATGGCTTGAACATAATTCTCAACTCTTATTAAGGGTAAATTTGTCATTTACAGAAGTTATCATTTTTAACTTCTTTTTTTTTTGGTTTGGTTTGCTCTTCAGGTTTCTTCAATTCGCCGGGAAGAAGTGCGAACTTGGCGCCAATGGGTCGTACGAAACTAGCTTCTCGTCCTGCTGAGGAAGACACGAATCCAGGGTTCGTATAAATTTCCATTCTTTATCCGTTTTAGCTCGAACTCGTTTAGGGGTCTCTCCGTTCAATTACTTACTTATCTGTGCAAAAACATTTCAGTCTGTGCGTAATACAGTTAACTCGCCATGTTTGGTTTTCTGAAGCTGAGTTCTTTTTGTTATGGGTTCTTGAGTTCATACTGCTTCCGTCTCTTGTTTTTATCCTAATTTGTTAACTTTGGCTGTTTCAGGAAATCGAAAAGAAAAAAGATATCCTCGGGTTCCGTGAATGCAGGGGCTTCAATTTCGACCGGTATGTTTCCGTTTATCTGAGCAGTAATATGTGATGCTGATAAGCCTAAAGTTCTTTCAATTTGAATTCTTCTTTCCTTCATGTTGCTGTATGTAGATATGCATTGATCAAGCCGTCCTTTCTAAAAGTTCTAACTTTTTTGTTTTTTAATCTGAAAGTTCTTACATCGTTACCAATACAATGTAGGAGATGAATCTGGGAACGAGAAGAGAGCTGGCGTT
Organism: Lepidium didymum; assembly: GCA_963920545.1. Classification (NCBI taxonomy): domain Eukaryota; kingdom Viridiplantae; phylum Streptophyta; class Magnoliopsida; order Brassicales; family Brassicaceae; genus Lepidium; species Lepidium didymum. The sequence goes on from OY986979.1 coordinate 18,239,854, forward strand.
TACTGTTGTAACTATTGTGATAAAGATCTGTCTGGTTTGGTTCGTTTCAAATGTGCTATTTGTACAGACTTTGACCTTTGTGTGGAATGTTTTTCTGTTGGCGTTGAACTTAATCGTCACAAGAGCAGTCACCCATATCGGGTTATGGTTAGTTTCACAGGTTGAGCAGTATACTTGAATCACCAAACTGTCTATCAGCTTAGTAATCACTTGATAGTTACTAGGTTTAAAACAAAGAAAATGTTTTTTTAGTGGTTGTTTCTTGTATGTTGAATCTACCCCTTTTGTATGACAGGACAATTTGTCTTTTCCGCTTGTTACTTGTGATTGGAATGCCGATGAAGAGGTACTCCTTCTTGAGGTAATCATTTATCATTTCTAATCCCTATTTATTTATGATTCCTCTGCTGACTCTGGAATCTGGATAGAGATTTCATCTGACTATTGAGAAGAATAATTATTGTATTAGGCCATTGCGACATACGGGTTTGGGAATTGGAAAGAAGTTGCAGACCATGTTGGCAGTAAGACAAAGGCAGAGTGTATTGATCACTTCAATTCTGCTTACATGCAGTCACCGTGCTTTCCAATTCCAGTAAGGAACGATTAAAAGATATAATCTCCAGATAATTGACCCTAGCTCGTTGACACACTCAAGCTCCTCAAATGTGTAGGACTTGTCCCATACAATTGGAAAGAGCAAAGAGGAACTTCTTGCTTTGAGTAAAGAGCATGCAGTAAAAATAGGTCAGCTTTGAATTTATTAGTTGGTTTGCCTTGTTGTTTCAGGATGCTGAGCTCATTTTCTGTTTGTCACAGAAACACCTGCACCTATGAGTCTATCTCCGAAAGAAGAGTTGCCTCTGTCAGCTGAAATCAAGTATATATGTGTGCTTGTAACAATAGTTCCTCTACATTTACAATGTTGAATGCTCTTTTTTTTAATCCATTTATGTTCCAATGGGCAGCAATGAAGCTTCAGGGAAGGACGAAGCAATAGATCAACCTTTGCCTGCCTTAGCTGGAGGTATGATACATCTCTTGAAATTCCCTTATCTACATAAAATTGTATACATTATCTGCTTATAGATTTATGGCTAAGGAAACAAATCATCCGTCCTCTTTCGTACTTCAACCTCAAATATTCTCTTCCATGGTTCTAAATGTGAAGTACGACATGTTTTGGACAGTCAAGAAGAAAGTCAATGTACCAATGGCTAAGGAAAGCATCAAGTTGGAAGGTTTGTATATCGTGGAACAAGTTTTTACGTTTAGTGATATTCGAAGGAAACAGAAACTAAATGTACTTACAAAAATAAAAGACTAAAGGTAGTTATTGGCGCTTGTGTCTCAGCGGCAAAACAACAGTCTGATAGGAGTGTCGGGGAGAAGAAACCAAGACTTCCTGGGGAGAAAGTTCCATTAGTAACAGAGTTATATGGCTACAATCTAAAGAGGCAAGAATTTGAGATCGAACATGACAACGATGCAGAGCAACTACTCGCTGACATGGAATTTAAGGAGACCGATACGGATGCTGAGCGTCAGCAAAAGTTGCAGGTTCTTCATATTTACTCAAAAAGGTACACTTGTCACAGGAACGGAAATTGCTAATCCAAAGAATTTTCGTGTAAGGAAATGCTATAGCTAAGATTGTATTTTGATTTTGTTGGCAGGCTTGATGAGAGGAAGCGGAGGAAGGAATTCGTTCTGGAACGAAATCTGCTGTATCCTGATCAATTTGAGATGAGCCTTTCAGCAGAGGAGAGAAAAACATATAAAAGCTGTAAAGTATTTGCGCGGTTCCACTCCAAAGAAGAGCACAAGGAACTGATTAAAAATGTCATAGAGGAGCACCGACTTCTCAGAAGAATCCAGGATCTTCAGGTTTAATGCTTATAAGCTTACCAAACTTGACACTGATTACAAACTCAATCAGGCGAGGATATTAAGTTGAGCTTTTGGTAAATGTTGCAGGAAGCTAGAACTGCTGGTATAAGGACAACTTCAGAGGCAAATAGATTTATAGAAGAGAAGAGAAAGAAAGAAGTTGAAGAAAGTCTGCTGCGACTAAACCACGGTGCACCAGGCATTATAGCTGGTAAATCACTAAAAAGTCCTAGAGGGTTACCCAGAAATTTGCAGCCCTTTGGTTCTGACTCACTGTCAAAGGTCACACCTCCAATAATATCTAGCGCTTTGGAGAATTGGGATGTCAATGGTCTCCTTGGGGCTGACTTGCTCTCTGAGACTGTAAGAACAGTAAAATTATTTCATATTTGGTGCTTCTCATCTTATTTATGATTTTGTTAAGTTCTGGAGATATTTACTATGGTTTGAGAGATTGAAGCTGTGTGCTTTGTGCAGGAAATAATGATGTGCAACGAGACCAAAATACTACCTGTGCATTATCTCAAGATGCTGGAAATCCTAACGAGCGAGATAAAGAAGGGGCAGATAAAAGAAAAGTCGGATGCTTATAGTTTCTTCAAAGTAGAGTCGAGTAAAGTAGACAGAGTGTATGATATGCTGATTCAGAAGGGGATAGGTGAGTCAACATGACTTATGGAGCCCTTGTGGTTTCTCTATTTGGTTCATATTCCTAACATCTAATTCGCAAACACATGTAGCCATGTACATATATAGGAAGGTGAGGCAGTTTTTGGTTCCATATCTTGTTCTCTGCTAGGTTTGACAGCTTAACAAATTCTGATTCTTTATCAAAGGATGTTACATGAGAATTTCGTTATTGTCAAATGAGAATTTCGATTATTTAATTACAAAAACAGGTAATGAAAACATATACTTCACCCAATCCAAAAGGAAAAATAAGAAGATAAAAAACCCTTCAGAGTCTCTCACCAGCAAGAAAACCACCATACTTAGTTACCAATAACTTGAGTAGTGTTGGGAGTGAAGAAGAAGATATCATCAAGCCTATCATTGCTTGGCGAGTTTCCACCATAAACCAAAAGACCTTCCTTACCATCCTTTGATCCAGGCGCGAATGCGCACCATCCTCTAGGCCCGGGATGTGCCTCTGATCCAACACCATCTTCCCATTTCTTCCACTCGAATGTCTCTGTATCGAGTGCATAAGTTTCACTTGTGAAACACCCTGCTCCCATATGACCCAAATCGCTCGGATCAATCTCCCCTCCAAATATCATTATCTGTTTCCCAACAACAGCAGTCGAAAACACACTTCTTGCTGACGGTTTTTCGCCTTTGGTCTCAACTTCTTTCCATTCTCCTTTAGCAATGTCAAAACAGTGAACATCGTCCGCTTCATCTCCTGTAAATCCATACACCACCCAGATCTTTCCTTCAACCACCTCGAGTCCTGGACCGCCTCTTCCTTTACAGGTGTCTCCTGGAGACGGGAACTTAATCCATTTCTGATCAACAACGTTGTAAGCCCATAGATCGTTGAGACGCCCTTCAACTCCACACCCACCAAACACAAACAAGTTCTGAGAATCAGCAGTAATCGAGTGGTAGCTTCGGTTTTGTGGACCGGTTTCCCCCGAAGAGAGTAGCTTCCACTGGTTGGTTGACGTGTTGAAACAGTAGAGCTCGTTGAGCTCCTGGTGAGTCGCATCACGGCCACCAAAGACATAGATTATGGGTCCTACTGCAGCCATGCCTACGCCTACTCTGGGAGGAGGAGCGTCCTCTGAAGCTTCCTGGATCGACCATGTTAAAGTTTGGAGGTCGAAAACATAGAGATGGTTGTCAACGGGAACACGAGGTTCGAACTCGCCACCGAAGGTATACACTTTGTTACCCACAAGAGCTATGGCATGAGAGCTTCTTGCTCCTGGTCCGGTCCCTTTTTGTTTAAGCTGTTCACAAAGAAAACAGAGAAGAAGACAACAACACAAAGATAAATACTTCAAGTACCTAATGTCACTGAACAAGTATATAAAAAAAGAAGAGACAAATATATGATACAAAGAACTCTGTGAGAGAAGTTAAGTCAGCACGCAAATACTCAATTCCATAAGGACAAAATTATCTTCCACTAACCAAATAGTGTAGAAAACAGAATTGATCATTGCATCAACCATTTACTGAGAGAAATCAATAAAATTTCAGAGAATCAGTTAGTCAATTGTCAACTCAATGAAAGATTTCTGTTTAAGCTGATAAGTTTAACAGAGAAAAACGACACAAATATAAATAGTTGAAGTACTTAAATCTCTTAATCATCAAAAAAATTTACTCCTCAATCTGTAATTATCAATCAAGAGAGTATTTTTATTACAATAAGTAGCAGAAACCGATCAAAAGAGTATTTTTATTACATTAAGTAGTTGAAATCAATCAAAAAAAAACAAAGGAGTTGAGTCAGCATGCAAATACTAAATTCAATAACGACAAAGTCATCATCCACTAATCCAATAGTCTATTAGCATTTTTATCAGAGACTTGGAGATTAACTTTTAGAACCAAATGATCATCAACAGATTGACAAGATGAAAAGATTCAAAATACTTCAAAAGAAAATGGAAATTTACTGAGGACTTCAACAAAACTCCAGAGAGTCAGTCAGATTCCGATTCAAAATTGTTTTTTTAGAGGAATTATAAACCCAGATAGGTCTCTAAAAGAAGCAAAAAGGCCCGAACTTTCAATGAAGAAAGAGAAGAGAGATAGTAATACCTGAACCCATTTGCCTTCCATGGGAGTTGCTGCCATCGCTGCTCTACACTTACCACTGAGAGAAGAGACTGAATAAGCTCGTACGGACCAATTTGTGTGTGTGTGTGGTGGTCGTTTTCCTCCTTCGCTAGTTGTCTGTCCTCTATTTAAGGCCTAAAGAGAAATAAAAAAAGCATTTTTCCTTTTTTTCTTTTATATTATATCTGTAATAAAAAATTTCATAATTGCTGTCCTTTAATGAAACGGCAAGGAATTGACCAAAAAATTAACAAAACGGCATGGAATTGGCAGTATAGAAGGATCAAATATGAAAAGATATTAATTGCTTAGTGACTAATACTTTCAACAATAACTGTCTTGATATAAAGTTGTAATCTTTATACTGAACGGAGTAACATTCCAAGCGTCGTACACAATAAACTAACAGCAGAAGCTTCGGGAGAGAATCTGAAACTAGGGTTTCTTCCTTCTCCACTTTCACCTGAAACTTCGAAGCTCTTAATCCCCGTAAGTTTCTATCAACTCACTCACTAGATGTTTAAGGGTTCTCTTTCTCTTCATCGGAGTTAGGGCACAATGATCGGAGAGACTTTGCAGGGGAATGAAAGGAAGGCTCGTGGTATTTCAATTAGGTTTTGTGTTGTCGTTTTGGTTAGTTGTGAGACAAAGTCGTGTTTCTAAAGAACCTGAAACCTTAGGAATTAATCAACTTCTTCTACTCTTCTCTTCTTCTATCTACTTCTCTGTCAGATAAGCCTCAAGCTCATCACTCTCTGTGTAGTTCCTAGATTAAAGAACGGATTCTTGAGATTGATAGTGTTTTAGGCAAAAAAAAGTCTATTTTTAACGAAGCTGAGTCTTTTTTTCTTCTTCTTGAATTAGATCTCTCAAAGATGTTAAACAACTCAAACGGCTATCTTTCAGCGTCTCCTTGTGACTCGCTTGTTTCTCAATCGCCGGAGAAATCAGATCCTATGAACATTGCTTCCCACACTGGCAAAGATAGCATTTCAAAGAGTAGGAAGAAGCGAAAGGTTACACTGGCTTCATCTTCTCCAAATCCAAATAGAGTTTGGAGTCAAAATGACGAGATTGTGATTTTAAAGGTTTGTATCTTAGTTCAACTTTCCTTTACACTGAACTATGTATTCTTCCTTTTAGTTTTCCATGTTGTGTAAAAGTTTGTGCTTATTTAAACTCTCTTTGGAAAGGGTATCATTGACTACCGGAACCAGACTGGAGGGGACTACTGCTCTGATTTAAGCGCATTTTTTGATCATATCAAAAGTGCCATTGATGCAAAAGTCTCAAAGGATCAGCTCGTTCGTAAGATCGGAAAGTTGAAGGCTAAATTCAAAGATAATTGGAGGAAAAACGGGCGCTTTATTAACTCACATGACTTAGCGAAATTTGACATGTCCAGGGTAATATGGGGCAGAGTTAAAACTGAATGTGTTGGTAACACCATTAATGAAACCACAGGGAACAAGAGGAAAGTAAGTTTATTTGGATCACACCATCTCCATATAGCTTTATTGTTGTGTCTTACTTACTAATCCATCTTTTTGATGAACACATGATAATATCTCTGTTGTTCAACTTGCTTGATGACTCATCAAAGTTATATGAGTTCTAATTCTGTTTTTTGATAAGGTTCAGGCTTCTGTGAAACATGAAGAAGTGGCAAACTGTGAAGATACTAACAAATATATGGAGAATGGAATTGGTAGGACGAAGAGTGAAGAAGATGAAGCAGTGACAAAGGGTAAACTCAAAATTAACCATGGTTCAGCAAAAGGAGTCTCCTGTGGCAAATTACCCTCTGAAAATGTTGACAAACGTATGAAGGAGAGTGAGGAAGATAGTGCAGATGATGAGATATGTAATTTACAGGACGCACTTGAGTCAACCGTCTTTCAGGGGTTAAGTACTTCTTCACAAAAGCATATGCTTAAAAAGTTGAAGAGCCTTAACTCTAAGAAAAGGAAAGAGCTGAGCGAACAATGGAAATCAATCATTGTTCAAGAGGGGCAGTTAAGGATCCAGAAATTTCATTTTGCCGCCAAGCTCGCAGAAGCAACAGATTAGGTAGAAGTGTCTGGTTTTAAGATTCATTTCAGTAATGCCTAATGCCTTTTGTAATGACAAATGATTTCTAATAGTACTTGAAGAAACATCAGTTTTTAGAGTTGATTGTATGCTCCTAATCAAAACTAGAGAGACCAAAATGTGGTCAAGCATCACAAATCAAAACTCCAATCTTGTTTGCTTTAGTCTACAAAATTTGCCGTAATGATTAACTAAATACCAATGAGATCGTTTAAAATAAGTTTGAAAATAAATAAAATAGTGTGGAACATTGTTTCTTGACTGTCCACACATTAAACGTGAGAAGGCAAAGCTGGACACGCACCTTCCATAACTCAATTTTTTAATTTGAGGGACCAAATCCAAATCCAAGGTACAGTATTTATATTAGTAGAAAGGTAATAAAATCGGTTAGACAACACACGTTTCATAAGGACGACACCAGACGCAACTACGTCCTCTCTCTTTCTCTTTCGTCTCTCTTCTAAGAAATTTCTCTACTTGATAGCTGATTTCACAGATTCCTGTCAAGAAAATTCTGGGTCAGGGTTGATTTCTATCTCATCAGTCAACCCATTTGAGGACTGAAGTAAAGGTTCCATCTTTTGATTTTCACTTCTGTTTTTTTGTTTTTATTTTTCCTTTTTAATTTTTCTGAGTAGTATACAGTTTGGAATCAGAAAATGGTTAAGATTTAATAGTTGAACGATGGAATTCTATATAACATAATATGTGTTATTACTCTTGATTGTTTTTAGTTCTTTCATGGCTCTGAGAATCGCTGTGATTCTCATATTAAATCAATAATCTTTAGGAGTCGTTGAACTTGATGGTTTGGAAGATGCTTTAAGTATGACGTAATGGAGTTGATAATGTGATATTTATTCTTTTTTTCTTTACAATAGGTTTCTTGTAAATGGCGGCATTATTAGCTTCTCAGAGATGCTGCTATGGCAGTGAGATCGCAAGGATCACCAAAGCTGTTGGTTTCAGTAGCTCTCTGGAAAGTCCTATAACTGGGGAAGTCACTCATTGTTATGGCAGCATGTCAAAGAGATTTCGAATTGAGATGAGACAATCGGAATCGCCTTCAAAGATGGGAATCAATGGACGTTCAGTCAGAATGGTTCCAGCTAGTGAGGTGGTGAAAAGGAAAGATGGTGTGGATAATGTAAAGAAAGTCAATGGATCGGCTGAGAAAGTTGTTAATGGAGCTAGTTTGGTTAGTAGTAGAAACATGAATGGTGGGTCATCAACTTTGGTTAAGGCACCAAAGAAGAAAACAGAATCTTATCTTCGTCCACCGGTTGAAGGAGTTAGGGTTCTTCCTTCTGATGAAGGTTTTAGCTGGGCTGATGAGAATTACAGTTCACTTCAACGGAGTATTGATGTTTGGTCGTTTGTTCTTTCCCTGAGGATTCGTGTCTTGTTTGACAATGCGAAATGGGCTTACATTGGAGGATTCACTGAAGAAAAACAGGTAAAAGCTTTCATCATTTCAATCTATTTCGATTGATTGTTCCTCTTGTACCAGTTTTGTTATTGTTCTGGTTCTCATCAGTTTCACCTCTTGTTATGTAATCAGAAAAGCAGAAGAAGAGAAACAGCTTCATGGTTGAGAGAGAGTGTATTGCAGCTTGGTCCAACGTTTATCAAACTGGGACAGTTGTCTTCAACTAGATCGGATTTGTTTCCACGTGAATTTGTGGATGAGCTTTCCAAGTTGCAGGTACATTACTATTTCATTATTCATGGTTTTGAACTTATTCATTAGATTAGGTTCTCTTTTGGGTTTTCTTACTGTTCTCTTTAAACTGGTTTCAGGACAGAGTCCCGGCTTTTTCTCCAGAGAAAGCAAGACGCTTCATTGAGGCTGAACTTGGTGCTCCTATTAATGTAATGTATAAAGAATTTGAAGAGCAACCTATAGCTGCAGCTAGCCTTGGCCAGGTATTTGACACTTAGCCACACCCTTAAGCATGGCTACTTGCTTATCTTCTTATTGGATTTCATCTACATATTGATGTTTGTATCGTAAATTTTGAAAGTTTAATCCATTAGGTACACAGAGCTGTGTTGCACAATGGCGAGAAAGTGGTAGTGAAAGTACAAAGACCTGGACTAAAGAAACTTTTCGATATCGATTTAAGTATGTAACAATTTCTGAGTTATATTATAGATTGCTTGCATGGATGCTTGAGAATTGCTGAAAATGGCTTAACTTTTCTATCAGAAAATCTGAAGCTGATTGCTGAGTATTTCCAGAAAAGTGAATCATTTGGTTCTAACGATTGGGTTGGTATTTACGAAGAATGTGCCGAGTAAGTCTTTTGTTCTTTTTTTCGTAGTAGCTATAACTTACATACCTAGAAACTTATTTTTCTAAACCATATATGACTGATCTCTGTTATGGTTTCAGAATTTTGTATCAAGAGATTGACTACATAAACGAAGCTAAGAATGCTGACAGATTCCGGAGAGATTTCCGGAATATAAGTTGGGTCCGCGTACCTGTAAGTTTTCATTTGCTAAACTCAAAATCTATGAGATCAAATTCTTGTATAATTCTGGGATATAGGAAACTCATTCTGGTATTCTTTTTCTTTTATAGTTGGTCTATTGGGATTACTCTGCCAAGAAGGTCTTGACTTTGGAGTATGTACCAGGTATGTGTTAAAAACTAGCCTATATACTGTTCTTTTAATAAAAAAAATTGTAGCGGTATAAACACTTTCTGGCTGCTACAATTAGGTGTCAAGATCAACAACTTAGATGCCTTAGCTACACGGAGTTTTAACCGTTCTAGAATCGCATCACGGGCCATCGAAGCTTATCTTATCCAGGTTAATAACAACATAGTAAAACAGTCACTGAAGCCCTTGTCTTTCTTTTTGTTTTTCTTCATGGTTCAAACTTGAGTTTATGTTTTGGCTGTTTTAGATACTCAAAACCGGCTTTTTTCATGCGGATCCACACCCAGGAAATCTTGCAATTGATGTAGATGAGTCGATCATCTACTATGACTTTGGCATGATGGGAGAGATCAAAACATTTACTCGTACGAGATTGCTTGATCTCTTCTATTCTGTTTATGAAAAAGATGCAAAGAAGGTATTTTCTTTCTTTCAAGAGTTAAATCTCAGTGAGAAATAAGAAAACTAACGAAATGTTCTTACAGGTCATGAAAAATCTTATAGATCTTGAAGCACTTCAACCCACTGGAGATCTTTCATCGGTAAACTTACACTCTCACTCTTTCTCTATGCCAAGTTTACATATGTAATCTCATTGCAATTTCGTACATGTTTATGTTAGGTAAGGAGATCTGTTCAGTTTTTCTTGGACAACCTATTGAGCCAATCACCAGATCAGCAACAGACTTTGGCTGCTATTGGAGAGGTACTGATCGAAACTGTGCTTGAAAAAGAATCTGAGCCTCTTTCTCAAGCTATCTATGGTAGTTCTATGCGGTTCTTAAATTCAAAAGTTTGTCATTTCTATGGCAGGATCTGTTTGCAATTTCCCAGGATCAGCCATTCCGTTTCCCATCAACTTTCACCTTTGTCATCCGAGCATTTTCTACACTTGAAGGTACCAATTCGATCTGTTTGCTATCTTCTTTTTGTTAAAATATTTTACAAGTCGTACCACTTACACGTTTGCTTTTACAGGTATTGGTTACATCCTTGATTCAGATTTTTCCTTTGTGAAGATTGCAGCCCCTTACGCCCAGGTTCTTACCTCTTTTCTCTGCTCAAAACCCAAAACCTTCAGAATCGTCTCTCTACTCTTGTTTATCATTGTGCCAATGCTCATGAATATTAACAAAAACAGGAACTCCTGGATTTAAAACAAAGGCAGCGTTCAGGAACTCAGCTTGTCCAAGAAATAAGGAAGCAGGCAGACGATGTAATACGTTCTCTCTTATTTTTCTTAGATCTTTTTTCATTCTTTCTGTACTAAATACAACTTTAAAACATGTGCAGGCCAGGTCTTCTACTCTGTCTATGCCATACCGAGTGCAGCGAATAGAAGAATTCGTTAAAGAACTTGATTCAGGAGATATCAAACTCCGTGTTCGGGTTCTTGAGGTAAACATCCCCAAATTTTTCTCCATACTCTTCTACCCCAGTTCTCCATTATATATAAATACCGAACCAAATGTAAGAATTTTTGGATTGTAGAAAGCGAGTTGACAGTACTAGTAACCCTGTATCCTTGATAGGTCTAATTACCCTTATAGAACTGGTAATAGAGTAAAGCAGCTATGTCATGGTTTTGTAATAACACAAGATACCAATTTGGTAATTTGTTTGTATTGATTCAGTCGGAAAGAGCAGCCAGAAAAGCGACAATACTGCAGATGGCAACAATGTATACAGTTATTGGAGGAACTCTGCTTAACATTGGGGTTACATTTAGCATGCAAGGAAGTGAACTTATTGCTAATGGATCCTTCATTGGAGCAGGTATGAAGCGGTTATACAGCGTGCATATAGATGTATATGCATGTATCTTTCTAGTCTATACCAAGGGTAAATAAGTGTATTTTTTGTGCAGGGATATTCTTGGCGTTGTTACTGAGATCTATGCAAAGGGTAAATAAGCTTGATAAGTTTGAGAAGATGATATGATGGATTAGTATTCTTTTGAAGCTCCAAATATCAGATAAGGAGCTGTGATATATAGGTAATAAATAGCATGTATATTTAGCTCCCATATTCATAAGATTTATAAATTGTATAAAAACTGTTACAAGTCTCTATCAAAGGGAAAGGTATAGATATCTGAGACTGAGTTTCACTAGAAAGAACACAACTTTTATCCTCCAACTATGGGTTGTATACAACTCTATCTACTCTGCATAACTCTTAATAAAGGGAATTCAGTGGAAGTATATATTAATACAAACAAGTCTGCACCAAAGCTTAACAGAGAAACTATTACCAAAAACAGTGCTCAAGGTGTTTGACCAAGAAGCCATGGCTGAAAGAAGAGATGGCTCTGTGCTATCTCGATGAGTTCACGTGGATCATTCATCGTCTCATCTCTCAGCGCCTCAAGAACCGCCTCACACGAGACCTCCCTAACAACATCATCATAGTGTAAATCGTGATTATGATTGAGGTCCAAGTTTATAAGTGATCACAAGTTAAGGAAATGAGAATACCTTTTTATAAGAATTCTGTAGAGCATCTTTAAGATAGGACAGAGCTCAGCAGGAGTTACATGTTTGCCCTCTTCAGGATGTTGAAGGCTCAATGAGGATTGGCTCAACAACTCGAAAAATGCTTTCACTGCAGAGACCCCCTATGACATCAAAACCACTTCTTATTAGCCCTTTACAGTACCAAATGAGAGGTACAATCTAACATGTTCTCAATACGTTCACAACTTGCCAGGAAAATATATGAACACTGAAAGATTTATCATTGAGATTCATGGAGTACCTGAATCATTCCCTTGCCTTTGATGGTTTCACCCATTTCCAGGCTAAGTTCTCCTTTTGCAAGCTTCTGGCCATACCAAGCATTTCGACCTTTTAGTAATGTTACATAGGTATCTGCGAGCAAAGGCCCGGCAAGTTTTTCTGGCTCCTTGGCCAATAAATGAGTAATAAAAATCATCTCTGAAGTACAATGTGCAAAGTAAACTGATTTGCTGGTAGCACTTTCCTTTGTCAGTGTATCCACCATTCCTATGGAACACAAAAATGGCAAAACAAAGACTGGTTCATGTACTTTGACCTATTCTCACCAATTCCAATATAATATATGGAATCACTATTGTTCAGATTTATAGACATCTGATCTCACCTGCACCAATGGCATACACATTCTTCAAGCCACCCATTACTTCATGAGTAATGAGGTCACTATTATCCCACACTATAAAGTGAGACTGCTTTATAAACTTTCCCAAAGGCTTCCTCCATTTTTCAGACCCGCATATCCGTGCGTTGGCGTACTCCTTGTTATATACCTCAGAAGCAATATTAGGTCCCCCAAGGTAGAGAATGTTCTCAAGAGGAATACCAGCTGCAGAGAAAATATGATAAGCAAGCTGTAATATTTTACAATGACAAAAACTCCTGATTCGTGTACTTCAACACCAACACAGTCAAGATGCAAAAGAGTTGAGTAACGCTAACCACCTATGCTACTTAATGACATGAAATTCAAGCTGTTGAATATCACCATGATAACTAATAGAAAGTTTCTCTACATCAACAGATATACAATGGAAGATGATATCAAATAATCGTCTAGCAAGCAAAGAAAAGACAATGGGAAGTGAATTTACTCGCTCGGTAGATCATTTGAGTAGGAGTTACAATCCGAGGATGAGGTTCAAACTCTGCTTCCACACCTTTAGCCAAAGAGATGATAACAGGAGCTGTAACCCTCTCCTTCCAGTACTTATTAATTTCATTGAACACCTGAAACGTCTCAGTTGATGGTAAACCATTGATGACAATATCAGCATCCCAAACAGCTTCCTGCAAATTAGTCACTACTTTCAAAGGACACAAAGGAGTCTCAATCATATTCAAGCAAAACCCATCTTTCAATATCTCATCTGCGTATAAAACTCTATCCCCTAATCTAGCTTCCACATACTTTAGATACGCACACCGTCTAATCAACCTCCTCAACAATTCTTCCCTTGAGTTTATGACTTCGAACAAATGTTCAGCTGTACTTTTGTCAATTGCTCTCCCTCCTCTTCGCCAGATTCTCACACTAACTTTCCCCCTAAAATTTCCGTATTTCTCCTGCAACATTGCAACAAAAACACTACCCCAAGCACCAGCTCCAACGCCCACGATCCTTAGTGGATCTCCATCGGCTTTTCCCATCAATCTACGAATCTCGTCAAGACTTTCTTCCACCAATCTGCTTGGAACCGAGTTGTTATCGCTCATTGTTTCCACCAAATGATCCATCATCAAACACAAATATTTCGATATCTCTTCAGTGGCTCATCCACTTACACCACAGTAAGCTATGAAGAACAGAATCGTTAATCTTGTCTGAATTACCGATGCTTAAACTTGATCAAGCAATTGACGTTTTCTAGAAAGTTTGTCTTTTTCATTCTTTATTTTTAATTATTCAGGTAAGTTGTAAGACCAACGAAATGATTTTCTCTTTGCTGGCTCTGGCCCACTTTTATAGTCTTCTACACAAGCTCGAGCCCAAATAGAATATTCAAAGAATCAAAGTGCTTTTTTGTTTCAAGAATTGGAGTAGATAAATATATAAAAAGTTAATAACCCAATTCATAACTAAACCACTCCAAACCCGACATTATCTCGTCAAACGAACACGATTTGTGTAGTCGCATTAGGATAGGAATAATAGCAGAAGTAACTTAACTAAAAATATTTTCTTAGAATATTCAATGTTGTTGAGAACATATGGACTAGTAGTGTGCTCTACAAATTTTGCATCATGATTTGATTCTCCTAGCTACATGTGAAAAAAATTTGTGGATTTGAGTTATGGATCGAGTCTTTTCGATCCAATTGTTAACTATATATATATATATATATATTCAAAATTTACAATCCTCCGATAAACTTCATCATATTATCAAATAATGAAAAGAACTTTTTGAAATTAAATTCCAACAAAAAGAACTTTAAAACAAATATTTTTTAGAATATTCAGTTGGAGTTCTACAGGATTCTTATATGATTGGATTAATTTCAGTCTCTTACAATTTTTTTTGTTTTTCAAAACAACAAAAGCAATTATCAATCAAAGGTTAAAATAATATTTATATATTTAAAGAAAAACTCAACTATATTGAAAAAAATCTGGAAAGATAGATATTTTTGTTTTAGAAAGAAAAACACAGTTTATTCAGATAATTACATCATCAAACACTAATGCAAACAGTTACTCATCATCATGAATTCATGACTTTTTTTTTTTCTTTTTTGTCAATATTACTCTTATAATTAATCGACAAGATCCGATTCATACTCAAAACCTATATCGTAAAATTGTTTAATCGTATTTTTCTTCTCTTTACATCGGAGAGAAATCAAACTCTAATATCTTGAAAATTTGTAAAATAACCACAAGTTTATTACTCATAACTGAGTGTTTGTATCTCTGCATTAAACAATATCAATATTCTTACTCCAAATTTAAATGAAAAGCTTTATATGTGGATAACTTCATTATAAAAATAAAAGACTGATTAAATCATAACGACGAGTGGACAATTTCCTGAACATGGGAAGTATCTGTCTGTAAAGAGTTAAGTAAAAAAATTCTCTGATACATTTTAAATTATGAGGCAAAATAAGTCTGCAGTGGCTAAAAACAAAAGCCTTCAGAATCATAATGATTCATACTTTTAGACACGAGACATGCGAAGTTTGCGTTCAAACAAGCGACGCAGAAGATAAACTTGGAGAAGACTTGCCCCGATCAATGCAAACGACTCGAACAAAGCCTTGTGTACTGCTCTTCTGCTCATGTTCTCGTTTACTGCACAAAGAAAAACCAGTTCAAACTATCTCTTAGTTTTACTTGCAGAGGTGATAAAAAGGGAGCTTTTGCAGGAAAGATTGTTACCGATAGCTTGACGATCGGTCTGAGCCTCTAACCAATGTTGCTCAAATTGGATGTTGTACAATGCCTCCTCTAGCTTTGATATTTGCTCCATCAAAGGAGTGAAATGCTCTGCACAAAACAATCTTCAGCTAAATAACTCTTTAACACCGAATGAAACAGATACAAAGCCAACAGATAATCCTTACCGTCCTTTGCGTGTTGATCGTAATATGCAAAGTGACCAAGCTGTACATCAAAGTCAATGGTCTCGTGATAAGGAGACTTATTTGTGAAACAAAAACGGTAAACTCCTTTCTTTTGGACAACCAAGTCATGCTTTGCGCTAATCTGCTCCCTGAAGTCATGAATTTGTTCGCCTGTTGGCCCGTGAATCTGTTCATGATCCAAAATATATACTCACCAACTGTAATCTCACTCAATTGTACACAACAGATTCAAAAGATTTTGACATGTTTGCCTTCAAATTAAGCGGCTCCGAGGCTCAATACATCGTGTAACTCCAAAACCATCAATACAACATCACTTTTAGTGACTCAAAAGTACGTAAGACAATTGGAAGAGATAACACTTGAAGAGAATTCAAGTTCTATATCAATTACATACTAAAAACAGAGCTAATTGATTATCATCAATGGAAATCCTAAGCATTGTATAAGATTAGCAAGTGTATCGATTTTGCAAGATAGAATGTAGAAAGGCTTCAATTTAGAAAAAAAATAAAAATCATACCACAAGATCTACACCATCCTCATTAAAGTGCCATTGAGAATCAGACTTAATGACGACGAAAGAGACATGAAGAGTATCGCCTTCATAATCAGCTTTATGGGAGAAACATTCTTCTCGGTCTATCACGAATCTAATCCCTAACGTTGCTTGGAAACTCCATAAGAGCCCTAACATTAAGATCGTAGCCTTCAAGCTCATCTGCCATAATAATATTGAATTATTACAAAACTAAAACGCAATTCGATAGTTCAGGAAGAAGCTAAACCAAATCATCGATTCCTACGAGGTGATAGATTCGAGAGATAGCGTGAGAGGGGAATTACCTTTGGAATCAAGGAATTGAGGGATGAAATCAAACGATTGATTAATTAGTTTGATGGAAATTCGATCTGTTGATGAGTAATTAAGCAAAAATTGGAGATTGATCGGAGAAGAAGACGGTGGAGAGAAATGGGAGAGAAAGGGAGAGGGTTCGTTCATAAATGGACACGATGGAGCTTGTTTTGACTAAAGGGCAGTTTCGTGACCCGACAAAGATCATTAACTATAAACGACGTCGGCTGCTTCTTCTTTGAACTGTTTGGTCAGCGGACTTACGTGGCATGATTTCATTTGATGGAATATACCTTTTAACCATTTAGATATTGCCACGTCATAAGTTACAATAATTCAATCCACCATATATAATTATATATCATTACGTACGACCAAAAAGAAATATCATTACGTAAATATACTGGGAAAAAGTCAAAATAAAATACAAATTACGCAGGTAGTGAATTCGAATCTTACCTGCTTCAGTCGGAACAATTAAGCTACGGTTTGTTGGTCTGATAAGTAATGTTGATAACTTTATGTATTGTTTTGGTCAACAATTTTTTTTTCTTTTCCACATTGAGTTATTTACTTGTTTTGGTAAAGAGACAATGTGTTTAGCATAATGGTAATGGTCTAACTCGGCGAGGTTTCGGTTTCGATTCAACTCCCGAACAAAAATCACAGCCCATTCGACAATGATGAGTGCGATAGATTTGGTATTGTGCTATGGACAATATGAAATGTACACTTCGACAGAGGGATTGTACAAGAAGTATACCAGTACTGTAATCAAACTGATATTCTTTTGCGTACTCAGATCCTACCAAGCCTAAACCAACGTTCACTTCTTTTGTTTCTGTTTTGGTAGAAAATAGTTACATTTTGGTTGAAGCACAAGGAAGCCTACCTTTGATGCATCTGAAAACTGTCGACGTTTCCTCATTCAGTACTTACTTGAAGAAGTTCCTAAGTCCACTGAAAAGTCGTAGAGCCTTCAGCTCTCCGCTTCTTATATCTCTCAGTTGCCTCCGCAGAATCTATACCAAAACAAACAGAAAATAAGAAGCTAAGATTCCACAATGTCATGAATTGTAACAAAGAATTTTCTTATCTTTTTTATTAGCTGAAAAGTGATTCTTACGTATTGAGCACGGTACAGTATCCTACGCTCGCTGGTGGACAAGTCTACGGCTAGCTGTTTCAGAAACGCTTTGCGGTTCAATTGTTTTGGAGATGTTATGTCCAAATCCATTGATCCACTTTCCTATAAATAATAAACAAAACAAAAGATAAGCAGATGCAGTGCAAAGACAGAGAGGGAGAGAGAAATGAGCTGTTTTGATTATTTTTACCTTTAAAAATCGGCTGTACTTTGATATGCTTGTTTCACATGAGTCCAGTATGAACTGCAATGCTTCTTCCTCGATCTCGGGATATTTTAGATCCTTCTTTGTTGATGTCTTATTAGAAGCAGCTTTTGCCATCTAAAATGGGTACACATTTAGAAGAGATGTATCATGAATTTGGGAAGAATTGAACGAAGTCAACTAAAAAGGGTCATGATGGAGTTGCCAAACCTCTTCAAAGCTGTTTATCATATCTGGAGGGCTCACTACTAGATAAGCATATGCCATTAGCTCCATTGGCCAACCCGTTATCCTAACCGGGAAGCATTGAGGCCTGCCAGTAGTTAACAGATACCATCAAAACAAAACTCAAAGTCAAGAGAAGTCTACAAACTTGAGAGGAAGACATGGATGGTGGGAAAATTGATTACGTGGATAATCCGTGTTTCTTTAAAGCCTCCAGCTTTTCCTCGTAACACTTATCATTTTTCCTAAGTGATAGTGATAGTTCTACTGAATCACTAGGATTGGTTCCTTCTCTGGGAACAAACCCATAAGATAGCAATAGCTCTCCGTTAGATTTATTTCCATACGATATGAAAACCTGCACAAAGGGCATGAAACATATCAGAGACTTTAGAGTGTAGACAAGTCTGGTTCCACTTTTAAGTTTTAACTGCCTTGCTGGGGCGCAAAAAGTCCACTTTTACCGATGGGACTTGTTCGTACTGTACCCCGAGTAATACCTAACTTCAATGGTCGGGTTGAGCATTTGAAGTGATACAGAAATGCACTTCGTATTTTTCTAGGGAATGGTACGATAGGTCTTATTTACCTGCTCACCTGGTTGATATGGTCGGTCTGTAGTATAGACAACTCCTTTTGAAGACTTATCATAATCCAGGAACGTCTCAACCTTTTCAAGCAGAATTTGGAATATATACTAACATAAGTTAACCGTGCTTTCTGACTAGGAGAATCTAGGAGATAATTGGTCATAAAGATTTGCACAAGTACCTCACAATTATGGTTAAGCATATCTGCCCAAGGAACTAAGGCAAATCTTCCATCCATAGATGGCAACCGTACCTGTGTTAGAGAAGCTTAAGTCTAAATTAACAGAGACAAACATGCAGCACACTGGATAGGGGAAAGGAAAGAGAAACGAAATAATGCAGTATTTTTGGTTTGGTTGTGAGTGGTTATTGTTCACACTATAAATTGTTGGAGACTGCTGTGCAGAAAGTCATGCAAAGATTAAAGAACAAGTCTGTTGTTTCACTAACTCAAGACATCTAGATAAATTATATCAACTATCAAGATCTGCAAATGATTTTTCTAATAAAGTAGTTCTTACCAACCGTGAGAATAGGATCCCGAAAGACCACTTAAATGTCTTCTCATTGAAAACCTGCAACCAATAGATAACACACTCATAAACAGAGTAAACAAAACAAATTTAAGATGTGAATTCACGGTATCCCAGATGAAAGACAAAAGTGCACATTGCAAGTGACAAAAACAAAAATCTTCCACTAAACAGAAAAAGGGTCTGACCAGCCTATAAATATTAACTAAGATTTTGAAGTTGTTCCCTCTTTCATAACTAAAAGAAGAAACCAGGCGTTATAGCAGAATATAGCAAGATGAATACTTCTGTCTCTAAGTCAAGTATAGCATAATTAATAATAGGCATAACAGTTACCTCTTTAGGGAAAAGATGAGGGTGTTTGGAAAATATCCTGCTTCGCAAATCTTCGTAACTGGAAGAAAGAAGAATGAAAGAAAAGATATGAGCAGTTTTTAATGTCAGACATAATCATCAACCCCCTAGCCTACACACAATAAGAGCCAGAGAATGCATCAAAGATTCTAGGACTCGGGAAAGCAAAGTTCTACACATCTCCAGCAGTAAGAGAAAGAAAGAAAACAAAAAAAATCTCACGTTCCAACAACATTCGTGATTCTTTCAATTGCCCGTTCTCGAATTTGCGAAGCTTCCAAGTACATATCAAGTTCTGTCCGAGTCCTGAAATAGTACAAAATAGCTGTAGGGAGTAAGACACAGACACAATTGCCACGTATTTTTGGAAAGAAGAAGATTATGTGCACGTTCAGCAACAGAAACTTACCAGTATAAAAGTGAGTAAGGTTGTCGTGGAAGAGCTGAGATATAGTTATACCATCTTGAATTTTTCTGAAGACTTGCTTCACTTATAAGATAAGTGGCGAGCAAAGGCCAATCTGGAACATCGTAACGTTTCATCACTTCACCGGCTTCTGGATTGGTCCATCCCTGAAACCCAATCTCCAATGTTAGATACTCATATTCATGAAAGGCAGAAGATACGTTGCATTGATCTGATACTCATAAGAAAATCAGAAATAAAAAGGTCAGGAATTTCTTGCAAGTGAAATAAAGAACTTATATGTTCTCGATTGTGTGAATAAATGAACTCAAAACCATGAAATAAGAGAAATTTAAACGTTCTGAAGTGAAAATATCGCAAAATTCGTTAAATGTTTCCCTGATTATATGATTCCCGGTGAAAGTAGAGTGAGAACTTACGGAATCAGCACTGATAACGAGAGGAGGGGGAACGAAGAGCAGTTTCTCTCCTTTTCTAAGATTCTGGGATGCGACAAGACCTCGCTCGCCAACATCGACTTTATCAATGGCCATTTTCTGTGGAGGGAGACCTGAATCGGAGAGCCAATTCTGAAGAGAAGTAGCGTTCTCAAGTGAATCTATCTCGCATCCCCATGATATTTCGGGAGTTTCCTCCACGGATCGTCTCGTGGTCTCACCGGCAGAAACAGAGCAGTGGATTACCGGACGGTATCGAGAAACCGGAAAAGGTGGGAAAAATTGTGTGAAGCTTTGATTACGGTGCTTGGGGAGTGGAGAAAAAGCTGGGAGGAGAGTTGAGTGCAAGACGCTAGAAGCTTTCGACATTGGAGAAGAGAAAGCAAAAGAAGAGAGGAGACGAGTGGCTGTGGATGAGGCTATACGACTAAAAGCTCTTAACAACTACGAATTAGCAGACATGAATGATGATAGAAATCTTTTATAAATGTTTTTAAACTCGAACCAAATTTAATTTGTAAATTCGGTTTGGTTCGCGAACGATCCGGTTCGTTTTGGGTTAGATCTGGTTTGAGTTTAATTTGATACTAAGGAAAAGATCTAAAATTGGACGTGGACTATGCAATGCAACATTTACTTGGATTTGATTTCGACGTGTGACTGGAAAAAGAAAATTATAGGAAGACAAATGCACAAAGTTTTGTTGAGAAATAATGATTTTAGTCAATGATTAATTATCAAAATTTTAAATTTAATCGAATTCAGTCAGTTTTTTTTTTTTAAGTGGTTATATATTTTTGGTTTAGATATTCGGAATTCAATTCTATTTTACAAATATGTGAATAGAATATTTTTAGATATGAACTAAGTTAGGATTATGGATGAGATTTTACATTGATTCAATTAAAGAAAAAATCAATTCGATTCAAAAATATTGGTATAATGAAATTGATTAATTTGGGTGTAGAAAATAATGAAATTGACAATTATGAGAAAATATCCTAAAAAATTGGTGACATCATTTTGTTATCATTAATAAAGTTCAGATAAAAAAATAATTTAAAAAAAAAAAAACAAAAAAATTAAAAATTAGGGAAAGAAAGTCAAAAAAAAAAGAAAAGAAGAAGAGAGAGCCCTACGCTGCCAAAATCCCAGTGCGTATTTTTATTTTATTTCTCATTCTCTTTTTCTCGCCCCCCTCTCCTTTTTACTTCCTCTGCTTTTTTTTTCTTCTTCTTCTCTTCTTCTCCCTTCCTAGACACAGACTAGTTTCAAATCCCATCCTCTCGTGCTGATTTTTCATCGCTCGTCTTTTCTTATACATATATCAATACTCAGGCCTCCTTTGGTCTGGTTCCAGATTTGATTCGGCTTTATAGCTGAAACCGAAGAAGCGAGATTAAGTTTTAAGAAAAGAGGATGGTAGGTAGTGGTGCTAGGGTTTCGATTCCGGTCAGTACTCGGAAGATGATTCATGACATTAAGGAGATCACTGCTGGTAACTACAGCGAGGATGAGATTCTCGCAATGCTTCGTGAATGTAACATGGATCCAGACGAGACCGCTCAACGCTTACTTCTTCAGGGTATAATCTTACCCCTCTCTCCACTACTTTGATACCGTTCTTTCACTGGATCCACGATGAGATTGTATCTTTCGATTTTGGGTTTATTACCCTCTCCCCCCTTCAATTTAGGTTTTAGCATCTGATTTATCTGCTCTTTCTCTCCTTTGATTTTACTCAAGATTTTATCTGAATTTTCCATTATCGGTTTCGTCGCCTGTTCATTTGTTTGGAAGTAAAAGCTCTCTCTAGTTGTTTAGGTGATGTTGCGTTATAAACATTTTCCACAAAAAAACTAAAAAAAAAAAAGAAGGATTCAGGATCTGATTAGAACATCCTTGAATCATTTACTTCCACTAATGATCTATGAAACAAAACGGTAGCTAGCTTCTAAGTGGAAAGTTTTCTGAGTGCTTTCTCTAGGGGAATACTTTTGCTAGGTGTGAGTTCCAAACCAAAAATCGGGTGCGTTATAGATGAATCTATTGCTTAGGAATCAACGTTATCTTCCATAACAAAATTGTTTGAAAATAGGGTTTATCTTTATCTATGATACTTGTAGTAAGAGTTCTAAACCCTTGTGCTGGATCTATCCGTGGTACTCTGGTTATGTTATAACCATGATTTTTCTTTAGGTTTTAGGGCAGATTTCTCTTGCATCTGTCTTCGCAAATTCGTACCTGCTTGTGTCTCATGTAATTCAAAGATGATTTCTTGGATAGGTTTTTAAGTGTTGTTTTGTTGAGCAATGAGTTATAAAAATCTTCTGAGCTGATGAAAAATTCGTTCATGACTCTGCAGATCCATTCCATGAGGTTAAAAAAAAGCGTGATAAGAGAAAAGAGGTATATAGTATTTTACAGTTCTTTTGGTCTATTCATCGGTTTCTGTGTTAAGCATGTCTAACATGCACTAAAAACATATATTGTGTCATGGGGTTAACAATGTTATCTAAATGCTACTACAGAACCTTAGCAACAAGGGTTCTGTTGAATCACCATGGAGATCTGGTGGCCCTGGCCGTGGTAGCAAGGGTGGTCGGATGACTTTCTCTGCTCGTCATGCATCACATGGTAGAACTTGCATTCAATGTTTTACAATCATACGAACTTGCATTTCTTAATATGCAGCAATAGTTTTCTGAGGTTACATGCAGTCACAATCCTGTTTGTTACATTTACTCAACATTGATTATTTCCTGATTGCCTTTTGAGAACATACTACATGTTTTCATGACTGGCATTTCTTATGTCCAGCGAAAGGATGTGATAGAGAAAGTTCAATAGCAGCATAACTTTTCGTTTTTTGAATTTAACAATAGTTGATGAACTCTCTGTTGTGAATGTTTACCTCTAATCAGATGTCGCTGGTGCAAAGAATTCTTTCAGAAAAGAAAATGGTCCAAAGCAAGTGACTGATCCATCAACTTCAACCTCTCAAGAGATTAAAACTAAAGATACTGCTTTGGTATCAAGGTGATTGTCCTCCTACAGTACTATTCCGTATTATGTATCATTCCCCTTTATTCGATATGAATGCAGGTGAATGTATTACACCCTCAGTGAAAGTAGTGGCAGGGCATTATTCTTCCAGCATGGATATACTGTATAGATGAACTATCTCATGATTTTTTTTTTTTTGTATTGTTGACAGCCTTTCATCTGGGATGGAAAAAAGAACTGGTGGTTTGACATCAGGAAGCTCTAATGTTCGTCATCCTTCTAATGTTCCAGCTAGTTCAGGCCAACTTAAAGCTACCGATGGTACTCCATCTTCTGTTGAATTAGGCAAAAATCGTATAGCAGTTGGCTCTAGGGCCGTGCATACTGAGCATAAGTCTGCTGATTCTCTACCACTCCCTCGTCCATCCTCGTCTGAAGTTCAGTTCACATCTTCAGATCCCAAATCAGTGAGCGAACAAACAGCTCATGAAAAACACATTGGTGAAAGCAAGTTCCATGGCAAATCTCGTGGGGTTGGGAAAAATGCCATGAATGATACTTATGTTCCCAGGCCTGCGTCATCTCATAGCAACAGCACTGGTAGTCGACAGACTGTTGGTTCTCAAAGAGGTAACAGTGATACATTTATTATTGCAGTACTGGAATTCTGCTATCTATGAATATGAAACATTTATCACATAATCAAAGTGTCAGAATGTGCATTGAAATTAGAAACATTGGGCATTTCTTGCAAATTGTGTACTATTGTTTTTTATAACTGTATTTCTTATTTTAATTTGCTCAAGACTGTAATCTTCTGATATCTTCATGTGAATGATAATTGAATCTAGGTACTGGTTCCATTAAGGAATGGAAACCGAAGCCAGTGAACCATAACACTACCCAGGGTTCTGGTGCATCATCTACAACTGACGCTCTTCCAGTTCATAGCAACAGCACTGGTAGTCGACCTTCTTCTAACTATAGTAACCGATCACATCAGACTGTTGGTCCTCAAAGAGGTAACAGTGATACATTTATTACTGCAGGACTGGAATTCTGCTATCTGTGAATACGAAACATTTAGGACATATTCAAAGTGTCAGAATGTGCGTTGTAATTAGAAACATTGGGCATTTCTTGAGAATTGTGTGCTTTTTTTCTACATAACTGTATTTCTTATTTTAATTTGTTGAAGACTGTAATCTTTTGATTTCTTCATGTCAATAATGCTTGTTTCTAGGTACTGGTTCCACTAAGGAATGGAAACCAAAGCCAGTGAACCATAACACTACCCAGGGTTCTGGTGCATCATCTACAACTGAAGCTCTTGAAGTTCCTACTGGAGCCAGTGAGAAATCTATTGAAGATGTTATCCCTTCAGCAGAGACCACATCGACATTGCAGAGGCAGCTTGAAGACTTGCAGATTCAACGACAGCATGTTATTATTCCAAATCATATCCTCGTTCCAGAGGCTGAACGAACCAAACTAAGCTTTGGAAGCTTTGATGCTGGCTTTTCTATAACATCAAGCTCAGTTACATGTGTGGAGAATGAAAATAGATCTGCACCTATCTGTCAGAATTTGCAGGAAGTTGAAGAAAGTTTTGAAGAAGTGGAATATAGGTATATACCCTTCTCTGCTTTTTCAGTTATTGCTGATATTGTTGAGCGGCTTAATACTCTCAATCTAGAATTAAATGAGTTGGAAAAAGTTGATAATAATTGATTACCAAAGGAAATAGGCAAAATAAATTCCATAGTGTAGTTTGCTAGTTTTGTTCAGTAGCATTGAAACTTCCACTATATTATGGTGGACATCAGATTCTAGGTGTCACAGAGCGTGTATCTTTATGTCATGCTTTAGGCTGCTAGTTGATCTAATAGTGCCGATGGTATAGTGGGTTCTGTTACTAGAAATATCTCTTAGTCTTGGCTAAAGTTCAGAACAGAAAGTAACAACTTTTGTGCAGTAGGGCAGTTTATCTTTACGGGACTAAATTCTGGAGGTCATAATGACCTTTCCGTAGTGAACAACACTTGGCATATTACAAGAAACCCAATTTATTTTTTATTTCTAGGTACTGAAATTTTTCTTCTAGTCTGTTTTTATTGTCTTGTCTAATCTTTACTCTGAAATTTTATGTATTGAACTATGAGTATATTCATATGACAAGTGCTTAAGTGAATTTTAAGTTTTTATGTATTGAACTATGAGTATATTCATATGACAAGTGCTTAAGTGAATTTTGTTTCTTATGAATGTAGTAACCCAACTGTCCATTCGACTGTAAAAGAAGACACTCATGTTTACTCCGAGTCGCCTTCACAAGTTCCAGATAATATGGCTGTTGAAGGTATTAGTGCCACAAATGCAGCTCCGGAATACGATATCTCCAAGCAAGAAAATATGTTGGAGCCCGAAAGCAATCAAAACTCTTTTGACCACGTTCCAAGTAATATTATAGGGCTTGTTCCACCAGCTCCTGGCAGCCAGCTTCAACAATTTGAGAATGCTGACCCTCAAGCACGTGATGCCCTTCGTATTCCCAATTTTGTGGTATGCCTCCAAAATAATTTTAGTTAGGTTGTCATATGGCTGATCGCCTTGAATCATTAAGTATGCCTAGCTTTTACTCTTCAGTGATCAGTAACATTTTGCTTATTACATAATTTGTAGGCATTCTCTTCTCGGATATGATTTCTTAATGAACTATATATTTTATTGTTTGAAGGTCCAACAACCATTTGATGCAGCGAGTTACTATGCTCAATTCTACCGCTCAGGCCCTGACAGTGATGGTCGTGTTTCTCCTTTTGTTGCCCCAGGGATTGCCTCGAAATTTAATGGGAATGTTACAGTATTGCCTTCGCATTCATCTCAAACCATGCAAGAGGTTAGTGCAGTGTTTTTGGCTTAAACTTTGCAGTTTAACATATGATTCATACCTTTGTGATTTTGAACTAATTTAAGATGAGTCTGAGACTCTGAGGATATTTCGTTAATCATCACACTCAATCCTTCGACAGTTGTGCATCAAATTGTCAAATTTGTCATGTCAGCAACTTTGATATCAGTCTCCTTTTTTTCTTGTTAAAACAGAGTTAAATCTATAGTTTTTAGTTGGTCTATATATTTGTATGTTGAGGATACTATAGCTCGTTTGAAAGATTAAAGATATAGCCGTTGCAAAACATATATATATATATATATATATATATAAATTGATTGCGTCTGAAACGCTTGAACATGTTGATTGCAGGGTGGAAATAACTTAGTTCTGTCTACTGCGAGTCCACCCCCACTGGTAACTCAGGCTGCTGGACTAATGCAGAGATCTATACCTGTAACACAGCAGCCTGTTCCTGTTTTCCGCCCCCCGGGCTTACATATGTCAGCACATTATCCACCAAACTACGTGCCATATGGACACTACTTCAACCCATTCTATCAACCTGCCCCAGCAATGCACCAGTTCTTAAGCAATGGAGCATTTGCTCAGCAACCTCAGGCAAGTGGTGTATATCCTGCTCCTCCTCCCCCTGGAGCTGCAACAGGAGGCAAATACGCACTCCCTCATTACAAGCCTGGGACTAATACAGGAAACATGAGTCATGTCAATATGCCTGGTGGTTACGGACCAACATATGGTGGGTCCTTCCCAGCAGGATATAATCCCACTTCTGCTGCATCAGCCGGGAATTCAACTTCCAATGAGGATCTCAACTCGTTGCAGTTCAAAGATAACAATGGGTTTAACACAACAGGGCAACAGGTCTTTATTCCCTCTCCATCCTTAAGCCAACTTACTTGATAGTTTAGTTAAAGTTCCCTTCTTGATGACTAATATTCTTTGGGTCTCTACAGAGTGAAGGATTGCCTGTATGGATTGCTGCACCAGGACGAGATGTGTCAAGCTCTTTCTACGGTTTACAACACCATGGGCAACATGTGACTTACGCTCCATCACAAGCTGGTCACGTCACGTTCCCAGGTATGTACCATCCAGGACAACCAGTAACAGCAACTGGAGTTCATCATCCGCTCTTACAACAATCTCAAGGTGTGGCTGGAGCTGAAATGGTTGCACCTGGGCCTAACATATTTCAACAGCCTCAGCAATCACAAATGAATTGGCCAAGTAATTACTGAGAATAGGAAAGTACAAAAACTGGACAAAAAAGATTTTGAAGATTCAACAAAAGTTTGCAGTTCCAGAGAAATCAGGAAGATATGGTGACTTGCGTTTGTGTGTGTGCCATTCTAACAAAAATTACCGAAAGAAATGAAAGCAATGAAGTTGAATGCTTAAAAGCATGAAGGGGATTTACAGAGAATGATGATAAAAGGCTAAGGGGAAGGTATCCAGTGGTTTTTGGTGTTTTTATATTTCTTTTTTCTCTTTGTTTTAGCAAAATTTTAGCTTTATTAGTATTAAGAGGTCTTTTTAATCAGCTCTTTTGAACTAAGCCCAAAGGACTTTGCTTTTGCCTGAGTCTGTATCTGAAGACTCTTCTTCTTCTCTCTGCCTTCGTTTCTTAGCCTTTGCTTTATGCTTTCTAATCTGACTGGGGCAGCTATCAAATTCGATAAATTTCTTGATCGCAGCTCTTCTTGGTTCCCTGAATTTTGTTATCTCAATTCCAAATTACTAAACTCAAAACGCTACTGAATGAATCTGTCTATATAAGCTTGTGATGAATTACTACCAAAGTAATATTTGGGCCAAATTATATTGACCAATTATATTATATCAATAGACTTATATAATTTTTATCTTCATCCTGGTGGTACATTCATTGGAATCATTTAGCCGCTCGAGCTTTGTGTTGCTTGGCGAGTTCTTCAGACTTCGGTTTTAGGATATTATTGTCTTGGATTTTTGTGAATTTATGTTTTCAGGTTACTATCTAATCATTTTCGGGCTTGTTTTAAAAGCTGCTCTTGCATGGACATTAGTTTTCTCTTTTGAGCTTGGTGTCCAAAGATTTCTTTGTTTTCCGCCAGTTTTATATATTCCATCTTTGTATATTTAGAACAGTATGTTCTTTTGAAAAAAAAGAAAAAAAAGAAAAAAAAACAAGACAAGTGTCAGTAAAATGAAGGAGAGTTCTCGTATCAAACAACATTCAGAAATTCAGTCAAATGAAATTTTCCAGTCACAAGACGATTGCTCCATTCAACCTCACCCCAAATCTCCTCTCCTTCGCGTCTTTCCAGCGAAATCTCTGCACACCAGATTGTAAGTCTTCTTTCTCCTCCTTTAGGGAAAAACACCACCAGTTTCCCATGGTGATTAACAGACCATGACCTATCTGAACATCTTGTCTCATGCAAAAATGCTTCCAACCCTTTCACTACAGGCCAACACCTCTGCTTTCGATCGTACGCTATCAATGCTTTCTCATCAGATTTGCAATCCAAATAGTACAATACATCATCAATGGCACACGCATACTTCCACTTCTTGGAATCTAGAATCTCGTCCCTTCCCCATCTCCTTTTCTTTGGATCGTAAACAAAGCTGCCATCAAAACCTCTTGTGTACAACTTATTATCAGCCATCACCACAGTACCAAGATACGCGTTACCTGACTCAAAGTCATACGTTGTCATCTCAGGCTCCCACCTCTGTGTTTCTGTGTTGAACACCACCGTCATCTGCTTGAAGTCACTCTAGCGATGTCCAATCGCGTAGATTCTCCCGTCGATGATGTTAGCCATTGTATAAGACATGAGCACAAGCATGCTAGGGAGGGGTTGCACGGTGTAAGATCCACAGTCAATGCTTACTATCATATTGTCCTCTTCAGACAAACCAAACACATAGATCCTCGAGCCCACCACAACAAAGCTTGAACCGTACGGCAAAACAGGAAGCGAAGAGACAAGGACCAATGGGTGATTGCGGAGAATATAACAACAGTTTCTCATGGTTTCTAGGTTATATAGGACAACATAGAGACAGTGCTCCTTACATTCCAACAAGGATCGTATCGCGTAAACCTCAGGCGACGCAACAAGTGACCATAAGTGTTTGGAAACGAGGGAGAGTATTGGATAGTCGGATCTCGATACACACGCTAAGATATTAACCCTGACGTCGTGGGGGAGTGATGGAATCAGAGAACGTGGTTCCGAAGATTGCTCCTCCTTTCCCATAGTTTTGGAAGCAGTAAAACACTAAAAACCTGTTTACCAGTCCAAAGCTCTATAGGCTGCATTAAAGACCAAATAAATACTTAAAATGGCTGAAGAGTTCCCCAGTTCTCACAACTTATTTGACCATCAGATTAACATATTAATAACTCAGAGTTTAAACTCACTGATTAAACAAGAGGCACTGATATATAGAACATCATGCAAAATCCAGATGATACAGTAACTACAACTATCAGTTTCCAAAACGGGATATTGAAATGTTCATAAAGTCTGCCTATAACTCTTAGCCTCTAGAAAAAGAAAGCTACGCTGAGATAAGGAGTGCAAAGATATGAACTCAGTTAAGGAATCAGTAAGGACAATCGATCATGTGTTCAGTCGTCCGAGAGTCGGGAGCCATCACTTCATCAACATCGGACGATTCACCCTCAATGGTTTATTCGACATAGCTACTAGTATTCGAAAAACCAGGCGAGTAATTTGAAATAAGGTGATCAGTGGATTTGGGGCTTTATTTATAGACCTAGTTTTAGACCATTGTCTTAATTACTCGAATTTTAGACAAGTTCAAAATTGCCATGTACCAAAATGTGGTTAAGCTCAAACCAGTTGGTTATCACAACACGAGACTTGGGTTAAGTGATGTACACATAACTTAGCTGATAGATTCCGTCTTTAATTTACAAGAATGCCGATTACAAATCAGAAAATATTTATGAGTGTACAAACAAATAAAAGAGACATATACAATCATATTGTTTAATTACTCTAAAATCTCCCTGCCTTAAACTACCAAGAGAAGTACAAAATTCATGGAACCCTGATCAGTGAACGCCTGAAGAAGATGGGAGTTGGACAATGAAACTCAGAGATTAATCCCTCTGAACAAATATGAAGCTTTCTGGCCACAAAAACCGATTGAATCCCAAGAATGAATGATTGCTTACAAGAGTGAATCAGTCTCGGATCTGTTCAAACTAGACTAGTCTTGTTTTGTTTACTAACCCACAATTTCCCAAATTGCTCACTTGAAGCTGCCCATAAGTCAAAAGACCAATCTTGTTTCGATTATTCGCCAGGTGTATATATTTTGTTTATAGCTTACTCTTCAATAGCTTCTGGTTGGGGTAAGAGGGTCATAATCATAAGCTTCACCAGCTTTGACAAATCTCCCCTTTACACGCCGTCTCACATCAGCTCTTGCTTTGCGAGAAGCATACCTCACTCTCTTATCAAACCTGTTTCAAGAAGAAAAGCCAAATCTCATTAGAGAATCCCTGAAAGTTGCAGTCACTTTGTATTTGTAAAAGAGAATGCAGGCACTACTTACTTGCGAGCCTTCTTCTTTTCCTTGTAACGCATAACTGCATTATTACGAGTTACTGAATGTGAGCAAGCATTATTATCCTGTGATTGTGGAGGATACCATGGTGGTTCCCCCAAGAGCTGCATCGAAGATGATGCACCACATTCTTGGAAATCTCCTGCACTACTTTCTCCGGTGACTCCAGAGAATGAGATGTTTGAATGTGCTGGCTTCGATGTGAAGCAAATGATGGGCTCGGTTTTTGAACTCATGAACGAATCATTGCTGCCTGCTGGCTGCACTGAATTTCCTCCCTGGATTGAGAGAAAAACAAAAAGCACTGTTAGAATCACAAGGAGATGCATCCTGTTTGATCATTGCTTGTAAATCTAATAAGAAGGTTAATAGATAAGAACCTCTGGAGCTGTTTGGTGCTTCTGGAACAGACTATCAAGTCCACCATGGCCAAAGAGCTCTTCTGAGGGGTTAAAAGCAACACCAAAGAGCTCTTCATAGTTCTCAAGTGCCAAGTCAACTTCATCCATACCGAGGTTCCCATAGAAGTCATCTTCACACACTCCAACATCCTTCAAACCAGAAACAAACAAGGACTCGAATTTAGTACGAAGGATAGATAATTCCATAAATGCAAAAGAAATAACATATTGAAAGAAAAAGTTACCTTAGCAAATGACGAATTTCCTTGTGCTGCAGAACTGGTTTCAGGAACTGAAGATGATCCAACCAAGACATCTTTCTTATCCTCATTACAGTTTTTATTTGTTGGACCATCATCATCTATATTCATCATACCCATTTCTTGTTCACAAGTAGATTGTCCGGCTAGATCCAAACAGAAAGACCAAATAGAGGCGAGTTCTGAGCTTGAAGGACAACCTGAATAGCAACTTATTGTTTGCCTCTTATGATTATGCGGTGAAGATGAAGAATTGTTATTGTTATTGTTGTTGTTGTGGCCAGACCAATCACAGTTCTGACAAAGTGAAACTCTTTCTTCAACACACCTGACTGTAGCAGGCTGAGCGTTACATCTCTCACAGATAAGTGTCCTTGAATGTCGTTTAGACAATGCATTAGCAGAATGAACACTCCGGTCACAGGAAAGACACAAACAAGCTGCATCAGATCGACAGTAAACCATTGATCTTTGTTCACCACAGAAGTCACACATGTAACCCATTTTCCTTCACTCTGACCAAATCAACTTCCTGTTTGTTTGAAAGTCACAAATTTCTCAAATTAGATATAAAAAGACAGAGACTTGGTTAGAAGCAAGCCTTGAAAGAAGAAATAAATCGAATCGTTTACGAAATTTCTGAATTTAGTTAGTAAATCTATAAACAGAAGGAGGATTAAATAGCAAAGGAGAAGAATAAAAAAGGAAACGAAACCTACTTCATGAGATTTACTATAAACAGATCAATAAAGAGCTTTAGTTATGAAGAGTCAGAGAACAAAACCCACAAAAGGAAAATAACCAAAATCATAAATACTAAACCACAGCAACTCAAGCTTTCAAACTTCAAACCCCAGATCAATAAATCTGTACTTTTTGTTTGACTTATAGTTCATCAAATGAAGACCAAAATCTCAATTTTCGATAAATAATCACGCTTTTTCAATCATCTCAATCATCATACTCATCAGAACAAGTTAAAACTTTAAGAATCAAAAGAAAACACGAAAAGCCCTTAATCGAAGATCCAATCCATAAAAACAAAAGAGAGAAAATCGAAATCAACCTGAATAATCATTAACAAACATCAATTATCAAAGATAGCAAGAAAATAAGAACACTCAGAAAAAGGGTTTTGAAATCAGATAACAAAAAACTCACTTAAGAACGTTCTTCAGGAGTAAAACCTTGAGAAGCTGTTGAAATCGAGAAACTTTACAGAAGAATACACAAACCCTAGAAAGCAGAGCCGATTATTCCAGAACTTCTTCTTCTTCTCTCTCCCTCTCGGTCTCTCTGTGAAAGAAGAAAAAAAAATGAATGGATAGACAATGGGTGGGTGTGTCCGCAAAGGGACATGTAGGCTTCTGTCATAATCTGATTACCAAAAAGTGTCTTATTTTTTATTATTTTTTTAAAAGCCGAAAAAGTGCAAAAAAGTTTGTGTAGGGTAAAGTGGGTCCCATTCGTAACTACTAGTGATGGACCCCACAGATATTTAATTAAAATTAATATAAAAAAGCAGATATTAGGAAAATGTTTAAGTCACACGCGCTTGCGAGTATGAAAATAAACATACTCGCGACGTGGAAGTAACCAAGTGGCTGTTTAATGGATCCTTAAGCGTTTCGCTTTTCGATGAACGAATCAGAAACACACTCTCAGATTTATATATTTTTATTGTCTTTTTGCAAATGAATAATAATTTGATCAAAGAAAATAAAAATCTCTTCTTTTTTTTGCTTTGACCTTTCAAAAAACCAAAATATCTTCAAGTTTCTTTTTTCGGTGGCCGTCTTCGTAAAAATATCTGGCAAAGTTAGATATGTCTGTATAATCACTCTGATACAGACCAAAAATATATTATAATAAGAGATTTTTCTTTCGAATATTATTACCAATCATACTGATGATGAAATATATGAATCCTTTCATAGATCTCTTTTGTCCTTTTTCTTTCTTATACTGTTTTACTTTCTGTTCACCCATTTTACAATAGACCTATTTCTTGATTTTCAAATAATTGATTATTAAAGGACAAAGGGAAATGTATAACAATATATCTATATATAAAAGAATAAAGTCGGACAAATTTTTTAATATATTTTTGAGTTGACAAAAAAAAATCCGGCAATTTTTTTTTGATAAAATGGTTAAATGTTTTTTTCATTTTCTTTCATCAAAATTCTGATTTAATTAATAAGTTTGGGTTATAAATCAGATTATATGAAAACTAAAAAAAATAATCAGATTTGGTCTGAAAAATGGTTTGACTCATGTGATTTAGTTACATTTGTGTTGTTTTCCCTATCCCAAATTCGACTTTAGAGTCATAATATCTTCAGTTTCGCAAAAAATATCATTTTAGTAAATTAAAGATGTTTCACAGAAACTGTCATTTTAGAATTTCAATGCAACTTTAGAAAAAAATTTACACTTTTAATCTCTAATTAAAATTATCATGAAATCTAGCAAATCATTAACCTTAGGGATCGTAAATTTAATCATCGAAATTTAATTTGAACAAATAACGTAATTGAAAAGTTTGGATTATAGATCAGGTTTTGTCTGAAAAATGCATTTGGTGAAATGATAATATCAAATATATTATCATTTTCCACCGAATTCAACCTCAAAAAATCGTATTTGCTTCATTGTATATTGACATCGTTAAAAGTTTTGAAGATTGAATATAAATCAAATTTTGTTGACAAATCCAACTCATCATTTGTTAATAAGGGATTAAAAGCTTATTAAATAAAAGCATGAGGCCTTAATTGGATAATAATTAACAATCTGTCAAGGAAAATAAGTGAACAGCAGCCATCACTGATAATGAAATAAATAAATAAAAAGGAGATAAGGGACGATAAGACGCACTTAAATAACCAAAAAAAAAAACAAATAATGATGCTGAAATGTGAGTCGGATAAGATTCTGGGACGATCCGAACTTTGGCACAAACATCGTATTCTTCACGAATATAATACCACCGTCTTTACATTTGACGACACATCACTCACTTATTTCTTTCTTACAAGATAACATTAACAAACATTACATGAGTGCCTTTTATGGACTTAACACCAATTTTAATCTCTTTATTTATGCCTCTACCACCAATCATAACTCTAATCATTTTTATTGTATTTTATTATCCACTCCTCGGACATTATTAACATGATGTTCCCTATCAGTTGACCCTTAATTATATATATCAGAATCCTAATTACTTTTCTCAACTTTTTTGGGTTTCAGAAGATTTGGTTCAACACTGTTTGTTTCATAAATACCCTAGGGAAAAGCACAGTGGTGACTGGAAATGTGATTCAGCTGAGTATAAGAGTTTTAACAAAAGAGGTACAAATAGGGAAATTTAGTGAAGAAGACCTGACCTGAGAGGATCAACCATAAAGAGCACGCCATGGACTTTCTTCTTCTTTTGATGTCTTTGATGCGCTCCACTTGATTCTGTCTCTTGAGAAAGACAGTCCGGTCCAACTAGCCACTAGCTCTCCTATTTCATGGATCACCTGTGATGATAATAGTGCAAGCTAGTTATTCACCTGAAATCAATCTTGTTAATATTCTCGTGACCTCGCAGAGTACCAAGTGGATTTATAACTACACCATAATTTTGAGCAGAGACTGAGATAGGAAAATTACCTGAACCTCTTCATCTAGAGCTTTATGATATAGGCTACTACTTCTTTGCCCTATGAGAATAGAGATAGGAAGGCCTTTGACACGAGCTAAATGAAGCAAGCATGACAAGGATTCATCATGGATCTGCATCAATGGTGGTGGTTGTTCGATTTGAGACGCAAAAAGCCTACTGGATTCTGTTTCTGGACCAACTTGAACGTAATGAAGAGTAGCTTTTCTGTTATTTGCTTCAAGGGATCAGTTGTTAAACTTGAGCTTAGATGCCGCCACAAGAAAAGGAGCCACAATTGTAGGTAAAGTCGACACTTCCCTTGTAATTAGATCCAACAGTTCATTCATGGCACACACTAGTACGGGAGATTCGTAGCTTCAAAGAAGAAATATCAAGACCTTAAAAAAATGAAAGAAATAATCAGAAAGTAAAGCATTTCCCATGAATCGTGATACCGATGGAAAAACGATACAAGAAGCAAAATCACTATCACAAATGGGAATGGCGTAAATCTGATCAAACTTAGGATCTAGATCCAAAAATTAAGTTACGTTACAGACTAAGAAAGGGATTGTTTGTGGATTCACTTCGCCAATTCAAGACCTTATATAACGTCTAAGTAATCTAACCTAAGCAGAAGAGACTTAGTTCTTTCTAATAAAGGCTTTAGCTTTAGTTAAGGGTAATAAAATCAAAGAAGCTATCAGCCAGGGAAGCAAGAAATGAACTCAGTAAGGGGACCACAATTCTTCCAATTAAATATGGCACTAGATTGCATCATTACAATGGTTAACCATTAAGCTTGCACAGCCCACAAAATATTGAACTGATTTAAGTTAACCAAATATTGACTATAAGCGAGCAATCAAACTAGAAGACAGTTGCTAAATCCAAATCGCGAGCGAAACCCCAAAAGAGGAAGGAGAACGAACCTGATATACTCCATTTTCATCGACGAAATGAACAACACTCCCGCCAGTTCCGACATCTTTAACGCCATATTTATCCAACGGAAGCTCAATCTGTTCTTCGCTGCAGGAATACAATGTTAGGCAGACTGAAAGACAAAAGCGAAATCGAGGAAGGAAGAATCAATTACAGTTTGCGAAGAGTGGAATTAGGGTTTGGGTTTAAAGCATCAGTAATTGTTGCTGCAAATCCATCGGGATCAGTCCAGAGGAAAACAATCTTCTCCGCTACTTTCATTGCCCAAGTCGATGTCTTTTTCTGGGCTTGAGAACTGAGCAAAGCAATTTAATTGTTTTGGCTTTTGCGGCAAGAAGCAACTTAATCGAGAAATGTCTCTTTACTTTTTATTTGTCGTAGTCCTTCATTTTTCTCAAATGTTTTCAATTCTGAAACATGAGAAATTGGATTGCAGATTGATGAGATTTTAAACTACTATGATATATCTCAAAAATCATAAAAACAGTTTATCCTATTTATAAATTTCTACCATTACAGCAATAAGAAAACAAAACATATACTTACTGTAGTTGTATTTAGTAACTCTCACGAATTTCTAAAAACAAAAAACATAGTATATGTAAGGAGTAAATGCTACAAAAGCAAAATGGTCTTGTAAGGTGCATCGATGACTTCTCCTTAGCCCTCACCTCACGGCTAAAGCTCCTTACACCAAAATTATGATATCATCAAGCGGATCTGTGTCACAAGCTAAACTCAACATCATGATACTAATAGCTATACAATCCTACGTAGACATTAATGTGTTTCTACACTTTGACCAATGAACTACTTACCAAGACGATATTGGAAATGTTTAGAGCATTGTAGTGTCCACTGGGTAGCTTCCCAGTACCCGCAAAAATGTAGCAAATTCCTGCCAAAAATAAGGAAATGGACCTTAGTCCCGGAACATTCTTGTATACCGTCAAATCTATATGTACATGATTTCAGATCAAGTAACTAAAGGCTTTACCTCGAGATGTCTAAGTGCGTTCTGAGCAACTTCATCAGCCATAGATGCTTCAAAGTCCACATAAAACAGATAATCAAAGTATCTGTCAAGTACAAGAGACACACTTTCATCACTGCTAAGAAACTGTGGTACAGAGAAGACTTTTAAGAATGGTTTGTGAGACAAATTACTTTAGGCCTCCAGATGCTCGGAGAGGCCGTTTCCTTAAAGGGCGGCTTTCAATCTATCAAAACCAAAAGAAAGTTTATTGTTAGGAATAAGAAACAAGACAGCTTCTAAACAAGGCTGCACAAATTTAGAGGACGATCTCGAGTGTAATAACTAACCTTTGTAAGGTTGATTTGCCTGAGGGCAAACACAGCAAGTGCTTTGAAAAGTACTCCAGGCCCTTCTTCTAACGAGAAAACTATACTTGTCTACAAGAAAATTTAAGTATCACAACAATCAGAGAAAAATACATTGCCAAACACCAGAGTTGCGTTTGCATTTTGGAATACATTAGGATTTTTTCTCACCTTAAACAGTCCGTTAGTTCCAGGGATCAGTGGTTCCCTTGCGAGCATTAGAAACCTTGTAACATTATCACAGTCATCCTAAATTGATCGAACTTTACAATCAAATAATCCAGAATTGTAAATATATAGTTGAAATAACGGCAAAGGCATGTAAAAACTCTATAATACCTGGATATCTTCAGCAACAATGTTCAAACCATATATCTTTGCAGCTCCTGCGCTGGCCACTGCTGCTGCATCAGTTAAATTTTCGAATGCAACTTGCTGCGAATCAAATAAATTAACTTATTTAGCTGCCATTCTAAGCTGCGGGTGTTAATATAGACATGCGTGAAACAGAAAACTTACCTTTGCAGCACCAGCGGTGTCATCAACTGCTTCTCTGACTAATCCCAATTTGGTTAACGTGTTTTCACATTGGGCAAGAGCCTGACCCAAAGCAACAACTAAGGATTAAGATAGCACCAAGAAGAAGAACTCGATTATGTACAAAAGCATGTGGGTACCTGTGGATGGCTAAGCACCCTTCTCAAATTTTCAATATCTACACCGTGGTTAGCCAACAAACAGTGCCGAACAGCAAGCTTGACTTCACCTACAATATGCAAATTGTGTCGTAGCAGAAGATCATAGTTTCTATGGATGCTTCCACCTAGAGAGTTCTCAATCGGTAAAACAGCTCGGTCAACAAGCCACCGCTCGGTTGCCTAAATGAGAATAAAGGTTGGCAAATGCTTATGACTTATGGCAACCAAAATTAAGTTCCATGTTCAACGATAAACAAGCGCAGGAACCAAACTGACCTCAAAAGCAGTGTCAAACTGTTCACAAGGAACAGCTTCACAGTTTGGATATGCCTTCTCAGCAGCTGATTCACTATATGCACCTCGCACTCCCTATTTGGACAATCATTAGCCAATAAATCCCAAAACATATGATTCGCAGAAACCATTCATTTCAGTGTATTGACCTGATACGCAACACGAACACGGGAGCCATTGGAGACAGATTCTGCTAGCTGATTTGATGATAGCGGTTCTATGAAAAGATACAAAACACAAAATCATCACTAAAACTATGTAGCTCAACACGTAATTAAAGGAATCGAAAGTGATACAATATCGAATCCGTACTTGGAAGCAGAGGCGAGTCTTCCAGAATCTTCTTCATTTCCACAGCTCTCACGGATTTATCCCTACCATTTGCATCATCTTCCCGGAGTGAGGCCAAGACGGCTACAAT
This sequence comes from Lepidium didymum, assembly GCA_963920545.1. Lineage (NCBI taxonomy): Eukaryota > Viridiplantae > Streptophyta > Magnoliopsida > Brassicales > Brassicaceae > Lepidium > Lepidium didymum. Next base: position 18,278,709 of record OY986979.1, read on the forward strand.
ACGGCAACGCTTCGAAGATCCACACCCGTATCGGACGATCCCATTATAAAGTTTCCGGTTGGATGATAACAGATTGCCAGAAACTCCACCGTGAAGCTGAGTCGCCGGCTGCAATCGAACAGCCATTAATGTTGAAAAATGAAAACCACAAACGGCGGAGAAGAAAATCGAGAAGGCTTTTTAACAGATTTGACGGCTCTTAATGATGAGAAAATGTAGATATGAAGATGACACTAATGGATTATTCTAATTGTCTTAATAGGCCAATATATCAGACGGCCCATTTAACTTGGCCCACTTTATTTGCTCAGGGACTGATGAAAATTTAAGAGACACTCTTTACGAAGAAATTTAAATGGTTGACCGTAAAACAAGGAGTTTAGTTCTCCTAACGATCTTGTGTTTGGTGTAGAGAGACTCTCTTAATTTAGCTCACTCGAAATCTCCATTGTAGCATACCATTCTCTCTCTTTCTCTTGAAGCACACAGCAATGGAATAGGAAGTAGAAAGTGAAGGTACGTATGAGAGATTACATGCCAAAATACTTGAATGCCATTCTCTTGGCATTTGCCACAATCGTTGTACTCTTTGCCATTTTCATAGCTAAAAGCTCAAGTCCATCTTCTCATCTCTATTTTTCAACATCTTCTTCACTATGGACCTCTTCTTTCTCCTCTGCCTTCATCGCGGAAAAAAGGAAGAGAAATGGATCAGATCCAGCTTCTGGATATTGGAAAAGAGAAGCAGAATTAGCAACCGCGAGAGCATTGATCAAAGAAGCTCTATTAAACACTAATTCTACTACATCGTCTCCTCTCGAAGACATAGATTATGTTCCTCATGGTGACATCTACAGAAACCCTTATGCCTTTCACCGGTATGTATGTGTTTACTTGTCATAGAGATTGATTACCCTGGATTGATGTGTTTACTTGTAGCAGAAGTTATCTTCTTATGGAGAAGATGTTCAAGATATATGTATATGAAGAAGGAGATCGACCTATTTTTCACTATGGTCCTTGTAAAAACATATACTCTATGGAAGGATTGTTTCTAAACTTTATAGAAAATGATGTCCTTAAGTACCGAACCAGAGATCCTGACAAGGCTCATGTCTACTTCTTACCTTTTAGTGTTGTCATGATCCTTCACCATCTTTTTGACCCAGTTGTTCGAGATAAAGCCGTCTTAGAACGTATCATCACTGACTATGTCCAGATCATTTCAAGGAAATATCCGTATTGGAACACAAGTGACGGATTTGATCACTTCATGTTGTCTTGCCATGACTGGGTAAGTTGTTTTTGTTTAATTCAAAAAGTGTTTGGTTCTCTCTTTTGGTTCTGACGCCATTGTTACAGGGTCACAGAGCAACATGGTACGTGAAGAAGCTGTTTTTCAATTCGATAAGAGTACTCTGCAATGCCAATTCATCAGAATACTTCAATCCAGAGAAAGATGCTCCATTTCCTGAAATCAATTTACTAACCGGTGAAATCAACAACTTAACCGGTGGTTTAGATCCAATCTCTCGTACAACACTAGCTTTCTTCGCTGGAAAATCACATGGAAAAATCCGTCCGGTTCTTCTAAACCATTGGAAAGAAAAGGACAAAGACGTTCTGGTTTACGAGAATCTACCGGAAGAATTAGATTACAGAGAGATGATGAGGAAAAGCCGGTTTTGTATTTGTCCGAGTGGTCATGAAGTTGCTAGCCCGAGAATACCGGAAGCAATATACAGCGAATGTGTACCGGTTCTTATCTCTGAGAGCTATGTTTTGCCATTTAGTGACGTTTTGAACTGGGAGAAGTTTTCAATTTTGATATCGGTTAAACAAATACCGGAATTGAAAAGGATTTTGATGGATATACCAGAAGATCGGTATATGAGATTGTACGAGGGAGTAAAGAAAGTGCAGAGGCATATACTAGTTAATGATCCTCCCAAAAGATACGATGTGTTTAACATGATTATACATTCTATTTGGTTAAGAAGGTTAAACGTTAAACTGTTGTGACACGTTATAATTAACTTAAGAGATCTTCTCACTGAGACCCATAGTGCTCTGATTTTCTCTATCGCCTCTTCTTCTTCGCTGATATGTCTTTAGTGTCTTTGGTTTGTTCTCCTCTTCAGGTTGGAGAGACCTGAACCAATACAAAGAAAGAAACTAAGTAGATGAGAAGAAGTCACTTTACTGATGTTTACATTTTAGGTAGTGAGAAGAGAAGTTAAAAAACTCACTGGTGTTCATTTGGAGATAAGTCTTTGAGAGCCTTGTCGATTGGTTCGTCAATCCCCTTTGGTTTCTGTTCTTCAACTTCCGAAGGCCTGACCAACGCACGAACAACTCAGTTTAGACAGAAAGAAAACCAGTTTACTGATGTTTTCTTTAGGTAGTGGAAAGAGAAGTAAAAAACTCACTTTTCACTTGGAGGCAAATCTTTGAGAGCCTCATCGATTGCATCGATTCCACCCTTCACATTCTTCCTTCCCTTATATTTCTTCACATTCTTCCCTCCCTTATATTTCTTCTCCTCTTCGGCTTCTGGAGACCTGAACCAATACAAAAGAGAAAAACAACTCAAGCTTTTACAAAATGGAACTCAGTGTACTGGTATTTGCTATAGTTAGTGAAAAGAGAAGTAATCTCACCCCTTTTTACTTGGACTTAATAAGTCTTTGAGAGCCTTATCGACTGCATAGACTATCAGCTTCTTGATCTGTTCAAGCAAACACACAGGAAACAACGGAAAATATTAATGGGAGTTGGAGACTTTGCTCAAAACAACCAGAAATCGAGACAGCCAAACACCTCTAACTTTTCTTCTTTTGCAAAATGGTTTGGTGGAAGTAGACGATACTCGTTTGTCAAGCGTAAACATTCACTGACATTCTCAGGTGAGACAAAGTCAACCGCTACCTTTGTACAAGACTGCAAGAAACAAGAGAACTACAATGATCAATTGACGAATCTTTTGCTGAGAAGCTAAAAGCCCAATTGCTCAAAGCCTCTGTATCATAAGCTAAAATTACAAAATTTACCTTTAAATTTCTGACTTGGTGAGGGCAACCAGCAGGTATTAAAACAGCATCCCCAAGCTTCTGATTAAAGCTCCATGGTTCAATGCCTATACAATTCAGCTCCATAGATATAAGACCAGAACGGTAAAGATAATATGGAAAGAAGGAAAAGGTGATACGTTGTAAGTAAAATTTTCCATACCATATTCTTCTTTCAACTTTCTAATATGATATCGTGTCAGATAGAAACTCTGGTCATGTATTGGATGAGCAACCTGAAAAAAGAAGAATATGAATGAATGTACAAGATAAACGTAAACCCGCAAAAAATGTAAAAAGACTGAAGACAAATGGACAATACAAATGTTCTAACATAACCATATTGAAGAAAGAGAAGAAAAGTGTAGAGTATACAAAGATAGTGTACCTGAGACACAGGGCAACAGTAGATATGCCTAAACTCCTTGTAATGTTTCTTCAGGTATTCTTCTAATTTTGGTACATCTTCTCTACGGAAAATGTCCCAGAGAGCTCCATCATTAGTTCCAACATTACCGACTTCTTGACTCATATTTTCAAGAATATCCATCATTTCCTCCTTGTTAGCTACTGAGCTATACAGCTCCTTGAGGTCTTGTTCTGCATGCTTCTTTTTCAATTCTTCAATTCCAGATTGGTTCTCCTTCTTAATGGGCACTTCACATATGTGCGTCAAAACATTCACCTGAAATAAGTACCAAGACATCAATAAAGATATTGAAAGAAATAAGATAAGAGAAAGAAAATCACTTTCATATCAAACATCAGTCGAACTTCTATACTTCTGAAAGAAAACTTTGGTAACTCCGCCGATTCATTCCTTGAATCTAATTTGTACCAATTAATCAGTTATAAACAAGTAAAGAGACAGAAGCAAGAAAGGTTAAAGAAGATTTTTAAGTACAATACACTGGTCTTAATCTATTATCCTCTCGAGATGGGGATGGCATTGACACTTGGCGTAGGCACAAGCAATTTTCATTCGCAATTGGGATTAGTGCCAATTAAAACAATCTGAAAAGTGTATACAATATGCTTAGTACACTTGAAAGGTTGCGAATAATGTGTCCTGGTTATCTGAAAGTAAGCATATATATAATTTTGACAGTCAAATGATTTCACAGGAAACAACAATTAAGCCTCGTAGTCGGCTTCAAATTGAACTCAAAAGAAATAAGGTTCCTCCAGTAATTAAGAAATTTCATTTTATAATTTTCTAATTCAAAATTATCTATAACCTTGGCAACCAAAGGGACTTTAAATCAACCTACTGATAGCATCTTTACCAATGAGAAGAGAACAAAAATTCAATCTGGCATTATCTTCAAGATAATTAAGACTTATTGAAAAGGTAGTGTCTTCTACATTCTGAGAGACTGAATTTCTCATTAATCTTAGGAAATCTATGTTGGTCCTATTATTCCAGAGATAGCTGAGAACGACAGGCAACAGGCGACAGGAACATGTGACAGGACAAGCGACAACGTCAAGTGGTAGAACAGAAAATAACAATAAGCGAACTGATATATGTATGATTCTATTACATGGTTCTGAAAGCAGTACGGGTACCAAGGAAATTATCAGAGAATTGACAGAAGTGTAACAAAGAAATGAAAATGATTATGAGCAAAGACAAAGCATAAGGGTACTAACCGCATCAGACATGTCGCAATGGAGCTTAGTAACAGAATCTCCACGGCCAAATTCTTGTGCAAATCCATAAGCAATGTATGTTTTTGGTCCCAGGTCTGGCTTCAAGCATTCTTCCGGAAGTTTGACAGCGAGATTCAAAGGTCCTTCAATAGGGTGCGTGTAATGCTTTAAAGGCAAACTGCACAAGAACTCCTTAGCATGACGTGGTAAGTTTTCGTCGAAGCTTTTAGATGGAGGCCAATCTTTCAGCTTCAGAACTAGTGGCCATTTCATACGATCGTAACAGCCAGTTGTATAGCCAGTAAAGAATTTAGACAGATGAATCGATCCCTGCATTTATCAAAAGGCTTTAGATAGACAAGAATATAGTAAGAAGTTATAAATCTGGGGAGCAACAAATGAGCCATTTTGTTATCTAGTAAGCGTAATATGAATTGAACTTGCAACTATTCTATGCATCTTCCAGAAAAGCGAAAACCTTGCGTCAAATAACGAGCATATGTAGTCACTGTTAATTAAGAAAGGCGTAGAACAGTCAGTATAAGAAAAAAAACTAAACATCAATTCAGATGGGAAAAACAAAAGATTTTAAAATTGACAAGACAAGAAAAAGGTATTGCTGTGCAAGTACCAGAGTCCTTCATAAACTTAAGTACTTCACAGATCAAAAAATAAAAATCTCCAAAAACAGATGTAAAGTGCTTAGGTCATAAAAAAACCTTTTATTAAAAAGGACATGAAAAATTATATATAATGAGGACGAAACACTGACCTCACAGAAGTCCATACAATCAACAGCATCAACTTCCATAAGTGTTTCATGCTTGGCATGGCTTATCTGGCGGCAGGCACGAAACAATACCATTGGTTCCCAGCTTAAACCACATGTAACTTCAAGCACATTCCTCACAACCACAGGCTCACCTTTTACCCAATGGTGCTGAAAATGCTTCAAATCACCTTGTTGAACATCCCATACACTTGGACAATATAGATAGTCGTCCTCTGAACCTTCTCGACAAGCAGCCTTTAACAATTTACAGTTGTCCATGTCGATATGATCATCATAGTTAAAACAAGGGCATTGCTCCAATTCCGTTTCAGGTAAATTCAAAAGCTTGCCAGCTTCAGCATATTCTTCTACTCTACTGACCAAATCAGATACCCAACCATGAGGAAGTAGGCCTTTCAACACTAAATCCCCAGCACCACAATAACAAGTGATAATTCCAGCTTCATTTGCTTTCCATATAGAAGGGTACTTCATATGGTTTTTGCTACTCGGCCTATCTACGCTGGTTTCAATAACCTTTCCTTCTCCTCCATGTTCATATGCTAAACCTTGATTAATATAATTCCAAGACACATCCTCTTTACATGCCTGAGGCTTTCCATCGCGGATCTCAAGGCAACATTTAAGGCATATATCGGAATGACAGACCAAGCAACTCCTATGAAGATCAAAGATCGATGCCTTGCAGATATCACTGTTAGCCCGAGAAGTTGAAACATGAAATGCAAGTTACTAACAGTATCATAACATATGGATTTGTCATATTCATTATAGCAAAAACATTAGGGTGATTTACCAGTATAGTCTTTCATCAGGGGAAAATTTAGCATCTTGGGGCCTCACCTCTTCAAACTTCAGTCCTGTGAAATTAGCCAATATAAAGATATATGTTTAATCCTTGATTGTTTGGAATAAATGCAGGTATATTCAAATAGAACAAATATACATATTTAAACCGTATTAACATGAGAATGAAAAAAAAAGATGTCAAGGGAGTACCAAACGATCAGTACTTTCCAACATAACAAAAAGTATGTAAAATACCCGATATTTTTGCTTCCATTTTCTTCTCAGCGTTCTGTTCATCATTTATTTCCTTCAGATGTGGGAGAAGCCTCCGCAAAATATAAGACTGAATTTTCTCATTCTCGCTGATTTTGAGGTCAGGACAAATCCCCTACATATCATGGAGTAATCATTATGGTAAGCAGCTTAAATAGGAGAATAATGATAACCCAACAAGACATGGTAGATACGAAAAAGCTAACCTCCACTTTAGTATCTAGACGCAAGCATGCTCTACAATTGCAATTTTTACAGCAGAATGGGCATTTCTTTGCAATATCTTCTTTTGATGTGCGGGGATACCTATTAGTAGTAATTAACAAGTGTTTCAGGCTTCCGAAGATAATCCAACAATATACCACAGTGAAGAAATGGGTGACAAAATCACTAAACCCTGTATAATCTACAATACAGGAATTTTGTTTTGTTTGTAAATAGATGAAACTATTATATAAGCATCAACAAACATTGAAGCAGAAATCTATGTCTTGATTCTGTTCAAACAATAAGAATTCTTTAAAGCATTTAAACCATCCCAAAGAAACACTAAACATATGTTTGCAACATCCATAAATAAGAATAAAGGACAAGAAACCAAATCAACAAGCATTGTTACAGAAATCTATGTATTGCTTCTGTTCAAACAATAAGAATTCTTTTGAACATTTAAACCATCCCAAAGAAACTCTTAAAACATTTCTTTGCAACACCCATAAACATGAATCAACGACTAGAAACCAAATCAACAAGCATTGTTGCAGAAATCTATGTATTGCTTCTGTTCAAACAATAAGAATTCATTTAAATCTATGTATTGCTTCTGTTGCATACCAAGTCTCTAAGCATGGGTGACAATATCGCTTCCTCTTGCAGTTCTGACACCGCTCAACACTCCTGTCACTCTTTTGACATTGGTGGCACATATTGTCCTATAATACCCAGAATAAATACAAATGAACTGGACAATATTGTCGTCATGTAACCTAAAAATGTTGAGCAAAGGCGAAATCACTAACCTGTTGATAATGATATTCTCTATTCTTTTTCCGTGATACACAAGTTGTCGACTTTTTTGTCGACTTAGCTGATACATGGGAACCAATTCCAGTCTTCTGGCCTTCTTCTTCCGCAGTCCTTTTCTGAGCCCTATTTCCCTTTAGGCCCTTAGATTTGCTTCCAGGATTTTTAGGTACGCGCAAAATTGGGGCTTTGTGATTATTACTCTCATCAGAGTCTCTCGTCTTCTCATTCGCCAGACCAGTCTCAACGCAAATACCCTCATCAATTTCGCATTTTTTCTTCTCCTCGTTTGACTTCACTGTCTTTTTCGAAGCCCTATTGCCCACATTTCTCACCTTTCCTTTGCCTTCCTCTATGTCGCCGTAAAACGTATCTTCACAGTAATTCGGCTTGCGCTTCTTAGGAGTTCTCTTTGATCTTCGCGGAGAAGTGTGTCCGTTCTCGTCTTCAACCCCAGCAACTACAATTGCTAAATCCATTTCGAACAAAATTCAAAAACCCTCACTTTCTCAGCGCAACTCTCACCACAAGCACTGGGCTTAACATGGAAACTGGAAAGTTCACAATAAAGTCATGTTTGGGTTAATTTGGGTCAAATCGGTAGAATTTTGGCGAACTCTTGCATATTCGTTTCCCGCTCTCTTTTTTGTTTCCAATTCTGTCTTACAAATCTAATTAATTATAATTAACGCTTAAAAAAAGTCATTAACAAGGACCCTAAAAAATGAACCGGTTTATTGATTCATAATTTTGCTTAATTACTTCCACCTTATTAAACCAGTTAAATTACATAGCTAAAAAATTGCTGGCATCACGGCAGATGATATCATTATCAAAGATGTGTAATGTCTTAATAAAAATTAAAAGACAATTAATCATAAACAAATAAGTCAACGTAAATATAAAGCTAATTGCAAATATGATTGCGATGCGACATGTTGCAAGTCAAGCTTAAATGTTTAGTTAATACAATTTGATGACAGATTAGTAGTCAAATTAATATATTTTTGAGTGATAAGGAAGTTAGAGGGAAACATGTATTTTAGAGAAGACCAAGACTTAAACGCATTTCTTCTCTTAATTGTTATGCACAACTGTTTCGTTTATAAAATAAAATTATTTATCATCATAATTAAAGATATTGACTTGATCTTATGAATCTTTAGCCATGCATATATATAACTACCAGACAATATATTATAAAATAAACTTAATATTACGTATCATTATTTAGGAGTCGGTCAAGTGCAATTAAATCCAATTTAATTGACTGAATCAACTAAAGTTTAGCTTTTAAAAATTGGCAATAAGCTTGTATGAAACTGACAACGAAATTCAATGACTTATGGAACAAATTTATACATGCAAACATCGCTTATTTATATAACGCAAAAATTGAGACATTTTCTGAGCAAAATAGCATCAGACATTCAAAGCGAATTCCTGAGCAGACCATCTATAATCATACTTTAGACTGGTCGTGAAAAAGACAAGATCATGAAGGTATGTATATGTGAACATTCAACAAGTAAAAACTTCGATTACTCTTGTGAGGTTAACCTGTTTTTCTTGTTGTATGCAGCAAAAGATCCTGCTAAGAATTGCTATGACTGATGACAAAACCCGAGCTAAAGCAATGAATACTGCAGTTAAATTTAAAGGTAACAAAGATTCAAATCCAAGAGAAACCGATGCTCATGGTTCTTGTTGAATCTAAAGGATTTATGCAATGGTTTATAGGTGTCTCAGCTGCGGAAATAAAGGGCGATCACAGGAACCAGATTGAGGTGACCGGTGATGAAGTTGCGATGATTGCTCTAATCAACAAACTGAGGAAAGATGTAGCATTTGCAGAGCTTGTTAGCGTAAGTAAAGTCGAACCACCCAAGGATGGTGAAAAGAAGGATGGGAAGAAACCCGATGAGAAGAAACCTGATGAGAAAAAACCCGAGCCATGTTGTCAACCATGGCCTTATGGGTATGGTGTGCCAGCTTCCTATCCCTACCCATGTGATCCCTACCCATGTGATCCCTACCCCTGTGATCCCTATCCGTGTGATCCTTACAATCACAAGGGGAAACCAGTCTACAATTCTGATCCCGGTTGCACGATCATGTGAGATGGGTTTCAAGTGGAAGACTAATGGAGGAGGTAATAGTTTTCCTATACTATCAATGTCAACACGATAATACATTTTTATAGTCAGATTTGTAAAATGAAACAATGAAAAAGCCTTTCTTGAAACTAAGCAAATTCTCTACATGTACATGCTCTTATAACATGAAAAGTTAATCTTCTTTATCCATGGAATCGCATTGCAGAGTAACTTTCTTACAAGCACCAATGATTCCATTTCTTAATCAGATACTTCCTTTGCAAGAGTTTGATAAATACATAACTTGGTACATTCTCCTAACTCACATACCTTAAATAAAAATCCCATTGCACTGCTACATCTAACGACCTCTGCCACGACCGCGCCCACGACCACGTCCACGTCCAACAGGCTTCCCTAAGAATTGAAAAAAAAAAAGAATAAATGGATTGATAAAGGAGTCTTTTAGCTGAGGTAGAAGACAAATGTTATTAACATCAAAATGAATTGGGCATTACCAACAACAGGCTTCTTAGGTTTCACTCTAGGAGTATCTTCCACAAGTAAAGTCTCCAAATTTAAGCTATCAGGAAGAATGAAGTAGCGGATATTGTTACCCCTCAAGCTTAGATGATCGAGTGTTACCGGGTTTTTCCCCTTCAGATTCATTTTAACTGTCTTTAAGTGAGTATTCATGCTCACATCAACACCTGCACAAACCAATGAGCTTAACTTCAATATATATACTTTTTGTCAAGTGAATCTAATCGTGTGTTCCCGCAACTTCAACAAATAGAACATACCAGTGATGGTTCCATGGACCACAGTCCCATTCTTCAGCTCAATCGACACAGTTTCATTGTTCAACTTCATCAAAAACCTACTCCATCCAATCAAACCAAATCCATATAACACAAATCAGGCCAGGCTCATGAACGGAAATGGAATTAAGTAAGACTAAAAGGGCAACATGAAATTTGTTTATAAATCGAAGATTATAAATCGAAACAGTACCTGACGAGCTTCATCTTTGGGTGTGAAGAAGAAGAACAAACAACAAAAAATTTGACGAGGAAACACCAAACGTGAAACCCCTCAAAACCCTTGTTTCGCAGTGAGACCTCGAAATGAGGCGGGTACAGATCCGATTCCGATTACGGATCCATCAGCTAAATCACATATAATACTTTTAGGACAAAATTGGACCGAAAATAAATGTTAACAGGCCCATCGATACTTGATAGAAGAGGACCAAATTGCAAATTCCAATTTCACGAGAAAAAAACATATGACAAGAAAACGTAAATTTCCGAAAAGCACGCGAGCGGTTAAGAAACACGCGCGTGAAGATTGATCGACTTACGAGACGACTCTTTTCTAAGTCTTCTATGAGTTAAGAGTTGCCACATGATCTCTACATTAGGCTCGAGCTAAGCTGAAATATCCTAACTCGTCAATAGCAGATTCGAGCTCCAACCCGAAACAATACATTCTCCCTAATCAAAGATATCTTCTCTTCTTTTCTTCTTCCTTCTCTTATTTTGCTAATTTTAAGTAATCTTTACTATGCTGAATTCGCTAATTCGCCTCCGATTTTTCCTTCTTTTTGTTATTGTTTCTTCTCCGCCTCACAGGAAGTCTTCTTCCAACCGCCGGAGGTCTGGAAGTGTGTTGAGTTCTTTCTCTCCCTCTCTTCTTTGCCTGATGTTTCATTCGTGATTCGTACTGGAAAAACGAATCAAGTGGCTCTTGATTCCGTAGGTATCAATTAGTTTACAAGGATTGTCGATGAAAGAAGGAAACTGATTTTCTAGTTACCGTTATTAATTGCATGTTGTTACCGATTTCAGCTCAATCAACTTGCTAGAATGATCAAGCAAGAGTTCTGATTTGAGATAGAGAAAGAGAAAAAAGAAATTTGCAATGAAAACAAGGTAAGAACACGAGATTATAGAGTTCCCCTTTGAATCGGGTACATCTTTCTTCGATATTGACACCGGAATTCACTAGCTTTCCTGTTGATGTTACAGATACAACAATGAAGATCAATCTCTGAGACAAATCCGATCAAGAGGAAGAAGAAGACTTATCTGTTAAGTTTGTTGTTAACAAACTTAACAATCACATTGATGGGCCAAATGCGAACATGTCCAAGAAGAGTAAGCTCGGCTTCTCCTTCTCGACACTTGATGGGCCAACATAAATAATCAGCTCAGCCCATTAGATCCAATGAGACAAATTAAGTAACAAACACTCACATTTCTCCACTTTTGTCGCTTCATTTGTTTGAAACACCAAACCCTAACCGTTGAGGTTTCTCTCTGAACCTCACTCACTCTCACCGAAGTTCTTACACCTCTGTCACCGTGAAAGCTTCCCTTTTATGATCTCAAAACCATGAGAAAACACCAAGATTCTATCTCATTCTCTCTTCATACAAAAAAAGCATAAGAACTACTAGATCCAATAGTCTTCAGGAGAAAGAAACCTTTCGACTTCTTCCTTTTCCGAAGAAATCTTCATTTCCGGTGAAGATCTTGTCACGAGCAACACCAACAGCTAACATGCAAGGTACAAGTCAGCTCTTTTTCATAATTACCGAGTGTTTAAGCTCCCTTTTTTTCTTTTTTTGTTAATCTTTTCAAATAATTAACAAACTTGCTCTATCTCTTCACATTCTTTCAGATCGAAGACAAAGCTCACTGAGATCTGACTATATCTCAGTTATGTTCAGAGATTTGAGGCAGTCTCTGAACTTCTCACCAGGAAGTGTCTTCGTCAACATGCCGGCTGGGTTAACAGAGGTACGGATCTTCGTCACTTTCACTAGCTTTTGATCTATGACATCTCTGATGAAATTGTACTTGATTTGAACATGCTTAGTTCTTTCGCTGCACATTCTGTTCTTAGCTAAGTGAATAGCACTCTGAGAATCACAAAATATCTCTACTGCATTTTGCTTGAAACCCATCTCTTCACATATCCCCTTTAACCACACTGCTTCTCTGCTTGCATCTGATAGTGAAATATAATATGCTTCTGTTGTTGATAAAACTACGACCTTTTGTAACGTTGATCTCCAACTCACTGTATTTCTACCTACTGTGAAAACAAAACCTGAAATAGATCTTATCTTGTCTAAATCTAAAGCAAAATCTGAGTCACAAAACCTCTGACTTGAAAATTATCTTGCTTTGTGAATGCTAAACTGACATTAGTTATTCCTTTTCTATATTTCAGTAACCATTGCACCACTAACCAATGACTTTTATTTGGTTTTGACATGTACTTGCTGACGAGACCAACTCCATAAGCAACATCAAGACGCGTGCCAATCATGGAGTACATCAAGCTGCCAACAACACTAGCATAAGGTATGCCTTTCATATCCTTTGCTTGTGATTCCTCTTTTTTCTTAGTCGATTTTTGAATTCTGAAATGAGAACTTATGGGAGACTGTACTGACCTGTAGTCTTCCATATTAAAAGACTTTAAAACTTTCAATAAGTAGTATATTTGAGATAAAATTAGGGTGCCAACCTTTTAAGTAAACACAAGGATCATAATCACTTTTCCTGAAATCTTATTTAACCATAAATGAATCAAATTTTTGGTTCCATTCTCTAGGGAATTGCTTCAATCCATAAAGAGATTTCCTTAGTAAACAAACATTATCCTTTTGACATGCTTTTACAAACCCTTCAGGTTATTCCATATAGATAGTTTCCTTTAAAACTTCATGAAGAAATGTTGTTTTAACATCCAACTGTTCCAACTCCAAATCAAACTTTTCCACTATTGATAGAAGAATTCTAATAGAAGTATGTTTAACCACCGGAGCAAAAACTTCATTGTAATCTATTCCCTCTGTCTGAGAATACCTTTTTGTCACCAATCTACCTTTAAACCTTGGCTTCTCAATTCCTGGAATACCTGGTTTCAACTTAAAAATCCATTTACAGCAAATAATCTTTTGATTTTTAGGTATGTCTCTTAGATCCCAAGTGAACTTTCTCTTAAGAGAATCAATTTCTTCATTCATTCCTCCATTCCAGAACCTTTTATCTATGATTTTTGGAGCTTTCTGATAGGTTATAGGTTCTTCAAGATTTACGAGTTCTGCACTAGCTAGAGCATAAGCTGTGAAATCCGCATCTTCAAATCTAGATGGTGGTCTTATCTCTCTTCTTTGTCTGTCACGAGCAAGTAGGTAGTCATCTTCACTACTTGCCCCTTCTTTAATATCATGATTTCCTGAACTCATTTGATTGTCAGTATCTGAATGAACTTCCTCATCTTTTGAATCTGATTCAACTTCAATTGTCTGATTATTCTTAACATCCTTTTCTGATATTCTTCCACCTGATGAAGTAATAGTTACAATCTTAGATTATTGACCCACAATCTCTTCTAGATCATCTTTGAAAATAACTCTCTTCTTGACTTTAGGTTAAATGTTTCATGTATTAACACTATGAGTGTCCTTGAGTAAAGTGTTTTCATCAAATACAATATCCCTGCTAATCACCAGTTTTTCTTCCTCTGTTAACCAGATTCTATAACCTTTAGTGCCCTGACCATAGCCAATGAAAACTCCCTTAGAAGCCTTTGGACTTATCTTGTCACTGATTGTATGAACATAGGCAACACATCCAAAACCCCTTAGATGACTATAATCCATCTTTCTGTCTGACTAAATTTCCTCTGGAATTCTAAAATTCACAGAGGATGAGGAAGACATGTTGATTATGTACATGTTGTAGCTGCTGCCTATGCCCAAAACTCTCCATCTAACCCTAGATCTGTCAACATGCATCTAACCTTGTCCATGATAATTATGTTCATTCTTTTTGATATTCCATTTTCTTGAGGTGTATAGGGAACTGTCTTGTATCTCTTGATTCCAGATTCCATACACAATTTGTCAAACTTAGTATTACAATATTCTAAGCCATTGTCAGTTCTAAGATACTTGATCTTCCTTTTAGTCTTATTCTCCACCAGATTTTTCCATTTTACGAACTTCTGAAAGCTTCATCCTTAGTTTTAAGGAAATAGATCCAAGTCTTTTTAAAGTAATCATCAATGAAACTCATATAGTATTTAGAACCTAAAATACTAGGAGTAACATTAGGAGAACCCCACATATCTGAATGAACATAGTCAAGAATTCCTTCTGTTGTACTCTCTAATCTTTTAAAATTTTGCTTATACGATTTCCCTAGAGTACATGCTTCACAAAATCCAACTTTATGTACCTCATCTTTCTTGAAATACCCTTTCTTAGTTGGAATCTCCATTGATTTCTGATTCATGTGAGTTAATCTTCTGTGTCATTTCTCTGTTACATTAGATGAATCTTTAGTAACATTGGCTTTCTGGTTTCAATACACTTCCTTGAAGAAAGTAGAGACCATTCTGATATTTCCCTATTAGTATTTCCCTCTTATCTTTGTAGAAGATAACTTTGAAGTCTTTACCAGTGTAGTTACATCCAGTTTGTTCTAATTGACCATAGGAAATTAGATTCCTTCCCATCTCTAGCATATATCTAACATCCTTTAGAATTATCTGAGAACCATCTTCTTTTACAATAGTGATGTTCCCATTACCTTTCACCACACAATATGTATCATTTCCCATTAGAACTCGATTCCTTTCCAATTCTCTGAAATTTGACAATATATCTCGATTTAGTGTGATGTGAAAAGTGCAACCGAAATCCATAACCCACTCTTCTGTTGTAGCAATGAAACTAGCAACATATGCTTATGAATCTGGTAGAACCACTGTGACATTTGCAGAACTTTGACCTTTGTTGTCTGAACCTTTTCTTCTTTCAGGATAATCCATTTTCCAATGACTTTCTGAACCGCAAGTCCAACACCCTTTTCCATTTGATTTTCGTTTAGGTCTGCTTTGAGATCTCCCTTTTCCTTTTGACTTACTTCTGCCATTCTTGCTTTGACTTCTGTCTGATCACTTTTCTGATCTGCCTCTTGATTCAACAACAAGACTCTCTGTTGATCATTTTCTTCTTGTATAACAAGCATTTCTTAATTAGATTTGACTCCATACCATAAGCTCCAATTATAACATCGTCCATTGTTAAAGTATCCTTTGCATTTCCAAACTGAAGAGTATGAACTAGAGGGTCATACAGAGGTGGTAAACTATTAAGCAATGCAATTGCTTGATCCTCATATTGAATGGTCACCTTAAGACTTGCCATATCATTAATAAGTTTCAGAAACTTATCAAGATTTTCCTCCACAATCTTTGTCTTTGTTTGTTAATCCATTTCCAGTGCTTGTAGGCTGTAGGTTCATGCATAACCTTTCTAAGAACCGGATTAGTGAGACAATGACTGAGAAGACTTCTTGTTCTCTTGTCCCTCATAAGCCACTTAGAATCATTTTCTTTTGCTTCAACCTTAACCTCTTTACCGTCCTTTTCAGTATCGTCTTCCCTTAAACAACTGACTCCTCCTGATATCTTCTTCCAGAACATCTCGCAGTCCCTGAATCTCAAACTGACCCAATACCCGATACTTCCACAAACCAAAATCCCTTTTTCCATCAAACTTCTTTACCTCAAACTTTCCTTGTGCCGGCTCAATAGCTTGATAGAATCTTGACTTGATTTATTACCTACTAGGAGTGGGAATTCGGGTCATTCGGGTCGTAAAAAACCGGTCCGAAATAACCGAACCAAAAAATCGGGTCGGGTCAGAATTTTTTTTTTTTTTTTTGCAAAAATTCTAAAAGAATCTGAAAAAGTCTGAAAAACCCGACTCGAATTGACCCGAACCGTCCGAAATCCGACCCGAATTCCGAAAAAATAATTTTTTTTTTGGAAAAATTCTATAAAAATCCGACCCGACCCGAACAACCCGACCTGAATTCTTCAATAAATTAATTTACCGAACCGACCCAAATTTCGGTTCGGGTCGGGTCAAATTCCCACCCCTATTACCTGCAGAATAACAAATCAAGCCTAAGTAGATAACTATGCTTTTATGATTTATGAACCAGATAATCCTTCTTCTCGGATATACACTTGAAATATTCTATGAGATATAAGAACTGATGATTAACAAGATTAATAGAATTTCAATTCCCTGATCTTATCTGAGTTGAACTTGCTGATTAATTCCTTTGATCCTTGGTTTGGTGTTTTCCGATGAACGATGATAGATCTACGAGATTCTTTGTTTCCTCCGAAGATCAGTCTCAATATTGAGACTTTTCCCAATCTTCTTCTCCCGATTAGGTAAGAACCTTCCTTCTTCTTCTTTCAGCTGCTGGATCTTGCGCTTATGTTTGCAATTACTTAACCATGAAGCTCTGATACCATTTTTTACCGATTTCAGCTCAATCAACTTGCTAGAATGATCAAGCAAGAGTTTTGATTTGAGATAGAGGAAGAGAAAGAAGAAATCCGCAATGAAAACAAGGTAAGAACACGAGATTATAGAGTTCCCCTTTGAATCGGGTACATCTCTCTTCAGTATTGACACCGAAATTCACTAGCTTTCCTTTTGATGTTACAGATACAACAATGAAGATCAATCTCGGAGACAAATCCGATCAAGAGGAAGAAGACTTATAAAGACTTATCTGTTAAGTTTGTTGTTAACCGACTTAACAATCATATTGATGGGCCAAATGCGAACATGCCCAAGGAGAGTAAGCTCAGCTTCTCCTTCTCGACACTTGATGGACCAACACAAATAATCAGCTCAGCCCATTAGATCCAGTGAGACAAACTTTGTGACAAACACTCACACATGCGAATCTGTAAACATGTAGGGTTTAGCCTGAAATTTAGATCTCGCTCTTTCTTAATTAGCCAGTCTGCGGGTTGCTGATTTCTCCATGTGTGTACGTTGCTCCTTTTTGTTGGCTGTTATTTTGAAAAAGGATCATTGATCTAGCTTTATTAGGTTTTGCTCGGTATGATATTGTTCTTGGCTAAAGAAAGAGTGAAATGCAGATCGAACGAGTAGCCAGCAGAGCAACGATAGTGATAGAAATCAGCCTCTGGCTACTGGTTTTCAGATGAAAGGCAATTCCCAGAGGATAATAACTATGAAAAACTGCTCTGGAAGTGAAGCTAATCAGCTTTTGAACGAACGTATGAATCTGAATTAACTCTTTAAACATTTATATAGTTTGATCTTTGCTCTGCTCCATCAATTGCTGCTATGCTAAACATCTGATGAGTCAGTGGTAGTTTATTACTCATGCTCCTTTAGATTAGCTTATGCAGTCAGTTTATGAGCTTGTCTTATTTATATGCTCTTGATTTGTCAAATGAACAGGATGGGCAGCTGCAATCCATCAATACAACGACCCAACTGTAGATCTATCTGGTGAGATTAAGGGCTTCCAAGTTGTCACCTATCCTTTGTCTGATAGACGTACTCTGCTTGAGTTGCTCCAGACTTTCTCTGTTAGACTTGTTCTATAACTGATTTGACCAAATCATCCTTTTTAAATTTCATAGAGCGACCAATCATGTACTATGGAGGGAGTGTTTGGGGTAAACTACCTCACCAGGTGGAACCAACTTCAAACTCTATAGTCAGCTTTTTAGTGTCTTTAAAGATATGTATACAAGAATGATTGAGACCATTGACTCTTGTTTTATGGCACGAAACATTTACAGATACTGGCTGCAGCAAACAAGACATTGCCTCCTCCATCGAGATCGCCGAATGATTACATGACTGAAGTGCGTCGAGGATTACTGCTTCCAAAATCGTCAAACTCTAACTGAAATGCGTCGAGATCCTTGTTCTGCTGATGTAAGCCCACATATAGAGTTGGGGAATTGGTGTTTGGTGTTTGTTGAAATGGCACAAGGGATGATGTGTCAGTGACTTTTGATTTTGTGTGTATAGGATAAAGAAATCGGTCGTTTTCTCTAGTCCCTAAAAGTGTAAAATAACCCAAGCCAGAGATTTCACTAACAATCACGTTACAATCCCATTTTGCATAATTGGTTCACATAATCATCGCTACTTTCTGAGTTTCATGTTATTGAAAGATACTTAGCATCTTTTAAATTCGACAACTTAAGTAATAGACCATTTAATTGAAAGAAATTAGAATAGAATTGAATCCAATTACTAGATTATTTACACCAAAATGATAATATACACTTAGACCGAGATTGGTAGTAACAGATCATGAAAAATTTATATTATTTTGTCTTTTCATTGTTGGTTAATTAATCAAAACTGGTTAAGGGAGTGTGGTACATTTACAATCATTTCCCGCATCTTAAGCAACGAGTGAGAGAAAGACAGAATGAAACAGAATTCTAACGACAAATATAATTTAAAAATTAGTTGATTTCTCAACTGCTTCTTCACACACTATCTCATAAACTTGATATATATAATTCACAGAGTCGTCAACATGATCCTTCATTACTTTCGTCTCTCTTTCATCTTTTGGATCCAGAAAGAGAAATAACAGAGAAGCAATATGAAGCTTTATTCTGTTTCCTTCATCTTCAGCTTAATCGCTCTTCAATTTCTAACTCTCTCCTCCATAGTTAATGCACAAACTGATGATTCGTGTGCTTCAACTCTCCCCTTAAACGACCTCACCTTCAACTCCAGCCTTCTTCAATGTGTCGATGCTTGGAGTCAAAATAATTTCATCCTCCGAGTAAGTCAATTTTTTCAAATTCAAATTCTGATCAAAAATTCAAATCGAAAATTTTGAAAAAAACAATCTCTCACAGTATGCTAGAACGGGAGACAACACATGGAGCTTCATCTTATCAACACGAGATCCCAAAGCTTATATCGGAATCGGATTCTCAACCACCGGTCAAATGATCGGAAGCAGCGCGATCGTTGGATGGTTACCTTCCGACGGCAGTACCGGAATGGTAAAACAGTACTTACTCAGAGGACAATCTCCAGGCGAAGTGATTCCTGATCAAGGAGATCTGATCACCGTCAAGGACTCATTGAAAATCGAATCAGTATCGTCGCGTCTTTACATGAGTTTCCAATTGACGACGGAACTACCGCGATCGAGTCTTCTTTACGCTATTGGACCTAACGGATTCTTCCCGTCGTCGGATTTTAGGTTGAGGGAACATCGGCTCATGACCACCACGACCATCAATTATAATACAGGTAAGCATTAGCCATCTTCGTTTCCATTATTAAAGTCAAATTTTGAATTAATCATTTATTTGACTCGTTAATTGCCACTAGTTTGGTTTAGGAAACTGGTTTAAGATTTGTTAATTATTCTTCTTAAACAATTATTATGTTGGAGTCCATATCACATCTGCACATCATACCAAACCTATAGTATATTTACCCAAAATACCTTTTTTATATGGAGTATGAAATAAACAATTTTCCAAAAGATTAATTTACAATTAATTATAATTATTGTATTCTTTTGGCCAGCACACGACGATATTGTTTTTTTGCTTTTACAACATGCTACCACTACTTTGGAAAGGAGAGATTTTACCCATATTGTGAAACTTTCTAGAAGTCTAGATGTTGTAGCTTTGAGTAGTAATTAAGTTAGTATGATTGATTTAGTCCCAAATTGCAAGTGAACATGTATGTCGGGTAATAAAGAAAATTTAGGGGTGTGATTGGTTAAAACTATAGTTTTGAATTTTTTTACGTAGAATTTAAGATGTATGTATTTTGGATATAGACTTTTACGTGGTAATTATTTTAGCTGTAAGAAAAAAAAATTATATTATTTTAGTTTTGTAAAATTCATAAATTTGTAGTTAAAATTTTTTTATAAATAAAAATATAAACTTTTTAAAACAATGAGAATCAAAAATAAATGTAGACATGATTAAATTAATTTTAGTACGGACTTCTCTCTAGCAACTAGAGCAACTTGGTTCTAATGATAGTGAAACAACATAATTATTAGTCAATTAAAGCTAAGTATATTAATTTTCTTCCATTGGTGAACTAAAAGGTTCGCAGACAGTGGTTAAGGGTGCACCATATTCTAAGCTAAGGAAGACACATGGGTTAATGAACATGTTCGGTTGGGGAATTCTGATCATAATCGGTGCCATAGTGGCTCGACACATGAGGCAATGGGACCCTACTTGGTTTTACGCTCATATTGCTCTTCAAATCACTGGTTTTCTCCTCGGCTTAACCGGTATCATTTGCGGTTTAGTCCTCGAAAACAAAACCAAAGCCGGTAATGTTTCCACTCACAAAGGCATTGGAATAACCATACTCGTTATAGGCGTCCTCCAGGTTTCTCCTTATCCAACACTCAAAAGTCAAATACATCTAAGGAAAAACAAGATCACATGAACGTATCGGTTTAATTCGGTTATTGTACATTGATGTTATAGGTAAAGGCAATGCTAGCTCGACCGGGTACAGATTCGAAATATAGAAAATATTGGAATTGGTATCATCATAACATGGGAAGAGTTGTAGTAATACTCTCTATATCAAACATTTTCTATGGTATTCACTTGGCTGATGCTGGTTCTGCTTGGAATGGTGGTTATGGTTTTGTCGTCGCGGTTTTGGCCTTGGCTTCTATCGGTTTAGAAGCTAAAAAGTTCATGAACAAGTAATTTTAATTCAAGTATATCTCTTTAATTTGTTGTCTTGATATCGATTTCGATAGGATAATAGGACATTGTGATGCATTGGACACTATTCACTTGAATGATGAGTATGTTTTGTTGTTAATGTTCTTTTGATAGAATTCTCACTTGTTAAAAGAATCTATTATTTAGTAACAAACCTTATTTAATAGAGAAAAATACATGTTATTTTGATAAGTAGTGTCATTAGTGATATTTTTATTATTATTTTAATTAAAAAGACACAACTTGATAAATAATTAAACATAGAAAACCTAATTATAAGCTTTGGTTCAACAACGTTACGTCTGTGACACATTAACAGACGTTAGAGCAATGTTAGTGGTGATATTATGTAAGTATAATATGAATAAAAAAAAGAAAAAAAAAATAAAGAGAGAAAGAGATGGTCTCTGAAACTTAAGAGACTACTACTAGGTGAGACTCATGTGGGCTTAAAAGTAGTTTTGTTTGTAATAATAATTTTCTTAAATTAGGCCCATAATTAAATGAAGAGGAAAGCCCAAATGGTTAACGACTGGGTACTGTCTGCGTGAGAGAGAGAGAGTTGGAGACATTGCGGAAAGAATTTGGAAAGGAGGAAGAAAAGATGTTGAGAACTCGGCTTCTCTGGTTTACGCTTGGATTTTCCGTCGCCGGAGCTTCCATTGGTCATCTCGTGTGGCGGGATCTCTACGGCGAACGTTTTTCTATTTCTTCAGATGTAATTTTTCGTTGTTTTAGAAAGATCATCCATTGGGAAAATTTCATGTGCGAGAGCTACAAAGGCAACTCATAAACAAAAATTGTTGAATTACTTACATCATCGTTTCGATTCTGTAGATGAAGGAGCAATTTAGTGCACTGGAAGGTCGGGTTTCGGGTTTGGAGTCTGCTGGTTATGAGAAATCGAGTCCAGCTCAGGTTAGCTTTCTTTCTATCTCTCTCTACGATTGATCGTTAATGAAATAACCATGTGATCTCAAGTTCCATGAAAAAGGCTCTTGGTTAAAACTTAAGTGGGTTACTTTTCATTGTTTCATTGAATTTCTTCAAAATTTCTTAAATCAACTGAGAAAATTCAAGGCTTTCTAGAGGTGAAGCAAAAGCCATAAACTTGCTGGTTTGTGCCCTTTGATGTTAGACAAAAAATAGTTCAGCTTGCTTGAGGTTTCTAGTCCTGCAACAAAATCTGTTCCTGTATTGCCCTGTGGGTTTACAAGGTGAATCGGCAGATTGTTTAGAATGTCGATTGTGTAGACAATTGGTTTACAAGGTGTATCAGCCATTGGTTGATCGAATCACAAAACACCGTTCCACGGCTAGCATTACTTCCGTATTTCACTTTTGGTTGCTTGTCATACATGCGTTGACCTTTGATCCTTTTGCATAGGTGAATCTATAGAAAAGTGCTGTATGAAGTAAAACATTAGTAGTAGTAGCTCATAGCATTGTGCACTTTGAAACAGATATATTCACGCTTTGCTCACATCATGTCTCGATTTTCTAATCATCAATTTCTTCTTCTTCTTTTAGGTTGAGAGTTAAAAGACTTTTGGAAGCTTCCAACCCCAAATCAATAAAAGGCTAAAGCTTGATCTGGCAGAGAGTTTGTGATCTTCATTTGGAACTTCTGAGATGCTTTATACAATCTCTAAAACAAAAGCTTCTTTTAAGATAAGACTTCGCTTTCAACTAAAGATCTCTTCTGTAAGCTACGAGCAAGACTTGAAGTTGTGTGTTACATAAGTTACATAACATTCAGCTTTATTATAACAAGAAATAATTCAGTACATTCTAAAAAGGGGTTGTATAAAATAAATGCATCACGTGTGTGTGTGCATCTTTAGGATATAACCCTTGTAATCTCAAGCCTTTCAGCTTAAAACCAATTTTATACAGAAACTTTTACCATACCAACTGAAATCTATTCACATCCTAAACAACAATACCGACCCTGATACGAACCTACTCATGTATCAATTAACGATTTGCTAAAACATTCAGAGACTGTCGGAACTTGCAAAAGAGAATATAACTCTATGAGTCAGGCAAACCCCGCATTCTATCAACCATTACCAGTAAAACTTTCTCTATCCGGGATTTATTTCTTTCTTCATTGACCCCAGATTAAAGAGAGCTTTTTGGTCAGAACCAACCATTCATCGGGTCTATAAGATCCATTACGACTTCATTTGATGGGAGGGGCGAGGGAGGATTGAATTTGCCAGCTCTTCGTTCACCTTCACTGGAAGAGGTGGCATTTGCTTCATAACCTCTGGCGTGTCATTCAAGCTGCAGCCCAATTGTTCAATCAGCAAAGCAAGAAAAGAATGACATTTCCCAAAGAGAGCCAAATGACATAGGAATGATTTATAGATATAGGGTTGTTTGTATTACTCGTTCAAGATTGCGAGGATATTGTCCCGAACTTTGCAGAAAATATTGACATTCTCATGTAGCTGCAAAGGGAGGAAAGAATATTTGATAAGCACAATATAACTAGCAACATAAGGATTGTTTAAAAGCCAACAAACAAAGCAAGGCAAAGAAACAAACCAAGTCCAAAAAAATTAAACAACACTTACAAGCTGAAAACTGGAAGTTGAAGTCACCTGGAAAGTTGAGAAATTTGATGATACTTGATTAAACATTTGAGCATTTTGCTCGAGAAGATCTCCACTCACACCACCAATAGCTGCAAAGAAGCAAAGAGATTTACTCTCATTTTAGTCCAATCTAGAAGATTTAGCCTCAAATAAAGAAAAAGAAACAGATATGGACAAACCTTTATACGAAATACCGTCATCAGTATCTATAGACATCATAGGTGGAGCATAAGAAGGACCATTAGGATGCAAATTCAAATGAGATGAGGACTTAGCTGAAGAATCCGTAGCTTTTTCCTGCCAAACAGATATATGAAAGTAAGCGATTTGTTAATATAGAGTTATAAATGCATATACAAAGACAACTCAAGAACTTTAACCCGTCCAACATCACAAGTAAATGAGTAAAAGTTCAAGCTAGTTACACATTAGAACTCAACCAAACTAATTTAGTATCTGTGCTTCGACTATCTTTCTTCTATCTATTGCTTTCCACTAAGTAGGAAGAAATAGGAATTAAATCCCACATACTTTCTTATCTTTGCTTTTCCTTGATGAATGGTCTTCTTTCCTACGCTTTCCATTTTCCTTTTTCTGTAATTCATCGGCAATCAAAAGGAGCTCAGAGAAAATGAAGAAAGTCAATAGTGAAGAAGAGTAATCCAGAACAAAGAAGAACGCAAAATTAAGAAACTTACAGTCATCCATCTACAACGCAAAGCAACATCTCTGACTGTTTTATCCTTCATTTTCATCGCAATCTTAGCATAACGAACAATTGTAGGTTCTGACGCATACCTGTATAAACATCAAGTTATGGACTTAACTAGGCTGCTAATAACCAATAATAAGACTACTCATCTTCCACAAAAGCTAACGATTCATGAACAACTGAACTCAGAAAATCTATACATTTTCCAATATAAAATCTGAGGAACCATAGTCAGCGAACCCAAGATAGAAGATAACCTCAGAAATTACTACATCTCGTCAGAATAGTGGCTAAATTTCCAAAAGATAAATTTTTTTTGGAATAAAACAGCAAATTCAAATCTGAAACAAAGAGAGCACCAAGCTTACTTTGAGAGCAAATCTTCCAATAAAGATTGCTCCTCAGAAGTCCAATCTGTAGAGATCCCAGGATTATGCCTTAACGCGCTAATGGTTTGAGAATTATCCGTCACCGCGCCTGTATTACAACCATTATCGACTGAATTTGCAGCAACACCATTCGTCCCCGTAGCTGTCGCCGAAGAAGACGATACCTTCTGCGTCGCCGACGAATTTTCCTGATTGTTCCCCGACGGATTCGCACTCGCCGCCATCAAATACCCAATTTCTCCGAGCTTCAAATTCGCTAACTTTTCTCAAAAATTCCCAAAGATTTCCACCGAAAAAAACTTTCAATTCGTGAACTTCCCTCGAAAAATGGAATCTTTGTTTAATAAAAAAACAATAATTTTTTTATTTTCATCTTTATCCTTTTTCGGTTTTTCTTTTCTATTTTGAGAGTTGTTTACGTCAATTTTAGTTATTACGAGGCTTTTCGGGCAAAGATTGTTAATTACAGGGACTGAAATATAATAACCTAAAAGAAAGTAATCCGTTTGTTTTTTCTCTCGTTTCGAGGTCCCTCCTTCTTTTGTCATCTTTCTCTGTCTCTCTCTCTCCGCTTGAGGTAGGCGTCGGAGATATACCAAGAATTCTCTTGAATCGTATCGGATATGGCCTCTCAACAATCAGGTTAGTTAAAGCAACAATCTTTCGGCTTTTCGATCTTTTGTAGATTGAGATTCGTGGATCTCGATTTATTGAGTCATATGTCTGAAATTCGATGTGGCGGCTCCAATTGTCTACTGTAAAACTCTGAAATTGATCAAGTTCGGCCTATATTTGGACTAACTAGGGTTGTCGGTGGGTAGTTTTAACTCTGATAATCTGGTTGTCTAACCAAACCTCAAGGCTTCCCATGTAACACGTTTTTATCAGTTGGTCAACTTCAATTTGCTTTCGTAATCCATACCTGAAATCATTTTCTCTGATGGATGATATGTTTTACTCTGAATTTCCATGGTCTTAGGTTTCCTTGAACTTAGCTGTTCTTGTTTCAGTTAGATACTTTGGTTTTGGATTGCAGTTTGATTGCTGATGTCTGTTTTTATTCATGTGTTTCACAGAACTTAACTAATTGATCATCTTTACAAATTTTCCAATTGCTTCCTCAGATCTCCTCAATGTTCTGGTTGTGTTAATCGCAGTTCAGTCATTCTTTCAGAATATTATCTATCATGTTACTTCTCATGTAATGACTTTGATTTGCTGCTATTGTAGGTGGCAGTCCTCCTAAACCTTGGGAACAAGAAGGAAATACATCTGGTCCTAAGCCTTTCAGACCTCCTTCAAATGCCAGCACGGCTGATTCAGTTGAGGCTTCTGGCACTGCTAATCCTGGTGAATTAGTTTCGTCCGTGAACAGGACAAATACAGCTGGTAATATGAATGCACTGAGTAGGCCTGTACCGACTAGACCTTGGGAGCAGCAGACAGTTGGAGGTATGTTTAGATGTTATTTTAGATTTCTTTTGGTTATTGAGATTACTTAAAGCTTAGTTCTTTTACTGTATGTCATGCAGGTTATGGTTCAAATCTAGGTATGAACTCTGGGTATGGGTCAGGTACATATGGTTCAGCATTAGGTGGGTATGGTTCATCATATGGTGGTGGAATGTATGGTGGTAGTAGCATGTATAGAGGAGGTTATGGTGGTGGTATGTATGGAAGTTCAGGTATGTATGGAAGTTCAGGCATGTATGGTGGTGGTGGTATGTACAACAGCAGTTATGGTGGTTCGATGGGTGGTTATGGTATGGGTATGGGTATGGGAATGGGAATGGGAATGAGTCCTTATGGTGGTCAAGATCCAAACGACCCTCTTAATCAACCTCCATCTCCACCAGGCTTCTGGATATCATTTCTTCGTGTGGTATAATTACTCAGCCCTTCATGCTTATTTTGTGTAAGCAATCAAAGAAGTTGATGAGTTTAGATTATTTTATAACATAAAGTGTTCATTTTAATTGATCACAGATGCAAGGTGCTGTGAATTTCTTTGGCCGTGTAGCGATGCTTATAGATCAGAACACACAGGCCTTTCACATGTTCATGTCTGCCCTTCTTCAGGTTCTGTCCTTGTTTTTTTTTCTTCTACAACTTGTAATTTACTGCTTCCTTGAATTGTTTCATTGCCTCGTGTTAACCATTCAAATCATTTGTCTTCAGCTATTTGATCGTGGTGGTATGTTATATGGAGAATTAGCAAGATTTGTATTGCGTATGCTTGGGGTGAGAACAAAGCCTAGAAAGATGCAGCAGCCATCACAAGGGCCTAACGGACTCCCTTTACCCCACCAGCCACATGGAAACCAGAACTATATTGAGGGGCCTAAAGCTGCTGCACCAGGTTGGGACAATGTATGGGGCAACTAAGTTACTTCTTTCCTTCATTACCCAAATCCTTCAACATTGCTCAAAATACACCATTAAAACCAGTTGGTTATGAATAGAAGAGAAGTCCTGCAAGGGCCTGCAACAGATTGGAGTGTAAGGAAGCCTTACATATCGAGTCTCTTTTACATGTCTCTATCTCTTTCTCTCTTCCCAGCTTTCTGATTGTGTGATAAACAATTGCAGATAGATGTCGAACTCAACAAAATGGAAAGTCATGTTAAGTGTTTAATTAAAGACCTTTCTATAGATATATTCATATGATATTCGATTTTCATCTTTCTCTGGATTTGAAAACAACAGTGTTGACCAGTAAGATACTTTACGTTGAAGTCTATTCTAGAACACATCGTTTCTTACAGTTTGCCTCTAGACAAGACCAGCACATTGGTGCCAAAACCCTCGTACAAAAACATTCTTAGACCCGAAATAATCATATATTGTTGGCCTGTTGGGTACAAATTGATGCTTCATCTTCGTGAATGTAACCAGTCTGGTCCTATGACCATTGCTTCTTCTGTTCTGAGTGTTACATCAGCTCTATGCAATCTGAACATCTCAACTGCTGTAGGGGTCAGCCTCATATTCCCGTTCATGTAGAGAATCTGAAGGTTCTTGCAACCACATCGTAAAGCAAGCAAGCCTTGGTCACAAAAGTACCTACAACGGTTCACATGGAGTTTCTTCAAGTTAAGGCAAAACTTTCCTATGGCTTCCCATCCTGCAACCTTAACTTCATGACACACAGCCAAGTTCCACTCTTGGAGCAATGGGCAACCTTTTGCTATGGCTTTGATAGATTCATCACCAACCGTTCTGCACATCCTTAGGTTCAAGATTCTAAGTTTTGATGCAATCCCAGATCCAATGGGTACCAACCCATCTTTGCGGATGTAGCAACTTACGCCTGATATATTAAGAAACACAATGCCACCTCCGCTAATGATCCCTGTTATACCCTTAGGCTCAAGCTGACAAGACTCGGCATCCACAGAGGCCAGAGTTGGAGAGCAGCCATTAAAGCCAACTCCGGTTATGCTCTTGCAGTTTGAGATCTTCACTGACTCGAGTTGCAAGCATGCTTGTGACAATGCTTTTATCCCAAAATCAGATACCAGAGGGCAGTACGAGAGATTCACGCACTTTAAAGGTAAGGAAGCTCTCGCCAACATTTCTAACCCAACGTCACTGATATTGCATCGGTAAAGACTGACAACTCTTAGATTAGGACAAAAGCTAGCAACTGTGGAGATCCCATTATCAGAAACCCCAAAGCAACAATCTAAGTAAAGACTATGCAGCCTTGCACCAGGATACCTGAGGGAGGCGAGACTCGAATCACTCAGCACTGTGCAACCAGAAAGGGAAAGATGCTCCAACCACTGAAATCGGGTGAGAAGTCTGTGGAGATGATAGGAAGTCACATCATTATTTGTCTGAGACAGACTTAAAGGGTTCAAGACCCCGAATGAACACTGAAACTGCAAAGATCGACGGTTAATGTTTTGGATGTTGAGCCAGCGATGACAAGTCAAACCGAAGGATTCATGGTCAGCAACATTATCAAGTCTTTGGAAGATAAAGGAAAGGCAATCATCTGGAAGGTGGATAATGGATGTCTCAACATCATCAGACTCAGACACATCCTCCATCTACAGATTCAAGTCCTGTATCAAATGGACAACAAAGACCTAAACCTCCTCCAAGTCTTTAATAGATTTCCTCTACAAATTTGTTTACTTAGATACATGCAACAGAAACCCAAATCTGTTTGTCAAGAACCTTAAACGAAGATAACCTGACTCAATCTGATGATACAGATAAAAACCTCTGTTTTGATCTAAATAAAGCAAATCACAGACTTCACTTCCATTTCAACCATATGATAAGCCATATCCGAAGTGAAGATCCAAAATGGCTTACTCGAATGATAAGCAATCAAAATTACGGCACCACCAGACAAAATCAGGGTAAAGAACACATTGCAATATACATGAGAAACCTTAAAACCAAGCTGGGGGAACAGAATCGGAAAAGCGAAACTTGGAGATTTAAAATTTCTAGATTGGATTGAGAAACCCACCCATAAATTCCAGATTTAATCAACGAAATCGATTAAGTAAAAAAAGATAATCGGAAGAAAAAGGTTTCGCCTTTGCAAGCCCTTTATCAGAAAAAAGAAAAAAAAATATTGCTTTTTTCCAATCCTCATAGAGTAATTAGATATAATTCAATTTATGGATGTCGTGTCATTGTATCATACAAGAGGACAATTAATACGGTTTAAGTATTTTAGATCTCTTTGTCTTCTCTCCCTTTAGGCCAAGACTTTTGTCACGGAGCTCAGTAACCTTAGTAATCTTCTAGCCATGGTGATGATGCATTCTCTTTCTCTCCTCCACTCTCTTCTATTCCCATTCTCCTTACTTTTAGCATACTTGATCATCAATGCATAGTTGATCTGTAATCATAGATTACAGACTATTTGGCTCTGATGAAGCCAGCTATATTTACTATTGAGTTAAGATTTGTTCCCACTGATTTGACATTTGCTGTAACAGGTCACAGGAGTGAGATAAGTTGCTTTTGTCTGGATTCGACATTTGGTCATGACTTTACAGCGTTATTTGTCTTTAACTAGTCATCTAAATATGTAATAATACCTCCTCTTGTGCCATCTAAATATGTAATAATACCTCCTCTTGTGCCACCGTCACAGTCTTTTATGGTTCAGAAATCTGGAAAATGCCGTCTTTCTCGGAGTTACCACAAAGTTGTTATGAAGGTGCAACAGAGCGACCAAAGCCTAAGCTGAAACCTTTGCCTTGGGACAAAGTTCGACCAAGTTCTCGCCGAACGAATACATGGGATCGTCTTCCATCTAACTCTTCAATTGCTAACTCAAAACAGAGAAGTTTAAGCTGTGGTCTTCGGATGATGAATCAGGAAAGCAAAGTTTTAGATCCAACAAAGAGTCACGATGTTGTTCTTCTGCTTACAACATTTAAGCTTACCGCAAATGATGTTATTCAGGCCCTTCAAGATGGTAAATCATCAAGCTTTAAAGCTGATTTCTTCTCATTTTCGATTGCATTAAGTTGATTCTGACTTGTATTATCTATCAGGTCACTGTAATGCACTTGGAGTTGAGCTTTTGGAGAGTTTATTAAGAATGGCACCGAGTGAAGAAGAAGAGAAGAAGTTGAAGAGCTACAGTGATGATTCAGTGATGAAGCTTGCCCCATCAGAGAGGTTTCTTAAGGAATTGCTTAATGTGCCTTTTGTATTCAAAAAGGTTGATGCATTGCTTGCTGTTGCTAGTTTTGACTCTAAAGTCAAACACTTGAAAAGATCATTCAGCGTTATACAGGTATGAAACAAAGATGAAGATACCAAAAGAAATATATGAATGTGAATGTTATTGTAAACTTACGTCTCATAAAGCTATATGATTCTTTTGCAAGCTGCTTGTGAAGAACTGCGAGATAGCAGAATGTTATTGAAACTTATTGGAGCTGTCTTACAGACAGGGACTAAGAGCGGAAATGCTCATGACTTCAAATTTGAGGTGCTTCTCAAGCTTGTCAATATTAAGTCGTTAGATGGACGAATCACTCTCTTGCATTTTGTTGTGAAGAACATCATAGAATCAGAAGGCATCGAAGGATTACAAGCTGTCAGAAATCTCAGCTCATAAAGCTATATGATTCTTTTGCAAGCTGCTTGTGAAGAACTGCGAGATAGCAGAATGTTATTGAAACTTATTGGAGCTGTCTTACAGACAGGGACTAAGAGCGGAAATGCTCATGACTTCAAATTTGAGGTGCTTCTCAAGCTTGTCAATATTAAGTCGTTAGATGGACGAATCACTCTCTTGCATTCTGTTGTGAAGAACATCATAGAATCAGAAGGCATCGAAGGATTACAAGCTGTCAGAAATCTCAGCTCAGGACTTGTAGATGTCAAGAAATGTGCAGAAATGGACTATAATGTTCTAAGAAGGGATGTAGCAGAGCTTTATCAAGAAGTCCAAAAAATTAGTGAGGTTCTGCTACTGTGTGAAGAGACTGGACACAAAGAAGAAGAACTATGGTGGAAATTCATGGAGTCTTTGACCCAATTCTTGGAAACTGCTGCTGAGGAGATTAAAAAGATAGAAAGAGAAGAAGGTTCCACGTTCTCTGCAGCGATAGAGATCACAGAGTATATCCATGGAGAATCAGCGAAGGAAGAAGCGCAGGTATTGAGAGTATTCGTAATCGTGAGACTTTTTGTCTATTCTAGATGGAGTAAGCAAGAAAATGGAGGTGAAAAGAGAAAAGAGTACTCATGGCTTAGATTTCTAGTTTAATAACGATATCAGAATCTATAAAAGCATGGTCATTGTGGCGCCTTTTAACTAGTTATGTACTTATGTTTGTATGAATCGTTGAAAGCTACTTATGTATTTAGAGGGATGTAAATTTTACGAACACAAGTATCTGGTTATCACTCAATCTCATTTGGTAGCATGTACTGTGTACACATATGATCTTAAACTTTTTTGAACTTTCTAGTAATTGCTATATCTATTATTATAAAACTCTGATCGGCATCGAGTCAAGATTCTTTGGAGTTTGGATCACAGCATTAACGCGTAAAATTCTTTGGATCTGGTCAGAAGAAATTATGCATAAAATAATATCCGTCTCATAGCATTAACGCGTACACTGTGATGTTCTTTTTCTTGGTCAATCGTGTACTCCGTGCTCCTCGGTAGGTAACCCATCTTCTTGAAGTTAACTCTGGTGGTACTCCGTGCTGTTTTTTCAGGGTTATTTTACTCTCTAGGCTGTTCCATCTGAGCAGTACCCCTAGAAACAAATACGGCTTTTGGTTGGTTGTCTCTGGGCTATAATGGTTGCTAAGTTTGTTCGTGCCATTTTCATCCAGAACTGTCTCTGGGTGTTACTACTGCTCTCTAGCTTGTCCCGTGCTAGTGAGTCCGACTTAAATTGCCTGAGAAGCCTCATATCCCAATTTAAGGACCCCAATGGACAATTATGGGAAGTATCTGAAAATCACCTTGAAGGCGCAAGAATGTTCGGCATCAGTCTTGCTGGTCGTGATCTTCAAGGCAAGCTTCCCAGAAGATTTAAGGATTGCTTGTCCGTGACAAGTCTAGATCTTTCTGGAAATAGACTCTCTGGCACTCTTCCATCAGATCTTTTCTCTTTTTTTCCATATCTTGTTACTTTGAACCTCTCCAACAACAACTTCTCTGGTGAAATCCCTGCTACTTGGTCAAATATCGCTTATCTAAACACTCTTATGCTTGATCATAACAGGCTCACTGGCCACATCCCGCCCGGGTTAACCTCAAGCCCACGACTCAAACAATTTTCAGTGGCACACAATGATCTCCAAGGTCCAATTCCAATATTTACCACTGGATACATCCCTCTCTGGAGTGTTGAAGACAATCTGGATCTGTGTGGTTTCCCGCTGGATCCCTGCCCAGACTCATCAGACTCATTCTATTCCATGGCTCTTGAAGCTGCCATTATTGCGACAGCTACCTTTTTTCCTGTAGGTGCATTCTTTGGCTGGTTCTGCTTTGGCAACAAACAGAAATAAAAAAACCAAGAAGAAGTAATTGGAAACAACCTGGAATGATTAAGCAAATCCACTTGTTTCAGTGAAATTTGTTGCAAATATGTATTTTTATATAGCAAACATTACTTGCCTAATGTTCTTCCTCGTTTTATCTTGCCATGGCTAAAAATTCTCATTCATCAGTTTTTAAATTATTCATCGTGAAACTAAACTCTATGCACGGGAAGATCGTGAACTAAAGCGATACTTACTCTAAATTCCGTCAAGAATTCCATCTATCGCCTGGAAAATCTGAGAGGCTATATTCTTATCGCCTGTTACAATAGCAGTACCCATCCCAGAGGTCTCTATCAGGCCACTGCAAGGATTTCTTATATGAATTACACTGCTCTCTTCTGATCCATTCTCTTCTGTGCTGTGTTCTATGGATCCCGTTATACCCAATTTTAGTAGCGCGTCAAGAAGTATTTCTGGAGCCAATGAGCCCCAATGCATCAATGACAAAGCCTTCCCAGAACTTTTTTCCTGCTCCAACCCGGAAACTAATCTGTGTTTCCCATCTTCCATCACAAGCTCACCTTTCAATCTTGAGATCCCAAAGTTTTCACGTTGTCTCAGTTTTCTCCAGCTCAATTTGGAGGCCAGGTCTGTCGTAATTTTTACATTTGCATTGTCTGCAGTTTTTGGCACATGTAGCGTCTTGTTCTCAGAGTAATACAGGATCGAGTTTCTCTTCATCTCAGCCAAATTGATCCTCTTATTGACAGCTTCAGAGAGCTATTCATAAAACGGAATCAAAAAGATGAATACAGACAGATGCAAGCTGAAAATATTTCTTCAACAAAGTGCACGAAAATCGTTTACCAAAACAATTTGTGGCTGCACAACGGAAAGAAGTGTTGAGAGCTTCTGCAACCTGCAAAAGAATTACAGCATTGAGCAGTGGTTGACAAGAAATTATCAGATCACCCATTTGGCTTGTGGACTACATGATAGTAAACTCAACATGTGAGTTGCCATGATTTTTAGAAACAATTATTTTGGGAGTTAGTGAGACACTGGTAGGCATCAAATAGATTTAGTGACTCGATTCTACCATATTAGTCAAGGTATGCCTTTGGACAAGAACCCAAGCTAATTCTGCGCTGTACAGATAACTCAGATTACTTGATCCAACAAGACAAAGAATCCAGACAAAAAGCTCACAATAAGAAAACCGATTACGCAGCAACAGAATGAAATGTAGATTAATCGTAGCCAGGCAAACCTTACCTTATTCCAGAAAGAAATGAACACTGGAGAATTTTCATTGCTATCGGTCTGAAAGGAAGAAGACCTATATCTGAACTAATCCCATCCTGCAAAACATCTTTATCATCAGATACTGACTAGCGAAAACACTGGATCACCTGATGGAGCTGAGAAGAAAGAAAGAGATATAGAAACCTCAAGGACAAGCAGTGATTTTGGATCTCCACGCCAACGCTGAAGAAGTTGGACAGAAGGTCCAAGTCGTAAACTCCAGTGAGGAGCAAATACGATGCATGGCTCCTGCCAACTCGTTCTGTTTGCATAACATTAAAGAATGTTGTATGTCAACATAAATGTCCACATTCTGTATTAGGTATTTTACTGATGTATCTAAACTAAGTAATGATTTAAGGTGAACTGTGATGACATTTTCAATTATAGACTAGCATGCCATGTGTTTAAGACTATGCATTTACTATAAAATAAACCATCAAATAGGTGGTAGGAGAGATGAAAAATATGAAATCAATACAAGGATACTAAATGGAATTCTTACATTAAGTTAGGTGAGTGAATGGCAGGAAACAAATGGATCTTCTTATCTTTGATGAATTTAAGATGGCCAAATGATGGTTCTCCTGAAATTAACTGCAACATCAATCAGAACATAATAAAATTTGGTATGTCTTCCCAATTAAATTTCCACAGTGAGTAACCAAGAACTTAGCAAACGTATACCTTATTCTGTCGTTGCTCACACAACCACTCTGGTATGATGTTTGTGTATGCCAATAGCTCTTCTGCAACAGAAGATATTACAAAGATTGGAACCTAAGCAAAACCAAACTAGAATGATTTAGTCTTTAAGCTAAGAAAAACTACCAATCACGGTTTATGTGCTTCATATCTTCGAGAAGTAGAGATTAAAAAAAGGTGGAAAACCCAACCTTTAGAGAAGAGGATTCAAGAAAATTTGACATTAGCTCTAGGAGCTGCAGAACTATCCCAATTCGAGTAATCGTTATCAAGGTTGAGCCACCAGCATCAGCAGACTCTGCAGCACATGAACAAACAAAAACTAATTTCTCCACCTCTTCTGCGCTGTCTTCAGTGCTTAATAATGAAGCAGCCAAGTTCTCATCCTTCTTGTCTTCGCTAAAAAAGTTTACCAGTAAAGAAAGGTTTTCCATGTTAAGACCCGAACAAATATACCGTCTTAAGTGTAAAAAAAGAAAATATAGGAGAATACCTGAATGTTGATATAAAATTAGTATCTGGGCCAGGAGAATTACAATTATTCTCAGTCACTTCTGAAGATTGGAGGTATGAAAAATCTGAGTAAATTAACACATCGGTTCCTTTAAGACCACGGAAATCAAAATCTTTCGCGTGATGTGAAACGAAGATGGAGCTTGACACATAACTTAGACTTCCGTTAGGTCCGTTGATCAGCCAATTGCAAGCCCCAATATCTAGACCTGAACTTAGGGCCTTTATCATCAAGGTCCCATTATAACAAACTTCTTCTGCAAACTTAACAACTTGAACTTTCTTCATGCAACTCCTAATGTCATTTAAACTGAGGGAAAAAATAGACATTAATTAACAAAACATTGTAATGAGGTAACATATCGTTTGACAAGCCAATGATAGTCACCTGTACAGACGCATCCAACTGCCCAGATCATCACCACTCTCGCCAAAGACAACTTTTTTAAGTGAAGCTGGTACATCTTCGTGATCTAAATTCTTTATCCACCCAGGAGAACTGGAGTTCTCGGGTCCATAAAAGCATCTGAATTCTGAGTGCATCGAGATAAGATCTTCCATCATGAGCTCTCCAATCTTTGCTGTTGCTTCAGTCATATATATCTACACCGTAGCAGTAACAACTAAGCACACCACATACCCCTAGCAAGCAAAATAAATCATTAAACTCAAAAATAAAATTCCTGAAAACGTTTACCTTGGCACAAAATCTAGGGTTTTGGGTAAGGAATGGCAATCCGAGCAATCCCATAGGGTTAGAGATCAGAACTACATCAATTAAAGTATCCTCCCACAAATGCAGGGCTTTCACAGTTTTGTACCACGGTTCTGCACACACCAAATCAGTAGGAGTTAGCTGTCTCTTCAGTTTTTGCTTCTTTTGAATTGGACTCTGAGCATCCAGAAGCACATCAGATTGATATTCAGAAGCTTCAAAACCCACTTCATATGGAATAGGAGAGAAGATTGTGATTGCCAAAAGGTCCAAAGGGCAGTCTATCAAGATTCTGAAACCACATAGGTTCAGCATATGACATGGAGGATACTGATATCCATCTCCTTTGCTCAAACAAGTCTGCAAGAGCATAAAAACTTCATCTTTAACCAACCCGAGGATGTTCAACACCTTCCTTACACGAAAAATAAAGGCTTTCATTAACTTGTATGCACATAAGCAAGAGAAACTCACCAATTTCATGGAGACAAACGATAATGGAACCTGTCAAAAACGAATATCATTAATACTTCAAGTTACATACGAATCGCCTCGAAAAGAAAATTAATGAGGTTCAAGTACATAGCTTTTCTAAAATAACGCAACCTAAGAAACGACCTGTGTAGAGTGATAAAGTTGTAAGAGATACTCAGCGAGAGAGAGCGCGAGAGGTTGATGGAAGCCGGCAAGGTTGTAAAGGACTAAGCGGCGATTTATTTCGAAATTGGTTTAGCTCGATTTCGTTCGGTTAAATTAGTTCATATTATTGTAAACCAAATTCGGTTTGGGTTCTCTGGTTCAGTCCGATTCGGTTTGCTAGCGACGATGTTAGCAAAAATCTCGACTTGAGAGAGACGGAGAGATTTCGAGAGATGAGCGAAATATTTGCTCCTCCGAAGGATTCAGTTCGAGAGGTGATCGATTTCAACTCAAATGATGGTAGACTCACCGTCGAAGACTTCTCTGTGTCTGCTCGATCTTTTTCCGATAAATGGAAAATACATAACCTATCATTTCCTCCCTGGAACTGGGTTCCTCTGATCAATCGAACTCTACTTGTTTCAAATAAGGTAAATGGTCATAAGCAATCAAAGTCTGTTTATTCCATAATCGATCGAACTCTACTTTATTTATAGATTCCATCATCTTATGCAGGAGGAAGGTTACTTATCGCTTGAAAAGATCATCATTTTCAGTTCATGTGAGGTAGCATCATAAAACTCTTAACAGTGCTGTGATCTTCTTCTTTTCTTGTTTCACACCATTATGTTTGTGTGTTAGGAAGTTTCGGAAGATGAACCTCTATATATAGAAACTAATTCCTTGGAAGAAGAAGAGTCGATTGATCACACGACCTTGGTACATAAGCAATTTTCTCTTTGTAAACATGCTGAATTCTGGAATATCTGAGATAATTATTTTGCTTGTTGCCCTTTTTTTTCCGTTAGGTCCAAACACTAGAAAATGAAGCACACTTCTATGATTTCCATGTTGTTTACAGTGCATCATACAAGGTTCCTGTGCTATATTTTCGGGGATACTGCAGCGGTTTGTCACAGTTTATAACCTGCTTGCAACTTTTGAAGTTTCTTCTTTTGTTTTGGTTTGGAAAATTATCTTTTTTGTCACTTTAGGGGGACAACCTCTTTCTTTGGATGCCATCAAAAAAGATTTGCCCTCATGCTCTGTTAGTCTTTTGCTTGAATCTAAGTGGACATTTATAACACAGGAGGTATCGCCTCAAATTCGATACTTCTATGTCCGTCTAATTTACGTTTTTCTTGGTTATTTGATATGGAATCACTTTCTATGCAACAATCAATTGCAGGAGCATCCTTATCTGAACAGGCCATGGTTCAAGCTACATCCCTGTGGGACTGAGGAATGGATCAAGCTCCTTTCCGGAAAAAACAGCTCTGCTGGATTTCAGATGCCAGTTGAGTTGTACTTAGTGTCATGGTTTTCGGTTGTCGGACAGGTGGTTGGTCTTAGGATTCCTCTTGAGATGCTGCATTAGCCATCTTCTGACATAAGATGAAATCAATGGCTTAAGATCCTCGGTAACATAAATCATTTTGAATTAGACGAACATATCATTCTTTAAAGAAGCTGATAGAAGGGTGATTGGTTTCAGATCCTATTATATTTTGTCAATAGATGTTCAGAGTTTTACTTAATAACAGCATGGGGTCGAAGAATCTGACCAAGGAATAATTTTGTGGTCCAAGGCTTGTTTAATAAGCTGGAAAGCTTGGCATTTTCCTTGAAAAAGGAAAATGACTCTCCCGCGTATTTGAATTTTCTGTTGTTGTAACTTGTAGGGACTAAGTAACCTGTCAAAATAAACTTATATATCGTTTTCCTTTTCATGCTTTCACTTTGACCTATGTTTTGACATAAGCATTATAGTGAAAGCCAAAGATGAGAGCAAATTGCTGCTTCACATATGTAACATAGTTTTTTGATGGATTGACTTCAGTACGTGCCGTGTAATATGGGATGTCAAGACTCCATCCAAGTCAACTTCAGTTTTATACCCACACACACACACATATATATATATATACATAGAGTAGCAGCAGCTTATAACACAATCATATTGACAAAAAGACGAAATCGTCACCAAGATGGAGAATTGTTTGGTTCGTAAAGCTGATTATTTCCTTAATTTTGTCTTCATCGTCTCCATTTTTTTCCTCTCTGTAACATGTGGAGGAACTAATCAAAACGATGACGTAGAAAAACTTTCACCAGCTTACGAAGATGTTCGGATTGGATTGGTGGTGGACATGGATTCCATGGAAGTAAAGTTTGTGAGAAGTTCAATTGCCATGGCGCTTTCTAATTTCTATCATGTAATGGCTATAGAACAAGAGTCTCTGTATTATTGAGAGACTCTCGTGGTGACCCTCTCCATGCTCTAGCTGCAGGTACGTCCATATACTTTTGTGTTCATCGTATGTCTTAGATTGTTTTCTTCAGAACTCCTGATATGATAAACGTCACCGGCTCTTAAAATGTCCAACCCGGCTATATAAAGAAAAATGTTGTAATATACTTTAAATCGAACTCTTTGCCTGAATTGCATCAGATTTGCATCACCTAGTAAAAGTGTTCACTTTTAATTATGTCTGATAGTTTGGAGATATGATTATTAAATCAGCCATGGATCTCCTGCAAATTGAACAAGTGGAAGCACTTGTTGGTGGAAAATCGTTGCTTGAAGCATTAATTTTGGCAGAACTTGGGGAGAAAACTAAAGTTCCTGTGATTTCTTCTTTCCAAGTTCCAAGCTCGTTGAGCTTAACCAAATATAATTACTTTATTCAAGCTACGCATGATACATCTTCTGAGGCAAAGGGAATTACAGCTTTATTCCGCAGTTTTGACTGGAGAACCGTTGTCTTATCTACGAGGATGATGATGACTGGAGAGAGAGTATACAACCACTGGTTGAACATTTCCAACAGAAGGCCATTCACATCGAGTACAAAGCAGAATTTTCGGTCTCATCAAATGAGGAATCTATCATGAAGCAACTAAGAAAGTTTAAGGCTTGGGGGATAAGGATTTTTGTTGCGCACATCTCTGAACGTATGCAAATCGTCTCTTTCCATGTATGGAGGTTAGGAATGATGGAAGAAGGACATGCTTGGATCCTTACAGCGAGAAGCATAAATAATTTTCAGTACACAAACTCTTTAGCAAAAGAGGCGATGCAAGGTGTGATTGGTTTCCAGTCTTATATTCCACTGACTGAGGAGCTTCACAACTTTACTTTGAGAGTGAAGAGATCTTCGTTACTCGAAGAATTTACGAGGATGAGCATTTGCAGCATATGGGCTCACGATATAGCTCGGCATCTTGCAAGAGCAGCAGAAGTTGCAAAGCTACCGGGTTTGCCTATCAATGGTCTGCTTGAGGCAATTATAGAGAGCACTGAGCATAAAGGTTTAAGTGACATCAAATTCATCAACAAAAAAATAATCTCATACAAGTTCGAGATTGTGAATATGATGGGGAGAGGTGTAAGAAGTGTAAGACTTTGGAATTCTAGTAGTTTCATCAGCAATAGAAGAAGACGTTTGTCTTCTATGAACGCACTTGAGACAATCATCTGGCCTGGAGGGTCTACTAGGGTTCCTAAAGCTCGTTGGTTGAAAGAGATGAGAGATAGTAAGAAGAAGAAGCTAAGATTTTTGGTACCAGCGGGAAACATAGAACCGCAGATACTGGAAGTGAAAACAGATCTTACAACTGGAGTCACAGTTGCTATAGAGGATACTTCATAGAGGTTTTCGAGACTTCAATTCAACCTTTCAATTATGAAGCGGAGTACATACCTTGGCCTGGTGAAGTGACTACAATAACTACAATGATCTTGTGTACGCAGTTTACAGCCAGGTAAATTATATATACAGTATACTGTATCGCGGTCTACCATTAGTTGATATTAAGTTTAATCAGTTAGTTTTGTTTGTTGCTTCTTCTACAGAAAGACAAGTACGATGCAGCTATTGAGGATATCACGATAACTTATAACGGATCTTTATACGTAGATTTTACATTACCTTTCAGTGATATGGGTCTTGCAGTTGTGGCTGCCAAAGACAAAAGCATGTGGATTATCTTTAAGCCTATGACACTTGGTCTTGGGCTAACAATCGTAACTTTCTTTATCTTGACGGGGGCTATAGTTTGGTTGATAGAGCGGCATGATAACACCAACTTCCAAGGCTCTTGTTTTCAACAGATAGGAACATTGCTATGTTTTGGGTTCTCCACCCTTGTCTTTGCACAGCGTAAGCACAAGAAAGTTGAATGCGCCTTTTTGACTTTGCTTATTACGACAAATCTCTGACATTATCTTGCTTTGGCATTGTTGATATGCAGGGAGAGGCTGCAACATAATATGTCAAGATTTGTGGTTATTATTTGGATATTTGCAGTGCTTATATTGACTTCAAATTACACTGCATCGTTGACATCAATGCTGACGATTCAACAGATACGGTTTTCGGCAAACGAAAACATTGGCATCTTCTCTGCCTCAATTGCACCACATGTCGTTTATGACAATCCTGCATTCCAAGGACCGAGATACAAGGGA
Organism: Lepidium didymum; assembly: GCA_963920545.1. NCBI lineage: Eukaryota > Viridiplantae > Streptophyta > Magnoliopsida > Brassicales > Brassicaceae > Lepidium > Lepidium didymum. The sequence continues at coordinate 18,320,076 of OY986979.1, forward strand.
TTAGAGTCAATTGACGATGTTATAAATGCTTTAAAGAATGGAACTATCTTTTTTTTTCGTCAATGAAGTTCCATACGTAAAGCTCGGTCTTACAAAAAAACCCTTCGGACATCTACATTGTGAAAACCGAAAGCGTTACCAACGGCTCTGGATTTGTAAATTTATATACCTTCTCCCCCAAAAACTGTCATCTTCTCTAGATTATATTGTTTGCATATTTCTTAGTTAATATTTGCTTGGCATCCATTTTTCTCTCAGGCTTTCCAGAAAGGTTCTCCTTTGGTTCATAAGGTGTCAAGAGAAATCGCAAAGCTAAGGACAACAGAGAAGCTGAAAGCAATAGAGAATTGGTGGTTCCATAAACAAGCGGCTTCAGACACAAGCGATGATAAATTTGATCCTCTCACGGTTTACACGTTTCGCGGTTTGTTTATGATCACAGGAGTGTCTTTTGCGTTTGCTCTCACCATCTATCTAATCCCCTGGATTCGAGACGACAGGCAAGTCGTGCTTGAACAATTCGTCCTTCACCCGCCACACCAAACAGGCAAAATGAGAGAATGCAGTCACCTGAAGCTTGACGATACATCTTCGTATGACTAAATCCAAATCTTATACTCATACAACTTCGTCTTGTGTTTCTAACATTTAAGACCAAAAAAACAAAAACTTCGTCTTGTGCATTTGTCAAGTTTCCATCAATAAACGACACATAGTTGCTTAAGATCTTGACCATTGATTGCTTGAGACATTTTCCGTTTCAAAAACTAGAACGAAGAACCCGATTTATAGTCCAATTTTCTCAGTTCTTCGCATAATTTAATGTGGGGCTACAGGATTCAAGAGAAAAAGATTGACCGAAGGTATTTTAGGTAGAAGATAAATCATCCTAATCACGAGAGGACTACTACCATATTAAGAAGAATTTGGCTATGAACAATTGTAAAAAATAAAAAATTGAAGCTTGATTATTAAAACTAAAGTAATTCAAAATATATTTGATTAAATACATTCAACACAATTTGACAAAACAGAAAAGACGAAATTATTTCTGTTGTGAGAGAAGAATATCTTAAAAAAAGTCAACAATTTAAATGTGAGTTGACTCTGACGTGGAATAAAACGGCAAAAGAATACTGGTTCGTCGCGTAAGAAACAGAGAGAGAGTCCCGACAAGATCCTCTCTCAATCTCTCTTTTTCTTTCTACTTTCTTTTTCAATTTTCTTTTCCTGATCAGATCTGAGCCGAAACTTAACTACATGACCGGCGTTGAGAACGGCGTAAGAATGACATCTCCAGCGACATCTTCAACATCCTCCGTCGCCACCACAAGTGTCCACGTAAGCGCTCTCGACGGACTCGTGAACGTAAACTCTCTTTTCACCATCGCTGTTTTCGTAGGTCTTTCATTAGCGACTCCAGGACAACGCAGCCTCGAGCAACGATCTAGCTGCGATGCAAGTGTTGACGTGGCAAAAAAACTACTTGTTTTCGAAGTCGTCTCCTTTAGCTTCTTCCTCTTCTCTTCTCTTGTAGCTCAAGGTCTTAAGCTTGCCCTAAACCTTCTCAACAGCAAAGATGTTGATGAGATTTTCAGAGCTCACATCAACATTAAGGTTTTGAGATGGGGAATGATGGCATCTGCTGTTGGATCTGTCATGGGCTGTTTGTTCTTGATGCTTTCTATGGTTAATGTGATTCAGATCCGTCTTGGTTTGCTCTCTTGTGGAAGCAAATCCGCGGTTCAAGCCGTTGCAACGCTCGTGACATTGGTTGCTTCTGCTCTGTTGGTTTACATCTCCACTGCCATTTACGCTTTCTGGCAATAATCGATTATACAGAGGAGAATGAATCATTTGGACTGATGAGTCTCTCAGGTTCCAAGTCCATGGCTTTATTTTGATTGGCCTTTGTAAACAATGTGAAGACAACTCTCTCTATATTTCTTTGTTTGTTCAATAGATGAAAAGATAAGAACATTGGACTAAGAGAAGCTTCTTATGAACACAAAATGAAGCTATCTGTTTTGTTTTGTTTCAGCTGAGAGGTTTGGTGAAAGTATTGGACTCGATTTCTCTAACACTTTGGATTACATTATTGATGTTAATGGAAAGGTGATTGGAATGTTCTTCCATCTCCTTTAGGGCCATATCAAGCTGCTGTTGTAACGCAGCACAACGCCTTCTCCCTCGGCTCAGCTCTGCGCTTAGCTCCCGAATCTTTGTGTCTTTCTCGTCCTGAATAGTTCATGAGTTCAGAGGAAAAACAGACCGATGTTTATAAGAACATGTTCTATCTGTGCTATACTTTTGTTTAGGTAACCAAATGATCCAAACCACATGAACTTACCGGTGTCTGAAAGAGCTGAGAATGCCGTCGAACATTAGGCAAAAGAGGTAAGAGAGGATGATTATGTCTTTCACAAATTTTGTGACGATCCATTTACCGGATTTCTCTCTTTTCACCACAATCAAAGCTTTACAACCTTCTCTTGTTATATCCCCAGGTTTCCTGCTCTCACTTCTCCGTGGTCTCAATCTACGGAATCCTTCTTTGTTACACACAAGTCTACGCCACACAACGGTCCCATCTCGCATTGACCGCCTGAATGCATCCACTCGCATAACAAAACCTATGCCTGAAGCGTAATTGTCATAGAAAGACTTTGCAGCCTCTTCTGATTCAAACTCCAAACCAATAATGGCTCCACTAAAGGAGAAACTTCATCTGTGACTGTATTCATTCCATCTGAATTCTCCATCATCTCTACATCTTCTTCAGGTGAAGTGTTCCCTTCCACTGCCACACAAAACACAAACATCTCAATTTAATACAAAAGATGCAAAGCTAAGAAACAACTGTTCTTAGTCTTGTTCATCAAACCATAGCAACCGCTCTCTCTAAACTAACTCACAGCAGTTCTCATATGCAACATTGAGTCCTAGCTTAGAAATAATGGACCTGAAAGTTGAGTTGATGAACTTCTCCAGAGCATATCAAATACACCATAGCTTACAAATATCAAACCCTCATCTAGTGACTACTGAGAACAGAACCCTAAAGTATGAATTTTTAGACCCTAATGAACAGGAAGAAGAGAGTATCAATTTCCATCGATCTTACTCAATTTCACCAAAGTGGGTTCAGTTCATAGAAGAAAAATATCAAATGGAGCATTACAAACGCGAAATTGAGAATTTAGAATCCATAAATTGATACACAGAGGAGCATTTTTGTACGGTGATGATGACTGACTGATTTTTTTTTTTTGGTGAACTTCTTCCACATTTTTCCTGTCTCCCCGTTGAATTAGCGAAAGAGAATAAAAACGGCATGCAGTTTATGAGTTCACGAGATAAAAAACATCATGTACTTTATTTTATACTATTTCCTTTTTATCTACTTAAACTACTTTGGCCGAACCTCTTAAATGCCTTTCACATTTGACTTACTTTACTAACATGTGTGCAACTATCATGACATTGGACCCTAGATTCCGACTAGTAGGATCGGTATTATCCTCTACAAAGAACCAAAAGTTCCAATATTGAGAATCAACATCATCTCTTTTTCACCGTACATCTCCTCAGAAGTCTGAAAATTATCTTCACATGTGAAAATCCTAATAACCAACGCGAATCGAATTCAAGTGGTGAAAGTTTACATAGACATTCCTTTACAAGCTGGATCAACGCAAAATTGTTGGGTTTAAATTATGTTGTACAGTACTAAGTTAAGTGCACTCAAATGGTAAGAATTTCTCAACAATTTAAAACCCTCAAAATCAATACAATATCGGATTGTGTGATCCATGAGAGAGATCCACAACATTTCTCAATGAGCATTCAAAACAAAGCTCACAAAGTTTCATTAATTGATCGTCTTCATACATGGTTTTGCCCTAATAATCATTCTCGAAAAAAAATAAAACAATGATTTTTGGGTCTCAAACCCTAGCCCTCCAAATGGGTCTTTCGTTAGTTTTACAAGTTTGATTCTAAAGCAGCAAAGCCACCACCTTTCATCATTTGCTTAAACTCCTTGAAATCCACCATACCATCTCCATCAACATCCACTTTGCTTATCATCCTCTTACAATCCTCTAGGGTTCTTCCTTGCTTGAGTCCTAAGGAAGATAACACAGATTTCAGCTCTTCCACAGTGATAAACCCATCTCGATTCTGATCAAATACATTGAAAGCCTCTCTAATGTCTTCCTCCTCATCTCTCTCCTCCATTATCGTCTGGTACAACCCTCCAAACTCTTCGATATCAACGTACCCATCACCATTGAGATCAATCTTCTCAATCATCTGCACCAAGTCATTATCTGGAATGAAGATTCCTAGATTCTCTAATGAATCATTTAGCTCTTGCTTTGTGATTTTCCCATCACCATTCCTGTCGAACATTTGGAATATCCGGCAAAGCTCAGTTTGATCCATCTTTGTTGGAGTTTATTAGAAGAATGACTAATGAGAACAAACGTGGAATATGAGTTTATAGAGAAGAAGAAATTAGGACAAAAGAGACTGGTTCTTAAAGACAAGGAGTGGTTGCCATTTTAGAAAATTGATAATAACTGTGCATCGTGGTCTGCACCAGTTTTCTGTTGAATTGGTCTTAAATTAGATTTTGTGACCTTTAAGAATACATAAAAACTAAAGTCTATCCATAGTTTATATACACACGGAATCTACACGTTTATCTCATAGTTTTATAATCTTCAAACTGTTTTCTGTTATGATAGTTATTTCAAGTTAAGACTAGTAATCTTTAGTTAGGATTTTTCTTAGAGAAACAGAATTTTGTTCAAAAGCTTATCGTTATCTAGCCAATGTTTGCATTGTCTTTTTAAAAGTTTATGAATCAATGATATAATATGTAATTCTTACTGAGTTTTTTTTTTCATTACATTTTGTTTGGACAAGTTGAACTTCTTCACGTTTCAAAAATAGAAGAACTCATGTTTCTTTGTGGTGCTTCGCTTCCGAGTTTCGAAAGAAGATATTACAACTAGTCAACCATAATATTGGTTCAGTTTTGCTCTAGACTTTTAGTTTGTTTCAGTTTTGGGTTGTAGTTGATTTTAGATAAAAATATTATCGTTTTCTAGCATAATTTGTTGACAAAAATGTAGGAATATTAATGAGAAAGATTGCTCAAAACTCCATTAATTCTTCTGTCTAAAACCTTACCTCTGCAACTAGACCAAATAGAAAGGATCCTCTTTTCCTCTTTCTCTATGCCTGAAGTTATAGGCCTATGACTATTAAGCTTGACCCACCAAATCAACAGTATGTAACCACAATTTTACATAGTTTGTCGTTCATTAATTCTACTAGCAGCTACCACATATAACCACCATACTCTCTAGCATCCCTTATACGGAAGAAGAAACCAAATCACTAAAGAGAGAACCCATTTGATGGAAGACAAAGCAACATTCAATTGCAACGCAATCCATACTTGAAGCAGGGAATAGTTTAAACATGCAAGTTCTTTTACCACATTACAAAATTCAAAGGAAGATTACAGATATAAAATCCAGTTATCTGCAAAGTATCGAAATTTCCAGAGCGAATATTATTGCCAATTTGAAAACGAAAGCAACATCAGAGAGCCTTAAGAAAATAAAACAATAAACTTACGGAATATCCCAAGGCTTAGCTTCAGGAACAGCGACAACCATACCTTGAAGCTCTTGAGTTAACACAACTTGGCAACCAAGACGTGAGTGTTTGTTCAGCACACGAGATCTAGAGCTACGCTTCAGCACATACTCCTCGTCGTAGGTACGCGGAGGGAGCTTCTCGAGCCATTCCTCAGCGATCTGAACCTCGCATTCCGCAGAGCAAGCTTCGATATCTTCCAATCGATGCGACGCTGGATCAATTAGACCAGTGTGAGTGAGCGCACGAAGGAGTGTTTGACCAGAGAGTCCAATAATTTCCTGCTTGAATCCATCGGGATCGATAGCAGACAGCTTGACGATTCGGTCGGAGACTTTCTTCGATCCAGAAGACGGAGAAACAGGAGCAGATGTGGCGGAGGTCCGGACGATTAGGGATCTGGAAAATGGAGAGAGGCGATGGATTTGAGAGGAGAGTTTCTGGAGATGCGTCGCCATCGTCGTTCCTCAATTTTGGTCGTTGCAGAGATTTGTTGTGTTCCTGATGTGAGCCGCACAAGTGTGGAAGCCGCTAAAGTGAGCTGGGCTCTTCATAAAGCCCAATCATAGCTTCAGGTCCAAGCCCACGAGGAACACAAAAGACTCAAACCGGAACATTCGATCGAACCCGTTGTCGTTAAAATTATTTGGTCTAAGTCAAAAACATTTCTTTCCTGCTATGTGATTGCTAGTGTTGACATTCGATTATTTCGTCGGTTTGGGTTATTTATTTTGGTTTTGTTCTTTCAGTTCAGAAAATATAGTAGTTATGTATATATATCGACTAAGATTGGAATTTCGCTCCATTTATCAATCATACTCAAAATAATTTTCATACTTAATAAGTTCGAAATATAACTTGTAATCAAGAGTGATCAAATCGTCGAAATTTTTAATAGAGTTGTTAATATAATAGTAATTGTAAGTAACCAAATAATTAATAATATTAGTTCCGATTCATATTTAGTTACTTCTAGTTTTTGGTTAAAAATTAAACCAAATCAAAGTCACCGAAATATTCGAACGAAACAGTTTTTTTAGGTAGGAACCAAAACTAAACCGATTACCTGTTTTTGGTTTGGTTTAGATTTGGTTCCGGTTGTACAGTAAAACCATCAAGCTGACGTGGCTATCATTCATTGGTTGTTCTAAATATGGAATGAGAAGCAGAAGATTACTGCTCCATTCCAAATTCCGCCTGCAATAATTTGTTATAATTTCTTTGATCCACTCTGTTTCAAGCTGTCGCCAGAATGTCGTCGTCTTCTTCTTCTTCTCCTTCTTCGTTTTCCTCGTTCAAACACATTATTAAATTTTCTCATAACGAGATCGGACGAAAACAAAACCAATCGTGAATTTGGGAAGAAAACGCGATGCTTCGTAATGTTCACATCGCGTTTCTTTGTTTCGTTCTTATCTCCGGGATCTCGATCTCTACGGCGATCTCAGAGAACGAGTCTATATACGAGATCCTCAGGGCAAACGGATTACCGGTTGGGATATTCCCTAAAGGTGTGAAAGACTTCAACTTTGATAGCAAAACGGGACAATTCTCGGTTTATTTGAACCAGTCGTGCGAGGCCAAATACGAGACCGAGCTACATTACGACGCTATTATTACGGGGACAATAGGGTTTGCTAGAATTTGGGGTTTATCGGGAATCTCAGCACAAGAGCTATTTTTGTGGCTTCCGGTTAATGGAATACGAGTCGACGTGCCGAGCTCTGGTCTCATATACTTTGATGTTGGTGTTGTTCGCAAGCAATATTCTTTGTCTTTGTTCGAGACATCCAGAGATTGCATTGCGGTTCATGGGATTAACAAGGTACAGAATTTTGAGAATTTCTTTTTGCTTATTGAGTTTCAAATTGAATCATATGGATTTGTTGAACTGGAATACCTTCGAGGTTTATGAAATTTATTGAAGGATAGCTCAAATGGGCTATAGCTTGAATGGAGAAACATGAATCATTTTTGAAGGTGTTTACACATAAAGATTTTGAGGTTTTTCAGTGTCGAGCTTTTGTATATTCGAAAGTTGCAGGCTTGCCGCAATTTATCTTCTTCAACTAAATCCTTTTGAAAAGTTTGTACTTTATATCGTTTTTGATAGAGACTCCTTTTTAGGATCACTTTCTTTCACTTATATTGATTGGCTTGAGAGTTTTTTCATCGGTGAGGAACTGTTCAACATGTGATATTGAGAATGTCTTTAGAATCAGGATATATGGTTTTGAAAGCTTTCGTTTTTCATGATCTAGAATCTTTGAGATTCCTTTTCAGGTTCATTTTCTCCATTCTTGAATTGGTTGAGTTTTTCTTCTTAATCGGTGAGGAACTGTTGGACATGTGACATTGAGAATATCTTTAGAACTAGGAAAGATAGTTCCAAAAGTGATGCATTGATTAGGATTTCTCAAATAATGGAAAAATGGGCTAATGTGTTCTTAATTGGCTTTTGCAGGTTCAATCTTATATGTTGCCATTGTATCAAGTAGATCAAAATTCTGGGAGAGACATTATCTAAATGTTGTTATTGTTATACATTACCAGAAAGATAGAAATGTTCTCATCAATTCTTTGAAGATACTTCAACTGTTTTGGTCTCAAACCTTAGGCATAATTCAAGGTCAATTACTTCATTCTTTCCCTCTCCAATTCAGCTTCGTTTTTGTATTTCATTCGTAGGAGAGAATCTGTGAACAGAAGTTAGATGGAGAGAACAATCTCTGATTAGTTTTGAAAAGGTGCTAAAGGAATGGCCCTGAATTTGGTTGAAGTGATGATAACTATAAGGTGATGGATGTTTTTTGTGTTGTATTTTTGTGTCATGTCTAAACATAATATTATAAATACTATATTTAGCCAGATAAGCATTACAGAAAGATTGGCAATTTGCAATCATTTGCCCTTCCTTCGAGTATATCTATCTTGATGTGGTAAATGAATCTTAAGTTTCACAGTCAAATCAATCGTGACAATTATAGGAACTCGTCGTCATTCTAAAGACCTATCCTGACCCTGAAAGTGGAAGTCACTGTCCCAAAATTCAATGAGAACCATTGAAACCACCAGTCTCGACCCATGATTTGGATAGGCATGTGTTAAGATATAAAGTGTAAACCCATGATCAATCTAATCAAACTCAATACTATACTCAATCCTAAATCAAAAGATAAGATGTAATAAAAAGAAACTTCAGGTTCTTACAGTTAATGAGTAGTAATGGTTTTAGGTCAAGTCAGATTAGACAAGCATGTGGTCGTACAAATTTGTCGGCTTTAGTTCAACTTGTATCGTGTAGGCTCATCTTATATGCAATCTCTTGATCTATTTCTAACCCAAATGTCTCCTATGATCCCATGTGGTACGGTCCACCTTTAACATGGCTTTAGTCAAAGTGAAACCAACTCACATTTAACGAATCGGTGGATATATCCGACGTGGCGTTTATTCATTGGTTGGTGTATTGAAAAGTTGAAGGTCACTGCTACATCTGAATTTCGCCTTCAATAATAATTCGATAAATTTCCTTGATCCACTCTGTTTCAAGCTGTCACCAAAATGTCGTCTTCTTCTTCTGCTCCTTCTTCTTCGCTTAAATCTATTCATTCAATTTTTTCATAGGTAGAGAGATCTGGCTAGAAAAACCATTTTTACTATGCTTCGTACTGTTCAAATCTCGTTTCTTTGTTTCGTTCTCATCGCTGGGATCTCGATCTCTGCTGAGAAAGAATCTATAGACGAGATCCTTCTGGCTAATGGATTACCGGTGGGGATATTTCCGAAGGGGGTTAAAGGATTTAGTGTTAATGGTAAAACGGGACTATTCACGGTTTATTTGAATGAGTCATGTCAGGCTAAGTACGAGACTGAGCTACATTACGACGCGGTTATTTCGGGAACAATAGGTTATGCTCAAATTGGGGATATATCAGGAATCTCAGCGCAAGAACTCTTTTTGTGGTTTCCGGTTAAAGGAATTCAAGTCGATGTGCCGAGCTCTGGTCTGATATTCTTCGACGTTGGTGTTCTTCGTAAGCAATACACTTTGTCTTTGTTCGAGACTCCGAGAGATTGTGTTGCAGTTCATAACGATGCGGAGTTTCGTGGTGAAAACAAGGTATGAAACCATGAAAATATAATGGAAAATTGATTATCTTTGTCTCTCGTTTGGATTTGTACAAGTTAGTACCTTTACTAGAGGAAGCCTGGAACAACTTGAACAAAATGATCTTAATTTACACATGAAGATAACTCAAATTTATGTGTCAAGTTGTCTGTTTAATGGTTTTTGAGTGTGTTGCTGTATACTCACAAGTTTCAGGCTTGCCACAAAGTGTTTAAGAGTTAAAATGTTTGTAGCTTTATCTCGTTCCTCAGTATCTCAATTTTGAAAGAACTTCATTTCTGCTTTAATTTTAGCATCCTTGAATTGGTTGACGTTTGATTAGCGAGGGACTGTTAGATAGGTGTTGAAAGTGTTGTATTGGTGGGATTTGATTCAGTGATTCACTGATATAATAATTGAATATGAGCTAATGTCTCTTTAATGTTTGTTGCAGGTTCAGGCTTCAATGTTACCATTGTATCAAGTAGATCAAACTCTTGGGAGAAACGTTGTTTAGCAGGAGTTAAAAGAAAGGTTGTTGTTATACTATACTCAGAAAGATGGAGAGATAGATAGGAGAATGCTCTCATCAAATTCTTGAAGATCCCCTTCTACTGTTTTGATCTCAAATCTTAGGCATGATTCATGGTCAGATGCTTCATTCTTTCCCTTCCACTTTCCAGTGTTGTTTCTGCTTAGCTTTCGCAGATTTGCACAGGGACTCAACCAAGAGAACCTGTAAGCGGAAGTTAGATGGAAAGAACATTGTTGAGTTTGATTTGGAAAAGATGTTGAATGAATGGCTCAGATTTGGTTGAAGTGATGATACTTATTGAGGTGATGAATGTTTATTATATTGTATTATTATTTTTTGTCATTTCTTCCATTTTGTATTGTGTCATGTAAGCACATATATTATATATAAATAAATAAAATCCTGTATTTTGCTGAATCAATGTCATAATAAAACCTGCAATTATGTACCCTTCGCCTAATATGCACAAATTTGGTTACTTGAAGTAATTGCATAGAAAATGTGAGGTTACAAACACTAAACCCTTAAGTTTCATGATCTATCTAACTGAGCTCCATCAGGTTATTCACGCAATCATTCTCGGTTGCAGTCTCTGCAAAAGTTATATATGAGTCTCGGCTTTTAATGTCATAGTCAAAACTAGGAAAAAAAGAGATGATTGTAATAAAAGAATATCAGGTTTTTACAGTTATGTTACTTATGGTTATGGTCCAGTCAAGTCTGGTGAAAGAGACAGTGGGACATCCATGTGGTCGTACATTTTTGTCTGCTCTGATTCAACTTGTGCCGTGTAGACCATCAGTGGCCCCATTTAGCACATTGCCTCCGAACGAGCTATGTTGCGCTGCTATCAAAACACTTGGTCAACCTTGTCTATGTGTTCTTGCTAAGGGACCACCCATTGTTGGCGTTGACCGGACCCTTGCTCTCCATTTACCTGGAAAATGTTCTGCAAATTTTCCTCCATGTAATTACTTTTCCTTCTCTTGTTGTCATATTTTTTTTACTTAATTTTAATTTTAGGCCTTGTTCGTTTCATGACCGCAACCAGCGATTGCGATGAGAAATTTGGATTTTTGTTACTATGATTTTGATATCAGACAAAAATGTTTAATGCAGGTGAGATTTTTAAGTAGAAGCACTGTTTGACCAAGGAAACTGCTACATGGATGAGATTTGGGTTTTTTTAAGATTCCGAGTTCAAGAAACTATATTTCACTATTCTGTGTGTTTTTAATTGAACTTCTCCTCATGTGGATGGTTTTACATTAGTTGTTCCAAACATATAATCTGGGCAAACTTTCTATAGATCGAGTTTATTGTTATGTAGACACATTCAAAGTTGCAACAAACCTTCTGAAATCTGTCTTTATTTAGGCATATATATATACGTCAAACATAAGCAAATCTACTAATACTAAGATAGACTTGCAGAAGACTAATGAAGTCTGCCATGACTTGGGGTAGACATTACATATATCTGATATGACATAGACAGACTTATGATTGACATGTTTGCTCACTTACGACACAATTTGAGAGTAATAACTAATGATAACTATATAAAGTGATTATTGATGTTTGATATAATGACATGTGAATAGAGTAGAAGCAACACATATATGCCAAGGTCCATATCATCGACTTGCTCTCCTATGATGTTAGCCTATTCATCAATCCCTTGTGTATCTCTCAGCGTCAAAGGGCCTTCTTTGTGAATTCCAGTTCATGTCCCTAGAGTCTTCAGATTCAAGTGTTGCATTCATTGGTGCAAAGGCTGCAACAAAAGAGATTGTTCAAGACAGCTGATAAACTACAGTAAGCAAAACAATTCAGCACATGCATCACCCAAATGTGATTTGGCTATAATGGATCGAATCATGCAAGATGCTAGGCTTTACAATTTAAATATGCACGAGCAAAAGCAAACATTCTTCAAAATTCATATCTTATTCTCTGCCGCATATATTGCTTTCTCTCCTCAACTTTGCAAATGATATTTTAAAGCATTTTTCCCAATTTTCTAACGTGTTTCAAGAAATACATCAAAATTCCTATTGAACATAACAGAGCACACAATGCTTCATTTAACTAATGCTTTAGTTGACAATGATGCCTCAGTTTTACCAACTATATTTCTGCTCATGCAGTAAAATGATGGAAGAGTATGAACAAAGCACCATCATGCCCAATCTTTGATGTGATGAAAACTTACCTTTATCTCTCATTCTCCTTTCTCTATCATACTCAAACTTGTCCCTGATTTGATTGACTTTCTCCCAGTTATCACCTTGTGGAATTCTGTTGAACCCTTGGTCCTGCTAACATTTTCGATTCTCACAGAAATAAGACTCAAATTTACAGATGAAAAGAAAGGGGGAAAACAATGAAATTAAACCCAAGTGAACCGCAAGGTCTCATATATCAATGCAGGCTCGTATTATTCACTAAAAAAACATCATAAAGTTGTTACCTTTATTTGATCGCTGTAAGAGCGCCTATTCCTGCAATGAACAAGGAGATGAACCAATCACAAAACCATTCACCCACACCTACATACCATTGTGATCAAATAGTCATGGATTCAAAGACAGACCTGTATGGATTAAAATCTTCATCGTCGTCTTCGGCAGATTCATAATTTGCATGATCACTAGCGAGTTTCTTTGAATATCCTTCATCCCAATAAAGCCTCTCCCAGTTCTCTCTCAGCTCATTATATAGTTCCATATACTTTTTGCACCATGGCTCATGTTCCTATCATTAATATGGCACCAAAAATAGATTAAAGATCAGATTTTCTCAATTGAAATAGCTATAATCACAGTAACGATAGCAGCAATACTTAATTGTTTCTATTTCCATTTACTTTAAACACAAGCAGCTACAAATGGTAAAAACCCTAAGATTGTGTCAAAGGAACTGAGTCACTGACCGATTCTTTAAGAACGAGGCGAGTGCGGCGCATGAACTGCTCACGGAGCTGCTTACGACGTTTGTTCGGGATGTTATCTCTGGGGATTGTGAACCGCTCACGAGGAGGGACATGATCGCCAATCTCGTGCATCTCTCCGTCGACGATCCACCACTCAGATTTCTCTTCCTTCTTCTTATGTGGAAGAGATGGCAACTTGTTTCGCCTTCTCGGTTGACTTGCCTCCGTTCTGGCAAGCCGAAACTGGGAAACGCCGCCGTGGTGTAGCGACGGAAAAATAGAGCCCAGCCGTCTCGCGACAAGGTACATGACAGTTATTGCGGCGGCTAGTAAGAGTCTGAGAGCTCCAAGTGAAGTTCTCGTAAGCTTGTAACGACCTATACCAAAGCTGGTAGTCTAAACCGGTAATTTTACAAAACCAAATTTTCCAAACTCGGTTATATCAATTCTCTTCCGATCCATGAACCATGATTCTTTGATTACGGTTTCTGTCCTTGAGTGAGAGATTTGTCATTTAGTTTTTTATCGAGTTTGATTTTGTAAGATTGCATTCAATTTGATTCCAAGCACACCAAATTTGTACAAGGGCACCAAACGAAAAAGTAGGAAGAAGATTGTATTGATATAGGCAAATGGAGTGGTCCAATTCAGAAGCCTTCTTTGATTGAACTCATGTGATTTCTAAAAAATCCAAACAACGGTTGACCATAAAAGATACAAATGATGAAGATTTGGTGATTCCTAATCAATATCAACAATTGAGAGATTGCAGAGATTCCATCAGTAAGAACTGTACACTGTAGAGCATTAGGGGATTATCAACAATGAAGTATCAAAATTTATAAGAAAATGGACAAAGCTCATAACTTTCATTGTGAATCCAAAGAAAATTTCTGACTTTTCTATTCTTTAGGAAAAAGGAAGCCAAATTGCAGAAGTTAAACAAAAGAAATCAAAGCTGAATCCTTTATCACGATGATTCAATCAAGTGCTTCCATGAACAATTGATCCGAGAGTGCCTAGAACAGCGAAAGCGAGCAAAGGACTAACATCAAGTGTGTCGAAGATTGGAGGAATGATGTTTCTGAAGAGATTCAAGTAAGGATCACAAAGGTCTCTAATGGCGGATAAAGGCTGTCTTTCCCAAGGAATATTAGGGAACCAACTGAGTAAAACCCTAACCATTAAAACCCCACTGTAAATGTCTAACCATTTCTTTATCCCCACTGCAACTACCGTAAGCGGTGTGTTCAAATATCCCGGAGGCCGATCACGAAGCGACGCAAAGAAGATCGGACCAGTGGTACGGAGAGAGAATCTCAATGCGTCTGAAAGTTGGGGACTTGAAGTCTGGATTGCAAGAGAGAGTTTGTGAGATAAGACTTTGATAACAACGATTGTTAAAGCCGCGAGGGAAGCGAGAGATCGTGTGGACCCGGTGAGTGTTGATGAATGAGTTGTTGGTTTGATTGGAGTTATCGGAATGTGAGGAGATGATAAAGCGGATCCAGTGATTTGAATTGATTTGGAGTTTTGGATGGATAGAGAAGGGAATGGGTTTGTAGGAAAGAAGACACGAGACGGTGGTTTCTTGGTGAAGCCATTGAATTTAGTGTTTGTAGGAAATGAAGGAGGATGAAGAATAGACGAACGGAGAGCGAGAGGTGCAATGGCGGCCATCTCCGCCGAAGATAATGGACGATAGGTTATTAGGTTTCTTTGAAGTCTTTTGTAAGATATTTATATAAATCAAATTACAATTTGTTGATATTGTTGAGATTAATGATAATATTCAACTAATTGTTTTTATTTTATTATCAAAATTCAATTCTATATATACGTGTAACTTGTAAAGTTTTAAATTTAGGTTATAGATAAAATTAGATTTAGAGATCTAATTGTTAAAAAAAATAATTAGATCGCCAAATTTTAATTGAAATTCTAAATCTTATCAATTAACTAACCGGAATTGAACACATAGAAAAATTTGCAGAAATTCATTTAAAACCACTTAACAAAGATATCAAAATTAAGTAATTGTCATCAAAACTAATTATATCTAACAGTTTGATGATAATAAATTAATAATTATGCATAAATAGTTTACATTTTGTAGCAATTTTCATTCCAAGACCATTGTTTGTCAATATATATATTCTATGAACTTTCAACTCATTGGATAAAAAGATAAAATAGAAGGCTTTATTATTTAAACCAATCCCTTATTTAAATTCACACAAGAAAAAAGACAACAAAAATATTACAAGTTTACAATTACAATTTAGTAGTATCATAATTTATAATCAACATAAAGGAAATAAATGAGGACGTAAAATTGGTAAAGACCAAAGATAAGAATCTAAGAACTTAACATTCTCACCATTTGAGAAGATCTCTGAAATGATACGTCTCATCATCTTCATCGGCTTTCCAATATTCAACCTCCATCTTTGCACCACCGTCCGTGACGGCCCTACAAAGAACCCTCGTCGCCGGTTTCCTAACCGCACGACGGCTCGTTTCCCTTTCCTCCGTTGTTGTAGCCACCACGGCCTTGACTGAAGACTTGAAATGGCATGAACTGCGTTTCTTCTTACCATTTTGATTTTGTGGGTTTCTTTGTTTGCAAGTTCTCTTGATCTCCAATGTGGTTTTTATAAGTAGAAGCAAGTGAGTGATGATGGATGCTGTGTAAAGACTCGTTGTCAAAAAGCTCTTTTAATCATTGATGAGGTAATGATTATAAGCATCATCAAGACCTATGGTTAGTAGTCTATGAGCTTTAACCTTTTATAAAAATATTCCATTTTCGATCTTTCAAATAATATATTACGTTAATTAAAGATAGATCATAGATCTAACTCAAAGTGATCAAGAAATTGCTTAATATAATTAAAATGCAAATTTTCGTATGATTGGTGGAATATATCGATGAAATATTAAAACCCATAGAATACAAGAATATTTTCGGAGATAGAACCCTAACAAGAAAAATTAAATACTACAAACACATATAAAACAAAATCTAGAATAATTTAAGAAGGAAATTTTAAGAATAACCCGAAACCACATAGAGAAATCAAGATACGATGAGGCAAAAGCTGATGACAAAACCTCTCATAGCGAATAAAAGTACCTTTCAAATGAAGAATTAGAAGACCGACAAAAATGTCTAGCCCATTAATGAAATGCATTTTTATATATTTTCTGCTTCAAATACATTTGAGTTTTTAGAGATCATAAAATATCTATTATAGTACTATTGAGCTTGTTTTGGTGACATAATCGAAATATATCAATTTCCGAATAATAAATTTAAAACCTTTAAAATCTCATAGTTAGTAGGTTTTCTTGGACGTTTATATGACTTAGGGATTTGATAAGTTCCTAAATTTTTATTATAATGATTAAGCCGAATGTTTCATGACTTATTCAAAGTTGGGATTAGTTTAGTTAGATCTTATAAGATAGAGATATTGGCGTTTTGCTTCCATCATTAGCCGCTCTAAGATGATAATCCATAGAGGTTGTTAGTTAGGCTATTAATTATAATTTGGGTTTTGTGTGTTTTACATGTTGCTTTCATCTCACAGTAAAATCTGATGCCAATGTGTTGGTACATTCTTCTGCAAATATTATATATCTGGAAAGTCCTTTAACTAGAATCTATGTTTTGTAGTTTAAACTCTCTCAAAGATAGAAAAAAAAACTCTCAAATCTTGCAATTATAACGTTGTACTCGTTTTTTTCTCTTTTTTTTTTCTCCAACTAGTCTAAACTCAGCTTCACAATCTTGTTAATTAATACTCATTCAGATTAAGGCTTGTGTCAGAAAATCTAAATTAGGAAATATATTTATTCAGCTAGATTTTTTTGTTGTTGTCAATTTTACCCATTGAATTTGGATCAATAAAACTTGATCCATAGCCTAAATGCTCAAATTAGAGCCGGTGGGATTTGAACTTTTCATCTGATGCCTAGCTAGATCAAAGACAAGCCATCTGGACCACATACTTTTTGGCTTCAGCTAAATCTATTTTGTAGCAAAAAAAATGTAAATTATTGCTTTTGTCTATCAAATATTCATTGCTATAATTTATAGAATCACAAACCAAAACTTATATTAACACAAACTTTTTCTTTCCATTTTTTCCAAATTATGTGGTCAACAGTAACTAAAAATGAATCTGCAAATAGAATAATTTTTAGTTTATAATTGTATACTAATATACTTTTTCATTTGGAAATAACTGTATTTTGTTAAAATGAATTGATAGGACGCAAAAAGACATTTCTGTTTTTTAACTTGTTTGAAGTCTTGTTGCATTTTTCTTATATTTTTCTTACATTTGTTTGAAGTCCAATGTAAGTATTCATCTTCTTCTCTTATCCTATCTATGATTCTATGTTTGTAAATCGAGATAACAGGATGTAATTTTGATGATAGAGCTCACAAGTTTAGAGGAATTTTGGATTTCTAACTTTTGGTTAATATGTCAAGAGACTGTTTCTCATTTTTAGTGAGTTAGATGATTAATAATTTACAACTGTTTCTTTTAGGTCAGTTCGATAACTGGATTATGTTCGTGACTGTATCAAAATCTCTGATTCTTGGGAAACTCAAGAGCACAAATCAAAGAGACAAACAATGAAACAACCGTACTAAGCAAAGGAATCAAAGAAGCAAGTAAGGAAGTATTCAAGGAAATCAAGAAGCAAAAAAGAGAAAGTATTGAATCAATCAAGCAGAGGAATCATAAAAATCACATAAGAAAGCAAACAAACAAATTGAGCAAAAGAGCAGACAATCAAGGAAGCAACAAAAGCAGAGAAGAGAAGAAGCAAAGAACAATGATTAAAAAAAGGAATCAAAGAAGTATGCATTTATGTATGTATGCATCAATCATAATGATTTTGTAAGTATGCATCATTTGCAGAACTCAAAGAAGTATGCATTATCTGGTTGTGAACTGTAAATTCAGTTCCAGATTGCAATTTTCAGTTTGAGGGCATGCAAAAGCTGGTGATTCTTGATGATGTGTGGACCACACAAGCACTGGATCGCTTGACATCGTTTAAAATTCGTGTAGTCTCACGATCCAAACTAACAAAGTCTAAATCCACTTATGATTCAGTTCCAAGTGAAGATGAAGCAATACCTTTTTTTGTCTCTGTGCATTTAGTCAGAAATCTGTTCTTTCTGGGTTTGGTAGAAATATGGTTAAGCATGCAGTTTTAATGGTTTCTTCTCCAATAAATACATGTGGAATATATCTGAAGTTTTTCGATTCTCAAAATTCCCTATTTTACGCAGGTTGCTAATGAGTATAAAGGTCTACCTTTGGCTCTCAAAGCTACGGGCGCTTCATTAAAAGACTAACCTGAAAAATATTGGGAAGGCGCCATTGCAGAAGCTATCAAAAGGTAAACCTGCAAACAAAATTTCACGATACTAGACTAGTTCATCAAATGGAAGTTTGTTTTATTAATAAAATGTATATTTTAACTGATTACATACCTGAGGGCGGATATGCAGAATTTATTTTCAACATAGTTTTGTTCTCTAGCTCTCATAAACAATCTTGTTGTAGATGTTTTAAGTATATGCCAAATCTTCACTCTCTACCATGTTTTACGTGTATATATAAAGCTAATTAAATACAATTTTCAGAGATATACATACCTATCTTGAAGTCTACAGACATTTAAAATCTCCTTGGAATCTGAAAGAAAAAGGAAAAAAAACTTGTTTAGTTCAGTTTAAATTGTAGAATTGACATAAATCAAGTCTTTATGATTTCTCAATCCTTTTGTTTTAAAAGCTACGAGAGCAAATGGATTCCCTGCCTTGAGTCATCAATTTATGAAACCTACCATGTGACTGTTAGAGCTCACACAGTTTCATGTTTCTCAATCCCTTTGTTTTTAGTTTCTTACACTCCTTTTGTTTCAGTGGCTTAGGAGTCCACCAATATGCTTTGGTCTCTGTTATCATTAGATAACTAGTATATACCTAACTGAATGAGCTCTAAGTTAGTAGCTTTAAGGGTTTCCTAAATTCTTAATCCCCTTTGTTTCAGAGCCACTGGTTTGGCTAGTCAGTGTAGGCAACTACCATCAACTGATTAAATAGCTCGTATATTAAGGTTTGCTAATGTCTAAGAGATATAAAACTATTAGTTTTAAGGGACTTTTTCAGACATACATTTAGATGTGTTTGTGTGTATGCAATTATTTTGAGCTCCCATATAACATCTTCTAAGGACTGCTTAGATTAGAGTTTTTGTGATCTCATTGTGTATGATCTCTGAAACTATTAGGTTTTAGGGGATTTTTCAGTTCCCATTTCCCAATTCTTTTCAAACCAAAGAATCATTTTTAAGCCGCTTGTTTTTCTTATCAGTTAAGGCAACTCTCCCATCAATTTTTTTGATCCGTACTTGTGTCTATAAACTCTTAACACTAAAGCTTCTAAAGGCTTTTATCTTTCCCATATTCTGCTTTAAGTTTCGGGTTTGTGTTGCAAACTCCCATTAACTTCCCAAACCCCTTTGTTTTCTGAACGGAGAAATCGATTTTTTGCAGATGATTTGAACTATGAATTTAAGCCGCTGGTTTTTTATACATTAAGGCAACTCCCATGGGACTATATAGTGGTTTGTATTATGCTTCAAGGGCTATTTCATTGTTCATACCCCATTTTGTTTTAGACTACTTCCCATTGGACAATTTTGAGAATATAACTCAAAAACTTGATTTTTTTGGGGCTTTTATTGTTCCCTTTTCCTCCTTTGATTATCATTAGGCAACTAGTATGAGACTTTATCAACATTTAAGTTCACACATTTGGATAAAGTTGTTGACTTTTAGGGGCTTTTTCTGTTCCCTTTTCCCCTTTGATGATCCTTAGGCAACTAGTATGAGACATCATTATGTTTAGAGCTCACACAATCAGACATAAGTATTAGAGTTTTAGGGGCTTTTTCTGTTCCCTTTTCCCCTTTGATGATCCTTAGGCAACTAGTATGAGACTCTAGTTCCATTTAAGCTCACACAATCGTATATAGTTCTTAGAGTTTTAGGGCTTTTTATGTTCCCTTTTCCTCTTTGATGATCCTTAGGGTATGAGACGTTATTAAGTTTAGAGCTCACACAATCGTATATAGTTATTAGAGTTTTAGGGGTTTTTCCTGTTCCTTTTCCCCTTTGATGATCCTTAGGCAACTAGTATGAGATTTTAGTTACATTTAAGCTCACACAATCGGACATAATTATTAGAGTTTTAGGGGCTTTTTTTGTTCCCTTTTCCTCTTTAATGATCCTTAGGCAACTAGTATGAGACTTTAGTTACATTTAAGCTCACACAATCGGACATAGTTATTAGAGTTTTAGGGACTTTTTCTGTTCTTTTTTCCCCTTTGATGATCCTTAGGCAACTAGTATAAGACTTTAGTTACATTTAAGCTCACACAATCGGACATAGTTATTAGAGTTTTAGGGGCTTTTTCTGTTCCCTTTTCCCCTTTGATGATCCTTAGGCAACTAGTATAAGACTTTAGTTACATTTAAGCTCACACAATCGGACATAGTTATTAGAGTTTTTAGGGGCTTTTTCTGTTCCCTTTTCCCCTTTGATGATCCTTAGGCAACTAGTATGAGACTTTAGTTACATTTAAGCTCACACAATCGGACATAGTTATTAGAGTTTTTAGGGGCTTTTTCTGTTCCCTTTTCCCCTTTGATGATTCTTAGGCAACTAGTATGAGACTTTAGTTACATTTAAGCTCACACAATCGGACATAGTTATTAGAGTTTTAGGTGCTTTTTCTGTTCTCTTTTCCCCTTTGATGATCCTTAGGCAACTAGTATTTAGTTACATTTAAGCTCACACAATCGGACATAGTTATTAGAGTTTTAGGTGCTTTTTCTGTTCTCTTTTCCCCTTTGATGATCCTTAGGCAACTAGTATAAGACTTTAGTTACATTTAAGCTCACACAATCGGACATAGTTATTAGAGTTTTTAGGGGCTTTTTCTGTTCCCTTTTCCCCTTTGATGATCCTTAGGCAACTAGTATGAGACTTTAGTTACATTTAAGCTCACACAATCGGACATAGTTATTAGAGTTTTAGGGACTTTTTCTGTTCTTTTTTCCCCTTTGATGATCCTTAGGCAACTAGTATAAGACTTTAGTTACATTTAAGCTCACATAATCGGACATAGTTATTAGAGTTTTAGGGGTTTTTTATGTTCCTTTTTCCCTTTGATGATCCTTAGGCAACTAGTATGAGACTTTAGTTACACTTAAGCTCACACATTCAGATATAGTAGTTAAGTTTTAGGGGTTTTTGCAATTCGTGTACCCCTTTGTTTTAAGCCGTGGGTTTGAATTATAAATTTAAGCCGTGGGTTTGAATTATAAATTTAAGCCGTGGGTTTGAATTATAAATTTAAGCCATGGGTTTTCTTTTCCACTTTCGGGACTATGGTTTGAAATATAACCAAAGAGAGGCAAAAAAATTCCCAAGTTAGAATTTGAAACACACAATGAACTGCAAAATGTAGCAACCACAGTGCAGAGATTTTACCTGAAGAGATGACGTTGTAGAAGGATCCTTCAAAAATATATGATCAATGCGAAAAATCTGTTTTTGTTATTTGACCTGGAATTTAAACAAACGAGAAGAAAAGACATAAATCCAGTAATTCAAAACATAAATAAGAAGACAAACTTTACAGAAAGCGAAAAACTTTTCAGGAAAAAAGATTATAGAAATTTAGAAACCTTAATAAGTTAATTCGAAGAAATAAACCTTAATCTTTGATAGTTTAAACTGAAATCAAGTGAAAAAACTTTCAGAAAAAAATGATTATAAGGAATCTAAAACAAGAGAATGTTACAAATAAAGATAAATCATTGTTTTCTCAACACAATCTAACAAAACCCTAAACGAAATTAGACGAAATCAAGTAAAGAGTAAACTTACAGAATGATTTCACGTGAAGAGATGACGTTGTAGAAGGATCCTTCGGAAAACATTGATCAATGAGCAAAATCTTTCCTTGTTACATGACCTTAAATTTAAACAAAAGAGAAGGGTTATTTCAAAGAAAGAAAACTAAGAAGAAGAAGCATAAATCGAGTAATTAAACACAAAAATGAGAAGAAAAACTTTGCAAGAAAATGATTATAAAAATTTGAAACCCTAGTAAGTTAATTCGAAGAAAGAAACCTGAATCTTTGATAGAAATTTTGAAACCCTAATAAGTTAATTCGAAGAAAAAAACCAATATCTTTGTTAAATTAAACTGCAATCGAGTAATTCAAAACTAAATTGAGTGAAAGAACTTAAAGACAAAAACGATTACAAAGATTCTGAAACAAGAGAATATTACAAGTGAAGAATTCTGAAAACACCATCTAAGAAAACCCTAAACGAAATTAGAAGAAATCGAGTAAATCAAAACGAAAACGAGAGAAAGAACTTAAAGAAAAATAAACGTTTGTGAAGATTCTGAAACCAGAAAAAGTTAAGAGTGAAAATAAATTATCGTTGTCGCAAACACATAATCTAAACAAAACCCTAAACGAAATCAGAAGAAATCAAGTAAAGAGTAAACTTACAGAAATGATTTCGAAAAAATCGCCTGCAAAAGAAAATAAAATAGTCGTAGAGAAATAATACAGAGCTATGGATACGCTTATATAAGTGGAGCTCAATTGCTAACGGTAACAAAATATAATGGGCCTTTCTCTTTTGGGCTGCTATTCATTTATCTGGCCCACGTCACTCCGAATCAGTATAAAAATCAGTTTTATTTAAACATAATTCCCGCGAATCTTCAAAACCTTGAAGAAGAATAATACCAAAACTTTGCTTCTTCTCTCTTTCTCTGTTCTCTCTGTAAGACAAAAACAATCCTTTTCCTTCTTCTAACAATCTAAACTTCCTCTAACCATTGCAATTATCTTCAAGTAATCATCTTAATATATTATCTCTTCTTCGTTTTTCATTTTTTCCAATTCAAAGAACTTCACGAACCTCAAATCAAATCATCTGTTCTTCTTCTTAAACTAACCTATAATGGAATCTCACATTAAAACCCATCAGAAAGAGAATGATAATGATGTTACTCCCAAACCCATTACGTTGTCAAAGTATTCAAAACGGGTCGAGTTAAAAACTCTGCTTGAACGAAGCGACCGTGGAGCAGGATTAGCCGGTAAAAGGGTTGTGATTGGTGGTTGGGTTAAGTCTGCTAGAGCTGTAAAGAAAGATTCTCCTCTTCCTCCTCCTCCTTCTTCTGTATCTTCCGCTGTACCTTCGTCTTCGAATGATGGGAATCAACCTCATTCGATGACGAATGTTAGCTGCACAGAAATGATACAGTCGAAAATGAATATCTTCAGAAAACTTTTAGATGTCTTGAGTGGTGGTGGAAAGACTTATCCAATCTTCGAGAAGCCGGAAAACACCGGTAAGAAGACCGCTTCACCGACTGAATATATCATTTACTTCTTAATCAGTGATGGCTCCTCCGTCTCCAGTCTGCAGGTAAAGATGCTAATGAGAACTTTTTTCTCCAGATAGTTTTAAAAAGAGCTAAATTTTCACTTTTTGTTCCTCAGGTTGTTGTTGATTCTGCGTTTTCAAGTGTTCCAGCAACTAAGCTTATGGCTTTAGGGACCTGTATTGTTGCAGAAGGTGTGTTAAGACATCCATTAGGTGCTTCTGCAAAACATGCAATTGAGTTTGAAGCAGAGAAGCTTCTTCATGTAGGAACAGTTGATTCAGAGACATATCCATTGTCTAAGAAACAACTTCCTCTCCACATGCTAAGAGACTTCTCTCATTTCAGGCCTCGAACAACTACGGTAAACATTATATTTTAAGATATTCAACAGATGATCTTAGGCTGTAGTAAATCTTTCAGAAAGCTGGTTTTGTGTTCTGTCTTTGCCGTGTGTAATGTCATGAAAGAGCAATGAGTTAATATAGTTTTTTCTTCTATTGTTGGTGAAGGTTGGTTCTGTAACTCGAGTCCACAGTGCATTAACCTTAGCGAGCCACACATTTCTTCAATACAATGGGTTTCAGTATGTTCAAGTACCAGTCATCACAACCACTGGATTTGGCGAGATGTTTAGGGTCACTACTCTTTTAGGTAAATCTGATGATAAAGAGGAGAAGAAGAATGTCAGGGAAAAAGATGGATTTAGCATTGAGTCTGTAAAGGCTGCAATAAAGGAAAAGACTAAGCTGATTGATCACCTCAAAAGATCTGACAGTAACAAAGAAGCTATGGTTGCTGCTGTACACGACTTGAAGAAAACGAATGATCTTGCTTCGCAGCTTGAGACAAAACCAAAACCAAAGGCAGGAACTTCGGTTAAATCTGAGAAGCTTGATATCTCAAAAGATTTCTTTGGCTGTGAAGCTTATCTAACTGTTTCTGGGAGGTTTCATCTTGAGAGCTATGCTTCTGCACTTGGAAATGTTTATACCTTTGGACCAAGATTTAAAGCTGATAAAATCGACCATGAAAAACATTTGGCAGAGATGTGGAATGTGGAAACTGAGATGGCTTTTGCTGAAATGGATGTAAGATACTTGAAACATTGATTCTGCAAACAGACTTGGACAAATCTGTTAACTTGTTTCTTTTTGATATTACAGGATGCTATGGATTGTGCTGATGAATTCTTCAAGTTCCTCTGCAAATATATTCTGGAAAATCGTCATGAAGACATGAAATTTATATCAAAACGAGTTGACAAGAACATCACCACAAGTCTTGAAGCAACAACATCCAGTACTATATTGAGATTCTCCTATACAGAAGCAATTAGTCTTCTGCAAAAGGTAAAACAGACTCAGATCCAATCATATTTCCTTACTACTGATTGTTTTGTTATAACATGATTAATCTGATTCTCTGAAACAGACAACCACTAGAAAATTTGAAACCAAGCCTGAGTGGGGCGTTGCTTTAACAACAGAACATCTCAGGTATTGTTTTTGCTTATGAAAATGCAATTAAGTCTTTGTATCAAGATCTAATTTATTAAAACTTTGCACACTGTTAAATGCTGCAGTTGTCTAACTGATGAGATCTACAAGGATCCTGTAATTATACATAGTTACCCAAAAGCACTTAAACCATTTTACACACGGTTGAATGATGATAAGAAGACTGTATCAGCATTTGATCTGGTCGTACCAAAGGTAAGAAAACCAAACTAAGATGTTATCTAACATTAGGAATTAAAAGTTACAGAAAGTTTCAACTTTTCTTTGCAGGTTGGTGTACTGATTAGTGGGAGCCAAAATGAAGAACGTTTTGAGATGTTGAATGCAAGGATCGTGGAATTCGGAATCACGAGGGAGAAGGTTGAATGGTACTTAGATTTAAGGAGGCATGGGACAGTGAAACATTCAGGAATAAGCCTAAGTATGGAACATATGCTTCTGTTTGTGACTGGACTTCCTGATATCAAAGATGCCATTCCTTTCCCAAGAAGTTGGGGCAAAGCAAACAATTAAAAACAGCCTTTAAGGATTTATGTACATATTCATACCCTTTATGTAATCTATGTAACCATCCTTGATGAAATAAAAGATAAAAATCTAATCGCTAAGAAGCCAAGTTGTTTTCGATTCTAACTAGCCTTCTCTCCTTGTAGATGTTGGTGCTTGAAGATTCGTATGATCGTATCCTTCGCCTTTCCACTTTTTATTATACTCAGAGCGCATTGATGCCGGAATATATTCTTTCCTTCTACATTCTCCTCGAATCTCGCAAGATTCAATATGGGAGTTACGGCTCGCGATCAAATTTCTTTTCTTCTTTACTAATGAGCTTTGAAGTTTGTTTTGGCCCACCACTAACAAACACGATTTCTTAAAATATTCCCAATCTATAATATAAGAAACTCACAAATAGTCTAATACAAGTCAAAAGCAGTCCAGATTTTCAACGGATATCTAAAATTCCAATCTAAAAGTCATGACTTATGAGACCATTAAGTGCCACTAATATAGGTGAAGAAGAGTCATTAAGAAAATGTTAAGGAAGGAATGAATTACAAAAGAGCATTGGCATATAATCAAAAATGACTAAAGTTAATTAAATGAAAGTCTAATTGGAAACCCCGCCAATCACGCAGCTTGTCTGTCACCACTTTACCACTTATCAAAGCTTCAAAGCCTGTAAATGATCTGAAACAACCTCAAAGACGGGCTGAAGTAGAAGCTGAAGAAGAAGATGGGTAAGGAAGACGACCGAGGAGAAGAGTACTTGTTTAAGATTGTCCTAATCGGCGATTCTGCTGTCGGAAAATCGAACCTTTTGTCTCGATTTTCGAGGGATGAGTTCGACACGAACTCGAAGGCGACGATTGGAGTTGAATTTCAAACCCAGTTAGTAGAAATTGAAGGGAAAGAAGTTAAAGCTCAGATCTGGGATACTGCTGGTCAAGAGAGGTTTAGGGCAGTAACTTCTGCTTATTACAGAGGTGCTTTTGGTGCTCTTATTGTTTATGACATTACCAGAAGCTCCACTTTCGAAAGTGTTAAACGATGGCTTCGGGAACTCAACAGTTAGTCTCCACTTTCCTTTATGACATTACCAGAAGCTCCACTTTCCTTTATCTCTTTCTCTGGTTTTAGAAAACTTTGAACAAAAAGATCTCTGCTTTTTTCTTTTGGTTTGAACTTTGGCCACCATTGATAGATTCTATACATCACATTGTGCTGCTCTATTCTCTCTGTTTTAAATTCCTAAAACACTTCGAATTGTGAGCACCATTGATGGATTCCATGACTTACTTTTAAGTTTCATGATTACTTTGATAATGTAATTAGTTTCTGATTCTGTAGATGTCACTCTGAACTAATAACATGCCCTGTTTTGGTCCCTTAAGTTTGAGATCATTTGTCTAATAAAGTTTGTGAATTTAACAAAACTCTTTTTAACACTTTTTTTTATTTTTGGTTACCTCGCAAGCTCATTGTGACACAGCAGTTGCACAAATGCTAGTTGGGAACAAATGCGATTTGGAAGATATCAGAGCAGTGAGTGTTGAAGAAGGGAAAGCTCTTGCAGAGGAAGAAGGGTTGTTCTTCATGGAGACATCTGCTCTTGACGCCACGAATGTAGACAAAGCCTTTGAGATTGTCATCAGAGAGATCTTCAACAATGTCAGCCGCAAACTTCTCAACTCCGATGCTTACAAGGCCGAGCTTTCCGTTAACAGGGTTAGTCTTATCAACAACAAAGATGGCTCCCAGAGCTCTTGGCGGAATCCTTCTTGTTGCTCCCGATGATTAAACAGTCTTACTTTCACTATCTTGTTTCTATCAGATAAAACATTCAGGTTGTATCAATTTGGAGTCATAAAGATACTTGCCATTTGTTTTTTTCGTTGATATTACACTTGCGTTCTGGCGAAAGGATTAGAGCTAATAACCTGATTGAATTAAGAAAGCGAAGAAATCATTAATATGTTTATCCAACTCTAATGAGACTATATGTACATATAAAACAGCTGCAATGGTTGTTTGGGTACAATCAGGGTTTTCGTAAAGCGGAACCAGCACCCATTACTACTGCTAATACAAGGCCAAGACCAGCTCCAAGTGAAGCGCCCACAGCTGCTGCTGACATCGACGATGACTTAGCCGGTGTACCATCTACTGCACGGTCCTTCGCTAGTTCCACCAACAGTCTGTCTCTTGCAAGTTCCTGAAGATGGAGAGATATTAACATTGAAACGACTCTGTGCATTAATTTTATCAAGCACTATATCAGGTAGGGGAATGTACCTGAAAACAAGCTTCATCTTGAGGTTGAAGAACGCGATGGACAAGCTGGCAAAGAGAATTCACACCATCCACTGGGAAAACGGTGTCTTTCCTTTGAAAAGGCTTTTTGACCAGGTCGAGTGGAGCGAATATCAGCTTCTGGGCGCCCACTGATCCTTCATTACCCGCATTCACAGCTGCCCAGGGCAATGAAGAACTTCCAGAGCCAGAAATAATGTAAGGAATAGAGTTGACAATTCCAGTTGTGCTAGGAGATGCTTCATATGCCTGAAGAACAGCTTCAATAGCTGATTTCTGCTGATGGGCACTGACTGAGAATTTGTTTGTTATGGCGAGAACCCATGGGATGCCGAGAGATTTAACCTCGTCTAACAGAAGAGCGAGTGCTGGTTGCTGTTGCTGTTGTTGTGTAGTTGAGTTTTGGTAACGCGGGATTCTGTGAGAGAGATTGTGCACAAGAATAATTAAATCTATCTTTTTACTTAGATTACGAACTCCCTTCCATAGTTCTTCTCTAAAACGAGAAGCCTCTAATTGTAGTTCCTGCATCAGAAGACCAAAAATAATTTAACAACTCCAGAAAAAATGAACACAAGAATTTGTGAAACCAGAATGTGAAGAAATCAACCTGCAGGTTTACACCTACTGTGTCCGAGTAGCAAATACCACCAACAATACACTCTTGAACATCGGATTGTATCTGCAGATTCTCCACATGGGTCATCGAACTCAGCATGCTTTGACCTAGTATTGCTCGGAATAGAGAGGTTTTACCAGCACCCTACGCAGAAACATGAGCCAGATTTATAATTTACATGCAATTTATAAATGCGAGGAAGTTATCCCAATGAAACAAAAAAACAGAGGTACCTCAAGCCCGAGTAATCGCACCCTCCGTGTTCTGACCTCAACCTCCTTAGCTACAGTAGCAAAATCACTAGTGCAGAATATATACAAGTCTTCCAAACCTTCAGGACGAACGAATTTGTCATCTTGAATAAACCCTAAATTGATTCCTTCCTTCAGCAAACCAGTCTTTGAATCAGCAGACGAGAACATAGGAACTAAAGGATCCTCAACTATCTGATTGCTTGGAGCTTGTTTCAGAGGAGTTCCAACAACCACCCTAATTTTCTGTAGTTCTGTATGTTCTACATTATCTGAAGAATAAGCAGGTGCTGAAGGAAAGGATTCCACAGTAGTTGAGCACCTAAAGAGAGTTCATTACAGGTATTGAACAAATTTATCACATCTACTGGTCATCAACAAGAAAAGGAAAAGAGAAAGTCAATATGGATTATACCAATTGCCATTCACTTGTGCATGAACAAAAGAACACATATGCAAGCCGAATCCAGTGATATCAACTTTTAGAGGTTCTGAATTCTTATCACCCGGAACACCTTTCCAGCCAAGAGGGGCGATAGAAGTAGCGGTTCTAATAACAGGTGATTCGACGATATGTCCAAGTTCCACACTACCACCAACAGCAAGTCCAAGCCATTGTTGTAGATGTGGAAACTGCTTCTGTTGGTCCACTCCAAAAAATCCATCAATATCCATGCAGAGGTCATGTATTCTGTCAAGAAGAAAAGAAGCATGTTAGTAAAAAACCACACCAAAACTAATCACGACCTGGTTGTGCATGAATCAAGGAGTGACCGGCCCACATCCAGAATTCAGGGCTACAGAGAGAGGATATATCACCTCTGGAAACGGGACCTATAGGACTTCATAGAATGTGACTGAAGACGTTCCCTCAGTTCAGTAATCACAGATCTGACCTGAAAATATCTTTGCCAGAAAAATGCAACCAAATAAGAGAACCTCAACCACAAAATGATTATGAAGATCAACACGCATGACAGGACCCATATCAACTGTAAAATTGAGCTCCAAGATATCAAGCAGTTGAATATACAAGCATTTTCGCTTAGAGAACTTCAAAAACAAAGCAACTTGATCTAGTAGATGGTTTGGATAATTCAATAGTTGAGATAATTTTGCTTATTTTAATATTTATGAGCAAAAGAAGCTCGTACCGATGTCAATTTAGAGTATTCTCCTTCTGAAAGTGATTCCACAGATGCAGTTCCCAAGAGATATAGCTGTGATACGCAAAAGAAACTCAATAAGCTGTCAATTATTCTTAAGGACTCATGATTCTACTGAAGAAAACAATCAAAGCTTTGATTATATGCCACTGAAAGATAACTAGAATTGCATTTCCAATCCTCAAGTAGACTAAGTACTATCGTATTCCAATAGCCTATCCCGTTGATGTACTCATTACAAAATCTACCTCTCCAAATGGAACGTAAGACGGTAAATAAGGAACCCTAAACCCATTGGACGAATTGGTTTTTCCTTCATTCCTTCCATTAACTGTTTGTTCGTTACCAGTATCTGGTAATGGCTTGAGAGATATACCATCCCTACCCTCTTCTATTTCAAGAGATTGTGGTTCAATAACCACGTCTTCAATAGAAGCTGACAGTGCAGATTTATTTGCAGTAGAAATCTCTGCAGGATCCATTTTCTTTCCTCTATACCTATCCAGTTGTTTCTTAACAGCCTCAAGGGGAACAAGTCTTGAAAGCCTCCAAAATGAGTTCTGAACAGGGCCGACACCAATGACTAACTGCTCTTGCTCTTTATTTTTTCTCTTTTCTGCCTCTGAATTTACGCCCTGACCATTCTTTTTTGAAAATGATGAATCTGTGGCTTCAGCATCTCCAAACATTGAAATTCTTTGTTCATTGTAGTGATGAAAATATGCAGGAGATAATATCCTTGGGACCAAATCTTCAGGTATACAGTAGCTCTTGAAATAATGATGCCACCCTTTTTCATGTACGTAACTGCAAAACAAAAGAGAAACAGTATGAGAATGCTCTTGCTAAGCCCAGCTGCATATTTAGTTAAATAGCGCTCCAAAACATACTCTCTCAACGCAGCATTTCCAACAGGAGGTTGGGAAAAGGTTATACATTTGACATGAATTTTTTCATTTTCTTTCTTTGAAGAAGAGGCAGCAACAACCCTCAATATGGCAAGTGTAGCTAACGCAGCTACCTACATATATTAAAAAACAAATACAAAACCTGAGAGTTAACAAAGAGAAGTCAGATGTAGACAATGAGCTATAAAGGTACAAAGTTCTAAGGAAGTGAGATTTACAGCTCCACCAAGTGAGTGTCCACATAATACAAGTTTTCGTTTCTTTTTCTGAGCAAGCTTATACAGTTCCAGAGCAGGTATCCCCTTAGCACGAGCCATGAATCCCTAGTTGTTGAAATTCAAAGATATAACTTTTTGAAAAAGTAACAACTATTATTAAACCCTGCATAAGATAATAGTACTGAAGATACAAAAAAAAAAGAGAAGTCTACTCAATGACACAACAAGCATACCCGATGAGCAGCAGGTTTAGGCTTCTGTTTAACTTGCCTAGCCTTAGAACCAAGAGGATTCCGCAGACCTACTCCATTATTCTTCTGTGGTTCACTTTGTATAGGTTCAGATACTGTAATGCATTCATCCTCTATGATATCATCGTGAAATATGTGACCTTGAAGTATATTAGCATCAGCCATGATGTCCCTAGGGCACACCAACAAATAAAACATACAAATTTTACATCTGACCTACTTTGTTTTACAGGAAATAGAAACTTCATGACTTACTTATATTGCTTAGTTCCGACAAAGGATGCAAATAATGTATCCCCTGCCTCGGCGAGAAGGTACCTGCATTAAGATAATTTCTCTTAGGTTAGTCTGTATATGAAATGAAACCAACTTTGAGCATTAGGAACCACACCCATCAAAGTGATAAGAGATGTAAAAAAAAAAGCACCTATGAGGAACGTGATCTGATGAAGGTTGAACTCTCTCCAACGAAATAAATTGGCCACCAAAGTCCGCTTTAAATTTGTTTACTGCTCGAACCATCTCACTTGCAGGTCTCTATCAGAATACAGACTCCATTATATCAACAAAGTAAACAGAGCTTCTCTAAATTTAGCAACCTCTCATTACAAAGTTACATTTTAAGCAACAATTCGATACAAGTAAATAAAAAGGGAGAAATATCGATTGAAAGATGTAAGGACAAATAGTGTTCAATCTATGTTCCTGTCTCCACTGTATATATAAACTATTTACACCAAAATCAACCTTCTAAGTAACTAACAGAACCTCTTAATTAATCTCAGCAGTTATGAGTTTATGACTATAAACTATAGATAATCCTAATTTGTTCCCTCGAATTCAACGAGACTGGATTGATTAAGATTATAGCAATGTGTTGATAAACGTAGAGATTAATTACCTTGTAAACACACTCTGAAAGTACCATGCAACAGAGTATGTCTTGTAAATCTTCGACGGATTCGGATTTAAGGGCGAGACAAAGATCCTGAATTTGCTTTTTGCGCTTCTCATACTCCCTACGGATCTTAATCCTCTGATCGGCATCTCCTTCATTCCAAGGAGGCCACCTAAACCTCCATTGAAGAGGTCCCCACGAAACCCGTAAAAATCTCGCCCTCTGGTCTCTGATCCACGATTCCACTCGGCTCTGTATCGACTCCATTACTTACTAAACTTCAGTGTAATCCCTATGCTCTAAATCGAAACTCAATAGTGGAACTTCTAAAGTTTTGGAAAATTGCGTATAAATTTGAAAATAGAATGTTCAGGGTGAGATTTAGGAAGATGATAGAATTCAGGGACGCGCCATAAGTGAGCACCAAAAGGCATATGCGCCTCCTCGACAATGGTTGAAGAAACTTCCTATAACTCTTGGGCCATGAAAGTGATATGGTTATTGGGCTTTAGGCCCATATTTGGTAGAGATGTTAAATATATGTTCATCTCGTGATCACTGGTTTTAGCAACATATATTGAGGATAATCTTGGAACATTAGCAAATTAAATACATTAAACGTTGAAAAGATTTTAGTTGACTGACAATTAGAAAATTTTAAACAATTAACAATATGGAGCCACATTCTATTGTCAAACCAACAAAGAAAATATGTATAATTTCATTGTCACAAATTCACAATACAACGTTGTCGTTGAAAACAAAGCAAAATCCTTTTAAGCTTCAATCTAAACATCAACATATAAATTGGAGACACAGAGAGGTTTTGTACATACCAGAATCTAAATCTAATCATTTGATTGATATTTTTATTTTCAACAATTCGATTTATAAAATCTGATTAATAATATAAACCCTATAACGTAGGATTGTGCAATTCTTCGGTTTGGTTGATCTATTATAAAAGATGAATTTTCAAATTCATGTCAGATAATTTGATTTTTATGCCAGAGGGTCGTCAAGATCGTTTGCTTTAGTGAACAATTTGTCTCTTGTTTAGTTTCTAATTCCTGGTTTCAATCGATTTAAGTTGACAAAAAAAAAATTGATTTTCATTATACGGTGGCTTTGGAATCAAAATTCAATAGTAAGGAGATAGGATATGAATGACAATAGTATAGGTCCATTAATACAAACCAATAACTCTACAAGACTCCAACAATAATGTAGGGTAAAGAAGGTGAAACCAAAAAGTAAATGACTCTAATACCAAAATAGTAAAAACTGTGGGGCTACATTTATTATGCGAAATGAAAATAAAAAGGAATAGAAAAAGAAGATAGATAGATCAAATTCAGAGAATCAATATACAACCCAACAAAACCATAATTCCCAAATTAACCCCAAAATTTACGTTTGTCGCAACTGACCCTCCATTTCCTGGAGCTCCAGGCTGTCCTGGTGTAGTCGAGCCACCAGTAGCTGGTCCCGGAGCCGAGGCCGGAGCAGAGCTCG
Organism: Lepidium didymum; assembly: GCA_963920545.1. NCBI lineage: Eukaryota > Viridiplantae > Streptophyta > Magnoliopsida > Brassicales > Brassicaceae > Lepidium > Lepidium didymum. The sequence goes on from OY986979.1 coordinate 18,353,998, forward strand.
GTTCATCGTCGGTGAACCTCAATACACTCATGGATCTCAAATTATCCTGATTAGAAGGATGTATTCCAGGAGCACCATTAGTCACATTCCCACCGATCTGCCACACTTGATTCAATTTATCTTCTCCGGTCGGAACCTTAACCGTCGTGAAAATAGCGATTCTACCGTCGTTCGTTGACTCAGCCCGTAAATTCCAGTATTCAAAAGAGAGTCTAGTAGCGTTCCCGTCGAGATGGTAACCGCTTATGTTGTAGGTCCTCACCACAGGAGCCGCATTAGCTCTAGATCTGTAAGCAAGGAAGGCTTGAGAACCATTCATCTTAGTCCCTGTTGGATTGATAGCCCAAGCGACCCAACCGTTGGTTACAGATGGAGTTGCAATGAAAGCGACTGAGAGAGATGAATTTGAAGCATTGTAAGTGTAATGAAGGTATGATCCGAGTGAAGGAAGGTCGAGACAATTGTCAAATGGAGCAGCTGAGTTAAGATTCTGTGAATCGCAAGACTGTTGTGAAATCGCTGAGACAAAGCAACAAGCAATGGTGAAGATAAGAAGAGAATAAGAAGAAGAAGAAGCAGCCATGGCTTTGGTGTGTGTGTTTGATAAGATATTGTGGACACATATGTGAGGTTTATTTATATATAGAGATGGTAATGTCCTAAAGATATGGAGAGGTTGATTCAGTGTAACGATTGTAGGATTTGGAGAATCATGTAAGCCGATAAGATGATGACACGTGTTGAGTTGACTAAAAGATATGAAAAAGTCACGTTCACGATATGGTTTGAATTGGTTATTTTTGTAATTAATGAAGATGAAGAGAATTTGGGTAGAGAGCATGTGGAGAGTGCGTGTTATTGCGGAAGTTGACCGCAAGAGGCACTCTCTTATATTTCTCAATTTTTTTATTTTTTTGTGTGTACAATGTCATTAGTCAAATGAGTTGAAATTTGTTATGTAACAAAAATAAAATATTGATTAATTCTTAACAATTATTTCAGAATTTGATATCAAACTTTCAAACATCTCTACACCTTAAATCTTATAACATGGAGTTAAGATTTTTTTTTTTTTAACATTGGGTCACAACTAACCGACCTATTAGCCAAGTTCCTATATAATGTAGACGGTGAGACTCGATCCCTGATTATGTAAATGCGCTGTTTTTAATGTACAAGTGCGCATGTCTTATGTGGACTTACTTGTACAAGTGCAAGTACGATTATTTAAATCAAACTTTTATAGATAAAATTATAAAATTAAATATATAACCATTTGGTGAAAATTATTTCTTCATAAAATACTCAAATATATATATATATAGAAATAGAAAAGTGCTTATACAAATGATTCTTTTCCAGTTTTACTTTTTTCTTATATAATAATATTGCTGAAAAATTCTCTAACATTTTAGTTTAGAAAATCTACTTTGTATTTAATAATTATCAGAAAAAAGACTTAAAAAAAAACTGGAAAGACTCTTGAAACTTAGAAAATCTTCTGTACTTCTAAAAGTAACTAAATGTCTGTTTTCTCTAATTTTACTCCAAATATTAATATTATCTATCATGATACAAAATTTCAACTTTTTTTTTGGAATACAACATTTCAACGTTGAGTTATTAATCGAATATTGTCAATTTAGTTATTGATTAAATAACAAATGTTTTTCAAATAAAACTACTTTTGTTAGCTACACTTACAATCATCAATTTCCGAATTTGAAAAAGTAACATGTAGGGACGAAAATTGAAATTGAAATTGTCAATAACGTTGAACAAAGGGGCACTATCGGAAATAACGTTAGGTCATTTCATGTAAATTGGAAATAAGCCAAAAATACATATCTTTAACATTTTGAGTGTTATCACTTAATTCTAAGTAGTTGGGCAACTTTGAATATGTATCCGATGCCCGTCTCCCTCAATTACTCCTCTTTCACATTGCCTTTTTATAACCTCAAACATTTCACTTTTTGTAACCTCTATTCTACAATTCACTTGTTTATAAATTACAAGTTAGCTCTATAGACCCACACAATTTATCCTCATTGTCAATACCAAATCTCTGCAAAATATTCCCACAATTCTCTTAAATTAATGATCTCTTAGGTAATATAAAAATGGAAGTGGTCCAATCTTGTTTTCCGAACTTTCCTGAAACGCAATCGAAATATGGATTAGAAATAAAAAGACACAAAAAGATTGCTAACATAAGCAATATTGCATGCGTGACGTTGGATTTATATAAGTCCCTATGTGTTTCTATGTTCACGTGGTTTGTGGACAAAGAGTATATTATTGTCATCCTATTTTTAGTATATTCTCATTTTTCAAAATATCTATCCTAGGAGCTATAAAACAAAGCTTTTTGGCTTATATTGGTATTTAAAATATTTTAGAGTACTTATATATTGTGATCTAGAATGAATTACAATATATATTTTTGTAAAGAATTGAAAGCTACAAAAAGTCTACGTCGGTCGACATGTGACTATAAACCGTATTTATTTATACGATCCGAAGATTTTATGCCGAGAAATCGGTATATAAACCGCAAGTAATATATGTGTCCAGTTTTTATATATTTGGTCTTGGAAAATTAATTATAAGGATTGGTTTTGTCAATAATTGTGTGTATTGTTTTGTAAATATTAAATTCAAAGTCTAGTTTACATCTGACTTTGAAATAATGTTGGGTGTGTGTATCTACACATATAGAAAATATTTTTTAAAAATAATATATACGTTTGTATACCTTTTATGAATATAGGAAAAACATAAGTACAACACAAACATACAATGAGAATCAACGCCTAATTTCTGACAAGAAAAATACACAAAAGTCTGACCAAAAAGAGATTGTATCCAAAGGAATGGGAAGAAGATTTGGGTGAAAAAGTGATAGACTAAGTGGTTTTTAGTCTAGTGATAGATGGTAAGTCCACTAAGATATGCGTATTTATATAATCAGGAATCGAGTCTCATCATCTACATTATGTAGGAATTTGGTTAATGGGCCGGTCAGTTGTAATCCGTGTTAAAAAAAAAAGTGTTGGAAATAATTACACACGCTTAGTCTATTAAGATTTTGGTAATTACGTCATTATTCTCTGACCAGTATGAGCCGAAAGATCATTAATGGGCTTTGTACATTTGTGTAGGCCTTTTCATATATATTAAAAAGCGACCCATTAAAACATAAAATAAACGACCCGGATTATGCTCCGAGTATTTAAAATTGTAATTTCCTTTGCTATTCTTCTCTCCTTCCTTCAAGCAATTTCGCGGCTTCTTCTCTTCTCAAACTCTCTGGGAGGTTCTACGCACGCGACGCCGCAAAATAGATACAGAGACGACTAAATTTGGAGAAAGATTTGTGTTATTGGAGTTCCTGAGATGGTGGCAGGCGCGGAATCCGCCATGGCTGAGCGGTTAAAAGAAGACGGAAACAGTTGCTTTAAGAAAGAACGTTATGGTGCGGCCATTGACGCTTATACGGAGGTGCACAGTTCTCACTGGCTTTTATCACTCCTCTCGCATTTCATTGTTTGGGTTTTGTTTTCTTGGGATAATCCCTAGAATTTGATTTAGATCTGCGTGGAGGAATAAACCCTTGATTAGAATTTCGAAATTGAACAGTTTATTAATAATTAGAGCGTAATTTCATCCAAATTAGGTTTAGATGGAGTGTATTCGAGGATAAACGATTAGTTAGAATGTTTACAGTTGAATTCAGGAATCTATATGAGGGTAATCCGTAAGTTATCGGTTTGCAGAGATGTTACCGTCATCGAGCAACTACAAAGAAATTTAATTTCTTTTTTTTTCTTTGTAGGCAATAACATTATGTCCAAATGTTTCTGTTTATTGGACAAATCGAGCTCTTTGCCATATGAAGCGAAAGTAAGTGTGTTATGCCATATAAATCTATACTCTGATCACTTCTTATTCCTAAATAGTGGTTGTTCATCTTTGTTGTTTATGCTTGGCTTCGGCTGGCATCAACTTCAGGGACTGGGCTAGGGTTGAAGAGGATTGTCGCAGGGCTATTCAGCTTGTCCACAATTCAGTCAAGGTTTGATTCACTTGGTTATATGTAGACGGTTCTCTTTTCTTATGTATGCCATGTAATTAATCCTGTCAATTTTTCTTTGTTTTCGTCATTTCTCCTTCTTCATATGGGGATTTTACACTTATGTTCTGTGGCAGGCGCACTACATGTTAGGACTTGCATTATTGCAGAGGCAAGAATATGGTGATGGAGTCAAAGAGTTGCAAAGGGTATGGTTCTTTGATAAGATTTGTTTTTTCAAATTTATAAGTGGAGATGATTTCTTACACAATAACCTTGACATCTGGGTAGTCTAGTTTCTACGTCTCTTAAAGAAGATGTAAGGCTACCACTTGAGTCACCATCTGTTTCTCTTGAAACTTCTAAGTGAACACTATGCACACTAATATTAGTGAGTTTTAAAAAAGAATGGGATCATTTGTTGGAATTGTAAATACTACAAAACAATAGTTTTGATACCTGTTTCCTGTTAACTTCATGTGGCGTTTTGATGCCTGTTTCCTGCTAACTTCATGTGGCTACGTTTCATGTAGGCTTTAGATCTTGGAAGATGCTCGGGATATATGGTAGAAGAAATATGGGAAGAACTTGCTAAAGCAAAATACATGCAGTGGGAAGTGAATTCTGCGAAGCGCTCATGGGACTTGAACAGTTTGAAGTAGGTTGTGTCACTTTCTAACCCGGTGTTATCATTCTCCTTGAAATTTTGCTTCAGTGTGGCTTTATGGGATTATTTATGTTTGTCGTAGGGAAACTTGTGAGGCTGCTCTTAATCAACAACGTGCTATGGATATGTCTCAAACGGAAGAGTACTCAGACGAAGCCTATATTGCCCATACTAAGCGTTTGGAAGCTCTTGAACAAGTGTTTGAGAAAGCTGCAGAAGAGGATAGACCAACTGAGGTGCACCAACATTTTTTTAAGAGCTTTAGAGATCTCTTTTAAATCTATTTTTTAAGATAGAATACCAGTCTGAATTATTTATCCAGGTGCCAGACTATTTGTGTTGCAATATAACTCTTGAGATATTCCGAGATCCTGTAGTTTCTCCAAGCGGTGTTACATATGAAAGAGCTGCAATCCTTGAACATCTCAATAAGGTTGGCATTAATAACACTCTTCACTGTATCATTAATCTCTATTTTTGTTTCTCTTTTGTTTTTCCATTCATGTTGAAGTTTGGTCGTTTTAAACCATTTGCTAGGTCGGAATGTTTGATCCTATAACGCGTGAAAAAATCGACTCATCGGAGCTGGTTCCAAATCTGGCTATCAAAGAGGCAGTGGCTGCTTATCTAGAAAAACATGTATGGGCTTACAAGATGGATTCTTGATACATATAAGGATTAACAATACGCAAAATAGGCGGATGAGAAATTGAGATTAACGACTCAGTTACTCAACAAAATAGATTGGTGCGTTTACTTTATTCACTTTTGTGGATTCTTTGTTTTGCATGCCGATGTTGACAGCGTAAAGATTCTCTGTCGTGTATATACACATTATGTCCTTTGGCACAGATTGGCAATACATATGTACAAATTCATCATCTAGTAGTTTCTCCACAATGTCATACTCTAGATTTGGTCACCTCTAACTGTGATTTGGTTTTGGATTCACTGAAACTTAAATGGGTATGAGCTACTGAGAATGAATCAATCCGTTCGTTACTAATTGATGTTTACTAACTAAGTTTTGACTCTAGGTAGTGGTGTTTGATCCACATGATATTGTCTATTTCACGTGATATTGTTAGAATTTAACAGATTGATTCTGAATAGGGTTTTGTTGATCCAACTGGTGACACTAAACTACCAGAAGACTTAAATCTTCCATTTATAAAAATTGTTCTGATTAGGCTGTTAATAAATGTTGAAAGATTGAGACTTTTGTAATATTGAATGAATTCTGCCTAGTAAGACGGAAATTGTTGTGTGTCTTTGAATAGATAGAGGGATTTAAAAGTATTTGCTTTAATTCATTTTAATATTCCACTGGGGTCACTCAAAAGGTAAACCCACCATACTGGATTATTAAGATTTTCTTTTTATGTTTATTTTTGTGAGAATTTTATTTTTATTCTGCGGAATAAAGTTCCATTTCATTGTAAACATTACTTCTTCAGGATAAAAAGAAAAATGCATCAAATTCTTTCTTTTTGTGGGCTTTTCTGTGAAAGTTGGATGAAGAATAACACCAAAGTGTGGTTTATGCCGAATCCATCATCATCATCTTCAGCCTATCCGTAATTATTACGAATCTCGAGTTGTGCCAATTTCCCGATTCAATTCTATCTTCCAAGCAATCCAACAAACTCAAATACATGTGATTTTTATCATTACTTGCTTTTTCTTGCAATATATTGACAAATATTTGCATAAAACTTACTTTTAAAAATGACAAATTATATCAATACTTATTTATTACGGGACAGTCACATTACCTACACGTATATTCACAGAATTCACATCAACACATCATCGATGATGGAATCTTGTGACTCTTTAGTTAACTTGTCTATTTTTATTGATTTGAGATTTTGATTTGTTTTGTGGTTATGTGTGGTGTGAAGAACACGACATGACAGCCTTTTTATGTTTTATTAATTGTGTATTTTATTAATACTTTATGTACTTATACTAAGAAACAGACGAAACCTACACAGTTACTTGTTGACCAAGACACTCACATCTAAATGAACCCGAACATTGATTTTATTGAACTGGAAAAAACTATTCACACAGATTTTTACTTACAAACCCATATCATTCAGATCCTAAAGATATGAATAATTTACAAAACTTCTCAAAACCAAAAGAGCCAAAAAGACAAAGAAACAAAAAAAAAACCAGGAATTTAGATAATGTACATTGCTGATTTCATGGCTTCTTTTACTCAGACTGTGTGAGTAAGATTCATAGCTTTTCTCAGTCTCTCTAGGATCCCATTTGCTTTCCTCTGTGCCCTTGAGGTTCCTTCACGTGAAAGCTTTGTAATTGTTCCATATGCAGTCTCTTCTTCTTTGATCTCCTTCCACTTTGTCCTGTCACTGAAACAAATTGTATGCAATATTACTATTGCGTTCTCTTTGTTTCTCTTGCACTCACTCTCACGAGTTATCTTCAGCAACCATGAAACCCCATCAACCTCACCCAATTCTTCCACTGCCTTCCAGTGAGTAACAAGCATTGCCAATATAGCTAAAAGCTCGTCCACGAATAACCCATTTGAGATTTTCTTACCTAAAACCCTAACAGCTCCATCTCTCACAGCTCTACTTCTGTTTTCATGAGCAATACATAGGGTGAAGATTGCTGCAGCTACATCTTTGATAGCTACTGGATTGCCTTCGTCTAAAAGATTGAGAAGCGGTTTCAGGACTCCAGATTTTCCTAAAAGTACTTTGTTTGAATCGAGTGCAGACAAGGTGAATATTGCTGCAGCTGCATTGCTTCTTGTGGCTACAGTTCCACATCTCAATGCATCGATCAGGGTAGGAATCACATTAGGATTTTCGCAGACGAGCTTCTTGTTGTTGTCATCATGTATGGATATGTTCAACAATGTTGTGACCACATCTTCTTGAATGTTCTCATCAGGGTTTGACCCGTTCAACAACGGATTCAGTAAGCGAGTGATTTCATTTGGAGATTCACCAAAAAGAGCTCGAAATTCCGTGCCTTTCTTGGTCCGAAGTCTTAACTCCTTGGCAGCAGATTTTTGATCCTGAAGGTTTAAAGATGAGACTTTACAGAGCAAAGTATTGAAAATCTCACGATCTGATCTTGTGACAACTTCCTCTTCATTAACTAAATTGGAATTGTTTTGATTTTTCATCTCTATCCCGACCTTCTTGCACCATTTTGTGATCATTTCACGGATTAATAGATTGGGAGTTAAAGCTGTGTGATGCAGAACTTGCTGTGTCTTGGGACATGTTCGATTCCCTGAACTCAACCATTTCAGAATGAATAACTTGTCGTATGTCTGCAAAAACACACACACAGAATGACAGAAATCAATACAAAATCAAAATCATTGTACTGATACTCAATTTCTGGGTTACAGATCTATCAAACAAGCTAATCGAATACAGAATTATAATCAAAGGTCAAATTTTTATCTTCTTAATTTCGATGATAAGAATCTCCAGATTTCCTCTTTTTGAGATTCCAATTAGTTCAATTACCGACAAAGCAAGAATGAATTTCATGAAACCTGAGTTGGAAATTTCTCCATCGGTAGAGAAAAACAGATGAAAAGTATCATAATTCCCCCAAAATCCCAAAATTTTCAGTCACCAACCAAACCTAACAGAGAAAAACACAAAATTCAAAAGCAAAAAAGCAAACCCAAATCAAAATGTGAGATAAACTAACCTGACCAGAAGCCAAAATAACAGGATCCTTCATAACCTCATTAGAAAGAGGACAACGAAACTCATCAGGACAAGATACAGTCTCAAGCATCTCCAAAGAAGAAGATTTAGCAATCTTCTTCATCGTAGCTTCTTTAAAAGCAGATAAAGCTTCCTGTAAATGGTCAATTATCTGAAGACCCAAATCATCTTCATCTTCGATCTTCGTCATCAACCTTTTCATCTCACGCTTCAATTCCTTTGCTTTCGCAATCGTAGTCGGATCCGAATCAAAAACACCAGTCTTTGCCATGGCTATCGGATCCACCACCACCACCGATTCTCACCAAACCCTGTTTGAGATTACGTATGTGAGAATTTTTTGAATGTGATATTTGTTTCTCTTCTCACATTTAATAAAAAAAGTGGATTTTTTGTTGTGTGAAGGAAGGAATAATAAATATGAGAGGAAGAGAGAAGAGGAAGAGCAAGTGTTGTCATGTAGTGCCACTCACTACTCTAATAAAAATTGTGGACTGCACCGAATTTGCCACGTCATTATTATAAATTCGAAATTAATGGGTTTATTGACTATTCCTCTCCAAAAATATTTTAAAGCATTCGCAATTGCTTTACAATCAAATTTTATGATCTTTATAAAACAAATTTTGACATTTTTAAAAAAATTTACATGCAAAATACATTAAAAAAATACATATCTAAAATACTTAATAAAAATTTTTAATTTAAAACATAGTTTTCTCTCTGCAGGCGATTTAGAGTATGATTATGGCGATTACAAATTTTCTCCTTCTCTGAACAACTGCTCTGCGGTTATCTCCGACAGTTATTGTCGGTTTCTTCAGGGCTTTCATCTGATGTCCATGTTCTCTTTCCATCTATAAATGGTTCATCTGCGGTCTCTATTTCTTCATAAAAAAACAGAGTTTCTTATTTGTAACAATCATGTCTGATAACTTGCGAAAACAAATCCAAGACATTGATCTTGGCATGGAAGATACGGCGTATAATCTCGCTGATTTCCTCTATACGGCGGCGGTTGCGACAAATCGGTTTAGTCTCTTACTTAAACCCGTGAATCCGAAGAAACAAAATCTTTGAGCGATGATGAACACTCTTCCCCGACTTTGGGGCTCAACCACTGAATTCACCGGTCGCATTGTTGATAACAAACAACTTCAATTTCTGACTGCTGAGAGTTTAACTTCTGTCATTAAACGCGGTCCCTGGTCGTTTAATGACTGGATGTGTGCGATGGAGATTGGTCTCCAACTTTGGCGTCCTATGTTGCGGTTTGGATTCCGTTTTGGATCCAAATTCGTGGTATCCCTCCGATGTTTCTGACAACTTAAATGGTGGAAGCAATCAGTCAGAGTTTGGGACAATACATAAAGATTGATTTTGCCTTTGACTCTGCCATTATGGTTGACTATGTTTGCGTTCAAATTCTTTGGCATGTTGCCAATCCCCTCAAGTTCCAACGGGTTTATAATTTTGGATCCCAACCACATATTTTGAAATTTCAGTATGAAAAGTTATGCAAGTGGTGTGGTATGCTCTCTCACGATTTACTTGTTTGTCCACAATCCTCTAACCCCGTTGCTGATCACGACAGTGATGATGATGACCCTGATCACTCAGATTCTCATCCAGATGATGATATACTGCCTCCAACAGACGGTCCTGAGTCTGTTCCTGGAAATCACAACAACGCAAATCTGGAGCAAGGAGAATTTTCCTCTTCGTCCAAAAAATGTAAGGCTTCAAGTCTGGTCCAAGCAGGCCCTTCTGAAATGTTGTTATCCTATGATTTTCATCATACAAGGGCTCTGGAAATTACCCAAGATGTCAACCGCAAGCGCATGCGTAGACAATATGATGAAATTGCATTAAGCAACAAGTTACAGTGGCTATCTGATGGATCTTCCTGCTTCTATGCCGCTAAAGATATTCCTTATTATGCTATGCCAAGTTTTAATTTCAGTGAAGGTACAGTGGGCCTAAAGCCACCGGAGGCGCAATGATCATTGCATTTTGGAAATATCAAGGCTTGAAAGGTTCCCTGACAGTTCGACGCTTAAAGGGTATAAAACACACTTATTCCTCGGACTTACTCTTTCTCATCGAAACCAAGAATAATGACGATTATGTTCATGATGTGGCTGCGCAATTGGCTTATGATCACGTGAAGACAATGGCGCCTCAAGGTCTCAGTGGGTAATTACCTTTAATGTGGAATGATGTTGTTTCCGCAACCTTTAATTATGCTGATGCAAAACTTATGAATGTTTCAATAAATAAGAATGATATCTCTTTTTACTTGTCATGTGTTTATGGGCATCCAAATCGACCCTTAAGATCTGAGTTATGGGAACGTTTACAACACATTTTGATTAATCGTCATGGTTCTTGGATTCTCTTTGGAGATTTTAATGAGATTTTGAATAACATTAAAAAAAGGTGGACAAATATGTATAGAAGGCTCTTTGGAGCTTAGCGTTTATCGATTACAATATGTTGTTAGTCGTACCAATGAGATGATTTGGGTAGGAAAACGTCATCAACAGCTTGTTGAAAACAAAATTGATCGATATTTTGTCAATGATGAATGGATAGCGAATTTTTGGGTGACTGATTTACAATTTTTGCCTTATACTGGTTTGGACCATCGCTCTGGCTTAATTACCTTTTCACACACAATAGAGTGCAGTCGCAAGATATATAACTTTGATTCTCGCCTTTGTGATTATGATGATTTACGAGCCGTGATCGATAATTCATGGAACACTCAAATTCCTTGTGCACATATCTCTGTTTTGGAACTTATTTGTCGTAGTCGTTCTGCAACTTCACAATGGAAACACACGAAGCAATTGAATTATGTTGTTCGTATTTTCCTCTCCTTGATCTGATTGATCAAAAACAAATAAATGTAACATCAACCCCTTCACAGTTAGCAGAACTTCGTCAAGAGCTTAATCATGCTTATAGTGATTAAGAGTCTTATTGGAAACAGAATAGTCGAATCACATGGCTAAATCATGGTAATCGTAACTCTTAATATTTTCATGCTTGCACACGCAATCGCAGAGCAAGGAATTATATATATCATATTGGCAGCTATGATGGTGATTATGTTTATGGAAATAGGCAGATTGCACACGAAGCCATCACATATTTCCAAGGGTTGTTCACACAGTGTGCTACAAGAGATGTTTTGATTTTAGACTATGTACAACCCGTGGTTACTGACACGATGAATCAAGAACTCATCTCTCCTATTAATGCTGATGAAGTTAAGCAGGCGATTTTTCAAATTGGGCCAACAAAGGCACCAGGACCTGACGGCAATACAACTATTTTTTATCAAAAGTATTGATCAATTGTTGGTGTAGCAATTGTCAAAGATGTTCAAGCTCTTTTTACTGGTGATTTAGATATATCGCAATGGAATCAAAGCAATAGTTACGTCATCCATAAGATCAAAACTCCAACACTACTAAGCGATTTTCATCCCATTGCACTTTGTAATGTGTTGTACAAAATAATATCGAAGATTCTGGTCAAAAGATTAAAGGGAGCCTTGCCCGATCTCGTAAGTGAAACTCAAGCCGCTTACACTCCTAAAAGACAGATCGATTGGAATGGCACTTCATTGAAGAAGTTCTTACACTCAAAGGTTTTAGTCATATCTGGATTCATTGGATCATGGTGTGCATCCGTAGTGTTTCATTTTCAATTCTTATCAATGGTAGTCCATATGGTAGCTACTTTTCGCGGAAGACTCACTATTCTTTTTGAGAGCTGACGTTACCAATGCTACAAATTTAAAGACACTTATTAATCGATATGAGGCAATCTCAGGACATGTGATCAATATGCAAAAGTCCACAATCACTTTTGGTACTCAGGCTTTCCAAATAACAAGTGATCGTTTAATGCAACTTCTTTCTATACCTTTTATTGGGGAAAGGGTAAGTACCTTGGACGAAATCGCACGGGATCGAGTTCATTGCAAGATTAACGGTTGGGAGTCTAGATATGTGAGTACTTGTTGGCAAATAAATATTAATAAATAATATTGCTATAGGGATACTGGTATATAGTACAAATTGTTTTAAGTTGCCTACGTGTCTTTGTTCTACGATAAGTGCCTTTTGGTGGGGTAAGAATGGAGATAAAGAAAAAAATCATGGGTGGCATGGAAGAAATTCTTCGACCTGCCTTGGGCAAAAAAGAATTCGTGCGGATCACCTAGGGGCAACTCGTACCGGCTTCATTAACAACTCCCAAGCGCGTCGGTGGTCTTGGTTTCTATTGTTTGCAAGAATTTAATCAGGCCTTACTTGCTAATACTATGTAGAAGATCTTGCATAGACCTCACTATTTAGTTTATCGCCTTTTGAAGTCGCGATATTCACCACGCGATTCTATACTCAATACACCATTACGCCATCAAGTTTCATACGCATGGATGTATCTGCTTCATGGTCGTGACCTTCTCAATTCGGGCATTCAACACATCATTGGTTCAGGTGATTCTGTTAAACTGGGTTTTGATTCATGGTTACCTTTGTCACCTATGCGCCCTCTGAAACTCCTTCTAGTGGTTAATATGTCCCTACAAGTCCCTTACCTTATTAATCCTGATACAAATCAATGGAACATAGCACAAATTCAACAATGTATTCATCCCGATGATTGTCATCATGACTGGAAATTATATCTTTCACCATCTCGTACGACCGACAGTCTACTCTGGAATTACACATCTGATGGATCTTATAATGTCAAATTAGGCTATTATTTAGCTTCTCAACACACTCCCTCTAATGCTTACTCTCTTCCGCAGCTTAATACATATCCAGAAATAACTTCATAAATTTGGAAATTACCAATTCCTCTGCAATTACAACACTTCTTATGGCGCATTGGATCCAAGGTTGTTGGAATCAATTTAGCTCGTCAGAATATACAAGCAACATCATATTGTTACCGCTGTACTACATCTCGTGAGTCTCAAAACCATACTCTTTTCACTTGCCTTTACGCACAGGCGGTTTGGCGAATTTCAGGATTGCCATTATCCAATCTCTGTTATCCATATGTGGAAATACATGACAAACTCTGCTACCTTCTTACTTTACATGGCAATTAATTCCTTGAGCCATATTTACGTCTACTACCTTTCTGGAGTCTTTGGCGTATATGGAAAAGTCGCAATGCCCTGTATTTTAATCATGAGTCTTTTGAAATTCAAACCGTTGTTTCTTGAGCTTATGTTGATGTCGTGGAATGGCTTCAATATAGACACATAGACCTTTTTCCTCACTCTCAAGGCGTTACCCGTTCTAGTTCCATACAACGTTGGTCACGTCCCGGATCTACTTTCTTGAAATGTAATTATGATGCCTCTCATATCGAAGGTAATAGTATTTCGAGTCTATGTTGGATTCTCCGAGATTCCAATGGTGAATCTTTTTTATATGGCATGGGCAAATTTCAAGGATGACATACGGTTGAAGAAGCGATACTATCTGCACTCATTTAGGCGATGCAGGTAATGTGGGCTAATGGAGTCCAATATTTAGAATTTGAAGGTGACAACCTCAACATCACTCGGCTGATTAATAATCATTCCACAAATCTTCGGTTACAACATTATGTATCAACAGTACGTGCTTGGACTCGAATGTTTTCTCAAGTTCGGTTTATACATCAACCACGAACACACAATCAATGTGATGACTCTTTAGCTAGGCATATTATTAAACATTCTACTTGTGATTAGTATGTTTCACCAGTTTGTCCTGCTTTTTTACAAAGTACTATAATGAATGATTATTTGGCTTCAATATAATCTAAAATACTCCATAAGATAACAAAGAAGAAAACGCAAAGTTATACAGACCCAAAAAAATATATTTAGTTAGGTAGTAAATTATCAAACTAATGATTCTAATATTAAAAATTCGATTATTCTTTACTACGAAAAATAGATTAAAAAGGATTTTAATTTATAGATGTTGATTTGATAATTGACAAAGTAAATAAACATTAGGAATTAGAAAAGAGGTTAATTAATAGAGAATGGAAAGCAGCACCGAGCACGTATGAGCTACTTGGCGAGTAAGGTGTCAAAAGACAGCCGACACAATTAGTTACATAAGAGTTATACACGTTATTGGTTAGATTTCCTAATCAAACACACACACCGCTATTTATTGTTTAATTACAAGAAATCCTGAACCAGAAAAGGCGATTAATTTAGAAAATTATTAGCGCTAAACACATATTAATTTAATAATTAAATTATGAATGAGTTGAATTTAAAAAGCTAATCATGATTTAAATTGTTATAGAAGAGAAGATAGAGACGGCGATGAGCGGGGCGGCGAAGTGGAATAGAAAGAGGCCGAGGAGGAATGTAGTGAAAATGGGACCTAGTTGGTAACATGCTTACAGCTGTCTTTCCGCGTTCATTCCTTACCGCTCTTTTACCTTTCTTCTCTTTACTCGTAAATTTTATAACAGATTAAAGTTATTGAATTTTAATTAAATGGTGTCAAAATAATAATAAAAACATGTATTTGGTTTAACAAAACATAATTATTCTACCGAATTGTTTTTAATCTGGTGGTTAAGATAATTCAGCTAATGATTTGGCACTAGGATTTAATTCATACTCGATGCATTATGGTAGCTTTAAAAAAAATTATATGAGTGAGTTTTAAGTTATAGATCGGATTTTATCGATCCAATTATTGAAAAAAAAATATATAAATACTCTATATATATATAAAAAAATACCAAAAATTAGGGGTTTCTATTCCACAACATGGGTGTGACATTGCATATAGCTTAAATTCATTCAACAAGTATATTAAACAATTTATGTTGTTTGTTACCACAACTTTCAAGTTTCAACAGTCAATAATACTAGTATTCAACAAGATGACACATCACTAATCCTCCGAACTCTGAAACAAATTTGAATGTCATTATCGTCATTTTCCAGCTATATATATACTGTCACTTGTTTTTCCTTTTTATTAGTCCACAGAACTCATGTAGAATACTGCCAGGTAGTTCCAAATTCAAAGAAAAAAAAATCATTAGAAGAAGAAAAAAAAAACTTAAGTCTAGTAAAGTAGTCATGAAATACAAACGTGAATAAGTTTACGTAGGACCTATTTAAGCCACGTGTCCATTTTCTAATACCTTCATCTTCTTCTTCAACACTCTGTTTCGGTTTTAATGTGTGATAATAATATTACTCTTATCTCCAACAGTTCTCAATGACTAGTGCAATTCTCATTTTATGTAAGACTGATAACAAAGTGTCTAATTGAGTCTCCTGAAATCAATTTTTATGTAAATTTTGGTATAATCAGGTGTTATTGACATCTCATATATCCAAAATAGAAATCATTCTAATCTAATATATATATTGTTAATTAATTACGAGTAAAAATTTCAAAATTTATTATGATATTTTGAACCGAGCATGAAATCCAACTAGACGTACGTAACTATATGTGTGTTGTGATATTTTAAATTGTTTGGTTGTACCACTTACATTTCGAACGGACATGTTAAAATATTATTAATATCTTATATCGGAAATTGAAAGCTAACTAATCTAATATATATATGATTTTATAGTCAATCCACTCGGTGAACTGATACAGTTGCTAGCATGAAAGTTGCGGTGACATTTAGCAAATATGCAAACATATCAATAATATATTAAATTTTGAGAAAAACACGTACTGTACATATATTTATACACTTAGGATATTTGTTAATGTTTTTTTTTTTTTGGTAAAAGCAAATACTTAACGTGTTGTGATATATTTATTCGTATGAACTCTCAAACTGTCACTAACAGTTGTTCGCTACATTGTTTTGTCGGCAGGAAGTTGAAATTCTAATAGTCGACATAATAAAAGTTTCGACGTCGAAATTGATTGGTGAATAAATTTAATGAAACTGATAATCTTATAGCAGCTTTGTGTTGTTGTCAATTCAATCGAGACTCTTATAAAGTTATAATCAACACACAATACCGAACATATTCTTAATAGATATTTTTGGATATTAGACAAGAATCATAATCAGTCTTGATTCGTAGTTTCACGTATACGTATGAAGATAAAAACATATATAATTAAATATTGTCTATATGATACAGATGGTCATTGATGATGGTTGGATGTATTTGGAACCAATTAAAGTGTTGTATGATAAAAGGCGAGACCAATAATTGAGAGAAATAAATAATCGTATTAATATTATTATGTTATGTGGAAGATGTATAAAAGATGTACATTTAACGCATATGTGTTTTTTTGACAACAATCCATGTGATTTATTTTACAAACATACCTACGCGTTTGTTAAATTGAGCCGTTATCTTATAAGTTAATTATGTATACAGGTCTATCTATATATGAATGAACAATATCGTTAAATAGAAAACCGTTTGAAAATATAGGCTATTGGAACATGTTTGAATTAGCGGTTAAACGGTTATTAAGAATTTTAAATGTCTATTATAACGGTTTATTTAAATAAATGTTCAAAAGCAAGTGGCCTTAAGTCTAGTGGTAGGCGATACGTTAAGACATGCACACTTGCACAATCAGAAATCAAGTCATACCGCCTATATTATGTAGAAAATTAGCTAATAAGTCAATCAGCTGTGGTATTCAAAATGAAATGTACTAGTAGATTCTTCAAATGGAAGCATTAGAAAGCTTGACAACATATGTGACTAAAATGCTCAATAGAAGATTTTAAAATTTGGGAAAACTATGAAATGATGGGCCTCACTGAAAAGAAAAAAAAGGAGTAAAGCCTAACAAATTCAATTAATGGACAATAATATATCCAAAAGCTGAGATCCATTTAGTAAATTGGGAAGCCTTAAATAAGATACAAACTTGACTCTAAGGCCCAAAGAATTGAAGACTCATAAAAAATAATTTGTGTATTGTTTATTGAAGCCACATCATGTATACAATTGGCTTTGGTAGGCATTGCAACTTACTATATACATTGGATAAAGTTATAATATATTCGTCTCAATTTCGTTTGTTTCCTAAGAGAATCATTATACAATAAGAAAACAAAATAAAAGAGACCCCAAAGAATATTAAAAGAAAGCGAAGAGACATTTGCTTAATAAAAAATGTGGAGAGGTAAGAGACCCCACCTTTGACAAAGAGGTAAGGCCTCGAGACCTAACTTAATATTTTAGATTTTCTTTGGATATATTCGTTATCCTTTAGGATTATTATGTTTTTTTTCAATTGGATCGATAAGACTTAATTTATAGTTGAAAGTTTATTCCTATAACCATGGTGCCAAGTCATTAGTTAGATCATCTTAACCACCAGACCAAGAACAACTCTACTAGGATTATTATGTTAAATATCTAATTTTTAATATGATATCTACTCCATTATTATTTATAAATTATTAGAGCACACTTTAATGTCTTTATAATTATTATTAAAATTATTTATATATTTGTAATTAACATTTTTTAAAATATGTATTATCGTTTTTTATCAAATAAATTTTATCTACTAAAGAAGGAAAAAAAAATTTATCTACTAAATTTTATAATTACAATTAAAGTTTATACATAAACTCAATCATAACCAAAATTTTTTTTTTAATAGATGTGTCTAATAATAAAAATGAGTAAATAGATATATGTTGTTTCTCCAATTTTCGCTGTATAAAAGTTTAATTCATAGCTAGAAAAAAAATCTTAACAACAAAAGTTTTTTGTTCATTCAGTATGTATAAAACGGTTTAAAACGACAATTAATCAAATCTCAACCGATTGTTATAAGTTCCAACAAATTTGGATAAAATAAATCGATTGAATTGCAGAGTTCACGACAAATTATCTAAGTGTTTAATTTTTATTTTGTAAAATAAATTGCATTTGAAATATTGTGAAAGAATTGAAACAAATAACCGTGTTTAAGGGATAATTTGTGTTCCCTTAATTGGACTGCCCCTTCACTGATTGGGCCACTTCAATTACCTTGCCTTCTCCAAAGGCCATTTCTTTTCTTTCTTTTTCTATTCGTCCTTTCCTTTTTTAGTTTCACACATATCTTATATACTTTCTCTAAGCAATTAACAATTAGCAAATCGTTTTTAGTCTATCAAGACATGTACATTTGCACAATCAGAAATTGAATCTTACCGTCTATATTATGTATGAACTTGACTAATGGGCCGACCAGTTGTGGCCCAGTATTGACAAAAAAAAAAGCAATTAACAATTAACATCAGATTTATTAGTCCTAAGCAACCTTTGAAACCTTGACTAACTAAACCATTAAACAAATTAATATAAGATCAATTTCGACCAACTTTTATGGTCTGACTCGTTCGGTTCATGAGTCGTATGATATATTTAAGACCAATTCGATTTGCAGCATCACACACACACACAATTGATTAATCCATAAATCCACGATTGATTCGAGATCAAATCATTAGTTAATTACAACAAATGTGATTAAACTAGTGTAATTATTGTCATAAATCGTAATTGTATTGAGACAGTAAAGGATTAGGTCAGTTTGTGGAACTGAAAAAGAAAAACCGAATATTCGCATAAACCAAAATAATAAAAACAAAAAAAAATCTAAAATCTAAAATGACCCTATGTTATTCCACGTGCACCACTTTTCTCTCGGTTTTTTATCAGGTGTGGTTGAGACTACACGACAAATCTATGCACCATCACATGACTTGTTACGCCAAGTCACATTCAATGCACGCGAGAAACTACGTTTACGTGTTATTGTCACGTCAACATTTTATTAAATAAATACATTATCCTTTTACATTAATTTTCACGTCCATTCGATCTGTCAATTACTATCTTTGACCATTGAATATTAACCAGATCCAACGGCTACCAATAAATGCCTTACGTGTGTTCTTGTTGTACATGATTATTACTCCCAATCCTGTGTTTTTCCTTTCTCTTCACAATGTTCATTTTCCGCGTATTATTTTTTCTTCATCGGATTTTTATTTTTTTGGCTTTAATTTGTTTGTCTGGTCTCATAATTTTACATAGTAATTATATAAATTTCAGAGTGAAAAATATCACGAAGACACTCAAATTTAAAAATGTTTGAAAAATTGTTGATTTTTAACGAACTTTTTGGCTTTTAGTCGAGAAACTATAAATAATAAATTATTACTATCAGGATAGCTAAACCTCATTAGATAACCTAAATTTATGATCTACCTAATTATCTCGGTAATTGATGATAAAGATAATTATTCTGGCATCCAGCATCTCCAATTATATAGGTAGAAGAGAAAAAAAAATTATATTGAATTTTAAGCTATGCACCGAATTTTATCGATCTAATTATTAAAAAAATAATTTTTTGTGATTTACCATAAAAACCTTTCAACAAAATTTTGATTTTTAATTTTTTCGCTTTTCATTTGTTGTCTGGTTTCACAATTATTGCATAAGTAGTATATATTGTCCAGATGAAGGAAAAAAAAAGGTATAATTTCCAGACGAGAAATTATAAATAATGAATTATTATTATTATCTAGAATATATGAAAAAATCGAGTTATAATTAACACGTGGCATTTTTATCGAGTCCGCACAAATAGACGGCCACCGACGGCGTTATCGAAACCAATAGCACGACACATGACGGTGTTAACGGAGGTTGACGACGCCGTTAAATTAGTGATGCGTTTGTAAGGACCAAGCCACCGAGTCTGCATATAACGATTCTTTCTCCACGGTGGAAGCGTAAGACCACGACTTCTAAGCGAAATCCTCGCCGCATCACAAACAAGCCGCAAAATTTGCTTCAAATCTTCTCCTTTTCCGACGAAAACCGCCGGAAGCGATTGAAGGACACGCGCGTATTGTGAAGTCGGTCTCGCGATTTGAAAACGTGACGCGAAATCTAAATCGACGATGTAACGGAGAGAATTTGTATGCACGACGACGTCGATGAATTCGTGATTACCGGCGGTGAGAGCACCGGAGGATTTCCATTTGGTTTTGCAAATAGCTGCATTGTGACCGAGTTCTCTAAGAACAGACATAACTTTACGGAGAAAAACGGCATGGTTTTCTTGCTTAGATCTTAAAGACGACAACACTTCCATAGCTCTAGCAACATGAAACAACACAATTCTTCCGTTTGAGTCTTCCTTTAGAGAGTTTCTGAGAATCTTCGCGATATCGTTAGCAAAATCAGGTAGCTCGACTCGTTCTGAGTCAGAATCGGAATCGGATCCTTCCGAGTCATGATCATCATCATCATCATCATCATCATTAACGGTTTGAGCTTCATCTTCTAAGAAGTCTTGAACTAGATCAGAGAGAAAAGGTGAATCATCTTCATCGTCGTAATCTTCGATTCCGTAACCGGTATGGTCACTACCACTGCTAAAGCTGGATCCAATGAGACGAGCTTTAACCTCGTCTGCGAGTGGATCGGTGACACGTTTAGCTCTAGAGGAAGACATATAATCAGAATGTGTAAAGAATAAGTTAAGCTCGAATATTATTTTGAGGTTTAGTTAGAGAATAGAGAGTGAAGGAAGAGGAGATGGGTTTTTATAAAGGAGAGAGCTTTGGTTTTGGGCTCGGAATATTCGAAGAGAAGATTTTATAGAAATAATTTGAAGTTAAATTATAATAAGGAGACACTAATGATGGGAAAAGAAGAACCGGAGGATATACCAATTTTCATGACGACTTTTGGGTCATGGGTTAGGCAATTAAAGACATTTTATCTAGCTTCCAACAGGCAACGGGTTTTTAGGGTTTGATACGCATTTACACTTTTCATGTTTTCTTTCATTTAGCTTCAAATCTAAATACCTAAAAAGTTAATACTTTGATTTGTTCATTTAGATGTTGGGAATGGTTATAAGTTAATGAATACAATGAAGTGGAAGTTGATGAAACACTTCATAGGGTTTTGGTGATATGATATCATAGAATAATGCTGCCCCGGGAGGTTTTTTTGTGGATTCGACATCGTCCACGCAATTCACATGATGGCTTGTATATATTTTATATAAAATATATACAATATACGCTTCTTTATACATCGTCCACCCAATTTAGTTTGAATATTACTCAATTCTAATTGAAACAATTTAACTAATTATAGAAATTTGGATTTTGGGATCAAATATTTAGAAAAATACATATATATTCAAATACATAAAAATTATCAAAATACCAAAAAATAACATTTCATAATTTACTCAAAATATTTAATAAATAACTTAAAAATATTCAAATATCTAAAAATTACCTGAAGATTTAGGTCCAAACTTACACTCGATTACCTGAAAATTTTTTTGAGTATATAAGAACTGATCAGGTACCCGAAAAAATCTGGTTCCTACCTGGTTTGGAGTAGGAACCAAATTCGATTCGATATCCACAAATATTTCTATTAAATACCTAATAAGGTAAAATTGTTAGATCCGGATCCAAAATTGAACCTACTTTTTCTGATCAGTTTCGTTTGGTTTATTGGATTCGAATATTATATTTTAAGATTAAATTTAACTATGAATCGGATCAGGTTAGTCTAATTGTTAGAAAAAAAAAAGGGTAAATAATAAGCGTGACAATGGATAAACACATTGTAGGTTTTTTCTTTTGAAGTGAGCTACACATTACCAAACTCTTACATAAATTACTACATTTTGAAGAATTTTTAACTAGAAGAAATAGAAAATATCTGGATACGTTTACTTGTTCTTTTATTGATAAAAAGAATCAGCCTTCATGACCCATGCTACACCTGATTCGGTTTGATTGTGTATAAATAATCTAAGTTATCTTTTGGTCTGATTTTGAAAAAGTGCATATATGTTACTTCAATTTGTAAATTTCACTAAGAAACAATATATTATAAAAAAAAGTAAAATATATCAAGGCTCAATTAACCATTAACCCAAAGAAAACAGAAAATGATTTTGGTGATTGAACTAGTTTGTTGCTGTAATAATTTTTAAAATTCGTACAAGTTAAAAGAAAAGTCTAGATTAATTTAGAAATGAAATTGAGATTAAAAAAAAAAAAGAATAATTAGAAGAGACAGATGTGGACAAATGATAGAAAGAGATGAGAATGTCGCTATTACAAAGAGATGATAGAGTGAAAGGTAAGATTAGAAGGAAGAGATAAGAAGAAGATAAAAGAAGGACACGTGACAAAGAGAGAATAATGAGTAGGGCCAAGTTGCAACCAAACAGCTCTTTCTTTCACCTTTGTCTCCATATCCTCTTTCTCTCTTTTTTTTTTTCTTTTTTTTTTGGCTCTTCATGAAAGGGAAAGGTCTCAGCTTCCTCTCTTTCTTTTTTCTTTTTTCAATTATTTTTCCCAAAACATCCGATGTATTTTACAGAGAGATTACTTCTATTTTACAATTTTATGCAAGGATTTATGAGAATCAATCACTCACTTCCTTTTGAGTACCTGAATTGAATAATCTGGTTGAACTCATTATATTACCATGTGTTGCAGCACATATTCTTCTACATCAAAATTTAAATTAAAAAAACCAAACCTAAAAAAAGTATTTGGTTAGGTTTCTGTTTTTTTTATAAAAAATTGGGAATCCAAAGTGAGCAACAAAAAACCAAAACTAATACGTAGCAGAACTGTTTTAGTTATTTTTTATTTACAAGTAATTATTCGGGACCGAACCGATATTTTTTTAGATATAATTCGCTTCATATTGCAAGTACTTATTCAAGATTAATATAAACGATATTTTAATCGATATCTATTAGTTATCACAATTTCAAAACTGAAAAAATTAACTCAAATCGAATTGATAACCGAATGCAGAGAACTAGTTTTACCCATCAAATAAGATGTTAAAAGTATTTATATGTACATTCATGATGAATCTTTGAAGAATGATGTTGAAGCAAAATGATGCATCGACGTTTGAACCGGATTTAGCACAAAGTTTCTAAATCTGGTTCTGAGAAATAAGGGAAAGATGGGCAATGATTCTGATCAATTAAGGAAGTAAAGAGAACAGTTTGAGAGTAACAATGCCGAGTAACGTATTATTGTTTGTGTGAAATTATGAGAACTTACTTTTTTGTGGAGACCTTCGCCTCTATTTATAGTGAATAGAGGCAGTTACAATAGTTTTGAAATATAAAATATTACATTTTAGTTGAGATTCGATGCTATCTTAAAAGATATTTGCGAGAAATCCGAAAATATCTCAAATTGATTGAGAAATATTTCCATATTTCTTTTTCATGTGCGTGTCGGCTAAACCATCTTAATCCGAGACGATATACATCAGCTGAAACTGCCAAGATGACAAGATTGCCAATTTATATTATTTACATAAATATTGTCTCGTTCATTTTTCTGTTTTTTTTAGATAAAAACTTGAATAAATCTGAATTCACTTACAATTTCATTGGCCAAAAAAAGAATTTGTGCGTGATGCACCTCCATGAATTTTGTATTATGGGGGCTAAATAGAAATGGCGGCTATACACTTCAAAATCTTTGTAAGAATGATATAAAAGCATGTGTATACTAACATTTTATTTGACATTTAGTTCAAAGTATTCCCCGTCGACTCAGTCAGTATTGTTCGAGGCTTCGAGCTTTAGTTTAATATATCAAAATCTTTACTCTATCTACATAAATAGACATTTAGTAACAATTACACATTTTATGAGTTTATCATGTTTTCATCTATTGACGGATAATTAAAATAGTTAGGATATGTATATTAACGTCGTTTACGTCTGACCACCTAACGTTGAAAACTTGAAATGATCAAATCTATCAACTGAGTCTTTTTTATTTTATTTATTTATAATGAAACGAATAGTAACGATGATGATGGCTAAGGGCAACCACTTGTTTGCTAAGATCATGATGAGAATTTGCAATGATATTCCACGTAATATTCATACTATTATTAACGATTATATCATATATATTCGTATTGAAGGTCAATGTAGGAGTGAAGGAGAACCTCGTAAAACAACTTTTGGTAATTGAATTGGAAGAAAAAAGTTGGAATTTGGGAGGTGTGAAGGGGTCTCGAAATAAGGTAACGGACAAGTGACAATATCTAATTTGTAAGAACAAGAACGTGACAAGTGGGTTTTCTTATTTTGGTCTCTATTTTATGCTCTTTGTCTCATGCATTTTGAGGTGTAGGCATAGCACATAGTTTTCTCGTTTTAAAAAGACCTAAAATCAATTAACTTAGTGTTTGACAAAAAAAATTCAATTAATTCTGTCTTCTTTTAATATAATTGAATTGTATCTGAAACCCATAGATTATCTATTGTGATGGGTGATTATAACTTCCTTTCATATGCCAATGTTTGTTATTTCCATTGTTTGTTTTTTTTTTTATTCACAGTTATAGGTCTCAATTCATAATTGTTTTCAAAACATTAAAAAAATTTGTAAGATACTGAAATTAAACTAATATTATTGGTTTAATTTCAATATTTTACAAAGATTTTTTGCTTCTCAAAGTCACAAAGTCACAAAAGCAATTTTCAATCGAGACCATAATATGTTAGTTAATCGATTGTAAATATTTTTAATTCAATCATTCTATTTTATCTAAGTTTGTCGAAAATAATAACAACGAGGTAAGATTGTTTGATTGATAATAATTATTTTTATTTGTTTTAGTTATCATTGATGAAAAAAAAAATTGTTGTTAGGATTTGTTTTCGGGATGCGATCCATTTGTCAGAATGATTATCCAACTACTCTTTTTTTGTCAACTTAACTCAATTTCGAACAAAATGAAACCAAAGTGAGGGTATATCATTCACAAAAGCTTGATCCCTAGATAACACTCTAACATTGTGGGCTAGGTAATTGGCTTTCTGGTTTAGCGCACGTGGTATAATAACTAACAGGCAGTGGCAGAAGAGCTTCGAAGTTGCAAGAAGTCATCTAAATAAAGCTGGAAAGCTGGGCTAGGCAGAGAGATCTTCGATCATTTGCAACAACGCTGAACAATCCACCAAAAACTCTATCTTAGTCATATGGAGTAAGATGAGACACGTCATTGCCCAAAGAAGCTCTTCAAACTCCGAATGAAGGTCAGAGAGACTTCGTCTTATGCCTTGCGCTCCCATGTTAACTGCGTCGTGTTCAAAGGGGAAGCAATACCAACCCAAACCTGTGAGGAGATCTGAATCTTTCCATGAAACATGTACCATACATCTCATGAGAAAGCTGGATTGTCCATTAATGGTTGGGATATTGCCCCATCATAGTGTCGGGAGGGGATAGTGCCATCCCTACTTTTGCCTGATCCTCCTTGCTGAGATAACTCCCAAGCTTCAGCTTCTGATTTCGCGGCAATGACTAAATCCTGTGGGTCCTTGTCGTTGTTTGTGAAAGTCTTCTCATTTCTTGCTTTCCATAGAAACCATAAAATCCAAGGATAGCTTTTAGTCTCAGCCGTTTTGGTTAGTCTCCCGATAAAATGGTCTAAATTAGAGAATATGGAGGATCCTGGAAACTGCGTCTCTGCAGGTATCTTGGATAATGTCCATATTTGAAGAACTAGAGCCAATTACTCATTCTTATAGTTAGATAAAAGTTATAAAAAAATTCTTTTGTATTATGCTCAAGCTTATGTATAAGTTTTTGTAATTGGGCTGTTTTATTAGTTCATTTGAAAAGAGAAAAAAAGAAGATGATCTTAAAAGTAAAAGGCCCATTAGAATAGAAGTGTAGTAGGCAAAGCGTTCTGATTTATGGGCTGATGTTGGGCTTTTGAGCAGCCTTTACATCATGCGTGACGTACCTATTTGACATATTATTTTGCGATCCGAGATCTGATCCGAATGCATTGTACTGTATGTAGATGTGTTAATATGCAGTGTAGCTGTATTGAATGAAAACTTGACTTCTGTATATTATATTTTTATGATATACATATATCATCTTTTCCAATGTAATATAATTTTTGTCTTTTCTAACGTAAAAAGTCAAGTGATATGTTGTTCAAACTTGATAAGTGATCATGTTTGGAACTAAAGAATTCTTTATTTGGAGTCGGTCTATCTATAAACCTTTAGTAAGCAAGCAACCAACAGCCATAGTGTAATGATCAAACAAAAAAAGTCCGACCATCTTTCATGTACGATATTTTAAAAAATTTACATAATTTTTGCAACTTCCAAATATAATTAAATTTAAAATCGCGGTAATGTATGTAAAACATCTTAATATATGTATTTGTTATGTAATTATGTTGACTTTTTATTCGTTAGACTATATAACAACTTAGCCTTAGGTTTTACGATGACTTGGAATTTATTAATCCCACTAAGTCAAGGCACTATATTGAACGACTAATCAAAATATTAATCTTTCTTAATTGCCTAAAAACACAATAGCCTCATAGAAACTGCCTTCTTAATCACACTATAGAATTATTATATCATTGTATTATCTCTTACTCGATCCAAAAACTAAAAACTAAGCTTGTTTAGAAATTAGTACTAATATTGTAAGACATAGCTATATTCCATTTCCACCCGTTACGGTCCGACGCACCAAATTATTGAATTTTCAATTTTCTGAATTAATTGTTGATTTTTACAATTCATTAATATAAGAGATCATTAAACAACTATAAAACTATGAAAGCTCTTCACTACTGCCATTAACGAGCTCCCCTTTTTTTCTCTGTTCTTCACTTTTAGCAAAATTGCAAACTTTTTCATAAATCTCTGTTTTGGGCTATATTAGTATGGGCTAACTCACTCCTTTTGACACCAGCTCTTAGATTCATCATTAATCGTTCTAAATTTAGAAGCTTTTACCTGAAATTAACATCTTGCTTTTGATTATAATTTTCCCTCCATAGAATTAACCTCAATGGAAAATGAGATGTTTATGAAGGCAGGAGTTTTGCATCAGTCGGAGATGACGTCACCGTCTTCTTCATCGGCGATGCTTAATTGGGTTTCAATGGACACTCAGCACGTGAACCCGAGCTTCGGTAACAA
Source organism: Lepidium didymum (assembly GCA_963920545.1). Lineage (NCBI taxonomy): Eukaryota > Viridiplantae > Streptophyta > Magnoliopsida > Brassicales > Brassicaceae > Lepidium > Lepidium didymum. The sequence goes on from OY986979.1 coordinate 18,381,532, forward strand.
TCAATTGCAGGATTGCTTTTTCTGGGAAAAGTATACGGAACAGAGTATCTTTGATTCAGCTCTTAGCTCACTCGTCTCTTCACCTACGCCGTCAAATTCTAATTTCTCCGGCGGAGAAAACTTCGTTACTGGAGAGCTCATCGGAAAATTGGACAACATCAGCGAGATCTATGGAATTCCGGCAACCAGTGGAAACGTTACCGGCTCAACTCCGGTCAGTTCTCCACCGCAGAGACGAATTATGATGCCGAAACCGGCGCCGTTGGTGGAATTTTCCGGTGATCCGAGATTTGCAGAGAGAGCTGCAAAGTTTTCGTGTTTCGGTAGTCAGAGTTTTAACGGCAGAACAAACTCGCCGTTACCGATTAATAACGGAAATGTACAAACCAATGAGAGACTACCACGTGTCTCAAGCAGCCCAGCTCTTAAACCCGTAACGTCCGCCGGCGAAACTTCCCGGAAAAGAAAAGCAAAATCGAAGCAGAATTCTCCTTCCACAGCTTCACAACCAAAGGTTCAAAATCGATGCTTTTTTAAAAAAAATATTATCTTTTTACTTATTCCTATAAAATACGGTACGATTTTTCTCAATTGATCATAAGATCCGACTAATCTCGAAATCGGGAGAATTATGCGAATACGCCTAATACTATGTGTGAATGTTATTTTGTTTTCATTACGTATTATTACTTTTCCGAATTTCAATACTATCCCTATTTTGACAACGAATTCTTTTTTAGTCCACCTTTTTCATTTGATAAATCGTTTCTGATTACATGCTAAAAACATAAGCCATATAATGCATACAATAAAACCAAAATAATGATTTTACAAAAATTGAATTTTATTGTATTCCCAGGAGATTGAAGAGAAGGAAGATTCGGACGCAAAGAGAAGTAAAAAAACCGAAGAAAATGATCGTTACAAAGATTACATTCATGTCAGAGCTCGACGAGGTCAAGCCACAGATAGTCACAGTCTCGCCGAACGAGTCAGTAATTTTTACTTATTTGTCTGTCTGACATCAATTTTTAAGGTTTCATTATGTCTTAATTAGTTAGATTAACCAATGCTAATTATGGGATTCAATGTAAAAAGGTACGAAGAGAGAAAATCAGTGAAAGAATGAAGCTGCTTCAAGATCTTGTCCCTGGATGCAACAAGGTGATCATTTATTTTAATTAAATCACTAATTATTTCGTTTGTTTTAGTTGTAATGTAGTGGTGATTAATTAATTATTCCTTAAAAAAAAGGTAAATGGAAAAGCACTTATGTTGGATGAAATTATAAACTATGTCCAATCATTACAACGACAAGTTGAGGTAATTTCTCATTACATTATTTGTCCAATTATTTCATAATCACTTTTATAAAACTAACTACACGGTTTCTTAATAATTATTCTTAATTTTTAATTTGATTTTTTTTAATAATGTTTTGCAGTTCTTGTCGATGAAGTTATCCTCAGTGAACACCAGGCTGGATTTTAACGTGGATGCTCTTTTGTCAAAAGATGTAAGCCACCGTCACAAAATTCTAAAAAATTTAAAATTAATTATGATTGACAATTATTAATTTTATGAACAATTCGTGTGTTTGATTAATTTCTTGTAATAATTCTGACAGATGATGATCCCTTCAAGCAACAATCTAATGCATCAACACTTAGATTCCTCAACAGAAACTTTATTGGGTCATCATCACAATAACAATTCACAATTAAACCCCACAATTTATTCCAATAACATTATGGACCCTCAATGTTCAACATTTTCTGAAGATGATTTACATAGAATGATTCGTATGGAATTTTCACAAAACCATGTTTGATCACATGGTTTTCAAGGTAAGAACATATACTTTGTGTTACATTATGTATATATACACATTAAAAATTTTGATTTGATATGTTATAATTTGTACAATGCAGGTCCATTAAACCAAGTACCATCATCAAACATGAAACCTGAACTTTGATGAACCATTTATTGAAAGGTCTCAAAGATTGAAAATAAGAAAAGGATTGATTGATGGGTGTACATAACAAGAACTTTGAATTTGGACCACACCATTTGAGAATTCATTTCTATAATCATCTTCATATTTATAACTTAGTTTTTTTTTCTTCCTTTCTATTCATTTGTGGTACTAAATTGTAAGGCCATTAGCCATTATTGTTATTATTGGATTCTTTGTGCTTCTTTTTTTTTTTTTGTTGCATTTGATATCATTGTAATTCTTCACTCACTATAAATAAGATAACTATAGTTTGATATATTGATTCTTCCATAACTACTCTTTCATATATGATCTTATAGTTAATGGTTTGGAAACTTTAGACATCAAATATATGATGTCAACCAAAGATTAGGTGCGAAAGGTCTTTAAAACAAAGTTAGCATAAAGTTGTTGATAAGTTAAAAGGATATACTGACAATTTTTTTATATAATTCAGGTGATTTAATCTAAAGTAACGTATTATTATTCTCCTGAGTTCGATACCATATATGAGGTAGATAGAACCTATGTAAGTATCCTCTAAAGTGCATTTACATAAATATGATTTACAAAATTCAAACTGAGATACTGAATTATCACTATCCATAATCTTTTTGTTCAGCCATTAAATCATAAGTTTATTCGACAAACTATGGTTCGAAAATATTTTCTAAAACGTAACTAAGCTGTTGAATTAGGTGAATTAAACCACATATGTTGGTATAGACTGGTTGAGCTAAGCAAATTGAGAACCAAACTACAATATTAGACATCAAATGTATGATTTGAGAAATTTTGATTAGTTATTGACTAATGAAGAAAAAAGATAAGCTTGACCTTTCAATTTAACACACAAACTCGTCAATGTCAGTTTAAATGTTGGATCACATAATTTTTGATTTGATCGTTGCTAGGTGTTAACCAGCTGTAGAAGGTGTAATGTCATTTTCTCAATTGCGTATGTAGGAGTTAAAACAGAAAGACAAACAAAAAAAAGAGTCTAATATGAATGGTTATAAGCTAAAAACCAAATTAAGATGATTCTATAATATGAGATAACGCCGTGATTTAGGGATCTAAATGTAAAAAACTAGAGATGTTTTCAGAGACACGTGTCTCTTTCTATTCACCTAATATAGATGAGAAACCAGAACCGGCAACAACAAATATATTCAATCAAGCTAAAACATATGTCTAAATCATAGACCATTTCTTTCAATATGATTATGATAGAACGTTTCTTTTTATTACATATATAATCATTGTTATTAAGTTGAAATGCACAATGGATGTTTCGACTACAAATGACTTGTTCACATATACAAACAACTACAACAAAGGCTGGTTTCTGATCATGTTCGTGGAAACTTTTGGAACTTGTTCTTGACAATCGAGATTGTTGTTTTTCTTTAGTTCGTTTTTAGGTCAACAACTAGATCTATAAAATTTAATTTTTTTATAATATTATGTAGGACAAACGTGATTTTTAAAATTAAATAGGGGTAATGTTTATGGTGAGATTAGCACGATGTTTATTGATCAAGGTAAAGTAAAAATTACAAGAGTGGATTTGGATTCTCAATTTTGGATGACAAAAATGATGACGAAAGTTTCAGAGATCTAGGCAGAAAAGTAATGATTTGTTCTCGTGCTCGGCGTCCATTGTGATTCCTTTTATAGAAGCAATGTCTTAAGCGATTCTGCTGACCTGTCAAGTCGTCTATGATGATTTATGGCCGTAGTCCATAGGGTTTTAAGTAGGATATCATTGCTTTGGACATGCTCGCCGAGCTACTGAGTGGTTGAGCTACTCTTCTGCAACATTAAATACTTACTGTGCGGCTAGGTCTATCTATTGGTTAGATGAGATGAGGTGTTTGACGAATCTGAACGCGTGTCGTAGAGATTGCGGTGTCGTAGTGGATTATTCTGCACGTATTGCTATGTATTCCTGCTTTGTGTTATGAATTACTTGGAGTAAGTCCCACCTCCAACGGCAGATATGATACTTAACACCTTACTAACAAAACTTCACAATTCTTTTCTTTATTTATGGTTGCGTATTTCATTTTTATTTATTGTTGCATGTTCTCGCATTTGTTTTTGCAGTAGCTTTTTGTTGTTTTTTTTCGCTACTCGTGTATCACTATAATATTTGTCAAAAAATGATATATTAATTTAACATCTTACAAACAAAAAAATTAATACAACCTCCTTTTGTGGATAGCTGTTTATTATTAAGCAACAATCTTTTTTACTACATTTTGCGAATAATACATATAATGGGCCACTATTAGTTCTATGAAGGCCCAACTTAGAAACATTAAATGTATTGTACAGGCTTAATTCGGTGAGCTCTATGTTTCCGCCCAACTAAACCCAAACATACTAATTTTTCTGGATCTCTTTGACAATCTCTTGTGTGATTTAAGGCCCAGGTTCCCATAGCTTTCTCAACTAGATCCAGCACAAAGGATTCAATGTTGTGTCTGAATTATTCGGGTTTAGAAAAAAAAACAAAACATGTGCACATACTGTCGAGTGTCGACTAAGCACATGACGTCCATGACAGCTGCACCAGTGATAATACTATTTCTACCTATTTTCAAATGTTGAGATTCTATTTCTTCCTACAAAAAAAAATAGAAAAATAGAAAAAAAAATTAAGTGATTTTTGAACTATAAATCGTTTTATATCGATTTAATTGTTTGACAAAATATAAAACATAGAAGTAAGCATATGACATTAGTTATCAAAGATCTTCTAGCCTCAGAGGCTTAAACCTGGTAAGTCAATGCAGACTCATTTCAAAAAAAAAAAAAGTCAAATGCATATTTGATAGTATTTCCAACTCAATTCCATTTTTCCTTCCAATACTCTTTTATGAAGTAAAACCAACTCCAACTCAATTCAATATCTTACTCCAAAATAAAATAATTTGGAGTAATACTATTCATCTCTCTATTTTAGAGTGAGACTTTTTCTTACAAATTACTTATTCAAATTTTTATTTTTATTTTATACCTAAACAAAACTATTTCATCAATTATACTTAATAAAACTATATATTTTTAGTTTATGTTTTAAAAACGATTAATCTAGTTAATAATATATGTATTAGACATAATTATACCTACAAAAAATTTTAAACTCACAAAATTATTATAATAAACCATTTTATAGAAAACTTTATAAATTTAATAAACTCAAAAAATCATTATAATAAACTACTTTATAAAAATGTTTTTTATATTTTATTTCTTTATTTATGTGGCGTAATGTAATATTCTTTAATAATATTTATAATTTTCCAACTAATGTTAAAAATAAATTAAATAGATGAAATTTATAACTATTAAAATTAAAAAGGTTTTATTGAAAATATTCAATAACTTGAAAAAAATATGCTTAGAAAATTATTTTTGGAGTAGAAAATGGAATAATGGATTAGAAAAGAAATAGAGAAATAAAATATGAAAAAATGGGTTAGAGATGGTGTAAACATTAACAGATACATAAATGATATATGCTATGATTATATTTTTCCTATTTGGATATGACTATTAATCATAAACCTTAGACTAAGGCTTTGAATGTTTGGCCGAAAAATATAGATCTTCTGCATAGGTAATCTGCTTTTAGATTACCCATTCATACATTTTGTTGCAGATTAAAAATAATAATTAAATAATTAAATATACTCTTTGCAGATAAAAAAAAGAGAAGAAGATGATATACTCTCATCCAGAGACGGACCCAAGAGACGGACCCATGTGATGGTGAATGAATTCAATTGAATCCCCTTAAATTTTGAAAAAGAAAAATTATATGGAATATTTATGATTTGTTATAACCAAATTCAACTACTTTATTATTTTGACATCAATGTAAATAACTAAATTTCAATAAGCAGCACAAAATCAACTCACAAACATCTATTTAATCAACTCACCAATTCTTTTTTTTTGAATTTTTTTATAATATCTCGTAAACATATAATTATTTTATTCAATAACTCCCTTATTTGAAAATAATTTAATTTTTAATACATTTTTTGTCAACAATTGGATCGAAAAGGTTCGATCAATATATAAAGTCTACACCCTTAAATCTATTTTTAATCTACTACAAGTAGTGGGGAGAAATCAAACCCTTGAAGCATGAATCATTAGCTGAACCATGTTAACTACTATATTGATATTTTTATATAGTATTTATCATTTATTATATATGAAATAATATGTTTTATGTTTTATAAAAAAATTATTTTATTATTTATTATATTATGATCGTGACCAATAATTTTTTTGATCCACAACTGCACATATCCCATACAAACCACCTTGTCTGCATTATCGAATACATTTTTGATATGTTACTTTTAAAATCATTACAACTCCCAATATGGTTTCATTAATGGGCGACTTTACATAGAGTTTATTTTAAAAATGTTCTACTATTACTTAAATTTGTATCTCTTATTTTATTAACTAAAAATAATGAATATGTGGAAAACACAAAATAAATATTAATATATATATATATATGTTTATGTAAATAATTATTATATTAACTATTATGAGATAGGAGTTAAATTATAAAAATTTATATATCATTTATTTAAATTAATAGATATGCGATTCCTAAAAATTTCGATTTGGAAACACAATTCTCTTTTGGAAACGACATTTTTTTGTTTTGAAATATGGTATAAAAATTTTTAAGATATATTTTTTTATTTTATTAATTTAAAAATTTTAATTATAAAATTATTTTGAAGACATTATCCTTTTTCTTAAATCTTAATCAATTAAAATAATTTTATATGATTTGGAATTTAAATATTTTATCGTATTTTATAGCGTTTCTAAAATATACCCGTTTCTTAAAAAATTGTAAATTTTTGTTTCATATTTGTATATGTTTCGTTTCCATGTAACATAAATTTTGAATTTATATTTAAAAAGATTTTATTTTTAATAATAAAAAAATCAAAATATTTTAATTTTGTTTTTATTGTATGTTAGTATTTTTTATTTGCATTCAACATTTCGAAGCCTAATTGCATATTGACCAACAATAGTAAAATATCTAATAAAGTATAAATCTTTAGAGAAAAGAAAAATAAGGACAAAAAGATGGAGCTTGTCCGAGACGAAACAAAACAATAATGCCTATAGACTATAGTATTGTTATTATTTAAATAATAATAGAAATGAGACCTAGAGAATATTGTCACGTCACATCACTAAAGCTTCACAACGTTACTCTTTTTTGTTTTTTCCCAACTTTCATTAAGTCTTTAGTTCTTTATTACAAAGACGACCGTTGAGATTTGTCTAGAATTAATACTCCAATTGCTTTCATAGTTAACCTTTTATAATCACATAAAAATCTCTTCTTGCCAACTCGTATAAGAATCCGACAAATTCATAAACAATGAAGAAGTTTAATTAAAACCCAAAAGCTTTTGTACTTTTAATTGTTTTTACAATTTATTTCTACAGATGAGATGCTTTTGATTTGTCTAAAACCAAACAAGTTCTGAGAAATTTCTCTGGTAGTCATTTTCTATAGTATAACCAAAACACAAAGAATATTAGTAGTCAGTAGTACCACCACTAAAACAAAGTCATAGTTCAGTGACGAAAAAACACCAAAAAACAAAAAGACAAAGTCATGGTTATTGGAAAGATACAGGCAATATATAATCATAAAGTCATAGTTTATCTCAATTTATACAAAACAGTAAATACAAAATACATTATACATTGTATCTTTTGTTGATTAAATACTCAATGTACATGCTTTTTTTTAATGGGGAACACGTAAACACTTGCCATTAAATATCTCCACTTTTCTTACCAAATTCTCTCATAATCCTCGTCTTGGATCCCTCATCCCATCAAAGCTTCTCTCTTTTCTTACCAAATACTCACTCTCTTCTTCAAAGCTTCTCTCTTTTATTGCTTCAGACACGAAGAAGAAGAAGACTTGTCATCATGAGTCTTCTACGTCTACTTGCTCTCTCTCTGCTCATCTCTGTTTCAGGTAACATCTATCTCTCGAGCTCAAATCGTTAATGGTGCTTCAAAAATGTTAACTTTCTCTTTGTTCTCTCTGTTTTCTCCGTAGGAGCTAAGTTCTCCGGCTGCCCAGGAGTCAACTATGGCCAGCTTGGAAACAACCTCCCATCTCCATCAGACTCAGTCAACCTCATCAAATCGCTAAACGCAAAACGTGTTAAGCTCTACGACGCAAACCCAAAAATCCTCACCGCTTTAAACGCCACTGACATTACAGTCTCTGTTATGGTCCCAAATGAGCTACTTGTCAACATCTCAAAATCAAACACACTCTCCGACGACTGGATTCGATCCAACATTCTTCCGTTTTATCCAACCACTAAGATCCGTTACCTTCTCGTCGGCAATGAGATTCTCTCCTACACAGATTCTGAAATCAAATCTGCACTCGTTCCCGCTATGCGTAAGATCCAACGGTCATTAAAGTCTCTCGGTGTTAAAAAGGTCAAAGTAGGGACAACTCTCGCCATGGATGTTCTTCAATCATCGTTTCCTCCGTCTAGTGGTGAATTTCGGAAGGATATTTCCGGTTTGGTTATGAAACCGATGCTCCAATTCTTAAACCGGACTAAATCGTTTTTATTCGTTGATGTTTACCCGTATTTCGCTTGGGCTCAAGATCCGACCCATGTGAATCTCGATTACGCCATTTTTGAATCTACCAACATCACCGTCACGGATCCCGTCACGAATCTGACCTACCACAATCTCTTCGACCAGATGATTGACGCTTTCGTCTTCGCAATGAAACGACTCGGGTATCCGGATCTTCGGATCTGGGTTGCAGAAACGGGTTGGCCCAATAACGGAGATTACGACCAAATTGGAGCAAATATTTACAATGCCGCCACTTACAACCGAAATGTTATCAAAAAACTCGCCGCTGACCCGCCAATTGGTACACCGGCCCGACCCGGTAAGGTTCTTCCATCGTTTGTATTCGCATTATACAACGAGAATCAGAAAACAGGTCCGGGTACGGAGCGACATTTCGGACTTTTACATCCGAATGGTACTCAAGTATACGAGATTGATTTGTCCGGGAAGACGACAGAGTACAAGGACTCGTTACCGGCGCCGGAGAATAATGAAGTATACAAAGGGAAGATTTGGTGCGTTGTAGCTAAAGGAGCAAATTGGACTGCGCTTGGTGAAGCTTTATCGTACGCTTGCTCACAGGGGAATAATACTTGTGACCCGATTCAACCCGGAGGCCCATGTCATAAACCCGATTTGACCGTTTTGCACGCCAGCTACGCGTTTAGTTCTTATTGGGCCCACTTTCGTAAGACTGGTGGGACTTGTTCCTTTAACGGCCTCGCCACGCAAACCATTAAAGATCCAAGTAAGCCGTTGTACCAATTAAACCAATTTAATTTTTAAAATGTTTTTGGTTTTTTCCGGTTATTTATTGTTTTGATTTTAAAACCAGGTTACGGACGCTGCAAGTTCCCAAGCGTGACATTATTGTGACGCCTTACGAATTACGACAATGTCGGAAAGAGACGCACACGACCGGTGTTGCGGCTTCATTAATAGAAACGGCACGTGCTTCCGGACGTTGTTTACGGCTTAATTATTAGGAAGACACGTGATTATATACTGTGTCTCGTGTTTAATTTACTCTTTATTTATTTTATTTTTATTTTCCCCTCGTATCATTAAAAAACTCTTGAGTAAGAAAAAATTCATTTTCTCGAATAAAACCTCGTGAGAAGGAGAAATTATGTCTCTGATTTTTTTTGTTATAATAAAAAAAAGTATAGTAATGAAATATAAAGATATTTGTACTTTTGAAAAAGACTAGAGAATCAGATGCCATGATTCTGTTTTTTTCATCGATGACAGTATGTCATAATAGCTCTCTTTTTCACTTTGCAAAGTAAGTATTTTGACCTTTTGCAGAAAAAAAGGTAAAAATCATGAACATGTATCTCTACTTTACTCTTACGTATAAAGTATCTTATCTGCCCTAAAGACGTGGAAAATGTTTGGATTTAGCACAAAGCTACTAAACCCTAATTGAATTATTTATTAAAAAAAAAATTGATCAATAATAAAAAAAAAAATTATGTTTATTGAATAATCGAATGTGTATAAAATCTCAATGTCCCTTCTTTAGAGATCTTCTCTATTTATAGATGAATATATGAGGTTTTGAATATATTACAATGTAACTTTTCATTTTTCTAATATGAATATTGATATTATCTCTAAAATATTTTCTTTATTTGTTTTGATTAGTAAACTTTGAGCCGAAGCCTGCGATGGGTTTTGGGCTGAAGTCCGAGATGAGTTACGTGAATAGGTCTAAGATAAACTTTTGGCCGAGATTCTTGATGGGCTTTAGGTCGAAATCTGAAACTTGTACTGAACTTTTGAAAAAAAATGTTTCTCAAAAATGTCATTCTAGAATTTTAATATATATTTTCTTCTAATTTTAACCTACAATTAAAATTATTAACATGAGATCAAACAAATTATCATCTTTAAATATTGGAAGTATAAGAAGTATAGATGACTTTTAATATTATTTTATGTAAAAAAAATTAATATAATCATAATGATGTTAAGAAAACAATCTATGTAAAAAAAACTAAACGATACTCTTTACAAAACGGAACAAGTACATGTCTAGATTCACCACTCTTTGTATATGAATTTAAAGTTTCACTTTAGTTGAGAATCTATATTTGACATTCACAAGTTTGATCGAACATTAATTTGGACATACATTGGCGATTGTGCCTTCATATGAATAAGATGGGCTTAAACTCTAAATCACACTGTGGGCCCAAAGTGATAGCACGCAATGTACATAGTTGACCCAACTACATATATCTGATAGGAGCTACCACTTATCCTAAGTCCTAACATTCAATTATTCAATATCATCAGTATTGGGTCATTCGCACTTGTTGTTGTGCTTTGTTTTGATTCTCGACCCGAAAAGAGCATATACTTGAAAGATCCATAAATTTGACAGAACAAATTATTAAATAATTAAATGGTTGATGATTGGAAAAAACAAAACTGTGGGTGTTTAACATAGAAACTGGCTTTAGAGGACACCAATCGGTCCAATCCTATATTAATAATTCAGAAGAGGCACAGAACACTATGTGTCATCTTAAATTTCGCTAGACAATACTCAATGATTAGAGATAAGGTACCACTACCAATCGAGACTCGAACAGTGTACCTGACATTTTTCTTTTGTTTTCCATTAATGCTATTGAATTAAAATTGTTACACCAAAAACATATAGCTACAAAAAACTATAAAGAACAATGGACACTATCAATCCTACATCTAGAAGAAGAAGAGATTTCGACTATCTATTGAAATTACCATTCGTAACAGTGCTCCAAATTTTATGAAAATTACTAAAAGAGTTTACATAACCAACTTCGAGGATTGATTTCAAACCTATAAGTAATAATTTGAAAAAATAATGTATTGCTAATGTCCACGTAACATATGTTTATACATATAATATATTTATTGTCTATGAATAAGATAATCATATCACTAATATCGGTAACAGTTGGTGTCTTGAACTTCCAAAATTTAAATTTTACTAATCCTTTGAAATTAGGATTGTTTTGACCTTTTTACGAGTTCGTTTGAGTATATTGGTTTGTCAACGTAACTAATCGCCTTTAATCATTTCTTTTATATTGTAGGTAAGAAGTTCGAACCTTAATGCCTTGATTTATAAAGTGACAACACCACTGACCACCTGTTCCCGGCGAATATATTGGTTTCTTGAAAAAAAAATTTTCTTTTTTTTTTGATAAAAACTTTTGAATATAAGATAAACTTGAGGATGAAATTTTTATTATTTAATGAAAATAAGAAATTACATAAAAGCCAATGAGATATTTGCACTTGTCAAGTTGAAGGTAAATTATAACCACACACCGACTCTAATAAGGACCCCTGCAGAAAAAAAACAGAATCAATTTATTTAAAAAATTGAAATGGAATAATTAATAAAAGATACTCTTTACCTTATCCAATCTTTCGTCACTTTTTTCCCACTAATCCGCAAATCACTCTTCTTCCTCTTTCTCTCATTCACAATCCTCAATTTTCTCTCAATCACAAGTTTTCTAGGTTTTTGTTTTACTCATTCTAGGTTTTCGTAGTCATGGATAGTTGTCTCTCTAATCAAGCGGCGCTCCCGTTTCTTCCGTCGCGTTTGAGGAGACAGAGCGGCGATGGAGGCGGTGGTTTTGTTATCCCGGCGAGGAGGAAGATCCAATTTAGTTCTTTGGTTGTGGTTGCGGCATCGGGACCGAGTCGGTGTGAGCCTGGAAGTAGTCTTAACGCGCCACTTGAGCCGCGATCGGCGCAGGGCAGGTTTCTGAGAAGTGTCTTACTAAACAAACGGCGGCTGTTTCACTATGCCGCTGCTGATGAGCTTAAGCAACTGGCTGATGATAGGGAAGCCGCTTTAGCTCGTATGTCTCTCAGCTCTGGTTCTGATGAGGCTTCTCTCCACAGGTCCGTTAAACCTTTGCTTGTTCTATTTACTCATAATCTACAAATTCGTTATGCGTAAGCGTTCTTATAATTAGACACATACACAGAAACCTCTGTAAATGATTAGTTGCATACGCTTTTGTCTACACTCTTATTAATTAGTTTGTGTATGTACCACATAAGCTTACAAAATTCAGATTACTAGGTGTCGGATTCTTGTATATTGGAGTGGTTTGGTGATGTTTATGTTGATAGGATGATCATCATACTGATGATATGGTTGATTTGAAGCTAGAGAAGGCTATATTTTGAATACTGGTTCTTTTTCATGCTCTGCCTTGTGAAGCAAGCTTTGTTTTAGTGTTCAGTAATCCTGGTTTGCCTAATTAAAATCTCATTATGAAATTCTTAATGGTGTGGCTTTTGTGTTTAGTGTTGCTTTACTTCGTACCTAGTTTTAGAATGTTTGATTCATCTATGTTAACTCATTTGCCTCCACCTTTTGTTGTCCAGTTTCTTCTGCAGCTCTTTGTTAAGTTTAGCTTGCTGCTCAGGCCATCCACTACTCTGTTTAACAACATATTTCCGGTTGTTTTATAGCTCTTTTACGAACACTAATTCCCTAGTTTTCTCCATGGTTTGCAGAAGGATAGCTGAACTCAAAGAACGTTACTGCAAAACTGCAGTCGAAGACATAATGTACATGTTAATCTTCTACAAATATTCCGAGATAAGAGTCCCTTTTGTTCCAAAGCTCTCCAGATGCACCTACAATGGAAGACTTGAGATCTGGCCTACAAAAGACTGGGAGTTAGAGTCAATTCACAGCTGTGAATCCCTTGAGCTCATTAAAGAACGCATAAGTGCAGTCATTGGATTACGGGTCAATTCATGTGTGACTGACAATTGGGCAACAACCCAGATACAAAAACTGCATCTTGGAAAAGTATACGCTGCTTCTATCTTGTATGGTTACTTCTTAAAATCTGCTTCCCTCAGACACCAACTCGAGTGTTCCTTATCAGATATTCATGGAAGTGGATATCTCCAAAGTCCCATCTTTGGATGCTCTTTCACAACGGGAACTGCACAGATCTCCAACAAGCAGCAGCTAAGACATTACATCTCAGAATTCGACCCAGAGACACTGCAGAGATGTGCAAAACCGAGGACAATGGAAGCAAGGAATCTGATAGAGAAGCAAAGTTTTGCCCTTTTTGGTACAGATGAGAGCGATGAGACCATTGTGACATCGTTTTCGAGTCTGAAGCGGTTGGTACTTGAGGCTGTAGCGTTTGGGACGTTTCTGTGGGACACAGAGTTGTATGTAGATGGTGTATATAAGCTCAAAGAGAATGAGAAAGCAGAAGAACAAGAAGAAGGAAATAGAAACTTATGAACCATCTGGTTAAATAGAAAATGCTTTATCATCTTCTCTTCTGGTTGTGTATATATAGAGATATGTTTCTGCCAAAATCTCTCAGGCAATTTTTTAGTGTACAGCTTTTGCTTAGTTCATAAATGTAACAACGTCTTAATAAGAATATGGTGGTCAAGTGTTTTTCTTGATGGGTCTATTGCGAAATCTGACCAAATAAATTTATATAACATAGAGGTAATTTTGGGATTGATATTTTTCGGCCCAAGTGTAACTTTGTTTAGGCCCAAAAAGTAGACCTACGAAAACTTCTAATTCTCACTTGAGCGAACAAATGTAAAGTCTGGTCATCTTTTTCAATTCCATTTCTCTCTCGCCGGAATATTTCATCTCCTTATCGTTCGTCACGGTCACATTCACACCGGTAAGCTTAGCCATTTTTGCTTCCTTATATCTTATATCTCCCTTATTAGCTTATCATTTCCTTCTTTTCTTCCTGCTAATCACTTGTGATTAGGGTTTATGAAATCTGACGTCTCTGGTTTCGAATTTTATCAAGTTTCTCGGTGATTTCCGATAAGGAAGATGCCAGACGTCCAATCAACGGTGGTGGAGTTTGTTAATAAGCTCAGAAAGCGGTAAACATTTTCTTTTGTGGGGTTCGATTCTGTAATTTGGTAAAACCCTTTTGTTAAGAGAGTTGCTGATTTGATCATTACATTGTACAGTAAGATTGAGGGATCACAGGCTACGGCCAAATACACCGTTGAGCTTCTTAGGTCAGTGATTTCCTATCAGCGGGTGCCTCACGCAAACCAGGCTGCAGCTCTTATTGATGCCGTGAAAGCCGTTGGTGAGCAATTGGTCGCTGCAAATCCTGTTGGTATGTCTTTTTAAATTCTCTTCTTGCTGTCATCATTTCTTAACACCTATTAAAAGGAATAAATATGGTCGGATATGATTTTTGTAGAGCTTGCGGTGGGCAATGTAGTTAGACGGGTTTTGCATATTATAAGGGAGGAGGATCTTTCGCTCGCCACGGCTGCTATGGCTGGTTTGGATTTGTTGGATGCAAGTGATGATGATGAAGATGATAATAGCAAAGGAATTGGCTATCATGCAATGTCTGCAGCTGTTGTTGCAGCTGCCGCTAGGAGTACGTTACGCCCTCCATCTCTGCAAACGCTTCTCGAGGGCACGCCTGAATCTGCAACTGTCCCATACACATCTTCATCCGGTGCTGATTCCGAAAGCAAAAGTAAATCAATATTTTCCGTGCTTTTGGCCCTTTTTTCTTTATGCTATTCTTTCAATAGAACTTTATGTTGCCTGTTTTAGTTATGTTTTTGATAAGCCCTAAAAGGAGTTGTGATGCAGGAATTGGAAAGTAGATTTACATTCTCTTTACAAGTCTATTCGTAGGGTTCTCTTTTGGAATTTTTCTTAGACGAGGAGTATAAATAGGCAATGCTGGTAACATAAGTGATTTTGGTTTGGCTTGAGGACCTTTTAGCCTTGGGAGAGTTTAGGAAACTCTGAAATATACCCTAGCTTACTGTTTTCTGTAGTTTTATTGCTAGACTTTATTGTGAACCTCTGTTATATTGCTGAGTTATCGAAATAGGTAAAGGGAATCAATATTTGTTATTATCGGTCTGGTTTTGGGTGGTTCGTATCGCTTTTATCGGAATTATGTTTAACATAATCTTGGTCAAAATTGTATTTGGTAGGAGAAATTTGATAGATTTTTCGTTGATGTTAATGGTATCCTTTTTTAGCTGCCGATAAAAGTTCTTTGACTCGGAAGCTGAAGCATGATGTCATAGAAGGAGTCAATCAGCTTATCCACGAGATTGCTGGTTGTCATGAGCAAATTGCTGAGCAAGCTGTAGAGCATATACATCAAAAGTAATTTCGTCTCTTTACCATCAATTGTCTCTAATATGGAGTACCAAAATGGTCTTTCATCGGTGTGACCCATAATGGCAACTATTGTAAAAAAATTCTTTGTCAGTGAGGTAATTCTGACCCTGGGTAGCTCAAGAACAGTATTTGAGTTTCTATGTGCTGCAAAGGAGAAAAAAAGATCTTTTCGTGTATTTGTCGCTGAAGGTGCTCCAAGGTTTGGTTTTTAATATATGTTTCATCCTTACCGTTGTGTTAGTGCTTTCCGCTTTGCACAATATTTGAAATCTCTGAGATGTCCATCTAATACAGCGGCATCATATTAAATGTATTTCGTCCAATTTTTCTATATATCAGGTATCAGGGTCATCAATTAGCAAAAGAATTGGTAGCTAGAGGTTTGCAGACCACTGTGATCACTGACTCTGCAGTGTTTGCTATGATATCTCGAGTGAATATGGTATATATTCAATCCTGCCCAACCTTATGTTTTCTTGTCCTAGGCTTCTCATTTGATTACTAATGCTGTGATAGTGCACAGGTTATAATTGGAGCTCATGCAGTGATGGCCAATGGTGGGGTTATAGGACCTGTTGGTGTCAATATGGCTGCTCTTGCAGCACAAAAGCACGCAGTCCCATTTGTGGTTCTAGCTGGTAGTCACAAGGTTGGTTTCAAGTTATGGTATTTGCTCAAACTATTAATTGCTCTCAAAAGTTGACTTGGGGCTTTTAATATATCAAACAGTTGTGTCCACTCTATCCTCACAATCCGGAGGTATTACTAAACGAGCTGAGATCTCCTTCTGAACTGTTGGATTTTGGAGAATTCTCTGATTGCCTGGATTTCGGAGCGGGTTCTGGGTCTCCACTTCTACAAGTTGTCAACCCAACATTCGATTATGTACCACCAAACCTTGTTAGTCTCTTTATAACAGACACGTAAGTCTCGCACATATATTCATGGTTTCCTCTAGTCACTTGTTTGGATAAGAAGCTGATGATGGCAGTAATCTTTTTGGTTACAGGGGAGGACACAATCCATCTTACATGTACCGTCTTATTGCCGACTATTACTCTGCTGATGATTTGGTGATGTAGCAAGAAAAAACTAGTTTTGAGGTCAATTAGTTGGACTACAAGACTCACTGGGTCAGTCACTCACTCACAATTGGAGAAAATATGTATATTGCACAAAATAGTTGCTTAAGGAGCGAATGAGAAAGAGAAGACATCTGTGTCTGGAATTGGTCAGGCCAAGTTTATTTTTGCCGTGTATTGGAGTTTAACTGTTTTGGCTCAGTCGCAATAGTGTTGGTTATAAACTTTTTCTTCAACATAACATTTTCTCTTTTGTATTTGCCAACAAATATTACTACCGAAAAGTTCTATTTTTACAAAGTTTCTTAAATTATTAAAAGTCAAACCAAAATCCTACATTTAGGGGAATTATATTCTTTTATTGACTATCTCAGTGCGAATGAGATTCAAAATTTCAAACAGACAACATTATCTGCTTTCGTAGAATAGATCCCTTGTTCAGTAAATTCTGCAGTTGATAAAAGTAAACATTTTTATTGTTTATCTCCTGCTCCTCCATTTTGCGCATGCTGATATATATCAGAAGTCCTCGAAAGATCTTAGCTTTGAGGCGTCATGTTTTTCCTTCTTTTAATGCCTTCTTCTCCGTCTCTTCTCGGCCGTCTCAGTTTTCCCCGGACGAAGTAGCGGTTCATGATGTCGCATCTTGGCTAAAAAGTCCCGGTTGGGAGAAGAACACTTCTTATAAAGCCCTAGTCTCTCACATGAGCCCATATGTTGCTTCACAGGTAATTTCGCTTCAACGCAGCGACAGCGACATTTGCGTTCGTTTTTTCATGTGGGTCTGTAAGCATTCTTCGTATTGTTTCGACCTTGCTCAGAAAGCACAGCTTTTGAAACTGATTGTTTCTTTCGGTTTATATCGAGTTGCGCATGATGTTGTTGTTGAGTTGATCAGGGAATGTAGTAGATGCGAGACAGAAATGTTGAGGCTAATGGGGTGTTTTGATGAGCTGAGAGAGGTTACTGGGTTCCGGTTAAATTACCCTTCTTACAGCTCTCTTTTGATGTCCTTGGCTAAAGTTGATTTAGGGTTTTTGGCTTACGTGACTTACAGACGAATGGAAGCTGACGGATTTGTTGTTGGAATGATTGATTACAGAACCATTGTTAATGCATTGGGCAAGAATGGACTCACGGAAGCCGCTATGATGTTCATGTGTAAGATCCTTAAAATTGGGTTTTTGTTAGATTCCCACATATGCACTTCGTTGTTGTTGGGGTTTTGTCGGGAATTGAATCTTAGAGATGCACGCAAGGTGTTTGATTTAATGTCTAGAGAGGAAACTTGTGCCCCAAACTCTGTCAGTTATTCCATTTTGATTCACGCGTTATGCGAAGTAGGAAGAATTGAAGAAGCCTTTGGCTTAAAATATGAAATGCGTGAGAATGGCTGCCAACCAAGCACACGTACATATACTGTGCTTATTAAAGCCTCGTGCGATAGAGGTTTGATTGATAAAGCTTTCAACTTGCTTGATGAGATGATTGCTAGAGGCTGCAAACCAAACGTTCACACCTACACCGTGTTGATTGATGGGTTGTGTAGATACGGAAAGATTGAAGAAGCTAATGGGGTTTGTCGAAAGATGGTTAAAGACGGGATATCTCCTAGTGTGATAACTTACAATGTGTTGATAAATGGCTACTGCAAAGATGGGCGGGTTGTTTCTGCATTTGAACTTCTTACTGTAATGGAGAAGAGGGCTTGCAAACCAAATGTTAGAACTTTCAACGAGCTTATGGAAGGGTTGTGCAAAGTAGGGAAACCGTACAAGGCCATGCACCTTTTGAAGAGAATGCTTGACATCGGCCTGTCACCTGACATTGTCAGCTATAACGTTTTGATTGATGGCCTTTGTAGAGAAGGCCATATGAATGTGGCGTACAAGCTACTTAGCATGATGCACTCGTTTGACCTAGAGCCTGATTGTCTCACATTCACCGCTATAATCGATGCTTTCTGCAAAGAAGGGAAGACAGATGTAGCTAGCGCATTCGTAGGTTTGATGCTGAGAAAAGGAATAAACATAGATGAAGTAACAGGTACTACTCTTATTGATGGCTTCTGTAAAGCCGGTAAAACCCGGGATGCGTTGTTTATCCTGGAGACATTAGTTAATATGAGAATATTCAAAACCCCTCACTCCCTGAATGTGCTTCTTGATGTACTCAGTAAAGCTTGTAAAAAGGAGGCTTTGGCAATGCTCGGGAAAATAAAAAAGCTTGGTTTAGTTCCTTCTGTAGTGACTTATACAACATTGATTGACGGCTTGATTCAATCAGGTGATATTAGCGGTTCTTACAGAATGTTAGAACTGATGAAGTTAAGTGGTTGTTTGCCGAATGTCTATTCATACACAATCATCATCAATGGTCTTTATCAATTCGGAAGAGTTGAGGAAGCAGAGAAGCTTCTTTCTGCTATGCAAGATTCAGGAGTTTCGCCAAACCTTGTTACTTATACCATAATGGTGAAAGGATATGTCGATAATGGAAGACTAGATTGTGCTATTGAAACCGTAAGAGTGATGATTGAAAGAGGATATGAACTAAATGATCGTATCTATTCTTCTTTATTACATGGAGTTGTCTTATCTCAGAAGGGTATTAATAACTTAGACGAGAGTACTGCTTCAGATATTGCTCTTAGAGAAATCGATCCTGAATGTACCAGCGAACTCATATCCCTGGTTGAACAACTAGGTGGCTGTACCAGCAAATTAAGTGTTTTTTTGGTCACACGGTTATGTAAAGAAGGAAGAACAGATGAGTCCAACGATATGATCCAGACTATGCTCAAGGACGGCCTTTTTGTTGAGAAGGCCATAGACATCATCATAGAATCTTATTGCAGCAGGAAGCAACACACCAAGTGTCAGGAGCTGATAACACTTGTTCTCAGAAGCGGGTTCGTCCCAAGTTTTAAATCTTTCTGCCTAGTGATTCGAGGTTTGAAGAAGGAAGGAGAGACGGAGTGGGCGCGTGAGCTTGTAATGAAGCTTCTAAGCTCAAATGGAGTTGTAGAAACAAGTAGAGTATTGCCGTATATTGACTGTCTCATGGAAGGAGTTGAAACTAGTGATTACAGTGAAGTCATAGACATAGTTGATCTATTGCACTCCAGAGAAAGACCCACCTTCTAAATGATTACTCTTTAGCTTTTTGTACAGCAACTTTTTTTCTCTTTCTTACTAAGAATTCTCTACAAATAGAAAGCTTGGATTCATATTGTTACTCTGGTTTTATACCACTACAATTAGCTCCAAGCACAAAACCCAATACTAGAAACCGATCCGAATTATAAGATTTGAACTAAATCCGACGAAATACCTGAATGATTTAAATCTATGTATGAAAAATTGAATGATTTGAACCCAAACCGAATTTGTCTTGAAAAGTAAAACTATTTGAATAGTTTTTTATAAGAGAATCAAAAATCCGAAACCTAAAAAATCCTACTCGAATCCGAAAAAATCTAACCCGAACCTGAATGATATCCGAATGTATATGTATGCCTAACAAAAATGATATGATTAGCCAACATTGTTGTTGTCTAGTGGTGTTGGAGAGAGAATGAAAGGACAACGGTAAGACGCTACCCGAGTTCAATCCCCATATAAACAAAGTCACATTTTGCATGACATTTTCAGGAGTATTTACGTAGTTCCTCCTAATTTTCAGTGTAGATGAATTTGGGAGAGCGGTCATATGCTATGATTACAGGCTAATTCTCTAAAGATAATTAACGGTTTAAAGATAGTTGTATTACTTGCACGTTAAAGAAATCTACAAATTTGATTTTGGGCTTTTAGCCCGAATGTTAAATTGCCGGAAAAGCCCTTCTTCTTTGTCTGCCACTATAAATTCCATTTTGCCATCTTGAGACCAAAGTTTCTGTTTTTCTTGGCTGGGGTTTTGAGAGAGAAAGAGAGAAAGAGAGAAAGATTCTTCTTTTCCTTCAAAGATCTACAAACCCATCTCTATATATATATAAAAACTCGTAATTAAAGAGGAACAAAGACACAAGAACATTACAGATATATTCAGAAGGTATATACGCACACATATGCCAACACATGGAGATTGATAGATAGAGAGATAAGAGAGAAGAGAGAAGAGAGAAGAAAGATATTTCTCATCACTTTCTTCGGTGTATATAAAAAATAATTAAGCGAAGCTCATATAAAGAACACCGTTGATTTGATTTTTTTCCATAAGCCTTAAGTTTTAAAGTTTAATTTCGTGTTTTTGGTTTTTCAAAGTTTTGAAATTTGATCTGCACATACTTGAGAGCTAATTTACGTTTTAGTGCTATTTTGCGTGGGCAATTGTGCACTGAGCAATTTTTTGGGCATGTTGGTGATTTAGTTGCGTTAATTTTTTCTAGGGTTTGATAGGATCGCGACCTTGATTTGACTTGTCGAAAGAGTCTGTGGGATTGAATTGAAACAAGTATATCTCTTGATTCGCGAAATTTGGGAAATTTGGTTTCTTACATTCGTTCGGAAAGAGGCTAACTTGTTGGCGGCTTCCAACAAGTTCATAAGCCAACGAGGTGCTTTGAGCTGCATCTTTGATACCCAAAGTTTTTAATTTGAGTTACGAAATGGAATTGAATGGTTCTGATGTTGATTTCTACTGGGTTTTTTTTTGCAGTTTAGCGACAAATCTAGAGGTTCCAAGGTGGAAATTTCTAATTTTGTAGTGAATTAAGGTTCTGTGAACTTAGGATTAAAGTGGTTTGGGTGATCACAAAGAAAGTTTGGAGCTTCTAAGTGTTTTTATTGATATGGTGGACTGGATCATAGATTCTGATCTGGTCAAGTGTTGGGATAAAGGAGCGAGAAAGTAACAAAAGTGGTTGAAAGCATACCACTTTACGGTTTTGACGGATAAGTGCGATGTCTCGTTGCTTCCCATTTCCACCTCCAGGATATGAGAAGAAGATTAGAACCGAGGAAGTTGACAGTTTAATAAAGGTTCGACATGTTAACTCTTAGGATCTACTGTCCTTTGAAATCATGATCCTTCAGGTGTTTCTAAGCTCATATCGTACTTGATTTGGTTGGAGAGTGACTAGAGTACTTAGCTAACATGTCTTGCCTCTAGACTCTTAGCATATCATGAGACTAGCACTGATGAGTTCCTCTACTTTGGGTACTTTTCTTAATTACTCGGGAGAATGATGAATGGCAAACTTGTGGGATCCCTTGTCTTGTTTTGTAGAGAACATGGAGCCATTAAAGTGTTGGAGTAAGGGACATAGAGACTGTTTCTGAATTAGTTTCTCTTACAAATGTAGCATTAGTGTTAGTTAGTCAAGTCTGAGGCCGTGTCACGCAAAACAGTCATTTAGATATAGGAATTGATATGCGTAATGAGAATCATCAATGCTGATAATATCATATGAGAGAAACACAATTGCCAATGAATTGGTATAGATAAGTTAAGGAATCATGCACGTGCTGTCTTATCTGTTGTAGTACTAGCAGCTATTCATTCCTTGCACTAGTAGCTTTTGGTCTGCCCTAATTGTCCTTCCACCTTGATTTTTAGTACTACATGGCAAGTGTTGCAGATCCTTTGCTAACTTAGAAAGCTGAGATGGTGGTTTTATGTTAGATAACTGTATCCCATTGATTATTGGTGTAAGGCTTTGCCTATATGACTTGAAGTTTACTGTAGACTTAGGAATACCACTAGTGTGACTCTCTCAGTAATATGGACGTATAGGCATCCTTTTTGTTCACCAATATGAGAAAATATGAGAATAGTTTCCTAGGAGTAGTTGTTTGTACAGCGTTTTGAGAAACAGCAGGATATGTTATTGGGAAGAGTAGTAAAGGCTTTAAGAATTAGTTTGTGGAGGTAAATAATGATTCACTTGGTTTTTCTCTCAAAACTTACTTAAATGACAAGAAATAATAAGTAAAGGTAACTAGTTCTTTATGTCTTTTTTTCTAATCATCGCGTTTATGTGTGTGGTCTTTTTCTCGTGGGATATATACCGCAGGAAAAGCACAAGGAGAAGAAGCACAAGAAGGATAAAAAGGATAAAGAAAAGAAAGAAGCAAAAAAGAAAAAGGATAAAGAAACAAGCAGAGACAAACATAAGGAACGGAAGGAGAAAAAAGAAAAACATAGAGATAAGAAAGACAAAGATCGAGATAAAGAAAAGAACAGAACTTCGGAGGAAAGAAAAGCCGCTGGTGTTTTACTGAACACCGGGGACAAAGAAAAACTTGTAACAAATACCTTGCAGAGTAATGGTAATGGAGAGTCTAAGTTTATACAGGACCTGGCAAGAAGGATCAGAGATGAAGAAGAAGCTACAGAAAGTGAACGTCAAACTCCAAGAAAATTTGATTTGTCTTGTGGAGCCACAGAAAACAATCATTTCAGCCCAGTTCCCCAAACCAACCATACAAAAGTTGACGAGAAGAGAATCAATATTCAGAGAAACTTTGTAATGGCAAAAACGTCTGAAAATGCGGTTCATCGAGTATCAACTTGCGTGGATCAGAAAGGAGCTAAGGTTATGGTTAAACCAGTGGAAAAAAAAGATAATGCAAAGAATCAAGAAAAGAATCAGCTCAGGCCAAGTGTGACAAAGATAGACAAGCCGTTGGATAAAGAAGGCATTAAAAAAAGTGAACCAAAGAACTCAACCGATAGAAGTAGTAAAGAGGAGAAAACAGACGTGATAAACAAAACTGTTCATGAGATATCAAAGTTTGCAGAGGGAGAGCCCAGATTAAAAGAGAGAGAACACGACTCTGTGGATACTAGGAACTTTAGAGTGCAGGACCTTTCAAAGGCGGGGGTAAAGAACCATACCACTGAGGGAGTTCTTGGCAAACGAAAGGATCTTGTGACTAATGGATTGTTGTGTGGTGAGTCCTTCCCTGATCCAACTCTTTTCTTAATAAAACAGATAATATATTTATATAGGGTGTGTTGTTGTATCTTATTCAATCATATTTCTTTAAGTTATTCGTGATAACTCATTTGATATCTTTATATATTACATATGCATTTTCACTGTGTCATCAAAGATTGATTTTGCTGATCTTTGTTTTCCTGCAATATGTGAGTTTTTTTAATTGCTATTACTGTTTTTGTAACATAAGCATGGGTTCTTTATTTGTTATGCAGAAAATGGATTTAGGGCAAATAAGATACAGAAGCCAGTTGCTCCTCCTATATCATCCATGGAAAATGGAAAAGAATTGGGGGCATGCCAAACTCATCCAAAGCCTGCTTCTGAGTTGAAAGGGACAGTGTGTAAGCCGGAGGTAAAAGAGTATAGAGTTAACGGTTTCATTAATTCTCAACACCCTAAAAGTCAGCCACCAGTTGCTTCAGTGAAAGTGAAAGAAAACGGTGAAGCATCTACAAAAAAGCGGCCTCATGTAGACTTAAAGTATTTGGATCAGATACTTAACGTACCTAAAAGGGAGGAATTGCATGAAGTTGATGATGATGAACAAGTATGGCTATTTGGTCAGTCAGGTGTGAAATTACATAAGCAGAGAGCAGATATTGCAGCTACATCGGTTGAGACTCAGCAAGTTTGGAATCAGGCTCTTAGAATAGAACCTGCTGATATTGTAGCTCTTCCATATGTTGTTCCATTCTAGTTTTGATTACATTTAGATGTTTTTTAACGTCAACCCAAGAGAAAGAGAAAGATCCTCCCTTGCATCGCATTGCAGTGACTCGATGACATTAGCTGCATCGATAGCCCGGCAAAACTTGAAAGGAAGATTTTGCAGTATGACTGGTTGGCTGAGATGAGGGAAGTTTCCCCGGTAGAATAAGTCACGTCAGTAAGGGCTGTGTAGGTTTCAGGTTAAAATCATTTTGAGAGTGATTGTTGGCAATGAGATCTGCGATGAGGATTTGTTAAACTTTTGATTCAGTTTTGATTCGGCTGTGTCATCATCAGTAGATGGGAGTAACATTAAGTTGTATATTAGATAAAATATAGAGAATTGGGGACAGATCTTATAAATTACCCTCTAATGCATTACATTTGTATCTACGTTGTTTCCCCTTTCCGGGTCAAAATTATTCTTGGAATTCATACAAATCCTGATCTTCCTTCCTTGTGTACAGATTACTTTGTCACATATTGCCAATTTTGTTAAAAAGAGAGATGTTTAAACTCAAGCTCTGGATACGTAAACAGATTAGGAACAACTTCTCTGTTTTCTAAGCAAAGTCCAATAGAAAAGTATGGCTTCCAAAATCTATAGATAACCAATTTCCATGTCGAAATTACTGACAGCAATTTGTGTAACTATGTGAAAGTTGAAATATTGTGTAATTACCAAATGTGTAACAATGTGAGTGTTCCTAATACTTAGCAAAAAAAAAAATTCTGACAAAAAAACCCGAAGCTCTTTTAAAGAACACCATTTTGTGTTTTTCCATAAGCCTTAATTTTAAAGTTTAATTTCGTGTTTTGGTCTCCCAAAGTTTCGAAATTTGATCCGCCCATACTTGAGAGCTAATTTACGTTTTAGTGCTATTGCGTGGGCAATTGGTTCACTTAGCAATTCTTTGGGCATGTTGGTGATTTAGTTGCCTTAATTTTTTTCTAGGGTTTGATAGGATCGCGACCTTGATTTGTCTTGTCGAAAGAGTCTGTGGGATTGAATTGAAATAAGTGTATTCCTTGATTCTCGAAATTTAGGAAATTGGGGTTCTTCACATTCGATCGGAAAGAGGCCAACTTGTTGGCGGCTTCCGACAAGTTCATAAGCCGACAAGGTGCTTTGAGCTGCTCATATCTTAAATACTCAAAGTATTTCATTTGAGTTACGAAATGGAATGAATGGTCCTGATGTTGATTTCTGCTGATGGGTTTTGCAGGTTAGCGACAAATTATGAGTTTTCAAGGTGGAAAATTTCTAATTTTATAGTGTATCAAGGATCTGTGAAGTTAGGATTGAAGTGGTTTGGGAGATCACAAAGAAAGTTTGGAGTTTCTAAGTGTTTTTTATTGATATGGTGGACTGGATCATAGATTCTGATCTGGTTAAGTGCTGGGATAAAGCAGCGAGAAAGTAACAAGAGTGGTTGAAAGTATACCACTTTACTGCTTTGGCGGATAGGTGCGATGTCTCGTTGCTTCCCATTTCCACCTCCAGGATATGAGAAGAAGATTAGAACCGAGGAAGCAGACTCTTTAATAAAGGTTCGATATGTTAACTCTTAGGATCTACTCACCTTTGAAATCATGGTCGTTCATGTGTTTCTAAACTCGTATCGTGCTTGATTTTGTTGGAGAGTGACTAGAGTACTTAGGTAACACGTCTTGCCTCTAGGCGCTTAGCATATCATGAGACTAGACTCTGATGAGTGCCTCTACTTTGAGTATTTCTGTATCTACTGGAGAGAATGATGAATGGACGAACGTGTGGGATCCATTGTGTTGTTTTGTAGAAAATATGAAGCCAGTAAAGTGTTGGAATAAAGGACATAGGGACTGTTTCAGAAGTAGTTTCTCTTTTCAATGTAGCATTACTGTTAGTTGGTCAAGTTTAAGGCATTGTCACGCAAACAGTTACTTAGATAAAGGAATTGATACCGGTAATGAGAATCATCGATGCTGATGGATTGAAATTACCTCATACGAGAGGATTACAATTGCCAATGAATTGGCATAGTGAAGTTAAGGATCATCCACGTGCTTTCTTATCCGCTAGTACTAGAACCTATTAATTCCTTGCGCTAGTAGCTTTTTGTCTGTCCTAATTGCCCTCCCCCCTTGATTTTTACTACTACTTGGCAAGTCTTGCAGGATCCGTTCCTAATTAAGAAAGCTGCGATGCTGACTTTTGAAGTGAATTTGTTTTCCTATATCTGGTGGTTTTGAGTGTTAGATAACTGTATACCACTGATAATTTGTGTAAGGGTTTGCCTACTGGGTTAAGTTTGCTGCAGACTTAGGACTACATCTGAAATTCGCTCGGGAATACGAATGCAAAAGCTTCCTATTTGTCCACCAATATGAGAATAGTTTCCTAGGAGTAGTATATGTAATTGGGAAGACTAGTAAGGACTTTAAGAATTAGTTTGTGGAGGTAAATGATTATTTACCTGGTTTCTTTTCTCAAAACTTACTTAGTTTGACCCAGGAAATGATAACTAACGTAACTAATTCTTTGTATGTCTTTCTTTCTTCCAATCATCACTTATATATGTGTGGTCTTTTTCTCGTGGGATATATTCCTCAGGAAAAGCACAAGGAGAAGAAGCACAAGAAGGATAAAGAAAAGAAAGAAGCAAAAAAGAAAAAGGATAAAGAAACAGGCAGAGACAAACATAAGGAACGGAAGGAGAAAAACGGAAAACATAGAGATAGGAAAGACAAAGATCGGGATAAGGAAAAGAACAAAGCTTTGGAGGATACAAAAGCTGCTGGTGTTTTACCCAACACCGGGGATAAAGATAAACTTGTAACAAATACCTTGAATAGTAATGGTAATGGAGAGTCTAAGTTTATACAGGACCTGGCAAGAAGGATTCGAGATGAAGAAGCTACGGCAAGTGAAAGTCAAACTCCGGAAAAACATATTTTCTGCACAGTTCCTCAAACCAACCATACAAAAGTCGAAGAGAAGAAAATCAATATTCAGAGAAACTTAGCTTTGGCGAAAACGTCTGAAAATGCGGTTCATCGAGTATCATATTGCATGGATCAAAAAGGAGCTGAGGCTATGGTTAAACCAGTGGAGAAAAAAGATAATATAAAGGAAAAAGAAGTTCAAGAAAAGAATCATCGCAGGGCAAGTGTGACAAAGAGTGACAAGCCATTGAATAACGAAGGGATTAAGAAAAGTGAACCAAAGAACTCAACCGATAGAAGTACTAAAGAGAAGAAAGAGGAGAAAACCGACGAGATAAACAGAACTGTTCATGAGATATCAAAGTTTGTAGAGGGAGGGCCCAGATTAAAAGAGAGAGAACACGACTCTGTGGATACTAGGAAGTTTAAAGTGCAGGACCCTGCAAGGGCGGGGGTGAAGAACCTTACTGCTGAGGGTGTTCTTGGCAAGCGAAAGGATCTTGTGACAAATGGATTGTTGTGTGGTGAGTCCTTCCCTGATCCAATTTGTTTCTTAGTAAAACGGATAATATATTTACATAAAGGTGTGTGCTTTACCTTATGTTTATTCAATTATGTTTCTTTACTTCACACTTGATAACTCATTTGATATCTTTATACATTAGTATATTCGTTTTCACTGTGTTTGCTGATCTTTGATTTCCTACAATATGTGAGTTTTTCTTTTAGTGGTATTACTGTTTTGTCTCTTAAGCATGGGTCCTTTTTCTGTTATGCAGAAAATGGATTTAGGCCAAACAAGATACAGAAGCCAGTTGCTCCTCCTCTATCATCCATGGAAAATGGAAGAGAGATGGGAGCATGCCAAACTTATCCAAAGCCTGTTTCTGAGTTGAAAGGGACAGTTTGTAAGCCGGAGGTTAAAGAGTATAGAGTTAACGGTTTCATTAATTCTCAAGAACCTAAAAGTCATCCACCAGTTTCTTCAGTAAAAGTGAAAGAAAACAGTGAAGCATCTACAAAAAAGCGGCCTCATGCAGACTTAAAGTATTTGGATCAGATACTTAACGTACCTAGAAGGGAGGAATTGCATGAAGTTGATGATGGTGAACAAGTATGGCTATTTGGCCAGTCAGGTATGTCGTTATCAAATAAGCAGAGAGCAAATTTTCCGACTGCATCAGTTGAGACTCAGCAAGTTTGGAATCAGGCTCTTAGAATAGAACCTGCTGATATTGTAGCTCTTCCATATGTTGTTCCATTCTAGTTTTGATTACATTTAGATGTTGTTCCACGTCAACCCAAGAGAAAGATCCTCCCTCACATTGCATTGCAGTTACTCTTTGCTCAGTTTAGCTACATCTATAGCCCGGCAAAACTGGAATGGGAGATTTTGCAGTATGACTGGTTGCCTGAGATAAGGGAAGTTTCCTTAGTAGAAACAAGTCAAGTCAGTAAGTGCTGTGTAGGTTTCAGAGTAAAATCATTTTCAGAGTGATTGTTGGAAATGAGCTCTCTGTTGGACTTTTGATTCAGTTTTGATTCGGTTGTGTTATCATCAGTAGATGGGAGTAGCATTAAGTTGTATATTAGAGAAAATATAGAGAATTGGGAAAGATCTTATATATTACCCTCTAATGCGTTACATTTGTATCTACTTTGTTTCCCCTCTTCCGGGTCAAAATTATTCTTGGAATTCATACAAATGTTGATCCTCCTTGTGTACAGATTACTTTGTCCTTTTTGTTCTCATATTGCAATTTTTTGAAAGAGATAACGTAAACAGGTTTTGGAACAACTTCTCTGTTTTCTAAACAAAGTTCAGTAGCGATAGTATGGTTACAAAGTGTACATAAATTAAGAGAACATCACACCTAAAATATCTATAGATATTAAATTTCCTTGTCGAATTATAAATGAAGAATGAAAAACAAAGAAAAATCATCGGTTTGATTCCGAAGTTTTCAGACTTCGAAGTTTTTATCATGTATAAAAAATATCGAGAAGCATAAAAAAGAAAGGAAAAAAGACAGTAAGCAAACATAAGCCCTCTCAAAATGGAGGGCTTGTATCTGTCTTCAAGGCATTTGTCTTATGGATCCTATCCAGAAACACTGCTCTTGCTGAATTGTCAGTTGAAAAGCTACCCAAAACAGCAATTGTGGCAGTGCTGCTTCCAAACTTCTCAATTCCTCTCGAGATCATACAAGTATGTCCGGCTTCTGCCACTACAATCACATCCCCACCAACAATAGGTGATAGAGTCTCGGCGATCTGTCGTGTCATCCTCTCTTGCACCTGAAGTTTGAACCCGTAAAAGTGTACAATCGATTTCATGAGTGAACTTGCAATAGGACTGGGGTTGGATCCTTCAGCACAAAAGTAGCCAATATGAACAACTCCATAGAAAGGAAGCAAATGATGCTCACACATTGACCAGAAGGGCATGTTCAGTTCACAGTACAGTCTCTTCTCTTTGACCTCGCCGTTGACTTTGACACAGTTAAAGCTGTTCAGCTTCAAGTTGAGGTTGGTGTTTTGGAAGTTCACCATCCATTTGAGGAACCGAGTTGGTGTAGCAATGAGTTCTTTTCTCGACGGATCTTCTCCTAATGATTTAAGAATGGAAACCACAGCAGAAACCATTTCCGGATCTTCTTCAGGAGAGATTTTTGAGGAGCCTTTGACGCTTGGGCACCATTCTTTCACAGAGTCCCCGTCTCTACACAAACCTTGAGTTTTAACACCTTTGAACATCAAGAAACTCTGAAATTCACCCCAAAGACTTGAGCTTTCATCTTCGAACACTCCTGACCCCGAGGAAACCACTAGCTTCACAAATCCATCGTGACTAGAAGTGTCCAGAGAGTCCAAGTCTAAAATGGGGAAGTGAATGTGAGAGCATTGGAGAACAACAGCGACTCCTGAAGGTTTGACCCAATGTTGGAGAGCCGAACATATATCATCAGCCATACGTTGAGGGTCTTGGAGCCGCTTGGCGAAAACATCAGCGACTCGAGAGAACTTGCTCAGTCCTAGAACCCGTTGGCCTGATGGGACATAACCTATGTGACACCTCACATGAAAAGGAAGCAAGCAAGATTCACAGTAAGAGTAGTGATCGAGATCTCGCACAACAACAAGTCCTCCCACTCCACCTGCTTGCCCAACTCCATCATCCAACCCTGCTTCTGGAAAAAGAGCACTCTGTACGAACTCCTTCACCTTTTGCTTATAACCTGACATAATAACACACCAGATTAATACTTTCCACAATCTAACTCTTTTCACCAATAAAAAGAGAGATTTATCAAAAACAGAAATTCAAACACAAATTAGTCAAGTAACAACCTTGCACTATACACAAGTAACAAAGTAACATAAACTAATCTAGATCAATATAATTACTCAAAGAACAGTTATTAATGGAGAGAAACAAAAAGAAAACCATCATTAATTACCTCTGGTCCCCTCTCTAAGGGCCTTAGCGACACGGAAAGGAGTCTTTTTGATGCCTTCCCTATTGACATCTTCATGAAGACCTTGCAAGAGAAGTTTCACAGCGTCTTGGATTGCTAAAGTCTCTGGTTGGTGCTCGAAAGCAAGCTCAATGCAGCCATTTTTCATTCCAATCTCAAGCTCCAGATTCAAATGCCCCTCATCTAATGCCCCCATTGACGAGCAACCACCAGATCCAAACCAAAAGGGATCCACAAATCACAAATCAGTATTACACGATTTCAATCTCCAAAAGTTTTTTAGAACAAAAATGAGTTTTTTTCTTTCGTTTTCAAATCCGGAAAATCCGGAACTAGAGCGAATCGAGCACCGAATCAGGAAAAGGACATGGAATTGAAAACGAAAACTTTTGAAGATCCCCACTAAATTTATCACAAGAACGAATCTTCCCAATGAATAAAAAGTGATTTTTCCCGGAAAACTAATCCGTATTCTCAGAAATTTGAGAAACGGGATAATACGCGGGTGGGAAGAAACGAAGGGTTCCCGTTGATCCAGGAACATGTGGATTCATATAATCGCATTTTTATTTTTATATAAGTGATAATTATAAAATCTTTTCATATTAAACTCTTCGCGTATTGAAAAGCGTAACTTTCAGAGCATCTGCCAAAAAAAAGGAGTTCTTTTTTTGTTTGTTTGTATTCAAAGAGGTTAGTTTTTTAAAGACAAAAATTGTGTTCAAAGGAAAGTGAAGGCGGCGAAGACTTTTCTAAATTCACCAATCCCCCTCACTAATCACTACTACACCTACTCTACATGCATGTTTTTTCACTTTTATTTGAATCTGGAGAAAAAACAGTTTTCAGACCGAAATTTAGTTATTGTTTCTTCAAGAAACCGGTATGAAAATATAAACCGAACAAAACCGGAATGCTTATTTTAATTATTTGAATAAGTTTTAAGACATGGTTTGGTAGAGTATGTTAGATCTTAAATATGATTAAAAGACTGACTAAATAAATGTAAACTAGATTTAGCTTACGATCGAACTTTATTGACTTAAAAGTACAAAAAAATAAAAAACAACCCAATAATTTATTTTTTTTATCAACATTCGGCCACAATAGGCCGGCCCATTAGCCAAATTCCTATATAATATAGGCGGTGGAACTCGATCCCTGGTTGTGCAAGTGTCCATGCCTTATGTGGACTTACCGCCTGCCACTAGACTAAAGGCCACTTGCAACAACCCAATAAAATTACAAACAAAGATTCAACATTCTTAAAGCAATCTCAAAGATGAAAAGTGTGTACCTACCAAACCAATGATATCGAAAATTGCAACATATTTTGATTGCCAAATCTAAGGGCATTAATACTAACATATAAACGTAAATGTAAAGGTAAAAATGTATATATGTTAATGTGTAATGATCAAAGTGTATCGTAATGAAGAAGATAGAAGAAGCAAAGTATCTGTGATGGTGTCCATGGAAGAAGAATAGTTATGTCTTTAAACTGAAAAAACAAAGAAGAAGAAGATCGTTTTGCACGTTCTAGTTCTTCTCTAGGTTTTGGTATATATAGCCAAAATTTTTTTTTTTTTTTTTGTCAACTGGCATAGTAGCTTTTAATCTCCTCCTTTATATTGCAGGTAGGAAGTTCGAACCTTAGTGTCTTAAAAATTTATAAAGTGAAAACACCACTGGGCCACCTGTCCTCGGCAAAATTTTATTTCTTAATAATGGAAAAAATAACTTTGGTAAAATAATGATATACATCTTCATCCTTATACCATTTAATAATAGTGTTCATTACATTACCTAAGCTTAGTCGTAGTTAATTATTTTTATTTTCATTGAAAAAAAGAGACTCTATAGTTGACCATTTTATGCATCTAAATCAATTTTTGTATATTATTTTATGACATGTTTCATACATAAAATATAATAGTAATTAAGAGTGTTCTCACAGGATGATCAAAAATATTTAAATAAATGACCCATTTGCCAAATGACTATATTGTAGGTGAAAATATTTAAACAAGATTTCCTTTTAATTATAAGATGATTTTATCTTTTAGTTAATATTGTCATAGAAATGAAATTTTCATCAATAATAAGTTATTTAAATAACTGAATATCTAATTTTATATCAAATATACAGTAAAAGAATGTTAAAAGTAAATAAAATAATCTCAAATTAGATAATGAGGACTATTATTATATCAAGTAAACAGTAAAAAATGTTAATTTTAGGTTCAACCGATTATAACAGCTCCGAATTTTTAACTAAATATACAATTCCATCAAAATAGAATATGTCCCTTTAAAAACATTAAACAGATAAGTAAATTTAGCCCTAGGATTTCAGTATAAACAGAAAAAACTGAAGTAACTTGAACCGAAAAACTGGCGAACCGAAACTGAAATAATTAGAGGAGCAAACCGGTCGGCTAAAATCAAAATTGATTTTGGTTTGCGCTTATTTCAGTTTAATGTTTGGTTTAATTAAACCGAACATTAAACCTACTTTCATTAAGCCGAACCGAATCAATTTCTTCATTCTCCTTCTCTCTCTTCGAAACTCTGAACATCTCCTTCTCTCTCGTGAGATTTTTCTCGAGATTTCGTCTTCTCTTCTTCGTTCTTCCTCTTCCGTCGCGATTTGTTCTTTCCTTCGGCCAGAATTCTTCTCTCAGTTCGTTCATGTATGATTCATTTGTTCGTTCTCGCGTTTTTCGTTTTTTTATCCGATTAGGGTTTATAAAAATTTGGGCGATTTCGATTTTTTATTTTGTAATCTCTTGTTCTTACGTATTATTGTTATATTTATGTTCAATTGACTAAAATCGGACTTAATTTGTCCGTTCGATTTCTAGGTTTTTTTTTCCGATTAGGGTTCTCAAAAATTGGAGGTTTTCGATTTTTTTGGTTTGTAATCTCTTGTTGTTTCGTATTCTTGTTATATTGAGGTTCAATTGATCCAAATCGGACTTAATTTGTCCGTTCGATTTCTAGGTTTTTTTTCCCGATTAGGGTTTTCAAAAATTGGGGGTTTTCAATTTTTTCGTTTGAAATCTCTTTTTCTTTCGTATTCTCGTTGTATTGATGTTCAATTGATTCAAATTTGGTTGTAATTTGTCCGTTCGATTTCCAAGATTTGTTTTTGCTCCGATTAGGGTTTTCAAAAATTGGAGGTTTTCGATTTTTTTCGTTTGTAATCACTTGTTTATACTTATTCTACTTATAGTAATGTTCAATTGCTTGGATTCAAACTTAGTTTGTTCCGATTAGGGTTTTTAAAATTCTGGAATCGTTTATTTGTGTAAGGGTTTTCAGATTATGGTGTAGTGAATGTGTCTGTTATTGATCTTTAGATAGGTTTACTGATTTGGTCTAGTGAATGTGTTTGTTGTTTGTGTGGTTTTGGTTTCATTGTTTTGATGGTATAAATTTGATTATTTGATTAGCTAATTGTTCTAAAGTCATAAGTTATTTAAGTGTTTAAGTCGTCTGTTTAAGTGTTTAAGTCGTATGTTTAAGTTGTTTAAGTGTTTTAGTTGTCTGTTTTGGTTGATTATGTAAGTGTTTTGCTCGTATGTTTAAGTGTTTAACTGGTTGTTTAATTGTTCTAGTTGTCTGTTTAAGTGTTGTAGTTGTAATGTTATGTGATTGTTAACTGATCACAGTTTTTTTTTTGACTGTATGACCACATATGGATTCAAATACCATTGAAGTCAACGGGCCACCAAGTCCAGAGATTCAAATACCATTGAAAACAATTTCACTTTCGGTTTATTTTCGTTCAAATCGGGTTTTTCTCGGTTTGAACCAGTTGTATACTTTTGGTTTATCCAGTTTATGCACTTATATTTTCAGATTTTTTCAAATTTCGGTTATATTCGGGTTAAGAAACCGAATTTTTTTTAATTTCGATTTGTTTCGGCTTTTAAATTTTTCAAGAAAACCGATCCGAACCGATTTGAATCGAAATTAATTTCGGTTTACTTAGGCCATTTTATTAAAATCCGAATAACCTGAAAACTCGATTAAACCGAACCGAATAACCCGATTAAACTGAAATCCCAAGGCTAAGTAAATTTGATCAAGTAATTAATATTCATCTATAGAGTTTTTTAACTAAAATTCAACTCTTAAATAAACATAAAATTTAAATAACATCTCATCAATCCAATAGTTAATAAAAATACTGATTACAATTCGATAATGTATACTTTCACATAACTTTTACTTAGCTACTCCAACTTTTATTCTATTTTATTACACTATAAAAAGATTTATCTAATAAATATTTTACGTACTAAAATCTAATTGCATCGGTCTTCTTCTATTGTTTTTTATATCGTCAATTTCTATCGTTTAAAAAATTTAACTCCAAATATGCACAATCTGTTTCTCCATGTTTATCTTTGCTCGCATGTTCCTGCCTTTATTTTATTGGTCTATTTAACATTCCCAAGAAAATTATAGAAAGTTAGAAACTGCCCATATTGCGCCATTAAGCGACAAATTTGAGGAAAATAACAATACATTAATTATCGTAGAAAATTAGATCTCTAAATTTGAGAGTCTCTCTTACACCAAAGTAAAATAAAGTTAATCATGTCTACCAAGTTGATAAATAAACAAATACAAACCTATAGTATAAGCAAGCTAGTGGCAGACAGCTAAAAATTGACGTCACTATCAAATTATAGACAAAACTAGATTTGTGGGTCACAATGCATAAAACGTTTTGCTTGGCTTGAAAATTTCATACATATACAAGTGTCTGCAGCCAAAATATCAAAGTAAAGACCATGTAAGAGTTAGTAATAGGAGTAGTAGGAGGTCTGATGATGATGGGACTGTACATTGGCCATTTGCATATTACTGATTTGATTCGAAAATCAAATTTACAGAGTCAACTTGAATTCATAAAACATCACCACCATGGATACCACCATTCAATTATCAAGATGATAAGGTTGCATGATTGGTATATATAATACAAAGAGAATCATCATAGTCTTTTGTTGATCCTAAAATTGTATTTTATTGAAATTAACAAGAATTACAAAAAGAATAAAAAAAAAACTAATTGAAATAGAAAGTAAGCCGTTAGCTAGTTGAGAGTGCTCTGTCTACTTCTCTTTTTCCTGTTCGTCTCTTTTATACCAATTTTCCTCCGTCAATCAAGCTTCTCAATTATTGACATTTACTTCCCGTGATTCTTTCATTTCATTTACTTAGTCCGTTATTTCTTTGTGACTCCATAACCATCCAATTTCGAAATCACCTCGTCGCTTTAATGGGCTTTCCTTCATTTTGGCCTTTTATCAAATCTAGTATCTCCAATCTTGGTGATTATGTGAATAAGGAAACGAGAGATACAAATTTAAGGGTAACTCTTCCCTTAGATCGAGTGTTGATGACAAAATGCTCATGGTATTTCTGAGCAGCATCAGTAACCGTATCATGGTTTACCATTTGCTTCAGGGATAAGGTAGTCTTCTTGAGTCAAGTACCTTCTTACTCGACTGTGATGCCATACGTTTCCATACTCCTTTAATATCTGTCACACACCAACCCATTATCGTGCATTACCCTTTGGTTTGATTCACAAGGAGCTTGACTTGTAGTATGAACTAACTACTTATTCAAAATATGTGGAGTTTTGATATACAGTTGAGCAATTCCATTAAAAAACTTGGTCAAGGACCTAACTTCACACTAATTCTCACAAATGTACTAGGACACCCTACAAGCTATGGTACAATGGAATACTCGTGCTACGTTCAGTGTTACAGGGCATGGGAGTTTTTAGTAAGAACTAACCATCAAATGAAGTTTTTCCATAGGCATCCACTCTCCTGGACCACACATATCTGAAAGCACAGTGGCCACAGATGATACATCTTTTTCCTCCAGCTGCAAAACTTGTAGATCATTAGCTTCAAGATTTACCTTTGCTCTTTCCTCTCTCGTTTTCTCTGCATATATGAAGGACATACAATATTATGCAATCCAAGTCTAAGAAGATTCAATCAGCAATCACTACAAGTTTTACTCAACATGATCAGAGTAAGTAAAGCATCATAATCTGACACCTAATTAGCTGCACAGTGAAATTGTTAACAATCTCAAAACAGAGATTGATTCAAGCTTAAAGCTTTATTAAGCTAGATATTATCGAAATGGAAAATTGAAATAGTTCATTGAGTTTTATTGGTACAAGGAAAGTAAATGGAAAACTTAAAACAAAAAAAAACACCAAGATCAAATTGAACACATGTGCTCATTAGATTAGTAATAGGCTTGTCTAATGGTCTCTCTAATACTCCCCCGCAAACTTGGTGTCGGGTGTAAGCATGATGACAAGTTTGGAACTGCAAATAAAGATGTAGATTGATCGTCCATAAATTTCATCAAAACTATGTGAAAGAGCTTTGCTTATTCCTGGATATCTATCATGATTCACTCAGAGGTATCTTTTGTACTTGACAAGTTTAGTATAGTCTATCAGAGGTACTTTCAACAATTGCTTCACACATATATTCTGATTTTGTACCCAACACATAAGAGTTCAAAACCTACGTTGACTGAAACTTGGTTCCATTAATGCTTCTCTTATCTAAACATGAAGCTAATCAGATAGGTTCTTCTATGCTAATAAACCAACATATCTATCTATCTTTTTCATCCATTACCCACCAAAAAGCACTGCATCTAAAATCTTTTTGATCTTTCAGACATTTTAACAAGCACCTTGTGTGCATTACGCAAATCCAGAAACTTACAAACTTTGAAAAACACAGATCAAACCCATAATAGACTTATCTCTAGCTTCATGATTCCAAACATATACTTCTAAACCATCCAGCATGTTCTTCTTAATCTATTGGACGACAATATTACTCATGTTCTATCTCAGACCAAAAAACAGATACATACCGAAGATAAAATGCTAGAATTGATAGTTGATGTCTGTTGAAGGCTCAGATTAACAACTCATGGAACGACCGGAGCTCTAATACCATGTTAATAATCTCAAAACTGAGATTGATTCAAGCTTAAAGCTTTATTAAGCTAGATATTATAACTTTCCACTCATAGCCAATTAGTTTTGAGTTGAAATCCCATAATCAAATATGGTATCAGAGCCCACGATCCATACTCCCCAATCCGATCCGACCCAAAGTGGTCCAATTATCGACACCCAAACTCAAAAAATTGGTGTCATCGATTAGCCCCAAACATATCAAGATTAACGGCTAAAGAGCCATTATCTCGAAAGCGCGTATTAAGGAATAACATCCCACATCGGAAGTTGGAAGCCATAATGTTACACCATCAGAGCAATTTGGTTTTACCTCCGGAAGCATATCCTTCATGTCCATCTCTCCTCGATTTCTTTCCACTGCCCCTGATATCCTCGTCATCGTCATCATCGTATTCATAGAATTCTCTACCCCTAACGCCCTTCTTACTTGACCCGGAGCCCGGACCAGAATGATAACCATGGTACGGAACAACACTAGTCTGCCCTGAAACCTGGTGCCTAAGTCCCAACAGCCCGCCTAAAATACTGCGAACGGGAAGCAGAAAGTAGAACTCTTTGTCACCAATTTGTAAAAGGTCCTGTGAGTCGAGCTTAACGTTAGGATTCCCAGGGAGATGAAGAACACCTTCAACAAGGCAGCCATTTTTGCCAAGGACCTCGAAAGAAAAGCGGTGTCGCGTGAAGTCGTAAAAAATCCGAGCATGGTTACGCGAAATGTTCATCCCACCGCCGAGGGATGATAGGTCGACGTCAACGGTCGACTTCTTAGAATTCCGGCCAAGCTAATGGAGTACGACTACATATAATATTCGAAATCCTCACCTTGCAACTTCGCAAATCCGACCTCCACATCGCTTCCGCCTTCAATGGCCGTATAACCATCCCGTAAAATCCTCCGATTTGATCAAAGAGGCACGAGGCAGTCAAATTACGGCTTGTAAGTTGCAATGGCAGTAATTTCTGAAACAAAGCAAAATCTGTTTGGAAACTAGTATAGCTCATCTCGAAGTAGGACAGGAATAGCTGATATGATACAACATAAGAAAGCGCTTTATTTGGTATTGGGCTAAATATAATAGCCCGATTCCTTGATCCGGCACATTATACATTAAGAAGCCTAAAAACATTAATTGCTAAATATCCAAAAACAAAATCAAAGAATCTTTAATTTTAACACTTTCCAGGTGCAACTCATGCAAGAGAAAAGGCCGGAACTTTTGTCAAACAAACAACTGCAAGCTGTTTCACGATTCAAAGTAAGACACGTGTCAGTTATCCACAACTCAGCTCATAACAACCAATTAACATCGACCACGTAACCCATAACTCTCGTTAAAACGAACCACGATGATATTACATCCGTCGCATCAGATGAGAGAATAACCGTTACGGCGTCTTTTGCTGAGCTGGAAAATCTGACCCGTTACACTGTCTTTATCAGATTCTCACCACGTGTCAAATCAACAGTCCAGTTTAATGCTCGAGATTCGCGGAAGACAGCAGAATTGAAACACCAGCGTGTCCTCGTCAAAGCCAGCAAGATTTCAGGGTACACGTGTAAGCTGTTTTCATACACGTGTTACACGTGTCAGCTTCGGGACTTTCCGTTCAAAATTTGACGTTTCATAACCAACAAAATAAACGAAAAGTGTTTATCGATAATCCGAAATTGTAGCAGCTAATGAAGTTTTTTTTGTAACGCTTCTCAAATTAACAGATTAATAATAAAGCAACGTGTAATTGAAAACCGCATATGTCCACTATCTTCTTTGACACGTGTCACGTATCAATTCTCTTTTTTAATTTTCTCCGTCCCTTAAAGTAACAAAACCCTTCAGAAATTTGCAGAACATAAAGAAAGAAACTATCTCTTTTGGATTTTGTTTTTTGACATTATATGGTTGTTGAAGCTTCATTGATGGCTACAAAGTTTGGAGAAGACGAGGATGTAGAGGTTGAGCTCGAGCTATGTCTTTCTTTGGGAGGCCCTTTTAAGAAAACAGAGAAATCTAAACCAACAGAATCCAGTACTGATGGACAATTATTTAACGGCGTCAATGCAACGAGGAAGAAGCGGGAAAGGAATCAGCAGCAGAGAAACGGAGAAGAGGGAGAGTCCAAAAGGTTTAGAACAGAATGTAATGGTGTTGATTTAGATTTGAGCTTTAGAA
Source organism: Lepidium didymum (assembly GCA_963920545.1). NCBI lineage: Eukaryota > Viridiplantae > Streptophyta > Magnoliopsida > Brassicales > Brassicaceae > Lepidium > Lepidium didymum. Next base: position 18,421,766 of record OY986979.1, read on the forward strand.
AAATGGGTAATGGGTACGGGTACGGGTCGGGTCAAATTAGGTCACCCATTTGCACTTCCTCCGAGGTATCTGATCTCAGCAACTCTTCTCACCAAGAAGGTACATAAAAGTTATTATCTTTGGATCAAAAGTTGGTATTTTAACAATTTTTATACTCATTTGCATGAAGATGATAAGAAATTATTGTTGTATCCTCATGTTCAGGTGGAAGTTCCGAATTTGGGGTCAATTCTGGCCAAACCAAACCGGTTAACAACATTCAGACCGGTACAGAGGAAACTGTACAAAGCACACACGGTTCACATGATGCTGAGGTAGTAAAGACCCAAACTTGGTCGAATTCTGTAGCCAGAGAGATAAGAAAGCCTCCAAAACCACTTCTGAACGGTAACGATAACGGTAACGGAATTTTGCTTCCGTTTGCTCAGATGCCTTGCGTAACAAGCACAGGGAATGGTCCTAATGGCAAAACAGTAAATGGGTTTCTATATCGGTACTCAAAATCAGAGATCTGTATAATGTGTGTCTGCCATGGAATGTCTTTCTCGCCGGCTGAGTTCATTGTTCATGCAGGTGGAACCAATGTTTCACATCCATTAAGGCATATAACTGTTGTTCCTTCAACTTTTTGAACTACTATTTCATCTCTTTTTTGCTAATGGGAATGTGTGTATATATATAACATTTTGTTCTTTATAACAATTTCCAACTGATGATGTTTATGAAAGATTTCAACTGATATTTGACTGTCAAACTTAAGTAAGTTAAATATTTGATGGCTATTTCTTACGAATACGAAGTGAATCGCTATAGTCAGCACTTAATAAAGCACAACCCATTGATCGAAACTAGGATTTGAGCAAACTATACATTTGCAGAATTCTTTTGTGGTGTATATACAGGGACTGGTTCCAGGTTTGAACTTAGAATCTGCACCTACATCTGCATGTGAGAAGCTTCATATGACCCTTCGTAATAGCTTTGTGTTATAGTCAGGTGTGATTATAAAGAGAAGATGCTGACGTAAGCCACGATCAACATTGCTTTCTTTGTTGGACTTGCAAACGAAATTTGGAGAAGAAGAAGAAATTAATATGAAATTTCTTTAATGCAAAATATTTGTGACGAAGCTTAATTTTTTTTTTTTTAACATTGGGCCACAGCAGCCGGTTTATTAACCAAGTTCCTACGTAATGTAGACGGTGAGACTTGATCCTTAATTGTGCGTAGACGGTGAGACTTGATCCTTAATTGTGCAAATGTGCATGTCTTATGTAGACTTACCGTCTGCCACTAGAGTAAAGACCATTTGCACGAAGCTTAACTTTGGCAACACCAATTCAAGTATCATTTTTTACACCAAAAAGTACGATTAGTTGTCAACCCGCCCTGCAAAAAATCGTAGATTTATGGCCCAATTTGTGAAATCTGAACTCGTCGTGTAAAAAAAATAGATTACCAAAACCAAATCCGCATCTGTCCCGCATAAGCCTGCGGATTCCGCAGTCAACCCACTGGAAAAAAAACTCCAACTTACATGTCTAAAACTCGCATAAAATCCGTTTACGTGTTTTTTTTAACTACGTGCTTTTTCTAACTCAAAATGTCATGTTGTATAAGAATTTTTATTGGAAACAACATCTTGTTTCTCTAATTCGCGGGTATCCGTACAATCCGCGGGGTTAGACCACTTAGCCCAACTAAAAATAGATCCCGTATTGCTAGACCCGCAAAAAAATAGTCTTCAAAATTGAAGCTTATACCTACTCCGCACGGTTTAAAACCGCAGATCCCGCGCATTTTCATAGCACTTCCCAGCTCTAGATGGAACGTATGTGGAAAATGAAAAGTTTATTTGATAAAAACCATGAATCCGGAAAGTTGCATTATATTTTAAAAAATTAAACTACATAATACAAGCCAAAATAAAACACGTTCGCGTTGAAAATTGAAAAATATTCAAAAATCTAATAATTAGGACTTTTGTTTGGCTTTGTGCACTATATTTTAGGGTTAAAAAGAAGAAGACGATCATAGAAAAAACTGAAGCGGCCGTCGAAAGAAAAAAGAAAGAAAAAACTGAGGCGGCATGAAGAGTGTTAGGAAGATCACGAAGAGCGAAGAATGTTTGGATCCGTTTGCAATACTTCCTCTGATCTGGTGGTGGAGATACTCATGAAAATTCCGGCAAAATCCATAGCCAAGCTCATTTTTGTATCAAAGCACTGGTCATCGATCATCCGCAGCAAAACTTCACCAAGTTGTATATCATTCAATCCTCGTCTCGGCCGCGTGTTCTTTTTATCTATAACAACACATTAGAATCCTGCTCCCAAGAGGATCCATGTTCTGATCATCAAAGGGTGAACATAAATTGTGATCCTGTGTATGAGTTTTCTGCACCAGTACGCAGTTTAATCTGCATTCGAAATGGTACTAAAGTGAAAATTGGAAATTCTAGCACGAGCCAGTTCTTAACATTATTAGAGAGACCATTAGACAAGCCCATTACCAATCTAATGAGCCCATGTGTTTAGGTTCTGAGCAAGTTAGTATTGTATAAATATCCTTCTTATGAGAACTTTGGTTGTAACTTTGAGAGTTGCTTCCAAGAATTCTCCATCTTCTCAATCTCATAATATCAATTTAAGAATCAATTTGATCTTGGTATTCTTTGTTTAAACTTTCTCTTTTATCTCTATTTGCACAATAAAGTTCCTTCATGAGCTATTTCAATTTCTAGCTTTTATGTTTATCTTAATAAGCTCATTGAGCACAAATCTATAATTGTTTTGAGATTGTCAACAAACATTAGCCAAAGTCGAATCGAGAAGATGTTTTTTCTCTTTTTTTGGTTATGATCCTATGAATGATGTATACAAAGTGTTGTGTATTACAGACGGATCATCAGTTGTGTATGAGCATCAAGTTTTCACTCTAGGACCTAAACAAAAGTGGAGGAAGATTGTATGCAAGCATCCCCATCATTCTCCTAGAACTGAAAGGATATGCATTGATGGGATTGTATATTATTATGCTTGGATAAAAAGTGAAGGATCTTTAATTTGTTTTGATCTCACATCCGAAGAATTCAGTGTCATTAAGTTATCTGAGAATTTCGGGTACATAGTGAACTACGGTGGAAAGATAGCTTTATGCAATCAGACGTATGAAGCTACACTTAACCTGTGGGTTCTATACGATGCCAAGAGACAAGAATGGTCAAAAGTTTCTCACTTAGTTCCTTCTTGGAAAGATTTATTTGAGGATACCACAATGATTTTCAAGGGCACACTTAGTACCGGCCAGCTTATATTTGCACCGCTGAGTCTCAAATACCATTACCCGTACTTTCTTATCAGTTACGATCTCAAAGAAAACAATGCTAAAAAGGTTGTGATTGAAGGAATTACAAAGAGATCTCATATCACACTCTATTTTGATCATATAGAGAGTCCTATGGTTCTACCAAATGTAAATTGGATCCTTTGGTGTTGCCTTTAATTCAGTTTAGATTTCGGACATTTGTATTGGTTCTATATGTTCTCTTACAGTCTTAAGAAAAACTATTTATTCCCTTCTCTTATTATCTCTGTCAAACTTAAGTAATTTAAACCTCAAAACTATTTATTCCCTTCTCTTAGGATCTCTGTCAAACTTAAGTAATTTAAACCTCTGATGTCTACTGTTACTTGATTAATAAGCTTCAATGACTTCAGCTTTCAACTTACATTCTGCAGTCTTCTTTGTTAGTGGCTATATGAAACAAACAGAAAAGCAGAAGAAGCGCTGAATTGTGTAATTATGAAAATTTTGTTTATGCTTTGCAAAAATCAATGGAAATACCAAAATAGCAAAACTGTACCCTTGTTTATTTGCCATTGGTATCAACAAAGTTGTGATTGAAGGAATTGGAAATAACTCCTCTTATCGACTTATAAACAGTTACAACTTATGAATTAGAATGGTTATCTTCATTGACTGATCAAAGCTATAAGAGAGTCAATCAGTTCAATTATAAGCATTCTTCGGCACTTAGCAGATCAAGAAGAAAAGACTAAACATACAGGGGAAGCTTCAGGAGGTACAGAGGAAGTTTCAGGAGGAAAAGGACGAACAGAATCAAAACTAAACATTACTACTTGGGTAAATAGAGGCTGGAATTGACATACATATGGATTGGTTATTGTGATAGAATCATAAGAACATATTACAAACTGATTCTGCTAAGAGGTATTAGACCCTTAACAGGCATATCTTAAATCAATGAATGAGATTTTTGCTAAGCTTTCTGTGAAAATTTCGGGATTTGTTGACTCGAAGAAACTTGCCACTAATCAATAGAGAAATAATCCAAACATAAGAAAGAAACTTTAATTTTCATTCAAATATTGATTATGAGCAGAAACATCAGGAAAGGTAAAGCAAAATTACAAGTAGATCCGATCTATTCATTCATAACAGGTTTGTTGTCGCTGGCTTTGGGCTTCTGTTCTCTTGGCTTGTCCTCAGGTTTCCTGATTAACATAAAACAGATGATGAGAAAGAAGAAGATAAATAAGAAATCTAGGAACAACATCGATCATCTCATTTTTGGATCAGACAATAGAAGATATTTTTACCTTCTGTCGGACGAGCTACCTTTCTGGCTCAGGAAGGATCTGAAGAGACCTGAATTCACATCGTAAATCATTTTCACTCAATTATCTGGTAAGCTTTTGATTTCAGACTTTAGTTTCAGATGGCTGCACGAGAGATGAGATAACCCTAAGTCCCTACATTATAACTGTTTTATATGTCTGAACTCTGAAGTTGAGCCAGTTCGGGTCATTCACTATTTGGGCCCTTTTTATGGGCCTAGTCCGCCAAACAGATCAATTATGGGCCTAGTCCGCCTAACAGAGCAAATTAAGAATTGCGTCCGTCACCTTGTTTTTTTTTTTTCAGACTTCTGATAGTGATAGGCACAAATTATTTTTGGTCACCATCAGAGATGAAAGAACAATGTCGATATTGTTGTGAAAAAACAAAAATTTAACTTGAAGGACCCAAAAGTTGGCGTTTACTCATCAATGTCAACAACATTTTACTTATACAATATTTATAAAATTGTAAGAAAGAAAAGCTGACTACGAGTCAAGTTCTCATGAGAGTAGGGAAACGAGAGATACGAATTCAAGGGTAACTCTTCCCTTAGATCGAGTGTTGATGACGAAATGCTCAGGATATTTTCTGAGTAGCATCAGTAAACCGTACCATGGTTTACCCTTAGCTTCAGGGATAAGGTAGTCTTCTTGTGTCAGGTACCTTCTTACTCGACTGTGATGCCATACGTTTCCATACTCCTTTAAAATCTGTCACACACCAACCCAATGTCATGCATTTACCTTTTGTTATGATTCACAAGGAGCTTGACACATTGTAAGAATTAAATAGTAATCCAAAATCCGTGGAGTTTAAAATATACACAAGCAGCCCAATTCCATGAGACAACTTGGTCAAGGACCTAGCTTCCCACAACTCCTACAAATCTACCCAGACACCATACAAGTTTTGGTTCAATGGAATACTCATGCTACGTTCTGTGTTATAGGCAGGGAAGTTTCTGGTAAGAACTTACCATCGAATGAAGTTTTTCCATAGGCATCCACTCTCCTGGACCACACATATCGGAAAGCACAGTGGCCACAGATGATACGACATCTTTTTCCTCTAGCTGCAAAACTTGTAGATCATCAGCTTCACGATCTACCTTTGCTCTTGCTTCTCTCGTCTTCTCTGCAGACATGAAGCAGATACAATATTATGCAATCCAAGTCTAAGAAGATATAATCAGCAATCACTACAACTTTTACACAAAGTCGTAAACAAGCATGATCTGAACAAGTAAAGCAACCTAATCTGAAAACCCAATAAGTTTCACAGCGAAAGTAAGCTATCATGACCAATCTTGTTTTACCTCCGGAAGCATATCCATCATGTCCATCTCTCCTTGATTTCTTTCCACTGCCCCTAATATCCTCTTCATCGTCCTCATATTCTTCATCTTCATCATCGTATTCATAGAACTCTCTACTCCGGGCGCCCTTCTTACCTGACCCGGAACCCGGACCGGAGTGATAACCATGGTACGGAACAACACTAGTCTGCCCTGGAACGTGTTGCCTAGGTCCCAACGGCCCGCCTAGGATGCTCCGAACCGGAAGCAGAAAGTAGAACTCTTTGTCACCAATCTGTAAAAGGTCCTGTGAGTCGAGCTTGACGTTAGGGTTCCCAGGGAGATGAAGAACACCTTCAACGAGGCAGCCATTTTTGCCAAGGACCTCGAGAGAGAAGCGGCGTCGCGTGAAGTCGTAAAAGATCCGAGCGTGGTTTCGCGAAATGTTCATCCCGCCGCCGAGGGATGAGAGGTCGACGTCGACGGTCGATTTCTTAGAATTCCGACCAAGCATAATGGAGTACGACTGCATATAGTATTCGAAATCCTCACCTTGCAGCTTCGCAAATCCAACCTCCACATCGCTTCCGCCTCCAACGGCCGTAGCCATCCCGCCAAATTCACCGATTTGGTTTGGTTTCGAAGTCGGAGATCAAATATGAACTGGAACGGTTAGAATTAGGGGTTGAAAAATTGCAAACATCATAACGTTTGTTTGGATACCGGTTTAGCTTATCCACGTTCCAGGTAGGATATGAATATAACCTTCTTTTTGAAATGACAATTATACCCATCATGTTAGGACCTGAATAAAAACCCTAACGACCCGAATTCTAGAGACATTAGACTGTGGCGGCGAGAGTTGTGAGTGTAAAGGTTCTATCTTTCTGATTTACTGAGTTGTTTCATTCGCATTGGGACATAATCCTGGTTTGTTTTATGTAACTTGGGTGATGATCTTTTCATTTTACAGAATCAGTCTATGTTAATTTTCGTTTTGTCTGGAATCGATAAGTTGCCAAGTGATGATTTGAAATTTTGCGCAAGGGTTTTGAGTTCTGGATGATCGGTGGATATTTTGATCTGAATGAACTATGACAAAATCATTTTCTTATAATTCGTTCTGATGGCAGCTTATCAATGTTAAAGATATTAAATTTCAATTCGAACTTTTGGCTACATGGTTTATTCGGATAGTCAGAATCAGAGATCTTTTGCGAAGTTTGATTTTTTTTGCTTAGTCCGAACTCATAAGGTATCGGTTTTGGAGCAGCTAAATAATATTAGGATTCAGGTTTTCAATTATTTAACCTGTGATGTTTGGTGAAACTTGTTCAATGACTCTAAGTTCCCGAGAGGATTGAATGTTGTCATTCTGAGGAACTTTGAGAAGCCTGTGACATTTTGGGAAACATTGATCAATGGCTTTGAGTTCCTGAGGATTGAATGTAGTCTCTCAGGAACTTTGAGAAGTCATGTATAGTCTTGTCTTCTTACGATCTAAGTTGTGCAAATCTTTCGTTTTGTGGTGATTGGGAAAACTTAAGCCTAGGGTGTTTAAGTTCCTGACGCTTTTATATTTTGATCCACTGACATGTGACGCTATGGTATCTTAATGGTTGGAATTGGGCTAATGCAGTTTCTTACCTGTCCTGAAGAAGCAGTTCTCTTGCAGCAATGTACATTGCTTTGCTTCTCTCTTTCCTTGTTAACTCAAATTTCTAAAGCTTGTTTTGTGTAAATTAAGTTCTTGTTGCTATTTAATGTTGTTTTGATGTTGAGCTTAGCTTGCAGGATATTGCAGAGGCCAAAGATTTCCTAAGCGCAAATGGAATAAGATTTTAGATCGGACTGACACATTCCCCTTTGAAAGATTCCCATTTCTGTTTAGTAAGATTTGAGAGATGTACTTTAGAGGTAAAAGAACAATGCATAATAGTTTTTGTAATTTTCATCTTGTTAAAATGTATGTTGTGAATCCCACGACTTACTGCACTTTCATACTCTTTAAGAGTTATCTCTGACTAGTCTTCAGATAGTTAATCTAATCTAAAATAAGAGATGGAGTCGTAATTTGGTTTGATCATCCTCAAGAACAAAAATTTTGAATGCTAATAACAAATTAACTTGCAGCAATAACTAAATCAATTATATGAAAATCTGATTAGCAAAAATGGGTAAGCATAATAATAATATGCTAAAGGTCCATCCATGTTCCATCACATGGAACAAGATCCTTCCAAATCTATCTGTCACTCTAGACTTTTCCTTTGATTTCTTGTCTTTACAACAGTTGAACCAAAAACCATTTTTCTTAATTTTTAAATTAGTAATATTTGAATTAATGACAAAAAAATAAAAAAGTAAAAGAAGAAGAAGTCGAGCTTAAAGAGACACACATCTCTTAACTCACTTCACGATTCCCCTGGCTGGTTTTCTCTATCACTAGCTTCTTCTTGGGTTCTCTTTCTTCTTCGGTCTTGAAGGAGACCAAATCCGAAGAATGTTGATGATTTCACAGCACAAACAGACACAGACAGACACTTGTGTTATGTCTCCATAATCCCATTATTAACTCACCACTAATTCTTACCTCTTTCCAAAATTCTCATATTTTTCAGATCCAACACTCTCAAAAACTCAGATAAAAAAAAAAGAAGGGAATTTGGACAGACCCATCTGAGCTGAGGCAGAATCAAGAGAATGGGAGTGCTATTTGACTCATGGTGCTTTTGCAAAGGAGTAGGCAAAAGCGAGAAGATGAAAGCTTCCATTTTCTCCGGTAAAGCTCCGGCGATGGCACGAATCTTTGTCTCAGGACCAAATGGAGTTACTTCCGGAACTGGATTCCTCATTCACCGGAATCTTCTTCTAACTACTCACCTCAATCTCCCTTCCATCTCCGCCTCTGAAACCGCCGAAGTCCGTCTTCAAAACGGTGTCGCTGCTGCTCTCTTTCCTCACAGGTTCAACCACTCTTGATCTTTGATTCAGTTTGATTTTTGATTCTTAAATTTTCTGTATTGCCGGTTGCACGATCCGTGGAAATTTTAATTTAATGCCATATAGATAAATTGGCTCTTCACATTTAAAAAGTAAAAAACAAACAATCCGTAGGTTTTGGTCAGACCAAAAGAACTTAATGTGAAGAGCTTTATACTGTACTTATGTTTATTTGAGTAATGATTCGGGATCTCTATAGCTGACTTTGGTAAGCTTTAATTCTATATATTGATATTTCATCTTGTAACTAATACTATAGCATTTTGATGAAACATGAGAACTCTTATGTTCAGAGATTACCCCCCCCAAAAAAGGCAATTACTTGATTGCATCAAACATTAAATGAAGAAGCTTGAGATCAATTTGATTCGTAGATTGTTTGTTCAATGATTTTCTCTGTTATCGTGCTATAGGAAAATGAATACCATCTTATTTGATGACATTTTCTGCAGGTTTTTCATTACAAGTTCGGTTATTGATCTCACCATTGTTGGCTTAGACCTCGTCGATGGAGACTCAAATTCTCAGAGCCAAACCCAACAGCCACATTACCTGAAGACATGTTCTAAACCAAACCTGGAGCTAGGAAGTGTGGTGTACCTCTTAGGCTATGCCGCTCAGAACGAACTGAAGATAGGCGAGGGAAAGTTAGTGGTTGCTACCGACAATCTCATTAAGCTTTCAACCAATGAAATGATCTGGAGTCCTGGATCTGCAGGATTTGATGTTCAAGGAAATCTCGCATTCATGATCTGCGATCCAAGAAAACTAGCGACATCACCAACCTCTACCTCTTCATCTTCCTCTACGTCATTGAAGAAAGATAACAAGACACTAATGATGCAGTTTGGTATACCCATACCAGTAATTTGTGACTGGCTGAATCAACATTGGGAAGGCAGTTTAGATGAACATACGACAAAACCTAAGTTGCCTCTCATTCGGTTAATGTCTTCTGGTCAGAAGAGTGAGCGTTCTTGTACTTCATTCACCATGCGTCGTGTTTTTAAGTCAAACGACTCTGCTGATGTTGGAACACCAACTTCATCTAACACTAGAGGTCAAACTCATCCGAACTCGTCATTCGCCAATGAGGATGAAGAAAAAGAAGAAGAAACCTCAAAAACCAATCCACAAGGCGTTGGAACTGCTACTCATGCGCAGGGTATCCCAACCCCTGAGATATATGAATCGCCAAAGTTGACTTCTGGTCCTTTAAGAAATGAGACAGGCCCAGTACACCTTTTGGATATCAACTTTCCTCCACGAATAACTAAAGCTACAATCTTCCTTCCTGAGCTTAACTCTGTACAGGGTAACAACGTGGTAGAGGAAGCTGAGATTGTCTCTGAGGGATCAGATGGGCAGATTGCATCAACAGGTTCAGTAAACGGTGCTCTCAGTGAGGTCATCTCAAGTTCACCACCACCAGAAGCTCACTATTTATATAACCATCATGGATACAGCAGCGAAGAAGAGACTATGTATTCTGCAGAAACAGCAGAAAGCCGAAACTACCCAACTCCTCCAAAAAAGAGTGAGTTTCATCACGAGAGAGTTGGAAGAAGCCAAAGCTGTGTGAGCTCCAGCCGATGGGGAACTCCTCAGAAAAGTTCGAATGGTAGAAGGGCAATGCTGGAGAAACAGAGAAGCTTCGTCCATGGAAAGAAGATGCATTCGCAAGGAGCAATGTCACAGAGGAGTAACGACTATTACAGCCCTACAGTCTCATCCATCATGAAGAAAAGGAATAATAGTTCAGAGCAACCGATTTTAAAACCGCTACCTAGACCAAGAGCTGTTAGTTCTTCCCCAAGATGGGCGTTCTGAAGCAGATACAGACCGGAGAAAGAGCCACACACCTTAATAGAAAGAGAGACATCTTTGTTTAAATTTAGATGTCTTTTATTCTTGTACAAGTAATTTCATTTCAACTCTTGTGCAGAAATATTGAAGAGAACACAGCAAATAGGAAACGTATTATAGTCTTGCGGGGTTAAGCCCTATAAGAAATCTGTGATATTGAGTTCCTGGGAATTTTGTAAATACTTTCGTTTTGGCTGTCAGACCATGCAGGGCTAGTTGTTTCCTCAAGGCTACAGAGGAATAAACTAACGAGCATTCTGCAAACAATTTCATATGAATACTGAGCTAATAACAAACATGCCCATGACTTGAGGGTGTATTCTTCGAACTGCAAACTCAACAATTTCATGGAAATAATCCACCATAAGAACAAAGTTATCAGGTTGATGTTAAAGAGGAAACAGTGGACCAACATAGCAATTTAAATGTCATCCACAGCCTTCTAGGGAAGGTAATTGTGCATAGCAGGGCTCATGATGAAGAATGCTTTCTTAATCAATATTATCTTCCCCAAAATATCTCAATAATCACTAAACAAGAAGGAATTACTCAGATTAGGGGCTAACTCAGATAATGAAGACAGCAATGAATGCAATCAGTTTAAAAAATAGTTCCATGATTCCTCGATGTTTCTCTAACTAAACAGAAAGATATTGACATAACATACACAACTGATGAAATTTTCATCATTGTTGGCGGATAGAGTTGATAGAGCATTAACCCTGCAAGAGAGGGAAAAGAAAAGGGCATCAGCCAAAAATCTTGCTTGTGTTAACAAGTAATTTCTTGAATTTAAGAAACAAACAAATTTCATTAGGTAGACTTACATGGTTACTGGTGATGTTTCTATATCATTCATCTGGTGGTTGGAAGAAATACCCGAATTAGCGACTTAGCAGTGACATATTTCCTACACGTAGGGCATTTAGCTTGACAAGATATCGCATTCTTTATGCAATCTTTGCAGAAAATATGACCACACTTTGTTGACATCTCTTCAATAAATGGGCACAAACAAATTGGACAATTAAACTTTGGTTCTTCTACAGGAGGTTCCACAGCCTTGGACTTTCTCTGAACGAGAAAAACGGAGCTTGGTTAGCCTAAATCCAAACATCAAAGCTAATACTAAAAATATATAAAATATCAACGTCTCTCACCGACTTATTAAGTTTAACAGAGTCACCAGTATCTTTATCAGAACGAAGCCTTGTGCGGTGTTTGCCCAATGCAGTAGTACTACCTGTTCTCATACCATCACACTAATGGAACTGAGCAAGAACCACATAAATGCATTCTCCAAACTATTTAAGACATGATATAGCATCACAAACGTACCACTCATATTCTAATACCTATGCCAAAAAGGAAGAAGAAAAAGATGTTAATTCACCTGACTCTACATCAACTCCTAATGGTTCTCTGCGTGCACCTCGATTGTTTTTAGCCTTGTATAAGAATGAAACAGTATCAATAAACTTCTACATAAACACCATGACTTGGAAAGGTGAAAAACAAAGGAAGAGAAGAGAGCAGACCTGAGCAAAAGCAGATGCAGTTGATTCAACAACATCATCATCATCATCATCTTCTATATCAATCATAGGAGGACCAGACACAATCTGAGGCACCATTGGAGCTTGTCCAGTCTCTTGTTGATCTCCCTGGTTTTCGCTTGGTGTCCCATTCACATCAGTCACTCGTTGACCCCTCCTTCGAAGTCTCACGCTTGTCCTAACCACCCGAGAACTCATGCCTCAAGATTCTGTCACAAAGTCACTACTGAATTAGGTTCTCTCGATAACATATGATAGTTTTAGATCATAAAAAGGACTTTTTCGCATACTGTCTTCAACAACGACAACAACAAAACTCAATTCATAAAACTTCCCTATGAATCAGAAGAGTCCGGGTAGAAAAATTCTAACTTTATAGTCAAAATTAGAGTAACGGAACTCGGAAAAAGAAACAAGAAAATCAAATCCTGTAGACGGTAAAATTTCCCTCACCGTGGAAAGTCTACCAAGGACGGTGAGAGTGAAAACCCACGAATATATAACCAAAGCAACAACAAACAAAAGAAGAAGAATAGCGTAAACAATCAACAGAGCAAGAGAAGAATGAGATTGTATAATTACGGAAGAGATTCAAAGTGGGTACCTTTGAAACGGAGAAGATGACGATAAAGCAGATTTCCAGAGTGTAATGAGAGAAACGAAGGGTCTGCAAAGGATCACACTCACATTAGTATGATATCAGATTTTGACTCTGTTACACTTTTCTTTTTTTGTGTGATTGTGTCCACTATCGACTCCTCGATTAGTCCTAAATTGTACTTTCCAACGCTTATTTACATGCCAACGTACAGCCGTCCTTTGGATAAAAGACTCTTCTTTTTTGCCTTGACACTTTGCTAACTAGTTACTAACCTTGCAATATGAACACGGCCCATGGGCTTTCTAGTTTTGTATATTTACCAATTTAGAGATATGTCAAAGCTAATCAGCAATTTTCAAAATTGGTTGAAAATATAAAAAAAGTTAATTGACAAGATTACAATAGACTACTAAATAGATTAATGACAAAGATGAAAATGGCTTGATCAATAAAAATTATTCGCAATTCAATTGGTAAATCAACAAAAATTACGATTTAATTAGGATGTCAACAAGAGTTTGTAATTTGATTTATATGTCAACAAAAAATCGTGATTAAATTCAAAAATTCCAGGTTTTTTCAACCATTTTCGAAAATTGAGGGGGTTTTTTTGAGATTTTTTTGTGTTAAGTTATTTCTATATAATTGAGCTTCAAGAAATTAATTTGAAATCTGTAGTTCAACTCTTTTTTTCTTTCTGGCAACGTTAATGAACAAATAAATTACATAGACAAAACACTAGTATATATGAGAAACAAATTTAAATCATAATAAAAAAAATAGAGAGCAGAAGCTCCAATGTTGTCACCAAAATGTTTACCCCTTTTGTTAGGCAATAATAAAAGAAAAAACATACGTCCAAGAAAATAAAAGTGGCAGAAACTTGAGTAAGTTCACAAAATATGTACAATGTCTTCAATATCTAGCTCCCTTCTTTTGGCCCCAAGGAAAACAGCAAACCTGCACATTCCATTTCATATTAATCATTAATTGATGCATATATTATGATGTATCGATGTTAAAAGTAATTGAATATTAAGTCAATGCACATATATGTGTAGTACCTTGGAGGAGGAATGAGGTGGAGAATCACGTTGACTGTTGATGGGGCGAGAAGGAGTGTTTCCGGCTGTTCCGCCGTAAGATCTGCCACCTTCTCGGTTCCTTTCTTCTTTGACTTGATCGAATATGTGTGTGTAGCTCATGTTTTCCCCTGAACCTACTGATCCTGGGAATGGTGGAATCGTTGTCCCTCCCTACATATCACAAATTCACAATGTTCACAAATCAATTTATAAGCAATATAACAAACGACAAAAGTATTGTGTGTCTTAGACGTTCTTGTTTTGTCCTAATAGTTTTTGATAGACACCATAAGCTCATTAGTGTGTGACTTCATACCCGTCCGCTGCTGGAACTTTTTTTGTGCTGTGGAGGACGAGGAGCTGGAGGCTGCCTCTGATTTCCGACTGATCCGCCTCCAGCTCCATAACCTCCATATAGTCCTCCAGCTCCGTAGAGTTGATCTGCTGGTGGCGCTCTGACTTTGTTGTTTTGATCAGTTGGTGGAGGTGCTCTCGGAATGTCCTTAACCGGTTTTGGTGGTTCCGGTTTTTGAATTCTACGAGGAGGTTGAGGCTGAGGAGGAGGAGTCTTTGTTGGAGTTATGGTGTCTCGTTTCTCTAAAGACTCGTATAAGTCTTGTCGTTTGTTTGTTCTCGCGTTGTCGAAGACAACTGTGAATGGTTGGTCTTGGTTGCTCCAGTCACCAAACTTTGGAACATGTGGACGATTCTACAATCAATCATTCAAATATAAAACGTAAGAAAAGGGTCAAAGACTCAAAACTCAGATGATTTCAAAGATCAAACTTGAAGTGCAAGAAACAGATATGAATGTGAACCCTAATCAGAACTACAAGAGCTAGCTCTAGCTTCCCATTACACAGTAGAATAGATTATATTCAAAAGAAGCACATATATATATAAGAAAGTCAACTGATTTGAAATCAAAATCCAGATCTCATGTGAACAGACAAATTGTTTATATATTCACAGACAAACTCAGATTGATAAGCTCAGATTTTCCGATAAACTCTTATGACTTCGTCACAGACATGTTCTGATAAAAAGATTCGAGATGAGAGCAAAGGAGAGGGAAATAAAACAGAATTCGAAATACAAAGCTTACGAGTTTTCAAACTTACTGCCATATCTTCTCGAATCTACAACGAGAAATGAAGAAAGTCTTCAATGGCTAGGTCTAAATCAGAGAGAAGAGAAAGAGAGAGATATATCAGAGACACATAAAATGTTTGTATATATATAATACATAAAGGCGTTGACGACTTCGTCGTCGTTGTTTTCTTGTAAAATCTGTAAAGTTTGAATTTCTCTGTTTCGTCTCTTGAGGTCTAAGACGACTCCTTCAAAAGGTTAAGGTGGCTCAATATCATCTGATTTGACTAC
This sequence comes from Lepidium didymum, assembly GCA_963920545.1. Taxonomy (NCBI): domain Eukaryota; kingdom Viridiplantae; phylum Streptophyta; class Magnoliopsida; order Brassicales; family Brassicaceae; genus Lepidium; species Lepidium didymum. Next base: position 18,437,198 of record OY986979.1, read on the forward strand.
AAAGAAAGGAATTCGAGGTGAATGTACTGGCAGCTAGATTAACTAGTTGCAATATAATTTGTTTAATAATATATTAATTACGCGTTTCTGGGTTAGCTGGTGAATGTCAACATGGTAACAACTGTGATTAAACTACTAATTTATTCGTTACATTAACATATAATTAATTAACCACAGGACATATATAAATTCAATCGTGGATGTAGAAGAAAATTGACTTTTTAAGGGAGACGACTTCAATGACAGTCTATGTCTAAAGGCCAAATGTCATACGTTTTGAGTCTTTGACTTTAGCCAATTGGTCCATCGCAATTAATGGGTACATAGAACTAAACCTTGATTAATGTTACTTGACCATTGTGGGAATATACAAAATCATTTAATATAACTGTAGCCTCTTTTCTATCAAAACTCTTCAAATTTTCTACTTTGAAGATTATTTGAAGAATTATTACAAGAATGATATTGTCTGAACTGTATTAGATTTTGGTATTTATAAATTTTCTTAAGGTTGGTCACGCAATTTGTATGATTACTAGTTTCTACTTATTAACCATTGTTGATTCCATTTTTTGACTGGTCACATGCTCACAGACAGTGCTAATCAGCACTAGTTCATTACTTGACTCAGTACGGTTAAGCTAAAAACAGCACTTCGTACTTAAACTCGCTTTTGACTTCCTTCAGATCCTTGCTTTTGCCGTGAATCTTCTCTGCTGTGAAATTGTTCGTCTTCTACATTTTCTAGAGTTGTTACTTTTCCGTATATTCCGCTCCATTTCATAGCCGCTGAATTCGTGGAAACGCAAATGCATTTTAGAGAGCCGCCAATTTTAGTTTCCTTTTAGCGTTTTCCGATCTGGGTTTTTGTTTTCAGCCGGAGATTGACCCAAGAAGACGTTGAGGACGAAAATTTAGGGTTTTTTACATTTGGGCGTAAATTTTGGTATAAAGGCACGGACTTTACTTTTGGTGGGAATTGGGAAGGCGAAATCAGACATGATTCAGCTACTGTTCATGGTTTTGTTTGTAGAAGGTGCGATTGCGTTCTTACTACTTGTGAAGATTGGTCCTTTAAGAGAGCTTGTAATGAAAAGCTTGGATCAGCTTAAAATAGGGAAAGGTCCTGCTACTGTGAAAACAATCGCTGGAACCATGTCTGTAATTCTTTTGTCAAATCTCATGAGTATCATCAAGATCCAGAATAAAGGTGCGAAACTTGGGACTATGTCTCCTATGGATCAAGTCCTCTGGAGAACTCACTTGCTTGAAGCTTCTCTACTGGGTCAGAATTTTCTTATTGTTTCTTTTCTTTGATTGAATCTCGGTTTTGACTGTTGATTGTGGATATATAAAGAGAATTGGGATGAAATATATTCTCACTTCAGCTCTTGCTCGTCTTAGTAATTGTTTCTAACTTTGTTTGGATATAAGGCTGTTCAACATTTACTGAGTGATAGCGGGAGGACGATGATATGAATACAAATAAACAAAAGTTTACATTGTTGTGATTTGAGTGAACTGTGTCCAATTTATTACCTTGGCGAGGAGGAGCTCTATGATTGTTTCTATTCAAGTGATTTTATAGTTGCATTTGGAACTGTTTGTGTCAGTGTGCACCAAATGAAGAATCTTTGTATAGATTTGAAGTATCAGTTAAACTCATATGTTCTCATGATTTGCAGGTGTTGTGCTTTTTTTCGGCTTCGTTATTGACCGGACACATCATTACCTCGGAAAGCTAATCACCATAAGAAGTAACGTCGGGTCATCGAAAGGCACAGTAGATCAACTGACTAAGGAGATAACCGAATTGAAGGACAAAGAAGAGAAGACAACTAAGGAAATTAAGCAGCTGAAAGAGAAACTTTCATATGTTTCAGAGAATCTGAAGAAAGTAGAGAAGGAAGCGAAAGAGAAAGAGACGAAGCTTGAGACAGCTGAAGCCCATGTTACAGATCTTCAAAAACAGTCTTCAGAGCTACTGTTGGAGTATGACAGGTTACTTGAAGACAACCAGAATCTTCAAAGCCAGATTTTGATTGGAACCAAAAAAACCTGAACTGATAGAAGATTCTTAAGAGCCGTTCAATAGATTTGTAAAACTATGGTTAACACTAAGTTTAGAAAGAAATGCCATTGGAGGAATTCTTGTTGTTTTGTTTGGTTTCACAAAGCTCACTCTTTTTTCTTGGAAGGTAATGAAAATGTTCTGTCTTCAAAATGTTGAATCCATCTATAAAAATCAATTACATCAGAGCAAAAAACCATCTGAACAAAATGATATACTTTCAGATTAGCTAGGACCAAAAGAAGCCTTCTGCATTTGAGCAAAGCTTTAAAAAAACTGATTTAGTACGCCGTCTGTGGGGATCGAACCCACGGCCACGTGGTTAAAAGCCACGCGCTCTACCACTGAGCTAAGACGGCTATTGAACGGTTATTCAGAATTATTATATAAGAATTCGTCACATTGCACGAACTGACAAATTCGATGCCAAGAGTAGAGCAGGTGTTGTGACATCTTCAACTCTCGGAAAGCCGATGGAAGAAACCTCCGATCGTCTGAATCCGACGACAAACACTTCGGAAATCATGCCGGAGTTTGATCCGAAGACTATGCGTTCTTCGAAACCTGGCTTGAAGCGTCTCTTCATCACTACTTCTGTGCTCTTTTCATTCCTTTTAGGTAATTTTGTTGGTCTTCTTCATCCCGTAATTTCCAATTTGTTTAGTTTTCTTCCTTTGCTTGATCTCATTCCGATATCGGAGGTTTCAGGTCTACCATTTCTATGGAAGTCAGTGGAAATATATCGCTCTCCGTTGCCGTTCCACGATATCGACTCGCTTTCTAATCAAATTGAGTCGACGCCTTTGCTTTTCCCTTGCAATTTCCACGCTCTATTCGTCGGCTTCCGATCGACGGATCCGGATATTTTGCGTTCTCAGATTCAAGATGGAATTAATCAGTTGGCCCATCGAAGTTCACAATGCGGTTCTTGCAATATTTCCCTCTCAGTCACCATTCAAAACCCAGATGACCAATGTTCTGAAACCCTTCCTTCTACGTTCTCTTATCGTTGTGGAGTGATCAAAAGAAGTGTCTTTGATGTTGGATTGGACGATATTGTGGATGAGTCACTGAATGATGTGTTCAGTGGCTGTTCTGGCCACAGTGGGAAACTTTACAGTGTTGTTGTGGTCAATAAAGAGAATACCAGTAGTGGGGATGAGGTAAAAGCTGTAGTGGGCAAGCGAAGGCATGCTTGGATTGTGGGGAATGGGTTAGAAGAGAAATATGGAGACGTGGTGGCTAGAGTTTCTGAGATATTCGTTAAGGTGTTTGTAAATGGTGGAAGAGAAGACGACTCAATTCATGGGGAGTTCATGCCTGTGGGATCAGATGGGAGGATTGTTCTTTCTTTCAGTCTATTAAATTCCAATCCACGTGATTGGGTCTATGATTGGTAATGGTTCAAGTGTAATGCTTTCTTAGCAATTTTTGGGTACACCTGAACCTTTTCTTAAAAATAAATGCTGCCATCATAACATTGGTTTCAACCTCAGCCTTTAGGAAATCTAGTTCTTACTGTTTCTTTTGCCGTTCTTTGTTTAAGTACTTGCCTCTGACTTGTTGTTTGTGTCCTACATTGTCAGGGATTTTCAGAGGATAGACGAGGAATTGTTGGCTCCGGTGACTAAGGCCTTATCACCTATAGCTAATATAAGTGTTGAAAGTCAGGTAGCATTCACCACCGACCCAAATCTTTGACAACTTTGAATTCTCTCGAGCTGTTGTTTTATGCTTTCTCTCTTCTTAGGTTTTGTATCATACGCCAAAGTCCTCGTTTTCATCTTGGGATGAAAAACTTCGGAGCTACATCTTTAGGACCGGTGATCTGCCCTTCTTTGTACGTACCCTTTCTCTAGATCTTCATGACTAATTTATAAGTGATTGTTTGACAGATAGTGTTAAAATGGTTTTGCCAGGTGAACTCGAACGAATGGCACTTGGATACTTCTGCTGGAGCTAGTGGACGGTCCAAAATATTGCAATTTGTGGTGTATATTATTCAACTCTCTTCATGCTTGCTGATTATGCTGCTTAATGCTGTGATTATACTATACCGTTTCCTGATAAACTGAGCAGGCATACTTCCACATAAATATCTCAACTCTATGGTCTTTTGTCATATTCTCAGATATATTCCATCTGGGACGGAATGCCCCCTTCACTTGCAGTTGCCAAATGGGGAGATATCTAAAACAAATGGCTTCATATCTCCTGTTAGTGAGACCACATTAACATTTCCTTTCCTTCACCTAATATGTTGGTATGCCTTCTTTGTGAAGACAATTTTATCTCCTTATTTTGTTCAATAGATGTGGGGCGGTGTAATTGTGTGGAACCCGGATAATTGTGATAAGGACTCTGGAAGCCCAAGTAGGAACACAATCTTGCCTCAGGTCTGGTTCGCTTTTCATACTCTCAATATGTTTTACGCCAATTCTACACAAACACACGAAAGAATCATAACTTATTTGCACTTCTGAAACAGAATCTCGAGAAAATAATTGAAGTTTTTTTGGGGCAATTCCGACAACTTTTTGGCTTCAAATCTGAGGCCACTTATACTAGTGGATTGGGCACTTACAAAATTTTGCCTAGTGAAAGAGGCTTCACTGAGTGGTAAGAATGTGATAAAACCCAAAATTGATGTGATATTTGTGTGATTTAGAGTCTTCTATCATTACTCTGGTGTCTATCAACCAATAAGATTTCAATTTAAAGCAAGGGATGCTAATGAATAATAAAATTTGAGAAGTGCTCTCTTACTTGGTGTGTTAATCGCAGGGAACTGGATATCTTGTCTCGAAAACACACCTGCTTTAATCTCCAGTCTTGTTCAACAACCCTTGGTTCTCTCTCAAGATTGGTACGCAATTAACTCGACGTGCCTGGTTATAGCACTTGTGCTGCATCGTGGTGTTTCCATCTTAGTTTTTCCTAAACATCATTGCTTGGCTCTTGCAGGTTCAGTCACTCCCCAGGATGATAATCAAGGATGAAATTGGAGAACAAGTATGTTTCTCATCTAGTACCTAATTTCTGGAAGCCTTTTAATTTCTGATCATTCCTTTGTTTCCCCCAAACCAGGTGAAATATTCTCTACAAGCAGCAAAGTTGGCTCAATGTAATGCTTCTTTGGGAGGATACAGTTCTTCAGCCAGTATGTTACTCTTTAACTTTAACCAAAACTTGTCTGTGTTATACTTTATAGTTGGTGAAAACAATATAAAATTGTGGTTTTGTTTGTGTTCCAAAGGTTCATCAAAAGAAGCAAGGTCCCTAGCCGAGAGTGCCTTCTTCCATCCATCTATCATGTCGGTCAGCTACTTCTCTTATGAACATTGCTTCGCAGTGTACTCGGTTAGTTTCAGTGTCTGTCGGTGTTACCACTATATTTGGCATCTTCTTGTTCCCTTAGTCTGATATGACTGTTGCTCTCTTCGACAGCCATTTTTCCTGCCCGTGGCAGGACATGTTGTCCTTGCAGCCCTACGAGAATGGAAAAGATACAAACAAGAGAAGGCAAAGTACTTGACATGGCTAACCAGAAAGAAGACGGCCTAGCTAGGAGCCTCCAGCATACTACACATTCTGTAACTTCCATGTTATTGGTTGTTTTAGCGCAAAATTATTGTAACATTAGTTTATTTGAGAAGGGAGCTCTAGATTTCTGGCGCACAATGTTTCAGATTTCCGATTTTCTTCATTGTGTTCGTCTCAAAGCCTCTCACATCAAAAGTGCTGTAAACAAGCAGCGTATGTTTCACCATGTTTAAGATTACAGATGTCTAACCCAAAAATCTAACCTCATAAAATGAGAAAATACAATCAAGAAAACTAGTAAGAGAGAAAAAAAATAAATTGCAGAACCGTTCCTGTAATGACTTCAGCCAAACGCTAAGCTCTTAACGTTTAGATCCCAAAGCAAGAAGTATCTTCTTCCTCGGACCCTGGAACAAATAAACACAGCTTATGATAAGAGAGCATAAAATGTTGAACGAGCTTAAAAGTAGGTTTATCAATAGATATTAAATAAAACTAAGAAGATGACTTTCATCCATAATCTGTAGGGTAAGCTGATATTAAAGGTGAGTGATAGTAACTGTCGTGTGGCAGTTGAACATGAAGCTTACCATCGGTATGAGCATAGCCTTCAGGTCATCATCTGTCATATGCATTAGAGCATCCATATCAACCTGGGAAAGACATACAAGAATGAAAATATAAGTATGTGAACGGATGGCATATATAGGAAAAGATACCAACTTGATAATATATATACATATATCACATACTTCTTCAACTTGAAAAGCAGTCGAATATTTCTCAAGACCCAATGATTCCAGAAAGCTATCAACCGATGCAGCAGCCTGAACCAAAAGATGACAAGCTTAGAAAAAAACAGTATGTCGATGGTTTCCTTATAATTTGAAGAGGCATTGCAAGCTATGTGTCCATTTATAGATTTGCACTGGTCAGAAGAATGGTTTCTCCAAGGTAAAAACAACTGATGGAAAAATATAGTTTAGGAAAAGTGAATCATATTGCCTGCTGTGATTTCTTCTTGGTAGCTTGATTGGAAGTTTTTCTAGTCTCTGTTTCAGTCGCTACGCTCTTCATGCCTGGTCTAGCAGCCACCACTTTAGATTTTGGTGGGTCGTTATTTTTCGGTTGCAGAGTCATGGTCCCAGAGAGCTTTTCCCGCAAATCACGCACGCCTGAACCAGCTTCTCGCCCACTTTGGGACCCATGCTGTCTCTTCTGGAGCTTGAAGCGAAGGTCTCTAGGATCGACTCTGCGATCTTAATGAGTCATCCAACACAGAATTAACAACCAAACAGGAATGCTTTTGTCATACTTAACTCCTACTTGGAAGAATAGGTGAGAGAAATAAGCATACTTGAAAGTTGGGGTTTGTCACTATTAAAAAGATCATGTTCCCATTTGTCGTCCTGCCTTTGCCTGAAAAAGCATGAGATAGAAGAAACATGTAATATGTAATTAACGATGAAGACTACAGATTGAAGAGAAAAAAAAAACTTTTTCTAACATAGAAACATAGTTTCATTGCACACAGATTCAGTTAATCAATTTAAACGCTTATATCAAATCATCAAAACCAAGTCCAAAAAACCCATCACCAAACTATGCAGGTAATGCAACATCTCTGAATTCAAACTATGCAGGTACTGCAAATTAGAGAAGCTCATAGTTCTTTTATTTAATGAAACTCGGTGAAATTGTCAAAGTTACAAAACCAAAATGGAAACATCAAAGAGTCAGAAAGTCCTCTTAAGCTAGCAAAAAAGAGCGGATTCCATACTCTAATTGGTGGAGCTAAGTAAAAATGAGCTTGGGCTGCTAAAAGGAAGATTAATGTAACTATCTAATCTATCCACAACAGGAAGACGCTACACCAAGTACCAGCTAAACACGCAGACGAATCCTGAAGGAAAGGAAGCTAAATCTCGATAGAGTTTATGACGGAGAAAGGGAGATAAATTAGAACCTCTTCCCAGTCACTTGTCGCACGCGAGTAGAGATGTCGTTAGAACCGCCATTGATACGATCCTTAACGACCTTCCTGCTTCCAGAATCAGCCTCCAATTTATCAGCATACATTTGTAACTTTATTTTGGATGAAAAAAGTACAGAAATCAATCCTAGCCCTAAATCAGGGAAACCCAGAACAGCGAAAACGAAAAAGTGCCCTGGTCTATTAGCAGCTCCCAATTTCCACAAAGACCCAAATAGAAACCCTAGAATCTACAGAAATCACAGAGGAAAAAGAGCGCTTGAACAGAAACAATCCATCAATGTAAAAACTCTGGATTTTGCACTTGACGCTTATGGCTTCACGAGGATCTACGTTGAGAGAATTCAGAAAGTTAACATCCAATCAATTGACAGGTCGGGTCGGGCCGGGTCGAATCAGGATTATGCGCTCGAATCTGAAGTCTTTCGTAAGCGGTTTGACTGTTGGTTTATCTTTTGAGCTGCGATTTTAACCGGTTTAATCCAGCTATCCAAAAGACTTTGCTAAACGGGCCTCTATACGTCCAACGGGCCAAGTAAGCTGCAGACTTTTTTGAATTGCGACGGAACGGCCCCGTTAAGTTTCTATGACAACGCGGTTAAGTTTCTTTTTAATTTTGTCAACACGCGGGTCGCTTTTCCTTTTTTTTTTTTTTTCCCAAACTGAAATTAGATTGATAATACCATCGGAGTTACAAAAGACCAATATCAAGTCTTGGTTAACAAAGATAGAGCGATCTGTACTGATCGACAAGAAAAGGAGAAAACAAGGGAACTAGAACCAACTCTAATTCCGAGATTAACTACTAATGCTAGGAACCTAGAAACAATATTAAGCCTCGTAGTAAGTTTGTCGTCGAGTATTGCATCACATACGGTCAGCACGATCACTACCATGCACCGACCCAGGCTGAACTAATCATGACGTCTGTGGTTAAGCCATCGTGGTTCCCCCCTTTCTATGTAATCATTAAAGCGACCCTCTTTGGTGACACTGCGTGCAATAGCCTTGGCATTAAGGTTATCTTTGGGGTGGATGCTGGAGAATTTAAGGTCTAAAAAGTTGGAGGTGAGGTTATGTATTCTAGTGCTCCAAGTTCTGTATCACGGCCATGATTCTGGATGTATTATAATATTGTAGAGGGTCATATTATCTAGTCTAACCCCCACCCGCAGGAGCTGCAGATCCAAAAGTGAGTTTAAAACCCATATGAGACCCTTGAATATGAGATGTATGAATGAACTTTTATATGTTATAGTATGTCGAGCGTGAATCCAAGGTGTGTTGTCAGCCCTGAAGATGATGAATGCCACTCCTTGCAGATGGTGAGCAAAAGTCCAACTCACTGTCCAATTAACATTGTATGACATTCTGGGAGGAGAGTTTTCGCTACTTGCCCCCTGATCATTAATTCGGCCGTCTGTTCCCTCTAGCCGTTGTTGCATTGGCCTGGTTCCATAAATCAGCCTCTTGGATGGCCTCGCGGATAGTCTCATGGTGGTCCGTATGAGTGCCTTGGAATACTTGCTGATTCCTCGCCTTCCAGATGGCCCAAAGAATCCACGGGAAAAGTGTGGTTGGTGTTGTTCATGTGTTGGCCTTGGTTTTGTTAATCAGAAAGGCTATGTTGGCATAGAGTGAATTTCGGTAATACCCCCTCTGAGGGATATGTATCGATGCTAATGCCAGCAGTAGATTCGCCTGGGGGCACATGAAGAGACAGTGATTTATGGTCTCCTTTCCGTCTTCACATATCGGACATTGGTCATGTTGTGTGATAATCCAAGATTTCAGCCTTTCTTGCACTGCCAAAGCTCCCGATAAGGCTCTCTAGAGAAAAAGAATGATCTTCCTCGGGATGTTAAAGTCCCAAATTTTGGCCTTTAAAGTGGTCACAAAGTCCGACCTCGTATGTCCAATATGTTGGCTAGGGGTTCCTTGATGAGCAAGTAACCAGGTGCCGCTTCTTACATTGTATTCCCCGGAGTTATTGAAACTCTAAATCCATGAGCCCTCTTTTGCTACATTGGGAGGGAGTTCTAACACTTTTTGTGCATCCATTGGGAGAAATTTCTGACTGCCCCAGTCCCTATCCATGATTAGATCTGAAACCTTAAGACAAACATTGAATGTGGGGTGTTTACTGATGGGAGGTCTTGGTTGATGGTGGAAAATCCATTTTGTAGTCCACACATACGTGTCGCGGCCGTTCCCTATCTGTCTAAGTAGTCCTCGTGACAAAAGTTCCCTTTCGTGGCAAATACCTCTCCATGCATACGAGGGTTTTGTCCCTATTCCACACTCTAGAAAGGTCGAGTTTTTAAAGTATTTGACTTTATAGGTTCGAGCAAGTAGTGTGTCAGGTTTACTTAGCAGTCGCCATGCTTGTTTGGCTAGCAAAGCCTGATTGAATGTTGTAATATCTCGGAATCTTAATCCTCGGTCCTTATTTGATTTGCATATGTTTTTCCACAAAACCCATGGAATTTTCTTTCTGTCTTTATTTGAGCTCCACCAGTATTGTACTATTGCACTTGTGAGTTTTTTGCATTGTGTCTTGGAAAGTTTGAAGCATGTCATGACATATACTGGTAGCGCCATGGCTACAGCTTTGATCATAATTTCCTTTCCTCCCAAAGATAGCGTCATATCGAACCAGTTGTCCGTTTTATTCGTGAGTTTCTCGGTGATAAAGTTGAAAATGTCCTTCTTGGAGCCTTTGAAGCATTCTAGAAGACCCAAATATTTCCCTATGTCGTGGCTGGAGTGAATATTGAGAATGTGTTTAATTTCAAACTTCTTCTCTAGGGTAATTTTGGAACCAAAGGCTACCGCCGATTTGTCATAGTTGATACATTGGTCGGAGATCCGTTCATAGTCATTAAGTATGCTTTTAAGGGCTCGAGTTTCTTGGTTAGTAGCTTTACTTATAAATAAGCTATCGTCTATGTAGAGTAATTGTTGGATAATGGGTCCGTTAGGGTCAAACTGAATACCCGTGAGTTTCTTTTCTTGCTCGGCTTTGGCCATAATGTGTACCAGGGCTTTAGTTTCCAGTACAAATAGAAAATATGATAGTGGGTCTCCTTGCCTGAGTCCTCTCTAGGGTTTGATAAACCCGAAGGGAGTTCCATTTATGATGACTGAGTAAGTCACTGAAGTGACACAATACATGACCAGTCTAATCCATCGTTGGTGGAACCCAAGCTTGTTAAGTGTTTCTGTGAGAAAATTCCATTCAAGCATATCATATGCCATGGACATATCCGTTTTGATGGTCATGTAGCTCTCTTGCCTTGTTTTATGCGTGTTGAGGTAATGAATTATCTCATGTGCTATTAAGATGTTGTCTGAAATAAGCCGTCTAGTAGTGAAGGCACCTTGAGTTTCTGATACAATGTCACGAAGTATCCCTTGTAGCCGCCTAGTTATGATTTTCGATATTATTTTGTAAATCACCGAATATAGGCTGATGGAGCGAAGATCCTTCATCTCTGTGGGGTTATTACACTTGGGGATTAGTCCAATGTGTGTGTAATTCCACTCCTGGGGAAAAACTCCACTGGTGAAGCCAAGTTGTACATCATTAACAATCTTTTCGCTTATCACATTCTAGTAGGCATGGAAGAAATGTACAGTCATTCCGTCTAGCCCCGGTGAGCTGTCACCTCTAATACTAAAGGCTGCACGTCTAATCTCATCCGAGGTGACTTGTGCAAGCAGCATTTGGTTCATTTCTTTTGTGACTCTGGGACGCAGTCCATGAAGCATATCGTGTATACCGTCTGAAGATGAGGTTTAGAAAATATTTCGGAAGTAGTGAGCCGCGACTTCTCCTTTCGATCCTTCCTCTAATTGTAAATTCCCATGGGGGTCTTTCAAGCATAGTAGTTTGTTTTTCGCTCTTCTGCTATTCACATAGTTTTAGTCCCGTTCTCTAAGCCATTGAAGTTTACTCTTTTCCTTCCAATATTTTTCCTCCTCTTTATAATGGTTAGACAACGTCATCTTAATTTGACTAATGAGGGCTGTGTTTGGAGTAGTTTGCATCATCTTCATTTCCAATTGAGCTCGTGTGTTCTCGATTTATGTTCTTGAGTTAGTCACTGCTCTTTTTTCCATTTTGAGATCTCCTTTCTGCAATTCTCTAGACAGTCTAAGGTTGTGAGACTACTATTAGAACTCGACCTCAACCATCTATCCTTTACAATTTTGTCAAAGCCGCTGTGTTTTATCCATCGCTTGTTAAAACAGAATCTTTTTTGGAAGTTCGTGGTTCCAGTCACGATTTTGGTGTGTAAAGGTCTATGATCTGATCCCATAATCGGCAGGTAAGCTATGTGGGAACACGAGAAGGTATGAAACCATTATGTATTGCCATAGTTGTGGTCGAGACAACATTGTGTCCATTGACCTCATCTGTTATCCATCCAAGAAAAATGCGGTCCAGTACTCGGCAATTCGCGTCAACTGCTGTTCCTAAGAAAGGATAGGAATTTTCTGAATGAGTTATCTGGTCGTAGATATCCCCCAGCTTTGTCAGTGTTGTCATATAATTCATTGAAATCTTCAATAAGGAACCATGAGATAGATGTTCCATTTTCGGTGTTCTGTATGGTACTCCATACTTGAGGCCTTAAATGTGTCACGGGATGCCCGTATACAAAAGTTGCCTTCACTAGAATCCCGCTTATTTGAAAGGTTGTATCAATGTAATTAGGACATGCGTGTGTTATCTGTACGTTCATATGATCTTTCCATAGCAGCACCAGACCCCCACTGAAGCCGTGTGGTTCAATTGTAAATAGGTGATCGTAGCCATGCCATTTCTTTATTGCTTCTAACTTCTGGTTTTCATTCTTCGTTTCTATGAAGAACAATATGTCAGGAAATACTTCCTTCCGTATTTCTTTTAGACGTCGAACTGTCAGGGTGCTCCCCACTCTCTGACAGTTCCAACTCATAATACTTATTGAGTAGTGGGTAACTTCTGGGTAGTTACCAAACCTTGTTGAGTCAACAAATGAGTTTTCGTTAGAAAACGAAATGAAAAAAAATGAAATTGTGATATACAAAGCTCGGCTTGTAGCTCAAGGTTTTTCTCAAAGACATGAGATTGATTATGAGGAAACATATTCTCCCGTTATGGATGCTATTACATTTAGATTTTTGATGTGTTTAGTTGCCAATGAAAATCTTGAGATACGACTCATGAATATCGTAACAACATATTTATATAGTTCATTAGATATAGATATAAAATTCTATTAATGAAAATTATCGTTTTATTTGTTTTAACTTTTTTTCTATTTGTTTTAACTTTTTATATTGTTTGTTTTTATCAATTGAATAATTTATAGATAGATAAAATATGATGTATTGTATTTAAAAAGTTAAGTATATTACAGTTAAGTATATGAAAATTTATGTACAAAAAATTAAATATCTTTTTAAATGAAAGTGAAAGAGTATATAACTTGTGCATATAATTTTTTTTTGTTTTCTTTCCGATAAAAAAAAGAATGATAAACAAAACAAATAAAAATGTTGAGACGAAAAAAAAAATGTTGAAATGAATGTAGTTTGACAAGTAAACCGTTTTTTTAATATAATATCTATTTTGTAATTTTTAGAAGATCCCTTAAACGAAAAAGTTTTGATTTTTGAAACTCAGACAAGATATAAGCGAGGCAGCTTTAGAACTTTTTTTTGGCTAATTCTCTCCAATATTTCTATGACTGATCTAATTCTGCTTCGACTCCATTTCTACTAGGATTTCTGACGTCTAATTTGGTAACTCCCGCGTTTCATCTTTGTGGGTTTTCCCTTTTTTTTTTTTGTGTGTATCTTTGTTGTTTACTTGTACCGTTCCGTGGAAGTTGGGACGCGAGAAGTTCAGATTCAGGATCCCAAATGTTTCTTTATTGTTTTCTTTTGTTTCATGGGTTAGTAGTAGTCCCTGATTTGTGAACAACATTTCGTTTGTTCGCTATAACTTACGGTCGGAATTTGTGCATTTTGAGTTGCCCCTAGGTCACTTGTCTGAATATGTATAATTTATTGTGTAAACCTGGATTTGATTATCGTTTCACTTGCTGTTTGCGCTTATTGGGTTTTTTCCTTTAACCTAAGCTGCTGAGTTCGGTGATGTTTTGTTTGTAGAAAATGTCTCGAGCGGAGTCTTTGTGGGAGAAGCTAGTCAATGCTGCTTTACGAAGAGATAGAACTGGAGTTGCTGGTGGTCATAAAGACAGTATCGTTGGCTATGTTCCTTCGTCACTAGCGAACAATAGGGACATAGATGCAATTCTAAGAGCTGCGGATGAGATTCAGGATGAGGATCCCAACATAGCCAGGATCTGTAAGTTGTTACTTGAGTTTTTCCTTGTTCTTTCTTAGCTATTTAGCTTTTTTTCTCTCTGTCAATGCCAGTGTTGTCATCTTCTTGACGATTGTTTTACTGCAGTGTGTGAGCATGGTTACTCTCTTGCTCAAAATCTTGATCCCAATAGCGAAGGCAGAGGTGTTTTACAATTCAAAACCGGATTGATGTCTGTTATTAAGGTATGATTCTCGTCTGTACATTCTAAGTTTGATACGGTCATCCATAAGTCTGTATCCTAAATTTATTCTGTTTTTTTGGAAGCATGAATGCATTACTAGTGAATGATACGATCGACTTCATTGAGATTTTTATGTGATCTTCCCATGATTTTTTATCCAAACGCTTACTTGGTTCGCCCTTGGTTAATTTCAGCAAAAATTAGCAAAAAGAGAGGTTGGGACCATAGACAGAAGTCAGGATATCATTCGACTACAAGATTTCTACAGGCTATTCAGAGAAAGGAACAATGTTGACAATTTGAAGGAGGAGGAAAAGCAGCTCCGTGAGTCGGGGGCTTTCACTGACGAGTATGTATATAAACAATAGAATATATCATACTAAAATTGGTGGATAGTTTGCATAGTGCTTATCCCTTTTTTCAACATATTTGGTGTTAAATAAAGTCCCACTTGATATACTTTCTGAAGTTTATGTTCTTGCTATGGCTGTGGAACAACAAGCTGAATTCAGATGTCTTAATCATTGTACATACGGTTTGATATTGACTTCCAGGCTGGAGCGGAAAACAGTAAAAAGGAAAAGAGTTTTTGCCACCCTTAAAGTTCTAGGAAGTGTGCTGGAGCAGTTGACAAAAGAGATTCCTGAAGAGGTTATGTAGATTAATTTTTACACCTCTCGTTTTTCATTTTTACATTTGTTGAGGAGAATATTATTCCTAAATAAGCCTTTGCAATTTAATTCCTACACCGCTATAAATTGCTTGTTTTGTACCTCTACAGCTTAAGCATGTTATTGATTCTGACGCTGCAATGAGTGAAGACACAATTGCTTATAACATCATTCCTCTTGATGCTCCTGTCACGACAAACGCCACTACAGCTTTCCCTGAGGTGAGGTGTTTTCTATCTTACACATTCGTACATGCGATGTGGCTTGTCTTGCTTTATGACAAATAAATGTGAGCAGGTTCAACTGGCAGTTGCTGCATTAAAGTATTTCCCAGGCTTGCCAAAATTGCCTGCTGATTTCCCCATTCCTGCCACAAGAAATGCTGATATGCTTGATTTTCTCCACTATATATTCGGGTTTCAGGTTTGTATATCTGAAAACGTTATACAGCTTCAAATCGCACATGAGAACTTTTTTGTTTTTCATTTTCTAATATTTTAATTTTGATGGCCTCAGAAAGACAGTGTTTCGAATCAACGTGAACATATAGTTCTCCTTCTTGCTAATGAGCAATCCCGTCTTAATATTCCAGAAGAAACCGAACCTGTAAGAACCAGTGTTATTTCAATTTCATATGATTATTTTCTCGAAAAGCTACTGCATAGGAAATAAATATTCATGGTTGTGGGTTTGTTTATTTCACTAAGACAAAAACCTATGTAAATAAAATTTTACTGTCAATTACTTTTGTGTTCATTCTAGAAACCTTATGTGTGGTAATTGTGAACTGCACATGTTCTAAGCTTCTACTGCTATTTTTAATAGAAGGTCTGGAATTGAAATGTACGATTGAATTGATAATTTTGTTTTCTTATGCTCAGAAACTGAATGACGCTGCAGTGCGTAAGGTGTTCTTGAAGTCCCTAGACAACTACATCAAGTGGTGTGATTACCTCTGTATTTCACCTGCTTGGAGAAAGTAAATTATTCCCCCTCCCTTCTCTATTTTTTCTGTTACCACTATTTCATACTCAATCCAGACGTATTGTAAGATGCAGTTTAGAGGACATCAGTGGAGAGAAGAAACTGCTATACCTCTGTCTGTATTTCCTGATCTGGGGAGAAGCTGCCAACATACGGTTTCTTCCAGAATGTCTCTGCTATATATTCCACCATGTAAGTTTTATGCTGACTGCTAAATTTTCTTCATATGTTATTAGGTTTCTTGTGTCTCTTCTGTAGTTCTTTTCCTAGCTACTTTCTGCTGTGGCTTCCTGGTTCATTTTTAAAATACTATGGTGGTTCATTTGGTATCTTGTGCTGATGCTGATTTTTTTTATAGATGGTTGGAGAAATGGATAACATCGTACGACAGCAAGTTGCTCGCGCAGCTGAGAGTTGTATGCCTGCCGATAGTCATGGCTCTGAGGATGGTGTATCATTCCTCGATCACGTCATTGCTCCGCTGTATGGAGTGGTTTCAGCGGTATGTTCTCTGAAATATAAGTTCACGTTAGACTTTTTCTTTCCCTGCTCTCTATGTTATATAAGAAGTATCTGTCTTGATCATACATTGCTGCTTCTTAGATGGAAAGACTTTTCCTAATCAACTCCTTTAGTAGTATGTAGACTGATAATAAAATTAGTGATCTACTACTGTTTTTAGTTGAATAGGCATGGATCTCTTTCATCAATATATTTGTTAATCAACTTCTTTTCGTATTTCTTGATGGGTTTTGTTACATTATCTCACACTCATTCAATATATTGACATATGTGTTTCATAACGTGTATATAATTGTAGATATGACTTATATTGGGTGGTTTTCGATTCAAATGTCTTGTATCAAAAGAGAGTATTACTCTTCAATGCTTTCTTATGTATGAATATTCATTTTCGAAATTGTGTTGTTGGTTTTATTTTTAATATTCACGCATTGACACGTGCTGTCATTCAATGGGTATGTGCAGGAAGCGATTAACAATGACAATGGCCGAGCACCTCATTCAGCTTGGAGAAACTATGATGATTTCAATGAATATTTTTGGTAAATAGTTGATATAGTTGTCTGTTGGGTGAATTCATTGCCCCTACTGGCTTACGTATATATTTTTATTTTCAAGGTCGCTTCATTCCTTCGAGCTTGGTTGGCCGTGGCGTACAAGTGCATCTTTTTTTCAGAAACCTATACCAAGACAAAGGGTCTGCTATACCCCATATATATATATATATATTCTAATAGGAATTTTGAATTCATACTGGTTTTGTTGTT
Organism: Lepidium didymum; assembly: GCA_963920545.1. Lineage (NCBI taxonomy): Eukaryota > Viridiplantae > Streptophyta > Magnoliopsida > Brassicales > Brassicaceae > Lepidium > Lepidium didymum. Next base: position 18,454,312 of record OY986979.1, read on the forward strand.
TCTTAAATGCTCCTAGCCACTTGTTTCTGTCAATATGGAAATTTGAAATTGTCTATAAGTCAGCTCATAGACTATTATTCAGAAGTTGTATTGAAGTTATGATCTGTGGTCTCGTTGTTGTACTCATTTACTTTCCTTGTTGCTAAGTAGGTTCTTAATTTTGTATTTGATTCTATTAATTAAGTTGAGATTAGGTCCTTTTCTGTTTGTTATTAAATCTAGGTACAGACTTCTATTTCTTTCCCGTAAGTATATCTGATATTGGCTATACTGAATTTTACCCTTGCAGTATGAGTTCAAAACCGGCAGAGCAAAACATCGAGGAAAAACTTCCTTTGTTGAGCACCGGACATTTTTGCATCTTTACCACAGTTTCCATCGGTTATGGATATTCCTTGCTATGATGTTTCAGGTTTGTAATCCTGTCCCAGAGTTCCGTTTATTTTGTAGTGCTCTTTTGGGTGTTCCTCAGAAGATACCTATCGTCAGCGCCTATCTATGGCGGTCTGCTATTTCTAAGAATGAGTTGTTTATAACTGCATTGTCTATTCAAAATGTTTAGTTAACCTGCTCTTTAACTATTATTGGTAGTATGGATTATATTGTAACGAAGTAAGATTCTTTTGCTAATAATATAACAACCTTCACTACAGGCACTAGCTATAATTGCATTTAATAAAGATAACCTTTCTTCCACGAAGACTCTACGTGAAATTCTCAGCCTCGGTCCGACTTTCGTAGTGATGAAATTTTCTGAGAGTCAGTTTCAAACCCCATACGCTTTATTTTATCTTCATTAATTGTTATGAATTAGTGAAGAAAAACAGACTTTTAATGTGATTAGGTGTTCTGGATGTTATCATGATGTATGGTGCCTACTCTACAACAAGACGACTCGCTGTTTCTCGGATTTTTCTCCGTTTCATTTGGTTTGGCCTTGCGTCCGTCTTCATATCTTTTCTTTACGTGTATGTTAAAATTATTTTCTTGTACCCTCTTTAGCTTTCAATCTGTATTTGCTATTTTCCTTTACTTGGGAGGTTTGCTTTTGCATTACTGTTTGATAATTATTTTTATGTGCAGGAGAGCACTTCAAGAAAGTACTGACTCAGCCATATTTAAGCTCTATGTGATTGTCATAGGCATCTACGGTGGTGTTCACTTCTTTTTTAGTATCCTGATGCGTATCCCAACTTGTCACAACATTTCTAATAAATGTGATCGGTGGCCTGTGATTCGATTCTTTAAGTGGATGCGCCAGGTTTTGAGCCTCATGTTTCTCTTTAGTTCTTTATACTTAAAATTTGGATAATCTATCAATATATTATAATCTCTGATGCTTACTTTTTATTTTCAGGAGAGACACTATGTTGGTCGTGGCATGTATGAAAGGACATCTGATTTTATAAAGTACTCTCTTCACCTATTTTCAATTATATTTTAGTTATCTGTTTTCTGAAGACTTTAAAATCTGCTACTGAAAAGACTTGGGCACCTTACTCCCCATAAACTTCAATGAGTATTAAACTGTGGTAGAAGCAGCAGATATACCTTGTTTGATTGATTCCAACATACTTCACCCTAGGGTCTTTTCTTTTTAATTTGTAAAGGAGCTACTGACCTAATCTTTCAACACAGATACCTGCTATTTTGGCTTGTCGTTCTGGCTGCAAAGTTCTCATTTGCGTACTTTCTTCAGGTTGGTGCTTCTAGCTGGATGAATAATTGTAACTTGTTGACAGAATTATTGAAGATTGTAATTTTGTGTAAAACATATATATATGCATAAAATACTACATATGTACCAAAAGTGTTTCTTGTGTATTAATCAAGGATCTCCTTTTGTATTCAGTATAAAATCTAGCTTAAGTTATCCAGTGAATTCTTAGAGGTGGAAGTATACTTATGAAAGCAGGTGTCGAATTACTTTTATATAAAGAAAAATATTCATCTGAAAGTTGACCGATATTTCTCTACATTGCAGTCTCTTCTAGTCATATCCGGAAGTCATTATTCAATAAACATGCGCAAATGCTTTTGTTCAGGAGTTAAAGTTCTGGTTACTTATTTCTCTTGCTATGAATTTGCAGATTAAGCCTCTCGTTGGGCCAACAAGGATTATAGTGAAACAGAACAATATTCCTTACTCCTGGCATGATTTTGTGTCAAGAAGTAAGTATAGAACTTATAGATTTTTTCTAAAGGGTAGAGTTAGCCATAGATATGGATTTTTGCATGACCGATGCTTAAATTTTCATAAGCCTAGTTGCGTGAAGGATTGTGATGTATATTATGTTAGTTCTCTCTGGAACTGTACACCTATGCTTGGTTGCAGTGTGTGATATCAGAGCCAAGCTCTAATCAGTAAGGTCCGTCTAGGGATCTTATTAGCTCTACTACTGGGTTTTGTGTTGATAACTGTAATGATAATCTTGAAAAAGTTATTCTCTCGAAATTTTTCTGGTGTTTTAAGATTCTCGTACTCTGATATTTCTTCTGTTCTAAGATTCTCATACCCTATATTTTTTTACCTTGATGCAGAAAACTACAATGCTCTTACTGTTGCCAGTTTATGGGCTCCTGTGGTAGCTGTAAGTTCAATTGTCTTTACATGAGGGTTGGCACTTATGTTGTTCTAGGTTTTTTCAGCTCAGTCAAGTAGTTATCTCTGGAGAATCACTCCAGTTATAGGAGTATATTGTTAAAAACTTTCTCACCAATCTTGGTGAAGTTTATTCTTATTTGGATGAATGTTACTGCTGGGGGTTCACGGTCAAGTTTTCCCTCATGATTTTGTAATTTGTTGTTTCATCTAATGCAGATATACCTTTTAGACATCCATATATTCTACACTATTGCCTCTGCTTTTTTGGGTTTCTTGCTTGGTGCAAGAGATCGTTTGGGAGAGGTAGGTGGTTACACTTCTCTTAGTCCTAAAAATGTCAATGTTTTGATATTTAAAACTGTTAAAACATTGTTTGTAAAAGGTTAGGTCTTTACTTTTCTCAATTTTTCATAGATAAGATCTATGGACGCAATTCACAAACGTTTTGAGGAGTTTCCAGGGGCCTTTATGAAGGCTCTTCATGCTCCTCTTACCAATCGGTTAAGTTCCTTTCCTTCTGCTATCTAAGAACTTATTTTTTCCTTATATAACTTTCTTTTATCTTTGTAAAAATATTATCATTTTCTCATTTTCTTTCGCCTTGAATTTAAATTCATGTGCAGGACGTCTGATCCTTCTCATCAGGTAGTGATGCTTTTTCCCTCTTCTCTTTTCTGTAGCTGTTGACTTGTTTTACATTGTATGAAACACTAATTTCCTAAATATTGTGCGCCAAGCTTTTTTCCCCGCTCTGAGTCAAGGGGACTGGCATGTTAGCTTTTTTCTGAGTATTGTTGTTCATATTTGCATGTAATTATCAATACAAAGGCTGTGATTCAGAACAAAGTAGATGCAGCACACTTTACTCCATTTTGGAACCAAATAATAAAATGTCTACGAGAGGAAGACTACATCACTGATTTGTAAGTGCTTTATGGTCTACAGTAACTATGCTGTGAGCTTAATGCTCTAAGTTCTGCTTTCAAAAGATTTTGCTTTTACCCGAATTTCTCATCTGAAATTGTTTTTTAGTGAGATGGAGTTGCTCCTGATGCCCAGGAATTCTGGTAGGCTCCATTTGGTACAATGGCCACTTTTTCTTCTTTCCAGCAAGGTGAGTTTGTTATTTTAACTTCTTTTGATTTAAATCAACGTTTTATCTTGTTATCTGGCTAGCTTTATTGCGTTCCATGAAAATTACATATGAGGTTAGTTATTTATGACAATTATTTTCTGATCATATATGTAGATATTATTGGCCAAAGAGATTGCTGCTGAGAGTAATTCACAAGAGGATATTCTGGAGAGGATTGGCAGAGATGACTATATGAAGTATGCTGTTGAGGAAGTCTATTACACTCTCAAAGTTGTTCTAACAGAAACTTTGGAAGTTGAAGGGAGGAAGTGGTATTGGCTTTTTGGCCCTAAAATGACTTACACCGATTATTACTTGACAAGAAGATGATATTTTATTGTGAATTTTGTAGGGTGGAGATAATCTATGAAGTTATCCAGACCAGCTTAAAGAATAGAAATATACATCATGATTTTCAGTTGAACAAACTCTCCCTTGTAATCACGAGAGTGACAGCACTCTTGGGAATCCTGGTATCGCACTACTAATTATGTCTCTGTCAGGAATGCCTTTATTTAACCGGCTTTTAATTATAGCAGTAGTAATATTTATGGTACTCAAAGTTAGATTATCATGAATTATAGACGTCCTTACTTATTACTGGAAGAGGGGTGCAGTAATTTCCTATTTTGGTTGCATAATACGGTGTATATATTTGATTTTGAATTATGCACAACTGCTTGGACAGAAAAATAATGAAACACCAGAGCATGTAAAAGGGGCCATCAAAGCACTTCAGGATCTCTATGATGTTATGCGGCTTGACATATTAACTATTAATATGAGGTGCATACATGGCTATGATTTTTATGCAACAGTCGAATCTTTCTTTTCCTCTTGTCATTTGATGTACATATTATGTGGCTCTGTGTAGGGATAACTATGACACGTGGAGCTTGATAACTCAAGCCTGGAATGAAGGTCGGCTTTTTACAAAGTTGCAATGGCCTAAAGATCCTGAGATGGTATAGTGATGGTTCTTGTTTCAAGGCTATAAGTGGACTCATTTATGTTCAGAAAATATGATAATTGTCTATGACTTGCAGAAAGCTCTCGTCAGAAGATTGTACTCTCTTTTTACTATTAAAGATTCTGCAGCACATGTTCCTAGAAATCTTGAGGCCAGACGCAGACTGCAGTTCTTCACCAATTCTCTTTTCATGGATGTGCCACCTCCACAGTCTGTCCGCCAGATGTTGTCCTTCAGGTCTATCTTTCTCCATGCTTTTTTTGTATCATCCAAGCAAGCTCTTCACAAAGCTTATTATGTTCTTTCGGATTTTGTTTTCAGTGTCTTTACTCCATACTATTCTGAGGTTGTGCTATACAGCATGGCTGAACTCACCAAGAGAAATGAGGATGGAATATCAATCTTGTTTTACCTTCAGAAAATATATCCAGGTATATCAGCCGTGTGAGTTTTTAAAATATTAGTGACTTTTGCCTAGGTTTTTGTGTTTCTTATAAACGGTTATTATCTTTGCTGGTTGATTTGCGTCTGTATGCTTTTGATGATTAATATTGGGCTACCATTATAGATAGGCACCTAAAGTGTTTCTCAGTGATATTTGATATGTTGCAGATGAGTGGAAAAATTTTCTTGCACGCATTGGACGGGATGAAAATGCTTTAGAAGGCGATCTAGATAATGAAAGAGACATACTTGAACTTCGATTTTGGGCCTCTTACCGTGGACAAACATTAGCTAGAACAGGTAAAGTAAACGAATCACTACACCTCTTTTCTTGGGACAGATTATTCACTTCATGATCTCACATTGCAAAAAATATTGGTATCTCTATCCAGAAAGGGGCCTTTCTTTTCGACGGCTTCCTTGAGTATATTTTCAGTGTTTTTCTTTACGTGTTATTTGGTATTATACCTGCAGTTCGTGGGATGATGTATTATAGGAAAGCTCTCATGCTTCTGTCGTATTTGGAAAGAAAGGCTGGAAGAGGTATGAGTCTAAGAGCTTTCTATAAGTATCATTTCTGGCCAAGCATTTTCTTAGGACTATCTCTTTATACAGACGAGATGTCAGCACTTTCTGGCAATGATGCAATGGACGCTGAAGGATTTGAGTTATCCCCTGAAGCAAGGGCCCAAGCAGATATAAAGTTTACATATGTGGTCACATGCCAAATATATGGAAGACAGAAAGAAGATCAAAAACCTGAAGCTGTTGACATTGCATTGCTAATGCAAAGGTAAGAAGACACTTTTCTGGGTTCCTCTCTTGGTTAAGGAGATGGACTTTTCTATGTCAGGTCTAGTGCTTCTGTTATGTATATATTGTATTACCAAGCTAGTCTCTTTCATTCTATTGTCAGAAATGAAGCCCTTCGCATTGCTTATATTGATGTTGTTGATACTCCAAAGAACGGTAAATCTCAGACAGAATATTATTCAAAACTTGTGAAGGCTGACATCAGTGGAAAGGATAAGGTAAGCTGTTATTATCTGTGAACCCAGTCATGAAACTAGTGTTCTTGTTTCCTTAATGTTTGAAACACTTGAATATGCTTCAATGGTAAACTGTGATTGCGCTGTAAAGGGAATTTTCATATCTTCCCCCTTTTCCTCATTAGCCCTTCTATTTTGTTACATGGAGTGGTCACTTTGTTTTTCCTTTTTGCAGGAAATTTACTCCATAAAATTGCCTGGGGACCCAAAACTTGGCGAAGGCAAACCTGAGAATCAAAACCACGCCATTGTGTTTACTCGCGGAAATGCAATTCAAACTATTGATATGAATCAGGTCAGTATGCAACTCGCGTATGGACTTCGCTTTCCTTTCACGACAATGAATATTTTGCCAAATCTAGTTAAACATATAATTTTACCAAGTACATCCAATATGAAGTTCATTTGCGAAGATAGTTTCTAGCTTTTTTTCTGAGGCTCAAAATTAAACACATATATCTGAAGTAGGAACACTTCAGTTTCTTCCGTTAACAGAGAATGGTTCCTAACTGAAAAGCACATACTGATAACATTAGAGTTCATGGATGTACCTGATTCTTCTATCATGTCTACATGCGTGCTGTACATCCCTCACGTTTATACGAGAGCTAAATGCATCCCCAACCTCTTAGCTTCATGGTAAACTTTTAGTTTTTATATGTATTTCGGTATTTGTTAGGATAATTATTTTGAAGAAGCCTTGAAGATGAGAAATCTTTTGGAAGAATTTGACCGGGACCATGGAATTCGTCCACCTACCATTCTTGGGGTTAGGGAACACGTCTTTACTGGAAGGTGTGAACCAGAAATTCATATAACGATATACTTATTTCACATTATCACCTTACATGTTTGTTTGGGACAATTTGTAGTGTCTCCTCCTTGGCATCTTTCATGTCCAATCAAGAAACCAGCTTTGTAACCCTAGGCCAACGAGTGTTGGCAAAGCCCTTAAAGTAAGCTACTATCAATAAGTTTTATCTTCTGTAAATAACTTGAACTCAGATGGAGTTCTTATTTTATTGTTTGTGAATATTAGGATCCGCATGCATTATGGTCATCCAGATGTCTTTGATAGAGTTTTCCATATTACACGGGGTGGTATCAGCAAGGCTTCTCGAGTTATCAATATTAGTGAAGATATATTTGCTGGTAAAGTCAGTTCGTTAATTGACAGTTACCTTCAAAACTGTTCACTGTTTTAAGTCTAGAAAGAAAACATAGATGATGAAAAATGAAATTCTGAATATTGCATTTTAATCTAAATTTCTTCCACCCATGATGAATCAGGTTTCAACTCAACTCTCCGTCAAGGAAATGTTACTCATCATGAGTACATTCAGGTCCGTACTTTTCAACTCTTTATAATTAAAATGATAAAAAGTTATATATATATATATATATATATATATATATACATGCACTAACTCTATTTATAGGTGGGCAAAGGGCGTGATGTGGGACTCAATCAAATAGCTCTGTTTGAAGGGAAGGTTGCTGGTGGGAATGGTGAACAGGTTCTTAGTCGGGATGTATACAGACTTGGCCAGCTCCTTGATTTCTTCCGAATGATGTCATTCTATTTTACAACTGTTGGCTTCTATTTTTGTACAATGGTAGTGGACCCTTAATCTAGTCATAATCGCCCCTTAATCTAGTCATAATGTTTTTATTCGCCTCTCACCTTAGTTATCAAGTTTACACTTGCATCCAGAATGTGTACCTGATTTAATAGTGCCGTCTTAACATCATAATCATCATGTTACCTCGACAATACTTAGCAGTCAATTCTATGATAAAGGGTTATGACAAGTTTTACATTACTAATTACTGTTGGTCACTTTACTTTTGTCCCTTGTATCTGGAGCTGTTACTGATAAGTTCCAAGTTTCTCAAATTATGGACTTCTAAAAATCATGCTGATGAATTGACATTTACATGGCCTTTTGCAGTTGACGGTGCTAACTGTGTATATTTTCTTATATGGGAGGGCCTATCTGGTAAGCATGGTTACCTAATGTTCGTTATAACGCCTGTGCTGTCTCCATGAATGATTATTGTACGACTTATTCTTGCATATCGATGCTGATTAAAGGTCCCTTGTGTTTGATCTTTTGTAGGCACTTTCTGGAGTTGGAGCTACTATTCGAGAAAGAGCAATTCTTCTAGACGATACTGCACTTAGTGCTGCCCTGAATGCTCAATTTCTATTTCAAATCGGTGTCTTCACTGCTGTGCCAATGATTTTGGGATTTATATTGGAACAGGGTTTTCTCCAGGTACTGGTTTTTACCATTTTAGTCATCGTATTGTCATGCCATATTTTCCGATATGATTTGACAGGGAAGCATGTGTTTATAATCTCCTTGGAGACTTTGTTGTTAGTTAGAAATTTATCCCTCTTTAGGCCATCTTTCGTGGTGTATGCATTCTCAGTTACAGCTATGCACTGTATTCTGAAGATAGACTCTAGTGTTTTGAATTATCATATTAGTTGTTTAAGTTTTGAAAAGGAGATCCTTACTGGATATAGGCATAGTCATTTGGTCAAAATGATCCTTACATTTTGTGTTTTGCTTGTTAATAGAACTTAATCTTCTCCATCTCCCATTGTGTAGGCCATTGTCAGTTTCATAACAATGCAATTTCAGCTGTGTACTGTCTTCTTCACATTTTCCCTTGGCACAAGAACCCATTATTTCGGACGGACAATTCTCCATGGTGGTGCAAGGGTATATTCTCATTCACGGTTCTTGAATCTCTCTAACTTGCATGGAATGTAATAAACAGTATTTGTCAACAGTACCAAGCCACTGGAAGAGGCTTTGTCGTCAAGCATATCCAGTTTTCTGAAAATTACCGTCTTTATTCCAGAAGTCATTTTGTTAAAGGGTGATCTTCTTGTATATTCTTTATTTCTTATGTACGATGTATATCTGGTTAACCATAGTAAAGGATAGAAAATTCATTGATATGCTACTTTTCTTTTCTTTTCTCTAGAATGGAGGTGATTCTTTTATTGGTTGTCTACCTTGCATATGGCAATGATGAAGCTGGTGCGGTTTCCTACATCCTTCTGACCGTTAGCAGCTGGTTTTTGGCTGTTTCTTGGCTGTTTGCTCCGTATCTTTTCAACCCTGCTGGATTTGAGTGGCAGAAGTAAGTGATGCTATCTTATTCATATCCTGTTTAAGCAACATGTTCTCTCGTTGAACAAGGTTTCTTTTCTCCTTTATAGAGTTGTGGAGGATTTCAAAGAATGGACAAATTGGCTCTTTTACAGAGGTGGAATTGGTGTGAAAGGAGCTGAAAGCTGGGAAGCATGGTGGGAAGAAGAGCTGGTAAGCATTGTGCTCTGCAGGCTGTAACAGTAAACTTTTCGGAGATATTTTAGGAATTTCTAGCGAGTCTGTCAACTAATTTTTCTGGCTGATTTGGCAAAATTATAATTATATTTGTGCGTCCACAGTCTCACATTCGGACGTTGAGCGGGAGGATAATGGAGACCATTTTAAGTCTACGATTCTTTATCTTCCAGTATGGTATTGTGTACAAACTGGAACTACAAGGATCAGATACATCATTTGCGGTACAGCTTTTCTCTTTGTTAACTACTTGTAGCTATGCCTTTGCATTTCTTCGTTTGCTAGATGTTATGCAAAATAGTTAATAAATTGTCCACGTCTTGGTTTTCCTTCGTTAACAGAGTAGCAGAACTCTTTTCTGATTTCGTTACAAAAGTTGCTTAATAATAGCTGTAAACATAGCTGCTTAATAATATTACTCATCCATCCACAGGTGTATGGTTGGTCATGGGCTGCATTTGCTATGACTATAGTACTTTTCAAGGTTGGTTTATTCCATCAGCATACTTTATATTCCAATAACATTAATTCTCTGACTAATTGCTTTACATGATCTGAGATGTCGCCCATGTTTTTACCCATGTTTTTTGTTTGGGACACTGAAACAGGTCTTTACCTTTAGCCAGAAGATTTCCGTCAATTTCCAGCTTTTACTGAGGTTTGTACAAGGTCTTGCCTTGATGGTGGCGCTAGCTGGCATAATCGTAGCTGTTGTGCTCACAAGCTTGTCAGTGACAGACGTATTTGCATGCGTATTGGCTTTTATACCAACAGGATGGGGAATTCTTTGTGTAAGTTTATCATCTTGCTCACCTCTCGTACCTTCACTTCTTTCTCGTTTCTGCAGAGTCCTAAGAATATGACAAACAAATCCTCTCTTGCTGTAGATTGCTTGTGCTTGGAAGCCAGTCATAAAGAAGATTGGGATGTGGAAATCGATCCGTTCACTAGCAAGGCTATATGATGCACTCATGGGAATGCTCATATTTCTCCCGGTTGCGCTCTGCGCTTGGTTCCCGTTCGTGTCAACCTTCCAGACACGTATGATGTTTAACCAAGCATTTAGTCGTGGTCTTGAGATCTCTCTTATCCTTGCAGGAGACAATCCCAACTCAGGTTTTTGATGTTTCCTTAGCTTTGCCTTTCCGGAAGTGCTAATTATGTAGTTATAACTTATGTTTCTCATATTTTTGTTTTGTTTTATGTGTGTATTAGTAGAAAATGATGAAAGCCTATTTGTAGTTTTAGGCATTCAAACACTTCTGTAATATTATTAAATTCTATACATTTTTGCAACTCAGATTGAATGTCTTTCGTTCTTCATAACGACGTACGTACTATTAGGCCTTTGAAGTATGTCTTAGATAACTTTTCGGTTGGTCGATGTATAATAGGCCCAAGGCTCAATTAATCTATTAATTTGGGCCAAAGTTGTGAGATAAAAGGCCCAATATCATTTATCAAAGGCCCATTAATCTATTAGTTTGGGCCAATACCGTGAGAAATAAAAGGCCCAATTAAAAAGATTACCTTTGGGCTACAACTGCTGTGAGAGATAAAAGGCCCAGTTAATTTATTAAGAGGCCAATAATTTCTAATTTGAGCCACTATTGCCGTGAGAGATAAGAGGCCTAATTAACCCATTAGTTTAGGCCACTAAGATAAAGGGCCCAAGAGTCTATTAATTTGAGCCAGAATTTTCGTGGGCCACAATTTCCTTGAAAGATAAAAGGCCCAATGCATCTATTGACCCATCTAACAAGGCCGAATACAATGGCCAACGGCCGGAAAGAATCGCTGACGGAAGTAGAAAAGGTTCCAGTGCTGAAGGTCTGAGAACTCTCTACAAGGGTACCGTTATACCAGAAATTTCAATCAGTTCCCGAATTCGTTTGAGAGAAGAGAGAAAGAGAGCGATGGCGGGAGACGCAAGTCGGATAAAGATCAAACTATTTTGTCCCTCTGTGTCGAAGATTGTAGACTGGGTTGCTTGGAATGACCAGAAACTGGACTTTAAAGCCATAGCCGGAGTGTTTGGGCTCGAACCATCGACAGTGACGCTTAATGGTCACTTCATAAGCAGAGGTATTGATTTACTGGCTACTTGCGTGACGTGGCAGTCTTTGCTCGCTTTCTTCTCCGCTAAAGGCTTGTCTACTGGTAAACACGACGCCGATGCTCTCCTCGTCGACGGCAAGCTTTCTAGAGTCGGTACTAAACGTGAGTTTCTTTCTTGCTTTAAATTCTCGAGAAATAATAAGAAATTTTCAAATTAAGTCTTTTTATAATCAATGATTGATTCTCCAGGAGCACTTTCTGATCCTCAGGAGGATCTAACCTGCAACGATCTTGGTTTAGTCAGAAACAAGAAGTTGAAATATAAGTTTTCAGGTGTGAGAAATTTTGTCACACTATATGGTTTTTGGATATCTGATTATGAATTTAATCTGACTTTTCATTTTCATCAGTTGGAGAATCTCTTATCTCTGCATGCAATAAGAGAAAGCTATTGACTGAAGATGCACACTCGCTTAAGAAACTAAGACTCAACATGGATGATAGCTTTGGGAAAATTCCAGTCTAGTCCCTACTTTGTATCAGCTATTAAGTTTAAAGATATTGCAGGATATGATGAAATGCAGTTTCATGCGTGTTGATGATATGATTGCTGTTTTGCTTCTGCATCTTGTAAGTAAATGAGATAAGAAGGATGATGTACGAATATAGAGAAGGCTGTGTAATAGGTTTTTGTCTCTTTTAAGAATCTAACTAAAATTAAACTCTTTTTTAAGTGCAAATCTTACTGTGTTTCAAATTACCTTGTTGATACATATTGTACAACTGGCGTCTCTTCAAAGCTTTGAGCCTACTTGTCCGTGGAAAAATATTGCCATGCTGCAGCAGCTACTGCAACTAATATGATTTTGAAGATAAGTTTACTAGACAAAATCGAAGATTGAGTTGCTGGTGATTCTGAAGATGGTGTTTCAATTGGTCTCCCCCTAATCTTGGCTGTGACTCTTGATAGCAATTGCTTAAGCCCACCTTTATTCTTTCCTGCTGGATTAAATAGAACAATCATAAATTGACATCAGAATTAAGGTTTTTTTCAGCCAAATTGAGCCTCTAAGTGATTTTGAATCCTGGCCACAGAACATTTGGTGACTAACCTTGGCTTTTGAGAAACCTTTCTTCTTCACCGATTCGCCTACGTAGAACATTGAGCAATGATCCGAAATACAATGCGAAGATGGTGCATGTTATCGTGATTACGTTGTAAGGCATGCTAAAGTCGGGAGTTGTTAAAGGTACAAGCAATACTTCTGTGTAAGAGCGTACTAAGGATTTTTCCTGCAATAGGCCAGAAGACAAATGAAATCGTTGTAGTTGAATTAGGGGACAAAGTCAGAAACTTCAACCCTTTTGAGTGGTAATATTGTTTTTCTACCTTCAATTTCGATAACAAGGGAGAATTGCTTAGTTCTTCTTGGAAATCTAAACTAGCATGATGCTCGGGAAAGCTTATCAGAGCTGAGGGAATGTCGAATCCTTGATTAGCATCAGGAGGATATTCATCTATATGTAGAAAACCCTGTTGAACAATTGTAAGATACAAATCAGTAACATGAACAGTATTCTGGCACTAAAGATCAATCGATTTTATAATAAGATCATGCCTGGTGAATATTATTATTACACATGGAAAGTGTGGAAAACGAAAGATCACCTTATCATATTCGACTGATATGGCTGCAGATTTCACTTCACATGGTAGTTCCAGCATCATCTCCATCATGCCAGATGACACCTTATCCGCAGATGGTGAGACATTGATCTTCTTTAAGACCTCACTGCCTGTCTTCTGTTGTTGGTCCACAAAGATTTGTAGAGTATGATGATAAACCTTAACATACCATGGGAAAATCTGGAACACGTTCACTTTTATTGTACAGCGTCCATTAGTGAGGTCTCTGCGGGGTAACTTCTCCTGCGATTCTGTCTCTTTTAACAAGATGGCTATTGCACCCCTTTCATTCCCGCTTCCCATCAAGAACCTACTTGCATGTAATGGAGTTAGCTGGCATGACCACTTTGACGGAAGGTTCCAAGTAAGGCCAAGATCAAATGGCTTGCTGTCACTAGATTTTTCAATATCAAACACGAAAAGAACGCTGTTGATTTCTCGAAGAATCCTGTCTGGCTTTATAGACAATTCGTATTCTGCATTCTTCCAGAGTTCGTATGCATCTTCTTCTGGATCCACCTTCTCTAGTTCATGACCAGAAAGACCCTTCAATTGAAGATATACATTACTTTCCTTCGCAAGAACACATCTTCCAACAACTTTTCTGCCAAAGAGTGAGCTGAGGAACCAACTTGGCTGTATACTTGGGTCAACAGAACTTGTAACAGGCTGAATTACAATAGTAAGACTCTGCTCCAGCACTATGCCAGAACCCAATTCCTCTTGACCAGATTCAACAGTGGATAAATGCAATCTCTGAGAATGATAAAACCCTCTGTAAACAGATGGCCTATTCATTAATGCAGAAATTCCGTCCTTGTCTCTACACGGCAGCAGCTTTAGCCATGGGGTCAAGTTCTCAGTACATACAGCTTCACGTGGCAGTGAACCATACCTCAGCTTGTCTGAATTGGGCCCGAATCCCCATGTAGGAGCTGCATAAGAAGTAGAAGATTCAAGAAAGTTGATTGAAGCACAGAAAAGCCCCGAAAGTGCGTGGGTCAAGTTCTTCCAAGAAGTATCAACCTCAGACAGAGGAACATCAAACACTGCCCACAGCTCGACCCCAACAGGCTTCGCGTTCATACTGGATAGAGGGTCAAAACCTCCCCAATGTTCATGATTCCAACGACCCTGAGTGAAAGATAGTTCCATCTCCTTGACCCGGAATTTCTGAACCTGTTTAAGAAATCTCGCTTCAGTGATTACAGAAAACCAAAACACACTGATAATGTTACAAATGGCGTAGCAAAGACAGTTTATTTCCGAAGCTGCCAAGTCTACATCAACTGCAAGTCAAAATTAAGATCACAAGAGCTAGAATGATATGGTGAAAGTCTAATCGGAAGGATTCTTATAAAATTTTCAACTAAAATCTCCTAAGGTCTATTTTCCAAACTGAAAAAGATCAAAGCAAATAAGAGAGCTAATTTGAGACAACCTAATTCAATTCCCAGCCAAAATTTCAGGCAAAACCAATAAGAATAAATTTCTCCCAAATATCTAAGCTGAATACATTTTCTGGGAAAAAACAAATAGGTTATTACCAACTGAGAAATAGCTTTCGGGAAGAGATGATGATGGCGGCCATGAGAGTTTGACGGAGGAGCTCGGTTCTCAAAATGGAAATGAGCTAAAACTTTCCGATCAGGCAAAGGCTTCAACAGCAATGCCTCACTGAATTCTTCGACTTCTTTCAACCCAAAAGCAATCGTAAACAAGAACGATCCTAGAATTAACAAAGGGATCAATGATCGAAGAAGTCTACCCATTATCAGATTCACTGATAAAGGAATTATAAAACCCAACGACGCAAGAGTCGAGACCAGTTAGTTTCTCAACATTTATTCAAAGCTTGGATCTGTGAGTTGAATAGCGAATTTCGGTTTAATCTGGTTTACTCTCGGTTTAGTTCGATTTTGAATTTTAAAGAGATTATGGGCTCCGGAACAGTGAGGTATACAAATGGGCTTCTACTGCACGTATACATTAGAAACTATATATTATATAAAATACATTCGGTCTAAGTAGTCATTATTTGTTTTAACGATAATTACTATTACATTCGGTCTAAGTAGTCATTATTTGTTTTAACGATAATTACTATTTAATAGGGCACTAAGAAATATGATTTTACCAAAATAACCTTTCCCTAACAATTAAAATACAAACAAACAAAAGGCCACAAACCCGCCACTATAATGAAAAGCTCCGCCACCACCACTCTCGGAAAACGATGACGTTTCTACTACTTCTACTCTTCTTCTTCCTCTCGCCGGCAAGCTTCTCCGCCGGTAATATTCCTTCTACGTTGGACGGACCTTTTGTTCCGGTGACGGTGCCGCTTGACACCTCTCTCCGGGGAAAAGCGTTTGATTTGCCTGACACCGATCCCCGCTTCCGCCGTCGCGTCACCGGATTCGTACCGGAGCAGATTTCTTTATCTCTCTCCTCCGATCATGATTCTATATGGGTCTCTTGGATCACAGGTTCATCTTCTTCATTTGCTACAGAATTACGTGATTTTTTGTAATAATTACTGAAAAAGTATGTTACTTGTAATCTTCTTCAACTTAATTCCTTGAAAAACACATTTCCTTTTAAAGAACTGATTTGTTATGTAATAAATGCTAACTCTGACATCAGAAAAGAGAATCTTATCACCAACTCTTTTTAGTTACTTCAACTGAAAGTTAGTATCATGTGACTCTGTTGGAAGCCAACTAATGATGAAAATATGATCCAACACTTATCTAATGAAGTAAATGTTGTGTTTATAAGGTGAATTTCAAATCGGAAAGAACATGAAGCCGTTAGATCCGACAAGTATCAACAGTATTGTCCAGTTTGGAACCTTGAGGCATTCACTGAGTCATGAAATCAGAGGACATTCACTTGTTTATAGTCAACTTTACCCTTTCGATGGTCTGTTTAACTACACTTCTGGAATCATTCACCATGTTCGGCTTACAGGTTATCTTTTTCTCTTTTTCTGATTTTAGCTCCTCGATTGTTTGTCTATGTGTTTGCATGTGCATATAGGCTTACAACATCTTAAAGAAAAGACCCTGTGTTTGTGTTTTTTCAAATGCAGGGCTGAAACCAAGTACTGTCTATTACTATCGATGTGGAGATCCTTTACGGCATGTTATGAGTAAGATACATCATTTCAGGACAATGCCGGTTTCTAGTCCCTCGAGTTATCCTAGTCGAATAGCGATTGTGGGTGATCTTGGTCTTACTTATAACACAACGGATACAATTAGTCATTTGATTCATAATTCTCCGAATCTTGTTATATTGATTGGAGATGTGAGTTATGCAAACTTGTAGCTAACAAACGGGACTAGTTCAGATTGTTATTCTTGTTCTTTCCCTGAGACACCTATACACGAGACATATCAGCCACGTTGGGATTATTGGGGTAGGTTCATGGAGAATCTGACTTCTAAAGTTCCTCTGATGGTGATCGAAGGGAACCATGAGATTGAATTGCAAGCTGATAACAAGACATTTGAAGCTTATAGATCTAGATTTGCTTTCCCTTATAAAGAAAGTGGCTCTTCTTCTACACTCTATTATTCTTTTAACGCTGGTGGGATTCACTTTGTGATGCTCGGTGCCTATATTGCTTATGACAAATCAGGTTTTGTTTTCTCGCACTATGACTTCTATTCACATGTTTGCTGGTTCCCTTAAAGGATTTTGTTTGTGTTTGCAGCGGAACAGTATGAATGGCTAAAGAAAGATTTGGGTAAAGTCAATAGATCGTTGACTCCATGGTTAGTAGCTTCATGGCATCCACCTTGGTATAGTACTTATACAGCGCATTACAGAGAAGCAGAATGTATGAAAGAAGCTATGGAGGAGATAATTTACTCTTATGGCACAGACATTGTCTTCAATGGACATGTAAGACCCAAATCAAAAAGCTGCTCTTATCTTTGTCTTTTAATTTTGATATGATAAGACCGCTATATTCCAGGTTCATGCTTATGAACGATCGAACAGAGTTTACAATTATGAATTAGACCCATGTGGTCCAGTTCACATTGTGGTTGGTGTTGGAGGAAACCGCGAAAAGATGGCGATTGGGCATGCCGATGAACCTGGTAAATGTCCTGAACCGTTAACCACGCCTGATCCAGTCATGGGTGGGTTTTGCGCTTGGAACATCACTCCATCTGGTAAATTCTGTTGGGATCGGCAACCTGATTATAGTGCCATGAGAGAAAGCAGCTTTGGCCATGGAATCTTAGAGGTATATAGATTTAGTTTAACTCCTAAACCCATCAAAAACAGAGGTTAGGCTTGACACTAACTAAAAGATTGATTACTACGCAGATGAAGAATGAGACGTGGGCACTATGGACATGGTATAGAAATCAAGACTCGAATAGCCAAGTCGGAGATCAGATTTACATTGTAAGACAACCTGATCGATGTCCGAGTAACAATCGCCTTGTTAACCATTGCTAAGTTTAAACAGACACGGTCTAATAAGAGAATTTGATGTAAAAAGTATGGAGCTTTCTTCTTTCTCTCAATGAAAATAAAACTTGCTCAATAAATATAAATAAAAAATGTTGTCAAAATTTGTATCTAAAAGATCTCAAGGAACTCGAGAACGAAGCTGCTGCAAACAGGACAATGGCCTTTTTGAGCCATAAGCTCTTTAGAACAGAGCTTACAAAATGTATGACCACAAGGTGTAAAAGAAGCTCCTTTGATTTTCACCATGCAAACGCAGCAACTAAGCTCTCCATCTCCTTCTTCCTCGTAATCACCATCTTCTTCATCCTCTTCGTATTTTTCTTCTTCGTCCATGGCGTATCTAGATCCTGTTATTCCCATTTGTCGATCAGTTTCTTCTAACAGATCCATCAACGACATTGTCTGTTTGGGAGCAGGAGCTGCTGATGATTTCTTCTCCTCTGATTCTTCTGAATCATCATCGTCTTCATCTTCGTCCTCATCGTCGCTTCCTGCAGCCGCCGCAGCTTCCGCTTCCGCCGCTTCTTGCGCCGCAACAGCTTCTCTCGCCGACATTTGCCTCTCTTCCACAAACGTAACAATCGGATGACGGCGTATGCTACCTTCTTCACCGTCACCGTGATCTCTAACGGAATCGTGACGTGATAACTGCGGTTTAAAGCTTCTCGAAGGTGGTCCATCACCAAGACTGCTGACGTCAGGCGAAACATCCGGGTTTTTACCCGACCCGACCCGCATTGAAGAACCGTGCGTGAACATAGCGCGTCCTGATGAACTAGGTTGATCTGACATCGGTATTGGTTTAAGTAAACCGGTGGAATATGATCGAAACGCCGGTCCAAGGTGTTTGGAAATGGGAATATGGATATCTGAAGCAGGGATATGAAGAGACGAAGTCCAAGCAGAACCGGTTCGTTTAAGACGGAGTTTTTCACGGAAAATATGCCACGTGGTACGATCTTTGTGTCCTTCTTTGGCGTATTCCTCACGTATGATGTCAAAAAGTGTTTGGTTTGTGGTAGTGTTTGGTTCAAGAGATTTTGGCGGTGAAGCTGGTGGAGACGACGGTGGTATAACGACCTCGCCGCCAAGTATAGCGTCTAGAGTTAGTCCGGCTAACGAGTTACTACGGCTCTTTAACGCCGCCATTTAACTCCACGCCGTTTCCCAAAATCTATCTCCATCATCGAAGACAAATAAACAACAATTAAGATATCATAAATTGAAAATTGAATATATAAACAATTTCTTATGTAGAAGCTAGGATTAAAATGTTACCTCTTGCATTGAATTTAGAGAGTTGAAATCATCGTATTTTTGCTGATGTTGGATATTTGAAATAACAAAAGTGATTTTAGACAATGTTGGTAATTGAGAAAGAGATGATGGTGTCGGATTGTGTTTCTAGCTTTTAGAATTTTAGACTTTGCATGTTTTTTTCTTTTAATGTCATTGAATTGTAAGAAAATTTGTAGGTTAAAGTTTTTTGTTTTTTGGAAATGTGAAGAAAGGGTAAAGGAGAACGAGTCTTAAGGTCAAAAATGAATTATCTAAATTAAGGATGTTTATATAATAATTCTGTTAAAATAGAAAGTATTTTAGCTTTTATGAAATATTATATATTGTAGCTTTCATAAATACTACAACACAGTCAATATGTCCGAGTGGTTAAGGAGACAGACTTGAAATCTGTTGGGCTACGCCCGCGCAGGTTCGAACCCTGCTGTTGACGTTTCTTTTTAAATTTTTTCTCAACCCGGTCCCACCAAACTAATTATCACACACCGCAATACCCGATTTGAATTAAGACGAACCGAATTTGAATAGATCCTAAACCAAACTTGAATCCATACCGGAACAAAATGAGCCCATATATAATCTTACTAAATTTTGGATTTAGATAATTTTGTATTAAAACTTTAATTCAATGGAACCGATAACTCACCCAGGTGACACTTGATTCTACGAGTTATATTGCACATGGTTTCTACGAGATTATCAAGATTCTGAATGAAACTTTGATAATTCAGATGAACCACTTGAAGGAGCAAAATATGTTTTGGTAGAGTCAATGATATTAGAGTACCCACATTTAACACATACTACGGCGAGAGAAGAAGAAGGGTATAAAGAAACAAACTAATTAAGTCAAGTAGAAACTAGATAAATAAACCAAGTCAATATCGAATGCAACAAAACCCCGTAATATAATTGTATCTCGGAACAAAACTTGAGGAAACATCAAAACACAATCAACTGAAAACAATTCAATACTTGACGGGTGCAAGAATTTCCAACTGAGATCCAAGCTTCTCTTCAGCAACCTTCTCGGCCTTAGCTCTGAGTTTGTTAAGTTGCTTCTTTCTCTCATAAACCACTTGAGCTCTTTCCTTTCTCTTGTTTTCAAGTTCCTGTTCATAATTACCAACAAACCATCCATTAGCTTATGATCTCTCCTTCTAACATAAAGCATGTGTGCACTATGATGTCCTAAGAGAAAACAATTATGTGGTGTATGCATATAGTTTGGATAATACACAGAGAGCTTTTGTTCTTAATCGCTTTTCTTGAGACAATGTTCAAATCAGATTAGGCAAAGAAAGCTCCACATTAAAAAAAGTGAGTAGCATACAACAGAAACCACTGAGAAGTGAAACATACCTTGATGGTGTCGTAGTGGTTCCACCCGACTTCAGAAGAAAGGCGACCCAACAGACAGTATTTGTGTCCAGCCTGCAGCCTCAAGACCCTGATCAAGGAGGACACTTCAAATATTAGAGAGATGAATACTACACAGTAGATAAAAGTTCAATAAAAACAAAGAAAAATTGAGAGCGAAAGGGTAAAAGGACAAACTTGAGAGCATCGGGAACGACCATCCTCTTGACCTTGTCGTATGGAGTGGGAACACCTTCAAAGACCTTCAAGCGGGCAAGTGCATTAGCTCCACGCTTGGTCTTGTGCGGAATCATACTGACAGAAAATACAAAATCTATCATATTAGCTGAAGTTCTTTCAACTACAATTTCATCTTCTCAAAAGGTTACACATTGTACAAGTACAAAACCATCAACGAGGATTCTCTACTGTATCGAATCACTACCAAAAAAGAAAAAAAAAACAGAGATAGGTTGATTTACTAACCCGCGAACGGTACGCCAAAAGATCTTAGATGGAGCACGGAAGTGAATAGGTCCGTGAGAAGGTTTAGTGTTCATACGCTTGCGAAGGAAACGCATATACTTCATCTTTTGACGAACAAGTCCACCGGAGAGACAAATCTCTTCGCACCGGACAACCACAACTTTCTGGCCATTGAGCAGATCCTTAGCTACAATCGACGCCAAGCGACCTAGCATGTGGTGGCGAGCATCCACCACCACGCGCTTAGCACAAATTCCTGATCCAGACACCATTTTCACTTACCTCTGGTCAGCCGCTAGTTTACAACTACTCCGGTGATGATTAAAAACGCAAAGTCTAGGGTTTTGCGGTGTCCTTTTAGATCATTTTACTCGGCCCAGATAACAGAACGTTGGGTTATAGAGCTCAAGTTAATGAGGCCCAATATATCTTAATGGCCGTAAAGAAATATACAAAACCGTAAGCCCAATATATGCCCATAATGCAATTCAGCGTCTCTTTCGCTACGTTTAATTCGCCAATTCGTTGTCGACTATTCATTTAGGGTCAGGCGATCTAAACCTGATTGCTATAGAATCAGTTACGTGTTGCGCAGATTCTCGAGTTTCCTCTCACTTAAGGTAGACTTCGCGCTCTAATAATTTTAGATTGATTTTGATGTAGAATTCTAGCTTATATCAATGGTTACTGATCTAGATCTTTCTGATTTCTAGATATCCTTTTCCGGTTGCTCGGAAGAGCTGAAATTCTAAGTGATAGAAATAAGGAAATTGGAATCGTAGAGGCTAATTTTGACGAGATCTAATCCATTGTTGAAGATCGTCTTGAGAAAGGAGCTAGATATCTGTTGATGATCCCAAGGACGGAACGGTATTGCCGAAGCTACCAATTTTGAAAGATCATTTCAGAAAGCTACAGGTTTTCAAAGGTGGATCTATCCAGGTCGGCACTGCGAAAGGGAACTACACTGGTTATTCCTGGGCATATGAAGTTGCCGTGAACGAATCTGATTTCTAGGTACTCATTGAAGAGAATCTGGAATTGTATTGATCTGGTCTTGCTTCCACTTTGGGCTGTAACTCTGACAATTGTTGCAGGTGCAAACTTGTAAACAGTCATGGGTACGGAAAATCAGGGATATTCGAATTTTCCAGCTAGACCTTCTTCCTCTCCATTCGCATCTGCTCCGCCACCGGGGATTCCCCCTCAATCTGGTGGACCAGCCACCGGATCAGAGGCAGTTGGCTTCAGACCTTTCGCACCATCTGCTTCCCAACCTTCTAGACCTTTCACACCTTCTGGTCCTCCTCCTGCTACACCAATGGGTGCGATGAGGCCTGGCCAAGCTTCTCCAGCTCCGGCATCTCCCTTTGTTTCTCAGATTCCAGGGAGTAGACCTCCACCGCCTTCCTCAAATTCATTTTCTTCAACATCATATGGTCCTCCTGGTGGTACCCCTTTTCAACGTTTTCCATCCCCACCATTCCCAGCTGCACAAAACCCTCCACAGGGTCCACCACCACCACCACAACCACAAACACTAGCAGGTCACTTATCGCCTCCAATGTCTTTTCGCCCACAGCAACCAATGGCGCCTGTAACAATGGGACCTCCTCCGCAAAGCATGACTTCTGGGCTACCTGGAGCAAATGCTTCTCCCCCTGCTGCAGATTTTCACATGGCTGCCAGGCCTGGTTTTCAACAGTCGATGCCTCCAGTTGCGCCATCTTATTCTGGTGTGGGCGGTCCACAGCCATCTTTTCCTGGTTATCCCAGCAAACAGGTCGTACAGGGTCCTCCAATGCCATTCCAGTCTGCATCTCAGGGTCCTCAGGCTCCCCCTCCATCTACAGTCTCATCATATCCTGCTCGCCCAGGAGGTTTTGCTCAGCACCCAAATTCTGCTGCACAGCAAAATTTGCATCCAAGCTATGCACCTCCTCTTAGTAACGTTCAAGGCTTGGTTGAAGATTTCAACTCCCTCTCCCTTTCATCCATGCCTGGATCGCTCGAGCCAAAACTTGATCACAACTCATTCCCAAGGCCATTGGATGGTGATGTGGAGCCAACTTCATTTGCTGAAGCGTATCCCATGAATTGCCATTCACGATATCTAAGACTGACGACTAGTGTTATACCTAATTCCCAGTCTCTGGCTTCGAGGTGGCATTTACCTCTAGGAGCTGTGGTTTGTCCACTCGCAGAGACTCCTGAAGGGGTTAGTATTTCCTAACAACAAAGTCTTCAAGATATTTGCATGTTTAGATTTTTTGGCACACTTCAACTGTTACATAAGAGCCATATATAACTTTACCTTCTGTTGCAAATTGTCATTTTATCTGTTCAGGAGGAAGTACCACTTATTGACTTTGGTTCAACTGGCATCATCCGTTGCAGAAGATGCCGAACCTATGTGAATCCATATGTGACTTTTACAGATTCTGGAAGAAAGTGGCGGTGTAATATATGTTCTATGCTTAATGATGGTAATTTTTCCAAATCTGAAGGAATTGTCTTTTAACCATGGTGCTATGAAGCATATTTTTATTTGAACATGCCTTGTGAATGGCGCTGCACTTTATCTGTTTCTGATTTTTATGAATTAGGTTTACTTTCTGAATGTGTTTTCTTGATGGGTACGACTCTGTATGAAGGTTATGAGTAGAATAATCTGGTGAAAGCTACAATGAACTGTTCTTGGTGTTGTGAATGTCTTTTTCATTTGTGGTGTCCTATTGTCTAGTCATTGAAATGTTTTCTTTTCTCTTTCCATTAATTATCGATTAATGGTGCTATATGTTTAGTACTCTCAGGCGTATGTTTATAAAGGCATATTCATAGTTATGGGTCATATTTTTTGTTCAGTGCCTGGTGAATACTTTTCACATTTGGATTCTACTGGCAGAAGAATGGATATGGATCAACGACCTGAACTGACAAAGGGTAGTGTTGAAATTATAGCTCCAACTGAATACATGGTTCGGCCTCCAATGCCACCAATTTACTTCTTCCTTATTGATGTTTCAATTTCGGCTACTAAAAGTGGGATGCTTGAGGTAAGCAGCTTTAATTTAATTTGTTCCACTCTGTAGTTTTGTTGTCATGTCGGCATTATTGTTCTATACTTAGGTGTGCCGATTCATGCTTGATTATATCTGAATACACTACGTATAATCTAGACAGCACACTGTCTTTTAGATGCAAGCTTTCGTAAAATTTAGATCTTAACGCTGACCTTTTTGCTTATTTCACAGGTTGTTGCTCAAACGATTAAGTCTTGTCTAGATAACCTGCCTGGTTATCCCAGAACTCAAATTGGATTTATTACTTATGACAGCACGTTACATTTTTACAACATGAAGGTAAGAAAAATGTGAATATGCATGAACTTTGTTCTAAAAGACTTTAGCTTCCATCTTTTATTTTTTGTGGACCTTGGCAATGCAGTCATCTTTGAGCCAGCCGCAAATGATGGTGGTATCAGATCTGGATGATATATTTGTCCCATTACCAGATGATCTCCTTGTCAATCTATCTGAATCGAGAAATGTGGTGGAAGCCTTTTTGGACAGTCTACCTTTAATGTTTCAAGATAACGTCAACGTGGAATCAGCTTTTGGTCCAGCACTCAAAGCAGCGTTTATGGTTATGGTGAGTTATTGTCCTGCCATGTCAAATAATTCACACCATTGATGAGTTTCCTATCTGAATCGTCATGAAATTGGTATCAGTTTGTAGTTGACTCTGTTTTCCTTCATCTCAGAACCAACTTGGGGGAAAGTTGCTAATTTTCCAGAACTCATTACCTTCTCTTGGTGCTGGACGGTTAAAGTTGCGGGGCGATGATCCTCGTGTCTATGGAACTGACAAAGAATATGCTTTAAGGGTAGCTGAGGACCCTTTTTATAAGCAAATGGCTGCCGATTGTACCAAGTTCCAGATAGGAATTAATGTTTATGCATTCAGTGATAAGTACACAGATATTGCCTCCTTAGGTACGTGAGTATTATGATAATCAGTTGATGTTTATGTCAGGTGTTTGGAGTCAACGGGTGATAGTTGGTGGTTCTTTCGTCCCCCTTAGATATTTCTGTTCTAAATGATGAGCCTTTAATCGGTTCGGTAGTATAATGCATTGATTTGTGCAGGAACTTTGGCAAAATACACTGGAGGACAGGTGTACTATTACCCCGGTTTCCTATCATCTGTTCATGGAGATAAGTTAAGACACGAGTTGGCTAGAGACCTTACAAGGGAAACTGCCTGGGAAGCGGTTATGAGAATAAGATGTGGAAAAGGTATGATAGTTTATATATTCATTTGCTCTACCTTTTATGTCACTCATTAATTGCTAAGTACATTGGTATGCTACACGTGATTGTATATATTTTTGCATGCAGGAATTCGTTTCTCGTCCTACCATGGGAACTTCATGCTAAGGTCTACTGATCTACTTGCTCTTCCTGCTGTTGACTGTGACAAAGCATATGCAATGCAGCTATCTCTAGAAGAGACATTGCTAACAACCCAGACTGTGTATTTCCAAGTTGCTTTGCTGTATCCTTGTATTGTTGTTATTTAAAAGATGCTTAAGTTCGAAGTTTGATTTTTATCTGGTATATCGCATCATGTGGTATTAGTAACCCTTAGCAGAACTTAGATATACTGCTTCATGTGGAGAGAGGCGTATAAGGGTACACACAGCTGTTGCACCAGTGGTTGCAGATCTTGGAGAGATGTACAGACAAGCAGACACTGGTTCCATTGTCTCTGTATATACTAGACTAGGTAGGATGCATTTCAGGTTTTTCCAGTAGCATCATATGCCACTTTTGATACTACTGAATTACCGTTTGTCTTTTGCAGCAATTGAGAAAACTTTGTCCGCAAAACTGGATGATGCTCGGAATTCCGTACAGCAAAAGATTGTTAAAGCCCTCAGAGAATATCGTAATCTTCACGCTGTGCAGCATCGGTTGGGGTCTAGATTAATATACCCAGAGTCTCTGAAGTTATTGCCATTGTATGGATTGGCAGTTTGTAAGTCCACTCCACTTAAAGGTGGCCCTGCTGATGCAGTACTTGATGAGCGCTGTGCAGCTGGCTTCACCATGATGGCTCTGCCTGTCAAGAAGCTATTGAAGCTTTTGTATCCCAACTTATTCCGTGTTGATGAGTGGCTTATAAGGGTTTGTGCATCTCCATTTTAGTGTCCATTAGCAAACAATTGTTCAAGAAATCTTTAACTTTTTAAAATTCACATATTTGCAGCCATCAGCAGACCAGGTTGACCTTAAGGACGTATTACGGAGATTGCCTCTGTCTGCAGAGAGTTTGGATTCTAGAGGCCTTTACATTTTTGATGATGGTTTTAGATTAGTTTTGTGGTTTGGCCGAATGCTTTCACCTGATATTGCTAAAAATCTTCTCGGAGATGACTTCTCAGCAGAGCTCTCAAGGGTATGTTTTCTTATCCTCACGCATCCGCACATGGAATAATGAATGACTGTTAGAACCAGTGATCTATATGCAACATTTCGCATGCTGAAACATCACATTTGTGAATTTCTTCGTGTTGGGTCTTAGGTTACCTTTCAAGAGCGAGAGAATGGGATGTCTAAGAAGCTAATGAGGTTGGTAAATAAACTGAGGGAGGATGATCCTTCATATTATCCATTGTGTTCTCTAGTAAGACAAGGAGAGCAACCACGAGAAGGCTTCCTTCTCCTCAGAAATCTCATTGAAGACCAGATGGGCGGTTCGAGTGGTTATGTCGATTGGATGCTACAACTTCACCGCCAAATCCAACAAAACACTTAAATAGCTCATAACAGTAAGAATCAAACCTTCATTCCATATATATACATGCTTAGAGTCCTGAATCATTTATTCTATGGATCTTATGATTGATTTTTATTTTATTTCAGACAACTCTAGTGTCAGAATTTGGCAATTTGCGCTTCTTTGTAACCATTAAAGAACTCTTGTGCTCAGTCTTCTTCTTAAGCTGTTTACGGTTATTACGAATGGTCCGGATCATTGCGGTCTGCTTCCGCGGACACAATGTGTTGTTTCGGAAAAATGAAGCACTACTTTTTTCCTTCTTTCGTTTCCTGTACAACTTTTCTCAAGTCAAGGCTTTTATTTGCCTAACTAGATTGGTTTTTGTCCGTAAGTTTAGTTTTTTCTTTTCCTCTTTATATTGTTCTTGTTCGTCTGTACCAGATTAATTTTGAGATTTACATTTCATGAATCTGTCTTATAAGGTTCTTTGAAAAGAAGATGACTTGGTATACTTATATTATTGTTTCCATCAAGAATACGACTGCATTAAACCTTAACCCTTGGGAGTATATCCGACTATTTGCAGAAAATCTTATCGACAAATTTGTAATGAGGAAAACGAAAGTCTAAATAATTGTATTTCTTGGGGAGAAAGAAGCCAAGAAAATTCTATGATTCTGTAACGTCTGTTTCAATGATTCTGGTCGGTCGAACCGGGACGGTTATGGAAGGGGAAAGACACGTGTAAATATCTAATTGGCTAGTGCATTCTAGAAGGCTATAGAATAAAGACGGGGTCGGGCACACGTTTGGTAAAACGACATCGTAGAAGAATCTTTGAATTTCCTTCCAATCCCTTCCCCTTTATAACCAAACCTCTCTGACGTCTCAACCACTGCTTTCGAGGATTTGCTGTGCATATAAAACAATTTTCCGAGCTTGTTGGGCAAGAGAGAGCGGCGATTTTTCTTCTTTTGTTCTCGTATGTGATCATCTCATCTTCCTTTCTTATAGCAACCGATTTTATCAATTATGTGTTCTCGATTTAGAATCATAGTTTCTGGATTTGATATTATCTAGATTTAGATTATCTTTTTCTGGATTCTCTTTCTGAAGACGGTTTTAGTAATGTACGGAAATTATTCCTGGTTTTAGTTCTCACGCTTTGGGATTCTTATTTGCGGAAACTTTTCTTAAGGTTTTTGGGAAGTTCATTTTGTGGTCTTATAGCTCAGGTCTTCAGATCTGTTCGACTGGTGCGGTAATCCTGATTTTATTTTATTTTATTTGCCTTTTCAGGTAGTTAAACTTCTTTGAAGGATATTCAGATTCTTGTATTTGAAATGGCGGAGGTATGATCTCTAATTCACATTCTGAATTGTAGCTAACTGCATTGCGTTGATTTTTGTTTTGATTGGAAAGTGGTGAAATTTGTGATATTGCAGGAAGCACATAAGGTTGCATTGAATGTCTATGACCTAAGCCAAGGCTTGGCACGTCAGCTCTCGCAATCACTGTTGGGAAAGGCTATAGATGGTGTATGGTGAGTAATCATCTCTGTGATATGTTACTACAATGTATTTAAAATTTGAAGTACACATCTGCTGCATGCAGTCCACTAATCTATCTAGGCCAAATCAATTTAAGTTTTGAACAGTTGAACGTGGTTTTTAGTTATGGCATGTTGTATGTATGCGTTGAGAACCAAAGAGTGGCTTAATGTGTCTTATGATTCTGGTTTTCGTATCAGCCAAGGGATGATTTCCTTAGGCCATATGGACCTCCTTATTGATAATGTGTTTTGCTTTTTGTACCACATTGTTGAACCGGTAAAGTAATGTGAGCTGTGTACCCTTTTCCCAGGCATACAGGAGTAGTTGTCTACGGAAAGGAATACTTTTTTGGTGGAGGAATACAGCATCTGCCTGTTGGAGGAACTCCGTATGGAATACCAGTACGAACAGTAGATTTGGGCGAAACACATGTTCCTAAAGACATATTTGAGATGTACTTGGATGAAATCGCTCCTCGTTACACTGCGGAAACTTACAATTTGCTTACTCACAACTGCAACAACTTCAGCAATGAGATCACTCAGTTTTTGGTGGGTAAAGGAATTCCGGACTACATTCTTGATCTTCCTAATGTGGTTATGAACAGCCCCATGGGTGGTCTCATAAGTAAGTCTCTTGTAACTTGCAAAATCTCCCTTGGACCCGTTTTTCTCTGCTCGTTTTACTAATACTTTATTTCATCTCCCTACTTTGAAGTGCCTATGTTGCAAGGCCTCGAATCAACTCTGAAAGCTGGAGCTGTCCCTCAAGTTCCACAATTCAGGCCACAGCCACAACCTTATGCAGCTTTTAGCAAAAATGAAGGTCCTAAATTAGACATAGCTTCCAAGTCTGAGGATGCAAAAACCTCAGCCTCAATTGAGACAGTACCACCGGCTGTTCAACCGTCAGCTAGTAAAGAGAAGGTCAAGGAGGACCCGTTGGGTGATGCTAGGGCCAAGATTCAAGAAGAGATTACTCGTGAATTTGCAACTCTCATGGCACAAGGCACATTACGAGCAAGTGAAGCAGCTGCTATGGCGACAAAGAGAGTCATGCAAAAATATGGTCATCTTAATGTAACTGCTTAACCCTATAACAGAGAAGAAACAGTTTATTTGAACTGTTCTGAAACATGTATCCAACATATCGAACGATTTTTATTTCTATTCCCTTGGCTATATTTCGTATAATTTGTTCGACGATTTACAGATTAGTCACTGCAAAAAGAAAAACACAAAAATCAACTTTTTATAAATTTCGTGGCTTTTGAATATCGAAAATTAGGACACTACGGTCTCTAAAGTATCAACTCTTATAATATCGGACACAATTTGAGGGGGTGTGAGCGAAGGTGCAGGTTCTAACTCAATAGCCGTCTCTTTGGATTTGCAGAAAACCTCTGAGGGAATGTTGATGCCTGCAAAGCCAACCATTACGGCTGCAGCGCCAATATAGTCGGTGTAGCTGGGCTTGTTGCCTGAGAAACTGTCTACAATTGCTGCCAATGGAACCTGGATGCTTAGCCCAGCCGTTGCCACAGTTGTTGTTGTCAGTAATACTGCCTTTGCCCATAAGTAGTCACTAAGCACATTATCTAGCAAACCTGAAATCGTAAAACAGACATCAGGGTTTTCATATTAGCATTTCAACGTCGAATTCTGATTAACTACAAACGCTATTGGATCCTAATCACTGAAATCTATTAAACACAACTTCATTGGCAATGAGTCAATGGGAAGTAATCAGGGAAGTGGTTTGGGTACCTTTGCCAACAACGAGACCAAGTTGTTTCAAGGTTAGTGCATTGAAGCGTTCTCGCTTAGTGAAGTTGAGAATTACAGCAGGGGGAAGGAAAATGAAGAAATTGAAGAGACCCAGAAACCCAAGGACCTGAGCCATACTGAAACGACCATTTCTTTCATCGTCATCCGGAAGGTTTTTGCGTATGAGGGTGATGTAGACAGCATATAACGCTGCTGAAATCAGTGAAAGAATGTCTCCCAAAAGAGGGTTTTTAGCTATTGCACTTGAGTTGGCTTCTGAATCACCCATACTTACAATTATAGTCCCAGACATACAAAGAAGAACGCTGAAGAGTTTCAACCACGTGAACTTCTCTCCCAAGAATATTAGTGAAACAAGAAACGTGAAAAGGCTTGATGCACTGCTTAAGATGGTATTTGACTGCAATTCACATAAATGAAAAAAACCTCAGTTCAGCTTGTATAGAAGATTCAGAATGAGCAAGAAGATAGAACTTTGAATATGTTCTTACCGTAACTGTTGTGTACTTGAGAGACACATTAAAAGTGAGCTGTGCCAAAAACCAGAATGGACATATCATAAGACTAACTTTAGCAACTCGCATCCGTGTCCAACGTCCCTTCTCATCTAATCCTTTACTGGTTTCATCAATCACAGTGACATTACCATCAATCTCTACATTTTCCAATCCAGATTCAATTCCATCACTATCCTCACTAACCCCTTCCTCTTTCACAACAAGCCCTGAGCTCTCAGATACATCAAGTTTAACACCTGAAAGATCTTCACCAAGCAAAACAGCCTTCTCTGATTCCACTAAATCCAGTGAATGTGACCTTTTGTTTCTCCAAAACAGTAAACTCCCATATGTGTCTTCTACATATCGAACGATCACAAAAAGAGGAAGATAAATGACGAACAATGAATTACAAATGAAAGTGATCAAGAACGGAGATACACCAGCATCCACCACAGACTGGACTACAAAACTGGCTGCAATCCAAATCGTTGCAACGGCAAATAGATATATCAACCCTAATACCCATCTCCATAACGCACTTGACATATCTCTTCGAATCTCAATTAAGGAACAGAAAAGAACAAAACTTGAGCTCACCAATCAAGATTAAGCTTTACCGCAAATGCTTAAGCATCCATGAATCAAAGATCTCTCTTGCAACATGAAATTTCCCAAGGATAACAAAAAAAAATGCTTAAGCGAGAAAGATCCAGCCAAAGCATGTAATCAAAAATCAGATTAGATACCTTCACACCGACAAATATTGAGATCGGCGTCAAATTGTTTCAAGCGATACAAATGCAAAAATCAGATATTTATGAAAGAACAGAAAAAAAAAAAAACGAAATCAGATAGCGCGAAGCCGCGAACCAAAGA
Source organism: Lepidium didymum (assembly GCA_963920545.1). Classification (NCBI taxonomy): domain Eukaryota; kingdom Viridiplantae; phylum Streptophyta; class Magnoliopsida; order Brassicales; family Brassicaceae; genus Lepidium; species Lepidium didymum. The sequence goes on from OY986979.1 coordinate 18,485,763, forward strand.
GCGAGAGAGAAGAGAAAACAATGGACGTTTGAGATGAAATATGGGCTTTCTTATTGGGCTTATATTGTATTGTTGAAAGCCATCTAAGCCCAATAATGTTCAAGGCCTCTTAGATGTATATATATAAGAGGAACGTGGCACCGGAATTTGCAGAAACAAAAACTCAACATAGAGGAGGACAAAAGATTGTAAGCTTTAGCATAGATCCTTAGACATATAGCTCTTTATCATTCGATCTGTAGTACTCTCAATTTCGATATCAATAAAAATCCAATTCTTTCATCATATAAGATTAGCTCGATCCAGTTACATCCTAGCGAGAAATCCAGATTAATATTGTTGAGTTTCTGCATCAACAGATTCCATAAAAATTTTGCATTCTCGAGCTATGTAAAACCCAGCTGGAATATACACATTTAAAACAAAAACAGAACAGAACATAACAAACAGAGAAAAGGGTAACAATTTCTATCACTATTTTTCTGAACCAAAAGAAGAACAAAACAACCAAACCCAAAAATAAAAACCAAAGAAGAAGAAGAAGAAGAAGAAGAAACCATAATGAAAGTTTATTATCATTATGAAGCACTTGGGTTCCGAGAATGTGCTCTTGAAGCAACTCCCCATTCCATTGCTTCAGCCACAGCTCTTTCTCGTTCTTCTGCAGCAACAGAATCCTCACCAGATGCTTTATCTGATGGCTGAGGAAGAGGAGGAATATCGTCGTAGCGTGGAACAGAGATAGAACCATCAGGAGCTGTTCCTAAGAAACCAAGAGCTGTCACAACGTCGCTCATAAGTGGTCGTACTGTTGCTTCTTCTTGTAAACACATTGCTGCAACAGCCACTGCTTGATTCAGAGCTTTCTCAGGGAATACTCCTTCCAGACTTGGATCTGCTAACTCTGGGAATCTACTTGGTTCTTTGAACACTGGTTGTGCCTAAAAAATAAAGGAATTCATCTTACAGTTTAGATCTTTTAAGCAATGGATATTGAAGTGTTTAATCTGAAGAAAAACTCACCCAAGTTACGAGATTCTGTTCTTCTTTGGGTCTGGTAGTATCGATAACTCTTCGTCCAGTTATCAATTCCAACAACACAACTCCAAAGCTATAAACATCGGATTTAGTAGTTAACTGACCAGTTCTCTGGTACTCTGGAGCACAATATCCGTAAGTACCCATAACTCTGGAAGACACATGTTGTTTGTCACCAACAGGACCTAGTTTTGCTAATCCAAAATCAGATAACTTGGCATTGAAGTCACTGTCTAGAAGTATATTAGCAGCCTTGAGATCTCTGTAGATCACTGGAGGATTTGCCTTATCGTGCAAGTATTCAAGACCCTTTGCGGCTCCTAACGCGATTCTAATCCTTGTGTCCCAATCCAACGGTTCTTGGTCTGGTGTTAGATCTGCAAGCATTCAGATCAACAATCAAAAACACTAGACCTATATCCAATAAATCAGTGAATAATAATCGTTGGTTTCTAAAGAGTTTTACCAAGGAGATGATCTTCAAGTGAACCACGAGACATGTACTCATAGACGAGAAGTCTCTGATCTCCATCAGCACAGTACCCAATGAGATTCACAAGATGCTTATGATGCAAAAGACTTAGCATCAACACCTCTACAATGAACTCTTTGTTACCTTGTAACCCATTTCTATCCAATTGCTTCACTGCCACAATCTGAACCCAAAATGTACATATATTCATCAAGTTTCATGTTTCAATTGATCTGTATTACAGACAAATGAAACTAAACTCGAGAAAGATCTGCAATAAGAACTAACCATGCCAGTTTTCTCAAGTTTTCCTTTGTAAACTCTTCCAAACCCTCCTTCACCAATCAGACATTCTTGTCTGAAATTCTTGGTTGCAGTAGCTAATTCCCTAAAAGTGAATGTTTGTGCAGCAATGTTGTTTGTAACTTGTTTATCTTCATCATTGTTGTTGTTCTGCTCATTTCCAGTCTGAGTAGACTTTGGATTCTCTGCAACCATCACAACAATTACTCAAAAACTGGACTTATAAAACGCAAGTGTGTTTATATATATCTGAAAGTTATTAAAGAGCTTACCAGGATGTGTTTTGTTGTCTCTACCGATCAACTCACCATTTTTCCGGCCACCTGTTTCTGAAACTCTCGGAGTTTTTTTCTTTTCATGGAAATAAAAACATGAAAAGCAATTCATTTCCTCTGTAGAAAACTTCTATCTCTCTTTTTCTTCTCTTTTTGTTTTTTCGTTCCTTGAGATTAGAGATTTATTATAACATAGACTACTTCCAAACGACGATAATTCTTCTCGATTGGATTCAAACTCAGAAGAATCTTATACAAAAACAGAGTTTGAATACCACAAATTAACACCAACAATGGATCTTTAAATCGATAAATTCCTGTGTTGACAAGAAAAAAGGAGATATACAATATAAATAGAGAATCATTAGGAAAATAAATATGGATTTGTTGATAGAAAGCAGAACAAACCTTTGATGTGAATCCTTCATAAACAATGGTTGCCCCTTTACCAAGAAACCCTTAGGGTTTTGCCTTTTAATCTTCAGGATATTTTTTTCTTTTTCTTTTGTAAGAGATCAAACAAAACCCAGAACAAGAAAACCAAAACCGTCGGGATCAGAAGCGCGGAAGAGACTCCGAGAAAAATGGAAGGAGAAAACTGGATTTTTTTTCAGGTTTAGGTTTCTGAATTTCTCTTAATATAGACAACTAAACTACTATGAAATATTTATAATTAAATATCAAAAATGGAGTCCATATCTCATTGCACGCATGTTTGTCTGCCTCACATTTCGTTTTGATGTACAATTTATATTTTAGATACAAGCTAACAAGTAAGAATCTCCCCCAAAAAATTGTATAAATTTTGTTGTGTACATAAACAAAAGTTATTAATATGGTAAGGTTTGAAATAATTGGAAAAATGAGAAGAAAGACGAAAGAGTAACATGGAACCCATGAAGTCAATAAAAATATCAATATTTGAAACAACAAGGTTTGGATGTAATGTTGATGGTCGCACGAACTACCTAATACAAAATCAAATGCAAATAATTGTAATATTTATTAATTGTTGTGATCCAAAATAATCTATTTTAAAATTTCGAACAAATCAGAAGAAATGTATGCATAAGTAGCAGAAGCGTGTAATGATTTGGTAATAATGAATTCTCTGTCTCTTTTGTTTTACAAAAATTAGTCAACAATAAACCGAATTGTTTAAACTAGTATAGTGCCATAACTTGAGAAAGTTTTATCGAGCTCATTATTACTACTATCTCAAAAAGAATTAAGAGTAGCCATTGGTATGTTGATGAGAAATATTGAACCAAACACATCAGCATTTGCAGGTGCTCTGAGTGTGGTCAAAGAGAGACATTGACCTCAAGAGAAGAGTCAGTCAATATTACATCTCTTGAGTTTTCGGCTTTTGGATGATCCATTGAGTCGAACTTTATACGCACATGCATAGGCTTTAAGAAGACAATGTCTCTAACTTCTCTCTTTGACTTCAACAACAGTTTCACAAACATATCTTCTTTCATAGTCGTCATGTTTCGTACTGGCTTTAAAAAATTGGCTATTCTTCTCGCTAGCTCTTCCCGGCTTTCACTTTCTGTCTCTTCGTTCTTCGACAGTATTAAATACAAAGCTGCATAGACAATAAGCTACACAAACCCGGGTCGACAGTTATAATTTTCTGTTTCAAAGTAGTGACATTTTGCTTTTGTTAGTAACAGGAGGCATACCTCGCTTGTGCCAGGACTTGTATTGACAGTGCAATCGATGTGAATCCGTCTGTCTTCTTTACTTTCAATCTCAGAAGGGTTATCTTCTTCTTCCTCCTCCTCCTCTTCTTGAGCTACTTTGGGGTTGGCTATTTCTTTGGCGAGGCTGTCTAATTCATCATACCATTGTTGTGAGACTCCAATCTGCTAGTCCTGAAAACAAATTTTTAAGCAACCTTGGATTAAACTAGAGCAAACAAAGGGATGCAAATTTCTTGACCTTTTCTGCAGGTTCCACTGCACTTCCACTACTCGAGACTTCAGAGATTGCGCCTCTTGCCTGTCTCCATATGCAGCTTTCCTGTATCGGTTCAACAAGCTCCGTGCATGGAGGAATCTCTATGTTCAACCGTATGCTAATTTTACCTGTTGATTGAACGAGACTAGATAATTAAATTGCTGGCTAGACCCAATGTCAAAACTATCTTTATGCTGCAGCTAATTGGGATTGGGGTGATGACTATAGAAGCATAATAGTCTGTGCAAGAAATTAGGGTTTGTCTAGCAAATCACACCTGGCAATAACCGAACTTCTTGATTATGACTGACATGTGCTTCCTGAACTCCATTAGCTCTGTTATAATTTAGCCAAACGAGCACAACATTAATTAGTAAGTTTCAGAGCAAAAGAAGTGCTCTTCATAAATAAGATAATGATAAAAGGAATCACTAACACATTGAAAACTCTCTCCAGTGGTATGGACAACCAATAGGGCAACCCAAGTATCCCAATGTTTGAGAACTGAATGCTAGAGCATGCTCCAGATTCTCTATTTAGCTTCAATACCCTCTGACAAGCTTAATGTACAAGGCAAAATGGCTAGTTGATGAAAGGAGCTGAAAATAGATGTAAATGAAGTTGAGTAAATGTCGTTACCTATATCTGCCATGAAAATGTTGTCTCCAAGTTTAGTGAAAGAAGACAAAAGGGCAGCACTTGGTTGCTCCTTGCATGAGGTGATAGCCTCAGTTTGCTGTTGCAACCAATTATAAGGCAAATCTTTCAACACTGATAGCTTCTCAGTGATCGATTGCCCACAGATCTCCATTATCTCCAGAAACCCTTACAAATTTTGATAAATCTATGTTAGGTACAATTGGTCAACAAGCCAAGTATTGTAAAACTGAGATTGAAGATGCTGATTATTATGTGTAACCTTCCACGACTTCTTCAATCTCTCCTGAAGCTAAATTTATTATCCACAACTTCGTAAAGCTGAAAGATTTGAAAAACACAATGGTTACAAGTGTAAAAGGGTAGAAATATAAAGAATGAGCTATCTCTACTACTAAGAAGCAACCCCTTTAACTAGTCTTTTTACCTTTTGTTAATGACTAAAAGACTCTCATCATCACGCTTCAGTATATGCCATGGAAACATTAGAGAGCGAGCATCAAATTCTTCTAATTTGGCATCAGCATCAATTGGTGTATCATCATCTTTTCCAAGACCCATCTTCTCCATTATCCAAGACCATAGGCCACCACTTTTCTTAATAACCTTTGGATATACTGTTTCCAGGACCCGGCTATTTATATTTGCTCTTCTAATGGCGTGATTCTTAACACAAAGAATGGGAAAAGGAAAGGAAACGAGGAAAACAATCTTAACATGGAAACATTCAATAGGACAACCAGTGATCATAACTTTGTAACTTCTTAGCAGTAATACCTCCGAATCTACAATGTAAAGGCAATCCTCCTCATCGTCATAAAGGGTGGCTGCAGGACGTAGCATCTTTGCAGATTCAAATTCCCCATCCTCAAAACCTGGGAAACAACCAATCTGAAATAAAAACATGGTTTTGAAGTTAAGCTCCAAATGCATTTTCCTCTCTAAGAGTCACCCTTTAAGGAAAATTGAGCTTAGAAACTCTGTAAAGATTATACTTCCCCAAATGTGATGTAGTTAACTTACACTGTCTAAAATCTTCCCATTGTTATCAAATATAATAATCCGATGATGATTAGTATCAGAAAGAAACACTTGGTCTCCAACTTCGTCTGCAGAGATACAACCTGTCACGGAGAATGTCAGACAGAGAGTACTATCGTTAAATGAAAACATCAAAATCTAATTCCACGTATATGTTGACAAAATAACAGAGAGGAGCGTGAAAGATAATGAAAACTCCAGATAAAACTCAAAAAGACTAAAATAAAATAAAGAAGGATGTATTGACCAAAAAAAATAAAAATAAAGAAAGGTGAAGATGAATACCTGGAAAGTAAAGAAACAAATCCTGCAAGAAAGAAGAGAAATGTGATTCCTTAATAGCCTCAGCCTGTTTTGACCAAGTGTTTGTGAAAAGTTTAGCAGATTTGGATTTCTCATTATCTTGAGAGAGTCTGTCAAGAGCTTCAGCAAAACAAGAAGAAAACCAGAATACGCAATTAAGCATACAAATCAGGGGAATAAATTCAAAGCTATCGCTTTCAATATCTAAAAGGCAGCCTAGAGCAGCCATAACATGGAACCACAGTTATCACATTGTAGAGAAAATTTGTAGTGAACAGGATGATAGAGTATACATACCTTTAGCTATGGAAGCAATATCAATATCCTTCTCTTGGTAGATTAAAGGATTATTAAAATCTCTAAATACAATGTAGCCTACGTCCCCATTTGTCTGATACAAGCAGAAATACCATATCCTCAATATAAATCGAAGTATATGCATTTAACAAATGATATATACAAAATCGTAATATAGAGAGGAAAGGCTATTTCTTGGGGAACAACATTAACCTTGGGAAATTCTTTCTCCGAAAGAAGAACAGGAAAAGTAAGGTATTCCTTCACAATCAACTCAGCTAAAGCAGTATGATCATCAATTATTTGAGCTTGATCACTGAAGTGGATGCCCATGAAACAGACACCGGGAAACCTTAAAAGACCACAAAAACAAAGACTCAGCCATAAATCCCATTATTTTCCAATGATTCCTTTGATTTAACAAAAACAAAGACTTTCTTAAACCTCTGCTGAAGCAACTTTAGTATCTCAAAGAAACCACTGGTATCACTTGTTCTGTTTAGCAAATCTCCAGCGAGAACTACATAAGTTCCTTTGTCCTTCAAAAGCTGTTTATTTCCAATGTCTCTATTCAACCAATGATGGGAAGGACCTAACAGTTCATTTTCAAACTATGTTTACAAACACAACTAGTAGTTTCAAGCCACAAAAAATAAAGATGTTAGAATAAGTTACCTTCAACTTTATCAAGTGAAGCTCTAATATAAGCGAGTAAATTAGCATTTGGAGAAGAAGAAGACGAAGCTCGAGATACTCGTCGTACTGATGAGAACCTGGAAGAGACTGCCCAATACAAATTAGAAGCAGAACCCATAATCGAAACAATAATACACTGCTTGAAGTAATCAAGGTTATATATCGAATTACCCGCGACATAAACATTGTTCGACCAATGTCTTAGACCCAATGTTCATGTCTAGATCGAATGGTGGAGCTGCACAAGTAGCTAGAATAGAAATGGGTCGCCGAAATCCCCTGTGAACATTGTTGTCTACTGAACAAAAAAGACACCCAAAAAGATCACCAAAAATGATTAAATGGTGAAACTTTTAGAAAGCTTGACTTGATGGAGACGATCAATTACCGAAACCTGACACAATCCGAGACGAAAGCCATGAAATTTTCTTCAAATGGATGCTTCTATAGGACATTCTATTTCGTGGCTCCAATTATCTATCTTCACCTCAGCGAATTCAAGTAAAGCTCAGGTTTTTGAAGGGTTTAACCGCCAGCATAGGAGCCTGCGGGATCTTAAGGAAAAATCAGACTTTCAGACAACCGGTTGAAGTAACAAGGTTAGGACTTGGAGAAGCAAACTCAGTTTGAATTAATAATGTCTAGATTGAACTGGTTCTCATTGGGGTGGTGGCGCAGTTGGCTAGCGCGTAGGTCTCATAGCTATCTGAGTAATCCTGAGGTCGAGAGTTCGAGCCTCTCTCACCCCACTTATTTTTTAAAAACTTATAATAAAGTTGGGTCACATTGTCCGGGTCGGGTCATAATCCATAATTCTTCTAAATAGCAAAACCCTAATTTTGCACCCTCCTCGTCCATAAACCCTTTTCTTCTAGCCTACTTGTTTTTCTCGTTGCTTCGCTCTCACCGGAAGGCGAAAAGATGGTGAAACGAAGTAAAAGTAAGATATATCATTTAACCAAATTAGTATTCTGGATTTATCTCTTAGTCGATGAAAATTTGTAAATTTGGCTGGGTCTTAATTGATTGTTTGATGTTTTTCTTTTGCAGAGAGTAAGAGTAAGAGGGTGACCTTGAAGCAGAAGCACAAGGTCCTAAGAAAGGTGAAGGAGCACCACAAGAAGAAGGCTAAGGATGCTAAGAAACTCGGGCTTAACCGTAAGCCAAGAGTAGAGAAGGACCCAGGTATTCCCAATGACTGGCCTTTCAAGGAACAAGAGCTCAAGGCTCTTGAAGCTCGACGTGCCCGTGCTCTTGAGGAGATTGAACAGAAGAAAGTCGCCCGCAAAGAAAGGGTATCATCATTTTTATACTTTGTTGCTTCTATATATGATTTCTGTTGTTCAATTCTTGATACATGCTTCGATATTTAGGTAAAGCTACAATATTTTCTGGTTTTCAAATGAATTTCAGTTCTAGAATTTCGATTGATTGATAAGGAATAGCATTTTCAATGTTCCTGTATTAATTATCATGAAGTATGTCTGCGTTCTGATCTATCTTAATAAATCTAATTAGGCCAAAAAGAGGAAACTTGGTATTGTTGAGGATGAGGATACCAAGACAGAAGAAGAGAGCAGAGATGACTCAACTAGAGTTGTCAATGTTCGAGGTGAGTGTTGTGCTTTGATACGGATATCTTCTCCACATATTTATGTGATTTCTGCATTTACATTCACTGATGTCATTTTGTTTCACAGATAACTCGGAGAGGGCTTTCTACAAGGAGCTTGTTAAAGTCATTGAATTGTCTGATGTCATTTTGGAGGTTCTTGATGCCCGCGACCCCCTTGGCACTCGATGTACTGACATGGAGAGGATGGTGATGCAAGCTGGTCCCAATAAGCACCTCGTGTTGTTGCTGAACAAGATTGGTAAGTTCCTACATAAGTCTCTGCTCATGGACATAAATAGCTATATGTTTTTGCTGGGTGTTGTCATTACCTTTTGTAACGGATTTTCTCTGTCCAGATCTTGTTCCCCGAGAGGCTGCTGAGAAATGGCTTAAATACCTAAGGGAAGAATTCCCCGCTGTTGCTTTCAAATGTAGTACCCAAGAACAGAGATCAAACTTGGGTTGGAAATCATCCAAGGCATCAAAACCAAGCAATATATTGCAGACGAGTGACTGTCTTGGAGCAGACACTCTCATCAAATTGTTGAAAAACTACTCAAGAAGTCATGAGGTTGGGTTTCCTTCTTTTTTTTGTTGATCACTCTAGCATTGTTTTGTATTACAGTTTTGATTAAATCTGCTTTTGTCGTTCTTTTTTTTGGGCAGTTAAAAAAATCAATTACGGTTGGTATTATTGGATTACCTAATGTCGGGAAGAGTAGTCTTATTAACAGTTTGAAGAGAGCTCATGTTGTCAATGTCGGTGCCACTCCTGGACTGACTAGGTCCCTGCAAGAGGTTCACTTGGACAAAAACGTGAAGTTGTTGGATTGTCCTGGAGTTGTGATGCTCAAATCATCAGGAAATGATGCTTCTATAGCTCTCCGTAATTGTAAAAGAATCGAGAAGTTGGACGACCCAGTTAGTCCAGGTAATTGGAAATATTCGGAAGATAGAAATCAAACATCGTTTGTGCATTGTCTTGTTAAGTTAATCAGTGACCTAATCTGGAAATCTTCTGCTTTGTGTAACATGTAGTGAAAGAAATTCTCAAGCTTTGTCCAACACAAATGCTGGTGACTCTGTACAAAATCCCGAGCTTCGAGGCGGTTGATGATTTTCTGTATAAAGTCGCCACAGTCAGGGGTAAGCTCAAAAAGGGTGGTATTGTGGATATTGACTCTGCAGCAAGGATTGTGTTGCATGACTGGAATGAAGGTGCTGTTATTATCATTAGTTCCTTATAACCTTCTAGGATGAAGAACTTCTCAAAACCAGTTCTTTTTAACTCATCTTGATATATGAATGGTGGTGCAGGTAAAATTCCATACTATACAATGCCGCCAAAGAGGGACCAAGGTGGACACGCAGAGTCAAAGATTGTGACTGAGCTGGCTAAGGATTTCAACATCGATGAGGTCTACAGTGGTGAATCCTCTTTCATTGGGAGCTTGAAGACAGTTGGAGAATTCAACCCTGTTGAAGTTCCTTCGAATGGTCCTCTCAATTTTGATGAAACAATGATGGAGGTTGGTCAACTCTCTCTTGATTCCACCATTTACTTGTAGATCGCTCGGTCTTGGTTTTTAATCTTTCGGTATATTTTACCAAAAAAAAAAAAAAAAAAAACAGGATGAGTCCAAGTCTCAGACCAAAGAAGAGCCTGCCATTAACAGTGATGATGAGTCAATGGAAGAAGAAGAGGAGGAGAAAGCAGGAAAATCAAAGGAGAAATCAGAGACAGGCAAGCAGAACGAGAAGCTATATTCAGCTGAACACATGTTGAATACAAAAAAGCAGAGAGCGGAGAAGAAGAAGAGAAAGAAGGCAAAGAAAGCAGCAACTGGTGAGGATCTGATGGATGGAGATTATGATTTCAAAGTAGATTATAAGAAGAACAAAGATTCCGCCATGGATGAAGAAGATGACGAAAGTGAGATTAAAGTTCCAATGGCTGGACTTGAATTGCCTGAAGAATAAGTGACTGGAAGCAACATTCGTTTTTCTTTTTGCGTTTATGATTTTGTTGATTAAACTTTCTATATATAGATGTTTTCTTTATGAAGTAACAGTGACACTGAAGCAATTTTGATTTCTATAGCTAACCTCTTTTTAGGTTATCAAATATCTTATAAGAAATAGAAAATTACTAAACATTATAAAAGGCATTGGCCTGACCACAATAATGATGAGAAGCAACCAAGTGACTTAGGTTTAAAGACTTCGATAATGATGACAAGTCTTGAAAGTTAAAACTGTTAATCACCGATCCGTCGCGGTTAAAACGGAGATTCTATGGATATCTAACCATTCGTGCTTCTCACGCGCAACTAGCGCGCGTAGAAAACAAAACAGAAATAACCTCCCTGTATTTCGGATCCGGATCCGAGAAAAGCTTAACCCGTTATGAAGCGGTTATTTTATTTTTTTGCTTTTTTCAAAATGACCGTTTTGGGCCACTCAAGAATAGCCAATTATACAACAAGGCTCTTTGGTGTCTGTTCGTGTTCTCGGCCTTTCCCAATGCCTATCATTTGGATATCGCTAAGTCCTTCTCTTCTTCCTTCTCCTCTAGGGTTTACTAAGGGTTTCTCTCATACATCCAAACTTCTGTCTTCTTCTTAAGAGCGTTCATTTCTCTCGTTAAAACTTAGGGTTTTTGATTTTTCATCTGCTGGTATAATGGATAGATACCAGAGAGTCGAGAAACCGAAGCCGGATTCTCCGATTAACGAAAATGAAATCCGTATTACTAGCCAAGGCCTTATCCGAAACTACATCAGTTATGCCAGCAGTCTTCTTCAGGTGCTCTTTCTCTTCTAAATGGTGATATCGTGATTTTACGAAATGTTCAGTGTAGAGTGTAATGCCTCGATGGACCATACAAATGCGTTTGTTATCCTTTAGATTTTTTTTTCGGCTTTTTTTTGTTTCTCGATCATTAGTGTTTGTGTTATGCATATGTAAATTTATTTTTCTTCCGTTTTTTGACTTGACGCTACAGATTCTGATGTGATGATTTTGGGGGTTTTTGTGTGTTTGATTATTCGTTTCTTTTGCTTGCAGGAGAAACGTGTGAAAGACATTGTGCTGAAGGCAATGGGGCAAGCAATCAGCAAGACGGTGGCCATCTCTGAGATACTTAAAGTTAGTAGCTTTTTGATAACCATTGAAGAATATCGTCTAGTTTTGCTTTATAGAAATCGCTAAGACTTTGTACTTCACACTGCAGGATAAAATTCCAGGTTTGCATCAAGATATCGCAATCAGTTCTATGAGCATTACTGATGTCTGGGAGCCTATTGAGGAGGGTCTTGTACCGTGAGTGTCTTGCATTACTATGTTACTTGCTTTTGTTTTCTGGTGTCTTCAAGCTAATTATTAATATGATACAGGGTTGAGTTGACACGCCATGTTTCCATGATTTCAATCACATTGTCACTGAGTGAGCTAAATAAAGATTCTCCTGGGTGAGTTTCACTTTTGTTCATCTCCATTGTTTCCCTTGTAATCTTGAAAGTCTAAAATTCACACTGTTCTCTTTCTGAAGAAAATCGTCTCAGTAAGTCAGTAGCTATTACCTGGTGGGCTCACATTACTATGGTCTCTTGGGTTCTTAAGATATAGCTATAGTAAAGGCTTATAAATGTGTTCAGGTACCAAGCTCCAGCGCAGACAGATCAGTCTAAGCCTCAATATCAGCCACAACAAGGAAGACAAGCCCGCCTACCATACAAAACTTATGGCGAAGGTGATATTTCTTGAGAAATTTTGTTAATGATGTTAGGTTATATTATATTTTATATTCTTTTGGAAAATTGGAGTGTAGATTCGTATGGTAGAGGGAGAGGTCGTGGCAGAGGAAGAGGCAGGGGAAGAGGTGGATATGGAAACTACCAAGGGAGTTATCAAGGAAAATACCAAGGGAACTATCAAGAAGATTATCAAGGTAGTCTTATGCCGTACAAGAAAATTATTCCTTTTCCTTATTTTGGAAATCTTTTGGCTATCTAGTGTTTCTGAGAAACTAATATTGAATTCACCAATAACATAACATTAAGTATTAAAGACTTTAAAAATATGGTATTATTTGTTAAGTTTGTAACTGACGCGGTAGCTTTATTGTGGCACAATCAGATAATGAAGGCGGGTATTCAAATCGGGGCAGAGGACGTGGTGGACGGAACTATGGTTATCGTGGTAAGTTTGAGCATTGTTAATCAGCATAAGCCTGCAAAGTTACAAGGTGTAAGGATGATATGAGACTGTACTCTAGACCAACCTGATTAGTGTATTTGTTTGTCACCTGGCTTGAAACCCTTCCTTATAAAGTGTTATCCTCTTTTGGTTTCTTTTCTTATGTTGTGTTTACAGTATTATTATATTAAATTTGGTCCACTTGATATGTGCTAGGTCCTGGATATCAGGGTGGCAGAGGCGGGTATGGTGCTGGATATGGTGGAGGGAGAGATGATGGGTATGGTGGAGGAAGAGATGATGGGTATGGTGGAGGGAGAGATGGGGACTATGGTGGAGGCAGAGATGATGGATATGTGGGAAGAAGAGGCGGATATCGAGGTGGTCGGGGTGGAGGTAGAAGTGACAGGTATGGTGGAGGCAGAGATGAAGGATATGGTGGAGGTAGAGATGAAGGATATGGTGGAGGCAGAGGTGGGTATGGAGGTCGAGGCAGAGGTGGCTATGGTGGAGGTAGAGGAAACAGTTATGGTGGAGGTAGAGGTGACGGTTATGGAGGAGGTCGTGGTGATGGGTACGGTGGAGGAAGAGGTGATGGTTATGGAGGAGGTCGTGGTGATGGATATGGAGGCAGAAGCGATGGTTATGGAGGCAGAAGCGATGGTTATGGAGGAGGTCGTGGTGATGGATATGGAGGCAGAGGCGATGGTTATGAGGGAGGCAGAGGCGATGGTTATGAGGGAGGCCGTGGCGGATACCGCGGAGGAAGAGGAGGGTATGGTCGTGGACGTGGGAGGATGGGTAATGCTGGTCGTTCAAGGGGTCATGCAAGTAACCAAGCCTAAGATGTGTCATTTCCCATTTGCTAAAGCTATAAGGGTAATTTGCTGCTTCTTTTTTCCGTTACCTAAAAGACCCTTAAAATTAGTAGCACTCCCAAGGGTTTTAATATGTTAAGATGATTTTGGTCTTCTTCGTAAGATGATTATGTAAAACTCCCTTTGGTAATCTCCTTATTTAAAGCCCAAGGGAGTTTGTTTTTTGTTCTTCTTTTCATTTTTGCCTCACAAATTTAGCCAAAAGTGCATAATTAGCTTATCTTGTAATTAATTAATTATGCCTACCTTTTTTTAAACCGTTGCCTAAATCTCACTATTGTATAATGTGTGTTGTACATTTTATCAATTGTGAAGGTCTCAAATCCAATAAGTGCAAGCTTTGAAGTGAAAGAACCAAATAAAAACAGCTAAATTTGGCTTGCATTCCTTCTTATTTACGTCATCTCAGATCTGCCAGCTTATAAGAAAATTTATATTAACGTAATTGTTTTGAAATATATGTGCTGACAAAATGTAAGGATTAATACTAAAATAATGGTGCTGCCCAGGATCGAACTGGAGACCTTTTGCGTGTAAGGCAAACGTGATAACCACTACACCACAGCACCTGATGTGCAGTTTACGATAAACTATTAATTAATAGATACAATAATTCCCTTCCTAATTAAGAAGACAAATGAAAAAGGAAAAAATCAGAAAAAATATGGTGAAACATTAATTAATATTCTTGCTATATAAAGGTCAGATATTTTCTTCATTGTTTGTAGATTTTGTGTAGAAGGAAAAAGACAACAAGGACGTAAAAATACGAAAAGACAGAAGAGTAGATTCGCTGTCAAAGTATACGACAGCGTTTCAAACGAATATTTATTTTTATTTTTATTTTTTCATTAACAAATTGACGAAATGAACCATCACTGCGACAGTTAATTGCGAAATCCGCGCCTGAACCATCACAGAGCCACTGCGCACGGCTTAATCTGATTCGACCCACTTCGTTTCGAACGTGCCCCTTCTCTCTCTCTCTCGAACACTATCTGTATTCCTCTTCGTTTCTTTTTTTAAAATTTTCGATTTTTTTCCCGAAGAATTACAAGAAAAGGAAGAAAAGAATCGTATAATTTGTTTTTCCTTCACTTTGTTGGATTCCAAACACGCTTACGCAAATTCGAGAAAATACGAAGGAGGAGGAGGTTTCGTTTATAAAAGGGTACGATCCAGATAGACAGACAGACAGAGAAAGAATACGATGCCGGATAAATCGCCGGCTGAGCTCGCAAGGGTTTCATCCTCTTCCTCTTCTTCATCTTCTTCAAGTTCGGGTCGAGCTTCAGTGAAAATCGAGGAAATTGAAAGCGGTGGTGCTAGTGGTGTCGTCATTGGGTCTGAAGAACTAGAGACCAATCCGAAAACTGTTGTTGCTTCCATTGCTGATGAAACCGTGGCTGAATCTTCAGGTTTCGTTTTATCCTCTTCTTATACTGCTGAATTCTGGTTGATTCCTTTGCTTTGGATCTATGAATTGGATTATGAAGTTCATTGCTTGGTTTCGAATTTGGGATTGTGGGTTTATATAGGTTCTGGGAATAAAAGCTTTTCTCGAGTATGGACAATGCCGGTGGAGGGTTCATCAAGCAGTGATAAGGCTGAATCATCAACAACAACAACAACAACAGCAATCCCTAGGTTAGATAAATCAAAGACTGAGAGGCAACAAAAAGTTACTCACATTCTTGTCGAGGATGCCGTTAAGATTTTCGATGACAAAATCTCTGCAGGGAAGAAGGTATAACATCTATTTTTGGCTTGTTTGTCTTCTTGTCCTGCTTCTATTTTTAGTTATCTGTTATGTGATAAATTCCCTTTGACTTTGAATCCTGTTGATTCCTACTTTTGTGGGAAATGTTACTCTTACAAAAGTAGTTTTATAATTGAGAATTACATTCCTCCTGAATCTGCTGCTGTGTGACAGTGGTGTTTTTTAAATGCATAATTTTGCAGCTTAAATTGCTCAACCGTATAGCTACTGTGAAACATGATGGGACAGTTGAATTTGAAGTTCCAGCAGATGCTATTCCTCAACCTGTTGTTGACCCTAAAGAATCAAAAAATGGTGTTTGTGCTGACGAGTCTATTGATGGGGTTGACCTTCAGTACATACCTCCTATGCAAATTGTGATGCTGATTGTTGGGACACGAGGAGATGTTCAACCTTTTGTTGCAATCGCCAAACGGCTTCAGGTTGTACCTCGTTCTGAGTTTTTTAAATAGTTCTGAACCTAAATTGTTTGGTCGATTGTAATTGACTGTTGTAATTTTGTTTAATTAATGCAGGACTATGGGCATCGAGTTAGACTTGCAACTCATGCAAATTTTAAAGAGTTTGTTTTGACTGCTGGACTGGAGTTCTATCCTTTAGGTGGAGATCCAAAAATACTTGCTGGTTGTATGTATCTACCAAACATTCCTATTCCTTTGTCATCCTTGTTTGTCAATCTCTTTTAGCTTCAAAAGTTCTTAGCAAAATTCACCGGTTTACTTGCTATGTTGTTGTGTTCAGATATGGTTAAGAACAAGGGATTTTTGCCATCAGGCCCTTCAGAGATACCAGTTCAACGAAACCAAATGAAAGACATCATATATTCTCTACTTCCAGCATGTAAAGAACCTGATCCAGATTCTGGGATTTCCTTTAAAGCTGATGCAATTATTGCTAATCCTCCAGCATATGGTTAGTTTCCTGCAACTTTTGAATTACTGGCTATTATTTTACATCTGTAATGTCATCTAGAGCTTGGGGTTGAGCACACAACCGTTTGGATATCTATATCTTGGCAGCAAATTCATGCGATGATGCTATAGAACCTTCTTCCCTTTTTTCGGCTTACCGACTTATCATAGCTTCCCTTCTAATTGTGACTAACTTGGCATTCGCTTTTTCAGGACATACCCATGTGGCAGAAGCACTGAGGATACCGATTCACGTATTTTTCACAATGCCATGGACGTAAGTCTTGTATTGGCAACAGATTATGGCTGAATGACTTAAACACACTTTAAAAAATTCTTTTGGTTCTGAATCATTGACTATACCAAATAATTATCCAGGCCAACTAGTGAATTTCCACACCCATTGTCACGTGTCAAACAACCAGCCGGATACAGAGTGAGACTTGTTTCTTGACATCATATGTTTGTTCTTTGCTTTTAAACTTGACTTCTTTGTTTAATATTGACATCGTGCAATTTCAGCTTTCATATCAAATCGTCGACTCATTGATCTGGCTAGGAATTCGAGACATGATAAATGACCTTAGGAAAAAGAAATTGAAGCTACGACCTGTCACATATCTAAGTGGAACACAAGGATCTGGATCCAATATACCTCATGGATATATGTGGAGTCCTCACCTTGTCCCAAAGCCAAAAGGTAGTATCACTCATGTGTTGACTGATGAAATAATGATGTTTTTTCTTTCAAAGATTGTCACTCTCTTCTTTTTTCTCAGACTGGGGGCCTCAGATTGATGTAGTGGGATTTTGCTTTCTTGATCTTGCATCAAATTATGAACCTCCTGCAGAGCTTGTGCAATGGCTAGAAGCTGGTGAAAAACCAATATATATCGGCTTTGGTAGTCTAGTGAGTTTTTTTACTATATAGTCTTATTGTAGGATTTTTAATAAATTGAAAATAACACCTATAAAAATGGAAAATAATGCATCTCTCGTTCTGTTTAATTGTGGTAAAGCCTGTTCAAGAACCAGAGAAAATGACGGAGATCATTGTGGAAGCACTTCAAAGAACCAAACAAAGAGGAATCATCAATAAAGGCTGGGGTGGCCTTGGAAACTGTAGGTCTACCCTTTATTCAATCCGTATTACCTTACCATTATTGGATGCGTGCATGTTTGGTATAAATTATTATAATATATGCTTAATGTGATTTTCATGCAGTGAAAGAACCGAAGGACTTTGTTTACCTGTTGGACAATGTCCCACATGACTGGTTATTCCCCAGATGCAAGGCTGTGGTATGTCTAATAATCTGAATATCCTTGTAGTTTAGTCCCTGAGCATCTTGTTCCTTGGGTTTAGAAATTTCTAGTTCCTTTTGTGATTTTTGATATTGCGAGTTCTCACTGCAATTTGATAGACTCAGTCACACAATTTTCTTATCTAGGACTAGTAGTTTCTGAGATCATTTTTAACATGCTTGTAGCCTGAACTTGTTGCTCTTCTGCTTTCAGGTTCACCATGGTGGTGCTGGAACAACTGCTGCAGGTCTAAAAGCCGCTGTAAGTTTGATTTGAATGTAAACTAAAGTCTGCGTCCTGAGATGAGATTTAATTAGTTAATATGAAAGTGTTTTGTTTTTGTTTCTTAAACACAGTGCCCAACTACAATCGTGCCTTTCTTTGGGGACCAACCTTTTTGGGGAGAACGAGTGCACGCTAGAGGAGTAGGTCCGGCACCAATCCCTGTGGACGAATTCTCACTTCATAAGCTTGAAGATGCCATAAATTTCATGCTGGACGACAAGGTGAGTAGTATTTTCAAAAACCAATCGCCTTTTAAGAGAACCTTGATTTGACTGCAGTCCAAACATTTCGGCTTGGTTTATTTATATGACCACCCCTAGTTACGACCATGGCATGGATTTATTACAATGAAACTGAGCATCTAAGTGGAAACAGGTGAAGAGTAGTGCAGAAACGCTGGCAAAGGCAATGAAGGACGAGGATGGTGTGGCTGGAGCCGTGAAAGCCTTCTTTAAACATCTTCCTAGTGCAAAACAGAATCTTCCAGATCCAATCGCTGAACCTTCTGGACTTCTCTCTTTCAGAAGATGCTTTGGCTGTTCGTAACTCTCTCATTCCAGAATCTCCTCTTTTCACTTTTGTATTGCTGTCTCTTTGTCTGTCTGTTTTCTTCTTCTCCTACCCATTCCTCTTTGGTTTTACAACAACTTGATTTAGGAAACGTTAAAACGTTTTGTGGAGTGCTTGGGAATTTGACATTGTAGGTGATGCATATAATTCATGATTGTTTTAAGAAGGAAAAAGTACACTCGAATTTCTTAAGATGTGCAGATTAGTAAACATTATGGGATCTGTTTTCAATAACAAATTTTGTTTCAGTGTCTTGAGCTGCAACTTCTCTGGAGTGGTGTACAGAAACAATACATCTCTATTGTGTTGTGTTTGTTTGTTGCCTTTTGGTCATTAATTGATTGATTATGTAAAATTATGCTTGATTGCTTCTTAATTGTGATGTCGTAATTAGTTAAAGACACATCCAATCCAACTTTTTGACTGGCAAATTGGCAACATGAGTGTATTTATGAGCTTCAACTGCATACAAATTGTACTTGGTTTTGAGTCTTTTGACTTCAAGATTATGACATCCAAGCAAAAGTTTCATTGGAAAATTCTGAACTCACAAATTAATTGGCTACACCAATTGATTTTCTTGTTTCAAAAGTTATTGTCAGCATATCATATGATGATTAGTTGATCATTGCATAAGTATAAACATTATTAGCAACTAAGAAATATTGAATGATTAACTTAGTAATGAGCTTAAGGTATCTAATGGTCACATGGGGAAAGTCAATGTGCCAAATTAAGGAAAATATAAACTTTATCCGAGACAATATGAGAGACCTACAAGTTTCACAATTAGCTGTCCAAAACTTGTTTAAAATAATATATAATACTTTATTCTCTTTTATTTAATATTGTCATTTTCAAAATAATTATCCAATGAAAAGGAGAGAAGAGGAATAGCAATCACATGACATGATACCGTTTGTTGGCCAAACTCATTATTGTGATCACTGTACGATTTTATATCTATACAAAGTACACATACATACACATGTGTTTTCATTTTCTATACAAACAACAATATTCCCTTTACAAATATAATTCTTATTACTTGAAATCTTATATCAAAGTACACATATACTCTATAGTCTATACTTATTTGTTTTTGTTTGCTCATACTTAGTAATTTTTGGAATTGAGCTTGGATCGACTCCCAAAGTAATTGAAATTAGGATAAGAATTTACTCTGTCGGCCAGGTACAATGCTTGGGAGTTTGGGAGATAACTAAAAACTCACAAAATGCTGAAAATAATAAAATTATCGAGAGAAAATATTTTTGGTAAAGTGGTTGAGTGTCATTTATACTGTATAAATTTTTTGAGTTTGATTACAAAAAATTATGTTTATTTCACATGATATAATTAAGGGTTTAGAGGAAGACGTGGCTATAAATCAATTTTATCGATCCAATGTTGACAAAAAAAAAAAAGAATTATAGAAAATGATTTTATCATTTTGAATGATGCGATTTGTTATTGCTCAACTCTGGTGAAAAATATAGATATTTAATCATTTGACAAAAAAAAACATTTATCCCAATAGAATAACATTTACACCAATTAAACAACAATTGCTAAAACTAAAATTTATTTAACTTACATTTGCTATTAATTTCCGGGAAATGATGAATGAAGCACATATTTGACATATATTTAAAAAAAGACAAAAATTACAGATAATGGGTGAATGATTTCATCATAGTCCAGATTAGCAATCACAACCTAGATTCATGACTCTGCCGTATTTAAAAATGTTAATTATTTTATGTGGTCTTAACATTATTACTTTTAGAGTATTTCTTAATAATTGTTTACATATTGTATTCTTTATGAAATAAAGCCAACAAGATAAAGAGAAATGGTCACGCAATCTTCTTCTTATATTAACGTCTTTCTCCAATAGCCTTTCTTCTACGATTCTTCTCCTATTCCTCTTCAAAAGCCTCTGCTTCAGACAGAGACAACGAAACACAGAACACAGAGCAAGACACAACAATGGCTGTCACAAAACTCATCTTCTTTGCTTCTGCATTACTTCTAACAACGTTCCTTGCCGGCGTTAATTCGTCCAGGTACCACTTTTCATTCTTCATTGGTTATCTGTTAATGTAGTAATTAACAATAATAACAAGTTAACGAAAAGACAAAAATCTTATCGTTAAAGACTCTAAAAGTCTCGATTCTAACTAGCTCGTTCTTTGTGCTTTCGTTATAGGTTATTTGCTTGATTGTTCGATAATTTATACATAAACATTATCCATTAAAGATTGTTCAAGCTTAATGTAGCTTTAGTTCTATGTTTTATTGTTCATGGAACTGAGCCATTGAGCTTAAACTAGTTCATCAAGACTATAAACAAAACCAATATAGATCCTGATATTTGTAATAATTATCATAATTCAGAAGAGTTATTACAAAAAATTAAAAAAAACATTTTGTAATGAGTTTAAGTAAATTATGATATTAAAATGAGACAATGATTGATGATTTGACAGGTCGAATGAAACATGGCATGAACATGCAGTTGAGAAGCCAGAAGAAATAGCTGCCATGGTGGACATGTGAGTATTTCTCTATAAAAAAAATAACCTATTGATTAATGTTTATTTATAACTTTATTATAATAGTTAATAACAATCTAATTTGTCTTGTATTTTCCTCAACTATTAGTCAATTCATCAAAAGAAAAGAAAACTCTTACTTCCATGATTATATAGCAACTCGTGATGCTTTTAGAAAATAATTAAACTTTACATATTTGATATTTCTTTTAATAAATTCGAAAAATTAAAGAAGACAGGTAAGTAGAAGTCACATGAAGTTCAATTGTAAAAGTTTGACACATCATTTTCACAAAACTAGTCAAAATGGGTCCACTTTAAGCCACATTCCTCTGACTTTTCCCTTTTTCTCTTTATCATTCATAATTAATTCATGATTTATTAACTTGTACAACTTCTGTTTTCTTAAAACATCGAAATCATTAATTTTCTATAAAGTTAAAAACTTTAAAAGATTAGATTTAATTAAAGGATTGTCGAGTTACTCGCAGTCAGTCTGGTAGTTTGGATGATCTAACTAATGATTTGGTACCAGGGTTCGATTCCTACCCATTGCATTATAGTAGTTTACAAAAAGAATTATTGAGGACGGACTTTATATTATAGATCAGATCTTGTCGATCCATTAAAAAAAAAAAATTGTAATCAAGTATCGGATATTTAAAGATGGAATAAAATGTTGGGCCTGGCTAATAAGTCACTGAGAGCATGTGTAATGTTTCAGTAGTAATCTTTTGAGCCAATGATTTTGACAGCCAATGCACATGCTCTTGCCACATGCATTGACACCTACACTTCATCTCTTCATTTTCTTGTCTTTAATGATATAATTATCTTCATTTTTGTTTCTTTATTCTTCTTCTTTTTTGTCCCCTTATTTTTAGTACAAAAGTACAAGCACTAAAATATATAATTTAATATTTAATAATCACAATATTAATTATTCCAAATTGTTATCAAATATATTTCATGTTAAATAATAAAAGCTTTAATAGTTACTAGTTCAACTTATTAGACACTCTATTCTATTTTTTTTAATAATTAGATCAAAATTATGTCTAAACAAAAATTCTTGAACAACGAATAACCAGAACTATTACTCACTACATCAATAAAATTTGATTTATAATAAAAAAAATTATTTTCTATTTTTTTCCAGTTTTCTAAATATATCGGAAAAAATTAAACTCCTATTGTCATAACTATTAACGGAATAAATTTAATTACTAGTGAAATAAATTTGACTTATACCAAAAATTTTGCTTGTCTTTAGAGTATTTTTTCGTTTTTTTTTTCTTTAATTTTTAGATTGCTGAATTACAAAAATAATTTTCTTATTTATAGTGTTAAAAGATTTTTGAGAAATTATTATTTTGTAAACCATGTATTACAATATTGGTTATCTTTTTTTTTGAAAGTAAGTTAAGTTAAAAAAAATTATTGCTTATTAAAGTTAATTTATAGTTTATCAAGATATATTCTATCAAATCATAGATAATACTGTAAAATACTAAAGGTAAAAATATCAATTTATCAAATTTTGCATCGTATAATTTTTTTTATAAAATGAAACAAAATAAATACTTCTAAACTTTTGATATTTGAAATTTGAAACTCTTATATTTTGAAACCTAGCTAGGAATATTTATTAGGAATGTTATGGTGGGTAAAAATGTTAAGTCCCAAATCCAATTTAAATCTGTATAAAAAAATTCAGATTTTAAAAGCTAAAATAATCTTGGAGATTTTGGATAACTCATAAAAAACTCATGAGATTATGAGTTACCTTCTCTTTTTTTTCTCTCTCCTCGTTTTATTTCTCTCTTCTTATTTTTTTATCTTTTTTACTCTCTTATCTTTTTTATTTTCTACTCTTTTATCTTATCTCTCCTCTATTCTTTTTTTTCTTTTCTCTTTTTCCTCATTTTTATTTATTTTCCTTTTTTACTTATGTCTCTTCTTTTATCTTTTTTTTACTCTTTCTTTTCATTTTTTCCTGTCTTTTCTTTTTTTTATTCTCTCATCTTTTTTATTTTACTCTTTTTTCTCTCTTCCTTTTTTTTTATCTTTTCTTTCCTCTTTTTTCTCTCTCCATTTTTATATTTCATAAATCAACATCATTTTTCATTAAATTTACTAAAATAATATTATTTACTTTAAAGAATTTATTAGAGAAAAATCCAGTAAACATTCATTACCAATGGGTAAACCAGTAATTTCTGGATTTTAAGAATTTTGGATATTGAGCTTGTTTTGAGTTAAAAAAATTTTAAGTTTAAAAATAGGTAAAAAAACCAGTCATTTCTGGGGTATCCACTAGATTTAAAGTGTATTTTAACATCTGATAATCCAGTAAAAATTAATGTATTCAGCCATAAAATTCGCATTATTACCCCTAACTCTTAATTAATTTGGATAATTTGATGATTAATGATACAGGAGCATTCGAAACAGCACCGCGCGACGGAAATTAGGTTACTTCTCTTGCGCCACCGGAAATCCAATCGACGATTGTTGGCGTTGCGACCGGAAATGGCAATCCCGTCGAAAGCGTTTAGCCGATTGCTCAATTGGATTTGGCCGCAACGCAATCGGTGGTCGCGATGGTCGTTACTACGTCGTGACTAACCCAGGAGACGACAATCCTGTTAATCCAGTACCAGGAACACTCCGTCACGCCGTTATCCAAGACGAGCCACTATGGATCATCTTCAAGCGTGATATGGTTATAACATTGAAGCAAGAGCTGATCATGAATAGTTTCAAGACCATTGATGGTCGTGGCGTCAATGTTCACATCGCTAATGGTGCTTGTATCACTATTCAATATGTTACTAACATTATTATCCATGGGATTCATATTCATGATTGTAAGCCTACTGGTAATGCTATGGTTAGAAGCTCTCCCTCGCATTACGGCTTTCGATCCATGGCTGATGGTGATGCTATCTCGATTTTTGGATCGAGTCATATCTGGATCGATCACAATTCGCTCTCTAATTGTGCTGATGGGCTTGTTGACGCTGTTATGAGCTCCACTGCAATTACTGTCTCAAACAATTTCTTCACCCACCACAATGAGGTAAAACCTAAGATTACAATTGGAATGATTAATTATCTATCTTCAGTTTCTCTGTTATGGATTGGAACTGGAATTGGGAATTAGGGTTTTTGCAGTAACTGATTGACGATTGTATTGCACTAGGTTATGCTGTTAGGACACAGTGATTCCTACACAAGAGACAAGGTGATGCAAGTCACAATTGCTTACAACCATTTTGGTGAGGGTCTGATCCAGAGAATGCCAAGGTACAAACTTGATCAACGATCTTAAAATTCTCAAAAAACTCAAAAGTTCCGCTAGTTGTATTATCAGAGAAGTTGTGTAGTATTCTAAGATAAATGAATTAACATTTGATAATTGCAGGTGTAGGCATGGATATTTCCATGTAGTAAACAATGACTACACGCATTGGGAAATGTACGCAATTGGTGGTAGTGCTAGTCCCACCATCAATAGTCAAGGGAATCGATTTCTTGCCCCAGCAAACCCATTTGCCAAGGAGGTATAACTCTATAGACCATTACTTTGATTTAGAGGATCGATCTATATCGTGTTTTCCTCTAACTCTATGTTAATGGTGCTGATGCCAAACCATAATGATGTTGCGATGAAGATACAAACTGTGACATTGTTCTTTGTAACACGATGACTGCAATTAGACTGATGATTGGTTGAATATGGCAGGTGACTAAGAGAGAGTACACAGGACAATCGAAATGGAAGCACTGGAATTGGAGATCAGAAGGAGATCTTTTCTTAAACGGTGCATTTTTCACAAGATCTGGAGCTGGAGCTAGAGCCAACTATGCCAGAGCTTCGAGTTTATCAGCCAAATCATCCTCACTTGTCGGCACAATGACCTCTAACTCTGGTGCTCTTAACTGCAGAGCTGGACGTCAATGTTGATGAATCGAGAAAAAATAAACCTTTTTTTTTTGGTTTTGCAGAAGTCAACAAGTGTACCCATATCAGGCACTCCTTTTTTTTCTATTTTGTAATTTAAGAACTTTTGGGGTTTCTTGTGATATACACTTCCTATTGGAAGTGGAAGCCTAATTTAACCGGCTTCAACTATATTGTAAAGTTGTATGATTCTTCTTCTGCTCACCTCCATTGATATAAAGTTGTTTCATTAGTCGTTATCTTTGCTTTGGTAAGTTGTTTCAAAAGGAATCAATAGTAAAGTCGTGTAACTGAATGTGATGGGGACACGTGGAATTTAGAAAAAGAACAGACAAGAAGCACATGAGAAAGTGCAATGATGGAAAGTGTGTTTGGAATAAGAAAGGTCTCTTTTTGAGTCATGTGATTGCTTTACTTCATTTTCCATACATATGCATTGTTATTAATCAGATACATTTATTAAGTGTTTGTGCAACAACATATACCACGATCGTCTCGGCCACTACATTCGCCAACTTCATATCCTGCCATTTTGCAAGCGGCCATACCGTTCCCAACCATTTCACATTGTTGTGCAATGCACAATGTTGTTTTCGATTGAGCTTTTACTTTATCTACATTTCACTCACACACAAAACAAAAATCATACCACAATATTAATATTTCTCAATTTTTAGCATAGACACGACTAGGAGTAAATAAAGGCATTCACATCGGACACCCTAAAATAAATATATTTTTGGGGTCAAAGATTATATAATACTGGGTTTGTGGTTTATATATCATAGAAATAACCAATTTTTGATATTTGCAAATACGTTTTTTTTTTAGAATTTTAGATTATTTTTGGTAACTAGGTTTTTATGAGAATTAGTTTTTTCGAGAAATAGATCGTATCTAGTTTCAGCTGTCTCTGCTAATTCAAATCTAAAGTTAATTAAATCTTATTAGCGATCAACTATATCACAAAAAAATACCTTACCCATAGAAAGAGAACTATAATTCTCACAACTAGCTAATTCGGAACATAAACTTTTCTTGTGAAAACAAATAACTAAAACCAAAAGTTTACTAATATATGTTATTATAAAACTATAATATATATATGTTATAAATTTTTTGTAATGTATGTACTTTCTTTTAGCTGCCTTAGGTCAAAGCTTAAGGCTCTGTCTATTAGAGTAGATAAAAATGGGATGTGCAACTCTCATAGACGGCCTAACCTGGAACCAAGAGAAACAATGAGATTATTGAAGTAATCACGAACAAGCTCATGAATCCAATCTTGTATTTCATTGTTGTTGTTGCCAATATTTTCTATCTGTTCCTACGAGCTCTTTATATAGATTTTGTGACTCAAACAAAATCTAATGTGAATTAATTAATTTTCATTGACCAAAAGTTTAAAATATTTGCAGCATCAAAACTTGTGGGTCTTCAAAATTTGACTTATATCTAAAAATATTTATTGTATTGCCAAACTAAAGAGACTTTGGTTCTTCCAATCCTATTACATGCAATGTAAAGCGCATATGGTTTGTCATAACAGATTTTTATAAAAACCACCTAATTAATTTGTTTTTGGAACAATTTGTCAACGAATAAGAAAATCAATTATGTGTTATGTTTCTTATTAATTATAATCATGGCTGACCGAAAACACGTGGTCCAGTGGTAGTAGTCACTTCACAAATTTTTAGGTACTGAGGTTTGATTCTTTTCAAATGTAAGGGGAATGAAAAAAAGTATTTTAAGGTGTGAGTTTAGATTATGGATCGGGTCTTATCGATCCAATTATGAGTAAAGTTAGACAAAAAAAAAATTATAACATGGCTTTTTGGTCATTCAATAAATTGAAGTATTGTTTGTGCAAGCAATGCATCAATGAATGACATTCAAGACAAACGTAAGAATTATATGTGGTCGAGATCCCACAAGCGTTACAAGTGAAGGAGTTAGTTTCTAGGTATTAGGAGCGGATATTCAGAAATTTTAAATTATTTGATTGGGCTCATTTCAGTTTTTTAATTATGTGCATCCGAATGTTATAGATTTCTGAAAGGAATTTCAAATATATGTGAAATATCCAAATTCAGTCAGTTGATTTTATTTTTTAATAACAACTAGATTAACAAGATCCATTACATAGTTTAAACCATATTACATGGAATAACACAAATTTGAAGTGGAACTCCAATAGAAAATATTATAGAGATAAATACTTAACCAATTGATCAATGCACTTGTTGACCCATATGTCGTTAATGAGATACATTTATTAATTGTTATTAATAAATTTTCAAAAGATATAGGAATGCAATTATTAATTAAGGATTAAGGTTCTATTAGAGATTTGGCTATTGATTTAGTGTTGTAAACAATTGCTGACCTATTTTGGTTTATTTTTATAATATATTAGTTGATAAAAAAAATAAAGATTAAAGCAACAACATGTGAAAGGATCATCCCAACCAACACATTCGCCAAGACAGTTCCCGACCACTGCACATGGTCCAATTCATTCGGTTTGGAAAGCTCCTACTTTATCTACATATCAATCACACAAAACAATCATTACACTATCAATATTTCTCATGATTGGTATAAGAATAGACAAAAAACGAGATATGCAGCTTATGAAAAGCTTAACCTATAACCAAGAGAAAGAGCGAGATTATTAAAGTAATCACAAACAAGCTCATGAATCCAATCTTATTAAAGTACTTCATTTTCGATTTAATGCCGATATTTTCAACTGTTTTGTTTTGTCTCGAAATATGTTTTCTATAGATGTCTCTAAAGATGTATTGTTGCAAGCTCTTTTTATAGATATTTTGGCTTAGCAGAATTTGGTTTGTATTAGTTTTCATTGACTAACACATTTTATATATTGTGTTGCCAATCTAGAATTATTTATTATGTTCTCTTTTATTAAAAAATATTTCGACTTTGGAAACTGACTTAATTGTATTATTTTTCATTGACTGGTTTATGTTGATATAATTAAGTTTTTTGTGAAAATCGGACCGGACCAGCCAATCTGACCAGTTCAACCGTGAATCACAAGCAAAACCGGTTCCGAATTTAACCAAAATCCGGATTTAAGTTAAACCAATCAACAACGGGCAAATCTGGTGACCTGAGTCAATATTAATACAGTTCCCAATTGGCAAAACACAATATTTTATTGATGATTTTCAATACATTTTATAGATG
The DNA here is from genome assembly GCA_963920545.1 of Lepidium didymum. NCBI lineage: Eukaryota > Viridiplantae > Streptophyta > Magnoliopsida > Brassicales > Brassicaceae > Lepidium > Lepidium didymum. The sequence continues at coordinate 18,514,092 of OY986979.1, forward strand.
AGAACATTTAAACTATGTTTAATGGTCGCAACAACAGACATTGGGATTTTTCCAGCCAACACATTCACCACTTGTATATCCCATCTTGATGCAAGCGGTCGCACAATCAGCAAGCATATTGCATGATCCTATGCATTGTGGTTCACCTTCAACTTTACTTTCTTTGAATCATTCATACATAAAAAAAAAAGAGATCTATATAATACAAAATCTGATGTAAATTAATAATATTTCTCATTAATTTGCTAAATTGAGTCGGAAATACTGACCTGAAACCAAGAGAAATAAAGTAATCACCATGAAGCTCATGAATCCAATCTTGCACTTTATCTTCACTCTAGCCAATATATCTTTTCTGTTTATATGAGCGCTTTATATAGATTTTGTGACTCAAACAAAATGTGATGTAAATCAATTTTCATTGATCAAAACAATTAATTATTCGAAGCTTTATTAATTTATGTATAGAATCTATAGATTGTATGTCTTCAAAATTTGACTTATATTATCTTTTACTAGTTATATTAATTAAGTGGCGTATTTTAAAATATTTATTGCCAAATTTACAGAGACTTTGATTCTGTCTTCGTTACTCTCTAGATTAAACAAGAAAGAAATAAGTAAATAACACTAATGAAAGTTATAAATATTTTGTGACTCAAACTCCTACGCTTGTTGATGTAAAGTATTTTTATTAATCAGAGATATTCAATTAATTTTATTGATGATTTTCAATACATTATAGATAAGAAAAGTAAAAATAATTTAATTTTGATTGATGATGTTTAAATACATTAACTACGCGTGTCACATGATCCGATGCATTTTGTTCTCTCTCTTTTTCCCAAAGATAAGTAGTATTACTAAGTGCTGAGAAACAACACTAGAGGATAGTTCCAGTTACAACTGAAATGATGCAGAGAAACTGCAAACAAGGCCAAAAGTACATACGATAAAACTAAACAACATCAACGAAAAAGCAGTAAAACAGAGATAGATTGCTGATCCCAAGTGATCATTGTGAACCCTAGATGCTGTGAGCGTCCTTCGTGGAGGATCCTTCTCCAGAGTCATCGTGTTTCATTTTCTTAGCAGCATTCACCAAAGGTTCAGCCGATTGGCTTAGCCGAGTTGGTGGATCGATTTCCAAGTCCAAAGGCACTGCATTAACATCGGCCATAAAGGTTTCATTCGAGTTTGCAGCTGCATTTTGTTCTCTTACCTTCACGTTTACTTACTTTTCATTCAATAAAAAATAACTAACATTTTTATAATTATAATAAACACATTATTAATTAGATTTCTCATAATTTTCTAAATTAATAGACATGATAATACTGACCTGAAACCAAGAGAAATAGGGAAATTATTGAAGTAATCACCACAAAGCTCATGAATCCAATCTTGGACCTCATTAAGTCTTGCCAATATATCTTTTCTTGTGAGCTCATTAAGTCTTGTAAATTAGTTTTACAGAAACCTAATTTTAGTTTTAAAAATTTGACTTATATTGGTTTTTATCAACTGACATGTTTCAAAAATACTTATTATATTATTGCCAATCTATAGAGACTTTGGTTCTCTCTCAATCCTTTAAAATCAAAACAGAAACCTAATCATTTTATGTTTTGGAACGATTTGTCAACCAAAGAAAAACCAATGATGTCTTATGTTTCTTATTAATTATAACAAAGCTATTATTACAAGTGGTCGTGATCCCACCTCAAGTGGAGTCCTCTCTAGGCATGGTTTAAGGTGAATTTCTATATGGTTGATATATAGTAACCGGTGGGGCATTTAACCAGCAGCTCAAAATTCATGCTGAGATCATATATGGATGCATGAGATCAACAAATGGGCTAGTACAAAACTCGCATTTTTACCATCTATGTATAGTCGTCAATTTGTCTGACTGGAGACTTTCTTGAGAGGTTGTATGGAGAGACATGGGTGGTTGATGATGTCTAGCCAGTCGATAGAACTCGCCATCATATGCCAGAATATTGTAGCTTGAACTGCTTGTGTCAATAGTTAAGTGGTGTTAACAAGATTAGGACAGGCTTAACGGGAAGAAGTCGAGGATAAGAGTTTATACCTGAGTTAGGTTGTGAATTCGTAAGCGTTTGGGACATCATGAACCGGGTGACCTTTCTGGTTTCGCTCAATGATCCTGCGTGCAAGTGTTACTTGCTTCCCCACCACAAAGACGAAAGCCTTTCCTTCTCCTCTAGCTCCTCTTGCTGTTCTTCCAACACGTCTAACATATTCACTTGGGTCACGCGGAAAGTCGAAGAGTACCACATGATTAACACCAGAGAAATCTATCCCACGAGAGGCTCTGCCATATTGTTTTGGAAAGAAAAAGATTAGAAGAAAGTCAACATCTTCAATTTTCAGGCAATATAGCATCACAAAAGCTAGACTTTTAACCCAAAAAGAAGTACCTATCAGTGCAGACCAGAAACAGTGAATTTTCTTCGGGCTGAGATGTGGTGAATTCTTTCATGTTTGCAAGCCTCGCCTCTTGTGCAAGTGCTGCGTGAAAAGGCAGGACGTGCAACTGTCTTTCCTTTCTGTCAACCCGCTTAAATATATTCTCAACTTTCCTACATGTCTCAATCTGCAAATAAGAGAGATCTTACTACATGAGACTGAGATGTCCAAAAAGTTACAAGTAGTAGCGAAAGCAGTAATTCGATGACCATGGCACCTTATTGCAGAATATGATAGTTTTGGGAACAGGGTTTTCCTCGATAATCTGAAGAAGAGCATTTTTCTTGTTCTGAAAAGCAGTCTCAGGAGTTTTCTCTGCATTATCATCTCCACTGCAGTCAACAAGAATCTGCACAGTGCAAGTCAACACTGGTCAGGGATGATCAAAAGAAAATTATGCAGCAATCAATAATTTTGATAAATATGTTTCACTACATTGTTATTCTCTATAACTATTTCAGTTAATTATGTTAAGACCAACCTCTTCGAGATCATTACTAACACGGTGAACTCGAGGTCCCATTACAACTTCACAATCAGGGAAAACTTCAACAAGTTTGTTGTATATCTCAAGTGGCAAGGTTGCTGTAACAAACAGATACTGCGCAGTAACAGGAGAAGAGCTTATCAGATTTTGCAGGGCTGTCTCAAACTCCTCGTCGCTAAAGAGTATATCCACCTCATCCAAGATAGCACTGCAAGACACATTACCATCAATTTTATATTTTCACACAATATTAGAGAAAGTCTTTATCTCATTGAACCTCTCATCTTTGTTCACAGAGTAGGAAAAGTTTGATCTGTTGAAATATTATTAGTACCATCTCAAATTTGACAATCCCAGAATTTCTTCCTTCATTAGGTACATGAACCGCCCGGGTGTTGCAATCAAAACATCAACACCTTGCTCTAAATTTTCTAGCTGGGTCCGTTGTCTAAAGCCACCCGTCACTACCATGGAACGGAAAGGAACCCCAGACTTTGATATTAATCTACAGTTTAAAAGAACCTACCAAGAATCGTATGTATTAAACAATTGTCTTCTGATAAAACATTCAGATACTAAATAAGCAATGAATCGACTAGGAAGATCATGTATATATATAGAAATCAACCTGGGAAGCCAACTCTGCTGTCGGTACCAGAATAATAACACGAGGACACCCAGGAGACGATTTGCTCTGTCCTTGAAGTTCTTCTTCTCTGAGACGCTGAATTACAGGGACCAGATATGCCAGTGTCTTGCCTGATCCGCTTTGGTCAGCTATGATACAACTCTTTCCATCAACAACTGGCGCAAAAGCCAGAGCCTGCATCACATAAAAAGAGTGATTTAACGTATACACATGCATCTAGATGACTTATCAAGAGGAAAATAATGTCTGAACCTGAATATGTGCTGGGCGATCAAAATTATGTTCCTTTAATGCCTTCATCATAGACTCAGTACATCCAATTTCTGCAAATGATTTCCGGCTAAAAAAACCAGTCTCCCTAGGAGTTTTAATCTTTCTCTCTCTCCAATCATCCATATCTCTTCCATATACAACAGAACGCCTATCACCCCAACCCCTGGAGTTAGCATCAGATCCTTTTGAATATGAAAAATGTGATCCTCCTCCTCTCTCATTATCAGAGAACCTTCGAGAATCTGAAAACTCATCATAAGTTTTATCACGTCCCTGATATGTATCTAACTCTTTGGCAACAAAACGCCTATCTTCTCTACCCTTGGAGCTTGCAGCAGAACCTTTTGAATATAAACTCTGCGATCCTGCTCTCTCATTATCACTAAACTTTCGAAGGTTTGAAACCTCATCGATAGCTCCATTGTGTCTTTCAAATGTATCTACATCTTTTGCAACCGAAAGCGTATCACCCTTACCCCTAGAGTTAGCACGATAACCTTTTGAATATGAACTGCGCGACCCTGCTCTCTCGTTATCAATAAACTTCTGAGGTACTAAAACCTCATCAATATCTTCATCATCTTCTTCCAGCCTATCTAAATCTCTTCTTTCTCTAGGTTCCCGCACTTTACTGAATCTTTTTACCTCGTTTCTCTCAACAGATTTTCCTGATCTAGGAATAGCCTTCATAGCCAGCTTCTTCCTCATCAAATCCAGAATTGACGATGAACCATATCCTTCATCCGCAGAATAATCCTCATCAGTGGCGTCATCCTCATCTTCTTCCTCATTGTGACTCACATGCTGCTTCTTCTGCGTTACCTTTCCAACAAGAGCTTTCACTTTCTGGGCCTTTAGCCTTCCGAAACTCGCAGCTACTCCTCTCGAACGCGAAGAACCATTTCTTCTCGCAGATTCTGCCATACCATATCAACCCCCAAATCATCAAAGACAAAACGAACACAATTCCTAATACTAACATTCTGAAAATCCCCATAACCACTACAGTTACAGTTTTCCAAACAGGAAGTAAAAGAAAAAATCAGACCAAATCCAAAAGACATATGGAGAGACACTAAATACCTGACGGAATGGAAGAAAGTAAATCGGAAGAAGGTCGAGGAGAAAGCTCATTCTCCTTATCCCCAACACTAATGACAATAAAACCGTCGTCGGTGGAATCGTACGAATTTGAAGTTTCCAGTGACCGCCGAGTGAAACCAGGTTTAGCTACCACTCCTCCGGAATTACGAAACAACCGCAAACTCTCCCTCCGATTAGGGAAATTATTCCTCGCCGGCAACTTAAAACACGGCGGTGGACCTCTCGCTAACATCTCCCCCAAAGTTTCGTGAAATCTTCCTTCTCTCGTCTACACTTTCTCCCTAAGCAGAGAGGGAAAAGAAAAAATCAACCGTAAGGTAGAAGAGATAAGAGTGACTCTAAAAACTCAAAAAAAAAAAAAAAAAAAAAAAAAACAATTATAACGGAGCTATAACGACCGTTTCCAATAACTTGAATTGACGGAGCTATAACGGCCATTTCCATTAACTTGAAATTGACAAAGCTATAAATACTCCTCGTAAATTCAGAAAATGATCACAACTCTGAAACTCTCTGAAACAGTCTGAAACAATCACAGCAACTGTGGAACACGATCAATCACAACTCAGGAATGATCGAAGCAACTGCGATTTTGGTTTAAGGAGATCAATTATTAGTAGCAAAATGTGTAAAGAAAATGAAGATAGTAGATTAAGAACGATCTATGTTCAAGGTTTAGCATGGAAGACAACAAGTGATGATTTGAGAAGATACTTCCAAGGATTCGGTGAAGTTGTTGATTCTCATATTATCTCTGAATCTTCAGGAATATCCAAAGGCTTTGGCTTTGTAAGTTCGATCTTTTTCTTTAATCTTTATTCAATCTCTTTAATCTTCATCGTCTGTAGTTTGTATTGCAGTATCATAAATCGCAAAACTTGATGCTAGGGTTTATGTCGATTTCTGAATTCATTTGTTTAAAGATAAATTAGGGTTTATGCTAATTTCGATTTCAGGTTACATTTAAAGACGATGAATCTGTAGCTAGAGCTCTTGAAATTCGAAATCCGATCATTGATGGAAGAACAACAGATTGCGATTTGGCTTATACCAAGAATCAAGGTTTATTTTATTTTTTTCTGAGGTTTCTTAAAATATTTTTTCCGTAATTAAAGAATCACAATTCTTCAAATTAAAAATTACAGGATCATCAAATGATCATGCAGAACCATCACATCGATATCAGTCAAATTCTCAACAAGCATCAACACAACAACATCAACCAAATTCTCAATATCGTCCTAGAATCGTTTGGTAAATTAATTTCATATATATTCACTTAATATAAAATTGTAATTTCTTTGATTTTTGTTTTTGTAATTTTTAGGGATCCAATTACGAGAGAATATTATTACGTATATAACAATCGATCTGATTCTAACACAGATTACTCCATGGTTAGTTTTTTCTACTATATTCTGTAGTATTTTTACAAAAATATAATACTTTTTGGTATTTTTGAGCAGATATTATACCAAGATTGGATAAACATGACGGTACAGAAGCATCTTAACAACAACACCGATCAAGCATCAACATCACAACAATATCAACCAAATTCTCAATATAATCCTGTAATCGTTTGGTAAATTCTGTATAAACTCACTTAATACTAAAGTTTGTATTCATGTAAATTTCTTTGATTTCGTTTTTTGTAATCTTTAGGTATCCAATTTCGAGTCAATTTTATTACGTATATGACAATCGATTTGATTCTTACACAAACTCCATGGTTAGTTACTATATTCTGTAGTATTTTTACAAAAATATAATACTTTTTGGTATTTTTGAGCAGATATTATACCAAGATTGGATAAACATGACGGTACAGAAGCATCTTAACAACAACACCGATCAAGCATCAACATCACAACAATATCAACCAAATTCTCAATATAATCCTGTAATCGTTTGGTAAATTCTGTATAAACTCACTTAATACTAAAGTTTGTATTCATGTAAATTTCTTTGATTTCGTTTTTTGTAATCTTTAGGTATCCAATTTCGAGTCAATTTTATTACGTATATGACAATCGATTTGATTCTTACACAAACTCCATGGTTAGTTACTATATTCTGTAGTATTTTTACAAAAATATAATACTTTTTGGTATTTTTGAGCAGATATTATACCAAGATTGGATAAACATGACGGTACAGAAGCATCTTAACAACAACACCGATCAAGCATCAACATCACAACAATATCAACCAAATTCTCAATATAATCCTGTAATCGTTTGGTAAATTCTGTATAAACTCACTTAATACTAAAGTTTGTATTCATGTAAATTTCTTTGATTTCGTTTTTTGTAATCTTTAGGTATCCAATTTCGAGTCAATTTTATTACGTATATGACAATCGATTTGATTCTTACACAAACTCCATGGTTAGTTACTATATTCTGTAGTATTTTTACAAAAATATAATACTTTTTGGTATTTTTGAGCAGATATTATACCAAGATTGGATAAACATGACGGTACAGAAGCATCTTAACAACAACACCGATCAAGCATCAACATCACAACAATATCAACCAAATTCTCAATATAATCCTGTAATCGTTTGGTAAATTCTGTATAAACTCACTTAATACTAAAGTTTGTATTCATGTAAATTTCTTTGATTTCGTTTTTTGTAATCTTTAGGTATCCAATTTCGAGTCAATTTTATTACGTATATGACAATCGATTTGATTCTTACACAAACTCCATGGTTAGTTACTATATTCTGTTTTTTTTTTTTTTAAATACTTTTATGTTTTTAGTTAACGTTTTTGGTTTTTTTGGGCAGATATTTAACCAAGCTTTGACAAACTTGGCGCAACAGAATCATCTTAACAACAACACCAATCAACAAAACAATGTAGCTGTTGATAATGATCAGGACGAAGATTGAAGTTAGTGATCATACCGATGAAGAAGATTCAACGAGAGAGCTCGATGAAGAAGCTGTTGAAGAAGAAGTAGTAGTAGTTGTTGGAGACTTCAAAAACCTCAGTTTTTCCAATTTAAAAGATTAAAGATATCAATTAAAAAAAAAATGAATAAGTGAACATATTAGAGTGTTTATACATTTGGTTTATAAGTCAATTAGATAGTTTTGGTTTGGATAAACCGACTTTAACCAAAACCAGCTGTAATTCACCTAGTTAAGGCTCTCGTCTTCTTCATAAGAATTAGTGAGAAAGAGTCGTTGTATATTCTCTTTAAAATGGTTATTTTTCTTTCATTAATTCTCTGTTCTTCATAAATTCTCGTCCTTCTCAGAGAACAAGAAGAAATATGAATGATAAATAACCATATAAAAAAAGAAGGAAAATGTCACTCAATTAATTGAAATTAACGGAAGCTAAACAGCCGTTTCCAATGATACAACGGCTATAGTTGCATTTGTGAGAGTCTCTCTTCTAAACCAAAGGTTCGGAGTTTCACTTCCTTATATAATCATTCGTCATATGAAAATACAAAGAACGATCACAATTCTGAAACGATCGCAGCATCTCTGAAACGATCGACCACAACTCTGAGACGATCTCAGAAACTCTGAAACATTCGACCACAACTCTGAGACGATCGAGCACAATTCTGGAACGATTGCAGCAAATCTGATATTGGTTGAAAGAGATTATCAGTATCAATGGCATTTGCGAAGATCTATGTGGGAAGTTTAGCATGGAAGACAACAGATGATGATTTGAGAAGATACTTCCAAAGTTTCGGAGAAGTCGTTGATGCTTTTATTATCTATGAACCTTCCACAGGAAACTCCAAAGGCTTTGGCTTTGTAAGTTCGATCTTTTTCTTTATTCTTTATTCAGTTCCTTTTGTATTGCAATATCATAAATCGCAAAACTTGGTGCTAGAGATTAGGGTTTATGGAGATTACTGATTGCTTGTTTTTACTTTCTTTAAAAAATAGATGATTTCATATTTCAGGTTACTTTTAGAACTGCTGAATCTGCAGCAAGAGCACTTGTAAATCGAAATCCAATGATTGCTGGAAGAAAAGTCAAGTGCGAGTATGCAAAGAATTATGATCAGCCTAATAAACAAAATGGTTTAGTTTTAATCTTAGTTCTGATTAATTCTCAGGTTTTCTTTAGTTTTCTTTAGTCTTAATTAAAGAGATTATATATATATCAGTTTCATCAATGGGATTTGCAAAGATCTTTGTGGGAGATTTATCATTGGAGACCACAGCAAATGATTTGGGAAGATACTTCCAACAATTCGGAGAAGTCTTTCAAGCTAATATTGTCCTTCAATCTTACCCTTCAGGAGAATCAAAAGGCTATGGCTTTGTAAGTCAATCTCATGATCCCAGGTTTTCTTTAGTTTTAATCATCTGAGATTAGGGTTTACGAATATCTAATACTTATGAATTCCACAATATGTACGATTACAACAAATTGATATAAGAAATTAATTTTGTTAGGCAATTGAAAATATTTCAGGTTACTTTTAGAGATGCTGAATCTGCGGCTAAAGTTCTTGAAATCCGAAATCATGTAATTAATGGAAAAATGACCTACTGCAAGCCTAAAACGGATCAACCTAAACAATATCAACCAACTCCTGATGAATTCCTATGGTATATTTTATATAAATTCACTGAAACTTAACGTTGAAGATTGTAATTTCTTTTGACGTTTTTTGTAATCTTTAGGGATCCAAATGTGTATTACCAAAAGATGATGCAACAGAATGATCAAGGAAACACTGTAATTGTCGGGAATGAGGAACACGGACATGATTACGATCGTGGATGGTGATAATATCCCTAAAGAATTCAGATACAACGAAAGAGCTCGATAATGAAGCTGTTGAAGAAGAAGAAGACAAACCCTAAAGAATTGAGTGTTAATACTTAATATTCGTACACTTGGTTTAAAAATCAATTAGATAGTTTTGGTTTTGGATATACCGACTTTAACCAAAGCTAGCTGTAATTCACCTTCTCTTTTGTTTTAGATAAGACACTCGTTGTATTCACTTTGATACAGAATGATGAATAACAAACAATGGTTTCTTTTCTTCCATTGATTTAAGGTTCATCTACAGAGATAATCCTTAAGAGTGACTATGGAAACTAAAAAAAAATATTAATAATAATGAAACATTAGAAAAAAAAGAAAGGAAAATGTCATTCAATTATTTGAAATTGACGGAAGCTAAAACAGCCGTTTCCAATAAATACAAAGGCGCTCTATTGTTGCATTAGTGGGAGTCTCTCTTATAAACCAAAGGTTTGGATTTTTGCTCTCTTTTAAATCAGTCAGATAAAAATAAAAAGAACGATCACAACTCTGAGTCGACGATCGCAGCATCTCTGAAACGATCGACCACAACTCTGAGACGATCGAGCACAATTCTGGAACGATTGCAGGATATCTGATATTGGTTGAAAGAGATTATCAGTATCAATGGCATTTGCGAAGATCTTTGTGGGACTTTTACAATGGAAGACAACAAGCGAAGATTTGAGAAGATACTTCGAACGATTCGGTGAAGTGATTAATGCTTATGTTATCTATAACTCTTCCACAGGAAGATCCAGAGGCTTTGGCTTTGTAAGTGTAATTTCTTTCTTTTCTTTTTTCTTTAATCTTTATTCGATTTCAACTAAACGAATCGTTCTAATTCTCAGGTTTTCTCTAGTTTTAATCATCATGAGATTAGGGTTTACTCATATCTAATCATCTATGTTTCTTGTAGTAGAAGAACATGATCACTTTTTATTATGTAATTATCTTTAATTATGGCCATATATATCCGAACTTATGTATTTTGTTTTCTAATTGGAGTTTATAAATTCCAGAATATATAAGCGATTACAAATAGATAACGACATTATTATTATTATTATTATTATTATTATTATTATTATTATTATTATTATTATTATTATTGTTATTATTATTAATTTTGTTATGCAATTGAAAATTTAGGTTACTTTTAGAAATGCTGAATCTGCAGCTAGAGCTCTTGAACACCCATATCCAACCATTGATGGGAGAATAATCAACTGCGACCATGCAAATGCTACACAAAAAGGTTTATTTTATTTTATTTTATTTTATTTTATTTTGGGGTTTTTCAAAAAAAGAATTCTCTGTGATAAAATTGTACCAAATAGCTTCATATATATATATTTAAATTGCAGGTTCATCATCAGATCAGGCAGAAATATTATCTTCCATTCCTTTACAACAATATCAACCAACTCCTCAATATTATCCTCCATATCTTTGGTAAATTTTATATAAATTCACTCAAAACTAAAGTTGAATATTGTAATTTCTTTTGATTTTTGTTTTGTAACGTTTAGGGATCCAATTTCAAGACAATATTATTACTTATGCTATAGAAATCCACTTTATTCTTACCCCATGCCCATGGTTAGTACTATTTTGTGTATTACATATATTGTTTATTAGTATGCAGCTTTTTTTTTTTTTGCTAAAGTGTTAGTATGCAGCTTTAGTTAACGTGTTTGGTATATTTGCAACACAGTCGTATTACCAAAACATGATGCAACAGAATGATCAAGGAAACACTGTAATTGTCGACAATGCGGATACGATTACTATAGTGGAATGTGATCAAGGACAGGTTGAAGTTAGAGTTGCCGGTGAAGAAGATAGTAACATCAGGGAAGATGAAGATTCAACGAAAGAGCTCGACAAAGAAGCTGTTGAAGAAGAAAATGAAGTTGTTGAGCTTAGTGACGATGCCGATGAACAAAATGGTGACATCAAGCAAGATAAAGATACAATGAAAGAGGTCGACAAAGAAGCTATTGAAGAAGAAGAAGACAAACCCTAAAGAATTCCCAAACTTCAGTTTTAATTCCAATGTAAATAGTTAAACAGACAAATTGTTTACGATTTTACAGAAGATGAAGATTCAATGAAAGAGCTCAATGACGAAGCTGTTGAAGAAGAAGAAGTTGAAGACTTCCAAAATCTCAGATTTTCTGATTTAGACAATTGAATGTAATCATAAAAGTAATAATAATGAATAAGTGAATATATTAGAGTGTTAGTGAATAAATGTATCAAAACTTCAGTGTGTTAATATACACTTGGGTTATAATTAGATAATTTTGGTTTGGATAAACCGACTTTAACCAAAAACCAGCCGTTTTTTGAAATTGACGGAAGCTATAACAGTCGTTTCCAACGGCTATAGTAACCTTTGTGAGAGCCTCTCTTATAAACCAAAGGTTCGGAGTTTCAGTCATATGAAAATACAAAGAACGATCAGAATTCTGAAAAGATCGTAGCAACTCTGAGACGATCGACCACAACTCTGAAACGATCAACGCATACACAACTGTGGAACGATTGCAGCAATCTGATATTGGTTCAAAGAGACTAATTATCAGTATAATCAATGGCAATACCGAAGATCTTTGTGGGAGGTTTAGCATGGGAGACAACAAGCGATGATTTGAGAAGATACTTCCAACCATTCGGAGAAGTCGTTGATGCTTATATTATCTCTGAATCTTCCAGAGGAGAATCCAGAGGCTATGGCTTTGTAAGTTCGATCTTGAATTTTCTTTATTCTTTATTCAATCTTTTTGATCTTTATCTTTAATTACGATCATGCTTTATGTATAGTTTGTATTGCAATATCATAAATTGAGATTAGGGTTTATGTCGATTTCTGAATACTTGTTTTCACTTTCTTACAAGTAAAAGATGATTTCAATCTCAGGTTAGATTTAAAGATGAAGAATCTGTAGCTAAAGCTCTTGAAAACCCAAATCCGATCATCAATGGAAAAAAGGCCAACTGCGAGCTTGGAAAGAATAATCAGCCTAAACAAAATGGTTTAGTTTCAATTAGTCTTAGTTCTAATTCTCAGGTTTCTATAGTTTTCTTTAGTTTTAAAGAGATTATATATATCAGTATCATCAAAGGGATTTGGGAAGATCTTTGTGGGATGTTTATCATTGAAGACAACAAGTGATGATTTGAGAAGATACTTCCAAGGATTCGGAGAAGTCGTTGAAGCTAATGTAATTGTCTCTGAATCTTTCACAGGAAGATCCCAAGGCTATGGCTTTGTAAGTGTTTAATCTCTTTTCCTTTTTCTTTCATCTTACTTAGACTAATTAGTTCTGTTTACTTAGGGTTTACGAATATCTAATAATACTTATGTCACTTTTTATCATATAATTTTCCTTTAATTATGACCATCTTTTCTTATGAATTTTGTTTTATAAATTCCACAATATGTACGATTACATATTGATATATAAGAAATTAATTTTGTTAGGAAATTGAAAATATTTCAGGTTACCTTTAGAGATGCTGAATCTGCAGCTAAAGCTCTTAAAATCCAAAATCATGTCATTAATGGAAAATTGACCTACTGCAAGCCTAAAAAGGATTATCAGCCTAAACAAAAAGGTTTGTTTTATTTTTGGGTTTAAACAAAAAAAATCTGTAATAAAACAGCTTCATAACCTTAAAATTAATTGCAGGTTCATCGAATCAGGCAAGATCATCACAACAATTTCTACCAAGTCCTCAATATTATCCTCCATGGCTTTGGTAAATTTTATATAATTTTCCTCAAACATAAATTTGAATATTGTAATTTCTTTTGATTTTTTTTTTTTGTAATCTTTAGGGATCCAATTTCAGAACGATATTATTACTTGTGCTATAATAATCCATTTTATTCTTACCCAACGTCCATGGTTAGTACTATTTTGAGTATTATACATACACACACACACATATATATATATATATATATTAGTATGTTTTAGTTAAAGCTTTTGGTATATTGTGCAGTCGTATAACCAAGAGAGAACAAACATGATGCAACAGAATGATGAAAACGATCAAGGAAACACTGTAATTGTCGAGAATGTGGATAAGATTACGATAGTGAACGGTGATCAAGGAAAGGTTGAAGTTAGTGTTGCCGATGGTAACATCATAGAAGATTCAGATACAATGAAAGAGCTCGACAAAGAAGCTGTTAAAGAAGAAGAAGAGAAACCCTAAAGAATTCCCAAACTTCAGTTTTCCAATGTAGATAGTTAAACAGAAAAATTGTTGACGATTTTACAGAAGATGAAGATTCAATGAAAGAGCTCGATAACGAAGCTGTTGAAGAAGAAGTTGAAGACTTCCAAAATCTCTGAGATTTTTCTGATTTAGACAATTAAATGTATCATAAAAGTAATAATAATGAATAAGTGAATATATTAGAGTGTTAGTGAATAAATGTGTCAAAACTTCAGAGGTTAATACACTTGGGTTATAAGTCAATTAGATAATTTTGGTTTAGATAAACCGACTGTAACCAAAAACCAGCCGTTTTTTGAAATTGACGGAAGCTATAACAGCCGTTTCAACGGCTATAACGGCTGTAGTAGCCTTTGTGAGAGTCTCTCTTACAAACCAAAGGTTTGGAGTTGCACTCGCTTATATAATCGGCAAATCTGATATTTGTTCAAAGAGATTAATTATCAGTATCATCAATGGCATTTCCGAATATCTATGTTGGAGGTTTAGCATGGAAGACAACAAGCGATGATTTGAGAAGATACTTCCAACCATTCGGTGAAGTCGTTGATGCTTATATTATCTCTGATTCTTCCACAGGAAAATCCAAAGGCTTTGGCTTTGTAAGTTCGATCTTTTTCTATATTCTTTATTCATTCTTTATGCGTTATGTAGTTTGTATTGCAATGTCATAAATCGCAAAACTTGGTGCTAGAGATTAGGGTTTATGGAGATTAATTAGGGTTTGTATTTCAATCTCAGGTTAGATTTAAAGATGATGAATCTGCAGCTAAAGCTCTTGAAAATCGAAAACCAATGATTGATGGAAGAGTAGTCAGGTGCGAGCATGCAAAGAATAATCACCCTAAACAAAATGGTTTAGTTTTAATCTTAGTTCTAATTAATTCTCAGGTTTTCTTTAGTTTTAAAGAGATTTTATATCAGTATCATCAATGGGATTTGCAAAGATCTTTGTGGGAGATTTATCATTGAAGACAACAGCAAATGATGCTTGTGTTGTCTTTGAATCTCACCCTCCAGGAAGATCAAAAGGCTATGGCTTTGTAAGTCAATCTCAGCATCTAATACTTATATCAGTTTTTATCATCTAATTTTCTTTAAATATGACCATATTTCTTATGAATTTTGTTTTATAAATCCCACAATTAATATGTACGATTACAAAAAGGTTTATTTTGTTTTATTTTATTATGGGGTTTCTGACATAAAAATATTCCTAAACAGCTTCATATATATAATTAATTCTTCATAACCATTAAATTACAGGTAATTCATCAAATCAGGCAGGTCCATTACATCAATATCAACCAAAATTCCCAAGACCCATCAACACACAACAATATCAACCAATGTTCTCAAGACCCATTAACATGCCACATCAATATCAACCAATGTTCTCAAGACCCATCAACATGCCACAACAATATCAACCAAGGCCTCAATATTATCCTCCATGCTTTTGGTAAATTTTATATAAATTCACTCAAAACTAAAGTTGAATAGTACTATTTTAACGCCTTTGGTATATTTGTGCAGTCGTATAACCAAGAGAGAACAAACATGATTCATCCGAATAATGAAACCGATCAAGGAAACACTGTTGTTGTGGACAATGCAGATAAGATTACTGATCAAGGAAAGGTTGAAGTTAATGTTGCCGATGAAGAAGATAGCAACATCAGGGAAGATACAACGAAAGAGATCGACAAAGATGTTGGTTTATAATTGAGTTTTGTGATCATTAGTAATATTAGTAATGTTTGTAATGTATTAATACATTAAGGGTTGGACGTTTGGATACGTATAATGTCGTGACTTTTAGATTAAGTCTTATTGTTCAAAGGTCACAAGTAGAAGAGGTGCAACTCTTAGATTGTGTCCGTTTACTGTCTATATATATAAAAGAGTTTCCAATTTCGTTTTTCTGTTAATTTATCTCTTCCTTCTCTTCTCTTCTATAAACAAATCCATATTCCAACAAGAGAAGCTGTTGTAGAAGAAAAGGAAGTTGTTGAAGACTTCCAAAACCTCAGTTTAGGGTTTGAACTTGGTGAAGATGCTGATGAACAAAATGGTGACATTAAGCAAGATGCAGATACAATGAAAGAGCTCGATAACGAAGCTGTTGAAGAAGAAGACAAACCCTAAAGAATTTTCAAAGCTCAGTTTTCCAATGTAAATAGTTAAACAGAAAAATTGTTGACGATTTAACATGTTCTCTTTAAATGTATATCATACAAAAAAAACAATAATGACTAAGTGAACTTTCTTTGGATTTTTAAATAAAGTGTAAGAAATTTTATATTCAAAATAAAATTTAATGAGTGGCATTATTGAGGGTTATATTTTTTATTAAGTTATTCTTATGTATTTTTTATTCTATATTCTTTTTTTTTATAAGGGGTTGGTGAATATATGGTTCTCTTTTCTCTTTTGAGACAATAATGATGACCACACAAAATAAAAGTAGGGTTTTATTGTACGTTTGATGTACTTACAGGATTCGATTCGAGTTACTTTACATGAACTAAAACCATCTTGTCAAACGCAGTGCTTTTAGAGAAAGAATCGAATATAGCTATATTAAGTGGAATATATCAAAGTTACATTTTACTCTACATTATACGTATTGTCCAAAATGTTATATGTTTTACTTCATTATCATCAGAATTTGCAAGATTAAGTATTACGAGGACCGGCTTAAACTTCTTATGGATCCTATGTAAAATTAAAATTAATCTATAACTTTTATATATATATATATATATTAATTATTGATAAATGAATCACCAAAACATATTTATAACCTAAAAGTCATTCTCTAAAACCTCTATTTTAATCTACCATAAGGAGTCAAACTCTTGATGACAGAATCATTAGGTAAATTTTTAACTTTTTAATTTATTTTTTTATTATATTTTTGTCCGTTCTTTTCATAAATTTAAAACTATTATGTTTATAGATTTTAAATAGTTATATTTGTCGTCCTGTCCTTTTAACCATCATGTATATGCCAATATTATGTTTTTCGGGTAAATTGGGAGATTCCAGACGAAACCCCAACTACCTAGAAACGAAAGTTCAACTATCTGTACATTTTTTTAGGGACACGATAGAAAAACACATGTGATTACCTCTTCCAAAGAGAAAATCGAACTCTTAACCGCTCGTATCTTTGGTACCTAACTTTACTCATTCGTCTATCATCATTTGGTCTGATATTATTCTTGTGTATCTTTAGTCTCTTGGAACAATTCTAGCTCTCTGATTTTCCAATTGTTTTGTGGTTACACATTAACTAAATACTAATACATGTAGTCAAAAGGCGTAAGAAATGCATGTTCTCCAAGACAAGAAGTTTCGGAGAAGGTAAGAATTTAGAAAGGTGAGAAAGTGAGCAAGACTAAATAATAACCTATCTATAGAAAGTAAATACTTAACCACCAAGCAGTTCTAAGCTGTCTTAAAGTTTGGGACACAAAAAGAAAAAAAAAAGGAGGGCTCACATGCATGTATACGTGAAACAAATATCTTCTTTCAATTCTTGTCGATAATATAAGCTAATTTTTTAAGTGATTCTAGTTTGCTTTTGTATCGATTCGTGCCTACAGAAGCTTCTTCTTTCTAACTATATATTCGTTTTCCTTTTTGAAAAGCTTCTCCAAAGAAGTGAGTTTTGGTTTCCATTATTTGCTGCATATCGTATCTTATTTTAATAAGACAACTCTTGAAATTTAGCCTAACTTTTTTTTTTTTACAACAATTGGATTTACAAGACCTGATCAATAGCTTAAAATCCACCCCTATTATTCTTTTTTTAAGTTACTATAATACAGCGGGTAGATATCGAATCTTGGTGTCAAATCATTAGTTAGATCATCCTAACCATCAGATTTTTAAGTTCCTTGATTTATTTTATTTTTCTTAATAATTTGGATAATTCGGTTCAAAGAAAATATTATAAGCAGTGTAGTATCATAAATACTAAAAAATTTATACCATGTAAAAAAAAATTTCAAGCCAATTCAACTTATCTACGTGTCAACGTGCAATAAGATCTAACTAACTATGAAGCTAAGAAAATCATGTGAAGGATCATGATGTCGCGTACAAATACAATTTATGTTTCCATGTAGCTCTCGAAGTAGGGATAATACATTACTACTTTACCAATTTCCAGTATTATAACGACGATCACTTTTCTTCCTCAAATTATTTTTTAAAGATTTTCTCCCTCAAATTCCTTTAGTGTGAATCTGTAAATTGTTGAAGAGTTTAACCTGGAGAACAATCTTCTCGCCTCCCAAGACAACATTTATCTTATAAAACGATTAAGCACACTTTTGGTCTAAGATATGACCACTAACTACTTGTAGTAGCTTTACAATTGATTCTCTCATCCTTTTATGTAAACCCCATGTTAAATTAATTACTTGCTAAATTTGAATTAATTAGGGTTTACATTTTTTTAAATGCTTTTAATTAGTCAAGCTGTAGTTAAATGTTACACTTTTTGTATTTTTTATCCGATTATATAGAATTGTATTTACCCGACGTAATATTGTTAAAGAGGATTTAGCGATAGACCAGTTGTTATCAATTTAATTATTGATGAAAAGATATGTTTGTTTTCTTCCGTCCAAAATCATAAATATTATATGATCGATGATTTATGTTTTTTTTACACGGTGAAATCGAGTAAAAAAGTTATTTGTTAATCAGGATATTTGGGCCAAAACTTCGATTATATGAAGTATGAACTATTAGACATTTTCATGAATAATGTTATTTAACATCTTACACGACGCAACCACTTCTTATGTGCTTCTTGTGATATAGACACAATATAAACAAGCCTTTGATATACCATCATCATATATATCCTGTTGAAATCAAATTGCGAAACACACATAATTATTTCGATAGCCTTGACAAGTGATTGATTAATATCTTTATTATATATATCTCATATAAAAGCAACACACTAAAGATCATACAAAAACTGATAAAAGAAACAAAAACAAATTTCGTTTCAGTCTACTACGTACGTACGTTAATTCAAAGAGCTGCAGAAAGAAAGATGATATGAAATCAATCAGTCACGAGTCTCGTGAAACCTTCTGATGAAATCAGTAGATCTCCGGTTAATAGCTGGTTCAACAAGATACCAATTATAGAAATTAGCCTCATTATCTTCACTATACATCTCATCATCTGTTCCTGCTTGGTTCGATCTCTGTCTTCTTCGCCACCATGCCTTGAAGCTACCAAAGAAACTAAACAAAAAACGCCATGAACCTCCCATGATTGTAATATTATCCTTAACTTACACAGATAGAGAAAGAGAAAAAGAGAGAGATGTGTTTTGATATCTAAAGAAAGATAAGCATGTGGAGGAAAGTGAGTTTGATGGTTTAGGGTTCATAGCTTAAGGTCTCTTTATATAAGTGTGGTAAAGTTGGAATTCTAAAGGAACCATATGCACGAAACACCCTCACCAATAAATTATAAACAACTTTTTTACTTCTTTCACATTTTTATATTCACTAAGAATATTATCTATATAAAGTATGTGAGTTTATTTGTTGAGACTACACTATTTAGAATTCATCAAAATTTAACAGAAAAATTGCAGAAATTAATGAAAATTTAACCAATTGACCAAATACTTAATTCAGAAATAAAAACATTGATATTCAATATAATGTACAATGTTGATAGACTTTGAAATGGATTTATATTTTTATTTTGGTCCAAAGATAGGCTTACATTTAGATTACTAAAATTTTATAATTTTAAAGTCCATAAAATATACCAAGTAAACAAAAACTTTGAACCAAAAAGAAATATAATATATGAAAATTCTATTTTGAAAATTGGCCCAGTCATTCTTTTAGTGTAGGACAGTTGGATATCAAATGAAATAAAAATGTGTTTTTATTAGACTAGATTCCTTAATAGACTCCGCCATTGTTATTTTTTTTGCCTATTCGAAGCTCTCTAATTTACAGGGTTGTATCTTTTCTTTTATTTTAGTTATCAAATCATTTTTTGTTCGTTCATATTTATTTGAGTTTTTCTTTTGTTTTCTTTTTGGTTAGCAAATAGATCATTTGTGGGATTCTCCATACATTTAGAGTTGCTTTGTTGAACTTTTTTTTCATGATCAAATCAATTATTCAGTTGGAAATTAATACTCCCTCCCTCCGTTACTTTTTATAAGTTGTTTTAGAAAAAAAATTTTGTTTCAAAATATAAATTATTTTTAAAAACCAAGACATAAACTAAATTAAAAGTTCAAACATACACTTTATTATCCACAACTTTCAAAAATTTTAATTAAAAAATATGTAAATTTGTTGCTTATCACAACTTCCAAAACTTACACTTTACTAATTACGTTTTACAAAAAGAGAAAGACAAACTTTTCTTCCTACTTGACTATAAATAAACAACATCCAATTAGTTCTCTTTACTTTCCTTAATTAAATGCTCACACAAAATGATTATATTTTTAGAGAAAACAAAAAAGCAAAAAAATTCTTAATAAGTGTGTATTAAAACAAAATAACTTATAAAAAGAAAAGGGAGAGTACAAATTAAATTAGGTAGAATCTGGTGATGAATTTGATTATTCCATTATATATGTTAGGTTGATACTTCTCCATGGATTTGTTTGTGCTATATGATAATTCAGTTATTTATTATTGTGAAAATAACATGATAATCTACTCTATTTGTACTCTATTTGGAATTACGCTTTTATCATGAAAATTAAAATTCACATATATATATATATATATATTTTTTTTTTATATCACCTATAATATATAATTTTTTCAGGTCTAATATCACCTATAATATATTAATATCAAATGTAATTACTAAATATGTGAAACATTGATAAAAATATACTAATTTAGTATAAAAGGTTATGTATGATATATGACTTGTCAATGAAATATTATAAGTGAAAATTAGAATCAATAAAAGACTGTGCAAAACGTGTACACCTTATGTGGAATATGCAATTGTGGTCCCAAATGTTTAACAATTATAAATTTCTTTTCCTAATTTAATTTTTTTATTTCATCAAATTTTCAATCTGAGATTATGTAGACAGTTTCTATCAAGCAACAATGGTTCCGCCTGACTTATAGGAAGGGAGAAAAGTATTCCGATTAACAAATTAAATCATTGTTTTCTATTTTTGCTCTATTACTCAAAATCTAATTTTGGATTTTGAATCTAATTATTCTAACTTGTTAGCTAAGTTATGGCAATTTATGATAAACCAAATCATGATGAAAATGGATTAGGGTTTGTTAGATTTACACGAGGATTAGGGAGAAAAACGAATTCTAATATCGAATTCAATTTTTGATCTAGTTTCGGTGAAAACTCCATTAAAGAAAACTATATTCGAGTCATGGGTTCGAGTTGCTTTGATTATTTACCCATATTAAATACACAAAATGGATGCAAAGCTTTATGGGATTAGACTTTAGACTTACAAAACAACTAAAACTAAACAACCAAATTAAATTAAGAAAGTGTTATTGGATTAGATATTTTAAATCCAACATTATCTTCTGGATATCAGTGGTATATATGCTAAATTCTTTTAAAACTGGGTTTTATTGAATTATGTATTTGGATGATGTATTTTAAAATACAAAAACAAATACCAAAGAAGAAATTTTTTAACAATTATTTTTTATATTATTGGCTAAATATTCAAATAGAGGCAATAAAACTTTTTTTATATATATTATTGGCTAAATATTCAAATAGAGGCAATAAAACTTTTTCAATAATATAAAACAATGACAATTTACACGTTGATTGATAACATATATTAAGCTCAAATTTTATGTTTAATTTAAAAGTGTAAGATAAATATGATTATTTTAAGTTTAACTCATGTATAATTAGTTACATAACTAAATGTAAATAGCCAGCAAAGTATAAAGCCAACAATAATTTGCTTCTTAGCGTAATGTTTTAATTTTAAAACTACACTGAATATATGAAGTGACATTGTTCTAATGGTATGTAGTAAATTTGTTGAAGACAATCATTATGTTACATATAGGGATTGAGTCTCACTGCATACATTATGTAAGAATTTAGCTAATAGACCGGTCATTTAGAATCTAATATTAACAAAAAAAACTACACTGAATATATAAAACCGTTTAAGGTGTATGAGGTATTTTAGTTATTGCTATGTTGAAAATGAAAACAGAGATTTAATCTTGCCAAAGATTTTGGAGAAAGAAAGATAGATAGCAATGAACTTTTATAAGAGTTCAATTTCTTTCTACTATACTAATAAATTTTAAAAAAAATTTAAATGTGAGTTTTAGATTATGAATAGGTCTTATCATCTAATTGTTGAAACGAAAAAAAACTTTTACAAAGTATTGATTGCATCAAAAATATCATTGCTTTAAACGCAGAATCTTGGATCAGAATCATCTCGTCCGCTTAAAATGATAATCACCAATTTCAATACTGTTAGTTTATATGAAAACCAGGAAATGAGGTTATCTAATACATAAATAAATACAGTGTTAAGACAAACTTAACAACAAAGTAAGCATCTTTGGAACATAACACCATAACAAAATGGATATGATCAAATTAATATGATCATAGAAGTCTGGGAGAATTACATAAAATCAAAAAATTGCTAAAACAAAGTTTAATATTTTTAATTAAAAAATTATCAAAATGAAAATGTTGACAATTTAGAATCAAAATTTAATGGAAATTTTGTCAAAATGAAAATTTAATTAATTAATGAAAATACTTGTAATTAAAAAAAAATTCGTTGACAATCAATATAATGTACAATGTTGATAGACTTTGAAAAGGATTTATAATTTTCTTTTGGTCCAAAAATAGGTTCACATTTTTATATTCACTAAGAATATATCTATAGAAAGTATCATGAGCTTATTTATTTGTCGCTAGCTGTAGTTATTTTAGTCATTACATAGGCAGTCATGTTTGTTTTGTCAACAATTATACATATTCATGATCTAAATAACTCAAAATATAAACTATATCCAATGAAACAACACGATTCTTTGCAATCAAACTATACGATTATTTTGAATAAAATTGTAATATTTTTTAAAATAAATTAATATTTAATCATTCAATCAAATAAATATTTTTAAATCAGAAAATATTTACAAAAATAGAGAAAAAACAGTTATAATACAGAACAAACGTTGATAATCAATATAATGGACAATTTTTTTTGTGTTGATAGACTTTGAAATGGATTTACATTTTTCTTTTGGTCCAAATATATGTTTACATTTAAATTACTAAAATTACACAATTTTTAGTCCAAAATATACCGAGTAATCAAAACCTTTGAATTGAGAAATATGATATATGAAAATTGGGTATTGCAAATTAGCCACTCATTTTTTAGTGTAGGACAGTTGGATATCAATGAAATAAAAAGGTGCTTTTATTTTAGATTATACTTAAATTGAGCAAGTTGATTATTATAGAGTTTTAATTTATTTTAAAAAATTATTGATAATTTTGTGTTTCATTTTTTATTTATGCATGTATTTATTTATTTACTCATAGGTACAACAAATATGCAAATTTCCAAAGGGCCAAAAAGGGCCAACAATCTTGTTTTTACGTTTTACAAAGGGCCAAAAAAAACGGCAATCATTCTCATTAGGAAAACAAAAACGGCAAGCATTCTAACAAACAAATCCAGAGTAAGACTGTATTTGGTCATCTCGAGGTCAGCTAGTTGAAGAAATCGAGCGACGGCGGCGGAGATGACGGCGACGGACAGACTGAGATGGGTCGAAGAGGGCGACATCTGGGACCGTGGTATGTCAACTCCGGTGACACTCGAAGCTACCGCACGAGCTGTTCCCGACGATCCTCTTCCTCTGGGTCTCTCGAGAAGTACTCGTCTCTATCGTCCCAAACAGGTTGAGTTCTTCCACCGCTTTATGGCTTCACCTCTCATTCCTTCCTTCTCTCCTCTCCGTCCCAACACTGCAAATGGAGGCGGTGGTGGATTGTCTCTTCAAAGAGTCCTTACTCTCCCATTCTCCAACAACTGGTATACATCATCAAAATCCAAAATCCCTTTCGATTTCTGATACTTATCGTGAATTCTAGATAGTTGATTTTCTATCTATGAATCTCAAGGTTTGTTTCTATCTATGAATCTCAAGGTTTGTTTCTCTCCTGGGCCAATTCGATGCTCAGAGATTCGTATCGGAAATTAAAAGGAGTGAAGTTTTTGGTCGAGGCTCTCAGTCTACTGCAGCTTCTCGTTTAAACACAATTTCCAAGCAGTTGAAGGATAAGTCTTTGTACGCATTGGGTTTTTGCTCTGAGTTGTTGTTAACACCAGATGATACTTTCCTTCTTAGCTATGATACTTACAGAGGTGATCTCGAGAAGAATCCTAGGGCTACGGCTATCTTTAATCACAAGGTAATTTCTTGGTTACTCTCTTTTAAATTTTTCTTGACTCCATGAATTGATGGTCGGATTATGGAAATTGGGCAATGATTTTACCAAGCTATCAGATTGGACTTGTGGTTTTATTGTACAGGTTTATCTTTAAGAACGAATTCATAGAACAGAAAGTCACGATTTCTGCTTTGTTGTCTTTATCGATTTTCCAATGTGGTAATCTATGCTGAATTGTTGTTCTGGATCATGTAATTTGGGTCACTGAGCTTTTTGAGTTCCTACACTATTTGATGCTGTTGATTTGAATCTGATTCAAATCTCTCTTTTTTCGTGGGTTTCAGTTTCCGCTTCACAATTTGATGGCAGAAGCGGCTTGGCCTGCACTATTTGTGGATAAAGATGGTGAATATTGGGATGTGCCATTCTCAATGGCTATTGATCTGGCCTCTCTTCCTGCTAAGTCTGGTCCGAGTTACCATTTGTGTTTACACCATAACCGTGGATCACCCAAGAAGTTAAATTCTGATGCTATGGAAGTTCCTCCACCGTCTCTGCTTCCTGGTCTGTCTCTAAAATCTGCAGTCTCTTATAAGACAAACATGGATCTCTGGAGGGGTACCGTAACAAAGCTCAAAAATTGCACACCCTATGACATCTTCCTCAGTAGTCCTCATGTTGCAGTATCTGGGATTATCGGTATGATACTCATTTCAGTTGCATTTCTACTGTCAAGACCGGAAGAGTTGTGATTTCTTTAATGATTTTTGTGTGCAATTCTCATCATCTAGATTCTGCAACCTTTAGATTAGATTTTACAGAACTAGTTATAAAACTGGTGAATTTGTGGGATGGTTTCTCACTAATTTTGAATAGTTAAATTGTTTTACTCTGATTGAAAGTCTTATGTTTGAGTGAACCAGTCGCATAGGAAGCACTGTTTTTTCTGATGATCTATTTTGTGTTACTAATAATTTTCATCGATCCCACAGGCAGTGTGATGACTGCAGCATATGGTGAAAATTCAATCAGATCGAAACTTGACAAAGACTCAGAGGGTGTTGGAGGGTTATCTCTTCACTGTCCATCTGTAAATTCTGGATTCATGGCTGATGCCTTAGGACGTGCATCACTCACAGCTCAATATGGAAACTTCCAAAAGCTATTCTTTGATCTCACCCGTTTCCATGCTAGATTAGATTTTCCGCATGGTCTTAGATTTCTTACCGGTGCCACTAGCGTTGCACAAGATCTTTTGAATTCTCGGCAGCCTAGTTTAGAAGCATTTCAGAAAATCTGTCCTGAAGTATCAGTTTCTCTGCAGCAGCAGGTAAAAGACAATATATTCTGCTCCAAGCAATTAGTTTACTAGACAAACAGAAATTCTCAAATTTTAAGTTTCAGGTACTTGATTTATAGTAGTCTTGTACGGGTTATGGTTGCAGATTGTTGGACCGTTTACTTTCAAGGCAGAATCTGGAATTCATATTGATCTGAAGAACGGAGCTAAGCCCGTGACTATAGATAACACAGTATTTGCCATTGAATATGCTCTTCAAGTACTTCTTTCTGCTAAGGCTGTTGCTTGGTACTCCCCAAAACAGAAAGAACTCATGTTTGAGCTGCGATTCTATGAGACATAGCATCAGGATTTTTCACTCAACGTCAAGCTTGATCTTGTGATGATTGTAGTCTTGCAGAGAAGTAAATAGATATTGTTTTAATTTCAATTTCTACGTCAAACAGAAGAATGTTCTAGTAGAAAGGAAGTTTACATTTTGTTATAGTGTGATGTCTACCAAAACTAGTTTCAGGACAATTCAGTGGAAGCTTCAGATGATCTTCCTTATACTTAACAGACACAAGACAAAGACCATGAGGTGGCGCAGGCAAAGTAGTATACTTTGCAAGTTCCCTCCTGTCTTTGGTTTTTAGAATCATTGGGACAATGCTTGAATCCAGTGCTTCTTTTCCAATCTGAATCAGTAAAGCTACCTGCAAATGTGGCAGGACTCAGGAGACCAAATATATCATTTCGCCATGTCAAGCATTATCATTCAAGAGAATATAGAACTAACCATGTTTCTAACTTGTCTGTACAAAAAGCCTGAACCTTCAACTTCAAGCTGTAGAAGAGAACCCTAAAAACCGTAATGCAGCAAATGTTAAAGTCTGATCCATTGCTAACCTATTCCAGAATTGATGAATTTTACCATTTGAATGACATCAAAGCGAGAAATAGTTTTCAAAGGAACAGGTGTTCCATCTTCTCGTGTAGCGTTAGCAAAAGCAGTGAAATCATGCTTTCCAACAAAAAGATTTGCAGCTTCCCGCATTTTACAAGTATTCAGTTTATGAGCACAATGGTATGCCCAATGACGCTGGAACGGGTCCATGAAAGTGTCGTTATATATCTGGTAACGGTAAACCTTGCTACAGGAAGAAAACCGAGCGTGGAACTCAGGAACTGCTGCACTAATCTCTCTGACACGGATATCTTGAGGAAGAAGACCATTTAAAGCAGCGTGAATGCTATCCAGACTAGTATAACTGAAAGGAGTGACAAAATGAGCTACCTGAAGACAATTAAGATTGAGCAAGAAACAATAAAGGGATGATTCGTTTTGAGTTCAGGTTGAAGTTTCTTGGAAGTTGAGAAAGGGAGAGTTGGGGTTTTAGTCGAACCTGACCCCAAGCGTGAACTCCTGCATCGGTCCTGCCTGCACCAACTAAATGCAGCTCTTTTCTTTCAAGCTTTGTTATCTGAATTAAGGCTTTCTCTAACATTGATTGGACCGTTGGTGGTGACTCCTGATACTGCCAACCTGAAACCAGCGCTCAAATCAACTCAGTGTGAAGAAACAAAATCTGATAGATGCATCCAAAGGAAGAGCCAATAGAAGTAAAAGTTACGAACACTTTGAATTAAACATAAGAAAGTAGCTAATCTGGAGCAAGATTTCAGGATATATTACTCCAGAGTCCAATGACTACGTGGAACAAACAATCCTTTTCATCTCTTTCTCACACAGATTTGAACTTTCAAAAAAAGTTACAAACTTTCATAAAGGTTTACGACTTGTATGTAACTATTGATTATATAAATACAGCAAAATTAATTTCAGTTGTGAAAAGAAAACCTGCAAATCGAGTGCCATCGTAGGCTATTTGAAGTCGCCATTTATAACCACCAACATCACTAACCTTAACCAAACTGTTTAAGTCCGTCATCTGCAAAAACACAAATTCAGATTCAATAACTGCGCATTTTGAATCCAGCAGAGAAGTCGATGAGGAAGATACTGTTTTTTGGTGCTTACGGATATATTGTGAGGTAACGAGCGAGACCCATCAGTGAAAAGTGAAGGAGGAAGTGCTGGTGAAACACAACTCATCTTCTTTCTTTTTCCTCTTCCTCTCTGTTTCTTCTCAGCTCTCCGTTTTATAAGAAGGCCTGTAAAACGGTGCGTATTAGGGAGCGAACAATTGGGTTAGACCGGATAGTGAACCGAAACCACGTTATTAGATTGATTTGGTTTAACGTTAAACCAATTTTTATGAAGAAGTCATAAAACGCTGCGTATTGATGTCACCCTTTTTCTCTTCAGAGCCGCACGAGAAAGTTTCAAAATCTCTCTCACCCTCTCCTCTCGCTCTTGGTCTGCAGAAGAAAAAAGCTCTGCAATTTCAATTTGTTTCTCAACAAATAACCCAATTTTTGATATATTTCGTTCAGGCTGTATCAATAAACGGTACTCTAGTGTCTTTTCAAATTCCAATCCTACGATTTAAGCTGTTTCAATTAGTTTGTAGGGCTTTTATAAAATATATTTTCTTTTCTGATCTTCAATGTTTATTGTTTGTTTGTTTGAGTTGTGATCTTTGATTCAATTTCTTTATCGTTTTTGGTAATTAGGGTTTATATCTATTAGTTGTTTTGATTTTACACTGTGGCTGAATTGGAAAATTTGTATACATTGAAAATTCATGTTTTATGGTGTAATTTTCTGGTAATATAGAGTGTGTTTTGGTTTAAAGGTTTGTCTGGTCATGGCCACCAACAAAGTCATAGCTATATGTCAGTCAGGAGGAGAGTTTGTGACTATCAAAGATGGATCGTTATCGTATAGTGGTGGAGATGCTTTTGCAATAGACATAGATCATGATACTTCAATGAGCGATTTCAGGTCAGAGTTGGCTGAAAATTTCGGGTTTGGTTTGGAAGCAATGACTCTTAAGTATTTTCTCCCTGGAAACAAGAAGACGCTTATTACCATCTCTAAAGACAAGGATTTCAAACGCATGGTCAACTTTTCAGCAGATGCAGGGAATGTAGAGATCTTTGTCATACCTGAGGAAGCTGGTGCCAAAAATCTCTCCACCATGCCAGCTAGTAGGTAGATCTCTCTTTGGCTTTGTTCTAGTTATTTGACGAATTTATATTCCTTTGTTCTACAGAATCTATTTTTAGAATAGATGTATAACTTGTGTTGATTTATTGAGCTGATCATAATAAGAATGTAGCGATAATGCTTAAGTTGTTTATGGCTATGAGGTCTGTCATTCAGTGGCCAAAATAATCCAATATATTAATGAATTGTAGTGTCAGTTTCTTAATTTAATGAATTGTAGTGTCAGTTTCTTACTCATATTAATTGATGTCTCTTGTGAATTAAGTATAAGAAAGTAACTAATCTGTGAATTGCTTCTACAGATCAAGTAGGACAACAGCATCAGAAGGGGTGGTACCTGCAATTCCTGCTGCAGGAGATGTTGTCGAGGAGGATATGACAAATGATTTTCAGATTGAATTGGCGATGGCTGATGATAGTCCTTTGCCGTGTAATTTTGTCTTGGTTGATCAGAAGCATCACACAGCAATACAACAATGGGAAAACGTCATCACGGGTGTTGATCAACGGTTTAACAGCTTTATTGAATTCCGAGATGCATTGCACAAGTATTCGGTTGCCCATGGGTTTGCTTACAAATACAAAAAAAATGACAGTCATCGAGTTTCTGTCAAATGCAAAGCTCAAGGTTGTCCATGGCGTATCACTGCAGCAAGGCTATCAACCACTCAGTTAATATGTATCAAGAAAATGAACCCGAGGCACACATGTGAGAGAGCAGTCATCAAACCTGGTTACCGTGCAACTAGAGGATGGGTGAGAACTATCTTGAAAGAGAAGTTGAAAGCCTTCCCAGATTACAAGCCCAAGGAAATTGCTGAAGACATAAAGAAAGAGTATGGTATTCAATTGAATTACTCACAGGCATGGAGAGCAAAAGAGGTAGCCCGAGAGCAGCTCCAAGGCTCTTATAAAGAGGCATATAGTCAACTTCCTTTAATATGTCAGAAGATTAAGGAGACAAATCCTGGCAGTATTGCCACTTTCATGACAAAAGAAGATACGAGCTTCCATCGTCTTTTTATATCTTTCTATGCTTCAATATCTGGGTTTAAACAAGGTTCCCGCCCTCTTCTTTTCCTTGACAATGCTATCTTAAACTCAAAATACCAAGGAGTTATGCTCATTGCAACAGCTTCTGACGCTGAAGATGGCATATTTCCAGTAGCCTTTGCCATTGTAGATTCAGAGACAAAGGAGAACTGGCTTTGGTTTTTGGAACAGCTTAAAACTGCATTGTCTGAGCCGCGAAGAATCACATTTGTTGCAGATTTCCAGAATGGTCTGAAGAATGCAATAGCGCAGGTCTTTGAAGATGCACATCACGCCTACTGTCTACGACAGCTCGCTGAAAAACTAAATTTGGACTTGAAGGTTCAGTTTTCACATGAAGCAAGACGGTATATACTCAACGATTTCTACGCTGTGGCATTTGCAACAACATTAGAGGGCTATTACAGCGCCTTGGAAAGTATAAAAAGTATATCTCCTGATGCTTATACATGGGTTATAGAAAGTGAACCACAGCATTGGGCAAATGCGCTGTTCCAAGGAGAGAGATATAACAAGATGCACTCCACCTTTGGGCTAGAATTTTACAGCTGGGTTTCTGAAGCACATGAGTTTCCAATCACCCAGATGATTGACGAATTCCGAGCAAAGATGATGCAATCTATTTATACCCGTCAGGTTGAATCACGGGAATGGATCACAACTCTAACACCGTCTAATGAAGAGAAGTTACAGAAAGAAATAGGATTTGCAGAGTCACTTCAGGTTTCATCACCAGAAGGTAGCTTATTCCAGGTTAATGGAGGAGAATCTTCGGTCAGCATAGTTGATATTGATCAGTGTGATTGTGACTGCAAGATTTGGCGGTTAACTGGATTACCTTGTAGCCATGCAGTTGCTGTGATTCAATGTATAGGTAAAAGCCCGTATGAGTACTGCTCTAAATACTTAACGGTTGTGAATCACCGGCTAATGTACGCAGAGTCGATTCAACCTGTCCCGAACATGGACAGGATGATGCTGGACGAGCTGCCGGAGGGGTTGGTGTGCGTGACTCCTCCACCCACAAGGAGAACACCGGGGAGACCGAAGATGAAGCGAGTTGAGCCGTTGGACATGATAAAACGTCAGCTACAGTGTAGCAAATGCAAGGGATTAGGACATAACAAGAAAACCTGCAAAGCTATTTAATCATTCTTAGAGAGACAATGGGATTAGGATGTGTTTTGGTTAGTTTAAAAGTAGATGATTTTGAATCTTCACTTGTGTGATGAATAATAAAAATCTCCTTCATTTCTCAGATCAAAGTTAGCTTCTTTTTTTTCTCGCTCAACTTCTATGCCACTCGCATAGAGGAAGATAAATTGGTTTAAGAAATTGATACGGTCTGAAAAACATTCCGGTTTAAATTGGAAATTTACTTTCGGTTTATAAGCTTTTTGGTTACAAAAGCAGAATAGATCATCATCGGAAATTACGAAAGAGCCACCGTTTCATTACTCCCTTTGGCGGCTTTATCTCATTTTCCCTCTCAGAGAGCTCGGAAACTCTCAGCAGAAAAACCCTAAAATTCTTAGCTTCGTTTACACATACAGATACTGTATTTTTACATTTGCAACGTTCTGTAATAATGGAGGTCTCTTCTTTGAAAAAGCTTAAGCAAATGGAGTTCTCTCTGGAGTCGGTCATTGATCTCTCCTCCCCTTCTGTTTCTTCGTCTCCACCTGCTGTGGCTACGTTTTCCTGCGTTGATGGGGTCACGGAGCTCCGATTTAGACAATCGAAGTCGGACCATTGTTTCAATTTTGATCTCGCTTCGGCTCAGGTGAATGTTGATTCACATGCAACTGTTACTGTGACTCTAGTTCTTATTGGTGGTTTAGATTTTTTTTTTCTCGTTTGAAACGTTTCTTTGCTACATAAAGATGAATTTTGGAAACAAACAAACACTGTTTTATCTAAATACTTTGCTCTACATTGTTGATTCACAATTTGTCTGAGATTTAAGAATGGTCCCCATACTAAATTTACCATTGAAGAGATATTTTTGTCTCTGAGAGATTGAATTTTGGTAAAGCTCATTTGGCTTATTCATTTCTAATGTTTCACAGTTATTCAAGTTGGGGCCGGACCATTTCATCTGTGTATCTGATAGTTCAGGTTCCTCAGAGGAGGTACGTTGAGTTCTTACTATTTCTTCTGGGTATTTATGAAACCAGTAATATTTGAGTGCGCTATAAATTATGTGTAACAAAAAATTTGTGTTTTTTTTTAAACTTTCATGGTGAAATAATTTTACTGTAACAGAATTCATTCTCCCGAGGAGTTAGTATAAAATTTAAAAGTGATAAAGAGAGCAAGGATTTTTGTGATTCATTCGAAGAGTGGAGAAAGGATGCTGTTGTTCAAGGTGCGTCTTTGGACATGTTTTATTCCTTTTTCCTGTATTAGGTTATTTTTATATGTTATAGCATGGTTTCCTTATGATCGTTATTCTCTTTTACTTAAATTATATTTTGATACGCATTAAACGATGGTTATATGGGAATGTTAAGTTTGTTCCAGATTCTAGATAACCAATTTCTCTCTGTGACGACATGTGTATCCATTATCCTCTGCTTACTGTATTCTTATTCTTCCGTTTCTAGGATCATCCTTGCAAAATGGAACGGTTTCAGCCAATAAAAGCAAGTTTGACACTAAGATAGAGGCGTCCTCAGCCAAAATGTATTTCCATTATTATGGACAACTTCTACATCAGCAAAATATGCTACAAGATTATGTGAGGACTGGTAAAATACCTCGCCTCAATGTATCTAATGTTTCAAAACTGTTCCAGTTTCCTTGATTTCTTAGGATGCATATCCGTCATGAGAATCTCCTCTGTTTGCTTTCACCGTTTTTTGGCTTGGGATAGCTCTTAATGAATCTCATTCATGTCTTCAGGTACATATTATGCTGCAGTCATGGAGAATCGTTCAGATTTTGCTGGTCGTGTTGTGGTCGATGTGGGTGCTGGGAGTGGCATTTTGTCAATGTTTGCTGCCCAGGTATGCAATATTTAAGCTAAAGGTTACAGAACTAAGTTTCTGCTATGCTAGGGCGAGAATAGGCTGATAAATAGGTAGAATTTTATATTGAAAGCTAGTAAATGAATAATGCAGACTTATTATTTGAGAGGACACTCTCTTTTATCAAATGCATCTCCATTTCCAACCGGTCCTTGCCTTGATCCACTCAATAGAATTATTGAACTGTAAATGCAGAAGACTGCAGTGCCAAAATATATGTGAGTTATCTTTTGTTTATAACTTGGTGATGGTGATTGTTATAGGCTCATAGCTATTAGGTGGTTATGGTACTTGACCAATTTCGCTTCTATCTTCTTCATACATGTCTATTAGTTTGTGCTAAATTAGGCTGGTGCCAAGCATGTGTATGCGGTTGAAGCATCAGAAATGGCTGAGTATGCACGTAAGCTGATTTCTGGAAACCCATTGTTTGCTGATCGGATCACAGTAAGACTTGTATTTCAGTCTAATCAGGAAAGTTTTATTGTGCTATATGCAATTTTCTGATGTTGTTGAAGCTGTCATAAGTGTAGGTCATCAAGGGTAAAGTTGAGGATATCGAGTTGCCAGAGAAAGCAGATATTTTGATCTCTGAACCGATGGGTATGTGTTTCAGAGACAGAAGTTAAATAAACCTTTTTCCTTGGAAAAAGCTAGAAACTTAGAATCTTTACACCAGCCAAACCTTGGTCACAACAAAATGTGTAAAGACATCAGTACTGACTGAAAGCTCCATTTATCATTTGAATGACATGTCTTGTATTTTGAATCAGGCACCCTATTGGTCAACGAAAGAATGTTAGAATCGTATGTAATTGCTAGGGATCGTTTTATGTCTCCAGAGGGAAAAATGTTTCCAACCGTTGGAAGGTACAGTCAACCTTTGAGAGCCTTTACTTTTGTTATTTCTATTATGTCTTTATACTCATGTAGTTTATCACTGCAGGATTCACATGGCACCTTTTTCAGATGAATTCTTATTTATTGAGATGGCAAATAAGGTTCGGGATGAGACTGGCTATTCTTATAATTATGTCAAGAAAAATTGCCGAAATTTGTTAGGTTTTTTAATTTTTATGGTATGCAGTCTGAACATTCAATAATTAAACATTCATTCTCTATGCAGGCTATGTTTTGGCAACAGCAGAACTACTATGGAGTTGATCTGACACCTCTTTTTGGATCAGCACGCCAAGGTTATTTTTCTCAGGTACATCCATTTACACCTGTATATTGTAAATATGTACCACTTCACGAACCAATCTATTTTGTACAGTATTAATGAATTATATCTGCGAATTTTACAGCCTGTGGTTGATGCATTTGATCCAAGATTATTAGTGGCTCCTCCTATGTTTCATACGATAGATTTCAGTCAGATGAAGGTATAATTACGCTACTTATCACTGTTCCTCGTCTTCATCAATGTCAAGAAATTCTATATTACATGATCGAGGTGAATGACTTATAATCTAATGTTACCCCTGAATTCATTTTCACAGGAAGAAGATTTTTACGAGATTGATATCCCGGTAAAGTTCACTGCTTCCATGTGCACCAGAGTGCATGGACTTGCCTGCTGGTTCGACATTCTCTTTGACGGGAGGTTAATATTTTTCTTTTTTCTTTTCTGAAGTCAAACCTTTTCATTTTCATGTTAATCCTTTCAATTTAAGATTTATATTTCAAACTCGGTGTTTACTCTGTTACCAACAGCACGGTCCAAAGATGGCTCACGACTGCTCCTGGTGCACCTACAACACATTGGTACCAAATCAGATGTGTTCTCTCGCAGCCTATATACGTAATGGCAGGTCAAGAGATCACTGGTAGACTTCATCTGGTAGCTCACAGTGCTCAGAGTTACACAATAGATCTAACTCTATCAGGTGCAATTTACTTTCTTTCCTTGTTGTCTTTTTCTCATTCCAAAGCATTGTCATAAAAGTTTCGACTTATCAATCGTCAACATTTGATAACAAAACTATTGGGTTTTTGACAGCTAAAATGTGGGGTCCTGGTGCAAGTCTAGGCGGAATCCTTCAATCGTCAACATGCAAATTTGATCTGAAGGAACCTTATTATAGAATGTCGCAGCCACAAGCATACCCTGTTGCACAAGAACCACCATTACAAACACAACAGCAGCTAAATACACAGGTAAAATTGCATTAAGCAAGTATGGTTGCCTTCATTTTATATGTATACATATATATAATACACTTTTTACTATGAGCAGGACATACAGACACAGAATGATGAATTAGGAGAAGAGTTACCGCGAGAACCACCACAGAACCCAACTGCCCAGCTCTAAATGCTTAAATTTAATATAAATATGCATCCTTGAATCTCTCAGTCATATTTAAACTTGGGGTTACTCTTCGTAAAAATGCTTCTGATTTCTTAAGAGTTTGGGTACGGTTCTCTGTAAAATGGTGAGCATGGAATGATCTTAGCATTCACATTACTTCCGTGTAACAGTCTTTGCACCTCTGGGCTTTTTTTTTCCACACCCACACTTATCAATCAATGAAGTTACTTTGCCCACATGATTCTTTTACACTATAATAACATCCACACGCAGTTTAAACGTTTTACTTGAGTTCTATGGTTTGTAAAATGATTAGGGTGAATGACATAAACTATTCTATTGTCACCCATTATTTACCACAATAGTCTGAATTTTTTTTAATTACAATTCTAATTTTTTCAGAATTATAATACATTTTTTCCCCTTATCTTTTTTTTTGAAAAAATAAATTACGAAACTATCATTAATGAGAAATTTTACGTCATCAAACCAAAAACCTACAAGAAGTTCTGAAACGATGTAGGTTTTGCTGTCAAATTTTGTAGGTTTTCTTTTCAATTTGATGTAGGTTTAATTTTCTGAAGTTATGTATATTTACACGTTATATTTTCTGGACTTAATTCTCCTAGGTAAAGTTACTTTGTTGTAGGTTTTTTGTTTAATTCTCATGGTTATGTAGGTTTATGTGTTCAACTTTATTTGACATTTCTCGTAAGAAACTCTGATCATGTTCGTTTTGTAGGTTTATGCTCGCCTTCATTGTCGGTTTAGTTCTTCTTTGTGTAGGTTTTGTTTTTTATGTGTTGTAGGTTTAATTTTGCAAGTTATCCTTCTCTTTTGCAGGTTTATCTAGTAGACATTATAGGTTTGGTAGGATTGATTTTTCTTCTCTCTCGATTAAGTTCTCCTATTTTGTAGGTTTTGTTTTTTTGTGTGTTGTAGGTTTTTCTAAGGTCTTTATTGTAGGTTTATTTTTCATTTCCAAGGTCTTTGTTGTAGGTTTATATGTGTAAGACATCATTCTCCAAATTGTAAGTTTACTTTTACGTCTTGTAGGTTTTTCTACTTCAATTTCTCTTGTTATCATACGACTTTGTTCTTTTTCATTGAAGGTTTTAATTCAGGTTATTATAGGTTTACCTTTATAGTCTTGTAGGTTTCTCGTGGCTCTTGTGTAGGTTTTATGGACCTCTTTGGTAGGGTTTTCTTTTATTTAACCTAGGACTTGGAAAGATTACTTTACCCCAACATTAATACACATATACCTTCTTCTTCTACAAACCCACAACGCCGTCTTAGAACACTAACACCATTTTTCATTTTCATTCAAGCTATAACCCTTTGAGTGTGTGTTGAATCCCTTGAGATGTATCAGCTTCAATTAAATTGTGGAGAATGGAGGGGTGAGAATGATCGTTGGCTTTTATATGTGGATAAATCTCATGGGAGCAAAATCATCATGTTGGATGAAGGAATTTGGAGGATTTAGAAGCAATGGTGTTTGAAACTTTTGGTTTGACTCAACGTTATTACATAACTCTAAGTTATAGGTATCCTGATGTTGTTTGTAGGTTTACAGATTTCTTTCATTTATGTATGTTTATATATCCAGATTGTAGGTTTTTAGACAATTTGTGTAAGTAATGTAGGTTTATAGTCCTCTTTTGTAGGTTTAATTGATAAACTTATTGTTTTGTTCTTTCATGGATAAATTGAAGAAGCCAGAAGCTACGACGTTCAACCTTATATATGAACATCAAACACAAGTGACTAACATCTCATCAACCAATGTCGTAAACTTGACCGAGAAAAGATGTTCTTGCAAAAAATTTGACTTAGACAAAATTTCATGTGTCCACGCCCTAGCAGTTGCTAAACATACAAAAGGACAACAACTAACATACAGAAAGACAATTGTAAACCTACAAAAAAACAATTGTAAACCTACAAAATGACAATGATAAACCTACATCGAGACAATGGTAAACCTACAAAAATCAATTAGAATCTCCATAATCATTGTGTTTGAATTACATCATGACAACCCTAAACCATACTCATAAAGGACACACCTCATTACAAAAAAAATATGGTCCATTGTTAGTATAATATGATGCAGATTATGTTTGTAACTACAAAAAATTATATAACGCATCACCCTACTTACTATCCCAATGGTCATGGCTAAGTGTATGTAATTAACTGACTTCCTCTATCACCATCATACTCTCCATGTGGATTCAGATCAGTTAAATACCCTCAGTTATCTTCTTCTTTGATGTTTTCTTTTCAGCATCCCAAAAAGATTCATCTAAAGTGCCATCAAGGATATCCCGGATCATGTTGTGTAACATCGGGTCCTCCTTCTCGTCTTCAAGAGGTTTATGCACCATGTTTTTCTCAACGCGTATCTGCACAATAACAAATGTTAGAAAAATCCTACAAGACGTTATACAAACCTACAAAAGCTCTGACAAAACCTACAATGCCTTTACGGAAAAACAAAAAAACTAAACCTACAAAAAGTTCCAATCAAAACCTATAAAACAGAAACTATAAACATGCAACACAAAAACTCTTCAAGCGATAATAACACACCTCATTGCTCCTATAAATCCTTAGTTGATTCATCATCAACCAATCCACATGCTTCGCCGCCCATTAGGATAATCCTTCTTCTCTGCCATTCTTATGCAACACACAATAAAACTTGTTATAAGCGTTTCAATAAACCTACAAAACCACCAACAAAACCTACAGTTCATATCAGACCAACAACCAAATTTCCAAAAAAAATACATAACAATTTTATAAACCTACATAAGCAAATCATGAAAAGAAATTTTCTCATAGACATAACTTCTTACATAAACCTACAAAATGTCGAATAACCACTCAAAAAAGGAGAAATCGCGAAAAAAAATTAGAGAAGAAATGTACCAATCGCGAAGGAAAACGACGGAGAATGAGAACGTTGGCGGAAGAGAACGGCGGCGAAGTTGAGAAGAAAAAGAGGAGAATGGAGAGAGAATTTGTGTTTTAGGGTTTAGTTTTTTGTTTTTACAATTTTTTTAGATTTTAATTTTTTTTCTAAAAAAATAAAATTATAAATTATAATGACATTTTCGTAATAAAAACAAAATATTTTTTAATTAGAATGACATTCTCCTAATAAAAATATAACAAAGCAAAATTCCAAACATTTCTATCCTTTTTGTTTTATGAAGTGTGAATGGAGTGTTGTAGTCATTCTTTGGAATGATTATATTAGTTGTAGGCAGTCGACAACTACAAGAGACCGATGGAAATAAAGGTACAACATATTGTGAAAGTAAAAATATGAGTGTAAAGGTGATTTAAATAAGGGTTTGGTCTCTCACTTCCAACAAAACTGCAGTTCATTCAAAACAGTGTACTTTGCCCACTGTTAAGGGGAATTAAAAGAAAACTGAACCTCTGTTAAGGAATTCAAAAAGATCAAGCTGACACTCTGTTATATTGAAGTGTAATACGACTAAGCATAGCAGACTTTTTCTTATGGATATTCACTTCTAATCACAATCTTCCTACAATTCCTGATTCTTCACGAGGAACTGGCTCATGAGTCAAGAGGAAATATAACCTTGGAGATACAAATAAGAGGCTCCAAACCGAGGTCAACTAATAAACTGAGAAACAGTCTCCAATCAGATTCTGCAAAGTGGCAATCATAACACTCTGAATGTGTTATGTTTAACATAATGAAGAACGCAGAAGATTTGTTTGGATAGGGAAGTTACCATGAAGAATTTGGTGGTTCTCAAGAACTGAATCAAGCTAAGAAAGGAAACATAAGTAAATTATCTGGTGTTTAGTGATCCTTATTCCACACAGGTGTGAGCCTGTTTCCAGTGTGACACAACCAGCTTTCTTCATGTGTGAATACTCACAGATGTCAAACAATGTACTTTCCCCAAACTTGGTATTCTTAGTGATTCAGAATGATTACTTGACTGGAATCAGATATAATCCAGAAGTCTTTGGTTGTCCTATACAAGAAACAGTATCGATAACTGTCTACCAAGATCGTGCAGCATGGCGTGCCTTTCCCGTTTCCCTCAAAACAGCTCCAACAATAGCTGCTTGCTCAAGACAATCATTTTTATGCAAAGTATCCAAAAGAACAACACATGTTTTGGTATGGATTTGTAATCCTTTTCGACGTGTTTCCTCAAAAAGTGAAAAAGCATCGGTTGCCCTGTTTCCGTTACTTAGACCTTCGATCATGGCATTATAACAAGCAGAGTCTGGAACGCCGCCGTTTGCCTTAAACCGATCAAACAGCGCACCAGCCTCTGCAATATTGCCAGCCTTTGCAAGTCCCGATATCATGGTGGTGTAGGAAATTGTGCTGGGTTTCATCCCATGTTTCTGCATCTCTTGCCAAAAGACAAAGGCTTTATTGAATTTCCTGACTTTACAAAGACCATTTATTAGGATAGCGTAAGTAACTTGGTTTGGTGTGCATTTCAGTTCTTTCATTGACTGAAAACAGACTAGGGCTTCATTAATTTCCTCTGCTTTTACCAATGCATCAAGCAATGAGTTCCAGGTATAAACATTAGGTGTTAAGCCTCTCTGCATAAGCTCTTCCAAGATAAGGTAAGCTTCATCTATCCTACCAACTTTCCCAAAACCGTCAATAAGACTACTGTAAATTACCACGTTTAGCTCTATTCTCTTTGATTTTGCTTCCTCAAAGAGCATATAAGCTTCATCAAGCCGATCTATCTTTGCAAGTCCATCAATGACTGAACCATATGTAACAACAGTTGGCTCAAAACCTTTTGTCTTCATTTCCTCCAGAAGCTGATAGGCTTTGTTAACTTTTCCACACTTGCA
This sequence comes from Lepidium didymum, assembly GCA_963920545.1. Lineage (NCBI taxonomy): Eukaryota > Viridiplantae > Streptophyta > Magnoliopsida > Brassicales > Brassicaceae > Lepidium > Lepidium didymum. Next base: position 18,554,313 of record OY986979.1, read on the forward strand.
GAAACCGTCTATGACAATATTGTAAGCACGTGTGTCCAAGACACAGCCTTGTTCTTTCATGGAATAAAACAACTCATACGTTTCATTCGCAAATCCTGCTTTTATTAGTCCATGGATTAAAATCGAGTAGCTTCGAGCATCTGGGACAAACCGACGAGCTTTTATTTCTTCAAACATTGCCCTTCCCTTTTCTGGTTCTCCAGCCTTAAACATGCAATCCATGTATGTATTAAGAAGCTGCAAATCAGGAGAGCAATTTTGATTGACCATCTCCTTGTATATTTTGTGTCCGTCTTCTTTTCTACCATGGTTGAAGAAATTCCTTATGAGGGACGTGTAAACAACAGAGTTAGTGCGACAATCAGAATCCAACATCTTTTCATAGACTTTGTAGGCGTCATCAACTCTTCCGACCTTCCCTAAGCCATCTATGAGGGAGCAAAATGTAATCTCATCCGGGGTACACACCTTATAATCCATCTCCTCAAATATAGCACAGGCTTCATCAAGTTTTTGGGCTTTACAGAGCCTATCAACCATTATGTTTACAGTCCTAACATTTGGAAACAAACCAGCCTTCTGCATAGAATCGCGTAGCTTAAAAGCAGAATCAAGCTTACAAGCTCTACACAGCATGTCAATGAGAACATTATATGTTGAAAGATTTGGAGCAGCATCTTTTTTCATCTCCTCAAAAACTCTCAAAGCTTCATCCACTTTTCCCATTTTTCTTAAGCATGTAAGAATGCAATTATATGCTATCACACTTGGAATAGACCCCTTTGCCCTTTGCCTCTCTAGTAGACTGTATGCTTCATCAAATTTTCCAGCTGAACCATAACCCATAATCATCGTGTTGTAAGCATAAGTGCAAGGGACACGTCTATTCTTCTCTAAATGCTCAAACATCTCTACAGCTTCATCCAATCTGTTTGCCTTGCACAGAACTCCTATCATGCTAGTATAAGTGACTTCATCAGGCTTTAAACCATTCGCTTCAATCTCATGAAAAAATTTCCATGCCATATCCACCTTTCCAACTTTACCAAAACTATCTATACATACATTATAAAGAACAATGTCGGCATCAAGAGAGCTGCTCTTCATCTCATCAAGCAAAGATAAAGCAGAATCAACTCGACCCTCTTTGGCAAATCCCCGAATCAATGTTGTAAACAAATGAACGGTTGGTTCATATCCTAACTCCTGCATTTGCTGAAAGAGTGTCAACATCATATCAGATTGATTAACTACTGAAAAAGCACCGATAAGAGTTGTATAAGCTGAAAAAGCAGGTCGGAACTTGAATTTCCTCATCATCTGCACAACATCAAACCCTTCCCTAAGCTTATTCGCCTTAACACAGCTCAAAACCATCTCAATGCAAGTGTTAACAGAAGGGCCAAATCCTGCAACACTCATTTCTCCAAGAATTTGTTCCAAAGCATCAAAATTTTTACAACGAGCCATGACCAAAAGCAAAGAGTTGTATGATTCGGGACAATGAGCCAGCTCAGTTCTTCTCTCATACCATCGGAAATACTCAACTGCCCGATTAACATCTTTCAGCCTCCGTAAGACCCCAATAACAAATTCCGGTTGGGGTTTAAAGTTTATAGCAGACAGAGCATTCTCAGCAGAAGGTCCCCATGCACCAGTCTCCAAAACATTGCAAATCTCATCAATAACTTGTCTATGACCCTCAAATGTATTTGGTCTCTCACAATTTTCGCCATTATCGGACAAAGTTGATAGATGCTTACAAATAACGACTAAACGAGAGGATTTTCTATCGGTGCGATAGATACTTCCTGCAACGTAATGCAAGAGATAAACATAACGCAAATCAGGAACAACTAATCTGTACTAAAGAAAAAAAAAAACACACACATTTGTTTTTGCGAATCCCACCATAAAGTAGTTCAAATGAGAATCATTAATTTCTAAACATAAACATCATAAATATACACCATCAGAATCAAGCTCAATAGCAGATGATTCGCCCATTTCATCAGATATCGAAAAGTTTCAGAAAAAGAATTAACAGTTACCTGATCTTAATAGCATCAGCATCTTTTTGACTTAACTGTTTCAAACCACCGATTAATCTTAAAGTTCCATACAATCGACTGCAGATATATTTACTGAAGAAGATAACAACTAAAAGAATCAAAGCTTTAACTTCAACGGAAGTCTGAAGTGAAAAAAGCACAGCTTTCAGGAGAAGTGAATGTGAAGGGTTTAACGAGAAGAAGGAAAAAAAACCATAGGTTTAAGCCGAATTGACCCAGAAACCTCCGTTTCAGGCAGAGGGTTTTATAAGAAAAGTCAACAGATTTGAGTTTGACCAAATTCTTCCAAAACAAAACCTTCCGGGTCAAGTCGGGTCTGCCAAACTTTTTCCGGGTCGGACTCTGTGTATATCCGGTCGTCATCGGGAGCGTCGTGTGTCGGAAATGCCAGTGGGTTTTAATTCAAAATTGCTTTGCTCCCGAGTTTTTGTGAATTTAAGGTTTTGAAACCTGAATTGGGGAAATATTGACTTTTGAGATTGTGGGATTGATTTTGAAATTCTAGGGTTATGGTTCCTTCTGTTTCAGACGAATGAATGGAATTTGAGGATTTACCACAAACGTAGCGCAGGTTTAAACCCAAGTGATAACTCCAATCTCTCACACTCATCAAGAGCCATGGCTCCAGGAATTTACCGTTACCCAGAAGTGAAAAATCCACTGCGGAGACAAGTTCATGCACCTTCACGGATCCTGAACATCGGTCGGGATCGTAGTAGAAGAGAAGTTACTAATAATGTGTTTGGAGCTTTTCTCACTAGGAACTATAACATCTTCAATCGAAGTGCATTCGATTTGCCTTTGCGCTATGGAACGGATAGAGAAGTGGTTGATGTTGACGATGAACTTGTTAAAACGATTTCTGATGACACAAGTATGGAGTGTGACCTTGTCGATAAAGTAGCTATGGAGGTGGACGAGGTGGAAGAGAACGTGGAGAAAGAAAATGGATTCTCTTGTGAGCCTGTCAATCTGAATAATGGGAGCTTGATGGTGGATGATGGTTCTCAAGCTAATCAGAAAAGTTCACTCATTTTGTCTCGCCCTGTGACTGATATCTCGAGTGTTGAAGCATACAGGAAGGTTCTCGAGAGTGCTAAGAACAGAAATTCGAAAGTGAAAGCTAGAGGCCTTGGTGATGTTTTGAAAGAGAGGTGGCGTGCTTTAATGCGAAGCTTTGGTTTTTCTTGGAAACACGATGAAGAACCAGTAGAGGTTTGGCTATTTACCATGATCTGTATAGTTGTAGCTTAAGCTTTAGCGTATATGAATCGGTTGATTACTTTCAATCTTTTGATTCTGTAAAATCGATTGCCTCATTGTTCTTTAATTGATTTTCAGGACTTAATAGGTGAAGCATTTCTACCTCTTTCCAAAGAGGACAAGACAGCAGTCAAGTCTGCATTCTCAGCTCATAATCTGTATGAATTTGATTCATGGTCTCTTGTTTACTTGCTCTGAGTATTCTTCATTTTCTTGCTATGTGATTTTATGAAGTCTCTCTCTCTCGCCGCAGGGACGTGTTGGTTACACATAAGAATTCAAATATTGACATAACTAGGGAAATCCTGAGGTGCCTTAAACCAGGTGCATGGTTGAACGATGAGGTTAGTGAATACATCTAAACCTCACGTGATTTCTTTCTTAGAAAATGAATACAATATTCTAATCCAATCAAAACCTCTATGATTGAGTAAAAACTTGGCCTTTGTTCTATGTAGATCATTAATCTCTATCTGGCATTACTAAAAGAAAGGGAAGCTGGAGAACCAAAGAAGTTTCTAAAATGTCATTTTTTCAATACATTTTTCTTCACCAAGGTTATATACATTCCTGTGGCTTGTGAATTTTGGGTTTTAGCTCGTAATGTCTTGATGGCTTTTAACAAGAACATATAAACCTTGTATCGCACCTCAGTTAGTTAATTCGAAGACCGGATACAACTACAGTGCAGTCAAAAGATGGACATCAATGAAGAAGTTGGGCTACCATCTCATAGACTGTGACAAGGTAAACTTGCTGAGTGATTCTCCTGCAATCACTCTCTATATTACTCTTCTCTTTTTGAGATATCAAAGAAAAGTTTATTGTTTTACCATCTGTCTAAGAGACCTTGTTCGTTATCAGATATTTATCCCTATCCATATGAGCATCCACTGGACTTTGGCTGTAATTAATATAAAGGACGAGAAATTCCAGTATCTTGACTCATTCAAAGGAAGAGAGCCTCAAATCCTCAGTGCACTGGTAATATATGAGTGCGTGAAACCATTTTTATCACAACATGCATTTCCTGATTCTGTAGTTTATAATTTGCCAGGCTAGATACTTTGTCGATGAAGTGAGGGACAAGAGTGAAGTAAATGTTGATGTAAGTCGATGGAGACAAGAATTTGTGGAGGACCTTCCTATGCAGAGAAATGGGTACCTTATTCCTGATAAGTTATCAGCTACTGGTTCATATATCTATAATAAGTTTGTTAACTCTGGCCCTTCATTTTGTAGATTTGATTGTGGAATGTTTATGCTGAAATACATTGACTTCTATAGCAGAGGTCTAGATCTTAGTTTCACTCAGGTAAAGATCACAGGAAAGTACCAAACATACCATTGTCTTTAGTAGAGGTCAGAATAATTATGAGAGACATATGCTACTTAGATTTAGAATCTATTTGTGTGATTTTTCTCAGGAACATATGCCATATTTTCGGGTTAGGACAACGAAGGAGATTCTACAACTGAAAGCTGATTGATGTCAGCAAAATAAGGAAGGAAACTCTTGAAGAATAGTTTTGAAAGGGGTCTTCTTCATGTAAATAGTGTTGGCCTAGTTAGATGCACTTAGGTGTTTGATATTTTTGATGTACATATAAAGGAAGTCCGAGGTCGTGTTTTTTGATGAAGCTTCAAGCTTGATAGTGAAAATTGAATCATTGTTTGTTGAATTATTCTGTTTTCACTATTAAATACTTTGATTTATTTGTACTTTTCGATTGTTTTTTTAAATGAAAAGAGAAATTTCCTGTAAGTGGTAACATGAATGGTACGAACTCAGATACATTATTGTATTAAGATTGCAAATGAGAAATCAGAAAAATGTCTCAACTTTTCTCAGTTCTCACGAGGGCTCATGTGCAGACGAGTCTGAAACTCCAATATGTCCCCCATCAATTATACTGCTCATTTATTCTAATCATATATATAATTAGACGAGATTATGCTACTTATTGAAATCAATCTCTGGTATAAAAGCGAATGTTTAACCACTATACCAAAAACACAAAAACACAGTTAATACTATCAATTTATTTTGAGGCAGCGATCAATTATCACTAGTTTGAGTTGTTGGATTTTTAGGCAATCAGTTTCAGCGATTAATCGCTGATTCAGCGACTTATAAAAAATAATGTAGCGATCAATCGCTCCAATTAGTGAAAGAATAACATAGCAATTGATAGACTCTGTCTTATCAAAAAAAGAAAAAATTGATAGACTCTGAAAATAACACCAAAACTGACCACTAGTTAACTAGTTGCAATCGCTGGAGACACAAACTGTCAATTAGCATCTGAGATTATGATTCAAAAAGACAGATTAAATTTGATTACAGGCATTGCCATATTTAATTTGAAGCCATAACTGAAATTTAGGTGTTAATTAATCATAATGGCATGTCACGTTGGCATTTACGTAATTATACAACTTCAGTTTCAGCTTTTTGCCACGTGACTCACGTGCATACCTACATTACATGAAAGTGAAACTACTGTATCGTTTGACTTCAACTGTCAGAGAAATAAAAACGAACAAACTCAACAATGAAATAAGGAAATTAATTTATTAATTATTTGAAAATTTAAAAAAAAAAAGAGGGAAAAAGCTAGATCTGAAGACCGGATTTAGTCATCGGAATCATCATCACCACCGAATATAGAGAAACGATTATAAAGTAAGAACAAAATCAAAACGAGAAACAAAGCAACACCAACTGGAGATCCACTAACCCGGTGAATCGAATCGGGTTCTCCGGTTGAGAAAATAGCCGACACAAATGAACCACGTTCCGATGAGAGAAACTGAATGGTGAGAAGGAGAACTATAGGAAGTAAGAGAAGTCCTATTGGACTAAGAAGCTCTGCAATGGCATCTGTAATGGCTTCACCACCGTCTCCGAGATAGAATGGAACGAGGATTACTAATGCAACAACGACGGCGAGGATAAATCCATGTGGTGTAGATCCGCCACCGCCTACAACGCCGTGACGATGATCTTGATACATTAAGAAAAGTGAAGTGTGTGTAAATCGAAGAGAGTAATGTTGTTTTTTGCTTTTTCTCTTTTTTTGGGGTTAACAGTTGAAAATAGATATTGGAGTTAATTGGTTCGTTGTGTCTAAAATAGGCTCGCGTTTCTCTTTTTATTAAACAAATAAAAACAAAAGTTTAAAGCATTTTTCATGCCTTTATTTTCTTGGAAATTCAAGAGACGTTTCTTTTATACGTTATTTAAAATTATATTGTTTTCTTTTTGTAAAAAGCAATATAATTGAAACAGGCTCATGGTCTCGTGGAACAAATCATAGTAACATCTGCTTGATTCTAAAGATAGAAAATCCACAATCTATGAGTGACTTCCGTTCTATAGCTTTATGCAATGTTCGATACAAGATCATATCGAAGATTCTTGTCACCAGATTAAAGTGTTATCTCCCAGACATAGTTAGTGAAAAACAAGCAGTTTTTGTTCATGGTCGTAACATCATTGATAATATGATTATAGGTCAACATATATTACACTCATTGAAATCGAGAAAAAGTTGGTCTAAGTCTTACATGGCAGTGAAGATTGATATCTTCAAGGCATACGATCAGCTTTAGTGGCAATTCATTCGTGATACAATGTTCGACATGGGATTTTTGGAGACTTGGATTAGCTGGATCATGAGATGTGTTGAATCTGTTTCTTTCTCTATACTGATCTATGGATCTCCTCATGGTATGGTACTTCCGGAACAGGGTATACATCATGATAATCCTTTATCACCATATCTCTTCATCATGTGCAGTGAAATTTTGAGCCACTTTATTTATGTAGCAGCTCAACAAAGGATTTCAGGGAATGAAAATCAGTCCAAGAGGTCCAACGATTAACCATTTATTATTTGCAGACGATGTTATCTTCTTTTGCCATGTACATTCCCGCTCATGTGAAACACTCAAAACCATCCTCAACCGATATGGGAGAGTTTCAGGTCATGTAGTCAATTACAACAAGTTGGCGATCACTTTTGGGGCACGAATTTCTTCTCCCTCGAAGACTCGAATGAGAAGAATATTAGCTATACACAATGATGGAGAAAATGGAATGTACTTTGGGTTGTTAGAGAAAATTGGTAACAAGAAGAAAGATTTTTTCCGAATTATAAAAGAGAAAGTAAAACAAAGAACCCATGGATGGAAATATAAATTTCTTATAGAAGCAGGTAAAGAGATTCTCCTTAAAACAGTTGCATTGGCGCTCCCAGTCTACAATATGAACATTTTCAAGCTTCCAATCGGTAATTTTTCAGAGATAAATCGTATATTGGCACGCTATTGGTGGAGTAAAGGAGATTCCAATAAAGCTATGCATTGGATCAGTTGGAAACAATTAAGTTTACCTCAACGAGAAGGGGGTTTAGGATTCCGAGACATTGAAAGCTTTAATTAAGCTTTACTAGTAAAACAAGTATGGCGGTTAATTAAGTATCCCACAAGCCTCGCTGCTCGTTTTTTATGTAATCGCTACTATCCAGATTCCAATGTTGTTGAGGCTGAACTTGGGACTAAACCATCTTTTCTCTAGAGATCTTTATTATCAAGGCGTAATTTGTTAAAAACAGGTTTAAGATGTTTGATTGGTACTAGAACAGAGTTTTAGATATGAAGTGATCCTTGGTTGGCTACATATCCTCCCAGACCTCCAAGGCGACTTAATGATGTTAACACGACTACAACAATAGTGTCGGAATTGATTATCCCTGGAACCAAGCAATGGAACATTGCCGCAGTACAAAATTGTATTCATCCAGATGATATATCTCACATTCAGAGATTACAGCTTAGTCCATAGTGATCTCATCGGTTGGCATTATACTGACTCTGGTGACTATATAATCAAGTCATGGTATTGGTTAGCAACTCACTTGGATCAAACAAATCCGATTCGGCCTCATAATGGTGCACTGGATATCAAAAAGGTTATTTGGAAACTCAAAATAGCTCCCAAATTGCGACATTCTTATGGCGGATTATAGCAAATGCGGTGGCAAGTGGTACTATTTTAAGGTCTCGACGAATCACTCGTGATGGCCAATGTCAAAGATGTTGTGACACAGATGAGGATCTAGACCATTTATTCTCCTTATGTCCCCATGTTCAAGCAATTTGGAGAGGAATCTATCTTCCATTACTTGATCTTACACAACCCAATCTATCTTTTGAAGAAAAGATTCGTCTATTGTTACAATGTCATAATAATTCTGGTTTTTCTTTTTTCCATAGATAGCTTCCTTTTGTGGACATTATGGAGAATGTGAAAAAACTGGAATTTGTTAGTCTATCAACAACGCGCGAGTTCATGGTTAAATGATGTGAATGAAGCGAGACGAGATACCATTGAATGAACTTCTATTTCTGAAATTTCACATCCAGATTCGAATGGTAGATATGCTGCTCATGTGGAGAATTTTCAAAATCACTGGAAGAGACATCCTACAGATTATGTCAAATGCAATTACGATTGTAGATTCCAGAGTGTCTCAACAGCGCCGAAGGCAGCGTGGCTCTTAAGATCACAAGATGGAAGTTAGTTATGCATATAGATTAAAATTTGATTTACATAATTTGTGTATAGGTTAAAATTGAAGGTGTTATTGAGAACTGAAGCTATGAGGTACATGATTTTGGTTATTTGATTATCTAGTTTTCAATTATTTATCACATGTCTCATTTTATTTGGTGCAACTTTGATTTGTTTTTGTATTGTGGTGGATACTGGTCATCTGAAAACTTATATTTGGGTGGAGAATCACATGATGTGGGGAATGTCTTAGCTGACACATTTATTGTGAAGACGGTTATGATCCTTGTTGTACAACTTCTTGGATATGAAGACAACATGAGAAGAGTGTCATGGTTTCCACCAGAATTACTTGAAGAGAAAGAATACTTGGATAATGAAGAAGTTCTTCAAAGAGCTGTTGAATTTGCAGTCCAAAAAGGTGCCTCAACGTTGTATGTTGTACGGGAAGATGGTCCCTACATAAGTGAGCGATTTGATGCTAGCAATCTAGATTTAATTGGTAATGTTAATTCTGAGGATGATGAGATGTCAAGTGAAGAGGAAGATGTTGACATGTTGTCTTTGGAGAATGAATGATGATGATGATAATGAGGATCAATCAGATGTTAATGGTAATGTACAGTGAGATTCAAGGCAGGGAGATAAGATCAAGTATAGGCAATTTAAGCTTGGAGATGAGTTTAATACATTTAAGTCATTTAAGAAAGCTATTACTTACTATGTTGTGCAAAAAATAGAGATATAAAATATGAGAAGCCAGATTCAAGACGCGTAGTTGCAGTTTACTCAGACAAGAAATGCCCTTGGAGAATTTCAACATCGAGTAATAACAACTGTAGTGGAGTGGTGGTTAGGTCCCTTAATAATGAACATACTTGCACATGGCAAGGAAGGGTCTCACTACTCACTAATTATAGGATTGCTGAGCTATATAAGGATATAGGTTGAATCCAGATTTTTTAGCTAATCAACTCCAAAATAAACTACTTAGGTGTAGCATCAATGTCCCTTGGACAATATGTGAGAGGACAAGGCTGAAATGTTTGCAAACATTTGATGAAGAGCAATTTGAGTCCTTTGCAAGGATGTTCGATTATGTAGCTGAATTAAAGAGAAGCAATTCGGGCTCAATAGTTGAGTGTGAGGTAAGGGAGACAAGATTCCACATATGTTATGTTTATTTTGAGGCTCTGAAAAGGGTCTAAAGGGAGCATGCAGAAGAATTCTACATCTTGATGGGACCGTGTAGAATGACAAGAATACTTCTAGTAGCATGTGGCAGAGATCCGAATGACCAAATGGTTCCTGATGCCTAGGGAATTGTTGATTCTGAAAACACAGAAAATTGGTATTGGTTTGTTAAACATTTGGTAGACGACTTAGAACTTCAAACATGCAACAGATTCACTTTAGCAAGTGACTAAAATAAGGGTCTGATTGCTACAATGAGGGTTTTATTGTCTTTTGTTGAGCACATGTTATGTGCAAGATATGTGCATGCAAACTGGAATAATTTTTTTTCTGGAGGACAGTTCGAAACTTTATTTTGAGCAGCTGAAAATTCATATTACCCGCAGAAGTTTGACAGAAAGATGCAAGAACTCAAGCTCTATTCTCATGTTGCATACGATGAGTTGAAACTTTTTATTTCATGTCCATGGTCAAGGTACAATCTGATCACTTTATCAGCTTTTTTTAATCATTTTTTGCAGTTTATTTGATGATTTGTCTTTTTTTAAATTGCAGAGCATTTTTTACACAATATTCTAAGTGTGATGCAATAGAAAATAATCTTGGAGAATCATTTAATGCAGCTATTCGGATTACAAGAACGAAGCCAATTGTTGAGAAGTTTAAAGAGATAAGAAAGAAGGTTATGGTTAGTAATGAAAAGAAAAGAGCTGAAGCATTCAAATTAAATGGACTTTACACTCCCAGATCGAAAGCCTTATTAGAGCAATAGATTGATCAAGCAAAAAATTGCAGATCTTTGAGTTGTGGATTAGGAAAATATGAGGTAGGTTACTTTAACTATAAGACCAATATTCAGATTGAGAGTTTCATAGTGCAGATGTGGGGTGATATATCATGCAGTTGCATCTTTTTCCTTTGTTTTGCTGGTTTTAATTGTTAAAGTTTCTGACTTTGTGTTTTGTTTTGGATACAGATCAAAGTAAGACACAAAGACAATCATTTACGAGTTTCCAAGTCCAAATGGAGCTTGGTACATCTCGGTGAACTTAGACCAGTTCACAGGAGCTTTCACTATCAAGAGTTTCACCTTACAACCAGATTACAACTCTCTTCCTCTCTTCCCTCACCAAGTGTTTCCCAAGAATATCCAAGAGACAAAGATTACAAGGTAATAGCTCTCACCTTTCTCTCTCTCTCAAACTCTCTTAACACACTAAGGAAGATAATCATTGCTTGTTCCTCCCTTGTTTGTCTAACCATCTTATTGTATTATTGTTTGTAGGGCTTGTCTCTTTATAACAACACATAACAGCGTGTGTGTTATTTCCCCATACAAAAATATGCAGACATCCACTGTATAATTGCAAAGATGGATTTGGGCTTATTCCTGAAACTAAACCTTAGTGAGCCTTGATAATATCAACTTGGCCTATAATCACTTCAAACCCATTATTTTGTCTAAGACTGTAATTGATACTTGACAGTGGCATTCCGTGTTACCATATCGTTTCTGCTTTGAGACTAGAGAAGAATGTAAATCAAGACCCCAAAACTCTCTTATCAAATTGGTTCACTTTAGAAATGTTGAGGACCTGCTACTATGAGTTGCTTCAACCCGTTAATGGAATGAATTTATGGGCTGTTACAATAGATGTTAGAGTGCAGCCACCACTTTACAAAAAGCTTCCAGGCAGACCACGAGGAACGAAGAGACAATGAGAGAAAGGAGAACCAAGGCCCACAAAAGTTTTCAAAAAGAAGGACTAAAGTTGTTAGTTTGTTTTCTTCCTCTTGTACAGTTTGTATTAAATAGGTGATGCACTTGTTATTATTTTTTCCCAGCATTGCAGCACTTGTGGAGAAGGACACAATAAATGTTATTGCAAGAATATTCCTAAGCCTAAATCTCTAAGAAGAGCACCAAGTAGGCCACGAAAACAAGCAAAAATTCCAGTAACTACTCTTATGCTAGGTTCAACAACTGAAGCAAACCATGATCATACATCGCTTTCATTTGCGCTACCAAGAAGAAAAAGAGGTAGGCCACGAAAAACTCATAGTGAAGCTGCATCATCTTCACAGCCGGTACTAAGAAAACCATCTATGTGAAAGTTATTTTGTTTCCTTGGAAATGTTTGATCGAAATGATAAACTAGTTTGGATAAAAAAATTATTTTTTTGGTAGTTTCAGACATGTTTAAATCTGACTTTATGATCGAAATGTTGTATTTGGATATTGAACGAATTTGTTCGGTTTATTAACTAGTAATTTAAAGAAAATTGATGTAGATCATAACAGAAAATGTTTAAGTACCATGAAAAAGCACAAATAACATGATAATAATTCACACAACCAAAAAATAGGAAGACACTATAAAAAAATTGAACCAAAATGCAAAGTTTTAATTTCCGTCATCTATATAACGTCACGTAACTCCAAAGTCTATATTATGTATTACTTTTTAGTGGGTAGGATTGATCTGTATTTTTTGGATTTCAAAAGTTATTTTGCAATCGGTGGTCATTTCAAAGACTTTTTTTGCACAAAACCCAAAAGTAATAGGTCGAATTGTTGATCAACGGTACAATCGAACGGTCCAACAATTTCCACGACGTATAGTTAATTCTAGTTATATATATTTAAATTCGTTTATAGTTATATTGTTGGGTTAGTTACAGGTCCATAGAAATTATAATACGTCGGTTTTATAGGCCCATGAGAAGGGAATATTTTAAAATACGTCATATTTTAAAATGAATCCATCAATTCTATAACGGTCAGGAAGCATAAAATCATATCGAAGGGAATATTTCTCCCAAATTCAACTCCTCTCGCCTGTCTTTCTAAAGAATTCTCTCCAATCTTCATCAATACTTGCTTTTGTAAGACGGCGAATCTCTTCCATTAATTCTACGAATTACTAAGTTTTTCCTTTTCTATACATCGCGAATTTAATTTTAGATTTCATAATTGTTCCTGTTTTTATGTTGCACAAATTTAGGGTTTTATTTTTCTTTGGACGGGATCATGAATGCTTGACTCGGCTGTGAAACAACTACCATTGATCGGCTGCATTTTTTCTTCCTCGTGGTAATTGGTTAATTTCTTCGTATTCTTTCACGATTATAGTTAGGGTTTCTAATCGTTTGTGTATTTAACTTCTTTTGTAGTGCTTCTCTTTTCGTTTTTGGTTTGAATCTACTTGCAATCTTGACTCTGCGTGAACCGCTCAAGGTACGACTCTGTCTTTCTTATTTTCTTGGTGTTTTTTTTATATGCGCATTTGATTTTGCTTTTCTAATTTTGAGGGTGAAAAGCTTTATAATAAGATTTCGAAAACCTTTTAGTTTTGATTTTGGTTTTGGTTTTGGTTTTAGTTTTGGTTTTGGTTTTGAAAGTCTTTGTCTTGCTTTCGATCTCTTACTTCCCCATCGAAAACTGGTTCGTGATGTATCTTTGATTGTCATAAAACCAAAATTGATTCGTCGTATTCAAAATTTTGTTTTTCTTGTTTGTAGGTTTGATTTGTTGTGGAAAAAAACCATTTTTAAAGATTGTTTCATGGTTTGTGGAATCAATAATTTTTTGTTTTTACAATCTTTCTAATGTCCGTTTTTCAATTTCGAAAGCTTCAGTAATACTGAATTAAGAAGTTCTAGATAATTGCGTTTCTCTCTCTTTATTTGCCTACCGTTGGAGAAAAATAAGGTTTTATAGTATGATTTGAAAGCCTTTTGGTTTTGGATTATTTAACTCCAGAGATTTTGAAAATGTTTTTCTATGATGTTTGTCATATAAACCCCAAAAAGATGAAACGCAGACACTAATCTAATAGTGTTCTGTAAGATTCTATTTGGGGACATTGTCCCGTTCAAAGTTGCGAAATAAACCGATCTATTGGTGGGTAGTGCATGCCTAATCAGAATTGTAGAGGATGGAAAAAATACTAAGACAAAAGAGTAGGGCTTATAAAAGTCTGATGCAAAGAATATGACCCACATGGTCTTACAGTTTATAAAACTCTAATGCAAAAAATATTACCCATGGCTTAAAACAGTTGAATCATAGCCAATGGCTTAACAAAGTACCCACGGCTTATAAAAACTAACCTGACAAAAACTGAGTCGACGTGTTAGATGCAAAACAAAAACCACGGACGGCTTAATAATTTCATTACACACAACTTTGAGAAGTTGCAAGACTTAGAACATGGACGAGACATGTGCTTACTTTATTGCCCTCAGCTTAGAGAAGTTTTCAGGTATGTGTATTTCCAACTTGTCTGTAGTTAGCTGATACAATTATGAAAATCACAATTAAGAGATACATACTTGAAGTAATTACTAATTTTGAATTTTTCATGTATGTGATGCCAAGGAGATTTCTAAGCGCAGGAACAATGTCGTGAACAGGTATATTTCTAGACTTTCCTGATAATAAGAAGCAATGTTTCTTAAATAGTTTCTTTGAATACATGTCTTTGATCTAGTATCTATCATATTCTAGAATCTTATTGCTAACACACATCCATTTGATAAAAACGGTAGATTTTATTTTGAGTATCAGAGCATTACATTGGATGTTTAAATTACATATTATCTTTGTTTAGATGCTTGCTTATATTATAGAGTCTCTCAATTTATGAAGTGAATTCATCTAGAAGTCTTTTGTAGATACATACGTTGAACGTTGTGAGAGTCACTACTTTGATCTAGTATCTGTCAGATGCTAATATATCCATTGATAAAATGGTAGATTTTATTTAAGTATCAGAACACTACACTGAGTGTTTAAATTAAAATTCTTTGTTTTTATGCTTGCTTATATCATAGAGTCTCTCAATTTATGAAGTGGGTGCATTTAGAAGTCTTTTGTAGATACGTATGTAGGTGAGAATTATGTAGATCATGTAGACTCATCGAATCCTTTGACTGTGTTATGCTGTATATAACCTTAGTAATATTTATGTTGACTTTTTGGAATTCCGCATCATATACTTTGTGTTGTCATTTTGACATTTTAGATTACATCCTTATTATGTGTTATGCTCATAGACAAAGTACTTTGTAAGATTCTACATTTTTACTTGTTTGCTAGATGTTCTTACAATACAATGTCTAAAAGTATCTCTGTTATGGTATTAGTTTTTGTCTCTTGGTTTCTAATTTTGTAGATTTGAAATCACTTGAGTAATGGATTATTCTTGATTTCCCCACCCTATTTCTAGAATTCTGCAGCTATAATATTATATTGCATTTTTGAAACACTTGTTAACTCTATTTTGGTGCTTATATCACACACTATATAATAAGCAATGTTTCATAAATAGTTCTCTTGAAAACATTACAATCTTTGATCTAGCTAGTATCTATCTTATTGGTTACTTTTTGATTATGAGAACATTACATTGTGTGTTTAAACACACATATTATCTTTTGTTTTGATGCTTATTTATATCGTAGAGTCTCTCAATTTATGAATTGAATGCATCTAAAAGTCTTGTGTAGATAGTAGATACGTATTTTGTACATAGTTGACTCGTGTAAATCATGTAGACTCATCGAATTTTTTTTCTGTGGATTCTGATGTATAACTTTAGTGATCATAAACATTCTGGAATTCTATGTCATATACTTATAATTACTGTATAAGATTCTACAATTATACTTGTTAGTAATGGATCTTTCTTGATTTCCCTACCCTGTTTTATCTTTTATTGAAATATTTCTATGATTGATGTAATAATCAAGTGTCTGTAAAATAATTTCTATGATTTTCTCTGCATCATGTTCTTTGTCTAATATTCTTTTTGGTTCTACGAACCGTAATTTACTATAATAATTTCTATGATCATCTCAATCTATTTTCCTAATTTATAAAATGTAAATATTCGATACTAAAGTCTGTAAATTGAATCACAACTACTTACTCTATAATGCATCCTCATGAATTTGTTTTGTGTTATGCTAAAAAACCATTGGTGAATGGTAATAGCATATGAAATGATGATCATGAATTCTGCAATTTACATTGATGATCACATCAATGTCTTAGAAATATTCTCGTTAGCTTATTTTATTTTTTAACAATACATTGATTGACTTTATTCATTAGCTTTTTTATATATATAACAATACACTAGTTAAATAGATCTCCATTGATGGAACTTCGAACTTTACTAAATTATTGGTTTTGTATATTTAGAATATCCAATACTTCTTTTTTCATTTTTACCAGTACCGAGAATATCAAAAAAGATTATCTGAATAACCAAACCCGAAATCTTTTAAAAAATTAACTAAAATATTTTAAAAATTACCCTCGAAAGTACCCTAATATTTAAAAACTATCTTATTACTCGATATCTGATAAATACATCAGTACACAAAAATTATTGGAAAATTATATAAAATTAGATATTTGGATATTCGATCGGTTTTTGGGTAGGAACTGAATCTGCACCAATATCCACAAGTCTACACAGAGAGATGTACAGTATAATATCTTTAAATTAATGTTTGAAACGTTAATATTTTCTATAAATTAATATAATTTTATGGTCCCAAATTATGTTTTTGGTTTAATTTGTATGTCGATAAATTAATAATCTCTACAAATTAAAAAAAAATTGTAATTTTAGTATAGTTTCAACGTTATTAATTTATAGAGGTTTAACTGTTTCAAATATATTTTTGGTTTCTAGTAATACCTATTATTTTGGATTGGTTTTTGTTTGAATATTTAGTTTTAAGTATTTAGCGTAAACTTGTAGACATTGAATAACACCCAAAATTAATATGATACCTGAATAGATACATGATTAACACTAATACGTGTAAAAATATACGTGAATTTCAAGTATTTTTGAAATAATTTTTTTTGTTATTAACACAAAAATTGCTCGAAATACCTAAAATATTTTAAAAAATCTCTGAACAGTTTTAAAATATTCGAAAAAATATTCAAATATCCAAAAAATACTTAAAAATCTAGATGGATAGTAAAAATCTTCTACCCAGATACACTTCTCTTTGTACCCAAACCCGATCCGAATACTTGAATCCCAAGACTAAGTTTTTTAAAATTTCTTTTACCCTTCAAAATAATCAAATGTATCATATGTCCGGTATTATATTTCATCTAAGAATCTTGTTTACGTAGTATGATATTTAAGATTAATATTTCACAGAATTCGATTTTAGATAGTCGCATACATCTTTCATCAATCTCAATTGATAAAACACACACAAAGAAATACGAATCAGGAACCAGTATGTTGGATTGCCAGAAATAGAAGAGAAATGAGGCTCTTTCACCATTTATATTATATTTGTCCTTTCTTCCTATATCATTTAACGCTCATAATTTCTTACCCCGTGACAGAAAGTTCTCAAACTTCCTTCTTTTTCTTGGGGCCCAATTGTTTTAATCATTTGTATCACTATTTTCATTGAACCTCAAACCAAACACCTAACCACTTAGAAGACAATTGAGTTTTTGACACAATTAAGTTGAAAGCACAACACATTTTCATGTCATATTCTTCAAACCTTAATGTGTAAGTTGTGAAATTTTGTTAGTAGTCTTGTGACATTATTCTTATCCATACTTCAAAACCCAGTTCTTAGAATCCGTTTTAATTTTTCACCTATATTGGGGATGGATCAAATCCATGATATCAAAACTATTAACTAGGTCATCGAAACCAATAGACTGAGAAGAGCTCGACGTTTTTTTGTATTCATTTGTCTAAAATCTTTATTATGGCTCAAAGTCCCACCTAGTGTAGTTTGACAAACCGTCAATAAGGACATTAATATTCAAAATGTGGTTGAATTTAGATTTGGAAACTTAATACTCTCATCAACCGTCCTCTTCCACTACTCACCAGTCACCACAAATCCTAGCCTCCGTTATATACATAGGTTGCTAAACAAAGCCTTTTAAGTCAATTAATACATAGAATTTAATGATAGTTTTAGGGTTGGCAAGTGAAAAATAATGAATTACTAATATGTGAATCATATGACACAAAAAGTTAAGGATCTTTCTCTTACGTTTTCCTCAGACACACGCAACACTTTTGACTTTCTTTTGTTATGTCTTTTTGACAGCAAAAGACTACAAAAATGGGACCAATCATTTTCATTTATTTGGATTTTGGCTGGTTCCTTCACGAGACTACATTGTTCTTACACACACTCTCTTTCCCTCTAATCTCTACACTGCTTCTCTCATCTTATCCCATAAAAACCTGCAAACGTTTTGTGTGCAACATAGTATGAGAAAATGGCTTACCTTTCACCTTCTCCTTCGAATTTGAATGAGACTTCATCTCTTGACTCGATTGTTGTTTCGATCAATGACTACATTCTTAGTGTAATATCAGACCCTGAAGCATGGATTTTGCTTAAACAGAAATGCATCAGTCTGTTACGCATTGAAGAAGAGAATACTCAGTTGGAATTCTCCTCTGAACACTCTGCTCTTTCGAATCTCTATTGGGGAATTGATAGCATTGAAGCTTCTATACAACCTAAATGTTCAGAAGAGAAGTTTTCTCGACTGAGAAACTCAGAGAAAATGCTTCAAATGCCTGCGTTGCTTGATGAACAAGGGACCACAACTTCAGGTGTTTCAAACACAATTTTGGTTGCGTTCTCTTACTTTTATCTCTCCATTGTAAGCTATCTCCAAGGTGATTCCTTGCAGACCACATTGCATTTTCTTCAATCGGTTTTGGTCTCACCGGAGATTGTAAGAAATGATATTGCCCTGGAACTCTGCGAGAGCATTTTCTTCACTCCTGGTGTGTACAAATCAGATGAAGAAATCAGAGAGATTGCAATGAAGTATAAGTACAGAGCAACGTATTTCCAAGTTATGTCCTACGGAGAGATTCAAAAGCCGTCAAATGACTGTACAGAGAAACCGCTTTGCAGGAGATCGAAGCAATACAGGTATGGATTCCAAACTTATAATCAAACTGGATTAGTTCTGTTTCTCTATGCTTGCTTCCTGAAACAGAGAAAACTCGATTTTCAAATTCAATAATCATAATCCAATGTTCCTAAATCTTGACCTCTAATTCATGACAGGCAAGATATGTTTGCAACTAATGTACATTCAGTTGCAGAGAAGCTGGAGAAGTCAGAAACCTGTGAGGTAGGATTTACTAATGTCATTTGTTTTCAAAGATGCTCAGTGATCTAATCATAAAAATTGGTCAAAATATAACATAATGTACACCTTCTTTAGTTAGTGCGATACCAGAACCTGCACAGTGTTGATATGCAAGAGGATGAGCTTAATGACATCTTCAACAAAATCAAAGCATCAAGGAAGATTGTAAAATCTGCAAACAACTTCGAAGGTTCTCTATATTTGGATTGGAACTTGCAAGATGACTATAATCCAGAGCTTGGAAAGAGTACAAGAGGCAGATGCCTAAATGAATTCTTGAACGAGCCTCACCCAGATACGCCAAACTCAAGTTGCACTCCTAGAGAAGACATTGTCTCCGTAATTTATCTAACTGAAAACTTTCATTGTTTAAAGTTCTGAGAAAAATAGAGAATGGAAAATTTTAACATCTTCTTCCACACACTGTATTGTGAATCAGGAGGAAACATTAGCCAACTTCTTCTGTGCTTCCAAACAACAAGCTAACAAGAAAGCAAAAGCATACAATGAGGACATGTTAGCCAACAGATCCCACAGTTTTGTTGGTAATTTCAACCGCTCCATCTTCGATATTCAACAATCAAAGACAACTTGGAATACCCCAATAGAAGATTCGAAACAACTAGAGTTGGAGGAAATTTCTGTCTTTGGACATACAGGATCCATAAGTTTTGAAGGAAATAGGAGAAATTTGCAAACCAAAAAACGAGGAAGTAGACTTGAGACGCATTCTAGAAGAGCTCCGACAATGGATTTATGGAAGAACCTTCAGAGCTTGATTAAGGAAGTGTTAGGAAAGGCCGATGAGAAATACATCTCAGAGGTTACAATGATTTATCAAATGCTGAACAGAAAAGAAGGATTCAAATATAACATGCTAAAAGATGTCATCCTGGATCAGCTGTTTATGGCTATTTCTAGTTCCGAGGAGAAAACTGTGATCAAGGCATCTATGACTGCACTTACCAAGATCATATCAGTCAATAGAACAGCTCTTGAAGCTGTCAAGAGAAAGGGTTTAAATTTAAGTCATTTAGCAAATGCCCTGAAAAAGAATGTGCAAGAAGCAGCTATTCTCATCTACCTGATAAAGCCATCTCCAACAGAAATAAAGAGTCTTGAGCTTTTACCAGCTCTTGTTGATGTTGTTGCATCTACTTCTTCATCTTCTTCTTACACATTTAGACCTTCACCTCCTCTTTTGACACCACCTGCAGCATCACTGATGATAATAAAAGTGCTTATTACTGCTTTTGATCACGCTACAAACACAATGCACTTGGCTATAATCAGCTCTCCTTCTGTCCTTTGTGGACTTCTTGACGCTGCAAAAAGTGGAAACTCAGGGGAATTCATCTCCTTGGCCAGTATTTTAGTAAAATGCATGCAATTTGATGGACTTAACAGGATGTATATCCATCAGCATACAGGAGTGGCTCCTTTTGCCCATCTCCTGCAAAGCAAAGACAGAGAAGAAATGTGCATTGCTCTGCAATTTCTTCATGAAGTCCTCAAGATACCGAGGTATATAAATCGCAGCTGTCAAAAAAAACTTACTTTTTAGTGTTTACTACCAATTGAAATTATCATATGACATACTTTTAATTTCAGGTCGTCAGCAATTAAGATTCTGCAGCAGATAAAGAAAGAAGGAAGTTTTGACATTAAAGATACATTATCTCAGTGTATCAGACAGTTGCAGGGTGATCAAAGACTCTTTGCAGCAGATATATTGCTTCAGTTGAATGCACTGGTTAGTTCTAAACATTAAAGAAAACATATATCAAACTGATCCATGTCTAATAAAAAGTTAATGTATTTAAATCTCATCAGGATTCTCCTTCTGAGAACAAAAAGTACAGAAATGAAGCTACCAGAGCTCTATTTGATGCAGTTACATATAGTGAAGGTTTAGATATGCAGCTTTTATCAACATTCATTCTTTCGAATGTTGGTGGAACTTATTCATGGACAGGAGAACCTTACACTGCTGCTTGGCTAATGAAAAGAGGAGGTCTAACTTCTATGTCACACATGAATATGATAAGAAACATCAACTGGTCAGATGAATGCTTACAGGTACTACTCTTAGAAAGTTAAAAACAGTCGAATAACACCTAACAAAATCAATCCAAAAGAGTGATCATTATGGAAAACTTCATAAATTTTTGCAGGATACAGGAATTGATGGATGGTGTTGTAAAATAGCAAGAAGAATTCTTGATACAGGCAAAGCCACATTGTGTAGTTTACGAGAAGGGCTGAAGAGTAAAAACAAGAGTGTTTCCAAGGCATGTCTAATAGCCATTGCATGGCTCAGTATAGAGATTTCAAAAGGTCCAAATAGTTTAAAATACTCAGCATGTGAAGTCTTACTTGATGAGGTAGCACAATTTCTACACCCTGGTTTGGAGCTTGAAGACAGACTTCTTGCTTGTATATGCATCTACAATTTTAGCTCTGGTAAAGGTAAATTTCCTATCTTCGATATGAATATAATAGTTCCAATTGATATGTATTTTTAATCATTACTAAGTAAAGCATGAGTATGTAAGTTTTATACTACTAAAGTGCAGTGTTCATACAGGAATCCACAAACTAATCAATTTCTCAGAAGGAGTTAGAGAGTCTTTGAGACGTCTTTCAAATGTGAGTTGGATGGCAGACGAATTGCATAAAGCAACATATTATCTATTCAGCAAATCTGTAAGTTTCTCTTCACCTGCATATAGATTATTACAATTTCTGCATACCACAAATGAAATCAATCATGTAACAGAATCATAGTCAAGTCTGAGATATCAGGACCATATTTCTGACCATTTTAATATCGACAGGACCAGCGCATATCTTGTGTTCATACGCAAACCATAGAGATGCATCAATCTGGCAGTGGAGCTGTAACAGCCCTCATCTACCATAAAGGCTTGCTCTTTAGTGGATTTTCAGATGGTTCAATCAGGGTATGTATCATACTTTCATAGCATTGAATTGGAAGACAAGTGTTTAAGAGAATCTTACCTTGAGCATGGATGACTGACAGGTGTGGAATGTGAATAAGAAACTGGCTACGCTTTTATGGGACATCAAGGAACACAAAAGCTCTGTAACATGTTTTTCACTCTCTGAATCAGGAGAGAGTGTCTTAAGTGGATCTGCAGACAAAACTATCAGGGTACATATGATAATGATATAGCTCACTGTTTCCAGGAAAAATCAC
The DNA here is from genome assembly GCA_963920545.1 of Lepidium didymum. Lineage (NCBI taxonomy): Eukaryota > Viridiplantae > Streptophyta > Magnoliopsida > Brassicales > Brassicaceae > Lepidium > Lepidium didymum. The sequence continues at coordinate 18,576,827 of OY986979.1, forward strand.
TATGGATCAGGAGAATATTTTGTTGAATGTTTGTTTACCATCTCTTATATAGATATGGCAAATAGTAAAAGGAAAACTGGACTGCGTTGAAGTCATAAAAACAAAAGAATCAATAAGGAAACTGGAAGCATTCGGGAATATGATATTAGTCATAACCAAAGGCCACAAGATGAAGGTACATATCTCTCATTATGCCACAAGAGGTTTCAAAGTCGAATATAAACACTGATAGAGGTTTATATATAATCTTCTCCAGCTGCTTGATTCATCAAGAACATCGCAAAGTATCTTTAAAGGTAAAGGTGTTAAAAGTATGGTAGCAGCCCAAGGAAAGATATTTATAGGATGCACAGATTCAAGCATACAGGTTTGTATATGATATAATGGCTATATGTCTGTTTCGTTTTATGCAAATGATACTGAATTACTTGTAAAGCACAAAGTAACATAGAATTTCAGGAACTAATCTGCACAAATAAACGGGAGAAAGAAATCAAAGCACCAACGAGGAGCTGGAGAATTCAAAACAAGCCTATCAATTCAGTAGTTTTGTACAAAGACATGTTATATAGCTCAAGCGCCCATGTTGAGATGTCCAATATAAAGGTAAAACAACACTTAACAGTTATTGTCACAATGTGATAAACTCTAAAGAAAGTGACTCAAGTATAATTGCTTACAGGATTTGAGAAGGATTTATGAGCCCCAAATGTCTATAACAGCAGAAAAGGGGTCCAATATAATAGCAATGGGTATCGTTGAAGACTTCATCTACTTGAATCGAAGTTCATCTGCAAACACTCTTCAGGTAATCTTTTTTCTGCAAAATGCAAATACTTCAGGTAATCACCATTCAATCTGATATTGAAGTAAGACCAAATGGTTTGTGGAAAAAAGATTTGGTTGAGAAGGACACAACAGAAAGTGGGAAGATTATCAGCAGGAAGCAAGATAACAAGCCTCCTTACTGCTAATGATATTGTTTTTTGCGGTACTGAAGCTGGAATCATTAAGGTGAATCCTACACACAATTAAAGCCATTCTAGTTATAATATTGTTATCTTATAGAAGCATTTCAGACAATTGATCACTAATTTATTATGACAAATACAGGGATGGATTCCACTATAGCAAAAGGACCAAGTAGATGAGTAAACAATCAGCTCAAAGTTATGATACATGAAGACTCATTTTACATACCACTGTGAAGAAGTAAATACAATAAACTAGAGTGAAGTAAAGCCTGCACTATGTGATACTTGTATATGTGAATTACATAAGCAGTTAGAAAGTCCATTTTAGTATCCCTTAAGCTCATGTTTCAACAGAGTACAATGACATTTTTGGTAAAACGAAAGCTAAAACTTCAAGATGACAATTACTGTGAAATAGAATGAGACTAAAGACAAGTCATTATAGATCTTAATGGGTCCTAGACTTGATCCAAAGATGCTTCTTTATACTTCACAACGGGAAATTGATTGTATTCACATGGTCAAGAATCTGTTTATGCAGATTTTTGGAATATGTATGAGAAGTCCAAACTTTGGTCCCCACGAAGAAAATTAATTCATGTTTTTGTTTTTAACAGAAACAATAAATTTTATTTATATGAATAGAGTTAAGTCAGAAGGCAGCCTTATTCTCCTTCTGTCTGTTTGCAGAAATGTAAGTCTTTATATATTTTCATGGACCCTTTAGATGTCCTTGTCCCGACCATCTCTTCCACACATTATATCATCTGATTATCAATCTGAATTTATTATTACATCATATCAGTTCTGTTATAAAGTATGAATATGCTATTAATGTGTATCATAAATTCATAACAGACTTTTGTTTATGTAAGAAAAAGATATCAAATTTGCTATCTCTTGATCAACTTGACATTTCAATGTTTTTTTTAATAACTTGGTTGGTTCGAATTCATGTGATGAATTACCGCTGTTCTAAATTTGGCTACATCCGAAAGTTAGAAAACCAGATAAAATCCCTTAAATGCCGCACACAATATGGTAAGAGAGATTCGAACTCATGTAGCTTACTACTGTTGTCATAAGTTTTTTTCATTCTACCATTACATCTGGTCACATTTCAATGTTTTCTTCTTTTTTTGTTTCCATTGATAGTACTTTTTTTTTTGTCTACAACAACTCCATCTATAAAATCCGATGCATAATTCAATTTCATCCAAAACTCGAACAGTATCAACTGAAATATGAAATTCTTAAAATCGAATTTCAGTGAAAAAACTGCATAGCTGTACATTTAATCACTTTACCAAAAGTTTTTTGTTAAGTTTTTTGTTAGATAACAAACTCAATGTTTTGGCTTGCATAAATGTTACATTATTGTTGTGATTAGCTGGTTGGTGACGATGAATTTAACATGATCATAATAGTTTTGTAGATATTGTTGACTTCTTCTTGTTGCATGTCTTACCTAATTTAAGTTTGTGGGGCTCAAAAACAAAGAAGATAACTAATGAGTATTTGCATCATAATGCATGTGCAAAGGCATGTGCCTATTGATTCTTCTCATTCAATACTTAAAAACTTGTTTGACTGCATCTGGTTTACCATCACAAGACAAAAAGTCTTGGAAGAATTAGACAAATGTGTATTATATAATCCATTAATCATAGAAGAATAAGACACAACAGCAAGTATCCTAAGCTTATTGTCCCAAAGGTTTCAAGCTTTCATGATGATGAACAAAGTCTAACCAAGAAACCATACATAGAAACAAAAAGAGGATGGAATTACATTACTTATTAAAATCAAAAGATCAAACCAATGTCCAAAGAACGAAAGAACAGCCTAACTAAAAAACACATGAATAGAAATATAAAGATGTCTAAATTATGATTATAAGTACTTAGTGCATCTCTTTCTTTAGCTTTTCAAAGCTAATAATGAAGGAATTGAGTCCAAATTTGGAGATGTGTTCTTGTTATCAGCTGTTGACTCTGTAATAGTACGGCCTCTATGAGTACTACTAGTCTTAGCTCTCATTGGACTTGCAAAAGCCCATCCCCAGCTTTTGTTCCCAATCTTATTAGGATGATGATGATCAACAGTTGATGATGTTGTTGATGATGATGATGTAGATGATGAAGTCATGATCATAAACCCACCAAAGATACCACCACATTTGACCATTTCATTCATTGTATTAGCTGCTTCACCACCACCATTACCACCATTACTAATGACCTTGGAGGCTTCTCTTTGTGATTCAATCCTTCTCAAGGCACAATCACCAAATCCATTTGAGATTCTCTCGAAGAAATCACCAGAGAAGCTTCTACTTCCACAACCAACAGATCTAGATCTCAACACTTTCCTCCCAAAAGATGAACCACCAATACTATTAGTTGGCGTTTCTGCAACCACTTTGTTAGGACTCTCATCTTCTTCTTCATTTATCACATCAATACCTCCATTACCACTGACCCTTTTTGACGTCTCTGATGTTGTTTCTGTTCTCTGGTTCCTCCTGCTAAAGTTCTCGACTTTTTTGGTGGTACTACTAATTTGATGTTTAGAAGAGTAGAGATGAAGAAAAGACCAAAATCCACTTCGTTTCCTTTGACTAAAACTTTCACCATAAGCAGTAGATTTGCTTCTCTTGTAGATAAGATTAGCTGAAGAAGATGAAGAGGTTGAAGAAGAGGAGGAAGAAGAAGCTGCAAGCATACTCTTCTTCTTCTTAGCCAGAAGAAACGGAAGATTGTTGTTTGTAGAGTCTCTTCCATTACTTCCCGATGAAAGAGACAGAGCCAGAGAAGTTGTGGAAGGAGAGAAGGGTTTAGGAGGAGAAGAAGAAGAAGAAGAGAGATGGTTGGATTTTGGGACAGGGAAAGAAGAAGTAACAAGCTTACCAAGCTTTTCCTGAAGACATAGTGCACAGATCCCACCTGGATTCTTAGTGTAAGGATGTGTTATACATTGCATTCCTTCTCCCATGTCTTGATCTTTAACCTCCACCATTGCAACAAAGAAACAAACAAACAAGCAGCAAGAATGAAGAAGAAAACAAAACTAGTGAAATTCTCTCTTATTCTTCTGTTTCTGTATGTGGTTGACTGAATCTAATGAAGGATGAATCCAGCTTTTAGCTTTGTAGAGATGAGCAGATGAGGGAAGAGAGAGGAAGAAGTTAAGAGGCAGAGAGTGAGGTCGTAGAGAAAGAGAAAGGCGTTGAGTTGAGTTGAGTTGAGTTCCCAAAGTGCACGTGGGAGTTCTGAAGTGTACCCTCTCGAGTCTCGAGCATTGTCTCTCTTTCTTCTCTTCTTTATCAGATCTTCAACCAGTTCCAATATTCACCATATGTCCACGTGTCATTTACCCATTGTTTAGCTTTTATGTAAACACTAAAAAGTACATGTGTGTTATGTGACCGTTCTAAGCCTAATTACCACTTTGATACTTAAGTAAATTGATTAATAAACAAATTCATTCGATCTAACTCTGCCTAATATCGTTTTTACATGGGGAAAATGTAAAAAAATGTTAAACTTTTAATAATAGTTGAAAACAAACCCAAAACTTTTGTTGACTTATGAATTATATCGTGAATTTTCATTGACTTACCAATTAAATCACAAACTTTTATCGATGAAAATCTTTTTACTCTATTGTTAATTAACTTAATATTTTAATCGTCAACAAAAATTTTAAACAAAATTATGTTTGGGGTGAAAATAGTTCAATCAATAAAAGTTAGCGATTTAATTAATAATCAACCGAAATTTGCCGTTCAATCGCTAAAAAGTTCAGGATTATTTTCAATTTTTTTTTGTTGACATTTTTCCTTTTAAAATTACAGAAAATTGAAAATTTGATCATGTTGGGTCGACCACTTCCACATCATTGAAGATTAAAATAAAATAGCAAGATTTAATGATGACAAAAAGAAAAAAAGACAATTACTATGCAAACATACTAGTTGTTTGGTTTCCCATGTTAGTAATAGTGATTTGATAAGTCGGGTCCCATGTTAGTGTATTAAATATCACTTATCCTTTAGTTTTCTTAATTACGAAATTCACCGTCTTCTTCTTCATAGCCCCAACCAACCAGACAACAAATCATTTTCTATTAGTATTCCATTTCACACAGATAAATCTACACGATTGATTATACATATTCCATTAAATCATGGATCTAGATATATAAAAACCCAAGCTTTGGAAATAAACAATAAGCAGAGAGAGACGTAGACAAAAACAAAAAGTGGTCCAAATATTGAATACTTGTCTTTTCTTTTTTTTCCCTCTAATTCTTCTATTTAGGGTCCTTCTGTCCTGTTTAGTTATTACAAATTTGCATCACTTTACATGTCTTGATTCACTAATTTTTTTTTAAACTGTGTTTCACAAGACCCTGCAAATTTTATAAGAAGATTAAGTTGCATAATAGAAGTAAAGAGAAGTTGCATAATTTAAGAGTCATATGACATTATCAATAAATCATAGAACCTGCTCTTATGAGCTTTGTAACAAATGTATCTGATGACTTTGTATCACAAAACATCATAACATGACATAAAACAAATCTTACTGCTACTCCAACTTATTTTCTACTTTCTTCCAGCTTCATATGTCTGGGATGACACTTTATTTAAAAGCTTCTGAAGCCAAAAGATCCCAACTTCTTCAGCAAAGATATTGGACATAAAGAAAACACAGTAGATACTGCAATGAAGAAATGGTTCCCTTGAAATGTGACCTTACATTCGCGATCTGGCTTGCTCAATGGGAGCGCTCTGCAACACAAATGGAAGTACAATCAAAAAGCTGAGTCAATCACGCGAGCTAAATTGGACAAGATTAGATGAATATTCATTCTAGTATGTAAAGTTGATTAAGGAGTAGTTATGTAATACAAACCAAGCTGAAATAGATTGTGTTTATAGCTCCATAGACAAGTGCACAAAACTGAAACATACTAGCCCAAAGGAAAACGAAAAAGAGCAAAAGACACTCACCAGAGGAGCTCCCTTGGATCCCCTTTCAGCCAAGAAAGCACAAGGCTTGAAGAAATCACCATAAGTCTTGGACCACTCATCTAGCCTCGAGTAAATGTATTTTGAACCAATGGAATCAGCCCAGAACATGATTCCTCCTCTGTTCACAGGAGATTTAGATTGAAATTCAAATGAGCAAAAGATAATTAAATAAGAGTTACAGCATTTATCTGATGATAACACTGACCTGTAAGGTGGAAAACCCATTCCCATTATGGCAGCAATGTCAAGGTCTGCTGCTTTAACAGCAATACCTTCAGCAAAAACCCTACACGCCTCGTTTACTACTGGAAAAAATGTCATTTCAATAATTTCCTTCTCCGGCAGATTTGCCAACTGCACACCACAACAAATACTCAAGAGTGAGAAAGAAAAGTGAGCTACTCTCAAATGCAAATGAAGAACTTTGTATATGATTTTTTGACAGAGAGAGATACCTTAGGGTCGACATCTACTCCAGATATGCTCCTGGCCTTTTCGATATATTTCTTTAACTCTGGATCAGGTTTAGCCTTACGCTTATCATCATACAAATAGAAACCTTTACGAGTGGCTTCACCTGAAATCAATAGGAAATTCCACAATAATTAGAAGAAATGCTAAGTCAATAAACGTTAGCTAGCTCTCGTTTCATACATACCCGCTCTCTTGTCCTCTTGCATAAGTGGGATAATCATTGATTTGTGTGTCCGCTCTGGGAAGTTCTCGATGAATTGCATTGCGGTTGCAATCGCCACACCAAATCCAACAAGGTCACACAATCTGCTCGTTCAAATAAGTAGCACAAAGTACAGTTAAAAGTTGGTGCATGTGAATGATATGGATTTTTAGAATTAGATATACCTGAAGGGGCCCATTGGCATTCCAAACTTGCTGATTGCCCTGTCGATTAGATATGGATCTGCTCCACGCTCAACAAGGAACATAGCTGCTTGTGTGTATGGGAAGAACATCCTATTCACCGCAAACCCTGTGCAGTTTCCCACCACGACTGGTGTTTTCCTAATCTTCTTCCCAACATCTAACAGGTCAACAATTACTTGGGAAGAGGTATGATTGGTCCGAACTATCTCCAGAAGTGGCATGATATGTGCTGGACTGCATCAGGAAAATAAATAGCATCAATTGTGTAGAGTGAATAGAACCACTCTGTCCATAAGATTATCACTGAAATTTATCCAAACTCCAAAGAATATGTAACCACCTGAAAAAATGTGCTCCGACAATTCGATCCTGAGACTTGGTCTTCTCCCCGATTTTGTTCAAGTCAATGGTAGATGTGTTACTAGCGAGGATACAATGCTGAGGGCAGTACTTCTCTAGATCAGCAAAGATTTGTTGCTTCAAAGATATATTCTCGATAACAGCCTGCTCAAGCAGCCAGCATACAGAATCCATTCACTTAGGTCATATAACCCAATAAAAACAACTTCAGCCTGGTTATGTTCATCATTACCTCAATGACCATGTCCACATCCCTAAAGCTTTTATAATCAAGAGAACCCTTAAGGAGACCCATGGTTTTCTCAAACTTTTCCTTAGACATCTTTCCTTTCTTGACACGACTCTGGAGATTAGCTGAGCAAATTATGAAATTAGTCAGACAGCTTGCAATTCATTGGTAAGACATGTACGAAAATCCATACTCACCTTTGACTCTGCCAATACCAGCCTCCAGGAACTTCTCATTTACCTCCTTGAGAATCACTGGATAGTTACTTAGGATCAACGCGGTGGCTATGCCAGATCCCATCAACCCGCCTCCAATTATGGCTACCTTCTTAATCTTCCTCGGGGCCAACCCACGGTCAGTAACTCCAGGAACCTGTTCATATGGAGAGAATCAGAAAAGGACGACAAGCTTCCATGCAAATAGTTGCATCTTGTTAAGAAAGAAAAAGAGAAAAAATACTACATGTATCAAGTGACATGACTGCAGAAATACTAACCTTTGTAGTTCCTCTCTGAGAAAAGAAAACATGGATCAAGCCTTTGGTGGTATCCAGGCTTATCACCTGAGAGCCAACTTCAGCCTCCTGTAAGTAACAATGTGGTGGAAATTCATACCGGTCAATAGTTTAGGGAAAAAGGTTAACGAAAAAACAGTAAAGCGACAAAAAGATAGGTAATATACCTTTTGTAAACCAGCCCTTGGACCAGAAACAATACCCATTTCAAGAGCATCAAGACACATTAAGGGGTGTTTCATATTGGGTGCTTGCTTCCGTGTCTGTTCTCTGGCAAACTTCAGTATCTCCTTTGCCTCTCCCAGAGGAGGTAACTTATCAGTCTTCAAGATACTAGAAACCCATGGTTTTTTCCTGTCGGCTATGTCAAGGGCCCAACAACGAGCAGTATTTAATAACTCAGCAGATGGCACCACAGCATCAATAAGACCTAATGAATGACCTTCCTCAGCTCTAACTGGCTTAGATGTCTACAATTGTTAACCAAAGAAATGTCATTACATTTTAAGCAAAGTAGACTATCACTACCATCAAAGTAAGGTACCAACATACCAAAATCATTTCAAGCGCTTTTGTGAGACCCACAAGACGAGGAAGGCGCTGTGTTCCTGCGTCAATCCAAAGAAACATAATTAGGGAAATAAAAACGAGAGTGACTTGACTCATTCAAAATAAAGATGAATAACAGATCCTTTCCCCATCCTCAAAATATGCACAAAAATATGCTTTGCAAACATTTTGATGGTCCATAGGAGTCAAAGTTTTTGCCTCACGTATGATCAAAACTTGTACACCTCTAAAGGGAAAAATTTAAAGACTTGACCAAATAAGGTGAGTATGTACCTCCAAACCCAGGAATAACACCGAGTTGAAGCTCGGGCAAACCCAACTGTGCTCCAGGAGCTGATATCCTCGCATGGCAAGCCTGAAATAAGATTCATACAACAGTATTACCAACCATCTGATAAGAAAAAAATCTCACCATGCTAAATAGTCTCAAGATGATTATTCCGGAAGGTAATGAATAACAAAGAAACTCATACCATAGAGAGTTCTAACCCTCCGCCCAAGGCAAGCCCTTCAATGGCAGCAACAGATGGTTTCCTTGCAGCTGGACCAAAAGAAATCAAATGAATCCCTCAGTAACACATCATCAGAACCATTGCATAAATCAATTAAGTCGGTGCAAAGAAAGATAACCTTCAAGCAAGTCAGTTAGGATGTCAATTGATATGTATCCAACTTTTGGCTCTTTCACTAAGAAAAACAACAACAGGAATATACATTACTACCTAACATCGATACATAACGCGAATACAATTACCAAAGATACCAAGCCACTAAAACATACTTGTCCCCTTCTGAATTTCACCAAAACCAGATATATCAAAGCCACCAGAAAACTTCCCCTTTGCACCTGTATTAAGAAACACAAAAACAATTACCAAATCATATTCGAATAATCCATTAAAAAGTTCCGTTTTTTTGGCCTGGAAGAGAATGATCTCTAGACATACCTGTAATAACAATAGCTTTAACATCATCCCTGCTCAAGGCCTCCTCGTAATTACTCTTAAGGCCATATAGCACTGTACACGAGTATACAAAACAGAGTCACAAACACAGAATTTCACATAATCAGATCATGGATTCGATCGGAAGCTGAAAATACAATTTGAAAGACTACAAAAACCAAAAACGACAGCAGAAACGAATTGGGCGACAATCAAACACCAAAATTAACCTAGGATCTGAAGAGATGAATTCCAAAAACTCGGGATCAAACAAATAAAACTGAGGATGAAAAAGAAAATACCATCGAAAGATAGAGAATTGACAGGAGGATTGATGAGTGTTATGACGGCAACACCATCGCCACCAACTTCCATCACCGTCTTCCCCTTCGTTCGTGAATCCATATTTTCGGTAGCTTTGATTTGTTTCTTTCTCTCTACGATCTTCGGTGAGTCAGAAAGAAGAAGAAATAAGAAATCAGATATAATTGCCAAAGATGATGACGTCTGATAATATTGTACAGTGGCACACTCCTCAACGTAACGGTCCTTTGATAATGTTTTCGATAAGTGAATTTATTTCTTCTTATTACATTTAATAAAATGAAATTAATCACTAATTAGGACAATTATTTTTGGTACAGATTTTTTCTAATAATGCCTGTTTAGTATTTACTATCCATATTGCATAAAATTTCATAGAAAATGACAAAGGAAATGATATTTCATGCTTATCTGTCCAGATTTTATACCTAATGTCTGTATTTTACTGACTTATAAATATATAATAAAATGGAATTACTCACAAATTAAGAAAATGAAAATTTGATGCTAATCTCTGCAGATTTTTCACCTAATTATGTCTTTTTGGCTGGTCTGACTAAAAAAAATTTATTTTATTTTTATGTATTGTTCCTCGTGCAATATATTTGTAATAACTAGAGTAGTGAGGCTCAAAATCGGGTTCAGGGCCCGAAATTAACGGACTTCCGTTGGAAAGAAAAAAGCCCAGTTATATGTAAACTGGACTAAGATTGGTAGCTCACGTTCGTAAGATTATGTTATTGGGCCTAATCAATTATGTAGATAAAATAAATCGTTTTTATTCTCTAAATGATGTTGTTGGGCCTTTTAAGTAATGTTGTTGGGCCTTTTAAGTGATGTACATTAGGATACACGTGTACCGTTGATCCTCTCCGAGATATTGCTGATGTGGCATTAATAAACCAATCGGATAGCTTCTTTATTTTTTTTAAATTACACTAATTCAATAAAGACATATCTTATGTCAGTCTTAATCCGATGCTGATACTGAAACTAGAAACTAACTGAAACACGGAACGTTACTTATATATCTTTCGAGTTATTGTTGGATCAAATTACTCTCTTCACCTAACACCATCCGTGAACGACGATGATCACGAGACGGATCTGTCGAAGCTACCGGTTTCTCCGTCCATTTAGCTCCTCTTCTGTTTGTGCTCCACCGTTTCGGATACCGGAGTATCATTCTCACTCGTCTTCCTCTCATGTGTCGCGCAAATTCGTTGTTCACCCACTCACTGTAAGTTTTTTCCCCCAAATTTCAAAAATTAGAAAGAAATCAAATTTTCAAATGGGGAAAAACTTTTACTGATACAGAGAAGTTGGAGTTTTTTGGTTTCTGGTATATGTTTTGGGCAAAAGATCAAACAAGTTTTGTCATTTCTTTGAAATTTGACAGTTGATGAAATGGTCTGGAAGAAGTAAAAGCTGGTTCTCAAATGAAGCCACGGCCTTAGATTCAAACGCAGGGTTAATTGATGTGCCACTTGCACAAACTGGGGAAGGTATTGCTGAATGTGAGCTTCTCAAGTGGTTTGTGAAAGAGGTCTGTTGCTTTCTCCGCTCAAAGATTCAATCTTTTTTGGATTGTTCTGTTTGGTTTTTAAAAAAGGGTTATTGAATCAGCCATTGTGGTGTTTGCTTTTGCAGGGAGATCCTGTTGAAGAGTTTCAGCCACTCTGTGAAGTTCAGAGCGATAAAGCAACAATAGAGATAACCAGTCGGTTTAAGGGGAAAGTAGCCATGATTTCACATACTCCAGGTGACATTATTAAGGTTAGATCATACAAAATGAAAATCTTGATACTTTTTTTTTTTTTTCTGGAATGTGAAAAAATTGCAAACTCGTATTGAAGTTCATAGACTCAATGGTGTTAGAGGCCAAGATTGAGCATTAAATGCATCATTTTTACAAGAACTTATATGTGACTAAGTCTATTGATGCAAGGTTGGAGAGACTCTGGTTAGGTTGGCAGTTGATGACGCGCAGGATGCTCTTTTAGTAACCTCTGACAGTTCAGAAATTGTAAATCCGGAAGGTTCAAAGCAGAAAATAGACAATCTTGTTGGAGTTCTCTCAACGCCTGCTGTTCGTAACCTTGCAAAAAACCTTGGCATAGATATCAATGTTATAACTGGATCTGGTAAAGATGGGAGAGTTTTGAAAGAGGATGTTCTTCGATATGGTGATCAGAAAGAATATGTCACAGATTCAGTTACTTCTGAACATGCTGTTATAGGAGACTCAGTTTCCACTGTAGTGAGTAACTTTGAAGATAAAACAGTTCCTCTAAGGTATGCCATTGTTTTGCATCTATGGCTGGCTATGATACTTAGTTTGTAACCTATCGATCTTATGTCTAAATAAACGTTGAAACTTTCCTTATTTAGGGGATTCAACCGATCAATGGTCAAGACAATGACTATGGCTACAAAAGTACCGCATTTTCATTTCGTTGAAGAGATAAACTGTGACGCACTTGTGGAGCTCAAGCAATTCTTCAAAGAGAACAATACAGATTCTACCATCAAACACACTTTCCTTCCTACTTTAATCAAGTCACTGTCAATGGCTCTGACCAAATATCCTTTTGTGAATAGTTGCTTCAACGAAGAAGCTCTCGAGATTATCCTCAAAGGTTTTCTATTCAAACTTCTATTCTTCTATTGATTCTGGACTTAACATATTTGGACTATAGAGGTATCGATATATTCTTGGTTTATTGCAGGTTCACATAACATTGGAGTTGCAATGGCTACTGACCATGGTCTTGTGGTACCTAATTTAAAGAATGTTCAGTCGTTATCTCTACTAGAGATAACAAAAGAGCTGTCACGGTTACAACATTTGGCAACAAACAACAAACTTAGCCCTGAGGATGTAACTGGTGGAACCATAACTCTGAGTAACATTGGGGCAATCGGTGGTAAATTCGGGTCTCCTCTTCTAAACTTACCTGAAGTTGCTATTATCGCTCTTGGTAGAATCGAAAAAGTTCCAAAGTTCTCAGAAGATGGAACTGTTTATCCTGCATCTATAATGATGGTAAAAGCTTATCATCTTCATCATTTCTTAGTTCAATAGTACCAAAAGTCTGATTATGAATTGGATATTTGATTCAGGTTAACATAGCTGCGGATCATAGAGTTCTAGACGGAGCAACAGTAGCTCGGTTTTGCTGTCAGTGGAAAGAGTATATTGAGAAACCAGAGTTGCTAATGCTTCAAATGAGATAAAAAAACAAATATTCCTATTGATGCTTATCTTGCCTTTTCTCTTTTAAGTAGTTTACTCCAAAACCCAAAATCATCTTTCTATTTTTCTATATCACAGATCATTATCTATGAACTTAAGTCATGTAATTGCGTGAAATTTTTGTAGAGAGAATCGTAGTAGCCTCCCTCTAAACACAAACCAAAGCTCATATTTTTCTCTGTAATCAATTGCTGCACATGATGCTATGTATTAATCGAGCTGAATATCCAAGAGAGTTTTCGTACATTCCAAAAATATGCTTGAAAGTTGGATTTCTCTTCACTTCATTGTATTCTGAAAGTAGGACATCTTTTATTCTTGCTGATGAGAGACATTCTACAGTTATTGCTTATCAAAGATACTTGTGGTTCATTTCCTGCTTTAAACAAATGTTTTGGTAATTTTTCTTCCATACCTACACAACTTTAAATAACTAATTAGATAAATTAATATGTTCTAATGAAACAACACCTAATAATAATCGACGATGACATTGGATCATAAGATCACAAATGATTATATAATACATAAGCTTGTTGGTGTGGTGATCGACAATACTAATCACACATAACTGATCACACTCACATTTGATGACATTAAAATTGAGAAAATCGAAACAAACAACTTATTTGTTTAAGGGAAGAAAAAGAACGCTACGATGACAAAGGAAGAAGAAGAGTATATAATACTTCTACTCGTACAAGATTTTTTAGTCAATATTCATCTTTTCTTTCAAATTTTTATCTTATTTATCTATACTCCTAAACATAAGGAAAGATAAATTAAAAAAATTATTTCTATATAATTATAAAATAAAATTAACATTGATATTTTTAAATAAAATAACAAATACAAACATAAAATTTTAAAAATATAAATACTTTTAATAATAACATAAAAATAATTTCCATTATTTATTGCTCAACCAAAAACAATTAAGAAAAATATTTCAAATACTAACAAAAAATAGTTTTAATCTCAATATTCACCATTGCACTTGTATGTTTCTTTGCATCTGCCTTTTCCAAAAAGAATCTTGACATATTCAGATCACTTTTTGGTTCATTGAATTGCTCTTCAATTGCCTGATATCGCTCAGATTCACAGACAAGGAGATCCCAGAGCTTTTGGACTCCAAACATCAAAAGTGTCTCAACCATATCTTATGCTAAACCATGAAACTAGTAGTCAATTATCACTAGAGGAGTGTCTATGGGTTCAAAAAATGATAATATATTTTGCAATTTTACGACATCTCTTTAATGGGATTAAATACACAGATATTTGTGCAGAGACATGCCAAAAAATAAAGCACAAATAACTGCCAAAAATTAAAAAGATCGATACACCTTCCATAGAAACCAATTAGAGAAAGAAAATTAACAATTATCAACAATGATCACCTCCCCAGATACTGCTTGGAAATATCTTTTCATCCAACTGATCTGTATAGGGAAACTTATGATGTTTTTATGTGTTTAGTCAGGAGAACTCTGCTTAAATTCAAGCAGAACGTTGACTCCAAGTCAACCTAACAACAACAACAAATAAAGTGTGAATCCATGAGCTGGAAAGTTTTTTAAGAATTCTTATGTCCAACCAAATACAGGATGGTTAATTGGGTCTTCCATGTTTAATCAATATGAGTCTACTGTAACCACGTACATGAATCAAAAGATCACCTTCTTATTATTGCTCTTACTCCTGGAATCTATGGTCTGCTCTGGGAAGAGACACTAGATCATCACATTCAAGGTACTAACTATGGCAAAGTGAAGACAAATCTAATGCTACTTACATGGCAAAAGTGCAACCCACTCTATATGGACTTAGAGGAACAATAGTGTGGACAAAGCAATGTATAGATCGATTGGAGGACTGTTAAATCTCTTCATTAATTTCTTTCATCTTCAACTACCTGCAAATCAAAAATTGATCTTAACTATCTTCTACTAAACAGAACGTGTGTAAAATACTTGAAAAAAAAATTATATGCTTGTTTAACAAATGAGACCTAAATCATGGATTATTAAAGGAAACGTCACAAATTCGTCGTTTTCTTGATGTCTGCATAGTTCAATCAATTTCCTCACCTATATCTAGAACAAGATCGAGACAATTCACAATCATGGCAACATTCTGAGAGAACAAACTACAACAAACAATCGCTTAAATTTTAATTATCAAACATACAATCTCCCTCTCTACAAATACAAAATACCATGCCCAGAAACCTAAACTACTGACAAAGCCACGAGAAATCAAACAAAACCACCCAAAGGATCTAACTGAAAACACATTGTAAAATTTAAAGTTCTCAATAAACAAAGAGTCACAACTTTACATGAAAAGACACAATTTTTCAACCGATATATCAATTCAAACAATCAACATATCAACTCGTAACAGTAAACATTTTTTGACATTATTACAGGAAACAAATTCAAGGAAAAATTGGCAAATGAAGATGCCTAATTTATAAAATAATTCAATATTATCTAGGAGTCACAAATCACAATTTACATGCACGAATTGTTTGTAGAGAAGGAACTTTGAAGGCAAATTTGAGGATTCGTTCCCTTCGTTTCCATCTTCTCCTCATAGTTTTCTTCTTCAAATTCGTCATCCACAGAGACAACACTATGTGTTATAAAATCATAGAAGGATTTGATTTCGAAAAGGGATTGAAGAAAAAGTAAACTAAACAAGGAGGAGTAAGAAATCGGGTGAGAGAAAACGTCAGGGATAAAACAAAGATCGATGATTGAAAGATAAGAATAAAATTGGTTTAACTCCGACGAGATGTAGGTTCCGAATTTTAAAACCGAACTCGTTAAATCTGGAGTATTCTTTACTTCTGTTTGAAAAGTCCATAATCATTTCTTCAAGTTTGAGTTCGACAAATTGAGGTCTAACAATAGTCCTAATTAAAGACATTTGACGAGTCTCATACATGTTGGTCGTGTATGGAACTTGTGTTTGTGGGATCCACGTTTCGCCACGTAAGACAAGTTCCCAGTATATGAAAGAGCTTCTGGGGCCGTTAGTTTCTTGATTCCGGGCCATCTTACTCTTTGGGCCTGATTTGATCCAGGCCCAGTATTTAAATGTTCCGCGTAATATAAAGTCTTGAGTGCGAAATCTCCACTCCAAGGAAGCCATCCAGGTGGATCAATGACGTTATCGATCGTTGTCTTCATGATGATCGTCCTCGAGAACTGCTTCCACGGCCTCCCTAGGTATGCTTTGCTTTCAGATTTCACTGGAATATAAGCTGGATCTCCTGTTATATGGCAGTTATGGAGAACCAATCCGGTTGATTCACGGATGTTGGTTCGTCCCTGAGCGGTAACCATACACGATTGACCTTTTCTAGGTTTTCGGACGACGATTTTACAGTTCTGGAGAATGCATTTTGCGTCTCCGAAGATGAAATCGACGGTGCCGGAGATTGTGCAGTCACGGTAGAATTGCCGTTGAGAGTGAACGTATAAAGTGTCTTGGTAACCGTCGATTTGACAGCTATGAAGATGGCGTAATCAGATGAGACTCTCAACGCCACTGCTTGGTTTCCTTCTGGTCCAGATGTGTTATCGATTGCGATGTTCTTTGCTGTGAAGTGTTCGCCTTCGATTGCTGCAAAATATCATTTGGTAAAGTTTAGAATCTCTCTTTGTGTGGAATTTAGTGTTTTTGAGCAGTGGAAATTGAAACTCACTTAGGCTGGCAGTTAGGTAGGTCTTGACCTTTCCGATACCGAAATTGAGATTACCGGTGATTTTGGTCTTGGTTGGTCCATCGCCGATCAAAGTGACGAATGGCTTATTCTTGGTGCCATAACTTTCTCCTTGTAGATACCTTGTTTGATGTGAATGACGAATGGCACTTTGTTCCCTTTAGGCACAGAATTTAGAGCATCGGTGATGGTCTTGAACTGGCCACTTCCGTCTTGAGCAACCACAGCATTAGCCTTAACAGGTCCTGCTCCTGGTCCAGGTCCTCCTCCTTGAGCCGCCATGAGCGTGCGTGCCTCTGGTCCAACCCATGTTGGAATTTGATCTTCTGTAGACAGAAGCCTTCTCGCATAGTTTGAAAGAGCTCCGGTAAATCCTGTTTTCAAGAATCACATTACCTGTCATACATTGAATCTTATTGATTGGTAAAGGATACTTTTGGAGATAACTATGGTACACTAAAAGTCTAAATAGATACCTGTCATGTTGGAATCTAAATTTGGGAGAATATTGGACATGTCAGTAACCATGGCAAGGCTATTGCTACTATGCTCTCTTGATATTTTGAAGATGTTGAGCATATCTTGCATAAGATTGGACTTAATCTCATCAAACGTATCCATACATGTCTGCTGAAATGCAATGGAGCCACTTAGCCAAACCCGTACATCCTCAACAAATTCAGCCATCCGATCAGCTGAGAACCCATGCTGAATACACTTATTCAAGTCATTGATAGCATCACTCATCAACTGCTCACACAGCTCGAAAGCACCCTTTGCTTGTGGGTCTCTATCAGCCTTTGCTTTGACATCGCCAGAGGCTCTTTTGAGACCTTCGTTGATGGATTTAATAGTGATATTGAAACTGAGTTTTATGAGGTCGAGAGGCTCACTGGAATTAGGAGAAGCGCTCATTAAGCTGTGGACACAAGTTTCTTTGAAGTCAGTAGGTGCACAAACCGCTTGAACAGCTTTGGTGGTTTTCTTGAGATGTTTTTCATTTGCTTTGGGTGAGTGTTTAGATGTTACGTCTGCTACAGAAACGACCATGATGACTAGAAAACCTGACACTGCCGGCGATGATAAGTTTCTTCTTCTTTTCAGCATCAAGTCCTATTATTTTTCCTGTGGTTTTTAAGTTTTTTGTTTTCCTACTTTTCTAGTTATGTTACATGTTATAATGGAGCAGACGAGGCCTGTAACTGTGGCTATAGAAGGCCCCTTCTAGCTCTGTTTTGTTTTTTTGTTTTTTAAGGGAGGAGTTTTTGGGTTTGGTATATACAATGTCCAGAAGAAATGGATAGAAAGATCGATGTGGTTAATATAGAGGAGACTTGTGATGCTATTTATGGAATTTGAGGAGAGAACTTGAGGCTATTAGAAGTTCTGTCTTTAGGATTGTTTTTCTTTTCCTCTTCTAAAATGCCTATGAATAGTAATAATTTGTGAGATGAAGTTTATTTGTGTTAAACGTAATCTTGATGATTCTGCTTAATAATATCTGTGATCCGAATGATCCTTACTGAATGAGGAATTGATTTAGAGATAAAGAGAAAATGTAGGAGTAACGAGGTATGAGAAGAATCCCAAAAAGGGTTCGTTTGTTTACCTACTGAATATTACATATGCATTATCATCATATTCATGTAAAAAACCCAAAACACAGCTTTATTATGATATATTCATCTGTTTCTTATTGTAAAAGACCCAATTCTCAGATCCGAAAAACTCTAAAGCTTCGAGGCTCTCTGTAGTTCTAACTTACCAATGGTTCCAAGATGAACCTCATCAGGTCCATCAGCGATCCTCAGCGTTCTAGCCGTGGCCCACAAATGCGCTAAGACTGTGTCTGAAGACACACCGGCTGCTCCATGAACTTGAATCGCGGTATCCAGTACCTTCAACGCCATGTTTGGAGCTGCAACCTGAGTACCAAAAATGATTTTGCTTCTTCAAAATCTACTTTCGTCCATTTCTAGAAAGAACAGAATTAATACATATAAGTTTTTGACCTTAGCCATTGCGAGAATTCCTCGAGCCTTTTTGTTTCCAAACTTATCGAGATGATCAGCAGCTTCTAGAACCAACAATCGGGTTCCTTCCAGCTCAACCCGCAACTGTATCATATGTGATATGACCATTCATTTATACAAGAAGAGCTCATAAGAAGCATTTAGATGGCTAAAATGCATAGCATTGTTTACCTTTGCAAGATCAGAGACAAAAGCACCATGCTGTGCTATGAACTTCCCAAAAGTTTTCCTAGTAAGAGCTCTTTGCGCCATTAGCTCCATTCCACGCTCTGCTGCACCTATAAGTCTCATGCAATGGTGCAATCTTCCAGGACCTAACCTACCCTGATATTACAAACAAAGCAAGCAACCCATAAATACAATCCTTACTCTCTCTGTTAAGGTAATCCCAGAACCCGCGTCGAGTTCCTAGTATTACCTGAGCGATCTCGAATCCTCGGCCTTCTCCAAGAAGAATGTTCTTCGATGGGACAACCACATTTTCAAAAGATATTTCAGCATGTCCATGAGGTGCGTCATCAAAACCAAACACTGTGAGAGGCCTCTTCACACTTATACCTGGAGTCCGCATGTCTACTAATATCATAGACTGCTGCTTATGCTTTGGGGCGTTGAAATCAGTTTTGCCCTGTACAGCACAAATATAATTTCTTTGACTAACAAGCAAAAATAGAACAAATTACATTCATGCGTAGATAGATAAACAGATAGATTAAAAGAGAAAAGAAACGGAAAGAGAACTAACCATGAGAATAAGGACTCTGCACCTAGGATCCATGGCTCCACTTGTCCACCATTTTGTGCCATTAATGACATATGTATCACCTTGTCTGTATGAGCAATGCAGAATTAGCTATAAGGACTGCAGTGGACTCGGTTCCATTTTCCCGGAATTCAAAGTAGAGAGATCCAATATAACATCCGGCATTGAAATGTTTTCTTCCAATAGAAGAACTACAGATTCTAAGAAATTATCTTACCTTCTAATAGAGCACTCAATATTGGTTGCATCAGAAGATGCAACTTGTGGTTCAGTCATAGCAAATCCAGAACGAATTTTACCTTCAAGCAAAGGAATAAGCCATTTGGAAATTTGTTCTTTGTTTCCATACCGCAGTATCACCTATAAGACAGAACAGATTACATAAGTACAAGTAACAAGCAATAAAACAACTTCCGGACCCGTAACAAAATCAGGCTTTCTCACCTCCATGTTTCCGGTATCAGGTGCACCACAGTTAAACACCTGTGGAGCCCAAATAGAACGACCCATGATCTCACAAAGGTAACCATACTCTAGGTTCGTGAGGCCCTCACCAAACAACTGATCAAAAGACATGCCAGAGAGATTATGTTTATTTTTGGTAGCTGCCAGTTCTCTTTTAGCTCTAGCAGCACTATCTACCTGCAAGAACCACGAATCCATAAGCACACTCTCACTCAGAGTAAAAGCAATAAGAGATTTGTAAAGAAAAAGAAGCATACAGGAACAAATAAATTCCATAAGCCTTCTCTCTTTGCCAGTTCCTTTAACCTTTCCTCCTCGGGATGAACAGTCCATCGCATATCTGATTGAGCAAGTTTGGAGAACTCGTTTTCCATCGGGTAGATATGAGTTTCCATAAACTTGATCAACTTCTGCCTTAACTCCAATACTTTTCTGTTGGGGACGAATCTTCCGTTTCGATCCACGAGGCTTTCATATGATGGACTCACGTTTCTCGTAACTGCATCCCAAACGAGGAAAGCAGAATAGCAATCAAATTACAGTTGATCTATATATAAATATAAAAAATGTTATATTAAACAGATTTTTAGCATAATTTGAATCCGAAAGAGGTTAATAACCAGATGGAGGGTCTTCTGGGAGAGCATTTTCACGTGCAAAATAACCCAAGGCCGACTCTACAAGCTCATTGGCTTGAGTCCCTGTATTTTGGGCTCGATCACCAGCAGAAGCATTCCCCTGCAAAACCAAAACAATGTTGACGGCTCTACAACTGCATTACCAAGAATCTTAGCATATATAAAAAATTGCGCAATACCATTAACCATCTGTTGTACACCCCCGTGTAGATTGAAGCAGCCCGAAACATAGAGAACGCTACATAGAACTTCCAGTTTGCAGCAGGCCATGATTTTCCCTAAAGTTCATTTGCCAATATGTCACAATTATTGAAATTTAAGAATCTATAGATAGGAAATTTACAAGGAACGCTAAATTTGTTCCTTTTCAAGACTACATGTTGTTGCAGGACTTACTGATGCAGAACAGTATTCTAAGAGAAATTCTGGCATCGATAGTATTCCTTCGGGAAGTCCAGTAGTTTCAATACCTTCGCTCACATGCTCATTCTCAAGCTGAACATTCACAATATAGTGCTGCCAACACCATCAACTGTATATCAGAAGAGGATGAAAGAAACCCACTTTTTAAATACTATGTAGACAAAAATGTTTATTTACCATACAGCTATATGCAACATCACACATTTGATTCCCAAGCGTGGACAATTCCCAGTCTATTATACCAATAACTCGATCCTGCAGCTCAACGTAATTTCACTAAGGTCTCCAAATCTATCCAAGGATCAGAAATCAAAAGAGCTTGAAAGTATGGGGGTACCTCATAAGGATGAAACACAAGATTATCAATGCGGAAGTCACCGTGGACAAGCCCTGATGTTGCTCCTGTTGAATCTTCTGCAGGGATGCTTTTGCGCAAAACATCAACAAGCTCAAACATTTTTGGATTCCTTTCAGGTTTACCTTCACTTGTTGAAGCCAAGTATTGTTTGAACCACCTATCTATCTGAGTTGAGTGATACAATTAATTCAAAAGATCTTTAGCAAGAGCACAAAAGCATTAGAGAACAGCAAACTGGTGATGTCAAAGTCTCCTGCCGCAAATAAACCACAAACCTGTCTTTGGCAGTAATTGCCTCGCCGACCATATTTCTCAAGACCAATAGCATCCACATCAGCAGAGTGAAGAGAAGCTAAGGCTTTGGCGGTGGCACGATAGATTGCACTCCTCTTTTCAGGTGCTACATTCTAAGTCAAAACCAATGAAAGACACACAATTTATGTCTTCGATTCACGATGAGTCACATCTCATGCTTGAGAACCGAGCATTTACATTCACATAACAGAATATCGTACCAGCAACTTGGGGTCTATGAAAATGCGTCCTTCCATAAACTCCATAATGTAAAACGGAGTCCCAATCACAGCGGGGTCAGTGCATAAGCAAAAGACTTTTGGAACAGGAACCTGTGTATGTTCACCCAAAGCCTTAAGCACCTACATAACCATCATCAAAGCATTAGACAAAAAAGCCTCCACCTTTTTTCGATTCTATCTCTCTTATATGCAATATCACAAACAGCTATGGTGATTCTGTAATCAAAAACAGTTTAAGCGATACTACAAACAACGAAATTGTCATCTTATTCAAAAATCCAACGGATCCAAGTAAAACAAAATTAGAGTAGTAAAGCATCTTCATCAACCAAAATTCAACATATAAAGTAGGAAGTTCTCTAAAGTTGGGGATTTTCCAGAGATGAAAATGGATACCTGAAACTCCCTTTCAACAGCATGAGCAGATTGAAGGAGCTTCCCAGGAGGCTTCTTCCTCAAAACATAACGTTTGAAAGAACTCCCTGAGCCAACCTCGATCAAAAACGTTGGATTCGACTGCCCATATCCGAACTGTAAAACCCAAAATTAAAAAATTGAGATTTCTTCATCCCGGAAGAAACCGCAGAGTCCAGAAATTGGACACACACCTGTTTGACTTTAAACTGAGATGGGTTAGTCGGAAAACCGAAGACGTTGTCGGCAGCGAAACGAAACAAGGCATCATGATCGAACCGATGAGCTGACTGAACAGGTGTAACCAGATCGCCGGTGCTACTCCCCATGGCAATTCACTCTCTACCTCGTTCTGCTCCTCAAAGTTGCAACAAATCGAAATGATTCATGAACAAGAAGATCTCTTTTACACAAATACAGTGTATACAAACAATCATACCATTTCAAAACGCTACAACTTGGATTATTGGATAATATTCTTTATTAGTTTTTTGTTTACCTGATTTGCAATTAATTTTTTCGATCGAATCAAACTTTCCATGAGCCACCTGCCAACGTGTAGGTGTTTTGACTCAGGACGTCACTAAGAAAGCTAATGGAACAATGGCTGATATACTACTCTTCGCAAAATCAAATCCTTCGTATACTTTTTTTTTAATATTTATTTAACCGACAAATATCAAGTGAATGACAAATTATCTAAACATAAGTTATGTATTTACAGATTCAACCATTCAAACTCCACCCATGTTCTAATTGAATATATTATGGGTCAAAATAAAAAATATCAAAATTAAATTTTAAAACCAATTATCCGAGAAAACCGAAAATAAAAACCGATCATACCCAAAAACCGATTCTGAATAACTTCAAGAAAACCGATTATGTTAAAATCCCAAACCTAAACCTAGATGCTCTGTAGCATTGAAGGTAGATAGCTTAAATTCCTAATTCTTACATTTTTCGAGTTTAAATTCTTAAATTTGTCATATATATGGGATAGAGAGAGAAGGAGGAGCATTTGTACAAGTGGGTCGATGAAGTTATTATAGAGAAACTATAGTTGTTGAAGATGAACTCATGAAAATCGTGGATGAGATCAATTACATGAAGGCAGAAATGGTGAAAAATCTGAAGGAACAGAAACTACTGTTTAAGAAGATTAACAAGGAACTCACGATTTCGAAGGAGAATATGGTGGAATTTAGCATTCTACTATGAAGACAGTTGGTGTTATGCTTGTAGCTATTGGCTCAATTGTTTGGTTATGGATGTATTAGCTTAAGTTGTATTGTTGTGTTATGGTAATGTTGTCATTTTGACTTAATGCAAATTGTCTTTTCGTAATGCAAATTGATTAAAATAAAAGTACCCAACAATACAATCAATAATACAGTAGGATAAGCCAATTGATTAAAACAAACCCCAACATCACAAGTTTTTCGAATAAAACAAACCCAACATCACAAGTTTTTGGACTAAAACAGACCGGCAACATCACATGTTTTTGGGTTCAAGTTTCTCGATTCTTTCAATAGCATCACGAAGCAAGAAGTTGAGTTGTGAAACCTGCTCAGTCATATTGTCAACTTTTGTCTTTAAATGTCATACATCTTCTTCGATTGCCTAATCCCACCATATGTGCCGATGTAAACCATCATCCTGTATATAAAAACATATACAACCACAAAAAATGTGTGTTCTTACAGCCGAATCTAACCTTAAATAAGTGTTCTAACCTTAAAGTCTTTGCACTTGAAGTATCTCATTACAACCGGATCTTTTGTGATCTCAGTAACGATAAGTCTACCACATGGACACTTGTTTGGGATCCCAAATCTGGTTGGCTTCTTCTTTCATGCTCCTCATGTCAGTGTAGTAAGGGTCCTCATCCGATGAGTATTCCATATCGACAACAATAAAATCTGAAATAAACAAATTAAAAGGAATTAACAACTGTAATTCAGAAAGAAATGAAGAGAGAGGGAATATGAGAAACACTTACCCAGATGTAGAGAGAGCTAATAGTGTAAAGAATTATAGATTTTGCTGATAGTGTATATAGAGAGAAGGGAGAATTGAAAATTTTGTGTTTTGGCGACTATTTTGATTCGCACCTGAAAATTTTAAAAATTTTGATCGAAGCTAAAAAAAAGATTAGTGTTAATATTGTTGGATAATATTGTTAGAGATAGATAATAATTATTATTATGTTGAGAGAAAAAAAAAGATTATACTATTATGTTACAAAATGTTTAAACCAATATATAAGTCTTATGTATCAAACACTACATCATGTTACAAAATAATTTAATATATAAGTATCTAACACTATATAATGCAAAATGTTTTAATATGAGTCTTAATACATCATATTACAAAATGTTTGAATATATAAGTCTCTAGCACTACATCATGTTACAAAATAATTGAATATAAGTCTCTAACACTACATCATGTTATAAAATGATTAAATATATAAGTATCCAACACTATATAATGTTACAAAATGTTTTAATACGAGTCTTAAGTCTCTAACACTATATCATAATACAAAATGTTTGAATATAAGCCTCTAACACTATATCATGTTACAAAATGTCTGAATATATAAGTTTGTAACACTACATCATGTTACAAAATGATTGAATATATAAGTATCTAACACTATATAATGTTACAAAATGTTTTAATACGAGCCTTAAGTATCTAACACTACATCATGTTACAAAATGTTTGAATATGAAGTCTCTAACACTATATCATGTTACAAAATGTCTGAAATGTTTGAATATATAAGTCTTTAACACTAATAATTAATTTACAACATGTTGAGAAACTATATATCCAAAGTCAATACAGATTATCTATCGTTGAGAAAATTAAGAAAATTATCTAAAAACAAAACATAAAACACAAATTGAGCACTAAGCTCCCCGCACCGTTGGATTAGGAAAATCGGACGGTTGAGAAACGACAACTTTAGGGTAAGGATAGGGAGTGATGTGGATTGATGACCTGGACAACGACAACTTCAGGGTGAGGATAAGGAGTGGTGTGGATTGATGACCTGGACTTTTTGGAAATTATTGTAAATTTTAAAAAGTTGAAATGTTGTACAGAATTGAAAAGGGTGACACGCTATTGACTTTTAGTCAATGTACATTAAAGAAGAAGTATTTTTATTTATTTTGTTGCACCAATCCACCAACTTTACCTTTCCCACTTCTTCTCTAATCTAATTTTCGCCAACAAACATCTCTTCAAAATGAGAAACTCATCAAGAAGCAACACATCCGGAAATTTCGTCATGCGTATTCTTCATCCAATTGACGATGACAAGATGATGGTAAATAATTTTATTGTATTCCTTTTTAATACAAAGTAGTGATTGTTGCTCTCTTATACTTCGTAAATAAATACTAAAAGTTTCAAACTTAAAGAAATTCCCAGATGTAGTTGTGAGGTCCGGTCCACAACTAAACGACATAATAATTCTTGAAACCTGAAATGGGTATACACGTGATGTTGAGTTGATTCAGATAAGTGGTGATGTTTACTTCGGGGATGGTTGGAATGAGTTTGTATGAACTTATTCCATAACTGCAGGATATGTACTTTTATTCCAGTACAAAAGAAATTCACGTTTTAACGTTGTGATATTTGGTCCCGACGCCTGCGAGATCAACTATGTGATTCAATCTGATGAAGGGAGCTCTATCACCGTTGAATGTACTTTAGTGAATAAATATTTCGTAATTTACTTTACTTATTCATACATGTAGAATTAAAATATTTATTCTTCTTATTTGGAATAAGGTAACTAAAGTGGCATATAGAAGGATGGTTGAACCATTGGAGAAGACTACTGGAATGATCAGATTTTCCTGATCTTAATTTTCCCAATGTGTTACTTTCTTTCAATAATCGTTGTAATAATTCACCGTACCTCTTGAGTATTTATAAATTAATGAAGTTTTATCTATTGTTATATATGTTTTGCATTCGTATATTTCTTTTCCAAAATTTAAATATATTTCTAAATATGATCTACTAGTCTTAGTTTTAATTAATAATACATAAATAAATTAAAGAAGTGAGGAAACAGATGTCTTAAACATGTGGTGTTGTGTTATGTGAGCGTATGGGTGGTGTGGATTGATGACCTAGAGCAAATAAATTGATTTCCCAAAAATGGTTCCTCAAAAAATCTTATATATATTTTTAATTCAGTTTCCTATTTTTCGTCAAATTTACAAAATAAATTTATTTGATTTTTTATTTTATAAAAACAATCTCTAAAATACAAACTACGTTAACCTATGTTATTAAATGTTAATTAATACATAACCTATGTTATTAATACAAAATCTTTCCACCGGGGGCCCATAAGTGCCAAAAAAGGAAAACACGTGTTGTTATGTGAGTGTGGACGCCGCTTCGATTTTCTCTGTTTAGACAGACACACATGTAGTTTTGCATATCCTTTTTGTACTTCTGCACTTCTTTCTAGATTTAACCTGAAAAGGACCCACATGGAAATAAAACTGAAAATAACACAACTATGTCTAAATCCGCTACAAGTGAAGTGCCTTTTTTTTATTTGGAACCACAAATTTTTATGGGCCTTTTGTTTCATGGGCCAACCGAGTAATAGGCTAATGAACAATTATTGAATTTTATCAAAGTACTAAAGTTACAATGTACACACTTAGCATACATATCATTCATATCATGTTATGCTGCAATTAAAATACTGATACATCTGGTTGTTTTCAATTGGCTTATAACTCGACATTCTCCGCTTTCCGGAACCCTCACCTCCCGATTTAAATTTAGTTTCTTGATGTCTTCCCTTTCTCTTGGGGTAATTTGGAGGTAATGTATATTTTTCTTATACGTCAGCTGGAGTATTCCAATGATCTTGATGTGACACCTGATAAAATCATCTCGGAATATGCCAATGGCCACACCTCTACCAAATAATACTTAGAGCACAAGTCAACTAGACTTACATCTTTGGTTCTTTCCAGCATCTTCATGTGCAAATGCGCACATGCTATTGCATGGACACAAGGATATTTTTCTAGATCAAAACGCTTGCAATCACATGTTAGTTGATCCAAGTCCACCTTAAATCCTCTAATGCAAGCTCCAACAACAACAAATACGTACTTGAACCTATTTTCTGCATCCACCTCATAGCTTATTTTTGTACCCTCATTCACCTACTCTAACACGTGCAAATACGATGACAACAACTTATAACTATCTGCTTCACCGTCACGCACACAAGAGACATCCATCTTTTTCCCTCTTAAAGTCGTAGAGTATGAGCCACTAACTCTAGTTTGCCCATGAACAATACTCATGACAGATTTCGTAGATAGAGTGTCCAACTGACCCGGGAAAGTTTTTTGTAAAACTTTGGCAACTTCTTCCGGTGTACCTTTCCTTCTATTCCCCATTGTACTCGCCGTTGCTCGAGAGCAAAAATGCATATTGCTGTATTTTCTAACCTCCCATGGATTGTTTGTTTGAGAACATTGGGGTCTAGCCACTCGCAAATATCAATTACACCCTTCAACCCGACATTTAACCACATATATCAAACTATCTGAATTTAATATTTTAAATTCATACAGTTCCTTATATGAATCTCTCAGCAATAAATCTTGCACTACCTGCTTACTATGAAATCTCTGACCTCTTACTAGACATGTACCATCACACGATTCCCCTACAAACTGATTATCGTCTTCAACATATTTAAGGGGGAGATATTCGTCATCAATCAAATGATCACCAGCATCATCTAAATCACCATTCTCATCCACATTGACCTCTGTAACAATCTCACCATTTCCAGCAACAACATTATCATAATCCACATTGGCCTCTGCAACATTCTCACCATTTCCAGCAACAACATTATCATTATCCACATTGTCCACAACTAGAACGTTCTCACCATTTCCAGCAACAACATTATCATATCCATTGTATCATCTTCATCATCTGCTTCAACTTCATCTTCATCGCAAATTGTAAATCGGTCCTCACCTATACCCTTTGAAGTCGTCTCTCCATAGTTAACACCGAAAGAACTAACTACATCATTTCTTAGACCTTCTCCAACACACTCATCTATTTCCAAATTCATAAAGCTTCTACATTATCCGACGATAAGTAACCATCGACATCATCATCATCATCTAAGATGTATGATTGTTTCCTAGTTCTACCTACCAATGACAAATAGCTCATTTTCAACTTGTTCCTAGCTCTATCTAACCCAATTTTCCAAAATATTTTATTTACTAACATCGAATATGTTATATCATCAACAAATAATGTTTTTATCGTTGCAGTGAATGCTTTTGCTTTTTTTGAATTTCATTCATACTCATGACTGGTCTCTTTGTAACATCCTCCATATTCACAATGAATGATTGTTTTCACCATTATCTTATATCCTGATAAACTACACACCAAATTGAAATCAAAATCACCTCAA
This sequence comes from Lepidium didymum, assembly GCA_963920545.1. Lineage (NCBI taxonomy): Eukaryota > Viridiplantae > Streptophyta > Magnoliopsida > Brassicales > Brassicaceae > Lepidium > Lepidium didymum. The sequence goes on from OY986979.1 coordinate 18,605,801, forward strand.
ATTCTATAGATTAATTGGAAACACACCCCAAATTCGAAGCTTCACGAGCTCAGCGACGACTTCGAGTAATTAAATTGATTAGCAGCAACACCCACGATGAAGAACGGATTGGATGGATCTGAATCTGAACGGAGAGCTCGAGGTGAATAAATCGGATTGGAGCCCGAATAAATACGATTATTGGAATTGAGAGGGAAAATTGGAAATCGATTCGCGAATCGGGAATTGAGAGGGATAACCAAATCATGAGAACCAATTCATTTTTCCACTCGATTTAATTCGTCGAAATAATTAAAGCTGGCTTTATTCAAAATAAATAAATATACCTTTAAATATGATAACTAAGCGCAATTCTGACATACATTTAATTAAAGGAAAGGAGTACGCTAGATTAAATAGTAGTACGTTAGATAGTAGTAAGCACATAAAATAGTATATCAGGCGATTGACCCGCCTCTCACTCCGGCGAGATTATTTACGTTTTGGAATTACGACGTCGTTTCATTTCAAATTTATATTGGGCCTACACGCACTTTTTATTGGGCCTGTGATATATAACTGGGCTTTTGTCATGGAATAAGAATTATTGTCCCTAAGAACGTGCGCATGTTGTCGCCATCTTCTTTAGGTAGAACATCGACTTTTCATGACCGTTGACATTTTTCCCTCTTTATTTTCCTGTAAAAAGATAAATTTTTCTCTCGTTTCCGATCTTCTTAATCATCTGGATCCAAGCGAATGTCGATGTCTCGCCTCGGATTGTTTCTGTTCGCAGCTATCTTCCTCGTCTTGCTTCAGTCTTCCACTTCTCTGATTAGTTCTCCAAGTTCTATCATCAATCCTTCTAAAGTCAAACAGGTTTCCTCGAAGCCCAGGTTTGATCTTGATCTCTTTCTCTTTATAGTCTGCTTCAAATGATGTAACTTCTTTAAGTAAAGTTTGAAACTTTTTAACTTCCATTTTTGTGTATTGACTGTTGAATCGGGAATTTTGTTGGTGTTGATTCTTCAGGGCATTTGTGTATGAAGGTTTTTTGACGGACTTGGAATGTGATCATCTAATCTCTCTTGTGAGTACGAATTTGACATTTTTATTTGGGTTCAAGCTCAACTTGAAAAGCTTTTCTCTTTTAAGTGTGCTTAATTTTCAGTATCTAATTATGATTTCCGGTAAAAGGCGAAAGAAAATCTGCAGAGATCTGCGGTTGCTGATAACGACAATGGCGAGAGCCAAGTCAGTGACGTCCGGACCAGCTCTGGCACGTTTATCTCCAAAGGGAAGGTAAAATTTTAATTTATTGCGCTTCGGTTTTTAACTTGGCCGATAAACTTGGAACCTCAATTGGGCACAACAGATCTCATTGACTTTTTTTGATTGGCATTGATCTTGTTTTTAAGAATTCTGAAACTCTGATTTTGGTCCTGATATTAACGGATCTGATAAGTCAAACCCCTCAAAGTATGAATTATAAATGTTGACCACTAATCCAACCCAAGAGTGTACACACATAATGAATTGTTTATATATCTTACTCAATAAAATGTCGTTGATCAGTCGGGATCTTAGTAGATTGATTGAAAATTGTATTGATTTCTAATTATGGTTTAGCACCACTAAACCGGCTTTCAGGGCTAGTTAGTCTTGTGTAGATGATGATCAATCACGGATGATGAATGGTACTTACCGATCTTAACAGAACCTGATGACCTATCGTATGTGAAACTTTCTTTGTTTAATCACAGGATCCTATTGTTTCTGGTATAGAAGACAAGCTCTCCACATGGACATTCCTCCCAAAAGGTAACTTTACATTTAACAATGATCTTTCTGTTTCAGAGGATATCATTGTTTCTAAGTCTTTAACTTCCTGGTGACAGAAAATGGAGAAGACCTTCAGGTATTGAGATATGAGCATGGTCAGAAATATGACTCTCATTTTGACTACTTTCACGACAAAGTCAACATCGCCCGTGGTGGACACCGCATAGCTACTGTTCTCATGTATCTATCCAATGTCACAAAGGGTGGAGAAACTGTTTTCCCTGATGCACAGGTTTGTATTCACACATAACCACCAGTTTCAACTTATCTCCAAAATAGTACTTTGTATTTGGTTCCAAACCTTTATTTTTTTATCTCTGCGCAGGAATTTTCTCGCCGCTCTCTGTCTGAGAACAAAGACGATCTTTCTGAATGTGGAAAGAAAGGAATCGCTGGTAAGCTATAAGAAGAGTCATTGAATTCTTGTTTTCCTATTATATCTAAGAATGTTCTAAACATCTTTTGATTGCTGTGTAATGAATGTACGTAGTGAAACCGAAGAAAGGAAATGCTCTGTTGTTCTTCAACCTCCACCAAGACGCAATCCCAGATCCCTTGAGCCTTCACGGAGGTTGTCCTGTGATCGAAGGCGAGAAATGGTCGGCTACTAAGTGGATCCATGTGGACTCATTCGATAAGATTGTGACACAGGACGGTATCTGTAAGGACGTAAATGAGAGCTGTGAAAGATGGGCAGTGCTTGGAGAATGCGCAAAGAACCCAGAGTATATGGTGGGAACACCTGAGCTCCCTGGAAATTGCAGACGTAGCTGTAAAGCTTGTTAAAGAGTTAGATTCTCTTTTTTTCTATACCACTAAGTTCATTTCCTGCTTCTGATGAGTTGTTGTTTGCCTATGGACGTCTCTTGTTCTTGAAACCTGTTATAGCTTTTCATTTACGAACCAAATTAATATATGTATAATTTTATGGAAAACCTTGAACTAACCAAGCTGTGTACTTGAGTCAATTAGCCGAGAGAATGAGGTTTTTATAGCCTAAAGTGTTTTTCCTAAAACAAGTGGGACAGAGTCAAGCATCTGATTTTAACAGTTTAACTAATGAACATCTAAACAACCATACAGAGAATAACTCGACATAATGATATTGATTAACTAAAGATTTTCTCTTGGCTAATTATACCGAGTCATGTTTTAAAATGATCAAGTAACATGAGATGGTTTTAATGATCTTCCATTACTTTTAAGGGAAACAAAGCAGCAATGGAAGACTAATTAAGTGTAGCTCAAGACTCAAATTGAACATTTGCTCAAGACTCAAAATGAGAGGATAAATATGGCTTCTCATTTCAATGGACACGCTTTCTCAAAGGCTTCTTGCTCTTTCCGACACATATCAAACTCATTGGTGTAGTAATAATACAAGCACCCAACGTAAGCATCCATTTCCTTCGAGCATCTCTCGTGAAGATCCCTTTAGCCTGCAATATCATTTCACCAGTTTTAAGTTACAAACTAAACTCAACTTGGACAATGCATCATCTTCCTATGGTTTAAAGATAAAACTAGTGAGTTCTCCATAAAATTGGTTACTATAACACTACTTAATAGTCAAACAACTGCTTTTGATCTTCTAGATATCAAACAAATGCTTAGCTCTACAGGCTAGCTTCATTCCACAAAAATCTAAAGCCTCCTCAGTTCTTAAACTATCTGATCAAAATCTTTAGATTCTACAATCTGGCATTATCCACTATCTTCATCAAGATTAACAGAACGAGCTCATACCAAATTATACTACTACGATTAGCCAAATTAAGAACTTGTAGAGAAATTGAAACCAGGGTGAAGTAGAAACGTACAGGCCAAGAACACAGCGAGTAACGTCACGTCCTTTTTCAAGGCATTTCTCAGGATTAGGATCATTCTTCTTGCATTTTAGGAACGTCATGTTCTCCGGCAGACACCTAATTCCTATATGCTTCACCGAAGATGTCAAAACCGCCGACGTAGGGATGGGACTACCCGTCACGTCCACCGCCGCATTCGCCGCCATAGCTTAAGATTATTTCCAAATCCCTAAATCTTATCATCCAAACCCGAATCTGGAAAATCGTCCAAATCAAAAGTAGATTAAGAAAAAAGTCTCAAAATCCAAGTGAAATTTTGATTGATGAAGCTGAGAAATGAAACATGATCTCACCTGCAATATAATTCGAGTCTTCTTTCTCTACTGAGAATGAGAAGATGAAGAACACAAGCAAATTGGCTCTCGTCATTAAACGTTGCGTTTTGAATTTGCTTTAATGGGCCATTATTGGGTCTCATTTAAAAGCCCATTTTAACTCCAACCTCTAATCCTAGGGTTTTAATCACTCGTCATCTTCGTCGGCGAGATCAATTTCGAACTCCGTCGATTCCGATTTCTCAGGTATGCTAATCACTAGAGCTTCTTTAATTTTGATTAATCTCTGTCTTCTTCGAGCTAAATTTCATTTCTTTTGGAAGGGCTATTAGCAGATATCGTGTTCTTTGCTGAAGCCTTCAGGTATCAACATTATAGATTTTAGATCTGTTTTTCACTGATTCAGATAAATGTCATCGCCCTATTTGATTTAGGCAACACTATTCAATTCTAACTTTTGATTTGAGCATTTTGACATTATAGCTATGTTTGAATCAAACAACAACATTATAAAGCTTGGAACTTGTTTACGTTGTATTACCTCTGTTTCATCAGTTTCGAGGATTTTAGCTGTAATGAAACAATTGAGATTTGACGTCATTCTCGTACTTGTGTTTTGAAAGTGATAAAGAAATGGGGGACAAAAGGAAGAAGACGTTCATGTTCATTCGTCTAGTCTCAGCAGCTGGAACTGGATTCTTCTATGTTAAGAGGAAGAGTACCAAGGGACTTCTTGAGAAGCTCGAGTTCCGTAAGTACGATCCTCGAGTTAATCGCCATGTCCTTTTTACAGAACAGAAAATGAAGTGAAGAAAACAAAAACAGAAGCTTGCTTTTTGATTGTTTTGCTTTCAAACCTATTACAACATGTAAGTTTCTTTTCATCAATCAAATAACTTTTGCCATTTAGAGCTCAATGGAAACAGTTTATAGGATCCTAAAACATAAAGTGCAGATTGATTGTATTGTGATCAATTTCGATACCCTTGATTCCGAATGAATAAATGTACTCTGAGCATATAATCGAATCACTCATGTGTTCATATAATCTAGATATTGGAATCTGATTAGCAAACTATAGGTAGAGAGCATGATGGATCGAAGAAGATTCTACCAGACTAGCTAACTTTAGAAGCTTCCTTTGTCAACATAATTCAACCACTCTTATGGCTGCCTAAAAGAACCAAACAAATAGCTTTACCAAGTCGAGATCTTTGTGTCTTATTCTACAAACGTAACCATCTCTATTGTCTGGCCATTTCAAGAAAAATCTAGAAAGTGGCTCTACTTAGATAGCCTCAATATATAACCAACCAGCTTTGATCCTAATCGACCTACCCTATTTATGTAGACTGTAGAGCAATGCATGGCCGTTTGGACGACCAATCGGTTATTGGTTCAGATTTTCGGTTTTGGACTTTATAGCATGACTTTCAATTTGAGATGAGTTATCTAAATAACTTGTATGAACCCAAATCTCTACACAATCCACCAAACTTCATCATGATTTCTTTATAATGTATAAACTCGTCACAACCCACCAAACTATTTTATGGCTTTATTTGTAATGTATGATTATAGCACGTGGTATTTTGCGCCGGAGATAAAAAGTAGTTTATACAAGAAATTCAGGTGAAGAATATATTTGTGTATTTGTTTTATAAAGTTTATCAACCATAAAGATTTTATTTTTGTAATAATGGAGCGTAAGAGGATGATTTTCGGTGAATGAAAAAGGTGACTCCCTAAATGAAATCTAGATTGTTTTGGTGGCGGATCAACTACGCTCTAGAGGTTAGATACCTTTTAGAAGCACGACGACGAGGAAAGAACAAGTGACATATGGGTATCAAGCGACAAAGATAAAGAGAGAAGAGATTACAGAGGCGACCCCTTTAAATCGGAAGCTGATCTGGAGAAGATTAAAAGTTCAAAAGGGGAAAGCCTTGCATTTCAATAACTCCCGCGTATTTGGCGAATGGAGGACCGAGTAATAGACACAGACTTGGGTTTTGGACGCTTCCAGTTCACTTTCAAGAATAAAGAAGATATGGAAGAGGTTCTCAAGTTAGGACCTACGCATTTCGATGGGTGGATGATAACCCTAGATAGATGGAAGGCCAAAGCACCAGAAGACTACTCATCAACTCTGACCATGTGGGCTCACATCTCTAATGTTCCCCCGGAATTTGCAGTGGATATAGTTTTCCAGGAGATTGGCAAACAACTCGGCAAGGTTCTGAGGGTTGACGTTGACAGTGCCAAGGTACTGGTGGTCATCAATGTCAAGAAGGCTTTGGTGATCAAAACAGTGGTTGAATTTGAAGATGGAGAAGAAACCTTTGTCAAGATAAAGTATGAATGCCATCAAGGAATCTGCAGCTATTTTAACTACATCAATCATGATGTATCTCGCTGCAAAAGACTGATGGAGTATGAAAACAAAAAAACGGATAAAGAGAGACAAGATCGTGTGGAAAGACAGTCGAACCGCCATCAGAGTTTCAAAGGTGCATTGGTCAATAATGAGAAACAGGAAATTGGTGGTCGATCTGCGAGCAAGGAGGTTAAACATCGGCAATTAGATCAATATGGCTCAAATCTCCCTCAACCTCAACTGAAACATCGATACATACCAAAAACTAAGGAACATCCGGAATCATCGCAGAGGCAAGAAAAGGTAACCCTCATTGCCGAAATTGAGGAAATCCTTACTGGTAACAACGACTTAAGTGTGAGAAATAATAAAAGAAAAACAACATAAGGTTGTGGTGATAACAAGAACTATCTTTCGCAGGATAACATAGAGCTTGATCAGATTGATGAAGCTCTTTCATCCTAAAAAAAATCAAAGCGGTCACCTACAAGGCTTGAAGGCGATGAGGTATCCTCTAAGTCTGGAAATAAGATGACTGCGCTGATTGGAGGAATTACAATGTTTGTTTCTCAGGGAGAAGAATCTGATCCCATAAACTGTGATCTTCTCTCGGAAAGCAAGTTAGAAAGAGACGGTAGAATAGTTAAGACTTTGTCTGTTGAGGATCTTGAAAAATTAAAGTCATATGGGACAATAACTGAAGTGGAACGCTTGGCCATGATGAAGGCAAAGAAGACTCTAAGTGTTATGACCAAGCCCCCACTTCCACCTACTAAGAAAGTCACCGCCGAAACATCTAGAGACTCTTCCTCGAAGACGAGCAAAAAGGGACCAAAAACTTCAAGTGGTCTCAAAGGTATGAGCCCTAAGAAGCAAAACCTCATTGATGTTGTAGCTCCACAAAAGCGACCAGAGAATAGCATCAAAGGAGGCAAGCCTCCACAAAGATCCAACGAGAGTGTTACATGTCGTAAATCGGCATCGTCCGCTTAAATGTTTATTACTTTTATTTTAATGATTAAAGTCTTATCATGGAATTTTTAGGGTATTAGGAGCCCTATTTTCCTTAATTACTTGAAGGATATCAATAAAAAATTTGGTTTTGAATTCTTATTTTTAATGGAAACTGAGAAACAAGACAACTACATGGAAGGAATAATGAGTGATCGAAACTTCAATAATATGATCACAGTGACACCAATTGGATCGAGTGAGGGCCTGTCTTTATTTTATAAAAACTACTATAATGTAATTCTATCCATAAAGATAAAAACATTATAGACATATCTTTAGATTTACGTGGAAAAAAGACTTACATCTCTTTTGCCTATGGAGAACCCGTTTACAATTTGAGAGATCAAGTGTGGGAAAGACTAACAAGGATTGGAGTTCAAAGATCGGAACCTTGGTTCATTATAGAGGATTTTAATGAACTCTCCGGTCATCATGAAAAGAAAGGTGGTAGAATGCGGAGTTTAAGTTCCTTTGTACTGTTTAATACAATGTTACAAAACTATGGTTTTATTGAATTTCCATGTATCGGCAACACGTAGTCATGGAGGGGTGTTCGACAAAATGAGATTATCCGTTGTAAATTAGAAAAAGCTTTTGGGAATGAGGTGTGGCACACACTTTTTCCACAGTCTAAAACCGAATACCTTCAAATGATCGGTTTGGATCACAGACCAATCTTAATATAAATGAAGCATTCTGAGACCATTCGTAAGCCATGATTTAATTTTGATAGGTGATGGCTAGGGAAACCGAGCTTTGACAAAACTGTCATGAATGACTGGTCTAGATATGCGAACTTGAGAGGAAATTGCGTTTCCGACATTTGAAACTGTAGAAGAGATATCTCGAGATGGCGGAAAAAATAAATCCCATTTGGAAAACAAAAAATTGAAAAACTCAATGATAAATTGGAAAGCATGAAAATCTGGACTCTTGTCCTACTACAGAGATTCAAAAAGTGGCTTTTCAACAAAGCTTGACATATAAAGAAGAATAAACTTACTGGAAACAAAAGAGCTGAAATAGATGGCTTTTGGAAGGGGATAAAAAAACTAAATACTTTCATGCCCAAACAAAACAACGAAGAGTAAAAAAAGAATCATTGGTCTCTACGATGACCAAGGAAACTAGGTGGACCATGAGGAAAGTATTGAAGTTGAAGCAGTTAAGTATTTTAAAAAGCTGTTCAAAACAAATTGGACCATTGATTTTGAGGAGTCTCTAGAAGGGATTGAATGTTTAGTAACTAATGAACAAAACCGCTTATTACTTGGACCAGCGACAGTGGAGGAAGTTATGAGAGCTTTATTTATAATGGATCCAAGGAAAACGCCAGGCCCGTACGGAATAACAACTCTTTTCTTCCAACAATCATGGTCTTTCATTAAGAATAACATAGTACATGTTGTTAACAATTTTATAACGATCGGAGTGTTCGAACAAGAAATTAATCAAATGAACATTTGTCTGATTTCGAAGACAGTCAGACCAACAATTATGGCGGTATATCGCCCAAATTTCAGAGTATTCTAGTTGATATATCCATATACGCGCGTATGGCGCGAGACTTTAATTAACCAATTATTCCTCATGTATGACGCGAATCTTATTATATGGATTCATATCCCATGAAGACTAGGTTCTGATCGCCTTGGCTTGCATTACAATAATATTGGTGTCTACTCGGTAAAATCAGGTTATTGGGCAGAAAGGAATCTTTCATTTTGTACGTTTCGACAATATGGTCCTAATATACAGGAGTTACAATCTCAGGTCTGGAAAGTGAAGGCGCCACAGAAAATTAAGCATTTCATTTAGCAAGTGGTTTCATGATAACTGACGGTTAAATCAAATCTTATCAGACGCGGTATAAATTATGATGCACGCTGTGATTTATGTGGAGCTGATACGGAAACAATACACCATGTACTTTTTGAATGTCTGCCAGCCCTTCAGGCTTGGGCTTTGTCAAAAATTCCTGCATTACTGAACTTCTCGGGGGAATTAATTTTCTCCAATATTGATCATCTGATTTGGAGACTAACTTGTAAGGAAGAACACAATAGTTTTCCATGAATCCTATGGTATTTATGGAAAGCGCAAAATGAAAAAAAAATTCAAATAAAGATAGGAATTCTCAAGATATTGTCCAAATGGCGGAAACTAAGGCTAGAGCATAGGAATAGGCACATAAAGAAAATACTATTGTGTCGTGTTGTAATAATACTTACCTCAGCTTTCCTAAGGATCTATTTCACGACCATTGATAGTTTACCCAGCCTTCTCATGATATATGTGCATTGTTGATGCATCCTAAAAGGAATTGGATCTGTTCACATGATTGGGCTGGTACTCTTTTCCGGACAGTAATGAGGGCATCAACTTCGGAGCACAATGCATTAGACGCAGTTTGTCTTCTCTGCATTCATAATTTGAGGCGCTTCTCTGGACCATAACGTGTCTTTCCTCTCTTCATATTGTGGAGGTAGAGTTCTTAGTCGATTGTTTCGAACTTCTTAAGATGATTGAGGAGCCTCATGTTTGGCATGCTTTCCTACCTTATTTGGACGATTTCTTAAGACTTCAAAGCTCATTTCGGTCATGTTCCGTCCTCCACGTCCCCCGCACATTTAACGACAAAGTTGATCACTTAATCTGCACAGCCAGAAGGTCTTCTCGGTCTCATGTCTTTGTGCACAACGTACCTCTTATTTAGACTTTGTATCGTATTATGAGTTAAGTTGAAAAAAAAAAATTATCGACCTAAATTTAAGATATTTAAAGTACTTTTTTTCCTTTCTTTTAAAAGTAGCTTTTTCGTATACTTTCATCATTTTTGGAAAGGTCTTATCTTTTAGATCCATTTTTTTTGGTAATGATATAAATGAAAATACTTAGATTTCGGAAAATCACATAATTAAGAATGCGTAAGAAGTAGAGATAATGATTATTTGCCTGGAAAGTGACGGCAACAGACAAGAACATGAGGGTCTAAACTCGTAACGTTGAAATTTCCTCGTCATCGTCGTCGAAAATCAACGACAAGAATATGATTCGTTGTGTTTTCTTTGTCGATATTTTAATTTTGTTTTAAATGAATTATTGTGGGATGATATTAAAGAAGAGTAATAAATGGCAGTCAAAACAAAATACTAATAAATATGTAGGAAAATCCACATAATAACCTGATAATAAGAATTTAATTTTTTTGTGGTATATTATATTAAATTAAAAAAAAAATTAAGGAAGAGTTATAAACTATGAATCGGATCTTATCGATCACCTAATTAACAAAAAAACAATAATAAATGAGTAGAAGTGACAACGTACGTATTTATATAAGTGAATCTAAAGTTAAAGCTTTTTCATATAATGACAGCAATGGATGCAGCTCAATTTTGATAAATAAATATATATATTAAGAAGTAGAAACTAGTGAGTTAAGTAAGAAATAATCCAGTAGCATCCAACCGTAAAAACATTTCTCTTAGGCATTGTTCTCTATATGGTTTCTATCTGTCTGATTTTACCCATTTTAGGATAACCTTTTCAAAAAAATTTTGCTAATGGTTTTCTAGTTGTTAGGTTTTTAACTATTTTCAGAAATTTTCAAAACCGGAGTTAGCTTTTTCCAACTTTCCGATGTTTTTTCCATTTACTAGAAACTTTTTCCGTCGATCTACCTCCTTGTTTGGTTAGATCTGCATAGTATAATACTCATCACGTTGCTCTTTAACTATTCACCCCTTAGTTGGGAAGAACTCTTTGGTTACTTTGGTGTGCTTTCCTATAGTCTCCCAGTATCTCCTCCAGCATATACTCCTCAAAATGTCATCCAGGATCCCTTATGCTGCAAAAGGAAAGGAATTAATGGAGAGAAATCAACTTAAACTTGCAGCAAAAGTTCAAGTTTCTGACCCAGAAAACTCAGTACTCATCAAGAAACATTCTCTTACCCTCATTAGAAGACTTACAAACCCTAAAGCGCAGAGGATCTAGTCCTTCATCATGTTCATCTCACAACATTGGAAGGTTAGCTACAAGCCGATTGGAACATATCTGAGCCAAGGTTTGTTCTACTTCCAGATTGCAAATGAAGAAGACTAGTCGCAAGTGCTCCAAAACAGACCTTACCACTTTACTAGGTGGATGGTGATACTCCAAAGATGGGAACCCTCTATCTCCCAAGACTTCCCATCGCTTATCCCCTTCTGGATTAAAGTCCAAGGGCTCCCAATCCACCTTTGGACTGAAGGAACTATCCGAGCTTTAGGAGAGGACCTAAGTTTTGTTGAGGAGCTGGATATTACTACTTCAGTTGCTAGAATTAGGGTCAACATAAATGGACTAATTCCCCTCATTATGAAATCTACAATGGTTTTCCCAAATGGAGAAGACATTACTGTGAATTTGGTCTATGAAAAGTTGGGAAAACGTTGTTTCCCCTGCCTAATACTGGACCATGAAGTTCAAGATTATCTGAATCTGAGAACGGAAAATAAATTGCATCCTAGGCAAAACCTTGTAGCAAAAGTAAAGGAAAAACATAAGGGAAATTCAGTTCAAAGATTCTCCAAAGAGGCCTTTCAGTCCTATATCCAGAAATCTTATACTAACTCTTATAAAGACACCTCTCGGGAGTAAGACAGATACCAATCTAGGAAGTTTGAACCATATAATAGGAGAAAGGAACATTATCCCCGGGCTGACTTCCACAAAGAGAGGTACTGCGAATGAGAAATGTCTTCAGAGCTTCAGTGGTGAGAAGTTCGCAAGGAAGACAGAAATCATCAGCTAGCCCTATCCTCCAGACTCGATAATGTCTCAGAATCCTCAGTTCTTTCAAGGTCTCTAGCTCGGGATCTCATGGAACCTTACAACATCTCCAACCTACACACTCAAAATGAGGAATTCAATTCAGCTTTGGAAAATGTTCATAATACCATGAATCAATATGTCAAAAGTACTGACTCGCTGGAAGCAGAGGCTAAGAGTGAAAGATTGAAGATGGCTATTGAGTCTGGCCAATTGGAAAAAAATTGTTGCGGAGATGGTGAAAAACAATAAGTCAGCTTTATCAAATAACCGCAGTCTGGTCTTCAATAGATTGGAAGGAATACCAATGCATGAGGAAATCATTAAGACCCCATAAGAAGCTGTTAGAACCCTTATTTTCAAACGACTTGGAGTTGCGGTACATGAAGGCAATCAAGAAGGTCTAACTGAACAATCACGAAATCTTGTATTTAGCAGACTGGGAATTGGGTACGATGATGACAACCAGATTAATAATAATGAAGCACCCAGAAGTCATGTATTCAGCAGACTTAGCCCATCGGAACAAGTGGAAAATCCAGAGCTACAGGTTTAACGCTCCAAGAATCCAATTACTAAGAGACTTGGCCTTGTTCTTCAGGGAGAAAACCAGAATAAGCAAAATGGGTCCACTAAAAGCCCAGTTTTTAACAGACTGGGGATTACTAACCAAGAAGATACCTTAGTGACACCAATTCCTCTACCTCCAAATCGTGTTACTCCTAAGAGGAAAGCGGGGAGACCTATGGTGAAGAAAAGAGGACTAGCAAGCCCTAATGTTCTGCTAGGAGCAAATTCCAAAAAATGAAATGCTCTTCTCCTGCATGGATTCCCAAAAATCAGGAACGTTAGAGCTACTTTTTCGAATCATCTACATCATATCCCTCAATCTGAGGAGAACTCTCACAGATCAAAAGCACCTAAATGAAGAGTTTTACCTCAATCTCTGATGAAACGAATGGATTTTTAGGATCCATCCGACATGCTCCCATAACGATAATGAGTTGGAACTGTCAAGGGTTAGGGAACCCCTTGACAGTTCGTCATTTAAGAGACATCCGACCGACTTACTTCCCAGATTTCTTCTTTCTCTCTGAAACCAAAATTCTCGATGCATATGTGCTCCAAGTCTTTAGATATATGGGGTATGAAAGCAATTCAATAGTGTCACCGCATGGAAGTGGAGGCGGAGGCTTAGCACTATTCTGGAAAAAAGACATAGAAGTTGTAGTACAATCTGCATCACACAATTTTATAGATGTTAGAGTTAAGCATGAAGGGAAGCACTTTTATGCTACCTTTGTATATGGGGTACCTAAGGTCTAAAGCCCCATATACAAAGCAGAGACTCTCCATTGTATCTTACTTGTGATTTTCACGCTATATTGAATAATTCTGAGAAAGTTGAAAGTGCTTTGAGATCGGAAGCCTCTTTCTCTGATTTTAGACACGTTATGACGAGCAATGATCTTTTTGACCTTCAATTTATTGGAGACTGCCTATCTTGGAGAGAATATAGGCACCACCATTTCGTCTGATGTTGGTTGAATCGGGGAATGGCTAACAACTGTTAGTCTAAAGCCTTTCCAAATGCATACAGTGAATACATCTAGTTTCAAGGGTTTGACCATCGACCGCTCCTAACTGTTTGCTTTAGTTCACGATATAAGAGGAAGGGTTTATTCCAATATGATCGTAAATTCGGTCAGATTCCTGAGATCAGAGAACTTATTGATAAAACCTGGAATGAGGATAAACAAGCACCAATCAGAGTAAGGATCTCACGATGTCGAGCAAAGATAATTGAATGGAGGAAAAATCAAAGACGTTCTATCCAAAAAAGTGTAGTTGAAAAGAAAGCTGAACTGGATGCTCTGATGGCAAATCTGCAAAGTCAAGAAAGGAGAATTAAGCAACTCTATGATGAACTGCAACTAGCTTACCAAGAAGAAGAGATCTATTGGAGACAAAGGAATCAAACAATGTGGTTACAGTTTGGGGATCGTAACTCTGGATATTTCCATGTTGTTACCCGGGGGCGAAGCACTTTAAACCGTTTCTCGGTTATAGAATATGATCATGGTCAAGCTTTCTACAAGGAAGATGAGATAGTGAACATAATATCAGATTATTTCTCATAATTTTTCAAGAGGAAGGACGAAGACATGATATATATTGTGAGAAAAGCTTTAAACCTCTTGTCTCATCGGAAATGAATAAGGTGCTCACACGGAATATCTCCAATAAAGAAGAGAGAAATGTTATGTTCTCAATTCATCCAGATAGAGCTCCTAGCCCAGATGCCTTCTCAGCTAGCTTTTTCCAGGAAAATTGGAGTGTTGTGGGACCAGATTTGATACAAGACATCAAAGGCTTCTTTGAGAGTGGGTATCTACCTGCGAAGGCAAACATAACGCATATTCGATTAATACCAAAGGTTCCAAACCCGAAAGTAGTGGTTGATTACAGACCTATCGCCCTATGTAATGTCCACTACAAAATCATATCAAAGATCTTTACCAAGAGATTGCAACCTATTTTGGACTTGCTAATTCCTGAAAACCAGTCAGTAAAGAACGACTTAAACATCCAAAAGTTTGGAGGAATGGAGAAATATCTTGGTTTACCAGAATCTTTTGGGCGCAAAAAATGGGATCTGTTTGTGTCTATTGTTGAAAACATCAAACTGAGAGCTCAAAGCTGGTCTACAAAGTGATTGTCACATGCGGGAAAGCAAGTAATGTTAAAATTTGTTATCACGGTAATCCCAACATATGCCATGAGTTGTTTTAAACTCCCAGACAGTCTAATCAAAAGCATTCAATCTACTTTAACACGGTTTTGGTGGGATTCAAACTCAGGATCTAGGAAAATGAGTTGGATATCTTAGGGTGCAATGGCTCAAAGAAAGGTTATAGGAGGACTGGGTTTCAGGGATATTAAAAAATTCAATACTGCCTTCCTTGCAAAGCAAAGTTGGAGAATCTTATTTAAGCCTAACTGCCTTCTAGCTAAAGTCTACTGTTGAAAATATGCAACAAATAAAAACTTTCTGGATTGTGTACCTTCATCTAATTCAACTCATGGTTGGAGAGGAATTTTGCAAGGCAAAGAATTGCTGAAACCTTGTCTCAGAAAGGTTATCGGGGACAGAAAAACAACAAAGATGTGGTTAGACCCTTGGCTCTCTTCATATGCTGTCTCCTGCCCCATGGGGCCTAAAACAAATACCAAGAAAGTGTAATGGTTAATGAACTAATGATTCCAAGAATGACACAGTGGAAGACTAGAAGGATCAGAGAGCTAATCCCTATGTACGAGAAGGATATTCTACAAATCCGACCGAGTATACTAGGAGCAGAGGACAAGTACTTTTGGCTACCAGAAGCAAATGAAATCTATTCAACTAGATCAAGGTACCACTCTCACTTCAAATCGGAGGAGGAGTATGAGACATATCCATTTGATTGGAAGAAAGAGATTTGACAATCAAAAATTTCCCCGAAGTTGAGAATGTTTTTGTGGAAAATTATGCGTAGTATTCTCCCCACTGGACCAAATCTCTTTAAGCGAAAGATCACACAAACGAGCGCATGCATCAAATGCCAAGAAGAATAAACAACTGAGCATACTTTCTTTGATTGTGAATTTGTAAAAGAAGTCTGGGGTTTGGCACCATTACCTAACTCATTATGTCAAAAGCAGTTCTTGAACTGCAAATAGATGCTAAAAGAGGGCAACATGATAAAGAATCTTCCGCCAATAGGGGATCTGAACGGACCTTTGATGCCATAGATTCTCTGGGCCATTTGGTACTCTAAAAACAAGAGGATTTTTCAGATCTCAGATTATCGGAATGTGAAACAATGACAAAAGCAATTACAGATGCTATAGAATGGAACTTTGTTCAATTACCATAGAAAGTTCACATACCTCTTCCCCGAGTCTCGAATCTGAATCCGTTGAATATCAAAACCGTTTCAGGTTTTTGTGATGGAGCTTGGAAAGATCAATTGGGATCATCGGGTACATGCTGGATAATCAATGATCTGGAAGGTGGAACAGTTTCCCAAGGATCTATGAGCAATACGCAGGTGGAATAGCCATTGGTGGTTAAAGGACTCGCAATGAGAGATCTACTTCTTCAAGCTCAAGTTATAGGACTGAGAGAGATGATTATCTACTCAGATTCACAACAATTAATCATGGTGGTGAACAACTCCAATCCTCTGAAAACTCTATGGAATCGTGAATGACATATTCAAATTGAAGAAGAATTTCTCTGTGATTTTCTTTATGTTGGTGAGAAGAGAGAGTAATAGCGATGCTGACTCATTAGCAAATACCCACCAACCATTTTTTATTAATTAAATGAAGTTTTAGTTTTTTTAATATCAAAACCATAATTAGTCCGTCAATTAGCCAAGTTTCTATATAATGTAGGTAGTGAAACTTGATCTTTAGATGTGTAAGTGCACCAGTGAACTTACCACTTATCATTATAGTAAAGATCACCAGCAGTTTTAGTTTAGAAAAAAAATAAAAAAATAATATATATATATATATATTAAGAAAAAAGAGCTCACAATTATTTTCATCAGATTCATATAGATTGCTTCTCTCTCTCTCAGAATATTTGTCAGTCCATCGAATTTGATTTCAAATTTTGATAAATTTATATTTTTATCGGTTTAATTGGTTTGATCAACATGCAAGATTCGGCAGCTCAACAACCCGAAATTGCTATTCTCGTTGAGGATCCTTCTTCCTCTTCTTCTCTTCATTGTTCTTCTCAGGTACATATTCCCAAAAATCTGACCTTTGTCTTTTTCATTTCAACGTGATTCGTTTTTTCTTCTGGGTTCGTAGATTATTTGAAGGTAAATCTGTAAACTTTTCCTCATAGCCTATGTCTAATCGTCTAATCTAACATGGATATCTGAATTAATCGTTTAAAAACGTTTCTGGGTTGTTTGTAAGTTTTTGTTTTGTTCTGTCTGATTGATACAGTTCGATTAATTATCCATGAAATTCCATGTGAAGATCTTAGGGTTTATATGAATAAACGTTATCTCTGTGATATTTTCTTTTCATTTTTTCTTCTGGAATCTGGACTTTGGTCAAACTGAATCACTGGTAGCCGTAGCATCTGCTTTTCATTTATTTATGTCTCTATTTCGACTATAAAGAGGAATAATTGATCCACTAGGGATATTTTTTTATACACAGATTAAAGTTTTCAGCTTTTGGTGAACGGATAAGTACAAATCCTTTGCAATAACAAAGCTTTTTTCTTATTGAAATATTTTCTCAAAGTTTGGTTATGGAGAAAGATTGTTTATTCTGAGCCTCACTGAGGTCAAGTTTGCAGATGTGTAATACTTCAGTTAGTGTCTCTTAAAGAGTCAAGTGGCGTGAGCAAGTTTTATGCTTTTATTATTACAAAGAGAATGAGTAAACTGTATAATGATCTAGGGATTTGAAGGATTAATGATATAGATATGAATTGAAATTACTGGCTTACTTTTTATGTGAGAAAACGGTGTAATCATTTTTCGGTTTTTGTTACTTTTATGGTTGTGCATATGAGAATGGCCTGAACTTTGACATGTATTACTTACATGGTGATCATCAGGTAAAAGAAAAATCTACTGAAGATGTGCCGAGCTCTCAACCGAGTGGAACCAATTTGGATCTTTCAATACAGATACCGCCAAGACCAATTCCATTCGGTAGTGGCCATAACCCAAAGAGTTCTCTGAAGTCTACAAGTTCATTCAAAAGTGGCAGTACATCCTCCCCAAGAGGAATATTGCGGAATTTGAGCTTGAAAAAGAAAGTTAGTACTCAAACCGAAAGCGAGAGAAGCTCCCTACTATCTCCAAGTCTCATGGACGCCTCTAAAAGGACCAATAGTCCCAGTTCAACAAATACGTCTTACTGGAAAAGATGCTTGTCGCTTCCTAATAGACATGGCGCAAAATTGTCTCCGGTGATATCTACACAGGCCTCAGCTGGGGTGCCTAGTGAACCTAATGTGAGTCATTGCTATCTTACAATATAGCTTTCTCTGTTAAGCCAATTTATAGTTTGAATGAATTAATAAATTCAGCAAAGAAGTCTCCTTAGCTAGATTAAATAGAAGTAAAGATTCAATTTTGTTGCAGAAAGATCATGTTTATCCAGCAGTTCCAGCAGTTTCAAGGTCCTTGTCCATGCCGGGAAGAAATAAAGTGATCGTGCGATCCATCTCTTTTGACAACCACAAATACCTTGTTTCCAGTGAAGCAAATGCAGGTTACATGTTTCTAAGAGATATTAATATCAAATCTCTCTTCAAGTTATTATTTAAAAATTGGGTTTAGGCAGTCAGTGGAGCACTCTATGCTAATTCTCTTTGAGATAATGAAGCTTATGTTTCTTGGTTGCTTTTAATCTTTCATTGAATCACAAAATACAGACTTATGAAATGACTTGAGGTTTAGATTAGTTCAGTGTTTTTAATGTAGGGAATATCAACTTTTAATCAATGAATTGTATATTCATGTATGGTTGGTTCAACACCCTTTTTTTTTTCTTTTGCTGGTTCCTTTCTTTATCTTTAGCAGATCAAATCTCTCCTGTTCCTCCTGAAGAAACTGATGAGGAAATTCCAGAAGAAGAAGCCGTGTGCAGAATCTGTCTTGACGTGTGCGAGGAAGGCAATACTTTGAAAATGGAATGCAGCTGCAAAGGTGATCTCAGACTTGTTCACGAAGCGTGTGCCATTAAATGGTTTAGTACAAAGGGGACAAGGACCTGTGACGTCTGTAGACAAGAAGTCAAAAACTTACCAGTTACATTGCTTCGTGTGCCCACAATTAATCAACCTAACAACCGGCGTGAACGCAGTCAACAGAATATGCAATCACAAAACGTTAGGTAAAAGTTTAAAATTCTTCTTCTTTTCACTCTTCTTGGAAATAACACAAATGACTGGCTTGATGCAGTGCTTGGCAAGAGTTTGTGGTGCTAGTTCTAATCAGCACAGTCTGTTACTTCTTTTTCCTCGAGCAATTACTGGTAACCACTGATACAAATTACGTGTTTTGCTTGAAATATTGTTGCGGAAGACATTGACAAAAACAAGCTTTGTGTTTTTCTTATAGATTCATGACTTGAACAAGCAAGCTGTCTACATTGCGGCACCATTTTCACTTACGTTAGGCCTCTTAGCATCCGTTTTTGCCATTGTCCTCGGTATACAGAATCACTCTGCCTCAGAAACTCTTAAAGTCTTTCTTTCTTTTGTTCCCCAACAAAATTCTAAAACATTTCCTACAATAATCTGTTCCTGCAGCTATCAGAGAATACATATGGACATACGCAGCACTTGAGTTCGCACTCGTGGGCATGTTGGTTCATTTACTATATGCGACAGTAAGCAGTACTCTTTATTTCTTGTTTTTCCGCATTCGATTACTGATAAATGGAAATCAATAAATCTTCCCCTATCTCTCTGTTTCAGGTTAGACTATCGGCGGTCTATTCTATACTTTTTGCAGGGATTCTTGGTTTTGGGATAGCCGTGTGCTTAAACTCGTTGTATCTTCATTACTTTGCTTGGCGCGTACGCATTGCAGGAAACTCAAGTCCAGTATGAAATCTCTTTTCCTTTGGTTTCGCTGATCTTCGTTGAGCTTGTATTATTGAAGAAGTTGTTGGTGAAGAGGTTTACCTGATCCAGGAGTGACCTGTAAATGTAAATATGTACCACTCTTCTCCAAACATGTCATTAAAATTTTCTTTTGTGTCCCCGAAGTTGTTTTATCCCGGGCAAGATGATGATTTTGTGAAAGAGAAGACATTCGTGTATCAAGTGGAAAGTGTTATCTTTTTCTTTTTCCATTGAAATTATATTAGATTGAACTTACCGATCACATACAAACGTTGCAAATACAAAGAGCCGACGGAAATCAAAATATCTCCGGAGTTGAAACTCAGAAAAATGAAGCTTTTAAAATACAGAAAAGGACTAAGCTAGAACGTCAATAGATTAAAGACTTGTAGATAGAGAACCCCGTAATAAAAGTCGAGATCATCACAAAGCAAGATGAAGCCTAAACCGATGATGAAATCCTTCTATGATCGTAGATAGACAACCTCACCTTGCAATGAAAACTGAGACCACCGCAAAGCAAGACAATGCCCAAACCGAAACCGATGAGGAAGCCCCCTATAATTTATTTGTTTTAGCTTTTATATGTGTAATGTTCCACAATACCGGAGGTTTGACTTCTTGCGTTTTATGAAAATTTAAACGGCAGATGTTCGTTCGTCTTATCTTGACTTGAGTAGAACAGTAGAACATCACCTCGTCAACAGTTGGTGTGAGTTTGACAGTGGAGTAAACAAAAACAGATAATGCAAAAAAGGGGCATTCCGAGAATCGAACTCGGGACCTCTCGCACCCAAAGCGAGAATCATACCACTAGACCAAATGCCCTCATGTTATGGAAGGCAATTATCTAAATATTCATATTTGTAACAGAAAAATAAATTATCCATTATCAGCGTACTAGCGACCAGAGTTTAAGACAGAAGTTGACACTGATGCTATTTACAAGTGAAAAAAATGGATAGTACAAGCACAATATGACCAAATTGTGCTTTCACTAACATGATTTCACAGTTTCTTACTTTAGCTACAACGGAATACAGAGACAAATCCTAGTTATGTTTTAAGTCTTAGTGAACCAAAAGAAAACGCAAGAGCAAGACCAATAACAAAAGACTATCGCCCCCCATCAGAATCATGACTCAAACATGTCACAAGACAGCAGAGAAAGATCGAGCTTCGGTTTCTCTTGTCAGTAAACCTATACGCCCAAACAAAATAAAACAGGTTCCAAGAATTGTGAAGTCCTAAACACGACAAAGCCTCTGATTGAGATAATATCAACAGGAAGATCCTGAAAGTGGTGATTGATGGTCTTCATTTTGAACTGCTTCTTTTCCTGATTCATTTTGAGAGAATGGTAAAGCAGCTGGATCAAGCTCATACCAACCCTCAGTTACACCTTCTCCTTCTGTTCCTTCTAATCTGAATGACGGAATGCTGTGTGAGAATCTATAGAACTCATGAGGTGGAATCTCACAAATGTTTTCTGATCCATCCTTTGGCATTGGACAGAAAACACATGAAAAGCCTTCCACTTTAGACAAGTACCCAACTGATATGGGGCTTCCCTCTTCATGATCAGACAGGATCTCAACATATTCATACTCGTACTTCGGAGGAGAATCTGAGTCAACGGGTAACTTGATGTCCCAGTTCTTGAAAAGGGCCCATGTTTCACCCTTGCTTGGGAATACCTTAAACTTGCGAGCCCTGCTTTTTGTTTTGCTGAATACCAAATGAGAGAACATTTCACCATTCGTCTGCTCCTCATTCCCAACTTCAAATTTACCAACAGAGACAGGAAAATTTTGTGTTCCATTCTCTTCATCTTCGTCTACCTCTAACCATACGTACTTAAGCATGAAATCCCGAGTTCTGACTTTTTTAATGAGCGCATAAAATCTAGGCATTCCGTCTTTATCATCATAAACAGCCCAAATCTGGCCATCTTGAAAACTGCTTTTTTCCCTAAGCTTTGCATCGAAGTCATTGAAATCAGGATCACTATATTTAATCAAATTAGGTTTGGCTGCACTCCTTGAACTCAAATCTTCCGCTGAATCACTCACACTAGAAGAGTTTTCCACTGGGTCTTCTTTTATTTTCTCCTTCGTGTTTATGCCCTCAGCAGAGCTACGATTCTCATGTGTCTGCTTTTCCTCTTCTGGCTCTTCTTCCCTTTCAATATCTTTATTTTTCCTGGGTCCTTCCCCATTGTGGTTGACTAAGTCTACATCATCGTCGCCAACATTCTCGTTGTAGGAAACTTTCCGCTTGCTACGGACTGACCTCCGAGGCTGCTCTCCTCCATTGGACTCTGTATACTGTGCTGCCATAGTATCATCAGTTGCAACATCTTCTGACTCACTGTTACTTGCATCGTCAGAGCTCTCACTATCTTCAATCATATTCTTTCTTTTCCTCTTCCCATTGTTTTTTGCAGAAGAATTTGGCATAGAGGAACTCATCTTTCTAGAGGGAGCAGTGCCAGGATTTTTTGGACGCTTGTGCGATTCACTGCAAGCCTTTTGGCTTGGAAATATGTTCTGTTGTGGGAACGGATAAGTAGTCTGACGTGAGCCTTTTGCCGGTGGTGCTTCAAAAGCAACGAACCGTTTAGCACAAGGCTGACAAAGCACTTCCCTGTTTATATGTTCCAAATGAAATTCATACCGCGTCAGGCAGTAGGGACAAGCAGTCCAAAAGGTTGTACGATAAGCAGCAGGTTGGGCTTGAGGTTTCTGGTAGGGATGCCTGTTTTCGGGTCTCAATTCAGTGAAGATATTCCTCATATTAGCGCTTCCCCCAGAAACAGGGTGTGTGTACAGCGGCACATGTTGGGGTTTATATAGCGGTGGTGGTGCAGGCTTTCTCCAGCTTTTGCGTGTCAAGTCATGAAGCATCCTTTTCTGACTGTCCAAAAGTATCCTCTGGGCTTCACCAATCAATTTAAAAGCAGATTCCGCACCATGGAACTTGTTTTTATCAGGGTGGAGAAGAAGCGCAAGCCTCTTGTACTGTTTCTTAATGATAATCTTATTAGCATTCTGCTCAACCTGAAGTATACCGTACCAATCCATCTCATTTCCCAACTTCTCTTTTGCAGCACAGTGCACATCACACACCATTATCATACGAGATATGTTCTCCAAACTGGAATCCATTTTTTGAGCCTTCACAGCGAGCTTGCGAGCAGCGGTATAATCTAACTTTTTCATCAGACCCTCCGCTAAATCTATGGCTCTAAGAGCCTCATCTCTGTTGATACTCATAATTCAGTCAACGTATCATAGAAAGCCCCAACACAAATGACCTTGTTCCAATTCCACCTCTGCTCAGATCCTGCTACAGAAAGAATCAAGCTTATAAGCTACATAACTTTGCTACAACTCTATATGAATCCGAAACGATATATAATACATAAAGATATCTTGGTAAACCATATACACAGGCTAAAAGTATAACGTTATGAGCACAATTAGAAGAAAAAAAAAGGTTCTTTTTCTAACATTCGAGGATTTCTGTTTTGACAACTTAAACTCCATTTCTAGTATTACAAGCGAAAAGATGAGCTTTATGATTCAAAGATTTGATTTTTTATAAATCAAAATACAAAACTGAAAAACCAAAAACCCTAACCATGTGTCACTCTACAAAATTACTCTTTTTAGTTAGATGTCATTAAACCCCAAATAAAGGAGCCCAACAAAAAAAAAGGTTCGCGGAACCCATAGGACTAGAATTCGAATAGGACAATAAGAACGACGAGTCGTGAACAGGAAACCCCCCCCCCCCCCCAAATTAAAATCCATAAGATCTGAATCGGAGAGAGAGTGAAAGAAATTTCAGAAACTCACCGACGGGAAGCAACCCAACCGCGAAGAGGAAGAAGTCTGGTTAAGCCCACGACGTTTATGATGTGAAACTAACAAAAGCCATCCAATATTTGGTTTTCTAGAGTAAATTTGATCAAATTTTGGGATTAGTGGAAAGATTGGATTACGTATTTTGATTTAATTGCAGATAAACCCTCCAACGTTTGTTAAATTAATTGCATACTCCGATATGATGACCTCATTTCCAACCCAACACTAAAACGCTAGCTAAAAGTTTCGGTTTTTTTCTCCATGACTGTAAAAATCAGGCTAAAATAGTATCGTAGTTGAAGATGACCTTACACTCTGCAGATTAATCTAAACGAATTATCATCAAACAAAACGAAGAAATCAATATCTGAAAATTCCAAATTGGAAGAACAAAGTAGAAAGTATTGAAGCCCAGATAAGCGGATAAAGAGATACAGAGAGAACAACAATAAACGCTGAGATGAGATTCAGATTCAGAACAAAAATTGCAGAGATTCGGTTTTGCCGGAGATTTAAAATCAAGGTTACATGAAGAAGAAGAAGAAGAAAAAAGAGCTTACTTATTACTGAGAGACGATGATGCAGAGGAGAGGAATGTGAACAAACACTCAAAGGAGTCCTTTTAGTTTTAGTGAGTCGTTTTCCACTTTGCGTGGGAAGTTACTCTATTCATCAAATTTTCTTTGGCGGGAAACGAAATAAAATTTGCAATTTCGAAGCGTTTTTATTTTTTCTGTTTTTTTATTTTACCCTGGAAGCGAAAAAGAATACCAAATTGCGGAATAGTACCTCTTTCAGACGTGTAGTTTGCAGAATAGTACCTTTTTCTGGATTTAGTAATGTTCTATATCAGAAAGAGGATTTTATATTTGTGTTTTATTTAATTTACATATGACTCGACTAAATTTATGCATAAAGACAGAAGTTTTCAAATCAAAGCTGAACATCTAAAATTAGCAAAATTCCAGTCGCTTATAAATTTTAACGCCAAAAAAGAAAAGAAAAACGAATGTATATTGTTATATAGTAGATTTTACATATAAATTACACAGAGAAAATCAGCACTTGCCTGCTTCAAAAAGGGTAAATCTCAGAAATTACAGATGACATTCTAAAGCTTTATTTATTGAATTTAATTTATCTTGTAGTAACATACAAACACAAACACACACAACACTTAAGCGATGTCTCAGTACTTTGACATGATTTGCCAGTAAAGTTCCTTTGGAGCTGCACAACAATGGAACATAAAGTCAGCTTTCTTTTGTTAAGCTTTATGGAACAGAAAAAAATGGTTTTTGTTGTTCGGAATAATTAGTCACTTACCTGGCAAACCAGTGAAGATCTCAAACTGCTCGTAAGCCTGCCTGACGAACATCTCGGACCCAGAGACAGTTATGGCTCCACATTCTTCTGCTTCCCGTAACAGTCGGGTGATTCTCGGAGTATATACAGCATCAAACACCAGTGCGTAGTGCTTCAATGCATGCTGGTTTAAACAAAGATAAAAGCTAGATTACTAAATTGTCTATTGGATTTAAGATTTGGTTTCAAGAGAGTTTGCAGGCAATAAACCGGTTTTTGTTCTTTGGACAACAGAAAAAAATTACCAATAGATAGCAAAAGGAAAAGTTGTTACAGGGAGACCTTACCTTGGAAATGGGAGTCTCGTCAACATTTGGTTGCATACCCATAGATGTGGTGTTAGCCAACACCATGCCATCTTCTGGATGAAAGTTATCTAAATCTGTTAGAGATAACGCTCTGCCTCCGATTGCTTCCGCAAGTTGTACTGCTCGTTCTTTAGAAACACAACATCAGGAACAAAGCAAATCATATCATCAGTTACTACCAGCCAACATGACAGCCAAAAAGAGATTAGGTTATGAAAAGCTATCGGGGCATGACCTGTCATAAATTATTTAAAGGTGCAAAAGTACCAATTTAGGACAAATATTTTACCGTAAGTTCGATTAGCAATTACAACTTTGGCCCCCTTTTCTTTTGCACCAAAAGCAAGTGCCTTGCCTGCTCCACCAGCACCAATAACCACCACTGTTTTACCGGCTAATGGCGAAGAAGAAGGAACACTGGTTGGATTACCTGACTCTGAAAAAAAGAGCATAGGAAAAGCCTCCATGACTAAAACCGAAAGTTTTCCACGAGGAGCAACAACGCCTAGAATTTGTGAACATAGAACTTACTTCGTAGGCCATCCTCAATAGCAGAAATGGAGCCAATACAATCTGTGTTGTAACCCAACAACTTTCCGTCACTTTTTCTCCTTAGTATAGTGTTCACAGCTCCTATAGACTGTAAGATAATAAATCAAACATTCAGGGTGTAGCAGTATGGCTACTTATTCTATCTGAAAGTGATTTAGGGTTACTATCAGAATTATCTAGCTGGTTATTAGCAAACCAGACCTTTGCCAATGGATCAACCTCGTCACAGCATTGCAATGCAGCTTCTTTGTGAGGAATTGTACAGCTGCAGATAAAACAGATGTACATCATTCACCCAAAAATTCTTCAATGCCCAGCAAACCTTAGCACGTAAAAGAAAAACCTGGACAATTCTGAACATGACTCTGGGGATAAACATACTTTTCACCATGATGACATACCTGAATCCAGCAAAATCAGAGGATGAGTATGCTTGGAGAAAGCTCGCAAGATTATCAACTAATAGGTGGACATATACTCCATTGTAATCAACTGATTTGAAAGCTTGATTGTGAACAATAGGTGATTTGCTGTGACTGACAGGCTTCCCAATAATTCCATACACCTTTGTGTCAGGACCAATTCGTCTAAAGTTGTAAAGATCCAGCAGATCCTTGATCGTTGGTTGACCTGGCGCAGAAACTTTTCCAGATTCTAAGGTGCCGAACGTCAAATACCCACCAAATTTTGAGCAAAGAATCCGAGACATTAGACCTCTTTCGCCCATAACAAGTCCAATTGTGGGAACCTGAACTATGAGAAAGTTCAGACGGTGCAGCAGTCAGGAAATGCATGATTCTACTTCATGCTGGTATACAAGGCACTTACTTGAGCATTTGAGGTTATATGGAACATGCGAGCAACATCTGCAATGTCCACAGCAGTAGTAGCAATTTTTACTATGTCGGCTCCAGCTTGTTGTATTCTTGCAGCAAGGTCATGGAGATCCTCAACAGAAGGGGTACTCTGATAATTGTGTGATGAAACAATTACTCTGAAATTCTCAGGCTTCTTTCCATCAATCGATTTGATAAATTCACTTGCAACCTTAGCATACATATATGAAGCAGGAGAAACTATTTAGCATAATTACACCTTCTGAGTACCAAAATAATTCAACTTTTTACGATGGTAACCTGAAGTTCAACATCAATGTAATCAGCTCCCAATTCCATAGCCAACCGGAGCACACCCTGTCGCTCGTTTTCATCACCTTCATATTGACCACCTTCCCATTTCGGTCTAGAGAACAAGCATTATACAAACAATGACATTATTCGTACTGCAGTGCAAGAACTAGCCCGTAACTCAAGAGGATGAGAAACAGGGTGATTAGACGAAAGTTCAACATAAGCAGGCGCAAGAAGTTCCATATCAAACATTTTTAAAAAAAAGTCTCAAGCTTAAACACACAAACCTGTAGGTGAATAGAGTCGGGAGAGGAGATTTTTTTATAATGGTTTTTAGATCCTCAAGATGGTTGAAATTCTTTAGCCAATCTAATCGAATTTCAACCAAGTCTGCACCCAATTCATGAGCTTTAATCGTTTCGATCACCATCTTGTCTACTGAATCCGCCATCACTGGAGCACAGATCAAACTCGGATTCTTCACAATGTCTTGATTTCCAATCTCCATTTCCGTGGAATTTGAAGCCACCTAAGGTTACAGAACAGAAAAAAAAATCTCACAATCCATTAGCTTCGTCTTTTCAACTGTAGTTTCAAATCCAACAACACTAAACAAAAACTCTTGAGCATGAATATCGATTCAGAAGAAAAACAGATAGCGAACTAATATCGTGCACGAAGCATTAGAGTCCTAATTCAAAAATTCAGAGCAAAATAAAATTCGAATCAATAACTATCTGCACATTCATCGTTGTCTGAGAAATTGCCGATGGAAAGAAAATCAAACTGAAGGAAAATTCACTAACATAGACATTGATAGGTTTCATGCTTCGACGAAACCGTCGATCGGAAAATACTACCGGAACTGGCACACTCCTAGTTTGCAGGAACGATAAATCTGCGGAGAAGAGAGACGAATTGAAGCGGAGAGATAAATCGGCGGCCGGAAAATGGAGGTTGGCGACGAAGGTTGGTGATTGACGTGGATTGGAGAGTGCAGAAGGGTAGGTGAGACGAGCATTAGTTGAAGAAGCTGCCATTGAGAGACGTCTAACAACGACTCTTGCGGCTTTTTTCACACTTTTGCCAATTTTCTAAATTTTGGGATTTTCTTATTTTTATACGCTAAAAAAATTGGTAGGTGGCTCTCGACTATGTGTTATAACAGAAAAAAATGTTTGGATTATCAACAAACAGATGAAAAAATTACAGAACTAGTCAAATCATAGAGTTCTCGAGTCTCAGACTCATTAGAAGTTAGATGAACCAAAAGAAAAAAGCTCATTACAAGTTGGAACATTCAGTGGGATAATTGTGTCATTATTGGTAACGCAATGTACAAGAATTTCAGCACCTTTTGCATTACACTAGTGGGCTTTGTTTTTGGGCCCAGATATGCTTAATGAGCCTTATGATATATTCGGCTCAATTTAAACTTTCTCTCCCGCAAAATCTACACAAAAAACCTATCGATTGATATACGCTTTCGATGTGGGATCAACATCATACTTTTATCTCGACGGTATAAATCTGTTCACAAATTTAAGACCAAATTCAGAACCTAGAAAATTAATACTAATAAAGATGGTAGGGGTTGCGCGAACGCAAACCCCCTCTGCCACAAATAATGACGCAGGCTCTTCCACTTGGGAAGACCTTAAGCTAAGCACCCCTCCTTAATGTGCAATGGAGGTCACTAGCCTAGACCACTCGTCTTCTTGATCACAAGTTGATCCCGTCCAGGTAAGTGATTTAGGCAGTCGATTAGCATCTGGTTTTATACTCCTGTGTCCTCGGTCATTATCCTTTGTGTAAGCGATGTGGGACTGTTGAAAAGGCGTAGAATTTTGTGCTAATATACACATGGGCCTTAGTTACAAAAAAAAAATATATACATGGGCCTAACGATGGACGCATGGTCGAGTAACGTTAATCTTTTGATATTCCAATACTAGCCATAGTGAAACCACAATATTATTTTTTTGGTATCAAAGTGAAACCACATTTATAGCATCTTAAATAAAAAAACAAGAAAAACTTACACAAACTCTCATTCAAAAAGATAAATCATTAAACCCGCAACCGTAAAGAAAACTCTTATAACCACAAAACATTTTAATGGCCAACAAACTTTCTAACAAAAGACAACAATATGTTTGGTTTGGAACAACCCAAACCCAACATAAAGTGTACATTTTCTTTGAACATCAAACAACGAACTTAATTACTCGTACCTATAAATATGATTTACTATTATACAGCATTCAATATAATACAGATGGACTAATAAAGTAATTTTTTTATTAAAAAATACTTTTAGATCAACAAAACCTAATTCATAACTCAAATCTCTCTTTTAAAATTTCAAATAATACTATGTGAAACAACACGACTCCTGTAAATTAAATTAAAATAGAAAAAACTGTAAATGTGGACAAAAAAAAACGCTGCTATGATTCATTTATTTTGGTTGAAAGTGAAGCAAAACTATAGTAATCTATGTAATATATATACTCAACTTCTACTAAAAAGTTAGAACTCCGATCTAGGCTCTCTTCAAGATTTTCAACATAAATATTTATTTTTCCACCAAAGTAATCTTTTTTTTTATCACCAATTAGATCGACAAGGCCCGATCCATAGTCTAAAGTTCACCTCTATAATCTTTTTTTTAAGCTACCACAATGCAGCGAGTAGGAATCGAACCATAATATCTAGTCATTAGCTGGATCATCCTAACCACCATACTGAGAACAATTCAGCACATCAAACTAATCTTTTCTACTTTAAAATGATATCTTACAAAGAAAAGTAACCTTAATTCATTATTTAACCATTCGAAGCTAAAAGTTTGCTTTTAAAGAGACTATATCATTACAACAAATCACTCTAAAACCTATCTTTGATTTGTTCATCATTACAAACACACAAAAATGGCTTCATCTTTATTCCTAACACTCGTCACATTCATCACTTTCTCTTCACTTTCTCAATCTTTAACAACAACAAACACAATTCCTTCTTCACCAACAATTTCTCCATTTGAACAACAAATCTCGCCGGAGATTGCTCCTCTCCTCCCTTCACCTGCCGTCTCCTCCACTCAAAACATCCCTTCTTCTTCAGCACTTCCTCAACCTGAAAACGACGGCGTTTTTGCTGATCCTGATCCTGCATTCTCTCCCATGGCTTCTCCTCCGGTTTCTTCTCTTGCTTCTCCGTCTTCTCAAGCTCCTCGAATTCTCCTTTATGTTGTCTACTTCGCCGTCTCATGTTCTTCGCTCCGGCTTCTCGCCGTTTAAACTTTATAAGCCAATTTTATTATACACTCACTTACGTGTTTTGCTTTCATGAGTTTACTAGTCTCACAGATATTTTTGTATCTCGAATAAAACATTTTACTTTAGTTTGAATGATTAAATTTTTTGCTTAAATGTCATCTATGTTACACCAGAGTTCAATTTTAAAAAGTCGTATTTGCCTATTGTTAGAGGTTCAAAATTTTAAATTATAAATCATGCCTCATCAATCTAATTGTTTTCTTGTTTTTATATTCTCTAGTTTATTTCGCGTAACCACAACATCATGCATAATTAACTTAAAAAATTGAAGTTATTTTGGTGAAGTATTAAATGTTCATCTCGTCACTTTTTTGTTTTCTCCATGAAAGTTCAATTTCATGGAATTGTTGCCCCGAATTATGTTATTTGCGGTTTCGAGTAGCAAAATATAGACTATAGATCGAATTTTGTCAGTATATTTGGGAAAAAATAATAACTTAAAAATTTTCTTATGCAAACGACATAAGGTATTAGATAGCTTTAAGTATTAGTGTATTACGAAGGGTATTCTCATAAGTTTGTGTATTTTAGTTAATTAGGAGTTTATTTGTTTACTTTTCAGGATTTCTTCTTCTTTTTCACTTGACTAATTTGTTCGTTTCTGCTATTGCTTTATTTATTTTAACTAGCAAAAGGACCTTTTGAAAAAGTTGAAATCACATTTCAAATTAAAGTGTTATATGCTTTACAATCTACTGTTATAAGTAGTTACAACCATTAATTTCACTGTTAACACTTAGAGATATAGACTACTAATTTCGACAAACAATTGGTTTTGGACAATAATCAATTCTTATTAAATACATGAATCTAGCAACTATAAATTTACACTCACTTAAATATTTAGCCAATGTCTAAATTATACAACCTAACAATCTAATATTTAGAAAATTTAAGAGTTAAACACCAGTTTAGATGATTGGTTGGTCTGAATATTTTTATTTTTTTTAACAGATTGGTTTTAATCTTACACATGCTTTTTTTTCAACACTAGGCCACAACTGACCGGCCCATTAGCCAAGTTCCTACCTAATATAGGTAGTGAGACTCAATCTCTAGTTATACAGGTGTATATATCTTTAGTGGAATTATCATCTGCTATTAAACTAAACGTCACTTGCATCTTGCATGTGCTTATGATTCGAAAGGAAGCAATGTATTACTTTAAACATATTTTAAGTATATATAGCATTATTGCATAATTCCTAAAATGCCAGAAGGTTTAGAGGCATGCATGTGATCACTTAGCGGCATATGACTTAAAGCAATAACAAAAAAAACAAAAGATGCCTTCTTCTCTTGTCCCATGCTTTATTTTTATTTCAAAATTTTCTTAATGCCATAACAATAAAGGATCAGAAAAAAGTCTTAATTATTAAGATTGATGTCGCTGAAAATGAATATATAATTAAAGATGTTAATTTATTTGTTTTCACATCAAGTATTTAGGTTTTTATGTGTGACAGATTGTATATGTCAGTCACCATAAGATTTATGATCCCCACTCACTTTGTCCTTTGTCCTCAGTGGAAACACGATGAAAATTCATGATCAATAATTACACAAAAAATTCTTATTTGTAATAGTATAGCAATAAATTTATACCTTTGTCAAATGGAGTAATACGCATATTACATTTCCTATTTTAGGTCCGTGGTTTAAGTTTGGTACCAAATTAGAGCGTGCTTGATTCGGAATTAAATTTCACATGAGTTTCTCTAATTCCTAAGGGGTGTATAGTAAGAAGAGATGATGTCTTGATCTTTGATCAGAGTAGGAGATTTCGATCCTCTATAAAAAATGTGGAGTCCTTATTTGTTGGAGTTGGTGCTCTAGAAACTAAAACCACTCCGTTAAAGATAAAAAATATTATATATCTATTTGTAAAATTCCAAGTCACAACAAATTTCATGCAAATAAAATCTGATAAGTACGGATCTTTGTACTGTTCAAATAAAAAAATCAGAACAGTCAAAAGATTCATATATAAGTATACAAAGGAAAACACATGTATTCACGTCCATCCAGCGCAAGTGCTAACGTTGGGTTTGTACTTGTTAACAAATATTATCTCACAGAAAGGATTTTCTATATATTGTTAATTAGTTTTGAGCTGAAAATCTATAATTTAATATGATATTGAACATATGATCTATGCTATCCAAACCCAAACCGATCTAACCTGATCTAATTATCCATTTCCAAACATATCGAAATTAATGGTCGAAAATCTATCATCTCAAATATATATAAGATATGGGAATACAGTACTCAAGTATATCTCATAAGTCAACCCTAAACCCCTATTTTTATGTGGAGAATTACAAACCAAAAACCCAAACTTCGAAAAAAAGTGGATCGGGTCTACAAAAATAACACACCAATTAAACCAAAATCAAACCGGGTAAAAAATAAACCACATCCAAAAATTGCTCCCTTAGAGCAAAACCATTGTACCAAAACCGGAAGTCAAAAAAAAATGAGAACCGGCCCACGTTTGCGTCAAAAAATAAGGCGATCAGAAAGTCAAAGATTTTACCAATGTCATGATAGTCATCAAGGCTCAGCATTTTGTTCCTTGTTTTCTACTTCTTCAGACCATTGACGAACTAGTATCAATAGGTGAACCTGGAACTATTGGTGAAACACCTCGGCCACCAAATATACGACGCATAACCGCGTTATCGAATCTCCTCCAATAATGATGAATGGCTCGAGACGGAGTTTTCAAGAACATACTGAAGCTAATCGGTTGATCAATACTGTTATCTGACAGGCCTTGGCTACTGAGAAACGGCTCATTGTTTGCAATGTAACTGCTACCACCGCCATTTAGGAGCGGCTCGTGGAAAGAAGATTCTGATGTGATTTGTACTGTGGTCGTGGAAGATTTTTTTGAAGAAGGTTGCAAGTGTTTGACTAATGGTTTGGTTAAACAGCCCAAACACCTGCAATAAGCAAATAAGAGATTAGGGTAAATACATTGTGATAAATTGGATCGACTCAGTTTCACTAGTAAGTCAACTGGTTGGGGCAACGGTCTAGGCATAAAAACAGGAACCAAAAACACGAACCGAAGCGGGTATTCAATTCGATTTTGATTTCTAACAAATAACCGTTTGGTTCCAATATTTAGGTAATTTTATTTTCGGTTCGGTTCCTAACCGGGAACCGGACATAACATAACCGAACCTTCTTTTAGTATTTTGGTTACAAGTAATCATATTTTTCCGATGTTTAGTTATAAGTAACCATTCGAAATCGAACTGATATTATTTTGGGTCTAATTCGATTATACCTCATTCGAAACTGAAACTGAACCAAATTTTAGTCAGTACCTCTTGGTTACCACATTTCCAAGACTGAAATAAACGAGAATCAAAACATTCGATCCAAATGAAAGAACCAAATGCCCATGATTAATACTAACCACCGTGCTGAAAAGAACAACAGTGATTGTGCTGGTGATCATTATAGCGTTTCCAGGAATCTTAGTGTGTCCTGAAGTTGTGAACTATGATGTAACCCAACCAAGAGATTAGTGAGAACTTATTGAAACTCTTAGATTAGATCATTGTGTTAGATTTGCGGAACCATAGAAGAAGAATAGTGAAGAACCCAAGAGAAAAGAGTGAAGAGTAATAACAAATTTCTTTTGGAGAATTCGATAATGCATTAACAATGGTTTCTTGCCTTTAAATAGGCGGTTTACAAAGTTTGTTGCTAGCCTAAACCTAGCCGCAATAACAAGGATAAGAGATAAGGTTTTAGGGGATCCGAGAGGTATGATAGTGACCTCTCCTTGCCTCGATCCGAGAGAAAGCAAGTCACATGATCTCCTTGGTCTTCAAAGGTCAAAGAACTCCAACGGTCGGCTTCTTCCCTTCTAGAATGTCAGCTTGGTCAACTAAAATCATGGGCTTCATAGGCTTTATTTGTATGTGGAAGAAAACCCACAAAACCAAAATGTTGACTTTTCAGCAACCGACCGTTGACCAGTCCGCGGTACGTGAAGTCTCGACCCGCGGTACATGAAGACTCGACCCATGGTATATGTTTCTCGGCCTGCCGTACGTGAACATCCTACCCGTGTTGAACTCGACCCTTCTGCTACCCGCGGTACATGCATGACTCGGTTTGCGGTTTATGGACCTCAGACCACCCACTACCCGCAGTACATGATCCGACCGTTGACTTTTCCATCGACTGTTGACCACACCCGCGATATACGATCCTCGACCCGGTTGCTTACCGCTGTCTGTGTCTCACCGTCTGTTAATTTTTTCGGTGACCGTTGACTTTTCCCAAAATACGTTTTCCTTCTTTTTGTCTTGCCAACCTTTGCTCTTTTATTTATCTTGATCAGTACATTGTAATCGGTTATGATCTTTGTTTCGTGTAGTTCAAGGATCAATACCTGATTATAAGCAAGAGCCATTGACACTGCACCACGCGTTAGACCAGCCCGCCAAATGGTTACTTG
This sequence comes from Lepidium didymum, assembly GCA_963920545.1. Taxonomy (NCBI): domain Eukaryota; kingdom Viridiplantae; phylum Streptophyta; class Magnoliopsida; order Brassicales; family Brassicaceae; genus Lepidium; species Lepidium didymum. The sequence goes on from OY986979.1 coordinate 18,640,676, forward strand.
TTTCTTCCAATCAATTTTCTCATCAGGTGAAGACTTTGTCAGATTGGACAAAAACGAAAGAAGGAACACAAACGCAGCACGACCCAAAAGAATAAGTCCAAGAAGTATTGAACTAACTCCAATCGACTGACCAGGACTGTCCAAATGTTCAAAACAAAATCATGAAAATGAAACAGTAATTCTCATCAAAGTTTTGTTCATTATGTAAGTCTTACCTGTTGCGTACAACGTCCCGTTTCTCAATATCGAGAGCGTCCATTCCAACGTAAAGAAAGATAAAAATCTCAACTAGAAATGACAATGCAGCAAAAGTGTGTCTACAACAAGAAAATATATACATTTTAGTCTATCAAAATCACCAAATTTATTAGAGCTTTCGAACTTTGTAGTAACTTTTGATTTATCTGTAACATTGTGCCATGTGTAGTAAGACATAACAATCCCACAGAAGAACACAGTCAAGATAGAACTTAAGTGGAATAACTGCAAAGTAGATCATATCTATCAATTATCATGTAATAATTTCATGGTAAAAGTGCTACAAAAACATTTCGTATTTGTGTTTTTACCTCTGCTAACATGTATGATAAGTAAGCCGATAACATCATAAGTGCAACCTATCGATCAGTCGAGTGCCTGATTCAACAAAAAGAAGATTAAGGATCCAACTTACAGAGATTGGCGTTATAAAAATGTGTATACCTTCCAAAATAGAGCTTCTTGATGATATAAGCATTGAGCAATCCAGCCTGAAAGAAGAAGAGTTAGAATGTTTTCTGGTTTATTCATGAATTTGAAGAGCATAGAGAAAAAGCTTACTGCAACACCAAGTGCTGTACTTAAGATAAAGAGATAAAAGAAATTTCCAGCAAACTCCAAAGCTAAGCCTGAACTAATGTTTGTAAGATCAAATCTCTGTATTGCGTTGAAGAGTACCACTGATGTTGCATCGTTCACTACACCTTCTCCAAATACCAGACTGTATAAGAGAGGTGTATCGTCTTGATTAAGCACCTGACATGATAATTCGTGATTAACAAGTCTAGTGGAATAAATAATTTTGAAATGTTGTATAAGAAACTCTTACTTGTAAGGTGCAAACAGAGTCAAATATATTAACTCAATTAATCTCCACCGTTGATCGAGAACATAATCCAGATGTACGGTTGAGATTATATGTTGTACCGTTGTTATGAAGGAATGTGGAATAAGTTCATTGGTTATGATGTTGTCGTGATAAAGGTATGTCAAACCAAACAGAGGCTTAAACACGCTTTTGTTTTTTTGCCTCTTTATTTTCTCCAATCTTAGGGGGTTATTCATGAGTGTATTGTTTTGGATTTGATTGTATTTTGAATCTAAAGTAAAATCCAGTGTTATTCAACGTTGTATTTCTCAGACTATATTCAAATACACTGTTATTCAACAATGTATTTAGGTGATGTATTCACAATCACCTGTTATCAACCATTTTTAATAGATTTTAATGTAATTGACTCTGATGTATTCTTGAGTTTTTTCACGACTAAACGAAATCAGAGATGTATAGTTGGGATTCTGAAATCCAAAAGTATTATCGAAAAAGAAAAAAAACAAACTTCCTTCCATCGTTGACTCCACGAGTTTCTACCTCTCTTCTCAATCTCTTAAGGTCTCTCCCTCGTTTTGCTTTCCTTCTTTTTCTCTTCGATTTTGTCTGAATCCGAGAAAGTCTTCTGATCAGATTAGATTGTATAGAGCAATGTTGACAGATCGAGGGAGACGGATGTCTGGTTGCTACGGAAGTTTTGAATATAGCAACATAAAATTTCGTGGTGATAATGGTTATGGTTTCGTAGAATGACGTGAGAGGAGTCCTTCGAGATCGCCTGTTTCGAAAATCTTGCATATTCCATCACCGACTTCGTCTCCAAGTTCGATACTCTCGCTGGCATTGCCATAAGTATGGCGTTGAGGTATAGTTTCTCTGTTTTATTTCCTTCTTTTTTTCTGTTTTTGTCGCTGCAGAAATTTGAATTGAGCTTGCAATGATGTGATCGATTATAGCTCCATAAGATTTGACCTGGAGAGATTGTTTCGTTGTGTGATGGTCTCTTTATAGTTGGTGACTGTAGGTTTCGTACTTGTGGTAAAGGAATTGACATAGTGAGTAAAGGCAATCGGAAGCGATAGAAATTATCCTAAAGCTGCACCTTTATGGAAATCATATGAGTTGACTTTGAAAAGTTAGAAACAATTCATTTCTCATCTCACTATCCTAATTTCTGAGTTTGTATTGTTGGGTATTGATGCTACACTTTTTTCCTTATAAAACACAGACAGAAATAGTGTTAGCTTGTGTAGCTTTACACAATTTTTTTCGCTAAAATTGCCGGTCAAATGAATTTCCAACTGAAGAATATATTCAAGTTAGCAATGTTGAAACCATGGACGATAATAATGGTTCTCAAAATGAAAAAGCTTTTGAAACACAAGATCAAGAAAGAGAATGTGCTAATTTATGGAGGGAGTCAATAGCTCAACAAATGTGGAGTGACTTAACTCATAGGAACTAGATTTGATAATTTGATTGTCTTTTTTATGTAAGATTCGGATAATGTTGTTTGCAGCAAGTTTATCTCACTGAAGGTGAAATTCGTCAGTTTCGTGCTGTCTACAAAGAAATCATTCTTCAAAAGTGAACCATATAAATCCTTTGACTGTTGAAATTTATACCAATTTGCGTTATTAATCCTCCCATCTATTGGCTAATTTTGTAAACCTCAAAGTTATGTGGTCAAAATGTTAAGAATGGAAAGTTACAGGTGAAACTTGATAAATGCTTGCTCTAGGGAGAAGAAGAGTATCGAATTCACCCAGAGGTTCTATCACCACCAAAACCGGATTGTAAGAACCCGGGCAAACTTTTGCAGCTTCTTGATACACAAGCCCTTGGATATCCCCTAAATGTCTTTCCCGCAAATCACGATCAGTCAGTACCTGCAGAACCATTATACACATTTGAACTTCTATAGTATCTAGAGAGCCATATGGGGTACAACTCCACACTGGCAGACATGAGACAACTAAAATCTACTAACGACCAAACAAGAATTCATGAATCCAGATCTAAACAAAGAGCGCAAAGGTGTGGACTTCAGCAGCAGATTCATAATAACAAGTAAGGAAATGGGTTTGAACACAGAGCTATATGTCCTTAAATGGAAATTTGGTTATTATACTCCTCAAGCTTGCCGCATTTAGCTGCAATAATCTCTGCAGTCTCAAAGGCTCTTTTCAAGTCCGAAGAGTACACATAAGAAATCTTAGGCTCTTTTGATAAACGCTCGGCAATCTTCATTTCAAAGGTAGTGAAAAGTTTAAAACGCATCATCGCCATCATCAAGATTCAAGGTTTCAGCAACAATCGAAAAGGAAATTAATATGAATTAATATAAATTGCTGAAAAAATTTCCTTGTAATATATATACAGATACAAATGAATCATCGTACTAACTTATCTTTGTCTTTTTTTTTTGTTTTTGATAAAAAAAACTTATCTTTGTTCTAAAATGTTGGATCTTGAATACAATATTCGATGCAAAGAGTACTATATATCTGACTAGCTTTTATAATTAGAATAATTAGTGCCCAGGTGTTTGTATTTTATTTTACAGATAGAGAGAGCAAAAGCTAAATTTATTGTACCCATTTTGGGATCAATATGATTGAGTGTTCATCATTATGGTTTTGTATTTAAAACTATAATTAATCTTGTTAATTAATTCACTAGTGGTTTTAAAGCTTTTGGGATGCTTGGCTGGTTGGTCTAATGTTACAGAACCAATCCCCATAGACATTGAAACATTAATGGCAAAATACTTAATACTTGTGGACCAAACATGTGACCCTTTAATCTGGCAATCTTAATTCCTCGTGGTCTGATTTTCTGCTTCCATATACATTAGCTTAAACCTTTTCTTTGAAGAATACACATGCATATATATACAAAGACAAATGTATGACACATCAAAGTTACAAAATTCAAAGTATAACTTGAAATCAATTACAACGAAGACTGGTTTAGCTACTAATTAATGTGTTCTTAGGAGGACATGGTAATTAAAATGAATGAAGAAGAAGCAACGAATGATGATGTATACATATCAATGTCTTCCACTTATAACGTCGGTCAAAAGTATCTTTTAGTTACATGGAGAAAACACTAGATTACTATAGATTCTGAAATCTCAATATCTTCTTAAAGTTCTTTACATAAAAATGCAATAGAAAAAATTACAAGATAGTGTAAAATACAACATATAAATATACTGATAGTAAAAAAACTTGTAGGACGCAAGAGAGAAAGCGATTTGAGGTTAGAAGGAAATTTCAAGAACCCAAACATTTAAGGAAATGGCTAAACGGCACGATTTCTTATTGAATTTGATGGAGGCTAAAACACTATATACATATCGTATAATAGTCAACGTTATTTAATTTAATTTACATATTTTCTAATATCAAATAGCTAATTAGTTTGAGGTTCATTAGGACCCAATACAATCCTCTAAAACTCAAAGAGAAACCAATTAAGCGAAACTCAGAGAAACCAAGCAGATAACAAAACAACTAACTTCACACTCACTCAAAACACATATCGATATCAAAACAACGAATCAGCCGAAGACAAAAACCAGTAAACATTAACCCAAAACAACCAACCCGAACAAAGCCTCTAGCAGCTACTTACCTTTAGCAATCAACGAGGCAAAAGCTTTATCACGATTCACGACTAGCAATGTAGAAGAAGTGAACCAATGCAATCTTACAACAAGGGACAATAAATTTTAATATATAAACCGTACGTAAATTAGTATACAAAAAATCATATTGGTATAAACAATTCAAACGACTCAATGAATTATTCTGAAATAATCAGATGTGGGAGCATGAACAAATTTAAAATCCATGTTAATTATAAACAAAAGCTTATAGATATTAAAAACTTAAATGAAGACACACAAAATGTTATAACGACCCAAAAAAAATTTATAATTAATTTGTGACTAAAATCGTTAGGTGTATTATCATTGCCCTACCAGAGAATCAAATTATTCCCAAAAAATCACTGAAATGAATTAAAAGAAATATACAAATTATGTATGAAGCGGCAAAAGCTTGAAGAAGGCAAGAAAAAAAAAAATCGCCTTTATCCATAGTTCGAATCTTCTTCGCGTCTATCAACAACGCCACTTCTTCTTCACCTCAATTTCCTCCAAAATGATTCTCTTGTGAAATTCCTCAAATTCAGATCATGTTTTCATGATCAATTATCTATTAAACCCTTTAGATCTCACCGGATTCGCATGACGATCCGAAGTTTGATCCACGAAATGCGGTCCAAACCGCAACGTGTGGTCCACAACGCAGCCTCAACAACTCCTGATTCGGATTCTTTCAGTTGGTCGGAGCTCCCGGAGGAGCTGCTGAGAGAGATACTGATTAGGGTTGAGACGGCGGAAGGCGGCGATTGGCCATCGCGGCGAAGCGTGGTGGCTTGCGCCGGCGTTTGCCGTGCCTGGCGGAATCTCACGAAGGAGATCCTAGCTGTTCCTGTATTCTCCTCTAAATTGACTTTCCCAATCTCCCTGAAGCAGGTTCTCTATCTATATTTTGATATTCGAGAGTATTAGTGGTGTAATTGGAACATAAAGTTAGCTTCTTTACTTTATATGAAACATATGAAATCAATCAGCTTTTGCGTTTGCATTTGACTCCTAAACTGTGATGCTCATTGTGCGTAGCAATTGATTACATGTTTTCACTTGAGGTTTTAAGTGTTCTTATATGTCAACAAAGCTTTAAGTCTCTGTGATCATTGATAGATAGATAAGAAATTTATTGGTTCTCGTTATTCGATTGATGCTGCTGTTAACCAAACGAAAGAGAAAAGGCTGAAAGATTGTTGCTTTTTGAATGTACTATATGCAGCCTGGACCAATGGATTCTCTGGTTCAATGTTTCATAAAACGTAATCGAAATACACAATCGTATCATCTCTTTCTCGGATTAACAAACTGTAAGCCATCTCTGTTCTTCTTCATGGTTTAAGTTTTGAATTAAGAGAAAATGGAAACTTGTTAAAACTCTCTTTTTGGCAGCTTTGACGGATAATGGGAAGTTTCTTCTTGCTGCTTCTAAGCTGAAACGCGCAACTTGCACTGATTACATCATCTCCTTGCGTTCCGATGGTATGTCAAGGAAAAGCAACGCGTATCTGGGGAGAGTGAGGTATGTCTCTTGTTTAGCTTTTTTAAGATTGAAGTCATCACCGTAAGTGTGTGTACACACACATGACTGATGTTGTAGTATTGGATTTGAACATGATTTAACAGAAGTAGTAAAGCACGAATCTTTCCAAGTTTCTTCTTTCGGAGTCAAGTTAGTTTCTAAAGTGTCTTGTTGTTATGGCTAGATCAAACTTCCTTGGAACAAAGTTCACCGTCTTTGATGGTGGTATGATGCCACAGACCGGAGCAGCGAAGTTTCTGAAGAGTCGCTCTTCTAATCTTATGAAAGTCGTACCTAGAGTTCCTGAGGGAAGTTACCCCATCGCTCACGTTTCATACGAGTTAAACGTCTTAGGCTCTCGGTAAACGATTTTTACACTCGAACATCAGAATTCTTTAAAGTCTTTTGACCATATTGATGTTCAGAACTCATGATGATATGTATAATAATAGGGGACCAAGAAGAATGTGTTGCACAATGAATACAATACCTATGAGCGTCTTGGATTCCCGAGGAGTAGTTTCATCATCCATAAGCTCCTCTTCCACTGGGTCATCACCGTTCTTAATGTCTCGTTCAAAACCAGTGCTCAATAGTAATGCATCTCGTAGCGACCCAGGCAACAACCTGAGAGACCCATCATTGGTGCTGACCAACAAGACTCCAAGATGGCACGAGCAGCTACGTTGCTGGTGCTTAAATTTCCATGGTCGAGTCACAGTGGCCTCAGTTAAGAACTTTCAGCTTGTGGCCGTCAACGATTGTGAAACCGGACAGCCATCTGAGAGGATTATACTCCAGTTTGGGAAAGTTGGGAAGGACATGTTCACCATGGATTATGGATATCCAATTTCTGCGTTTCAAGCGTTTGCGATTTGCCTAAGTAGTTTTGAGACCAGGATCGCCTGTGAATGATGAAGAGACAAGACAACAAACCTAAAAAAACAACAGTGTACTAGTCATTGTTGTCTGTAGATGCTGAATAGCTTGTCAATAATCTCAGGATTCCTCGTTACAATTCAGATCTGTTTGTTGTATTTTTGGTTTTGTTGTTGATACAAAGAAGAAGCTGACAAGAAATAGTACTTTCTGCAACTGTTACCATCGATTGTATATCTACCACAAATCTTCCACGTGTAATTCATTATAAGATCACAAATTCGTTGATTCAGCAGCAAACAAGAGATTAATATACAAATACAACCACTAGATAGAAACGCATGCTTACATAACACAATGAACAAGCCAAAACACACACACAACACACACCGTTACAGAGAATGGATTTAGCTCATGGAGTTCTCTTGGAAATAGATGAGCAAATTGTTAAGAGGAGAAGCAGAAGAGAAGCAAAGAGAGATAAGGCGAGTGAACTTGCGATGTAACGACAAAACTTATCGTTAACATTACAAATCTTGTTCCATCCAATTTCTTCGTTTCCTTTCGACGCTATGTAAGCAACTCCTCCTGCAGTTCCCGTTGCAGACGCTAAAATTCCCAGCATCACCTGTTCATATACAAATTCCAGAAACATATTAAGAAAAAACCTAACTTGGTCAAAAGATTCAAATTTTCTTGCAAAACAAGTTACCAAGTCCAATGAGGTTAAGTAAACAGATAACTGTGCAGTGAACTCAGGTCTCAAGAGTAGAGAAATGGAGATAATTGTTGAGATTAGAGCATAGAAACAAGCCACCACAAGAGCCACCAGGAAGTATCTGTATATATATCCAATAACAACATTAGTTTTCAAAACCAAATATAAAAAGAACTGTAAAACATGGAGGAATCAAATTAAAGAGACGAACATTAAACTTGGCGAGTCACTGAACTCTGCAGTGACAGGAGCTGGAGATGGAACTCCTGGGAGTTGAGTCATTTCTGTCTGATTGCTGGTCACCACAACTATAAGAGCACACAAAGTGACGGAGAAAAGTAAAACTCTTATTATGATGTCTATTTTCCGACAATCTAGGAAACTAGCAGCTGATGACGGTGGTAGTACTGGTAGTGACTCCGACACCGGAATCTGTTCAGATTTTCCGGTTTCTGGGTCGGGGTTTTCAGTAGACGCCATCAATTGGTATATGTATATTATATAGGGATATTATAGGGGTTAAGTTGGCCTGATGTGAGTTATGAAATTGGCTGCTACGTTACAATATGTGTTTATATAGTCATGGTGATGAGGTTGTGGTTACCCTCACGCCAAGAAACATATATTGTATATAATTTTAATTTTTGTTAAAACAGTGTAGATAGTTTAAACAAATTAAAGTAAACACATGCAAACGAAATGGAAAAAATATATATAACACATTTTTTATATGTTTCTTAGGTATACAAAATCATCATTTTTTTCACTCATGTGATCCACTAGTACAGTACTAGAATCTAGAAACATAGTTATGTACTATTCTGATATGGAATGTCTATAGAAACAAAATCACATTTACGTCTGATATGGCTCCCCTCATCTAGAATTAGTTATATTTTATTGCTCGATGGTCTATAAATCTAATGTAGGAAAAAAAATTATGACTGATATACCCGAAATTCGTAGAGTTTCTATGAAGTTATTAAAAAAAAACTCATCATATTTTTCAACAATTTAAAAACTCCGAATCCCGTTAAAATTGTTATATCTCATATAATTTTGCATCTTTGTTTTGTAAATTTTGATAAACAGAAAATCAAATATATTTGTATATGATTAAGATTTAAGTTTATGGATAATGTAGATACAATGAGCATGTGTTAGGCCAACCCCAGAAAAGGTTGGTGGGGAAATTGGGCGAAGGTAACCAAAATTATTTTAAAAATATATTAAAGAGTAAAAAAATTAAAGAGTGGTTAAACAATCATGGGAGCATTAATATGATTAATTTTTATATATGCTATTTGGTATCACTTTGTTTTCGACTTGTAGCTGTAAATCATGTAAATGATTATATTATATTTAAAAATGAATTTGCAAGAAACAAAATTCCCCTAGCATTACCACTTGTTAAGTATATTATAATGTTTTAACATGGATAAAACTAGTTTAGATCCGATCTAGTCGGAAAATAATAGTTTTGTCTTACCAAAATCACCAAACTTTATCTTAATCATACCAAGATAGAGTTACAGAAGTCAGACCTAACATTAATAATATATGAATCTTAATTATGTGTTTTCTTTCTTATCATAACTATACCTAACATGTTTTAGTAATTTCCAACCAAATAGTTAATTCTTAGTTTTAGTCTAGTGGCATGTGATAAATCCATTAAGACATACGCACTTGTACAATTAAAAATCGAATCTCACTACCTATATTATGTATGAATTTGGCTAATAGGCTGGTCGTTACCTAGAGTTAGAATTTTAAAAAAAAACTCTTATTAGGATGGCTTCAGATGGTAATAACCTGGGACAAAATGGGCTTTTAAGTGGACCTGATGGGTTTATTTAGAACCAAATGAAGTCCAAGCGGGAATATTGCAACACTCTCTTTTTCAGTGGCGGGTACTTCCTACGAATGGTTTACATCCTAGCCGTTGATCTCATCACATTAATCAATGGTCATTAATAACCCTGAAGCTTGGGTCGTTTTTGGGGTTTGCACTTTACAAGTGTATCTAAATTTTCACTTTATTTACTTTCCCACAAACGAACCCTCGATCTCAAAAGGAAACCAGATTGTAGTTTTCATGGCGAGAATTTCGAATTCTGATGAGGCTTTCTCGTCCGAGGAGGAAGAAGAGCAGGTTAAGGGTAATGAAGAAGAAGAAGATGAGGAGGAGCTCGAGGCTGTTGCTCGTTCTTCTGGCTCCGAAGAGGATGAAGTAGCCGCCGCCGCTGACGAGTCCCCAATCTCCGACAGAGATGCTGCCCCTGTAGATGATGATTACGAGGTAGATGCAGGATGATTTTGATTTGATGGCTGTAATTTACGAATTCTCAGTAAACTGTGTTCTTTTGTACTTGGCATTCCGTTAAATGTAATGGGATTTGGCGTTCATGTTTTCCTTCATTCGTTACTATTAGTAGTCTGATTGGGCTTCGGTTCTTTTTTGAGTGGAATGGAAGTTTGTCGAACGCCTGCACGGTTGCTCATTGTTGTAATATGGTATATGCAGGACGAAGAAGATGATGAAAAAGCCGAAATCAGCAAACGTGAGAAAGCAAGACTTAAGGAGATGCAGAAGTTGAAGAAGCAAAAGATTCAGGAAATGCTAGACTCACAAAATGCTTCCATTGATGCGGATATGGTGCGTTGTTCGAAGTAACCTATTTTAACTAGTTCCGTTTCCTTCTTGTGTATGTGTTGACGAATTTGAATTGTTCTATGAAATCAGAACAACAAGGGAAAAGGGAGACTGAAGTATCTTCTTCAGCAAACTGAGTTATTTGCTCACTTTGCTAAAGGTGATCCATCTTCCTCTCAGAAAAAGACTAAAGGAAGGTGAGTTGGGTGCACTTGATTCCTAAATATCAGTTCATTCATTATTTTTGGTCTCAAAATATATTTTTGTTAGCATAACCCTAATTATTTTGGGTTTTAACTTTTACCTTCAGAGGTCGGCATGCATCCAAAATAACCGAAGAGGAGGAAGATGAAGAATATCTAAAGGAAGAAGAGGATGGGTTAACTGGATCTGGAAACACACGGTTGCTCACACAGCCCTCCTGTAAGTATCTGTATGTTGCTCTTTAGTCTAGAGTGTTGCATATTGTTAAACTGTCTGATAACAAGAAGTAAAGTACGAATAACATTTCTTCCACTTTTGTGGTGTGCATTGTTCCTTAACATATAGCTATTTTTGTTATGGGGATATAGCGTAAATTTTCTGGGAAAACTTAGGATTCATATTTTTGACATCTCAACTTACAGGTATTCAAGGGAAGTTAAGAGATTACCAGTTAGCTGGTTTAAACTGGCTCATTCGGCTGTATGAGAATGGCATAAATGGAATTCTTGCTGATGAAATGGTAACAACAACTACCCCAATAAAGTTCTTTATTTTCTCTGATGTTTTTGTAACCATTTATTGTCTTTTGGTCTAGGGTCTGGGGAAGACGCTTCAAACTATTTCTTTGTTGGCTTACCTTCATGAATACAGGGGAATCAATGGTCCTCATATGGTAGTTGCTCCAAAATCAACCCTTGGTAATTGGATGAACGAAATTCGCCGGTTTTGTCCTGTCTTACGTGCTGTGAAGTTTCTTGGTAATCCCGAGGAAAGGGTAAGTCACGAGCTGTCTGTCATTTCAAACTGTTTTGTAAATATTTAACCCAGGATTTTGAGATCTCTTTTCACAACGCAGAGACATATTCGTGATGACCTGCTAGTTGCTGGGAAATTTGATATTTGTGTCACAAGCTTTGAGATGGCCATCAAAGAGAAGACAGCACTACGGCGCTTTAGTTGGCGTTATATTATTATTGATGAAGCACATCGAATCAAGAATGAAAATTCACTCCTTTCAAAAACCATGAGACTTTTTAGCACCAATTATCGGCTTCTTATCACGGGAACCCCACTTCAGGTGTTTGCTCAATCTAATCTTGAATATTTAGACACTGAAGTTTTCTTTTATAAGTTGCTTTACTTGTATGCTGAAACAATTTTTCTTTAGTGAGTCGGTTGCACTCTTAAATTTGCTTTTCTATTATTTGCACCTTTATATATTTTCCTTATAATGCTGTGTAGTTGGCTATACTCATATTTTCTTTGTATCCGCAGAATAATCTCCATGAGCTGTGGGCTCTTCTGAATTTTCTTCTGCCTGAGATTTTTAGTTCCGCAGAGACTTTTGATGAATGGTTCCAAATATCTGGTGAGAATGACCAGCAAGAAGTTGTTCAGCAGCTTCACAAGGTATATGGGTGTGCATATTCCTTCTATCAAGTTTCTTCTGTGTTAGTCATAGGCCAATCATATTCCCTCATCTTCTTAGGTTCTTCGACCATTTCTTCTTCGAAGACTAAAGTCAGATGTTGAGAAAGGTTTACCACCGAAGAAGGAGACCATACTTAAAGTTGGCATGTCTCAGATGCAAAAGCAATACTACAAGGCTTTACTGCAGAAGGATCTTGAAGCGGTTAATGCTGGTGGAGAACGCAAACGACTTCTGAACATTGCAATGCAATTGCGTAAATGCTGCAATCACCCTTATCTCTTCCAGGGAGCAGAACCTGGTCCCCCATATACTACGGGAGATCACCTTATAACAAATGCTGGTGAGACTAGCATTCAAACTAGATCCTTCAGACTTCTGTTGATTTTTTCTTATGAAACATCTGTAAATTGTTATTATTAGGTAAGATGGTTCTCTTGGATAAATTGCTCCCTAAGTTGAAGGAACGTGATTCAAGGGTTCTGATATTTTCTCAGGTAAACTCCAATGCAGAACAGCTGGTGATAATTGTTTTTACAGTTCATGTTCTCTTCATCCTTTCTCTATTTGAGTCTGAACGTTGTTCTTTTCTCTCCTAATATTATGTCAGATGACAAGACTTTTGGACATTCTTGAAGATTATTTAATGTATCGTGGTTACCTATATTGCCGTATTGATGGAAACACTGGTGGTGATGAACGAGATGCCTCTATAGAAGCCTACAACAAGCCAGGAAGTGAGAAATTTGTTTTCTTGTTATCTACTAGAGCTGGAGGGCTTGGTATCAATCTGGCTACTGCAGATGTTGTGATCCTTTATGATAGTGATTGGTAAGTCTTTTGTCATTGTCTACTGTAGTTTGCTAATGTTCTCTTCGCCTTTGACGAGTCTTGCATACTCCGGCAGGAACCCACAAGTCGATTTGCAAGCTCAGGATCGTGCCCATAGAATTGGTCAAAAAAAAGAAGTTCAAGTGTTTCGATTCTGCACTGAGGTTGGTCTCCTCCCCGTATATTTTAAGTGAGAACAGTCCTGTGGCACTTCTGATTTATTCTTTGTGGACTGTTTAACAGTCTGCTATTGAGGAGAAAGTGATTGAAAGAGCTTACAAGAAGTTGGCACTTGACGCTCTGGTTATTCAACAAGGGAGATTGGCTGAGCAGAAAAGTAAGTGCTGTATACTGTGATTGTGAAATGCTTTTGTTCAGCTCTGACGGAACTAATATATATATATATCTTTACTTTGCAGCTGTCAATAAGGATGAGTTGCTTCAGATGGTAAGATATGGTGCCGAGATGGTGTTCAGTTCTAAAGATAGCACAATCACAGACGAGGATATCGATAGAATCATTGCTAAAGGAGAAGAGGCAACAGCTGAACTTGATGCCAAGATGAAGAAATTCACAGAAGATGCGATACAGTTTAAAATGGATGACAGTAAGGGTGTCATGACCTTTTTTTTCCCCCCTTTTACGCTGTGTGAATATTGGAATGACTTGATAATATATATAGTTTATTTGTTGTAGGTGCTGACTTCTATGATTTTGATGATGACAATAAGGTAACTCTAGTAGATTTCTTTGCATAGTCTAAGCTTTCTTGTCATACCGTAGCTTGCTCTGCATTGCTGAAAATAAAATTTACTGATGTATTTAAAATTTTTGTTTTATAGGATGAGAACAAGCTTGATTTTAAAAAGATAGTGAGCGACAATTGGAACGACCCACCAAAGCGGGAGAGAAAGCGCAAGTAAATGTTACTCCTGTCTTATACATTGTGCAGTACTCTTTTGCGCGCCTTCATAAACTTTATCTAACAGAAAAGCCCCCTTTGGTTTTATCTACTGTATCTTCAGCTACTCTGAATCGGAGTACTTTAAGCAAACATTACGGCAAGGTGCTCCAGCTAAACCTAAAGAGCCTAGAATTCCCCGCATGCCTCAGTTGTGAGTACCTCAACAAACTCTACTTTCATTGTTGAAGTGTTTTTTTCCCTGTTGATGATACTTTTCACTAGAAATCTAATTTCTTGTCCATCCTGCAGGCACGATTTCCAGTTCTTTAACATTCAGAGATTGACCGAGTTGTATGAAAAGGAAGTACGCTATCTTATGGTAGGGCTCTCTAATTGAAACACTTGTCACTGTTTTGTTGTGCTTAAGAGCGATTTTTTTCGCCTAATAAAAACAACGCTTTGGTTTCAGCAAAATCATCAGAAAAATCAGTTGAAAGACACAATTGATGTTGAAGAACCAGAAGGTGGAGTTCAGTTTCTCAGTATTACCTCCATGTTACCATGTTTTACAACGAACTTAGTAATAAAAATTGTTTTTGTTAGGTGGAGACCCCTTAACTGCTGAAGAAGTAGAAGAAAAGGAGCGATTATTGGAGGAGGCAAGTGAATACATTTGATGTTAAAGTGGTCTTAGACATTTGATTTGTCGGGGCTTTAGTTAATTCTTTGTATTGTTGATGTCCAGGGTTTCTCAACATGGAGCAGACGAGACTTCAATACTTTCCTTAGGGCTTGTGAGAAGTATGGCCGCAACGACATAAAAAGCATTGCCTCTGAGATGGAAGGAAAGACAGAAGAAGAAGTTGAAAGATATGCCGAAGTATTCAGAGAGCGATACAAGGAGCTGAACGGTATATAAACACCTTTTGATGCTAAGTGATATTTACACATCTGCTTAAGTAAGTCCAACTTAATTTAGAGCTCATGCCCTCATTTTCCCTTTAAAATTGTAGATTATGATAGAATCATTAAGAACATTGAGAGAGGGGAAGCAAGAATCTCTAGGAAAGATGAAATCATGAAAGCAATAGGGAAGAAACTGGATCGGTACAGAAACCCTTGGCTGGAACTCAAGATTCAATATGGTCAGAACAAAGGGAAACTGTACAATGAAGAGTGCGACCGTTTCATGGTCTGTCATTATCTCGTTTCCTATTTCGCCATTTGTTTTCACCGATTCGGTCATGAAGTCTGATTAACATTTGTTTGTTAAAACAGATCTGCATGATCCACAAACTAGGGTATGGGAACTGGGATGAGCTAAAAGCAGCATTCAGGACATCGCCTTTGTTCAGGTTTGACTGGTTTGTGAAATCCCGCACGAGTCAGGAACTTGCAAGAAGATGCGACACTCTGATTCGACTGATCGAGAAAGAGAATCAAGAGTTTGATGAAAGAGAGAGGCAAGCCCGTAAAGAGAAGAAGCTCGCAAAGGTAAATTGCAGTATTATTATTCAACATATAAAGTTGTAGTGATCTTTTGATTTGATTTCCTTTGGATGCTTAATGCTTTTTTCCTTTCTGGTCTTTTTAATCTTTGAAGAGTGTTACACCATCAAAACGAGCTATAGGAAGACAGGAGAGTCCTTCATCAAACAAGAAGCGAAAGCACCTTTCGATGAGATGAGATTTCTGTCTTTACGGATTTGTTAAGGTTTTTGTTGTTAAATATATAATTAATGCTAATTATAAAACATATCAAATCAACTTTTATCTGCTTTGGTGAATGTTGTCCTGGTTCAACTTGGATTCAATGAAAATGAATTGATTATAACTTTCGTTCATTGAAAATTATTCTTTCTATACTTGAAGAACAGGAACATAGAGTTTTGAGGCCATTGGAAGGCAACTTACGACTTTTTGCAAAAGTAGTACATATCTGAAGGAAGCGTTTTTTTTCTAACAGTTGGATCAAACAATATCAACAAATGCGACTATCTGGAGTCAAAGATCAATCTCAGAACAACATAGAGAAGATATGAACACGAGACTCGTTTCTGTTTCTATCTTACTTGGTGGACTTTTTGTTGCTGCTCCACGTTTATAGAACAATCGAGGAGGAGAAAAAAAGGGGAGTTTATGTTGCTTGAAGAAGGCCATTTATTCATTGTTTTCCAAAAAAAAACAAGAGAGAGAAAATAGAGAGATATGACCGTATGAGAGAGAATATATTATATATACATGGACAAATGGTAAATGACAGAAGCGTTTGGTCTCTCTGCTTCCATCAAATCACAGACCCCAAAAATAATCTTCTTTTTTCTCTTTTACTTACTGTTGCTTACTTCATGAAGAATCGAGGATATTTTTTTTTAACTTGAAGTCTTAGCTTCTATGCTGCCACTGGCACTTGCTGAGTCTCCACTCGTCTCAGCTGGCTCTGGCTGGCTCAAGCCACTGACCACTGAAAGAATTGCAGCAGTCACAGCCTCTGTTGTGGCTTCATTACTTGAGCTTACTGGAGCTGATGAGCCACTGAGTGAGGATGATCCGATTGGGTATGGCGCCACAGGCATATCGGTTAGTGAAGATGCTGACGGGCTGTAGCTAAGCGAAGAACTCATTGAGTGATCAAACTTACACGCCGGTCCAAACTTGCAGATTCCGTGTTGCGCAAAGTGAGTACATTGTGCTACGCCCTGTCAAATATAGCAAACTGTTGTCTCATACCAAGGCTATAGGCTAGCAAATTTTTTATCTTATAGGATTGAGTTTGTGTCCATGGAGAACGAAAAAAAACTTACGGGACGAAGTGGCAGGCCAATGGAGCTGAGGAGAACACCAGTTTTTGGTGTAACTGCATCTACAGGATGATGGTATCTGCACGAAGATCCGAATTTACAGTCACCTGTTCTGATGAAGTATTGACACTCGGGTTGATCAGGTCTCTGAGGAAATTCTTTTGAGGTATTTGAAGGTCCTGATTGATATGTTCCTGTATATCCAGTTGCTGAAGGAGATAACGGTGTGAATCCATAAACAGAGCTCGATCCAATAGACGGTTGAGTTCCTGGCGAGGGCATTGCACTTAAAGAAGCCTACAAAAAGATAAAGAGACTTTTAGCAAAAGTGAAGCAATAAAGAAACCCAAAAAAGCGAGATAAAGGCTTTGAAGATAGAATACCTGGTAAGGATTCCAACCAGGGTGTGGAACCATTCCCGGAGGCAAAACCATCGGAGGACCATAATGGCCTTGAACATATGAACCAGGTAAAAGAGAAGGCCTTGTCAAAACTAAACCATATTGTTGGGATGAAGGAGCAGATTGAGATTGAAGTGTTGGATAGATAGTCTGTAGCTGCGGCAGCGGCTGTGGCTGTGGCTGTGGCTGTGTCTGTTGTTGCTGAGGTGGTCCCTGTACAGCAAGTGGAACCGGATGGTTGAATCTACAAGTCAAACCAAATTTACACTGACCGGTTCTCATGTAATAAGAACACTCTTTCTCTCCCTGCAAATCAATATACAAGAGCTTTAAGAGATGATACAATACAATGTGCAAGCACCAATAAACCATTTGAGATTAGAACACAAACCGGACGTAATGGTAACCCCAAATAACTTAGCGAAATAGGCGCAATGGAACCACCTCCTTGCCTAGGATGATGATACTTGCATGAAGCACCAAATTTACATGTTCCCGTTCGCATGAAATGCTGAGCAAAGCACAAAAAGCAATCTAAAGTTCACAGATTTCTCTTAAACAAAAGCAGACAAATTGAAACTGCATTGCTCAAAACTGGAACATTGTTTGATTGTCTCATCAAAAAGAGTTTCAGATTAAGAAAAACCTGACAAACTGGATGTCCCATTCTCTCCGGTAGAGCTCCAGCTTCTCCTCTCACACCTCCAACAACCTAATCATTAAATCAGAGCTTAAATTTCTCAAGCAAGCAATGCTCAATAACTAAATTTACTGATTCAACGATCTGATCATCAGAATCAGTAACTGATCTGAAATTGGAAATTGGTGATAAGGAGAATCCAAAATTAGGAACTTTTACCGCTCCACGATTTCGTGGATGATTAAACCGACATCTTGATCCGTACCCGCAAACACCGGTTCTCAAGTAATAAATACAATCGGGCTCGTCGGGTCGCTCCGGGTACGATTCTTCTCCTCCTCCTCCTCCGCTCAACCCTAACCGCCACATCGGAGCTACAAAACATGTCTTTGAATCAAAATTCTTCAATCTCACAAAGCTAATCGCAAATTAAGCTCATCTAACAAGACATTATGCAGGAAATCATTAACCATTTCCTTCAACGCCGGTTTCACCTCCATGAGAGCTCCATTCAACAGATGGATCCGATCGCGACCTTTCTTCACCGGCGCGACCGTACCGCTCCATATTATACCCTAACCTCTCCGGTAGGGAGAGAAATCCCCGAAAAACAGCTAAAGAAGAACACTTTATTGCTTTTATCAGAATGTGAGCTCCGATCAAAGAATGAGTGAAAGAAAGAGAAAAACAGAACCCAGATCGAAGTTTTGCTTCCACACCACTCTCAGTCGCTTGATCTCTAGCTTCAAAGCTCAAACTTTTTTGAACTAAGAAAAAAAAAAATTTCTTTTTAATATAATTTTCGGCTTCGATTTTCCTTTTATTATATTTATTTTTTGTAACAAAGTTATTTTATTTTTGGAAGTGATGGGAAGTTTGGATCTTTCTTTATGCGTGCTCGCCTTTTTCGTGGGTGTTTTGCCGGTGGTGGTTAATATACGCGCCAAACATATTATCAGTCTCTCTTCTCTTTATTTTATTTTTGTTTCCTTCTACTTTTGTTTTTTAATTTCCTTTTCACATTTTAGGAATAAATATCAAAATATATGAGTGACAAAAAAATCAAAATATACAAAACTAAAAAAATACTTAAATCAAAAATTTCTATAGATATAGACAAATTCGTATGATTAAATGGTTGAGTGTCTCATCTAGTATCTTTTTACCCGAATTCGATTCTAAAAAATGGTGTTTTTATTATATTATATTTTTAGGGGTTGGGGAATTTGTTATGGATCAAACATTTATAAAGATATGTTATTTAGTATGTGAAATGAAATTATAAAAGAGTTATTCTGATTACTAGGCTACCATATTGGTTTACACTTTAAATCATTGAGTCTTTAAATATCAATCTATCTTTATTTGTTGTTTATTTATTGATTCATGTATAGGAAACGGACGTTGATTATTAGATTATTTGAATTTAGTATTGTCAATACATTACTAGATTTCACAAAACTTAGTATAGCCAAGTTCATTCTTGTTTTAGTTAAGTTTTGTATATATTATAAGAAACTGCAAATTTCTTACATCACTTGTGATTGTCTACAATTACTCAACTATAATGAAAAATATTGAAGGTAAAGTTCTTTTTGTGTTTTTACATTATCATGCTTTTAAAACCTTTTTTTACAGTTGAAAAGAATGATATTTAAAATATAAGGACATGGCTGTTTATGTCTTCTCTTTTTAAAAAAAATATAAATTAAATAATATTCTAAAAGGTGAATCATCTAAATATTTTTAATTGGTTAATAAAAATAAATGAAACATGATGTCCCATATTAGCCCATGAGCATGGGCAAAATATAATATAATATGATTTTGTTTGTTTCCATTCACATAACTCAATTGCCAATAAAATTTACATACAATACAAATATATATATATATATATGCTTCAAGAAAATAAGTTGTCCAGTTGACTTACTCTTGATTTAGCTAGGTACAAAGTGGTAAATTCAAATCTTAGAACTTAGACTACAAATTAGATATTATTGTCGATGCAATGGTTTTTTTTTTTCGCAAACTGTTGTTTTATTAATATAGAAGAGAGAAGTGAGTGATCCAATTACAACCACCTTGTTTTAGACAAAGATTTAATATAAAATTAAAAGTACCTAATATATAGATTTAGAGATCAACTCTAGAGTTTAGATCGAACGAATTTGCTCAGACACTTAACACTCAAAACTGATGATAAACCAAAAACGTATAATTGATATTGGGAGGCTACCAACTAAATTCATTGTTACTTGTTGACAAAAAAATATATATATACTATTTTTTTTTGTGTCACTAAAAGATTTACATACAAAAGTTAAAAGAAGAATGAGTAACAGGCGAATGATTTTGACTGATAATAGATGACCAATAAGAAACCTTTGCTTACAGATGATTTTGGTCACTACTCACTCACTAGTCAGTACGACAAAACTTTTCATTTTTTGGTTATGACTTTATAGTTTTCCATATTATTTACAAAAAAGATACTAGTGTATTTTTTTTTTCTAGTACTAAATTGGATCCATAAGCGTCTGGTGCTAAGTTGCTAAAGAGAGGCGCGTGAGTGATTTAGAATATAATTTAGGAGCAATGAGATCCTTTACATCACTTAAAAGAAGTCAAATTGGTTTGGTCTTGACATGACTAATCCAACGGCAACACAAAGCATTAGGGTGATTACCAACGGTCGAGATTTATCCAACTGTCTCTGTCCATTGAACTGATGACCAAACGAATTAGAGAGCTCATTGAGTGTAGTAGGTAAACAAGCCCATTCTATTCTTGTGTTCAATTTTAAAGCTAATATGAGTTTTTTTTTTCTAATAAACCCGTTGATTTGAGTTCATGTAGTATATTATGGATGTCCAAAATTTAAATGTACTCAAAGACAAGTGCAACTAAATAAAATTCTTTAAATGTCAGTACATTATGTGAGGAAAACAATTTGAATTCAAGTAGCGTATTAGTATTGTACTAAGTTATTTTTTAAACAAACAGTGTAAAAAATTGTGAACCCAAAATAAATTTTCATATCAAATAAGAATAATCAAGATTTATATATATATATATTTTAATAATTTAATAGGCAATACTTAATCTATAACTAATTCTTTAAACATGTTACAAAATTACCTAGTGTAAATATAATTATCTTCAATCGAATTAAGTGAGAAGAATATAATACAGATGACCATCATTAGTTAGTTTGATCAAGATAATTCTCCTCCATATCTAGATTTATAATCATATAGTAAAAGTGTTCAACTTTAAGAAATTGAAAAGTTGTAGAGTAAACTAAGAATATCTAATAAATAAATCATGAGTTCAAATCTATTTGGTAAAATTTTTTTTGCTAGATGAGTATCAATTCGATGTCACCTCACATCAAGAAAGAAAAAGGTACAGTTGTTTGTAAAGTGGAAAAGTGAAAATTAGTCAGCACTAAAAGCATTTTTGCAAATGAAGTTTAAGAGTAATTAATAATAATAAGTTGATAATTTTTTGTAAAATAATAATAAAAAATGAAGAAGGTTTGACTTGGACAAGAATGAGCCACATGTGATGAGCTTTAGGAGATTGTGTAATTCGCCAAAGGATCTTTTGGACCGTAACGTCCCTCCTTTTTTCATCTACCAAATGTCGGCGAGATCAATTTTACTTTTTATTTCTTTATTATCTAATTAAATTCAAATAGTATTATACAGTGCAGTGCATTATTTTTAATATTAAAAAATTACTATTGAAATTATAATATTAGACATGTGTCTAGTAGTAGTGATCATTTTACAAATCTTCAGACACCATGGTTCGAGTCTTTCCCGATTCAAGGAAAAAGAAAAAAAGAAAAATTTTAGGATATGAAGTTTGACTATGGATCAGATCTTATATATCTAACTATATAAAAAAAATAATATTGGACGAAGTGAGTGAGGCACGATAACATCGTTGTCTTATTTGCATGACGTTTTGCTTATATCATTTTTAGGAATATATTTCATTTTCTTTTCATAGCAAGTATATACAAGTACCTCTAGACTAGAGATTATAAGTGTTAAATGTTAAAGCATTTGTGTGTAGTTTTTGGATATGTCGACTTCAATATTCATCTATCTAAATACAATAATAGATATCTCACAAGAACAAGTTTAGTATTTTAACAAAAGAAAAAAAAACAAGTCACCAAACTAGATTTGTGAATGAGAGAAGAAATATTCATTAACTAGTTTTTTTTATTGTTAACAATTAAATCAACAAAAATTTAATTCATAGTTAAACATTTAATAATAACACGTGGGACAAACGTGTGTTTTTTAATTTTAATTCGGGTAAAAAAACAAAAGAAATAATACTTAACCACTTGACTAAATTTTCTATTTTCATTGAACCAGTAGAAGTAAACCATCTTGAGCCAACTCAAAGACACAAGACCACTACTTCTTGGGTCTATTCACAATGGCGTCTTCATCCAAAGTTCATCTGTTTCTTCCAAAAAAACTTTAACCGACAAGAAACATTGACTCATAAAGATTGTAGAATCATTGTATGAGAGATGTAACCTTTATTCTTTTTGTTTTGTTTTCCATATTGTGAAGCTTATAGTAAGAACATGTGTTTTGTCCATCTTCATCAGATGATACCTTAGAAAGATTAAAAAGAAGATCAAAAGGAAGAAGAAGTCAAAGAACAAATAAATTCTAAAATGTTATTCCTTATCAAGATGGAATCAAAGAGAAGAGATACCTCAACATCTTCAAATTGAGGTTTCGACTTGTTGAATCACTTTTTCCTAATTCTAAGTTCCACCTGAAAACATCAGTAGATATATTCGATTCCTTCTTATCAGAAACACAGAAACATCAGAAATTTTGACAAGGTTTGTGATCAACAGAAGAGAAAACCCATCAGTTTTGGTTTGTTGACGACTCAAACGAATTACTTGATAAACTGAAAGAGGCCCAATACAGCCCAAATAAGTTATAATGTGGCCCAAATTGAAAAAGGCCCAATGTGACTCTAATATGTTCATACTGATTTAAAATCGTAATAGAATATAATAATCATACTTAAGAACCATAAACCAAAATGTTTATAAACAATTAAACCACCACATGTTAGGACCATATATTATAAATTTATGATTAGAGATGCATTGGTTGTTATCCTTTCTTAATTTATCACCTTAAATAAAATAAAATAAAAATACAATAGTCTAACTAACATCGGAAGCGCAATTATTTCGTCCTATATCAATTATCTTATAATAGTTTTATTATATAGTATGGGCCGACATTAAATTTTAAATAGTATTAAAAATGTAGCAGTTAATTCGGAAATATCCGTGGTCCGTGGACAGATATTTACAGGAATATCCGAATATACAAAACTGAAATGCAAGTGCACAAAATTGCCAAAAAGTAAAAGGAGTAAAGGACCATCTATGCATTGTAACATCACCAACTTAAAAAATCTTATTAAAAAAAAAAAAACATCTCCAACCTTAAAACGTGTTTTGTTTCATAGTTTCAGAAGAGGATATACTCAACAAATAATTGGTACTGTCCTTGAGTTTATTTATTTATTTTTGCTCCAACATTGTGAAGCTTTGTTTTGAAGCTTAATTTAATTAATATATGGATTAATTTAATATATATATATATATAGTGGCATGAATCATTGATAAGCATTAATAAGTTACATTAATTAAATACTTTATATTTGCGAAGAAATATTTTTGAATAAATGGTTATTTTTGCTGTTTTTTTTCCTCATATATTAAAAAAATACGTGTAAACTCGTTGGATTGAGAATAGTATACACACAAGATATATACAATTGACCAGAGGATATACACAAAGACAAGTTTGGGGTTCCAATGCAAAACATTATCGAGAAGACACACAATCTTATCTTTAGTCGTAAGGGACACGTTCACCGCACCGACATTCAACTTTCTTTAGGCCTCCCTGATTTTTTACCATATCTTCCCAAACTAACGTGCTTGCACGAAACTATTTTCATTTTTCCTTTTGTTGGGGAAGAAGAACACAAGATAAAGAAAAAATGGGTTTCGTGTGAACAATCACTTGGACTTATTATTATTGCCATTGAATCACATGAATTACAAAGTCAAATGTTTTTATTTTTGTAGCTTTTCTGTACAATAGAATCACCTAACAACGAACGATAATAACAACAGTAGCTGAACATTATTCACAAACCAATGGATTATTTGGAATGAAGTTTTTGATTCACTTATTTAAAAAGACGAAATGAATCTTTTTTGGAAGTTAGCCGAATGTTTTCTCGGTGCTGTAACACATGTACATGAATCCATCTTCTTCCTTGAAAGTATTGTATAGAGAGTCCATGCGACTAGCTGCAGAATCAAGACAAGTGTTCTTAATGGGTAATTGGAAAATTGAGAAAAAAGTCTTTTTACACCGATGGTTTCTTTCTTACCTGTTTGAGGAAGTGTGTTCTGTACAAAAACAAACAGAGCTTTGGATGGATCTAACTGTAGCCTATTGCTTAACATATGGATGAAATGTCCAACTGTCATGTCTCGTGGGACCAAGAATCTGCAAAGAGAAATCAATGCGAGAAAATATGATTAATGCAACTGGATTGGTTTCACTTTGTTTCTAACACCTACCTAAATTGATATCACAACTCACTTGTTCTTCTCCATGTCTGGGAGATCTGCGTTTGTATACTTCTCAATGATCACCTATATAGTTCCATAAATGGAGGATTACCAGCTGCTGCATAATGATGTATGAAGAAACCAACCCAATAACACATACAAAAAACACAATTGACTCACAAAATCTCTGGATTGACAAAGAATACTTAGTCATATACTTGATTACTTCCACAAATCTTACCATTAAATCTGGCTAACTTGATGATACATAAGATCTAAAGTTTCAACTAAAAGAGCTAGTCTCCAACATTGACCAATTTGATCGGATCAGGATCAGAATGCATAAAAGCAGTTGAATTTCAGATCCCAGATCGTATGATGCTCAACTAAAGGCGCGGAAATTATTAGATTGAACCGAAATTCCGATGAATTCGAATTACTCGAGAAAGCAATCTTAATGAAAAAAAAACTAAGTCTAATCATTGGAACCTTAACAAATCCACTATCGCACGGCAACTCAAGACGGAATCATTACGAAAGAAATCGATGACTTCGCAATTGAATTTCTTTTTTAGAGAAAGAACTTACCGGAACTCTATCTGGATATTTAGCAAGGATGTTCTTCGATTCCTTTAATCGTTCATCTGCATCCAAAAATCAAGAGAGAACTTGCTTCAAACGCACATTTTCGAGGAAAATTCAAAGAATCAAAACGAGAAAAATAGACAAACCAGACGAGAACTGATCCTTGAAAGACTTGACAACAATCCCCATAGTAGAATTCCGGAAAAGGATAATGATCGAATCTGTGAGTTTTTTGTTTGTTTGCAGAGAGCAGAGAATGTGTTCAATTTTTTCTTTGGTTCGTTTGCTTTGATTGTTTGTGAAGAAACGGTGAGAAGGAAAGAGAGAAAGAGAGATGAGAGATATTTATAGAAGATACGACCACCAACAGTTACCGCAAAGACTAGTCCAATATTCAATATCCACTGTTGGGCTCCTTCTACTTATTGGGCTACTTTTATTTACTAATGGGCTTAATATATGATTTTGGGCCCATAAGGAAAAATATGCTATCGGCTCATGATAGAGAAAATAATGTTAACTGGGCTTGGCATCAAAACCCAACAAAAAATAGGTACATTTTGGTATATTCTATTTGGAAATATTAATGGTATTTCTTTCCTGTATTTCAAATACTTCGATTCAGGAAAATAACCAAATAAAAATCAAAACTAATATGTTAATTATTGTTCGGTTCATAACTTTTGTTATGTAACCTTTCAAAATCAAAATTATTTTATGTCTTATTCGGTTTCTATTCCAAATACTCATTCAACAAAAAAAGTGATGAAAACTAAACCGAAACGTATTTTAATCGGTACTTATATTGTTACAGAATTTCCAAAATTGAAAGAATTAAACTGAAAAACGGAATGACCATGGCTAATATTAACTCTGCTTTAAAGGTTTAACAAAACATTCAATATTAAAAGAAAAGAAAAAAGCTTTATACACATAGTTCCAAGAACCATCAAGTGTATCACAAACTCTTTACTTCTACTGTCTGCAAGGAAAGATCTCACCTTGCAGATATCCACAAACCGCAATCATCATCCTGCAGGGAGACTCTCGTCCTCTTTCGTAGTTGTGGATTGATCCAGAATCTTTTGCTTCTCTTGTTCCAAGTAATAGATCTTATCATTCATACCTTCTTTTTCATATGCTTCGGCCATAATCTCAAATGTTCTTGAATCACACACGCATTGTCTCTCTTTCATTCTTATGTACACTCTTTCCATCTCTATAAGATCATCTGCTTTAGCACATGCTGATATAACAGCATTGTAAAAGGAAGTATTCTCGGGTATCTCAAATTTTGCAGCCAACTGAACACTACTTATGACTTTGTGGAAAAGACCAGCATTGGCATATCCATTGATGAGACAACAAAAGGTCTTTGTGTCTGCTTTCATACCTTCGCTACGCATCTGATCAAATGTCAACTCCATGTTCTTTGCGTCACCAACATCTGCAAACGCCTCAATGATATTGTTGTAGGTCGATGTTGTCCATGGAAACTCAAGCTTTCTCATGTATTCCATGACAGAAGACATCTTATCATACATCCTCTTCTTCCCATAAGAACCAATCAAAATATTGAAAGTTCGCGTCTCTGGCTCAATCCCAAAGTTCCTGAACTTTTCATACCAGCTCTCCATCATGTCTATCTTACCCATGTTTCCAAACACACTAAGGATGATATTCATAGTCCACACATCAGGTTTGCAAGAAGTACTCACGAGCATATCAGATAACACTTTCTCCATCTGATCAAACCTTCCGACCCTACCGTACCCACTTAAAACTATGTTCTGGGTCACGGTGTTTGGAGTTATCGAACGTTCGTCCATTTCCTTGTATAACGACTCGACCAAGTCAAACTGAGAAGCGTCCACACAGGCCTTGAGCAGAGTGCTGTACGTGAAAACATCAGGTTGACATTGGGGCAAGCTTTTCATATGGTCAAGAATTGAAAAAGCCTCGTTGATAAGATTGCTGCGAGTGTATGCCGCGAGAAGAGCAGTGTAGAGTTCAAGAGTTGGTTCAAGTCCTTCTTCAAGCATTTCGTCGAACAGCCTTTGTGCACGATTTGGTTGTCCAGATTTACCCAAAAGAACAAGCAGCTTCATGTAAGTTCCTTCCTTAGGTAGGTAAAATGGTTGTGCCCTCAACATATCAAAAACCTAAGATCATCAATAAAGTTCCCAATTGAAACAAATCATTTTTGTCTACATATTAAACGCTTAGGAAACATTCAAATTTCAGATGAATTAAATTTTTTGATTCGTAACTTAGTTCAAACTCCATAGAAGAGAGAAAACTGAAATACCTCGAGAGCTTGTAACCACTGCTTTTTGGCGATGTGATCGGACAAGGTTTCAGTGACGGTGTTAGCCCATCCTTTAGCTTTGTCTCTCAGGTCAAGTTTCTTCTTCACATTCTTAATCGGAGTTCTTCTCGGACTAACCGGCTCCGTGATTCCGGGAAATTCGCCTTCTTTCCAAAGCCTCTTCTTCGTAACACCTCCCGGAGAAGATTTAGAAGCAGCCAAAACGCACCGTACGAAGCTCGCATCTTTATGACAAGTTATACGCTTTCCTTGAGGAATTTGAGACGAACATAGCGAAGATGAAAACGAGAGAGACATTGACGCCATCGTCTTCTTCCTTCACACCTCACTGTCACTCTATTGCGGATAATTCTCGTCGATACTAGTTTCGGTTGAATATGGTAGACACCGGTTACATATAGCCGAACCAGAATCCATCGGTTATTGAGTGTCCTAAAATCCACCGGTTACATATAACCGAACCTTTTTTTATTGAGTATATAAGTAGAAAAAAAAACACTCCATTGAGTTATATGCTGCATTTCATGCAGAACATCAATAATTACAAAAGCTTTGACCTTTCCCCAAAGATTGCGAGATCTATTCGCAACAAATAGATTGGTTCTCCTTCTGCAACTTCTCCCAGAGACACAAAATTAACCTAGGAGTTTGGTAATGAACAAGAATGTAATTTGATTTACAGTCACTATTGTGAAATCTATCGTCATTGATGTACTTCACTCTTTCTACTGTCTGGTTGTATTGTTGAATCCATATCCCCATCGCCACATCTTCCAGCTTGAAAAGCTTTCAGGAAGCAACATAAGAACATACTCAGTTTATGATCACGGATTGTTTAATTCTATGATGAAGATACAAAACTCACTTTAAGATCTCTTTGGCGGTGACCCTTCACCACAAATTTTGCGATATCATGAGAGATGATGTAGCCAGGGCCATGTGCCCATGGAGGATATGAATCAAGAGGCCATTCCTTCAGAAAAATCAAAGCTGTATGTGTCACTAAGAAGATATAGCAAAGAAGTGTGAGAATTTATTGAGAAGTTACCTTTTTATTGATGTACCATTTGCTTCCTTCTTCATGGTCTGGAGATGAATCAAATGATATTAAACCATACAAAAGGGCCCTAGACGGTTTTTCTTTTAGACTCGATAGCAGTTCATCGATTCGAACAAATGCATCATCATCCGTCTTCATTATGTATTTTGCTGGGATGACTTTGGTCTGGATCAAACATGGGGAAACTTCAGAGGGTGACTTAATGAGACAAGGCAAAAAGTGATATCTCACAGTTTTTATGTTTTGTGTTAACAGCTTACCCCAAGAATGCAAAGTGCAACTGTTTTCAAGCTAAGTAGACCATAGTAGTCAACAAAAGGCATAAACTGAATATCTCCATATGCCTTAGCTTCTCTCCACATCTCTAAACTGACTTGTTCATTGGTGTGCTGACCAAAATCGCTAAGTTATTTCTAAGGGATGTATATGTATAAGGAGAAATCGTAACTTGAAGAAGTACTAACCAACCCAATTAAAAATCGAACAGCCACTTTGCCAGATCTTACTGCCCCATACTGCATCCAAGATCTTCTCAATGCCATACGTCGCTTAAAATTATTCCCAGTAGAGAAAATACCAACCAACAATGTTATTCTTGTTTTAGAAAGAGATGGAGCTTTAAGTTTCTCTTCTATAGCTAAAGGAGGATGGTCATCGGGAATGGGCAGTCTTGTGGCTAAGGCAGATAACATTTTCAGATCACCTGAGACTTTGACAGCACTGACTAACCACGGCTTGAGCTTCTGCGAATTAGATATGTCAGGTTTATACAAAGCAATAACCTCAAAACTAACTTGGCATAGTCGTCCGTTACCTCCCTGTAAGCAAATGAAGTCTCATGCCGCCCATTTATCGTCATATGAAAACCCTCTAAGCCAAACCACAATGTGGCAGTGAAGGGACTCCCTTTGAGAAATGGAAAATCAGTATTTGAAAGAGAAAAATCCGCTATTGCATCACCGTTGGAACTCTCCTCCCGAGTGATTCTACCTCTATGTTCATTGCAGAGAGGAAGTTCATCAACTACAATGGTTGCCAAGAAAATTTTCAACAATCCTTCAAGGTGGCATAAAAGAGCAAACATGTATGAAGGCCAGAGTTTTGTTACCTATTTGATTTTTGAATGATCCATGACGAGGGCATCTCACTGCGTTACCCCAACCTAGCTTTTCTGACCATGTACTCTGCACTATGGCTGGCTTTGAAAAATTTACATCGTAACGCAAGATGATTGGACGATGGGCTTCCCCTAATACTCTAGAGCCAACGAGCTGAATCTGGAAGCTTCTGGAATCTTCATCAGGTGTACCAACAAAAGTTATTGAAGAATCTTCACTTAAACCACAAGGAAGGTCAAGTACATGCCTTGAACCAGACAGATCCCAATCAAAAGCAGTGACAACGTCCGGACATTTTCTCCTAATGTCCTTAGAGTCAACTGAAGGGGAAGAAGCTCCTTTCTCCTGATTGATCAGGAAAACCAAATCTTTCATTGCCAGTGAAGCTTCTTCAATCCCTTGAGCAGTTTCTGGCAAAGCATCTGGCCTTTCGATAAATGGACGCATATGAGACCAAACAAGAAATCCATTCGACTCTTCCTCTCCGGAAGTGCTCTTGTTTGTAAATAGATAATTAAGATCTTCCAAAATCACAAAATGTGGCTTCTTCGCTGGTTCATGAACACTCTCTCCTTCTATACTCGAATCGTCCACAGTGTTATGAGTCCTAAGTTTGTTATCAGATTGTTCATAACGAATGATGAAGATCAATGTAACAACCATGATGGAGATCCCCACCGACCAATTCCTCATTCTGACTGAAGTCAAACCAAATTTGAATTTAACTATTGACATGATTTGCATCATTACTTCAATAGTCACCTAAAATTAACCCAGATTCCGAATTAGAGGTAGCATAATCCAAATCCCAAGGCTTTGGAGGGTGACTATCATAATTAAACAATGAAGAACTCAGACAATTGTTCAACTAGCCCAATATATTAAGCATATACAAGAAGAGAATAAAAACCGAATTAGTTCAGAAAAAGAGCAGTCTTGGATGGATACAAGTAAACCCAGAAGCAAGATCATGGCAAATTGTTTATTATAAATACAGTAGCACTAGCTTCTGAAACACCTTAGTCACTATTTCAAGAGCTGAAAAGTTGTCTCATAATAAAATTAAGAAGCTCACTCTTTTTATTTCGATGTCTGGTGTGATTCTTCAAGTAACTAAAACAATGAGAGATCCAAAATCAGTCAATTACAGCTCCAAGACCCAGAGAGACGAAGGCATTCTCATACTTGAAGCAGAGAATCTTCTCGCTATAAGCCATTATTGCCAAGGAAACGGTTTCAATTAAATTTTATTTGCATTCCTTCGTTTCGAACTCATGATCTCGCCAATGTACATGTATATCATGGGCTTATAAATTCGGCCCATATTTTACATTTCGAGCCCAGAATCATTAATAATCTCAACAGAGACAGAAGAAAATGAAATGGAGATATAGCTAGGATTGGCTGAGAGACACACACATCGACTCATCAAAATTTTGAAGGAAGAGATCGACGATCCCAAGTTCTTTTACTCCATTCAGAAAGTCACACCGTTATTTTACTAAACAGACTTTCCTAAATTAGAAAGTCTCTGTTCTCCTCCTCCACCGGCTGAGAATCTTGGACTAAGGAGCTCTTCCGGCGGACAACCTAGGGCTACTAACTTCTCCTCCTCTGAAATCACTTAAGCTTCGGATATACACTTTCTCCGACACTCTTGGGTTCTGGAAACTCACAACTCGTCTCATCAACTCTGTTCTTCCCGGTGGTGAACTTATCGCCGATCCACTTCCACTACCACCGAGCTTTAAGCTGCTCAGTTTTCTTATCTCTCCTCTGCTTCTTGTGAACATTCCATCCATCACTTTTCCCCTGTCGGAAACGAAGAAAACTCTTAACATTGATCTCATCATCTAGAGAATAAGCTCAAACTTGATCAAAGTTTCGATAAAGTCGTATACTTAGAGAGTTAATTACCGGTTTGAGGTCGAATGATAAGATGGCAGGCGCTTCTTCATACCCTGCAGCATCTAAGTCTCGAAGATGAGCTCCTTTGAAGGAATTAGGTAACACGGTATTGCCTAACCGGAAAAAGAAACATAATCATCAACGGAAACAAAACTCCAGCCACTGGAACCCACGTGATCCCAAAGAAGACCAGCAAGTAAGCCGTTTGAAAAAGAGTACACATAGCCATTGTCTTTAACGGAACCGTTTCAACGAACACCCCATGATTATCCTCAAGGACTCCGTATCAAAAAGATCAAATTTCAGAGATTATGACAAAGAAAAACTCTGATTGATGAAGAAAGTTTCATAATTTACTTGAATCTCTTGCTTGGGGCAGTCAAGAGAAACACGATCCTTTCACAGAATTGATTCCCTGGAAGGCTTTCGATTCCTATGTAAGCAAAGTAACCTCACAGAACCGAGCTTGGGATTTTTTTGATTAAAGGCATTGCTGCAACACATCCAGCTACCATCATAGCTTGAAGAAAGTTGCTCACTCTTTGTTCTCTTACTTCCACTGGGAATATATTCTCAACTTCTGTCTCTACATCAAACACTGTTTCATCAACCAGTTTATCTGCATTTCCAGGGTCTGAAGCCTTTTGAGTCCCTGAATATGATAATATCTGGTATTTGATCAGGATCGAGTAAAGTCAAATTATAAACTGATATAAATAATCCGAACATACCTGAGAAGGTTCTTGGTGTATCAGTGGGCTCTGCATTTCTTGGTAAGCTTCTTCCATGCTTCCATAGACTTCTCCTATTGTTGCATTGTTTTTGATCCATTTACGCGCAGCTGCCACTAGTTTGTTTCGAAGTAACTGCACATCAATGGGTTTTAAAAGTCTGTTGACAAATGTTTGTTTCTCACCGATGTTGATTGATAATCCTAAACCGAAGTTTCTACACAAAATCCTCAAAGATTTGTGCCCTCACCCAGCTACACCCAAGTGTCTTACGCAGTTTCTTCTCTTCCATAGCGTCTCTAACATTCCTTGCATCGTCCCATCTACCAACGGATATATATATATTAGCAAGATGTGAAAGATAACCCGAAGGATCGGCCTCAAGTTCAATGCAGTGACGGCATGCAATCTCCCCAAACCCAACGTTGTTGTGTAACCCACTAGCTAAAAGCAAAGCTCCCCAAACCCCAGCATTTGGGTGCATCGGCATACTCTTGATCAGCTCATATGCCTCATCTAGCCTCCCGGCTCGCCCCAACATATCAACCATTATCCCATAATGATCAGCTGACGGTTCCAGGTTGTAGTCTTTCATCGAGTGGAAGCGTTTGTAGCCTTCTTGAACAAGTCCCGAATGGCTATACGCAGATAATAGTCCTGTGAGTGTTACTAAATTTGGAGGGATATTCTTTTCGACCATCTCTCTAAACAAACTGTTTGCTTCTGTGGCCATGCCGTTTGTTCCGCACCCCATTATCATAGCTGAGTAAGAAACTGTGTCCTTTTTGTTAAGCTCGTTGAAAATTTTGAATGCCTTGGCAAAGTCTCCACCTTTCATGTAAAGATCAATTAGAGAAGTATTTAAAAGGTCATCGATCGGGATTCCATGTTCGGTTATATATGACTCGACCCATGCACCAAAACTTGTATCATTCAACTGTGAACTAGCTGATACAACACTTGAGAGCGTGATCTCATCCGGTTGAATGCCTGAGTCGCTTTCAAGCATCTGATAGAATAGCTTCAGAGCATCCTTTGGCTGGCCATTTTGAGCATAACAAGATATCATTGCATTATAGCCAAGTTTGTTTTTCTTGTACATCTGTCTGAAAAGATTCTCGGCAGACTGAACATCTCCTAATTTTATGTACCCTGAAATCATTGTAGTCCAAGAAACACGTCTT
This sequence comes from Lepidium didymum, assembly GCA_963920545.1. NCBI lineage: Eukaryota > Viridiplantae > Streptophyta > Magnoliopsida > Brassicales > Brassicaceae > Lepidium > Lepidium didymum. The sequence goes on from OY986979.1 coordinate 18,673,980, forward strand.
CTGGGGCATTGTATCGAAGTACGTTCTTGCTAATTTCATTTCCCTGCGATTCACATACCCGCCTATTAAAATATTCCAAGACGCAGGACTTGTCAAAGGCATCGACCGAAACAAAGAGCATGCATTGACCATGTCACCTTTTTTTGCATAGCTCGAGATAATTAGATTCCATGACACCACATCTTTATCTGGAATCTTATCAAAGACTCTACGGGCTTCATCTATATCCCCGCTGTCCAGATACCCATGTAAAAGAGAATTCCACGAAACCGTGTTTTTCTTAGCAATATCATCAAACGCCCTCTTCGCCATCTCAGTGTGACCAAGTCTAGAATACAAACCAACAGGCCCTGTCAGAACATAAACACAACCACATAATCCACTTTTAAGAGCGTGAGCATGAAGCGACTTACCATCAATCATATTCTCCATCTTACCACAAGCGCTCAACACTGAAGTGATAGCATGTGAACTTGGACGAATTCCAAAGTGGTGCATTTCAATGTATGCGTCAATGGTTTCTTTGAACTTCCTATGCTGGCTCAAGAACCGAACAAGACATCCCCAGAAGAAAGAGTCCAGACCATTAAACCCCATGAGGATTCTTTTGACATAGTTTATGACATTTCTAGAGAACTCTTTTGTGAACTGAAGTGTTTGGTGGACCAAGATGGATTCAAGATGGTCGTGGTGATTCACAACTAACTGTGCATGGACTTGCTTAGCCTGTCGAAGGACTACACATTTCTGAAGGAAGAATCTCAGCCTAGATTCCAACATTTGAGAACCAGCTATAAAAATTCAACTGATTTTCCCCAAAGTGCAATAATTAACAAACCAAAGAATCCTCAAAAAGTTCCTTTTTCAAATGGTCCACAGATGACTCAGTTCCTATTTTCAGCTTTCGGTTTCCAATCTAAAAATTTACGATTGTATCCCGAATAACCTAAGTAAGATCTCCGAACATTGCTATCGACGTCATCTCCTCCCACTGGACGTTTAAGGAGAAAGAAAACTGTAAATGAGAACTTAACAGCAATTATACAAGTTGATACCTTAGTTTTGCAACCTATTAGTTCCACAAATTTTGACATTTAGAACAGAGATAAATTCTATAGATTAAAAGAAAGCCAATATAAACAAACATTTGGTAAATCGAAATGAATCAATCAAGGCTTCGAAGAATTCGTTTCTGTCCCTTAGTAATTAATCGAAATTTTCAGTCACTATATCAGAGTATTTAGACGAGCCCTGCTAAATTCCAACTCTTGGTAATGAAATCTACCTCAAATCTAAAAGGCTACAACTTTGGGAACATCATTTGTCAAGAATTTGGTTTTCTAAACAGAAAACTAAGACGGGATTACTCACGAATGGAACCAGAACTCGGCGGCTTGAAAAGTTATATTTATAATAAAAATTACCCTTTTATTCCGATGTCTGGTGTGATTCTTCAAGTAATGAAAACCATGAGAGATCCAAAATCAATCAATAGCAGCTCCAAGACCCAGAGAGACGAAGGCACTCATACTTGGAGCAGAGAATCTTCCCGCCATTATTGACAACGAGACGATATCAATTAGGTTTTACTTGCATTGCTTCGTTTCGAACTTACGATCTCGCCAATGTTTATATATATATATCATGGGCTTTTAATTCGGCCCACAATTTACATTTCGAGCCAAAAATCATTTCACATATTCTATAATAATCTCAACAGAGACAGACAAAAGTGAAATAGAGATAGCTTAGGATTGGTTGGTTTCGAACATATATGAATAGAGAGAGACACAGACACTGTTTAGTTATTTACTAAACAGACTTTCCTAAATTAGAAAGTCTCTGTTCTCCTCCTCCACCAACTGAGAATCTTGGACTAAGTGGAGCTCTTCCGGTGGACAACCTAGGGCTACTAACTTCTCCACCTCCTCTGAAATCACTTAAGCTTCGAATATACACTTTCTCCGACACTCTTGGGTTCTGAAAACTCACAACTCGTCTCATCAACTCCATTCTTCCCGCTGGTGAACTTACCGCTGGTCCAGTTCCACCACTACCGAGCTTTAAGCTGCTCACTTTTCTAATCTCTCCTCTGCTTCTTGTGAACATTCCGTCCATCACTTCTCCACTGTCTGCAAACGATGTCGCACGGCTCACTTCACCTTCCTGCACAGACCAAGAGAATCCCTTAAACATGTGGAAAACCTAACATTGATCTCATCAACTAAAGAATAAGATCAAACTTGATCAAAGTTTTGATAAAGTCGAACACTTTGAGAGTTAATCACCGGTTTGAGGTCGAATGATAAGATAGCAGGTGCTTCTTCATACTCTGCAGCATCCAAGTCTCGAAGATGAGTTCCTTTGAAGAAATTAGGCAATATGTATTGCCTAACTGGAACAAGAAACATTATCATCAACGGAAACAAAACTCCGGCCACTGGAACCCACGTGATCCCAAAGCAGATTAGCAAGTAAGCCGTTTGAAACAGAGTAAACATCGCCATTGTCTTAAACGGAACCGTTTCAACGAACAATGCATGATTATCCTCAAGAACTCTGTAACGACCAAATTTCAGAGATTGTGAGGTAAAAAAAGTCTGATTGGTATAGAAAGTTTAATATTTTACTTGAATCTCCTGCTTGGGGCAGTAAAGAGAAGCACGATCCTTTCCCAGAATTGATTCCCTGGAAGGCTTTCGATTCCCATGTAAGCGAAGTAACCCCAAAGAACCGAGCTTGGGATTCTTTTGATTAAAGGCATTGCTGCAACACATCCAGCTACCATCATAGCTTGAAGAAAGTTGCTCACTCTTTGTTCTTTTACTTCTACTGGCAATATATTCTCAACTTCTGTCTCTACATCGAAAACTGTTTCATCGGCCAGTTTATCTGCATTTCCCAAGTCTGAAGCCTTTTGAATATGTGACTGCTTGAGTCCATGAATCTGATAATACCTGGTGCTTGATCAGGATTGAGCTAAAAGTTAAATTATACACTAATATAAATTATCCGAACATACCCGAGAAGGTTCTTGGTGTATTAGTGGGCTCTGCATTTCTTGGTAAGCTTCTTCCATGCTTCCATAGACTTCTCCTATTGTTGCATTGTTTTTGATGCATTTACGCGCAGCTGCCACGAGTTTGTTTCGAAGTAACTGCACACCAATGGGTTTTAATTGCCATTTGACAAATGCAATTGAAGGCCTATATAAACACAGTAAGATGATCCTACCTGGTGGTTCAATGTTGCCAAGCTTTTTGTGTGCATTGGAGATTGTGGGATGACACCATTGGATGGAGGAATCCCGAGGAGACCACAAAGGATGGTCTACAGAAGCAGAGTTCCAACGTTTCATAGTTTATCAAATGGTCAAGTCAATAAATGAGTCCACAACAACAGATCATCTTACCAAGAAACCTAGAAGAAACAGATCATAATGGTAAGCAGGAGGCTTTCTCAGATTGAAATCTTCCTGCTGTGCGAGCTGTGAAGCTACACTATGGTCAAAGTAGTAAAGAACCGCAATCATTGACGCTGGAACAAATGCTAAAAGAATGTAAGCCACAGGCACATCAACCATCTCCTGCAGTTCATTCATCATGCACTTTGATGAATATCAACATAAAGCATTAATAGTGAAGAGAATAACAAGTACAGAGGATGTGAGTAATGCCTTAATGACAGTCCAATTCTCATATGCACCAGGAGACCATGGATTAGGACTAACTAGACGTCTTGGTATCCCTTGAGGAACACTTTTCCAAGGTATGTATGATATACCAGTCCACAGAACCACCATCACTGGAACACCATAATCTGCTATAAACCCACGTAACCATCCTGCATTCACAAGGATAGCAATGTTCCTGATGTTCTTTCTCGGAGATTTAAATGATCTTTAACCATATTTTTCGTTATGATTCACAGTTAGAATGACCACTAAGGTTCCCTACCAGCACCAAATCTCCAAGACCTTGCTTTTCGGCTTTTCAGTGCAGTATACAGAAGTCCAAAAGACAGAACCAAACCAAACATTCCATTTGCAAAAACCCAAGCAGGTTCAAACTGAGTTGATCTTGGATTTGTTCTTCCAGGGACACCAAACTCATCCACAATGCCCTGAAAAAGTAGTGTTACAAAACAAAGAGCATTCGATGCAAATGCTAGTATAAGTTGTGATAGTAACTGGATATATGAAGCTCTTTTACTTACTCTAATGGCTTCTTGCAAGAAAAGCATGGCGATTAGAAGACCAAACAGTTCCCCAGCAAGTCGAGTGAATCTATTGATGAAGGAGCAAGCGCCTAATATAGCTAACAAGAACAACAACAGCCCCGTCCACAAGCAAACCCTTCACAACCAATCATCCATGAAAAGAAAGAATAAAAAAAGACAATGCCTCTGTCATAAAGTTCTGAGACTTCAAAAATTCTTGAAAAGAGTTGAGTTATGCAAAGAGGAAATTTGAGTTTACCATCCGGTCCACGCGAGAAAAAGACTAGATCCCAAATTCGATCTGCTTTTAGCGAAATTGAACATGAAGGTGTACATTATAACAGTAGGCTCTGCAACACCAAGAATCAACAATGGTTGGCCTCCAATAATGGAGTGTATCACTCCACACAATGCTGTCGAAACTAAGGTTTGAACTGCAGTAATTTTTCCATCTTGCCAAGTCGTAAAAGAAACAAAACACAAGTTTACAGTCAGTTTTCTGTTACTCTCATTCAAATCAAAGAAAGATTAGATGAATGGGGGGGACAAAAGATGTCATTATGATACCAGTATCTCTTTCCAACTGTTCTCCAAATGTAATTACAGGAATCGCGGATGCAAAGAATATGTAAGTTGTTGGTGCCAAAATCCTAGAATGTTTGCATAAAATAAGTTCATATGAAAGCAAAGAAATACAAAACACACACACACACAAAATTTTTTTTTACCTAAATCCAGCTCTGAGACCACTGATCCAATCTTGCTTGTAACATTTGAGTCTCCCTTTGGCATCTTTCTTTATGCCCTGAAACGGGACAAAGCTCTCTGCTTCGTCCATGTAGAGATTTGGTCTGTTCAAGTTTTCAACTTGACAATTTCCTACAATACAAAACAACACTTGATTCTGTTAAAACACAAAACCCCGGATATTTGGAACATGATTACGATGAATAGTTAAAGACAAAGAACCTAGACTGGAGATCTATTCCAACTTGAATGACACAGATTCAATACTTTTCAAGTAGCTAAAACTGGTTTTACTTCTTACCAACCGAAAGAAAATGTGATTCAACAATTTTTAATGACGTGATACCCTTTTAATACTATGAAGCTCAGATCCAACTATGAATATGAATGAATATTAACAGAAACTTTAAAGGAGAATCTAAAGTAATGTCCTCAAATCCCTAATTGCCGGGGAAAAGGGGGACTTTAAAAAGGAGTTCTTTAGATTTGATGATGATAAGTAGCAAAAAGGAGAAAACTTTACAACACACTTATGTAAGAAAGCTCAGAGAAAAAAATCAAAAGCTAGCGAGGAAAAACAAAAGCAAAATACAGAAGTAAAAGGCATAGGACTTAAGCTTGGATTCAAGAATCACTCAGAGAGAGAGTAAAAAGAGAGACTTACCAGTGACAAAACTGCTTAGAAATGTCTAAAAGAAGACAGCTTTCTAAGACAGATAGAAGAAGAAGATTCAAGTGTACAGCTTTCGTTCTCTACGCTTGACCTCTCTATTCAAGAGCCGTGAGAGATTTTTGTTTATCAGTTTGTTTAGAGAAGAATAAAAAAAAGAAATGTGAGTGTGATGTGTTGTGAGATCTAATGAAAGAGAAGAGAGAAATGTCTGTCTCTGTGTCTCTGACTCTGGTCTCACACAGTGCTCGTGATTGGTTTGTAATCTTACTACTTCCGCCTCACACGGCGTTTAAATGTCTTATTTTTATTTCCACTCTTTGCCAATTCTTCGGATTTAGGGATTTTTATCTTTTGTTTGTCAAATTGATTTCATTATCTTCTCTTCTTCTCCCCCGAACAACGATACTTTGGTTTTTGAATCACACATTTTCTCGGATTAAAGTTTTTTTTTTCCGCTTCTAAGCAATTATATTAATTTTGGTCTAGTTTTGCTTATATTTACATGATTTTTAACTTTTGTTGTATAAGTTTCTTAAGGCGTTTTATAACTCTGTATCGTTGTTTTAAGGATTAAAGTTATGGGATCGTTTTTTTATTTCCAAACGTCACATTTTTGATAATGACGATTTATTTGCTTTTTAACATCTCTTCAGATTTTGGACGCATTTTCTGAATAAATATCTCATTCCTACTTGTGGCACAGTATCCTAATTACATATAAGCAATCTCATTTTTTTTCCATCTGAAGAGTTATAAAATAATAACCCTAGTAAAATACATAAACCAGTAGAAGTCATATCTTCGAAAACTTACTCCAAACGAGAAATTTTTTTAATACGAATCCGGAAAACACATAAGCATATCTGTTAACATTTCCATTTTTTAAGACACTACAACAGCTGTATATATGTCCGTTATTCAAACATTTTCTTTTTTTGGTTACCAAAACTTAATAATAAACTATAGATTAATTCACTGTATTAGACAGACATTACCCAAAAAGTACAATTTTGCCCCTCCCACGTTTTGCATTATTTAACGATGCAATGCATTATCATCCCGATACGGTTCCCAATAATAAATTCGAAAATATTTGATTCCCTGAGACCCACTCTAATAAATAAGCCCATTGGGTCGTCAAACTCTTCGATCCTTCGTCTCTCTCTCTACCTTATCTTCAACCTTCAACTCCGGCGATCCACCGTTGACAAGCGGAGGTGCGTTAGAGTCGTACAATGGCATCAATTTCGTCTACCTTAACCTACTGGCTCGTAAACCACCCTTATATCGCCAATTTCACTTGGAACGAAGGTCAAACCATAGGCTCCACTATCTTCTTCGTCTCCGTCGCAGTCTTCGTTTACCTCTCCGCCACATTGATCCTCCGATTCGCTATTGATTCACTTCCTTCACTCGGTCCTCACATTCTCAAACCAATCACAGCCGTTCACAGTCTAATCCTCTGTCTCCTCTCTCTAATTATGGCCGTCGGTTGCACTCTCTCCATATTCTCATCTCACACGTCGAATCGTTTCCTCAACGCAATTTGTTTCCCTCTCGACGTTAAACCTAACGGATCGCTTTTCTTCTGGGCTCAAATCTTCTACCTCTCGAAGATCCTAGAGTTCGGAGATACAGTCCTCATTATACTCGGCAAATCAATCCAACGGCTATCGTTCCTCCACGTGTACCACCACGCGACGGTTGTAGTCATGTGTTACCTCTGGCTCCGAACCCGTCAATCGATGTTTCCGATTGCGCTCGTGACGAATTCGACGGTCCACGTCATCATGTACGGTTACTATTTCCTCTGCGCCGTTGGATCGAGGCCGAAGTGGAAGAGATTGGTGACAGATTGTCAGATAGTGCAGTTTGTTTTCAGCTTCGGATTATCCGGTTGGATGCTCCGAGAACATATATTCGGGTCGTGTTGTTCCGGGATTTGGGGTTGGTGTTTCAACGCTGCGTTTAATGCTTCTCTTTTGGCTCTCTTTTCCAACTTCCATTCAAAGAACTATACCAAGAAAGCAAGAGAGGTTGGCAAAAAAAGCGATTAGATTAGTTTCTAAATAAAAGAATTAATTGCTCGTGAATTGTTGATTATTTTGTTAACCATTTCTATTATCCAATCCAGATGTACTTTTTTTTAAAGGCAGTCAAGGTAAGAAGAACTCTTAATACATTACAAACTAACTCTCCATAATACAAAACTAACATTAGGATAAATAAATAAATTTTTTTTTTAAAATGATTAAACTCCAGCCAACAATTTTTAGAAGACACATCAGTTGTCTGATTTGGTGGATCATTCAGTAACCAAAATTTTTGGGATGAATTGTGATTTCTCCGTAGTAAGGGCACTCTGTCTTCACTTTTTAAGGTTCATCAACCACCGGTCGTACTAAAGCAGCGTTTACCTCCGTCTCGACAACACCATTTCCTTCCGTAGGGACCAAGGTTTCGAGAGCTGCTGCCGTGTTCATGTCTGGGTTCACAATGGACTCAGTCGGTGGTTTAATATCAAATCCAGAAACACGCGGCCGTCTTTCCCGTCTTTCATAGACCGGACTAGGACTACGGCTATAACTTCTGCTCCTGTTATGACCACCACGGTCCCGGCTATGCCTAGGGCTACGACTCCTTGAGCGTGACCAGCTCCTGCTTCGACTACGACTATAGCTCCGGCTTCGGCTCCTGCTATAGCTTTGGCGCCGTGGCTGAACCAAATCCGGACTTCTGCTACGGCTTCTACCTCTTCTGTTATCAAACCGTCCACCACCACCGCGACCGAAGCCTCTCCCACCACCACCACGGCCAAAGCCACGGCCATCCATATTATTATTGCCAAACCGACCAAATCCACCTCTACCACCTACATTCATATGACCAGAATCAGGACCAGGAAAACCCCGGCCACGATTCCCACCACGGCCAAATGAGTCATCCCTCATTCCAAATCCGCCACCACGGCCTCCAAAACCACCCTCACGCCCACCAAAACCACCACCACGTCCACCAAAACCACCCTCACGCCCACCAAAACCACCACCACGCCCACCAAAACCACCACCAGAATCCCAACGGCTACCACCACCGCCAGAGTCAAACCGGTTTACCATGCCTCTTTGGTCCTGACCATAACCAGGACCACCACCACCACGCATTGCAATGTCCCTTACTTGTGGCGGTACTTGCTGGTTCGCTCCTTCTAGGACTTTGATCAAATCAGGAGCGTATTTCCAATCTTGCTCTGTAAAGAAAGTGAATGCAACTCCAGTTGCACCAGCTCGACCGGTTCTCCCAATACGGTGGACATAATCTTCAACTCCAGTTGGAAAATCGTAGTTGATCACAACTCTGTAGTAGTATAACACGATCAAAGATAAGGAAGAAATTTTGATAGCAGACAAGCAAAGAGATATATACGACGAACTATTGTAGAACCTTATGTCTTTTATATCGAGTCCCCGGGCAGCAACGTCAGTAGCTATCAATACACAAGACTTCCCACTCCGGAACTGGTTAAGTACCCAATCTCTCTCACCTTGAGACTTGTCTCCATGGATTACGACAGCGCCAAAATTACGTCCGACACTACGCCCAAGATGGTCACAAAGCCTCTTCGTGGAGCAGAATATTATAACTTTTGAACCTCGTTCTTGCGACCTAAGGATCTGCTCCAAACGTCTCTCTTTCTCCATTTGTGGGACTACTTCAACATACTGCATTTATAAGCATCGGTTTATTTCAGTAAACTCATCACCAACTTAAGTGGGCGAATGTTTTAGAGTGATTAAAAATGGTTTAGATGATCTTCACCTGTGTTATCGATTTGTTAGCAGCCAACTCATCTACCCTGCCTATATTAACTTGGACAGGGTTCACAAGAAGATCGCCTGCAATTTTTCTTACTTCTTTTGGCCAAGTTGCTGTGTACATAAGAGTCTGTCTCCGAGGAGGTATTTCATTCACAATCTTACGGATTTGGGGCTCAAAACCCATGTCAAGCATTCGGTCTGCCTCATCAAGCACAAGCAGGGAAACCTGCTGGAAATCAATCTTCTTCATCTCCAGTATATCATTCAGACGCCCAGGAGTTGCCACCACAATATCAGCTCCTCGTTCCAATTCTTTCAATTGAGGACCCTTTGGAGCTCCACCATACAAGCACTGATGGCCAGAATATAGATTAGTACTTAAACAAAAACATTCAGGGTTAGCTCTATCAGCACAGATGAAAAATTTCGAAGAGACTAAAAGACACAAACTCACAGTGCATGATATCCTGGACGACCGGCCAAACCTAAGGGCTTCGTCTTGTATTTGGGTGGCTAGCTCTCGAGTAGGAGCTAAGATCAAAACTGTGGGGCCATTGTGAGGGTCGTTACGACAGTGCCTTAGAAGAAGGAAGGCCGGGATCAAGTATCCCAATGTTTTACCAGAACCAGTTTTTGCAATTGCAACGATATCCCTGTTCTGCAGTGCAATTGGCCATGTTTGAGCCTGGATCGGTGTTGGTGATGGAAATCCAGCAGAAAGCAACTGAAAAACAGAGTTACAAACATTAACACACCATATGTATGAAGAACGTACGCTACTTATAAAGTTCATAATAACACTGACCTCTCTAAGTATTTCAGGTGGGAGACCACTTGATTCAAATGTGATGTATGGTGCTGGAATATTCTCACCCTGCACAACAGACCATAGGTTTTTGAATACCATACAAAGTTTATAATAGATGAGAAAAGTGCAAGCTATAACACTATTCTCAAATGCTATTACTTATTCCAGTTGAAGTTAGTCCACTCCCACATTCTCAGTAGAGTTTTATGGACAAACATTCACTGAAACAACAATTGCAAAATATTACAGTACATTACAGCTTAAAAAACTTTAATGGGCCACTTAAAAGAAGCAATCCAGGAAGTATAAACTTACAGTTGTTGTGACTTCATGTTGTTTTCGGAAGAGTTCAACAGGCGAAAGATGGGGAACATCAGGAGACGTTACAAATTGAGGCCTCACCGAGGTTGTATTTGGAAAAGCCGGACCAGCGTGCCCATATGTTCCATGCCCAATTTGCCCCATGGCGGGATCAACATTGGCAGGTGGACCACCACCAATCCTTATATCCTGCATAGCATTTTTATAGTTCTTTCTGTAAGAGGTGACTGTGAAGCGAATCATTCAACAAAATAGATAGGATTACTGATCATCTGCAGCTAACCTTAGGCATTGCTGCAGGATGAAGAGATTGGCTGCCCCTAACAGGCCCTTCCATTCTTGTGTTAACGTAGGGGTCATTCCCAGGTCGAGATTGTCGATTGTTCTCATAAGTATTATTTGATTGGAAAGGGGAAGCATGAGACTTCTGGTGTAAATTTGTCGGGTCCATGTGATTTGGAGGCCTAGGTCCAAGCTGCTGGTGAACCAGATTAGCCCCCGGCTGTTGAAACTGCGTGCCTACAGCAGGATGTTGCATGTTTGTTTGAGGTCCATTGTATTGCTGAGCAGGAGCCAAGTTTGCAATTGGTGTTCTTTGTGATGCTAAATTAGATTCAAAGGAGGTATTTTGAGATGGTGAACCTTCAGCATTTTGTAAATGGGGTTGAGAAAACCCAGTTTTCTTACTCCCATGGAACTCATCCCCCTCCCGCTTTGGCGCCAATGAGTTGTATTCTTGCTGGCTGGGAAACTGTTGACCCTGGGAACCAATTTGAGGTGTCTGATGTGAACTTTGATCACCCTGTGGTTGCATGTAAGGTCGATAACCCATGTACTGTTGTTGTGAATGTGCATACTGTTGGCTCATCTGTTGAGGCATCTGTGAGTGCTGCTTTTGCATCAGTTGCTGCTGCTGCTGCTGCGGTGGTTGATAAGTCTGTACAGAAGGATGCCCATGTGGCTGCGGTACCATTGATTGGCCCTGTTGTTGGGGAAACTGTTGACCTGATTGTTGAGGCATCTGCTGGCCCGGATGCTGCTGCTGCATCATTTGGGGTCTTATATGTTGGGATGAAAATTGCTGTGGCTGTTGTTGTAAACCATGCGGCTGAGAAACATGAACTTGTTTTACTTGATCAAGCTGAGCTAGGTGTCCTTTTCCTGCGGAGGGTACAGGAATCTGAGCGAGCTTCGGAGTTGAGGAAGAGTGGGGAGGAGCACCAGCTGGCAATGGTGGAGGAGGTGCAGAAGGTTTTTCATACTGAGTGATATTCGTTTCAGGATTCCAGTAATATAGAATTCCAGTGCTTCCATCAATAAGCCCCTTCCATGGTTGGGGTAGAGTTGGATCCTCAGGGGCATATCTTGGACCAGCAGAAGCTGTTCCAGCTTCTGTTGTGGCCATAGAATAAGGCTCTGCAAGCATAAAAATACTCTCATGTGACTATACCAAAGCTTTGACATATAGATATCATCTTCTAATTCAACCTAACACTGTCAAAGGCTTTATGTCACATGCTTGATCAACGAGTTAGCCCAGGTAAGCTCATCCACACAGACCATTCACCATCATCTACTCGACTCCTCCCACGAGATCATAACACAGTCATGCCGGAAACGCCAACAATTACAAACTCAATCGCAAACTAGATAAACTATCCGAAATCAAGCGAATAAAGCAACTGAGAAACAGATTCTTAACCAAGAAATCTTAAAGAAAAATCGCGAAGATAGCTTTGAGAATTGATAGTTAAACATCACAACACAAAATCAATGAAGGAACAAAACAGAAGAAACCTTGATAACTTCAGAAATTGCAAAGATTTAGGGTTTGAGATAAAGAAAAAGAGAGAAAAACTTACATCGACGACTAAACAACCCCAGCTGCACCTATGCGAGATGAAGAAGAACGCCGGTGACGGTGGATGCGGACAAGAGACAGAGGTTGGGTTCGGCGTATTGAAGACGAAGTGAGGCTGGGGTTCACCAAAGAGAAGGAAGTCTGAAAAAGAGAAGCTACACGACGTCGTAGTGGAGAAACCATAAACGACGACGTTTTTAACGCTCGTATTAAAGAACTTGACTTATCGTTGAACCAAGATTTCAAATAAATCGTTATAAGCGAGAACAGTCTTCAATAAATGTTTCATCTTATATCCACCTTATAACGTTTTGCTTACTTTCGGATGCAAGAAAAGAGATTTGCACCCAAAAATTTACAAAGTTTTGAATCGAATCAAAACAAATCAGAGGAGATTTCGAAAAATCTCCATATCTGAGTCTGAAATCAAGAAAGCAAATGCGAGAAAATAATGTCTGTACATCTAAAAAAACTGGAAAATCATAAATGATTTGAGTAATGTAGAGCTCTCATCTACAATTAATCATTCAAAGCTCTCTTCTTTTGTGTAGCCTGACATAGAGTTTCTCTTACGGCAAAGGCTCTTGTGAATCTCCAAGACGAGATAAGTGCAAGTAAGCATCAGTCCCTGCATATTTTAAAAGTAGACTTATATCAACACTGAATCTTTCTTATAAATTCTGATAGAGATAGTTCAGTTTTATGCGCATATGGTCTGAAATTATGAAACTGGAAGAAGTATTTGACTCACCGTATCCTTCCATGGATATGATCTGCAAATCTCCACCGAAATATCGAGCGTACAAGCGACTAATTGGCAAACCATAACCATAACCAGCCATAGTTACAGGAACATCAGCTATTCCTAAATCTATTTCCTCCTCAAGAGGGTTTCTTGCAGTACTGTAAAGATAGGTGAATATTTTGGGAAGACCGCTTCTCGGTATACCTCCACCTTCATCTGTGACCTATTAGATTAACCCACAACAATGATTGGATCAAACTGGTGCAACAACATAATTGAAACGTCTAGCAGATAGAAGTAGAAGCACGGGATAGCTACCTTAATTGTAACATCTTCGATTCCATCAGCAACTATAATGCGGACTGGTGGTGCAACTCTATCTGAGTCAACAAATCGCTCTTGGACAGCACGGAGAGAGTTCTTGACTAGCTCATATACCATAAGATGCAAATGAGTTGGAACATACCTATAAGGAGTACAAAAAGACATTGTTTACCACTTGAGAACAAAAGCTACATAATGAATCTAAGGGAAAAAGAAATGTGGTCAACTTGAACTCACGGAAAGGTGAAACTGGGATCCCCATATATGTTTATTTCCGGTGCAGAACCATACTCTCGGAAACAAATTGATCGAGCATCTTCACTGGCATTCCTTGCTACCTCCATAGGAGACATCTTTGTGTGTATGTAACCCACTGTATGAAGTGGTGGATTTGGATTATGCAACTCAACATGTTGCCCTGAGAATTATATACCACCCTTAAAAAGTAAGACAAAACAACAGCAAAGGAAAACTTTCCAGTCTATGAAATGAAATCGATCCAAAAACCAATGTCTTACCAATAAGCATACGGATCCCTATTCGTGACAAGTAGAAACGATCAAGAAACTGATGAATCTCATCAATACTTCCGGAATTCATTCCTTTCTTCAGCTGATTAACACCGAGAGCCATCATAGGAACTACATTGTTGTGCCTTACTTTAACGGCCTTAATCATCTTAGTGAATTCTTTTTCGTCAGCAGAATCCTTGATCTCCGGAAATGCTCTCATGTCTCTGAATGACTCCAGATACCAATCCCGTACCTACAAAAACAGCAAAGGTAAAATCATCCACAACACCTATTTGAGAGTTTGGTGGCAAAATTGTCAAAGTTTGGCACAAACAAAAAATTCAAAGCATTTCGTTTCACTGTAGCACTAGCTTTAAAAGCCTTTGATACGGAGGAAAAATCAAATAGTCATACAGAACCTAACATCCAAATTTCATAAAATCTACAATATCAAATTTCATAAAACAATCTAAAAAGAAGCAGAACTTGGGCAGCAATTTAACTATCACATACCACAATTCCAGCAAAGTTCCGCAAGACCTAATCAAGTTCACCACAAATTCGAATTGTAGAAACACTGAATTCAAATTGAAATACTCAGATTCCCGAAAAACTACCTTCAAAACTGCAGGTTTCTCAGAGAGGCCATAAGGGAGCCTCTCGAGTTCGATCGCTCTCCTGGCGACACGAATCGGAAGCTCCTTATGCAGAAACTGAGCCGAAATCAGAAGATTTTTCTCAGTAGGTTGAGAACCAAACTCCATCATGTACCTAAGGCTCACACCCGTCTGCTTCATGCAACCCCATTTGTGAACATCCTCGATCAAGCTCTTAGGGAACATATCGCAGGCCTTCTTCACTGCCATATGCGTGACTAAAACCTGGAAATACAAACCCTAACGTCGTCGCTCGTCACCGTTAACATCTACTGGAGGGAACTGGGAAGATGATTGGATATCCAGAAACAGAGAGAGAGAGAGGATTGGCTTTTGGATTTGGATTTACATCAGCAAATGATATAAATAATCATTTAATAATAATATAGTTACTTTTTGTTTAGCCGCAAATATTATGGATTAAGATTTCTATTAAGACACTGTTTTGAGTGAACCTGTGGTACTCTGTCTCTTTGTATCTAAGTCAAAAAAAAAATTAAATAAATTAAATTTAATGAGACTGTAATTAAATCCAAAATTTCATCAAAAACATATTTATTTACACAAGAATATGATTAAGAAAAAGATGTGAATAAAATAAGAATATAAACTTTACACAAACTCTCTTCTCTATCCATACAATTTCACATGGCTAAAGGCATATATCCTAAGTATCTAAACAACGTGCCGTTCGGTCCATACATAGATGAATATTCTGTCGTCTTTTATCATAAAGACTGTACGGTTTGCATTATTTGATGAGAAACGCGGAATGTGGAAAAAGCTCTTGGGCCGGTCTTTTAATAATAAGCCCAATAGACCAATATTCTTTTCCCTTTTGATAATAAGCCCAAAAGCCCAATATCCATTTCTCTTTTGATAATAAGCCCAATACTCATTATTCCTTCGATAATTCGGATCAATTTCGTCACAACAATGAGATCATCACAATGTAATCCAAAGTTTTGAAGGCAACAACGTGTTGGACTCTTAGACCAAAGTCAAAAGCAAACCTAGATGTAGATTACATAATTGAAGTCTGAAACAAGAATGTTTTTTGTTTATTTTGGAACAACAAAAAGAGTTTATGTTTGACTTCAAAATCTTACCGACTTTTCCCGAATCTCCATGGTCTTGCTTTTTACGGTTAATATTTCATTGACCTAAATTTATATTGATTTTGTTACTTCTTCCTCTGCATGAGTTTATCTTTGACTTGTTCACTCCAATTTTTTTTATCAGTACGAGGTTTTATTTTCCGGAAAATTAATTTTGGAAATTAATTTATCATCTGAATTCCACATTAACAAAGAATATTCTCATAAATTGTAACTGTAAATTAAAATAACTAAGCAACATGGAGTGGAGTAGCTTATTTTACTTATCGGAATTCGATTTCAGAGAGTCGTATAACCAAAACAAAAACCACTAATTTGTGATTTTACGTTAAAAAGTCATAGTTGACAAATTAGTTGTTGGGTGTATATTTTACAGTGGCGGACGCAAATTTTTGTTTTATCGGAGTTATAACATAAATTAAAGAATAAAAATTTTTTTATAAAAACATTAAATTTTTGTCCCATAAATAATAAACGATAAAATATTTTATGAAAATAAAATTGATAAAAAGCATCCTACAAAACTACTCTGCGATCTTTCATATCTTAAAATTTTTTCATCACATGCTCATTTATAATAGATTCGAACAAATCTTTTTCGATAAAGCAAACCAAACAATCATTCAAAAATTGCTTTCCAACATGTTAAATAATCATTCGATAAAACAAACCAAATAATCATTCAAAAACTAAACATTTTCAAAAACAACTTTACTTACATTTTATATTAGTCTATCTATTTGAAATGGAATATTTGACTTTGACATCAAGCAATAGTAAAATGATAACCAAACAACTAAGACCTAGAAATAAGTAGAAAACTTCTGTTAAACCATCTTCGTAACTTATTATAAAGAGAAAGGGATTCATTAGTTAGACCAGCCACTTGCTAATGACAATTAAAATAATGTAAAGTACGATTATATTTTACATTAACAAAGCTCCCGTTGTTGACTTTATCGCCAGACTGCAAAACGCACGAGTGGGTTATGACTAAACTTAACTCGTATACCTCTTTGACTCATTGACCAAAAGACACGTCAAATTAAATACTACTCTCTATTTTTAATTACAACTTACAAGTCAAAATCTATCAAACAATTTTTTAAATCTCGATATGGATAATGATCATAAAATAACAAAATCATTATGTGATATTATTTAGAATTTATTCAATTTATTAATTAGGTTTTTTGATATAATTGTTATAAAAAATCAAAATACATATTGTCGAGACTTATTAATAAGATCTTGTCGATCTCGGTTATTCCATGATATATACTAGTTGTTATATTTATTATATACAAATGGCTATAGAGACCCAATCACAAATTATATAGATCATCATTGTTCAAAAAGCCATCTTATGTATGTTTTCTTCATGTCGATAGCCATCTTAAATAAGATTGGGTTATGTGACTAAAGAATTAAAGCAATTTAAATTGGAAAATAAAGGGATTAACGATAAAAATGTTTGTCTTTAAACAAACAACATGTTTCCTTTGCGAGTAAAATTGAGAAAAAAATAAGTAATAATAATCAACAAAGCACTTCTGTTCTCCACTTTGGAAGAAATCAAATTGCTTATGATATAATTATTTAGCTTCAATAAAACCTTAAAATATTACTTTATGTTCCCTAATGGCTTAGCTTTTTTCCATAAAATATAACTTTTATAATTCCTTTCATATTTACATTATACAATTCCATCTTCTCTTTAAATTTTTTAATTATATGTGCATGGGTCACTATATTCATGTAATAAATTAAATGAAGTGGAATAAAATTAATTATGTTTAGAAGCTTCTAAGCAGAAATTTCACAAATGCATGTTTTACTTAACACGTAAAGGATATATAATTAATATTTTTTTTCTTTCCGACCATCTTTATTTGTGGTTTACATAGATCTTTGTTTTGGTAATTGGATTCAGTAATATATATATCACAAAATGTTGACTTTTTATACGATAGTATTAATTTACAGTCTGAAAATTGGGAAAATGAGATTTGATCAAGTGAGAAATATCTATTTTTTAGATTTTTTTCTACCGAAATTTGATTTTCAAATAATTGTGTTATAAGATTTAAAATTTAAATTATAGATCGGATCTTACTGATTCGTTTATAAAATAGTTTTAAAATTATTGTGGATAGTTAATAATTATATATACCAATTGAAAATGTAGATGACTACAAATACAATTTTTCCACCATTTATATTAACAAAAGTCAACATTTCTCAAATTATTGTGAAGCTCATATTAAACTTCTTAAAATAAAAATATACTTATGATAATATTGTTTATTTATTTATTTATTTTTCACAAACACTGGACCATTATTTATACACGTAAGAGTAAGAGTAAGACTATTACAAACACGTTTTGATGGAATAATTGGTTTGATTTTTATTTGACTGGTTATAAACTATTAATCATTCTTTAAATCTTTTATTTTTTTGTCAACATTTCCTTGAACTATTAAAAGATTGAAAAAACAGTACTAATGATAATGATGATTCTTAAGATTGTTAAATTTTAAAACATTTTAATAACAATTGCATTGTTTAACCCAAAAATTATTTTGATAAATTGTTCCTATTTTTACTACAAAAAATTATATTTACGATCTAGGTACAAAAAAATGTAATCGCAATTACAAAATCAGCCACCAAAAATCACCTAATAGCCACACAAAGAATAAAAATAAAAACAAAGCCAACCATAATTTTCTCTAGCTACAATAATAATCATAGACAAAAATATTGTTTTACAGTTGTAACTAGAAAAATCGTGGTTAGCGTATAAATTTTTATCTATGATTCATCAGATTTTCAGGTCTGAGACCTCTAAAACTCTTCTTTTTATATGGTTTCAAACTCATACTTTTACAATTATTTTATCTTTCGTTTTAGAGTCTTTTTGAAGTTGCTTAAAAGTAAAAGTTTATTTATTTATCATTGTTCTTGTTTTAAGTGCTATGTCTAATTCTCTATGCATGTAAAAGATCATATTTTTATACATATATATGAATAAGTGGAATGGAATGTTGAACTCCTGAACTAGAAAATCTATAGGAATGTGAATCCGTAGCTAGCTAGTGGTGTATATATATTTTTAAATAAGAATAATAAAATGTAAAATTGGAAAGTACGTAATTGTTCAAAGTAAGTAATATTGTCAAAAATGAGTCGTTTAGTTAGTCCACTTCAAATCAATTGATAATGGAATTTTACTTCCCTACCAATATTTTTCAACACAAAAAAAATTGTTTATTCCAAATATAATGTTGTTAATTTAATTTCTTATTTTGCGGCCCTTAATCCAATTGTCATACTTTGATGTAATTAGAAA
The DNA here is from genome assembly GCA_963920545.1 of Lepidium didymum. Classification (NCBI taxonomy): domain Eukaryota; kingdom Viridiplantae; phylum Streptophyta; class Magnoliopsida; order Brassicales; family Brassicaceae; genus Lepidium; species Lepidium didymum. Next base: position 18,693,136 of record OY986979.1, read on the forward strand.
CCGTGACTAGCGGAAATATTCATCTCTTTTTTTTTCTTCTTTTCAAATTATCATCCATAAGACCAAACTAAACTGGTTCTTGGAGACATAACTACCTTCAACTTCTCATATAGCATTATCTCATGAAGTTCGAATCTTTGTCTTACACGTGAAACTCACGTGATATAATCATGATACATATTCTAGGAATAGAGCGTACATGATGCTCGATTAAAAGATAGATTAAGGCAGTGAGCTATTGTAATTATTTTTTGTCAAACTCTGAATCGACGAAATCTTATTTATAGTGTAAATTTTTCTTTCTAAAATCCTAAATAATTTTACGTGGAGTACCGAATACACGATTTTCGTATCAAACTAATGTGGAAAAAAATTATATAAAAAATATCTAATCACAATTTAACCACTTGACTAAAAATAGTTTTTATAATATCTTAATCTATTTATCGTAATTTACATAAAATTCTATTAAGGCCTTTTATAGTGTTCTACTATGTGATTTTTGATATTTTTAAATAATTGTAGGGAAAAAATATTTGTTATGAGTTCATTATTTAATACATAATAGCAAATTAACAATTATACAAATATATATATAGACAAAAATAGACCAAGATACTTCAAAACATAATAACGTACATAATGAATCCGATTAATAACACTGTTTGAAATTACCATATGAAAAAATGAACAGTTAAAATGAAAATCGTATATAAATTTATAACAAGATTCAGAAGTATAGAAATCTCTTGTGAAAAAGAGATAACAAGTAAACAAACAAAGAAACACAAAGGGTTTAACAAAATCCCATATTAAGAGTAACACAAATCCTAAATAACAGGATAACGATGTATGATACCGACACAACCATTGGGAATGTTAAGTCATATCAAAATTGTTTTTTGATAATATATAAACTTATTTTTCAGTTTATTTTGTGATCTTTTATTGGAAACTATTTGGAAATCACAAGAACTGTCATTGTTATGGGAGGACTTTGAATGTTTAAAGGGCCATTGAATCTAGACTTGAAACTACTTCCCCCTGTCTCTTTCAGGACATAACTTTTGTAAAATCTTAGCTATGATTCATATCTATTCATTGACATCTGAATTTAGCTTATATCGGATGTTAAGCTTTTTTTCCCGATTATATCAATAAAAATTCATCTATAACCTATAAATCCGAATTCAAATTTTAAATTTTTTATATAGTATTACCTGATTATCTAGAATCGAATTCTAATAAGAAAGTTACAAAAATAAACATTTAACTACTTAAATAAAATAACTTTCTCCTCCAATGTGAATTTACAACCCTTTCATTCAAATACTAAATTACAATATTGAAAAAGAACTAAATATTCGTAGTTTTCAAGTCCAATTAACATATATGATCCAAGGAAAACATGTTTAGTCAACACAATTTTAGTTTAGTGGATAAATGAAAAGATTCAAAACATATATAATACGCTATCTGAATATGAATCTTCCCTAAAATATATTTGTGTAAATATATATAATATTTACGAGTGAATTTAAACTCGGAATAGCAATAATATGCTACAATTAAGACCAAATTGGATTATATTAAAAAAATTATAATTAGTTTGTAAATATTTGTATATACACATTTCTGGAACAATATCATCATCCATGTCGTCATTTTCATATGCATTTTTGAAGTGTAATCATTTTCAGATTAATCTTATCCTATAACCAAAATGTTCATTATCTTTTGTTATGTTACTTTAAGATATAAAAAAAGTAATGTGTGTTATGTGTTAATTATATGCGAAAGTGGTCCTGAAAACGCATGCCCTCGTTTTAACCCACCCACGTAATAATATTCAAGATTTAGAATTTTTGGACTCACCAAAACCTATTTTATTCAGATTTACTATAACTTTGATGCCTTATTGGTCCATCTGTCTTTGAACTTTTGTGTAAATTAAGACATTAAGTTATACATATTATACGAGATTCATGTTTTTCTAGTAACATTTTTTAAATCTTCATTAAGATATTTAATTAATAGCCTTTCAAAAAAGTCGTCATACAATTATAATATAAATGAGATAATATAGGAATTATCTTTGGTCAAATGATTAAATGTCTATTTTTTATTTTTTTTCATCCAAGTTCGACATCAAAAATTATATTACCCCATATAATAATGTTTAAAGTTTTAGAAAACAAAATGGAGTTATGAATCGGTCATTATCTATTTTGAAAAAAAATATTATGGGATAGTAAATATATTGTTTTTGAAGAAAGGATATAAGTTGATGATTATAAGTGTTTATCTGTTACTGTTACTGATTGTAATAATATTCTAATAAAATTGCTTTAGCAAGTCATAACAGGTAATGATATAAAAGCGAAGAAATTTCAAAAGCACAATTATTTTTGTATATTTTGAAATATAAAAATACGAATTTATAAAGTTTTATAAAATTTTATAAACTCTTTATAACACATGTTATAAGTTTTATGTGTTGCACAAAAAAGAAGAAGAAGTTTTATGTATGAAGTTTATAAGCTATGTAACGAAACATAATCTACTTTCAAATTAAGACTTTAGTTAAAACGTAATACCAATAATACATAAGATACATAGGTCTAATTACACTTAATTAAATCCAAAGCGTGATATCTCAAATTATGGATAATTATGTGGTACATGATAGAAATTATGAAGATAATTGATTCATTATTATTATATCTATATATATATATATATTACATATACCAAAATAGTGGTTTTCAATCACATATACTAAAATAGTGGTTTTTTGTCAATAATTATATCAATAAGACTTGCTCTATTGTCAAAAATAATTTTTTTCTCCGAATAAAACTTTTTGAAATCAAATTAAATTTTAGTGGAAAGATAACAGATGTAGCATTCAACTATTTTACTAAAAACATTTTTTCGAACCAAAATAGTGAATTAGCCATCTAATGGTCTAACCTAATTTCACTTTGTTCAAAATTTGTAGTTTTATCACTGTTTCGGTTTTTAGGTATACTTACATGTATAAATATTGTATAAGGAAAACAAAAGGCATTTTCCTTACTAAAAGATTCAATTTCATGGACTTGTTTGCGACATTCTTGACCATATAACATGTAAATTACGGCCAATTAAAAAAGTGTAATAATATTAATAATATAAGACAAATACCTATATACATGGATATATATGGATGAATGTGAGCGTGTGAGTGAGTGGTTCTAGGTGGTTCCTTTGGATTTGTGCCTACTAATGATGCCCACAAGATTATTCTTTAATTTGGCACATTGTTTATTGTTTCACAATTTGGCCTAATCACATAACTAATGAAAACTAAGTACACATTATTACCATTTTTGTATTTTAAAATATATATATTTTTCCAGGAAGTAGATTATGATATCGACCAACCAATCATAATTAGAGTTCAAGTCTTAGAAGAAAAGATTTATCTCAGACTTACGTGGCTACGTGTCAGATTTGTTCTATGTATTATTAGCTACGATTAATAAAAAATACTTTTGATTAGAAAAGTTAATTACAGTTTCCCGTTTAGACTTACCCCAAAATTGGGGACCGAAATCAAAAGTTTGAGCTTTGATGTAATACTTTCCCAAACCTATCTACAGAGTTCTATGCTAACTAATTAGCCTAATTGTAAATATAGATGGGAATATTTTTTGTTAACTTATAGATGGGAATTTTCACTTAGGGTTTTTAACCTTTTTTATAAAAAAAATAATATGAGGTAGGACCTGTCTAAACGTATCATAAGTCAATCTATTAATGTTATTCCATCTAGCAAATAATAAATAAAATATTAGAGTTTGAGATACTTAAAATTAAACATGATCGACAAAATCTAATTTATAATTTAAATTTATTCTCTAAATCTAAATAATATCATATGGACTATACGATTTTTTTTAGTCAAATTATGATAGAAAAACAGTAAATCGTTTGACCAAAAATATTTTTTCATATATTTTATTTCTTTTGCCTACATTTTTTTAAAATTGCATGAATAGAAAGGATAATTTATTTGATGGTAAAATTAAAGTAGGAAAATATAAAACTATTTGGTTGTGAGAGCATCCAACCCACCTCTATTTTTTACTCTAAATACTATTTTAAAGTAAAATTTTCTCTAACTCGTATTTATTTTTTACTCTAAAGTAGAAAAATATTTTTTTTATATATTTTTAGGAAAATGTTATTTTTTCTCTATTTTAGAGGTGACATTTTAAAAGTAAAAATAAAATATATTTAGAATATTTTTTTAGAGTAAGAAATAAAGTAATATTTTGGAGTAAAACATATCTCTTTAGAATGAAAAATAATAAAATTATATGGTTGTGACAGAAATATTCTTCTTCGTATATGATAGTAAAAGTAAAGAAGAGAAAAATAAAACTACTAATTTGGTTGTGCCAGAAATATTCTTCTTCGTTATTATTGTTGTTACAAGTATTTCTACTATAAATTATGAAGTTTTGCAGAGTAATATTTAATAAAAAGATACGGTTTCCTAAAGGAAAGACAAGTGTGGAGCTAAGACAAAGAGTTTGTATATATACTATAATTGTGAGTGTGTTTTTATATTTATTGTGAGTGTGTTTCAAGTCATTTACACTTCACATAACTTTATAGTGACAACACGTGATCTACGTGCCATTATAATTTTATGTTTTATTTCAACAATGTTTTAGCTGTCAATATAAAATTCATATGCAAGATGCTCATATAATTGTTCATGTTCTTATTTTATTTTGTGATTATAGAGAATCAGAATTTACATATAACATTATAAGAATAACCGACCATATGTACATTGAGCTTCATAATTATTTTATTATTATAGAGAATCAGAATTTACATATAACATTATCTAATGACCGACCATTTAAAACCATTTATTCCATTCAAAATGTTTGTACAAATCTGGAAAAAAACTCCATAGCATTTTGAATTCCAAATATATATACACTGAGCTTGATTAAATATGGTAAAAAATAAAATAAAATAAAGCAAATTAAGTCAATAGATTATAGCAAGTGACCTTTAGTCTAGTGAGAGACAGTAAATCTACTAAGACATGCGCACTTCCATAACCAGAAACCGAGTTTCACCATTTATATTATATAGAAATTTGGCTAATGGGCCGGTCAGTTGTGCCTCAATTACTAAAAAAATAAGTAGGTTATATTGACAAGTTGACAAGTTGATGCATATATTATTAATGAGTTCGGCGTCGTTTAGTAGTAGGTTAAGTTTTACATTTAAGTGCACAAATAAGGTGAAGTGAATAATATTTAAGTTAATTACAAACAATTAGTATAGCTTTGAGCGTGGGAATTTTTTAAAGAGTGGTCCTGTATTTAATAATTATTATTAAATTTGTATTACGTTATATGTTTGTTGGAATAAGTAATGCTACAGTAAACTATTTTAAAAAATAACTGTAACTTTTTAAGATTAGTTTCTTCATATTAGTAATACTGTCATTTTCTTAGCTAGTAGAATTATTTCTGAAAAAAAAAACATATGCCGATAATGTGTTGTCTTAAGATGTTTCATAATAATGTAAATGTCAATATGTTGCATAAAAATGATGTATATTGGGAAAGTGTTTATGATTAAGTGGTTAAAATTTACGTATACAGTTTTTTTTATAGAATTATGTGTCATATGGTTTGCGGTTTAAATATTGTTAATTTGATTATTGATAAAAAAAATAGTATGTATCTTGTTGATAATTAGTTATAATCTAAATTTCTAACAATATACGTGATTTCCTAAAGAGTAATGTTAATTTCTTATGCATTTGCTTAGATATAAATATCTAGGTATAATCTAAATCCCGTGGGCAGAGAGATATGTATTATGTAATGCATGTATATCTCATTACTTTTTTATAATCATGAGAAATTAAAGTAGTTATCCGATTGAAATCGTGGAAGAAGGCTTAGAGAGCTTTCAAGTGAAATCATACCAAAGTTCACTATTGTATCTAAGTAACACATATCAACTTGTCTTTTTGATATAAACAGATTTTGAATACAAACATTTTGACAAGACACTTCAACTTTTGTCTTTTGATATTTAATCAAATTATGATCGTATACTGAACTGATTTACACGCACGATATCAAACAATATTATTAGTTATTTTAATGCTTACACTTATTGTATTAGTTAAATGTTAATGACAATTAATCAATATATATGTCGTGCATGTTGGGTAAATGAATTCGGACTCTTATGGTCAAATAAGAACTGGAAAATATAAGAGGAAAGTGGAGAAATTAAATAAAAAAAGAGAGAAAATATAATTATTATTGGCAACTTGTTTGAATTAATGAGAAACCCATAAAAGGAAATAAAAATAATACAAAAAGAGAAATCAGAAAACGGAAACAGAGTAATTACAATGGAAAGTCAACGGGTCAACTTTAAAAACTGAGTGCTTAATTAATTAATTAAGTGGTGTTTAGTGATAATTAATAACTCTTTAAGGCTTTAACTGATATTTTATCTGGACGGCATCTTTTCCTACTTCTAGACTTCTAGTACTAATACATACTTCATTTCTTTCATTAACTATTTTTATTTTATTCAACCCTACTATTATTATTACTAATTAAGTACTAATACAATCAATAAAGACTTTTTGTCGTTTAGTATGAAATTTTCATGTTTTTTATATGTGCTAATCAAGTATTTAGAATGTATACTTAATTTTTTCATCATAATTAATTATTATAAATTTTTAACATCATTAAAAATTATTTGTATCGATCTATGAATTAGCTTCATAGATTCATATAAAGATCAAAAGAAAAATTTGTCTGACATAATTAAAGTTTACGGAATATAGTCTTGTGAACTAATATGTTGTAATAAGTATATGTTAAAATTCGAATTAAAATATGAAAATTTATATGTGCAAATTTTAAAATAGCAGCAGAGAAATAAAGGTATCATTCTATGAATGTCATTATATGAGAAAAAATTGTTTCACAAATAGTATAATTGTAGTTGAACAAACTTTCTAATTTTAACCTCTAATCAAAATTATTACACTCTCATTTATTTTATTTGTTTGCATCAGTTTTAGTTGATACAACCGCTATTGACATCACTTATAAAAATGACTCTGAAAGTGATGACTCAAATAATTAAAGTTAATTTAAGTAATTGATGCAACTATTTTCATCATACTATACGTGATGTCTCGTGTGGTTGTAAAAAATACAATAATAATGTCATTTATTATAAATGATGTTAAATCACATATAATATATCATTTGTTAATAAGTGACTATATATGATGTCATTTATTTAAATGATATATAATATTACTGATGCTATACACATGTTTTTTATAGTGTTAATATAGAATCTAGCAAATCATTACATCTACTTCTTAGGAGTACAAATGACTTCTAATATTGTTTCTTAATTTGTGTGAAAAAATCTAAAATGTAATTCTTTAAGAAATTGTAATTCTTCAAGAAACAGAGAAAGTATGTTGTAGTAAATAAATGTAACGTTTTGAAATTTATGTTCTAAAATATAACTTTTTGTGTAGCTGAAAATGAATAGCCACGCTTTAGCCATAAATTTATCTAGCGATGAATGTATAGTTACGATAGTACCCAAAAAATAAATTATATAATTATATGATCGTTGATAGAAAAAATCGTGCTTAGATTATGACTATTTGATGATTTTTTGTGGTTTTATTATAGAAGTAATTTAGTTATGAATTTTTTCATGGCTATAAAGAATTATGAAGATGTGAAATATGTCATTATTGAAACAATTTAAAGTTGGTTTAATGGTTAGAAGAATTCATATGGGTTTATAAAACGAATAGTGGAATTTCAAAGCAAGGACTCCACTTCTCTAAGAGAATAATTGTTAAGCCAAGTGGATCACTCGTATTCGATTGTTTTATAAAAACCTCACAAATTTTAAAGTTAGCAAAAAAAAAGAGCTTATAAAGAGAATTGAGGAGTAACAAAGTTATAAATAATTAAATCAATAAACATATAGTTCCTATATTACGGCTGTCTATTCCCTTCTTTGCACATGTTCCAAATAATTAAAATTTTAAAAAATAAAAAGAAAAATTGAAAACTATCATCTTTTCTTTCTTCTATAAAACCCACAATTGCTCTTTTTCTTGTACATTCAAAACTCCATTTCTCTATCTTCCACATAACTCCAAAAAAAAAAATAACCCAAATTTTCTATCTCTTAATTCTCTCTCTCTTTTCACAAAACCCACATAGAAAAAACCAGAAAGTCTCAATCTTTTGGCTGAATTATCTTTCTCTTCTGTGTTTGTTTATCAATGGATGACAAAGGAAGAAACATGAAGAACAACAACAATATGGAAGATGAATTGGACCTAAAGAGAGGTCCATGGACTGCAGAAGAAGATTTTAAACTCATGAATTACATTGCTGCTAATGGAGAAGGTCGATGGAATTCTCTTTCTCGTTGTGCAGGTACCATTATGTTCCACTTTCATGACTATCTTTTAAGCATCATAAAGAGCCAAAGAACAAGTAGCATAATTAAACATAATTGATTTATTCCTTTTTTGTTCAATCCTTTTCATGTTTCAATCACCATGTGTGATTGTGTTTTTTTTCCTTAAAATTCCAAACCTTTTGTATAAAAAAATGTTTTCTCTTTTTCGTCTTCTTCTTCATTTCTAAAAATTAAAATTTGAATAAAATATCCAAAAAAAAGGAGAAGTAATGCGAATTAATGATCATCATGTATAAGGGAAGAGCACTAACTCAATGGAAGAAAGCTTGTTGAAGAAAAAGACCCCTTTAGGACAATTTGCATGATTCATAATTCTTTGATGAATTTAGAGATAACTTTTATCGAAAATGAAAGAATTATATATTATAATGAGTTTCTTCCGTATAAAATCATCATACTATATACGACCGGTAAATTAATCATCATCATCATATTCTTTTACCAATGAAACAGGACTCCAACGCACCGGAAAAAGCTGTCGTCTACGGTGGTTAAACTATCTCCGCCCTGATGTCCGCCGTGGAAACATTACTCTCGAAGAACAACTCTTGATCCTCGAACTTCATTCCCGTTGGGGCAATAGGTATATTCCGTTTCATTAATCTCGATAATTATGTCATTTGATATTTGATAATTACAATTATATAATTTTTATATTTTTTTGTATAGTTTTATGCTTTTTATAAATTTATAAATTTTTTATATTTGTATTATAAAAATTACGTTCAATTCCTAAATAAAATTTCTTTACTCGAGTACGGATTAGAAACTAATGTTTATATTATAACACAATATATATATATATATGTGTATAACTAAATATCAAATTATGTAGGGTTTTATATATGAATTACATCATATATAACATGTATGAATTTTTTTTTTGGTTTTCATATATGTATGATATTTTTTATATGCTAATGAATTAAATTGCCTAATTTGTTTATAAAAAGTTAATTAAAATTGTGTTAATTTTGATGAACAGATGGTCAAAGATAGCACAATATTTACCAGGAAGAACTGACAATGAAATCAAAAACTACTGGAGAACAAGAGTGCAAAAACATGCAAAACAATTGAAATGCGATGTGAATAGTCAACAATTCAAAGACACAATGAAGTATTTATGGATGCCTAGGCTCGTTGAAAGGATCCAATCAGCCTCAGCCACAGCTGCAGCCACAGGAGCCACAATGACTACAACCACTGGTTCAGCGACTACATCATCTTGCATCACAAACTCCAACAATCAATTCATGACGTATGACTACAACAACAACATGGGACAACAATTTGGTGTAATGAGTAATAATAATGATTATATATCGCCGGAAAATTCCAGCGTGGCAGTGTCTCCAGTGTCGGATTTGACGGAATATTACAGTGCTCCGAACCCGAATCCGAATCCAGAATATTCGGGTCAAATGGGGAATAGTTATTATCCGGATCAGAATTTGGTGGGTCCAACACAACTATTACCGGAGAATTATTTCGATTATAGTGGATTATTAGATGAAGATCTAACGGTTATGCAAGATCAGCAGAGTAATCTCAATTGGTTTGAAAACATTAATGGTGCTGCTTCTTCTTCAGACAGTTTATGGAACATTGGAGAAACTGATGAAGACTTCTGGTTCTTAGAGCAACAACAACAGTTCAACAATAATGGTAGTTTCTGAATATAGAAGAAAAAAAGATATTTAATTTAGAAAAATGGTTTTAAGTTCAGTATACGTGTGAAAGGAATTTGTTTAAGGGAATAATTTAAGATAAAGAATGTTGTTTAATTATGATTAGAATATATGATCAGCTTTTTTATTCCAAGCTTGATCATATATCATAGCGTTTGGACAAATCGCTAAACTTGATTGGTTTTTTTTTTTTGTAATGATATTTTGTAGTTGATATATATATTCATAAATTTGTATGAAAATAATTAATGTTTTATTCGTTGGTGGGACTCTAAATATTAATAATTGAAGTAGTTTCCACACTATAGATTGAGTGATTTCCTCAAAGGAAGCATAATATATTAAATAATTGGTTTAAAATATTACTATTTCGAAGACGAAGCTCATAATTGGTTCCACCAAGTTTAATATTTAACACAAGATATGACAGAAACAAACAAAAAAAGACATAATAAAATATATAAAATAATGACTTTGGTACTATAAAATGGATAATCCAAACAATATAACTTTTTAAGAATTATGTCTATAGAGCATGTATGTGGGAAATAAAAGGACTTAGTGTGTGTGAAAGCCTTTTCTTTGGGTTCAAAAGAAGACATTTAAAACACGTGGCGAATCCTGATTGGTTGTGATCTAGGCTTTTGAGTTTAAAGTGGTTTGTTCATTGAAAAGTTGTTAAAATATATGCTAAGTGATGATAACCCACCACTTAATATGTCCAAAAACGTTAATTAATTATTGGAAACGCATTATTGTACGGACTGCTGCATCATTATATTAGTTTAACCGTATCCTTAATTACTCTGTCGCGTCAGCAACACCATATCTTCTTCGATGAGCCACGCCTGAAACAACAAGTTTAGAATAATCTAATTAGTTAAACAAGTTTTGTAATGAAAATAGACTAATCATCTAATTAATTAAACAAGATTGATTACTTCACTTAGATATTGACCTAAGCTTTTTTCTTTTAATTAACCGAAAGGTTCCGGTTTCTAAAAGCTTTTGTTTTTTAATTAGTTTAGAGATTTTGGTTTCTAAACATCATCGATTCCGACCAATGGAAATTTTGTATCATCCTCTACTAAAATAATCGATACTAAAATTTGACACATTATCTCCTTTTACTATATATTTTTTCAGAGACCGGAGATCAGTCCAATAAAAATTCTTCTTTCAAACAAATTAAACTTGTAACTCTTAAATTTTTGGTACCAAATTTAAATACCAGCCTAAAGACCTTAGTTATTGACTTAGTTATCAATTGGAATACAATGTATATTTCTTTATGTTGGTGACCATACATTTAAAATCTTTGAATTTCTTATTTATTATTTTGCAGTCTATATACATAATAGCAAAGCCGTCAAAAAACTGTAGTTGAGGTCGTTTTCTTTATTTTAAATCCACTTGATCAAATACTTTGAAGCAAATGACACTGCTTTCCTCGTGTTTTCTCATTGTGGTATATATCTTCTCATCAAATTTAAATGTATAACATAAGATAAATATAGACAAGTATCTAATGGAATTGGCACGTGATGGATAAGAGAAAAGGCACGTGATTATAATAGTAAATGTCGAGAGATGGCGGCGGCTGAAAATTCATAGGCGGTATGGTGTGACCAGCAAGCAAAGCCGACGCCTAAAAGCCATTCACAAAGACTCCGACTGGTCCCAAATTTATGAACTGTCTCTTTACCAACTTTTTTCAAATCAGTCCAATATTGAGATTTATCAACGCTACCAAGAATTATTCTCTTCACCCTTTTTTTAATATCTGGATCAATAACTCCCCATTCCATTAACACAAACTTTTTTTCGTTTAAATGTTAAGATTCTATAATACAAACTTCATTCTACATCTCAAACAATATCAAATATTACGTGGATACGCAACAATTTAGAATCGAATTCTGATTAAAAAATAAAAGATACAGATATAGATATAGATATAGATACTTAATTAACCATTTAACCAAAGATATTTCCCCAATTATTCTCATTGTTTCTAGAATTTGTTACGATTCTGATTACATTTAAAACATTTGAAGATTAATTAAGTGATTCTATACTCATTAATTGCCTATTAATATTGGATTAGAAGAGGTATGTATACATTCTTTGATAATGCAAGTGGTTCGATCTAAAGGCAATAAAAGCATATAAATAATTATGAGAAATACTTATATAAATGTAATTTAGGAGAAATTTAAACTCAAGTTGTATACCATGACTGTCTTGAATATTTTTGTTGGCTACTAAATCACAAGTGTGTTGGCTATTCTCATAGTTTTGGTATAAGCATGTTTAATGGAGTAAGATGAAGTAAATTTCTATTCATCAAAAAGCCTCTTGGACTAGTGGCACTTTTTCGATATTAATGTCATCACGCCTACTGAAACTTTTCATATGTACGTATTCTTACGTAATAAAATTAATATTCGATATTTTAACGAAAAAAATATACTAGGAAAATAATGCATAACATTAAATTTCCACATATCTTTCAAAACATTCAGAAAAAGAAAAATAATTAATAAAATCATTCTACAAAAAAAAAAATTATCGGTGTTCTAAGTATACACGTGGAAATGTATTCACTCTCGTTGAAAAAAAGAAACACTTTAAAATCAAACTTTTCGGATTTTGGATCCTAGAATCAGTTTAATTCTTGTATTCATTATGTCTTCTCTAGTTGTTGTTTTGCTTCCATTCTCTTTCTCTCGTTTGAGAATGTGTTTTTTTTTTGTATCTTGTAAACTTTTTCAATGAAAAAAAAATAGAAGTCAAACTTTCGGATTAGACAGCAAAAAAAAGAAAAAAAAGAGTAAATTGGAAATTAAGTATCTAGTTTTATAGTTTTGGCAATCTATACCTTTTATTTTTATTTTAGTTGATATAATCTTAACATTAATATTAAACCAATTTTACCTTTCCATTTTTCTAATTGAAAACTGTTTATTTTGTTTTCTAATGTTGAATCGATTTCTTTTGTATCTAAAATTTATAAGTGTAAAATGTGATTGAATCTTTAAAAATGAAACAAATCTCTCAGTTCTAAAAACCTTGATGTTTTGAGATTGCATTTCACATAGTTATGATTTCTTCACCAAAAATTTCAAATGAGTTAATATTTGATCAGCAAATGGTTAAGAATTTAAGATCGTTATTGTTTCTTTATTTTGTATTTAGTGATGGGTCCGATACGAATGATAACCAGAGACGAAGAGCTTAGTGAAATATTGGTTGATGAAGATTTGCCATTGGGAAATCTCGATCGTATCCCTCTTAATTTTAAGTGTCTTCCTCGTCTTCTCTTCCGGTGATAAACATAATAATCGATCATAATAACTGATCAAAATGACATAGATGTTTTCAAATCCACACGTTGCTTAGCATCATACTGATAGGTCTATGATAACTTTTTGTGATTCCTTAAAATTTGTTTACTGTATGATCCGTCAAGACACAATTCACTAGAAAAATTACTATTATGTATGTGTCAGTTTGATAGGAATTATGAACGGTCAATACACTGAACAATCCGAATGACACATATCAAATTTTCTTTGCCTAGTTTAGAAATTGTATTCTATAGAAGAATAAAGAAACCATAGAATACATATTTTAATATTTGTACCAATCTACATAATTTAGAAATTACATTATGCAATTTGTTAAACATAGGAAAACTTGAAGAATATAAATTTATATTTTGATAGATTATAAAAAAAGACCGTAGAATGTGTATTCTACAATTTGTTAAAAATACTTATTCAGAAAATATATTTTGCTATCTGTAGAATATAGAAAAACATGTAGAATATAAATTCTGATTTCGGTAGAACATAGAAAAAATTGTAGAATGTATTTTTTAAAATTAATAGGACACGTAGAAAAAGAAAAAAAAGTTCTTTTTTTTCTTTCTAAACGTGAATAGTAAATTAGAAGGTATTTTGGTCAGACTTTTATAAAAGTGTAGTTTCACATAGAAAATATATCTTTTTTCTAATTTACCCAAAAAAACAGAAAACAGATGCAGATACATGGGACTTAGCGTGCTACACGTGGCGATAAATAATTGGAGAGGGTGGATAATATTCCATAGAGAAAGCACAAAGAAGGACCGACTCGATGGTCAAGGTCAACGCGTCCAGGAGACTTACACGTCGGCGTCAACGTGGCTTTTCAATGGGTCCCATTATTTCGTACATACATTAACAAAATCTAATCCAAAACAAGCAATATACATTGTATTTGAATTTTGAAGTATTCACTTCTTTTTTCTTCTTCTTTATTATTAGTTTATTCGTAGTGAAGATGCTTATACCAGGGTTTTTTTTTACCATTAATTAACGAATGATATATATTGAAATTTTATACTATATACAGACGACATAAAAACTTACCTAATGGACCGGTCAGTTGTACTTCAATATTAACAAAAAAAAATTACTATGTACAGACGTAGAAATATGAAAAAGTTTGTAATTATGTATTGTGATTTAGTGTTATTAATTTTTTCTAATAATTATATTGATAAAATTAAATATATAAGTAATCACAAACTACTAAAATTGTTCTTGATAAAAAAAAACTACTAAATTTTTTAAAATATTACGTGAAATTAACAAATACAATTCTCTATAGTTAAATTCAAGTGGAAAAATTAAATATAGTCTATGCAAATTACATATAGTTTTATTCAGCTCAATCAGCCGAAATATTTAAACTATACATATAATGAATTCTATATTTACTATATGCAAATAAATATATGCATATGAATGGATTTGTAGTTATAAAAGAAAACTATTTTACTTTATAAAATATATACATTCAATAATGTTTTAAATCGTGGTATACAAATAATCTGATACGGCATTGTATGATTCACATGCACATTCTCAAAATTATCATTTTTTGCTTAAATTTCTTTTTTGGTTGATAGGCCAATTACACCTAATAAATGTTTTTTTCGCATTTTTGAAGTTATTATATAGTAGCCATAGTAATACAAATCATTTTAGATTAGAAACTCAGTTTTGCTAGTAATTATGAGATCATATCGAAACAGATTTACATTAAATTGCTTTAATATCCTCGTTCATTTTTTAATATCTTGTTATGGACGTAAAACATTTTTAACCACAAAAATCTCTAAACACTAGCATAATATAACAATAGATCGAGACGCCAACACAACACTGATCACATTGAATGATTACCCAAATCGTGTAATTGATACGACACATGATTTTAGGTTTTATTGAAATTTCATATAATTACCTATCTAGGAAATTTTTTGATATTTAGGTTTCCAACTTCCGTGGTACCTTTGGACATAAATAGAGGTTTATGTTTTGTCTGTCTCGTCATCAAGTTGATTGATACCTGCCTTGAAATTTGCCATTCATTTACCACTTGCTTGCTTGTTTATCTTCTGTAGTTACCTTTAAGTTTCTTAATCAAATTTATAATTAAGGTTACTAATATCTTTTGTATTTTTATTTAACATTAACATTATGGGATTGTAGATAAGAACGTATAATCTGATATCAACAAGACAAACTGAGGCACGTTATGTGATGACATGATTACATCCTTTTCTAAGTTATTCAAATGCAAACGCTTTGTATGAAATCCACATGCTTCAATTCCCGTGGTTAGGCATCCAATTTGAACAATAAGATTAATATTTTTTATAAATTTTAATTTGATTAACATTAACTTGTCCATTAATAACATTAACTTCTTACATCAGTATTTGTATTTCGAATCACTATGAGGTATATAAATAACTCCTAGAAATGGTGATTCAATTGTATTTTAACTATTTAAGCAATCGTTGTTTGAACTAAATTTAGCACAAAGGTTTTAAATCTGGTTCCAAGAAATAAGGGAAGAGATGGGCAAAGATTCTGATCAATTAAAGAAGTAAAGAGAATAGTTTGAGAGTAACAATGCCGAGTAGCGTAGTATTGCTTGTGTAAAATTGTGAGAACTTGGTCTCTTTTTGGAAACTTGTCTGTTTATAATGAATAGATGCGGTTACAACAGTTTTGAAATAAGAAATATTACATTTTAGTTGCCGAGGACAGGTGGCTCAGTGGTAGTGGTCATTTTACAAATTTTCAGGCACCAGGTTCGATTTCTCCCTAATGCAAGGGGAAAGAAAAAAAAAGAAGGGATTTTAAGATATGGAGTTTGGCTATGGATCGGGTTTTGTCGATCCAATTATAAGAGTAAGGTTGACAAAAAAAATATATTACATTTAAGTTAAGATTCAGTGTTATCTTGAAAGATCTTTGCGAAAAATCCGGAAATATCCTAAATTGATTAAGGAATATTTCCATATTTCTTCCTTAGGCGCGTGTCGACCAAATTCATCTTGACCCGAGACGAGATACATTGGCCGAGATATGCTTTCTACCGAGATGACGAGATTGCCGACTTACATCCTTCGCATAAACACTATCTCGATTATTCTCGTGCTTTTTTCGAGATGAGTACTCCAATGTATTCTTCTATTTCTTACCCTAGAAAAGAATATTCTAGGTATATTCTTTTTTACTCTAAAATGTCACCTCTAAAATAGAGAAAAAAATAGTATTCCCTTATATATAGGAAAAAATAGCATTTCACTATTTTAGAATCAAAAATAGAGGTGGGTTTGAGTGAATTTACTCTAAAATAGCATTTAGACCATTTTTAGCGGGAGTCTCTCAACATTAAAAAAAATAAAAAAAATAAAAAAGTAAAAGAGAGATGAGAGATAGTCTCTCATTTGGAAAACTCGGAGAAAAGAGACTCTCATGTCACATGTACCTATATAATTAGTTAAACTTCATATTAAAATTAAAATTTAATTACAAAATTAAATTACATTAAAATATTAATATTTTTATTTTTTAGAGACTATGTAGGATTCTCACCAATGCGGATGTTCTTAGAGTCAAAGATAGAGGTGGGTTGGAGATAATTATTTTTTTGTTTAATGATAGTTATTTACTTTCTTTCTTTTCTTTTTTTGTCACTAGTTATTTACTTATTTATAGGCTGAAAAATGGGTTTATTTACGTGAATGGGCCTCCGATACCCATGTAAGAATGTTTGATCACAAGCATATAATGGGCCTCAGATACCCGTATAAAACTATGTTATCACAAGTTTATAATGGGCCTCCGATACCCATATAAAAAGTTTAATCATAAGATACAATGGGCCTTATTTAAGCCGTCCAATGGGCTAATGTAATTTGAACCTTAAATACTTTCTTA
This sequence comes from Lepidium didymum, assembly GCA_963920545.1. Classification (NCBI taxonomy): domain Eukaryota; kingdom Viridiplantae; phylum Streptophyta; class Magnoliopsida; order Brassicales; family Brassicaceae; genus Lepidium; species Lepidium didymum. The sequence continues at coordinate 18,710,690 of OY986979.1, forward strand.
GACGCGCGTGAATATGAGGCACTAAATCATAACGCGTGGGTCAGTCTTATGTGAGGTCGCGTGACAAAGCAACGTTTCTTGCTTGTAAGTTGTACATCCAGACGTGACCGCGGCGACGCGTTTGGACGAAATAAATTTCAGACAAGATATTATTTATTTTGCTGCTAGAAACTTTGACTAATAAGGCCACGTAGTAAGAGGTTATGGCTTTTCAGGGGTAATTCCGTAAATAGCATCGCATCCAAAGGACTAGTCGCAAATCGTTAATGTATTTCGCCACATTTATTTTATTGAAGATTCTTGTGGGCCTCCACAACCGACCCAACTGATCCATAAGAAATTACAAAGACCAAAACTGTAACCAACAAGCCACGTATCTGAGCCTATTTTCGTAATTGATGAATTAGGCCGAAAGATCAAATATATAAAAAAGTATTTCTTTGTCGAAATGTCTCAGATTTCATCATCTTCAAAAAAACCATTCTGACAGAAACAAAATATCTTCTTCATTCATTCTTGATCATCTTCTCGATCTAATTATTTCTTTTTCCATCTTTTTAGCTCAAATTTGTTCATACATTCTCCAATTTCTACGATCGGGTTCTTTTGTGTTCGTCGATCAAGAAGCTAGATAAGTTGTATATCTGGTGATTGTATTTGTTTGATTTTCCAATCGTGTTTCTAGGTTATCGGAGAATGAACAGTAGGAGCTGTATCTCTGTCTCTGCGATGAAACCTTGTTGTAGATTTCTGATTAGCTTTAGAAGTTCCTCGCTCTTCGGGTTATCTCCCCTGAACTCGGGCAAATTGATTAATTCGTCGAAATTACATTGTAAAAAGATTGATTCCAGAAGTATTAGATCTGGTATTCATTGTCGTCGTATTGTTGTGGATCGGAATGATTTTTGTGATTCCGATTCCATTAGTTGGGGAGGAGGATGTAGAGTATTAAGAGCTAGAGGTGGTAGAGGAAGAGGAAGGGGTATATTAGTAAGTCCCCGAGTATCTTCAGATTTTAGGAATCACTCGACATCTTCGTTAGATTCCCATGTAAATGGTAAGAGCTTCGAGAGTATGTTTGTGAAGCCATTGGTTTTTAAGGAAGTCGGAAAACTTGAAGTTGAAGAGATACCGGAAAAGGAAAGTGGTAACCGAGGAAAAGATGCTAATTTTGGAAATGTGGATGTAAAGGAGGAAACCAAACAGGTTTCAAGTCAGACTGAAGCTGAGAAGGAGGCATGGAAGCTGCTTCGTGGTGCTGTGGTGAATTACTGTGGGTTCCCGGTGGGGACGGTAGCAGCTAATGATCCAGGTGATCAGCTGACTTTGAACTATGATCAGGTGTTTATTCGTGATTTTGTTCCTTCTGCCTATGCCTTTTTGCTTGATGGAGAAGTGGAGATTGTAAGAAACTTTCTCTTTCATACATTGCAATTGCAGGTAACATTTCCTTGAACCTTCTTGTTTGAAACGATGCTCTTCCGCTGTGTTTTGATCGCTTCTGCATCCTGTCTAATACATTTGCTTTAAACTGTCTATATCAACAACTTTGTGCTTTCGGTTGATATTGATGTGTTCGATACTGTTTAAGGTTGGTTGGTTGTTAATGCCCGTATCAATTAGTTTGCTCTGGTGAATTTCCAACTTTTAGAAGAGTCGTGTTTGGCTAGGTTGTATGAATTTGGAAATGGTTTTGCTTTTCTTGGTTGCATGCACACTCATTGTTTGCCATTGGAATTTCATTTCTCATTCTAGGGAAGTTTAGCGGATTTTGTGAAAACCTGCAATTTATCTAGTTTGTTTACTGAGTTTTATTGCCTAATGGAGAAAGGCAAATGTGAGAGGAATATCTCCCCTGTACGCTGCAGTCTCAGGTATGTCTTCTTGTGTTTAAATTTGTTTAGACCCGAAATGTTTGGTTGCTTTTTGTCATACTTTTAGTTGTTAATATAAATGGTACTCTGATATTAACTGAAGACGCCATCAAGTTTTGTTTACCTCCTAAGGATTTGCTTCTTCTTAGAAATTAGCTTTGTAAAATTGGTTTTAACTAGTCGTGTTAAGATTTGGTTTCTATGCCTTTGATGAAACTCGGAGCATTAAGTATAATAAGTTATGACACTGTTATGACATTCTTGGCCTGCTACATATTTTCTGCTTCTTAGGAAACTGTTTTTCCTTTTCTTTTTCATTGACTTCAGTTCTTGTTGATGTAATTCTAAAGAATTTGATATACTAATTAACGCGAAGTTTATTGATCTTGCTTTTTGTTACGTGGTTGTTAGAGCTGGGAGAAAACAGTGGACTGTCACAGCCCTGGTCCAGGGCTAATGCCAGCGAGTTTCAAAGTGAAATTTGCACCACTTGTGGGAACTGATGGTTCGTTTGAGGAGTATTTAGATCCAGATTTTGGTGAATCAGCTATTGGACGTGTTAGCCCTGTTGACTCTGGTAACTTCTTATGCTTTGACTTCTAGAATTTTCAATTTCGTAATTTTAAATAACTGACATTTCCACTTGTCATGGAGAAACATATACCCTAGAAAACCTATCTACTGAATCAAATCCTTTTTTGGAAGTTGTGAACTTTTCACATTAGTACATTGTTAATATGTTTGGAATCTTTATTAATTTTGCTAGGTTTGTGGTGGATCATATTGCTGAGAGCTTATGGAAAGCTTACAGGCGACTACACGTTGCAAGAGAGAATTGATGTTCAAACAGGGATCAAGTTGATACTTAAGCTATGTCTAGCTGACGGTTGTGACATGTTCCCGACTCTTCTTGTCACTGATGGATCATGTATGATTGATCGAAGAATGGGCATTCATGGGCATCCACTTGAAATCCAAGTAATGTGTTAATAATCATTTCAAAAGGAAAAGTAAGTAGTAAGATTTTGCTTTTATAACTGACAATAAACGGTCATGATTTTCTCTTTCCCAGGCATTATTCTACTCTGCTCTCCGCAGTGCTCGAGAGATGCTTAACGTGAATGATGGAACCAAGAACTTAGTTGCTGCCATCAACAATCGCCTAAGTGCTTTATCCTTCCATATCAGAGAGTATTATTGGGCTGATCTTAAGAAAATAAATGAGATTTATCGTTACAGCACCGAGGAGTATTCAGCAGATGCAACCAACAAGTTTAACGTATATCCAGAACAAATCCCTACTTGGCTTGTTGACTGGATTCCTGATAAAGGTGGTTACTTCATAGGAAATCTTCAGCCTGCACACATGGATTTCAGATTTTTCACACTTGGGAACCTTTGGGCCGTCGTTTCATCTCTGGGAACCCAAGAACAGAACAAAGGAGTCATGACACTAATCGAAGAGAAATGGGATGACCTTGTCGCAAACATGCCTCTCAAGATCTGTTTTCCAGCTCTAGAGAAAGACGAATGGCGAATAATCACAGGCTCTGATCCAAAGAACACGTGAGTCCCTTCAATGTACATCATTTTTCTTTCTCTGAGAATTCCTCTCATCTTTGGTTTCATACTCGTCATTGCAGGCCATGGTCATATCACAATGGCGGATCCTGGCCAACTCTCCTCTGGCAGGTACAAACAAACAAACAAATATTACTTTCAAACTAGCTTGTTTATTAGTTTTGATCAGGCTTCTTTAAACCCTAAACCCTTCATCTGTTTGGATTGTTTTAGTTCACATTGGCTTGTATCAAAATGGGGAAAGTAGAACTAGCCAGGAAAGCGGTTGCTGTAGCGGAGAAAAGTCTCGTGGAAGACAAATGGCCGGAGTATTATGACACGAAAAGCGGGAGATTTGTGGGAAAGCAATCAAGGCTTTACCAGAGTTGGAGCATCGCAGGTTTCTTGGCTTCTAAGAAACTCATAGAACAACCTGAGAAAGCATCACTATTGTTCTGGGAAGAGGACTATCAGCTGCTCGAGACATGTGTCTGTGGCCTCAGTAAAAGCAGCGCAAGGAAGAAGAACAAGTGTTCGCGTTTCACACCTCCAAGATCTTAGTTTCCTAAAACCTTACCTGACTCTTATGTCTTAAGAACTTTGTTTTTAACATATACGCATGACTCATGAACACATAATACATGATCTTCTTAAGGCATCTTTCTTTACCTTTGTATCGCGTTCATAAGTTAGATACGCATGTATATATTTTGTAAATTATGGATTATATTTTCACAAACCTATTTGTGTTATAAAAACCAAAGAAAAATACAAAACATTGTGTATTTCTTAAAATTTCATATTCGTGAAATTAGTCGGTCCTACCGGATTAAAACTGAGGAGGAAGAAGATGAAAATCTAATCGGACCACTCACACAAACACATAGCATTGCGACAATATTCAATATATCTTAGCTTCGGACAACAATCGTAAATCTTATTACAACCACAAGTATAAAAGATTATGTGTAAAAAAAGAAAAAATTGCAATCATTATTATGTCAAAAAGAAACAATCAACACATATAGGATCACATTATAACTCGATTTTAAAAGGTATTTATCATTAATCAAAGTAGAGATTGAAAGTATTTATATCCACATAATCGTAGATAGTTTGATACATTATTGTACATACTAAAAAGAGAAACTTTAAGTTAAATTTGGCTAACAGACAAATACGATGTTGTATTACTATACAGAGAGACGTACACGGACTTTGGAGGTAAGACACCCACAAGAATATTTTACGATAAGGTTACGAGCAAAGGAGTCACCACCAACCACTTCACGTCATGTTATTGGCCCTTAATGGGCTTACGTTTCATAAACCCGTTTTGTTTGCTTTCTCCGTGCCGTTAGGAACTATAAAGTTCCGGTCATCTTTTCATTATCGGCGATAATGGAATTATTCGCATTGCTCGTAAAGGTCGCCGGTCTTTTGGCCACTGTCACTGTCGGAGCCAACGCATTTTCTTACTCTCGTTACCGTCGCCAGAATCTCGCCAAGTTTCGTTCTCCGATTGACGAATCTAAAGAAGTTCTCGCCGATTTCAGTTCCATTGGTAAGGCTCTTTCATCTTCTGTTTGGCTCTCTCATCTTCTTCCGACTGAAATTCTTATTATTGTTGAATCCTTTGATTTTTGTGGATGAGCTGAGAGTGATTTTTGTGTCACCTCACTTTTACTTCTTTTTTTGTAGGAAACGATTTTTCCATTAATGCAACTCTACATTACTCTTTTTTTGGGGGGGTTTAAATGATTTTTTTCCATTCTGTGTTCTTTCGGAATCAGAATGATTTGAAGCAATCTCCTATAGGAATTGCAAATAAACAACTTCATAAGATTTTATCAACACATTTGTGATGGAATGGCTATAAGTATGTTTGTTTCAGAACACAAGGAGGGCAAATTCTTCTTTGGGTTGGCTACTGCACCTGCTCATGCAGAGGACGATCTGAATGATGCTTGGATTCAGTTTGCAAAAGAAACACCATGTTCAGAAGAAGATGCAGCAGTAGCAGCGTCAGGTTCAAAGGCTGCTGATAAAAAAGCAAAGAGGAAGAAGGTTAAGCTTGCTGTGGGAGCTATAACGAAAGGTTTGGAGAAGAACACACATGGATATGAAGATAAGACTGCAGGCGATAAGCCACCCACTAAAAATGTAGCTGCGTGGCATAACGCTCCTCATGCGTAAGATTCATATATGCTCTTATCTTAGTTATTATCACCTAGCTGTTCGTTTCTAATGTCAACTGCACCATGCGTGTAGTGTAGAAATTAGTCTTGACAGCTCAAAATGATGTTTTTCTCAACTTGTTACAGGGAAGACAGACTTAAATTTTGGTCAGATCCTGACAAAGAAGTGAAGCTAGCAAAAGAAACTGGCGTTACTGTCTTTAGGATGGGAATTGATTGGTCTAGAATCATGCCAGAAGAGCCCATCAAAGGGATTAAAGAAGCAGTGAGTCAAGAAAACATAAATCTTGTGTCTGATTATGCTTCGTGTAGAGAAAGCGTCCCAACCTTTTGTGATACATCATATAAAGCCCCAATGCATTTTCTTTTATTTTACCTAGAGCTGTTTTTACAACTTTGTTATTCTATTACTGTGCTTTGTAGGTTGACTATGAAGCCCTCGAGCACTATAAATGGATACTTAATAGAGTTCGTTCAAATGGAATGACGGTGATGCTAACGCTGTTTCATCATTCGTTGCCACCATGGGCTGCTGATTATGGTGGCTGGAAAATGGAGAAGACAGTCGACTACTTTATGGACTTTACCAGGTGACTGTTACCAGGCCACTGTCTCTTTATATGAGCTTTATGGAGATTACGTAGGTTTTGATCTTCTTTTCATAACTTGCCAGGGTTGTTGTGGATTCTATGTTCGATTTGGTAGACTCTTGGGTAATATTTAATGAACCCCATATCTTCGCTATGCTTACCTACGTGTGTGGATCTTGGCCCGGTAACAACCCAGACTTTCTGGAGATAGCTACAGCTACTTTACCAATGGGTGTATTCCATCGAGCCTTACACTGGATGGCTGTTGCTCACTCAAAGGCCTATGACTACATCCACGGAAAAATGTTAGTTTTTCCTCTTTAAAAATTATCATATGAGTTTCTCTCACTAGCACAATTTAATGGTTCCCATCTCTTATTTGGCAGTTCCTTGAAAAAACCTTTGGTAGGGGTTGCGCACCACGTCTCCTTTTTGAGACCATATGGTCTCTTTGATACTGGGGCTGTTACTTTTAGTAACTCCCTCACTCTATATCCATTTATTGATAGCATTTGTGAGAAGTTGGATTTCATAGGCATCAACTACTACGGACAGGTAAGAGAGCTAAGAGTAAAATCTGCTTCTAGGTCTTACATTTGGATCAATAATATTGCTTTTCCTCGTATAAGTGATTTGGAATCTGACTCCGGGATATCAGGAAGCAGTGTGTGGCGTTGGACTAAAGCTTGTAGAGACTGATGAATACAGTGAATCTGGAAGAGGGGTATATCCCGATGGTCTCTATCGGGTGTTGTTGATGTTCCACAAGAGATACAAACATCTGAAAGTTCCTTTTATCGTCTCAGAAAATGGTGTGTCTGATGAAACAGATGTGATCCGTCGGCCTTACCTGATTGAGCATCTCCTTGCCTTATATGCTGCAATGCTAAAGGTTTATGTCCCTGAAACTCCTTGAATCATCCAATAGTTATGAACTGCTTAACTATTGGTATTTGGTAGCGTTGTTGTGGTGAGCTGCCCTCCCCTTCAACCCAGTTTTGAGTCTGAACTGTTATGAGCTTAAGTTAAGCTTCAAAACCCGGCCACAACAACCCTTGGTATTGGCATATCTCTCACTGTGTTTGTGGCTTTTATGATAGGGTGTTCCAGTGCTCGGTTACGTATTCTGGACTATTTCCGACAATTGGGAATGGGCTGATGGATATGGTCCAAAATTTGGACTTGTAGCGGTTGACCGATCCAATGATCTTGCCCGAACCCTTAGGCCGTCGTACCATCTCTTTTCCAAGGTTTATCATTATAACCCCTTGTGGTTACCACTACACTTGAGATCATCAGATCTCTGTTCTTCTCAAATGGCTCATGTTTTCTTTCTGCTCTCCAGATAGTTAAAAGCGGACAAGTTACTCGTAAAGATCGGTCTTTGGCATGGAAAGAACTCCAAAAAGCTGCCAAAGCCGGAAAACTACGGCCATTCTACCGATCCGTTGATAAGCATGGTCTAATGTACGCAGGTTAGTTACAGCTTCCACCTCAGAAATTTTCTTTTTTTTTGGTTTAGTAAACTTTTCCAGCTTTTGCCTTATAATCTTACTTCCGAGGCTTTGTTTATTTATTTCTTTTTTGAAAGATGGCCTTGATAAGCCTCAAGGGAGACCATTTGTTGATCGTGACTGGCGGTTTGGTCACTACCAAGTTGATGGTCTTCAAGACCCGTTGAGTCGTGCGGCTCGAACTCTTCTCATATGGCCGCTTATCATGAGAAAAAGGATCAGAAAAGTTTCGATCAAGCATACTGATGATGCTGGTCTCGTTCTACATCCTGCTTATGCCTCACCTTTTGAAGAGTAGAACTTTGTTACCAACAAAATAAAGACTACCTTTTTCTGTATAATTTGCCAAACCTTTGGCGCACAATATAAAACGATTCACCGCTTTGTTGTTATATTGAAATAAATGCAAAACGGCGCTGTTTTAATGTATGGCGTAAGGTCACGCTCTATTTTCGACCTAGTTATAGGGTCTTTGACTAACGAATCGAATGTTTAATTGGCAATCAAAGAATATTTGGGCTTAAGTGGTGCTAGGCCCATTTAACTATCCCGTGTTTTTAAACTTAAAAGACTAGAAGACTTGGACTCCAAGGTAGTCATAAGATCAACGACTCTGAACAAAAGCACAAAAAAAGCTTCGCAATGTGATCCGTTGGATAATAAAAACAGTATGACTTGAGCAACTCTTATTTACTTTGAAGTGTTTATGAATATCTTTGTCTAACTCTACCTTTGCACAAATTATTTACTTCAGATAATGAGCGATACATTATGGCGTGGCGGTGACCGCGTTGAGGTGATACGAAGCGTTTCTGGTGCGGTGGTTTACTTTCCGGCGGCTGTTGTTAACAAGCCTTCTGTGAGAAAGAAACTCATTTGGGTTGAGCATACTTCCGTAACGGTTGGAAGTTCGGTTCGTATGAAGGAGTACGTTGTTCCCACGCGCCTCCGTCCTTCTCCGCCGCGTGAAATCAACAGATGGTTCAAAGTTGGAGATGAGGTTGACGTCTTCAGAGGCTGCGAAGGTTGTTGGGTTAGAGGCAATGTGACCACTGTTCTTGAAAATTTGAAGTTCATTGTGGAGATTAATGGGGAAAATCGTCCAGAAACAGAGGTTGATCTCTTCAATTTGAGACTGCATCGTGAGTGGAAAGATGACATATGGGTTCCCTCTCTTCTCCAACAGGTAAATTTCCATTAAATTCTCTTTGCGTTTGTTCTGATTTTGCAAAATTTCAGTGGTTATTTGTGGAAAGTTTTTGACATGTTAGGGTTTTCTAGATGCATTCTTTCTTTGATTTTTGATTGCGAAGTTTTTGATGATTTAGTGTTAAGGTTCCTAATTTACAATCAATTGTATTGAGGATCTTTTTTGAGCTATTTTGAGTCAGAGGATTTGTTCCGATTTGACTTAACATATTCACAATGTTTTTTTTTTTTTTTTTTTGCAGAGTAATATCTTGGAATCGACTCCCAAAAATATCAAACTAAAGATAAAATTGAGAATAAGAGATGAATATGAGGAGGGAGCTCTTGTGGAAGTGAGAAGTGAAGAGGAAGCTTGTAAGGGTTCTTGGTATTGTGCACGTATATGTTGTTCATTAGGTGACAATAAGTACATTGTTGAACACGTGAAGTTTAGTAGAGATGATGGTGAATCGATCCCTGTGAAAGATATGGTAGAAGCCCAAAACATAAGACCAGTTCCTCCTCCAGAATTTCCTACGATTGTCTGTTATGAACCAGGGGATGAAGTTGATGTTTTGTTCAACAAACGGTGGTGGATCGGTAGGATTTTGAAAGTTCTCGAAATGGGTTCGAAGTATTTAGTTTATTTGCTCTCCACTGGTGAAGAACCGATACTTTTATATTCCAAGTTGAGGCCTCACAAAGACTGGATTAATGGACAATGGACTAATCCTTCCAAGGTATGGTTACATATGTTGTTACTCATCCATTTGAAGTTTATTATGTATTAAGTTTAGTTACTGATTCATTACTTGTTTAAATCTTTTTAATGTATAGGAAGAATGCTACAAACCTCCACTCAAGGTGCCGAAATCGTGTGAGAGAGTAGAGAAGGTGTTCAACAAAGGAATGATAAAATGCAGAAGAAGAGATGAATATGAGAAGGGAGCTCTTGTGGAAGAATGCAACAAACCTCCACTCAAGAAACTGAAATTATGTGAGAGAGGAGAGAAGAAGTTCAACAATGGAATGATGGTTGAAGTTAGAAGCTATGAACAAGGTTATGAAGGTTCATGGTTCTCTGCAAAGATCCTAAGTTACTTAGGAAAAAATAGATACACGGTGGAATATCAAACACTGGTAACTGACAATGAAAGAGAATTGTTGAAGGAAGAAGCAAAAGAGTCAGATATAAGACCAATTCCTCCTCCACTACTTCAAAAGAGATATAAATTGAATGAAGCTGTGGATGCTTGGTATAACGAAGGATGGTGGTCTGGTCGAGTTTATAAGATCAAAGACAATTGGACACGATATGGTGTCTATTTCAAGACTACTGATGAGAGATTGGAGTTTGCTTACAACGATCTAAGGCCTTGTCAGGTGTGGATAAATGGAAAATGGAGTCGTGCCTAAGAACGAGTGAAGTTAACTGATACCGTAACAGTTGGTGATTAAGAGGATAATTAACATGACTTTAAATATGTTTTTTCAACATTCTTTGTAATTATAAACTAGACTTAGAAGTTATGGGTTTGGTTTACTTAAATATTCTTTAAATATGTTGACCAGTGGAATGTGTTTTTCTCTGTAAACATGTAGGCTGTCTACTGTATTTTTGTTTATCCAAAACGCATAGTTTGACAATAGTCAAGTTATTTATTGGCCAAGATTAAACCCTCTTTTCCGATCAGAAGATTCGGGTAAGCTTTGCCTTCCATATTTATTCAATGAGAAAAAGAAGAAGAAGACAATAGCGGTAAAAAAAGAAAAACAACAATAAAATATCGTTAAGCCCTAAACCCTTAGTGTTCATTTGCGACGCCGCGTTCTTTCTCTTACGCTCTCAAAACTTATTCTTCGAATTTACTTCCGAGGGACAATCTTGCCCCAAAGAGCGAGCATGAGTTCTTCAATAGTGTCGCAGTTACGGGCCCTCAAGTCGGTGTTACAAGCCGATACAGAGCCTACGAAGAGACCTTACACACGCCCTTCGATTCTCTTCAGTCCTAAAGAAGCAGCGGATTTCGATATCGAGTCCATTTATGAACTCGGCCTCAAAGGTCTGTTCTAGGGTTTTAATTTATAATTTCTGTGAATAAGTTTAATGATAATTTAATTCTCATCCTTGTTTTGTGTTTTTGTTAATTCAGGTCTAGAAGTACTTGGAAACAAAGATGAGAGGTTTAAGAACTACGTAAACGATTTGTTTAGTCATAAAAGTAGAGAAATTGATAGGGAATTGCTGGGGAAAGAAGAAAATACTCGGATTGATGTATTAATCAGTTCGTATTTACGCTTACTCTCTGGCTATCTTCAATTTCGTGCTTCCTTGGAGACCCTTGAGTATCTCATTCGAAGATACAAGTATGTGTTTACTTATTACTGTTGGCTATGTATGTTTGTCTTTCTTCCTTCATCACGTTGTCCTAACTGCTCCATTTTGCAGGATTCATATATACAACTTAGAAGATTTGGTTTTGTGCGCTTTGCCATACCACGATACACATGCTTTTGTACGCATCGTTCAGCTACTTTCGACCGGGTGAGCATAATTCTCTGATTTACTTTTGAATTTAAAATCGTATTATCCACCAAATTGATTTGTAATCCTTGGTTCTTATTTTGGATCACAGCAATAGCAAGTGGACGTTTCTTGATGGTGTCAAAAATTCAGGGGCTCCACCTCCTAGATCGGTTATCGTTCAGCAATGTATACGTGATATGCAAGTTTTGGAAACCTTGTGTGACTATGTAAGTGGCTGCAAATTATTACTTCCTAGAAGTGTTTTTTTTGAATTGCTGTTTTAAGACCGAGCATCTTATTACCTAGTTGTGTTGTAGGCATCTCGTACTAAGAAGTATCAGCCTTCAAAACCTGTGCTTGGCTTCACCACAGCAGTTGTTGTCGGGGTACTTGGTTCAGTTCCAACTGTTGATGGAGATATTGTACAGAGAATTTTGCCATTTGTGGACTCTGGTCTGCAATCGGGTGTGAAAGGATGTTTAGATCAACAGGTTTTTGTGAAGCGGATTTTGCCAAATATTGTTCTCTAGTTTTCTTATTCAATTAATGTGACTTTTTCTGACGTTTTGGTATGGCTCAAGGCTGGAGCGTTAATGGTTGCTGGCATGTTGGCTAACAGAGCCATACTAAATAGTAATCTCATCAAGCGCTTTATGAGGTCCATCATCGATATTGCTCGTGAACATGCCAAAGAATCTTCTGATTCGCATTCGCTTCGACTGTCATTTATGGCATTGATCAATCTTGTTCAGGTACGATAACTTTCTGTTATTATGCACCTCTTGTATTGTTTTTTTAATAAAACGAATAAGTAAACTTCTAATTGTGAGGTGAAACATAATTTCTATTGCTCACCGAGAAATCTGCTCATAACTGGTTGGTATTGATCTTTTTGAACTAATAGTTTTTCTTAATCAACTACAGCTGCAATCCGTGGACTTGATCCCAAAGAAAGCTTTGGATCTTTTAAAGGAAATAAGGTACTTGAATATGAACAGAGTTCTCTCTGAAGCCATTTTTATTGTAACTATTACTAGTATTTTTCCGGTGACGGCTTCCATTTTTTGCAGAGATATTTCTGGTGTTCTTTTGGGCTTGTCAAAAGAGTTTAATATCAAAAGATTCCTGGCAGCGCTACTGGATTCTCTACTTCTTTACAGGTGTATATCTGACACTGTTCTGACATTATCAGGCGGATGGATCTATTTTGTAATTATTAATGTTTTAATTACTTTTATCTTGTTTGCAGTTCATCTGATGACCAATGCTGCGAAGTTTTGGCTTCGATAATTGAGACTGTTTCAGTAAAAAATTTGGTTGGTCATTTGATTTCCAAGGTTTTCTCTTTGTGTATGACTCAATGCCAGAAGAACAGTGATTTTACATCTTCTACGTCTGGTTAGTAATATGTCAATTGCCCACGTCTGAGTTTTGGGTTTACATTTTTGAAAATTCTCTTTCAGATTCCGCTATATGAACACTATTTATTGTAATTTAACTCTAGGGCGCTGGGCCAAGAAAATTCTGGTTGTTGTAAGCAAGAAGTATCCTGCTGAACTACGCACAGCGGTTCATAAATTTCTAGAGGTCTGTCCGTCCAACTCTTGATGATGTGTTTTCCTTTGTGGCTGTTATGTGGACTTCTGAGTTATCAAATTCTTGTTGCAGGATACGGAAGTTCAGTCGAAAAAAGAGGATTTAAAGCTAACAATGTTGTCTTGCATGCTGGATGGGAATTCAGACATGTCCCACCCGTTCGTGGATTCAAAATTGTGGTTCCGGCTCCACCATCCCAGGGTACTGTAAAATCTAATCTTAGTGATGTGAAGAAAATTTGTGTTACTTTTTGCACAAGACTGAGGAGTTGTTATGAATCATAGGCTGCTGTACGATGTGCCGCTCTTTCTAGTCTTAATGGTGTTCTCAAGGCTGATAGCTCTAAAGAAGAGGTATGTGTGGGTAGTCATTCCGAATATTATGTGACTCTTTACTATGCACTCTGGTCATCTTACCATACTCTAATTTCTTTGCTACTGTCCATCCAGAACCTTGTCACTATTCAGGATGCTATACTGCGCCAGATTTGGGATGATGATTTGGATGTTGTTAAGGCTGCTCTGTCTTTTGATAAGTTGCCGAATATAATAACATCTTCTGGTCTTCTGGATGCTTTGCTTCATGTAGTGAAACGATGTGTTGGCATTCTCCTAACAGGTGATTGAATTTGCTATTTTCTATTTTAACTTAGTTCAGTATTGCCAATGCCTTGTTGACATATAAAAAGTGGTGATCGTCAGTGTATCATCTGATATATCGTTTCTGCTAGTAGTAATATTTTTTTTCAAATGGAATACTATGCAGTAGTAATCCGGATATTTTAGTGTGCTAACATCATTCAGACATGTTCTTAGGCTGGCTGCACTGTCTTTTTGTAATATATTAAATTGCTTCTTTGTCCAGCACTGATGCACTGTTTTATGTATAGGCACTTGAGCTGCTCAGGCTATAGTCGTCTTGCTTCTCTTATTATGAACTCTTTTCTTAAATGTTATTAATATTCTAAACACCTGAATGGGTTTTGGAAAATGCCTGAAGGAAAACTATGTATAGTGTTCTCATCCAGTTTCTTTAATATCTGATGCATTGATTTATTTATCTTCGAGAGTGCAAACCTCTAAGCTGTTCAATCGATTTATATGGAAACATTTATTCTTGTTGCAGGAGTATCACATAATACTCAACTGGCAATTGATGTTGTTGCTTTGTCTCTTAAAATTGCTGTCTCAAGCTTCTGTAATGAAGCAGACTCTACTGAGAAAGTTACCTCTGCGATGTTCCCATTTCTCTTAATTCAGCCGAAGGTTCTTTCTGGTTCTCTTCATTTTTAAACAGCTATGGCAAATTTTTTTTATTACATTTGCTAATTCCTGTAATCATGTCTTCGAGTAGACATGGAGTTTAAATTTACAAGTGTTAAAACTGGGGATGGATGTTAACTGGCCACTCTTCAAGAATCTTTCTGCTGATGATAGAATGGTAAATATGACTTCACGATTTTCATATCCTTCACACTCCAAGTCGCAATCATGAACTTTTAAGTGGTTGTTGAACAATGTCATATCATCTAAAAAACTGTGTTGCAGAAAAAGCTCCCAGATATCATGTCTGCAAACTTGTCTTCGATTAGCATGGATATTATCAACAATTTGGCGGAAGCACTATCCTTGGATCCTGATGAGCGTAGGATTGAGCTTATTGAGAGTGCGTGCAACTTTCGGCTCTCTGAAGTTTTAGAAACATGCAGCAATGTCAAATTGACAGAAGAGGAACGTAACAAGTTGCAGGTTTGTCATTACTTTACTGTTTTTGGTGAAAACAAATCCAGTTCTCTTTGGTAATCAACTCTTTTTGCCTTCATATACTTGGTAAACTATTTTTCGTTGTTTCTGAGATTTTATAAATGCTTTTAATAACTTGTGAATTCTTATCTCATATCAGAAGGGACTACTGATCCGTGAAAGTTTGTCCGCATTGAACATGGATATCATTAACAAAATGGTGGAAGCATTTATGGTGCACCCTGGTGATTACATTCAGTGGCTTACTGTCAGTTGCCGAGATTTCACCTTGTCAAAGACATTGTTCTATATGGTCTTGATGCATTCACTGCAGAAGATAAATTATTCATCTGGTAAGGTTCTGTCTGTTGTTAAGTGTTAACTATGCGTGCTGATGATCATGTGATGCTGATGGCTGTGTTATCCTTTGATTTAGACCCTAGTCAATTTTTGGATCTTTTCGAACTCTGCTTTCCTGTTTTGAAGACTGCGTGGGAAGAACATGACGTTGAAGTTGATGTTTCTTTGAAAGAGGTATAGTGTTCTACTTGCTTGTGGATATTGGTATTTTCATTTTAAGGTTGTTTCTTATTTTATCTTGTAAGTCACTTAAGTATTTTATTGTATTACTTTGCAGCTGTCGAAAAGCAACTGCCAAGAACTCTTGTATCTGCTTGTTGATACCTCTGATTTCAGTGCTCTGAATTCAAAGCTTCTGATCTGCCTGTTTTGGAAGTTAGGCGAGTTATTCATTAAACTTGAACCGGCCCATGTTTCCTCGGTGGGTGATGCTCAAAATGATCTGTCTAATATTTGGTTCTATTGAAATTTTCTGCCCAACAGCAATGCTCACAACTGTATGCTACTTCTCCTTCGTCTAGGTTTTTAGCAAAAGGTTGTGTAGCGGTCTTGAGGACTTGTTTTTCTTTTTTGCAACAACTCGGTCACAGCATGTCTTCAAGGAACACCTTCTTTACCGCGTGAGAGAAGCCAAAGTCTGTCCTGTTTCGTTTCTATCCGGACTTATATCACGAGAAGGTTTGCTATATTTACTTTGTTGTTCACTGGTGTTATTAACTACTTAAGCATCTCCGATTTCCACATGATTTTTTCTAGCATTCTTGATGTTTGATAGTAGTTGATACTTCTTTAGTCTGTTTTATGCTGTCGGATACTTGAAGGACTCATGGATTCTACTTTCTGGCAATTGTTTCTGTTTTATCCCGTTTCCTGTTTTTTTATGATGCGTTCTTTCTTCTTGCAGATGTTCCTACTGTGGTCCAAATTGAAAGTCTCAAATGTTTTCTGTATCTTTGCTCTTGCGGGAATAATGAATGGTTGATTGAAATATTCTCAAGTTTTCCTGTACTTTTGATTCCCATGCCGAGTGATAATCAGGTGACACCAGAATTTATTTTTGTTTGCATTTTGATGGTTTACTTTTTACATTATCTTCGTTTTCTGTAAATCTGTTATGATCTTGGTACTTTCACTCTGTAGGACCTTAAAGTTGTTGCCATGAATTGTATTGAGGCGCTTCTCAACCTACGGTGTCGTGTGGACTCTAGCAAAAAAAATGGTAAGCTTAGTTTGGTATGAGGTTTCATGTTTTCTTCTAACATATGTTTAATTACCTTTCTGGAATTTGAAACCAGGGAGTGCTGCAATCTGTAGTAGTTCTTTTGATGAACTTTTGGGAATGATTGTGCAACAAAGGCGGCTTATATTATCCGACAATAAGTTTCTCCCATCGTACTTGATGTCGTTGCTCAGTTCAACACCTAATGACCTTCTTGTGCCAGTTGACCTGCAAAAAAGGTACTGAGCTGTGCTTCTCGTACTAAAAGTCTAAAACGACTCATAATAAATTTTTGCCTCGAAATAGTTCTTATGACACGTATTACTTTTTACTGTCTCCACCACGATAGAAAGTGAAAAAGAACATGGTAGATAATAGTAGTACATAACTGCGATTATAAAACTTGCATCTGATTGAAGGAGCGATTTAATACATATTTCTGGCCTTTTTGAAGTTCTAGTAATCCTATACTCCATGCGTAGATGTTCTCTTCTCATACTCTACGTTGTCTCTTATTTTGAACTTTAGGTTTGATCATCCCACAAAAGATAAGATTCTTCGGTCCATTTTATTCTGTGCACAAGAGCTACCTGCTTTTGGGAAGGTGTGTTTCCTGTACCATTCTTGTATCTGTTTCGGGTTTCATTTTTTTTGCTTTTGAAGGTTATGTATCCCAATGGTTTGTGACTTTAACAAGTATTAAAGTCTTAATTTATTTCCTCTACAGCTAAGAGTCCTATCGTTGTTAAAAGATCTGGGCATCAAGCTTCTGAGTGATGAAAATGTTAAGTTACTGTCTCAACTTCTAGAAAAACGTAGTCAATACTACTTTAAACTGGACAAAACATCTCAGCCAATATCAAACACTGAGGTCAATTTATTGTGCCTTCTTCTGGAGGTAAATTCATTTTTTTCCATGACTGTCAGAGGAAAACTTTCCTACTGTCTTGAGCTGCAGTTTAACAAAGTTTCCCTTTGTTTTTCTCGCATTGTGTCAGTGCTCCATGATGCGTTCAGCATCATTTAAAGGGCAGTCTCTTGATGATCTTATACTGAGCACATTGAAAGTAAGCATAGTTTATTATCTGATGTTTTCCTGTGTTGCTTGGAGACTTTTTGTTCGAGTCACAAACATTGCTTTTGCAGATGGATTGTATGGCATCAGAACATCCTGCTGTTATCTCCCCTTGTCTTACTATTTTGGAGAAGCTAAGCAACCAATTTTATGTTGAACTGAAGACTGAGGTTCAGGTCAGTTTTAATGGCATAACGTAATATAAATGCTATATTCTTCTATTGCTGGATACTCTTCATATATATCAGGATCATCTTCTGAATAAATTTTCTCTTCTGGATCAGAATCGTTTCTTCCATAGAATTGTGTCTATGTTTCGAAGTACAAATGGCAGTATACAAAATGGTGCTAAAGAAGCTGTCTTACGCCTGAAGGTGTGTTCACTTCCTATCTATTCCTCAGATTCTTCCTTGCCTTGTGTTTTTTTTCCAGAGTCCTTGCTGATGGATAATGATCATCTGTTTCTTCAAAGAGTTTCTGCCTGTTGTATTCTGCTTTAATAACTTGGTCATGCAATTGCAGATATCTTCTTCAACGGTTGTCCATGCCCTTGATCATATCACTCAGCAGGGTACTCTTGTTATTGGTTCTTTGAGCAAGAAGAAGAAACAGAAGAAAAATTCAAAGTCATTTCCACAAGAAGACATAAATAGCGAGGAAGCTCTAAGCGGGGAAAATGCTCTCTGTTTCATTGCCTCGTTACTTGACATGCTGCTACTAAAGAAAGATCTAGCTCACAGGTCTCTTGAAGTTCGATTTGCTTATAGCACATGACATTGTTTTTTTCAATCATCTGAGACTTTTTTACTGCTCAACTGATTTTCTAATATTTATGTGTTTTTTTGCTTAGGGAGTCTCTTGTAGGGTCCTTGTTTAAGCTCCTAGAAAGATCCATGTCTAAAGATTGGGTAAAAATTTCTCTTTCGGTTGAGGAAGCCTCAGTCAAACCTCCTGAGGATGTTCGTGAAACAACTCCTACCTCTATTTCTTCCATCCAACAGACTGTGCTCTTAATCCTGAAAGATATTTTTGATTCTCTGAATATGGATCCTTTGAAGGTATATGTTGTAATTTATTGTAGTTGATTAACCATATCGTTGCGTGTTTTCTTCTTATAATTCTCTTCTGATGGCAGGCTGGCATAGCAGATGAAATCAGTGTTGAAATGCTGGTTGAGTTGGCTCATTCATCAAATGATGGAGTCAGTCGGAACCATATCTTCTCCCTGTTCACTGCAATTGTTAAATTTGTCCCAGATAAAGTTTTAGACCATATTATCGACATACTTACCCTAGTTGGTGAATCAACAGTGACACAGGTTTGTTGGTCTACATTTTCTTAGTCGTGTAAATTTCATTTTTCCCACTCTTCCGATCCCTAGGTCTTCCCTGATAGCCAATTTATTTTTTATTTATTTGTAGATTGATAGCCACTCGAAGTCTATCTTTGAGGAATTTATATCAGTTGTCATTCCATTTTGGCTGTCTAAGACTAAGAGTGAAGAGCAGTTGCTGCAGGTAATTATTTTTCCTTAATGCTGTACCTTACATGTAAAATAGTTTGTGCATTGATATTTATATTTTGAATTTGCTTTTTCAGATTTTTGTGAAAGTGTTGCCCGATATTGTTGAGCATAGAAGGCGTTCGATTGTAGCTTACTTGCTGGGGTAATGTGTAGATAGTAAAAATTCTAATTGGGATTTTGTGTTTTTTTATCTGAAAATACTAATGACTTTTGTACATTTCTGTAGAGTTATTGGTGAACGAGATGGCTTGCCGTCTTTGCTTGTTCTCTTATTCCAGTCTTTGATTTCAAGGAAAGACTCAGCTTTGCTTGATAATGCCCAGGCTTCTGAAAGTTTTGCTTCCGTTGTTAAGAGAGAGTGGGAATATGCTTTTGCTGTAGAAATATGTGGACAATATTCTTCATCGACATGGCTCTCATCCCTGGTCATGCTTCTTCAAACTATCAGCAAAGACAGTAAACAATGCTTTTCAAAGATGCAGCTCGTCTTAGAATTTATATTCCAGAAGTTGCAAGACCCAGAATTTGCATTCGCATTATCACATGAACCAAGAGATAATGTTTCAGATGGCATCCAGGTAAGAGCCTCTTCCAAATTGTCTTCTTCATATGAATATTTGTTACCAAACCTATCTGTCTGCTCCTATGCATGTCATTGTGTGAAATCTGGAATGTTCTATATACAATAGATTTCTTTTGTTACCTTGTTTCTCAGTTTGTCTGCTTTCGTAAATGTCCAGTTTAGTAAGTACTTTTTCTTATTTTTTCAGCAACAAGTACAGGAACTTATGATGGGCTGTATATCCCTCTTGCAAATTGTTGATGCCAAAAAGGAGACTGATGTGACTTCTACAATTAGAAATGAAATCAGAATGCGTATACATAATGTCTTAATGGCTGTCACGGGGGCCATGGATCTGTCCATATATTTCAGAGTTGTCACTAGCTTGCTTCAGCAGCAGTCGGATCGTAATGGGACAAAAAAGGTATTTGTTATTACCATTTATTATTTTTAATTTTGGTACTAGGTCTATAAGAGATAAGATTTCATAGTAATTTCATGGCAATAGTGAGCAAACATATATCTACCAAATTTCCCTGTGTTTGCCTGGAAGTAGTGTTGCCATGGAAATTCCCTTGGAAATGGAACAGATCGTTTGATACACTATTGTTTTTGCTCGTTGGCTGAATGACTTATTTGATCCAAACATTGCAATTATGCAGGTACTTGCACTTATAAGTGAGAAAGCCAAGGACACCTCTCACAAACTGAAACACAAGAGGAGGCTTCCCAATCAAAAAGGAAGAGATCCTTGGTTGAACTTGGATGAGGTTGCTGTTGAATCTTTTGGGAAGATGTGTGAGGAGATTGTCCATCTAATTGATGAGACAGATGATGAGTCAGCTGTTCCAGCTAAACGAGCTGCCATTTCCACACTGGAAGTTTTGGCTGGCAGGTTTCCGTCTGGTCATCCAATCTTCAGCAAATGCCTTGCATCTGTTGCAGAAGGCATCAGTTCAAAGAATTTGGGAGTTTCATCAAGCTGTCTTCGGACAACTGGTGCATTGATCAATGTTCTTGGACCAAAGGCACTTGTTGAACTTCCTCGTATCATGAAGAATTTGGTAAAGCAATTGCGTGATGTATCACCTGCATCTAAGGGTGATGGAAACGCAACAGCTGAAGTGCAGTTGCTTATGCTATCTGTTCTAGTCACTTTGGAAGCAGTAATTGACAAACTTGGAGGTTTCCTAAATCCTCATCTTGGAGATATTATTAAAGTCATGGTGCTGCATCCTGAATATGTTTCTGAGGGCGACAAGAATCTTAAGTCCAAAGCTAATGCCATTAGGAAGCTCCTAACTGATAAAATACCTGTAAGTTCTTCACATGAATATACAAGTGTAATTTTATTTTCTCTTGTCGGTAGTGATCTTAATAGTAACCATTCTTCCAGGTTCGTCTCACTCTTCAACCTCTTCTACGCATATATGATGAGGCTGTAAGTTCTGGGAATGCAAGCTTTGTTATTGCTTTTGACATGTTAGAAAATCTGGTTGTGAAAATGGATAGGTCGTCTATTGTTAGCAACCATGGGAAGATTTATGACCAATGCTTAGTTGCCCTTGACATTCGACATCAAAACCCAGCATCAATTCAGAGCATTGATGATGCTGAACGGAGTGTAACTAACGCAATGGTTGCTCTCACAAAGAAGCTAACTGAGTCCGAGTTCAGACCTCTCTTTATTAGGAGTATTGATTGGGCAGAGACAGATATTATAGACGGATCAGGGAGTGAAAACAAGAGTATTGATCGAGCTATATCTTTCTATGGCCTGGTTAATAGACTCTCTGAGAGTCACAGGTGAGTGTACAATTTGCTGTGCCCATTGCGCTAGCTTCTGGATAATTTTGAAATTAACGTCAAAGTTGTGTAATGCAGGTCCATCTTTGTACCGTATTTCAAATACTTACTTGATGGGATTGTATCGCATCTCACCAGTGCCGAGGCTTCTGTTTCAACCAGGAAGAAAAAGAAAGCGAAAATTCAGGAAACGTCTAACGCTATACCACCAAATAGCTGGCATCTTAGGTCATTGGTGCTTTCTTCCTTGAAGAATTGTTTTATGCATGATACCGGAAGCTTGAAGTTCCTGGATACAAATAACTTCCAGGTCATTAATAAGTTTCTTCTTCAGAGATAAAAGTTTTCTCCTTATTTCATTATGTATAGTCTGTTGATTCAAAAAGTCGTCGTTCCACAGGTGCTCCTGAGGCCTATTGTATCACAGCTTGTTGTTGAACCTCCTACTTTAGTGGAGCATCCACATCTACCATCTGTAGGAGAGTTTGATGACTTACTAGTATCTTGCATTGGTCAAATGGCTGTAGCCTCAGGCTCTGACCTCCTCTGGAAACCACTTAATCACGAGGTAACAATATATAATCACGAGAAAGCGTACCTTAGCTTCTTCGATATACTTATGATGTATTATTGACTTATGGTTCACAACACTGGAATGATTCAGCTGACATAAAATCATATTTGTCAGGTGCTAATGCAAACGAGGAGTGAGAATCTCCATACAAGGATATTGAGTTTGAGATGTGTGAAACAGATGCTGGATAATCTGAAAGAAGAGTATCTTGTGTTGCTCGCGGAAACCATTCCATTCTTAGGTGAACTACTCGAAGACGCTGAGTTATCTGTCAGATCTTTGTCTCAAGACATTATCAAACAGATGGAAGTGATGAGCGGTGAAAGTCTAGCGCAATATCTCTGAAACTCTCGAATGAGCTACAAAACCATTGATTCTCAGTTTTGATTTCCTCTCGTCTGTGTAGGTAAATAACTAAATATGAAATACAACGTTCTGAAATTTTGGGTTTTATGATAATGAAGATCAGTTTGAGAACGCTTTGTGTACCAATTTGATCAAAGTTCTATTTTTGTGACAATTAATGTCCCTACTTATTTGAAGCTTTGGCTTTTATCTTCAATTTGTTAAATTGCAGCCTCAAAAAGTTTCAAATTTGAGCAGATATAACTTCGTTGGTGACAAAAAAAAAGAGAACAATATAACTACGCTGAATATGAAATACATACCAATTGACAAAACTGTGAAAAGTACACTTGACTTCGTAAACTATATAGTATGTTATGATGAATCAATCTTCTATCTCCACGCCACTATCGTTTTTCGTCTCCGTTGTGTTCTCAGGTAATGTTTCTTCTTTGAATAATTCTTCACTCCCCATGAGTTGTTCATATAGCTACCAAATCCAAGACGATATGTTATACATAAGATAACTTGATGAGATTTTATAGCAATGTTTAGTAAGGAGATTTTACTAACCTTCACGGCTGATGTCACTATCTCATTATAGTTCAAATTTCCATCTGGAGTAGGCATGGAACTGATAGTATCTCCAAATTCACCCTGATGCAAATCAAACTTGAATTAGTGAAGTGACATTATAATGATAAAAGAGTGGAAGTCATCAAGTGATAGATTCCAATCCCGATCTCGTTCCAAACCTTGACTAGCTCTTGCACGTACAGTGCTCTCCAGAGTAAAATAGGTTTTGCTTCAGCAGTATCATTCTCAACTAGAGAATCGCTTTGAAGGTTCTTGGGAACCGGCAATCTGATGAGAGTGCTCATGGCTGATAAGAGTGCTTTTTTCCCTTGATCATCGTTGTTACACAAAGTTGAAAGATATAAAATATGCCTGCAACAGCAAATATATGACTCAGAAAACAGTTCCAAAGAAACAAAGGGAAACAAACAGAACAAATATGGGAAGGATCATCTTTGGCTAAACCACAACTTACATATCAGCAGGACAAACTCCTAAACCACTACCAAGCTGCAGAACCCGAATCGCAGTTAGCTGTTCGGGATATAAAGCTAAGAAAAAAACCATTAGTGTTAGAACTTCAAAACGAAAATACTGATATACAAGTGAAACGACTAACTAGTGGGGCTACAAAATTTATCTTACATTTAGGTGGATATACGATAAGAGTGTTTGATATCTCAGCTTTCACAGAACCTTTAATGACACATATTCCTCTTGCTATTTTCTCTTTATTGCTCAGCGTCTTGGGGATAAGAACCCGGAGGTTTTCTTTTTGCTGATCTGTCAATGACAACAGTGCCTCCAATCCAACAGTAATACATGGATCCACAATCAACTTTTGGCTGAAAACCTCTTGACCAGATGCTAATCTAACACCTTTGTAACCCCCAGTTTCCTGCAAAAAGAAAATCAAGCAAGGATCTTTTCGTCAAGGAAAACCGTT
This sequence comes from Lepidium didymum, assembly GCA_963920545.1. Taxonomy (NCBI): domain Eukaryota; kingdom Viridiplantae; phylum Streptophyta; class Magnoliopsida; order Brassicales; family Brassicaceae; genus Lepidium; species Lepidium didymum. The sequence goes on from OY986979.1 coordinate 18,734,467, forward strand.
AATACTTATCTTCGGCTAGAACTCTTTAACTCACTTGCCTTGTCTAAAAGCAGAGCAATGATAGGCATCCGGAGAACCTGTGAATACATTGAAATACCAGATAAGTAACAAATACAACAGCAGCAACACAGTACACAATGCAGCACATTGCTTAAAAACGTACATAGATACATCCTTTGACAGCAGACCGGCGACAAAATGCTTGTGGAAGTTCTCCTTGCCCATATATTGGGTATATCAATGCCCCGAGTGTATTAGAAAACCTAAAGAAGATGATAAAAAGGGTTGTGAGCTAAATTATACTCAGTATAAGAATGAAAATGAAAAAGATGATCACAAATGTACAAGAGTCGAGAAAGGTAGAATGATTAGCGACCTCCCCATAGATTTGATGTATAGAGCCAATCGATCTATTCCCTCTTTCGTCTTGAGTATATGTCTACAAATTTCCATATTGTCTTGATCATAATCTAGCATCGCAATGGCATATAAGATGATCCTATACAGAAGACGAGGAAACAAAACCTTAACATCAACATTTCAAAGACAAATTTTGAGAAACAATTAGGCAGACATGTCTGCAAAAGAAGAGCTGAGACAAACGAAGAAGGAAGCTATACGATTTGATATTGGGTGGCAAACGCATTTTTTCCAAGAAGTCCACAAATGGACTCTCCATGTCTTCCTCCGATATCCTCACTGTTGTCTCGTCGCTTTCAGTAGACGAAGCCAAGTGACTTTGAACAAGCTTGAAGAATTTCATCAACTGATTCTTCTCCAGCAAAGTCAAGCTCTTGTCTTTGAAAATCGCAGCTCTCGAATCCGGCACATTTCTTAGCTCTCCGCTTGAATCCCCAACGAAGCTGGCATCGATGCTCTTGAACTCAACGTAATTGTTAGATCCTGATTTCAGCATAAGATTAATGGATTCATCGGCACAGAAGACAACTCTAGGACCACACAAGTCAACGTTGAATCTCCTAGAGTGTTCTTCGAGTATTTCCGATTCAAAGCTCGAAATCTCGACGGAGGAATACAAGGATCGGTTAGCGAGATCCACGGAGATGTAATCATGATCAGCTTCCGGCGTAGGAGGAGAAGATGAAGACTGCGGCGGAGAAGGAACGGAGTTGGAATGAAGGAAAGAAGTAAGATCAGGAAGAGAAAGGGAAGCGAAGTGAGAGCCGTAGAAGGGGTTAGGATCGAGGTGGAGAACAGAACTACCGGAGGAGGAAGCAGCTGCGGCAAAGATAGACTCGGAAACTCCGGTGCCGACGACAATGAGATCGAAGTTAGAAGGATCAATCGGCGGGTAAGGAGGAAGTTTGCTCATGGTTGCTCGAACCTATGACTTTAGCTTGATCGATAATCGATACGAGCAGTGGAAGTTGAATAATCAGAAGATGGTGAGACTATTATTTACTCTTTTTTTCTTGTTTTACTGTTATGAAATATTTAGCGTCTCATTACACCTCACGCGCTCAATTTTTAGTTTTTATCAAAATTTGCGAGTGGTTAAACACGCGCTCATTGTGGGAGTGGCTAAAGTTCGACAATCAATCCTATTTTCTCACGCGCTCAATTTTCGGGCCTGTTATAGGCCCACTCAAGGCTCCATATGGGCTTCGTATGGTTTATATTTAGCCCATTCTCTGACCCAATTATGCCTTTTGATATTCTGCAATTTGATAAATGAACCCTTTAACGGCCTCAATTTAGACGGGCTTGGATTTAGAGATTTGAAGACCCTATTTGTATTATTTTGTAAGTATAGGCTACTTATTAAGTTAGGCGCAATATGAATGGGTTCAGGGTTTACGTGTTCTTCCTCTGGTTCCTTACCAATCGTAATAGTTATAAACCCTAATTTATGTCTGCTCAAAGAGATATCATCAGCATTCTGCCAGATGAGATTCTTGGCAAAATCCTGTCATTACTTCCCACAAACTTGCTGCTTCCACGTCGGTTCCCTAGACAACCTTGAATTCCCTGAATTTGAATTCCCTGACGGAAGTATGCTGTTTATGGACATGTCAAGTGAAGGTGCTAACTATTTCAGGGTATCAAGGTACTTGTAGAGATCTGAAACAGATGAGACATATAATAGGTACCTGAGAATCACTAATGCTCTTATGAAACTTCCCAGAGTTTCATCACACTGTCGCATCCATTTCTTCTGATTTCTCCTTTATTTTCACTCTATATATTGATTATTATCACAACGTTTGTCACTCAATTGGTATTGCTATATTTGATCATAGCAATGTTTATCTCAAATTACATAAGTGGTGGTATTGCAAGCCCATAACTCTCCATTGAGTTTATGCTATATAGTTGAGAATCTGAATTTTGTAACTATAATATTATTCTATGGATTTCCATAAAAGAGCAAACAATAATAAGGTTTAACATCATCGTGGACAAAACATAAAATAAACAAAAACGAAGACCCTCTTAATAAATGAATATACAGAAAGATAGACATTTATAGCAAACATTGCATGCATCTACCTTTTGATTTTTCTATCTTTATCTATCTACCATATCGCGTAGTTCAACTTCTCTGCAAATGATGAATTCACTCACTTAATCCACTCTGGTACGGTTCACACCTGTTGAATCCAATGAAAAAATAAAACGTGAGATGGTTTTCAACCGAATATGAGAGAACAACATTCATGCTTTGTTTAGTGTATGAACTCGCATTTCAATGAACTCAAGTATCAGGAAGATTTTGACTAACCAGTTTTTGGGGGATTGTGACGAGAATAAATGAGAAAAAGTAGAGGCAAGTGCAAATTATGACTCCTGAGATCGTGTTGTAGACAAGACGTTTGTCATCCTTGGTTGGTATGAAGGCTGTTTTCAAAGTGTTGGTAAGCTCAAAGAGCCTATACGAGACCTGAAACAGGTCAAAAAACCGCCAGTCAGTTTGTTTATAATTTTTTGGCTTTCAAATTGATTTTATATGTTGTACCAGAGTTTGCTTACAGCAACGTAAATCGATGTTGTGAGCATGAAGTTCAACAATGGATAATCTGGGATAAGTGAGAGTAGTAACTTTGGTTGACCATCAGGGACGCTAGATCTGCGAGTTCAACAATAATAAATTTCATAGTTCAATTAGTCAAGAAAAGTATTAAAAGCTTATCAATTTGTGACTTGGTCTACAATTGGGAACTTTGGCAAGAAGTGTGACATACCTGAGCCATATATGAAACTGGGAGATATATGTCTCTAGTGTTATCTTCCCAAGCCACCTGAAAGTTCATAAATAGATTTTTTGTCTGGAGAAATCTAAATAGGAAGACAAGTGTATTTGTTGACTGAAATGTTTCACTTACGCCAGAAGGGTTAAACTATAGCCACGGAAAGACTGGGTGATGTTCCGGAGACAGATATAAACACTGAAAGAAAACCAAAACGAGATAAACAAGTTAAGAATTGGTTCTCGGAATGAGCTGGCATATAGAGCTTTGAAAGTAAAGTGGAATACGTTATTGGGATCCAAGAGGTGTAAGGATGATATTTGTTGTAAGTTAGCTTGTCCATCTTGTATATGTACTCGTACCAAAAATATCCCACCTAAAAGTTTCATAATAACAAAGATATATTAGCTGGAGAACAATATGTAAGGCTTCTTTCACCTGAAAGAAAGTGAAATAAGTTTTTATACTGTTAGTGCTATAAGTGCCACAGTTGTTTTGATAGCCATCCTGAACTTGATCTCAGCTTCCTCCAGTTTATCCATCCAACTTTCAACCTATAAGAAATATAAGGAAATGAAGAACAAAATACGTAAGTCACTAAGTTATCCATTTGTAGACAGAGTTGATTTGAAGTTCAAGTGTGTATTGGGACTTACAGTTGGATGGTAGTATGCATATAGCATCCCAATTATCCAAATGTATCGGTCAAGGCCCGAGCGGAAATGCCACTCATGCAAGAGGGGAAGTTGTGGTTTTGCGGGATCATTGTAACCTGCAAATGATTTCAAGTTTTTTTTGTTTTGTTTTAAAACAGCCCTCTCGTGAGCACATAGTTTATCATGGGAAACAAAAGATTTAGGTCGTCACTAACCCATTAGGAACGTAAATGGACTCCAGATCCATTCAAAGACGCCAGGAATTTCCCAAACAATGATAACAATTAAGAAGCAGGCACACATTTTTGCAGCTATGATTGAACCCCTGTCATTATACTTGTTCATAATACCAAGAGCTCCATAGACCATCAGAGTAAACAAAGTGTGCATTGGGCAGATGTAGTATAGCATGTAACTGTTGTTGAGGACGATGCAGGAGAATATGACCAGGAAATTTAGCCGCCACATCATCTGTAGAAGGAGAGTATGTTAGAATTTAGAGTAGGTGACAGCAAGAAGTATGAAAAACCTGGAAGACGTAGCTGTTACCTGTGCAAACCTTGCAAGGCTAAAGTCCTTACGAATGTAATAATAAGAAAAATTCCCAAATCCAGTCATCCATACATAGCAAGCAATGAAAACACGAATCGCATTATAGTACTCTGCAGCAGCAAAGTAGTGGTACATCAGAAAGAGGACCTACAAGACCAGAAAAGGAAAATAAAGATGAGGTAACAACAAATGAATAAGCAGATTAACCAATGCACACTATATGCTTCTCTGAAAATCTTCCCAGCTGATGCATTAACAGACATGAACCAAATCGAAAGGCAAACCACTAACATAAAAGTTAAGTGACAAACCTGCATCCAGCCTTTCCACTCCTCGGTTTGATGTCTATTCAAGTACATAATGGATTTTCCATTGAATGCTGATTTATCATTATGTATAGTGAATGATGTTATTGCTGAAACGATGATGAGAAGAAAGTAAAGGAACAGAAAGAGATCCCGGTTGTAACTCTGTGTCAAAAAATAAACAATGTAAGCCCGTTAACACGTATAAGCATACATGAATAAACCGACACAAGAGGATAATCATCATGACATATCAAAATCACATTCATTTTTTTTTGTAACAATAGCTCAAAGTTTTATAGGATCTAATCTTTCCATATAACATTTTGGACCACCTTGAATGATAACAAACTAGTGCATATTTGATGCTGCTGAACAATGTATAGACTCCGTGACTATAAGCATAAGATATCATCATTACCTTCTTCGATGAATTGAAGATATCCGTGCGGTCACATATATAAAAGTATGCCATAAGTGCTGCAAACTCAATTCTGTGTAGGAAACATCATAACTTAGATAAATTAGGAGTCTTCAAGATAATGGAGGTTCAGACAAACAAAAATTTAGTCTACAAAATGGAGCACCTATACTTACATTGCTCTCAATGTCAGCCTGTTCTCAACCAAGAACGACTCATCCAAGAGGACGAACCTGCGTAGAACCCGGCAAAAGCATTAGCAAAAACAGCAGAGGTCTGGTAGCTTCAAAAGAAGTAATGGAACCTGATGAGAGGAGAATGTGAAGATGGGGCCTTGGCTTTAGGAGAAGCTGTCTGGAGACCACTTCCATCTTCTAATAAAAGAGCTTTGTCATCTTCTTTGACAAAATCTTTCCCAATTTCCACCAAATTGACGTCAGAGTGTCTACTAACAACATAGACAACAAAACCAATCAAATACGAAATCAAAGCAAATTTTATTTATCACCATAAAAAGTAGTATCAACGTACGCTTTGGCAGAGACGGAATGTTTTGTATAGTGCAGATACTCAGAGTAAAGCCAAGCCGCGATCACCGGCACAATCCCAAACACCACCGACATCTGCAATTTCCAAGAAAACCAAACAAATCACTCTCAGTATCACTACTAAACAAAAGCTCAACAGAAGAACCTAAGTTCTGGGAGAAGAACTAGGTAAAGCTATATTAAGCAAGATCTAATTCAAAATGAATGAAGACTGGTTCATAAGACGTACTAGCCCAGGTGTAACAGGGCTTAAAACCGCCATTTCTAATCACAGAAACACCGATTAAGCGCAATAATCGGCAGATATGAAACTCCAAACACTCGTAAGTTTCCGAAACTAAACTTCGCCAATTCGCTTCGGTCCTGAACCAGATCTGATAGATCTCGTGATAAATCAACAAGAATCAAACAATGATGTAAGATTGGAATCAGATAGAGATCCTAATTCTCCCTCTCGTTCCTTCTATAGTAAAACCTTAAGCATCATAGATCAGCTTCAATTGGAGCGAGTGAACTGAGTAATGCGAATGTGTTTGAGCGGTTAGTAGCTACCTCTATATGAACATTATAAATTCTCAAAAACAATTACTAACCGACAAATTTAATTTAATTTTTGTAATGAAAATACATATTGGTTTTTTTTTTTTAATGAAAATGTGATTGTTAAAATACCTGATAATGTAATGTGCTCTTTTATTGAAAGGGAATTTTTGCATAGATACAAAATAATTACAGGTGTTTATGTATAGTGAGATTTTAACAACCAAAAGTAAACGTGTTATTTACATCGTTGTCGTAATTGGAACGAGACAAGTTTGAAATGTCATTTTAAGATTCGTTTCTGAAAATTTTACACACTAATTTCTCCATTTTGTGTGACATTTAAAGTTTCAAACATTATCACATTTGTACAGATCACTCTAGAAATTTAAAATGAGTGGATGATTTCGGATCACAATGCTCGATCTCGATCGTGAAGTGTATCATACAAGCGACCGTCTAATAACCTTTACATTATATGTTTGATTTAGTAAATAATTAGCATTTAATCTTTCATCTAAACTTCAATAATTATGAGGCTGGATTCGATGCGGTCGTGTGTTTGTTTGTCAACGACGCGTTTTTCTAGATTTGAATAGTCAGCACTCGCAGATTGTCAAGTGAGAAGTTTGAGCACCGACATTTTTTGAAGTTTCGGGTTCTGTCCACTTTGAATATTTAAATGATTTTAATGATCAATGTATATTTGACTATGTGATAAATTGTCTAAATTTGATCAAATCATCTCAAGAACAATATTGTACTTTTATCAACCTTAATCAATTAATTAACCACGAAAAAAAAAACCTTGTGTTACAAAACACTGGTAAATTGAGGCTGTTGCCCATAAATCTGCAGATCCAATCAGATAAAACACTCTAGAAAAGCTAAAAAACTTGACCCAAATCGGATTGGGCCATATGGTAAGAGTAGCGGCGCAAACAACAAAATCACATGACATAATCCTTAAATGGGTCCAAATCAACCGAAACTAAAGTATAAAAATGGGCCAGGCCCATTGGAGAAGTTTAATACATATATTCCATGTGTCAATAATTGGTGGGGCCGAAACTATACTACGCTGGATTTAGGCTTTTTTAGTCGTTCAAGTTCAAAACAAAGGCGAAGGCAAAGAAGAGACTACAGAAGAAGTTGCTGATCACCATTTTCTTTCTTTTTCTTTTCTCCCACGGTTTTCTCGAGAAAGAAGGCAAGAAAATCTGATATTCCTAGAAATGCGAAAGGGAGGAGTGAGTAATAAAGGTTAGTCCTTTCCTCGGAAAACCCCTTTCTTTATTTCTTTCTGAATTTTTACGTTGGATTATGCAACCCACCAAAATGTCAATGTCCTCACTGCCTTCGAGTATCACCGCGTTTTATCTGATTGTTTTTTCTGTATAATCGCTATTTCTCGTTTGTTTCGATAAACCCTTTCTTCCTTGCGTGATAATTGTTCTTTAAATTACCGGTTTTGGTCGTGTCAATAGGTTTTCCTCCTCCTACGGCTGAAATGAAAGAAGAAAGCTCGATTTCGCTTCGTCAGGTAATCGAGGTTTCACTGATTACATCACTGAGGATTTCCATTGAAGTACTGAAAACCCAGATTTCATTTTCTTTTAAAATTTGTAGCTGATGGTTAACGAAGGACTCATTCCGTCGCTAGAGGATGAAGAGAAACGAAGAGCTGTTATTAATGAGCTGCAAATGGTACATTCACTTTTTAATGAATTTGTTACTTGAGTTTGACAATGATGTCTCTGAGTTTTAATGAACAGATAGTGATGAAATGGATTAAGAAGGTTGCATGGCAACGCCGTCTTCCTCAACATCAGATTGCAGCCACCAACGCCACCATATTAGCTTATGGATCTTATGGCCTTGGGGTGATTATCTTTTACCGAAAAAGCTCTTAATTTTTCACAACTTAATATTGTTTTTGTTCTGAATCTGTCTTTGTACTTCACTCTAGATATCCTTGTGGGTTGGTAAATGTATTAGTATCTCATGTTAATATAGATTTGATGTACATATTAGTAATGTATATGCAAAGAATTAATGTCTTTCTTCTTCTCCAGGTTCATGGTTCTGAATCAGACATCGACGCTCTGTGCATCGGTCCTTACTTTGCCTCTATGGCTGTAAGTTAGCTTGTTCCGTTGAATTGTTTAAAATAAGTTTCTTTCTTTCTGTAAATGTAAGACTGTTTTCTCATTGGTACAGGAAGACTTTTTCATTGTCTTGCGTAACATGTTGAAAAGCAGACCAGAAGTCTCGGAGGTTCACTGTGTTAAAGATGCGAAAGTTCCTCTCATTCGCTTTACGTTTGATGGGATCTTGGTTGATCTTCCATATTCTCAGCTTAAAGTATTATCCATTCCAAACGTTCGTTCTCAGAACTTTCTACGTTCTAGTTGCTTTAATCTGTGCAACCACTAAATGAATTTTATATTATCTTGCTCACGATTTAACTGTGGGCACTTCAGGATGTAGATGTGCTTGATCCTTTCCTTTCAAGGGATATTGATGAGACAAGTTGGAAAAGCTTGTCTGGAGTTCGCGCAAATAAATGCATACTTCAACTAGTGCCTTCGTTAGAGGTAATAGAGATACACAATAACTTGATTCCTTCCACTCAGTTTCTCAGCATTGTCGCTAAGGCCTTGTACAAACTCAACTTCTGTTTGTCTATATATCTTCTTCTTGCTTTAGCTATTCCAATCATTGCTGCGCTGTGTCAAACTATGGGCAAAGAGGCGAGGTATATACGGTAATGTAAGTGCTGAATGCATATCGTTGCTCATTATTAGGCTATGAATGAATGCAGAAGCTTAACTGATTTTGATTTCACTTGTTTCAGTTGAATGGATTCCTAGGAGGAGTTCATATGGCTGTTCTTGCGGCATATGTTTTTGGATATCATCCGGATGCTACATTGAGTTCCCTTATGGCAAATTTCTTCAACACATTTGCTAATTGGCAATGGCCTACACCAGTGTTGCTGCCAGAGGACACTTATCCAGCTAATGGGCCTCCTCCAGGCTTAATGCCCATCCAATTGCCATACGATTCACATCATTATTGCAACTCCAACATAACAAGGAGCACATTTCACAAGATAATGGAAGAGTTTCTCTGAGGACGTAATATGACAAAGGTGAGAGTCTTATGTTCTGCTTGGCTATGGTTTTACGTTTTTAGTTCTTCTCCGAGCTTAGTGTGCATTGACGTTAGACCCAAGCAATGCCATATTCCAAATCATATAAACCATTGTTTTTGGTAAACCCCACCTCACTTAGGTTTGTGAATTGACAGGATTACTTGAAGCCTAACTTCAATTGGAAGAAATTGTTTGAGCCTTATCCATATGCAAACACATACACGTGGTTCACCAAAATACACCTCTCGGCGGCAAATCAGGAAGATCTCAGTGATTGGGTTGGTTGGGTTAAGTCACGTTTCCCTTGTCTGTTGATCAAGGTAAGAAATACTCCTGTCTGTCATAGGATGGGATGTCCTTTGGTTTATTCCAAATGTTACTTTTAAAACCTTTCATCTCGTCTTTAATGCAGATAGAGGAAGTCTATGGCATCTGTGATCCAAACCCAACAGAGTATTTCGAGATCTTTGCAAAGGAGCCTAACATTGTATTTTACTGGGGATTACAGCTCAGAACCATAAACGCTTTGTACATTGAATCCGTGGAGACAGACTTTCTGAACAATCTCAACAGTGGAAGCTTTCAGGGACCAGTTGGCAGAATCCAGTTATCGGTTGTGAAACAATCCCAGCTGCCTAAGAATGGTGAGTATGCAATCAACAACAGAAGCAAGAAGGTGACAAAGGCTAGTTGGAGAATCCGGAAAGATAAGCAATGCAAGAATGTGCCGGTTTACTCACAGCATTTGCCTGGTTATGTGGTTGGTTACGAGAAGAAGATGGATAACACAGAGGTTCAATGTTAGTAGTTAGTACTGTTCTCATTAAACTCTTTTGTCTTTTCTGAGGACTTGTAGCGATGATGATACCTATGAGGTGTTTGTTTGTTTGCAGGAAGTAACTAGTTTGATATTCGACTTTCTAATTTGTAGAACTCTTAAGAAAAGAGTGAAGTCGTGGATAATTACTTCATATTATAATTTATTGATTTCTGAGGAACCTAGAATCAACAGTATCTATACGAAATCAAGTTGGCAATCCCAAACAATTCAGATTGAATAAATAAAAACATTTGAAAGAGAAGAAAAAAAAGGAGGAAGAGATATGTTTAAATGTTAAAGATGGCAGCACCACTTGAAGGCTTGGAGGCAAAAAGGTAAAGCTCCATATCTTCTTCTTTCACCACTCCTTTCTCTACTCTGTTCTTGTAGTATCTCTCCTGAAAGCACCAATACAATTCCATTTGTTTTACATTAGGACCCTCTCAAAACAGCAATAACATTAGCTAGTGTCCTAAAACCATAAGGAAGAGACTTGTTACCTTGACTGCAGCTATGAATTGAGATACGCCAGCTTCGTTCACCAAAGCCACCGCGCAACCGCCCCATCCAGCTCCTGTCAGCCTTGCACCAAGTGCTCCATTCTCCCTGCAAACTTTTACCAGTTCTTCCAGCTCCGGGCAACTGCAAGATTTCATCATTAAAAAACGATCCTTCCAACATTTACTGGTTTTACACTAACACTTGTTTTTCAATCTATGCACCTGCACTCGTATTGAACACTGCAGCTGTAATGGCTTTCGTTCATGAGATCACCGAGTTTCTTTAATTTCTCTTCGTCACTGCACATAGTTGATGTTTAAAAAATTTCAAAGTTCTTTAATCGCCTACATAATACCGTAAGTAGTTTTATGGCGGAAAACTGTCTCACCTTAAGTTTGAATAGACAGTGTCCTTGAAACCGTGAACTCTTTTGGCTTCGGAATAAACGTGTGCAGCTCTCTATTAACGATCGTAAGCAGAGTCTTATTGTTAAGACTTTGGAGGAAGACGAAGAAGAAAACAATATCCCACAGGTTCGTGTATTGATATTTACCTGATGCAATTTGAAATGTGTGGCAACATTAAGTACAGCCAAAGATGTTGGGTCATTGTTCAAGATTGATGGTAATTTCTCCTCAAGGATTTTCTCAATTTCCTCGGCAGTATATGGTTCTTCTTTTAGATATTCCTGCATCATATACAAGGACAAATAAAACCCAATTCTTTTAAAGTATAAGAGGCTGATTGAATTGGTAGGTATAGTCGTATAGAGGTAAAATAACATCAAGCAGTCTATTTTAGACTAGAATGATTGATGAGTACCTTAACAGCAAGAACAGGATCAGATGAGCCACGATCAGCAGCAAATGATACACATAATCCCTCCACATCAGAAAGAGTCTTTACTTTTGAAATTGCCTCTTTTGGTTCCATTCCAAGCTTAATGCCAAGTATGATCTACAAAACCACGCAGTAAAGAGAATCATGGTCAATTACCTAACAAAAAAAAAAAATTGCAGCAGAGAGGTTATGCTATGACTAACCGAAGCAAGTCGACATTCAACAACCCTATTATTGTAATTTGTAGCAGCCGTGACTGCCTTCTGAGACTCTGCAAGCGAATGTGCAATTACAAAACTCCCTCCATCAGGGAGTTTCACATCAGTTGCACAGACAGGGTTGAAGTCAATAAGCTCAGCAAATCCAGTTTTAGCCATAATAGAGATTGCCTGTTGAAATGATTAAAGATTGATCAATCAGAAAACAGATACTTTGGGTGAAGGTATATCAATCAAAGGATTATTCAAGAAAAAAAATCTGACCTGGTCCATCCCACCAGATTGTGTTCCAATGTGTCGTTCACATTCACAGGTAAGCTGTGCAAGCTCTTTCTGCAAGAGTAGAAGGCAGTGAGAACTTGAACAGAAAATTTCTTCCATATAGTACAATTGAGTAATAATACCTTTTCAAACTTCTGACCAAAAACAGCCATGATAGCAATTGTTGCTGAGCAAACAAATGCAGCAGAACTTGATAACCCAGAACCTAAATCAAAGCATCCCAGTTAAAGATTAAAAGTAAAATGATAAAACTTTCCTGTTCCGATGCGTTTATTGGGAACTATACCTGTAGGAACAATTCCATCAACAATCACATCAAGCCCAACCGGTGAACCAAGATTCACACCTTTTGACTTTGCATACTCATGGAATCCTTTGTACCTGTAAGAATCAAAATCATTAGGCATCTGAAAAAAGGTTGAGATCTCCCAGTTTCAGATGAATAACAAAAGCCCTTACGCGCATATGAAGTAATGACCCCACTTGTGGTTCTGTAAGTCAATTTCCTGCAAAAATTAACATATATAATAAGCAAGTAGTATTCTAGGGCTCCAAAAGCTCTCCTATTTTGTGCTTCAAACACAATAATGGCAACCTAAGAGCAACACATAGACTTGGTTTAACAAACACTTTGTCAAATTCCACAAGTGATATTGCAACTGTAATGCGAAAAAGATAGTACCTGGTCAGGATCAGCTGGATATGTACACATAGTGTATTTATCATTAACATTTGCGATCCGAAGTTGCTTTTGATCCTCACGTTTCCGAATTGCTATAATCGTGTCCTGACGAATAGCCATCGGCAACACAGAGTATCCCTCATAGTCAATGTGCTCTCCAATCAGATTTACTCTCCCTACACAAAATCAACAAACTTCACATTCTAGTTCATAATCATATCCAACAATTTCCAATATAACATCATTTGATCTCGATTATGTGTTCGATTTTTCATCAACCAGATAAAAACTGAAGGCATCAATAAGTAGAAACTAATCACTTAAAGTCAACGACTTTAGTTATTTTTCACCAAATATTTTAGATTCCGCGTCGATTTTGCGAAATTCAAAGACGAGAACCCGTCAATTTCTAATGATCATCACAACGCAAGAACCGAAAGTATACCAGGAGAGCGAGCGAAGAGTTCGGGAGTAGAACCAAAGACTTGTTTGAAATTAGCCTTGAGAACATCGAATCGTCTTGTCGCTTCTTGGAGTTGAGATCCTTCGCCGTAGACAGGCTCAAGGGACGAGAAGATCGGGACTGATACTTCTTCCTGTTTCGCCATTTCTGTAATTCTCTTTAGCTCTTTCTCTCTCTCGATCACTTCTTTCACTCGACCTCTCTGTTCACAGTTTTCACGATACGTCTTCCCTTTGAGCTTTTATTAATTCACCGATCTTATTCATTCACATCTATGTTTCAAAAATATAAATAATCTGTTAGATTTGTTCCTGAAGAATCGCTTGTATTTATCGAATATATTGCAAATGAATATCTTACTTATCCAAAACTTTGGATCTTCCGGATCCGGGACACCTTTAAAATTCTATTAAACAAAAATAACCCAACAAATTCTATAATTCAAGGCAAAAAAAAAAAAAATCATAATCCATGGTGTGGGCTTTTAGGTCCAATAAGCTCAGCTTCCTATTCTCTATTTGGGTTAAGTGTTAGTGGGCCTGGTCTTTATATCTGGCTCATCATGATTAAGAGAAGGTCTTTGCCTCGGTTAACTTTGGTAGGGGTTGAATTGGACCTTGATCCAATCGTTGACGTAAAAGCAGGTATATTGGCAATTAACAAGATTTGTTTGTCAACGCATTCAAATGAATTTAGGTTACTCACTCATGTCGGTATGAATTTAGGTTACTCACACACTATTATTCACAAGTAGATCAATATAGCAAAACGTCTCAGTTTGAAACCCTAAACGTCACATTATATAATCAATGAGATTTTGACACGCGTGGCTTCTTGTTCACTCAAACTAATATAATCGCCTGCAATGACCCTCGACCTCTCGAAAACGTCTAGTTTTGATTGATTAAAGACATATCGAGTTATGTTTAAGAAACAGTATGTCCTAAATAGTTTAGAGATAAAAGAAATGAAACTGTCGACAAAACTCAAAAAGAGTAATTAAGAAATTAAAAAGGTTTAAGAAAGAAGAAGACAAAGCATGGCCATTCCCATGTGCTTCCTCATACTTTTAAGCCTACTTTCATCTCTTTTTAATATTTTTTTCGTCTTTCTCCTTTACCTCTCTTTGTCGTTTAGTCACTACTGAAACTCATCCTAATTTAAAGGAGATAATGGTAAAGCCTTTATTAATCATACTTTATATGTATATGAATTAATCTAAGGATCGTAAATGTGGGCTTTTGTTAACTCATGAGTTCGAAAAAGTAGTTACAGATTATACATATACACAAATATATGTTTATATGTTATAATTATATATGAAACTTTTGAGGTAATATATAACATAAGAAGAGAGATAACTGGAGAATAAAAATGGAGGAATATGGTCAAAATGACGATTTTAACCTCATCAAATCGGCGGAGAAGCTGAAGCTGTTGAACTGTAGCTTGAGAGAAGCTCAACAAGAGAGTTCATAGCTTTAACTTGCATCTCCAGAGCTTGAATGTAATCAGTTGCTTCTTCTAGAATCACCGGTACGGATTGTTTCCCACAACCGGGTACTAACCGGCCAAGGACACGTACTTTCCGGTTAACAGTCGGTATACTCTTCTTATTCAATCTCACCACCGACACTCTTTGTTTTCTCGATCTGTTACTGTTGCTGCTACTCACCACCGTGGTCATCGCCGGAATCGCCGTCGTTGTTCTCGGTCGTTTATGTTTTCGAAATTTCAGTTTAATCCGATTAGCTAAGATCGCTCTACTCCAAAGCGATCTTCCGCGAGCGGAAACGGCGAGAGCTCGATCGGCGGCTTCACGTACAGCTTTACCGCGTTTCTGAGCCGTTAGAGATGATGATGTTGCGGTGGCAGAGATGAGGCGGACTTGTTGCAGCGCCTGGACTAACTTAGCCGAGTACATCCGTTGTTGCTTCTCCGATCTCCATCGCGCGTGATTCTCACCGGAGACGGAAGGTGAGATTCTCCGAGACGATTCGGCGGAGGATTTAGAGAATCTCTTCTTCCTTCGAACGAGATCTGTGGAACTTGGATTTAAATTTGTCAAAGACGCCATAACCACGAAGCGAGTTGGTTTGATCCCTTCAGGCTTTTCTTCGTTTTCAAAAACTAAAGAATCTAAGTTTTTTTTCTGAAGCTGACTAGCTGAGTAGAAGAAACTTATGAAATTGAGAAAATGTAGAGAGATTATTGGAAGAGAAGTAGAACAAGAGGAAGATGTCTACATATTTATAATAAAAAAAAAAAGGAAGATAAGACGGCGTCGTATTGCGTATTTGATCATTTTTGTTTATTATATTGATTTTTTTTTAACCGAGATAAGAAAAAGATTAGTTTTTATGCCCAACACAAAATCAATGGAAATGATGAGTTATGATCATTAACTAGTTCTAGCTTCCATGCTTATAGAATCATTAAAGACATCATTGTGACTTGAAGCAATGTTTTTGTATATACTTAAAGTTTTTCCCCACGTTGATTAGTATAAAGTTGCAAAGATTTAAAACTTATCCTCCTTACTACTATTTAAAGAGATATTAGATAGGAGTAGTAATATACACAAAGTTTGATTCAATCATGAGTTTTCAATCATTTTTTTTATTGTCAATATTGGACCACAACTAACCGACCTATTAGCCAAGTTCTTACATAATGTAGACGGTGGAATTCGATTCCTAGATGTGCATGTTTTTAGTGGATTTATCGCATACCACTAAACTAAAGGCCACTTGCGAGTTTTCAATAATTAGTATATGTTTAGTAGTTTCCTGAATTATATTTGAATTAAATGAGCTTATTTATACCTAAATATGTTCTTAAGAAAATCTTTTTAAAAAAATGTTTTAGGACAGAAAATAAAGATTAGTAATTTAGTATGCATCATAAAGGCCGATTCTTTAGTGGAACGGAGGAGGAAGGTTGATTCAAATGGGATGCTACGTGTCATATTACTATTGGATTAAAAATATTTAATATTTTTTTGTGGTCGTTTTTAATGGACTGACAAGGGAAAAAGAAAGGGCCCAAAAACTCATAAACTTTGGATTTATTCAGTGCAATGATTTTTTTTTTTTGTAAAATATTAAAATAACACTCCATTTAAATACTACTTTATACCTAAAGTAAAATACCAAATGAAATGAATGTGCGTTGTAGGGTAGAGCTCTGCTTCACTTTATGTTTTTTCATAAAAAGTTTTGTGTATGCATCTCTCAACCTATATGAATAAATTGTTCATTAACATCAAAACGTGTATAAGTTAAATTAACTTAATTTATTGATGTAATATAAGATGTATTTATGCGTAGAATAGACAGAGTGGATGGTGAACATTCATTTGACTAAAGGGTTAATTATTGTGTAAGTAATGTGGCACATTCTATGTACCTTATAAGTTACAATGATTGCACATGATAAATTTGTATGAAAAGAAACAACATATTCTATATCTATAGCTTATCCACTAAAGTGCCACTTACAGTATTATAGTTTATCTATATCGAATTTAAGAATCTATTTTCAATTTTCTGAACTTATACTTTAGAAGAATCTAGCCAAACTTTTATACACATGATTCATTTTCTCCTACAATTTCAACTTATCCATGGACCCAATCCCTATGATAAAAACAAAGAGCATAAATTTGAAATCTGGGACCCTAAGACTTGCCAGGTTCTATAGAGTATAGACTGTAGAGAAATTGATTTGAATATAATCATTGAAGCTTATTTATATTTGTTATAGGAAATCATTGCAGAATGTGCGATTGAAGACTTATGAAAATCTGTAGACTGAATTACTACTATACAAATGCCTCATAAAGTAAGTGATATAGAACATTGCATATATTATACCAAGAGCAGCAAAGATATGAACTATAAAAAAATTATCTAATTACCCAAAAAGCTTCATACAGGCTGGATTTTCCATGAATTTTGTTTGAGAAAATTGTTAATTAAATAACCAATTTTCAAATTTAAGCCATTTGAAACATTGATTATCGTGTTCCGAAAAAAATCAACTTCTCGTTGACTTTTATTTTAAACTTCAAACTTTTTGTGGATTGTCTAAATTAGGTTTATCATTAAATCACTTAACAGAATAAATAAACGGTGTTAAACTCCATATATTTGCTAAGTCAAAACGAAATTATTTGAAAAATCAATATTCCCAAATCTAGAAATAAAAAATCACTCAGTCAAAATTTTGAATGCAAAGAAGTTCGTGTTTCTTTGTTTTTTAATTATTGCTCTTGGTCTTGGACAAGAGAAATCTTCATTCTTTAGTTTTTGCTCATGCTGCTCTTAGTTCGTTAATTACTTCTCAATCAAAATTGTCAATTCAAACAAACTAGACAAAGATTGTGTTGTTGCTTTTAGACTTATTGCAACGATAGATGAATTTTTTTACAATTATGAAATAGAAGTCTTGAGATCATTAATAACAGAACTGTTCAAAAGAGGTACAATCAAGGGCTCGAACAATAAAGATGAAAATAGATTTGGCTATGTAAGCAACAATAATATTTTTCACTGCTCTTCACCACACAATGTACACTACAAACGCCATTCTGTTTCATAATTGCAAAACTCATGAGACAAATTCTTCGATTATCATTAACTAGCAAAATTACAATTTTCTTCATAACAAACAAAATTGGACTAAGACGTTTGACTGGGTTTAGAACAACGATTGTATTCAAAGTTTTTTGGGATTGGTAAACAATAAACAATCAAGCTTACGGGGATCGTCTATGGCTGATTTGAGTTGGGAATTTTGATTTCTAGGGTTATTGAGTAAAATTGATTTGGGAGTTTTGATTTCGTAAGTGATGATGTCGTTTTGACTTAACAGCAATAGTAATAAACGGAGTTTAACACAGTCTATTTATTTCGTTAAGTAATTTAACAGAAAGTATAGAGTTTAAAATAACAGTCAACGAAAAGTTGATGTTTCTTTTGGTGAACACGATAGTTGATGCTTCAAATGACTTAAATTTGAAAGTTGGGTATTTAATTAACAATTTTCCCAATTTTGTTTGGAATAATGTACAAATAGTAAGGAACTTCTTAGATAAGAATGGTAAGATCTTAAACTTGTTAATCATGGTTGAGAAGCACATGAAAACAAGCATGGTAAGAGAAATTGGGTGGGGTTGCATCACTTGTATCAAACAGAGCTAAGAATGCAACAAATCAATGTATATCAGAACCTAGCAACTTAAATGCTACAGAAGCTTATGTATTGGATATGTGATCCAGAGAAGACTTTGCATTTGGATAATAACACAAGTCACCATAGATGAGAAGATCAAGTGTCATATCAGTTGTCCCAGTAAAGTGTTGGGGCTTATTCATTGGTTGGGAATGAGACTACGTAGCAGCCGCAGAGGCCTACTTGCAAACTCACTCTCAACCTACCAGTGATCTATAGTGAGACTACTTGGTTTGGGCCTAACATGTGCTAATTTTTTAGCTTTCAATCACATTCAACAAAAATGACAGAGAGAGAAGTAGTTGGCATATCTATTGGTCAAGAGTTCACTGAGGTATGTGTACTACTATTGCTAGTGTGTGTGTTTTAGTAGATCCGTGAATTCTATAAACCAAAAGAAATGTTTGAACTGTTCATTCCTTTGGTACTCACAACCCAATACTGATACTAATAGCAAGCTTAAAATAATCAGATGAGGACTTCATATGCAGAGATGCTAACTTGAAACGACAAGCAAGATAGGATTCGTTGTTGAAGGAAAATCAGTATCTAATCCCCAATTCTATGCAACTGATGTTATAATTGCTGTCAATTTATGAAGAGGAAACCAGACTCAATTTAATTAAGGAAAGAAACCTAAAGTGAGTTACCTTGCAGAATCATGTTGGAAATGGTCCATAGTAAGCAATTTCGTCTCCTGAGCTAAGGAAGACCAGAAACGCAGCTAAGATAGCCCAAAGGATGAAACTCAAAAGCATAATGCGGAATTTCGCAGTAACAACTCCATCGATCCAGTTACTTTCTTCACTGTCAACTGGATGGATAAATTTCTTTAGCTCATTGATCTCAGCGCGTAAGGACTGTAGAAAAGCAGGCAAGTCCAAATCCGACTGGATCTGATCAGTAGAAAAAGCGTCGACATGAGCCTCAACTGGAGATTCATCAGTCGGAAGACAAATCTCTGGATTTGAAGATACGTCTTGGCTCGATCCTTGTATAACTACACTCTGAGTTGAACAACATTATTCAAGACATCAATCAGTATCCATCCAACACACAGAACAGCACAATTGAGATTTAATTCCTATTCACTATCAAGCACAGACCAAATCAACTCAATTTTCGAGAATAGACATCTAACTAAACGGATATAAACGTTTCCAAAGCAACAGATAAAAAAGTTCGATAGAAACCAAATCTAATTAAAACATGGAGAGAAGCGAAGCTTACCTCGGCCTCAGAGTCAGAGATCATGCCTGAAACTGGAGAGATCTGAGTAAAATCCGCTGCATCTTTCGTGCTTTCAAGAGATACGTCGGAGAAGGTTGCACTCTGTCTCTTCTCCACAACTTTCAGTTCAGAGAAGGAAATGGTGATTGGATTCTCAGTATTAGGGAGGAGGAAGAAGAAACAATGGTGACATTAAGGATTAATGCAATCAAATTACCTTCCGATTCTTCATCTCCGGATCCTTGGGTCTCTTAATCCCAGGATCAGATGAGCGCGCGAAGTTTTTCCTGGGAATTCGATTTTCTTTCATCTCCCTCATCAGCGTTTTTCAAATTTTGGAGCTTATGAGTTTTCGTAACGGTGAAATAGCGAGTGAGCTTGAAGAGACATATCTAGTACTTTTTACATGGGCTTAAGGCCCGATTAGATTGTCCTCTGTAAGACTCTACTAAACCGAATCAGAATTGTTTCAGTTTGGTTTAGATTCGGTTTTAACTAAATTATGAGTTGAATTAAAATAAACGGTTTAGTAGTGAAATTGGAGAATGTCTGCTGAGAACCCGATAGCTTTAGCCGGTTAGGGTTTCTAACGTTGAAGCTTGAAATACTTTAGAACCTATAGATCTCTGTTCTGTTGCTGGAGATTTGATTCACCGAAACTCAGAAAAGAAGGAGAAGAGAAGAATTAGAATCAATGGCGGGAACAGAGGAAGCTGGGGCGGAGATACCGCTTGATTCAAAGGATCTACAGCAACAAAGCAAAGCTTTCGACAAGCTCACCGATCGTGTCGAGGATCGCCAGCTGGATTCGTCTCGTGTTCAATCGGTTTGTTGCTCTTTTGGGAAGAAATAAGGAAAATTGTAGTTTTGAGCTCAGTTAGTAAATTAAAAGGTCAGTATCGTGTTTCAGGCTATGGCGTCGATTGCTGCTTCTAGGGAGGCTGATCTAAATGCTAAAAGATTGAGGTAAAAAGTTTTCCTGTTACTAAATTATTTGATTAGGAGACCAGAAGCCGTTCTTAAGGAAGCTAGAACATTAGTTAAACCCGTTTGTTTCCAATCCTAATTCAGAATTAGCTTTAATTACTGCATTACACTTGTAGTTAATGTCTGTAGAAATCGTTCTTTATCTGTTTTCTTATGTTGCTTAAGGCTATCTAGCAAGTAAATCAAGAGAGGGAAGTGCAGAGAATCTGTAAGATTTTTGTCATCTCTCAAATCTAGATAGTGTTGACTTCAGATATCAATTCTGCTGTAATCGAAATTTCAGTGAGCTTGATATATAAGGAAACAATTGGCAATTAATCGTATCATGTGATTCAATGTGTTTTACGGATTAGTATCATCTGTGTTGTATTTGATTGACAAGGATTTGTAACTTTATGCAGAGAGAAAGAATTGGCTTCTGTGAAGATCAATACTGCAGATGTTGAGATTATTGCAAACGAACTCGAGGTTAGCTTCTCTATTTATCCATCAAGTTTCTTCTTTGCATTAAACATTATGTTTTTTGCCGAAGTGTAGTTTTGAAGTTTGTCACCATTGTAAACGAGCAGTTGGAGAAGAATGTGGTGGAAAGAACTCTAAGGGAACACAAAGGCGATTCGGTTGCAGCGACAAGGGAATTACTTTCACGATATCCACTGTGATGAACAAGATTGGTTTGTTTGTTGAGAGTTTGAGAGCAAGTATACAAATATTTAACTGAGTTAAAACTGTCTATTGCTGAATGATGTATCAATCTCTCTGAGAAGCCGAGTTTGATACAATCGATTCTCGGGTGGTCTTTTGATGTTGTATCTGAAAGTTAAAGTTTCAATCTTTTTTGTTTTGGTCAACTAAGTTACAGTGTTCCTTGTTTGCTTGGTCCTGGAACTGTACTAAACTAGGGATAATTTGACAACATTTTCTCCTCTTTAATTGAAATAAAAACATTAATCTCCCAATAAAGGGCTGCTTCAAAAATCAAAATTTTAAAACCCCCCAATAATGTGGCAATGTTCACTCAATTCCATGTACAAAGTAAAACCATAAATGGTTCTACCACCGCTTGATCAGATACAAATTTAGACAGCAATCACAATATATGTATATATGCAAGTGCACTCTCTTGCCCACCTACACAACTACTTAATATTCAAAGCACGTGGTATTTTGCAATCAGCTTCACATCAAAGCCTTTTCACGTCACTTTCTGTAAGTTTTCCACCAGATACAGAGAGAGAGAGCAGAAAACGACCAACCACCCCACCAATTACAGTAACTAACCTGAGCCACATCTTTCTTTTACTAATTTGTGTAATGACCCAAAAACATCACACAATCACTTACTGCTTTTAGACAAGCCTTAGAGTTCCAGTGGTCGTCTCTGCTTATCAGTCTCTTCCACGTTGTAATTACACCAATTCACTGCTACTGCTCAAAAACACACCAGTTCTCTATCTTTCTTTCTTCTCATGAATGTCTTCTTTTCAGTCTTGAAGCACTGCGTTGGAGAGCAACAAATGCATATTAAGAGGCTCAGCTTTTGTTTTGTTTACTTGTCCTTGAGAAGAGAGTTGTCAGCTAATGCAGCACGAGTCCCTTGGATCTGTAATGTAGACTTTCTCTGCATGTCTCTTAGTTTCTCCATCAGTTCTTGGAATGTGGGTCTCAGCTTTGTATCGCTGCAATGTGGGACAAACAAGAATAGAAACGCGAATTAACTAATGGTCATAATCTTATTATATCAAAGATTATGTGGTATTCAATATATCAGTTTACGTGTGCCAACAGCTCTCCATTAATGAACTCCAACTGGGATCAATATCCTTTGGAATTTCCAGCCTCTGGTTCATGAACCCCACAGCTCCGATCACCTGCACCATATTTCAAATAAGTATCTCTTCACACTTGATTCATGCATGTGTATATACAAGAGGAAATACAGTGAGACTTGAAATACAAGTTTTTGGCAAGCAGAATAGTCGAGCAACGAAAACAAGATATCAAATTCGTCAAAGACGTTGTCAACTTATATGCAACAACACATCTCACATATTACCACAAGTACAATGGTTTTATGGTTCCTACTTTCCTAAATACTACAATTAAAAGGATTTGACAGATTTAACCTGAAAATAATATTTTGACATAAAGAAACTTTTTATGTTTCTTAGCATAATTGACAGAAAAGATGAAGAAGTTTATAAGTAATATTTCCAAAGTTCAGATCACTAAGGACAAATTTTCATCTTGATAAATTCTTATTCGCGCACAATCTATCAAAAAAGATACCTGCATAGAGTTGAGAGTTTCCCATGGGATCTTCTCGGTGGCAAGCTCCCATAGTACTACTCCAAAGCTGTAAATATCAGACCTGCATTAATAAAAAAGGAATTTAGTTAGCAATAAAGGCTAATAATTATAGTTGCTCAAGGATCTAACTAAACAATATAAGAGTATATACTTCTCATCAGCAGACTCATTTCGAAGAACTTCTGGTGCCATCCATTGGGGCTGCATAACAAGTAAAAGGCCAACCAAGATCACTGTGAGCAGTGGACCTATAAAAGAGGATTTGAATTAATAAGAGTGTAAATTAAGTACCGTTCCCTTCCCAGACTTGCTAGTTAGGTATGTTTCATGCTTGATACGCGAAAGACCAAAGTCAGCTACCTGTTAGACATGTCCAGGTAAGTTGATGATGTTAATAGTTCTGCTTCAGAGATCTGAGTCTCACTTCTTCAGTTCTTTCACACAGAACAATTTATTTTATTTAAGGCTTAATTTTCGTTTTGGAAATATATAGAATCATTATTAAGATGGAAAATTATTATCAATCTGGATTACAGGAAAATAAATGTATTTCACAACGAATATCTTACTTTAACGGTCCAGTTCCTGTCTACCAGCAGATTTGACGACTTCAGATCACGATGGATAATTGGTGGACTACAATGGTGAAGATAATTCATACCACGAGCCTGTGTGAAGAATCATGTAGCATGCTAGGTAAGATGCATGGTTACTGGGTCAAATAGAGGGGAAAAGAAGGATCACAAAACAAATACAAAGAAGCAATCAAACAGAAGCTCATACTCCAAAAACTGTCTACGTGCAATCATCAATCATCATAGAAATGGAAATATCACATGTAAAGTCTAACAAATACTCACAATGTCCAAGGCCATATGGATACGCCGCCTCCAATCCAGTTTTGATGCACCCCTCTGTAGTAGACGGAAGAGACTTCCACTGCAATTAGTAATTCAAATGATTAAGGGAATGTATAACAGAAGGGAAAAGTGAAAAAAGAAAGAAGGAAAATCATAAACAAAAAGAGAGGAGATTGAACCGTGGAAGGAACTCCGACACTATACAGAGGCGCAGAGGTGAAGTCACAGCTCCCATAAACAACAAGACATTAGGATGTCTAAGTCTTTTCATCAACAGTACCTTCCAATAAGACAACGCGCTAATATGTTATTTAGATTTTGATATTAGCAGTTTTCAGAAATTATTCATTGTTCAATGAAATGCAGTTTGTAACTGCATATCCTTTAGTTTTGAAAATTGTTGTGGATGACAAAGCAATCTCACTACTAAGATGTGAAAGACAGAAGTTAGATGTTGGTTCAACTAAAAACCAATAAAAATGTCTTTTACCAAAACTAGATTCACAGCAATCATTAGTCAGAAGGGATTAAAAATAATACCTCTTGTTTAAAAGATTGTATGACCTCTTCTGAATATTCCTGTTTGGAGAACACTTTTACAGCCACATCCTGCAGTGAAATAGCAGCTCTCGATAAGACAGATACTTGCAACTTCCTTTATTTTTTCTTTTCTTTTTTTCTAATGGTGCATGTATAAATCAACAAATGCATATTCTACGATATCACCAAAAGCCAAAAAACGTACAGATCCAAACCAGAGACCGTGATATACAGTTCCACATGAACCTGTTAAATGGAAAATAACATCTTAGCAGAAGAGAGAGACAGAACGTCACATAAATTTATATGATTGGTATAAAAATGGATGTCTGGCAAATGAGATAATCCGTTAAAGAGACTAAATCACCTTGTCCAATTTGTTCCCCAATTGTCAAGTCGTCCCATAAAATTTCATATTCCAAGCTCTCGTTATCAGTGTCAACCTTGTTCATTACACTGCTTATTGTACTTCCACAGCTACTAGTGCTGCTTGTACTGTTCGCATTTATAGAGGACGACCACAAACTTGAAGCCTCATTATTGATAGGCTTATTACTTTCGCAAACATGGCTTTCAGACTGAACACCACAAGAGGTATTAATCTGTTGAGGCTTCTCTTTCGCTTGTTCATTCTGAACCCAAGGCCATACAGAACGAGTAGGTCTTCCTTTTGAACCTTCTTGCTCATTCCCTTTCCATGGCCATGACAAACCTTTCTTTACCATCCATTCTTCAGCTTTTGAGGTGAGAACTTTATGGATTGCAGGCTTTCCATCACTCTCATCACTGGAATCTTTGAAGGATTTTGAAGGGAACTTTCTATCGGTAGATGTGAATACACCAAAAGGAGACTGGATAAAATCCCCTCTTGGTGTGCTGGCACCACTTGATGCTGCATCATCCCTGTGATCGGAGAGAGTAGCATCAAAGACACCATGATCCGATTGATGACTATCACCACTGCCACCCTCAGAGAATGTACCACTAGTATCACCTGTTTGCATTTTCGACCTAACCTTGTTGCTCACTTTGGATGCCTGGAAATTTAACACTACTCAAATGATGTAATAGCTAGATAAAAAAGTGAGAATATGTAATCTATAGTTGTACTAACCAAATCTGATATCTTTGACGCTATAGCAACTTGTAACGGCTGATCAGAGTCAAGGCCAAGTTTAGATATAACAGCTTCTTTGGCATCCAATCCAAGTTTGGAGGCAAAAGTATTCCTTGCAGGGATAGAGCTCGTTTCACCTTCTTGTGCCTTTAGTCTAGACAAAGTGATTCTCGGGTTAATATAGGAGGCTGTGTTACTTGTCATACAAATGATCCCCATGAGAGCACCGTCATCATCATAGAAGGCGGAACACGTAGTGACAGCTGAAAATCTCTCCCCTGATTTACTCTTGACAGGAAACTTGCCGGTCCAGCTTTCCCCTTGGGCACAACGTCGAGCTATGTTCATTGCAAATGCAGCATTCCGATCATCTTCAATAACATTTATTGGGTTTTGCCCAAGTGCTTCAGCAGCAGAGTACCCGTAAAGCTTTTCCGCCATAGCATTCCTGGAACAGTCATGTCATCGAATTGGAATCTGATGACAATACACATTATAGGGAATACTACAAATGGACAATGCAAAACTATAATGCAAATCCATGAAATCACATCTTACTCCCTAATTAACAAAGACGGTTCCGGAATTACAGAAATCAAATCCAGATTAAAAGCACCTGACTATACATTTCCAAATAATCCTCACCATACACTACATTCACAAGATCGAACTACTCACCAAAAGATTATTCGCATATTTAGATCGAAGGCATGAACAGCTTGTGCCATCGACTGCAAAATATTTAAGTAGTCTTTATCCGTGAACTTTCCATCCGATGGTCCCCCAACTCCAGCTCCAGCTCTCAATTTCATCGAACCCTGGATATGGCTTCCCTTCCGCAACGGCGAAGCGTTACGAAACGAGGCCGCACCGCTCTTTCTCCAAGCTGGAGCTCCCTCGCCATTGCTTCTTCTCACCGGCCGATGCGGCGACACCGAATGCGATCGCTGCCTTTGCTCCGTTGATACCTTAAGCTTCGATATCTCCTGCTTCAAATGCGCCTGACTTTCTTCTAGCTCTAGTATTTTCTTCAGAAGCTCCTCAGCAGGTGGAGTCTCCATTGCTTGAGATAAAACAAGAAACCCTACCAGAGAACACGAAATCACAATAACTAGCTTTCCGCTCAAATCTGAAGCTAACGCGAGTTGAATCGGGGATCGTTCGATTTGAATCGGACCTTGAAGAAACTGCTTAGTGCCTTGAACCCATAACGGATTGATTTGACTATGGAGAGAGATGACAAATTTCACTATCTTTCGCTCCCTAACCGAAGAACAAAGTTTTCTCTCTCTTCTACAAGAGAAAAAAGAAAAGGAATTTAAAGAATTTTGACGCGAGAGACGTTTACTGTCTCAAGCAGAGTCAACAATAATGGAAACTTTTTGCTTTCACGTTTTTATTTCTTTTTTTTTGGAGACTCTTGTTTGGTCTGATTTCGTAATTTATGCAAACTTTATTGGCTTATTATATATTATTGGTGCATACTACAGAGTACCCACTAATATTGAACGCATGTGGTCTTTAGTGACAAACGATAAATTTACATAAGAGATGCACATTTGCACAACCAGAAATCAAATTCTACCATCTATATTATGTAGCAACTTGGCTAATAGACCGGTATATTGTGGTCCAATGTTAAAAAAAAAAAATCTAATATTGAGCATCTCTGCACGTGTAAAGTGCGTGTAAAGTTAGATTACTTAATAGATTGCTTGTAAAATATAGAAATTAGTTAATTTTGTCACATCAACCGATTGAAATTTTGTTCTTTAATTATGTATGACTAAAAGGTAAAATTTCGTAGTTATAACAAAAAAAACAAAAAAGAAAAAAAGAGCAAAGTTGTCCAAAGACTTCATCCAAATCTGGTAGTCCTAAATTTTAGTAATGTGTTATTTTAAGTTCAAGTGATCATTAAAATAAATTCACATTCACACGAATATTTATATAGTTTTTATCTTAATTTCGAGATTAGTTGAATTTTATGTTCTACTGATTCACAAATCTGTTAAACATATATGAAGAAGTGTTCGAAATTTTTGGTATTCATGGTGTTTCTATTATATCAAATTATCCGAATATATTAGAAAGAAGAAAAAGAAAATTATCGCCGCCTCACCGCTTGAACTCCAATATTTCAGTCGCGATCGATGTTTGTCGGCCAAAATATCGGCAACTAACTCACCTTTTTACATTAAAAACATATTATCTTTTTTGTCAATATCTTTTTGCTAATATCCTGCTATCTTGCCAAGGTGGCATAGTTTATGTTTTCTATCTCGGATGAGTCATATGACCAATCCAAACACTATTTTATAATTCAATCTTACTTTAGATTTCACTTTCCAAAGTAAGATGATTTCATAGCGTTAGAAAGCTACCAAAACGTTGGGACTAGACTGCAATTACCTGAAAGTTAGGGGAAATCACAACGACGGAAAGACAGATCATCTTCAAAAAAACTAACAAACAAACAAAAAGCCTCTTGCAATGGAGGCCTATTGGAGGAGATGGAAGATTAAGATGATGACAAGAATAAGATTACTTAGCGTACAAGACATCTTACCATGTTGCAGTCTATGATGATCGAATGCTGCAACATTACATCCCACTTTCAGCAAGACGGTCCCAGAGCGAGGTGCAATCTCTCCATCGACGTTGAGTGTGAGGTTGTTGGCTTTAGAGAATGTGTAAGTCTCTGCTTTGACTGCGTTTTCCATGTACATTACTGCAGGGAAGTTAGACCGTGCAAATTTCTGAAGAAACTCCACTCTTTTGTCTCTGTTGTCTCTGCTTTTTATCCTACAATATCCCATTAAAATGAAGAACAGTAACTCCATGAGATGGTCTTCTGTTTATCCTGCTGCTAAGAACTGTGTTGTTCTTTCCTGTGACCAATCCCAAGGACAAGGATTCACTTTGAAAGAAGAAAACAGACTAATTCTCCAGATTTCTGAACAGCCTTTGAGTCTTCAATGGTGCATTGAGAAACATAAATGTTTAGTTGCCCTTTAGGAGAGGGTTGTCGGGTAACGCAGTACGAGTAGCTCGGGACTGTAATGTATACTTTCTTTGTAAGTCTCGTAGTTTCTCCATCAGTTCTTGGAATGTGGGTCTCAGTTTTGTATTACTGCAGCCAGTGTCGGACAAACCAAAATATAAACTCAAATTGATGTCAGTGTTAGATGTGAAACATGTTGAACATCTAAATCAAAGAGAACCTTTACAATTAATGGTTAGCATTTCATGGAAAGGATTGTGTGTATTTCAACATATCAATTTACCTGTGCCAACAACTCTCCATTAATTCATTCCAACTAGGATCACTATCCTTCGAAATTTCCAGCCTCTGGTCCATGAACCCGACAGCTCCGATCACCTGCAGATATTTCAAATAAGCATGTCTGTGTATCATACACGGTGTATGTGTATATATATATGCAAAAAGAAGTGCAGTGCGACCGGAAATGAAACTTTCCGGCAAGCAGAATAGTTCTGCAGTGAATATTGGACATTAAAATTCGCAGAGATGTTGCATAAATATTGGATATAACACCACCTTTCACTTGTATGCTTTACATATTACAGCAATTATAATTATACCAACCTCTCGCTCAATAATGATACCTGCATCGAGTTGAGATTTTCCCATGGGATCTTCTGTGTGGCAAGCTCCTATAGTATTACCCCAAAGCTGTAAATGTCAGACCTGTATCAAGCAAATAGAGGAGTTAATGAGATACTGAAGCTATAAAAACAACTAATCAAGGGAACTTAACAAAACAGAATACGATAATATACTTTTCATCAGCAGACTCATTTCTAAGAACTTCTGGTGCCCTCCATTGAGGCTGCATAACAAGTGAAAAACCAATCAAGATCATTGTGACCAGTTAACTAAAAAGGGTATTTGAATCAACAGGAGTCTAGGTTACGTACCGTTCCCTTCCCAGACTTTGTGGTTAGATATGTTTCGTGCTTAATACGTGAAAGACCAAAGTCAGCTACCTGTAGAGATGTCACTGTAAGTTGAGCAATATAATCAATTGGAAGATGGAAAGTTATTATTCAACACGTTACCTTAACGTTCAAGTTCCTGTCTACCAACAGATTTGACGACTTCAGATCACGATGGATGATGGGTGGACTACAACGGTGAAGATAATTCATACCACGAGCCTGTGTGAAGAATCATGAAATATTCTATATGAGATGTACGGCGACTGAGTCAAATTGAGTGGAAAAAGAAGAATCACAAGACAACTACAAGAACTAATACACGGAGCACCTTATACTTGTCTACGAGCAATTGTCAACAATCACAGAAATGGAAAATTAGATGTCTGAAGAAAGTATTACTAATACTCACAATGTCCAAGGCCATATGGATAGGCCGCCTCCAATCCAGTTTTAACGTACCTCTCTGCAGTAGACTGAAGAGACTTCCACTGCAAATTGTAACATAAATGATTAGGAGCTGGCTTGAAGACTTAAAACACACAATAAAAGTAAAGAGATGAAATCTAACCGTGGAACGAATTCGGACACTATACAGAGCCGCTGAGGTGAAGTCACAGCTCCCATAAAGAGCAGAACGTTAGGATGTGTAAGTCTTTTCATCAACCATACCTTCAAGGTAAAACAGGAGCAGTATAATTGTACAGATGAACTAGAGATCTTTAGATATTGATTATACTTTAAACCACAAAATTGTTCACTGTTTACTGCTAAAACGACAGTCAGAGCAATCATTACGGAGAACAGATTAGAAAAATACCTCTTGCCTAAAAGATTGGATGACTTCTTCTGAATATTCTTGTTTGTAGAACACTTTTACAGCTACATCCTGTGGTATCACAGAAGCTCTTAATAAGACAGTTGTTTCAACTTCCAACATCTTTTTTTCTTATGGATGTATGAATCAACAAATGCATATTCTACAATATCTCTGGGACCCAAAAACGTACAGATCCAAACCAGAGACCGCGATAGACAGTTCCACATGAACCTGTACAATAGAATATTACTGGAGCATGTTAGCAGAACGGAGATGAAATATCAGATCAAATCAGTCAAATGTATGATGTTGTAAAGAATGGCTATGTCTGGCAAACGAGATGGTCTGTTATAAGAGAATAAATTACCTTGTCCAATTTTTTCTCCGATTGCAAATCATCCCATAAAATTTCATATTCCAAGCAATCGCTATCTGGATCAATCTTGTTCATAACACCGCTGCTGGTACTTCCACAACTACTTACGTTGCTTGAGCTGTTCTCGTCTGTAGAGGTAGACCACAAACTAGAAGCCTCATTATCGGCATGCTTAATACTTTTAGAGGCATGGCTCTTAGACTTAACACCAGCAGAGGAGTTAATCTGGTGAGACTTAACGTTCTCTTGTTCTTTCTGTACCCAAGGCCATACAGAATGTGTACGCCTTCGTTTTGAACCTTCTTGCTCATTCCCTTTCCATGGTAATGACAAACCTTTCTCCACCATCCATTCTTCAACTTTTAAGAAGAGAGCCTTATGGACTCCAGGCTTTCTATCTCTCTCATCATTGAAATACTTGAAGGGTTTTGAAGGGACTTTCTCATCGTTACATGTGAATACACCAAAAGGATAATGGATAAAATCCCCTCTTGCTGTACTGGCCCCACGTAGTGCTGCATCGTCCCTGCAGTCAGAATGACTAGCACCGAAGACACCATGATCCGGATGCTGACTATCACCACTGCAAACCTCAGAGAATGTGGCACTAGTATCACCTGCTCCCATTTTCGACCTCACTTTGTTGCTCACCTTGAAGGCCTGCAATTCTAGCACTAGTCACATAATGCAACAGAAGATAAAAGGTGACTTAAAACAACCAGCTATTGAACTGGCCAAATCTGACATCCTTGATGCTATAGCAACTTGTATAGGCTTATCAGAGAGAAGACCAAGTTTAGATACAACAGCTCCTTTGGCGTCCAAACCAATTTTAGAGGCAAAACTATTCTTTGCGGGGATAGAACTCGTTTCACCTTCTTGCACCTTTGATTTAGCCAAAGAGACTCTATGCTTCAGATATGGGGCCGTGTCACTTGTGATAGAGATGATCCCAATAACAGAGCCGTTATCATCGTAGAAGGGGCAACATGCAGTGACAGCTGAAAATATCTCCCCTGATTTAGTTCAGCAGCAGTGTACCCATACAGCTTCTCTGACATGGCATTCCTGTAACAATCATGTCATAAAATTGAAGCCAGAGAGCAAAGCATAACTATAACACAAA
Source organism: Lepidium didymum (assembly GCA_963920545.1). Classification (NCBI taxonomy): domain Eukaryota; kingdom Viridiplantae; phylum Streptophyta; class Magnoliopsida; order Brassicales; family Brassicaceae; genus Lepidium; species Lepidium didymum. The sequence continues at coordinate 18,766,222 of OY986979.1, forward strand.
CCAGTCTATCAATGCGTAATTGACAAACATGGGCTACTCAGGCATAATCAAATCCAGAATTAAAGTATTCGACTATACAGTTCTAAAAAACCCTCCAAAAGTTCTGACATCAACAATATAAGAGGCCATAGACTACTCACCAAAAGATAATTCGCATATTAAGATCTAAGGCGTGAACAGATTGTGACATCGACTGCAAAATATTAAAATACTGTTTATCAGTGAACTTCCCGACCGATAGTTTTTCACCACGAACTCCATCTCTAAAATTCATCGAACCCTGGATAAGTCTTTCCCTCCGCAACGGCGACGAAGCTCCCTGGCCGATGTTTCTCCTCCGCGAATGCGATTGCTGCCTAAGCTCCGTCTAGGCCTTGAGCCTAGACAACTCCTGCCTAAGGTACTCCTGACTTCGCTCTAACTCTAGGATCTTCTTGATCAGGTCCTACACAGGTGGACTCTCCATTTCGCTCGAAAAAACTGAACCCAATCGAAACACGGAATATTCACCCCTCTAATCAAATCTGAAGCTAAACGTAGAAACTTGACTTTTTTAAGGAAACTTATCCAAGTTTCTTGAATTTTCTAAATTTGGAATAAAATTAATACATTTTCATCATTAAAAAAATATAACTTTCTTTTATTATTCGAAGTGTTTGAGAAATCACAACAGATCATCTTGAGAACAAAGCCTAACTGAGGGAGAGTGAATAATATAATGATGACGACAAAGTGACGTAAATAACGGTCTGATTATTACTTGGTGTACAAGACATCTTCCCATGGGTGTCGGTACAGTGGCTGTTTCAGTCTCCTCTGATCAAATGTGTGCCTACAACAATTTTTATTCACAGAATCCAAATCAATTCAAGTTTGCTTTCAAGAACAAGATGAATGTGTCCAGCTTAGGATAATTACCCGATTAAACCAATGGATCGAGCGAGGACGAAGAGGCCGTTGAGATAACCGATCTGGACAATCTCATCGATCTCTTGCTTTGTGAACATCCCACTTCCAGCGAGAAGGTCCAAGAAGAGAGAGCCAATGGCTCCATCGACGTTGAGTACGAGGTTATTGGCTTTAGAGAGTGTGTATGTCTCTACTTGGACTGCGTATTCCATGTACTTCACTGCAGGGAAGTTAGACCGTGCGAATTTTTGAAGCAGCTCCACTCTTTTGTCTCTGTTGTCTCTGCTCTTTATCCTACAATATCCCATTGAAATGTTAGAAAAAATCTCCATGAGAAGATCTTCTGTTTTTTCTCCTGCTAATAACTGATTTGTTCTCACCTGTGACCAATCCCAGGGACACGGATTCCCTTCTTCTTCATGTCTTCCACAAATTCGTAAGGTGTTAGACTCTGTAAAACGGAAAAACGTTTTTGTATCAAGCCCAGGGACATGGTTTCAAGAAATGCTTGATGCAGTTGCAATCTAGGAGAAAAGCATTTTTACCCTGTCACAAGCGTCCTTGAAGTATCTTGCTGCGTCATCAATGGCACCACCAAATCTAGGACCAATTGTTAATAGACCTGTTTAATGGAAGGATTATTACTTATTATGGATTATTATTGTATAGCAAACTTCACTCAGAGAGTTGGCAAATTGAGATGCCATTCTTATATCATTTTATCATTTATTCACCTGACACAAGACTTGAGACGAGGTCTTTTCCAGCTCTTGCTGTTACAATAGTGTTGTGAGCGCCGGAGACACATGGACCGTGGTCAGCACACAGCATTATGCATATCTGATATAGTTCAAAAGTGTCAGAAAGCAGATTCAATGTCAGTAATTAATAGTGTTCAATATTTCTGTCAGGACATGAAAAATGAGCAACCTCAATGAATTTGGTGCAGTAACGGGGAAGACTACGTTTGAACCAGAGAAGAGAAATGACATCTCCAACGCCAAGACCTTGTTCAATGATAGACGACATTGGCACACCAGCATAGCATGGTTCCTCGCCTGCAAATTATTGTTTACAACAATGTTGTTGTTTTAAGCATGAGAATCTGATTTAGCTTCAGAAGTATAATACCTCTGTCATCAGAGATGGTAGAGATGATGTGAGTAGGAGCCCGGACTTTTCCACTCTTAATTGCGGAGCTGAGATCTTCAGGGATTTGTGGAGGAGTGACTTCCTTAATAGGAGAGACCTTTCCTTCTTCAACCTAGGAGGGGCAGAAACCAATGAACAAAAGATCACAACAAAAAGAAATGCAAGCCAAGAACATATTTGATTGGAAACTGACCAGTTTGTCAAAAGTTTCCTTGATTGCAGATTCTAGGGCTTCAAATGAAGTAGGTACAATAGCTCCAGCATCTTTTAGCGCTTGGTTCTTCGCTTGTGCAGACTCCATCTCTCCACCACTTTTAGCCCCCTGATTTATATCATCATAAAGAATGATTTTATATAGCAAGCAGAGGAACATTACTGTACAGAATTCTTTAAGTCAGTTTCTGGTGGCACTTACTGCATGACCAAATTGCACTTCGGACTTAAAGAGACGTGCACAAGTCCCGCTGACCCAAGCAACCACTGGCTTGGTCACTTTTCCCTCTTTCATGGCTTCAACTAGAGAATACTCATCTCTTCCTCCAAGCTCTCCTAGTACAACCACCATCTTAATCTGCAATATTTTTAAATAAGAAAAATATGATTCTGGAGTTAAACTTTAGTTGCCAGAGGGAGGGTCAGACGCCTTCAAAGCATAGATTTTCTTGAGGTTTCATATACCTGTGGGATGTTGTTAAACCGCAGGATATGGTCAGATAAAGTCGAGCCTGGGAACACATCCCCACCAATAGCAATGCCTACGGCCATCCCAGAGCATAAAATAATCTCAAAGCTCATCAAAAATGATAGACATGAGGAAACATTCATTCGAGATTCTGATCATAAAATAGAGACTCACCTTCATAGATCCCATCTGTCACACGGGCAATTGTATTGTACATTTCATTAGACATGCCACCCTATAATAAACAGAGAATGACAAATAATTCTCAAACTAAGATAAAAAAAAAACAGGATATAAGTGAGCCCAGAGCAAACTACAAAAAAAAAAACTAGCACGTACAGATTTCGAGACAAAGCCAACAGATCCAGGCCTGTACAACTTGCACTGGATGATATTGTCAATTGTTCCAGCAGTGTCACCAATTTTAAAGGCTCCAGCTTGAACCCCTCCAACAGTAGCTGGTCCAATAATAACCTGTAACGACCAATCAGTAACAGAAGATTGACTCGCAAATGCATCATGAGGAATGAGTAAGTTCAGTGTTATAAAGCACCTTATTGTTAGCACGTGCATAGGCAATCAACTGCTTAGTGTCTGACTCTGGAACACCTTCTGCTATTATGGCCACCACTTTAATAGTTGGCTGCTTCAAAGCGACCATGGATGAAGCAGCAGCACTAATACAAGAAGGAAAGAAAAAGCTTAACAAAAAAACACAAAGAGAGACAGGAAAAATCGCATTCATAGAATTAAATTTACACTAACCTTCTAAAAGATGCGAAGTTGATGAATACATCTGCTGTGGGATGTGCAGCGCATGCTGCCTCAATGCTGCAAGAAACAGACAACGAAAGTTAAATTGTCTGAACCTGGCCTTTCACTATCTCTCTCCCTCTCACTCTCTATCTAAATGGTATTCAAGTTACGCTGCATGGACAGGGATGGCGATTTCTTCTTGACCAAAGAATAGCTTCTGAAATCCCTCAGAACCAGGGTTAATGATACCAGCAACAGAAGGAGTTTCTCTCCCTGAAAAGAGCAAAGATATTTTTGAAAACCAAATAATTACCATGACATCAGATATTGTAATTCATTTTATATTTCAGCAAGACAGGGACAAACCGAACTACACTCACCACAGAGGAAATCAAAATCAAGCATCCGCTGAATGGGAAGGTGCTTATAATTATAGAACAACGCTTGTGTGTTGCGTGAAAATAGCTGTCCCGTGGCCATGTTTTTGGCTCGAGAGGAACTGAGAATCAGAAAACGTTCAAAAAGGTGAGAAATTTCAGTCGTCAATTACAATATATTACATTTGTATCCAACGAGAAATTGCAAGAAACTGAAACCAATCCCACGAATGATCGACACACCAACAAAAAGGTTTTACCTTTTTACATGCTAATACAACTAAAAAACTGATTCTCTTAATTTAATCAAACAACGATTCAAGATGAACTGAGTTATAGAAGATGCTTATAACTTCAACTATTCCGGATTTTTAAAAAAAGAACAGGATTTGCCGATTTGGGATCGAAACCAATGGACCCACAAATTCGAATCTCAATCACAGCATTATAGAACTCCATGTCACTGTAGATCTCAGCCTCGTACTAACGAAATCACTTTACTAGTAGCGAATCATCACTATCCCCTCTAAACCCAAAACCCAAACCGGATCGACAATGTTTTTCTTAAGAAATTAAACCGAAAACACACAGATCAGAATCAGAAGAAACACGGATCTGATTAGAGGAAGACGAGACCTGTAGTCACCTGGCGAATCGAGCGAGTCAGTAACGAGCAATTTTTAGGTGAAGAGTGGATTACTGTGTTAGGAAGAGAATGGTTCAGAGAAAGCATTAAATAGAGAGAGAGAAATGGGAGGGAAACAAATAGATCAGCTCTACCGGAGAAGAGAGAGTGTGTGTGTGTGTATTAAGGTCACGTGGCCAGTGGTAGTTGGCTCACAGCTCCGGATCTCCGACCCAAACTTTTTATAAAAAAATATGATTTGTTTTTTGAAAATTACGATTTTTAAAAAGATTTGATTTTTTTTGGTCGAAGGAATAATTTTCGTCGAATTTTGGTGAGGTGGACTCATAGCCGTCGGATAACACGCGGTTGATCTGAAGCGTCTCTGTAAAGAACGAAAAGAGGGCAGAGAATTCAAACCAGTTTCTCCATCAACGAAACGACCAATCTCACGACCTATTACGATTTTTCTCTTTCTTGAACTTCCAGGTATGTTAATACCATCTCCAATTTCGAATTTTTCGAGAACCCAATAGAGCAAAAGGTCTTTTGAAATCGTTATATGATGTTTTACTTTAAAGTCTTCGGATTTCTTTGTGATGATCTGTTCATGATACGCTCCGCTATGTTCAGAAATTCATATGCAGCTTTTTTGTTAATTTCGTTTCAATTTGATCGAGAATTGCAAAAGTACTGGATCTGGTGTTTTTGGAAGTTACTGGTGAAGCTCTATGCACGAGAGAGGGAAACCTTGTGTTATTTTCACATGGGTTGATTTGTATAGATTTCTTAAGATTCTGAATCAGGTCAATACGTAGTATTAGGGTTTCCTGAGTTTGTAACTTCCTAATCTTGTTGCAGTTTTCATGTTACAAACTTGAAATTGAATTACAGATACAAATTTGAAGTCTTTTTGTGTGTGTGTGTAGATTTACTTGTTTTCTGTATAGCTTTTCACTTAGCATTGATTTTATGGTTTACAGTGTGAAGTTGTATCAGTCATTTGCTTCGGAATAAGGTCCAATGGCGAGGATAAAGCCTCAAGCTCTTCTAAATCAAAGCAAGAAGAAGAAAAGTCCAAGTCGCATAAGTATTTCCACAATTGTCGTGTGTAATCTTGTAGTTGCTGTAGTGATACTATCTTTGGTCACAACTTATCGTCATTGGTCCCAAAGGTTTGTTTCCATCTTTATGATATTTCCTTTTCATTACTTCTATTGTAGGTTGTCCATAGGTTAGTTGCAGCTACAAATTGCTATTTATAAACTTATAGGATCTTTGTTTTTATTCCCAGATCAAGAAACTCAATTGAACATGAAACTCAGAGTCAGAGATTTGAGGTAATACTTTTAAAAGCTTCTTTTAATGCATATGTTTTCTTTTTCAATCATGATTAACTACTCAGCACTTACTTTTAGAGTTTAAAATATCCACATATGTGATTTGGCTTTGATTTTTTTGTGTTTCAGGACAAAAATTCTGTATCGGAGAAAAAGAATTACGACCTTCCTGCTTATGCTGTAAGTTAATCTCCCTATTTGTATGCTTAAGTTTCTTGTTTGATTGATGTTCTTACTTTCATCTTTCTTATCTCCCAGTTATACATTTTCAATGATATCTTGCTTCTATCTTTATCTCGTGTAGGATATAAACACATCAAAAGGTCTTGTAACTGTGGAACTCTTTAAAGAAAGTTCCCCTGAAGCTGTGGACAGGTTTCTAGATCTATGGTTAGTATCAGTATATGTATTTCTTTCAAGTCAGTGAGAAATGATAGCTTGAACATGATAAGATTCTAGCTTGATAGAATTTAAGCAGCTTCAGTTTCTTCGTTGATTGATTTCGACCCTTGAGTGCTATTGCACTCTTCTTAGAGATTTATTCAATGATAAAAGTAAACACTGAGTATTGTTGCAGTCAAAAAGATCACTTCAAGGGAATGCCGTTTCATCGGGTTATAAAAAACTACTTGGTACACGCTGGTCATTCACCTAGTTCTATACCTGTAGAAGAATGGACAGCTAAAGGAAAGCTTCGTGGTCGCCTTCATACAAGGTAACTTGCTTGCTCAGCTTTTGGCTTTTAAGTTTAAATGATAACTTACCTGTGTTCTGATATTTAGCCCAAAGCACGAAGCATTCATGTTGGGGACACCAAAAAACAAAGGGAACAACAAAGATTTTGAGCTTCTGATCACAACAGCACCAATCCCGGATCTGAATGATCAGCTTATAGTGTTTGGAAGAGTCCTTAAGGGAGAGGATGTCGTACAGGTTCGATCCAATTGATGAATAGAAAACACTCTTTTCAGCGTTTATGGTATGTTTCATGTGTTAACAGGTAAATCATGTGATTACAGGAGATCGAAGAAGTCGATACAGACGAGCATTTTGAACCAAAATCACCTATAGGGATCATTAGTGTTATACTGAAACGAGAATTATGAGTGAAAAATCTCTCTTCCTTCCTTGTTTCCTCTGTAAATGAGGCCCGCGCCATGTCGTTCTTTATACTCACTGTTGTTACAAACCTTTTGAGGGTTTTTTCCTTCCCTTTTCACTGATAGTTTCTTCTTATTTTGTAATTTTATTTGATCTTTCTCGAGGAAATTAGCATATGTTTCTTCTTTCAGACCATACTCTGATTCTTAGGGTTGTTCCTACTCTCCTGGTCCATATAATTGGATCTTGCACTGTCCAGTACGAAGTTATCAATCCACAAGTCCGCGAAAAGTCTCAAAAATAGTTCGAGCTACGCAAAATTTTTGCTTCTTTAAGAAACTTTTGTTTTGTAAACCCATAATCACACAAAAGTTTGTGTCCTAAATAAATCCAGAACCATACAAAGTTTGTGTCATAAACTTAATAACCATGTTAGGACACAAACTCAATAATCAGTTTTGTTGTACTCTCTTGTTTTCAAATAGATTAAATCTTAAAAATCATGTTGCCTACACCAAATTGAAAGTTACAACCAATAATTCATCAAGAGGAAGATACAATGAAAATCTTTATACCAACCATTTACTGCATCTCTACCACATAAATTAAATAGATAACGACTACTACGAAATAAAACTTCCAAATCAGTCTTGTTATATATTGATCTCCTCATTTTCATGACTGCTAGTAATCCATGGAGAGAAACATGAGAGAAGACGAAGCTTGCATTTGGTTAATGTTACTTTGGATCTCACCATGTGTTTTCTTCATCTTAGCTTCAAGTTCATTAAGTTCACCAAGAGTAAGCTCTTCAAGCATCTCTTCTCCAGCAGATTCAAGATACTTTTGAAGATCTTCACCTCGTTTCTTCTCAGCTTCAGCTTCTTCAATGGTTGAGTTGAGACGTTTACAAATCTTCTTCTCTTGTCTAACTCTCTTACCTCTGTTATGGCCTGATGTTTCAGTTTCACTGCTGTCTGAATCTTCAGATTCATTTTTGAACCTTTCTTCCCGAAAGAGTAAGGCTTATTTCCTGGAGAAAACACAACAACACCAACCTCAGCATTGCACAGGGTCGCAAGCTCACTCGCTTTCTTAAACAAACCCAATCTACGTTTTGAGAATGTGACTTGCTTTGTGTTTGTGTCTTGCACTTTCTCCATCTTAAATCTTCCTCCTACCCATTTTGTGTGTGTATTGTCTTTGACTGTTTGTAATCTATACTTAGATAAGAAGATAGTTTTTTTTCCAGTTGTTTCTGTATGTATTTAATGCAATGAATGTGTAGAGAGGTTCCATTGAACCTCATCATCATATATCAGCAGTTTTGGAAGAAAAAAAATTTGCATCATACATATTTAGTAACTCCATAAATATATTTACTTATTATTAGTATCATATTATCTCTTGAATGGAAGTTTTAATAACACATAGAGAAATTATGCAAGTTGATAATAATTAAATATTTTACTAATAATAGTTTGTTAGTACCCAAAAAGACAATAAAAACTAGTTTGAAAAATTAAAAATTTATTTCTAATTTTAGTTAATAAAATTTAATATTTATTTTTTATGTAAAGACAATTTAATTTATGTATCATGAGTTAATTTTTAGAAACAAAAATTATTTAGAAAATAGAAAAGAATCATAAACATATAAAATAGCTAATTTAAAACTTTTTTTTTCTAAATTCTTTTTTTGATTTTCAGCTAATTTAAAACTTCTATCTTTGTTTATCTTCAATTGGAAACAAAGTTTGCATTTATGCGCTGGTGACAGATAAGATTTTAGTGTATACTTTAAACTTATTCGAAGCCATATCAACATGAACATCCTTTTAAAAACTTTACACATATATAGGTTAAGTTGATTTATGGTTTCGATCTAAATAATTCACATGATTATAGGTCTCCAACGAACTAAAATACCAACTTGAGTAAACCGCCTACATATCTTCTTCTTTTTTCTCAATTTTACTCAAATTATATCAAAGTGTCCAACAACATAGTGGAAACAGAGTTTTCAACGCAACATATCTATAGATGCATCTTTTAATTTAATAACCGTAAGTATCACTCCAAATAATATAATTGAAAGAAGAAGAAAATAACCGAAAAAAAAAACCCGAAATACCTTTAAATGCAAACAAAATAGCAATCTCAGTCCGGTTATGTGTTTCTTATTACAAGAACAAGAAAGCGCAAAAGTGGATACCCTTTGAAATATCTCACAAGTCACAAATCGCCCTTCGGAGGCAACTCTCGGGCTTAAATCTTAAACCCAATAGCCTCACTAATAAGTAATAACCAAAATTAGCTTGCAATATCAGCAATTCAGCTGATGCATCTACAGAGGTAAAAGAAGGTTTTTTCCGACAACGGTCTTTAGTGAGACTTTCTAGTTCTGCTTACTTGAGAACTCTGATCGGTAAGAAACTTGAGAACATCGATTAAGGATCTTAATCGGTCCCAAATGTTGAGTCCATAAAGGGTTTCTACAAGTGCCTCCTGGAATTCAAAGGCGTTTTCTGCTACCGGGTACTGTAATATGATAATCACAGAGATATATGTTAACAGATAACGAAGGATAATTAGACTGGAGTTTTTATTGTTGTTATTGTGTTGAAAAAACTTGCCTGAATCGGTTTTGGTATTTTGGTTTTGATGAGCGGCCAAAATCTATCTTCAACCACAGATTTCACAAGACAGCAAGCTCTCAAACCTTCTATGCCAGCAAACCGTCCAAATCCACTATCCTTTACACCTCCAAAAGGGAGCGACTGCAAAATCAAATGACAAAATGAAGTCTGACTCTTTATCATGGAAATGATAGTTTAACCTCTATTTCTTTTTCTTTTGCAAATGCAAAGGTAAAATCGTAGACTAGAGGCGGTGATGAGTACCTGGCACATGTAGTTCGAAGCAAAGTCATTGATTGCAGCAACACCGCAATGTATTTGGGAAGCGATTTGTTTGGCGCGACTTTTGCTTCCAGAGAAAACAGCACAGCCAAGTGCATAACGTGAATCATTCGCCAGCTTTATGGCCTCTTCATCGGTACTGAATTGCATGATCGGCATTATTGGTCCAAAGGCCTAATTATAACACATTGATTATGTTCTTAAAAACTCAAGTGTGTGCATTGTGTGATGCACCAACATGCAGCAACAGGTGAAGGCAAGCTTAGGTACCTCTTCTTTCATTATTTTCATGTTGTGGTTTACATTGATGAGAACAGTTGGAGGGAAATATTGATCGACTGCATCTTCGCCCAAATGACCAAAGCTGCCACGGACTGCAATCTCTGCTCCTTTGTCTAAGGCGTCTTTTACTAGGTTCTGTAGGTGTTCAGAGTGCTCTTGCAAACATATAGCACCCATGTCATACCGTCCAGTTAGAGGAGGACCCTGATGTAAACAAAAGAACTTTAATAAGAACATGGGAAGAAAATGAGAAAGAGAACACTAATGAGAAATAGATTTTCGTTTTGTATAAACGTCCACAGCCAGTGTTTGTACTAAGGAATGCCATGCGGAATGTTATCCCCTTTTTTTGTGAATTACAGTGTACTTACCGCAGAAACTGATTTCACAATCTTGATTACTTGGCTAATGAATGCAGTATAAATGTCTTTGTGAACATAAAATCTTTCAGCACCCGCACAGTTTTGCCCGCTGGACTGAAGAGTTCCCCTTACCGCTACTTGCGCAACCTAAATTGTAGAATAGAAGCATTAGTTTTTATCAAAGGAACGCCTCCTTCGTCCATACAGAAACACAGAAGAGAGCATCATGAGATAGAGGGAACACTTACATGGGAGACATCTGCATCTTCACATATAATAAATGCATCTTTTCCACCAAGCTCAAGAGTAACAGGTGTCAATGTCTCGGCAGCATTTCTCATTATCTGCAACATACTGCATAAGCACAACTCATAGTGAACCGAGGAGAATAAAGAACGAAATCTGAAGACTGTACCATTTTGCCAACACCTGTGGACCCAACAAATATCATTTTATCAACAGATGAGACCAGCGCTTCTCCGGTCTCCGCAAACCTGAAAAGAATGTGTTAATTGAGAAAGCAATTTAAAACAGCATGCTACGGAGAATTGCATAAATAAAATATACACACCCTGTTATCACATCGACTAAATTTTCAGGTGCTCCAACAGCAGCTAAAGCTGCCTGGATAATGCGGAAGTAAAAGCATCCCGACCAGCTAGCATGCTCCGAAACCTGCAGAATTTTTTTCCAACAATCAGTTACATATAAAATCTCAAAAAGAAATGTGCATGGAAAGGGGACTAATCAATTTTTGTCTCAATGGTTGCAATGGCCACAATGTCGACATCATATAAGCAGTAACATGCTTAGCCTTTTCAGATATGGAATGCAAATGAATGGCATGTCCTTTGGAAAGATTAATTCAAAAGGGTCAGCGAGCTATACTAATAGAAAAAGACACTATTGCAGTTAAACCTTAATAACAATGCCATTCCCAGAGAAAACTGCAGCCAGCATAGGATTGAATATATTGTGGAACGGATAATTCCATGGGACAATAGCTCCAATGACACCAAGGGGATGGAACTCTACTCTTGATACTTTATGAAGCATAGCTCTTCCTGAAGACCTGCGGACAAATTATATTTGGGTTGAAATCATATCTATGTAAGAACAAATAAGAACGTTAACACACATATTTAGATAAGCTATGATGGAATTACCGAGATTCAGGCTTTAACCATCGTTCGCCCTCAGACAGAAGCCACGTGATTTTCTCACATGTAGTCATTATCTCTCCCAGGGACGCATCTACCATGGTCTTTCCAGTATCCCGTGAAGAGACTCTAGATAATGAGAACATATCGTAGTATCATTTGAGAAAAAATACCAAGGGAAAGAAAAACCTGTACATCAAACCACTCAACAACACGAAAAATGAAACCTTACTCGCATATAAGCTCCTGGTGATCAACAATGTACTTCAGAAGAATCCGCAAGAACTGCCTCCTAAGCTTGAAGCTACTTTGAGCCCATGTTTTTTGAGCCTTCCTTGATAGTGTAACTCGCTCCTTAACCTGAAACACAAAAGTGTAAATCATATCTCAAGCATAATCTGAGTACCGACGCATAATTACTTTAAATGTATACAAGCACATTCCATTCACAGCAACGACAGCAGCTACTAACCTCCATGGGCGACAGAGCAGGGAAATATCCCAGATATTTCATTGTGGCAGGTTCATAGCATTGGACCTTTTTGTCTGACTGTTGGCTCCTTCCTCTTGGAGGAATCTAATGATCATGTCACAGAGAACTAATGATTCAGTGTGCTAAATTCCAAGAAAAACAGATCTTACAATTGATTAGCAATCATAATCTATCAACTATAGCGAGTCAACTACTAGGATTGACTTATATGGAAATCAGAGTTAATTTCATTATAGATGAAATTATTGAAATGAATCTACATGAATATTATGATACCTAAGTGACTAAGTCCTAAACAAAAACAACAGGAAATATATATACGAGGAACAGCTTAAATCTCCTACCACTCAAAAAGATTAACCACAACAGTTATGGAAATGTGAGATTGATGCAATTCAAGAACTCACATAAATGAAGCTATTCTCCTCTGTATCTTTCCCATGAGCCAATACTGTTTCAAAAATCCATAACAAAAAGGAATAAATCAAACATCGATAAGTTTTTTCAACGGAGCAAAGCCATAGAAGAGTAAGCACAGACAGAGCAGAGATGATACCATCGGATGCGTCTACTTCAATGGAAGGAACGTTGGGAGGAATGAGGATAAGAAGGAATTTGCAGATCGCATAAGCGAAGGCGAGGACGATCAATGGCCACCAGAACGGCATTTCCACTTCACTTGTTCAGATATTCTTCAACTAGAGATTTAAGAATCCAGCGAGAAACAACGCCAATGACGGATAAATCTCGGCGTCTCCGTCAATCGGAAAAAATGGAAATAGGAATCAACGAATGGGTAAAATGAATTTAATATTCTCTGCTTTGAATGACCTTTTTGTTTTCTGGTCTTCGAGTCCACTGAAACTGTAAGAATGGTACGGCTGGTAATTTCTAGCGTTGGAACCTGGACCGATCCGATTGGTTCGACCGGGTTCATTATCAAATAATTGTTATTTCTCTCCAATATCAATTCGATTTCCGGTTTATATCGGTCTCAGCATAAGACCGTAATCATTCTGGTACACAATAATTAACCCAAGTAAAGACATGAACCCATAAGTTTCATGGGCTTCATCTATCTAGGCCCATATAAAAACGCGTTGTATCTTTCTTCAACAAGACATTTAGAACGTTAGTTAAGTAACGTGTTGACCTAATTTCTCGCAAAACTCCACATTTTACTTACTATTCGAAAAGCTTAATCGCCATTTACGTTCAGCCGATCTTCAATTTTTTTTTCTCATTTGGTCTTTTTCAATTTTGTAAAAACTTTTTTTTTCTCTGCAAAAGGGGAAAAAATGGAGTCGAATTATATTATCTTTCCGATTATCGTGATCGTCACGGTTTCTACGTTGGTCATGATCTTTATAACGCCTGTAGATTCCACCGCTTCCTTCATCGCAGCTAGATCGCTACTTTCAAAGCCAGAATCTCCAGCTCCGGCACCGGAAGTTATGTCACCGTTCTCTAGTCCGGCTAATTCTCCGACGGACGTAGAAACCGAATCTCCCGCGCCGGCACCAGAAGCTCTCGCTGATTCCAATTCTCCTGCGAATTCTCCAACGGAGATGGAAAATGACTATGTCGTAGAAGCTCCTTCCGATTCAATTTCCCTAGCGAATGCTCCGACTGAAGAAGATGCAGAATCTCCCGCTCCGTCACCAGAAACTCCCGCCGGTTCAGATTCCCCAGCTAATTCGCCGTCTGAGGAAAATTCCGATGCTTCTTCTGAATTAAAACTTTTGAATACGGCCAAAAATCTTTTGAATCCGGAACTCAAAACAATTTGCAGCAAAACGGATAGTCCTGTGTTATGTGAATCTTCGGTTAGTCCTCTTTTAACGGCTCAATTCAAACCAGACACTTCTTCTGTTCTCGTCCTCGCGATTGAGGCTTCCATCAACGCGACCAAGGCGGCGATGGCCAGCGTCAAAAAAGTAGCCGCCGCTGATTGCCAGGAGTTATTCGATGACGCCGTTACGAATTTGGAAGACGCGGTTAAAGCCGTTAAGTCACGTGACATTGGCACCCTTAACACTAACTTAAACGTAGCGATGACGGATTACGGCACGTGCAACGATGGTTTTGAAGAATCGGGAGAGCCTAATCCGGTGGGTAACTTGAGCGATAAGCTAACGAAGATGGTTAGTAACTGTCTGGCTCTCTCTACGTTGATCAAGTGAAATACGACAGCGTTTTAATAGTCAGAATGTGTAAAGTGTTGTTTTTCTTCTTTAAATTTGTTGGGCTTAATTTAGACACGGTGATACAAATATCCAAATGTATTCAAAGAGACGTGAAAGCTTTAAGGCTGTAACATTACCAACAGATCATGTCTTGCATGGATCTCCTCGTTGTTGTATTGTCATTTGTGGATGTCAATTTATTGTGAAACGAAATGTGTGATATATATACATAAACCTAATTGTACGTGTATATTAAGCCATTTGCATTCAATTTTCAGTTCACGTCGAATATTTGGCTTTTCGGTTCCTATACCGACTAATATTTGGTTTAGTTTGGTTCAATTTTCTTTAGTTTTGATCATGAATAGTTCTCAATCTGATCAATTCTAAATAGTTACTTGTAACTAAACACCCGAAAATATAATTGCTTTTAATTTAAAGTAATCAAACGTTTGATCAAAAGTATCAATTGGTTTGATTTCAAATTATTACATGAATATCATATTAAAACTATTAGATATTGTTAGTATAATTAATTAATTAATCAAAATTAGTTTCGGTTTCTATTTTATTACTTTTGTTTCTCGGTTAAAAGCGAGGAACTGAATACTAGGATAGTGTACATACAGAATACGACTCGTTTTCTATTTTTGAAAATTTCTTTTTCTTGGTTAGCTTCTGCTTTTGGATGTTGGTGTAATTGAAAACTATTGTCACAGATGCTTGGTTGCTTACATTAAAATAAATAAGGTCGACGATTTCATTCTCTCTCATAAATATTATATAGCACCAAAATTACACGAACTATAAATTTCTTTTAATTTCTCTCTCTTCAAAAATTAAATAGTAATTTCTCCCTTTAGAGAAGTCCGAATACTAATTTTTCCCTCATATCCGTTTATTTGGTAAAGGTTGATTGAACCATTACGATTCCACAACCGAACCGCTATTGCGTGAACAAAACTGTAATTGGTAACTCGAAATTTTATGTATTATAGAAAGACAAAAAAAAAATAAGTGAGAAAATGTGGAGAAGAAAAAGGAAAACAAAGAAATAGGTAGATGATGAGCTTAACATAGAAGAAGAGACGTGATATCTACAAATAACCGAGCCCAACTGAGCTAACGGACCATAAAACCTCAAAGACTTCCTCACATATCCAAATCTGGGCATCACCTATCTTCCTTTTCTCCACTACATCTTGAATAAAAGGTCTCTGAAGCTTAAAGAAGAAGAAGAGAGGATCAATACCCAAGACAAGCTTCAGCTCCAGTGATGCAATTTGCATGTGAGAAGACTCACAATGACGACACGCATGTGGGAATCATGAAGCAAAAGGCCTCTGTAGATCTGAAAAATTTTGGTGGAGATGATCTCGTTGGAATGACTACGTTAGTACAGCAGTGACGGCGAGGATTGGGGTATGAAGAGACGATGGAGCAGGTTTCCTTTCCCGGCGGCGGTGAGACCGACAAGCCACCGGAAGAGGAGATCGACAGAGACTTTGTTTTCACGAGAGAGGTGCCTAAACAGAAAAGATCAAATTCTTTTTTTGTTTAAAGAGGGTCATAGTTAAAGGGAGATTTAGATCGTCCGTCCAAATAAATATAAAGTAATAATTATATGAACGGGCTTAAATATGGGCTTACTATGAAGGGCCCAACCCAAAAGTGAAAGTGTTAATCGTTTAACTCTTTAAACCCCGACAAGGAAATGCTCGCCGGAGATATATGAACGGGACGCCAAAAGTGAGTGTGTTAAAATAAGGAAAAAAAAAGGAAAAAAAAAAGAGAGAAAGAGAGAAGGAGAAGAGAAAATCAGAAAAATGGAGGAGATAAAGATTTGGGAGGCTAAAAGGTTCAAACATCTCTTCCACATTTACCCTTCACTTAAAGCCAACCTACACAGACTTCCTCTTCCTTCGAGAGACTTCTTCGAAACTCCTAGGGTTTCTCTTTCCTTTGTCTTCCTCCGTAAGTTCTCTCTCTCTGTCTCTGTTTCTCTTTCTTTCTGTCTTTCTAATTCTTCCGTCGTCTTGGTTCTTTCTCACGAAAACTGGTGTTAATGGTTTGATTTTTTTTATCGTTTCTGGGCTTTCGTAACGAATTAAAGAATTATTTTTGAGAAGGTGGGTTTTGTATCATGTTTCTCGATTCTACTGATTGAACTCTGAGAAGTTGCTATGTTGTATTTTGCTTGTGGTTTCATGTCAATTTCAAACATATATTTAGAAATTTCCTCTGGGAAAAGCTGATGTGAAGCTTAGTTTTGTTAGAATATTGCTTTAAGAGCTTCATAGCTTTTTCTTGCAGTTTTGTAGTACAACAACTCGTGTATTAACTTTTGGTCAGTGGTCACCGCGTTCAGGTATTCTGCTGCAGCCACGGTTGTCTTTGAAACTTGATGATAATGGAGGGCTCTGAAGGTTCTGCTTCTACTTTAGCCGGCTTTAAGGGTAGGAGAAGGAGAAGCGCTCTGCCTCGTCGACCGCGTGACATAAAAGGGAGCTTGCATAGTTTCACTCTTTTGCCACCGTCAACGCAGGCAAACACCGCCCTTGGCAACGAAGCTAACCCAAGGTCTATGAACACTGATAGTCTCTGTGGGTCTGTGAGTGAGAACACACTAAAACTGAAGCTTAAGCTTGGTGGTGTTACTCGTACGTTCCAAACCAACTCAGAGGTTAGTATTTATACCGAAAACCTTCAATAAATTTCCTTCATCGTGCATTACTATATCTAGTCACTATGGACTTCTTTCTTTTCTGATTTTCAAGAGCAATGCAGGATAACAGACAAAAGCCGTTTCAAAATAAGGTAAAAGACAATGGAGTGGAGCGGAAACATGTTCAGAAAACACTGCATTTAGGAGAGATCCATCAATATCAGTCTGTGAATGGAGCATCAACGTCCGAGAAGAGTAAACGAGGATTTAAGAAACGCTCATTGGACCCGGAACCAGAAAGTGATGATGATGGAGATGAGGAAATCAGATACCTTGAGAAATTAAAGTCTAAAAGGTTGAGGGACTATCATGAAGGTAAAGAGAGTGAAGGAGGCAGAGGGATACCCAGCCATGGTCATGACATGGAAGACAGAGAACTTCTATCATCAGATAAACTTGCTGTATCCGAAAGGAAAAAGCCGAGGATTGGAATGGTTGATTCACTTCCCACTACACGTACTCGGGCTCTCCAATCTGGAAAAGATCCATCTGTCACCGGAGCAGGATCTCTTGAATTTCCTGATGGCTTACCTTGCGCATCGTCTAAAAGTGAGTTGCACATTTTTCCCTTTCGCAGAACTATATGATAACTGCAAATACTGAATTTGTAAGCCTTGAACAATTCCAGGACAAAGACCGAAGCTTTCCGAGGTAGAGCAACAATCCAAGAAGGCTGAAGCTGCACAAAGACGACGAATGCAATCTGAGAAAGCTGCCCAAGAAGCCAAGGTACAGTTAAATACAAATATTACCGATTTCTATGTAATGCAAAAGCCAAGCCGAATGACAATTTAAGTGCTTCTTCTTTGTTTTTTTCACCAGGCTGAAGCTATCAGGAAAATACTTGGGCAAGACTCTGGAAGAAAAAGAAAAGAAGAGAAGATAAAAAAACAACAGGAAGAACGAGCTCAGGTACTTTCGGTGCAGATGACATTTCATATAAACCCTCTCTCTCTTCGTTTCTTTTCTGACTTTCATATTTCCCCTTCCTAGGAGAAAGCTGCAAGATCAAGCACACTCGCATCAAACACAATCAGATTGGTGATTGGTCCAAGTGGAACGACTATGACATTTTCTGAAGACATTGGTCTTCCTGATATCCTCAAGCCGATAACATACAGGTAAGAAAGCATCCAGATGATATGTAAAGAATCATGTATGTGAAATGTTGAGGATATTAACTGTGGTTTTCATGTTTTGATGGATTCAGTTATCCTCCTCCGCGTGAAAAATGTGTGGGACCAAATTGCGAGAAAGCGTACAAATACAGGGATTCAAAGTCGAAGCTGCCATTATGCAGTCTAGGATGTTACAAGGCCATTCAAGAGAAGATGGAACAACCACTGATTCATTGCTAATTGCTTTAACATATTTTTGTCAAGTACATTATTTGCAACTCTGAAAAACATTTGATTGTTTCTTAACAAAATATATAAGGCCTCTCTTGACTTCAAATGTTCAACCTCGTACTTCCAGGCCCAAATTGTTTCAAGGAGGATTCGAAACATCGAATTAGATATCAAATCTCAGCCCATTTAATAAATAATAAAAGAAAAAAAGAGTAAAAACTGTGGCTGCTGGGATTCGAGCCCAGGTCTCCACGGCCACAACGTGGAATTCTTACCACTAAACTACAGCCACTTTGATGTCTTCTAACACGCATATAAAATTAATGAATAGGTATATAAAATTTAGTGGATGGATAGACTCTAGTTCATAATTCTTGTGACCACCAAGCTTCTTTATGTGAATATATCATTTACTGTATAATTCTTATCGATCTTCATGATATAGGAAAAACTGAATACAAATATATCAAAAATTATATATCTGATGTGTAATATCTAAACCGTTGAGAAAAGAAAAGAAATGGATTACACACTTTGGCTGCTGTACCACCTCTAACAACACAGCAAAGAGAAACGAGTTTCTAGAAAACAAAAAAGATATATAAAGAAGAAACCATTAGGAACTTGAATTAAGAAGAGTTAGTTGCTGATAGACCATGTCTTACAATATGCAATTTGACCAGACCAGAGACTTGCTAAGTTTTTTCAAAGATGAATATAAAGAAAAAAAAGAAAGAAAAAAACGGCCGCAAACACTACGGACGAAGAATCCGTTACCTCTCAAATGGCGCTCACTATACATTTCTTCCTCCGTTGGTTTCCCAAAGCTTTTTTTTTGCAGTTTCTCATGTCTCTTTTCTCGGTCTTTTAACTCTGAAGGTTTTATTTGCACCCCATGAGAGTGCCTGACGTCCACAGCCATAACTATAGAGTCCAAGCTTTAAAATCTCAGGATCCATTTACAGCCATTTCAGGTGATGATTTTGGAGCTACTACCAGAGATTCTTCCTGATTTAGCTTCCCATTATCTGATGCTGCGTGTTCCAAACTCGAAACTCCATCATCCTTATGATTCTCATCATCTGAACTGTTGCTATTAGTCTCTTCACTACTTCTTGAATCCTCAGCTCCTTTAGCTACTACTGATCGGGCTGCAGATCCAACTGTGCCTGGACTTTTCTTACTCGTAAGCACTGCGTGACTCAGCGTTGAACATAGCACAGCAAATACATTTTCCCTTTTTGAATTTTTACCAGCCCGTGGTTTCTTTGACGATTCTTGCTCTCTTTCTGCGCATGGGGATTTACGCTTCAGCCTAAGAAGCTCGCCTTCTTCATCTTCAGACGTTTCTGGTTGTTTCCGGGGAGGAGGTTTATAGTCTTCATCATCTTCGTCGTCCTCGTAATCGACCAAGCCTCCAGACCTCGGACTACAGAGTTCATAGAAGCAGCAGGTCATAAATCCATCAAAACATCGATATTTCATATATATACAATTCCTGAATTTCCATTATGGAAATACTATACCTTGAAGAAGTAGAGCTTGGGCTTGCAGCCACTCCATTGGAAAGGTGAGGCTTTGGTTGATCTTTCTGAGTACTAGAAGCAGTTTTTTCCTTTTGTGTATTTGAAGCAGAGGCTGAATCTTCTTCATCGCTGCCAGTATTAAAATGTTTGAGAAAATGTGAATAGGATAAAAGAAATAATCATTGGGTTAACATCCAGAAGTAAACCTGTCTTCGTTGAAATAATCTTCCTCCTCTTTATCCAACGCACGCTCGTCAACTCTTCTTCTTGGATCAACCGCATCAACAGTGCTTTTCGGTCCGGCACTTTCTAAACACTGTGGGCACACTGTTAGACAAAGAAACAGACAAATTTTCCCAAGTATAAATTAATGCCCAGAAGCAGTACCTGTTCATATTGAACCTTGAAAGCCTGAATGGAAGCCAAGGACTGAAATGGGGCTAATTGGTCCCAGAACGTATCAACTACGTATTTGAGCAACAAAGTCGCATTTCCCTATGCAAAAGAATTAAAAAATTCAATGATAACAAAAGAGAATTAACATAAACTAGATAAGCAAAAGGAGAAATATAAAAACCTTTCTTATGTGCTCAAGCAGATCCAAGACTGCAGAGTTCAGCAGGTTGTACCGGTTTCCATTGGCAATGAAGACATCTATGATCGGTTTCAGCATGTTGTTTTTAACAATGTAATTCTGGACAAAATCATCCTGAAATAGAAAAAATATTTCAGCATTCACATAGCAGTCCTAGAAACATTGTAATGAGCTTTTTTCTAGCCATCATAACGAATCAAAGTAAGCGTCAATGCAGGAGAGAAGGTCCGTTTTCACAAGCAGTTACATCCTTTACAAAAAGCCTACGATATGGTACCTACCATTTTGCAAGAATTTGGCATATGCCTAACTAAACTATTTTAGCAAAAACATGATTAGCTACACCAATATGCCTCAAGTCTTTTAGCTACATGGAGCATTCACGAATTATTCAAGATAACCAATATATATCGTCTCAGGTTCAAATAAATGTACTCACATGCACAGACAGGACAGTACGGACAAATCGTACAGCAGCAACCACTAGGTATTTTTCCTTTCTCCGCGTGAGATGCAAAACCTTTTCAGTCACATTATTTTGGAGAAAACTGCATCTGAGACAAGAAGTTGCACAACAGATATCAAATGAATGACGGCATGAGAATGAAACAGAAATTAACAAAAATAAGAATCATATTGATTACTTTGTTCTAGATGCATCTTGCATGATGCAAAAGCACAACAATTCACATATGTTTAATAGGACTTCAGGCTTTGTGATAGTCCTTCTGGCTGCACCTTCAGATCTGTTCCCCGACTTCTCAGGACATGAAGCAGTAATCACATCCACTAACTTAGGTAAATGCTTCTCGTAGAAAATATCCAGGATACTCGCTCTCTGCTAAAATGGAAAGCACCAGATATATAATAGAAACTATGGTGTCTATCCACCAAACTAGAAGAGAAAGATGGATAATATAACACAACTTAAACATTCTAGCAGATATCTTGATGAACAGCAAATACAATGTAAACAATAACGCCATCATTTTAAATAAAACTCTCGATTATAGCGTTTTGGGTACATTCAAGGACATGCAAGAATAACCGCTCTAGGTGGATAGTTAGAGAAAGACTGTTTTTTTGGTAAGCTTAATTATGCACATATATAACGCTAGACAAGACAAGGGGAGAATACCATCCCCATCCAAGAATCTGAAAATGATGTACTGAAAAGAAATAAGAATGCACCTGAGCTCCACCAGACAATGCATTCGCATCCAGTAAGGTTCGGATGATTTCTAGAAATTGGCAATGCATCTTATCACCAAAGTCTTCCATCATTCCTTTGACCTATTACCCAAACCAAAGAGTCCATTATTACTCAGTCTTATAAAGAAAGAAAACAGGACCAGCCTTGCAAATGAAGAGCAAAGGCTAATAAGGATTACAGAAATATACCAGGAGACCAAGGAGGGGGTTTCCTTCTGTCCGAATAACATAGGAACGTAAAAGGTTGGGGTCTTGAGTCAAGAAAAGAATCAGGATATCTGTCCTGCATCCACAACAATAGTTATCTTGAGTATATAGCTTGCAATTTACCACTGAGACTTCTTAAAGGCATAAGAAACTAGAAATAGTGTAACAACAACATGCTTTTGTCTACTTAGTGAAGATCGTATACCCAGTCAATACGAGTTTTTTGTCTGGAATCTGCAAGACTTCTTCAATGACATGAAAAATTCCCTCATTAATAAGGTCCCTGGAAAATCATTGAAAAGACAAGCACCCAATTGAGAAACAAGTCACGAAAGACATTTCTAAGGAAGCACTTGGTCAAGAACAGGCAGTAACAATAATATAAAAGCTGTTACACCGATAGCACTTAGTCTCTGGTGAGTACATACCTAAAAAGTCGCAGCTGCTGCACCACCTGGAGGCTCTTGCTCAAACTACAAAATTCGTGCAGGAAATATACCTATTTTATAAAAAATGTGAACACATCAGTCTGACTAACCAAACTGAACCGCCATATCCTACTAACACAGATCTTTTGCTTCCATCTATTGTCACAGGTTGGTCATTTCAATATCGGTGTCAGAGAAAGAGGATCCCAATAAAATCTCTTACTCCCAAGATATTCAACTAAGATAACTTTTTAGTGTCATTCATGAATACAAAACCCTCGAGGCTCAAAACAAAATAAGAAATGCCTCCTGAAGCCAGGAAATACCAAATTTTTCTTCGATTCCATAGATGTAGAAGGTGACCTCAACCTTGCAAATAACTCTTGAATAAAAGTGCTATCGTCCTTCAGCAACGAAACAACCTGGAGAAGATACACTCTAGTTAAAGAAACATATGAAATGCAAGCTTATAATGTCATACATGTGAAAGCATTTATACAGACAACTTACAATGGCATTGTTCGCATGGATTACTGAATTTAAGTTTGCAACTATAGCATCATCTAGAACTCTAGCCAAAACAACATCCTGCAAAAGGTGACAGAGGGTAAGAGACCTAAAACCATACAAAAAGGGGCGTAAAAGATTGTGGAAAAATTATAAGATTCAACCTTCAAGTAACCAATTCTGTACGTTTGGTGTATCTTTGACAGGACTAAGGGATCTTTAATTGGTATGGCCTGCACATAAAGGGATATGCTAAAGAATTCAAGAAATATAAAAATCCAAACATCCTATATTGATCTCAGATCCAATAGCCAAAGGGAGCTAATCCCAAATGATCCATGGCAAGCATGGTCAATTCTTACAAAAGAGGAAATGTCTCTACATTTCTGGTAAGGATATTTGTTACTGTCAAAGGAAAACGTTTTTAATATTCCCTAAGTACAGTCTATGTAAACTGGTTCTGAACCAAATAAAATCAATAACATAAGGAAATACTGTGTCACCTCTTTAAAAACAACATGCTCCTTTAGAAAATTACGGTGATGCTGGGAGTGAGGAGCACCAGGGTCATCTATAAGGAGAGACAACAAGCAGTGTGAATTATTGCTAAATATCAGGGAACCACCAAGATAAACATCAACTGGCTATAATTTTTACAGCCGCAAATGTAAAACCTTAAGATTATGGCTATTGATCCAGCAAGGAACTATCCACCTAATAATCAAAGAAACCTTAGTGTTTGGCGGTCCATGTACGATTTAAGATATGACACCACAAGAGGAATCCTCAGCATTTTATGGGCAAGAACGTCCAAGGATAAGGTTCAACAGAATCTAATTAGTATCTAAAAGGTCTATGCAACAGATACCCACCGCTACATTCTGTAGTAATCCATGTCATTATTTATACAATAAAAAGATCATTTAACTTCGACCACTGACATCAAACTTACATTCAAGGCATCCGATAATTTCCATGATCAGTTCATCTCCAAATATTTTCTCCAAAATCTGAGAACTGTTAAGCAAAACTGCATACGAAAGATAAAAGAAATAATGGACATTAAAAAATAATTCTGAAGTATGTGGATGGCCGAAAAGACATTTATATATACGTGAATACTAACTGATTCCTTTGACGATGTTGAATATCATGTGAAGGCCATCAACATTTTCCAAGTCCTCACATATTTTGAATACATTCATCAGATTTCGGAAGAAATCATGCTGCACCAACGGAAAAGTAGGTTAAGGAGGTTTCAAGAATTTACTTCTTAAGACATGATAAACCTTAGTAACAGCATATAAAGCCACGAGCAGACACTGAAATCACAAAAATTTGTGCACCATAAAGATGAAAGTTGAAGAAAATAGGCTCAAAATTTATTAAATTGATGTTTCGGCTAGAGCTTATTCATAAACATGAAAAACCCTTACTCTACTGAGTACTGACAGTACTAGAGAAAAACCTGAGCACAGTATATGATTTACCAGAGAGTGCAATCATAGGTATCACACTAAATTATACTTAATAGGACAAGGATACTCGAATACTCAAAAACTTACATCCTTCAAAATAAGTTCAGTTAGCCGCATCTGATCCGTAATGCCACTCTCAGAAACAATCTGCAAGAAGATGAAAAAATATAACTAAATCTTTAGGACAACAAATCTTGAGCATCAAAAGACATAATTAGGAGACAAGAAAGTTTCCACAGATTGATAGCAAATCTTTATGCAAACTGAGAGGATAAATATAAAAATGCGAAGGTGTTCTAGTTTTGGGAGTCAAATACTATATAACCTCCAGACAGTAAAAAGGCCAACTTTAGATTGATGCCTAGAAACATTTTGCATTTATCACCACACAAGAGACAGGAACAGAAGCAGTAAATCATAAAAATAAATACAACATCACTCAAACATAGGGGCAGTATACTGTTTAAAACCTTTAGTATTAAGGGAAGAGAAGAAAGCTCTACGGCAGGAAGCTCCCTCAACTCACTATTTAAGCTGTGAAATGTTTCATCTGTTCAATAACATGATTTTATCAGTAATTAATAAAAAAATTACAAGAAAAATGTATGCTTAGATAACGATCAATATTAACCACCATAAACGTGTTTAAAAAGCTGTATGCATTCGGCTACTTTGAAGTCCAAATGCATATGTATAATCAAATGAGTTAAAGCCCTATCACTACTATCAATATCGAATAAGCATATATTAAGGTATGTAAATATTAACGGAGATGTTCTCAAGTAATATAAATCCTCCAGAAGAAAATTCCTACTGTTCAAAGAGCTGAAATGCAAATTTCGCTGCATGGTGCAGATTTGATCCCTGAATATATCACCAGAAAACATATAGTCATTCGAGAGTATTATGATACGTATAATTGAGGGATCACAAGAATTGGATAATAGGAAAACGCTTCACTCACCATACGTAAGAGCACCCCGCAGTTTCTTGAAAGCTCAAAGCCAATTCTGTTGAGCGCTCTGGGTCTCTCCATGAGATTATTGTGTCTGGACATTGAAACAGATGCCAATTATCAAAAAATATAGAAACCCCCATATATATTTTAGCTAACTAAACCAGGACAGACAAAGGCTACCTTCTTGCTTCCTGTATATATCCTCAGGGTTGATAGGATGCACAAGTAACGTCTCGTTATCTTCTTCATCAATTACACATAGACTGAGTTCTTCAGATCGCTGCATCATATAGCAATTCCATTTAGCTAGAAATTCTATAAAGATTATTTACATAATAAGTGCTACAGAATACCAGCAGCAGGAGAAATTCAGGAAGTCAATTAGAATCACAACAGACCTCCACATAGTCGATGCTTACATGCCCAGTTCCTCGATCGTCCCATTTACCATCTTCATTCAAATGATAGACCTTCACTCTCTAAACAATGAATACCCAAGTGAATAGGCTGTCCCCACAGTGTATGGTTGAAAGAAAACAAAACCGTATCTTCCAGTTCAACACAATTAATAAACAAGCGAACTACGCTAAACTAGCCAACACGGTGAAGATATACCTACGGAAACTAATGAAATCAAAACAAGTGAACTGTAGAATCAAGTCCAATGATAAATCTCATCTTCTGTGAGCTCTAAAAACCGAGATACCTATTCAATTGGATAGTAATTTGCTGAGTAACCATGAATTTCTTCAATAAATAACACAGCTAAGACGAAGGGAGTGCCTTAGCATAAAAGAAACAAGGAAACGAGGGTAAGTGAATTTCGACCAATGAGACAACCCCAGCTCGAATCAAGAAAGCTAAAAAGAAAGAAAAGCGAGAGCTAGAGACATACCTGCATCGAATTGGTGTTTGATTGAGACTTTTCCGGAGCGCCCATCACTGATTTTCCCACCACCAACACCAAATCGAGCCCAGAAAGTAGAAATAAAGACGGACGGTAGCAAAGTTAGGGTTTTGGAGCAACGAGAAAGGATAGAAACTAGACGCCGTCGATATAGGCGGGAGATTCAGTTCTCCAAAAGGGACAAAATCAAACCAAAAAAACCCTAATTACCGAAGAGAGCATCAAAAAGCATGAACATTCTCTCTCTAGCTTTTATTTTCTTCTGCGAAAGCCTTCCCCAACCTTCGAAACGCGGAAGAAGAGAGAAAGAAAGAGAAGAAAAAAAAAAATTAAAGCAAGCAGATAAAAAAAATATAATTCTTCATACGTTATGGAAAATTCCAATAATACCCTTAATTACATTTATAATCACTAAAAAACCGTCGAGCGATCCTCACGCGCTCATTTCCCGCGAGTCTGGTTGCTTTCTTTAGAAATGACAGCCTGTGACATAGAGGAAATGACAAACGGAAATGTTTTGTCTATAGAAAAGCATGTTATATCCAATCAAAATGCGCCAGGTAGGACTTTGAGTTTTATTGCATGTTATATATTAGCGAATCTCTGAAGTGCATAGGCTTATGTGGTCACATAGATAACCACGTGGCTATAGGTTGTTGGTAGATTTATCCGAAGCGCAACTAAAAGGCGAGACAAAGAATCGAAACCACGACACGAGCATTGTATCCTTTGTGTGCAAAGACGAAGGGTTATTTCGTCATCACAAACTTTATTAAACTTTCATAATCACCACTTTTAGATACATAAACCCGTTTAGTTTTGCAAATCGCCAAATTTTCTTCTAACAACTTTAAAAATAATGCAATAAGTCGGTTCTAAGATGGTTATTTCATATTCATATGCAATGATTAAGTATTCATATGAATAGATATAACTGTTTAATATATGAAAATATATATATATATATAACGGCAATATCCCACATTGAAATTAACATAGAGTACACACTACTAAAATTTTGTAGTTTCAAACGAATATTTCGAAGGGCATATTAGATGTTGATAATATCATACATCGGAAATCGGGGTCACTCTAACCTAATATGTATAATCTAAGGCTAATCAAACTAAATAACTAGCAGAATAACTTATTTGATATTACAATGGTTCCTTTGTCCAAAAGGTTTCAAGTCGAATAAAACCTCAAAATGTGTCTTAGAGAATCAAAATAATCTAATAATTAATCTTCGGCGCTAGCATTCTCGCCGTTCTTGACGTTGTGTTTCCTTGCGTACCTCTGGTTTCTAAGGAACTTGGGATCCATTGAAAACAACAACAGCAACAAAAGCAAATCAAATTCTGAAACTAAAGTACGAATCAAAATAGTTTAGGTTTAAATTTGTTGTTAGAGACTCATACTCCTTTGGTGGATGTGTGACGGTGTCTCCTTGGCTTCTTGAGTCTTAGCAGACTGATTGTGCACCGTGTTATTCTTCGACTTGGCCATCTCTACAACAAAGATGCAGAACTGATAAACATTCACGACCAATACAACCGATAAATCACTCATTGGATGATATATATGGACCCATTGGGATATTTAGGCAGTTTGAGTTTGATCTTCTTTTTCGGGTCAGGACGGGTTCAGGAATTATGCACACGGCTATCATCAACCGCTTTCCGTTAATTTTTGCATACATATCATGTCTGGCCCAGATATATGCCTATAACGCGAGTACAATCTCTTGCCGAAACTATTGCTACGGGACAAAGGAGATAACTTAAGCTTTCTGAATACTTCGCGCTTAGAGAACACGATCATTTGTCATCAGCATTTTATTTACTTTAAGCCTAGCCATTTTTGGAATGTTTAAATTCATTTAGAAACAGAGCTCCAAATTCTTTTAAGTTTTATGGATTTTCGATCCATGGAACGCAAATTAGGCACACTAATTTCAGCAAATTAAACGATGAAGACGCCCTTTGAATACACACAACAGTTAAGAAAATAGTGTAAATGGCTCAACTCTAGTGTGGCGAATTTCGAACAAATGGACTAAAAATGAAGAGAAAATCATCAACGAGTTTACCAATATATAGAGTGCAAAAATGAATCATCAAATAACAAATGATTCCGCGAAGCCGGATGCAATTCAAGACCACCATAGATCAAGTTTTGTTCTCGGACTTAAGATTTCAGGTCTACTAGATAAACTAACACACATAATAAATCAACTAGCATAAGGATTGCATCAAGTGAAGAATCTTGCAAGTAAAGATTATGAATAGAAAACTGCGGATATTAAATTTAAGGCATCAGGATAAGATCGTACACAAACACCTTGCTTAAACATAATTAAAAGTGAAATGTAAATTGGTTCCTTTTCGTCTAAAGAAAGTCATAAATTCATAATAAAAACCTCAAAATGTCTCGCAAGAGAATCAAAAAACTTATTCTTCAGTAGCGTTCTCGCCGCTCTTGACGTTGTGCTTCCTTGCATACCTCTGGTTCCTCAGGAACTTTGGGTCCATCTAATAAACATTTCAGAAAACAACATAATCAAACTCCGAAACTAAAAATTGGAATCTGAAATCATTTGTAATCAGAGACACTTACTCCTTTGGTGGAGGCGTGACGGTGTCTCCTTGGTTTCTTGATTCCATTCTTATGGGCTTTCGCCGACTGGTTGTGAGCTGTGTGGTTCTTCGACTTGGCCATCTCTGTGAAAACGACGCAATACTCAGTTCAATCACAGAGGAAAAAGGATGTACGAAAACAGAGAGATCGACCGAAGGTAAACTGCTAACCTTAGGAAGGGGAAAGTGAGAAAGAGGAGATCTGCTCGGCTAGGTTTGCTTTCCGCGATACAAATACGGCCTCTGCCAAAAACCCTAATTTGGTTTACATATATACAGGAATGTAAATGACTAAAGTGCCCTAATTCATCATATATATGGGCTCATCGAATCTTGCCTGTTATAAAGCCCATTAATGAGTCCAAAAAGTTTATACGTTGAGAGAGCTTCAAAAGCCTTACATATTTGATCTCTGTTGTTTTTGTCATGAATATAATTATTAATGATCTACATAGCCGAATCGTAGCACTTGCTTGCATAGATAAACAGTGGGAAACTCGTAATATAAATGAATATTTTATTTTTTTCTTTAAGGATACAGAGATAGTAATATAAAGAGTGTTTTCGCTCTTCGCTGTTGTCAACTTGCCTCTCGCTGCCCCTTCGAAACTCTTCACACTTTTCACTCCCAAATCAATTTTTAGGGTTTTTTCTTTTTATTCTCTTTCCGCAGCATCTATATATTTTATATAAACCACTCATTGCTTCTCTCTGTGCATTGATCGAGTTAATTTCCCTTTATCGGCATCTCTTCCTCTAGCCAGAGCCATGTCGCTGCGACCCAACGCCAAGACGGAGGTTCGCCGGAACCGGTACAAAGTTGCTGTAGATGCAGAGGAAGGACGCCGGAGAAGAGAAGATAACATGGTTGAGATCCGTAAAAGTAAGCGTGAGGAGAGTCTGATGAAGAAGAGACGTGAAGGTATGCAAGCTCTTCCGGATTTCCCTCAAGCTTCCGCCGCTTCTCATGCTTCCTCCGTTGATAAGAAGGTAAATTCTGGGTTTGAGATCATTCGCTCGTGTTTGTTGTGCGTTTCTAGGGTTTTATATGTCGGCTTAGTGAGGTTTTAGGGTTTCGATTGGAGATTTTTTTGATTCTGGGTAGTGGTTACTATTACTGTTATAGTTATTATTGGTGATCGTCTTGAAACTCTTTGTAGTTGGAGAGTTTGCCGGATATGATCGCTGGGGTTTGGTCGGAGGATCCTGCCTTGCAGCTTGAGTCCACTACTCAATTCAGGAAGCTTCTATCTATTGGTAATTCGGTGTGTTTATATATTCTCAGTTCCTTTTGATATTGGTTTGCGTGTCCTCTTTAACTTTATAATTTTTCTGTATTATATTTGCATAGAGAGAAGTCCTCCTATCGAGGAAGTGATAAGTTCTGGCGTTGTGCCTCGGTTTGTTGAGTTCCTTAAGAAGGAGGCGTACCCTCAGATCCAAGTAAGCTATCTCAATTAACTCAGTCTTCACTGTAATCTTCTGTTATGAATTCTGACATTCTATGGTTCTTCTAGTTCGAGGCAGCTTGGGCATTAACAAACATTGCATCTGGAACATCGGAACACACAAAGGTTGTGATTGATCACAATGCTGTTCCAATTTTTGTTCAGCTTCTTGCTTCCACTAGCGATGATGTTCGTGAACAGGTATGGAACTTCTGACTGTAACGGAATGTGTTATGATTTAGTGTGGAAGGTTATTAAATCAGAAAATCCTTATCTCAATATTACGATCCAACTTGCAGGCTGTATGGGCGTTGGGTAACGTTGCTGGTGATTCACCACAGTGCCGTGATCTTGTTCTTAGATGTGGGGCTCTTGTACCGCTACTCAATCAGCTCAATGAGCATGCCAAATTGTCTATGCTTAGAAATGCCACATGGACCTTATCAAACTTCTGCCGTGGCAAGCCTCAGCCTCACTTTGACCAGGTCTTCTTTTTTTCTGTTTTCTTTTGTACTCATCCAGGTTTTGTTGGTTCCATGTATTTATCCACTATTCACGATAACGTACGAAGCATGATTAACAGGTGAAACCCGCTCTTCCAGCTCTTGAACGACTAATTCATTCAAATGATGAAGAAGTCTTGACAGATGCATGTTGGGCTCTCTCATACCTCTCTGATGGGACCAATGACAAAATCCAATCTGTCATTGAGGCTGGTGTTGTCCAAAGACTTGTTGAACTTCTCCTGTCAGTACCTTTTCTATTTCTTTTTATTTTCAGCCTTCTTCAGTCTTCACACATAGGTTGATAGATAACTTGACACCTGCTCTAATTTTTTCAGCCATCCTTCTCCATCTGTGCTAATCCCTGCACTTCGCACTGTTGGAAATATAGTAACTGGAGATGATCTACAAACGCAGGTAAAGTTTTGACTAAAGTTTTTCAGATTTGACTTGGTAATAGAAACACCTTGAAGTTAGTAATATATCATGCATATCATTAATCAAACACTGGTATATGTTTTGAAGTATTTACCAATTGCATGTGATCCCCTTTTTGTTATGTCATATTCAAATTCCCATTAGTAATAAGCGCCTTTTTTGTTATATGTTGTTTATGTTTTATTTTTGGTACAATTAATGCCTGGTTCTAACGAACAAACAAGTATAAACTGCTATATTGTTGAAATTTGTTTTTTTTTCTGTGTATCAAACCTGAAATTTATATATCTGAAATTGATTGTACATGTTTTCACTTTGGAAATCTGATGAATTTCTTTTCCAGTGGGTGATCAATAGTGGTGCTCTACCTTGTCTTGCCAATCTTCTCACTCAAAACTATAAGAAAAGCATAAAGAAGGAAGCTTGTTGGACTATTTCAAACATCACAGCAGGCAACAGAGATCAAATCCAGGTAGGTAGTTCCTATTGTCATTGTGTGTTTCGTACTGTTGTCCATTCAGACCTCTGTAACCTATTCATGCGTTGTCTTTTTTGAATTTCTTTTTCTTCCGATGGTTGCAGAAAGTAGTTGAGGCTAATTTGATTGCTCCCTTGGTCAATCTGCTTCAAAATGCTGAATTTGACATCAAGAAAGAAGCTGCCTGGGCTATTTCAAATGCTACTTCAGGTGGTTCTCATGATCAAATCAAGTATGTCACTTGTTTTTTAATTTTCCTGTTCTAGTTCCTTTTTGCTTATATACTTTGGGTCAATATATCTATGTTCTGTTCCTATTGATTATACAGACACCTGGTGGAGCAAGGATGCATAAAACCTTTATGTGATCTCCTGGTATGCCCAGATCCAAGAATCATAACCGTCTGCCTTGAAGGATTGGAAAACATATTGAAGGTGGGAGAGTCGGAAAAGACCTTGGGTAACACAGGGGATATGAACTATTACGCTCAGCTTGTTGATGATGCAGAAGGGCTTGAAAGGATTGAGAACCTTCAGAGCCATGACAACAATGAGATCTATGAGAAGGCTGTTAAAATTCTGGAGACATACTGGCTTGAAGAGGAAGATGAAGAGCCACAACAACCTCCAGGTGTTGATGGTTCTCAGGCTGGGTTCCAGTTTGGAGGGAACCAAGCATCGGTTCCATCTGGGGGATTCAACTTCAGCTGAAGGTAAGAAGTAGTAAAAACCCTTCAAGCTCAAACTATCTCTCTTCATGAAAACCTGCAATATCTGATATTTAGATCTGAAACACACACCCACAGGAATGGAAATGGAAGATTGCAGTTTAAGAATGGTGAAAGGTCAGAGTCAGTCAGAGTCTAGTTTCACTACCGGAATTGCATCCCTGGTGTTGTCTCAGAGGGCAATACAGAGTGGTCGGTTTAAAAGTACAGAGTCTGATGATGTGTTTGGTTTCATTGTCCAGGGCTATTTTTTTTTTGAAACCGGTACACACACGGTTTGCACCGGATCGGAAGTCATGAGTCTTCTTTTGTGCTGTCTTTAAATTTTGGAGGGTCATAATTTTTTTCTGGAGTCTTGTTTTCGTGTTTACAACAGTTTGTATGTCGGTAAAAACTTTAACCACAATCCTTTATGTCTTAATTTGTGGAAACCAAAAAGCTCTTTTTCTGTCTTCGTTTTCAGAAAGTTGGGTTTATTCGAGTGCATTATAATGTTGCAGTAAGAATCCATGTATTAGCAGAACACAATTAGCACTGAGTTGGCGGGCCGCCCGCCCCGTCCTGCGATAAACTCGCGGGCAATTTGGAAAATTATATGAACCCGCACCCGTCCCGAAAACAGACATATTTTTAAAAATAAACCCATAACCGCCCCACATAACCCTCCTGGAGCCCGCGGTTACCCCGCAAGTAAAATCCGCAGTTAACCCGCAGTGACCCCGCATTAAACCCGCTTACACCATAAAATGCAATTCAATTATTACAGCAAATGAAGCAATCTTAGAGTCAAAATCTGAAAATCGAAATGACAAACATTAAACTGTAAGTTGGAATATAACATGTGACAAGTCTACAAGTCCACAAATCCACACCAACTGGTCCACACTGATTCAATAATGAACTGAAATGTGTTCTTAAAAAGTCTGAAACATTAACATGAAATGAAACCTAAGAAGGAGTTGAATCCACGTTGGACATTGTTGTCTCAGATGTATGCTCAGTATGAGAAAGCTCATGCTCCTTTGTATTATCCAATCCTTCAAGTTCTGGAAATTAGCACAAGTCACAACACAAGTTACACAACCACCATGTACTCGTAGAAAGTAGAAACAGAAAAAAAAAGAATTGTAGGACTTACCATTGTCAAATGCTGTAAACCCTCGCAGCCAACTCCGAGTACATAGCAGAGCCTGAACATTCTTGGGAATAAGACAACTTCGGTACTTGTTTAGAACTCGAGAACCTATGCTAAAAGAAGACTCGGAAGCTACCGTTGTGATAGGTATGCTTAGTATGTCACATGCCATGACAGATAGCTCCCCAAAGCGAACAGCATTGTCTTTCCAATAATCCAGCACGTTTAAGTTTGCATAGAGCTTCATGTCTATTGCTGGTTCATCCAAGTAAATGTCCAAAGCCGATTTCCCACAAGCTTCAACATTCTTTTGCCGAAAATTGTGGAAGTCCTACATAATTAAAACTCTCAGCACTTAAAATTATAAACAATACAGATAAGAAAGAAAGAAGTGACTTACAACATATGTAATGATAGACTTCCTATGACTAAGAAAGCCTTCATCTTCTGTTTCATGTGACTGTTGCCAAGCGGGCCAAGCTGAAGCTGCAGCAGCTGTGTCCGTATTGGTTGCTCTCGGTGGGCTAGGTGTATGAGTTCCCTTATACGCTTGGAAGAGTGTTTTCAATCTATCCCTCACATTTGCCATTTCTGCCTCACATGATTCCTCAGACAGCTTGGAGAAGATAAACTCCAACAAAGACATTTTAAATCTAGGATCAAGAACCGCAGCAATAGCAAGAATATCTGAATAGTCATGCCAATACTTATCAAATTGCTGTTTCATGGCCACAACCATATCAGCTATTACCGACTGTGAGCTATTCTCATGTACTCTCAACCAATACTTAATCTTATAAACTTTCATGAAATACAAGTTTGCAGTTGGATAGGTTGAACCCGAGAACATATTGGTTATCTCATCAAACGGCTGCAACAATTCACAGATTTCTAACCCTAAGTCCCATTCTTCTTTTGTTGGCTGAAGTGTGTAGTTAGGGTCCATAAGTTGGTAACAATCAAAAGCTGTACGATAGAGAATGGCTCTAGCAAGCATCTTGTAGGTCGAATTCCATCTTGTGGGTACATCTAATAGCAACGATGCTTTGATTTTGAGACCCACAGTGCTGACACAAGTATCAAACAATTTCCTACGCGATTCGGAAGCCTGAACATACTTAACATTATCTCTGATTTTTTGAAGTGATGGTTGTATCTCTTTCAACCCCTTTTGAATAATCAGGTTTAAGATGTGAGCACAACATCTAATATGAAAATGCTCACCATTACAAAACAGATTATCTTCTAAGCTCAAATGCTGCCTCAAAATGTTTTGCATTGTGTCATTGTTGCTAGCATTATCAAGGGTAATAGAGAAGACCTTTTTCTCTACTCCCCACTCTTTCCAAAGTTCAAGCATTCTCATCGCCATATCCATACCCGTATGAGGAGGAGGCAATGCAACAAAGGACATAATCTTGTTCTGTAATTTCCACTCCCTATCTACGTAATGTGTTGTCAAGCACATATAACCCTCAACTGTTATGGCTGTCCATAAATCAGAAGTGAAACTTATTCTACCAGGTATTTCAGCCAATTCAAGCTTCAACTTTTGTTTTTCAAACTCATACAGTTTGAAAACATCAAAGGCCACAGTCTTTCTACTTATACATTCAACCTCAGGATTCAAATACTGCATCAAGATCCTAACACGACTGTACTCCACAAACGAGAAAGGAAGATCATGTTCAATCACACATCTAGCTAACATATCACGGAAGACGGCTTGATCATGTTTTTTCCTAACCAATTTACCATCAGGACCG
This sequence comes from Lepidium didymum, assembly GCA_963920545.1. Lineage (NCBI taxonomy): Eukaryota > Viridiplantae > Streptophyta > Magnoliopsida > Brassicales > Brassicaceae > Lepidium > Lepidium didymum. Next base: position 18,801,591 of record OY986979.1, read on the forward strand.
AGCTGCATATCTACAGGATTTCCAGGCCTAGGAGTTCTAGGGCAAACCAGTGAGTGTCTACCATAAGAGGCGGTTCCATGCTTATGCGAATCATAAGCATAATCTTTTAGACAGTGTTTACATTGAGCTCTAAGTTATGTGAGTCCGTTGTGTACCTTATTGATCATAGTGAAGTTCTCCCAAACCACTGATGTCTTCTTTTTGGGCCTTTTCCTCCTTGAGTCGCTACCTTCTTCAACCGAATCAGCCGTTAAGGTAGACTCTTGGCTTCTAGGAATCTCTGGTTCTTTTCCTCTGTCGGATTGAGACTCAAATGACGCCATTAACTGACCGAACCTGAAACATAAATGGATTATATGAAAGAGATACAGAAACTATGTAACCAAGAAACTGAAAGTGTTTCACTTCATGTGATTCCTAACTAAAATACAAATCTACTACTACAATTACAAGCCATAACTCAACAACATCACAAATCAAAAACAGAATTCAGCCTTTATAACAACTCATAAGGATGTGAACATAAAGCTAAACAATGGACTCGTCTTTATGTAAGTGATAGATGGAAGTATTATTACAAGAAGATGATTTAAACCATAAAGTGAGAACTAAAAAACACCATTTAAGTAAACACAATAACTTTATTTATAAAATTTGATACTTAATATTTTAGTTACATGTTGTTCCACCAACGAGCAATATTATATATACACGACCACAAATACCCAACCGATCATCATTATTTGTTCTTAATTAATTCACAGACAAACATAAAAGCATAAATAATTAATTATTTCATATATCCATAAGACTTTCAAACACTTTCATAGCCGAACCTGGAAGTCCAAGCAACATATGTAAGCATTAAACAACAATCTTTGGATTTCTTTAACTCAATAGCACAAACAATCTTTAGTTAAAACAAAACATTTTGTAAAATTGTTCTTCTTTTTGTCAGTTATCAAATGACGACATTGATTTTGAGTTTTTGGGGAATATACAAGACAGAGAATGGACGATTCAAACAAACATCTACGGAAATGGAAGCACACATTTGATCCAACAGAGGGCTACGAATTTTTTTACAAAACGATTCAAAACATTCAAGACAAATCATTCAAGATTCGAAACAACATTACAGAGGAATGAAGAAGCTAACCTGGAATTCAGTTTGCGAAGAAGAACAAACGATGAAGAACTAACGAGCTACGGAGATGAAACTGCAAAATTGATTCAACCTTATGAAATTAGTGTAAGATACAAGGTTTAACACAAAAAATCAACGATTAAAGCGAAAATCCATAACCCAGATTGGAGTACAGAGAGAAACAAAACCTTTGCTGTTTTTGAAAAACTTTCTACTTCTGAAAGTTCTCGAGCCTTCGAAAGTGTCCCAGCGAAGAACGAGACTTCCAAATGTTTCAAGCGAAGGAGATAAAGTGATTGCGGTTAGGATTGAGAGAGTTAAGACATGGGAGTTAAGATTCAGAGAGTTGCGATTCTGAGAATTGAGAGAAAGGAACGAAAATAGGGTTAGGGATTTGTGTTTTGGGGAATTCGATTTCATTCAACGTATTTTGCCCCAATTTGAAACATGTTGTTATTTTTCTTAACCCAAATGACACGACGTTCACAAACTAATAATTGGAACAACATGTTGTTTTTAAGAAAACATCAAGCAGTCTTCTTTCTGCGGGTACCCGCGGGTCCCGCGGTTACCAAACTCGAACCCGCATAAAAAACCAACCCGCCACTCATAATCCGCCAACAAATGGGCTCTTAAAACCTAAGCCCATATCTGCTCCCTTGCGGGCCAAAGCCCACTAAACCCGCGGGCCGCGGGTCTAAGTCCCAGTACTAAACACAATAATAAACTTTTATTGAATTATTACAAAACAATATTGAGTCACAAAATATAACACTCCATTGATTAATTGTTTTGTCCTTATTTGAGCAGTAAATAGTAAATTCCAAACAAAAAAAAGAAGTTGATACTCTCGTTCCCTCTATTAAAGAATCAGCTAATGGTTTAGTGTTTTAAATTTTTTTCATTCGGTCTATTAGAGAATCAACTAATAGTTTAGTGTTTTAAACTCTTCTCATTCGCTCTATTAGAAAGTCGGCTAATAATTTTGTGTTATAAATTCTTTTCGTCACTTTGTCTTTACTTTCAGATTTAATATTATTGTGGTTGACAAGTTAAAAAAAAAAAATAACATTCATTTTTATTTTGCCTTATCGTCTAAAACCCCAAGCTTTAAGCAAAAGTGAAATCATTTTCCAGTATCGATTCCTAAAATGGCTCTTGTTCAATCCAGAATTCTTCCACACTACAACGCTTCGTTGTCACCGATCCTATCCTCCTTCCATGCTCCGTCGTCTCTCGTTCTACGTAGAGAAATTCGACCCGTTGCCTCGCCGTTCTCTTCCTCCAATGCCGGGAAATTGGCCTTTTCTCCGTTGACGCGTCCGCGGAAGCTACTCTGTCCTCCGCCACTCGGCAAGTTTGTTAGAGAAGACTATCTTGTGGTACGGCCAATTTCACTCGTTTTCTCTCTCTTCATCTCTCTTGATTGGCTTGTCAATTTCGAAGTTTTCATGTTTATCTTCGTTTTACGACTTTTCCTTTTCGTTTATCTGGGAAATTAAGTTGGAGTCGCCATTCTTCTGGACATTTTGCCCAGAAGCTGGGCATTTATGAATTATGTCAAAATTCTTCTAGACACTGCTGATTGCTTCAGAGTTGGGATTACTTAGTTTGAATCTTATGAATGACTCGTGAGACCATCAAGTGGTTTGAGATTGCTTATTTTGAATCTTAGGAATGACTCGTGAGACCATTAAGTAGTAATCTTACTGATCGCTGGATGTTTTTCTTTCCTTTATGATTTGCCAGAAAAAGTTGTCAGTTCAAGAACTTCAAGAGCTGGTGAAAGGAGACCGAAAGGTACCGCTTATTGTCGATTTTTATGCGACATGGTGTGGACCTTGCATCTTGATGGCGCAGGAACTCGAAATGGTATCATGGATTCTCGTCACTCATCATTTTACATGTTCTCCTTCGATTGCTTCATATAAGTTTTGGCCTCTTATATTCACTAACATCTGTTGGAACCAGTTTTCGTTATGTTTTACTTGAAAATTGAATTGTGATTGTTTATGTTAAGGTTTTCTTGTAAGTCTAGTGCCTACTCTTGTAACTAGCGCAGAGATTGATCAGAAAATTGTAGCTTTGCCAGTTTAGCAGCAAACCTTACGGTTAGTTAAGAGCTCAGTTTTGAAAGAGGAGCTATGAAAATGCATTGGGGGTATTCTAGATTTTTCTAGGCTCTAGGTTTGATAATGGACTAGAGTTGAAAGATCCCTCTTTGTAATCAAGTCCCTTCTATGGTTTAATTCTTTTCGTAAATTCGATGAAGGAGTTGTACCAGTTCAGGTCTCATCACTGTTTCACACATTCCTTATGGCCAAGAAATGTTGCCATTTTCGATTCGAAAGAAATGTTTGAATTGTGAGATTGCAAAGTCTCGGCATGAACTTCCTAATTGGCCTGTTAACTCGATTTTACTCAATATACTTATTGATTAATTAGTTTTGCTCTTTGTGAAACAGCTTCAAGTAGAGTATGAGAGCAATGCAATGATTGTGAAAGTTGATACAGATGACGAGTATGAGTTTGCACGCGACATGCAGGTAAAATTCATGACTTGCAGCTTCTGTTTTCATCAATCTCCTGTCAACATAACAATGCAATAAACCAAAATCTTGCGATTCAGGTTCGAGGCTTACCTACATTATTCTTCATCAGTCCTGACCCGAACAAAGATGCAATAAGAACAGAAGGGCTAATTCCAATACAGATGATGCGTGATATCATCGACAACGATATGTGAAAGTCTTTTTACTAAGGACACACTTTCTTGCTTTAGGATTTTGAATAGAATCTCCGTAATTTAGGATTGGGTCCAGAGTTATTTTACATTTGAGTTACAGTAAGAATGTCATCTGAAGTTTCCATAATAGATGAGTGTAGGCTTAAAGACAGTTATTTGTATGCAATGTTAGTTATCAGCCGTTGATCTGGTCGGAAATGACGTCATTAATATTTCTTTTCCATATTTTGATTGATATAGGCCTAGGCATTTGGCTACCCGTTCATATTCGGATCGGATTCTCTCGGTTAAGATTTATTTAGTTATTTTATTTTTTTTGGGTGGTTTCCATTCAGATTTAGGTATTTTTATCAAATAATCCATAAAATTCAAAACTAATAAAAGTTTCATAAAAATATATTAGGAATCTATTCGATTTTTGATTCGAGTCCGATTTAGTTTTTGGATATATAAATCTAAAATCTGTTTCAAATATTTCATCAATTCGTTTTGGTTTGGTTTATTTTTTTAAATTTGGATCGGGTTAGAGTTTTGATAAAATGCTCATAAACCGAAATTAAAGTATTTAAAACACCATAATTACAAGCACCGCGCCACTTTCCAATGGCGCCTAAATGATGCGAAAACTTTTTGCCCTCAGCTTTCGCGGATTGTTTTGGCGGGGTGGCCTTATCCTGAAATTATACGAAAGAATCAAGGGTAATTTCGTCATTTGAAACGTTAAATCAAAGCTAGGGTTTAGTCGGCCCAAATTTCATTTATAATTGGCATTTGGTTTAGTTGGTGCGGTATCTGTCGGGTCGCTAAAAAAATTTATCTCTATTCCTCTGACACTCCCTCTCTCTTTCTGTTTCTCGTTTCAAGATTCAAATTTTTTGATTACCTGATCCACTCAATCGCTTCTGATCTTCTTCCCTACTATGATCTCTTCTTAAACCCCTAGATTCATACCTTCTCGAACTGACACCAGTTCACGATCTGTGGTTCTCGATCTAGATAAAACGAGTTTGGTAATGCTAGATCCCACTGAGATTGTGAGTGATCTGATTCCTTTTATGATCAAGTCAATTAAGCTTAACGTGATACTTCTCTGTGTTTAGGTTTTCGAAACAGAAGCTATGAATACATCAGTAGATGCGATCGAAGAACACAGTAGCAGTAGCAGTAGCAGTAATGGAGGAATCAGTAACGAGAAGAAGAGTTGTGCCATTTGTGGTACTAGTAAAACCCCTCTATGGCGAGGTGGTCCTGCTGGTCCTAAGGTTAGTCTCTTCTCGATCTTAACCTAACCAATCTGATCGAATCCGATCCGATCTGATCTGATCTCTTTGATTGTTTTATATAGTCACTGTGTAACGCATGCGGGATCAGAAACAGGAAAAAAAGAAGAGCAGTGATCTCAAATAGATCAGAAGATAAGAAGAAGAAGAAGAATTACACCAAATCTCCAAAGCTTGGTGACTCGTTGAAGCAGAGATTGATGGAATTGGGAAGAGAAGTGATGATGCAGAGATCAACGGCTGAGAATCAAAGAAGGAAGAAACTCGATGAAGAAGAAGAAGCAGCTTTGTTACTCATGGCTCTCTCTTATACCTCTTCTGTTTATACTTAACGAAATTTCTGAGTTTCACCATAAGAAGGTGAAAATAATAATTAATTTTGTAGGATATGTAACGAATTAATGTGTAATTTTTGTTTGTGTTTTTTGAATTAACTTTAATTTTTGAAATTTTGTAATATTGTAATCTGGTTTTATGTGATCTGATGAAAAATGAAAGGTCAAGATTATATTATGACAGAATGACTAGAATATTCATTTGTTATCTACTAATGATAATGATAGGAATAGTTTTTTGTCACATTTCATAAAGCAAAAGTTGTAGAAATGTTTTTGTCACATATTTTGTTATGTTTTTATTACGAGAATGTCATTTTGACTAAAAAAAATTTTGTTTTTTTATTTTTATTACGAGAATACCATTATAATTTAATTTTTCTCTTTAGAAAAAAATATTTTTTCTTTCAAATTTTTTTTAATTTAAGTGTTTTGTTTAAAAACGTTTAAAATTTTGTAGGTTTGTTGGTTCATTGTAGGTTTTGTTTAAAGGTTTGTAGGTTTGTCTAAGTTATATTTTTCGGATATTTGTAGTAGAAAACGTGTTACTTGAGTTCTTTCTACCACTTTGTGATATTTCTACTTTGAGGTGTCTAAACTCAATTAATGAACTAAGGATTTGAAACGTAAATCTACATAATATGCAAATTAAATCTACGAAACATGAAAATTAAACTTGCAAAAATAAGTAATAGCTTAAATGAAAATGAAAAATAGTGTCAATGGTTGTTGACTATGTGGTTAATATAGAACAAAAAAGTATGTATGGTTTAAATGTTGGGGTGAATAGTCTTTAAAATTTCTAGGTTTTATATCCGGAAAACCTACAAAAGAGACACATAAAATCTAGAATATACTTTAAAAAAACCAACAATGCAGAATAACTAAATCGTATGATAGCAGGAGAACGACGAAGTAGGAAAACCTACAAGACGTAAAAGTAAACCTACTATTAAAGAAGGATGTCTTACACATATAAACCTACAAAACGAATGTATTAAGTATTGAAGACGTGATACCTACAACAAAGACTTGTAGAAATGAAAAATAAACTTACAACAAAGACTTTAGAAACCTGCAACAAATACCTTATAAATGAAAAATAAACCTACAACGAAAACCTTATAAACCTACAACAAAGAATCTTTAAACCTACAATTAACAAAAACAAAACCTACATAACATGAGAACTAAGTCGAGAAAGAAGTAAAATCAATCATACATAACGTACAATACCTGATAGATAAACCTACAAAAGAGAAGAATATCTTGCAAACTTAAGCATACAACAAATAAAAAACAAAACCTACAAAACTAGCAACTAAACCGACAACAAAGGTGAACACAAACCTACAAAACGAATGTGTTCAGAGTTTCATACGAGAAATGTCAAATAAAGTTGAACTTGTAAACCTACATAACCAAGAGAATTTAACGAAAACCTACAACAAAAAAACTAAAACCAAGAAAACTAAATCCAAACAATTAAACTTGTAAACCTATATAACTTGAGACAATTAAACCTATAACAAAGGAAAATGAAAATCTATAACACTTGACAACGAAACATATACTATTTCATAATTTTTTGGTAGATTATCTGTCTGATGGCGTGAAATTACTCATTAATGGCAGTTTCGTAATTATTATTTTTTAAAAAAAATAAGAGGGGTAAAACGGTATTATAATCCCGAAATGAGTAGAATAGTAATAAAAAAAAATTTAAATTATTATAATCAATTAAGGGTGATAAAAGACTAGTTTAGTAATTCACTCTTATATTATTTGGACAATTATTTTTATCATTTAAATTTTGTCTTTTTTAGGACCAAGAATGGGCTCTGTCTGCCTGCCTAACTGTCAAGCACTTAAATTTCTTTTTTAATTTTTAAAAAATACTACAAAAATGTAATGTTCGAATCTGCCGCTTCCTTTCTATATTTTCCCTCGCTAATTTAATTTACTTTTGGGCAATTAACTGCTAATAACAATAATTTAAATTTAGAAACTTTCCTTCTTTGAGCATCAAAGACTAAGACCATAGATAGTATGATTTCAACTGCTTTACAAATTTAGTTTATTCTACAATATAAATTGCTTTAGAGTATTACCAAACGAGCATTGGCTAATCTCAACCAGCAGATGAACCACCAGCCCATTCTGACTTCTACTTGAGATTATATATTCAAGTTCAACAAAGTGCATTTAAACAAGGAACGAGCTGGAAACATGCGGCCCAATATCAATGTGGCCCAATGTTTTTGTTAAGTAACCAATAAAACATTCTAAATAGCTTACATGTAAATATAAACCTATTCTCTAAAAAAAATTTCAATTTTTAGTTAAAACAAAACCCGATCTATAATATAAATCTATTTTCTAAAACCTTTTTTCAATTTTTTTACATATAGCAAGAAAAAATCGAATTCTTTAGATTTTTTAAACTACTAGATCAAAAAGAATTCTCCATATTATAAGTATTTTAACATTAATTTACTTTTTTTTGTTTTTATTACTTATTCATACTTTTATAAACTACAAATTGTAACATATTAATATTTTAAGTAATTTTATATTATTCATTTTGGGCAAGTAGTCAACTAAAATTCAAAATTTCAATGATGCAATAAATAAGGACATAGCAAGTAGTCATAGTGTACCGAATTATACCAAATTTGTGTTGGATCGGCTAGGCAGGGCCAAAACATCCCCATCACTTTCGCACGTGTTAACCAGCTAATATTTTCACAATTTTTCTTTAAAAAAGTTAAAAAGGCAAATCTACAAGAAAAAGATGAAGAAAAGAGAAGAAGATACGATCACATGGTCAATGAGTAACATTTGGCTTTCACTGCGAATATCACTGACTCAAACCAGAGCTCTTAGTGAATATTACTTAAGAGACACTTGATCTTTGTCATCACCAATAATTAGTGTTTTTTTAGTGACTAAAATGTTCGGACCGAAACCCAAAAACTAAACTATATATTTTAATACTCTTTTTTAGAGAGCATATATTTCCTAAATAGCTTTGAATTTTTATTTATTTTTTGTTAGATAAAGCTACTAGATCAAAAAAAATTTCGAACCGAAATCTGTATAATTTTTCAGGACAAAACCTAAACTATATATTTTAATACTTTTTTGAAGAGCATATCTTTTCTAAATGATTTTAAATTTATTGTTTTTTTTGTTAGATAAAACCACTAGATTAAGAAAATTTTGTAATTAGTGTTATTTTATGTATGTTTAATTTTGTAATTAGTGTTATTTTATGTATGTTTTAATGTTTTAATTGAAGGCTATAAATATTGTATTCACTAAATTTGCGTTGTGTGGAACATTGCAAGTGAGGTATATTTTAAGTGTTTTTACTACTTTTAGTGGGTCATCTTATTCGTAAACAATTTTTTTTTTAAAGAAGAATTCACTTTCATCGTCTATAATTCTATATAAAAGGAAAAAAATGGTTTGACTAATAAAAAAACTTTTGTTAAATGATTAAAGTAAGAAGAAGATAAAAGTGACTTGGAGAAAAACTGGCCATCCAATATTTTAAGCAATGTATATCTTAACGACAACCATATCACATGTCAAATAAAAGACAAAAAAAGAGTGACTAATTTGCTTTGGCAAACGATAAATAGATGAGAATAATAATTCGTTAATTAACGGATAAATCCAACCGACAAAATAGTGTAAGTGAATCTAATTTACCATGTACTTGATGACAGAGTAACTGAAAGCCACACATGAAGTTATCAATATACCGTTGACAAATAAATAAATTATTTTGTTAATTATATCCAAAAAAAATATCTATAGACTAATTCATGTTGAACGGAGTAACATTATATCAAATTCCAATAGAAAAAAAGGTCAGAAGTGAATATTTAACCAATTTATCAAAACAATATTATAAAAATAACTCATATAATCAATAATGTTCTTGATTTTTTTTTGTGTTGGAAAGTATTTGAGTTAAAGCTACGATCAACGAGTAGTTTTTCTTTTTATAATTTAGAAGTTTTCAAATCTTCTTTGAACTATTATCTTGAGGTATATGCATATTTGTTTTCTGCATATTCAAATGGATCAAAAGTATAGATCTATATCCGTGTAAAAATAATTTAGAAAATGTATTTTAGTTTCGGATGATAATTACACTTAATAACTTAAAAAAATCGTAGACATGTTACTTACCATTTGACCACCAGCGAATAGTTGTAAAGTTTTTTCATATATTAAAAAGGACAAATTGAATACAAATTGGTCAACAAAAATGTGAAAAAAGTTTTAGAAAGTAAAAAGATATATGAGTTCTTGGAACTTTTCCAAGCTAAATCTGTTATACAAAACATAGCAACATTGCGAACAGAGTAAAGAGAAGCGAATCAACTGAACGAGAAGATCCAGAATATCCTTGAGGAGGAGTGTGATAATAAAACGGAAAATAAGGAACGATCGGATTCGGTGGTGGTGGTGTTTGGTAATTGCCGTAATAAGGAGGTGGATAGTAATAATCTTGTCCATCATTGCCATTATTACCGTATGGAGGTGGGTATTTAGAACCACCGGAGCTCGAAGAAGAAGGAGGAGGTGGAGGAGAGTAATAATAAGTTCCACCACCACCGCCGGAGTTTGATGAAGGAGTAGGAGGCGGAGGAGAAGATGAGACGGGATTACATGGATTGTCGCAAGATTCACACATTGTGCAAGAAACTGTTTGGTCCTTTGAAGTAACAAAGAGAGGAAGTGAGAGTAGCAGTATTAGAAGAGCTGACATGTTAGAGAATTTTATTGGTTCCATTGTCAAGTGATAAGGAAGAAAAGAGAGAGAGGAGAAGAAGCACACATCCAAAGACAAGCGTAAGAGTGTTCCTCTTTTTATCAAGGAATTTTAAGACTTTTAATTTCTTTACTTTTTTTTGTTATTTGAAAAATAATTATATTACATTATTGACAAAAGTTATGCGGATTTTTCTATATGTAATATTTAATAATTATAAATATATATTTGTACACTGAGACAGTATCTTAAAAATTGTTAATTTCTTACTTTAAATCTCTGTAAATTCGTTAAAAACATTGTAATTTTTGGAGATGGAGAAAGAAATGCACGTCTGACTTTTCTCAGTAAAGATGAGATTCTTTATACTTTAATCATATGAGATTAATTTTTAACTTTTTAACATCTTTTAGATTAAAATTATTTCTATTCAACAGTCTATAAAGAAAATGAACTGAAACAGAAGAATTATTGTTGTATTGTTTTACTGGATCCTCGTCAGGTAACTGAGACTTTACACTATGCGTCAATTTTCGGGATGAAGTAAAAAATGTTAAGAGTTGGTAGACTTTTAGGTAGGCATCACCTTAATCGTTTTACTTGGCGAGGAAGAGAATACACATGGCGACTGAAGATTGGTGAGCAAAAAGAGAAGACACATAATAGCCATGAGAAGTCCAATATGATGATCTTGTTCTTGTGTGGTGTATAATACAATTACAAGCTATCTATATAGATAAGGGTTTTTATGTTATTTAGTTTTGAGTTATTTGTATTTACATATCTACCTTATGTGAAAGTGAGATTTTTTTTTTTGGTGAATCAATGAGAGAAAACAATTTCTCATGACTTTATTCAAAAACGAAAAACTAAACTACACGGTAATTATTCTTGTTCGTGTAACGTCAGCCACATTATCATCTAAAAATATATTAACTTATTGTGGAATTAAATAAAAAATGTAAACTTAAAAACATAAAAGAAAAATAGTTAGCCAAATTAACATGAATGTGCCGCGTTCTTTTCAGTCTCGTAATTAGTATTATCCTACTAATGATTATGACATCTAAGGTTTGTTTGATGTCATATACAAACTGATAAATTATATAAAATTTTGAAAAGTTAGACTAAGCTATAGATAAAACCTTGTTAATTATTGTTGACAAGAAAAAAATTAACATGAATGTGAATTGAAGTAATTAATTAGTAGCATGAAATTTTGATTAAAAATAAAACAAAAAGGATAATAAAACAAAATAACAAACGGAAAAAGGAAAGAAAGCTCAATATTTGTTGGTTGGCAAAACATTAATTGGATTCTTACTCATTTGTTGATAAAGAAATTAATTCACTTTATTCCATTTCCTCACATGCTACTTCTTTTCTTCACTTTTTTTTGTTCTTACACATTGATATGACTAATGTCTTCCTCCATAAAAGAATAATTCGTACATGAATTAAAAAACAATTTTATTAGTAAATAAAGCCCATTGTAATAATATAAGTAAATAGTGATTAGCTTTAGGGTAAAGTTTAGATTTTATTTAATAAAAATGACAGGAGTTGAAGCCTTTAGGAAGGACTCAAAAGTTATTTTCAGGTTTAGAATGGTACTTCTATCTAAACGGTATAGATAGAGCAAATATGGGCGTCCGGAGTTTAAGTTGAAGTCTTTTATCACTCTATATCGAATTTGAAGCACTTTTATGAATAATAATATATCTTATTTTTCTGCAGGTATCTGAAATTGAGTTTATAATTGACTGTTCATAAATAAATAAAAATGGTAGAGGATCGAAATGTTTGATCAACTTTTCAACTATACCTAAATTTTTTTTGCAAACTTCAAAATTTTTTAGTACTGTTCTTGTATTATACTTATTCGCATTTCAAATCACAAAGCATATCATCTAGTTCATAGTGTTAGAGGACTTTTAAACTGGATCCGACTCTTATCGAATTAGTAATGTTGACAAAAAAAATGACATGAGTTATAATTAGCTTTACATATTCAGTTCTTCAGTTTTATTCAGTTTAGTTTTTTTGGTTCTTAAAATATGATAACCAATAGATGCTTACTAAATTTGAGTTCGGTTTTGGTTCGGTTATTATTGGTTTTGATTCGAAATCAATACTTGAAATTAGAACCGAATAAAAACCGAAATAATTTTGGTTCTCAATATTTTTAGTTCCAAATGCTTATTGTTTAATAACTATTTGATACAACTTATATCTGTTTTTCTTTGATAAGATGTAATAAACCAAATAGAAATCAATGTTTCATATTAAAAAAATATAAAAAATAATTATAGTCATAAGCAGTTTCACATTGAAAAAGGCAGGGGACTTAATTTGTGGTAAAACAAGACAACACGTGTGAAGCATTACAACGAAACCACTTCATCTCTGTTCGGTCTAATCCAAAACTAAACCGCGTGAACGACTGATAATTATAGGGGCAGACTCATAAATTAATATAAATTTGAGGGTATAATCGGTAATATAGTATTTATTACATTTGCCTTTGTCTTCATGTATCCTCCGAACTTGTAGTTCGGTAACAAGTCTCTTGCTTCTTCCACTCTCTCCATTTTCTTCGTCCCTCTTCTCTCCTTCGTCCTTCAATCTAGGGTTTCTTTCAACTCATTCAATTTGTCTCCTTTAATCTTTGTTTCATTATTATTTTTGAAACTATCAGAGGATATGGATTCCAATTCATGGATCAATTGTCCTTCTGTTTTCTCTTCTTCTTCCAGACGGTGTCAATCCCGATCAGGTTCGTGCCTCCTCGATATGAGATTCTCGTGTTCTTTTTAGGGCTTTCTTCATGATATTGATCTATGAAATTTTGGGGGCAGATTTGTATTTAGGAGGAGGGTATGAAGATCTCGAAGGAGAAGATGATTCAAAGGCGGAGTTTATCTGTCCATTTTGTGCCGAAGATTTTGACATTGTTGGACTTTGTTGTCACATTGATGAAGAGCATCCTGTTGAAGCTAAGAATGGGGTAATTAAAATGATCATCAAACCTTCTTTATTAGCGTTGATAAAATCTGGATGATTTGTTTGATTATTAGGCTAATCAAGGCTTGGTTTTTAGTTTTGAATTTTTATCCCATGTTGCATAAGTTTGAAGCTTGATTGAAAAGTTGAAAATTTTGGTTTGTTTTATTGCTCTTTGTGATGATGAAATGCTCTGCCTACCTGTTGTTTCTTCTTATCAGATGAGCACTGTAATCCATTTAGCAGCCTTGTGAATCCAATCTTGGAATATTTCGTTTATTCGGTCGGTAAATTAGTGATCTTTCATGATCCGTATATGCTACTTTTTGAGCTACATATCTGTCTGCTTTTAAACGTGGTGTTTAACAAATGTGTTCTCTGTTTTTTTTTTCAGGTCTGTCCTGTCTGCACTAAGAGGGTGGGATTGAATATCGTTGGCCATATCACTACGCAACATGCGAATTTCTTTAAGATATCCTTTTCAAAACTTTATTGATCTTATGTTATTGCTTTCCATTATCTGATGTTTAATCTGTCTATGTAGTGGTTCTGGATAGTATACAATTATTTGGTAGATTTTTGGGTGAATTTGTTTGTTTATTCCTTAATGAGAGGTTCTACGTTCAGCGAAGGAGAAAGCTACGAAGAGGAGGATATAGCTCGACCTATCTTGCCTTGAAGAAGGAACTCCGGGAAGCAAACTTACAGTCTCTTCTTGGTGGATCTTCAAGTTTCACTTCTTCAACCAATATCGATTCGGATCCACTGTTGTCATCTTTTATGTTCAATTCTCCTTCAGCTAATGAGTCTGCAAACAAATCTGCTACACCTGTTACTGAAGGAAACTCGGCTACAAAAATCTTGTCCAAGGAATCAATTAAAAGGTATGTACATATCCATTGACCTCCAGTCCCAAGAAAGCTAACATAGGGCTTGTTTCTCACTTGTATCTGGCTTCCATTTGTGCAGAGATATTCGAGAAGCTCCACTTTCAGGTGAAGATCAAGAAAAGGCGAAGAAGAGTGAGTTTCTTCAGGGTTTGTTGTTGTCAACCATGCTTGGAGACGACTTCTAAATACCAATATAAGTCCCACGCTTTGTTGTGATTGATGCATGAGAAGTAAGAAGGTTGATGTTGTTAAAAATGGTCTCAGTGTATGATGCAAAACCTTGTAAGTTATATAAGTGAGATGCAGAGTTACATCCATATATTATTATCATTCTACCTTGGAACCTCTTATGTGCATAAAGGGAAACAAAGTATTCCTTTCTTCGACTTTCATAGGTTTTATATAGAAATAATAACTTGTTGGGACTCCCAAGTTTTTGCTAATTCAACAAAAAGCTTGTGAAAAAGACAGAAAAAGGTGATTTTGTTCGACATTTCCCATCTTTTTTTCTTAAAAACCGGATTATGCTCGGTCTCTTTCACTTTACGGAGTTGATATGTTCGGAACAGTGATTACCAAGATGTTGTATGAAGCTTTATATTCAAATATATATCTGGAAAATGAAACTAATGATGAAAGATCTCTCCTTTTCATTTACTGAGGCATCTGAAAAACTGTCACAACAAAATTTTAGCTTACACATGAATGAAGAATTGAATACGGATAAACCAAAAGGAAACTCTATGATGTATAAGACAATGTGGTTTATTTGAGGAAAGATTCTGACCATTTCCAACTTCACAAAACAAGAAATGATTGATGAATCCTAGAAAGAATACCGAGAAATGTTGTTGCTTTGTGTTCTTTTCGCAGTCAGTTTCATTAGACTGCAGCTTTACCATAGGCATTATCATCTCTCTTCAGCTCAGGACACGGTTCAGGAATCACAGATTGTGAAGATCCGTAAACATAGGAGCATTGCCACGAAACAGGTGAAGCTGAGCGCATTGACAAAGAGACATTCGATAAAGCCAATGAGCTAAACGGAGACTCTTTGATCCCAAACAGTTTGCCTGCAACATTGATATCATCTCCTGAAATGTTGTTTAATCTGATGTGGCTCACAAGTGGGAGAGCATTTGGATCATATTTATCATCCGGGTGAGATCCAAAGCTACCATTAGCAACAATTGCAGTACCAATTCTCGACATAACAATGTTTGAAATATCAATCTCTTTGATGTAACCTCCTCTGCCTTTTGTGGTTCTAAAGGCAATGCCAGTTAATGAGTTGTATAAGTGAGCGTTATCAACAACAACATCAGAGATTCCACCAGACATTTCACTGCCAAAGGAAATAGCTGAACCAGAAGCTCCTCTAAGGTAAACATTTCTTATATGAACATTTCCAGTGAGACGAGAATAGCTAATTCCATATTCATCCCAACCGCTTTTCAGAGAAATCGCGTCATAGCCCACATTGATGGTAGAGTTTTGAATGCATACATTATCAGAAGAATCTGAGAAACATAACAAAACATAGACTTCAATCAATAACAGTTCTGCAGACAAACAAACTGCAAAGTAGCCTGTTACAACTTACAACTAACCTGGTACAATACCAATTGTATAAGGAGATTCCGGAGAAGAATGAGCCGATATCTTATGAATATGTACATGGCTGCATCACGATAATGATTAGATTCAAGAGTTTACCAAACACATTTAGTTGTTAAATGGTGTTGAATATGCTCTTACCTAGAGTAGATTGAGTGAATTGTATAAGCTGGAGCATTCAAGAATGTAAGATTTGAGACTGTTAAATTTTGAGAAGATATAAACTCAATTAGGTGAGGACGGTTATACTTCAAAGAATGAGAAGTAAACCGATCCCACCAAACCAAGCCTTGACCATCTATAGTTCCATTATCACCTAACCATATTATGATTTCATTAGAAGCATATATATTTTTATAACAAGTGAAAATGAAATGAAAATGGACATCAAAAGCACCTGTAACAACAACATCATGTAAGTTGTGACCGTTGATCAAACTCTTGTATCGTTTTCCAGGCAAATCAATTCCTCTTCCATATGAAGGTAAAGGATCAACAACTTCCCAATGTGATGGATCCTACAAATTCATTACAATTTGGAGGGTGTTTTGGACAATTTTAAAAGTTTTGGGGTAAAGTGTGAGAAGGAGGAAGAAGTATACCTGAGAGGCGACTATAACGGCGCCGTTTTCGAGAAAGAGAGTGAGATGGCTGGTGAGACTGAAACTTCCGGTGAGCCATTTTCCAGGTGGGACATAAAGTTGGGCTCCACCTTTGTCTGCGAAAGACATTAGATAGAAAACGGCGTTTTGAAACGCAAGAGTGTTGAGCGTTTTGCCATCTCCAACAGCTCCAAAATCTGTAATTGAAACACTGTGTGGTCTTGTGCTCAATGATCTCTGTCCAAGTTCTTCGCATAGTTGAATTTTTGCATAAATTGGAATCAAATTGGTTAGTACCAATATCAAAATTGTTACCACCTGCTACAATTGAAAACAGAAGAATAATAAAAATTGGATCTTTTTCGGATTGGATCTATGAAAATGATGAAAAAGTCTCTGATTTTCTCGACGAAATCCGAGAAAGTGACAACCCAGAAGTACGAATGTAATTAAGAGACAAACAAAAAGAGAGAACACACTTACTGACATCTTTATTTGTAACGAAGCTGTCGGATAATAAAAGAGAAAAAGTTATAAAGTTATGAACTTTTCGCGCCAAATGTAACCAGACAGAAAAAAAATTAAGAAGAAGAAGAAGAAGAAAGAAGAAGAAGAAGTTCTTCTTCAGAACCAGACCACAGAAAACAGAGAAGCTTTATTAATTTATTGGAGACAAAACAGTATGATTGACAGATAAGACGAAATTTGATTTACAGAAACATAAATAATTAAAATTTGTATTTTTCTTAAAAGGAAGAAAATATGGTAGGAATAAGATTGACGCCGAAATGACAGCCTTATATGCACATTATAAATTGATTTTGTTAATGCAAAAAAAGGAATATAAAGAAGAATATAGAGAAAATAAAATTGAATAGTGGGAAAGAAAACAAATATACTACAAAGAGAAAAGGAGAAAAAAATGGTAATTTAATAATGTTATAATTAAGTTTGATTATTTGAGTAATTAAGATTGATTTTTGTGTTGAAATTGATAACGTATAATCGCCGACAAATCTTCTTGAGAAGAGGACAGTGAGTAAGAAGAAACAGATAAAAATAGCTGTTTTAAGCTGTGTCTCTGGCCAACTGAATTATAATTTAAGAATATTCTAGTTTTGTTTAGACTTTCGACAAGGCATGTGTTTCAATATATATATTTTCATATTATTTTGTAATAATTTTGTTGAATTTGAGATTTATTTTTTTGGATAAAAAACAACTCTTATATACATGAGTGTTTCCCCTTATCTTATTTTAGAATTATCACTAAAGACATTATTATTATAAATTAGTCACTAATATGTACATATTTACATTTGTTTTTTCAACATTTAATTTATTTTAGAAAAGAAAAACTAAGAATCATATAAATTCATATTTACTTATGAGAACATTTTATTTTAGTTCTAATTTTCTGAAACTATATTAGGTAAATCAATGATCTTTTCTTGATTCTATACTAAATATGTTTTATAACTCAGTTAAATGCCAAAAGAAAAAGGAAACAAAAATCTAAGATATAATAGAAAAATGGTTTTATTTAAGTGGTTAAATATATATTTTTATTGTTTTTTTATCGAATTTAATTGAAAAATCGTGTTTGTCTAGTATAATATGATTGTTAGGCTTTTTAGAAGATTTGGATATAGTCTATCTAATTATTTTGAAAAGTGAAAACCAAAATGTAATGAAATTGAAATTGATACTAACATTGAAGGAAGCAGTAGATGTGGGAATGAGAAGGAGAGAAGGGAGCATGTGGACTGACAGGGCGTTGCCTATTTTTATGGGTTCCACCTCCAATCATACGTTATTTTGCCACCCTGCCACTTTTTTTTTGTTTTCCTTTCTTGTTTTTTTTCCCTCTTTTTATACTCAAACTTAATTTAGAAAAATATCTTACCTTTTTTTGTACCCAACACTTAATTCCAATTCGGCGAAAATAAACTTAGTATATGATGATATGTCCGATCCACTAAAAGTATATTCTAAACTAATCGGGCTACGGCCCAACAGTATACATAAATAAAAAACGGGCCTAATAATATACCCAAATAAAAGAAAACGGGCCCGACTGTATACATGATCAAAAGAAACGGGTCCAACAGTGTACTTAAATAAGAGAAGCGGGCCTAAAAATATACAGAAATAGAAGAGATGGGCCGAATAAGTTGCACAAATAAAAGAAAATGATGGCCCAACAGTGTACGCAACTAAAAGAAAATGGGCCCAATAGTATACATAAACAAAAGAAAACGATGGCCCATTGGACCACAGAAAATCAGAATATGTTTTGATTTTAATGTAGTCTGAGGCGTCAATTTGTAAACGGGCAATAGAAATGATAGTAAAAGGGTTGATTATTCGAAGTTTTGTTACGAAAAACATTCATAATATATATACAGAATCAAAAGAACAAAGTACGCACTCTGTTCTTTTTATTATTATTAGTTGATTAATTACTTTTACAAAGATTGATATTTTTTAGTTTTCCAACTTATATTTGCTGAGGACATGTGATTCAGTGGTAGTGGTCACATTATTAATTTTCGGACATTATAGAGATGTGAGCTTTGAATATAAATCGGGTATTGTTGATCTAATTATAATATGATTGACAAAATATAAATAAATAAAAAATTTCAACGTATATTTGACTTAAGTTTTTTTTCATTTTCCCTCGTGCCTTTTTTCTTCCATTTTTTATTAATCTATAAGAGTATAATGTCATTTAATGAACTTTCTTAATATGTATAAATTTCTTAAAACATCAACTAGAAATGGAGAGAGCACATGATTATCAAAAGATTTTTCAAGTTTAAATGATGAATGAATATGATGAAACTAACAACTGAAACACTTATTTTCTCCCTCTTTTTCACTAATAAGATAAAGAGTAAAAATTAATTAAACAACGAAATCTAAAACATCAGGATGAGTGAACACAAGTGGATCTGCTTCTCATAAAAATCCCCCAATCCGACAAGTTGTTGTCGAACACTGGATTTCTCACATGTGGATAACCCCATAACTTATAATCCGATGGATTAAAAACCGGAGATTCCTTATTAAACCGGTTTACGTTTGGTATACCAAAGGCTGGAGTGTCCTGATTGTTCCTCGTGAATCTTGCACTGTTGGTTTTTAAACACCTTTCAATCACCTTGTTCTCTTCTCTGAACATATCCCTAATGTCCCTCAGGGTTTGACAGAACCGGTTTGGTTTAGAATCGGTACGATTCTCTTTGGTTTTGTGTGAGATTCGGCTACATTTTAAACAAATGTTCTTTCGTCTGTCTGCGTTGAAACTTCTTCTCTTTGTTTCGTCTGTAAGACATAAATAAGCCTACATACGTCAAAGACATCACATCAGTAAAAGCTCTAGCTAGGGTTAAATATTCATAACTGAACCGTTAGACGCTAAACCGGGTTACAGAATATCACGAGGAAAATAAATGCATGACTTCTTCAATAAATAAACAAACACCTGATGCTCTTATACGATTCATGTCCACACAGACATTTAATATTATAATAATAATAATAATAATGTATTATGAGATCTTGTGTTCGGTTAAATGGTTCAGGTTTGGTTCGAGAGGTTTGAGTTTTGAACATTTGTAGTTAAAAAAAAAAGCCAAATAGTAAATAATATGTATTCAGTTCGGTTTGATTTTAAATTTTTTTATAAAATAAGTTATATTAATAAAACGTAAATAAAAAAAATTAATTAGTTTTAGTTAAAAATTGTGTATTTTTATATATTAAATGCATATTTCTATGTTTCTAATTAAAATATTAGTTATTTTTATGAATATCGGTTAATTTTATTCGGTTTTATATAATTTGAGTTTGGTTTGGTTCGAAAAAAGTTAATTCGGTATTAAAGATTTCATTTCATTCGGATTATTTTATATATCGGTTCGGAATCAGTTTCAGAAAATCGGTTCGGTTTCAAGAATTTTTGCTTGGTTCAGTAATTATGTGGAAGCCTATTATTGTGTGTGGATCTTCAAATAAAAATAATAAATATATTCATGCTTAGATTGCTGGGATTATAAAAAATGGCTGACCTCGTGGATAAGCTTAAATGCAATATCTGCTTTTACGTGATTGTTTTTGTCGGGATGAACCTTCAAAGCTGAAGAACAATAACTATTAAAACCTAACATCGATAATTAATCAAAAATCAAATGTAACGACAAAACCTGACCTAATTTGTGATATCGTTTACGTATGAGCTTGACTTCTGCATCTTCTTGGATCTGGTTTATAAAAATCAATCAAATGTTTTACATTTTCTAAATAAGTGGATACAAAGCAGATAAATTGAGAAACAAAAGAACTTACACCGAGAATAAGATACCAGTCGATGAAAGATGGAGCAGAGATACAATTAATATGAATACAGGAAATTGGTGATCTTGATAAAGATAAGATCTCTGAGACCAATGCCGCTTTTGGATCCGGTCCGGGTCGGATCTTACCCATTGGAATCAAAGTTTTCAAGAGATTTTTGCAGGAAAATGGAGATTAAGAATAAAAGGATTGAAGGGAAAAAAGAGTTTGTGTGGGGAGACGTTACGAGAAGGCAGGCAGACTTTGCGGGATTTTTATTTTAAATTGGAAGACAGAGAGAGTTATGAAATTTGTAATCCATTTTTTATTTTTATTTTTATTTATTTTGACATAGTAATATCTACTGAATAGACCAAGTTTAACAAGATTTAAAGGAAAAAAAAGTCAAAACTAGGAACGAGTAAACATACCGTAACTCGCGTTTACTGTCAAGATTATAACAAAGCCAAGTTAATAAAGTTAACTCAGTTAAGTTAAATAAAAATAAATAGTAGATTAGACTTCGCCGTTTCCGATGGAATTGTGAAATGTTATTCTTATCGACTTAAAAGTTTATTTATTATATATACATTTGTATAGATTGTGTTATATTATGTTTTACTTCTTTTGATATGAGCTAGCAATTTATTGAGTATGTCTTTAATAGTTTTCTGGCTCGGACTAGTAATTTATCGAGTATATCTTCTTTTTTTGTCAACAATTAGATCGATAAGATCCGATTCATAACCTAAAATCTACTCCTATAATCTTTTTTTTAAGTTATCATAATGCAACGAGTAGGAATCGAATCCTGGTACCAAATCATTAGCTGAATTATCCTAACCACCAATCTGAGAGCAACTCGGCTATCGAGTATGTCTTTAGTAATTCTTTCTAAACTTTTGCTAATGCTCGTTTATGTTAACTTCTCTTTTTCAGATAAAATTTTTGAAGATATCTAATTTTCTACGGGGTTTATGTTCCTTCTTGTTTTTAATATATGTAATGAAGAAAAAAGTAGGAGATTTCAATTGTTGTTATTGGTAAGCAAATCGAAACGGCTGTATCATTATTTTAAACCAATATATATGTTGTTAGGAAAAAGTTTTCTAATATATTATTATCATATATAGAACATATACATAAATGAAAAAGGGAAAAGAAGAAAGTAGTTCACAAATCATGTACAACGTTAAAATAGCTGTTAAATATAGAGAATTTAATAGTAGAATACGAAACTTGTGATACATAGAAAACACTTTATGCCTTTACGTGAGATCAAAAGTGTTTTCTATTTTATTTCTACTGATCAATAGAAATAGATTTAATATTCCAACCAAAAAGATGTACTATCGAAGTCCATGAAGTGATTACCAACTTATCTTATCTTTTAACTGTTTACATAAAACATTGAGCTGAGAGAATTCTGTAATATTGGTCTCCTATGCGTGGGTTGAATCTAAAAGCCTCGAAACTCTTTGATGTGTGGACAATTACAGATATATATATTTTACAAGATGTGAATTTATTACCAAAATAAAGGGGTATAATTACAAAGTGGATACATGATCCTAATCTTGTTTCTAAAACCTCAAAAAAAAAAAAAGACCATGTGAAACAAAAGCAAAAGATCGGTTAGCTATAAATTAGCAATAAACCATTAGCCGTAAGAGAACCAAAGGGAGAGTAGCCTTTGATTCCCTTTAGTATTAATTCTAGCCAGAAGGATGTCACGGATGATACGATCAAACATCTGGAAAATAACATCCGCTGATAAGGAAACTTCATTGTGTAACCTATTGTTTCTTTCTTTCCAAATGAGAAAAATAAGAACCTGGGAGCAAAGCTTCCTAAGCCAATTCATGAAAACCGACCAAGATGCAAAAATGCAAGGACACTCTCCTAACCGAGGCAATAGTTTCGGCCAAAGAGATGAAGCTAGATCACACCATAAGAATAAGTGGTCGCTAGATTCAACAAAGTTACTGCAGACACAACAAGCATTAGACACATTTTGGTTCCAACTTGATTGCCTTTCTCTCACAGGAAGGTGGTTTAGATTAGCTGTCCAAAAAGTAAACGAGTGTTTTGGGACAGAGAATCGAAACCATACTGCAGAGGCCCATTGTTTCTTGTCCTCAGAGTGTCTAACTTGTTGCCAAGTCGAGTTTGAATATAATACCTTATGTGATGGAGTTTCGCTCTTCCAACAGAATAGGTCCTGACTAGAGTTAGGTGAAGGTGTGGCAATATGAGAGAGCAATTCCCTGAGCTCCCGAGAACCTGGAATCCGAGATCGATGAGCATGGAGATTCCATTCTGAATTACGGCATGCCTGAGAAACTGTGGACTGACGACGTAGAGGCATCCGAACCTAAAGTGGAGATTAATGAGCATGATCCTAACCAATTGTCGTACCAAAAACTGGCAGAGTTACCATCCCCAATGTCGCAGTACAAGAACTGGGAAGCTAAGGGTCTCAGAGCTAGGAGAGATTTCTAGATCCAAGAGTACGATTTTCTGGTGCTATTGACCAAAAGGTGTCTCTGCTGAGTCTATGAGCCTTATTCCATGCTACCCATAACGATCCCGAGGATGAGAATAGGAACTATATCAGTTTTAGAATAAGGACTTTATTCCAGCCAATGAAGTCTCTCAAACCCAGTCCATCTTCTGCTTTTGGTAGACACAATGTGGCCCAAGCCACCTTTGGCATAGATCTCTTAGTCACGTCTCCTCCCCATAAGAACTGTGAGCACATTTGAGTGATCTTCCTCAAATAAGTTTTTGGCAAACTGAATGTAGTCATCCAGAAGTTAATAAGGCTATAAATAACAGTCTTGATTAACTCTAGGCCTCCCGAGAAAGAGAGAACTTTGGTAGTCCAATGGTTGAACTTTGAGGTAATCTTATCAATGAGGGGAGAGTATTCCGCTATTCGCAGCTTGCGATGCATGAGAGGGAGTCCAAGGTACCGAATTGGCATAGCCTCTTTCATAAAACCAAAGCTCTCTATAATGTCCTTATCATGCTGGTTCAGACCAGTGTGAAACAACGATGATTTCTCCTTATTAATAGCCAAACCCGAGATGGAGTAGAATAGATCAAGAGTATCAGATATGCTCTGCAGAGAGGTGAGTTTCCCATCAAAAAACACCATAACATCATCAACAAATGATAGGTGGGTAATACTTGGTTGCAAGCAGAGGGGATGATGCCCAATCTGACCAGTTTCATTCTTTGACTTAAGCATGTTAGAGAAAACTTCCATTGCCAGAAGAAATAGTGACGGTGATATCGGGTCACCCTGATGCAGCCCTCTATGTCCCATGAAGTAACCCTTAAGAGAGCCATTTATGCAGACAGAAAAGGAAGGAGACAAAATGCACTCCTTAATCCAAGAGATATATATTTCTGGAAAATCTGGTGCTTGTAGGACTCGGATCAGGAACTCCCATCTAACAGTGTCGAAAGCCTTCTTTATGTCAACCTTTAACATACCTTTCGCAGAAATCGACTTGCAGTTGAAGCCTTTGACTAGTTCTGTTGCCAATAAGATGTTTTCCACCAAGAGCCTATCCTTAACAAAAGCAGACTGACAAGGGGAGCTCATTGTTGGCAGGACAGATTGCAAACGACATGCCAACAACTTAGATATGGCATTGTACAAAGAATTACACAAGGAGATGGGCCAAAAATCTTTAATTCTTTCTGCACCAGTTTTCTTCGGAATTAGAGCTATAATTGTGGCATTCCACTGCTTTAATAATTTCCCAGAATAAAAGAATTCCAAAACTGCACCAGTAACATCATTACCAATGATCGGCCAAGCCCTTCTAAAGAACTCTCCAGAAGATTTATCAACAGCGACGAGATCTGCTGTTTGTACATGAGAAATTGAGGCTGAAGCTGGGTTCACCGAAGGAGACACATACAATAATGGAACTTTCAAAGGAACATGGCCAGCTAAAACCAGAGAGCTAGGTGAAGACCCATGTTCAATTCGAGGTGGAGGAGAAGGAGAGCGCTTCTTCTTCTTCCTAGCCTTAGTCATCGGAGAGGAAAAAAACGAAATCTAGGAAAAAATAGAGAGTTGAAGAGAGGGAAAGTTTTTGCAAAAACTATTACAGAGATATCACTAATAAAATGTATATAAACTGAAATGGTAATAATAATATTGCTTCGAAAATTGAATTATGATGGAATTTCGTGATTTTGTTTTGTGGTGCTTGGTGTTTGACTATATCTTGAGATAACAAAACAGTAATATACACATAACAATGGCTTTGGACATAAGCCAAATATATGTACCTAAAGTTACATGCACGTGATTCTATAAGAATTATAAAAACTTGAAACCGTGTTATTATAACATGAATATAATAAGTTAAACTTTATGTTTCCTTGAGGTTTGACTTATAGTAATGAAGCCAAAAACCATCACAGAAATATCTTCGAAACCTTATCTTTTACTGCTTAAAATCAGTGTTAAGTCAAACGTTACTGAAATTTGAGATAATGATAACTTAGTAAGGTGCTATATATTCATGATTTGAGTGTCTCTCAAATAAAAATCATATTTACGCACGATAGTATGAGTATTTATGTGATTTCTGATATTGAGATTCGTCAGATCTTTTGACCTGTTGATATAGATCCGTTGAACTAGATTATATATCTAGTTACTATTTATTTCATGGTTAGCCATATTTTCTTATATTTTTATAAATTGAACCGGCATCTTTAGAGAACTACACGAAGGTATAAAGAAAGAGGAATTATAGCCCATATATTGGGCCTTTGGGCTGAAACTATAAAGAAACAGAGAGGAATTGTAGGCCCACAGCTTGCTTCACGTGCCGTTAGACTCTTCTTGTGCGTTAGTCACGTGTGAATATAAGACACGTGGCTTGTCTATTGAACGCGCAAATGAGTTACGTGTCCAATTTATCCGCCTCTTTGGGATCCGAATCAGGTTCCTAATTTATTTCCGTCATTACCCGATTTAGCCGGCAAGGTGCAAGAATCCCTAATCCAAATCTATTTCGTGGATTTGGGGAAGCAAATCGAACAAGCTTGTCATCGGATTTTGAATTTGTATCGTCATGGACTTCTCTCTGATCGCTGATACAGTTGCAGTTTGCACGGCTAAGCAAGGAATCGTGTTTGGGAAATCTCTGATTAACCGGTGGGATTTGGCTAATAACATTACTTTCGCCGATTCTGCCATTGATCATCAATCTCCAGGTGGTATCGTTCAATCATCGGCGCTTATTTTTCCCGTGGATGCTATTGCTCCTCCACCGGTCAGATCCAGTTCTTATAAGACTATTCGCCGGATCCGGAAAAAGCGACGAACGAAGCGACTTTCGTTTGATGATGATTCGGAAGATGGAGGAGATTTTGGTCGCTTTTTGTTACAAGGTGATTTCGGTGGTAATGATGGTCCATTTGGATTTGGTGGTGGTGGAGGCGGTGGAAATGATGGAGGCGGAAAGGGATGGAATTCCGGCGGTGGCGGTGGTGGTTTTGGAAGAGAAAACTGGGACGAGTCTTCGTTTTCCTCTTGGTCAGATCCAGCAATGGAATTCGTGTACGAAGTGATATGTTGGATCGCGTTATCTAACTGCGTGCATTTCGCCTTCAAGAGGATAGTGAGGATCGTAACCGACGGTGAAAGGGAGAAGTTGAACATCACATTATCAACGGTGTGCTGACAAATTCGTGGTGCTCACCAGTTAGGTTCAAGATTCATTAAGTTCCAATTACTCAATATTATATGATCTCGTGTGTATATATTGTCATATGGATTTACATTGTACATATAAATGTAGTTTCATTTGCAATTTATCAAGGTTTCTATATCTGCTTGCTCTGATTAGAGGAATGATGATTCCCATGGTCAACTGAAAATTCTCGGACATATGAGTGTTTTAAGATTGGCTGCATGTAACACAATAACCAAACTTAACTCCATTACAGACGCATACTTGTTGATGTCAATAACAAGAGTTTATAATTAAGCATTGGGCTTGTTGAACTCTCCGGGATTTGCTGGAGCTTGCTGCTCAGCCATGGATGATTGTTGATTCTGGCTACTCCAGCTCTGTGTTGGTTCTCTCCTCTCAACCTGCATAGTCTCACGCCGCCTATCGTACCTTGGCCTTGACCGGTTCCTGGTTTGGCGCTGTTCCGTATATCTGTACTGTGGTCTGGGTATGACCTTTCCGTCAATGTACAAGTCACCTGAACCATGATGGTTTCAATAAGAATCATATATGTTTCATATCTCAATCATTCAGATAAAATCCAAATACGGTAACATACCTCCGTAGTCTTTGTTTGGTACATCGAGATAGGAATCTGGTAGAACCCAGAGAACACCAGGTAATCCTAATGAATCAGAACTCTGTATCAGACTTATGACAGTATAAATATGATCATATTATCGTACAGACAATATTTGAGAGGGAAGAAGATAAAGAGAAGTTTCCTCCTTGCAGAGAACCATTGAAGATAAACCACACTCTAGAAAGGAACTATTTTACGGTACAGTTACTTAGGCATTCAACCAGAAAAGCTATATCAGAGCAAAGAAAGCTTCAACACTTATTGACAAATGATAAAGTTGATACCTTTAACTTTGCAAGAAAGCTCTTCAGAGATCAAAGCGCCAAAGCCAGTGTAGGTCGAAGTGCAAACCGAGTAAATCTTCTTCTTTGCCTCCTCCTCGCTGTTATTAACCATAAAATCCATCAAATCCCAAACCCACAAACAAGTTGGGAAAAGATTGAATTGAATACTATCATTTTGAATAGTGAATTTACCTGCCAAGTACGGAAGCTAAGGTTTTGACATAAGCGTTGATCATTTCATCTTCATTGGGTTTAGGATCAGTGAACTCCATGACGATGAGCCAGTGTTCGTAATCACACCCATCAAGCAAAATAGTCTCCTTCGGGGGACGGTTGCTCCAATTCGGCGAAGGATCATTCAGCGGAGAGTATCCAGACCCGGATGTCTTGGGTCGGGTCGCGATGTAACACGGACCTAGTCCGGTTCGGGCTGATGAAACCTTTTCAATTAGAGACACAGCGAATCGAGAACGAGAAGAGAGCGTAGAAAAAGAAGACGAAGTAGAAAAATATAAGGTTTTGCTTAGGAGTGTCGCTAATGTGCGCCGAGCGGTGATTAGAGCCATCGCCGGTGAGGGTTTCAGCTTCTGTTGTAGCTTCTTCACTTCAGTCTTGTTCAAATGCTTTGAGAAACTATATGGGCTTAATGGGCCTTTTCAAAGATAGGCTACTGAATCTTATAAATTACTATATGGTCTTAATGGGCCTTTACTTTTGTTATGTGAAAAACGTATTCATGTTGTATTAGCTTTCGGGTCATCGCCTAATATTCTACTTTCATGTGCTTACTACTTTTGGTGCTATACTACTATTTGGCGTATGGCGTACTACTTAATCCAGCCAGCGTACTCCCTTCCTTTAACGAAATGTATAATGTCGGAATTGCTCTTAATTTTCATTTTTAAAGGTATATTTATTTATTTTGAATAAAATCAGGTTTGGTTATTTTGACAAATTGAACCGATAAATTTTAAACCGAGTGAAAAAATGAATTGGTTCGCATGATTTGGTTCTCTCTCTCAATTCCCGATTCCCGGGTCGATTTCCAATTTTCCCTTTCACTTCCAGTAATCGTATTTATTCGGGCTCCAATCCGATTTATTCACCTCGAGCTCTCCGTTCAGATTCATATCCATCCAATCTGTCTTCATCGTGGGTGTTGCTGCTAATCAATTTAATTACTCGAAATCGTCGCTGAGCTTGCGAAGCTTCGAATTTGAGAAGTGTTTCCAATCAATCTATAGAATTTGAGGTGATTTGATTTCAATTTGGTCTGTAGTTTATCGGGATACATGATAATGGTGAAAACAGTTACATTGTGAATATGGAGGATGTTACGAAGAGACCAGTTATGGGTATGAATGGAGAAAGCATTCGCTATAACGATAAAGACATTATATGTTGATGATATAACGTATTCAATGTTAGTAGATAAGATATGCTAGAAAATTGGATTAGATGGAGCTAGGAACAAGCTTAAAATGAGCTATTTGCCATTGGTAGGTAGAACTAGGAAACAATCATACATCTTGGATAATGATGATGTCGATGATTACCTATCGTCGAAATGTAAAAGTGTTCTGAATTTGGAAATAGATGAGTGTGTTGGAGAAGGTCTAAGAAAGGATGTAGTTAGTTCTTTCGGTGGTAACTATGGAGAGACGACGTCAAATGGTATAGGTGAGGACCGATTTACAATTTGCGATGAAGATGAAGTTGAAGCAGATGATGAAGATGATAAAATGGATAATGATAATGTTGTTGCTGGAAATGGTGAAAATGTTCTAGCTGTGGACAATGTGGATAATGATAATGTTGTTGGAAATGACGAGAGTGTAGCAGATGTCAATGTGGATAATGATAATGTTGTTGCTGGAAATGGAGAGAATGTTGCAGAGGCCAATGTGGATAATGATAATGTTGTTGCTCGAAATAGTGAGACTGTTGCATAGGTTAATGTGGATGAGAATGGTGATTTGGATGATGATGGTGATCATTTGAATGAAGACGAATATCTTCCCCTTAAATATGTTGAAGACGATAATCAGTCTGTAGAGGAATGGTGTGATGGTACAAGTCTGGTAAGAGGTCAGAGATTTCAGAGTAAGCAGGTAGTGCAAGATTTATTGCTGAGAGCTTCACATAAGGAACTGTATGAATTTAAAATATTAAATTCAGATAGTTCGAGATATGTGGTTAAATATTGGGTTGAAAGGTGTAATTGGTACTTGCGAGTAACTAGACCCCATAAACAGACAATCCATAGAAGGTTAGAAAATACAACAATATGCATTCTTGTTCTCGAGCGACTGCGAGTACAATGGGGAACAGAAGGAAATGTACACCGAGAGAAGTTGCAAAAGTTTTACAAGAAACTTTTCCGGGTCAGTTGGACACTCCATATACAAAATCTGTCATGAGTATTGTTCATGGGCAAATTGGAGTTAGTGTCTCATACTTTAGGGCTTTAAGAGGGAAAAAAATGGCTGCCTCTTGTGTGCGTGGCAGTGAAACATATAGCTATTAGTTGTTGCCTTCGTATTTGCTCGTGTTAGAGCAGGTGAATGAGGGTACAAAAACAAGGTATGAGGTGGACGCAGAAAATAGGTTCAAGTATGTATTTGTTGCTGTCGGAGCTTGCATTAGAGGATTTAAGGCCATGAGGAAAGTTATAGCTGTGGATGCTACTTTCCTAAAGCTTGGTGGTGTGTTGATATTTGCCACAACTCAGGATCCCAATCATCACCATTATCCAATTGTATTTGCTGTGGTTGATGGTGAGAAAAATGCCAGTTGGAACTGGTTTTTTAGTACAGTGAAGAGTGTTCTGCCGGATGATTCGGAATTGGTATTCCTTAGTGACAAAAATCCAAGTCTCATCAAGGCAATCATTGATGTGTATCCGATGGCAGAACATGGTTGTTGTGTGTATCATTTGTCCCAAAATGTTAAAGGAAAAGCTTCTAGCGGCAACAAAGAAGATATTGCAAAATAATTGAGAGAGATAGCTCAAATTTATACTGTGGGTGAATTCTAAAAGGAGTATACGACTTTCAAGCTAAAGTATCCGATAGTAGCTACTTATTTGGAAGCAAGTGTCCACGAGTCAAAGTGGGCAAGGTGTCATTTTTGCGGAGCATGTTACAACATTTGTACTACGAACAATGTTGAATCTCTGAATAGGGTTTTCAGGAATGCAAGGAGGTACGCGTTGCTGCCTATAATTGATGCAATTATTGCAAAAATGTCTGAATGGTTTAACAAACATATGAATGAAGCAGCTGGTTGTTTAGATTTAGCGATAATGATATTGTTGTGGAGAATGAATTTTATTTTACATGTAAAAATACAACAAGTTTAGGAGTTGAAGTGAACAACTCATATACACGTGAGTTTAGTGTCACTAGACGTGATTTCAAGACTGGACTTGTAGGTTAAATAAATATTAAAGAAAATAGAACATAACGAGAGTATATGATGATTTGATTTTGCGAAGAGTTGTATATCAGCAGAAAATTCAATTTGGCCGAGTTTCGACTTCAGAATCAGCTGGCAACGTTTATGGTCCGAAGGTTAGAGGAGAATAAGATAAACAACGATAATCGAATAAAGGAAGATTTATAAAGAATGGCGTTTAGGCCTTTCGGGAAGGACGTAGGGCCGTCGATGAGCTCTAAGCCATCGCCGTTTACACCTTTCAGAGCTTCGGCTTCTACTCATTCCAATAGGTGTGTTTTTCGATTCTGTTTGGACTTGTCTGTGCTACAACTTGAGTTTCATCCCTCTTTTTGAGGTTTATTTTAGACTGCTTTCATGGTATGGATCTATTATGCTATATAAACCCGTACGCATTACATCTGTGCTTGTTCCAATCGTTGTATTGAAGTATTTGGGATCATGTGGAAGTGAAAATTTTCTATACAATTGTGTTATTGTTCTCAGGTTTTACTCTTTCTTCTTATACTAACACTGCGAATTGGCCATTTTCTTGTAGTGGTGATTCTTCAGTTCAACCACCGGCTTCTCAAAATCAATCAGCAAATGCAGGACAATATTTTGGTCCAATTGGAATTCAAAGGTTAGATAAACCTAGCTGTACAGCTCCGATCTCTTTCTACTCGAGAATGTTAGGTTGTTTGTGAGCGTCCATAGGAAAAGCTGTTGTGCTACTTCTTCTAGCTGATTTTCTATGTGCGTTATAACCTGTGTATCGGAATTTTCGCTTGTAGTGGTTCTCCAATTCAGCGACCACTGCCTCCCTCAGCTTCTCAGAACTCTCTACCCTCTATTAGGCAACCTTACAGACCAAGTGTTCAAAGGTTAGATGTTCTTAATTTTATGGATTGATTTCATGCCTTTCCTCTGTGCAGTTCTATGTGCCTGATGATGATGTTAGGTTTGTTACTTGTTTAATGAATTTTTCCTTGAACTTGTGGGTTTCTTCTTCTTTATGACTCTAGCCTAAATTATCATGATTTTTGCTTGTAGTGGTCCTCCAATTAATCAAACACAACCTCCATTGGCTTTCCAGAATCCCTCGCCCTCCTCAGGACAACCTTACCAACCTGGTGGAATTCAAAGGTTAGTCAAACTTGCTATTATGGCTCTCTTTTCCTTCTTCTTTTTTTCACTCTTACATTCCTGTTCTTGATCTTGGCGAAAGGTTTGATCCAAAACAGCTCGTGATGGATAAACCAATTGTCTATCTTGCGTTGTTTTTTTTTTTTTGGTAAAAATTCTGCTTGAATCTTCTAAATGTTGCACAAATTTTGATGCCGAGAACACTTTAATGCTATGTTTTTCAGGAGCCCAGAATCTTTCAATGGATTACCATGGGGTTCAGAAGCTTTTCCACGTCTGAGCCCCTCTGTGAGACCTTACCAATTTCCAGGAGCTCAAAGGTAAAAATCTATGTAATATGTTCACTAAGAAGAGTACCATGCTGGGCAACTTTACAACAGTGTTAATTACCATCTCAAATGCTTTCAGTTATCTTCAATTGAAATTATATCAGTAGGAAGAACGCAGGGTGTGGTGGAGAGCTATAAGTTTTTCTATCCATCTGAATGCCTAAGTGATAAGGGCTCACTATGGCAACCGCTTTGAAGCGCCAGAGAGATTATTGTTGTCGGATTTGGCGTATAGACTTTAGCAAGCAAGCTGTTGGCTTGTTCGTGATGAGTTAGCTGAATTTCACTTACTGCATTTTTCTCGTAGGCATACTTTAAATCCTAAACTTGGGCACGATGGATCAAGCAATTTCTTGAAGAATCATGGTGAACATAGATTAGCCACGTCTCCAGCTAGTACATCTCACATTCTTTCTAGAAGTGGAACTGATGCTGTTGAGATTGGTCGAGCACAAGATTCAAAAAGAAAAAGGTCGTTATTCCTTGGCTTTCTTAACACATGTCCATTTGCAGGATTTTGTACATTTCCTTCAGATTCATAAGTTTGTTGTGTAGTCTAGGTTCCTGGAAATGATGTCATATGCATGATTTTTGATGTAACTAGTTTCAATAAATTTCTTAAATTTTGTTGCAGTCGGTCAGATCTTCCTTCTGATCAGAATTTGGAGTTTCCTCGGAAAAGTCCAGCACAAGTGTCCGGTTTCGAAAATGGCAACTTGGTGGCTGATTTTCAGCCGCCATCTAGCCAAACTTGGGTGTAAGCCTTTCTTTCTCTTCTCAGTGTCCTAAAGTTTTCGTCCTTTCTCTCTTTTTGCTGTTGGTTTTGATTTTCTTAAAATGTTGTGGTTGTTTGACAAAAAAAGTTAAATAATGTTGTGGTTGTTTGACAAAAAAAATTAAATAATGTTGTGGTGTTTTAATGGACAGTATTGAACCATGCGTGTGTATTTTGCTCGATTTTTATACTGATCAATATTCTATCGTCTAACTGGTTTTTCAAACTTGCATCCTTGATTATTTTCTCATGTTTTTGTAGGCGCCCTCCTTCCTCTACAGAGAATAATCCGGTGAGGTCGAGGAGCAATCCTAATAGGTTGATTCATCAAGAGCAAACCCCAAACTCTTCATTCCCCTATGCACATGAAGTAGCTGAAATTCAGGAAGCTACAAAAAGAAAGTCTTCAGCTGTAGCAGGTTATGATAAACCTCGTGGAGACGATCCTGTATTTTCTCAACATGATTCTCAGAGGTAGACAGCATGAAACTCATCATACTTTGCAAAGCTTGTTATTTTCTATCGCTCTCCCCATGTCCAATGTGGTGTGAATGGTAAGAGAAATCACGTTTTAGGATAAGAGTGACAATCCTAAAAAAATCCACCTTAAACTGAAATGGTTCCAAGGAATTTTTTTTGCTATGAGCCTGTGAAGTAATGCTTACTTGGAGCTATATCTTAATGTTTTTGGAAGAAATCAGCTTCTCTCTATCTGGTTGGATATGCCTTTAAGATTGCTCCTTATTAAGCATGCTGTATCTGTGATAGGTTCTCGAGATCTCCTCCTACGTCAAAGACATATATGCTTTCAAGAAGTTCAGATACTCAATTTTCTGGGCAGCCCTCCTCTGTAAATAGTTTCAATAATGTGGGTAAGGCAAGCAATTCACCTGCAATAAAGAGGACGAGATCTCCACCTTTAAATCCAGTTGAAGAGGATATCCAGCGAGACATTTTCCCTTCTCAAGATTGTACGGAAGGGTAAATTATATAAACAACACACTATTGACCCTTTATACAACGCATGGACCAGAAGTTTTCTGAGCTGTATAGATGTTTACAGAGAAGAGCAAGCCAGGGCCAAAAGACTGGCCCGCTTCAAGGGTGAACTCGAGCCCATCGTAGACCGGCCTGTTGATTCTCAACTTACTAAACCATCTGTTCATAAAACTATGAAGCCTCTGGACAACAAACAAGCATTCAATTCACTGGAATCAAGTAGGGAGGCCATGAAGGGAGATGCCTTGTCTGATTATGAAAGCTTGGAGCAGTCCTCTGTTATCATTGGATTATGCCCTGACATGTGTCCTGGTAAGCATAAGGCTGAGACATGCTTATCAAACGGACATCTAAGTGTATCTTCCTTGGGTTATATATTCTGATAAAAAAGAATTGTGTTGCGACAATGTCTATTGTGGAAAAATTTTAATGGTGGATTTTTCCTTCATCTTCCCAGAGTCAGAACGGGGGGAGCGTGAAAGGAAGGGTGACTTGGATCATTATGAGCGAGTGGATGGAGATAGGAATCAGACGAGCAAATACCTTGCTGTGAAGAAAGTAAGTTTGCCTTCTTCATATTAATTAAGCTTTGGATTCTTTCATAGATGACATAGATTAGATTACACCTTCATTATGATGACTGCTTATATATCTGTTCTTTGATAGTATACCAGGACGGCAGAGCGAGAAGCAAGTCTGATACGACCAATGCCAATCCTGCAGAATACAATGGAGTATTTGCTCAGTTTGCTAGACCGACCTTACAATGAAAACTTTCTTGGCATGTACAATTTCTTATGGGATAGGATGAGAGCTATTCGTATGGATCTAAGAATGCAACATATTTTTAACCGAGAAGCCATTACTTTGCTGGAGCAAATGGTCTGATCTCTATAATTTTCCCATTAAACTGGATAATAAGTGATATGCTGTTATGGATGTCTGTGTTCTTACCATGGATTTTCTTGCTACAGATAAGACTTCACATCATTGCGATGCATGAGCTATGTGAATATACTAAAGGAGAGGGGTTTTCGGAAGGATTTGATGCACACTTGAATATTGAGCAGATGAACAAGACATCTGTTGAGTTGTTCCAAATGTATGATGATCACCGGAAGAAAGGAATAACTATTCCTACAGAAACAGAGTTTCGTGGCTATTATGCTCTTCTCAAACTCGACAAGCATCCTGGATATAAGGTGAGTCCTTCTGGGTAAAATTTGCGAAAAGAGTTCTGTGCTGAGTTTTTAACCTGATAATTAATTCTTCTTGTTAGGTTGAACCTTCAGAGCTTTCTCTTGATCTTGCCAATATGACTCCAGAAATAAGGCAAACCTCAGAAGTTCTGTTTGCCCGCAATGTAGCCAGGTTGTTCCTTGAATTATATTTTCTGGACTGTTAGTTTGTTAACATGATCTTAGCATTGAAACTAGTCGTGCAATAACAGAGCTTGCAGAACTGGCAACTTCGTTGCATTCTTTCGCCTTGCACGGAAAGCAAGCTATCTTCAAGCATGTCTAATGCATGCTCATTTTTCGAAGGTAAGGGTTATTTGTGGTATGTGTTTGAAGGCTAACATTCTTACCGTGTTGATGTGGTATAATTTCACCGAGATCTAAACATTATTCTATTTCATTAGCTAAGAACTCAGGCTCTTGCTTCTCTGCACTCGGGTCTCCAAAATAATCAGGGTCTCCCAATTTCAGATACGTCGAAGTGGATAGGGATGGAGGTATTTCTACCATTTCTTTGCTATTTGGTGTATCACTTTGTTGGTCATAGAGAATTTTCTAAAGGTCTTACATATTTCTTCTGCTGATTGAATATAGGAAGAGGACATAGAAGCCCTATTAGAGTACCACGGATTTTCAATAAAGGTGTTTGAAGAGCCATACATGGTAAAGGATGACCTATTTCTCCATGCTGATAAGGATTATAAAACAAAATGCTCAACGCTTGTTCACATGAAAAAGTCAAGAACCATAGTGGAAGATGTTTCTGCTCCCTCGAGAGAGGAAGATGTTTCTACTTCCTCACCATCTCGCTCTGCGCTCACAAAAGCCACTACAGGGCATCCACTGTGTTTTACCGCACATAAACAGGAAATGTCGCCTGCTCGAAGTCTTAAGAAACAAACATCAATGCGTCTAGTTGATAAAGAAATGACCGACTCCAAGACTTCACTCTTATCAGAGGAGGACAACCCAGCGGGGACATCTGTTATATATCCAGCGGAGCCATCCATTATAAATCCGGTGGTGCAGCAACAAAAACAAAATGACCTTACTTCAGTGGGTGTATTTCATTCTCCTGTGAAGCTATTTTCTCCTTTTGGCTCCCTTGGATTTCCTCAAGCTGAATCGTGGAATATAAAGGAACAACCTAATGATTGTCGTATTGGTATGTCTCCTTGGGAAATTAAATTTCCATCCGCAGGGGCTGTACAAACGAATCTTGTGCCTGAACCAGCTTTGCGACAAAGTCCGAAGTCTATGGCAATGGAGATTTTGCCTGTTACTACCATTGCAGAGTCTCCGGAGAGTGTAGAAAACCAAATTGCTTTCGAAGAATCTGGACCTGATGCTGCAATGATTAGTACCTTAGAAAAGGACTTCCATGACATTGACCAGGAAGACGAAGATGAGAATGGGGTCATCTTAAATCAGCATGATGAGGAAGTGGCGCAGGCAAAACTCAAACTAATCATAAGGTTTGCAGCTCCTCATGCAAATTGACAATTACTTTAGGCTAATTTTAACAAAAATCTTTGCAGAATATGGAAAAGGTGGTCTTCACGTCAGATTGAATTGCGGGAGCGTCGACAATTAGTAGCTGCTGCTGCACTGAATTCTCTATCCCTGGGTACTCCTATCCGATTAAGCAAAACTGGTGTAAGTTTCAGTTTTCTTCCCCGTAACATGTGCTGATCAATTTTTTGTCAGAGGAAGCAATACAAGTCTTAAAAGGCATGTAACTATTGAGGTTGGTAGTGTAATATTGTTTCTCTCTTCATAAACGACAGTCATGGTCAAGGGCGTGTGTTGAGCTTGACATCGATCAAGCCATGAGGAGGAGATTTGAAGAACATGAAAAGTCATGGTCAAGGCTGAATATTTCAGATGTGATAGCTGATATACTAGTCCGAAGGAATCCAGACTCAAATTGCATATGCTGGAAGCTCATCGTATGTACTCAGAGTAATAGAGTAAATACAGTATCTTCTGCAAGTCAGGTTACAGATTCAGTAGCCAGTCGATGGTTATCATCAAAGCTTATGCCTCACGAAGAACCTAGTATCAAGGATGATGATCTGCTGTTTTCAGCGCCCGGTGGGTCGGTATGGAACAAATGGGTTACAAATGGGTCTGATTCAGATTCCAAGTGCTGTCTCTCAGTAGCTAGGCATATGGAAGCTGATAACGAAATTTGTGAAACAACTCATGGTGCAAGTGCAGTTCTATTCCTTGCATCTGGAGGCCTCCCTTTGAATCTCCAGAGAGAACAGCTAAACCGCATTCTTGATACAGTACCCAACGGTTCAGTTCTCCCCCTGCTTATAATAATCAGCTCATGCAATGGGGAACGCATAGAGCCTGATACAAATATCATCTCGGGGCTAGGCCTCCACGATATTGATAAATCAAAGATAGCAAGCTTTACCATCGTTTCTATTGCTAATACATCCCAAAAAGGACAGGAAGTTCATTTTTTCAGCGATTCACGGCTAAGAGACGGGCTTAAATGGCTGGCAAGCAATTCACATCTGCAACCAAATCTTCATCATGTTAAACTTCGGGAATTGGTTCTGACTCATTTGAGCTTTTCGCTGGAATTGCTTAAGCAGATGCCAGATCAGGAGGTTGGTCCCAACATCTGTATAGCAGCCTTTAATGAGGCATTAGAAACATCACGTAAAAACATCACTTCTGCTGCTGAAGCAAATCCCATAGGTTGGCCTTGCCCCGAGACTCTGTTGCTCGAGGATAATAGAAAGGAAAATTTAATGGTGAAGCAGTATCTTCCTAACCTTGACTGGAGCAGTACAGAGAGCATTGAACCATTCATTTCCATGCTAGAAAACTGTAAGCTCCCATATTTTGAAGATGATTTGACTTGGTTAAATATAGAATATGGTTCTGGTCCTGAGATAGGAGACCTTACACCACGGCTTGAGGGATGTTTAGTTAAGTACTTAACAGAGACAAGCAATCTTATGGGAGTCTCATTAGCCACAAAGGAAGCAGAAGTCATGTTAGAAAGAAACACTAGACTCGAACTACATCAGTCAAGCTGCTACCATATCATCCCGAAATGGATCAGGATCTTCCAGAGAATCTTCAACTGGCGGATAATGGGTTTGGTCGATTCGTCATCTTCTACAGCATACGTACTGAAGTCAGATCTCGCCATGTCAACTTCAAGCTATGCGGATAAATTCATGGATGAAGATCCATTATACCCCTCTTCTCCTCCATATGCTCCATTGCTGCATGAAATGATCCAAATCAGCTGCAGCCCCATCAAATCGACCCCTCCATATGATCACAACGCCCAGAGAGATTTGGAATCGGTTCAGACAGAAACACTCATCGGAGATCATAGAGACGTAGAGGAATCGATGCAAGGGAAAAACAGAGAAGCTTGTAGAAGGAGTGGTATGATAATAAGTGAGGATGATGAGTTAACTGATAAAACCGAGAAATCATTGAGAAATCAAAGTAGAGAAGTGGCGGAGAAGAAGAAGAAAGAGAGTGAGAGATTGGATGAATTGTTGGAGAAATGTAACATGGTACAGAATAGCATAGCAGAGAAGCTCTGTATGTACTTCTGATTATTTTCTTCAGCCCTTCTTGTTAGTGTTTTTTTTCCCCAAAAAGAAGTGTTTTAGTAAATAAAGTGACAATGCCAAGTTGGTGGGTTACAATATAAAGAGTTGGACTTTTAAAGTAAACAAACGAGGGTGTTTGAGAGAGTGAGAGAGTGAGAGAGTGAGAGAGTGTTTTTTTTTTGAATTTTGCTATATAGATGAAACTGTAACATACAGTACAGAATCAAGCAAAGGGGCAAAGAGGAATATGAATCCATGCATCATCATTCATTAGACAGCTTTTTAATCTGTACAATGATAATTGTGATATCATCTGTCCTATTCTCATGCTCCAACCACAGTTTGTATGATTCCGCTGCAGCTGCAGCACATCCATCCCGCGGATCAGCGTATCTCCCGACCTGCAACACAACAACAGCTTTTAGACCAACACAACAACTTGATTCTATAGATAACTAACACACATTGAGAGACTTTTGAAAGGGATACTCTTTGTGATTTTACCATATCAACAACAGCTTGGCTTGGAAGAAACTCGAAAATCCCATCGCTTGCAACAACAAAGAACAAATGGTTTGGGGATAGATGAACCATTGACACTTCTGGTTCTGCAGTAACTCCAATGCTCTCAGCTGTAAAGTCTCCAACACTCCTTGTAAATGCTGTTCCCGGGTACATACCATTTTGTACCCAAAGTCTCGGCGGGTCTCCTCCTTCGCTCTCTTCGCTTGCCCATGTTTGTATACTCGGATCTTTCAATCCTTCCACTTGATCCACACTCAGTACTCTAGCCCCACACGCTTTCACCCTCTCGCATTCATCTTTCCTAAAAGGTGTTTGATCATAAGACAAATTCTCTGCTAGTATCCGATTCCTGTCTTTAACAGCCAGCACTGCCCTTGAATCCCCTACATTAGCAACATAAATCTTGTCCCCAACAACAAGAACCGTAATGGCAGTAGTACCACTCATTGAATCATCTATTTCACTATCGTGTAGCTCCTCATTTACCCTCAAAAAAGCAGACTTGTAAGCTTTCTCTGGATCCTGAAGCAGAGTTGGTTCTTCAGATAACATTTCCACAACCCTCTCCTTAACGAAATTCGAGCACTGCGTACCGAACACACCGTGACCATCAAACACACCGAAGAAATGAACATTTGGGTTGCCTTGGATCTCAGTTTTGATGCAGTAAGTGTCTTGGTTTTCCTTATCAGGTGAATCAGGGTAATAACCTCGTTGAGATAACACAGAGTAAACCATGTCGAAAGGAGGAGAAGGAACATGAATAGATCCAAGAGGTTTCTGATCTTTCACCTTAACAAGACCATTAGCTTCTAAATGTCTTCGAGAATCTCCATCTGATGATGAAGATGGGTATCGGCTACAACATTTACATTGAACACAACCCATCTAATCTATGTAAAAACGCAGAAACAAAATAAAAAATTTAAAAAAATCCCCAAATTTCCATAAAACCTCTCGTTATCTCGGGCTAAAACAAACAATCTCCACGAAAACGAAATTGAAGGGATTGAACAATGACGTTAGAAAGAGTGTAGGGTTCTGGAGATGTCATGTTAAACGCGGCAAAATCGAAAAGAAAAGAACAAAAAAAAGAAAGAAGAAATTCAAACACAAAGGAAGAATCTTTATTCGGAAGAGGAAGAAAGGAAAAGAAGGGAATTCGTAATTTTGGCTGAATTCTTCTATCTTCTTCTTCTTCTTCACCTCAATCTTTTGTGGTCTTCCTCTACTTCAAAAGGGTTAATTTCGTCAACCCTTTTAAAGAGAAAGCGTCAAAATTTCTGAGAAACCCTAAAAATGCCGAATCAAAGGAATTTGTTCCCAAGGAAAGAACAAAAGAGCGAGAGAGAGAAAAGAGATTAACTTTTTGGTTGATCCGACGGATGGAGTCCACGGGTGGGTTTGGCCTCTGCACACAGCCGCGCACGGATTCCCAAATCAAACAAAAAACTTTTAAAGAATTTCGACAATTATTGTTTATTCCTCCAAAAAAATCCATACTTTTCTCGTTTAATTTCTCGACCCCATCATAAATTCACGAAATTATCGTTTCGGTACTAAAAAGAATAATAAACCTAATGGGCCTTTTGTGTTTTATTGGGCCCTATGAATTAACTAACTATTTTAGTTAACATGTGTTTACATTAAGCTGTCAAAAATATCTAAACTACTTAGTTGACATATGTCAGATCAACTATGTTGTGTTGTGTCTAGACTAGGGAGTCTAGTCTCAACCATTAAAAATAAATAAAAATCTAAGATATTAGAGATGTTTCTCATTTGAAGGATTTTGATTTTTGAGAATCTTATGAGATACTCTC
Source organism: Lepidium didymum (assembly GCA_963920545.1). Taxonomy (NCBI): domain Eukaryota; kingdom Viridiplantae; phylum Streptophyta; class Magnoliopsida; order Brassicales; family Brassicaceae; genus Lepidium; species Lepidium didymum. The sequence goes on from OY986979.1 coordinate 18,842,839, forward strand.
GTGTCTGTATCATTAGTTAAACTTTATATTTAAAATTAAAATTAAATTATATTAAAATATTAGTATTTTTAATTTTTAAGAGGCTATATAAGATTTTCACAGAAAAAAATCAAGACACAGTCTCTAGTGGGACCCACAAAATGGCTGTGGGACCCATTTTAAGAAAGTAAACTCTGTGGGCCCACATTCGTACATTTGCTTAATACAACTTTTGGAATCACATTTAAAGAATTTTTAGGATTATTAACGAGATCTTATGACGTTATCGTATGATTACTATCTTATTGCTGATTGCTTTGTCATATAATTTCTATCTTCTTGTTAAGTCATGACCAAAATCTCTGATTTGTAACCAAGTGTAAGGTTCGATTGATGAATGTGGACAACAATGAACAACTAGTAAGTTGAATAAGTTAGGTTGGTTCAAACATTCAACTCTCTCAACTTATTTTAACTACCTAACTAATTTTAAAAGAAACTAGCAAAGACTAATTGGACAATCCCAAAAATTAAAAAAATTCTGTTGATATAAAATGAAATAAAATATTTAACAACTAATATTGAATATCACACAGCGATGCCAACTACATAGCTCTAATATAATATGGATGCACACATTAGAATATATTTTTTTTTTTTTGTTATTTAACTATATGAATTACAGGTTAGGAGAAAGTTTGTTGTTCTAATTATGGTACTTTATTTTAGAAAATATCCGCCGGTATTTTGTCAACTAAAAGAAATGACAGTAAAGCAAAATTGATTAGCTCAATTTTTTTCTAAAAATAAGAAATATTTTTCCCCAAAAAAAAAAAAACTAAAACCATTGAAGTAAGAATCTTAAGAAGAAACGAAATCTAAAAATTATCTCTTAGGTTAGGATTGGACAACAGATTTTTCTTGTTCCTAATTCCTAGGAAATGGATTTTTTGAGACAAAGATTGTGTGGCAAAAACTCCAAACTTCAATGTCTTCCTTACATTTCGACTGCTAATAAAACAATCCATTCTTTAATTCCTTTATTCTAGCCAATCCTTAACAATGGCTCATTCATTTTTTAATTTGTGAATTTGTTACCTTTTTTATAATAATAAACTGAAAACAAAATAAAAATAAAAGAGTTTACCTGAGAATTAGGTTCAGGATGGCCTCAAGGAGCGTCTCCTACACACAACTCCGAGGCCTCCTGTCCTTTATCCTCCTCTTGGCTACAACCACTTCAAAGGCGGTTCGTGTTGGTGTTATTCTTCACAAGCCTTCTTCTTCTGCTCCAACTCTTCCTGTTTTCAGAGAAGCTCCTGCTTTTCGAAACGGTGATCAATGTGGAATCAATGAGGCTGATGATCAAATTCATATAGCTATGACTCTTGACACAAACTACCTTCGTGGAACAATGGCTGCTGTTTTGTCTCTCCTTCAACATTCCGCTTGTCCTGAAAACCTTGTTTTTCATTTCCTTTCTCTTCCTCATTTCGAAAACGAACTCTTCTCTAGCATCAAATCAACTTTTCCTTATCTCAAGTTCAAGATTTATCAGTTTGATCCAAACCTTGTCCGCAGCAAAATCTCTAAATCCATCAGACAAGCCTTAGACCAACCATTAAACTACGCAAGAATCTACCTTGCAGACATTATTCCAAGTACCGTGAACCGAATCATGTACTTGGACTCAGACCTTGTTGTGGTTGATGACATAGAGAAGCTATGGCATGTGGAGATGGAAGGTAAAGTTGTAGCTGCTCCTGAGTATTGTCACGCAAACTTCACCTTATACTTCACAAAAGCTTTCTGGTCAGATTCAGAACTAGTCAAAGTGTTTGAAGGCAAACGACCATGTTATTTCAATACAGGAGTTATGGTTGTGGATGTTGATAAATGGAGGAGAGGTTTATACACACAAAAGGTAGAAGAATGGATGAATGTTCAAAAGCAGAAGAGGATTTACCATTTGGGATCATTACCTCCATTTTTGTTGATCTTTGCTGGTGATATCAAAGCAGTGAATCATAGATGGAACCAACATGGTCTTGGTGGAGATAACTTTGAAGGAAAATGCAGAACATTGCATCCTGGTCCTATAAGTCTTCTTCATTGGAGTGGAAAAGGGAAGCCATGGTTGAGACTAGATTCGAGAAGACCTTGTACTGTTGATCATCTATGGGCTCCTTATGATTTGTATCGTTCATCAAGACATTCATTAGAAGAGTAGACGCAAATTGCCACACACACACACACATATAGGAGAGGAGAAGATAACATCAAAGCAGGGGTTTTTTTTAGCGATCAAAGAGAGCCAAAATTATCATTTCGAGCGAAAGAAAAAGAGAGAATTATATATTTATAGAAACACATTTGTGCATTTGAGCTCAACAGTGTTCATCAAAAGAGATCAATTTTTTTCTTTTCTCTATCTCTCTGTTTGATTCAACCTTTAGAGAATATTCCTCGTGTAATTATATAGGTAAAAGTGGAGGATTAAATTCATAATTTTTTTAATTGAAAAACAGAGTATTCGAATCTAGCTTTGCTGAAATTGCAAAACTTTATAGAACACGAAAAAGGATAGAGCTTGAGCTCTGTACTAATGGTGAAACACAAATCTCAAAGACGAGCACTTTAAACTCAATAGGTTAGAGACGAAGATTGATTGATTCATTCATTATGGGATGAAATGGGTCTTTTAAATTTCAAAAGATGTAAAATTTATAAGGAAAAAAGTGTTTTTTAATTAATTTATATTAGTTGGAGGAGTAGTATCCACTATCCATGGAACCATGTCCTTTGGAAAGGTAATAAAGTTTGTATTTTTAAAAAGTAATTTAAATTAGTTTATTACATCAAATCTGAAATTTGGTCAATTGACGGATAAAAAAAAGGAGCCCTTTTGCTTGCTTCTTCTCATTCTCTCTCTTAGCTTCGTCTCTTTATCTCTCTGTATCTTTGCCTGTATATCTTCTTTGTTGTAATCCCTAAATTGTGTTCTTTACCGGCGTCAACAAGGAGAATGGTGGTGAACGTTGAGAATTGAGACTCCAAAGTGAAGTCTAATCGACAAACAAACTGAAGCTTTCCAAGCTGTCTTGCAATCTCCGTCAGGTTAAAAAAGGGTTTTGCGTTTGCCTTTTTCTGATTTGGTGGTCTCTGTTTGCTTCCATGGACATGGAGAGGTAATATTTTGGAGGAAATGTTCCGTTGCTGATTTAGTGTTTGGATTAGGTCTCTTTTGTTTCCCTCGACTTTCATTTGTCCTTTTGGTGTTTGTATCAATTGGGTTTAGATGTGTTTTATAGATTATTCTTCACTTCAATGCTTTTCTGGTGTCTCTGGTCTCATTTTTCCTTCTTTAGGAGCTTCCCATTTTGCTGTGGCTTAGTTACATAAAAAGAAAAAACGTGGGAATAATTAGAGATCTGAGAAACATAATCTTCCAACAAAATTCAGTAGCAAACTGTATCGGTTTTCGTATGTAGAACAACATTGATTCGTTCTTTAGTTCTGTGGTAAGTCACTAGGGACTAATAATTGTTCTTAGAAGAAGGTCTAATTTTGTTAGCATCATCAACATTGGTTGGATAGTTGATAATTCTCGTGTACCATTTGGTTTGATGCAGTGCAAATACTGAGCCTACCAGTTTAAATTGTGGGAACAACATGGTTGTGAAAGCTTACCCATTAGGAATGGTACGGATTGTCAATAACAATGGTATCGGTGAAGACGAAGGAGACTCTGGAGTAGAACCATATGTTGGACTAGAATTTGACACTGCAGAGGAAGCGCGTGACTTTTACAACTCTTATGCTGCGAGGACGGGTTTTAAGGTTAGGACAGGGCAATTGTATAGATCAAGGACTGATGGTACGGTTTCATCAAGGAGGTTTGTTTGCTCGAAGGAAGGTTTTCAGCTTAATTCAAGAACTGGATGTCCTGCATTTATCCGAGTGCAGCGACGAGATACTGGGAAATGGGTTCTTGACCAGATTCAGAAGGAACACAACCATGAGCTTGGAGGTCATATAGAAGAGTCTACTCCTCGTCCTTCAGTACAGCAGAGAGCACCAGCTCCTACTAAGCTAGCCATATCGGTTCCACATAGACCAAAGATGAAAGTGGTTGATGAGTCTGATAAAGGACGGTCATGCCCTCCTGGTGTGATCTCTTTTAAGCGTTTTAAAGGAGCTGAAGAGAGTGATGGGCAAACGCTGCCCAAGGCTACTGAACCGTATGCTGGGTTGGAGTTTAGTTCAGCTAATGAAGCGTGCCAGTTTTATCAAGCGTATGCAGAAGTTGTGGGCTTCAGAGTTCGGATTGGTCAGTTGTTTCGGTCAAAAGTCGATGGATCGATCACATCCAGAAGATTTGTGTGTTCAAAAGAAGGGTTTCAGCATCCTTCTAGAATGGGCTGTGGAGCTTACATGAGGATCAAGAGACAAGACTCCGGAGGTTGGATAGTTGATCGTCTCAATAAAGATCACAATCATGAGCTTGAGCCGGGAAAGAAGAATGCAGGTATGAAAAAGATCACAGAGGATGTGACAGGAGGGTTGGATTCTGTGGATCTTATCAAACTAAACGACTTTAGCAATCACATCAATAAAACCCGAGAAAATACAATAGGTAAGGAATGGTATCCTGCGCTTCTCGACTATTTTCAGTCAAAACAGGCCGAAGATATGGGATTTTTTTATGCCGTCGAGCTTGATAGTAATGGAAGTTGCATGAGTATTTTCTGGGCAGACAGTCGGTCTAGGTTCGCCTGCAGTCAGTTTGGTGATGCTGTTGTTTTTGATACTTCATATAGAAAAGGCGAATATTCTGTTCCATTTGCAACATTTATCGGTTTTAATCACCATAGGCAACCCGTACTTCTCGGGGGTGCCTTAGTTGCTGATGAATCGAAAGAGGCTTTCTCATGGTTGTTTCAGACATGGCTTCGTGCCATGTCAGGACGTCGCCCGAGATCTATTATAGCTGATCAAGACTTGCCTATCCAACAAGCAGTGGCTCAAGTCTTTCCTGGGACTCATTACCGGTTCTCAGCTTGGCAAATAAGGTCCAAAGAACGAGAAAGTCTCAGGTCATTCCCGAATGAATTCAAGTATGAGTACGAGAAGTGTTTATACCAGTCGCAGACAACAGTCGAGTTTGACACCATGTGGAGTGCTCTTGTAAACAAATACGGCCTTAGGGACAACATGTGGCTCAGAGAAATATATGAAAAGCGCGAGAATTGGGTACCCGCATATCTAAGAGCCAGTTTCTTTGGTGGAATCCCTGTAAATGGTACCTTTGAACCGTTTTATGGCACTGCTCTTAATTCTTTAACGTCTTTCAGGGAGTTTATCTCGCGTTGTGAGCAAGGACTTGAGCAGCGACGTGAAGAGGAAAGAAAAGAGGATTTCAATTCTTATAACTTGCAGCCATTTCTGCAGACAAAAGAACCCGTCGAAGAGCAGTGCAGAAGGCTGTACACGCTCACTGTCTTCAGAATTTTCCAAGGCGAGCTTGCACAGTCTTATAATTACCTTGGATTGAAGACCTATGAGGAAGGAGCCATCAGCAGATTTCTGGTGAGGAAATGTGGGAACGAGAACGAGAAGCACGCCGTGACTTTCAGTGCATCAAACCTCAATGCAAGCTGCAGTTGTCAAATGTTTGAATACGAAGGAATTCTCTGCAGACATATATTAAAAGTGTTCAACCTTTTAGACATCCGAGAACTCCCATCTCGGTATATATTGCACCGCTGGACCAAGAATGCAGAATTTGGGTTTGTACGCGATGTAGAATCAGGTGTGACTTCTCAGGACCTCAAGGCCTTGATGATTTGGAGCCTGAGGGAAGCAGCTTCAAAGTATATAGAGTTTGGGACATCTTCTCTGGATAAGTATAAGCTTGCATATGAAATCATGCGAGAGGGTGGGAAGAAACTGTGTTGGCAGAGATGAGCATCAAGTAAGGTCATTTGTCCTGATTCTCTTTGTATCTTGAATTTATAATCTAAAATATCTGAATCTTCGCATTTGGGTTGTGTTCCCGCATCAGATCGAACCCTCCTCTGTTTTGCCTCCTTATGAATGACACTAGACAGTATCATTATTGCATTTATGTCTGAGCTGATCATGACGCCCATCCTTCATATTGTATAAATGATTGATCCAGTTCCTTGTAATTGATGATGAATGTAGTGAAACAATTTCGGTAGAGACTATAGAGACATCAATTGAGAATCTAGGTGAGTGGCATGTGCCTGTAAACTCTAATTTCTTTATATTTCTTCAGGAGTTTCTTTCCTCTGTTACAGATAGAAGTCATAGAACTGAGAAGAAGATCAAGCCTTACATTATCAGTGAAGATGGAATTCATGGCCGCCGATGTAAATCCTTAGCCTTTTTAACTTAATGTCATCAGAAAAGGCAGTGGTGGTCGTTGTTGTCGACGTGGTGTGGACAGTGGTATGGATTGATGAATCTTGTGCGTTTAACAATGACATGACATGTTGTCGTGTTTTGTTCATGTTTGTTTCTTAAAAAACTGCATATGAATCAACTTGGAATTTTTGAAAGATTCCGACATTTTGGAAGTTCATATCAATCAAGTAGAAACTTAGGATGTCATGTAACAATATTATTAACATCTCTTTTTCCTTCACCATGATATCTAACTTTTGAGGCATAGTGTTTCAAACACTTAACATTCGGCAAATGATTCTTTAGAACAACAATACGTATGTATGGACTGATTTAGTTACAACTATTTTGCAGTATCATTAATTTTATTCTATGGTATATGTTACAATGATGTGAATACTAGCTTTGTGTGCTCTGATAAAAACAAAGCTCACACGATTATTGGTTATTATAGCTTGGAGAAATCAAACTTCCTTTGCTATCTCTATATACCATACAATTTGGGTGATATGAGGCTCTCTACGTACGTATTGGCCTCGAACCCGTCACTGAGCCTAACTCCGTGAATCCCCAGATTACTCAATGCATTGGTCTCAAAGTTGTACAACACCATGCCTCCATCAAGCTCGAGAAGGACCTCTTCACCGTTCTTAGTGGAACACAGTATTGACCTATACATCAAGCTAATCTGGATTCTGCTCCATGATTTAGCTTCGCCGTACTCATTCATAACCCATATATCATCGTGCACCTCGTAACAACTATTTACCACACAGAGACGTCCATTAAGATTTCCGACTACAAAGTTTCTAAACCTATGAGGACAATCCTCAGCTTCAGTAGGTAATGGCATTTCTCGAAACTCCTCTGCCTGAAGATCAAATGCTACGATTACTCTTTGGTCGTGGCTAGTTTCAGTGAAAACCCAGTGAATTGCACCTTTGAAATGCACACCAGACGTGTAGAAGCCATCATTGTGTTCATAATTCAAATTGCAGATCCGTTTCCATGAATCTGCTTTCAACGAATACAAACTAGATTATCGTCACTACTAGCAACAAGTTTCACTACTTTGTAATCATCAGTGAGATCATCAAAGCCAAATCCATAAGCTTGGAAATTATCTCTTCCGTATTCTATGGATTTGAGAGGCAGAGTTTCAGGTAATCTCTTGGAATCTCCGGTGGTTGGATTATACAAGAAAACAGCTCTTTCACCAGGAGAGATACACACTAAACCGTGAGAAGATCCCACGATCTCAACCCAGTTTCTTCGACGATACGGTTTCACATTCTGCTTAACCATCACGCTACGATCATCTACGTCAATCTCGGATCCACCACCGTAAAAATACTCTCTCACGTAATTCCCAATCATCTCAGAGAATATACTCGGCTCGTCTTTAAGAGGATAATTGAGTTCTAAAGCTGTTAAATACCTACTTCCTTCACCGATCGAATCGAAATCTAACGAGTATAGATTATGCGAAGACACGATAAGCTTCCGGTGGATCGATCTTACAGCATCATTTTTAAGGGCCAGATCGAGGTGGCTCTTCGCGAATCCCGGATCTGACGACAGAGAGCAAAACAGCTTTGACACGCACCTGAATTTCCCAATCGATTTGGCTGGTAATCGAAGAAGAATTTCCGTAATGATCTCTGGAGGAAGGACGAGTGATTCTGGTGAAGCTTCTTCGCCGTCGTCATCTTCTCTCCGTCTTTCTTTCTTCGTCGCCTGCATTATCGCTTCCCACAGTAAATGGATCGCTTTCATCTTTGCGTCTGGTAGCCACTTTGCTGTGTGACCCGACACATTAATTTATCCCGGTCACACTGAACCGGATCTTAAATTAATCCCAATTTCCCGGTCAATTAGTCAAACCGGGTGATAAACGAGCATAAAAAGAGCGACTACTACTTGCTTTTCTATAAAGTAATCTTGTAGGTTACGAATTTACAGTTTACAAAACAGATAGAAGCCAAAGATGTAACAATTGTTAAGGCTTTGATGCAGAGATATCAAGAGGAAGATGATTTTTCATAGTCAAGTATTTTTAAGCCCAATTCAGCTAGCCAATGAGCCGTTCTGCTCTGACGGCTCACACCAACCGTGCCAGAGAAGACATCAAAGTTCTCAAGCTCAGCTGTTGTTTCCAGAACTTTTTTGAGCTCTTTCTCCATACCCAAATCTCTGAATATTCCAATGTTCTCTGCATCATCTTCCATCATCCATATTGCAAGCTCGATCACGAACCTCCTGATTCTAGGAACCTTGATCTCTGGCTTGTCATGTTTTTTCAGTATCAAAACCAGTGAGTTTGCAAGTTCTTGCTTTTTGATCCCTGATTCTGTCAGAACAATGTTTGCTTCTTCTGAACTCATGAATTTGAACACTTGTGCTGCTAATCCTAGCATCACTTCTAGTAATTTATTGTTACCTGATGTTATTGACTTCAATACCTGCAAGAAAACGGGAACAAAGTTTTAATCCTTTTGAGTTTAATGTTGTAATTGTACTGACTGATGTACATACTCACCGTAGGTGCTGCTGTTTTAATGAACCTCAGTTCGATAAAGCATTCATGTCCGGAATACATGCACAAGTTTCTCAACACTCTCGCTGCGTTGACACGGATCAATGGAACTTCAAGTGCCTCCACGAGTCTTCCAAAGACTCCAAGCTTTAGAATTTGGATGCAGTTGCTTCTGCTCTCTAAAGCAAGCATGCCAATGGCTTCACCTGCAGCGATTCTCACACTACTGTCATTCTCATCCCCATGTGTTTTACTTTTTAAGAAGATGTTGAACAGCTCTTTCAAAACACCTCCAGTGACGCCAATTCTCTCCCGTGAATAAGTCTCAAGCGCCAAGAAACTCAGAATCTCAATACCGAGCTTCTGCAGTTTCGGGTATCTTACTCCATAGCGCAATATGTCTCTCAAGTTGCTGATTATGAACACTATTTCTGAGATCTCCCTCCTGAGTAATTTTCCAGTGTTGCCGCTTGTGCTCACTAACATTTTCACTAGCTGCAGTGACCGTTTCACTGTCAGGACTCGTGACAGTACCATATCTGTGTTCTCGTCCTTCAAGAGTGTTGCATCTGTGTGCGTGAAATCAATAATCTTGGGGAGAAGTCCTCTAGTGTTTCCAATTTTTTCACAGTTGTCATGATCTCTACATAATTTCTTTAGAATCAAGAGGCCTAAATTGTTGAACCTCCAGAAATCGTAATGCAGATTATCGTCTTGGAAGAATTTCTTCTCTCCAATTTCGTCCGGAGCTTCACCTAAAGATCTTGTGTTCTGTAACAGTGATGAAATCGATTCCATTGCACCAGAGATTCCAGCAACTCTGAGAGAGTTCTGTTTTTTTCCAGAGAGTTTTGATAGTATCTCAGCAGCTGATCTCCTGATCTCTTCTTCTTGCAGATCTTTCCAGTTCAGCATCTCCACCAACCTGAAAGGTATGAATATGATTATGTATGTAACACGTTACGTTTCCAAACTTCAATCTCTATATGATTAAGTTCTCTGCAAAATTTGGCATTTAGACATTGTAAGGAACTAACCTTTCAATGACAGTTAAGTTGATCCCTATCTTTTCAAGTGTATCCTCGGCGAACTTTTCATTATAAGCAAACTGCCTGAGAATCCAAGCTCCTATGAGCTGTTCATCGGAGGAGTTTGAGCCTAAGAGTTCCATAGCAAAGCTCACCATATCCATCTTCACACCGTCAAAGATGCTCCCATTGACAGACTTTGAGTAAGCGTCATAGAAGAATCTTTTGATGGAGACCAAACCAGTAACCCCAAACCCACATTCTCTAGTCACATTCTCAAGCAAGTGACACATAGTAACCTCCCACTCCCAGTAAGCTTTCTCCGCAAGAAACAACAATGCTTCTGCAAGTGCAAGTGAGTAGAAGATGGACAGAGAGGCCTGTCTATTCCTTTTATCCAAGTTTCTATCCTGGACATCTCCGTAGTTGTGCCTTACGAGCTTGTAAGAAGACAGAGCCATACATGCAGTTGCTGACAAGAGCTGGAGCCAGTAGAGAAGCCGACTCACGTAACTGGAAAAGGAGAGCCATCTCGCACAAGGAAGAAGAGGAACCTCTGAGTTCTTCCATGTCCGAGTGGTTCGAGGATTGGACGATCCAATCCTCGTCGTCATATCTATCAGTGGATTTTCAAGGATTGGTTTAAAGACCACTTCACTACAGAGAAACAAAACCATGAACTGACATGTAAACGCTAAATCGAAACGTTTCCAATTTGATTAAGCATAAAGAGTGTAGAAACCTGATTCGTCTGAGAACCAAAATCGAGCTTGATCGGAGTGCACGGAAGCTACTGATTCCAACGCCTGAAACCGTCCATGTAGCCTGATGCTGCCACTCGAGTTCGTGACTTCTGCTAAAGATTCGAGTACCTTCGATGAGGAGAATGATAGTAATGAACCAAAAATCGGATTTTTCAAGTGTGACTGCGAATCCACCTAGGAGAACCACCGTGGCCCATATGAAACCTAAGGTTCCGAGGTTAGTAGCGATTTTCTCGAGGATTGCAAGACGGAGAGCGAAAAGTGTGAGCTTCTGCTCTGGCGCGGGAGATGTTGATCTCTGAAACGCGTTTGTGGACGATACAGAAGCAGCGTCTGCGGATTCACCACTGTCCCCTTTCTCAACAATGTTTCTGAAGTCCAAACCAGTGTCGCTTGAGCCTCTAGCTTCCTCCAATTTTTGAAGCTCCAACACCTGTTTGGAAGATTACAAAGACATGTGTAACTGTTTGTCTAAAATGTGTTTTAACGTTTACATTGTTCAAACAGTGTAAAGCACAAAACTTTGATATGTAGCTAAACCTGCAAAACAATGCTCCGATCATCTTCTCCAAACTTCTCGGAATCCATTAAACCTTGTGAGAATTTTCCTTTTTTTCGGTTATATTTAGTTTAAACTTAGGATGTTCTTGACCATGAATGCAAATAAGAAAATGCATGATTATATAAATTTGTTGGATCTATTGGTGTAAGAGACAAGGCAGAGAGAAAGGCAAAAGAGTGGAGAATAAGACACCAAAATGAGAGCAAAATTGAAAAAGGAAAGTGTGCAAAAAAGTGTAACTTCAAATTGCTGTTTATTTTCTGTTACACAAAAAAAGAAAAAAAGAAAAATTCTTATCCAATCATTATATCAAGAAAACAAAGCATCTTTGAAATCTTTTTGTTCTATTGAAATGACATTGACTTCATGAGGTATGTTGCTTGACTTTTATATAAAAGCCGCCTCTTGACCTTACATACTAACCAAACATAACACTGAATGTCCTAAACAAGCAACACAAAAGCTATTTTGTAAAATTGTTCATAACATGAAATTCGGATTGCAAGAAATTCCTAATCGATTAATATCATAACAAAGACCAAACTCAATGTAATAAGTGGATATTCAAGTTCAAGTCAATATTTTAGTCAGTATAAGAGTTGACGTAAGCCATTGGAATAACATATTCACTAATGATAATATAATATACCTTATGGTGAAGTCCTTTATTGTGGTTACTTCGAAGTCCGGATTCCAGCATAACTCTTCCTGTGGACCAAGCTCAAAGGCCATAAACATGTTCCGAAATTTTTGGAACTCAGCCGCCACAGCCATCATCTTGTAAAGTTAGATGCTAATTAAGTTCTTATCATTAATGCTCCATACACATTACGTAACACGATTAATCAAATTGCGAGTTTGGTAATAACAGAATTCATGTAGCAAGGGAAGCAATCAAATAGAGTACCTCTGCACATCAAATTCTGACAATCCTTTGATGAACATTAGATTTCTCTGCATCTATAATCGATTCCACACGGCTAAAAGAACCATCGAGTCTCCCTTTGGCATTCACTACAATATAATCGAAGTTCTTTACATGTCTAACCTCTTCTCTAGCTGTAGCAACTCTAACAAGCAGCTCCTCTTGACTCTCTGTTTTCCTATCAATCATCCTCTCAACCATTACAAGCTCCCTCTCTGCTACAAGGAACATAAACACTGCGCAGGTACCAAGTATCCTTCCGTTGTGTTTGAGCTCCTTGAATATCAACTCTAAGAACAATGTCTTCTCCTTTAGCCATAGATTCCTGAATCTGCTTCTTTGGAATCCCTTTGTATTCGCCATAAACGAGTGCGTATTCAAGAAGGTCATTGTTCTCCACCATTGACAAGAATTGCTCTCTCGAGACAAAGAAATAGTCTCTGCCATCGAGTTCACGGGGTCGTATAGGACGGCTACAGGCGGTGACGACGAAATGCAGACCTTCACGAAGCTTGTTGATCACTGCGTCTTTGCCAACTCTGCTTGGACCGCTGATAACAATGATGATCTAATTCGGCGGTGGGATAAATGGATCAAGAAGGAATAAGAGAGAGATGAAGACGGGTTTGTTGGGGAAGATGAGAGAGCGAGAGAATGACGAAGAATAGAGCTTGCTTATCATTGAAGATTAAAAAAGAAACCTTAAAGGTTTTTAATAAAGCGAATTGGGTCATTCTCACGTTGATTACAAGCATAATTATCGATGTCTATGAGGATCAGAGAACTATAACTTGGCATGCGCTAGAGAGTCTTGGAATGGCAAGGAGTTCTTTGAAGATTTCAGCAGATTCTTCTGTTTTCATGGAAGCATCCAAGCGTACTGTTAGTTTCTTAAGTGTTGCTGAGTTCTTAAGAAAGTAACTCACTAGTTTCATCTCCTTTGTCTTCCCTCTCATAGGGGTTTCTATATCAACAAACTCGAGAGATGATAGTAAACATCTATTAACAACAACCTGAGAAATAAAGAAGAAAAGGAGATGGGCCACAACACAGAGAAGCTCAACAGCAGGTACACAAGCAAAGAAACATGCCCAGCTCAAAGAAAGCCCACGCAGCAAAAGCAACACAAGGAGGTAGCTTTCTGTTCTGCAAAAAGACAAAATGAGCAAAAGGAAAATGCTCAACGCATGACTAGTACGGACGATCATGAAACAATGATGACCAACAACAGATTTGCTGCGCTCCTGGATCTGGATACACGTGGAGAATAGGGCAACATTAGCAAACTCATGTAATAGTGTATAAAAGGAAATGACCATATAATGGGAAAGACAAGAGAGCAAAAGCTTAAGTAATACAAGTGTAAAAGATCGTCTCTTTCATTTTACATGGTATCAGAGCCATGGCTCTTGAGACCTTTGCTCACTCAGTATTAAACATAACTAACTGCGTCACTATAAGACTCAACACCAGAAACTATAATGTCTGGAAGTTACAGTTTGAATCTTTCCTTTCTGGACAAGGCTTACTGGAGTTTGTCAATGGCGGAAGCTCAGCTCCTGCAGCAACGATACATGTACCAAATATCGAAGGCTACACTGGACAGACACCAAACCCAGACTATGAAACATGGACCCGCGTGGATCAAATGATAAGAGCATGGATGATGGGTTCCATATCGGAAGAGATGCTAAATGAAATCGGAGATGTAACTACTGCAAGACAGATTTGGCTGTCCCTTGAAAGGTACTTTAATCGCTCCTCTTCTTCAAGACTTTTTGAACTTCAAAGACATCTGCAAACAGTAGCCAAAGGAGATAGAAGTATGACAGAATACCTAAAAGATGTCAAGATAACTTGTGATCAACTTGCACTAATAGGAAGTCCGGTAAATGATAAAATGAAAATTTTTGCTGCTTTACATGGTCTCGGAAGAGAGTTTGAGCCGATAAAGACAGTGATAGAAAATTCACTAGACGGATTTCCAACACCTACTCTTGAAGAAGTAATACCAAAACTATGTAGCTTCGATGATAGATTGCTGGCTTACGACGACACAGGTGGAGGTAATCCACATCTTGCCCTCTATACTCAAAGATTCGCACCTCAAGGATATTATGAAAACGATAACAGAGGTGGCGGAAACTCATACGGAAGAGGAGGTAGATCAAGAGGTAATCGAGAAAGAAAATCCTTCAGTACCAGAGGAAGAGGGTTTTACCAACAGATTTCTTCAAGCTCAGCGGCAAGTGATGACAATATGTCTGATTCCAGACACATGTGTCAAATATGCGGAAAGAGAGGACATTCCGCACTCAAATGCTGGCACAGGTTCAATAATGCGCTCCAGTATGAGGAGCCTGCAACAGCTCTTGCTGCCATGAGGATCACCGACATAACAGACAACACAGGTCAAGAGTGGCATCCTGACACAGGAGCTTCAGCGCATGTCACAAACTCTCCAAGGCACCTACAGCAAGCTCAACCATATACAGGCTCAGACACAGTAATGGTGGGCGATGGCTATTACCTTCCCATAACTCACACTGGATCAGCAAGTATTCCAAGTTCATCAGGTAACCTTCCACTTAAAGATGTTTTAGTATGTCCTCAAATTACTAAATCTCTGTTATCTGTGTCAAAACTCACGAAAGACTATCCATGTATATGTGAATTTGATGGTGACTGTGTTCGAATAAATGATAAGGCAACAAGGAAGCTGCTGGTAATGGGAAATCATCGTAATGGGTTGTACATCTTGGAGGACAAATTACCTCAAATCTTTTATGCTATAAAATCAAACTCTGCAAGTGAAATAGTGTGGCATAAAAGATTGGGTCACCCTCATCAACAAATCCTCCAACAGTTAGCTCAACAACAATCCATCACAATCAATAAACCCAGCAAAGATCTTTGTGAATCATGCCAATTAAGCAAGAGCTCAAGGCTGCCATTTTCTACTTCGAATTTTTCTGCTTCTAAGATTTTGGAAAGACTTCATTGTGATTTGTGGGGACCTGCTCCAGTAGTGTCTGGTCAGGGGTTTAAATATTATGTCGTTTTCATTGACAACTACTCCAGATACTGCTGGTTTTATACATTAAAATTGAAGTCAGATTTCTGTTCAGTTTTTCTATCATTTCAAGCTTTGGTGGAAAATAAGTTTCAGCAGAAAATCAAAATGTTTCAATGTGATGGAGATGGAGAATTCATGAGCCACAAATTCCTTAATCACCTACAGAAACAAGGTATTCAACAGCTAATCTCATGCCCTCACACTCCTCAGCAAAATGGGATAGCTGAAAGAAAACACAGACACCTAACTGAGATCGGACTAAGCTTGATGTTCGAAAGCAAGATGCCACAGAAATATTGGGTTGAAGCATTATTTACAGCAAACTACTTGATCAATCTGCTACCTACAAGTGCTTTAAGCAACAAAAGAAGCCCATATGAGGTAGTCTTTGGACACACTCCCTCATACTCTGCGCTAAAAACTTTTGGATGCGCTTGTTTTCCTACTCTAAGAGATTACACAAAAACAAAATTTGATCCAAGAACACTTAAATGTGTATTTCTGGGATATACAGAAAAATACAAAAGATATAGGTGCCTTCTTCCTACAACAGGCCGAGTTTACATAAGTAGACACGTCATATTTGATGAGTCTTCATTCCCGTTTGCATCAATGTACAGAGATCTCCATCCAAAATCATTAACACCATTGATGCAGGCTTGGATCAATTCTCAGGAAAAACACACAGCAAGTACAGTATTACCATCTCAAAACAAGGAACAACATCATCATTCATGTGAAACTATGACTGAAACACTTCAGCCATTACAGAAAGAACCACACAGAGAAGCTGGAGACACATTGCATCATGTCATAACTGAAACAATAGAGGGCGGAGAAATGAGTATTACAGAGAACAATGGCGTGTCTATCACAGGTGAAGAGGCATGTACTAGGTGTACGACAGGCTTAGAACCTGCTTCTATAGGCAACAGCATGCTATATTCACCAAGTGGACCAGACACTTCCAATGCTCTTGAGCCTCAAGTTGCAGAAATTATAGAAACAACAAATACATCTCAGCACCATATGATTACGAGATTAAAAGATGGTATCACAAAACCAAATCCCAGGTATGTTCTCTTAACTCAAAAGGTTGCATATCCAGAACCAAGAACAGTGGAGGAAGCGTTAAAAAATGAGAAATGGACAGAAGCAATGGGTGAAGAATATAACAATTGCACAGAAGCAGGAACTTGGTCTCTAGTGGAAGCTTCACCAGAAATGCATGTACTCGGGAGTAGATGGGTATTCCGAACCAAGTTAAACGCAGATGGATCCCTGGATAAGCTTAAGGCGAGATTAGTGGCTCAAGGAAATAAGCAAGAAGAGGGCATAGATTATTTAGAAACTTACAGCCCAGTAGTAAGATCTGCCACAGTTCGAGCAGTGTTACATGTGGCTACTACAATGGGCTGGGACATCAAGCAACTAGATGTCAAGAATGCCTTCTTACATGGTGATCTCGATGAGGTGGTGTACATGTCACAACCCAAAGGATTTGTGGATCCTCTAAAACCAAACCATGTGTGCTTACTCCACAAATCTATTTATGGATTGAAACAGTCTCCACGGGCTTGGTTTAACAAGATCACTACATATCTACTGGAATTTGGCTTTGTTTGCAGCACACCAGATCCATCTTTATTTGTGTACATCAAAGGCAACGATGTGATATTACTCTTGCTATATGTAGATGACATGGTATTGACTGGAAACAACACTACTATTCTTGAAAGACTTCTCACAGACATGAGCACGCAATTTCGTATGAAAGATCTAGGCAAACTGCACTACTTTCTCAGAATACAAGCTCAATTTAATGCCAATGGATTATTCTTGTCACAACAAAAATATGCAGAAGATCTCTTAGCAGCTGCGTCCATGAGCGAGTGTACATCAATGCCAACTCCTCTTCCACTTCAATTGGACAGAATTTCTGAACAAGAAAAGCCGTTTGAACAACCTACATACTTCAGAAGCCTCGCGGGTAAGCTTCAGTATCTAACCTTAACACGTCCTGACATACAGTTTGCGGTAAATTTTGTGTGTCAGAAAATGCATTCGCTTACATGGTCCGATTTTTAGTTGTTGAAGCGTATACTACGGTATATCAAAGGAACAATCAATATGGGTATAAACTTTACTCATAATACAGATTGCACAATTAGAGCATATAGTGATAGTGATTGGGGTGGTTGCAAAGTTACAAGGAGGTCTACAGGAGGTTTCTGTACATTTTTTGGATCAAATATAATATCTTGGTCATCCAAGAAGCAAGAAACTATCTCCAAAAGTAGCTGTGAAGCTGAATACAGAACCTTGTCCTCAACGGCTTCTGAAATCAAGTGGCTCTGTTCAGTTCTTAAAGCTCTCGGTATCCCTCTACTTCACACGCCTGAGTTGTATTGCGATAATCTTTCTGCTGTATACCTTACCGCCAATCCAGCATTCCACGCCAGAACAAAACACTTCGACATGGACCATCATTATGTCCGAGAAAGAGTAGCTCTAGGAACCTTGGTGGTCAAGCACATACCTTCACACCTTCAACTAGCTGATATATTCACCAAGTCTCTGCCTTATGCTTCCTTCAGCTCTCTGTGATACAAACTTGGTGTAGATCATCCACCTACACAAAGTTTGAGGGGGAGTATTAACAACAACCTGAGAAATAAAGAAGAAAAGGAGATGGCCACAACACAGAGAAGCTCAACAGCAGGTACACAAGCAAAGAAACATGCCCAGCTCAAAGAAAGCCTACGCAGCAAAAGCAACACAAGGAGGTAGCTTTCTGTTCTGCAAAAAGACAAAATGAGCAAAAGGAAAATGCTCAACGCATGACTAGTACGGACGATCATGAAACAATGATGACCAACAACAGATTTGCTGCGCTCCTGGATCTGGATACACGTGGAGAATAGGGCAACATTAGCAAACTCATGTAATAGTGTATAAAAGGAAATGACCATATAATGGGAAAGACAAGAGAGCAAAAGCTTAAGAAATACAAGTGTAAAAGATCGTCTCTTTCATTTTACAACATCTTGGTACCCATAAAATACTAATGCCATTCCATGGATATAAATCAGATGCCTGAAATACAACCGAAAAGAGGAACAAAATTGAGTAATTAATACTTTCACCATTTGCACTATAAAAGAAGTAAGCGTTTAGGTAAACAATCCTAACCACGACAAGAGATTTTAGGTTTGGACAGCTCTCAAGAAAGATTGGCAACACGTCCCATCTGTAGTTGATGAAGCTAACACGCAAGAAGGATACGTTGCGAAACAAAGGTAGCTGTTCAAATCTTGAGTAATGATAAATGACCTGCAAGGAGAACGTATAAGGAAAAACTTAAGATAGAGTTAAGTATTAACATAGGTTTACCTCAAGAGTACGTATTTCCATAGGGTTTTCCATCTTTTTGACAATACACTACATTTAACCACATCCTTCGTAGGAAGATTCAAGAGAACCTTATATAGCAATGACTCTGGCAAAATGCTTAGCCAGTCAACTCTACTCGATCCTTTGACACCACCACGTTTCCGTTCATCTTCATCCATTTACTCTGCATAGCAATTATAAAACCCATAAGAAATCCTCAAAACATAAGAACCGAGTATCGGTTATTGAAATTCGAGGAAACAAAGCGATTCAGCCTTGGTGGGAGATTGACTTGAGGAAGAATTAGAGTTATCAGGGATCTGGGTATCGGTCATTTTCAAGGAGGAATAAGAAGGAGAGATCAAGACAGGTTTGTTGGGGAAGATGAGAGAGCGAGAGAATGCAAATCATTTGAATATTAAAAGAAATACCTTTATGGTTTTTGATGAAGCGGAGTTGGTCACTCTGACGATGATTGATCTCTCTGTTCGAATCAATCCACCAATTTTGCCGCCATTTTACCTATATCTTCGCCAAGGACTAGAGCTTTACCACCAGATTCAAAGGTCAAATTGGTAAAAACAAAGAAGCTTAATCAATGTATAACGTCTATAACAATATTATAGTTAATAATATAGTGTTTAAATTATGTATATGGTTTCAAATTTTAGTTTTGTTAGTTTAAAAACGTGGTTCCCGGTAATAGAATTTGAAGTTTTGAATCGTAATTTATTTTGTGCATTGATCTGAACCAATTCTAGTTTTCTTCTTAAACTGAACTAAAAATTATTGCAAATTCAATAAAAATTGTGATGTAACTGAATATATATATTTTTTTTGCGACATTATATTCGCTACCTACCAAATGTTGTGTTAAAGCTAAACCGATCAATCAATTAGTTCCTCTCTTTCGCGTCGCTCTCTTCCTCTCATTTTTGGCCACCGTCGTCGTCTTCACGATCCACGACGATTTCAGCTCTTGAGTTCCGGCGATTGTCGTTCTTACTTCTGATTCTGATAAATCCCCCATTTCTTTTCTTGTCTCTGCTCTCAAAGCCCAGAAATTTTCCTTGTGATTCGAAACCCTGATTTCGTTTCTTAATCTGGAAAAGCTCGAGTCTTCTTCTGAAATTCGAAGACTTGAGTCGTGCATAGATACTTATTCCGGGTAAGAAGATCGAATAAACAACCAATTTCTTACAAAACCGTGATTCTTGGATCTCGTCTTTTTTTGATGGACACAATTAGGGTTTGCTCGGAGGTTCCCGGATCTTCGAAATCGGTTGCACCGTCGCTCACGGAATCGACTTCTCGCACGGAAACCATCAATGGCTCCCACGAATTCAAGATAAGCGGCTACTCTTTGGTCAAAGGGATGGGGATTGGCAAATACGTCGCATCGGATACCTTCATGGTCGGTGGCTACTCCTGGGCGATCTATTTTTATCCAGATGGAAAGAGTCCAGAGGATAATTCTGTCTACGTGTCTCTGTTCATAGCCCTCGCGAGCGAAGGTGCTGATGTTAGGGCTTTGTTTGAGCTGACCCTCGTGGATCAGAGCGGCAACGAAAGGCATAAGGTTCATAGTCATTTCGGTAGAACTCTTGAAAGCGGACCCTATACTCTTAAATATCGAGGAAGTATGTGGTGAGTAAACTGTTATCCCTTTCTGGAAAACAGTTCTAGTTTTGAGTGAATTCAAGAAATGCTATAGCCTAAACTCTCTGCCTTATACTGCTGAGATTATATTCTGACATGCTTAAGTTTCTTTTTATTGATGATTGGTTAATTTAGGGGATACAAACGGTTTTACAAGAGGACTCTTTTGGAGACATCGGAATACTTGAAGGACAATTGTCTCCTGGTCCGGTGTTGTGTTGGCGTTGTGAAGTCACGTACAGAGGGGCCAAGGAGTTACAATATCCCGGTGCCGGTTTCTGACTTGGGTCAGCAGTTTGGAAAGCTTTTAGAAAGTGGGAAAGGATCTGATATTACTTTTGAAGTCGATGGAGAAACATTTGCTGCTCACAAATTGGTACTTGCAGCGCGTTCTCCAGTTTTCAGGGCACAGCTTTTTGGCCCGTTGAGAAGTGAAAATACCAAATGTATAATCATAGAAGACATAGAAGCACCAATTTTTAAGGTCTTCTCTTTAACTCTCTTTCTGAACCAATTTGGTTTGTTCTTGGAATGTCGTAGTAGAAATTCAAATTCATAGCTTTACAATTTGAGACTGTTAGTTACAGTCCCGGGTGTTATGAGACCGTAAAGGATGAGATAGCTTTCTTGGTTCCTTGCCTTTTCTCGGGTGAGTGATTGTGGTGTGATACAGGATTTTCTGTTTACGAGTGTACAATCCGGGACCTTCTCCTGGTGTGCTGCTCCTATTCTCAAATATTACTCACCCGGGATAAGGTTTAGTCTTTCTACTTCTCTTCCTAATTGCATGTATATCTGTGTGCTTATTCATAGCTGTAATGTTTCCATTTCTTGTATGCAGTTAATAGATGGAGATAATTTGTTATAGGTGATCATGTCAAAAGTAGTGCCAAGTATGAACATTTTTCTGCTTGCAGCTTGGCTTTTATTTGTCAAAAGTAGTCCACATGCATACACAGTTCTTGAATCCTGTATAGATAAGGCTGAAGTGTGAGCTGATTCAAAAATCCCTTTTCCTTTTGTTTGATTGTGCTGTTTTTTGGTGTTTTTGTTGTTGCAGATGTTGCTTCATTTTATCTACTGGGACGAATTGCCTGATATGCAAGACTTAATAGGCACAGACTTGAAATGGGCATTGACTCTTGTGGCTCAGCATCTTCTTGCAGCTGCAGATCGTTATGCTCTTGAGCGGCTTAGAACAATATGTGAATCAGAACTCTGTGAAGGAATCAGTATAAACACTGTTGCAACCACTTTGGCTCTCGCGGAGCAGCATCATTGTCTCCAGCTGAAAGCTGCCTGCCTCAAATTCATTGCTTTGCCAGAAAATCTGAAAGGTACAATATATCACTTAATTTTTTGCTTGAATAGATCTTTGGAATCTGAAACCACCCTGGTCTTAAATAGTTGTCTGTAAATTCTTTAGCTGTGATGGAAACGGATGGGTTTGATTATCTGAAGGAAAGCAGCCCGTCCTTACTAAGTGAACTACTGGAGTATGTGGCTAGGCTGAGTGAGCACTGTTTAACGTCATTGGGGAATCGAAAAGAGTTATTTGCTGATGGTTGTGACGTCAATGGGAGAAGAGTGAAACAACGGTTGCATTGAAGAACTAACTGAGAGACGAAGAGAAGTCACTTTGAAGGTCTGTGATGACGATGGTGACTTTTTGGTATACAAAATTGTAGAAGAGTAAAAGATTTGTGCATTTGTCATTGTAACAGGATTAGTTGTTGATCTGTGTTGTCCATCTAGTAGATTGAAATGTTGTTGTTTTTCTTTTGTTTTCCCATAATTTATGACCAAAAACGCTTCTTGAGAAACTTTCATGCGACTGAAGTGACAACTCTTGGACTTCCCAAAAAAAATGACAGAAAACTGCGTGGTACATAAGGTCAGTAAGGTTTCTGATTTGAGGAACTAGATAGTATGCTTTTCCTATGCCCATGGAATCGAATAAATTCAGAGAAACACAGCTTCTAAGAGCCACATTAAGTTCACGATTCTCAGATACGCCTAAAAATGCAAATACCAGTTACAAACGTTTCCAAACTTCAGCTAAAGAATCAATGAAATCAAAGAGTTCTTTTGAAAACCCTGATTTGACAATCAAAGAACTGAATAGAATGGACTTCTGACAAAACTAGAGCAGTTCTGTGGCTAAAGATCGTTTTGCTTGATGAAACTGCTAACTCTCATCGAGATTTTGTAGATTTACACTGAAATGAAGAGATCAGAAGCAAAGAACAAAAGCAAACACGACACAAAGAGAGAAACTCGTTATCTAGGAGACAGTGCAGAGAGAGATATACAATGAAGTGAATAAATATCTTTTGCCTTATACCAAATAGATGGAGTCTGATTATCTTCATTGACAATTTGATTATCTCTTCTCTTTAATTAGTGTATGTAATGTAGTACCATAAAGAAAAGGTAAGTGTTCAGTTTGTGATATTGGACATTTGCTAAGGTCAAAGAAAAAAAAATCCGCAAATGAAGCTGTCCGGATTTCTCTAGTTTCCAAGATGAACTATGCAAACATTGAATGTGATAAACCTATGATGATAGATTGAAGAGTCCGTATCGACCTGGTCAGCGATTGTCTACTCCTCCCTTTAAAGCCAAGTTCGCATGCGATCTGCAAAAGAAAAAGGAGTAAAATGAATCAGGAGAAAGAAAAAGTCTGATAAGAGCACATATGATGATACAAATCACCAAAATCTACAAATGAGTAACCACCAACCAATGACCTTAGTCGTAGTAGATGTGTCGATCATCTTACAACTTAAATACAAAGCAAGAAA
This sequence comes from Lepidium didymum, assembly GCA_963920545.1. Taxonomy (NCBI): domain Eukaryota; kingdom Viridiplantae; phylum Streptophyta; class Magnoliopsida; order Brassicales; family Brassicaceae; genus Lepidium; species Lepidium didymum. The sequence goes on from OY986979.1 coordinate 18,865,994, forward strand.
AAACAAAGACATCAATCTACTCAATGTTGTTGCCCATTAGCTACCTAAGCACCAATTATTGTGATTTATAGAAGCATGTCATTTATCAAACATATCTCCAATTTTTGGATGTTGTTGGTGTTTGGCTGTATAATAAACCTGGTTAAAAGTTCAGAGAGCCACATTGTCCCAGCATAATAATATCTAAGTGGAGCCTCAAAGCTTTGTTAAATCAAGAATCATAAATCGCTATATATATAGATATGTGAATTTCACATTCTCAAGCAAAAGAGATTGGAAACCAAACGAACATTTGCAGCAACGATTGCTAAGTGCAATAAAAATAGACAAAGGCTTTTATCCGTTGACTCTGAGGTTTTATTATACGACGAAACCACCATTTCAAACAACAAGAGACAGGGCAGTGCCTTTCAATGTGGTTTAAATCTTAAAAGTAACCTGATTTCTAATCAAAACAATCTAGGAGAGAAGAGTCATACATGATAACAAGTCCCCATATACTTCACAATTACTCAGCTGATCAGAGTGAAGAACATTATAACTAAGAGATGCACAGTTCATTCATCACAATCATTTGCTCACAGAGACTAGAGAAGGAGGCACACAGTTATCAATTAGAAACAAAGAATCGAAACTTCTAACCATAAGGATTCATCTAAACCCCTTTAAGAGTGGCACAAAGCTAAATTTCACTACCAAAAACCGAATGGTGTAGCCATGGATATAGAAAGTGATCAACTTTACAGCTGTAACAGGAAAAAACTAGTCTCATTCATGGCCAGGACGATCTCCAAATTGGCGAAAGCAAGTTCATTTCAGGGAAAATTGAACAAGCAAAGGCAATTGGAAATCGAATTGGTATTGAAGAGTAAAGGGTTTGAGTTACTTTTTATGACGCCGACCTCGTTTGGGTCCCCAACCTTCAAGCTTAGCAACAGGGCAACCACATCTAGATCGGAAAAGTAATACAGCACGACCATTTGGCGGAGCCATCCTTCTAAGCTCAGCCCTTAAACACTCATAATCAGGATTTCTCTCGCTTCCTCCTTTCCAAGGCAATCGATCGATCTCCTTAGTCGCACCTGATTTAACACATTCCTCCGTTTGTAATTGCAAATCAAACTCCATCGCCTTCTTCAAACCTTTACACTTAGGATTCTGACACTTCCTCGATCTCGGGCCGCAACAAAGGTCGAGAAATGCAATCCAGGCGGTGAAGAAGACAGCGAAAGCGAAGAAGTAGGAAGCGGGAGGGATTGGAGATAGATCTTCATCGTCGGAGAAGATCAAGGAAGAAAGGGAAGGAAAGTGAGAGGAGAGAAGAGAAAAGGAGTGGAATAGATAGGAGAAGTAAGAGGAAAGGAGGAAAGCGCCGGAGAAAAGGACGAGGATGAGGATTAGAAGGTCGAGAGTCGCTGAAGGAGAGTGCTTGCAGAGATGAAGAGAGGAAGAAGAGGAAGAGGAAGAGGAAGAGCTGTGATGATTAGAGGCGGATCTAGAGGCGGAGTGGGAAGGGGGCATGCTATTGGTGGATCGTCGGAGAGAAGGAGGAGATGGAGCATGTTAGGAGGACGACGACGGTGATGGCTCCTTTACATATAATAACTCTTATATGTATCTATTCATTTATTTTCTTATTAATTTACCATTTTGTTGAGGCTAAGAGAGAAAAAAAACTCTAATAGCCTAACCAAAAAAAAACTGTAACTGAGAAAGAGGAAGTGAAAGATTTATTGAAACCGATAATTTTAAATACTGAAATAATATTAGATTTAGTTAAATAAAACATTCTTTGTTCTTGTATCTCCGGAGATATATTTGTTTTTCACTGGTTTTAGTATTTTAGTATTCGAATAGTGTAATCTTTCTATATATGGCTTTTTTTACTGAAAAAAAATTCGATTTAGCAGAATTAATAATAGCATAAGAATATAAGTTGACAATAAAAACTAACATAAGGAAATGTATTGATCCCAAAAATTAATTAGAAAACTAAAATATTAGATGGATAAGACATGGTTGTTTAAAGTAAAAATTATCTTAATCAAACTTTGTCTAATAAGACATACAACAACCGGCAACCAAGGTCCTTCTAGTTGAGTTTATTTATTAGTAAGCCTAGAACCTGACATGAGTTACTTACATTACGATCTACTACCTTTACAAGACCACAGCCCCACTTTTTAAGTGACTAATACATAAACCGATAGACATCGATACATAACATTCAATATATGTAATATGTACGTATTACCCTCTAATTACCGATATGCCTCTTTAGTAGAACTCACGATCTGGAAGAACGAGCGGTGCAATGAGTGTCCATATGTAGAGTCCAGCCGTGACCCAACCGGTGCATATCTTGACCCAAACCGAGGTCCATCCCACATCGATTAGAGATGCACTCTCTGATGAGTCCGTCCATCCTGAGAGAAGCATTGCAGCGTACATGCTTGCAAGTGCAAAGATTATATGGAAGAATGAGTATGAGTAGTTCACAGGCCGTGCCTCGGTTTCACTACTCTTCTTATTTCCATCTTCAGGGTCCTCTAACAATGCTTCCGTCCCACCTGCAAACAGAAAATCTCCGAGTCTAGTTCAGGCTTACTATTCACAAAACCGAAAAACCTAATTCCCAAGTGTATTTAAGAGTTGGGAAAGTACTTGTTGGAAGGAGTGTGCTGGATGAGCCAGCTCGGAGGGCAGAGTAGAGAACAGAGAGAACAGTAGTGAGCATTCCAAGGAAGAGGGTACTTGCGTTCACTGCCTTGGAGTTGTTAAGTCCATTGCACACAGTCACGTGGTCCGTTTTGTTACGGATAATGAGCTAAAAGATGGAGAGTTCTTAGCTTTTGTATTTGATGGGGAACAAAGTTTTGAAGTGAGCATATACGGTCATGGAGGTTGCAAAGAGATTCGAGCAGCCATTGATGTGCAAGAAATCTCTAATAGCACAGAAGAATCTCTTCAAAATACACTTTATCTCGCTTGCTCATCATTGCTATTTTCCAAACTTTTCCACCATCTCCATTAAGAATTGCAGTCTTGGGCAAACGACGTGGTAAATGTTCATAGGAAAAATAAAGTATCATCTGCTCAACACAAAGATAAAACAGAAACCAAACTGTTAAAGTGAGTGATTAACAAAACATAAATCAGAGATTATGTCTGCAAACAGATAAATTATAACCTAAAATTAAAGAAATCCTCTTGTTCACTTTATACGACATAGAAGAAAAACCTAAGAAAAGCTATTGTATCATACTTTTGACAGATTTAACCATATTCAAATATTATCTAACACATGAGAGCTAATCTCACTCACTTTACCACTAAACATAATTATGAACTAAGCATATTTTATCACTGAGTTAAACAAAAAATCTCACCAAGGAGTTGGAGCTTTACTGGGATATATAGATACTAAAAAAAGGAGGAAGAATATCACTGGAAGCCATGGAACTAGTACTCCCAAACTCCATTAGCTCAAGGAGATTATACCACCACACAGGAGATTATACCACCACACAGGAGATTTACAAGAAGGGAAAAATATAAACAAGAGAAATACAAGATTGAAATAGACAACAATAAGAGTAAAACGCAACTTTTCAGAGATGTGTATTTTGAACAAGAGAACCAAAAAACAGAAATCAAAAGAATGAATTTTTAATGGTGGAGTGAGGCTTAGAGAGAAACAGAGAAATGGCAACGGAGTACAATTTTAATGTGTGTTCTGTGAGTTCTGACATAACAAGAAAAACCTGTGTCTCTGTAACTTTTCTGTCCTTCCTCTCTGTACACACCAATGAGAAACGAGCATTGCTTTTTCACTTTTTATAACGTTACAATTAATGTTTGTAGTTGGTGGGCTCAAATTGGGCTTTAATGAGTGGTGGATTAACTCGGCCTTTAGTGAATATAGTTGCAGTATTTAAGGTTTATTAATGTTTGGGTTACTTTGACATAATGGAAATCAGAGCCATATAAAACGTATAATTGTAATATCTGAATTCCTTTTTCTTATTTTTTTCCATCAATCGGAATTCATATTTTTGTAGCATTTATAAATTATTAATTATTTGGTACAAAGAAATTGGAGCGGTGGTGCGCTGCGATAAGAAAACATAGCCATGTGAAGCCAATCAACACCATACAGGTCAAACTCATTATTTATATGAAATGACAAAAATAACCCTCACTGCCACACCGACGCGATTTATGGAAACGCGTAGTTGCCCACATGTCGCTACTCTATTATTAAGCGTAGTAATCGGCCTAATGTTTTGGTATAACTACAGTGAAACAATAAAGGGTATAATTGTCTTTACATAAAATTGTCTTTCTTCTCTAAATTGGATTTTTGGCTCTACTCAAAAATTCTAAATTTTCTTGGAGATCTATTTACCTGTCAATATTAAAAAAATTCCTTATTTGTTTGCAGTTAGTATATATTTTGATGTTTTGTCAGTCAAAATTCAACTCTTTAGTTTCCTTTTTGCTCTTTTGGAAATTGGGAGGATTTTAAATTCTGTGTGAATTTAGGAATTAAAATTGTAAAACCTAGGAGGAAGAAGAAGAAAGTTTTGATTTTTCGTTTCTATTGAAAGAAAGAAACTTTATTGGATTGTGAATCATTTAGTTGTCGTCATTATCTTCTACGAGTTCGGCAGAAATTATCCGCCATTGAAGCATTAAAGAGTAAGTTTAATGTTTATTTAATTAATCATTATACAAAGTTAGTATTTTGGACTTTTAATGTTTTCTCGGTTGAATCAAAAACTTTGCTTTACTTAAGAAAAAACTCATCTTGGTAATTGGTCTGTCGTCAAATTGATTTCTTCTCACTTGGGTTCTCCTTTCTCTGTTTTTTTTCTTGCCGGATTTTCAGATGCCGGAGAAAGGTACCACTTTGTCTCCGGTGCAGAGCCAATTGGTACTTTTACGGCCAAGTCCTCTGCTTCGATGGAGGCTTGGTGCTCTTACAGCACTTGTCTTCTTCTTAATGTTGGTCGTTTGGAGTATTGATGGTTGTTCTATTCAAAGCTTCGTTGATCCATGGAGATTCAATGCTTACAAAGTTGCAACCAGTCCTTCTCCTTCACCTTCAGTGTTACCAAAACCCAATCTAGAATCCGACAAACCTCACCGCGAAAATCTCACTTTAAAAACGTCAATGGTTTTAGATCCGAAGAAGATAAATCGTACTTTAAATTCAACTCGGGTCCAAGTCGAGTGGATTACGGCTGAGTTGGAGAAGAATTTCACGGCGAATCTGATTGGAAAATGGTTGGCTCCAGGAGGAGAACCATGTAGAGAAGCAAAAACCGTTGAGATTTCAGTTGCCGGTATCGACGGGAATGATTCGATAGAGTTAACCGCCGGAGAGATTCACGAATTCAAATTCCAAGCCTTAGATGAATCTGGAAAACATGTTTGCATTGGTGGAGACTATTTCGAAACTGATTTATCCGGAGAGAATTGGAAATCGAGACCACCGGTGAAAGATTTTGGCAATGGAACTTACTCTTTCTCATTACAAGTTCATCCTGAGTTCGCCGGAGAATACAATCTCACCGTCATTTTGCTCTTTCGTCATTACCAAGGACTTAAGTTCAGTACCGCACGTTTAGGCTTCGACCAAAAGCTTCGCAATGTTCGATTACATTTCCTTAAGAAGCCTAATATAACATTGCCGGAGCTCCGGTCATGTAAAAGATCTGATTTTGATAGAGATGCTTGGTCAGGACGATGGACAAGGCTTGGGAAGAATGATAAGTGCGAGATCAGCAGAGATGGTCGTTACCGTTGCCTCGCCGCCGATTACCCTTGCCGGAAACCATGGTGTAAAGGAGCAGTTGGAGCAATAGAGAGTAATGGTTGGGTTTACTCAAGCCATTGTTCATTCATGCTCTTCTCTGGTGATGCAGCTTGGGATTGTTTGAAGAACAAATGGATATTCTTTTGGGGAGATTCGAATCATGTTGATTCGATTCGAAATTTGCTTAATTTCGTATTGGGTCATCCAGAAATCCCTGCAGTACCGAGGAGATTCGATTTGAAGTTTTCGAATCCGAAGAACTCATCAGAGACAGTTAGGATCACAAGTATCTTCAATGGTCATTGGAACGAGACAAAGAACTATCAAGGCTTAGATTCACTTCAAGACTGGGACTTTCGAGAATTATTGAAGAAATACTTCTCTGAAGAACAAGTTCCAGACGTAATGATTGTGAATTCAGGTCTACATGATGGGATTCATTGGAAAAGTCTTAGAGCTTTTGCGAAAGGAGCAGAGATTGCAGCTACATTTTGGAGAGAAATCTTTGATACTATCAAAACCAGAGGATTGCAACAACCTGAAATGATATTCAGGAACACAATCGCAACAGGTGGCTATGCGAGATTGTTAGCTTTTAATCCAAGCAAAATGGAGGCTTTTAATGGAGTTTTTCTCGAGAAAATGAGAGATGTTGGATTGGTTACAAGTGTTATTGATAACTTTGATTTGACATATCCATGGCATTTTGATAATCGGTGTAATGATGGAGTTCATTACGGAAGAGCTCCAGCTAAAATGAGGTGGAGAGATGGTGAGATTGGACATCAGTATTTTGTTGATTTGATGCTGGTTCACGTGTTGCTTAATGCCTTGTGTGTGAGATAGTGATCGTGAACTTTGGTTTAGGATATCTCACGGATTCTTTTTTTCTTTTTTGGAGTATAGATTATTATTATTGTTTGGAATTATTATTTGGGAAAACTCAATTCAAGCTTGAGTTTGATTGATTGTATAATCATAATAGTGAGAGATTTTTAGCAACAATTGTTTGTTCTATATTTCTGGTTGACATATTTCTAGTAATATTCATAAATTTTGAACTCTTGATTGGGAAATAAGCACAAACCTAAAATTTGGTTCAACTATAAACTGACTTTGAAGTTAGCTTCGCCAACAATGTTCATTACGTTTTTTCTTTTTTTGATTAGGTGATCATTTTGATGGAAAGAAGATAAAGGTTAATCTTCACTAATATTGCTAAATCAATATAATATAGTGAAGCAAATCTTATGTGTTGGGAAAGAAACAAGCACACAAAAAACACAATAGTTTCTTACATTTGTGTGAATCGTCGGATTTCTCAAACACTCAAAATAACACCTATTAAAACTAGAAAATTGGCACATAGCGAATAGCCATATTAAAACTCAAATATTTGAGTCGTTAGAACACAATTTTCACTATTAGATCTGAAGATCGATGAGTCACGAAGCTTCCTATAAAATTTTAGCCTGATCGGAACACGTTTGAGGATTCAAACATTGTCTTGAAACAAACTCCACAAAACATACATTTCACCTTCTTTTTCTCTCTTTTTTAGCTTGTTCTCTTTCTATTTCATTTAACCTAAAATGTTTTATATGTATATATATCCAACACAAATCCATTGGTGGCTTCACAAAATTAAGACCCAAGTTTGATTCTTATGACCAAACCCAATAGTTTTTTCACTAGGATAAACACCAATAATATGTTCGAGTTCTTCACCAATATGGTATTGAAAATCTCGATCTTTTTAAATATAGAAATTTAAAATAATATGCAAGTGCTTGATGAGTTTTCGAATCCATAGAATTTGTCGGGTTCACTCCAGTTACCCTCATTACTAAAATTAATTTGTTCATTGACCAATATTCTCTTTTTATGTTTGACGGTGGAGATTGGTTAACCGGAAAAGAGAGATCTTCTACATACGTAAACCGGAAAAATGTGTAAATATAAATACATTATAGTTTTCTTTTTGAAAGGAATAAGGAAGTATTTGTCGGCGTCCTTAATTCTTGGCTTCTTGTCGACCCACATTATCAATTTCACAATTTCCTTCTCCACATGAAAATACAATGGATTATCAAATCTTTGTGATAAGTATTTTAAGATATTTTGGGCTTAGTATGTGAAGCATATTTGTTTGACAAATCAATCAAATATCAATAAAATAGACTTAATAGTGGTGGACGTCAACGAACTCAAAATCTATAACTAAACTCATCCGAAAAAATCCAAAGAAAACAAGCTCCAAATTTTGAAGAAACTCAAACAATTTTTCAACAAGGAGAATATAAGATCTCAATCTGAGAATCCGTGACAAAATTATAAGACATAAATACATAATCAAATTTAAAGAGGACGACGAAAGTAGAAGCCATCGAACTCGAAAATACTCAACCTTATAGCGAGAAAAACTATTTAGAATCAAGAATAACTTAACTCCCTATCGAATAAATTTTATCTTTTTGTTGATCCATCTCTATTGTTAATTTCTACGTTAACAATTTACATTGTATTGCTCCAGTCGGTTTTGTTTTTATCATCCTAAACCAAAACTTATAAGCCCAAAAGTGACTAATTTTATAGACATGTAGTACAGTCTTAATAGTCCTCTTGCAATTACTCTTTGGCACACATATACACTTAAATACAAAATCCAATATATCCACTCTTGTGAGCCAACAAAAGAAGAAAGAGAGAAATATGAAAACATCAAAAATGAAGTTCACAAAAGAGATGATAGAGTCTATCAAAGACAAGCTTCCAAAACTCACTCTCCTCCTCTACTTTTTCCGACAATGCTACGGTGTTTGTGGCGACAGAACCCGCTTACTTCCTTGCTCTGTCTCCAACACCTCCACTCGCTTTTACAACCTCTCTGACCGCCCCGTGGAGCTTCAGATTCGAGTCGGTTCAATCTTAAAACGAGTCTACACTCTTAAACCAGGCCGTTCTAAGAAGCTTAGACATAGTAGCATCCAAAGAGCTTACGTGGGTGACCAAGAAGGACGTAGATGGTTGTACTGCGATGACACGTGTCTACCGTACGTATGGGTGCACGAGACTGGTACGGTCTTGTCGAAGATGGTGAAGCAACAGTATGTGAGTTTGGAGGATCTGAGGGATTACTCAGAGATTAGAGTTTTAAAGGATTTACAAAGAGGTTGTGTCTCTGTTGAGAAAAGAAATAGAGCTTCTACTTTATGTTAATTCCTCTTTGAGTTAAGTTAATCATTATTATGTGTTTTACTTTGAGTTCTTTATATAATTATACATTTTAGAGTTCGTATCCAAATATCCAATATTGAATCTTTGTTGATTATGAATGTGATGATGATCATAAGTTGATATCTTACCAAAAGAGGTAATTAGATCTACTCTACTGATAATAAACTAATCACAAAATGTTATACTTATTATCAGTGTCGTTCGTTGAAATTTGTGGTTAGTTATAGTGAAAAAATATATAACTAAAGTTTAATGCAATCACGAGATGACACTATTAAGTAAAAAACATTATTTGGTTAATTGTTTTTAGGGTAATTGATTTTTAAACATATATTAAAATAAACTATACGTATGATTAATCCATTTTTGTGTCTTTTTATATTCTTCTAAATAGTGACTGAAATTAAACAAAGTTTCTAATAATGATGACAATGGACGACAACAAAAATCCTTCATATCTATCGAGGAAAACAATAAACATATCAAAGATGTAATCTTTACACATTTCTCGATGATCAATAATGTATTTGTGTTTTTCTTTCGTTGGACAAAGCCAACAAAAACCAAGTGATCGATGGCAGGCAAAATAATGGCATTATCTCCACTTTGGTAGTCCATTAATCAATTCATTTCAATTGTGTCATATAGCTAGTATCCAATATTTGATGCAATCTACTTCTGGCTAAATCTCACCAATGGAGTAGTGGTATTTTCTTATGATTGATACGAAGTTTCAGAAATTAAGACTCCACTTTAGATGTAAAGTGTAAACTGAGAAAAATATGTCTATGTGACTCTATAGTTGTAGAGTTGACTTTTAAGGAGTATCAACAGTTACTAAATGCATGGTAAGTAAGATTATGTGGTAAAAACCTAACCATTTTTTATTTATTAATATTAATATATTATTATCTTTTTGTTATATCCATAAGTTATCTCAAACAATATTACGTAAATAATATTAAGTGAGACAAACATGACTTCCTGAAATCTAATTCGAATAGAAAAACAACTGAAGTGACACTTAGTTACTCACTAAATTCACTTTCCTACTTATTAACTCATTTTAAATAATCATTTTCTTAAATTTAGGAAAGTGCCTTGATCAAATGATTAAGTTTATCTCTATTGTTTTTTTCGAATTCGGTGAGAATTATATAATATTGTTTACAATTTTAGGCGGTAAAATTATGCGGTGAATTTTGTTAATAAAACCGAACAGAAAACCAAAGGGGTTGTGGGATTTAAAAGTGAAAAATGTAAAAGAAGAAAGTCAAAAGCAAATCTTGAACAACACATCTTTCTTGTAGCAAATCTTCTTCTATCAGTTTCTCTGCTTGCTTCTTGTTCTGCTTTCTGTCTTGTCTCTTTCTTTCCCATTGTCATTCTCATCAATGGGAATCTCCTTTAGCAACAACAACAACAGAAGACGAGACAGCAACAACAACAACAACAATCGCCGTCACCTCTACCACCATCCTCCACCACCGTACTATTACCTCGACCCTCCTCCTCCTCCGCCGCCATTTCCGGCGCATTATGACTACAACTACCCCAATTACCATCTCTCTCAGCTTCTACCTCCACAGCCACATATCAACTACTGTTCCTATGGTCAATGCCATTATTACCCTCAGCATCCTCAGTATTTCACCACAGCTCAGCCCAATTGGTGGGGTCCAATGCCGAGACCAGCATATTTCAGTCCTCCTCAACCGCAACCGCAAACGCAAACGCTTCCACCCTCATATGTGGAGCAACAGAACGCGAAGAAGGTGAGGAATGACGTCAATGTGCATAGAGACACTGTGAGACTCAATGTGGACGATCTGGTTCCTGGTCACCATCTAGTTTCCTTCTCCTTCGATGCCCTATTCGACGGCAGGTGATATTCAACGATCTGAGCTTTGATCTATTGAGATTTCGTGAAATATCATTGGATTCTAGGGCTTAGAGTAAAGGGTCTTGATATTTCTGATACTTAGAACCATAATTGGGACTCAATTGGCGAATTAAGACTGAGAGAACTATCAAAAGAAAGATCTTTAAGCATGAGAAACACCTGCAATCACTCTCTCTGATCAAATTGTACTCGCTTGATCTACAATGCGTTGTGTAAGCCTTAAACTCATCTTTAGATCGGAAAAATCCCACCTTTCTTCAGAATTGGATTAACATTGTTTATATGATTTGTATTGACCAGTGTTAAGATTATGTAGAGAGACTCTCATTGTGTGTTTCATTTCATTTTTCAATTCCAGTTTCACTATCATCTTCTTTGCAAATGAGGAACCAAACTGCAGCTTTGTTCCACAGTTTCCTGAGGTTTATTCACCAATAAGAATCCCTTTCGAGAAAGGTCCTGGACAGAAATTTTTACAACCTTCTGGAACAGGATACGACCTCAGCTTCTTTGCTCTTGATGATCTCTCCAAACCCTTTGAAGAAGACGTGTACCCACTTGTAATATCAGCTGAGACATTGATCTCTCCAAATTCAATCTCAGAGCTTTCGTCAGTCCATAAGCAAATCACACAAGCAGTTCTCGAGAAGGATAATGATGGATCTTTTAAAGTGAAAGTCGTGAAACAGATTCTTTGGAATGAAGGAGTTCGATATGAACTTCGCGAGTTGTATGGCTCGACTACACAAGGTGCAGCTTCGGACTTAGAGGACAGTGGTTCAGGTAAAGACTGTGTGATCTGTATGACTGAAGCTAAAGATACAGCTGTGCTGCCTTGCAGACATTTGGTAAACATTCTCAATCCTTAGCTTTTGGTTTCATTACTTATTTTTTAAACCTCATTGAGATCTCTGCCTAGTAAATGATCTTACATCATTTGAACAATTCTTGTGTTAGATCTAATCCAACTTACAATATGTATAGACCAATGTACAATCAATTTCAAAAGAAGAAACTTTTAGCTGCTTAGTTCTAACGTCCTTTATCCGTTTTTTGCAGTGTATGTGTAGTGACTGTGCAAAAGAATTGAGGCTTCAATCAAACAAATGTCCGATTTGTAGACAACCCATTGAAGAGCTCTTAGAGATCAACGTGATTAGTAGTGATGAACAACACTAATAGAAGAAAAGGTTCTTCCTTTACTTAAAACACTATTCTTAATTCTTTCTTCTTCTTCTCCTTCTTCTTCTTCTTCTTTTTCCTTAATCCTCCATATATGTATCTGTCATTGTTATGTAACTTCAAATACCATATAGATTTGTTTGGTCTAAAGCTCTGTGTTGGGCAGATATAAGCTAAAGTATATGTATAGCTTATGTATTAGAAGAGCTTTGCTTTTAGCTTATGTGTTTCTGAATTCTGATTATGTAAAGGAGTCAAACTTTTAATGTATGTAATTGAGTGCTTTTGTTGGTTGCTTAAGCACAATGATGCAATGTTGTGGTCCAACTTTCATCAACAATTTCTTCACAAAGTCTACAAATTAACATCTGGATTGTTGTTTCTACAGCTATACATCTTTATCACCTTTCTTTGTTATCATTGAACTCTTTCCTCGAGAAATTATAAGAGAAAATTGAGAAATTTTGGTATTTGTAGAGAAAAAGAGATGAAGTTGATGAAGAACCTTTCTATTTTGCTTTTTGCTTATTTTGTTATAAGTTTAAAACATGAATTGAAGAAAAAGCTGGTGAATGAAAAAGAATGTTTCCCACTAAGGCTTAAGCTTAAAAGTAAGAAAAAGTCACTTTTTAAAAAAATAATCTAAGTATTCTATTGGAAGAATGCTCAAACTTTTGAATTAAGAAAAGTTTTTATTTGATCTCTTATTGTTGGTCGCAAGTTTAAACTGACCTAAATAATTATAATTACTGACAGCTAAAGTTTTTATATAAATATAATAATTCCCTCTATATAGCTTAGTTAGAAACTTAGAATAGCATTCAAGTTTGTTATATAGTACAATTTAATTGACTAAAATAAAATATTGAATAAGTGTTTTGTCAAGTCATTAAATGGCTATTTATAAAATTATTTCTATGATTTTAGGAATTTTTTATTATTTTATAATAAGATTTAAAGTTTAGAGCTTTGGATTATAGATGGTCTTGATTGTTGATAAGAAAATGTTATAAAAGGTAATATAATTAATTACTCTATTTTTTTCCATTTTTTCTCCACTTCATTATTCTATTTTCCACTCCAAAAATAATAGAGTAATGATTTCATTCCACCTCGAAATTTCGATATAACCACAGTTACACCTAAACTTCAGGTATCGGTTTAATTTCACACAATTTTAAGCACAAAATTCTAATTACACCCGAATTACATTCGTAATTACGAATTGTACCTATCTATACACCTATCTATACAGCCAAATGACTAATTGCACATTAATCTGTTAATTACCAATTTTGTTTACCAAGATGATGGTTTATAATATTAATCAAATCATAACCCGATCATAAACCAATCACACGACCCAATTAGGGTTGAAATGAGACCCGATTGTGTTTAGAATAGGAAAAGAGTATAAAATCAAAATCCCCAAATCTGGAACCCAGGAAATCGCAAAAACACCCAAAATTTTGAACCCTACAAACCAAAAGCTTGAGTGAGAGAGATGATGAAGATGGATTCGTTGAACAGCTGGAAATAGATTTATAAAATTTTAGATTTTAAATGAATTTACGGAAGTTCTTATAATTTGTGACAAATTTTCTCCCTAAAAAAAAATTATAAGATTTAGATTTTTGTGTGTTTTAATTAAAAAAATCTTCTAAATAACTTTAGAATCTCTTAGAGTCACTTAAAATCTCACCCTTATAATTTTGCTAACAATAGTGGAGACGATTGTGTTTTTTAAAATCACTAGCTCAATAATATTATATTTTAGATAATTTTTAGAAATTAGTGTTCGAATAAGAGATGATTTGCCACTTAAACCTAAATCAATGTTTCAATATATCACATGAGTTGTGGATTGAGAGCTTTGCACTTTGTTGGTAAAAAAATTGTGACGTGGATGAGAATTATTACCATTTATAAGTTGAAAACGTACAATAATGCACTTTCCCAAAACATGAAAATGAAAACGAATCCAAAGGAAAAGATGGTAAGACGACAAAAGCTTAAGGAATTAATGTCATTTTGTGAAGAGGAGGAAGAAGAAGAAGAAGGGCTATGACATGTGCAGATAGACTCATGTGACCAACAGCTATCGAACCACAAAAGTTAATTATTCATCTCATCTTTTACTTTTTTCGATTATATGGATTATTTTTTAGAACTTTCCAAATGTGTTAATTATTCTTTTCACGATTCAATTCTCTGTCAATAATTGGACAACCTTCATCCTAATCTTAAATCTTCTACAATTATATATAATATTTATGTGATAATTATATAAATGAAAGTGTCATTTCACCAAGAAAACCACTAGATTTGTTTTCCAAAGAAAACTATTAGTATATTTATAAGACAATTAATTTGATTATTGCTCACTTTAAATGCGTATCCATATGGCAAAAGTAAAGTAAATTTCTCTTTTGTAAGCGATTAAATTTCTTCAAGAAGTGGAAGAAAAATTATTGTATTTCAACTTGTTATGTTTAGGCTCTTAGCAACAACGAGCGATAATGAATTCGTACTTGAAAAATGTATATTATAATGAAATGTATTAAAATACAATTGGACAATTTTAAAGACATCTGGCCGAAAAGGTGATTATGAGCAGTGGCTGAACCAAAAAATTTAACTATGGATGTCAAAATATATTTTTCAAAAAAATATAGCATTAGTTCATTCATATTTAAAATATTTATCATTATTTCATTTGTTACAATCTCCTATGCTTATCTTTTCATTATTTTATTTGTCTAATATGGGAAGAAATTCATCCATATACCATACATCCTAATTATATTTGTAAACATGTAAACTGATATTAGCAAGTGAAAAATCTAGTTTAAAAATAAATGAATGTAATAAACAAACAAAAAATTAACTAATATATTGCGTCATTGAAAAATGCAAAAAGAAATAATAAGAGACAAAATAACAATAAATGAATTAACTAGATTTATTGTTAAAAATAATAATTAATTTTAACTTTAGAAGTATAGTTCTATTTTATTTTATTTTAAGCTAGCATGCTTAATCATTAATGTCACATACAACTTTATTTGATTATCAGGTTAGATTATTTTATGGGGGTCAAAAAATAAATTAGAAAATGGTCGATTTTTCAAAAAACTATAATATATAAAAAGAATTTTAAAAGTTCACTTGACCATTGAATACTTCCCCACTGATTATGAGCACCATAAAATTGTGAAATACGAGGTCTTCGTCACTTTTATAAAAATAAAATCATAACATTACCACATTTTCTTTTTTCTAAACCTAGTGATTTTTAATCTCACCAATTCACTAGAGATTGAGATTCTAATGTGGTATTTGGAAATTTATAAAAGAACATTACCATTACCATTGATTCACGTGTTCGATATTATTACCATTTTTTTCATATCCAGTCAAAAAAAAATTAAAAGTCTCTTTGCCAAATAGTTAGAATATTATTTCTACTATATTTTAATTTGAATTCAATTTTGAAAAATTATATCTGACAGGTGTGATATTGTTAAAAACTTAGAGTATTATGAATTAAATTTTATCGATTTAATTGTTGATAAATAAAAAATTTTAAAAGGTTTTATGTATAGTCTTAGTTTTGAACTTTATCACACGAAATTATAAGTTTATATTCAGGTGGGGAAGATTATACCAAAGAATTTCTTTCTTTTTTCGAATGCAAACCTAATTTTTGTAATGAATTATGCGATCTTCAATATCTGAAAATTCTCCAAATTTATCATTTGACTAATTTGCTAAGATTTGAATAGTTGAAAACAGTCAAATACTATTGAGTTCTTCACATATTAATCTAATAATTATTAGAAGAAATATTGTCTAAGTCTAGAAGGAAAATATAAGAGTATTGCTCAGTCACTCACTCCTTTCTTCTAATAAATTGAAGCAGAGACTTTACTTCTCTCTCTCTTTCTCTCTGACTCTGAAAAAGATGAAGTGGAGAAGTTAATGTTAACCAACTTGCTACTCTGCAAACTCTGAATCTTTCTTCCTTCTTCTTTGCCTTCTCTTCCATTTCTTTCTCACTACCTCTGTTCTTCTTTTGTTGAATTGAACAAAGAAGGTATCTTCCTCAGTTACATATGCAGTGTATCTGTTCATTAACTCTCTTGTTTGTGTCTTTGAATGTCTTATAAAAGTAACATCCTTTGTGGTTTTTGTGTTCTTCAGATTGAGTTTGGCAGTAACAGTGGAGTTGTCTCAGATCTGGTACTAAAGATATTTGAGTAAAAATGAATAAAGAAGAGTTCATGAAGATCCAGGTTTCTTCACCATCACTCTCATATTTCTTCTCTGTTGTTGCTTCTTACATCTTTTTTTGGTTAACTTGATCTGAATGTTTTTGTTTGCAGACTTGTGTTCTGAAAGTGAACATACACTGTGATGGTTGCAAGCAGAAAGTCAAGAAAATCTTGCAGAAAATCGAAGGTAGGGATAAACAATAATCAAACTCAAAATTAACTTTTTTGACTTTTTGATTCGAGAATCAAAGATTTTCTGTGTGTTTTGACTAAAAGTCTTGGTTGTGTTTTGTCTGAAACCACAAACTCAGGTGTTTTCACGACCAAGATTGATGCAGACCAAGGGAAAGTAACAGTCTCTGGAAGTGTAGATCCTTCAGTTCTTATCAAAAAGCTTGCTAAATCTGGTAAACATGCTGAAATCTGGGGAGCTCCAAAGGGTAGCAACAATCAAAATCAGTCTCAAATGGCGAATCAGTTTAAAGGAATGCAGATTGATAATGGAAAAGGCGGTGGTGGAAACAGTAATAACAACAAAAAAGGTCAGAAAAATGGTGGAGGAGGTGGAGGTGGTGGTGGTGGTGGCGGTGGAGGTAATGGGCCAAAGATGGGTCAGCAACTGATTCAACAACAGATGCAGCAGATTCAACAGCTTCAGAAGATGAAAGGGTTACAAGATGTGAAGCTTCCTCCACAGTTAAAGGGCTCTGTTCCTATGAACAAGAATCAAAACCAGAAAGGAGCTAAGTTTGATGATTTTGAGGATGATGATGATTTCAGTGATGATGAATTTGATGATGAGTTTACTGATGATGACGATGAGTTTGATGATCTCCCTCCGGCTAATAAGATGAAGCCTAACAAGATGATGATGTCTAATGCTCAACAGATGATGATGAACGCTCAAAATAACGCTATTCTTGGCGGTGGTGGTAAAAACGGTGGTAAGGGAGCTCCGGGTGGTGGCGGCGGAGGTGGAGGCGGAGGAGGTGGTGGTGGTAAGGGTGGTCCTGGTGGTGGCGGAGGTGGAAATCAAAACCAAGGCGGAGGCAAGAACGGAGGTAAAAATGGCGGTGGAGGTGGTGGTGATGGAGGAGGCGGTGGTCCAAACGCCGGAAAGAAAGGTAACGGCGGAGGTGGAGGCGGTGGACCCATGGTTGGAGGACTTCCGGGAGGTTTCCGACCAATGGGAGGCGGAGGACCTCCAAATATGGGCATGCCTATGGCTATGGGTGGTCCAATGGGGAATATTCCGGCAGTTCAAGGATTACCGACAACTGGTCCAGGCGGTGCACCACCGGGTTATTTCCAAGGAGCCGGAGTTGGACCAGATCATATGCAAATGCAGCAGCAACAACAACAGTATTTAGCAGCCGTTATGAACCAACAAAGAGCTACGGGTAATGAACGGTTCCAACCAATGATGTATGCACGGCCTCCACCAGCAGTCAACTATATGCCACCAAACCCACACCAATATCCAAACCCAAATCCATATCCAAATCCGTATCCATATCCATATCCGTATTCATATTCACCTCATGGACATGATCACTACTCTCATGCCTTTAGTGATGAGAACTCATCAAGCTGTGATATTATGTGAGACAGTGAATAATCTTAAAATAAAACTTTAGTAGTTTGTGTATTGAATCCTAAGTTGGGTTTCTTTTTTTATCTTTTTCTTCCATGGATCCAATCCTTATTCCTAAGTTGTATTACGCTCCTTTTTTTTGTCTTTCACTTTTGTGATAGATTTGGTAATTTAATAGAATTATAATATAAAATTTGGAAAGTGTATTTTGCTCTGAAAATACAGAGTTGTTAGAACAAATTCGGTAGATACCAAATCATAATTGACTAAGAATATTAATATATTTGGTTAAATGATATTTATTTATTTGAAAGAGGATACGGAATCTGAGTGGAAGTGGAGTTGTGTTCTACGGACCATTATATTATAAGACAATACTCTCCACTATATTTGGATCTTGCTTCCGTGTATTTTTTTTTATTTTTTATTTTTTTGTCGTTGAGTCAAGGAAAAATAGTATAAGAAAAAGTCAGGATGATTAGTTACATTAAAATTCAAAAGAAAAAAATAGTAGAAATGTGACGAATAATAAATAAGTAAATAGTTAGTAGATAATAAGAGTGTTTCCCAGTACGTGAAAAATTGGTGAGCAATCTGTATCAAACAATTTCACGTCCGATGTAACCGTTGGTAGTCTCTATAGTATTGGTTACTGAGTCATTATTGCAACCAAATCACTGTTATCATTTGAAAATCATGTGTAATTACTATTGCAAATGCCCATTTGATGTGGATTTATTCTAATGGATGGTTATTCATGATGATGATGATGATGGGACCTAGAGAAGGGAATTAAAAGAAGGCTATAGTACAAGGGCTAAGTGTAGCGTCAGCTGAATTGTTTGTTCAGAACTGCTTATGTCTCATCTTCTTAAGCCATCAACTTACTTATGCAGGTTTTAGATTCGTCTACATTCTGCTTCTTACGTTACCATTTCCTTTTTGCTTACATTCTTCTTTTTGTTTTTTATATAAATATTATATATATATGCCGATCAAAATACATGTAAAAATATACTTAACTTGAGAATATACATATATTGTAAAAAAAAGTTGAGAAATATACTCCACGATGATATATCAGTGGTTTAAGTTTAATATTAAATTTTTTTAAAATATGAGTTGGGTTTGTTTGGGAGGGAAATTCACGTAGACGTCCGCAACCCCAATCCTAAAAGAATATACGGTAAAAATGTGATAATAAGTCGAATTTTGGTACAGAGGTATTAGTCCTCTATAGAAAATAATATGAGATTTTTAGAAGAGTCGTAATCTCATGATTTATTTTTGTCAACAAGTAACTATTAGATTAATAAAATTTGATTCATGGTCTAAATTTTTTAACTGGAACATGATAAAATTCGAATTTATTATCAAATATTTAACTAAATAAAAAATAACCCAAATGAACCTTATCCAAGAAAAAGAAAAAGTTATATTAAATAACAGTGTTCAGGGTTTCTTATAAATTTTTGTAATTTGTTCATTTATTAGATCCTCACAATCCTCATAAATTATTCTGAGCTTAAAAAGAATTGAAAGAAGAGTTGAAAAGTGAAGAGACAAATATAAAAGTAAAATGCGACAAAGTGTGCGAGGAGCTCGAGATCCGACATTGGTTCATCTCTTGTTTGGTTACAGCTCTAACTCTATCTCACCCTTTGGGTTTACTTTTTTCTTATTCCCAATCAAAAGACCTTTAGGTTATTTGACAGAAATCTACCATATTTTCCCACTTTTCCACTTTTGGGACCCATACTTTTCTATTTGACCTTTTATTATTTTTCCGAAAGAGAGCCACGGCCATTTCATTCTCTCTTTACAAATGTTTCCCCAATAATATCATTACATACAATAAAACCCAATCGATTTATGGGTGGTGATAATGATGTATATAATACACTATTTATTCACTTTTTAAATTACAATTATGACCACAAACAAAACAATTGTTCCAGTTAACTTATTCTAATTTAACGAGAAATCATGTGGTGAGTTTGAATGTAATTTTAATTTAGTTGAAAAACTTAGACTATACATCGAGTCTTGTCGATCTAATTGTTATTTGTTGACAACAAATTTTTTTTTGTATTCATGATGTTTTAAGTTTTCTCTTTTAAGTGACTCTGTTACATAATTGATGATATTACAAACACTAAAATGTTTTTGTGTTATTAAAATAACAATGCAATATTGTTGTGGAATGCAATATCTTCAACTGGTGCAATCAATAGAGTCACTGCACTTGGTATGTATGCTATTTATAGTCTTTGTATAGACTCCGTTTTGTTGTTGTGTTATATTTTCCTACGTTGACAAAGTTAAGAGGAAGATGCGTTCGAGAATATCTATCTTTACTTTAAGGAATAATATCTCATTTTGATAAAAACAATATTTTATTCACTATGTTTGCCAATATTCCTTTCTTACCTCAAAATGATTAATCCTTATTTTAATTAGCAATATATATATACACTATATTTATTAATTAAACGTTGTTATTTTTTTTGTCTAACATTAGGCTATAACTGGTCGGCCCATTAACCAAATTTCTATATTAAATAGACGGTATGACTCGATCTTTGATTGTATAAGTGCGCATATTTAAATGGTCTTACTGTCTGCATGGTTGTTATTAATGAAGAAGAAAAAATATTAGGTTAAATGCGAAGGTAACATGAGAAGCAAGCAAAGACCACTTTAACTATCAACAAAGAAACTGATATAACAAATCAATAATTGAACCACATGCGTTCTCAAAGAAGAAAGTGTATTAGCTGAGAAAACTAATTAATTAGAAATATTCACTTACTCTTTAACTTTGCTTAATTGTGCAAATTTCAAATGCACACGGACACTAAAATCCAAGAAGAATATGTATATATTCACGAGTTTATCGTTCAACAGTTACACGAGCTCCCACACATTTTATTTATAGTATATTCGACAATTTTTCATAATATATAATTCGAGTTCAAAGATATAATTGAGTAGATGGTAATATTTTACTAGTCTGGTCCTCTATTGGTTTGGATAACCTCGGAAGCTTCCCACATTTTGATTCGATTATGTTGCATCTGACAAATGAAAAATATCAAAAATGGACCAAAACTGAAATAGTCACTCTAATCCAAACCGACCGGACACATAAATTCTAATAATAAATAGGTAAAACCAACGATATGCAAACAAAACTTCAATACATATATATTTCCAAGTTTTACTAACTACTGCAAATCTGCAATTACACATGGTGCGATATAAGACTTTAATAAGAACAGAAAATCTATTTGAGACCAAATTTTATAGTTTTATAAAAGAAAAAAGTGAAAAAGATCCACATACGATATGATTGTGCAGATTAAACAACTCACTAGTTTATATGGTCTCAGTTATATAAGAGACACGAATGATGTCGAGAACATGAATACAAACGAGGATTTCTTTTAAGATTAATAATGAGAGGCACTGAGATTTTATTTTGGTGGGTCAATATAGATAATGGATTGATGTTAAGTAAATAGATAATCTAATTTGACAACTCAGAGTGTGCCACATTTCGTGATACCCATCACGTATCTTATATGTCGTTTTGTTTCGGATTAAAAAATTATTACATAATATTAAATTACCCAATTAAACATGTGTTGAGGGTGGACCCGCGTCCACTGGCCTACTTAGAATCTATTAGCAGAACATGCCAACGACGAGCTAGACCTCGGCATGGTGCACCTCAAAACAGATGGGCTTCGGCTTGTGGACCTTGGCAAGAAGCCCACAAATTCGTGCAGACATTGTATTTAATGAGCACTGAATAAACATTCACCATGTGTTAGAAAAGATAACTATATTGTTGGTTATGTGGCAGACCAAGTCGACGCATCCATAAGACGTGAAACGCAAAAACCTTAGAAAGGCTCCTCTATAAAAGGCAGGGAGGCTTCAGATCAAAGGATATGTGTTTTTCCTCTCGTGACTAAGATCTAGAAATAGACTCAGACTTTAAAAACTTGTAGACAAGCCGAAAATCTTCTCAGCATCCTTATAATCATTTTGTTCCACTTAATAAACAGAAATTTTTATCTCATTTGCCTAATTAATCTATGTGCTAAGTAACCTCAATTAGTGTGGTTAGAGAAATCTAGTATATACTACTATAAAATATGGTCAAAACAAGGAACTTTAAGATTAAAAGAGAATTGAGGATTAATTATGAAAATGTGAGAATGACCAGAGAATCAGAGATGCATGTGATTGTGGTAGCACCACGTGACAGATTGGTTAACCTTTCTTTAACCATGAAGCAGGTGAAGAACTCACTTCACCAATCTCCCTATCAATTATTTTCTTTTCCATTTTTTTATTTTTTATTTACTAAAGACAGAATACATCATTAAAATATAAAAGCCGGCGAAACAACAACACATCTTCAGAAAACAGAGAAAAAAAACTACTACAAAATAGTAACACTAGAAAAAATAGAAAAAAACAACTTAGGAAAAACTCCGCAAATTAATAAGCAAATCAAACTAGAAAATTAAGCTATTATAAAACGAAGCAAACCGAAACAGATAACAAAACATTTTATATATAGCGGATGAAAGCACTATATAGATGAATAAAAAACTTTTGAACCAGCAAGAATAAGATCCCATAATCTTCCCCGGAATAGTGAAATCAAAATCACTTTATCATTTTTTAAATAGCTATATTTAATCTTGGATTTGATATAATCCCAGACTCACTTAGATTTGAGACTCGATGTAGTCGTTTGCATTTATTGATCAATAAACAAGCTTAAAGGTCTACATATGCAGTGTTAATATACACAATTATGCGGATGCTTAAGTACCAAACTAGTTAAGGCATAACTTTGTGATGATTTATTTCGGAAATTACAACTTTGATCTGAGGTCGGATACAACAACAAAGTAAACTTTAAGATTGAAACAAAGAGAAAACAAAAATTAAGTTTGGAGGAGCTTATTTAAAATTCTAGCAAACAATCAGGTATGCTCATGTACCTGATACATGATAATTAAACCCAAACAAAAGATACAACAATATTGTATTATATGATTTTAATTGGTACAAACGATGACTTGATCAGGCACAAAGCTTTTCTGAACTTCAAAAGTTAACTCCTCCAAGCTTAAGTGACACTCAAGTCCTATCTGCAAACATATATATATGTAAATTCAATTTCAATAATCAAAAACATAAAGACTCATACAAACATTTTACAAACTAAAGGTAAACAATCTTAATTTTGGCTAAGTAACCAAATCAACACAAGACATTGGTTTTGTTTAGCAATATTTGGCGTTTGATCACTCATTTAAGAGACTTTATCGGATAAACTATGTTAGAATGTGATTGATATCTCACATCAGAAGTTTGGATCACTATAATCTAATATATAATCTAAGGCCAATCACATCGGAAGCCCATAATTTATCATTGCACATGTAAGAAGATGTCGATATATATGTACCTTAACAACGAAGAAGTATAAGACAGTCTCTTCCATGGTACTAATATTGAGATGAAGAACTTGAAAAGATAGCTTCTCTAAGACAGAGATGATCTTAACGAGCTGACCAAAGATTCTCCTAGAGACAACTCTCAATACAACGTTAGAACCTGAGATCTTAGCTTCAACATTAGCATGAGGAGAATTGCAACATGCTCCTACTTCCTTGAAAGTACTTGTAGTCATTACATTCTCAATTCGACTAAACGGCACTCTAGAGGTTGCGTTGGTTGCAGTGGCTGCGGCTAAATTAGGTGGCTCGAGTGTTTGGTTATGATCATAAGGAAAAGCAGGTCGGTTTAGTGTCGTCTTTCGACGTTTCTTAGACTCAAGAACTTGCACCAATTGCTGCAACTCTTTGATGAATTCGATCACTCCTCCGATTATCGATGCTTGATCTCCCTAATCAATCATCAAAAACAAGATCATGTTTATTGAATAGCTTGATGCATGCGAGTACATTGATGACATTGATATTCTCAAAATAGCAAGTCCAAATTTCCAAAATTAGAAATATTATCATGCATGATCCAATACGTATCACAATCTTTTGTGGGATCTTATAAGAATTAAGAAACAATTTTGATTGAAATTTAAAGTTACCCTTTTGATATAGAAACAAGGAGTCAAAGAACGAAGAGATTTAAGATGATCATTCATTTGCCTTCTTCGATTTCTCTCAACAGCGATATGAGACATGATCCTTGATTGAGATTCACTTATTGATTGATTGATCAACGAAGAAGACGATCGATGATCTCTTTGTTTTGACTTGGTTAGAAACATTCCTTCAAAAGAATGTCGTATTTATATACAGCCGCGCGCAACAGGTTGGAGATAATTAGGGTTTCGAGTATTTTTTCAAGGGTTCATAAATGCACAATGTCGCTGTCTCGTGACATTTTTTTGTCGTATATTAATATTCTCTTTCTCTTATATTATATTCGATGTGTATAAGTATAATGTAGAGAAAGGTATGCATATAGAAAGATACGTCACGTTTGTGAAGTTGGATACATTTACATTTACATTCACTGCGTGAGCTCTTTTATGAATTTATATATTTTTAATATAGAAAAATATTTACACTTAGAGTGCATGCCTTTGCACCATCTTCTTTTACTTCTATACTTGCCACTTCTTTGTTCTTAATTACCGCGATTCCTAGCTAACAATAAGAAAGAATCTTTACGACGATCATATACTGTACACAAAGTTAAAAATGGAATCAGACGTTCAGATTTTGTGTTTAAAGATCGTTCAGTCGAGTAATTAATTGATCGACAAAATTTGATGTATATCTAACAATTATATCACATGGGATGAAAGTAATTTTCTGGAGTTGAATTCATGTGAAAAAGATAGTAGATGTGACATTCAACCATTTGACCAAAAATAATTCTCTAAATAATTAGTTGTTCTTATTGGTTTATATATGGATCATTTTTCTTACTTTGATAAATCTGGTGATCGAAACTTTTACCATCCGACTAATTTTAGATTTATTAGTCTGTGGAAAGTTGTTGGACATGTAAATTACTAGGTCTAACTCCAATGCGGGTTGATTAGTAATTAGTCTTACAGAAGAAATGTCGGAGCTGCAACTTATGCAAATTTACGTTATAAAATCCGATTCTTAATATCACTAGACTAAGAATTTATATGAATCACTTTTTGCATGAAAGATGCTCGATACAAGAAAACATTGATGGAAGCTTTGGAGCAAACAGAAAAGTTGAGTAGTTCAAGCTTCTTCATGAGTCTGAGTTTCAGCTACCTCGACGGCTCATTAAGTTTCTTCCCAATAAGTAGTATTCTTTTATTTATTGTTTTTCTTTCTTTCTTTTTATAAAAATTTAACTCCAACATCGATATTCAATTTGTTCATGGTCTATCACGTTATCTACAATATATATTGATCGCTAATAATAACGGAAAAATTCATGCCAAGAAAAAATAACGGAGAAAACGATTAATAATGATCAATTTTATATTCAGCCAATGACTATAACCGTTTTTATTACATGTAGTAGATTAAGAAAAAAAGTAAAGTATACTAATAAACCGTATTTGGTCGATTCAGAGTCGGTCGGTGACATAGGCCACCTAAACCAAAGATTAGAGCTCAAAATTTTTAGAGTCAAATTTTTTTTAGGTTTATGGAACTAAAAATCTTACAAAAAGTATGAAAAATGAAGTGAGAAAACATATTGAAGTGCTGAATTTTAAAAAAATAATGGAAAGTTGTTATCCAAACACATAGATTTCTTATAGGATATTGTTGACTATTCCAGTTTTAATTGTTTTTGCTGAAAGAATTTTTTCCAAGTTAAATTTGATCAAGAATTATTTGCGATCCACGATATCACAAGAGATATTGAATGGGTTAGTCATATTGTTAATTGAAAAATACATGTTTGAGAAGATAAATTATGTAACTTTGATGATTGATTTTACATGAAAAAATGCAAAAATGATCATATTTAGTCAAAAGTAGTTTAATCAAAATTGTGTGTTAACTCATAATTGAAATTATTTTAAAAATTTTTTTTTCTAGTTTTCGTTTGGTTTACATATTTCATGTACCTTTGAATTAATATTTAGTTTACTTGAAATTGAAGAAATAAAATTAGTTTCGATTAGGGCCCTCTACAATATCATACAGACACTAGATCGATCCAATTGTATGAGAAAAAAAAAACTCACGGTTGGTCAAGATATCTACAGTATTTGCACATTAGCAAATCTAAAATTAATATTTTATCTAAAATTTCAGAATTGACTTCTTTTGACTAATTAAAACTATGACATCTAATCTTATTGAAACTTTTTTTTCTGATAAAATTTTTGTATTGCCATAAATGGAGAATTAGTTTTTAGTTTTTAGTTTTTTTTTTCTGATAAAATTTTTGTCTTGACCACTACCATTGGGCCACCTGTCTTCGACTTTTAGTTTTTCATTTTGTAATTTTAGTTTTTAGTTTTTGATTTTTTTTCTGATTTTAGTTTTCAAAAAACTCCAAAATCTGGTTTTTAGTATATAGTTTCTGATTTTTCTTTTTCAATTTCTTTATTAAGACAAGCACATTGTATGTCAAACTGACGGTTTAGTGGTCGAAACCCAAGCCAAACCAAAATTAATTCTGGTTTGGTTTTGGTTAGAAGCATACATCCTCGTCGAGAATATTCATGCATTAACAGTGAAAATGTAAATTCTGCGTTTTCATTTATTTCAATTGTTTAATGGACATGGCAATTGGCAATGAGCTCACCATCAATAGTTCACAAGAAAAAAATCATTCACAGCACGAAACCAATAAGGTTTGGTTTCATGACACTATCTTCTTACCAGCTGAGTCCTCACCTTGTACTGTGTAAAAGAACAAAGTATAAACTGTATCAATAAGAGTTGGATTATACAGAAAAATCTAAGCTTTCTTGCAAAGAGATGCTAACATTTTCAGCCTTTGGAACAGTGTTTATGATACATTGAAGTAATGTTTTTAAGTAGCAAATGTTTCGTACCCATCTAAAATTTCAGTCTTACTTCATAAACTAACGTGAGTATTACCTACATAACAGAGTCTAGGAATCGAAAAGCAAGATTTCCAAAAGTTTCCACACAAAAAACAGAAGAAGAAAACAAATAAAGGATCTGAGTAATATAGAAAATAAACAATCATATGATACCTTGGATGGATTTTTCAAATTGCTGCAGCTGTGAAATGAAACCGAAGTTAGGCAATGCCTGAGGACGTCGACTCTTTACAAGTTCCATAGCTTTAGAGAAGCCGATGCCATGTTTTTTCATCAGATAAGCCACCACTATAGTCACACTGGAAAGAGAACTCAAACTAATCAAAATTGTGTAAAGGATATGTGTATAACAGACAACAAATTACCAAATTACAGGTTTGTGAAGACTCTTGTTTTTATCAGTATAATCTGTAATCTGTTCACTGCCTATTTTCTTACTACAACACTAACCCTGATACCAGAATAATCAGCCAAAGTTTAAAAGTAAACTACAAGAATCATAAATACTTTTGCCAATCTGAGTTTATGAACACATGAACTCGAAGTCTGAAGATTACTATGGTTACTAGGGATGAATCTGCTGCATACTTTATCATCAGTGAAGGTATGCTTGCATCTACATAATTCCAATTGGTTCACATCGACTCCTAAACATACTAACGAATACTGAAACTATCAGATTAGGGAAAAGAATCTAACCTCCTAGACATCCCCATGAAGCAATGAACCAAAACACCATCTCCAGATTGAATAGCTTGGTCTATGAAGGTAAAACAGTCCTCGAAATATACAGTCAAATCGGTCTCGGATCTATCAACGACTACACTCAATTCACAGAAGAACATACGAATTCGAGGTTATACACAAAACATCCCAAAATTCAAAACAAACTAAGATGAAGAAAACAACAGACCTTCGATGACTTTATAAAAAAAATCATCAGGATTAGGAGGGGCCAAGGCCACAGCTACAGTTAAGATATGAGTGACATTGGAGCATTTAAGCAAATCCTTGTTATTCGCTTCGGCTACTGAGCCTATGAACAATCCCTAAAGAACTCATCGAACAAAGAACCTCTTTCAGATAAACGTATCAAAGAATCCAAAACCAAATTTCAAAAGTGAGAAATTAAACGATCGAGTAACAAACCTGTTGGATCTCACTGAGATCATTGCCTCCTTCGTATAGCTTCCGGGAATTAGCTTCTCCAACTCCGAAGAGATCAACCACTTTTTCCATCACTTGCTGTTTTCAAAATTTCCACTTGTACAATGACGAAAATTCAGAATCCTAATGTGAAATTAACCATTGCTTGCTTGCTCCCAAATCCAATGAAATTAAACAAGACAAAAGTATATAACATATATAAATAATGTTTTTATTTGAAATGATTTCAACAAGCACCAGTGGTCTAGTGGTAGAATAGTACCCTGCCACGGTACAGACCCGGGTTCGATTCCCGGCTGGTGCAATTATAATTTTTTGCATATTTAAACGTGGAATTGGTTCGAATATTATTTGGTTTTGGTTAGACAGTATATAATTTGTTAAATTACCATTAGAAATTAGGGTTTTTAAGGTAGAAAGGACGTGAAAATAGAACACATGAAATGTGTTGAACACCGTCCTCTCATTTCAAAGGAAAGTAGAACTCTTCTTTATCTAATTTGTTTTTTTAGTTAATTACACCTTTTTTTCATCTTCTTTGCGTTTATCTCTCGATCTCTCATCTTTTTATTTTGTTTGATCATTCATAAAGCTGATCCATCTACCTTAATTGTGTTCTTGATCACAATCTAGAAGGAAGAAGATGAATGGTGATGCAAGTTCACGAGTAGTTCACGAGTAGTTCACGAGTAGTACTTCACGACCAAGAAGCTGGTTCAACTCCATCTACGTTGAGAGATGAAGATCATTTATAACTCCACAAAAGGCTATTTCGATGTCTTCCTTATAATATAGATCTCAATCTACGCATTGTAAGCTTCATATATATTCCACTCACTAAATGATTTAGCAATTTTTTCCTAGAATGTTGTGATGTTAAATTATACATATGTGTACAAAAATACTATTATAAAGTTTAATCAAAACTAATATTCTTAGAAACATTAAGCATCACAGGATAAGTATATAAAATGAAAATTGTCATAGAAATTCAAGAGTCTGTGGGCCAGTGGCTTTAGTTTGGTCTCACAAGTTGGAGGGGTTACGGTTCGATTCACTCGGGAAGAGAGTTCCCATTAGAATTTTCTGACCTTTGTATGGTGAAAAGAGATGATGAGTCAATCTTTAGTGTAGGAGACTCTAGTCATTCGTGGATGATGTGGGGTTCCACTGCTCGGAGTCCACGGTCCTAGATGCCGAAACCTTTGGGAATTACAGAGAAAAAAAATTCATTAATCTATCACAAGACTTTACATTAATTGCTACAACCATAACTATACAGTCATTGTTATTTAATGATTTTCCATGGCTATTTAATAATTTTTTTGTGATATTTTTTAGCTGTAACTTAGTCATAAATTTTTTCATTGTTAGATCGCGACAATAAAAATATATTTTATTAATGTAACATGACTGGAATGATATGTGTAGGTAATGGTGGAACTGGTGAGGACATTTAGTTTAGTGTGTGTGGCATTATAAGCAGTATCAAATTATCCCGTGGCCACGTCGGATTGCTAGAGTACGCCGCCACCGCCGGATTATCGGTGGTGGTCATAGTTTACTCCATCGGACACATCTCCGGCGCCCATTTAAATCCTTCAGTCACTATTGCTTTCGCTGTCTTTGGCGGATTTTCATGGTCTCAGGTAAAATGTCATAAGTGTTTTTCTAAACTAGGGTTTATCGTTTGGACGTACAAAACTCATGTTATACTTGCTCTTGAGTGTTGTTGTTGTCGTCGTTTGTCAAAATTGTTTCTCTAAACTAGGGTTTATAGTTTTCATGACAAAACTCATGTTTATAGTTGTTCTTAATTAAGTAATGTCATTGTCAGGTTGCGTTATATATAACGGCTCAAACGGTAGGAGCAACAGTGGCTACGTTAGTTGGAGTGTTAGTATTCGGAGTAAATGCTGATTTTATGGTAACAAAACCACCTTTAAGTTGTGTTTCTGCGTTTTTCGTTGAACTCATAGCTACAGGCATCGTCGTATTTCTCGCCTCCGCCTTGCATTGTGGTCCTCATCAAAATGTAAGTAACCAAATTGATCCTCTTCCTCTTCTTAAAACATTAAATATTATAGGTGAACTGCATTTAGTTAAGTGGTTGAATGTCATTTATGCTATCTTTTCAACCAGTTTAACTTTTTAGAGTCGTATTTGCCCTATTATTAAAAGTTTGAGGAATTTGATTATGTATTAGGGTTTGTCGATCCAACTGACAATTTTTATTTTTTTTTAATTTCTTGAATGAATTTTGTTTTGTGCAGTTAGGTAATTTGACAGGGTTCGTAATTGAAGCAGTCATTTCTGTTGGAGTGTTTGTTACCGGGTACTTAACTTCAAAAATCCATAACTGTAAAAAATTGTCAATTGAAAAAAGAAGAAGCTAATGTGTTATGGTCAGGCCGATATCCGGAGGATCCATGAATCCAGCTCGATCACTAGGACCAGCAGTAGTGGCATAGGATTTTGAGGACATATGGGTTTACATGACGGCTCCAGTGATCGGAGCCATCATCGGAGTTTTGACATACAGATTAATAAGCATCAGGCCTTGCCCTTCCCCAATTTCGCCTTCTGTCTCTTCACTTTTACGTTAATCACCTCTAAACTCAGTATCTAATTAACTTCTAATCTACAAATAAACACTTTTACTCTACGTTTAATGTAGCCTAATATTAGGCCTTAATAGAGACTATTGATAAATTATATTGTGCATTGATACTCTTTAAGAATACAGTACATTTAAGTTATTACGATTCTGTAAAATTCAACAAAGCAAAAGCAAGTCAAAAAGAACACATAACAAAGCTCATACTAGCATTTTTGTCTGTCAAGAGCTGGATCGATAAGACTCAATATATATTTAAATCTTCTCTAAATTCCTAATAATGTCATGTAAGAAAAACAGGGTTTTTTTGGAATATAATTCTGGTGGAGATGACAACAGAAATCTACCACTTCCCCATAATCTTACTAGTTTTGAAAATTATAATAAGAAACATAAACTAAAGAAAATGGATTTACAACATTAGATCTTATATATCCCCTTAAGTTTAGTGGCCGCAACCTCTACGACTTGGACCAGAAGCTAACTTAGGACCCGACCACAGACTCACCTTCTTCTTAGTTTTCTCCTCATAGTTTTCAAACTCATCTCTTGAATCTTCGCCGACCACACTCATTCTCATTGCCTTCTCTGCAACTTTGTCACAATTGTGGTCACGAGCAATGGCAGTAGAACATAAGTAAGTGACCAAGAGGAACACAACTTTAAGAAGCTTTTTCACCTCCATTTTCTTAGTATCGACTAGAGATTCTTAACAATGATTCGTGTTCGTGTATATATGCATGTTTCTAGATGTTGTAGCATTTTTTTTAAATGGTTTAAATGTTACTGAGTGAGTGAGTGAGTGAGTGAACATTCTAGAAATAGTAAGTTTTAGGTTGTTACTTAGTATTTAATGCTAAATCAGAATTTCTAATTTAAGATTTCACAAGTACGTTTCTTAATTTAAGTCATGATATGTCTGAGTCTGGTTGCAGTCTTTCAGAACTTATAACCATGTGATTTAGGTAGACTATTATTAATTCCAACTATATGCATCCATATCTAGATGGTATTTTCTGAGAAATTGTTTCGATCAAAAATAATTCAACTCCTTAGCGATTAGGTCTTTATCTGTTTCGTTACAACTTGTTTGTTATTAATTTCCGTTGAATGATGAAATTCAAAGCACAAAGGTCGAGCTGAAGAACGAGATCCGTCCTCTGCGTCTCTCAATAAGAACACTTAAAAGTCAAATATTAGTTTGAACTTGACCATTACGCAATATTGTTCTACTTTTTCTCATAGCTTATGGATTCATTCCCCAAGAAAGATGACATGTGATATGTTACAATACTTTTAAGACAAGTGTCAAATACAATGGACGACTCTGAGTTTCGAGTTTCTTCAATTTAATACTGTACTTTAAAACAAAACTATTAGAAGATTCCATCTTTTTATGAATCAATCATTTGTGAACTTTATACTTCCTCCGTTTTGTAAAGAATGTCCTTTTAGTAATAAAAAATTGTTTTATAAATAGTATCATTCTATATTTTCAATGTAACAGTTTACTAATAGTTTCAATTATGATCTCCAATCAAAATTATTCATATAAAATTATTCATATGAAATCTAGAAAATGATTACTTTTAATGATTAGGAATATTAAAAACTTTTACTATTATTTTTTAATTTGTGTGAAAAATACAATTTTTAGGAAATATAAGGAAACAATAAATTTTGTATCCAATTAAAATACGCCACGTAATCTAATTTTCTCTTATATGTCATGTAACATGTTGAATCTTTTCAATATGGTTGAATCCATGTCACATTCAACATGTTGATCAAGACCTCATGTATGAGTTATAAGATGTTGAATAATTTTATTGAACATGCCATTGTAAGTAGTCTAAGAAACCCAAATTTTGATCGGTCTTAAATAATCTTGATTTTCGACATTCCAACTCGAATAAACTGTAAATTTATCCTATTCTAAATATTTTTGGAGGTAAATAAAATATTTCTCTATCGATAAACAAGTGTTTCATTTGATTTGTTCCTGATTTAACTAGGTACTAGGTGGTGAGTTCGAATCTCACCTTACTCCAATTAGAGAACTTAAGTTATGAATCGAGACTTATCAGTCCAATAGTTACTTAATTAAAAAAAAAACATTTTTCTAATTAGTTACGGGAAAATGACTTAGGTTAAATTGTTAAGTCTAATTCTACAATTTTCATCAGAGTTTGAATTAAAGAAATATAAGGGATGCGTGTAATTCGGATCGAGTAGAAACAAAATTAATTACGTGACACAAAATAAACAAAAGTGACGAAGCTGATAAGGATAAGAAGTTGATGAGTGATGACAAAGATAGTACTAAATAGGGGAGATATGCTTACTCCTCTTGATTATTACATCTATATTATTGGTCCCTACACCTTTTATTCTTTCATCTAATTGGATTTTTAATATTATTTCTATACTTATATATTATGAAACAAAAAAAAAAACTAGGTAAGTTGCATGTGGGTGAGTGCCTAAAATACCCAATTTCTGGTATATATACCTTCATTTGTTAATTAGTTAACTCTGTATAGTTCCAACAACCTTGTAAATGTTTTATCTAAAATTATTACAAATTGGTCAAAGAGGACAAATCTGTTGTCATAATTTTGGTTCACGCATTTAAAAACAAAACTGGTTTGCTAAAAGGCAAAGGACCGTTGCTTCATTGCTTGTCAAACGTCAAAGCGTGGGCCCTATGTGGGCTTATTTGCTTACATAGTTTATTTTTATATTTCATTTTTATTTGTCATTAAACTTTGGATTATACGAGCCTAGTCCCATAACATGATAAAAACCTCATTTTCTTATCTTCAAATTGTTAAATGACTCAACTTATGATTTATATAATGTCCCTTATAGACTTTGAATGGTTAGCAGATTAAATGCAGATCATTTGCAGTCTACCCCACCTGCAATTAATATTATCATTCATACATTAAAAACACAATTCAAAAATTTAATAAAATAATATGTAATATAATGCAGATCAAAACTAAAGAGCAAAAAAGTATATGTTCTCACCTGCAACTTTTGTTTTTCTTTTTCTCTTTTCTATTTTTTCTTCTCATTTTTCTCTTTTTCTATCTATGTGGATCAATATAACTAGATTTATTGATTAAACATCAATTAAATAATTTTTACTAATTCTTATAAAAATATGTGCACAATTTTATTATTTATGTTACCTATTAATTACTATTTTAGTTTGATTTCAGATAGGTTTTATCTAAATTTTAAAAACTAAAAATTACCTAAATATCCAAATATCTTTCGCTATCTAGGGTGCGGCACTCCACCGCTTCGCCTAGCATCACTATGTTCCCTTGCGAATCTTAGCAATCACTTGTTCTGATTCCACATTGATTATTTTGAACTAAAAGAAAACTTTTTGATGGAATAGTCACGCTATGTATAATATCTTCGCTTTCAATAATTACATACAAGTCCATATAACATAAAAAACCCAAAAAATTTCATAAAATACAAAAAGTACTTTTAAAATACAAAAAAAAATATTTTAGACATAATTGAATGCTCAAATATTCAAAAAACATCAAAAATATTTATAATTACTCTAAAAATACTTAAAATAATATCATAATATCGGATCTTTGGGTACTCGTTCGGTTCTTGGTTCGAGTCTAGATTCAGATCCGGTTTTTTGGGTTAAAATTTAGGATCCGTCTGGATATTTAAGCTGAGACATAGTTATAATAATAAAAATATAAACATATTAAACTTTGAATGACAAATGTAACATAAAATATTACAAATTTATTATAAGAAAATTAATTTTTGTTTTTGTTTTGTATGATTTGAATGATTTGCAAATGTTTTGTATGATCTGTATTTGTTGATCTGCATTCACTATTTAAAACCATAGTTTATAATTGGCTCATCTTTCCAAAAATGATATTTATCAGATCGACAAGACTAGACTTATAATCCAATCTTTCTAAAACTTTAAAATACTACCAACTTAAAGATTACATAATTTTCTAAAATTAAAATCTGATGAAACTGTCCCAATAATATCTTTCTGGGCGTGACATTTAAACATTGACTTAGGGCACTTAGTTTTTAAACAAAATTTAAAGGCATTTATTTTATAAATTACATATATTTTATCATAAATAATAGATATATATACATATGAATTTTAAAAATATGAACAAGTATTTAGAGTTTTGTTTGATTTAAAAAAGTTACAATCTACAAATAATGATAATTTAGTAGTTTATTGTGTATTTTATGACTTGTGAAAGCCACACAAAAGATTTTATTGAAACCAAATTAATTTGAAAACTGATTTTAAAAATTTGCTTAGCTATTTTGTGGGGAAAATATATTTAATAGTTAAAATTGTGTTTGCTAATTTGTATTGTTATACGAAGATAGTGATTATTTTATCCTTGTCGAATTAAGGCATTTTTTATATTTTGCTTATAGTAGCCGTTAGTGTTAGCACAGCTCTGTTTCTATCAGTAAAAGAATTCAAATTTTAAACGTAACTGAATAAACCAAATTCATTCATATTCAATGAAAAGTATAACAAATTGATTACATTCCCTCTTTCTCATAATGAGGCTTAAGGTACATGCATAATAAATAATAAATAAGAGAACTTAGTGAAATTATTTAAAGTATCTATATATTGTAATTAATATTGTAGTTAATATGAATAAATAATAGGATTAAATGAAGAAAATAAATGAAATTTTTGTGTTTGAAAACTTATGAGATGAGACAAAAAATTGAAACTAAACATTCTTTATTTTGAGATAGAGAGAATAATAATTGCCAATTTCTTTTTAGTCAGGTAGTTAGGATAATGCAGCTAATGACTATAACATCTAAAGTTCGATTCCTCACATTCTACACGTTGGTAAATTAACTAAAAAATTTAAGGATTGAGCTATGCTATGGATCAATGCTTATCGATCTAATGTTGACAAAAAAAAGGTATAATAGTTTATGTTTCCAATATTATTTATTCGATTTAAAATGATTTTTAGCTGAACGTTTTTTCACATAGGTTTTTCTTTGATAAATTTTTTTGCATTATATTAACATTAGCATTAAGCTAAAAGGTTATACAAAAGAGTTAGAAAACCCACAATTTAGGATCTAATAGAAGCTCATTTAGGGGATGCTTAAGAGTAGTCCAAAGTACATCACATTCAATGACGGAAGTGCAATCTTCATCGTCACAGAGAGATGTTTCAGTTGAGTGAAAACCATAATTGAAGAAGCTTGCTTGCCTGTTCTGGATTCGAGAGTCTGATGGAGTTTATTTTATTCTTGGTTGTAACTTTAATCATTGATTCAAGTCCTTCAATTGCTCTACTAGTGTTTGTATGAGCCTCTCATTCCTTTCTCTCCAGATTTCATAGATTGTTGCTTGACAAAGTAGGAGTATAAGGTACCTCGTTTCTCTGGTTCATGCGAAGGTGATGAATTCTTGGAGAATGTCATTCCACGCTGAGTGTCTTTAGATCTAGAATTTTCGAGTGAGCTGATGCCAAAGTGATGAAGAGAAAGGACATGCAAATATCAGATGGTCTCTGTCCTTTGGGTATTGATTGCAGAGAAGACACATCAGGTCAGTTGTTATTCCCTAGCTTAAAAGTCGATCTCGAGTAGGACAGCGATTTAAAGTGAATAACCAAGTTAGTGCTGAGTGCTTTGAAATCCTCTTCTTTTGCCATACAATTTTGGATCAGGGCACAGTTGGTGCTGATTCTCTAAGTTCATCATAAATTATTCATGCATAGAATTTTGAAGATGATTTGCCATTGACATTCTAAGTTACTTCATCCCTATCAAGGAAAAAATTGAGGTTATTAATTGCTGCAAATACATCCTGAATCTTATATGATCTTGAAGGAGGTAAAACCCACGTGCCAGAAGTCCAGCGAGAAGCTACAGTCGCATGGAGAGGAATACTAGTCTGTCGAGGTCCCAATTGACCAACATAGGTGATAAACGGACCGAGAAGAGTCCATGGATCATGCCAGAAATTTATACATCCCGTTCCATGCCTTGAACTAAACCCATTTCAGTACTACAGATCGTTGCTTAAAGATTTGCTTGAGGTTCTAAGTAGTGTTTTGAGGAATCTTCATGTCCCAAATTACCCTGTCTTTAATGACGTTTTGGTGGATCCATGTTGGCCAAACTGATTCTCTGTGAAAGAGAAGTACCCATAAAAATTTATCAAATTGTTTAAAAATTGTATTTTACTAATGGAGATATTGTACTTGATATTTCATCCAGATTAGTACCTTAAATAACCAAATTAGTCAAAACCAAGTTCATTCATGCTATAAAAAAGAAGAAGAAGAAGATTTCATCCAAATTCTCTAGCATTTATAAGTACCAAATCTCACAACAAATATTTTTTTCTTTCCAATTTTTGCTTTAGCATTTATCAAATGCCCAATTTATCTACTTTTACAACTGTCATATACTCATCGTTAATACAAAATCAAGAGTTTACCATATAGAATATGATTCCCAAAAAAAAAAGATTAAACGAAAATTATTTCAATCTATTTAATCAATTTTTACAATAATTTCACTAATTCTTAAATTCAGATAAAAATAAAAGTCCTTCCATTACTAAAAGCGCACACGGCCGGTGGCCCCACCATAATCACCACTCAAATCATTTTGTTCGCACGCGCCTTCCAACTGTTTTTAAATTCCACGCTCGTAACGACATCACTTATCTCACGCGCCTTATTCGCCGTGTACAATTTCTGTAACTATTATATTTAGCGGTTTTATCCTTACAAAAATAATTATACTTATTGCTGCTTCTTCACTTTAAGTAGTTTAATTGAAATGAAGGAAGTTGGCAAAAAAACAAAAAAACATTGAAATGAAGGTTAAAGTTTTGATTTTTTTTGTCTCAAATTATTTATTTATTTAATCCTATTAGTTACACTTTTTTGGTCAATTTATATTACTTACACTATTAATTATAATATAGGAATATTTTAAGTAATTTAACAAATTCATTTAATTAGTGTGTTATATCTTAAACATCATTTATCATGAAAGAGAAGAATGTAATTTCTTTCTTAAAACAATTTGTATAGGATAAAAATTCATAATATTTTTAATAAATTGTTTGCAATTTCAGAACTTTGAACAGCTATTACTTCTTGCAGATTGTAATAATATTTATTCTTGCAAATTATTTAAGTGTGGTTAATTTATTACTGTTTTTGGTTACTAATAGTCTTTGACTTCTTAATTATCTAAAGCTACTATATAACCAAAGATTTTTCAATTATTAACTAATCTCGTGAAAATTGTATAATTAATAAAGAAAACCAAAAGAGGAATTAAATGGACCCATAATTCAAAAACCCACGATTCTCAACCAATAGCCACTCATCTTTCTCTCTCATTGTTGAATGTGAACACAAGAAGAACACAAAAAGACACCAAGTAAAAGTTGAGATTTTTCTTTTGATTCGAGCCAAATCGCCATTGTTGTTCTTCTTGTTCCCAATTAACTTATCAATCCCTTCTTCTCTTTTTTCGAAAAAATTTCAAACTTTATTCGAGAAGAAAGAAAAAAAAAAGGGAAAGATTAAAACTTTTCCATTGAAAAGGGCAACAAACAAAACATCCATCCATGAGTGTTTTCTCGTTTCCTTGACACATGTTTTTCGCATCATTCTTCATATTATTTTAAAAACGAAACTGACCAACCAAGCAAAGCAGCCACTTCCCTCTTCCATTAACAATCATCATCTTCATTCGCCATGATTGCTCTCTTCTTTACTTTACAAATTTCTTAAATTCCCAAAACCCTGCTTTATTCAAAATCAGACTTTTGGAATTCTTCAGATGTCTAAGAACACCAACGTTGAAGAAAATGGAGGAGCCAAACCAATCAGTGAAGCTTTGAAGAGATTCAAAAGGTCAAGGCTTGTGTTCTTCGAGCCATCTTTAGGAGTTTTGGGGTTTTTCTTAGTTGGTGTGTGTTTCGTTTGCAGTTTCTTCTTCTTTGATTACAGAAGCGTAGCTAAAAGCTATGGCCTTTCTGAAAGATCAAATAGATTCGTTTGGCTCAAAGTTGACAACAACAACATTAATAGTTCTCAAAGAGTTGGGTTTTTAGAAGAAAGTGGAAATGGGTGTGATGTGTTTGATGGGGATTGGGTTTGGGATGATAATTATCCATTGTATGAATCCAAAGATTGCAGATTTCTCGATGAAGGGTTTATGTGTAGTGATTATGGGAGGTCCGATTTGTTCTATACTCACTGGCGATGGCAACCTAGACACTGTAATTTGCCAAGGTATGAATAATCAAATTTTCCCGGAAAAATAGGGGGAAAATTCTATATTTTACTCTGTTCTTACACAGTTTCTGCCACTTGGTGCTACTTAATTGCTTGTTCATGACTATGAATCAAATATAGATTGCAATTCCTGTTTGTTCTCCTCCAAGGTTTATTGAATCATAGAGACATCGGAGCTGCTTAAAGTTTCTTCTTTGTTGTATAGAGTTTAGTGCTCTTAGTATCAGTTTTCTAAGATTACAGATCAAATTATGTTTTGTGGTACAGTAATTTCTGGGTTATAGAAAGGGTTTTTGGGTTTGAGATTAATGAAATCTTTGGGCTATGGAGAAGAGAAGTCAGAGGTTTCGTTAAGGTTTTGTTGCTTTCCAGCTTTGACGTCGTTTTCTATAGTCTCATCTCCGATTGTCCGCAAGTTACGGCTTAAGACATGAACAATCTCGTGAAACGAGTCCCTCATATTTTGCTATTAAAGCCAGTTGCTTTTTTGTTCTCTTCCTCTGATTTTGACTTAATATTTTTTAATGGTCCCTTCTTCATCATCCATTTCCCAGTTTACATCAAACAGCTATTTCTTCACCAATCAGTGTCTGTGTTCCTTTTTTCATAAAGGTTTTTGTATTATTTGAACCCGTGAGTTGAATTATATCTGTAGAAGAAAGTATTGGTTGCTAAATGACATGTATGCACATCAGTTTAACCCAATAGATTGTCCGTCTTCTTCACGAGATATGAACTTTATACTAGTCCAATTCGATCTGGTTCATTAGTTTGTGAGCTAATTATTATGCTGCAGACGTACTGGAAGACAAAGAGTCAATTCTACAACAACGTACTGTCGAATTCCTGTGAATATATTTGAAGACGGTACTTAGCTGATTATCTTTTATGCTAAAATGAATCAGATTTGATGCTAAACTGATGCTAGAGAAACTCCGGGACAAGCGGCTAGTGTTTGTTGGAGACTCAATTGGAAGAAACCAGTGGGAGTCTCTTCTTTGTCTACTATCTTCTGCAGTCAAGAATGAGAGCTCGGTTTACGAAGTGAATGGAAGTCCCATTACAAAGCACAAAGGGTTCTTAGTGTTTAAGTTTGAGGACTATAATTGCACAGTGGAATACTACAGATCTCCATTTTTGGTTCCTCAAAGCAGACCACCAAGTGGATCACCACAGAAGGTTAAAACAACTTTAAAACTGGAGACAATGGATTGGACTTCTAGCAAATGGAAAGATGCAAATGTTTTAGTGTTCAATACTGGTCATTGGTGGAACTACGGGAAAACTATTAGAACGTAAGTTCTTCCTGTAGACCCTAGTTCAATGTCTCATAAATCACTTGCTGGTTTTTGTTCTAATGACCAAATGTTGAATGTTGTTACTAACAGGGGATGCTACTTTCAAGAAGGAGAAGAAGTGAAGTTGAAGATGAGTGTAGATGATGCATATGAGAGAGCTATGAATACTGTTGTCAAATGGATACAAACTGAGGTCAATACAAACAAAACTCAAGTCTTCTTCCGCACATTTGCCCCTGTGCATTTCAGGTTTGTACGGTATTACTTTGCACTCATTGTTTAAGATTCAATCGTCGATTCGGTTTGTGTCTTATGATGTATAGAACGTTTTACATATTTAGTTTCAATCTGTCTATGTCATTGAATATAACAGGGGAGGTGACTGGAAAACAGGAGGAACATGTCACATGGAGACATTACCTGAGATTGGAACCTCATTAGTTTCATCAGAGACATGGGAACTTTTAAAGATTCTAGGAAATGTTTTGTCACATTACTCCAACAGATCAGAGACTGTTAAAATGAAAGTGTTGAACATAACAGCAATGGCTTCTCAAAGAAAAGATGGTCACCCATCACTCTACTATCTCGGTTCGCTTGGTCCCTCATCACTTAATCGCCAAGATTGTAGCCATTGGTGCCTTCCTGGTGTTCCTGACACATGGAACGAGCTTCTCTATGCGTTGTTTATGAAACAAGAAGCTTATTCTCCTTTTACTAGAAGATTCAATGAAGCGAATAGTACAGGAAATGTTACAATGTCGTGACAATGGACAGAACAAGGGAACTACAACAAGCTCTTGTGGATCTTAAGCTGTTGGTGTTTCTTTGAAGATACTGAGCTTAAAGACCAAAAAGTGTTTGTCATTTTTTCTTCGAGTGGCTAGATTAAATTGGGTGGGGGATATTGTAATTAGGTTGATAATCTTATTCTCTGGTTGTAAAGATAAACATCTCAAATGATTTTCAATATGTCATATATAGATCGGGTTACGTCATAAGTCATAACTAGCCCTTATCATAAGAACTATAACCGAAAAACCGTTACGTTCCAATAATACCTTCAGTTCGGCTTTTCATTGAAAACCAAAAACAACCAAATAAGAACGAAAACTAATTTGTTAGTAATTTGTACTAACTGCTGTTTGGTTTTTTCTTACTTTTAGTTACTATTATACAACTATTTAACTAAGAATTCCAAGTTTTTTGTTACAAGTAATCATGCAGAACTAAATTGATTGGGAACTGAAATCGAAAAAAAACCAAACTAACTGAATTTTAGTCGGTACATGCATAGCTTCTACATTTTTAAATCGAAAGAACTGAAAACCGAAAAATCCGATTTGAACCGATTACAAGAAATACAAACATGGATATATACTGTCTCGGTCATGTTGATCTGTGTCTGGTAATCTTCTGATGTTGGACCTTCGAGTTAACGAGTGCACGTATGTCTGTCTGGCCATTTCCATGTAATCTTGTGACGTGCAGAGACATAAATGGTTCGATTTGGTTTATTGAACTTATACCGTTAAGTATCATCCTAACGACATGCATACCTCTTCAATGGCACGATCTTCCACAGGCTCAACATACTTTTTCTTGTTGATGTATAATGTTGTCCATTAAATGCAATTGTCTTTTTATAGATAAGTGTTTCGGTATAATTATATATATTATATTAATCATATGAAGGCCTTTTTGAGTGAATTATGTATGATTCATAAAAGACAAAGTCGGTGAAGACTAAAAAATACTCAGTCGGTGATCGTGACATGACATGAGCCTTAGCCTTTAGATAGATGCTCGTGAAAGAATCTGTGATTGTAAATTCTCTCTTCTCAAATACTTTACTCTTATCTCATTCTTTATTTGGTCATTATTTGAGTAATTTACTCGAATCTGAACTTTGGTTTACTTTGGTTTAACTCGGTTAGGGTTTGATTTCTGGACCTTAACCGGTTGCAAGCTGGTATTGTGTGTGAGAGGTAGAGTACTAGTAGCTTATCTATACAAAACCTTGTGGTAAATATTATGTAAAAAAATATAAGAAATGGAGAACAAACTCATAAGATCTTGACTTGAAGTTTGTAATTTAATATAAACCAACTGGACTAGTGTGTGACCCACTTATATGAAAGAGTATCTATCAAGACTCCAACCAAATCAAATCATGTCGATATTATAGATTCTTCTTGTTCTCTTCTTTCTTCTAATGTCCATTTACTCAATAGTTCTGGTCTTAGGCATTCGGGTACCCATCGAGTTCATTCGGGTTTCAAATTTTCAGTTCCATTAATTTAAGACCTATTCGGGTATTTTTAATTTTTGGATTGGGTTCGAATATTTTTATTTAAATCTCTATTAAAATTTAAAATTAGTAAAGATTTAATAGAAAAATCTATAAGAAACCTATATTTAATATAAATATATCGGGTACCCATTCGGTTCTGATTCGAGTTCGGGTTTGGTTTTTCGGATTTATAAATTTAAGACCCATTCGAGTATTTCTTCAAGTTCGGTTCGGGTTTGATCCTTTTTTTCGGTTCGGTTTCAGTTTGAATTTCGGATATCGGATTTTATGCCCAAGGCTAAATCTTTCAATGCAAATGAATTCACATTTTTGGACAAACCAACATGTTTCGATTAGGTAAATGAGATTGGTTGAAACAAGGTTGAACATATTTTATTTCATGAGGCTTAGAACTAACAATCAAAATCAAGGTATTAACATCAAAAGCTAAGTAGACTTTTATTCTCCTAACATGTTGAATTTCGTTAAAATAGTGAAAACATATGAAAATGTGACTCCACCGTTTCATATAGTTTTGGTATATGCATAAGTCACCCATCATGGACATGTGCTTTCACTTTTAATCGATGTAAATGAAAAAGTAAATCTTGTTATGAAATCAATACTTATATATGTGTTGCAACCGTGTTATCTCATGCTTTTTAGGCGGTGTGTTTCACACCAATAATAGAAGTTTACAATGCTTGGAAAATACGATATATACAACATAAGATTTTGAATTATTATATTATGAATAAAGTTTTGTAAATTTACTAATTATTCACTCAAAGTTGATATTCTTTGTTATATAATATAAGAATTTTGGAGTCCGGAGGCCGAAACTCTGTATTTTGTGTCTCTCAAATTTAATATCAACTAAAAATTTGCACATATCCACTAAGTGGATTAGTTTATGGGTTTCGGTCTACTAGTTTCATACATGATGACGAGTATCCAACGAGCAACATCATCCTAGAACTATCTAGGCCAAATGTCTAGAATATCAGAGTTATTAACAAAGTTATATATATATATATATATAAGTTTTAATATTTTCTGATGGTATTGAGTCTATTAACTATGAAAATTACGGGATAAAATAATTTTTTCCAAAAATATTTTTGTTTTCGGTCGATTTATGTATTACTTGTATTTTAATTTGGTTATTAATATAAGATTTATTGGTGAAAAAAGTAGTTTTTCTTTTTCTCAACATTGGATAAGGTAGTTAGGAGTTCCATGTTTCGTGGAGATAAATGAAACTATGAAATTTGCGGCATACAAGAAAAGTATTTTTGAGTAAGTGAACGAGAGGAATGGGTTTTGTGAATGAGAGATATATAACCATATATGTTTAAGATACATATGAACAATGAATGTTTAGTTGTTGTTGCTAGTTGTGAGCCTTGATTTCAATATCTTAATTTACAGTATTTGCAAGTTGTAGATACATCAACATCTTTGCACAAAGTTTCCTTTATGGTCCATTTGTATGTAGGGACTTAACATTTTGCCAGATTAGATTTCCTTTTATAATTTTTATATTTGGTCCCACTCTCCCACATGTACCTCTCTCTCTCTCTTAAACCCCAATAATCTCTTGCCTATTTATGTCACTCTTTCAACATTCTCATTCACAATCAAAAAAAAAAATTGAAAACACTTCTCTAAAGACAAGAAAAGGGTTGTTAAATATATGGCCATGGAAGTGGCTATGGAGCTTGAGATTGATGATGATGTCTTTTATGCAGATATAAGCAAGCAAATCAATCTCTTAATCACTGATGAAGATGAACAAAACCCTAGTTCACTTTCTTCTTCTGTCTCTTTCCAGGTTTGTCCAACTTTTAACCTTCTCTTTCTCTTTTGATTAGTGATTAGTTCTGATGTTGATATTTGTTTAATTAATCAAACAGGGTTTGTTCAGAGGAAACTACCAAACATTAGCAACACCATACATGATGTACAATGAGCAAATGAATTACAACTTAAGAGAGAGCAAAGGAACTGGAGTTTTCATTCCAAGATGTTCTCAACTAAGAAGAAAACATAATCATCATCATCAACAGAAGAAGCAACAAGGAAGATTCAGTTCTCTCAATCCCAAGCAACAACAATATTTTCCTCATCATGTTCATGAAAACAACAACAACAACTCCACAACTCTCAACAACAATGAAGAAAACA
The DNA here is from genome assembly GCA_963920545.1 of Lepidium didymum. Taxonomy (NCBI): domain Eukaryota; kingdom Viridiplantae; phylum Streptophyta; class Magnoliopsida; order Brassicales; family Brassicaceae; genus Lepidium; species Lepidium didymum. Next base: position 18,910,970 of record OY986979.1, read on the forward strand.
TTATCACCTTTAATCATGCTTCTGCAATTAACCAAAGAAGAACTTACAGAGATGCAGCATCTCTCTTCACTTAGTCAAGATTCAAAAGACATGGATTCATGTCATTTAATATAATATAATATAATTAATTATTGATATTTTTATAGATTGTAAAATCGATGAATAATAAAAAGAATCATCAATCTAAAGAGATTTGGTGTTTTGTGATTTGTTTAACAACCGAATAAGATTAATGGACTCATTCTTATCATATTATTTAGCGGCTAAATGATCAAATAATTATCTGAATCAGAAGAAGTCTCAAATCAATTCATGTAAGGTAAAGAAGCAATGAATCTATTTGGGACCTTACAATAACAGAGTGACAGTTAAGTTGGCAACAATGTTTGAATACACAAAAGTCAGATCTAAAGTGGAAAAAGACTGTCACAGACTTACACCCACATGCCTACATACCCATCACTCTCTTTATATTTTTCATTTTTATTTATTAAAATGGAAATATATATATATATATATATATATGTACATAAATTTGTCTCTAAAAGGATATATGTGTATTCTTTCAAATAAAGTAATTTTGTTTTAATTAAAGATTAGAATATTTTTTGACATTTATATGAAGCAGAGATGCTGTATGTTTTCTGTAAATTAGCTGTATATTCTTAAATTAATTTAAATTATTAGTTAAAGTAACTTCTTTTTTTTTTTGTCAAATTAGTTAAAGTAACTCAAAATCTGATTCTTATTACAAATCTATCTTGTTTTTTTTTATCTTCAATAAACTTTATTCATTAAATTTAATAAGTACAACAAAATCAATTACAGCTAAAAGTTACAAATTGACAAAACAAAAGATTACAGTGAATCTTAAGTATAATGTCATGTATGCTTTTGAACGATGTGTCTGATGATAAAACACATATGTGATTTGTAAAGCTTCGACTGTCATTTTGATGGGTCTTCACGTTTTTTCTGAGCCTATGGGTTTATTTTGTCGGTGTGATAGTCGATATACTACGTCCGAAAAGCTTTAAAAACTTGTTTACCGACTCTATAAACCACTACATGATCTTTTCTCGTGTTTTGTTCTCACTCACACGGTTCCAAAAATCACTTACCAAAAAGTCACCCATCCTTCAATTACTCTAGTTCAAACACGTTTAACCTTGAAGTTTTCTTTGGACAAGTGATCGAAAAGATAAGTGTACTTCGATGACATAGGTTCCAAATCAATTCTTTTTAAACATCTCTGCATGCATCACCATATACCATATTTATTGAAACGGGGTTGTTACAATTCACTCTCACTAACAGACCGCAACGTCTTTGTTGCGTACCAAGATCGTCACCTCCGACGTGTGAGTCCTTTTGTCTCCACACATGTCTAAGTTCGGTTCTAATATCACTTATAACGCTCCGACCGCCACCTTAATGGATCCCATGTCTTCACCGGGTCCGTGGGCCCACCTTACCGATCGAACGGTCGGTATGCTACGTCCAGGAAGCTTTAAAGACTTGTTTACTGATCTTACAAATCACCACATGATTTTTCCCGTGTTTTGTCCTATTCATACGGTTCTGAAAATCACTTCCCGGAAGTCACTCATCATTCAACTATTCCTTGAGTTCTTTATGGACAAATGACCGAAAAGATAATTGTATTTACTGGCATAAGTGGCCAAATCAATTCTTTTAAACCTTTATGCATGCACTACCATATACCATGTTTCTTTGAAATCGGTGTGTTTCATGATTCTTCTAATATCTACAGCACAAAAACTTAATTCTGATAAACAGAAAATTGTTGGAAAATCTATCCAAACAATAAATTTATTTGGTATATCGGAAATGACTAAACCGGCTGCCAAATCATATTGTTTAACTCTTTTAAGTCTCTGACACACTAACTTAACACGTTTTACTGTAATTAAATTAATTTCAGAAAATATAACTACAAATAATTGTGAAATTTGTTTTGCTTGATTGACAAAACCCAACTTTTGTGGTTGATTACTCCGATCGTCGAGATCCATGGCGGCGATCTCTGGTTACTTCCTTTTCTTCGTCATTCCTCTGCTTCCACTCTCACTTCTCGTTATCTTAGCCCTAATCGTACGTCCTCGACCTATTAGGATCCCTATTAAGTCCCGTCACGTGTTCGTTACCGGCGGATCTAGTGGCATTGGTCTTGCCTTAGCCCAGCGTGCCGCTGTTGAAGGAGCTCACGTCTCAATCCTTGCTCGATCTGCTAGAAAACTCGAGGAAGCTAAGCAATCGATTAAACTCTCCACTGGCATTGAAGTCGCTACGTATTCCGCCGACGTTCGAGATTACGACGCTGTGTCTAAGGCGATTGAGGAATCGGGTCCGATCGATGTGTTGATTGTTAATCAAGGTGTGTTTAGTGCGAGGGAACTGGTGAATTATAGTCCAGAAGATGTCAAGTTCACGATTGATGTGAATCTTATTGGGAGCTTTAATGTGATTAAAGCTGCTTTGCCTGCAATGAAAGCGAGAAAAGATCGTGGACCTGCTTCAATCACTCTTATCTCCTCTCAAGCTGGTCAGGTTTGTCTCTCTAATTTTCCCATTTCTGCTTTAAAGTCTCTTGATGGAATCTAGAGATTTAAGTTTCTTCTGAAGATTATCATTTGAGTCATAAGCCGAGAGCATTGTAGAGAAGAATAATAAGTCAAATAAGTCATTAGATTTGCATTCATTGGAAGAGCCAAGCTTTGTGTAATTAGCTCAATGAAAGGATGGATTTTTCCTTATATATTCAGGTGGGTGTGTATGGTTATACTGCATATTCAGCAAGCAAATTTGGGCTTCAGGGTTTAGCACAAGCACTGCAACAAGAAGTTATTGCTGATGACATTCATGTCACTCTCATTTTCCCTCCTGACACTGATACACCAGGGTTTGAGGAAGGTAACATAACTTTACCACAATGAAGTAACAACACTATGAACTGTTGTTCTGAGTTCCTTGGAAGTTGAAGGATCAAAATTTAGAGTTAGTTTATTTGATTCATCTTGTTTTGCTATCTCAGAACAGAAAAGCAGACCTGAAGTCACTGCTATAATAGCTGCGTCCTCTGGTTCAATGAAAACAAAAGACGTAGCCAGAAAAGCTATGGATGGAATCAAAGCAGGAAAGTTCACTGTCGCCTGCAACTTTGAGGGATTCTTATTGTCTCTTGCCACAACCGGCATGTCCCCTCAGAGATCATTTTGGCTTGCTTTTCTTGAAGTTATAACTGCAGGGCCTATAAGATTAGTAGCTCTCTTCTTTCAATGGGATTGGTATAATGCCATTCAAAAATGGAGTAAAACCAAAACGAAATAGTAAGTACCTGAATTGCCTTCAAGTTGTTGGTTTTGTCGTCAAACAGAATTTCCTCTTGCTTCTTATTCTAATTTTGTTTCTCTTTTGTAATTTTCAGAGAGCCAGACAATGCTTCATGAGGTTTTATTGGCAGAAGTTGAGACATTGATTGGTTCTTAAAACCCTTCTTTCTATACTGCGCGGATACTCGATTATCCAATTCAGATTTCTCAACTTTGCTGATAGTTTTATAGTAGCTTGTCAACATTCATGCCGGTCTTAGAACGAGTTAATTTTTGCACGTTTTGTAAAAAAGCTATAGAACTCATTTGCATGTATTGGCCACTCATTTTACTTGTTCAAAAAGTGAATGAATTTCACAGTCTTATGTTCGAGATGAACAAAGTAATAAACCACTCAGATGCAGAAAACAGGGTCCCCAGAAAACAGTTAAAACCAAATTTGAGATTTTCAAATCGTGTGCCGTCCCAAAGGACGTTAAACAGCGTGCAGTTTGATTCGCTTGTTACAAACGGCAAGATTTTTCCTCAGAAAGGACTTTGAGAATTCCCAGAGACGATACACTATTGGTACAGTCGTCGAAGAAATCAGGAGGTGGTCTTGCTCTCATTTTCAGCGATGGCGATGTCAATATTAAAGCAAAGAAATTTATCGGCTTTGAGGTTGGCCGCGAGTAGTAACCTGATCGGAGTTTCCTCGAGGGGTTTCGCAAAGCTAGCGGAGGGTATCGACATAACCTCGGCGGCGCCTGGCGTTAATCTCCAGAAAGCTCGGAGCTGGGACGAAGGCGTTTCTTCCAAATTCTCCACCACACCATTGTCAGACATCTTCAAGGTTTGAATCTATCTTTTTTTGGATATTTCAATTTGAGGGTAATATCAATTCCTGCCATAACGTTTGTGTGGTTATTGTTTTGCAGGGTAAAAAAGTCGTCATCTTTGGACTTCCTGTAAGAAAGTTTCAATCTTTTTCATCTTCTTTATTGTCTTGATCATGTTTTTTGAGTCCTGATGTTATGCTGGTTTCTGTGTTCAGGGAGCTTACACGGGAGTTTGTTCACAGCAGCATGTGCCTAGCTACAAGAGCCACATTGATAAGTTTAAGGCTAAAGGCATTGATTCTGTCATCTGTGTCTCTGTTAATGATCCATATACTGTAAATGGTTGGGCAGAGAAGCTTGATGCCCGAGATGCTGTAAGTTCATCTTTCTTTCTTTCTTTTTTATACTTCCTAGCTTCGTTCTTCGACACCCTATAATCCGATGTTTAGTTTGGATCTTTGCTGTAGAAAATTTGCAACATAACATATTTTATTCGGTTAATAGTTTTGTTGTCTAAGAGTTCTGAGTGGTGAAGATGCATCAATTAGGAATCTTCTGAATCCTTTTAGTATGGAACTCTTGTTGACATCGTGATATTTATCTGATGCTCTTGAACATTGTCATACCAGATTGAGTTTTATGGAGATTTCGATGGGAAATTCCATAAAAGCTTAGGGCTAGATAAGGATCTCTCTGCTGCATTGCTGGGGCCTCGATCCGAGAGGTAAAACCACTGCAAATTCATTTTTAGAAATTCATAGACCTGAATCATTAATCTTACAGATTGATTGGCCTTATGTACAGATGGTCGGCATACGTTGAAGATGGTAAGGTTAAGGCGGTGAACGTGGAAGAAGCACCGTCTGACTTCAAGGTCACGGGAGCGGAAGTCATCTTAGGACAAATCTAACATGTACTTCCAGAGTTGTAACTGAAAATAAGTTTGATCCGAACATGTAAAAGGATCACTCCAACTCACAGTTTCTTTTTTCCCTCTGAAGTTCCAGTTTCAATAATATCATTGTTCGTTTGAGGTGAAAGACATCAAGGCCATGAATGGATGCAGATTTGTTATTCAGGTTTTAGACTTGGTTTTAGAACTGTTTACAGCCAAACGGACTCCTCTTCTCCGTCTCTCACTGCATCCACAACTCAGAGCCAGCGAAGCTAGCTGTTTGCGTGGTCAGAGCTAAGCCATTAATAGCTAAGATTCAAGCTACAGGTACATTTGCTGTTATAATAGTCATTGGATTGAACAACTTTGAAGATAAAAAAACTCACAAGTGAAAAAGTGATAGTAGCAATCAATCAACATGACAGAAGTTTCAAATAACTAGCGCTTGATAATTGATTATAACACATCAGATGCATATCTGTTTCTTCTTGTTTTTAGACTTTACTTACTATAAGCTTTGTGATTACTCGTGTACATAAGCAACTTCAAGACTCATGTGCCCTGTTTCCCCATCCATAGTTTTCCTAGCATCACTCTGTGATCACCAGCAAAACTTATGTAGAATATTGCATTCTCTGCTTTGAGTTTCTCACTCGCTTCTGTTATGTAATCCGCTTTAGTTTCCACAACTACCTTGTTGATCTCCAAGGGTAATGATTCCAACAATTTATTAGAATATCTTGCAGAGAAGATAGCAATTTCCAAAATTAGATACAGCCACTCATTCTCATGAAGCTCTGATTCTCGAACATCTGACCAATAACCAAAGCCTCATCAGGTAACCAATTGGGCATTGCGATGTATAGAATTCATCTATTACTTTATCAACATCCCAATAATTATTCACAGGTTCGTTACAACATCTGAGTCTGGAGGCATAGATTCTCCACGTATAGACATCATCTAGTGTACATCCAACACTAGTAAACACTGTCTGAAAAGAGAAGAGTGAGTTCTGTGCAGGATCCATTGCTTCGACAGTTATGTAGTAGTCCAATTCAGAAGTGCGCAAAGTGCCATACTTTTCCCAACTCACAAACTTAAAGTTTATCCCTTTCTGAAAATTGTAGCAGTTGAGTCCAAGCTTACTATAAAGACCGATCTCATAACGATCATGCAGTTTAGACGTAACTATTTCAGTATAAGAGTCAAGACTCAAGAGTGTTTTATATCAAAACCATAAGCTACTTCGGAATTTATCTTACGCCTAGCCTTTCGCTTTGATGCTCTAGCAGACCCGAGAGCTTTTATTGCCGTGACCTCCTCCATGTCTAAGCCAAAACCCTAGCTTTACAAGTAAGTCAATTGAGTAATTGCAAGCTAATGGTTATATAGCAGTGTTTTGACAAAATTTTGTTGATAAAGAATATGTTGGGCTTAGCCCATTTTGATAAGTAATTTCGGAGCCCAAAGAGGAGAAGAGTGTTTCACCCTAAACCCTCTCGTGACTCTCATCTCCGTCTATCACTGCATCATTAACTCAGAGCCGGCGAAGTTTGCCGTTCGCGCCGCCGGAGGTAAGCTTTATCGCTCTTTCTTATCTTCTATTTTGGCTTTAGAACTCTCATTTTTAGATCATAGGGTTATGGATTCAATTGCTTCAATTTGGAACTGTGATTCGGGAACTTGCTAGGTTTTTTCTTTGGGGATGGATCACTTAGTATTATAGATTTGAGACACTTTTCCTGTATTTGATTTCTTAGGCCCGAGTGCCATTAACGCTGAAATCGATCTAATAAATCTCTTTTTACTTCGGAAATTATCCTTTTCTTATTTCAACATTTAGCTACACTAAATCCTGTGCAAAGTCTGCTTTTCTAATTTGATCTGGAAAGAAGAAACCTTTGAGCCAAAACTGATTCTGAAATTTTTTATGTAGTTAAGTATCATCAGATAATTGCTTTAGAGTTTCGATAGACTGAATCTTCATAGATACTTTAATCTTCCTGTAAGCTTAATCAGTCTCATTCCGAGATTTGATATCTCTGCGTTGAACATAACAGTATTTAGTAATTCACAAGCTAAAGTTATTGTCTTTTTGTAACACAGGAGAGTTTACTGTTGCTGTCCTGTAAAGATTTTGAGACAGAGAAACACTTTGTGTTGGTTACATGAAATGTTCTTAGGTTAATGTTTGTATGGTAGCAAAGGAATATAGTGATGAAGCTTATTTCACTTGTCAGAAACGTTCGTTCTCGCCAATGTCAACCGAAAGTACTCTGGTCTGTGCAAGCGCGTTTCTTGCAGCAAGACTCTATCTCGAAAGCTAAACCAAAGAAATACAAATACCCATCAGTTTATGAGCCATATGGTCCTAGACCGGAACCGTCAAGCAAAATCGTGGAGCTAGCTGAGCGAATAGCTGCATTATCTCCTGAAGAGCGAAAACAAATTGGTCCTGCACTCAATGAACACCTGAGGCTTCCAAAACAACATATGATTTCAGGGGAAGGCATGAGTCTTGGAGCAAAACAAGATGCTGGATCTGGAAAAGTAGAGGAGAAGAAGGAGAAGACTACTTTTGATGTGAAGTTGGAGAAGTTTGATGCACCTAGTAAGATCAAAGTGATAAAAGAAGTGAGAACGTTCACGAGTTTGGGTCTGAAAGAAGCTAAAGAGCTTGTGGAGAAAGTCCCGGCTTTGCTCAAACAAGGTGTGACAAAGGAAGAAGCTAATGAAATTATAGCTAAGATTAAAGCTGTAGGTGGAGTAGCAGTTATGGAGTAAGTGACTTTGATAACACTTCAATTGTTTTTTTGTAATAGCAACTCAATTAATAATCGAGTTTGAAGAACTTAAATGTCAAATTTCAACTTTGTGTTTCTCAAGTAAATTTCTTTGTTTGTGCTGCGATCTATTTCTTATTTTTACCTCACTAAGGGGCTAATTGGTGACACCAAAAATTGATGCCATTAATGGTCGGCAAAACGTCAAAATCAAGACAACAGAATCGCACAAACTCATAAAGAGTAAAAGTGACGTAACCATTTCTCACTCTCCTTTTTAATCTAATAAAGCCATCACCAAGAAAACATCATCAGAGCTCTCCAACCTGTTTCAATGGCGATTCACAAGCTTCAACTTCTTCTTCTTCTTTCCATTCTCTTCCTCAATCGTCCTGTCCTTAGCGATACCGGTAACTTCCCCTCTCTGTTCCATAATATTCTTGCTGAAGTAAATCTCTCTTGAAATCCTCTGATTGGTGTTTAGTTAGTATCTTTAGATCTGGTCTAAAATCCTTTAGAATCTGTTCACTTCATTTAAAATTCTTCTCTAGATCTCAACTATGAAAAAGTTAGATAATATCTCAAGTGTACTGATCTACTTGCCTTTCTCTCTGTAACAAAAAGTAAGATTACAGATTGTGAATGCTTCTGCAAGTTATACAGATTTTGATAAGATTCTTTGTGTTGCAGATGAAGAGGACATTCTTTTAACAGGCATCAATAGCTACAGAACAACACTGAACCTAACAACTTTAAGCAAGAACAAAAACGCAGAATGTCTAGCAGACGAAATCGCAGAGCAATTCAAGGACAGGCCTTGCACCAACGACACTGGCTCAGCTACAGTACCTGGAACTGAGCCACAGTTCAAAGATTACCCTAAGATTCTAACTAAATGTCACTTAAACGTCTCAGACACAAGAGATGGCATGATTATGCCTGCATGTGTTCCTCGATTAGACTCAAGTCTTGTCCTCACAAACTTCACAAAGTCACAGTACTCTGGGAGTTTGAATGATTCTAAGTTTACAGGAGTTGGTATTGGTAAAGAAGATGATTGGATTGTTGTGGTTCTCACTACCAACACACCTGAAGGAAGCTATTCTACAGCTAGTAAGGAAGATTCTCATGGCTTCACCTTTGGTTTTGGTCTCGTTAATTATTTGCTTATTATCATGTTTTCCTTTTGTTTCTTCCTCTGTTGATGAGTTTATGTCTGTAACACTCTCCCTTAAACTTTCAATAATTGTTGTTGTTACAGAATTCTTTTTGTTGGTTTTTTTTTATGTTTGATTAATAGTCTTGAGCATAAAATTGCTCAAATCCTATATCCAAAATTCAAACTAAAACCTATCTAAATTAAGAAGAAATCAAACAGGATCCGACCGAATATCCAAGTAGATCACTATGTATCCGAAAAACTAAACCTAAACATGAATCCAAACCAAATCCGTATCAAAAATTCAATATATTTTTATTAAATTGTGGTTTTTTTTTATATTAAATCTGTATAAAGTGTTATTATTATTCGGTTAAACATGTGTCGTTTAAATCAATCGTGTATTTATTTTCTAATGGTAAAATAATGAAGATTCAACCGTTAATCGATAGAGATAACGGTCAATTTAAATTTTGGCCAAAATTAAGTAATTAGTCTATTTTATTTAAATTTTTTTAAAAATTAGAGATTTAAGTGTTGTCCAATAATTTTTGGAAAAAAAAAGTAAGTGTGGTCCAATAATTTAATTTTTTAATTAAAACTTATGCCTTTTCTATTGTCGGTGAGGTTGGTGGATAGTAAACAAGACTTTAAAACAACCGACATATCATGTGGGTAACTGAAATGTGTGGGCTTTACTTTTAGGGCCCAATAACTAAGGCTCATTAAGAAAAGGTTTTATTTTGGATTTCTCGAGGGTTTCAACGGGAAAATCAGAAAATAGTTGTCTCTTTAATTTTGAAAAACAGATCGAGTTTCTCTTTCCCTCCTCGAAATTTCCTAAATCCGCATATCACGAAGCCATGAGTAGACTTCACTGATCTCTCTAAACATTTACTCGCAACGAGCAATTCGGCTTTCCTTATGCAGGATATTCTCGGATCGGTTCGCCGATCCTTGGTTTTCCGGTCATCTTTGGCCGGAGACGATGGTAGTGGTGGTGGTCTTAGTGGATTCGTTGGGAAGATTAACTCTAGCATCCGTAGCTCTCGTCTTGGACTCTTCACCAAGCCGCCTCCAGGTCTTCCTGCTCCTAGAAAAGAAGAAGCGCCGTTGATTCGGTGGAGGAAAGGGGAATTAATCGGTTGCGGTGCTTTTGGGAGGGTTTACATGGGAATGAACCTAGATTCCGGCGAGCTTCTTGCAATTAAACAGGTCTATTTTGAAATTCTCAGTTCGTATTACCTTCGATTACTTTTTGATTTAGGATTAATTCTGCTGACTCCTTATCTTTTTTTGTTTATGATGATAGGTTTTAATCGCTCCAAATACTGCTTCAAAGGAGAAGACTCAGGTGAGTTTCATCAGTGTGCTTGTCTATATTTCAATTAACGGTTCAATTTCCATTTTTAATAAATATGTTCCCATTTTGGTAACAACTTTTTCTTTTTAATTTACTCTTGAAATCCTTGCTTTAGGGTCACATCCGGGAGCTTGAGGAAGAAGTTCAACTTCTTAAAAATCTTTCACATCCAAATATTGTCGTGAGTAGGCAAATCCATTCAGTAATTTCTTTTCCGATTGCATTACCCTGATTATCTTGATTTATACAGAGATACTTGGGTACTGTAAGAGAGAGTGATTCGTTGAATATTTTGATGGAATTTGTTCCTGGTGGATCAATATCGTCTTTGTTGGAGAAGTTTGGATCTTTTCCTGAGCCGGTAGGTCTTCGCTATACCTGAACTTTGCTAAATCTTGTGTTTGAGCATCACAGACGATGACTGTTGTGTTGAACCTCATGAAAATAGGTGATAATAATGTACACGAAGCAGCTGTTATGTGGTTTGGAGTATCTTCACAACAATGGGATTATGCATAGAGATATCAAGGTTTTTTTCTTCGTTCCAACACGTGATATGTTTGTGGTTGCTTGAAATTCCTTTATAACTCCTGCCACGTTCTTGTAGGGGGCAAATATTTTGGTCGATAACAAAGGGTGCATTAGACTCGCAGATTTTGGTGCTTCCAAGAAAGTTGTAGAGCTAGTATGATTGCGTTTCTCTTTCTTTTCAATCATATATCAATATGTTGCCTCTCTCTCTCAGTACTTTATAATTCGTCAATTTAATGCTTCTAGGCTACTGTAAATGGTGCTAAATCTATGAAAGGAACGCCGTATTGGATGGCTCCTGAAGTCATTCTCCAGACTGGTCATAGCTTGTAAGTATTTCTTGAATATCCTACTAGTTATCTTCTTCTCCCATCTCCTACTTTTTTATCTTCAAACTTTTCACAAGATGATAGATCATTTCCTGGGTAGTAGGAATTGGCTCTAATCTATGTTTCCCTGTGTATTGCAACTTCATTCTAACCTTCTTCCTAATCTGAAGCTCTGCTGATATATGGAGTGTTGGGTGCACTGTGATTGAGATGGCTACAGGGAAGCCTCCCTGGAGCGAGCAGTATCAACAGGTATACTGATCGACTGCGTGAAGAACACTCCAATATCATTGATGCATATGATGCTGTCTTTTGTTTTAGAAAACTAAGAAAATTTTTCTTCCAGTTCGCCGCTGTCCTTCATATTGGTAAAACAAAAGATCATCCACCAATTCCAGAATATCTCTCACCAGAGGCTAAAGACTTTCTACTAAAGTGCTTACACAAGTAAGTCATAAGTTTTTTTCTTCTTATTTTCTGTCTTTTATCTAGAAATAGATTCTGTAGAGACCAATGTCCACCTTTCCATTTTCAACGGAGCATACATTTATATTCGTCTATTACTATATCTGCAGGGAACCAAGCTTTAGACTCTCTGCAACTGAACTACTTCAGGTGTTGTGATTGTCATAGTTGTGGAAGTGGTCCTAACTCTTAAGGCAAAACACAATGTTATTTTGTTGCTTACATGTGGTTAACGCTTGCAGCACCCGTTTGTCACTGGAGAGCACAAGGAATATCATCCAGGGTTCCGTAATTCTCTTACGGTTAGTACACTATGCAGTAAACTGTGTTTTCCTTATTCAGACAGACCTTCTGACGTTCTTTCAAATATATCAGGAATGCGGTACCTCAATGGCCACACAAGGAATGAATGTTCGGAGTTCGTAAGTTTCTCTTTGCAGCTCTAATTTACATTTATTTACCATACATGACTTTGATCTCTTAATTTTTGTTTCACTTTCCCTGTTGTTCCAGAGTAAATTCTTTGATGAGGCGGTCAACCTGCTCAGGCTTGAAGGATGTCTATGAACTGGGAAGCTTGAGGAGTTCCATGATACACCCAGAAAAGTCAAATAACTCAGGATTCTGTTGGCGAGATGGTGACTCTGATGACCTTTGTCAGACTGATATGGACGATCTATGCAACATTGCATCAGTCAAAAACAATGTTTTGTTACAGTCCACCGATTTAAACAAAGTGATCAATCTATCCTCCAGATTTTCACACACGTCTGCTGGTTGCATTTATCCTGACAATGGAAATTTTTTTTTGACTTTCAACAGAGTTTTAATCCCATGTGTGATTCCACGGATAACTGGTCTTGCAAGTTTGATGAAAGCCCAGAAGTGATGAGAAGTAAATCAAACCTGCTTTCTTACCAAGCTGCAGAACTCAAATCTGGGGTTCCATGTGATGAGGAAACCAGCTTAACATTTGCTGCAGAGGACGATTATAAAGCCACCGAGTTGAAAATAAAATCATTTTTGGATGAAAAGGTAAGACCTTTTTATAGTATTTGCCATGAGTCTAGGCGTAATTCATGTTTTGAGATTCGTTTATTAAACTTACACCTACAAGAGCTGCGAAATATGAGATTTTGAAACTTTTAGGCCACTAAGCTGCCCTAAATTTCAACTGCCTAGTCCTAGTCATCTCCTCTGTAACTCTGGCTCTTATTTATCTCTACTATTCAATGATGTTTTTGTGATGAAAAATATCTGAACCTTAATCACTTCAACTTTTGTCGGTTTATTTGTGTCAAGGCTCAAGATTTGAAAAAGTTGCAGACCCCTCTGCTCGAAGAATTTCACAATGCTATGAATCCAGGAATACACCAAGGTGCACTTGGAGACACCAATAGCTACAAATTACCAAACCTACCAACTATAAGCAAGTCACCTAAACGATTACCCAGTAGACGACTCTCAGCAATCAGTGATGCTTTACCTAGCCCACTTAAAAGCTCCAAACGCACACTGAACACAAGTAGAGTAATGCCACCAGGAACTGAACCAAGTCAAGTTAACGAGTCAACCAAAAAGGGATTAACAAATAGTCGTTGGTGAGTTAGCTCTTGCTGAAGTACACACACACACACACTCGTTTTAAAGCCTGAATGAGTTTTATTTTCGTTGGTGTTGTTGATGTTCTCATCTTTGAATCCATCCTCAGTTTTTCAGAGATACGTCGGAAATGGGAAGAAGAACTCTATGAAGAGCTTGAGAGGCATCGAGGCAAGTTTATTTCTTCAATCTTAAAACATTTTAAGCACTAGAAGCTTTTTTGTTTACTCAATGTACAATTGTGTACAGAGAATATGCGACACGGTGGTGCAGGAGGGAAGACTCCATTATCGTCAGCCCACAAAGAATAGTCAATGGCTAAGATAAAAAAAAAAAAACTGTATGTTTCTATCTTATACATTAATCCCAAATTATTATCCTTTTTTTTTGTTGGTGAGTTAAATTTCATCTCTATTATAGTATTATTTTTGATATATGTAGATAGTTCTTAAACGGTTCATAGTGTTATTTATATTGTTATATATATTTATCTGACTTAAGGATCGCATCTTAAGTGATTGTCAGTGAATTGTGATGTTGTTCGATTCTACATGAATACGTATAAGTAAAGTACTTACGGACCGAATTCAATAGTTGAGTAACTTGAGTTCATGAATGATATATATTGACATCTTTTTTTGTCAAACATTGGAGTACAACTGGCCGGTCCATTAGTCAAGTTTCTACAGAATGTAAGCGGTGAGACTTGATTCCTAGTTGTACAAGTGCGCATGTCTTAGTGGATTTACCGTCTGCTACTAGACTAAAAGCCAGACATTTTAAATTATATGATTTTGATCTCAGTTTATTTTTAATCATATGATTAATAAAAAAGTAATTATGTTAAACAAATTTACTTTCAATACATTTTAGCTGAAATTTGAAAAAGTGAATTGAAAGTATGCTGAATATGAGGAAATGTGTTGGAGACTATAGAAATATATTCTGTTTATATGGGACACAATAAAATCTTTTACTTTTCACTTTTTGAGATAAAAAATAGTTCTCTTAATTTTGTGTGTGTCAAATATGTACTATGTCAAACTTCATTTCGAAGAAAAATATATTTTTTGTGTGTAACTTGTTGCAAATCTGATTTTGGAGTCAAATTTTAACTCATTTGACCTCAAAAAAATAAAAATCAACTTTAAGGTAAAAACAATTTAAAAGTAATTCGATAAAACTATACTCTAGTGAATTATGTTTGTCCCACGTTATATAGTTTTTTTTTTTTTTTTTTTCAATATTAGACCATAACAGACCGACCCATTAGCCAAGTTCCTACATAATGTAGACGGTGAGACTCGATCCCTGGTTGTGCAAATGTGCATGTCTTATGTGGACTTACCAACTGCCACTAGACTAAAGCGAATTCACGTTATAAATGTATTCTTTTGGATTGAATCTCTATATAGTGTGCAGTCTCACGTTATATAGTTAGTGATTTGATTTTAGATAGAAATTTGTTGACAAAAACGAAATGAATCAACTCGGCATAGTTGTTTTAGTTAAACGTTGTTGCAATTGCGTTTCTATTGTGAAATTTAACATTAAATATCTTTTTAAGAAAGACAATAAATATCATAGTAATTACTTAAAGTGTAAGGATACATACAAACAAATGAAATTGTCTTTCCGATGTAACGTTACTATTTTTCTCTTTTTCATGATCAATCAGTCAGTCAATCATTCAACCAAAAGAAAAAAAGAAGAAAATTAACCAAAGTGTTTGGTTCTAATTTTTTGTTGAATGATAATACATAGTTTTTTTTGTTGGAGGATGGGCTGTCAGAAAAAAAAAAAAGCTGAGCAAAATCAGAAAATAAAAAGAGAGAAACATGAAGATCTTGTTGCTTTTAAAATAGTTGATTTTATTTTGCATATCTAAAAATAATCAACGTATAGATTCTGTGCTTTCCTCTTTTTTCAGTGTTTGGACCGTTTTTGATTGAAGTATTGACCATTTGTAGATACTGTTGTACATATTTATGTCCTCAAATTGAAAAATAAAAGAGGACATGTGATTGTTGTTCTCGACATGTCCATATCATAATTTTTATTTGTCTGTAATCAGAATTATAATAGAAAAACAAAATTTATCTAGTTTTTGTTTTTTTTCTGGTTTTGCCTTTGTGTTTTGCTGTAATTGGTAATGGATGATATTTTCTTAAGATGCAAAAATTTTGTTTTCAATAATTAGATCAACCTTTGATTTATAAAGATTACAGGACTTTTCTATAATTGAATTTTGGTGGAAAAAAATATATACATATTTTTAGAAATATATTGTTTGAATCTCTATAAATTTGATAAAATAAGAATACAAAAAATATTTTGAAAATTTGGATTAAATTTTTATAAGAATACGTTTAGAAGGGGAATTCACTTTTATAACAATAAAATTCTGTTTCATAAACTAAAATAAAATTAATTAATAGTAAGTTATGTAAATATTAAGATATAACATAAGAAGCTACCAAATGTTATTAGTTCACGTGGACATAAAAAGTCACATATTTCAAAATTTCTGAAATCTGATTGGGTCCTACGGATTTTGGAGTGCATTATCCAATCTAATTTCAGAGAATCATGATAAAATAACTAAAGGCAACCAAAAAAACCCACAACTGTGAAGTGTATGCGTTGTGATGAATACTTTTTCTTCTCTTTATTTTGGAAAAAAAACCTTTTGATATTTGTGTGCAAAATTTATAGTTTCCTGACTTCTTGTGGAGGGGTCCTCTTTCGTTTTCATTTTTAATTATGTCTGTTTTAAAACATTATAGTATATATGTGTATTAATTAAACGAAGCGTCATTAAACCATGCACACGTTTAATTGTAGTTAATATATAAAACAATTAAGTTTGGACAAGAGTCGGCCAATAGAGTTGATGCGATTTGGTTCTGTCGCCATGTTGCACTTCAAGGCTGGGCCAACTCAAACTTAAATATATTCAAATCAAATGATGATAATATCTAACTTATTTGACGTTAGAAGGTTTCATTCTAAATTGTTTTAGTATGAATATATATATATATATATATATATATTGATCACTTTTAATTACCAAACATCATCTATCTGACCTAAGAATGTAAGCAATGCATGAGTATAATCCAAATGTGATTGGTGTTATTGGCTATAGAAATTTGTATATGTTAATGGTGGATCTTAACGGATTTGAGGTTCACTGTCAAATATGTTCTGAAGTCCAATCCAGCTGAAAAACTCCAAAAATCTTAACAGAATGTGAAAAGTGGATACGGAATTCCGATATGAAAATCCAGAGAAGAATGTGAAGCATGATCAATGAATCGAATCTGAGATAATTCGAGTAGAGCAAAAAGAAAAATCTCGTGGAAAATTAATAATTTCCGAGTATAAAAAAAGAAGACAAAGGAGAAAATGTTGACATTCGAAAATTCAAACTATATAGCAGAAATTAGTTAGAATCAAGAATAACTAGGTTTCATAACGAATAAATTTTATCTTTTTCTTGTTTTTGATAGTTGATTTCTGCATTAACAATATATTATACAAATGAGGTCGCATTTGTGTTGAAATGTTATATTTTGTGAATCAAATAGTATTTTGTCCACCTCTACAACTAGAGTACATGAAAACAATCTTGGTTACTATTTGGCAAATTATATATTATATGATGTGTCACAAACTAAAAGTGATGGAAGTAATAGAATAATTTAAATAAACCGGTCAAAGAGAGCGACAACATAAAGAATAAAAAGCCATCGCACCAATTACATAAAAGAAAATTCCATATATTTAATTTTTGGAAGGAATAAAAAAGGATTAGAATGGCAAAAGAGTAAATATAATTTAGAAGTGAGGATGATGAGCATATAAACACTTAGAAGGTCACATTGTGATATCTCTCACCAATCCTTTTGCTCTTCTTAGCCACCAAGAAAACACCCAATTTTCTACTTTTATTTATGCTGATTTCATTCCAAAATTTCCACATTGTTACATCATCTCTCTTTATATGTAAATATATATATATATATATATATATATATATATATATATATGCATTATTAAGGTCTGACCTAATTCGAAACAAACCAAGAAAAAGATTGCGTCATGATCAATGATATAAGGCCAAGTTGATTAGGGCTAATGGATTAGATCGATTTTAAAGTATGGCTACCTAAAATGTGTACGTATTGTTTTAATTCTATTATTCAAGTATATACTTAAAGAAAAAAAATACGCAAATGGATAGACGTAGCTCCCATGAAAACTACTTTTCATGAAAAATGAAACGTGAAAAGGATCGCACATATATACATCTAATTTAAACCACACTAATGCTACACTAAAAAATCAATTATTTTTATATTAGTGTTTGGTTAAAGACTAACAATTCAACTTTATTTGAAGTAAAAGTGTAAAACCATGCAATAATTATGGTATTTAGGGTTCGATTTCTCTATAAGTTGGTAAATTAAATAAGAATTTTAAAGATTGGGTTAAGATATAGATCATACCTTATCGATTTAATGTTGCCCAAAAAAAACCATGCAATTTAGCATTTATAATTAGTAACTAAGTGCTAATTGTTTTTATTAAAGATTTTCTATTCGAAAAGGGAAGAGTTACGACATGGATTAACAATGAATGACAACAAGCAATGCAAATCAAGAGTAAAATGAGTACAAGACAAGGATACAGACAAGAAGCCCAACAATAAACTTAATGAGAAACGAGATTTATGTGATGAAAGAAGTCTGACTAATCTGATTTAGAAGATGGTGGCTATAGAAACAAATAAGGCAGACTAAAACTGTTTAAAAGTGAGCTTTAAGCTATAAATTAAGTTTTATCGATCCAGTTGTTGATAAAAAAAATCTGTTTAAAAGACGATACGATGAGAAACTAACCAAACTAGATAGTGAGCAGCGAACAACTTTACTCAAAACTCTCACTCGATTCTCTAAACCCCTACACAAGCGGCCACAACACATTAGTAATTAAATAGTAAAGAAGGTAACAATCATTCTATTTATTTTCTTTTGTCAAGTTTTTCCATGGTAATTAAAATTAAAAATCTCGTTATCTGTATTAATCTAATAAAATATTAATACGTAAGCATAATATATAGATTGTTAATTAAGTTGGTGTAAATTGGGTCGAAGATTATTTATCATTTCTTTCTAATGTAAAGTGGAAAAAAAGTTGGTCGTAGAAAAATAAAAGTAAAAGAAGCAATAACCTTTATAAAAAAAGATGTCGTTCTAACCAGAGGCGGACTCATATTGTATCAAAAGGGTTCAATTGAGACCCGAGAACCAAAATTTTATAAGGCCAAGTGAAGGAATCAGAGGCGGAGACTCGGAGAACTTTTAGCATTTATGACGTTATCATTGTACGGACACTTAGTCCCTTCTCTATTTTTACATTATTCTTTTATATTCTTATAATAATATATTATTATTTTCACATTTATCAAATTTTATTAAGAAACAAAGAAAAATCCAAAATCATTTTCAAAAGAAATGAAGTGGAGTTTCTTTTAAAACGTCCAATTAGAAACAATTAAAAGTCTTGAAGATAATGATACAATAAGAGAAGAAATAAACGTGGACAAAAACAGAAGAAGAAGAAGTGAAGTGATGTGTGTTCCCATGATGAAGGTCTTCGTGGTACAATCGTATCCTTACCCTAATTTCAATTTCAGTCTCCCACTTCCTTTCCGACATTACACCTCAATCTCACTTAACCATATTAACTAACTGTCTACCACTTCATTCACATCTAATTTTACCTTCACTAAATCCATATTACTTAAACGATAATACAAAAATCTTGGATCAGGTGGTTTACATGACGTCATGAGAAGAGTATTTGGTTAAATGATTTGCTTAAAGACATGAAAAATGTCTTTTGTCAAATGGTTTATTTGACAGCAAGAAAAATATTTTTCGTAAAATGGTCAAATATTATCTCTATAATCTTTCCCACTTAAAGTTCGATTTCACATAGTCGAGTTTATTTCACGTGAAATTGTTTGAGGTTGGGAGGTTTGACTGTGAATCGAACTTTATCGATCTAATTGTTTGACAAAACATTTAGTACAATTTTTTAAAGATTATGTCAAGATTCAATTTCAACTTTTACCGTAAGGAGTGATTGAGAAAAAAACATGTTATTTATACAAAAGGAAAACAGAATTCAGGAGATGAAAAAAAAAGCTGTGAGTACAGAGAAATCAGAATGAAAATTCTGAAAAACAAGTTGACAAAAAAAAAATTGAAAAGAAATATTCTTTTTTTAGGAAGTGGCAACACAGAAAGATTCCCAATTTAGAAATCCTCTGTTTTCTTGATCTCCTTCAATACATCTTCTCGATCTTTGAACTTTCTCAACACCTTTTACTTCTTCATATACTTCTTCTTCTTCTTCTTCTTCTTCGCATACTTGAATCTCTTCTTCTTCGTTGTCTCTCACAGACTCGATTGTTTCTTCTTCTTCGTTGTCTCTCACAGACTCGATTGTTTCTTCTTCTTCTTCTTCTTCTTCTTCTTCTTCTTCTTCTTCTTCTTCTTCTTCTTCTTCTTCTTCTTCTTCTTCTTCTTCTTCTTCTTCTTCTTCTTCTTCTTCTTCTTCTTCTTCTTCTTCTTCTTCTTCTTCTTCTTCTTCTTCTTCTTCTTCTTCTTCTTCTTCTTCTTCTTCTTCTTCTTCTTCTTCTTCTTCTTCTTCTTCTTCTTCTTCTTCTTCTTCTTCTTCTTCTTCATTGCTCTCAGTCTCCACTAGGTCATCAAAATCAATCAAGATAGCGAGTCTGACACAACCATTGCTTCGGTCTTTTAGACATCGATTACGTGGAAGAGGTCTTGCAGCTGTCATTACCAATCTTCCATTTTCACGATGAGACTTAACTTCAATACAATCTAAACCTCTCATACTTGTTAAAGGAGGTGGAAGTGAAGCCATTACATTCCTCTTCTTAACTTGTTTTGATATTGTTGGTGTAGAAGTTCTAGCTTCCATTTTTTGTAATGAAACTGAGAACAAATTTTCATCTTCATGGAGAATATCAGAGCCTGTTTCACTTCCAAGACTCTCAGTACACAATGCTAAGCTTTCATCACTTAGAGTTCTACGTGAAGATGGAGATTGATAGAGTGATAATGTATTCTTCCTCTCTTTCTCATTAGAGTTTGAAAGAGACTCAAGAAAGCTCCAACTTCCTGAGTTCGATTTCGAGTTAGCTTCTGATGAAGACAAGGAGGCTGCATTAATGGTGGGAGTGGAATTTTCAAGTGGAGTAATGGAAAAGTTTTGAGATTTGAAAGGTGTTGATGAGTGAGGATTACTAGGAGAAGAGAGTTTGAGTCTAAGAGCTCTTGGCTCAAAGTGTTGAGACTCAAAGTAAGATTGATATACAACAGTTGCCATTTGGTTTAAAGATGAAGATTTTGATTGTTATGTGGAAACAAAGGAATATAAGAGAGATAGATAGAGAACTGAGAGAGAGGTTTGTGAATTGTGAAGTGAATTTGAGGGATAAGGAGAGGGAGAGGGAGTCAATTTGTAGTGTCTAAAAGTTTAACTTTTTACAAAAATAAAATAATAATAACAAAATGAGAAAGAATTAATTAGTATAGTGTATAGAGAGAGAAAGTGGGTAAAGAGCTTTTTTTCCACACTACCACTTGAATAAAATAAAAAAATATTTATACCACATAATATATATGAGAATATAAAAGGTGAAGGAATCGAATTAGAGTCACTGTACAATTCCATATATGTTATATTCATTGAAAATATAATGTCTTATTAATTTACAAAGAACTTTTTTTCCTTTTAAGCAAAAGGAAAGCAAATGTAGAAATGAAGGAAGCTTGGTCAATCATGGTTTTACACATAAATGGAAGAAAAAGATAGAATGAAGAAAGTGTCGATCCTTGTGCATGTGATGTGGCCAGAAAGAGCCAACCCACAAAAGAAAGGCAAAGGGAAGTCCTACGAATGAAGTACATGTTGTTTGAGGGCACATGTGTTTTTGGACCCAAATAAACAAATATTTAATTTTTATTTGGTTTTTGGGTTAAATATTTTTTGATATTTTCTCAAAACTTGAATCTATAAATCTTAATCTAAATTTAGTGAAGAAGTGTCCAGTTCTTTTTAATCTAATGTTTTAGATGATTCCGTTAATGACTGGTTTTAGGAATTTGATCCGTCTTTATCACATGTTGAAGGTTAAAAAAAGTTTAAGAGAATAAGTATTAGGCTATGGATTATGATTTGTCGATTCAACTAGTAATAACAAAAATTAGTGGAGAATTGTCTTTGGTCTAGTAGTTAAGTTTACTTTTATTATCTTTCATGCTCGGTTTTGGAAAATCGTATAATCTCCCTATTATATTGTTTGGAGTTTTAGGATCATATTTTGACTTTAGACTACATGTAAATGTGAGTCTAAATGACTTGCTCAAATTTCAGTGAAAAAAATATTTCTGAGATAAATATTTAATATATGTCCAAATATAATTTCTCAAATGTTTTTGGTTTGTATACTTAAAACTTACAAGCTTGTTTGTTATTCTGTCTTTTGTCTTTCTTTTTTTACCAAAACATAAAAGAGCCAAACAATGAAGAAAGCTCAATCATTTCATCATGATGATAATGAAAATGACTCTTTAATTAAGTAAAGAAAAAGAATCGTGTGCCGATTGATTCTTAAACTCAATTTACCAACATGATAACAACAGCCCAACGATTTTTAAATCTCACGTCATTAGTTACCAACAAAAAGTAGTAAATGTAAGATTATGGACATCAATGAAGGCGTTAAGATCTAGATAGGAATGTTCGTGAACTGAATATATATGTTCATGCATCATCCACGATTTTTTAATTTATTAAAATAAGAACAAAGTGTGTTCGCAACACGCTTACCCAACAACACTGTTTTTTTAATGCAAAAAACAACAAAACTCATTTTCCGCCCACTTCTGATGACCTAGTTTGATAGTATAAATTTGTAACAAAACTCTTAAATCACATTACTATATGTTTTTTTTTCTCTTCTTTTCTAAAACGATTCAAAAACATAAATGGATTAAAATATATTGAAATTGTTTAAAACATTTACTTAAAACTGTTCATCAATACTTGTACATATTTGCATATTTCGTCCATGTATCCGTTTGTAATATAAATTTTCTTCTAGTTATTATATGTCGTTTTAATTTCAACCAAACTTAAACTTAATAAAAAGCCATCCAAAAAATTGAAATTTTTTTAGAGCATATAATTTCAAACCTGAGGGCTTAGAACATCCACTTTACATTCAAAATACAGAGAATGAGATTCAAAAAAAAAAAACTTCTAATTTTCTGAAATTTTTGGTGTATAGTAGAAAAATTGATTACTCGTCTGGATTTTATTATTATTTTGATAACTTACTATATGTCACAAATTCCACCTCGAGCTTTTGTTGATGCATCATACACATCATCGGCCAAATAAAAACCTCAATTTCTAATGTAATGACAATATACTTTTCTTTACTCTTCGTGTTCTCATGCATGCTCTTTCTACATTATTCAGGAAACAGAACCATCCCAAATCAGAAAAACGAGTTTATCACTTTTCATCATTTGTTGTTTTCTTAATGGAAAATTGAAATTTTTTAATTTTAATTCTTTGGTGACTCAAATATGGAAGATCAATTGCATGGTTAATTTCTTATGTTCTTTCATCACTTTCTAAGGATCGAATTGTGAAGAAATATGTAAGTAGGATCACTCCAAAGTGAAGCTACAAAACTTTCTGTTAATGAAGACGAATAGAAGAAAGCCACATAGATTACTACTTTGGAATATTCTCTCTGAAATTAAGAATATTGTAGTTATAAATAGTATTAATCCAGGTTGGTTTTTAGGTTTAGATTAAGTTAACAACAAGAAAACTTTGTTCTTTTAACTTTTTGGCTAGCCAACACTAAGTTGCTTTTTTCACTATCTTCTAAGTTCAACCCATGTTACTCCTATAAAATTTGTACGGAGTAGCTTATGAAGACACAAAGTATTAAGTCATCGTGAATCAGCAATTTGATTCCCCACTATCACTTTCTCTTCTGTCTTCTTCACTGTTTCTTAGATGCTTACGCTATATTTTTGTACTTAAAAACCCTAATTTAAACACTTATCTTTCTGTAAAAGAAAGGGACAAAAACAACAGTTGCATTCACCTTTTACTGGTAATTAAATGCCCTAAGGTCACTCTGTCCTCCCTAGCTAAGCTTTTCCTTAACTCTAAGGCATGTGAATGATGATATAAACTAACATTAGTTTTTGCATCTATTTGTTAACAATAAACAAGAATTTGTTTATATTTAAAACAGTACAAATTCGAACTTTTGACGTAGCAACGAAAAACTTTGTCCAAGATATATAAAAATGTTTTTATTGTTAGCCGAGATCTGAGTCTAGGTCGAGGCCTAACTAATCTCTGGAAAATCAATATTCACGACTAGTATGATTCCGAATTTTCTAAGAAAGTTTTAGACGTGATTCCACATTCGTCTGGCTAGATAACGAATGATTAGAAGTCATGACCGACAGATTTACGCTTTGCCTCAAGCCGCCCCTACCATAAGATCACCACTACTTGATTTATATAAGAATGTTGAAGTCGCTAAGCTCTCAATATGAATAGTTTGGGAGAAATGATATACAATTTAATATTTGTTGATCAGAAGATCAACATCAAAATTATGAGTTGAAATCAAATTAAACGGGGCTAGATCCTAGCTGACCTTCCCAAAAAAACCCTAGACATATTTCTATTACAAATAAGTTCTTTGTTTCTCAAATTGTTTATTGTATATATCGAGTTTTAGCTTCATTAAAAGGTATATATAGTCGTATTTAATTCAATTTTCAACTCGTGGAAAAGCAGTGGTCCCCTCAGATTCACCACCTCGAGTACCCAGCTTTAAGGTTTCGATTTTTGATAACTTAGACCTAATCAAGAAGCACAAACTGACTTTAATCGGTAGATTAACAAACCCTCAACAGCCGCGGATTTGGTCCCTAATACCTTTCATATTTGAACATTGGAGAACATCTATCAAAGCTACTGGAGCAAACCTTGGGCATGGTAAATTCCAGTTCCAATTTGAAAAGGAGGAAGATATGCTCATGATGTTAAGAAACCAACAATACCATTTTGCCAAGTGGATGGTGATATTGCAAAAGTGGGAACAAACAACAGATCCAAGCTTTCCATATCTCATTGCATTCTGGATCAATGTACAAGGAATTCATGTACATCTTTGGTCAACAGAAACACTTCAAAGTATTGCAAATGGCATTAGTATTTACCAATCTTGTAAAATCTCTCATACTGCAGGCCGAGTCAGAGTTCTAATCAACGGACTGCAACCTCTCATCACAACATCCATTTTTGAGTTTGAGAATGGTGAAGAGGTAACCGTGACACTCATCTATGAAAAACTTGGCCGCCATTTCTCCCACTGCCTCCGCCTAAGTCACGAGCTCAAAAAGTGCCCCTACAATAAATCAACAGAAGCTTCCTTAGACTTGGCAAAGAAACATCATTCTCAACATACTAAGGTATCAAAGGATAAAAAGAACAATCTCAGTGGCCAGGCTAAGAGAAACCCACCTCTAAACTACACGAGGAAATCTACTTCCCTCAAAGAAATCTCCAGATCTGAGCTAGTCTCGTACACTTACGACTGCTTACCACCCATACAAAAGGTATGAAGATCAGAATAAGTCAAACTCAAGACCTAAGTACCCTGGTAGACAGCAAACCAGAGGCTCGAATACTCCCAACAGGCTAGATAATAGAAGGGATGGCCCCTCAATTCACTTTCAACCTCAAAACCAAGTTTGGAGGGAAGTTGCAAAGCCAGTAGGTAGTATAGCTGAGAATCCTATTACACCAGAATCCTCTAATCATTCCTCTCGAAAACGCCCTCCTCTTGAGCGTGATGGTCAAAGCCAAGAAAATATTAGGCTTACTCCTGCTGAGGCCATCCAAACGGTAATGAAGGATGTAAGAGGGGTGATGGCTCAATATATGGCAGTAGTAGATCAATCTGAAGCTGCAGTAAGGAAAAAACGCTACAGATTAGTAAAGGAATATGGAAATTTGGAATCAAACGTGCTTAAAATGCTTAATCTACCATCAGAAGACAAGCATATGGGGAAACTGCTACTAATGAACTACATGAGCAATTAGATCAGTAAGAACATGTACCTATTGCCATGCGTCTTGAACAGCCTGAACGTGTCCATGTAGCAAGGAGACTTGGACTAAATCTTGATGAAGATGAGGAAGTCTTTACTCAACCTGAAGTTATCTTTGAAAGGAAAAAACCAAGAAGATTTGTAGGAAATGAAAACATGTTAACTCCAACTCTGCAGCGGGTCCAAGCTCAAAAAAGAGAAGAATGAGTACTGCTAAAATCTCTCCACGGAGAAGAATGTACACAGATTCAAGGGAGCAGGGAACCCTCTAGTCAAAAGAACCTCCTCAAGGAAATGCAAGAACTACCCAAAACAAGAGAACTTCTAAAGCATCCACTTCCCAGTAGCCTCAAGTAAACCTGATTCCTGCAATTCAAAAAAGAAGAAGATGGATTTTCAAAATCCATCTACTCATGTTCCTTAACAATCTTGAGCTGGAACTGTCAAGGGTTGGGGAATCCCTTGACAGTTCGACGTCTGAAGAAGCTACAAAAGAATGCTTCACCAGACATATTATTCCTTATGGAGACAAAAAATATGATGCTTTTGTATTATCTAAAACAAAATCTCTGGGTTATGAGAATCATAAAATAGTAACTCCACTTGGATATGGCGGAGGAGGGTTAGTACTACTCTGGAAAAAAGAGGTGGATTTGATAGTGCTCTCTGCGCACAATCATACTATCAAAGCCAAAATCTTGCAATAGGATAAAACCTTTCTTTTTTCATGCATCTATGGTCATATAGATAAAGTCCAAAGAAGAACTCAATGGCAAATGTTAAAAGAGCAAGCTCAGACCTTGAATTTACATTGGTTGTTATTAGGTGACTTCAATGACATCACGTGTAATGAGGAAAAAAAAGGAGGTACGCCCCGTGCTGAAGCTTCTTTTGCAGACTTTAGAGCTCTGTTCTACGAAGCAGAACATTATGCAATGCCGACTGGATAAGGCTATGGCTGACAGCTCTTGGATTGACATGTTCCCGACTAGTTTCTTTGAATATATGTGGTATGAAGCCTCTGGTCATCGACTTGTTGTCACCCTGGTGAACCTTGAAAAACAAGGGTTGTTTAGATTCGACCGCAGACTAACAAATGACCCAGATATCAAAGAGATTGTTAATAATATTTGGTAGTTAAATAGTACATTCTCAGTTCAGGCCAAACTATCAAAAATCAGATATGCTATTATCAAATGTTCTAAGGCAAAATACAATGATAGTAGCAAGGAAATTGAACGCCTCAAATGAGCTTTGGAAGAAGCCATGTCCAGTTCAACTGACAACTTAGAACTGATGCGAGAAATCAATATCCAACTCACTCAAGCCTATGTGAAAGAAGAAGCGTTTTGGCAACAACGCAGCCGCATTAACTGGCTGAACCAAGGAGACAAAAACTCCAGCTTCTTACACGCCATCAACAAAGGACCGCAATAATCAGAACAGACTCATAGTCCTGGAAAATAAGAATGAAGAAGTTGTGTTTAAGGATCAACAAATTTCTGAGGTCATAACTGATTACTTTGAGGAACTGTTCATAACGCATGGATGTGATTGTCAAGCAATGATATTTGAAGCAGTGGAACCACAGATAAATGAAACTGATAGTGCAATTCTCACCTGCGAGCCGAATATGGAAGAAATCAGATTAATGTTGTTTGATATCCATCCGAATAAAGCAACATGACCAGGTGGATTCTCCACCAGTTACTTCCAAGCAAATTGGGAGAACAATTAAAGAAGTTGTAACATCAGAAGTAAAAGCTTTCTTCAGTTCAGGTATCTTGCTGAATCATGTTAATGAACTTATATGAGATTGATTCCCAAAAATCAATGGACCAAGGAAGATAATGGACTATCGACCAATAGCGCTGTGCAATACTCTCTACAAGTTCATAGCCAAGATGCTTACCAAAAGATTCAGACCTTACCTGCCATAATTGATTGTCGAAAACCAATCTGCCTTTATCCCAAACAGAGCAATCACAGACAACATACTCATCACCCACGAGGTACTGCATTATCTCAAAACGTATTCTACAAAAAAACATTGTTATATCGCATTCAAGACAGACATGAGCAAGGCCTACGATAGGCTTGAATGGGAATTTATTAGGAGAATAATGTAGTGGTTGGGTTTTAATGAAAAGTGGATATCTTGGATCATGTAATGCATGGAGACAATGTCTTATTCCTACCTGGTAAATGGTGCACCAAGAAGGATGGTGGTCCCAAAGAGAGGGATTCGCCAAGGGGATCCATTGTCTCCATACCTATTTCTTTTGTGTGGAGAAATATTATCAGGTTTATGTTAAAAAGCTCAGCTGAATGGTTTTATGAAAGGAATCCAAGTCAGTTGAAATGGTCCTTACATAAATCATCTTCTTTTCGCTGACGACACAATGTTCTTTTGTAAGAGCAATCAACGCAACCTCAATACCTTGAAGGAAATCCTGCATAAATATGAATTGGCACCAGGTCAGTGTATCAATAAAGCAAAATCTGCAGTCACTTTCTCTAGGAAAACCTCTCAGCCTTCGAAGGTAAGGATAAAACAAGGACTACAAATCTCTCAAGATGGTGGAATGGACAAGTACCTAGGACTCCCTGAACATTTCAGCAGAAAAAAAGAAGGATATCTTTGTAAGAATTTTAGACAAAATTAGACAGAGGAGTACCAGCTGGTCATCTAAATTCTTGTCACAAGCCGGAAAACAAGTTTTACTTAAGAGTGTATTGTCATATATCCCCACTTATACAATCCCCAATTACCAAAATCCTTATGCAATAAAATCCAGCCTGAGCTAACTAGGTTTTGGTGGGACTCATCTAAAGAAAAACACAAGATTGCTTTGACTTCATGGAAGAGAATGACAAAACACAAGAAAGAAAGCGGCCTAGAGTTCAAGAATATACATAAATTTAATGAGGTAATGTTAGGGAAACTATGTTTGAGGATATTGCAAAATCCTAACTGCCTAATCAGCAAGGTCTTAACTACAAAATATTGTAAAGACTTAGATATTCTACATTGCAAACTAACCAATCAGATGTCTCATGGGTAGAGAAGCATCCTGGGATGGGCTATTGGTAATGGAAACCAAGCCAAAATCTGGGAGGATAATTGGATATCTTCATCGAGTTCATGTGTCCCAATTGGTCTTGCAACCAAAGACACTGCAAATGATTATGTGGCCAGTCTGTTTGTGCATAATTCATATATATGGGACAGAGAAAAAGTGAAATGCTTATTTCCTAGTTATGCAGATGAAATTCTATGCATAAAGCCGAGCTTAAAAAGAAATGAGGATAAGTAAATATGGCTTCATCACCCCAATGGACACTACACATCTAAAAGCGAATACTATACGACTATGCAGAACTCCACACAAGATGAAAGCCAACTACAGAAAATATGGATTCCAAATGTCTGGAATCAGTTTGTCCCCCCCCCAAGTTAAAGATGTTTCTCTGGAAACTCCTCTTTAATATCCTTCCCACATGTGAAAATCTAAAAACCAGAGGCATGAATGTTATCTTAAATTGCAGGAAATGCAGAGAAGAAGAAACAGTGGAACACCTATTTTATTGCTCTATAGCCCATAAAATATGGAATAAGACTCGATTACATTCCAACAAGCTTGGGAAGAGTTAAAAAGCATGAGATGTTTACCTCCCATAAGTGTTGTAAACACGCCTTTAGCGGTATGGATCTTCTAGTATCTGTGGAAGGCAAGGAATCAAATCATCTTCATTGAGAAAACCTTATCTAGATCGGAGATCATATCAAGAGTAATCAAAGCAGCGAAAGAATGGGAACTCTCAGTACCTTAGAAGCAAACGAAGAACATCTGTAATCGAATCCTTCCAGTTCAACCCTCTTCTCTCGTTTGTAAATCATATGTTGGTGTGAAGCTACTTGTTATGTAGGGCTTGGCTGGTGCTTCAGCCAACACGATAAACATCTCTGTAATGCTTCAATAGGGATTGATTTCATCAAATCTGGGAGGCTATGACGCATGCAGTCTCCTTGGGTCTCGACAATCTGGTCTTCCTATAAGATTCTCAGACTTTGATCAAAGCTATAATCTCCAGCGAATCCATTTCAGAAATTCACGACCTTCTCAACGATATCGCGGACTTTTTCCAATCTATCTCTAATTGTCGTTTTTTATTAATCTCCAGGGCCTCAAATGTTGAGACTGACAAATTAGCTAAATCGACCTGTAACTTTAAAACCCAATCTTTAATTTGAATGAATTTTCAGTGATAAAAAAAAAAAAAAAAAAAAAAAAAAAAAAAAAAAACAGCAAATTTAGCGTGTAAAAGTAACCTAATTTTCTTTTACCGTATAAGTTGCAAGAAAGAAAGGCAAGCTAGAAAGTGCGAGCCGTTCCTAATTCTAAAGAGAGTAGTTTATAGATTCTGTGTTTCCTGTAATGGAAAAGCTTTCCTCAGCTTTTGTACTGTTTCTCTGAATAATGAAAAGAAGAGGCTACACACCATTGATGAGCTAGTTGTGTTTTGTATAATGATCACTTTATCTAGCAGACCAAAGTTTTTTCGAGGTGTATAGCAGACATGAATTTTACAAGTAGATCTATAAATTATAGTTTTCTTACAAAATTCGATGAGACCATGCACCGAGGGTTTGGTACGAAATTATGTATTATATGACAAGTAGATCTTTGTTTTTTTTTTCCTTTTCCTACATTAAGTCCTTTTCCAAAATTAGTACTTAGCATCTACCATTTTTGTAACATTTTAGAGTATCTAATTAAGTGGATGATCACGCGCGCATCACCCAGTGCACTAATACATATGTGAATCAGAATTTGTGTATTAATTAGCTAAGCAGATGCAAAGATGATTCGAAACAATAAAAGTGTTCATATACGTACATGAAATTCTTCTTGTTTCCCATGCTCCTAATTCAAGCATCTTCATCATTAATTGCCTAATTATAATTCCATTCTTATCATATTTATCATTTCTTGAAATATAAGTACATTAAGCCCAATTATATGTGTATATGCATATATTAATTATGATACGTATAATTTATATATTTTTAATGAACAACCTTAGAAAATTGGTGATTTGAAATAGAATTGTACACATAGATATATCTTATATCAAATGGTTAAATATTATCTCTGCGTATTAGAAACTGAAATTAAATTCAAGAAAATCGTATATCCTCCTCGGATAAAGTATGGAGTTCGAAAATTATGGTTTATAATCCACATATACTATATTATCAACCAACAAGCATGCAGAGAGTCAATTTCGACTCAAGTAAATGTTAAGTGTCACATATGTTCTTTAATTTGATTTCAAATAGATGTATTTGGCTACGTGATATTGTTAGGGTTATGACTCAAGTATAGAAAGTTTTGGTTATGAATCAAATCTTATCAATCTAACTATTAAAAAAATGCAGAGAATTACTTACTTTATTTTGCAGTCTCTCTTTTCCCATGAAATAATCAATACTGAGGTGATTTTTTTTGTTTTTTTGTCAACATTGAGTTATAATTAGTCGGCTCATTAGCCAAATTCCTACATCATATAGGCAGTAAAATTCAATTCTTGAATGTACAAGTATGTCTGTTTTCAGTGGACTTACTTAATTGGTTAATCATATAAATGATATTAGTTGACACAATTAATTAGAACGATTAAATAAAATAAGAAAACTAGAGGATCGATGGTATAACATAAGCAGGTCGAAAGTAAAAAGTTATGACATAAAATAATGAAGAAAAGGTATGAAAAAGGAGCTGACCTGCAGACGTAATCTGTGGACAAATATCAATCTATAGTCTATGAAGAGCAGTCTCACATGTGGTCCTAATTAAATTACGAACCAATGCATTCACAAATTTATGAATTAGAAAGTTAGCTTAGTAACCTTTGGCCGCTCCCAAACGATCATGCTTTACCTTTTTCATTTCTGTCCTATTACTTAAAGATACTTTTGTTTTCAATTAAGTTTTTACAATTATTAACCCAATACCGACACCCAATTTAAAGTATGACTAAATTAACTTAGTTTTATTGTATGGAGCCCATTATGCACCAAAACAAACACAAGTGAAATTTGAGTAGTTATCCATTATTTATTTATTTTCATTACTGTTTTATTCTTATACCTCAGGTATTCAAGATTTTTTTTATCTATACAGTCCGAGGATGATCGATGTGGCTTGTTGAATATTTGTCATAATGTAAAACATCTAAATCAAAATCCAGAAACCAACTCGCTCAGTTGTTGAAGTTGTTTTCTAAAAATTGGAATATGTTAGGCTAACTCCTAATTGGCCCAATTAGACTTTGAGCATGTTTGTTTCTTCAGCTGCCTCATCTAGATGGAGATGTCAATTGTTGTTTGTTTAAATGCATAATTGTGCATTATCCGGATGGACATGTTGGATGGAGCATCTCAACTTAGTTTAAATTTTAGAAATTTTAGATGTGTTTATAAGAAGCAATTTGGACGTAGATGAAGTTTATAAAAATTAAAAATACCAAAATACCATTTTTTTTTAACTCTTTTATCTTATTTTTTATTCTTTCTCATATTTTTTACTCTCTCTTCTTTTTTACTCTCTCTCCTATTATTTACACTCTCTCCTCTTTTTTACTTTCTCTCCTCTTTTTTACTCTCTCTCCTCTTTTTTACTCTCTCTCTTCTTTTTTACTATCTCTCCTCTTTTTACTTTCTCTCCTCTTTTTTTACTCTTTTATCTTTTTACTATCTCTCCTCTTTTTTACTCTCTCGCCTCTTTTTTACTCTCTTCTATATTTAATCTCTCTTCTCTTTTTTACTCCATCTATCTTCGTTTTACTCTCTCTCTTCGTTTTACTCTTTTTCCTCTTTTACTCTCTTTCCTCTTCTACTCTCTTTCCTCTTTTACTCTCTCTCTCTCTTCATTTTACTTTCTCTCCTCTTTTACTCTCTCTCATCTATTTTACTATCTCTCTTCTTTTTTACTCTCTCTCCTCTTTTTACGCTATGTCCTCTATTTTACTCTATTTCGTTGAATATTAGTTTAATTTTATTAATTAAAATAATACTAAAATTAATCATTTTTTTTGTCATTTTATAGGTAGGTCCATTTAGATGTAAATGTCAATTTACAAAACAAACAAACACACATCTAGATGCAACATCTAGATGTAGTATTCACCATGGAAACAAACAACATCCAGTTGTTCTATCTAGATGGTGCATTCAGATGGACCATCTGGATGAAGTATCTGGATGGACAAACAAACAAGGCTTTCATAATCCACAAGATCTTGTTTCTTGTAATCCAAAGGAGAAGAATCAATATCATATATTAAAAATATACGAAAGAGTTAAAAAGATATGAGCATAGAGGAAAAGTATGTACATATACAAAGAGGAATCAGATCAGAGAAAGTGGATCAATTTTCTATAGAGAGAAAATCGAGTTCTTGATCTACTTCTCTCAATAAAATCTCTTCATATCTTTCTTTTCTTTGGATTGAATATGTTTTGTGAGGTTCAAGCTCAACTTCTTCGTGCAAAGAAGTTGAGTTGCACAGTTAATGCTGAAGTGTATCCTCCATGAAGATCTTGCACAAGAGTGGATGCATATTCGCTTAAGTACAAAAGTGTTTGCTTTGGCTCTGTATTTTCTCTTTCTAGTTTTTTCTTATTTTGTTTTTCTTGCAGAATCTGATTATCGGTTCCAACATCATTAGATATGTGTAAGTTTTTAGCATGTATCAAATTAAGGAATCAACCAATTACAATGTTTCGACCCTACACAACCATACAACCATTAGACCACGACTATTAGGTTTCAACTAGTGTTTTATAATACACTAAGTCATATCATAGGATAACATTTATTTGAACAAAACTAGTATTATTTATTTTTCTATTTTCATTACACTTAAAACATGATATAACTTTTTAAAAAACTTATAAGAGATGACTTTATATATGCAGAATTTAGCGCGTATTATCGTATAATTTGTATATAATGCTGTATAGTTTGTATCTATAATATAATATGATTTTTTTCAATATACAACATATAAATAACAAAAATACGACCATACAAATTATATTTTAGAACATTAGTTTCAAGTAATGGAGTATCTAAAGGCAGAGAATACGTCATACGTCACTTGAATAATATTAGTGGAAACAGAAACTTAAGCATTACGTTTTTGATCCATATACCAAACTACCAATAGTGTGGTTATAATCTAATACAAGACACTATTCATCTTTAATCTTAATATATATTTGCATATTTTGGAATCATTTTGTTTCTATCGAATACCAAAGATCCAAACTCATTCGGATTCTATGATTCTGAATTTCCTCCAATCATTTGTTCGAAAAGAATTTTCTGAAACACATGTATCATGAAATTTTATTTAGTTGAATGCAATATCGAATATAAACGCATGATTCTTAACCAAAGTGTGTACATCACATGGCTGTTTGCATAAGCAAAAACAAACCTTTTGACTATCTTAGTGGAAACTTTATGAGCCACTCCTTAAAACTTTTAAATTCTAGCCATGAATTAATTTTAAATTGAGCTTATATATATAAACATTTGCTTACACTTGTGAAGGACTCATTGGTTAACATAGTTCCCCAAATCACTAGACATAGAATATAAAATATAGAATTTTATGTATTGGCCACATAAGAGTTATATGTTTTGTCTCCTTAGCTTTTGTTGATGCATGACATCCACATAAAAATATCATTCTCATCCATAACTATTGTCTCACTCACATATCATCCAAGCAAACTATAACTTTCACAAAGTAGATTCCAATTTTGTGACAAGAAAGGTTTTTAGTTTGGATAAGTATAGTGAATCAAGTGAAGAAATACAGTCATTGATACTTATTCAATCTATATCTATTTCATTACTAGGACAAGGATTGTTCAAAGCCTTTTAATCTAAAGTTAACATCATAGGACAAAACCTATAGGGATACAATGAAAACAAAAGACAATAACATGGATTTGTTATTTGTGGACAACATCTAAAAATGGTGTCTGACCTAATCTTGATGTATGTCCGTTAAAAATTCTTAATTTTTTATTGTTTATCGATATCCATCTAGAAGCATCACAAATAAACAGAATCTCGATGAATATGATATACAAGATTCTATAAAGAATATTTTATAAATTTTTTATGGAATCTTATTTCCAACGTCTAATCCAAACAAAAAAAGTTTATTTGAAATCTGTCAAAATACTATGTTAGATAAAAAAATTTGTAGTTCCTTCATTTAATGGTTTTATGTATATAAAGTTATAAGTGAGAAAATGGACAATAAAAGGAGATGAGATGCTAACCTTTTGTGTCAGTGAGAAATTCTGATCTTCAATAGAGGATAACACAAAATTTTCAGTGGTTATAGTCGGCAATCTCCTAAAAATGAAACCTCTAAGTTATTAAAAAAAAGTCACAAGTGGAAGAATCTTTAGGATCTTCCAATAGCAATCGAATTACAATTTACGAGAAGAAGACAAAACTCAACTAATTCAGTACTGAAAATATAAGATTCTGAAATTACATGATTCAAGAAAATTATATAGAGTTAATATTTTGGTCATAAGTGAATTATGCTTATATTGACACTTTATTACACCATCTCCAACGTATTTCTCTATATTTTATTCTAAAATAGAATAACTAGGTTTTACTCCAATATATTTTTCTATTTTTCACTCTAAACAAATATTTTAAGTATATTCTAATTTAAATTTAGCATTACTACCTTTTTACTTTTAGAAATTACAATTCAACCCCAATTATTTTATCTTTTGAAAATTTTACACAAAAATTTATATTATTAAAATAAATATTTATTATAATTCAATTAGGACATTTATTATAATGAAAATTACATTACACATCGTATAAAACTAATAAAACATAGTAGATTTTGGTTTAGACACCACCACAGCACCACCATTATATTTCTGTTGTTGTTTAATATATGAAATTTTCATTGTTATGATGTCTTTTAGTCAATTGAAAATCATGTTTTTACTTAATAGCTTTTTTTTCAATCGTATTGGACCTGAAAAAATCCTTCATATATTTGGAATATGTATTTATGTATCATGTATTAGATTTTCAAATGCTCATTATTGTAAATTCTATAAATAATTGAATAGCAAAGGTATGTGGTGTGATTGAATAAGAGTAAAATGATAATATATTAATTAGTGAATTATGAAAATATGTGTGGTATGAGAGTCTATGTGTAGTCGAGTCAAAATTATATTATTATTAATTATTACTATTATTTAAAAAACATTAAAGTACTGATTTGTAAAGAAAAAAGTTTATCTCGATAATAGAAAAAAAAATAGCAATCCCCTAAATATTAAAGAAAAAATAGTATTCATATATTTTAGAGTCAAATATAGAATTCGGTTGAAATTTTTTTTACTCTAAAATAGTATTTGTGGACAAATATAGTGGTGGATTGGAAATACCTTAGTTACAAAAACCAATTTAACAAAAGGTTACAGTCCAATTGTAACCCCATGATTCAACTAACTAGACATTTTATATGGGAAGATTCTCTATTTGTTTTCCTTTTTATATTAACTTAGAAACTCAATTTTGACTTATATATCTAATAACTAATAATTTTTTGTACACCACTTCTTCTTTGTATTCTTATACACAAAACAATCAAAAAAAAAATCATTCCTCTCTAATAAGTTCAAATTTAGAGTTCAACATTTAGTGATTCTAATTAAATTATTTTCAATTTTTATCTATATTTTTATATAATTAATCAATCTATTTAACTTGTATTTTTATCCCTTTTTATTTATGAAACAAAATGTTTATATTCTTATAATAAAATTCTTTTTATTATTATTTTAATTTATTATGACACCCATTAAAAAAAAATTTAGGTCTGCCATGCCACTGATTGTCGGTGTGTTGTCTTTATTATTACCTCTTTCTCGGAATCGCAACAGAATCAAACAAACAAAAGTTTCTCGGGACAAACACTCTCATTGCCCGTGCATCTCCACGTGCGTTTTTTTTTAAATATTTAAATATTGGTTTAATATGGTCCAGATGATTGTGACCTACTTCCATACGGTAAACTCGATTTGATCGTTCAATTTCAAGCCCAACAAACACTAATGGTTAGGGAAAACCAAAAATATGGGCTTTAAATGGTAACCCAATTAAGAATATATAAGATGTAGTAAATATAGGAAGCAAGAAAAGGCGGTGTATTTTTTTCCCAAAAGAACTTCTACATATCATTAACTTAAAACAAAATATGAGTAAAGCTCGGTTACAAGAAGGAGAGAAACTCGATCCCAAACATTAACTAAAAAACCCGAGAACTAGCTGACAAACTACAAAAAAGGAAGACTTGGAAAAAAGAAACTTAAAACAGTGAAAAGAATTTTAATTAGACACAAAAGAACTGGATTCGATATGGAGAAAATGATGCAAGTTAGAGATCCTTCTTCACTTCCATAGCGAAGGAAGCATCAATCTCTTCTTCATCCTTTGTGTTGGCATCAACATTTGGAGTTGGTCCCTCTTAATTGAGCATGAGAGAGAGAAAGATCCAGTTCAAGAGGCAAAACGTTAACTTTTGCCATGAAGGTGTCATTAGGATTGCTGAGAACATCATTAATTGTGATTTTTATGTTGTAGATTGTATTTTGTTGTCCCTTCAGTGAACGAGGAAGGTGGTTGAGTGACTAAAAATTCAGACCTGGTATAGAGATCATTAGTAGAAGCGTTACTCTCTGAGCCAAGGTTTTCCTCTGGGCCATGTGCCAATGGGTTCAGAAAGTAATCCGATGGTGTGAGCTTGTGTGGATAGAAGATCGTGTTGTGAGTAAGTCTTTGGCAGTTAAAGCAGAACTTGGAGACCCATTCATAATAAAATTGCATCAGAAACCTATCTCCATTTACGCAATGGATTATCTTATAGTATTTGAGCCTATCTTCAAAATTGAAGTTGATTTTGGCTTTGATTAGGAAGGGGTAAGTTACTGAGGCTTCATGGAGATCCACCTCAAGAACCTCTCCCACTGAACTAGCTATCATGCGAACTGCTACTTCTGAGGCATATTGCAGTGGAGATTTCAGATCTGAACTAGAGCTGGATCTTAGTGAGGAAGCTTGGTGTAGGGTGATCAACCCACTTCTCAACAGCGACTAACTAGCCATTATACATAACTGGTTGCATCTTCATTGGAGAAAAAAAACTGAGAAAATTCTTTGTCAATCATCATGCCTTGTATTGTAGTTTGCATACTCCAATTTTTGGGAAGATCATGTGCAAGTTCTTGGAGGTTTGGTTCGAACTCTTTTAAATTTTTTTTTGTTTGCCAATATTTAAATTTATCTATTATTTTACAAATCTATTTTATTAGTACAAAAGTATTTTTTTTTTTGCCGTATTAGTATTATTAAGATTATTATTCAAAATGGGCCATTACATCATATGAGTTACATATATGATATTGAGAAATGACTAGACAAAGGTCCAATGAAAATTCTAGATGGTACACCTCATCTGACCATGGACATGTGTCGGCTCGACGATGATTCCAGCATGCATACCATCGGATAGAAGGGCGCCGCCGATCTTGATGTTAGTCTGCCTAATCTAAAGATATAACCTATTTGGTGACTTGCTGTACTTTTCTATTAATAGCGCTATTTCTGAAGATTTGAAGCTCCACAAAGGAGCCATCGACTATCTTTGATAAGATTGAAAGGTTCTTATAGTCTCGCCGTCCTTCATGGCCTCGTAGAGGCATTGATGTCGTCAGGCCCACGCGATTGATCGTGACCTTTATTCACCAATCTGCTCATGTACGATTGAGCGATGGAAAACATCATTCGAAAACCACCGGTGAGAGGGAAAGGAACGACAGTCGCCGATGACAAAGATACATAAAAAAAAAAAAAAAAGAAACCGCCAATAGCAGAGAACAATAAAAAACCTAATACCGACCTATTGTCGGAAAGAGAACCAGAAGGATCTCCGAAAATTTATTAGCATCTAAAACCACACTATATAAACACAAAGTAAAAACTCTAGAAAGATAAATACAACTAAAAACAAAAACCAATTTGAAATCAGAAAAACAACCCAAAGAAAAAGCTTTAGGATTAGGAACGGCCTAAAGTCAAAAGGAATCCGTGCAAATCCTCTTTACTCCCTCGATGAAGAATATAAGTTTGAGAAGAGAAGTGTCAAAAGTGAGAGATCATCGGAAAATGATCCGAGAAGAAAATACAAAAGTAATTTAAGAATAAATATATGTTTGTAAAATTACAAAATCTAAATGTGAAAGAGTGTTTGAAAACTATATATATGTTTGTAAAACTACAAAATCTAAATGTAAAAAATTGTTTGAACTCTATAATATAAAAAATAATAATTAGAAACTAAGTGGTAAATTTATATTACTTGAAAACATATTGTAGATATGGTATCTCTACGATCTAACAAAATTAGACTGGATACTACATGTTCCGTTAGTTTTCAAAGTTTTTCAATTTAACATAAGTTTCTTAAAAATCCATTAAAAAAATTAATTGATGGAATAGTATTTGGAAAAATCAATATATAATTGTAAGACTATAGAAACTACATGTAAAAAATGGCTTCAAAACTATATTATAGTAAAAAACTAAAAAGAAACGTAATTTTAAAATCCAAAGAAAAAAATTTAATTGGCAAAAAAAGCTAAATATAGATATATTTGTAAAATTATAAAAACTAAATATATTCAGAGCCTAATAGAGAAAGCATCACTTGACTAAAAAAAAGAATAGAGAAAACATCAAACCTCATTATGTTGAATAAAGAATAAAGAATTACAATCAAATCCAATCAAAGATAGATCAAATAATCAAAACAACAATAAGAAAGCGTAACAGATTCCATATTTTAACCCTAAATTCAATGAATCAACTACTAATATCTTAGTGATCCTAACACAATTGTTCATACCTTTGGTTGTTATCTCATCGCTAAGATTAGGCTTCATCAGGATTGGTTCTGAAGAACTTCTTCTTCCTGCACTGATTGTTCCCCGAAGATTTGAAAAACCCAAGCATCTATATAACAACTGTTGATGATTGAAAAATTCTCGATAAAAAAAGGTAGTAACTGACAGGTTCATCACAATTTGAAACCCAAGAATTCCACTAAGAACACCGACGAGAAACAACAAAAACCAATGAATCGATTACTTACCAGGAGAAGAAATCAGATAGTCCTTGTTGATCGACTTTCACAAGTTTGGCTTCGATGGATTTCTCGTTATGCGGGGGCTAGGATTCACCGGTGAGTTTTGTATAGACCCAATTTGACTGGGCCCAACTTTACGGCCCAAATCGTCTAAGGCCTGATAAGAAATGACCCACTAGCAGAAGGGCCCAAATACGCATGGCCCACATCCGGCCAAAATGACACCTGTGCTATGGCGACGAGCATACGATTCCGACACGTGTCCTATGGAGTTGCATGCGAGCTGACACCTGTGATCTAAGACCACCTGCTCGTCACCATCCCCATTCCACTATAAAAGGGAGGCCCAGACCAACGGAGAGGGCATTCGAAAAATCTTGGACAATTGAGAAGAAAAATCAACTCGACAAGCGTAACAAACAAATCGACGAACACAACTTAAAAAGATCTTATCGACGAACGTAAGTTATCAACATAATTTAGGATATTAAAACGACGAACGAGAGAACCGAAATTTTGAACGACGAGCGTAGTTTAATCGACGAGCCTAAACACCCTAAGTGGTGAGGCAATCGACGAGCGCAAGAATTAAAATATAAACGACGAACGCAACTTTACATAATCTGATCGACGAGCCTAAACACCCTGAGTGGTGAGGCATTCAACGAACGTACACTAAATCGACACATTGACGAACAGAAATTCAACACCTACACCTGTGAATTAAACACCCTAGTGGTGATATATACTGACGAGCGCACTAATAAGACATAATTTACCGATCGACGACCGCATGATCGTCGAGCATTATTCCAGAAAGAAACAACTAGAGCAATTAGTGGTTGACGACCATCTGACCATATAAACGAGAATCTCAACCCACTCAATCTCCATGTCCCTTCGAAACTAAGAACTACGAATTGACTTGATTCCGTAAAACGGATACGTAGGCAGCCCATACAACGGTTCAGTCAAAAATCACAAACAACGTTCGTATCTGAGGCGTGCTAAAACCGGTACGAACAAGTTTGTAGTCGTCTTTGATCGTCTGAGACTTGAAGGAAAAAAACAGAGTAATTGAAGAAATATTGATGCAGAGAGAATTTAAACAAGGCAAACTAAATCGGGATCAAATCATTAACGGCTAATTACTCAAATTTTAAGTCGGTTGATAATTTGAATCATTTAAAACGGCTCCCAAACGGTAAACTCGATTTGATCGTTCAATTTCAAGCCCAATAAACACTACTAGTTTGGGCCGGATAGGCAAATAGGGCTTTAAATGGTAGCCCATTATGAGGATAAGAAGGAAGGGTAAAAATGTAAATACAAGAAGAAAGGAAGGGGATTATTTGGGGAGTCCTAAAATCCGTAAACCAGATCCCAATTACTCTCCATCTCATCTTGTCTCGGTCTCTCGAGTGTTGTGTGTAAGGTAAAGCGAGAGAGATTTGAGAAAAACTAAATACACCAAAAAAAAAACTCAACATACAAAAAAATCAATTTTGTGATAGTTGGAAATCGAAACGGTGAATACAACAAGTTCCCGCCATGGTGGCTCAGCAGCTCGAAGAAACAAGCGGCAATTTTGAAGAAGATCCTGTGGAGACGACCAAGTCTCTGATCTGTGCTCTCAATTACATCTCTCGTGACCTTCCTTTGCCTTCTCACCTCTTCGCCGCCGTTTCTTCTATCTACCATGGCGCTTCTACTTCTCTTCCTCACTCCGATGTCTCTTCTCCGCCTACTTCGCCGCCTGTAAGCCCTTTCAATTCCCTCTCGAGCCTCGCCCTAGATTTTGTGTTTGTTACTTACCCTTTGTTTTGATTTGTTTTGTGCTTCGTTTGGGGTTTTCAATCGATTTTGTGGTCCTGGGATTTGTTTCTGGACCTTTGTGTGATTCAAGTTTTCTTCTTTTGTCGACCTCCTTGGGAAATTTGATATCTTCAGTGGCTTGTTTTGTTCATTTCACTGTAAAGGTTTTTTGATATAATTTGTGCGTTGGTCTTTGCTTTTGCAGGAGAATAATTTTACTCCCTATGGAGGTGATTTGATGAGTGAGTTTGAGGATGCACTTTTGAAGCAGAGACCAAACTGTGAGTCAGGCACTCGGTTGGGAGAATTGCTGGATACTCGGAATAAGAATCATATCCAACGCCGCTTATCTGAACTTGAAGGTTATAATCGTATCTTTAAGTTGTAATTTTGTGATGCTTGTCAACATTCTTTGTTACTGATGAACCATCGTGAATTGTGTTGCTAAAATTATATGTATTTGAATCAGATTTACCTTCCACTAGAGGTGAAGACTTGCAGGCAAAATGCTTACTTGAGCTGTATGGGCTAAAGGTATTATCGTCGCTAGATGTTTTCAGTGATCTTTGTTATTATGTTACATGATTTGAATTGCGATATCCTTGACGTTGACTCATAAATTTGGTGAGTTGCAGCTACGAGAATTGCAAGGCAAGGTTCGAACTGAGGTTAGCTCGGAATTCTGGCTACGTCTGAAGTGTGCAGATGTCAGTAGCCAACTATTTGACTGGGGCATGATGCGGTTGCCTCGTCCATTTTATGGGGTTGGAGATCCTTTTGCTATGGAAGCTGATGATCATTTCCGAAAGAAGCGTGATGCTGAGGTCATTTACCTTTTCTTCAGCTACCTATTCTGCAACTCTCTTTTTTTCCGTTCCTGGATTTTTATATTTAATTATGACTATGAAGTTTTCTGATGGAGTGGCATGAAAGATGGGCATATTGCCCTTTTTGAACGATGACTCATATATCTTAGCAGTTCAACCAGTCATGTGTAAAAATGTATCACTAGGTTCTGCTTTGTCGGAACTCAATGTAGAAGTGAAATAAAACTGTACAAAATTTCTAGTGCGTATTACATGATAAATTATGTATATAGTTTTCAAACCTCTTGGTTTTCATCGCTGATGTAGTCAAAGTGTTTATTCAGAGGTTATCACGTTTAGAAGAAGAGGAGAAGAACCTGATTGAAACCGCCAAGAGGAAATTCTTTGCAGAGGTACTTAATGCAGT
Organism: Lepidium didymum; assembly: GCA_963920545.1. Classification (NCBI taxonomy): domain Eukaryota; kingdom Viridiplantae; phylum Streptophyta; class Magnoliopsida; order Brassicales; family Brassicaceae; genus Lepidium; species Lepidium didymum. Next base: position 18,953,850 of record OY986979.1, read on the forward strand.
TCGTGAATTCCAGTTGCAAATTCAGGCAACTCAAAAACGTCGTAGGCAAAGGAATGATGGTGTGCAGGTATGATATAGTTGACTTATGCGGTTATTGTGACAGTAATGCTGTTATCTTTTGATATTATCAATATACAGACTTCTATAATTTATCTTTGTATCTACATTACTCGCACAGGCATGGCATGGAAGACAAAGACAACGTGCTACACGTGCTGAAAAGTTGAGGCTCATGGCCCTTAAATCTGATGATCAAGAGGCATATATGAAACTAGTCAAGGAGAGTAAGAATGAAAGACTAACCACTCTTCTAGAGGAGACTAACAAGCTCCTTGCTAATTTGGGAGCCGCTGTTCAACGGCAGAAAGATTCTAAACTTCCAGAAGGCATTGATGTACTGAAAGACTCAGAATCTGACTTGTCTGAACTTGATGCTCCAAGAAGTGAAGTATTGCAGGATCTGCTTCCTGATCAGGATATTGATATCACTGAGTCTGACAATAACGATGACTCCAATGATTTGCTAGAAGGGCAGAGGCAGTATAACTCTGCTATTCATTCAATACAAGAGAAGGTTAGTTTGGTTTCTGTACTACATTTCGTAGCTGTAGGCTTAACTGTTTAAGCCACCACCATCTTACAGACCAGGAGACTAAAGTAACAATATATACTTTTAACAGGTGACGGAGCAGCCCTCACTTCTACAAGGTGGAGAACTACGATCCTATCAATTAGAAGGGCTACAATGGATGGTTTCTCTATTCAACAATAATCTCAATGGAATTTTAGCTGATGAGATGGGTTTGGGAAAAACTATTCAAACAATTTCTCTGATTGCGTATCTTCTAGAGAATAAAGGTGTGCCTGGGCCTTATCTGATAGTTGCTCCAAAAGCTGTCCTACCAAACTGGGTAAACGAGTTTGCAACATGGGTACCAAGGTATGTTGCAGACAATATTTCTCTTGGTCTGGGCACTGGAATTGGTATGAACAGTATGTCTAATAAACAGCCATTCTGTTCTTTGACAGCATTGCAGCTTTTCTTTATGATGGACGTTTAGAGGAAAGAAAAGCAGTAAGGGAAAAAATTGCAGGCGAAGGAAAATTTAATGTGTTGATAACCCATTATGATCTTATCATGAGAGATAAAACATTTTTGAAGAAAATTGAGTGGTATTACATGATAGTTGATGAAGGACATCGTCTGAAGAACCATGAATCTGCTCTTGCAAAGACTCTAGTAACAGGGTACATCTCTATATTCATTTTTCTGAAGTGAATGATGTTAGCTGACTCTAATGTTTATAGCTACTCTGACTTATCTCCTTGAGAATGTGTGGTATCTAAATATAATTTCTTACAAATATTTATTCTGAGTGCAGCTATCGGATAAAACGCAGACTTCTGTTAACTGGAACACCCATACAGAATAGTCTTCAAGAACTGTGGTCATTGCTCAATTTTCTACTTCCTAACATCTTTAACTCTGTTCAAAACTTCGAGGAATGGTTTAATGCTCCTTTTGCTGACCGTGGTAATGTCAGTCTTACGGATGAAGAGGAGCTCTTGATCATCCACCGTTTGCATCATGTTGGTTCTACTTCTATCTTTCTTTCGATTTATTATCAAGATTTTGTATGCAATGTTTTGATGTAATTCACTCTGTCACATTCAGGTTATAAGACCGTTTATACTGAGAAGGAAAAAGGATGAAGTAGAGAAATTCCTTCCTGGAAAGACACAGGTCATATTAAAGTGTGATATGTCGGCTTGGCAGAAAGTGTACTACAAACAAGTTACAGACATGGGCAGAGTTGGTCTTCAAACAGGTCTGTAGCTTAAATCACTTATAGTCTCTTCAAAATTCTGCACTCTTCTTTAAGGTAAAGAAAATGAATCAGAAAGTGAAGCTGATTTTTTGCAAATGAAATCGTCATGTGCAGGATCTGGGAAATCAAAGAGTCTGCAAAATTTAACAATGCAATTAAGAAAGTGTTGTAACCATCCCTATCTATTTGTTGGAGGAGACTACAATATGTGGAAGAAGCCTGAGATTGTGAGAGCTTCTGGAAAATTTGAACTCCTTGATCGTCTTCTTCCAAAACTGCGCAAGGCCGGACATAGAATTCTTCTCTTCTCCCAAATGACCCGTCTCATTGATGTTCTCGAGATTTACTTGACACTTAATGATTTCAAGTACCTTAGACTTGATGGTACCACAAAGACAGATCAAAGAGGGCTTCTACTGAAACAATTTAACGAGCCTGACTCACCCTACTTTATGTTTCTTTTGAGCACACGTGCTGGAGGTCTCGGTTTGAACTTGCAAACTGCAGACACTGTTATTATCTTTGACAGTGATTGGAATCCACAAATGGACCAGCAGGCCGAGGATCGGGCCCATCGTATAGGGCAAAAGAAGGAAGTCCGAGTGTTTGTTTTGGTTAGCGTTGGCTCCATTGAAGAAGTAATATTGGAGCGTGCGAAGCAAAAGATGGGCATTGATGCCAAAGTCATACAAGCTGGACTTTTCAACACAACTTCCACAGGTAAGTCTGTCCGAAAGAACACTTTGATGGCTTCTGCTTTGTATATCAATATCATTTTATCTTGATGTGGGTTTTGTGATTATATCAACAGCACAAGACAGAAGAGAAATGCTTGAAGAGATAATGCGCAAAGGAACAAGCTCACTAGGGACAGATGTACCCAGTGAGAGAGAAATAAACCGGCTTGCAGCTCGTAGTGAGGATGAATTTTGGATGTTTGAGCGAATGGACGAAGAGAGACGAAGGAAGGAGAATTACAGAGCCCGTCTGATGCAAGAGCAGGAAGTCCCTGAGTGGGCGTACACTACTCAGAGCCAAGATGACAAGTTGAACAGCTCAAAGTCTCATTTTGGGAGTGTCACAGGTAAGCGAAAACGTAAAGAGATCGTCTATAGCGACACACTAAGCGAGTTACAGTGGATGAAAGCTGTGGAGAGCGGTGAAGACCTGTCAAAATTCTCTATGAGACAGAGGAGAGAGGAGAACGCAAGCAACACAAAGACACCAGCGAGTAAAAAAACGACAGAATCTATTCCCACGGTGAGTGATGGGACGAGTGAGGAGGAAGAAGAGGAAGAGGAAGAGGAAGAAGAAAGACCAAAAGAGATGAGTGGGAAACAGAGAGTGGAGAAGTCAGAAGAAGAAGACGAAGGTGAAGAAGAGAATGATGATAAGGCAATATTCAAGTGGAATACTCATAAGAAGAAAAGATCGAGATACTCTTTTACATGTTCTTCGTCTGACTCTCGCGCTCAAAGTTCCAATGGAAGTAGACGAAACTGAAGATAAGATGATATCTATGTTTAGTTTGGTCTCTTCTTCAACGCGTCTGTTTTTCTTAGAAGTGAATTTAGATGTTCTTGCCAATGTAACCTACGCAAATCTAACATGTAATACATTTATTGTAACTGGTCTAGGGTGAATTTAGTTTTTTTTGCTTAGTTTTTCACTATTTAAGTTATGTTCCTTATTAGAACGATTCTAGATTCGAGACTGAATATGTGAACATATGTGATATTTTTTAATGATATTTCGGAGACTTTTTGTAACATTGTGGTCGACCACAAAGTAAACGTGTTTAAGCTTTGAACAAATGCAAAAAGATACCATTGTTTTATTATTTAATTAATTAATACAAGCACATAAAATGCAATCTTGCGAGGCACGAGCACGCTTTGTATCCAAAGCTTTTAACTTGCAAGTAAAGAGCAAAGAAAAGTGACAAAACGTAAACTACATAAAAAGCTAGACCAAATTACTTAACGAACCGGACAGAACCGGACCGGTCCAATTGACCCGTGTGGACTGCAAACAGAAATAACGGAATAAGATAATAATTAATTGTTGTCGTTTTGGCTAAAAAAGACAAAAATTCCGAATAAATAAACAAGTTCGTCTTCTTCTCTGACCTGTTCCTCTTATTCTCTGCTTTTTTATCGATCTCCATCTCCATCTCTGGAGCTGGAGGGTCTAACCCCCCTCCTTCTTCCAACCTAAACCTCTTTTTCATGCTAACTGCTGCTTAACCACCATCGACTCCGCCGTCATGTCCCATCTCCGCTTCATTCTCATCCTCTTCGCCGTGTTTTCTCTCCTTTCTTCATCTCTCTCTCAGACCTCTCCTCCTTCAGGTATTCTCAATCTCTCACCTGTCACTTTGTTCGATTTCGTATTTCGTATTTGTGATTTTGGTCCCGATTTCTGAAAGTTTTGATTTTTCAATTTAGCGATTCTGATCGATTGTGGCTCCTCCGCTTCATCCGTTATCGACGGAAGAAGATGGAACTCAGACGAGAATTTTGTATCTAGTGGAACACCTAAGAACGTCTCCGATCAAGTGCTCGACGAAATTTTATTCACCGTTAGATCTTTCCCTCTTAGCCTCGATGGCACTCGTCACAAGTTTTGTTACGTCATGAGAGTTTCTCGTGGCTGGAAGTATATGATCAGAACGACATACTACTATGGAGGAGTTAACGGGAAAGATACTCCACCGCCGGTATTTGATCAGAGTGTTGATGGCACGTTTTGGGGGATCGTCAATACTACAGCAGATTATGCCGATGGTCTTGCCTCTTATTACGAAGGGATTTTTCTGGCTCAGGGGAAATCAATGAGCGTCTGTGTTGCTACCAATTCTTATACCACTTCTGATCCATTTATCTCAGCTTTGGAGCTAGTCAGGCTTGATGGTACTCTTTACAATTCTACAGACTTTGGCAATTTTGGGCTAAGTCTTAAAGCTAGACATGCGTTTGGATACAGTGGACCAATCATCAGGTAAAGTTCACTACTTTAGTATAGCGTTTAATAAGTTCTTCGAGGAGTGGTTTCTTTGATGGTATTTGTTATCTATCCACATCAATTGATAGTCTAAATATTGAATATTTAGGTAATGTAGTCAATAAGAGGAATGGTTTGCGATTGATAGACTCTGATATATTCACCATTTGTTTTCTACTTATTCATCTGGTAACACTTCTCTAATACATGTTGCTTTTCAGGTTTCCAGATGATAGATTTGATAGGTTCTGGGAGCCTTATTCGCTAAATTCGACAGTACCAAATAATAGGAAACTAGAGGTTTCTGGTTTCTGGAACCTTCCGCCTTCTAGGATATTCAACACAGATCTAAGAGCTACTCAAGTTCAACCTTTGGAGTTCACATGGCCCCCAATGCCCTTGACAAAGTCTGTTTATTATATTGCGCTATACTTTGCCCATGATTCTGACTCATTGGGCGATGGATCCAGAGTCTTCGATGTTTCTATCAATGGTATAACGTATTATAAAGAGCTATCTGTCACTCCAGCTGGTGCGGTTATCTTTGCAAGCAAGTGGCCTCTTGAAGGGCTCACAACGTTAACTCTGAGTCCTAGAAGTGGTTCAAACCTGGCCCCTCTTATCAATGGTGGTGAAATGTTTGAATTGGTACCCCTTGGAGGGAAAACTCTTGTTCGAGATGGTAGGACCGATAACAAAGCTGAATAATTGACTTTATTTTTCTGGTATCCTAGTTTGATAAGCAATTAACTGATAACATGCTGAATTTGTGTTTGGTCCTGCAGCAATTGCTCTGAATGCAATAAAAAGCAGTTTCCGGAACGTACCAGCTGATTGGAATGGTGATCCTTGCTTCCCTAAAAATTACCCGTGGTCTGGAGTTACCTGCTCTGATGGTCCCCGAGTTCGCATAGTCACTTTGTAAGTTGGAATCTTCCCGAATTGTGTCACCTGTGTTTTCTGATGCACCAGTTTGAGATTTACTGACTCTTTTCTAACCGTTGCTGTTCCAGGAACTTAACTAATATGGGCATTTCAGGTTCGATACCACCTGCGATTTCCAAATTAACAGCATTGTCCTCCATGTAAGTACTTGAGCAGGGAACAATTTCTTCTATGTCTGAACGTCTAAGACATTAATTGATATTCTTGTATTATGAACAGTTGGCTGGGAAACAATTCTCTCTCGGGACTTATACCTGACTTCAGTTCACTCAGACTGCTAGAATCATTGTGAGCAGATAGTTAGTTTATTTCACTACTTGTCAATAACGACAGACTGCTACTGAACAAATACTCATAAGCTAATCTCGTTTTGTTTTTCTGTGTACAAGACACTTGGAAAATAATCGTTTCAGTGGAGATATTCCTTCGTCTTTGGGTGAATTGCAGAACTTGAAAGAGTTGTAAGTTTCTATTCTCACGTTACCATTTAGAATCTTTTAGATGTCTCTATAAAATTAGTGGCATAGTGTCTGCTTCTGTTCAAGATTCTTGCCTTGTGGATGAAAAAAGACATAATAACTTATATGCATTCAGTAATACTACAGTTGGCCCTTTTTTTTGGTATCAGCCCTTTTGTCGTTTAGAAGGCTTTAAGGTTTAAAGGGTATTATAAACTTTATACATTTTGCAGCATACCATACATTATTAAAGTCATGTATACTCTCTAGACTCTGTTCACAGTTCTGAGACTCAGTTCTTGAGCCTACATGTCTTCTATAAATCATTGCATTGTCGCCATGAGCATGAATTCTTACTTAGTTATATATGTTGTATGTATTATTAGGTACTTACAGAACAATAACCTAACTGGGCAAATTCCGAGCAGTCTTCTTCAGAAGCAGGGACTGGACCTAAGGTAAACTATAAACATAGTGGCTTCACCAGTTATATATAAGTAATGTCTCATTTTGCACAGGCTAATTCAAATACTCTCTGATTCTTTACACTTCAGAACTTCTGGTAATCCATTTTTAGCTCAACCGCCAAGTTGATTCGGCCTTGGAACAAGAAGATGACCATTTTTTACTGGTGCACCTACATGATTTGAGTTTATGTTGTTTTGTAGAGCTTGTGTGTAAATTAGATACCTCACCTGTACACTCTATTTAACATGTCTTAACCTTTCATTCTTTAAACACTATTGAGAGATAAGGACAAACTGATTGCATGTGTTGTATCATTCTATTGTGTAATGCAAAAGTACGTTGTTGTTTAATGAAGCTTATAACAAATGGAGTTTGTGTGTTTACCTCAGATTACAAATTCCCCAAGATCCATCCTTTGCTCATTGCAGGCCTGAGGCATTTACCTGTAATTAGACTTTAAGATATGTCTTGATTCAAATCTATCAATATGCCAAATAAGATATGACAAAAGGACAAGAGAAACGTGAATAGTGAGAACTGAATTTCTGAAAAAGTGGAGCCCAAAGGCTATAATGGTGAAGCAGAATCAATTGGTGCAGAGAAAGATAATTACAGAAAACATCTGAATCCTGCATGTGCCCATCAGTCTTTCATCTGAATCTTTCATTTTCTCATATTATTAACTACCAAACACATTACTCTGCTTTCTATTGTCTCCCTCATCATTCTTAATTTTTGACATTTACTCCTTTGTCCCTCACAATTCACATCTCAACATCTAAATGGAAATGAAGAACAGAGGAACAGTTCTTACTCGAATTTCTTAACACTTAACACTGTTACATATTAGATCACATACCATAAAACAAAACGCTTATATATGAAAACAATGTTTAATCAAATGCATTAGAGTTACATACCAACAAGAGAAACACTTGAGAATCTGAACAAATCAACTAATAAATGAGTCAATCAAAAGATATATCAAATCTTTTTAACTGCGTCTCTCGACTCTGTTTTTCTTAAGAGCAAGTGGAAACAGAGGAGGCAATGGAACAGAGGATTTAGAAGGAGTACAAATAGGAACATGAATCATTGGCCTTATCCTCATACTCGAAGATCTTGTCCTCTCTAATCCTTTCTTATTACTTCTCTTCACATCTTTCTTTCTTTCTTCTCTCTTCGCTGCATCTTCAAGTGAGCTCGATGATGAAGTAGAAGAAGACGGAGACAACGATGAAACTGTCCTCACAACAGACGAAGAAGACGATGGATTCCTCTGTTTCTTCAACCGTAAAAGCTCTTTCCAAAGAACAGTACATTTCGGAGGACGAGGAGATGGATCTTCATCTATAAACCAACTCACTCTATTGTTATTGTTATTCTCCTGATTCTTCATCGTCGTTACTTCCACTTTACGATTTTCTTCTTCTTTTTCTTCTTCGTTCATCTTCAAGCTTAAGTTTTTAAGCTTCTCTGAGTGTTTTGCTTGCCAGAAAGGAAGTAACTTACCTTCGGAAAAGAGTTCATCGGCGGTATGCATTCTCTGTGGACTTACATTTTCCGATAAGAACTCAAAGTCGGAGACTTTCACTGACCCTTTAACAACATCTTTCTCTAACTCCTTACACATTACAGGACTGATGCAGATGAAATCTTCACCGTCGGATAAATCAGCTGAGAATGAAATACGAGGACCAAGCAACGGTGGTGATTCCGTCTTTGAAACTGCTTCTGAAACCATTTCTTCTACTTGATTGATTCAAACAAGTGATTGATCTCTACTTATAAGCTTCAATGGAAGTCAAGATTTTGTGAACAAATCGTGGTATAGACGTGTAACAAATTGATCTTTGTCTGTAAGAGATGAGAGTTGAAGCTAGTGGTGAAGACTTTGTGAGAGTTATGGATGATGAAGATAATAAATAAATGTAAAGAGGAGAGATAAGAGGAGAAGAGAAGAAATATACTCGTATGATTCAGTTAATAATTATTTTTATCAAATACTTACTAACATAAAATAAAAAAATTTAAGAAGGGTTTCAAAAATTAAAGTTTAAATTAAACATCAAGTTTTGTCGATTAAAAAAAATAAAAACAAGTGTGAAAAAAATAAAATAGAGTGAATGTGCAAAAAAACCTCGGTAAGAAAATTTACAACAATAAATTAGTAGCAGTTTTTCTAATTCTATAAGTGAAAATATCAATTTTTTGATTTAAAAATTTCAAAATTACATAAAGAGAAAATGAATCGAAAAAAATACTTCATCCTTTCAAAATCCTCAATAGTAAGTTTAGTTATAATTTAATTAAGATAGTAAATAGAAATTAGAAAAGTATTAGTGAGGAAGACGACCACATGGAGAAGTTGAAGGGAGACACAAGGAGACAAATTAGAGACATGTAATTAGAGTTGTGTATTAAACATCTTGGAGATGATTAATTATATGATTTTACATCGATCGAGATTATTTAAAAGAAAAAAAATAGAAAAAGCTTTATCTATTTGTTGTTCTGATAGAAGAAAACGATGGATGAAGAGCGTTGGGATTTAATCAATAGTTTACACATGTCGGCACATGACCCTCACCGTCGTTGCATGTGATTTCTAATTTACTACACATATCGTTTTTTATTTTCTGAGAAATTATACAAACAAATTTAAATTATTAGATTTTCAATTTATGTAAATTTCCCAAACAATTATAAATAAAGAAAATCAAGTTTGAATCAATTTGGATAATTTATTCTTAAGTTTTATTTTTTAAGTCCACAATGTATGCATGACTTTAGTCTTTGGCTTACCAATTTGGCTATTTGCAATATCTTTATAAACTTCACCTGTGTTTTTTTTCACCAATTCAAAAAAATAATTTGATCCATAACCTAAATTCTATCCTTATAATTTTTTTAAGCTATTATAATGCAATATGTAGAAATTGAACTATGATGTCAAGTCATTAACTGAATAATCCTAAGCACCATACTGAGAGAAACTCGACAATTCAAAATATTACTTTCTTTTGTTTTTTTTTTTGGTTTTAAAAATTTAAAAATTTGAAAATGGGGAGTCCATAAGTACCTGCAGACAGCTTTTAAGATAAATAAATGAATATCCATTCATGTCCAAAAAGTATAAAAAACAAAACTATTGCGTATTGATGAGACAAACAGACAATAATAATAATCTAAATTAATGAGATACATACTGAAAGATTTAAATAAAATAAATCCAAGTTTAATTACTTGAAAGCACGTTGAGCTGCGGGTTTTTTGGTTCTAGTTTTTTGTCAACGTCATTGTTCTTTCTTTAATCAACTCTGATTTGTTATGGTACATTTAATTACATTATATAATCGTTAATTAACTCCATAAGCTTTCTTAATTTTACGTCTGCTACGGTCTACATCTCTTCGTTTTAATTTTTTTTAAAATATATTCTATAGTTCTATTTTATTCATAATGAAAATGGGCCCCTAAATACTGGGCTGGGGCCATTACATTTGAAAATTCTATGGAAAGTAGAAACACAAAAAATGGGCCCTAAAATATTGGGCCTGATTGTATTTTTGAAAATTCTATAGAAAGCAGAAACACAACACAAATGAGCGTAAAAAATATTGGGCCGGCTTATGACACGTCTCTAATTTGTCTGCTTGGGATCTCCCCCCAAGGCCCTAACGTGTCCATGGACCCATGGTCTAATGTCCAGAAACAAATGAGCCTAAATATTGAGCCCGCTTACCCTAAACCCACAAACTTTTGGTTTAGAATTCCTTAACCAATTAATAATGGTTTGATCTGGATTTAGATTTTTTTTTTGCCAGCAATTTGATTTCGATTTAGATAAAATCCAGCAAATTGTGTTTTTTTTTTTCATTTCTACCACATAAATTAACATTTCTTTATCAATTATTTTCTTTTCCTTATATTTTTTATCAATTAACTGAAATGAAAATTTTCATACCATTTAAACCCAATATAGCCATTTAACTTATTTGCATCTTATATGGATAATGAAGACAATAAAAGCCAAAAAATCTTAACAAATCAATGTTTAAAAGTAAGTAAAAGTTTTGCAAAGGAATCAAATCATCCTAATTAATTAACTTTGACTAAACAGTAACATTTGATTAAAGAAGAAACAAAAAAAAAACTTCTGTTTAATTACTGCCAAAACAAGGAATACAGACTGTAATCAGTTATCACAAAGCTCAATGTATTCAAACACAATCTTCTTTAAGTGATCCATCAGTTTAAGAATCTCTGCAACAAGAGGAAAGAAAAAGCATATAAGCTTCAATTACAAACCTTTTTAGATACAATGATGACCAAACTACGAATATGCTACTTAGTTTCAGGAATCATCTCCATCTTCTTCATCCTCTTCACGATCGGTTTAGTCCTTGCACAAACCCTATTCAAACCAAAACATCCCATATTACAAACTGTGTCTTCAACTGTAGAAGGCATATCCACAGATGTATTTTCACCAACTGGAGTCCAGCTAAATATCAGTCTCTCACTCGAGATGGTGATGAAGAATCCCAACCTTGCGGATTTTGAATTCCAAACAGTCCAAAACTCGGTTTATTTCAGGAATATGCTTGTGGGTAATCTTACTCTTCCTTCAAGCACATTACCTGCAAAAGGCTCAGTGATGGTTTCATGTCCTCTTGTTCTTCAGATCGATAAATTTGTTGCGGATTTAGGTGATATTATGCAAGATATATTGCTTGGGAAGATTGTGATGGAAACAAAAGCAAATATGCCTGGTAAAGTGATATTTTTGGGTATCTTTAAGATGCATTTGAAGACAACTTCGCATTGTAATCTCTTACTTGCTTTCCCTTCAATGGAAGTGACAGAACAAGTCTGTGTTCTCAAAACTAAGCTGTAAAAAGTATTCATGTTTTCTCATATAGACTTAGGTTTGTTTTAAATGTCAGATTGATCCTAGTTAATTTTCTGTAACAATGAAGATTGTATTGTGGATCATTGTTCAATGTTAAGTGTATCGATTTGAATTCCAAAGAAATGAAATTTGATTGAAATGTAAGAAATGAATTCCAAAGTTCTGTTTTTTTGACGAGAAAAAAAACAGAACTTTAAAGTAGACACGAAATCAACGGAAAGCGACATCAAATAGCGTTAGAAAAGTGTGCCTTTTTTTCTTATCTAAAGTACTCAAAAATTAATACTTTTCGGATCATTCTCCTCTCTCTTTGATTATTATTCCGAATCGGGAAAGATGGATTCTTCGTCTTCTACCGCCGCACATCGCCGCATCAACGCTATCCATTCTCATCTCGTTACGTCTTCTCGTTCTTCCCCTCTCCTTCGTTCCAATCCAACCGCCGGCGAGTTTTGTCTTGGTTCGTATTCTTCTTCATCTCTATCTCTGATTGTACTTAATAGTTTGTTTCTTCTCGTTGCTGAATCCTTCCTTATTGTCTTTGTGTAATGATCGCAATCAGATAATGGCTATAGTGTTGTTCTTCCCGAGAAATTGAATACTGGCAATTGGAATGTCTACAGGTTTCTTCTCTACGCTTTCTCTTCTGTTCATTATCTTCTTCCTTCTACCTCTTAATATTTGTTATCCCTTATATCAGATCTGCAAAATCTCCGTTCAAGCTGGTTAGCAGATTCCCAGATCATCCTGACATCGCCACTCTCCATGACAACTTTGAGTATGATTTAGATCATCATTCTTCGTCTATTATTAATTTTAGCGTCTCTCTGATTACTACTGTTTCTCGGATTATGTAGGCATGCTGTTCATGATTTTCGAGATTACAAGTATTTAGGAACTCGTGTTCGAGTTGACGGAAGTGTTGGAGAGTGAGCTGCTAACTTACTATTTATGTGTATGCTTTCTTTTATAACTAATGGAACTTAAGTTTCTTTGAAGCTATCTTCTTACGTGACTTTGGTTTATTCTTCTCTAGCTACAAATGGATGACTTATGGAGAAGCTGGTACAGCAAGAACTGCTCTAGGTTCAGGTTTAGTTTATCACGGAATCCTCCAGGTAACTTATTTTATTCTACCATCTCTTTCTCGATTGATCTTTACTGTTGCAGCTGACTCAAGTCTCGAGCTTTCTTGTACTAGGGATCATCTGTTGGAATTTACTTTATCAATCGCCCAGAGTGGCTCATCGTTGATCAGGCTTGTGCTTCTTATTCTTATGTATCTGTTCCTTTGTATGATACTCTTGGTAAGTCTCTGGTTTGGGCGAATTTTTTCTATTGCACGTTTCTTACTACTGTTCTAATTATGTTCTTTGATTTTTTTGCTGAAGGCCCTGATGCTGTAAAATTTATTGTCAATCATGCAACTCTGCAAGCCATATTTTGTGTGGCAGAGACATTAAACGCCGTAAGTATATTAATCTGCTTCTTGAATTTCTTTCTCTTTTTCTAGATGTACTTGGATGATAGTGAGATTTGAAAAACCCTCTTAACCCCTTGATCAAATGCTCCTGATTTTTTACTCTTTGTCGTACTAGAGCTAAAAACTCGTTTTACTGATTTCTCTTTGCTTGGTTTCCTGTTTGGGTTGTCGTGGGAGCTTGCAGTTACTTAGCTGCTTGTCTGAGATGCCAAGTGTACGCCTAGTCGTGGTATGAAGTAACCTCTTTTTTTGGCTGTTGATTACGGTTTGAATATTGTGATTACAGTTTCCCAATTAATTGTCCCTTCTCTCTGTTTGTGATACTTCTCACGGACCAAGTAGGTTGTTGGAGGGCAGCCTGAAAGTTTGCCTTCGCTTCCCGCTTCAGCAGGAGTGCAAGTTGTATCATATTCGGTGTTACTGAATCAGGTACTTATACACTCTTCTCTGTTATATTCTCTAGATTTTGTAATGCGATATCCTTTTTCTGAAGATAAGCAGGACTAAGGACATTCAATCATTTACGTTGTTGCAAGTCTTTGCCAGTGTTATTATGAGTCATGTTCTATTTCTTACCAACCCGTGTTTGATCAACATTTATACAACACTCGCAACACAGTAGTTATATATGCACAAGTGTACATCCACATCAGTACACCTATAACCTGAAATACAAAAATTGTGAAAAAACCAATGTGTCGCTTCCAACCCCCTTTTTTTCATAGAATCATTGTATATCAGGTCTACGCCTACATCTTTTGCCATTTATCCCATCGTAGTTTTTTATGGAGACAACATCGTCATCCTGTATCTTTATCACCGATAGTACGTCAGTTATGGTACATATTGGTTTCATTGTTTTCTGACCAAACAAATCTGTTTCAGGGTCGCAGTAATCCTCAGCGATTCTTTCCACCAAAGCCTGATGATGTTGCAACCATATGCTATACCAGCGGAACAACTGGGACCCCCAAGGTTTTGCTCACTTGAATTTTTGTTGGTCTTCAAATTTGGAATAGTACTATTCTTCGTTTCACATTTATGTGAACTATAGCATCTAAATTATTTTTTATTTTATCATGTATGTCTCATTCCTCCTTGGACTGCTCTTCTGAATGACTGAAATGTGTTAAAGGGAGTTGTATTAACTCATGCAAACTTGATTGCAAATGTTGCTGGCACCAGTTATAGTGTGAAATTTTTCTCTTCAGATATGTAAGTACTTTGCTTCTTTCCATTAATTGTAAAGATTTCAATGTTATCCTTTGTATTTATTACGGCATGTATCTCACTTCTGAAATTTTCCATTCTTAAATGGCTTAGTAACTGATTTATTCGTATTATTTTCTACTTTCCAGTTACATTTCATATCTTCCACTGGCACACATTTACGAACGAGCAAATCAGATCCTAGCAGTATACTTTGGAGTTGCTGTTGGATTCTACCAAGGGGTTGGAAACTGAACTCTTTCCTTTTAGCCAGCTATCTGACATATGTTGGTTTTAAATTACAGACATTCTGCCTTCACGTTTAAAAACCAACTTATGCCAAATATATTGTTTATAAACTTGAAGACGGAATGTCTGAATTTTATGTGTATTCTTGCTTGTCTCCATTCTCATGCTTTTGATAAACATCCTATTCACTGGTGATCTGGTCTTTGTCTTTGTCTTTTTTTTTTTTTTTTTTTTGTCAAAAGATCTGGTCTTTGTCTGAAATTCTCTTCTTTTGATTTAATTGGAACACCACGTGTGAAAACTTCTGCAGGATAATATGAAACTATTGGATGATTTGACTGCTCTGAGGCCTACTGTATTCAGCAGCGTCCCTCGATTATACAATAGAATATATGCTGGGTAATAACCTGGCTTCAATTTGTCGATTTTTAATCTCTGCTACTTTTGCTGTATCACTGAATTAATACTGTTGTTGCAGTATCATTAATGCCGTAAAAACTTCTGGTGGGCTGAAAGAGAGGCTCTTCAATGCTGCCTATAATGCAAAGAAGCAGGCTCTTATGAATGGTAGGCCCTGTTATACACATAAACTTTATTTGTGCATAATAGGCTTATATACATATTGAAAGCAATCTATATAATTCTGTAGCTTTATGATATAATATCTAACACAGGGCGAAAATTTTAATTACTGTTGAGTTGTAAGAGTTGACAAAAAGATTTCGTTAATATAGACTATACAGTTATGGCCTATGGTTTTTGATTTCCTTTGTATGGGTACTGTTGGTTCAGGAAAGAGTGCTTCTCCCATATGGGACAGGTTGGTATTTAATAAAATAAAGAACAGACTTGGAGGGCGGGTTCGTGTTATGACTTCTGGGGCTTCACCTCTGTCTCCTGAAGTGATGGAATTTTTGAAAATGTAAGTTTATTACTTTTAAAAGATTGTGTTCTTAGACTTCATCCTCAAGAATAACCACTTTTCAGCACCTAGCAATCTATCTCCCTCCCTAGCTCATGCATAAATACATTGGCTTTGGTTTCCCAAAACTTTGGTGGTTATCAGGTTTTGATTTTCTTTTATCTGTTGACTACTCCAGATGCTTTGGAGGAAGACTATCAGAGGGATATGGAATGACTGAAACATCTTGTGTTATTACTGGAATGGACGAGGGTGATAACCTCACTGGACATGTTGGCTCCCCTAATCCAGCTTGTGGTGAGATTTTTTTATTAACTCTGCGATAAGATAAGGAGAGCGATTTGGAACTAAATATTTAGTTGTCTCGCTATGGGATGTAATATGCATTTCTTTTTCAGAAGTAAAGCTTGTGGATGTCCCCGAAATGAACTATACATCAGCGGATCAGCCCCATCCCCGCGGTGAAATATGTGTTAGGGGTCCTATTATTTTCAGAGGCTATTATAAAGATGAAGTTCAAACGTATGAACACCTGTATAATTGCAAATTCCTCTTTCACTAACCAAAGTGTACTAAAAGTCCAATCTTTGCGGTAAAATGTATAATTTTCAGGAGAGAGGTGATTGATGAAGATGGATGGCTTCACACTGGAGATATAGGTCTGTGGTTGCCGGGAGGACGCCTAAAAATTATTGACAGGTTTACAAATCACTTGATTGTTTTGTTTTCACAATGATTGAGCCTGCTTTTTCTTCTGTATTTTCTCACCTCATAATTAGAGTCGACTTCTTACTGATGATACAAACACTGAGAAATGTCTGCACATGGGACGGAAGTCTTCCTGGTTTCCATCAGATTTGCAGACAAATGGACTCTAAATTTCTCCTAAGAGCTAAAGTCTAGTGAATGCAACGCTCTTCCTCGATGGTTTACTTTTTCGCAACTTGTTGGTATCTTTGAACCGAGAATTATCTCAGTAATATGTTCTCATTATTTGAGCAGGAAGAAGAACATCTTTAAATTGGCACAGGGGGAGTATATAGCTCCAGAGAAAATTGAAAACGTCTATGCCAAATGCAAATTTGTGTCCCAATGCTTCATATATGGTATAGTAAATAAATTTTGTAATTGTTGTTTAGCATTGCTTTTATAAACTTTCTCCATCTCACCTGTTTCCAATTTTCAGGTGATAGCTTCAATTCATCATTGGTAGCTGTTGTGGTGGTTGATCCAGATGTGCTAAAAAGCTGGGCTGCTTCAGAAGGCATCAAGGTAATATAACTCTTCCTGACCAATATCTCTTAATGTATCTCCAACTAACTTCATTCCACTATGCTAAATGCAGTATGGAGATCCGAGAGAATTGTGTAATAACCCGAAATTGAAAGCAGCAGTACTAAATGACATGGACGCCGTTGGAAGAGAAGCTCAGGTAATGCATCTCAGAAAACATTTTTATTTATTTACTTCATCTCCACTCATATTCTCAAAGACACCATCACTGATTGGTATAAAAACAAAAACATTCGATGCAGTTGAGAGGCTTTGAGTTTGCAAAGGCGGTGACTTTGGTGCTGGAGCCGTTTACACTTGAAAATGGTCTGCAAACTCCAACATTCAAGGTAAATTCTGCGAGACCCGTTTGAGATAATTCAGGAAACCAATTATGAATATGGATATTGAGGCAGAAGAATTTGGTTATTGTGCAGATTAAGAGACCACAAGCAAAGGAATATTTTGCAGAAGCAATAACAAACATGTACAAGGAGCTTGCTGGTTCTGATCCCTCTGCTAATAAAGCTTTGTGATGATCTTGTGATTAATAAAAATTCCCACTCAGAAAATTCATATAATGTTCATCCCAAATTGTATTTCTTTTTTCTTTTCTTACCACATATTGATTCAATGCTAGTAATAAAGATAATAAAAGTGCTAGCTACACTAAAGAAACTGTGTTTTCTTTGTGACAGAAGGTTTTAATTATGAATCAGTTGTTAAGTATATGTGTATATATATAGATAATATCGTTTCTTCAACTTTGTTACTTTTTATTTGTCAACAATTGCATCCACAAAATCCGATTTATAGCTAAAGTTTATTCCTTAAAACTCTTTTTCAGTTCTCCACTTGTGATGGGGAAATGTCGAACACCTAATACGAGAATCATTACCTGGGTATCTAAATAATCAGATTGAGAAAAATTTCGGCATTTAACCTACTTTAAAGCGCTGGTTTCGCTTTTTGAGTTATATTAGAGAGAGATGAAATAAATACACTTAAGATAGGAAAACGTTAAATTGTAGCCGTTATACTAAATACACTTAAACGGCTAAGCCTGATCTATTTTGGGACAGCAAGATAAGATTTGACTGTGTAAGCCAAAAACAATAGGAAAGAGAAAAACCAAGATTGTGATCTAAAACCTATTTACAGACCCGAATCTCTCGCAATTTGGATATAGAAGAATTTCATATTTAGACAAGTCTGAATCTTATCCAGTTTTGTCTTTGACTCTTTCGTGTCTTAATCTCTTATAAGTATGTAATCTCCTTTTATCTTTATCCAAAAGGGTTTGTCCTTTTAAGTAGGGTCTCTGTCTCCTTCAGCCTTCTTTCATACTGAGTTTGAGTGGTGGTGATCTGTTAAACATGGCTGTTGTTGTATCGCATGGGAATGGTCAAGGTTTCGAAGCCAAGATGACTGTCTATGTCTTCATCTGCGTCATAATTGCTGCTGTTGGCGGTTTGATCTTCGGTTACGATATCGGAATTTCCGGTTTATTCGCAATCCTTTACTTGCCTTTCAAGAATCAGAAACTTGCTTTTCAAGATACCTATTCTTGGCTTTTTTTTAGCTAACAACGTTAATAACCTGTGATTTGAAAAGGTGGAGTGACGGCGATGGATGATTTCCTGAAGGAATTTTTCCCAGCGGTTTGGGAGAAAAAGCAGCACGTTCATGAAAACAACTACTGCAAGTTCGATAACCAGTTCTTGCAACTATTCACATCGTCTCTTTACCTAGCTGCACTCGTGGCTAGCTTCTTCGCTTCTGCTACCTGTTCTAAACTCGGAAGGAAGCCCACAATGCAGTTCGCTTCCATCTTTTTCTTAATCGGTGTTGGCCTCACTGCAGGAGCTGTTAACCTAGTCATGTTGATCATTGGAAGAATCTTGCTTGGTTTTGGGGTCGGCTTTGGCAATCAGGTATATAATTTGAATATTGAAGGTGGTTAAATGTGTCAGATCGGAATTGAAATGACCTAACTTCATTGAATGCACCTGAAATTTGCAGGCAGTGCCGCTTTTTCTATCTGAGATTGCTCCTGCACACCTCCGAGGAGGTCTCAACATTATATTCCAACTCATGGTCACAATAGGAATCCTAATTGCCACTATTGTCAACTACTTTACTTCCACGTTTCACCCTAACGGATGGCGAATTGCTCTCGGTGGAGCTGGAGTTCCTGCCGTCATGCTCCTCTTTGGTTCACTGCTTATCTGCGAAACACCTACAAGCCTCATCGAGCGAAACAAGAACGAAGAAGGAAAAGATACACTAAGGAAGATCAGAGGAGTTGAAGATGTTACAGATGAGTATGAATCAATAGTCAATGCTTGTGACATCGCTAGACAAGTCAAGGACCCTTACAGGAGACTCTTGAAGCCCGTGAGTCGTCCACCATTCATAATCGGAATGCTTCTCCAATTGTTCCAGCAATTCACCGGAATCAATGCGATTATGTTCTATGCACCGATTTTATTCCAAACTGTTGGATTAGGTAGTGACACAGCTCTTCTCTCTGCGGTTGTCACCGGAACGATCAACGTTCTCAGCACATTCATCGGTATTTACCTCGTCGACAAAACCGGCCGGAGATTTCTTCTTCTCCAATCTTCCGTTCACATGCTCGTTTGCCAGGTCTTTATATAAACATTTGTTTCTCTCTTCATTTGTTTCTTATTCCCCAAGTAACTTAAAATAGGATTCTTTTTCCACAAGTAATCTCCCAAAACTAACTATTTCTTCAAACAGTTGATCATTGGAATCCTCTTAGCCAAGAATTTGGGTACAACAGGAGCATTAGCGAGGGCACAAGCCATAGTAGTGGTGATCTTTGTATGTGTATTCGTGATGGGATTTGCTTGGTCATGGGGACCATTAGGATGGTTAATCCCTAGCGAAACGTTTCCTTTAGAGACTCGAACTGCAGGATTTGCTGTTGCAGTCTCCTGCAACATGCTCTTTACGTTCGTGATCGCACAAGCTTTCTTATCGATGCTTTGTAAGATGAGGTCAGGAATATTCTTCTTCTTTGCCGCTTGGATTGTTGTTATGGGACTATTTGCGATGTTCTTCGTACCAGAGACTAAAGGAATCGCCATTGATAAAATGAGAGAGTCTGTGTGGAAACGACATTGGTTCTGGAAAAGGTATATGCTTGCAGAAGACGATCAACATGTATGATCTACTTCTTTGATCTTAAATTCTTTCGTACTTAATTCTTTTGTTTCGTGCTAGCCAGTGTGTAATAAAATTAGCTTGTTAATTGATTCGGTTTAGGTATTATCAATCAAATTATTTAGATAGTTTCATATATTACTTCATCATTATCATTAGGTTAACGAGGTCCTATCCATATTACAATATTATGTAAAGCAATACAATTTCTTAAAATCAAGGTGAAATCGGAGTATGTACAATACAAAATTATAGAAAGAAATAAATATTTAATTTTGTTTTTGTCAACCTAAATTTCTATTAAGATTGGAGCTCCACTCAGGTGGAAAAAAGTTGACTGCGATGGATCACAATCGATTCTTCTAATACTAGGAGCGAGAAAACTAGTTTTATAATTTAAAAACCTAAAAATCAAATAAAAAAAGACTTTTCGATCTTGCAAAATCTCTTGAGAGAAAAACTAACAATTCGTCACGATTTGCCACTATATAAATATTAGCACGACTAATAGCCATCTATAAAATATCAACACAGTCAGTCGTTATTGTTACTTCCATTGTATGAAAAATTATTAAATTCGAAATAACCATAAAACATTTAACCACTTAATAAACACTATTTAACTCATTTAGTGCAAATAACAGCAGCCCTCAATAATTATAATAATAAATAAATAAAACAAATAAAGACACAATATTGTGGATTATAGCAATTGAGAAATTTCCAAAAATAAAAATAAAATAATAATAGAGATAAGTGAAAGTGTTGCCACCATAGCACGAGCTTAAGCCCCCAATTAATAAATGACAAGTTGCAATGCACGTGATTTATGTAAAATGAAATAAATATTATCATATTGTACTAATTAAATAAATAATGACCGTATTTTAAGTGGTTAGGGCACTCGATTAAGTGGCTCTGCACTTACATATGTTTTACCTTCCAACTTCCAACTTACTAAGAATCTTTTGTCACTCTCCTCAGTCCTCATGATGTATACGTAGCCATCAATAAATTCTATTTACTTTGAACTAATTTCGGATTTATTAAGAAGATTGAAAATTCAAATTAACATGATGTCGTGTAATCCAATATTAGTTTGAATTATAACTCAAACATTTAGATAACTATTATTGACTTGTAAGAATTATTTGATAGAGCACTCAAACATTATTAGCAATATGTCAACCTCAATATTTACCCTTTCAATTTACTTGTAAGAATAATTTTGAAACTATCTTTTGTTAAAAAAGAAAATTACACCATTGAGAATTTACGAGCAGAAAATTTTTAACCGCATCCGGACGAGTTAGTTTTACTGGCAATATCCCAAATAGGAAAACATGAAAGGTCCCTCATTTAACTCTCAATTTATGCAGGAAAGAGAGGTATTTCCAAACATAATATCTAAAGGCTGCCTCCAAACCCACAAAAACTAGAGTTTCATTCCAAATTTTGCGGTTAACAAAAAAGACCTCTAACCGCTTAAAATCTGTTGGAAAACCACAACCTAAATTCATACTACACTTTTAAAAATTTCATAAAAGTTTCTTTTCTATAAAACTCGCTGTGTAGGTTAACAACTTAACATGTACAGTAAATCTATAGTTCACAAGTTAAAAATACTAATTAATATCACAAATTATATCGTAAACAATAAATAGTATATTGTAAGATTGTAGAAATTAACACATATATCCCTAATCATGTTTTTTTCTTTTATAACTAACCTCTAAATTTTGAACTTAAAAGTTCGTGCTAATAAATATAAACCTCTTTTTTGTTTCCTAAGAACTCTCACTTAACTCATTTCTCCAAGTTTACCAAACTAAAATCCAAAATGTGTTCAATCGCCCTAGTTATTATTTTTAATAATAATTAGTAGTACCAATGAGATACAATCATACAACCACTCAAAATTCTTAAGACTCGGTCTTAATTTAATACGATGATAAAATATATTCTTGTACTATATATAGCTCATAACTAGCTTGCAATATATCTCAAATCTGTACCACGAAGCTAAAGAGAAAGAAAACACTAAACACATAGTAAAATGGAAGGGTTTCTTCACTTACTTGTAGCTAAAGTCATTTTGTTTGCTTTAGCATCTTCATTTGTATCTTCTTACGATCCAAGTCCTCTTCAAGACTTTTGTGTTGCCGTTGATGAAGATAATGGCAGTAATATCTCGATTTACTCTATACACAATATAACTTGTCCCTTAATATCGTAGTTATTGTGATTTATTAGTTATATTGGTTTATGTTAAATTATGATTTTCAACTCAAAACTAATTGGTAACTAAAAGATTGACCCATATCTTATATATTTTAGAGAAAATCAATTTCGATGTGGAATATTGTAACATATCCTCTCGAGATGTTGTGGGTGTTAGTCCAATACCCACAATCTCGAAGATACCACAACTAGATCATTTGCATCTATTGAGTACATCGTAACCAGACGTGTTAGCATATGTGCGGTCGATCTGGCCGTTAGGTTATGAGTTTTCAACTTAAAATTAATTGACAATAAGTGAATTTACTCGTATCATAGAAATAAATTCCACATTTTTTTTTGGGATATTCTTACGGTTTTTAATGTTAGTTAATGAATAAATTTATGTGTTCTTAAGCAATTGCAATTCGTGTATTTTTCAGTTTTCGTGAATGGAAAATTCTGCAAAGACCCCAAATACGTGAAAGCTGAAGACTTCTTCACGTCCGGACTAAACATCCCCGGGAAGACCATAAACAAAGTCGGTTCCAACGTTACAAACGTTAACGTAGACAAAATCCCAGGACTCAACACACTTGGAGTATCTCTTGTCCGAATTGACTTTGCACCAGGAGGTCAAAACCCACCACACACGCATCCACGTGCCACTGAGATCCTCGTGGTTGTTGAAGGAACACTCTTAGTTGGGTTTGTAACATCGAACCAAGACAACAATAGATTGTTCTCAAAGGTTCTTTATCCAGGAGATGTATTTGTGTTTCCTATAGGACTGATACATTTTCAAGTGAACGTTGGGAGGACTAACGCGGTTGCGTTTGCTGGTCTTGGAAGTCAAAACCCTGGTACGATTACAATCGCAGACGCTATTTTTGGATCGAAGCCTTGGATTATGCCGGATATTTTAGCTAAAGCGTTTCAGCTTGATGTGAACGTGGTTAGATTTCTCGAGGCAAGGTTTTCATCTAATTATGATGATTCTCATTATTAAAAAGGTTAAGGAGTGACATGAAAATGCATCACAATTCGAATAAATGGTCTGGCGTGGTTATAAACATGTAATATAATGTGTGTGTTTGTGTGTGAACTAAAAATAAAACAATTAAAGACTTGTATTTCACAGCTTCATTACTAAAAAGAAAAGAAAGTGTGAAGGCATAATTCTCCAATGTATACGTTTGGTTCTCTTATATTCATAAAATCTTATCTCTATCTTATAGTTAATTATCAGTTTTTATAATATTATGTCATGATCTTTTGTCTCAACTAAATTTATTGATGAAATTTTACAATTTCAACAAAAGTTTACACATTGTGAAAAAGAATGTAAACTTCAAAAGACATGTCTAACGATAAACATGAGTAAGTGAACATGTGTTAAACAAGAACCAAATTTGATGAATTGTTCATCGTTGGAAAATTGATCTTAATAACAAAATTCTTTGCTTACCGGTTATGAATAAAACGGATAAAAATAATAATTATCACTCAACCAATCTCAAATAGTTACTGAAAATTCAAGCAATCTCGAATAAAAGGAAATTGATTGTAATAAAGATTTCATGACCAATTGTCACATATATTGAAACTTTAAATTCAAAGAAATAACAATGAAAAAGACAATCAATATAAGCCTATGAAAATGTCATGTTATATATAAGATTATTAATGTTATACAAAATGCATTACATTTTTCCAAAAATCTTAATACATAAGGTAAATTATTAGACCAAAATGTAGTTTGTAAAGGCGACATTCAAACTCACCAACCATAGAATTAATTAATAAATGAAAAGATAAAAATCATTGAATTGGGTAGACTTGCGGTGGAAGGGAATAAGATTATTCCCAACTGATTTTTGTTAAAAGAAAAATAAAAATCATTTTTTTAGGGTTTGAACATCCCAGGCTGGATTGTTTGGACCTTCAATGAATTCCACCTCTTCCCTTATCATCCAGATAATCCATTACATTAAAGATTAGTTTTTTTCCTTAATCTCCGCGTTTTCTTCTAGACTCTGCTTGCTTAATCCACTGAGAATTTTGAAATTTGAAACCAAAGCCCCCTAAAGTTTTCTCCTTTCGAAGAAAGATCAGGGAAAGCGTAAAATCCCGATCAGAATAATCCGGGGAATTATTTCTGCTGTCGATTTCATTTTGATCTGTGTCCGATAATCTTTCTGTGTTGCTTTCACATTGCGTTTACGATTCTTCTTCCACCTTCAAGGTACGCTCTAGTTTTGATTGCCTCTCAGATCCTTCCCATTTTTCGGGTTTCGCTTCATTTCTGCAAGTTTCTCTGCTTTTATCAAGTACTTCGATTCAACAAAGCATCGATTTTTACACTATACTTGCTGAAAGCTAATTGATGTTTTGAATTGGTAAAATTGGATTCAGATTTAGGGTTTTTTTCCTCTTCTGCTACTTTAATCCTTTGTCAAACCCTCTTGACACCTCCCGGAGAATTTAGAAAGCAATCTTTCTTAGCCTTTGTACAGGCAATTTTACCCGTAGCTCTTTTTTGCATTGTTTCTATTTTGAGAATTTCTTCAGAGCGTACTTGCGAACTAACTTACTCCTTTTGCTTCCGTTCGTTATGCAGAATGGCGGATTTGCTACCCATTTACCTCATTATTATTGCATTTCTATGCACTGGTGGAGCCATTGCTTTGGCCTTATTCCATATCTACAAGCACCTCTTGAACTATACGGAACCCATTTATCAGAGATATATTGTCCGCATCGTCTTTATGGTCCCGGTCAGTATTAAACAACAGTTCACAGGGCATTCTTTGGTTTGCCTATTCTTATCTGTGAACTTCCTTTCATGTCTAATTTTCTCCGGCTAACATGTTCTTGGTTCTTTTCGCACCACAGGTCTATGCCTTGATGTCATTCTTAGCTCTCGTACTACCCAAAAGCTCAATATATTATAACTCTATCCGAGAAGTGTGAGTGTTACTGAGTTTTTACTACACTAAGTTCTCATTGACTCTTGGGAGTTTATGAAGAACCTTTAATCTTTGGTTTCAACATGTAATTAAGGCTTAGTGATCTTTTTTTCTGTTACAGTTATGAAGCATGGGTGATTTATAATTTTCTGTCGCTCTGTTTGGCATGGGTTGGAGGTCCAGGTTCCGTAGTTATAAGTCTAACTGGCCGTTCTCTGAAGCCATCGTGGCATCTCATGACATGTTGCTTCCCACCACTACCTTTAGACGGGTTAGTTTGCAATAAGCTTATTCTCTTTGGTTTCTCCTATGATTTTCCACGATATCTGTATCTTCAGTTCTTTATAAAACCAGACTGCGAATCTTTATAAATGTTAAGTGGAATTTTTTGGTTAATTAGAAGCATTAGATTGTTTAGTCCATATTGTCGTGATGATGGTTTCTGTTTAAGTCTTTTTTCTGAGTTCTTTGATGACTGTATTAGCTCATACCGATTATCTTTCGATGAAGGCGTTTTATTCGACGGTGTAAGCAAGGTTGTCTGCAATTTGTAATTCTAAAGCCAATTCTCGTTGCTGTCACACTTGTGCTCTATGCAAAAGGGAAATACAAGGATGGAAATTTTAGCCCTGATCAATCCTATCTCTATCTTACCATCATCTATACAATATCATACACGGTAGCTTTGTATGCACTGGTGCTCTTTTATGTAGCATGCAAAGATCTGCTTCAGCCATTCAATCCAGTTCCCAAGTTTGTAATCATAAAGTCTGTTGTCTTTCTAACCTATTGGCAGGTAATTCGTCTTACTCTCTTGCTATCACTAATTCGGGTTATGGCAGTAATCCCTGCCTTTTGCTATTCGTTACATTAATTTAACCCAACTCTTTTGTCTGGGGAACCTTTTTGTGTTTACAGGGTGTTATAGTTTTCCTGTTTGCTAAATCTGGATTTATAAGGGGTGAAGAAGAAGCAGCCCTCTTCCAAAATTTCATCATATGTGTGGAGATGCTTATTGCTGCAGCTGCTCATTTCTATGCATTTCCGTACAAAGAATATGCAGGTGCCAATGTTGGAGGCGCTCGTAGTTTCTCAGGAAGTCTTGCACACGCGGTTAAACTAAATGATTTCTACCATGACACGGTTCACCAGGTAACTAATTGTTTGTGTAACATATACACTAAAATGATGAAATATATACACTAAATTGATGAATCTGTGTCCCTTTGGTGCAACAATGAATGATGATGGGTTTATATTCTTTACAGTTTGCCCCGACATATCACGATTATGTGCTGTATAATCATAATGATGGTGGTGAGGAAGGTACAAGGAAGTACAGAGCACGAACATTTGTGCCAACTGGTCAGGAAATGGATGCTGTTAGAAAGAACAAACACATGTTTGGTAATAAGATAGATGCAGCTTCACTCTCTGGTAGCTCTTCAGGAACAAGCACACCGAAAAACTCCACTTTAACTTCTGATCATACACGCCCTGAGACCATGAAATCTTCTTTGCTGGTGGATGCCTCAGACTCGGTTTCAACAATGTATGACATGTCACTCATTGACATCGATATATCAAGCTACCCGAGCAAGGTACCTTGTGCAAATATAAGTGAAGGACTTAAATAATAGTGGGTAAAAATCCACCATTATTAACAAAGTGTTAGATTTAGGAGTTGTGTTTTTAGTTGGAGATGGAGATAAAGTGTTTGTACCCGTATACATGTAAGCTCGTGTTCTTACTTTTGCACAGATTGTTTCTTGTTCTTGTTTGTTCCACGATATTAAGTTTGTAGATATTAAATGATTTATATGACAAATTGGTCACACAATCTCAATAGTTGTGAAACATTTGGTGTGTGGGAATTAGAAAAGAGTTAGATAAAGTTGGAGCTCTGTTTATTGCAAGAGTTTGGAGCTGTTAGGCTTATTTCTTTTTATATATATCTTTCAGACAGCCCAAAACTTGTTTCTTTTGTCGTGATGCTTAAGTTTTAAATTAATAGTATTTATAGACCCAAAACGCCACAACAAAGCATACGATAAACCAAAAAAACATTCATTGTTGAAAAAATTGTCAATATTTTAAGAAGAACGTGAACTTTGAACTTTCAATTGATTTTTAACTTGTTGGGAAGTTGGATTATAGTCTCACCTAGATAAGTGTATTTGATTTGACGAGACGACTTTTTCTTTTTTTATTTTAGTAAAAAAGAAAAAAACAGAGAGTAGTATGTCATGAACCAACTATATTTAAAGCTCATGAATCGCAATTGAGATATATATCTAACAAAAACCATACTCGTTGACGGCGTTTTTGGCGGCGGCTGAGTGTTTTTAGTGTTTACAAGTTAACCAAATTAGCCGGCACCGAATTCAACTGCAAGAAATCTCAATCAAACCCTTTTAAATTCGATTTTTTACTATTCAAAACAAAGAAAGAGAAGTCTAAAGTCTCAATTTCGATGATCAGAAACGGCGTTTTGCAGAGCAACAACAGTTACTATGGTTATGGCTATGGAGGAGGAGGATATGTGGAGAAGAGACAGTTGTTTCTTAAAAGCTATCAATTTTCGAGGAAACAGAGCTTAAGTGAGAAGATCAAGAGATCTGTGAAGAGAGTTGTGAAGAAAGTTGTTTGGATGAGGTTAAAATCTGCTCGAAGACTGAAACGAGTTGTTTGGTCGCGTCTCAAAACAGCGTTTTTCTACCGTCGTAGACGTTTGTTTCGTCGTCTTCATCCAAACAAACTTTCCTCCTACTGCTTCTACTAGCGTCTCTCTTTTGCTCTCTGTTCCTTCATTGCGTCATTGTGTGTGTGTGCTTAGATTAAGATCAATCTTATTTAATTATTTTTAATTATATCGATAAATCATCTTATTGTCAAAAATGTGTACTTGTTATGTTTAATGATTGTGATCAAATTTGGAAATAAAAGAGTTACTTTATCTAAGACTCATGCAATAAATGTGAATCGATTAAGTTCATGTTTCGTGTATTTTATTGAAATTTATGAATCTTTAGACATTGGTCACATTACGTAATAACGTAAACGAGTCAGGTTCCTCTTTTCTCGTGATTGCAACTAAGTGACGTTTGTTTCCGTAAGCGAGTCTGTATTTCTTACCAAATTTAATATAGTTCAATGTTTTGGTCTTTACACATAGCCTGTATTGGGCTTCATATGGGCCTAATTTGGTGGGTCCATAAAAGGTTTAGTGGACCTCTTATACTCGAATTGTGAAGCTCACGCGCATAGGCAGTCACGTTTCTCTTACGCGCTTGGTTTTCTTTCACTCAAACCATATTAAAAGAGAATATAACTAGGGGGTGGGAATTGGGCTTGCGGCCTACGAGTTTGACGGATTTTGACTCACGTGGAGTGGGTTCGGTTTTGTGAATCGGAGTCCTTTTGTTGCGAGTTTTGCAGGACGGATTCAATTTTTTTTTTTGAGATTTACGGATTTGGCCCGCGGACCCCGTGGGTACCCGCAAAAAAAAATCGTGTTGTTTTTTGAAAACAACATGACGTTTGAATTACAAGTGTGTGAACATCATGGATTTGGAGCTAAAGAACAACACGATACTCGAAATTTGATGCGGGCCCCACGGATTTGTTATGTTTTTTTTTTGCGGGTTGACCGTGGGCCCCGCGAGTTATTGCGGAGTGGGTTTGGATTTCGGGTTAAAAACCCGCCTTTTTGCGAGACGGGTGCGGGTCTAAAAGAATGTCAAAAGCTTGCGGGCTTTTTGCTGGGCGGAGCCCGCAAACCCACTAACCCAGTCCTAAATATAACAACGCTAATATGAAGATAAAAATATCCGCAAAAAATAAGTTAAAAAAGGAAAACTGAGACATGATTCTATAAGAACTCTAACTAATATGTAAATTCATTATCTGGTATCTAGCTAAATAAAAAATAAACTAACTGAATTACCTGCATTGAAATTTAAACCAGAGAAATTTTTAAACTAACGACAACAATGAACTTGCTAAGAACTCTATTGATAGACAACAAAATCTCAAAACATTGCTATATATATTTTTTGTCAATCACTTCATTAAATACCAATTAAGACAATAACAGATCTTTAAGTACATCTTGCTAAAGAATCTGCTTCTTCAACTTGAATTCTAGAAACATACGAAAAATTGCAGAGCATAAAAGAAGGAAGAAGTCTAGAGATGTTCTGAGATATTCTATGGATCTCCGAGAGATTCACACCGTTGTTGAATGCGGTGATAATTGAAAGGGAATCAGATATGATTTCAACCTTTGTGATGTTGAGATCTCGAGCAAAAGGAAAAATCGCAAAACATTGCTATATTCAAAACGAAATTGGAAGAAACTGGCAAGCATCACCCCGATGAGATAAAGAATTTTTCAATAAAAGATAAATGTATGTCAAATAAAAATTAGGGAACTAGACCAGCCATATATAGTTGGGGTTGAAATATATGTAAGAAATTAATTATGAGGATGATAAATAGAGTAGCAAACCAAGTTATTCCTAGTTCACCAATCCAATCATTGTAGATTAAGTGTTTTTCACAAATAATTTGGACCTTTCTCTGATTGTCTCTTCTCTTATTATTATTCTCCCTCACATTTTGGAAGAGCAACTCTTCTCACCTAACTTCAACTTTGTTTAAACTTCGAGACTTCCAAAATTCCAATCATTTGGCAAATCTTCTCATATATTCCCCTCATTAAGAAAAAGTAAAAGTATTAATAATTTGTTCATTTAGGGCCCAATTTTTTTTCCCTTTGATAATTAGCTTAAAGCTTTACCATTTTTGGACTATATGATAGTTCTTGTGAGGAAATAATTTGTTTTCTTTATATTATGCAGAAATTTGATAACATATAATCTCGTCTTGAATGGAATATGAGAAAAATATCCACAAAACTGCTGAATCACACACCAACACAAAACAAAGGATTTGTCTTGTTTCTGTAGCATCAGAATCACAGCCTTAACGGCGTAGGTCCATATACAGAGCATTTGCTTATGTGGTTAAACAAGAGCTGCCCATTTGAAGACACAATATGAGATATTTTTGAGTTTTAATTGAAAAATACAGAATAAAGTCATGTGCTTTAAGAATCTTTCTAACTCTCTCTACCCTTTAAAAAGCACATGCCTTTAGCCACTTCTCTCATTATCATCGTCACAGTGATTTCTTCTCCTTATCTCTTTTATAGCAAAAACACTTCCTTTTTCATATTCATGCTCTGTTTCTATCCTCTGCTCTCAAACTCACAGAGATGTTGCAGATTGTAGACAAGTACCGTTGGAGACAACCATGTCGGTACAAGAAGCTAACTGATCAACATGAGAAAGTGACAACAACAACGAGGTCTGTTAAAAGACAGACTTTGGGGAAGAAGAACGAGATTCGAGTAAAAGGGTTTAGAGTAAACAGATCAAGGAAGCTGGTTCTTAAAGCATTAGCTTTGCCTAGAAGGATTCTTAACATTTATCTGCGTATCACAAATCAGAGGAATAGAGAAGGTTTATATCCTAATTTTGTGTTCTCTTCTCATTGGGGTTTCCCAGTTCTGCTGAATTCAAGAGGTGGGTTTCGTTAGAGAGAAGAGATCGAATTCTGGTTACTCAAATATATATGAAACAAAGTCATGTAAAGTTAATGTTTACACGACATACATACATACGATGTTCTTGTATATTGCAATGTTTTATTCGATTTGGATTATTATGAGAACAGAGTTTAAGATTGCTTCTTTTTTCATAGTTCAGAGCTAGTGTGTTGAGTGATTCTATTATAAGTTGGTTTGTTTTTTTTTTGTTAAGAAGAAGAATTGCAGTTATAAAGGACACATGAACTTTACAGAAGATTTGGACTTAAGAAAAGAGGATGTGATGATTTGTGACAACAACTTTTTCACTTTTTGCTGCATAAAGAAATGAATAAAATACAGATAAGACTTGGTCAGGTACTAAACAAAAGGTTAAAGTGTCTTAAAGAAACACTAGAAGCATGTCAGTACAAAAAAACCAACTAACCTCTTTAGTTGCAAATGTAATAAAGGAACTAACTTTGTGGTACCTAAAAATCGGCGCTTTAAGTCCTTATCTATGAAGGATTTGTGAAGCTCCAATTTTGCTATATTGAACATTGGTACAAAGTAAGGAAGATGTGGTGGGCATGATCAAGTGATAATGAGCAGTGGCTTATTTGGTACCAAAGGTCCAAGGGGTTTCAGGTTCAAATCTACACTTTGGAAAAGGTATTCACACGGGCTCTTCTAGTATTGAAGGATATATAGCCAAAAGATGATAATGTGTCGACTCTCAGTGTCAGAGATTCTTGTCCGTTACAGTGTATGATGCGGAATCTCTACTAGTTGGATTCAACGATTATCTAGAAGCCGAAACCTCTTAGTTTACCAAAACAATATGGTGCAGTATGAAACGGCAAAAGAGCAAGATAAACTTACACCGAGATTGTGAGGTAAAATATTCTGCAAGAAAACACACTAGTTTGATCATGTCTTTTCAAAATTGATAAGTAAATCAGTAGAGACAAACAAATGTTATCAAGGCTGTTTTCTAAATTCATAATTCGATTGATAATACTCAGTGGAAATTTAGAGACTATGGAGGAGAAAGAGGACTAGCCTTCAACATAAAAATGCAGTTGCGAAAACCATTGGTACATGTAGTCTATATAGGAAAGAAGTATCATGATCCCTAAGTTATAGCCATAGTATCTGTAAATATCATTTAGTACTTACACCTTCTATATTTGTAATACTCCTTCGTGTATATATGCACACTCTGTGTATCCTCATTTATCAATACAATTCAATATCATTCTCTTAATCACTATAGTCTAAACGCAAACGTTGCTAAACGGGTAGAGTAAAACAGCGATAAGTTGAATATTTTGCTCAATTATTAAGGAAGGTTTAACACGAAACTGCGATTTGAGAGTGACAAAGAAAGAACCAGCGAGGTTTGGGAACAGGAAGCGTGAAGGGTGTTAAAGATAGAAGACGAGAATATGACTGAACTTTTATTAAACTTTCTTGGTGATTATAGCTGATTACAACTAAGGTTTATATAGGGAAAAAATGGAACAGTGTAGATCTAGCAATGGTCATCTTTATCACAAATTTGTATAGCTGTAATTGCTTAGTCATCAGTAATGAGAGCGAGAGCCTTATAACGGTTGTGACAATATGTTTTTCTCACATCTTATGCAGGTACAGAGGAGGAGATGTTTGTGCTTTTTCCAATTGGGTTTGATATGGACTGAATTTTGTCTTGGTCCAAACAAGGTTGTTGGGTCTGTTTTGTGTTTGGGCTTACAAAATATACCTTTAAAGTTTGTGGCTTATGAAAAGCCAAGTACAGAGAGAGAAGAAGAATATAGAAGAAGGAGACGAAAGAAGCAAGAACAAAGTGAGGGAATTAGATTCGCTGATGAGTTGAGATTAATTCCAACCTCATATTCTATAAAGAACTCAGGAGGAAAGTACAGATTCACATGTCTCTCTGCTTCAGTTTTTTTTTCACTTGTGTCTAAATTTTGTACAGAAACTTTTCAAGCTTGCTTCTTTTGGATTCTCCCTTTTAATAATAATAAATCTTGTTTTTCTACTAGTTTCCAAATAAAATAGTGCATGTGGAAATTGGATTTTGTAAAATGATAAGAGTAATAATAAAATATTTCAAAATTTAAACTTATGAGTCATGAGAAAATGAGGTTATTTGACCAAGATTGCTAGTTGACAAGGAACTGACAAGTAGTGATGTTACGTTATTTCGTTCCTATTATATGTAATCATGGCTTTAAATGATTTTTGTTTCAAGTATTTGTTTAAACGTGGTCACTAATAGGATCTATATTTGTTTTAGTCCAGTTTAATAGTATGGTTTAGTAGTTCGGTTTAGCCAAGTGGACAATCTAGTCCTCGCATTGAGATTATGTAAATTCAAGAATCTAACAATCAATTTCAACCTAATTTTAGTGTATTTTGTAGTCTTGTCTTGGTTTGTATGTATTTAACAGGTTTTTGTGTATATTGGAGCTAAAATGACAAGTAAAAAAGCTAAATACCAAATCAAAGAACCTTAAAAGATGATTTTGGCATCAAGGGGTCAAGTCTTTCTAAAGATTAGATTGATTGATGCTTAATTTGACCGATAGATCTTTAGTTTGACCGATCGACTCTGCGAATGGCCAAATTGATCAGTTCTTTATTCGGACTGATCAATCCAAGCAAGAAGTTAAAGCTGAGAACATATATATATCTGGTCCCTGGATCGATTAATCCACACACAAGACGAGAAGCCGTGAGGACATACCGAGCGATCCACATATTGGATCGATTTAACCTCTCTCCAAGAACCAAGATCAAGATACATAATCTTTGGAAAGGGTAGACAATCTTTAGTGCATACCTTTTGGAAATATGCCCTTGGTGTTATCTTTTAGTCGCTGCTGTTTTTGTTATTTGCATTCTAGTTCTTTAGTTTTGTTTATATTCATTTGTCTTTTAATTAATTAAATTGGCAATTAGGTCCAACCAACCAACCTCCAATTTCATTTTGTCCTAGCTTGAGTTTGTCTCCATAGGTCTCTTGCTCTAGCCATTTGTTCCCTGTAGATTCGACCCCACAGCACCAGTTCGATATTGCCACTTTGCACTTCTGGTGTAATACTTCGGTTAAAACCTGAGTCACATCATCTTGTCAACTGAATTTAAAAGTTGACCAGTTGTTTGGTGTGCTTATGGAAACGCATGTGGAAAATCAAACGTGAACCAGATAATCAGATATTGTCAACCAAAACTTCACTTAGGAATTCTATCTTAGAATTACCAGCATCTATAGACTTGGGAGGATCCGGATCATCTACCAACCGCAAACCCTAGTTACATTGCTGAGATCAACGAAGCTTAAGAATTGGAAAGATGTTTAACATAACATGAGTAGTAAGGTATAGATTCTCTATAACATGGCGACCAGAATGGCACCTTCACTTGATGTTAAATATGAGCTGAGCTTCTCTCTTAGATTGAGCTATAATTCATCTGCATCATCGTCCTCTTCTTCATCTGAGTCTGCTTTACTGAAATCAGAAACCAATATGTGGAGCTATATCAGATTCCTAATCAAGGTTTTGACTTTTGAGGGAGATCAATATAATGAAGAAAATTTATTGTACTTAACCTTGATTGGCTGCAGTGGTTACTTAAACTTTGACACAGAACTTTGCTGACATCTCCAACTTTTAAGGACCCATTCTTTATTTCCTCACCGAGCTGCAATCTCATTAACATCAATTAAATTTAGTCTCACTCTAACCGCCAATTAAGAGATAGGTCAGCAGAAAATTTACCTCATCTTCAGTTTCCTCAAGCAATCTGTGGCAAGAAAACACATTTACATTTTAGCGAGTTTGCTGAGTTTTAAGCTGGTAAGAGATACTGAGACGACCCATATAGTGGACCTGAGGAGGTTCTTGATTGTTCTTACCTTCCACAATAAGTTGAAATGTCATTTGCATGCGCTTTAGCTTCTTGTT
Organism: Lepidium didymum; assembly: GCA_963920545.1. Classification (NCBI taxonomy): domain Eukaryota; kingdom Viridiplantae; phylum Streptophyta; class Magnoliopsida; order Brassicales; family Brassicaceae; genus Lepidium; species Lepidium didymum. Next base: position 18,988,548 of record OY986979.1, read on the forward strand.
TATCTATAACACAACACACGAACACAGACCTTTAATCCCTATCAACTTTCTAAACCATTTATATACTTATTCCGAAACACTTCACAGCTACAATACTTAAGCATCATGAAGGCTCTCTCACCGTCGACAGAAATTAAGAAAGATATATAAAAAAGCAATCAACAGACCCAGTGACAGTGTGTACTTGTAGAGAAGGAGATTACGCTACAGATCAACATATTTTTCCTTTTTACTTATTAAAAGCAGTACCTAATCTTACTTTATCACAAAAAAAACAGAAGTAGATAGACAGGATTCCAGCCAGATGTGCTGAACACAATGCATAATGTCACGGACTACAAATTTAAAAAGGATAAGTACGCCTTACTTGTTAGATTATCAAAACTTCCCACTTTCACCCATTGTCTATTCTTAGATTCCACCTGCAGAAGTGTAACAAAAGAATCTTTTTGATCAAAGAGGACTAAAAATGTCTTGCAATTGTTATAACAGAAAATATACAATGATTTTTCGTTTGGAGTTATGCACAAACTCCACTTACATTTTGTAGCGTATAGTCCTGCATTCTATCACACAGTCCGTCCAACAAGTCAACCACCCTCAGGTCGCTGATTCTATAAGAAAACAAAAAACAGGCATATTATCATGTTCCAATTAGTCATACTGATATTCGGGAAGTGCAAATAGAAATGAAGAATACACAAACAGAGCATACATGGTTTAGTTTACAGATAATGCACAATAAGGCTTCAATGTTAATACCTGTAATCAATAACCTTTCCTTCACGTTGGCCTTTAGAATTTAGTCGGTTTCTCATATCAAGATGGTTTCGTGGTTTTTCCTGCTTAAGACATAACATCAAGTTACTAAAAAAGAGCTTGTAAGAATCCTATCTGAAAGAGAAAAGATATTTTGAAGAATTGAAACAGAAGCAGGCAAGCTTTGCTTGCTATTGTTAATGTTATATTACAAGAGGATAAATCCTATGAATGTTCTTACCTTCAGAAGCTGTAACTCCAATTCCTCCTGCACAACATCGAACACTCTTAATAGTATGAGGAAAGATTTATATCATTCTCAAAATTAAGAAAGCTCAAACTTGAATTCCCAGAGTGCTAAATTCGTTTAAAAGAGAGAATACACGATAATAAGTTGCAGAGCGATTGGTTTCACTTTGAATAAATCCTAAATCAAACATCAAGAGAATTCCAAAACCACACCATCAGCTGGAATTTTACTGCCCAAATAAAATATCGACATACATGATGAACAAAAAACATCCAGTTCTTTAAATTTAAGAATACTATTTCCGGAAAAAGGATTCAGTAGCTATCTTATGTACAGATTCAGCATTTCTATGTATAACACGAAAACAAAGAAGGGAAAGTTAGAGATTCCAACATACCGCGACCGCGTTACAAGCAGCACATTTGTCATCGATAGAGACTCCGAGTGAGAAAATGGCGATAATTACGGCGGTGAAGAGTATCAGCTTCGCCATACTTCGGCTTCTTCCGATCTGTGCCCTCTCCCTCTCGGCAGGCAGGATAATTTTGAAAATGTAAAAGACACGTCATCATTGTTTTGCTACGTTGCTACAAACCAATTAAATCAAGATATTTCGCCACGTCAGAAACCCCTCTAAACAAGCTGGCAATTTTAGATTTTTCTTTGAATTAATTGAAATAACTCTTTAAGTTTTAAATTACAAAAATAATCTATTTTCTCTGCCTTAGACCTTACACGAAATACACTTTTTTTTGTTAAAAATAGGTATTTTGTGCTTAGTCCACAGATATGATAGGACAAATATCAACCAAAACTACGCAATTGATTTCTAAATTTATTCACCGTAGACAGTATCATGTCCACCGTAGATAGTATCATGTCCACCGTTGACAGTATTATATCCATCGTAGACAATATAACATATGTACGTCCACTGTGGACAACATATGTTACATGATGTCCCATTGCAAAATGCTTATTTCAATAAAAAAAATGTATTTCGCGTGAAAAAAAACTATTTTTTATAATTTCAAACTCAAAAGACTATTATGTATAATATCTTCTTTTTCTTTTTTATCAACAAAACAATTTTATTGATTCATGAGGGGTTTTTTTTTCTTTCGTCTCAAACTCTCAATTATATTAAACCAAAGTCAGGAAAACACAGTCGACCAATTCACACTTAATGTCCTAATCAATACATGTTATTTGTAAAGAAATAACACTAATAAATCATTGATTGGTAATAATGGAAACAGTTACACCGGCTTGAAAGATAAATATTTGGTGTGAGAACTATTGTTTTCTTAGGCTATTCACTAAGCTTTCCTTTGGCTATGAGTGAACCAATTTAACCATTTACAAATGGAAGTTATAAATTAAAAATATATTCCTAAAAAATAAAAGAAAAATCTTTCAGCTACGGCAATGACGATACCGAAGGTCGATTATCTTGTCTTTCCCCTTGTACATGTCTTGGAGCTGGACCAAACATGCTCAAGAACACCTTCATCATTCAGTCAAACAAATTATCTCCATTGCCACAACGACTATAAATCTACCATGAGAGAATGTTTTAAGTGATCAATGACTTACCGGTAAGAATACAAGGCCGTGCAAGAAACCGAGGAGGACTAGTGCCAAATACATCTTGAAGTAGTAGACCTGTCAGAATTACAAAGAAAAGAGGAACAAAATTCAGAAGCCATTTATGAAATGATAGGTGAGAAAATTGAAGCTTCAAGAGATCACAAGCACGTACCACAAATACTTCTGATCTTGCGAAGCCGAGCACAATCACCCCAACTAACTTCGTCAGCGTTATTCCACTGCCCACAGTACATTGATACATATATTAGGATAATTCAATATCGATTACATACGGTTTGTAGTTTGTATTCGACTTAAGAATTATTCAGTTATGATTTTAGGATATATTGCTAGGTATAGATAGGAAGCAGGACTTGTTGGTGTGAACCATCACCAAAAATGGTGAGATTCATTCCGAGAAAATACATAGGGAAGCTATTGGATTGCTAAGGACTTATCAGCTTATACTGAGGGCTAGAGATTCCTAATTTTGCTGTTCTACTTTGATTGTTTTTTAACAACGAAGATAATGTTTGATTGTTATTCTATTTCGATTCTTAACTTTATCAATTGGTCGAAACTGAGCCAGCATACTAAGGATTTGACAGTAGAGTTGTGGTTGAAGAGAAACATATACCTGAAAACTGAAGCTCCCATCCCAGTCAGGGCCTGTTTCATCCGCTGGTTTCTAGTCCCAGTGCTTATCTGAGCTTTTAAAAAAGTCGTATCAGTATTAAAAATTATAGCATATTGGTCGTCAATACTGCTAGTACAGAAAAGAGGGACTGACCGAGAAAGCATGTGTGGTGTGTACACAAAACTCAACCGCTATGCCCACGGACATGATGAGATTTACAACAGACAATGCGTTTAGCTGAATATGAAAGACTGCCATGACCCCCTAGCATGTTTCAAATTAAAGGTTAGAGTATAACATTAGTAAACTGAGTATATGAAAATAGTTATCGGATTTTTCATAAGTAATAATGAGAGAGTGAATTACCAGAAGATCAATAATGATCATTGCGATCACCAGCAGAATAATTGCAGAGCTCCAAAAGCTGAGTTAGAAAGCAGACAGATGAAAAAGATTTGAAGGATTAGGTTTAAACATATATAGCTAAAAACTCTGATTAATGCACAGGTTGGAATAAAGTTTGTTGGGAAAGAGTTTAACGGTGATACCTGCATGTGATGGTTAAATATACGACAAAGACGGCAGCTGTAAAACGATGGAACATTCAAAGTCAGGGTCATTGTTAACTCGAAAATAATATCAAGACATACCAGCAAGAAACTTGAGGTACGATCTAGGATTGGAAGATTTACATACCAATGGCTATGGAGAGGTTGATTAATGCAGTTTTCCATATGTCAAGATATTGCTCAAAGAACATATAAAACACTGAATATGGATATATCTCCATCTGTAGGAGAACACATTACAATTTAGTAAGTAAGTTCAGAGACCATGGATTATGATGAATAATTGCAACAAGTTTGTGCGATTTATTAGTAAATACTAAATATGAAAGGAAGATGACAAAAGAGGCAAAAAGCTTCTTTTGATCAAGAAGATACCAATTTATGAAAGCATGCGACTTGCATCAATCAGTATAGTCCAGAAGTATATTATTCTTACCTTTAAGGAACGAGAAAGCTTTGCACTAAACTCTTGTGCAGCTCTCATTGATTTAACATAGTCAACCTGAAAACAAACTTGCAGTATAAAGTAACATGATAATAGAGTTATACCAACCGTGAGTTTAGCATATTGTGAGATGGGAAATTACCTGCTTGTTAAGGGGTGTGTGATAAGTGCGGAACGATGAAGCTTGAATGATACCATTTTCATAGCCTGGTAAGAAAAAAAAATACATATCACAGTTTTGGGTATTAATGCAATCAATAACATTAAAATGGATTACGAAAGAAAGAGGAGAAAGTGTGAAAACCTTGCAAATCAACACTACTAGAATAAGCACCATGGCCACCTTTAGCGCAATCAGCGGATGGAAGTGCATTGAGGAACCAAGGAAGTTTCTCTCGGAATTGGATTGTGGATGGGCGGTCACTACTTAAATCTGCATGACGGAAGCACTAGACAACCAGAAAGAACAAATTTTAGCAAGTCATCATTACAGATGTTTCAGAGAGTAACAAACATATAGCACGAAGAATGACACTTAATTCAGCTTGATCACTATTAGTAAATTACCGTGGTACAATCTTTGCATACTTCACTCAGACCACAGCTGCCTTGATCAGGAGAGCAACAAGGAGGCTACAAATGCAACACAAGTACAAGGGAATTAGTCATCAGTAAGTCATAAATTGCATTACATTTTGACATGATATTTCGAATATTGGACCCTAGCAATAAGTATGATATTTTATGACAATATTTTTGTAAGAATGCTTATATGAATTAAACTACTGTTTTCTGCATGTCAGTTCATTCAAACACCTCCTATGTGTATATATGTGCATGGGCCCACTAAATCTTAAAGTATCTGAACTTTAATCTCAATAAAGAAATCAAAGCATATACCTGGTCATCAGGGGGACAAAAGGTACCATTTGTAAACTTTCGGCAACAGCCAAAAGCCTCAGGAGATAGCCACACAAGAAAGTCATCGAGCCATGAAGCTGCTGGCTTAGCTATGTAGCTTAGTTCTGGAGTCAAAGAAGCCCTTGCAATCTATGGAAAAGAATGATAGTTAAATCCTAATGAAGACAATAACAGATACTCTGCTAACAATTCTTGTGAAAATCACATTTAAGAAAACTACTTTTTCCCTATTTACTTATGCAACATATTTGGAGTGAGCAAGAGGAACTTATGTTAATCGCAGATTACATGCAGAACTAGATTCTCCAAATTATTAATCAGATTGTGGTAGGTTCCAAAGTCAAGTCCAAGTTAGATAGAGACTTAGATATGCCAAATTATAAAATAATATTGTAAAATTGTTCAGATAAGTACTATTCTAATGTGTGAACTGTAGATAGTGAGACAATCTCCAACGTACAATTAACCAAAATATAGAGATGTACATGTACTATGGAAGAGCCATCGTTCAGAGAGAGCTAAAAACAAATTATATAATGATAAACAAAAATAAATGCAGACTTGTTAGAATCTGTGATATTTATGTACTATATACCTCATTTAAAAGAGAATTAGAGTCACACTTGTTAATGGAACAAAGTTGATTTGTCTGTCTTGATTCTGAGCTGAGACAAGAGGCAAACTGAGTTTAATAAATAAGTTGGCCAAATTATATCGGCCATTACAGCTAAGCAACAGAACGTGAGATACCTGTAGTTATAATTCTTCAAGACAAAGTATAATGGTGGACCAATCCGAAGATATGTAGAAATATTGTTGAAGTAACCCTAAACAGAAAAAGTGAGACACTTTTTACATATCTTAAATTCTATACTGTACACTGGTATGATCAATGTAAACCTGAAGATACGAGTCCTGCGGAAGAACAATCTGCTGCTCCAAACCAGGCTCAATCCGAGTAGACAATGCCTACATGATCCGCAAGCACAATAGTGATGATCAATTTGATAGCTAAATGGACAATATAAATTTATGTGTCAGAAAATTTATTTACTCACAATTCCAGCCATTGCTAAGCCAAAGAAGAAGGCAATAACCAATATTTTGACTGCCCAATGGTTAAGAATGGGTGCATGGATTTCCTGAAAGTGTGAACCACGCATAAAAAATTTGAAATACCTAAATAACTTTCATAGAATGATAAATTTCCCGAAGTGAAGATATATGCAAAGGATAGTATGAAAGGCATTTTTTAGAAGTCTCAATATGTAGAACAGACACCATATCCTATGGTTTATGAAGTATATGTTGATTTTCGGCATACCTTCATATATCGAGTCAAAAGGCCAGCTTTTCTCTTACCAACCGCTGAACGTGATAAAAGACAACTCCAATGAAAATTTGAACTCACAAAACTCTACAAGGAATAAGGATGCGATAATATATAAAAACCAAAAGTGATTACCTTTGTCAGAACTATCTGATGATTTTGATGTCTTAATACATGGAAAACAATCAATTCGCTTAGCCTCTGTCCTTTGGAAGTCAAAAACTATCAAGGCAACAAAAGCTGTGACCTGGAGAAGAAAGTCCAAAAGGACAGCCAAAGCTGCAAGAATGATGCATAGAATTGTTAAATCGCCAGAAGGAAGACAATTAAAGCATTCAAACTGAATACTGGAAACTTTTACTCACCAGCAAACATGGAGAACACTCGAACAGCTGGCATTTTGATAAAAGCACCAACAGCAAAAGCTAAAATCTCGGCTAAACTAGCTAGAGTAATTGATGGTCCAACTTCCATAAGGGCATTGCTTATTCTTCTTTCTAAAGGCAGCTCTTGATCTTCCCTCTTGACAGCATGAACCAGTATGCACATATTATCAACACCGACCTGTCAATATATATTTCATGTAGAAGTAAAAAAAAAAAATTTTTAAACTGGCCACAACGTCAGCTACAAATATGACTTGCAAGAAATAATATAACCAGGCAAGACCTACAGCCAAAACAAGAAAAGGTATAACTTCCATTATGATTAAAGTCGATTTCATCCCAATGGCACTGAAAAATCCTACGGAGCCAAGGACAGACAGCATGACAAGAAGAACACCAGACAGACCAAGCAGAACCTGATATAAAGAAGGTTAAATTTCAGAATAAAGTATAAGGAAATATGCTTGAAATTTGTAAGTAACTTCACGAAGAGTATCAGAGTAAATATTGTACAACAGAGATTCTAACCATGAATCATTATGATACCTTAGATGTAATATAAAAGGAATTTAAGCGAGGTGCATCCCCAAGTGTGAGTGATATGTAGGCAAACATGACTAAATAACTTATCTGAAACATAGAAACAGAAGAAATACCAACATGAAAGGTATATTAGGAACCAGACAGAACAGGACAAACAACCAGAAAACAGAATCAAGAAACTCACGGCTATAGTCATGACATCTGCTGCGCTTTCTCTTTTCAATTCTTGTTCAATAGAACTTTCTGACGAGAAAGAAAGAGTTAAATTTTTTGATCTAACCATTGGCAACAATTCATCCTGTCACATTAAGAGTTCTAACGTAAGTTAGGGAACAAGAACATAGGATCAAATAAGTACGTAACATAAACAATGTAATAAAATAGCTTTAAGATTTCACTTGTTTTCATTTTGAAAATTTCCAACCTTGGCCAGTTGGATGAAGGCTTTCTCCCATGCCACTGCTTTCTCAGTTTTGTTACCTTGATCGTCAACAGCATTGTCCACAGGATAAGTCACAATAAAAGCAGAAGCCTGTCCTAAGCATGTCAGTTGAAGGGGGATCAGATAATCATATAAATTGACTTACTCTCTGTAGCTACTCTAACAAAATGAAGAATACTACCTCACTAAAATTATTCCCTGAGAAACCTCCCAGTGCAGTAGCTGGATCGAGGGGACCCTTAAATGCACTCAAGCATGAATCTGTTGATGTGAAATGCTGAAGAAAAGTGGTGAGCATATTACAACAAGGTTAAATATCTAGGAATGGAAAACAACATACTAGAAATGTGGAATGCATATATGATGAAATGTTAATAATGAAACAATACATGCATTCACATGGTACCTCAAAGCAATATTTAACATGATCAACGCCTCCAAAGTCTTCATAATTTTCTGATTTCATTTTGAAATACTGCTTCCAGAAGCAAGAAAATCCACCAGATATGTTAGGGACTACTGGTCTTGTGAGGAAAAGCTAAACTCAAGTACTATAAGAAGGAACGAATGTAACCTGCAGAACACTCTGTGTGGCACAATCCTCTCCAAGGGGTTTCATGCAAATATCTGTCAATGAAACCATTGAACCTGAGTGATTTGCCCGCAGTCCATCAACCTACCATATAAACAATTTGTTTATATGTCTAGTGCATAAAAATATGGGTGATTAGATGAATTTTAAAGCTGATACCTTCTTTTGTATATCAAAAAGTAACTTGATATTGTCATCTGTCAAAATGTCTGGCCCCTTTTCATGAGGAGATATTGGAACTGTCGCTAATATTAACTGCAGGAAATGATAATAACAATGTGTAAAGAACACTGATAGGAAGAAAAGTTGAATTGTTTGATTTCCATATGAAAAAGAAAAAAGCTGTATAACCCAAGGCCCAAGAACTTTGAGTCACAGCGAGACAAGTTGATAGAAATGTGAGACCTGTTCAATTCTGTAAAAAGGAGCAAGATGAGTGTCAAAGAATTCTTTCTCTTCAGCTGCTCTGCTTCCTGATCCTACCCATAGCTGCATTATAAAGTAAGAAAACAATTTATATAAGCTTTTACCAGAAACGTTAATAAGGGGTGCATATAGAATAGCTTTTAAAAGCAATACGCAAGAGGATAAAAATCAAATAACTACCTTTTCAGGCCGTGTCTCGACCTCGAATCGGATCAGACCCACACAAAGTAGAAGAACTACAGAGATCGACAAACACAAAACAAGAGTTGGGTGTCGTGCTACCCAGATCCCATACTTCCTGGAAACAGATAACACAACAATATCAACAAACCTATATTGAAGCTAAGCATTAAAATGTATAAAATTTAAGAACCTGTAAAAACTGGCCATATATCCCTGTACTGTCGACAACTGAGCCCAGTTTCTCTGTGGAGTATTTTGCAGCATCTGAGAGAACCAAAAGAAAACATAGCAAAAGCAATGAGCAACCCTTTTATCAACCAGAAGCTTAAATTTCATATACTATACTGCTGCAAGCCTAAGCACAGATACCTGTGCATGAATAGTGTCTGGTTTTTGCGGATTAACAGAATGCCTTTGTCCACCAGCTTCTGAAAGGGGTCTCATTTCAGAGGTCTTTTTCTTACCCCTAACTCGGTGAAGTAAGCCCCCTCCGAGAAACAGTGAAACCAAGACAACATACAAAATCGCTAGTACGAAATCAACACATTTTGCCTGCATGATTGAACAGCCAGGGCCATGTTAACCAAATACTTAGCATAAGTATTCGTAAAAAAATAAAAAACTGAATATTCACCTCAAGCGATCCAATTTTGATTGAGCAAGAGTGTTTTTTCTGAGTAGGAAGTTCTGCTTTACTGGAGCAAGCAGCTGCAGAAGGACAATCACCACAAGAACAGCCAAGAGAATCATCACCGCATGAATAGGTAGACACATTCATAGGCCTCATTCCGGATGACACAGGTGGTGTTGGCAAAAACGCGATCCCATATGGTGAGCCTGGCGTATTGAGACCCGCTTTCTGGCCAATAAATGCAAACCACTCTGGTAACAGGACAGACATGTCAGTTATTCCAAGATAAGATGCAGTTATTTCAATTGAACTAGTCTTGGGACATATAAGAAATGAAAGCAAGCTCGGCATAAACCTACCCTTAAAATTCTTTGCACCAGCTCCGAGAAATTCTAAAGCTCGGCTATTTGAGCTACCAAATTTCACATCTTTGCAGGATTCATACATCCCCTCTCCGAAAGCATCAGTTATGTAGTACTGAATCCCATCCACAGTCAAATTATTCTTGATCTGCCAAACAAAACACAGCACTTGGACATAAGCTACGTGATATTGACTCAATTAGAGTGCGCATGTTCATAAATATGTTACCTTCGCTGTAGAAGATACATTGATAAATAAACTTTGATCCGGAGAGCAAGTAAGTTCACAGAAAAGATTCAGAAAGTTCCTCAAACATGCTGGACAACCTACAATAAAGGGAATAGCCTGGAAAAAAAAGACATACATTTCGAATTCAAAATCTTCATACTTGAAAAAAAGAATTCAAGCATGTAAAGAATCGTTTGGTACCTGCTGAACTTGCGAACGTAATGTATCAAATTGAGTCTCTGTGCAACAAACATTGCCAGTGATTGTTGGACACAAGCTTTGAATCTTGGAAGATAACAAATCATCAGGCTAGAAGAAAAGAGAGAGTGTATTAGTAGAGAAGAAAAAAAGTCAGCATTTTGCTTATCTGTTCAGCAATAAATGAATAAAACGCACACTCACCTTCACTGCAGGAATGTTCAAAGGACAATTTAGTACTTTCCCATCACTGCGTGCTCCGCATATATCATACATAGCACAATATCCTGTTGATACCTTTGCTTCTACTCCTGAATGAATAAACAGAACCTGCATTGGGGAAAAAATTAACAATTCAGAGAAATTCGTAACGGAACAAGTATTTTATGATCTCACAGAATAGAACAAACATATTTGGGTTCAAATTCCAAAACATTGCTAGAATCCGAATGGAAAATCGTTGAGGAAAAAAAGAAAGGAAATGAAGGAAGAAATATCGTTTCACTTTCAAAAATACGAAGGGAAAAATTTACAAAAATATGCAGAAAATTGCAGAAACAAGTAGGCAGAAGAATAACGAAGTAAATGGATCAAAGGAAGTCCAAAAGAAAATGTAGAGAAAAAAATAGGACTTTCCAGGAGAAGAAGCCATGAAACAATGCTCATAATTCTTCGTCGCCGATTTTGATTTCCTGCACCGCCGATAAATCTATGCTAAGTTCTCATAAAAATCTCTGCAGAAATTGAGCAGACTGACATGGAAGAATTAGCAGAGGATTAACTGACGGAGAGAGAGAAAAAGAAAGAGTCCAATGGAGAAGAGGTTTATAGAAAAGTGTGAATGCGTTTATATACACAGTGGTCACAGAGGCTTTCTCTCTCTCTACCATTTCAAGTTCACACATCATCATCATAAGGGTTAATGAAATTTACAGTTTTACCCTTGCTTTCTCGACGTGTTTTATCAATTATCACTGAATCAAAATACGAGGGTGTTTTGGACCTATTAGCTAGCTAATCAAATGTTGAATATGTTTAGTTTTTAGGAAATTAAAAATTATTTTTTGTCAGCTGGAACTTAATACTACTTAACTTGATTTTATTAAAAATTAAATTATTTTGCCGAATTCCACAATTACATTCTCCGGCTAATTGTTTAAATATTTGGAGTTTGACTCCACACTACCACATAAATAAAGTAAAAAAATTTAGAGATGAAATAAGTTTTAACTATATATCGAATTTTGTCGATCCAGTTGATAAAAAAAAATCTACAAATTTGTATTCGATAAGAAATTTATAATTTTAATATTGAAAAGATAGATAAATTAACATTCTATAAAAGAAAACCCAAATTATTGTGTGGATCCGAAAATAATTTTTAAATACAAGCTAAGTTTGTGGTGATCTTAACTTGAAATATTGCCAGTAAAATTAGTTCATTCGGGTAAATCTTATAAATTGAATGAACTGCATACTACAATTGTCTGTTTTATTTAACGCACTACATATTAATCGAATTAAGCTAAGGTATAAGCTAACCAATTTCTCAAAACTTTCAAAACTCAAAAGGCAAAACAGTAATCAACAAACAGAATAAATAAAAAAGGGATAATTTTACAATCTTCATGTGAAATGATGACCCACCTAAGAGTAAACCTACATAGCATTTCAAGGTATGTATTAATACATAGTGATTTCTTAAGGTAGACGAAACCTGGATTCTTAAAAAAAGAGGTTTAGGTATCACAGAAATTCACGACAAAAGAGTAGAAAGACTATGAAATATATTTAACTTTTAGAGATCCAAATCCACCACAACAACAATCCATCTATTGTGGGCAATAAAAGAATGTGAGTGGGTGTGCATATGTGTCTCGTGTACCTCTTTCTCCATCTACCACCACCACTATTATATATCACCCACGATTTCATTTATTTATATTCCACACCAACATATTTTCTCTGGATGCACCAATGAAAACATTAAATTCACAAACTTTTTTTTCAACATTGGGTCACAACTAGCCGGTCATTAGCCAAGTTTCTATATAATATAAGCGGTGGGACTCGATCCCTAATTGTGTAAGTGCGCTGTCTTTAATGGACTTACCGTCTGTCACTAGACTAAAAGTCACTTACAAATCCACAAATTTAATATAAATTTATTAAGAATTCTGAAATTGAAACTCAAAACTAATTAGTAATGAATGCAACAATTTTAAAAAATATATAATTTTTCTATTGTAAAATATTAATTTTATGTGAGGAAAACAATTTAACTTCATCATCTCGTAAATATCATAACTAAACAGGTTATATAACCGTTTTTCTATAAAAAAAATATATGTTGTACAATCATTAAATTAATGAGTTGTAACTCAAACTTAGAATCGAACTCCAGTAAAGAAACGATATTGAACCTATTTGAAAAAATGAACTTCTTCAATTTCATAATATCATTTGTATTGGTTTCATGTTTTGGGACTAAAATTATACATCTTTAGGTATAATGTAGATATAATCGCATGTGATAATGTAAATAAATTCGATGGACTGATCATCATTTATAATATGATTACATTACGTATATATGATAGATGTTTATAAAATAAAAAATTAGCACAATTCCATCTGATAGTATATCACATATGACTTCATCTTAGGTTATAAAATATATGATATCACCGGATTTCTTGGGATACTTTCTTATCACATTATCATAAAATAATGAAAGTATGAATTTTCTCTCATGTTTAGTTGAAGGGAAAAAAATTAGAAGTGGTCTTATGTAATTATTCCAGATGTCAGCTGTTTTGGTAAGAAATTCAAATTGTAAATGACAATTCAACTTGGTCCAAACAAGGTTGTTGGGCCTGTTTTGTGTTTTGGGCTTACAAAGGAGACGTAGCAAATAGACACAAGAAACCACACATGGCTGGATCTCTTCACCGTTTCATTAGTCTGATGGATCTCTACTTGATCCTCTTAACTTTTCATCCGAATTCTGGACAAGAAAACGGATTCTGGTTAATGTCTGTGAATTACACGGAGATTTCGGTAAATGAAGAAGAAGAGAATGAACAGAACCAGTATGATAATGATAATAACAAGAAGAAGAAAAAGGAAGCAAAAGGAAATCGATCGTTGATTTTCTCATTCTCCAAATCAATGAACCGAATCTTGTCAAAGATCAAAAGAAAGTCCAATATATCTTCTTCCTCTCACCCTTCTGTTTCTACTTCTGCTTCTTCCTCTTATGGCTTTTGGAAAACGGTAAGCTTTTGTGGAGTTGAACCTCCCATTGGATTGGAGTGCTCATCTTCTTGCAACCCTGAGCCTGAAGATGGGAACTTTAGTCTTAGGGTTTTGCTACAGACCAATGCTTTCTTCTCCAGGGACTGTAATCCACACGTCTGATTGTAAGTTCATTCTAATATCAATAAGTATAGATCTTCCTCCAAAATTCATCATTGTAACAATACCCACCCAAGTGTTTTTCAATGTTACCTAACCTTGATGATTATGATAGATTGTGTGCAACATATTGAAATTGGTTACTGTTGTGTGATTGTTGTCAATCAATCTTGTATATCATCTTATGCAAATCAATTTCTGTGGAACCTTCTTGTCTCTCTTCAATGTTCTAGATGATAATTCTTTGTCTCTGACAAAGGCTCTCTCTTTCAAAAATATCCAAGACTATATGTAAGATCCGAAATTGAGCATTAATTGAATCTAAGAGTATAACACTCAGTGAGCATCAATTGCTAATGTCTGATATCTGTTTCCATGAGTTGAATATCTACTAGTAAAGCCGAGTTTTTTTTTTGTGAAGTGATTGTTATCTTTGAAACATCCAGGATAAACGGCTTACAAAGGTTTTGTTCACTGTCCTGCATCACCTCTGCATTATATCTTATGAAACTTATGAAAGTTAAATGTTGCAGACACAGTGATCCTTAGTACGTCTCTTGTTCACTTCTCTTTATGTAATTGTGGTTTTGCAATTGATTTAGGATTCAACTCATTCAAGTATCTCTCTGAATCCGCAAGACCCTTGTGATTAGTATGCTTATTAGTCTTGATTTGCAAATGATAATCCCTGATAAGCATTTGTGTATTGTGTGTTTGATTATAAACTATCTATCTTTTCTATGGTTACTGTTTCAGAGTTGTAGCATGCTTCTGCCTCCTTGTTTAAGACATGATTTGCCTCCAAATTCAGTTAATAGTTTCCGCTATTAAATCTACTGCGATGACAGACAAACAGAAAACTTCATGATTCTTGCAGTGATATAGGAGCAATCTACTTGTTGATAACTAGTCTCATTGTAATCAATGGACAACAAAATAGGTAAAGAGTATCTACCAAAAAAAAAAAAAAAAAAAGAAATTTACAATCTTTACCTTTGCTTTAGAAGTTTACAATTTTATGTTTATCGTTGTATTGTTATTACATTAATGCTCTGGTCTGAAACCTATTTATTTCTTGGCTGGGAATTTAGCCTTAATCTTCTGAATCTCTTGTGCTCCAGTGCCGAACGCCATGGCAAGCAGCTCATCAGGAATCGGTGGGTTAGCACCAAACAGAGATGGTCCAACGACTTGAGCTCCAGGAAGCTGACTATCGAAAGCAGCAATGATGGAAGCTGGAGCCTTGTGTGGGTTATGCTGGAAATGGAGGAGAGCTTGAGGGAAAACAAAAACGTCTCCTTTGTTGAGGTGTTTGGAGATGAGTTTACCAGAAGTGGTTAAGAAACCAACAAAGAGACGACCTTCAAGGACAAAGATAACTTCAGAGGCTCGTGGGTGGAGGTGCGGTGGGTTGAGTCCACCAGCTGCGTAGTCGATTCGAGACATGGAGACTCCCATAGTGTTGAGGCCAGGTATTTTCTCAACATTGGCTCCTGTTACAACCGCTCCCATTGAGCTGTTGCTTGTGGCTGCAGCATTGCCTAAACCTGTGAAGTAGAAGTCCTCTGCTGTCACTTTTGTTGGGTCTTTGCATGCGTATCCATTGACTTTCACACCTAATAAGAACCATTATCAAAGTCAATGACAACAGATTGAAATGAAGCATCGATCTGCATATTCTTGTTCAGAACATGAATGTTTATATGGGAAGAGGGAAAGATACCATTGGAGACATCAGCAACACAAAAATCTTGAAGCATATTAGTTTCGGCAATGGCCGTGTGGGCGGCCACAAGCATGACGGTGACAAAAATATGGATCATGGAAGTTGCCATTGTTGATTATTGAGATGTTGTTATTGATGAAATTTCCTTTTGACCTTGTTCTCAATTTATATGTTCTATGTAAAGAAGATTTAACCAATGGAGAAGTCAATGGAGAAGAGATAAATATGGAGAGGGTTAATTTTACACTTTCTTCCATAATTAGATTTTAGGTGTTGTGATCGTTGGTTACAAATTTGGTGATTAAAAAGTTTGTTGTTTGTTGATGGGTACATTATGATTTTGGTTGTTCATTGGTTAGAAAACTCAACCTTTGTTTGCTTCAATTTAATCCAAACCGGCCCTTCTTGATTGATTACCAAACCGGGAACAAGTTCTACCCAAAATTAAACCGGCTAGGCTTGAACCAAAATATGATTTTTGTTATTAGATGAAATTTGGATGCCGAAACTATTAGCTAACTGAAAAGAACTCAAGAGTTAGAATTTCGTAACGATAAGATGTATACAAGATAGATACAATATAAAAATAAATATCATATAATTGGGGTCAAGCAAGTTTATAAGTAGTTGAAAATATATAACTTATTAAATCTTCAATATTAAAAAAATCCACTCATCAATAATGTTCCAAGTAGAGTCCACAAAGATGGTGGCTGAATACCAACTAAGCAAATTCCTAAAACCAATATTCAATTATATAAAAAACATGTATCTAAGCACGCAAGTACTGTAATTTATTGATTATTTATTGACCAAAAACTTATCAAAGCCTTAACTTCAACATTATTCCAATCTGTACTCTCTTGTCTTCAGTCTTCACATGTTTCTAACAACTTCCTATTTTTAATCTCTTCATTCTTCAAAAATCCAATTCATTCACTTCTTTCTCTGTTTGGTTACATCAAGCATGCCTGTCAAGGTAAACATCCTAGTACTAGTAGCTTTCTCAAACCTAAAACCGAATGATTTGGGTTCTGTTTTTGTTTTGAGCAGGTAGTTGTAGTCAAGGTTGATATAAACTGTAGAAAATGTAACAGCCAAATCTTGGAAGCAGTTACAGAGATAGAAGGTAACATAAAAAAGTCTGAAGCAATCTGTGTTTCTTAACATGTGATGATTGAACATGAGATTTGATATGATGCAGGTGTGGATAAGGTTTCATTAGATGATGGAAAAAATGAACTTACAGTTGTGGGAACAATGGATCCAGTCTGTATTGCATCAAAACTGAAGAAGATTAAACAGAAACCTGTAATCATTAGTGTTGGAGCACCAAAACCTCCAGACCCACCAAAGCCCCCAGAGCCAGAAAAGCCTAAGCCGGCTCCTGTATGCAATTGCAAGCATTCTTCTTGCAGAAGTTGTGATGTTGTGTCTGTTAATACTTATGAAAGTGGAAGTGGATGCACCATTGTTTGAGTCCTGTATTTGGTACTATTGCCTTCATGTCAAGTCCTGTATTAGTCAAGACTAGTTTCTCATCTTCATCTCTCTGATATGAATCTCTATTGTTTCTCTTTTCCCTGTTGTCCTTATTAGTAGCTTATTTGGCATAGATCTTATGGTTTATCTGATTTAAAAAAAGGAAAAAGGAAAGCTCATAAACACCAAGTGTTGATGAACTTGTATAAGCATGTGAAGCAGGAAAGTACAGGCCATTAGTCATGTTCACCTGAACGTGCTTTATAAGCTTCTTTTTACCAACAAGGCAACAAGTAATTAGCATAAATGTCTTTTTGTGGTTCGTCATAAAAGGATCAAGCTTGCATCGTAGAATTATGTCTTCCAAGGCCCTTATCTTATATATATATTACTTAAGTCCCATCTAAATTCTCGTAGGATTATGGGTTTCCAACTCAAAACTAATTGGTAATAAGTAGATTGAGAGATATTTATTCTCACAAACAGGGATCAGCGAGCGTAGCTGATAATCATCCTTCTGCTGACTGCAGGAATGACGAGAGTGTTGTCTGCGTCTACTTCGCACGACTCGGAGTCTCAGACGTGAAGTCAAACCCATTAACTTCATCGAGCCCATTAACTTCATCAAGCCCATTAGTTCTATTGGGGTTCTTTCAGGCAATAGAAAAAGCCGGGACCACAATGAAAAAGTAGAAATAAGAGCAAGTGGACGACAATTAACATGTGGTGATGATGATTTGCATAAGACCCAAGACCATTGTTTCTCCTCCTTCCATGCACACTTTTTGTTTTTCTTATTATTTTGTTGTTTCTTATATTAATAAATTAAACTAGCATTTAGGGTTTTATTTCACCTGCTAGAAATATGAAATGTTTTTCTTTCCAAGACTAAAAACTGGAATATATTGAATTGTTCTAAACTTATTCTTAGGTTTTTGTAAAAGAATCAATTTAACATAGTTTTTAATTTGTAAACTTTTTCTAGTTTTGGGATTTTTCGATTCTGATTAAATAAACAGAAGAATTAAGATCTCGTTCATATTATTATAGATAGCTTGATTTTGAAAGATAATTATTTTTATTTAATAATATCCTTGGTTGAAAGTAAAAACTTTATTGCAAATTTTTTTTCTTTTTGCATTCGTAAAGTGAGTTTCTCATACGACATTTATCGACATGAGGAAGTACAATAATAATTAGATGTAACGACTTAACAAAGTAAAAGGTCCTTGAGTTAGGATTTGGTGCATCTAACATTATCGCATCGACATAAATCAAGAACAGTTATCTCGTATTTGAAAACTTAAAGAATCAATGTTTTCAATGGATATTAGTTGGAGAGTGGATTAAATTAATTCATGTAGGTATCGTAAACGTTACATAACAATCATGTGTGAATAAACTAAGAGAAGATTGATTTTACTGGTGCTGTTTCAGAAATCGTTATTATATGTCTCAATGTTCCCGTTCAGACAGCAAACCCACAATATGAAACATGGATCTGTACCGATCAACTCATCATTTCATGGATTTTTGGAACTCTTACGGAAGAAGTTTTGGGCACCGTTCATTGCCTTACTACGTCTCACGATGTATGGACCTCTCTTGCTAACAATTTCAACAAAAATTATGTGGCTTGTGAGTTTGAGCTTCGTCGTAATCTCCAATTGATGCCTAAACGTGGTAGAGATTTCTCTACTTATTGTCGTAAGTTTCGAGCTATTTGCGACAAACTTAGCTCCATCAGAAAGCCAATAGACGAGTCTGAAATTTTTCTCCTTTATAAATCGTAAATATCAATGTGGTTTTTGTTTCTATCAAAGGTTATGTATGAATGATTTTCGTTTTCCTCAACCACAAGTAACTAATAACGTTGACAACACTTGTTTCTTTGACACGTATGCAGTATGTTTCTGCCCAAAGTGGAAAGTACTGTTGGGCCCAATTTGGCATATCCGTATCCGTATCCGTATCTGGCGGATAGTAAAATCCGTTATCCGTATCCGTATCCGGCCCATTTAGTTTATCCGTGGATATCCGTGGTCCGGATATCCGTTTTTTTTTTTTAAATATATATTTCCTAAATGGACCGGATATCCACTCCGTATCCGGCCCATTTAGTTTATGTTAAAAATATATATTAAGGAGTCAAGTGAAATAGCACGTAGAAAATTTTGTTTCCTAAAATTTTTGCAGTAGTTTATGTTTTTTTTTTGACAAATCTCACATATCGATCACTTACATATTATCTTAAACATTTATATTTAAAAATGATTGAAATTTTCGAAATAATACTAGTAGAGATTTCATATAATTGAAATAACTATAGAACCGACAAACCTAAAATTAAAACTATAAATTTCGAACAAGAATTGAATTCGAATTTCTGCAAATTTATGCCATCAAATATAGGTTATCTATTCAATCACCACCATTTTTTTTAATATATATTTCCTAAATGGGCCGGATATCCGGCCCATTATTTTATCATATCCGTATCCGTATCCGGCGGATAGTAAAATCTATTATCCGTATCCGTATCTGTTTAGTCCGGATATCCGTGTTACGGATCAAATTTCGGATACGGATACGGATATCCGGCGGATAACGGATAATGATTAACAGCGCTAGTGTAAGATCTTAATTTCTTAAAGGTTCGTTACGCAAGTCATGACCTCAACTTCCATTTCAGGTAAAATGATTTGTTTTTATTGTTTTACCAAATTTAGAGTTTTTAACCGGTTAGGTGACGAAAAAATTAGAAAGTATTTTAACAATATGGGCAATACAATCAACCTTGTAATCTTTTTTTTGCCAAAAGCGTAATTTAACGAGCAAAAAGTAAACGTAAAAACAAAGCTGGTAAACAAAATTGTCTAGGTAAAATCTAAAAGTTGGCCAATCTTTTGGGAAAGTTACCATCTTCGTTACTTCTGTTTGATGCAATCACCATTTCCGATATCAAAGTCTAATTATTATTTTACTAGTATGTATATATATATATATATATATATAATCAGATTATTATTGGAAACAAGGAGTTCTTGAAATGTAAATAAATCTCTTAAATTTCATTACTATTATTATCCAATGAAATTGCTGTAACGACAAATCTAAAGATAGAAATATCAAGGTAGAGCCAAAAGATATAATTTCTGATGGACCCATTTTCTCCATGTGCTTCTAATTTTTGTCGTTGTTCCTCTCCTTCATTTGATGTTGAGCGTTTTAAGTGTGAACTGTGAACTTTAAGATCTACAAATCCATAAAGATGGTCTCTGTCTTTGTCACATAACCAGAGTGAATTAATTTTTTAAAAATTTAATTTTTAAAATAAAACTCCAACCGTGAATCCAGCCATGAAACTCTTTTAAGAAAAAAAAACATCTTTTTGTTACTAAATGAATATAATATTCCTTCTACATTACTCTGCTTCTTTGGTTACTTCTCCTTTTTTGCTCAGTAAAAGCCCATTCTTTTTCTACAAATTTTGTTCGTTTCTTCATCAACTCTCTCACTCTCAGAGATCTGTTTCGTCTTTGCTTTCACTCTTCTCTTCCAGTGAGAGAGTGAGAGACAATGGAGAAGCTTTTGCTGATAGGGTTTGTTGTTGCTGGAATAACACTAGGAACTCAAGCAAATGAATATTTTGATTTCAATGTGACAGAAATAGATCGCATTGAAGAATTAGAGTTTGGATTCTCTAAATATAGCTCCAATTTGAATCCTTTATTTGTTGGTCTCACCCTTATCAGAGGAGCTGATTCTGGAGCTGGTACTTTCTCTCTGCTTCTGTCACTAGATCTCTAGTCTGTCTCTCTCTTTCTCTTTTTTTTATAGCTTTATGAGTTTTTATAGATGGTGAAATAAATATAGAGAAGGGTATAAAAATGGGTTATTTTGTTCTCATTTATTATTCACTTCAACTAGATTGTTCTCAGCTTGTTTCTCTATTGTTATGTCACTTCCAGATTTTACTTGTTTTTTACGTTTATTGTTATGTATTCTTCAAGATTACTTCGGGTTTTGTCCCTGTTTTATTACAAAAAACATAAAGAGTGTTCAAATTTAGATCTGTTTGGACATTAACATGTTTGTATGTTTGTTCATAGTTTGTTTGGATGGAACATTGCCTGGTTATCACTTACATCGTGGACATGGATCTGGAGCTAATAGCTGGCTCATTCAGTTGGAGGTTTAGTGAATGATTTTGTTTTCAATGGAAGCTACTGTTTGTATTCTTCACTGTTAATGTCTAATGTTTTGCCAATGTAAATGTGAAACAGGGAGGAGGATGGTGCAATAACATCAGAACCTGTGTTTACCGGAAGAAGACCCGACGTGGATCATCTAACTATATGGAGAAACAGCTTCAGTTTACAGGAATACTGAGTGACAAAGCTCAAGAAAATCCTGGTATAGTCTCAATATTTGTTTGTATCAGTCATGGTCTGTAATTTTGAGAATCAAATCATTGATTCTCAGTGTCATCTTCTTTACTTCTGCAGACTTTTTCAACTGGAATAGAGTTAAGCTTCGTTACTGCGATGGTGCTTCTTTCAGTGGAGATGGTCAGAATCAGGTTTGAATCAATAATTATTTAACAGTCCATGAATGAATCATTAATGTGCTTTGGAACAACTTGCTACTTTTTAGACCTTTGGAACTCTGTAGTTTATGATCATATAGGACAACGCTTGATTTGATCTTCGTTCTGTAGATTGGAGTAGTTTTTGGTTTAGGAACTAACGCAAATAAAACTTTCTTACTACTTTATTTCAGGCTGCACAGCTTCAGTTTAGAGGAGAGCGTATTTGGAAAGCCGCAATAGCTGATTTAAAGGCAAAAGGAATGCGATACGCCAACGAGGTTTTGATACTAAACCTTCTTTTAGTCTCTTAATCTTTTCTATAGCGCAGGAGCAATGTGGTTAACTTTTGCTATTCTGTCAGGCACTTCTCTCTGGATGTTCTGCTGGTGGTTTAGCAGTAATTCTACGCTGCGATGAGTTTAGGAACTTGTTCCCTAGATCTACTAAAGTCAAGTGCTTGAGTGATGCAGGCTTGTTCTTGGACACGTTAGTTTATTTCTCTTAAAACTCTAAGTCTGTGTAAAAGCTAGTTCATTTTCCCCCTGATTAAGTAACTCTTAGACTGGTTTGTTTCTGTTGATTACAGAGCCGATGTTTCTGGTGGACGCACGATCAGGAACTTATACAATGGTGTTGTAGAATTGCAGGTGGGATTCCTCTTTCCTCGCTTATAGAACTTACCTTTACTTTACAGCTAAAAAGAGCACAAAAAACTCTGTAATCCTTATTAATAATTCTGGGATCTTATCATGTACAGAGTGTGAAGAACAACCTGCCGCGTATATGCACAAACCATTTCGATCCAACATCGGTAATTCTTGTTACGTTTCTATCATCTTGTTGCTGTTGCAAGCAGGTGACTGACTTTCCAAAGTCTTGCATATTTCTGTACAGTGTTTCTTCCCACAAAATCTGATCAGTCAGATGAAAACTCCACTCTTTATTGTAAATGCAGCGTATGATACATGGCAGGTTATGTTCTTTTTCTCTTCGGATACTCAAAATTTCCTAAAGAAAGTAATGATTTGGCTGACAAGTCTCTGTAATGGCAATCAGATTCAAAGCAGTATAGCTCCAACGTCAGCAGATCCTAGTGGATTTTGGCATGATTGCAGACTAAATCATGAAAAATGTACTCCTTCCCAAATGCGATTCTTGCAAGGTTGTTCTATAGATCATAAAAACTTTTCAACTTCACATTTTGAAGCGTTGCACCACTCTAATCGTCTAATCTTTTTTCCCAAGAACAGGATTCAGAGATCAGATGCTCAGAGTAGTCAGGGGATTCTCAATGTCTAGACAGAATGGTTTGTTCATCAATTCCTGCTTTGCTCACTGCCAAACCGAGAGACAAGATACTTGGTTTGCTGATGATTCTCCTGTCATCAGGAAAAAGGTAAAAGCTTAAATCTTTTCCCACACCAACAAAGTAACACATGTTTCTGGACCATGGGCTTTTGTAAAACTCAGATCTTGACTTTTGTATATGAAATACAGGCTGTTGCAATAGCTGTAGGAGATTGGTATTTCGACAGAGCAGAAGTTAAGTTAGTCGATTGCCCGCACCCATGTGACAAGAGCTGCCACAACTTGGTCTTCAGATGATTGATTTAAAACTTTTTGTTATTCTCATATATACATAACCTTAGAAAGTGTCTTTCTTTCAAAAGGAAAGATCTTGTATCCTTGGTACTACCAATGTCTCATTGGTATATGATTGATTGTATTCTGGAAAAAAAACAAAACAAAGGTTGATTAATAAACAAAAAAAGAGTTTAAATGTAATCACAGAGAAGGCTCTTTCTTTTGTTTCTTTCTCTTGGCAATGCAAGTAGTTGATCTATCAACATTTGGTCCCACATTTAGAATTGTGCTTAACTATTTTATTGAATATCATAATGCAGATGATGGATAAGAATAACAATAAACAACAGGTAAAGGATAAAGAAAGTGAAAAAGAGTAAGCATATACAGAGTGTGTTGACAAATTGACACCCTGTTTGATGGGTGTGAGTGACAGCTATCTACTGTTCCCCACTTTGTATGTGAATATATGTCTGAGTGGTTTTTTTGGCTTCTCAGTCAAATATTCTAAGTTCTTCAACAACAACTCTGTAATAATTATCTGAATTCTCGAAGTTGAACCCTGTCCATTACTTTTGTTTCCTTCTCCTGCCATGGCTTCTGATTCTCACACTCCAACTCCAACTATAGCTGAAAAGGTTAGCTACCTCAGAAAATATGTCTCTTCCAGAGACTTTAGTCATATATGTATGTAGATGTACCTTTCTGCAATATGCTTCTGCTGTTGATAGATATATTTCTGCATCTTGTTTTGATACTTCTAAGATCCATATACTTCCACTGAGGCAGAGTCTATATGTTACATTTATATAATATATCAATAATCTTTATACCTGCAACTGTGAAAGTTAGGATAGAGTCCGGAAGATATGATTTGGTTTGTATTCTTTCACTGTTTTGGAATGTTAAAACCTAGTTTTAATCATGTTATCTGGAGAATTCTGGAGCAATTATTAGAAAGGAAGAAAAGTAAACTTTTTAGAAAGTTGTAGATAATAATATCACATGGATGTTAAAAAGAATCATCTTTGGTCTATAGTTTTCTAGAGAACTCTTCTTATGTGCTAAGTATGATACTAATTCCAAACTAAATGAAACAATTAAGAACCAAGATTACTGTAATAGAGAACTGTTAATTAAAAGATTTATATTTTTCACCTGATGCAGGAATTGGAGAACAAAGTGAACGAGGAAGCTAAGTTGATGGAGAAAGAGAGTGTTCCATCGGATGTGGTAATTGATAAATACACATCAGATTCAAACCCGGTGTTTATCAAAGAGGAGGAGATTGATCAAACTCTTGCTAGTGACCCAGAGACAGAATCACCTACAGTTGTAAAAGTAGAGGAATCTACAGAGAAGCATGAAAATGGTGAGAAGGTAGCTGAACAAGTGGAACTTAAAGAACCAATCCTTGTGAAAATGGATGTTGAAGAGGTTAATGTTGAAGCAGTTGATGTGGAGAAACCAGTAGAGAAACCAACCAGTGTTGTTGAAGAAGATAATAAGGATAAGGAAGAGACGAAGATTGTTGATGTTTCTGAATCAACGAATGAAGCTGAAGGAAAACAGGTGGAACCAGTTGATATTGATCAATCTGTTAGAGAAGTATCTGTAGAGACTACAGAAGACAAAATCAAAGATGCGGAGGTCCTAGGAGTCGAACTAAAGTTAGAGGCTTCTGAAAAAGTTGAGACTAAGCCTGAGGAAGCAAAGCAGTTAGCACCAGAAGTTGAAGTAGTAAAGGCAGAGGAAACACCTATAACAACAGAACAAGCTAAGGTTGAGGAAAAGCTAGAGGATAGAATTGTTGAGACCAAGGACTTTGGTATCCACTCAAAGGATGAAAAGACTTCTGAATCAGGTTCTGTTTTGTGCCCTGAAGAAATCGTACGGATAATCCAAGAGTCGGACACAAACTCCAAAAAGGAGATTGAAGGAGACGCTTCTTCTCCTGTTGATGTAATTGAGAAGGCCACAACTGAAGAGAAGCATGTAGTGGATGAACCATCAAAGGATGAAACAACTTCTGAATCTGGTTCTCCTCTGTGTCCTGAGAAAGTTGTATCAACAAACCAAGATTCAGACGCAAACTCCAAAAAGGAGACTGATGAAGACGCTTCTTCTCCTGCTGTTGTCATTGAGAAGGCCATTGCTGAAGAGAAGCATGTAGTCGAAGAACAATCAAAGGATGAAACAACTTCTGAATCTGGTTCTGCTTTGTGCCTTGAGACAGTAGTACCAACAAATCAAACTTCAGACACAGAACCGAAAAAGGAGACCCAAGAAGACACTTCTTCTCCTCCTGATGTCGTTGAGAAGGCCATTTCTGAAGAGAAGCATGTGGTCGAAGAACCATCAAAGGATGAACAAGAGAATGTAAGTGAGGCCGAAGATGTTGTTACTACTAAACTAGCTACAGAAGGTGAGAACATCAAGAAAGATACTGAACCAGCTGCTGCAGATGACAAAATCGAAGAAACTTTGAAAGAAACTGAGACAGGATCAGGAGAGAAAGAAACAACAGCAATCAAACCAGAGGAATCAGTAACAGAAAAAGCAGCAGAAGTTGTAGAAACAGCACCTGTAGTTAAAGACATCGATGAACAAAAACAACAACAACCAGAAGTCACAGCCAAAGAAGTTTCTGTTAAGCCAAAGTCAAACAGCATTATATCAAAGGTGAAACAATCCCTTGTTAAGGCAAAGAAAGCAATCATTGGAAAATCTCCAAGCTCTAAGACTATCACAACTGAAGAAACCAAAGGAGAAATCCAAGTCAAGTGATAAATGAGTGATAAAATTCTCAGGTAATGTTTTATTAATTGATTTTGTTGGTTTTTGCTTAGTGTGAGGAAAACAAAAAGAAACATTCTTTTTCTTTGGTTTTATGGCTTTGTGTGGTTATAATTTGTATCTGTAAACCTACAAAGATTAGCCTTTGTGTTATGGATCTGTGTGTTGAGAAATTTCTTCAAAATTATATTGTCATTGATAAATAAATCATCAATCATCATTCATAAATCAACATCAATTACAAACTCTCACCATATCATAATTCTACTCCAGTTAACGTAAACAAAGAAAAATGATTAGTTTGCATAGATCATTTATTTAATCTTGTGTATATTAATCTAATTTATAAGATCAATAGACAAAAGAATATCAAGACAACAAATGAAAAGCATAAAAAAAAAGTTAAGTTTGTTTGGATTTTTGTAGTCTTTTGGTAATTATTTTTAATGACGAAGAAATAGATACATAACATATGCACATCAACTACATGCTTTATTTTCCAAATTCATTTAACTAATATTTGCCTGCTTTACAATCAACTTTATTTTATTTTCTTTTCTCTTCCCATGCACGTTGGTACCTTTTTTCAAAAACTTCCACCATTGAAACTCACCTTGCTAAGTAATTACTGATTTTATATAAATGCTTCGATATTTACCTATCTCCTTCCTCTTGCTGTTTCCCTTCAAATCCCACCAACGAAGATATCCCTTCTAATTCTGATTTCTCCCAAAAATGTCTCACGAAATTGTTTCCGTGGATCCTATTCATGGACATGTGTCAATAGAGCCATTTGATAGCGAGAGGCTTCCAGAGACAATAAGTTCCGGGGTTCAGAGGCTTCTTCGTATAGCAAACTTGATTGAGTCTGAAGAACCTCGTGTTGCTTATCTATGTTAGTTCACTCTAATTCCTAGCTCAAGTTTTGAACTTCCAAATTCGTGTTCTCTTGTTAAAAAATCAATGTCTCGTTCTTTTAAGTTAGAGTTCTCTTTGTTTCTGTCGCAGGTCGTTTTCATGCTTTTGAGGTAACTTTCAAAAGGGATAGACAAGGTAGCGGAAGAGGTATACGACAATTCAGAACTTCTTTTCTTAAAAGGCTTGAACAGGCAAGTCATTAAAGAGTAGAAACAAACATTGAAACTAGTTGGCTTCTTAAGTCTGATTTTTGAGTTGAATGATGGAAACCAATTTAAAGTTTTGTAAACAATTGTCAGTTAACTTTTGTTTTTGATTTCTTTAAATTTTTGTAGGATAATGAGTTAACTTATATAGGAAGACGAATCCAGAGTGATGCTCGGGAAATCGAACGTGTTTATCATACTTACAAGGAATACATTATCAAACATGGTAATGATGCATTCAATTTGGATGATAGGTAATCTTTTCTTTCTTGTTGGTGATATCAACCTTACACCACAACATTGTTAGACTCTGAAAACTCGGATCGATTTGGATGGTTTCACAATATTATTGACTATTAGACCATCTCTCCGATGGTCCACTTTATTTTTTCCTTCTAAAAACAGCAAAAGATTTGCTCTAATAATTTACTCCAAATGAATATTTAATAATATTTTGTTTTACCATTAATTTCTTAAATGTCTCATTAGTTTTCAAATCTATATATTCTACCCATTTATATAAAATAATCAATAACAACAACTTTTGTAACACTATAATTTATTTAAAAGAAAATTTCATTACATCACATAAATAATTAAACAAATAGCTTTTAGTTTAGTGGCAAGCGGTAAGTCCACTAAGACATGCGCACTTGCACAAACTAGGGATCGAGTTCCACACTGCTTACATTATGTAGTAACTTGGTTAATGGGCCGGTCAGTTGTGGTCCAATGTTAAAAAAAAAACAAATGACAAATACATTTGTATTTAAACATCATTATTATTTCAATGATATTAATAGATGTGGAGACGTTCTACCTGAGTATTTAGATAAATGGGTCTGGGTGTTTTTAAGTAATAAATATAAATCTCTATTTTCTCTATATATAAACTTTGAAGTGAGATTTAGAGCACCACTGAGATGCCCGTAGTTGTTTGTGTTTGACTTCAAAACTCTCTGATCCGCCAAGAATCTTTCATATTTGTTGTGTTTCCAAGCCTTTATATCAGCTAGAGTTTTTCTCTGTTCTGTTATATGATTGATAGGTAACTATAGTTATAGTTCAAATTCAGCCAGCAAACACTAACTTTTAAAAAACTTTATCTTAATAGTCAGCGAGAGAAGTTGATAACGGCACGCAAAATTGCTTGTGTTTTGCATGAAGTTTTAAAGGCAGTCACAAGTACTGCGGACACACAGGTTCTGGTCTCTATCTCTCGTTTATCTCCATTCGAATATGTATAACTTGTGCACTGGTTTTCGCAACTTAGTGTATTCACCTTGAGCTTATGATTCCTGATAGGCCATTGAAGATAGAGAAAGTATTCCGGAGATTTCTGAAATTTCTGTGCCACATAACATTCTTGCTCTTGATAAAGGGCGATTACACCAAGCAATTATGCCTCTGCTTGATATGACGTCATGGAGAAAGCAAACTATTCTTATTGTTGTTATTAGTACTTTTGTTTTATTTTTTTTATCAGTGAAGTTTCCTACTAAGCCCAACTTAGTTTCAGAATTGTAGACAATATCGACGACTAGTTTGGTTCAAAGTTTTCGAATAAAGTTTATGACATAACTTCATATTCGTATGACCAAAAAAATAGTTTTTAAATTTCCAACGGAATCAAATTC
This sequence comes from Lepidium didymum, assembly GCA_963920545.1. NCBI lineage: Eukaryota > Viridiplantae > Streptophyta > Magnoliopsida > Brassicales > Brassicaceae > Lepidium > Lepidium didymum. The sequence goes on from OY986979.1 coordinate 19,017,398, forward strand.
AGAACCAATGGATTTATTTCTTTTTCCAAGCTAGCCCTACCACAAGACTACTACTAGACTACCATTGTACAGATTTACCTCTTTATCCCTCCCAACTATACTTTTAATGAGACCAATGCATTATAAGCAAAGAAAATGGTTAGTTTTCATAGATTATGTACTTATTAATCTTGCGTTTTTAAATCTAACTATTAAGATAAATATAGACAAATGAAAATCAAGACAACAACTTTTCTTGTTGTTGTTGAGGAAGAAGTTTATGCCAACTCCTGTTAGAGAGGAGCCCGCATTATCTTCTATGGATGATTAGATCTCAGACAATATCATTAGTCGAAGAGCCTATGTGAATACCCATCGTCAAATAGAGTGAAAAGCATTAAAAGTAAAGTTTAGTTCCTTAAAAAGGAGACCCTAGCGAGAAGACGCTTGTTCTCATAAGAGAATGTAAGTGAGGCCAACGAAGTCACAACTAATTTTACCAGTGAAGATGTTTTCATTAGGGTTTGGGAGTTTCTTTTGGAGGGAAAATCTGCTTCTTGACGCAATAGTTCACGTTCCGTTTATTCAGCGAAACCTTTTAAGATGGGCCGTATTGGGCCAATTCCAAACAGAGCCCAAATGCTAAGATCAATGTCGGCAGAGGTTATATGTATTTGCAATGCACAACCATATGTGTTGTCATTTTCTGTACCAGCGAATTTAAAGACCAAAACAAGACCTATTTTATTTTATTTTATTTTATAGATGAATAGACCAATCGAAGATGTAAGAAGAAATGGTTTCAATCAAGACATTATTACCACTTATTTGATATCAAATAAAAAGGACACTAACAATTTGATTAAGACATTATACATAAAGTTAAACTTATTTAATAATTTTTGTGGCGATCAATTCAATGCCACAGTTATGCTGTTATGTCGGCCAGTGTAGTTTAACTAAATAAAAACAAAAATTATTGAAATAAAAAATGGTCATGTTATCAAAGAATATTGAGTGCGAAGAAAGCAACTTTAGAACATATGCTATTATGCTGACAGATGAAGCCAGACTAGATTGATGCATACTAACGATCTTCAAATATCACACTTGTATTTTACAATTTTTTGTTTTGCTCCAAAGATGATTCTTTTGAAAATGTTATCTAAAATAACCCTTTTGAATTTGAAATTACAAAAATAGTCTATTTTCTATTCTTTATGCTAAAAATAAATATTTTGTAATGGGGTATTGTATAATATATGTGGTCCACGGTAGACGTACGTATGTTATATTGTGTACGATGGACATGATACTGTCTACAGTAGATATTTTACTGTATATGGTGAACAAGTATGATGAACTTGTCCTCTGTGGACATCAATTACGTAAATTTATTATATGTCTACCGTAGACCATATAAATGTCCACCGCTGATAGAATTGTGTTTTATGTCTTCAACTCGAACATATTTTTTCGTGAAAAAGTATATTTCAAAACTTTTTTTGAAAAAAAATTATTTTTTATAATTTAAAACTCAAAATAAGGTATTCTCTGTCATCTTCTCTTATTCTTCCTTCACAGCTAAACTTTGTTGTCAATAAAAATTAAATATTGATTGGGTGCTTATAAATTTTACAATAGACACTAGTTTTCTCTAGAAAAACGCAAGTCTTGATGATTCCAATACAACTTCAAAGTTCACATAATTGAGAATTGGACTAACATTCATATGCTCTTGTTTTGTATTCAAAGTTCAAATACTCCTGAAAATAAAAATCATATTCGTGTGAGATATTATGAGTATTTATATAGTTTTTCCTAGTTTTAAGATTAGTCGAATTTTATAGGCTATTGATTCGTAGATCTGTTAAATTGGTTTTGAATTTTATTTGCATACTCTGAAATTCTTTATGTTCACATATAGTATTATTGTATTTCTATTAAACCAACATTTTTAATAATTGGATTAATAATACTCAATCCATAGTTTAATCTTTATTTTTTTCTTGTTAATATTTGATCAACAAAGCATGATCTATAGTCTAGTCTAACTTTTAAAATTCTTTTTAATCTACCAACTTGTAGAGAAGAAAAATCAAATCCTAGATATCATAATCATTAGGTGGATTATCCTAACCAAAAAAATGAGTATAACTCGTCAATATTTATTCTCTAAAACTTCTATTTTATTATTAATCTGTGTTGAAGAGAGAGAAAAGCTGGAACATCTAAACTATGTGGAAAAAGCTGTCCATTAAACATATTACCCGACTTAAAAATAAATATGAACCGTAACAATGGAAACTTTAATATATGCAGAACTTGCAGATATTAATACGATACAGTGAATACAAAGTGAGAATTAAAAGACCAAAAGAGTGTTGATTAAGTGCAAAGTAAATGGAGAGCATGAAGGCCATGTGTTTTGTGGATTTATTGAAGCATATGTTCTACACGTTGATAACGCGTTGACAGGCATGTGAGTGATCCACGTGTCGTTTCGTTATTGGTAGAAGGTGTGAGAGTTGAATATATATCCATACCTCTCGCCGACCTCAACGCCGGAGATTGTCCCGGCTACACATTCGGATTTTCCGACAACAATATGGTTTGAGTAATATTTGGGCTTAAATCATTTGATGACTACAGATAATGAATTGTGCTACGTGTACATATTTTACCAAGCCACGTAATTAAGTTCCATGAATTTTACTCAAACAAGATTCCGGTCTTAATCTTGAAAACAATTGTTTGTATTTGCAACCAACAACAAAAAAATCAAAATGAAAAATAATAGATCGTCGCTTAGTTCAATAATAAATCTAGTATTAGAAGTTCGATCATTTCAAATTATATACAATAAATTAAATAAGGTTTGTTGGATATGAGTTTTAAACTATTAACCGGATTTTGATATAATTTTAACTAAAATATTTAAAGTAGTCAAACAAGTTTTACAAATTTGTTATACTTCATAGACACATTTATTGAAGTGGACTTACCTCACACCTCGGCAGTGACGGATCTAAAAATTTTGTTCACTTGGAGCAAAATATATAATGTAATAATATTTTATAAAACTTTCAAAAAATTCTTAAGCACAAAAAAAGTTAATGAATTTTCACAAAAGTACACTCATTCAATATTTGAAATTTTTTCATCACTTTTTTATATGTTACATACAAGACAATCTATTAGAAATTAGTCTCTAATTTGATTGTTTTATCTACAAAACAAAGAAATTTTATGTTATTAATTATATAACTAAAAAATAACTAATAGAAAAAAAATAGTTTAGCCAATAAACATAACGACGTTTATGTTAAAAATTAACTAGTTAGACAATTTTCTTCTTCCACAAAATATAGAAGAATATTTTTATTTCATAAAAAAGTATTACAATATAGTAATTTGGGTCATTTGAGTTTGTGTACAGTTTAAAAATATTATATAAAAAATTATCTATTAAACTATTATATAAAAAATTATCTATAAGGAAGAATAAAGATGAATTGAAAAAAATGTAAAAACATTTTAGAGTTTTGATGATTTAATTAGTTTTAATTTGGATTTTAGATATATAATAAATGAGCTTATTTATAATGAAAAAACATTTTGGTAAAATGAACTTTAACTTTAGAAGGTGGGGGCAATTTTTATTTTTTTTAGGTAACATCATTTAAATTATACAAAAGTTTACTTAATTAAATAAAATTAGAAACAAATTAGTGGGGGCAGTTGCACCCACACCCTTTAACATGTATCCACCCATGCATTTAGGGATTGAGTTTTACTATCTACATTATATAGGAACTAAGCTAATGGGCTAGTCAGTTGTGACCTAGTACTATAAAAAAAAATTACTTTCACATTACCAAGATGCTCCTCTTTTATTTTCGGTAAAGAGTATAGTTTGATTCGTATAACATGATCATCCTTAGCACATGTTAAATATATCTTATAAATCTGATGAAATAAATTTGTATTATCACATGACACAGTATATCCCAAGCATAAAATGTGACTCTTTCATAATTTTTGTAAAAATTAGTTATATATATATAATGTGCTGGTTTTTTATTATCTGGTTGATTTAACATAGAGTTAAACTTATAGAAAGAAGTGGATAATTAGAAAGTATAGATTTATGAAATTATTATTTATAGACTTGTTATTTAATCAATTGGATTGGTCAAGCTGTCAATTTCTTATTACCCCCAAAGGAAGAAAGAAAAAAAATACAAATTGTTATGGAAAAAAATCTCATTAGTGCTAAATAAAAGGGAAGAAATACAGAGTAAGTAAGCACCACGTGGCCTGGTTCATAAAATAAATATAAAGTCTGGTCTATAAATATGTATCCAAACATATCATCAAAGAAAGTAAAAGAGTCCAATTAGTGTTTAAGCATAAATAAATCTCCTTAGAAAATTTCAAGAGCTCTAAAATGGGTACAGCTACTTTCATTGAGATCCTTTTGGCTATCTTTTTGCCTCCTCTTGGTGTTTTTCTCAAACATGGTTGCAAGGTATGTTTATGTTCATCAATTCCACTGCTACTTTTTCATAAAATAGAGCTTGATCGTTTTTACAAATTTCGACAATTTGTTTTGTATTATTGCAGATTGAGTTTTGGATCTGTTTGATTTTGACGTTGTTTGGTTATATTCCTGGAATCCTTTACGCTCTTTATATCATCACCAAGAACTGATTCTTTTTCTCTCTCTCTCACTGTAAGCTCTCTCTCTCAGATCAATCTTTTTCCTCAATAAATATTGATATAAGTATAGAAAAATGTGTTGGTCAAATTGTTAAATATGTATACTAGCAATTTTATAAGTGAAATTCAATTTTGTATACTCATCTAAACCCTGCATGATACGGTTTAAAGTTTGAGTTATGACTCGTATTCAGTTGACAAAAAATATATGTGATTTGGCCAAATAAAGAGATTTAAGATTGAATGTCTTTGATTTTGTAAGAGTCATATATGTTTTTCACCAAGGCTAACCACATTTTATAAGACTAACCTAATTGATAAGAAGTTAGTGAGATATTGTTCTACTATCGATTTATAGTTAAGATAAGATTTTGAGATATTGTTCATTTTCATTTTTGATTTGCAATTTTTGTTAGTACGAGGAATCTTTCTGACTGAAGTTTAACTTTACATTGTTTGTTATATGTGTAGGAGGAAGAGCAGTTTGGTCGTGTTCTGTCTTGGAGATTGTTTCATTTCATCATTTATTTTATATTATCAAGTAATGTAATCGTATTATGTTTGTATTTGCATTGATTATTCTGCTGATATGAAGAAGAAATCGTTGGTTTAGTGTGAGGAACTTTTTTATTTAGCTTTACAACTATTTGATCTTGAATTTTTGATTTTTTAATTTGCTATTAATTTTACTGTAACCTAAATTCAGATTCAAATGAACGTTAAATTCAAATTCAAAGTCGTGGTGCCCACTATTTGTGAAAGCCGAATTTTACCTTGATAATAAAAATAAAATTGAACACAACTCGCATTATTTTTTTACAGAGGATCGAGATCTCCAATATCGTGAGTCAGCATATCATTTTTAATTTACTATAATTTTTTCGGAAACTAGTATAAAACCATATAATTTTTTGACCAAATGAAAAAAACAAGCATTTTGCATTTTAGGGGAATCTATCTAAATGGAAATCATTACAACAAAACCACTTGGTTTTCTACTATTATGTTGCTACAAAAAGTCGAAAATATAAATAATCCAAAATTAAAAAAGAGAAATACCTTAAAATTTGTAGTAAGAAAGTTGAAAATTTAATATTAGAGTTATTGTCTAGATCATCCGAATTAGATTAAGAAAAATCGGTATATACATACTCTACTTTCTTATAATTAAGTGTCACATGATATATTTTAAATGTAGGATTATAAATTTGGTTGTAATATATTCATAAAGAAAAAAAACATAAAGCAAGTAGTATTTAATCTAGTGATAGGTGATAAGTTCACTAAGACATGCGTACTTGTACAACCAGAGATCGATTCTTACTACTTATATTATGTAAGAATTTGACTAATAGACCGACTATTTGTGATCTAATATTGACCATAAAAACATAAATGCAACATGAGTGTAATGTAACTAACAGTTGTTTACGCTGACAACAAAGTATATTTTAACTTTTAACTTTCATCCAATAATCCAATCTTCCATGTGATTTATGTGGTTATTTACATTCTCAAATACTGTTCTATTTTTGTGTTCACGTGTATGATGGATAAATACAAATAGTTTAAGAAAATAAACAATTTAGAAATGCTATATTTCCTTACACTCTTTCAACACGTTACGTATACTCAAAATGTTAAATTTTCAAAACATATTAATGTTAACGTGTTGCAACCACAATTTCTCAGAATATTTAATCTTATTATTTAAAGTTTTTTTAATGTAGTTTAAGATAATTAAAATTGTAATTTTAAGAACATATAGAGCTAGCACGCACTATGAAATAGTTAACAATTACGAAACTACTTTGCTATATTGGACCCCAAAAATATCCATTAAAAAATAAAGAAAAAGACAAATACCTCATTTAGCTTCATGCTAAAGATAAGTGAAAGGATACGTGGCTCATAAATATCTCAAAAGTAGTTCTATATAATGTGACATGAAGAAGCTCGAGAGTTTGAAGCTTTACTAATTATAAAAAAAAGAGAGGTTAATTAAAGATGAGTACAGCTACTTTCGTTGATATTATTATCGCAATCCTCTTGCCTCCTCTTGGTGTTTTTCTCAGATTTGGTTGCGGGGTAATTTTTCTTTATTTATTATAAATTTCATCTAATTATTTCTTCTTCTTCTGATAATTAACAAGACATGAATATTGTTGCAGGTTGAGTTCTGGATATGTTTGGTTTTAACATTGCTTGGATATATTCCTGGCATTATTTATGCCATTTATGTCCTCACTAAATGATCTTATTCATCATCTCTTCTTTGTAAGCTCTCTATCTTCTACTCTTTATTGGCACATAAATCTTTTTTAAAAAAATACTCCTTTTTTATAAGGTTTTTAAGAAAAAAAAATTGGTTTGATATTCTGAGGTCTTTTATATTTTTCAAGGCAAAATTAAATGTATTTGATTTTTGGTGATTATTTAAATTCTGCAATCTCTTATATACTTAGTATAATTATATTAAATTCAAATATTAAATAATTTTATTGATAAATATTTAAGTTTTTAAATCTGGGTAACGAACAATCTCATCGTTTCTCTATTACTATCATATCATATTTGGGGGAAAAAAAAACTAAAAAATCTTACAAATTTAGTTAAATTTTCAGTTTGATCTTCTTACAATACTATAGACAAAGACAATGTTTCATAATTTTGTTTTTCAGATTGTTTATAACATACCACGTGTCTTTGGTGGACCCTAAATTTTGGATTATGTAACAGCTTAAAACATTATCAATTTTTGTTTCCAACTTAATTTATCATTAATCAAATAAGAGAAGATTAAGCTAAAGATTATCAAAACATTATCAAATTAAGCTAAAGATTTTCTGACCATTTTTAATTTTTTGTCGTGTAGGAACAGCTGTTTCTCGTTGTGTAATTATCTTCTCCTTGTGACTGATTTCATTTTTTTTCATTTTATGGGTTTTATGTTCCAAGTAATTAATCATCACTGTTGTATTTGTGTATTGTTGTAATTTGTATAATCTTCTTTTGATATAAAAGAAGTGAGTGTTGATTTGTGTGAAACAAATTGGTTATTACAAGAAAAAATTGGAAATTGTCCATTATTGAACCTTACGTTATACAAATTCACACGTGTCATTACATGATTTCAAATCACCATCAAAGTGGCCCCTTTACTTGTCGCCATTTGCGATATCCACGAGGAACACGACGCACTCACCCACCGGTTACTTCATTATATAATCTAATTTAATCAATTCAACTTTACGCATTTTGATGTGTGACGATTGCAAATTATGAGTCACTAACCAAATGTATAATTATTCTTAAATCAATGTTTATTTAGATATACATTCACAATAACATGGATTAATCCCTGAAATACGAATGAAATATCCGACAAGTTTTATAGTTAACAAAGACAATTAAATAGAACCAATCATATAGAACATCATCATAGCAAGTACACTGTTGCTTCATCTCCAATTGATCTAAACTAGCTCTCGGTATTGGTTCGGGTTATATTTTTGGTTTTCGGTTCGGAAAATATGGTAACCATATAATTTCAGTTTTGATTTTTCGATTCCGGTTTTATGTCCAGGGTTAATCTTAACAATGGAATCAATTTCAGCTTCTTAAACTTCCTCCAAGAGATTATACCAAATAATCCCCAGTTATAAGAGAGCTTAAGACTAATTCTTCTCATATTCTGCTTACTCTTTGAAATGCCATTCTCTTTGGCACATTGAGCAATGTATTTAACTTGTCTGCAAATTCAACCCATTTTTTCAATATACAATGAAGATGAAATGCGAGGTTGCAAAGCTCCCAAACTGTCATAACCACTGTATCAGCTAATAACATAGCTTAGCAAATGTTTCAACAAGCATTAAACAGTGTGTATGTGTGTGTGTCCTAAGCAACATATATAAAAGTGAAGACATGATAGAAGAGAGCTTTACTTAGAGGGTAATCATCTCCAGGAAGTTTGCAATCAGGATATCAACCATCAAAAGCCATCCGACACATCTCACATGTTCATCTTGAGCATCCCATGCCCATGAAGCAACTACATGCCATCTGTTCCCATGAGATTCAACTAGTCAAAACAATAGCAACTCCATGTGTTGGAGCTGAGACTGTATAGGAGATAAATACATAAGCCAACCAATTTACTCTTATTTTGGGTAATGCAGGACCAAAGTAGCATAGACAGTCAAGGCTCAGACTAAGCCGAGTCTTTCAAGGCCTTTGGCCCATTTTTCAACGACCAGAGTTACATATTGGTTGTTTGGGTCTAACTTATTGAGATTAGAGATTCAAAAAAAACTTTACACCAAACATAAAAATTCATCTGCTAGTTTTAATGAACATGGCATTGTTTCAAGATCAATCTCTTCCCAGAGACCTGCGCTAATCACTTGGTTTGGGGAAGGAATTTAAAAATCAAGGAACAAAAAAGAGTTGCACGCGATCACAAAGTTACAAATTGACCAAGAAACTATCATAAAATAGAGAGTGCAATGGCCATAGCCATTAGTAGTGGAAAGAAAAACTTATGTTCCCGGGAAGCTCCACCGTAGTAGGGCTCTATCATAATGGGAAACCTGCAGGTTCCTGTAGAGGGATCTGTCTTGGTCACTTCTGATATGTTTGGGAACTTACAGGCTGTATCGAGTTGGTCATTTATCTGATAGTAACTGTTGAATGCATATGATATGTTTTCCTTCCCGTCCAGATTCCCACAGGATGTCCCAACCCCAAGACTGGTGCAGTCTCCAAGGCTACACGCGTAGCTCACGCTAGGGGCTACCTGTGGATCGTCCAACCTCACGTTTGGCTTCATCACACACCACTTCCTCTGTAGGTAGCGCACCCCTTTGGCCTGGATAAGAGCTCCTGTGTTGGTTGTCCCCAAGTTTAAGGCGTATTTGGGTAAGCCATCAAATGTGAATATCCCCCAGTGTCGCTCAAAGTATCCCGGCTGAACACTTTTAGCATCCTCATCTATCAAGCTGAACAGGTATGCATCGATAGGGCCTGGCCTCCTCGGAGTCCCCTTCCCCCCTGCTATGTGGACCATGAAGCCTTGATTGAACTTCCTAGCATAATCCACGTTGGCATTCCTATCCCCATCAGTCGGCCATCCGACCTCCCCAACTATGATAGGCATGTTTCCAAACCCATTCTTCTCCAGAGCATGCACTAGAGTGTCGTAATTTGCATCAAACATGTTGTAGTATAAAGTCCCACCATCATTCACAGGCTGTGAGTTACCGTCAAAGAAAGCGTAATCAACTGGAAAACTAGAGTCACTGTAAAGACTGATGAAGGGATAGATGTTAACAGTGAAAGGGCCACCATTATCGCTTAAGAACTTGACAAGTGCGATCATGAGATCATGAATACCGGCTCTGAAGTCCCCTCCAGAAGGCAAAGAAGTGGAGCTTTCATAGACATCAGCGTTCAAGGGACAAGTCACCTTCACTTGGCTTTGAAGTTCGGCCTTTATTAACGCAATTTGGATGTTCTTCATTGCAGGGATAGTGGTGTTCAGATAGGTCCCGTTATAAGTGGACAAGAAAGGTTCATTGCCTACAGCCACATATCTGTACAATAAGCCCAATCACAACATCAATTCACCACTACTTAACATAAAACAGCTTTGTGTTAGATTTCAGAACAATTCATCACCCATAGCTACACAGATACAACCTACTCTACTACTACCTACAAACTCAAGTTCACTAATTCTAATTCCTGAATTGTATACAGTAAGAACCCTAAAAAAGAAAGTTGATTAAGGAAAGAAAAAATGAAGACCTGATGTTGACGTTATCAGTGTGGATGTGAGTAGAAACATTTTTAGCAACCCATTTCTCAGCTGCTTTAAGACTAGAGGCGAGACTGCCAAGCATCTCATTAGGAATACCAACCATAACCTCGATTCTGGACTTACCTAGAGCTCTGAGTGTGTCGTATTCAGCGTCAAAAAGCTTAACTTTTTGAATCCCATTATCTATCAGCATACGCACCACTGTATCTGGTGGAAGAGGATGAGACGCTTGTGTGCCCCAGTTCACTCCGATTGAACTTGCCCTCTGGAAAATCATAGCCACCGTCAATAACAGCAACATATAACAACAACCCATCTCAGACTTTCCGATGTAAACCCTTCTTTTCACCAAAAAGTTGGTTCTTTTATGCTCTTTATGTCATCACCAAGAACTGATTCTTCCACTTTCCTCTCCGTCTCCTTGTAAGCTCTCTCTCTCTCCGTCTACTTGAAAGCTCTCTGTCTTGTCTTGTTGTAAGCTCTCTCTTTCTCTTTTTGGCCATACCACGATACTCAAGATTTGTATTTATCACATATTTTAACTTTATTTTTATTTTTAATGTGTAGGAAAAGCTGTTTGGTCGTGTATTATTCTTTCATTGTTGTCACTGATGATTTCATTGTTTTGTTTTCTTAATCAGAGTTTTATGTTCCGAGTTATTTAATCATCTCTGTTGTTTTGATATAAAAGTTTAGAGCGTTTTGTCTGAAGAAGTTATCTATTTTTCGAGTATTATTAATTGGTTATTACAAAAAACTGGAAAAATACTAACAAACATAATCACTTTTTTAAGACCAATTTTTCTCACATTCTGTTTACTCTTTGAACTGCCATTCTCTTCGGCACATTGGGCAATGAGCTTGACTTGTCTGCGAATTCACCCATTTCAATATACAGTGGAGATGAAATGCGTGGTTGCAAGCTCCCCAAACTGCCATAACACCATAGTATGAGTAGAGCTAATACAACAGCTTAACAAATGTTTCAACAAAGCATTAAACAGCGTATGTGTGTGTGAGTCCTAAGCAAAATATATGTAAGTGAAGACATGAAAAGAAGAGAGCTTTACTTAGAGGGCAATCATCTCCAGGAAGTTTGCAATCAGGACAACAACCATCAAAAGCCATCCGACATATCCCACAAGTTTCATCTTGAGCATCCCATGTCCATGAAGCAACTGCATGCCATCTGTTTCCATGAGATACAACTAGTTAAAAGAATAGCAATTCCTCATTGTAAGAGCTCACGTGTTGGAGCTAAGACTGTATAAGAGATACAGATACATAGGCCAACGAACTTACTCTTATTTTCGGTATGCAGGACCAAAGTAGCATAAGTCAAGAACAACATTTTTCTTTTTAACTTGGGCAACATAATTCAATTGTAGGCATTTTGATCAAACCTAGGCTAGTTAATAAGCATCAGCTACGCCAACACAAGGATCCTCATCAAATAGGTATTAGTAAGTTATCAGCAGCAGCATGATTCTGGATCATCAAACAAGCTACTAACTCATATTTTATAAGATGATCTACGATTAATGGACTTCAGATGTTTACTATATTATATCGGATGATCACCAGCAAAATTCAAGGGGTGAGATATCACACAAGCTGCAACTTAACGCAGTCTAAACTACAAGTTCTCACAGAAAACTGAGAAGATGGGGCAAAAAAGGATACGCAAGATCTTGACTTTCATGGTTCCTTCTGAATCAAACAAATATCTTCACTCAATTTCACAAATCCTGTTATGTGCGTAAAGTGTAACTGAACTCTTAACCTGGAAAAAAAGAAAAAAAAGAAAAAAACTCAGACGTTACGATATTTGTATTATTAGATTAGGTTATAAATTGAAATATTGAATATGACTTCTGTGAAGCATTTGATCGAACAACTGGTATGCCATTAGATACTAAACTCCACAAAAAAAATCTAAGTAGAATATACCTGTAAACTCTTACAGTCTAGCGATACACTAAAGAGTAAAGACCATATACAATAAAGACACCAAATGTAACAGAGCAACAAAGACTCAAAGTCGAACCAGAAACAAATGTAAACCCATGAGAAGAGAAGGAAGAAAGAACGATCAACAGAGTGAAACGCAGAAAACCAAAGTACCAAAAGCAACGAAATTTACTAATAATCGTCAAATTCACTAAGAAGTAATTATCACCAATCGAGAAAATTACAAAATCCGAAAACAGGATCAAGAAGAACATACTTTTGAAAAAGCTTGAAACTTTCTCCGAAATCGGCAATCAAATCGGAAGAGAACAAATCTTTCACCGGGAAAGAAGTTTTGCTGATTGGACTTCAAAAGAGCCGGAGAGAAAGAAAAGAAACGGACGAGTTCCTTCGTCCATTAGTTATGGGCCTTAAACTATATTGGGCCTCAAGCCATATTAGGCCTTAAACATCATTATATCAGATTGATAGCCCAAATTTGGGATCTGTTGTACCCATAATCACATCATAAGACGACCTTTATGTCTTTGTGTTTTTTTTTTTTTTTTTACAAACTCATAATAAACTAGAGATTATTTCCCTAAGTAATCAAGATATATTCCACATCTCGTTTGTAATTTTCTTAGATTTGTTATTACTCTACAGATTTTCAATTACTCAAAAGGTAATGAATATTTTAACAACCTATTGTTTTATTATAGATTCATATGTATAGACAATTACAGCCAATTTTACCAAGAAAAAAAAATACAACTAGTCATACGTGCATGTACAATATATAGACCTAAATGGATACAATATTGTATATATATATATATATTTTTTTTTTGTCAACATTAGATCGATAAGACCCGATCTATAGTTTAGCCCAACCCTTAAAAATTCTATTTAATCTACTAACTTGTAGAGGGGAGAAATCGAACCCTAGATGTCATAGTCATTCTAACCACCAAATTGAAAAAAATTCGGCATATATTGTATATATTTAGAAAAGAAAAAAAATCGTAAAAGACTTATTTTTCATAAATTATTATTCAAAATAAAATTAATAAATGCTAACATCCAAAAGAGGCATATTATTTCGACAGATTTTTGACTAAATTAAGTTCCTTTGAAACTAAAACATTGCCCGTAATTCAAGATTTTCCGGTGAGTCTATACAATGCTTTAGTTTGTGGTTGTTACTTCACAAGGCAATAACGACCTAGCATAGAGATATATATCAAAAAGGAATATTTAACCTATTTACAAAATCAAATCTTGGAAATTATGACAAAAATATTCACATTTTTTTTATGACCAAACATTTTTAGCAAGCCTAAAGAACTTATTTGGTGTAATTTTTTAAAAATATGTACCGTTAGAAGAGATAATTTTTCGTACCCCTTCATCAACTATATAAGTAGACTAACACATCCACTAAATCATCACAAAACACACCAAAAATACATTTAAAAAATCAGTGGCGAGAAGGAAAGTGAAATTTGCTTTCATCTCAAATGATTCACAGAGAAAAGCAACCCACAAAAAAAGAAAGAGAGGAATCATTAAGAAAGTGACAGAGCTCTCGACTCTCTGTGATGTCAAAGCCTGTGCAATCATCTCCAGTTCATATGATGCAAAGCCTGAGGTGTAGCCATCAAATGAAGAAGCAAGAAGGTTTGCTTTAGAATTCAAAGCCCTACCAGAGATGGACTAGAACAAGAAAATGATGGACATGGAGGCTCATCTCAGACAACGGATGACCAAAACCGTGGACAATGTGAAGAAGCTAAAGAAAGATATAATAGAGTTAGAGATGACTGAAGTCTTGTCTCAGTCTTTTATGGGAAACACAGTGATGCATAATATGAACATCTTGGATCTTAATGATCTAGATTATTTGATTGATAAGTTTTATAAAAATGTTCTGCGCAATATCGAGATTCGACATGAATCTGGTATGGAAAAGCTCAGCTTTTGAACCCACGGATACACAAGACCCTCCACTTGACTTAGAGTCTTCCTTGTTTCCTTCTTAACTTGAAGCCTCCAAATGAATTGGAGTCTTTCCCATACTTGGTGAATTTTGCTTGCTGACTCGATGACTAGTACTACTTCAACATTGATCAATATCAGAATGAACTTAATCACCGCAAAGAAACCCTAAACCAATCAGAATGGGTATCCGATTGTGGTTTAAGATGGAGTTTACAGTTAACTCAAAATCTGCAGGAACAATTGTTAAGCCCTCCAGATGAAATGAAATATCTTTCCATGGATGATAACAACAATAGTCAATTCCACCATCATTCCTACTGCGCTAGAGATCATATATACTGATGTTGTTTGTTTTGATTAAATTTTGAATTTTGGTACCATGTCTTGTAAGTGATATGTATTGTTTTTGCATGTCATGGATTTTAGAGTTCTCTAGTTAAATCATATTTCTCAGAGTATATTTGTTATGTTCACAGAGAATTTATATCTTGCTCAGTTTGTTTCATATCCAAACTCGTTTTTAACACTAAATTTTTGTTGAAAATATAGTTTTGCCATTGTAAATTATTTAAAAAACTCTGCAAAAAAATAATTAAATGTCTACTTTTACAATTTGTTTTAACCAAATTTTAGTTTCAGAAAACTGCGTATCTCGATATATTTTTTAAGAGACTAGTTAATGCATCCACGCGTGTATAACCTTCTTGTCCATCCATATTTGTGATGGATTCACCAATACTTTTGGACTTCCAACATCACATAGTTTCACTTGATGAGTGTGTGGATTAATCAATAAGTTGTCAGGTTTTATATCACCATATCAAAACGTTTTCTTTCAAACGCGAATAGAACGGTAAATGTAGGACAATTGCTGGCAATTAATATAACCGGACCAGAGGTTGATAGCTCAACTAGAAAAATAGAGTAATCCAAGAGGTCACATTATCAAGTGGCAATTGGAACAGATAATTTACTAAAAGCTGATCTAGATCTAAGGAGATTATGAGATTTGGCTTAGAATCTCCTAGTTAACAATAAAAAAATTAATATAACTTGATACGATTAGTTTTTTAAGATTTTGTTTTTAATTTATTATTTACAGATTTTCAATTATTTAAAAGGTAATGAAAATTTTTAACAACCTATTGATTCATATGTGTGAACAATTACAACCAATATTACCAAACAAAAAAACAATTACAACTAATCATACAGGTGGCAGATCTATAAATTTTATTTTCTGGGACAAAAACTATAACATAATAATACATTATAAAACTTTTACTAAAATTCTTTTCTTTTTGTGGACCAAATCTTTAATAAATTCTTAAATCAAAAACAAAATCTTTAATGAATTATCACAAAACCACTCTATGCTCATTCAACATTTGAAACTTTTTCACTTTTTCATTTGAAATAAATTCAAAAAACTCCCTTTTAATAAAACATATAAGATAATATACTCTTAGAAATTGGGTTCCAATTCTATTGCGAATTGTTTTATTTACAAAACAATAAAATTTATATTATTAATTATATAACTAAAAAATCTCTAACAAAAAAAAACCGTTTATGTAAACATAATGATGTTTACGTAAAAAATTAACCTAAAAACGTTTTAGGGATTTGACTATTTAATTAATAGACTTATTTATAAAGAAGAAACATTTTAATAAAATGAACTTGAGACTTAAAAGGTGGGGGCAGTTTTTTGTCTTCTAATGGTGGCATCATTGAAATCAAATAAAAATTTACTAAAATGAGATTATAAAAAAATTTAGTGGTGGCATGCAAAAACACGAAAAACACATTAAAAAAAAAATCCACTAAATCATCACCAAACACACCAAAAACACATTAAAAAAAATCCACTAAATCATCACCAAAAACACATTAAAAAAAAATCCATGGCTAGAAAGAAAGTGAAGCTAGCTTTCATCGAGAACAACTCTCAAAGAAAAGCAACTTTCAACAAAAGAAAGAGAGGTTTGATCAAAAAAGTCACCGAGCTTTCTACACTATGTGATGTCGCGTCAATGCATGTGCGATCATCTACAGTCCGTATGATGAGAATCCAGTGACGTGGCCGTCAAATGAAGAAGCAACAAGGATTGCTTTAGAATTCAAAGCCCTACCAAAGATGGATCAGAACAAGAAAAAGATGGACCAGGAAGCTTATCTCAGACAGAGGATCGCAAAAACCGATGAAAATAAGAAGAAACTAAAGAAAGAAAGCAAAGAGTTAGAGCTGACTCAAGTTTTGTCTCAGTCTTTCTTGGGAAACTTGATGATGCAGAATATGAATATCTCAAGTCTTAATGATTTAGGTTACCTTGCTGATCGATATTTGAAAACTGTTATGCGCAATATTGAGATTCAACATGAATCTGGTATGGAGATGGGTGAATCTTCCAATGCTGCTGGTGCTTCTGAAGGGATTGCATCCACAATGGTTATGGCGTCTACAATGGCTCCAATTCAGGAGGTAGGTGGTTCGTCTTCATCTTCTGCAGCTTTCTATCGCCCACAATTTCATTATCCTCCGGCTCCATATGTTTGACAACCTCAGAGCTTGAATCTGAGTCTAAATCGTAACCAAAACAACCGACCATGGTTTATGGACATGATGAACGATCCTGTGCAAGACCACAACCAGCAGCAACACCAGCCACAACCTCATCAACCAACCACTGGTGACTCCACCAATCCTATTGTTGCTCCCAGCCCAAACAATGACGTCTCTACTACCAATCCAAACCCTACCAATAACATCTAGTTCCGTTAGGGTTTCTCTCGATTTGATCTTTCAAGAGTTATCAAGTATTTTTATTTCATCGTTGTTGTAACTTTTTTTTATGTTATCCGTTTTGTTATAATTATGGATTTTAATGTTGGATTTGGCCACTCCTGTTTTAGATTTATGTTATTTGAATGCTTGATCTATGTCGTTTTCGAATTAATGCAATGTTCTACTTAAGCATTTCTTCGATCTTATATTCAAAGAATTAATTTACGCACCAAATTTATAATTAGATGACTATCTATGTATCGCATAATTGGATTTTCCGTGTGACGCACACACATAATTAAATTATTTTTAAATATTATATACATTTAAAGTTATGAATTTGGTTACTCCAGCCTGTTTTTTTTCATGTTATTTGAATGTTTAATCTATGTTCTTTTCCAAATTAATGCATATTTGAATCTTTCTTCAATCTCATATTCAAACCGTTTCCGCACCAAATTTATAACTAGATTATTATTTGTCACACACACATAAAAATTTAACTATTTTAAAATATTATATACGTTTAAAATTTTATTCCATAACTAGATATGGTAATTTTTGTTAATGTAACATTTCTTTACTATCAAATTTCGATTAAATTTTTTGATAACATGTTATATCTTGTCACTTGAAAAATATTGTTAAGATGAATCTATTCTCATGGAGCTATAATCAAGATCCAAAACTAATTATGGATATATTATAATTTTAAGTTAAACTTGTGATTAATGGAAATCATTTTTATAATACATAACATAGGGTTACTAAATAAAAGATCTAGTTATCTTTACAATAATTAGATGGCTGAAACGAACCAAACACCTCAACATTAACTAACTATCTTATGTCTTCTTTTACAAATTGTGTCATTTTTTTCAAAAAAAAATATTCCCAACATCGATCTCCTCTAATAAACCCTTGATCATCTGTAAACACTTTCGAAAAAATAATATTACCACACCAAAAAAAAAGAATGGAGAAGATGCAATGTATGACAGATGTTTTCTAAAATTAGTCTTTGGATCCTATTTGCTAATTCCTCCAAGAAAAAGTAAATTATTTCAATTAGCTGTTATTCAAATTCAGGCAATAAATATCTCCAGTTTAAGATATACACATTAATATATATGTTTATATTTAGACAGCAATTCACCAAAATTAATTATAATGTATCTTCATAAAATAAAACGATCAACTTTTACTTCCACTTCAAATTATACATTAATCTTTAATATACTAAAAAATAATATATATCCAGTAAAATAAGTGAATACAATCAAGTAGTTTCAGTTTGTTATTTGTGATATTAAATCTTACCGTCTGAACTGAAATTTCACCAAGGCATTGAAAAAAAGTGATTTAATTAAAAAATCAACAAAAGTTGGTAATTAAATTCAATGACTCAAAAATTGAGAGTTTTTTTTTAATCAGCTTCGAAAGTTGAAGTTTATTTATTTATTTTTTTCCCATTTGAAAATAGTGGTTTTTAGTAGACTTTGATGAATTGTATGAGATTTTAAAGTTCAATAATGGATGTTTTTGGGCTAACAAAACTAATGAATTTGACTACGGAATTCATTGTATTTAGAAGTCATTGAAAAAAATAACTTTCAAAATATAGACACTGGATCGATACTCCATCCATATTATATATGTTGAATTGAAATCCAGAGAGTTGAGAGCTTGATCACTTTCTTGATGTCAAAGTGACTGAACTCTCAACTCTTTGTGATGTCAATTCACCATATATGGGATTCACGATAGATACGTAAAGAAATTCGCAGTAAAAGAGCTGACCAAAAGTGGGTTCTATATCACTATGTGGTTACAGTTGAGAGAGAGATAAATATAACATAGAGATTACATTCTCAAGTTTACGAAAACAAGCCAATAAAAAGAAGAAAAATACATACCCTAATACAGGGTTTGTGATTTTTTTTTGTCATCAATATTGGATCATAACTAACCGATCCATTAGCCAAATTCTTATATAATGTAGGCAGTGAGACTCGATCTATGGTTGTGCAAATGTGCATGTCTTAGTGGATTTACCGTCTGCCACTAGACTAAAGGTTCATTGTGGTTTTTTTAGATTTTAGTTTCTAATTTATTATTTACAGGTTCTCAATTATTTAAAAGGTAATGAAAATCTTAACAATCTATCATAGATGAATATTTGTGAACAATTACAGCCAATTTTACCCAAAAAAAAAAACAATTACAACTACTCATACATGCATGTACAATGCATATACATACTCTATATATCTAGAAAAGGAAAAAAATCAGAATTACTGTTTTTTTCCCATAAATTATCATTGAAAATAAAAATAATAAATACTAACACCCAAAAGATGCATAAAATTTCTACAGATTTTGACTAAATAAAGTTTCTTATTCCAATACAGAAATACAGGTGTTGCCATAACATAACTACAAAACTATTTTCGTAATCCAAAATTTTCCGGTAACTCTATACAATGCTTTAGTTTGTGGTTAAGTTACAAGTCAATAACGACTAACTTAGAAATATATCAAAAAGAAATATTTGACCTACTTACAAAACAAAATCTTAGAAATTATGACAAAGATATTCACATTTTTACCGGGCGTATGTAACTTAGTGACAACAATTACTATTTTACTAGTGGATGTAATTGTTTTCAAAATATTACAGCTAAAAGAGATACATATTCGTACCCCTTCATCAACTATATAACAGTTCACTAATACATCTACTAAATCATCACAAACACACCAAAACACAACATTCAAAAAAGAAAAATGGCGAGAAAGAAAGTGAAACTTGCTTTCATCTCCAATGATTCTCAAAGAAAAGCAACTTTCAATAAGAGGAAGAGAGGATTGATCAAAAAAGTGACAGAGCTTTCTACACTTTGCGATGTCAATGCTTGTGCAATCATTTATAGTCCATATGATGCAAACCCTGAGGTGTGGCCATCAATTGAAGGTGCAAGAAGGATTGTTGATGAATTCAAAGCCCTACCAGAGATGGACCAGAACAAGAAAATGGTGGACCAGGAGGCTCATCTCAGACAAAGGATGGAGAAAACCAAAGACAATGTGAAGAAACTAAAGAAAGATAGCAAAGAGTTGAGATTGACTGAAATCTTGTCTCAGTCTTTCATGGGAAACTTCATGCTGCATAATATGAATGTCTCGGATCTTAATGATCTAGGTTACTTGATTGATCAGTTTTCTAGGAATGTTATTCGCAATATCGAGATTCGACATGAATCTGGTATTGAGATGGGTGAATCTTCCAATGTTGCTGCAGCTTCTGAGGGGATTGCATCCGCAATGGTTATGGCGTCTACAATGGCTCCAATGGCTCCAATTCAGGAGGTAGGTGGTTCGTCTTCATCTTCTGCAGCTTTCTATCGCCCACAGTTTCATTATCCTCCGGCTCCATATGTTGAACAACTTCAAAACTTGAATTTGAGTACAACGGCTCCAATGGCTACAAATCATGAGGTAGGTTCTTCTTCAACATCTGCAGCTTTCTATCGTCCTAGTCAACAACAGCCACAGTTTCAATATCATCCTTTGGCTCCATATGTTGGACAGCCTCAAAATTTCAATATGATTCTGAACCAAAACCAACAACAACGGTTTATGGAAATGATGAACCATCAATATACACAAGTAAGTTATGCGGCTGAGCAATTAGGGTTTCCATTCATGGACCACCAACAACACCAATCACAACCTCATCAACCAACCACTGGTGACTCCACCGCTTCTGCTGCTCCTAGCCCAAGTCATGTTGTCTCTACTACCAATCCAAACCCTACCAATAACATATGATCTTTCAAGAGGTCCAAGGTTGGGCATTCTAGTTATGTTTATCCATTATTTTCATTTCTATCATTGTTAAGATTTGGGCATTAATATTATGGATTTGGCCACTCCTTTTTTTTAATTTATGTTATTTGAATGCTTGATGATCTATGTTTTTTTTAAATTAATGCAGTAGTTTAATTATATCTTTCACTTAAAGAGTCTCCGCGCTAATTTTTTATAACTAGATGATTTTTCGTGTCGTAGACACATAATTGGCCTATTTTAATTTACGTTATTTGTATGTTTGATATTTGTTGTTTATTTTATTTGAATCTTTCTTCAATATTATACTTACAAAATTATTAGACATTCTCTAAGTTTCTGCACAAAATTATTAGACACTCTCTACGTTTCCGCACAAAATTATTAGACACTCTCTACATTTCCGCAAAAAATTATTAGATACTCTCTATATTTCTGCGCCAAATTTATAATTAGATAATTATTTGTGTTATAAATCAGATTTATAACTAAATGATTAATAAATGATTATATGTGTTATCTTTATATTACTATGGTTGACAAAAAAAATGATTATATGTGTTATGTACCAAATTTATAACTAAATCATTATCTGTTTTACACACTAAATTTATAACTAGATGATTATACGTATTACTCACCAAAGTCATAATTAGATGATTATCATGTTACACGCATAATTTTAATGATTTTAAAATATTATATACGTTATAGATTATAGTTAATGTAAAAACACATATTTTTTTTTTAAATATACACATCTTTTTACTTGAAAAATATTATTAAGATTAAATATATTCACATGGAACTATAATCAAGCGCCACAATTAACTAAGTATATAATATCATTTTAAGTTAAACTTGTGATTGGCAATCATTTTTATATTGCATAACATAAGGTTTTACTAACTAAAAAGATCCATTTATCTTTACAATAATCAATTCGTAGGCTGAAACGAACCAAATACCTTAATTACACTCACTAAATATCTTATGTTTTGTTTACAAAAAATAATTGCATCATTTTATTAGATTTTTTTGGCAAAATATTATCTAATAAAAACTTGACAAACTGTAAATACTTACAAGAAAATAATTTTTTTAAAAAGCAACCAATTTTACCAAAACAAAACAATTACAACTAGTCAGGCATGCATGTACAATGTATCTACCTATATGGATACATATACTGTCTACTTAGAAAAGAAAGAAATTTTAAAATACTTCTATTTTTTTCAAAAAAATATTATTAAAAATAAAAATAGTTAATGCTAACTTCCAGAAGAGGCAAAATATTTCAACAGATTTTTGACTAAATTAAGATTCTTATTCCAACACAAATACATCTGTTGCCACAACATAACTACGTGTAATATTTATCAGTTGACAAATACCAGAATCTTTCTTTAAAACTACAAAACTATGTCCGTATTTCAAATTTTCCGGTATATCTCTACAATACTTTAGTTTCTGATTAATTTACAAGGCAATAACGACTAATCATAGAAATGTATCAAAAAAGGAATATTTGACCTATTTACAAAACCAAATCTTAGAGATTATGACAAAAATATTCACATTTTTGATGACCAAACATTTTTACCAAGCCTAAATAACTTACCGTTATTGGTGTAATTTTTAAGAAATATTTACAGTTGAAAGAGATAAATTTTTCGTAGCCCTTCATCAACTATATATAACAGCACTAAAACATCCACTAAATCATCACAAAACACATTCAAACAAAATCAATGACTAGAAAGAAAGTGAATCTTGCTTTCATCTCTAATGATTCCCGGAGAAAAGCAACTTTCATCAAAAGAAAGATAGGATTAGTGACCAGAGATTGACCAGAAGAAGAAACTGTTTGTTGTTTTTATCGTTGTTTTTTTTTATGTTGTCCATTTTGTTATGATTTTGCCTTTTAATATTGGATTTGGCCACTCCGGTTTTAGATTTATGTTACTAGAATGTTTGATCTATCTTGTTTTCAAATTTATAGCTATACAATTATTCATATCATGCGCCAAATATATAACTAGATGATAATCCGTGTCACGCACGCATAGAACTAAACATCTTATGTTTTGTTTACAACAATTAATTGCATCATTTTTTAATTTTTGGCAAATTCTTATCTAATTTACACTTGACAAGCTGTAAATAACAAAAAAAAATCATACCCAAAAAATAAAATAATTGAGAAGACGTAATGTATTACAGATGTTTTCTAAAATTAGTATTCTAATCCGATTTGCTAATTCCTCCAAGAAAAGTAAATTATTTGAATTAGCTAATATTCAAATTCAAGTAATGATTATCTGTCATTTAGATATATATATATATACATTAATATTTATGCTTAGTTTTAGACAGGAATTCACCAAAGTTAATTATAATGTATCTTCATAAAAATAAAATGGTAAAAAGAATTACTTCCATTTCAAATTATACATTAATTTCTAATATACAGTTAAACCCTTTTTAAATTAATCTTCATTAAATTAATAAAATTCTTGGGTCCTAAAATAAGTTTTAAATTTAATTAGCATATGGATAAATTAATAATATCAGTACAAATTAATGAAAAATTTGTAGTCCCAACCTTATTACTTTACAGTGTTTGCCTAGAAAATAAAATATAGAGTTAAATAAGCGAATACAATCATAGTGATGGAAATCTACTCGTAGTCTCTTTTTGTTATTTGTTATTTGTGATGTTAAATCTTACCGTTTGAACAAAAAGTTTCACCAAGACCTTACTGTTATTTATTTGGTTATATACAACGTGACATAAATCAATGTTTAGTAAAATAATTAATTAAGAATTTTCATAAAACTGAAAATAATTGTTCTAATTAATTTGCCAGCTATTTGACAGTTCATCATTTGGAACCATTCATTTACTATTTAAACAATATCATGATCCACACACCAAAAAAAAAACACTAAATACTCTATAGTCAGCATCATGACGAGGAAGAAGATAAACCTAGCTTACATCAGAAATGATACAATGAGGAAAGCAACATTCAACAAAAGGAAGAAAGGATTTTTCAAAAAGCTCAATGAGCTTTCTGTTCTTTGTGGAATCGAAGCGTGTGCAGTGATTTACAATCCGTACAGTTTAAATCCAGAGGTTTGGCCATCGAGCTCAGGAGTGAAGAATGTAGTTGACAAGTTTGAGATGATGCCAGAGATGGAGCAAGAAAAGAAAATGATGAGCCATGAAAGTTTTCTCAAACAAAGCATCACAAAGATCATGGAGAACAACAAGAAGAAGATGAAGGAGAATGAGGAGAAGACGATGAAGGAGGTCATGTTCTTGCTTCTTAATAAGAATGGTGAGACTCTTCAGCTGACTAACCAAAATCGTGAGGATTTTTGTAGGTCCATTGATCAATATCTCAAAGAACTTTATCACCACAGAGGAACCCTAAACCGATCTCAGTTTCAGTATGGTGAATCTTCTTCAGCTACCAATGGTCTAGCACTAACACCTATGATCGAAATAGGTTCTTCTTCTTCTGTACCAACCAATGATTTATGGTCTTTAGGACACTCAATCACTTCGAGTCAAGCACCTGAACAGGCCAATGCAATTTCCAGTAATTTTGGTCCTAGCTTTGTTGGCCAACAGGAGTACTATCCAGTTGGTGCTTACGATCAGAATCCAAATTTTAGTCATTTTAACCAAAACCAGTATCAACATAATCAGTTTGGGTATCCAATTTCGGTTCAAGATAGAATTTACAATCCGGGCCAAACTCAGAATCAGCATCAGTTTGGGTATCCAATTGTGGCTCAAGATGGAATTTACAATCACGACCAAACTCAGAATCAGCAGGAAGGATGGTTGAACCCTCAAGAGGAAATGCATTTTCTTCCAATGGATGCTAACAACTATAATCAATTCCACCATCAGCCCTAGAGATTATATTTGCTGATGATGTTTGGTTTTGATGAATTTGTAACATGTCTTTTAGGTGATATGTATGTTTTTGCATTTCATGGATTAATTTTAGAGTTCTCTAGTTAAAAAATATCTCTGTGAGTGTATTTGTTATGTTCACAGAGAATTTATTGCTCAGTTTGTTTCATATCCAATCTCGTTTTAATACTAGTTTTTCTTACCATTAATTATTTAAAAGAAATCAAGACTTACACGAAGAAAATAGTTCAATGTTCACTTTTACAATTTTTTACTTGAATTTGACTTTAGGAAGTCATGTATTAACGCGTGATATTATTAACATTTGAAAGATTTATGTGTATTTGTTATGGTCACAAATAATTTATAGCTCAGTTTGTTTCATATATAATCTCCTTTTTAACACTACCTTTTCGTGAAAAATATTTGTTTTCACCATAAATTATTTAAATAATTTTGCAAGAATTACACAAAAAAATGGTTAAATGTTCACTTTTTTAGAGTCTTTTTTCATCGAATTTTGATTTTAGAATTTCTTGTTCAGTTTGTTTCATAATCCAATCTTGTTTTTTCGTGGAAAATATTATTTTTTCACCATAAATTATTTTAAAAGTTTCGCAAGAATTACTGAATTACATTAAAAATGGCAGGTTGCTTTTAATCTAGTGGCATATGATAAGTCCACTAAGGCAGATGCATTTGCACATCCATGGATCGAATCTCGCTGTATTATGTAGAAACTTGGCTAATGGGTCGGGCAGTTGTGGCCCGGTGTTGAAAAAAAAAAAGAATTACATGAAAAATGGTTGGATGTTAACTCTTACAATTTTTTTCATTGCATTTTGATTTTAGGAAGTTATGTGATTCTGCGTGGTATTTTTAAGGTTTAAATGATTTGAATGTGCCGATTTCTACTCAGTTTGGTGGTTACGATGATCCACCTAATGATTCTAGCATCTAAGGTTCAATTCATGCCCTCTACAATTGGTAGTTTAAATAAGAATTTAGGGAGTAGATTTTAGGCTATAGATCGGGTCTTGTCGATCCAATGTTGAGAGAAAAAAAATTTGAATATATTTGTTATGTTCACAGAGAATTTATTGTTCAGTTTGTTTCATATACAGTCTTGTTTTAATACAAATTTTTCATGGAAAATATTATTATTCACCATAAATTATTTAGAAAACTTCCAAGAATTACACAAAAAGTGGTTAAATGTCCACTTTTACATTAAAAAAATTACCAAAGTTTGAATTAGAAATATGTATAACCCCACATAAACAAAAAGGTATTACAACAAAAAAATTCAAGAACTCAATGAAGTGGTCAAAAATCTCTAGAATAAAATATTGGGGTTTCTTTAGGGTCCAATCCTGCTTTTGTTCCTTAGTGATTATTAAGGCTGCAACCTGGTCCTTAGGTAGAACAATTTTGGACATGAAGATGCATGTGGAATGCAAAGAGATTGTACTCATTGCTCTAAATTTGTCAAAATAATAGAGACCGATCAATGAGTACTGTCCATTAAGAAGTCTTCTAACGATTCCGCAGTCAGCTTTAATCGACTTTTCATGTTT
The DNA here is from genome assembly GCA_963920545.1 of Lepidium didymum. Lineage (NCBI taxonomy): Eukaryota > Viridiplantae > Streptophyta > Magnoliopsida > Brassicales > Brassicaceae > Lepidium > Lepidium didymum. Next base: position 19,044,016 of record OY986979.1, read on the forward strand.
ACGACTTTATACTTTCTTTTGTTGCAAAATCTAACTAAGAATATTTCTTTTTGTAATAGAATTTTTGGTTACTAATATGGTACGCTTTTTTTTACATATGTTTAGTACATTCTTTGAAAATTAAGAACCATTATATATATAGCTTAATTTTTATAACGTACCTAATTAAATAAATGCATAAATCATCAAAAAGAAGCTGCATTAAGAAAGTGAGTGATTGTTATTTAATTGTGATCGAATCTTGTAGACTGACACACTCACAAATCACGAGTTATGCAGGCACGCACTATGAGATCACTAGACTGACCTTTAACAAAAGAAAAGAGATCACTGGACTGACACTTTTTAATTAGAAATATAAAAGAATAAAATTGTGAAATAATTGGAAGTAAAAGTAAAAGAGTGTAAGAAAAGACTCAAAGTGAGAAGACGGGAAAAGAAGAACAAAAGTACTCCAAGAGTTAGATAGTGGTCTGTCTGTTATCAACTTCTGTTAGACGTTTCTGGTTTGTCGACTTTGCCATTTCCGGTGAAAATTATACTACGGTTCTGAAACTTCGTTCATTTAACTATGAGATATACATATTCTCAATAGGAGGTTTTGTCTGCCATTTTTGGTTTGATTGTCGTGTGGAAGCTTTGATTATCGGTCTTGGTTTTCTTTCTTTATGTCAAGTATTTTCTTAGTTGTTTTTTTTTAGTTTTCGTTTGAATATTGTGGTTTTCTGTTATAGAGCTTAGTTTCTGAGAATGTTTTTATTTTTCATCGATTTATATAATCTACCATTGTATTTTTTTTTTTTGTCAACAATTAATCATTTGATCGACAAGACTCGATCTACAGCATATATATTCTAACTGGAACGGATGAGATTCAAACTCACCACCTAGTGTCTAACTATGAGCAAGTGAATTGAGTGACATGTTTATTGGCTCTTATTCATTATTCTAATCAGACTAAAGAGAAAAGAACAAAAGTACTTATAGATGTACTTTATGTACAACAACTGCAGCGTTAAACAAGGACCTTTCTTTCATAGAACATAATATCAGTCATTTTAAAGTTCTTGATTCTACAGCTGTCTTCATATCTTTCTTTCTTTTTTAATCTCAATGGGTCTCTAACTCTCAATGATCGATCTTTTAATGACGTACCATCGTAAAAACTCTTACCTATAAAGTTAAAAAACCATTTAAATTTGGTTTGATAAATTTAGTTGAATGTTTTGTGTATAATTATGTGAAAATTGATGGTTTTCCAACTCGAAAAACATCAGTTTCCGCTTCATTAATTTCAAACGGACTTTGATATTCCAACAATGGTAATATATGCTACTTTGATTCATTTCATTTAGACAAATTCGAATTTTAATAACATGTTGACGTTTTCAAGCCTCTGTTATTCAACATCAAGGTCTTTAATATTATTGAGGCTGTTTAAAAGAAATCAGATTAGTCGAGCTCTTTTCAATCTTGATAGTTTAGATGACCGAGCTAACAAATTAACATTATAGGTTCGACTTCTCTCAATTATAGGTGAAAGATTAAAAAAAAAATTAAAAGAAGTAAACTTTGATATATATATATCGAGTCTTCTTGATCTGACAAAAATTATATACTAAAAAACAGATTGATAAGCAAATTAGTACGCTCAAGTGATTGGCACATTTACTTATTAGAGAATTCATTGTTCTTTATTCCTTTCTGTTAAGCTTTGAATGAGGAAGATTTTATTTTATTTTAGTAAACGATGACGATTTTATTAGGAACAAGAACTATACAAATTAAGTTGAAATTTAAATTGGTTGATTATAACCGACACAACAACCAAAAAACACAAACACTCCATATGATTAAACTAGCTACAACATGAAAGGAGCGGAAAAATCATCAATAGGAAACAAATAAAGACAATTTACAGAGAATCAAATCAACCATTGATCGATCATCAAACTCATCATCATGCTTTGTCGGATCTGTAAGGAGAAAGAGTCTGAACATCGGACTCAGAGACACGAGTCGCATGAAACTTGGCAATGAAAGCAGAAGCTTTACGGTCGATACCTGGTTCAGCAACCCAATAACGTTTGTCTTCATCACTAGCCATTGCTTTGCGAGTGTAAACGACGTCGTCCCATGAAGCATCTACTTCAACTCTATGAGATCTTCTGATTTTGAAGAAGCTGAAGAGTGAAAACCTCTTGCTGTTGTGTGATCTTCCACCCATTAATTAGTCTTTGTGTTCAAAGAAAGAGAAGAGCAAAGGTTTGTGTATTTGAAGTTGTGTGTTTGATGTGTTGATGGCTTAAGTGGAGAGGTGGGTTTTGTTATGTATTTATAAGGGGCATGAGTCATGAGTCTCCTAAAATATTTAACTTGTGTTTTAATATTATAATCACTTAACCTTTGCTTAAAAATGTTAAATGTAGCTGGACACAACTATGTTTAAAAATCGGTTTAGTTTATTCACTTATTTTTTAACGTCGCGTGCACTAATTTAATCTATAACATAAACTTTAAATTTTACTATAGGGATAATATGGTTATTTGACTAATAACATTTTCTAATTTAAATATAAGTTTATAAATTATGAAATAAACGAGTTTAGTCAAATGGTTAATGTTTATTTCGGTTATTTTCTTTACCTGAATTTAACTTTATGTATATATGTAATCTGACATAATATGCATTAAAGTTTAAATTATGGATTAAGTTTTAACAATTCTGTTATTGATAAAAATAAATTTATAAAGTATAGAAAAATTACATCAAGTGATTAAATATTTACATTTGTTGTTTTCCTACATAATTCAATTCCGAAAATTGCGTACTGTTGGAAAGTGAGAGATACTTATTGGAAAATAATTGTTGAAAAAAACTAAGGAATATCGACGTGGAGTGTGGTAACACAATCACATGGTGGTAAAAGTTTTGCAAAAATCTCATGAAACGTGATTGATTGATTCAAATAGACAACCAAAACAAAAGCATTGGTTAGGCAACCAAGTTCTTTGTTTTGTTTGGTCTTTTCCCTCACACTTTCTTCAACCTCCTCTTTATAGAATTCTTTTCGAATCAAATCTTTTTCAGAAAAATTGTTTTATTATTAGTTTTAGTTAAAACAGAATTTTCCTTTAATTTCTTTACTCTCACTTTCTCTTCGTTCCTAGCAACTCTAGCTTAAGTAAGACCAAAATATTATTACTTATAGTATCGTTAAAAACAAAGTTAGGCAATGTAATTATAATACATTAATCGTAAGCGATGGAACTAATAATCCGTTTCACATTGAGAATATAAATGATTATCGATTAAGTATAATAAAAATATCGAATTTGGTGGAAATTAATGCAATATTATATATTTTTAATTAAGCAAAAACGAAAGTGGAGGAGAGAAAAAGAAGACAGTCAAAAGAGAAGTGAAAAAGAATCTGTTGGCGAATAAAAAGACTCAATATTTTAATACGACAAATAAGAGTTCTTCTTGCTTCTTTCGTGGAATATATCCAACAACTACAAGCTACAAAATATTATATATTTATATCATTAGTAATTAATATCTAATATGCGTCTTTAGTTCCATAAAAATATCTTAATCTTCTTTGGTAATCTTTCACCTATAAACTGCTATATACACAGCTAAGTAATCCACCTCCACCAAAGTTGCATCGCCTACTTTGACTGCAAGTAAAAGCAAAACCTTTAGGCTACATGCATTATTACATCTTACATATTCTCGATTGATGAACCTTTGAATGAATTTTTTTTTATATAATTCCAGTTTAGTAAAAACATCATGAGTATCATTAATACCAAAAGCTCTAAACTAATTAGAATTTTTTTTATTGAACCGGTTCAGCGAATAAACGGAATATAAGATCCGACTAATTTTGGAGACAGGAAAAACCAATGGCGGATCCACAACAAGTTTTAGTATGGGGTATTGATGTATTTAAAAATTGAAAAGGATAAATAAAAATATAGAGCAAAGAAAATAATATGAAAAAAGAAAAAATTGGTATGGGGCACTTGCCAGTGGAAAGAACTATGTGAGTATCCATGATGTTAAGTGGGAATGTGATTTTGTTTTAAGAAGTACTCGAATCTGAAATAATATATTACTATCTTCTCAAATTTTAATACTATTATTAGACCATGCATACGTAAAGTTTTGAATATAGTTTTATTATCAAACAATTGAATTGACAAAGTTTAATCCTGAAATTCTATCATGAGTAACTATACATTCATTAAAATTGAACACCGGTGAAACATACCGCAGAAATAGACATTAAAACAGTTGTTAAAACAGTTGATCAAATAGATAAAAACATATCGAGGAACCAAACATTGAATATAAATATGATTAACTTTTTCAGCAAAAGAAGATAAAAAGACTGAGTCTTATCTCATCTACCAAAAGGGTTATTATAATTTCTTGATTCGATTAAACTATAAAAAGTGTGAGTTAATAGTTTCTAGATTCGATTAAAAGATAAAGGTTAACCAAAAATGTTATGTTCGCTAAGTAAAAACCTCCACTCAACTATTCTTTTCCATCACGTGAACCAAATAAACTTTTTAGTTTAATTTATTAGAATCATCAGAAGACGTACCTTAATGATAGCCAACAGATTGATAAAGCTCCAACTACTTTTGTTTTCTTTTTCTTTGATAATAATGAAGCTCCAACTTGTGAAAAATTCGAATCGTTTCCATTCATTTTCTAGGAAAATACCTTTTTTTAATCCAAACTATCAGTGTGAATGCTTTTTATATACTAATTATAACACGATTCATAAATATACATGAATAAATTAAAATTTCAAATTCACTACATAATGTTTTTTGAAATGTCAAATTCTTTTTAATCTGGTGACTATATGTTCGAGTTACTGATTCAAACATCTAAAATTCGATTATATTTTACTCATATAAATCTTAAAAAGTAAAGATTTTAGAATTGAATTTGAACTATCAAATTGTTATAAATTGGATTTTGTCGATCAGATTATTGAAAAACAAAATTTTTGAAATATGTTGAATTTTATTTTGACTTTAACGATATCCATCAACCGTTAAATAACGTAAATACGACTTGAATTAAAATAACCAATCATTTTTTATTTTTATTGCATTGTATTAGTATACTTCGAATTGTTTTAATTAGGATAGTATATTTGTCTGGTGGTTAGGATGATCCAGCTAATAACTTGATACCTGGGTTCGATTCATATCCGTTATATTTGCCTAAATGCTATGGATCGGATCTTGTCGATCTAATTGTTGATTAAAAAAAATTATATATTTATCTTAGCTGTAATCAATTAGGCAAATTATTAGCATTGTTTTTGTCTTAAACGAAACTATCGAATCCATAACATAAATGTATACCCCTAAAAATAAAAACGAATCCATATTCCACAAACATATCACTTTCTGGTCTGATTCTGGCGTTTTTCTGGTTGATTAAATCCTAAACCATTCGTTTTGCGTAGAATAGGAGATACGTTATTTGGCTTTTTAGATAGCACCATTGTTTCGAATGAATTTAAAGATTCGGCAAACTAAGACCATGAAACGGGCAGTCTGCAAAACGACTATATTCTTAAGGAAAAACCCCAACAATTTGAGCATGAATACTAATACTAATTGCTGACAGAGATGGTCTTGAAGTCATGTCTAATATCATTGTTTACAACTATGAACCCAAGTGTGTGTGTGTTTTTGGCGAGCAGTGATCACAGTAGTTCAGTAGTTCTGCAGAGGTCTTATCAAATAGTTTTGAGCCACTATTTTACTTTATTGTTTGTACTAAAGTAAGCACTTTGGTTTATAGAGTATTTAAGATTGGAAGTCACTTGTCATAGTAGTCATGATCAGATCAAAGTCAGGATTGGAAATTGTTTTCGTTGTTTTGAAAAGTAAATTTTTTTGTAAAATATTAAAATTAAACCAATCACATTAGTTTAATTTCAAAATTTTACAATTCTTTTTTTTCAAATCAGTAAAAACAACAACCAATCGGAGCCGAATTTGGGTCAAAATAAATAGACCAAAGTGAAATTTAGACCGAAGCCTAAAGAAGTCGGACTTGAGACATTAGATGGACAGAAGGAGTGAGGAGTGTAAAGCCACCTCCTACCTTTAGGAATGTATATCTTTATAAATAGCTTTTTTATATGCTAATATATGGATGCTCTACAAAATCTGATGGAAATCCAAACACAAGGACTGAGAGGGTGGTGACTCTAACCAAAAGTGTGAAAGAATTTGAATTATGTTTTGTGTTAGACCCCATAAAAGATCTTGTCAATCACCTAATTTGATCTATAAATATTTTCATCTAAACCATGCGATGGTAATTTAATGATATTACGATCTATGTTCAGCGTGCCATAAAAATTTTCTGGTCAAGTAGATATTAAATTTAGACCTAATAATCTATATTATTGTTCAGCAGTTAATCACAAGCTACTAGATTCAAAACTAGTCAGGATGATAAAATTTAAAAAGAAAAAATTGTCATCTACCTAATTTTTTTTTTTTTGGTTTTAATGTTAATACACCTACTTAATTTACTTCTTTAGAACTCGGTTTTATGCTCCAACATCTAGTGAGTGTGACCTTTCAAAATCAGCTTAATTTTGAACTTTGGCATCAAGAAGACTACAACATAAATACAATTTCGTGTTTTTTGTATATATTGTGTTTGTTTGGGCTTTAATTAATCTCGTGTTCTTCAGCTTTGTATCATCCATAAGTAATTTTTCTTTTGTTTTATCTTTGTTGAATAAAAGAAATAAATAAAAAATTGCCGTACGTTTTCTAATTTGGGATAACCAATAGAAACTCAAGTACACTTATTTTTATTTATTTTATTTTTAATGTTACAGAAAAATATTAATGCAATACAAGAAAATAAAATCCAAGGGTTGTCAGGCTCTTCTTCCCTCTTCTGTCTCGTGTGTACTTCCCAGAATTCGATCACAAGTCTTCTATTTAGGATTAGGGTCTCTTGGTTCATCCCAGTTTTGAGGTAATTTCGATTGCTCCAATCTTTTTAGGTATTAAAAGACAACTCTTGATTCTAGGGTTCCTGCAGCCCAATTCCCAGTTTTCAATATTTTTTACCCAAATTCTGTGATTCTGCCCTGAGATATTCGAATTCTTTATATTCAATTCGGATGTAATGTCATCTTCAATTTCTATTTAGTATTGCTTTTTCGGTTGGGTTGCAGATTTGACCTGTTTCGAGGAGCCGAGGTTATCAAATCGTAGGGATTAAGAGAATTAGGTTTTCTGATATTTTGATTAAAGGATGAAACCATAAAGTTGAAAGCTTTGCCTTTTTCTCTTAATTTCCCCCTTTTTGAACACAGTCGTACTGTTAGTGTATTGCAATTTGATGATGATTCGGGTTTCCATAAGTAGTAAATTTAAGTTTTAGGAGCCAAATGCTTAATGGGTTGAATTAGAATTTAAAGTTTCGATCTTTTGACTCGGAATGTACCTTCATCATAGTGATTGTGATATTCTCTATTCTACTTATATGCCTGTATCAGCTGTAATCGGAAAGTGAGAGCTTAGATGTTCTGGTTTTGTTATGATTAGGTGTTACAGAGCTTGAATACTTCTCAATCCTTTCTCTTCATTATGTTTACTGCATCCAAAAGCTTTAGGGACCACATGATTGCGTTGTGCTTGATAGTTTGTCTGCTTCTTCTTGTTGCAGGATATGTCAGAGAAACGGGTCATAGCAATATGTATGTCTGGTGGGGAATTTCAGACAGAGAAAGGCGGATTGCTGTCGTACAAAGGCGGTGATGCTCACGCAATAGACGTGGACGAACAGATGAAATTTGCAGATTTTATCTCAGAAATTGGGGAGATGTTCAATTGTGATGTCAGGACAGTTTCTCTCAAATACTTTCTCCCAGATAACAAGAAGACGCTCATCTCCATCTCGAATGATAAAGATTTGAAACGTATGATCAAATTTCACGAGAACTCAAATTCTGCCGATGTCTATCTCATACCCGAAGAAGCTGCTCCTGACATTTCAAACATGCCGGCTAGCAGGTAGGCAAAGCCATTACTTGAATCATCATCACCATATCTTCTCCGGGATTTATGAAACTATTTTTCCTTCCAGATCGAGCAGAACCACATTGTCTGAAGCAGTTCCTGCGGCTCCTCTGAACGATATAATAGATGACACTACAGGACCAGAAGATCTTCCAATGGTATCAGTCTCAGCTCCTCCTGCTTTAACAATGGAGCAAGTCATGAACCGTGCTACAGATGCACAGATTGTTATTAATCCATCCGATATGATGTTATCAATTCTTGAAACACCTAATCCGAAAGGAGATATTCTCACAAAGGCAAGGACACAGCAGTGGCAGAACACTATCACAGGAGTGGGACAACGGTTTAAGAACGTCGGGGAGTTTCGTGAAGCGCTGCGAAAATATGCGATTGCAAATCAGTTTGGATTCCGCTACAAAAAGAACGATAGCCATCGAGTGACAGTTAAATGTAAAGCCGAAGGGTGTCCTTGGAGAATCCATGCTTCGAGGCTGTCAACAACTCAGCTGATCTGTATCAAAAAAATGAATCCTACACATACTTGTGAAGGTGCAGGTGGAATCAATGGGCTTCAGACAAGTAGAAGCTGGGTTGCTAGCATTATCAAGGAGAAGCTTAAAGTATGTCCTAATTATAAACCAAAAGACATTGTCAGCGACATCAAGGAAGAGTATGGGATTCAGCTAAATTACTTTCAGGCATGGCGAGGTAAAGAAATTGCAAGGGAACAGCTTCAAGGATCATACAAGGACGGTTACAAACAGCTTCCCCTGTTCTGCGAGAAGATAATGCAAACTAATCCGGGCAGCCTTGCTACATTTACTACAAAGGAAGATTCAAGTTTTCACCGTGTTTTTGTTTCGTTCCATGCCTCTGTTTATGGTTTTCTCGAGGCTTGTCGACCACTTGTGTTTCTAGACAGTATGCCGTTGAAATCGAAGTATCAGGGGACTTTATTAGCCGCGACTTCTGTGGATGGGGATGACGAAGTGTTTCCTTTAGCATTTGCAGTGGTGGATGCAGAGACAGAGGATAACTGGGAATGGTTCTTGCTTCAGTTGAGATCTGCGCTCTCCACGTCTTGCCCCTTAACTTTCGTTGCTGATCGACAGAAGAATCTAGGGGAATCAATCCCAAAAGTGTTCGAGAACTCGTTTCATGCATATTGTTTGCGCTATTTAACCGACGAGCTCATCAGAGACTTGAAAGGACCATTCTCTCATGAGATCAAGAGGTTAATTGTTGACGATTTTTACTCTGCGGCTTACTCCCCAAGGGCTGATTCATTTGAGAGGCATGTCGAGAACATCAAAGGCCTCTCACCAGAAGCTTATGATTGGATTGTGCAAAAAAGCCAGCCTGATCACTGGGCCAACGCTTACTTCCCCGGTGCACGGTACAACCACATGACTTCAAACTCAGGCGAACCTTTCTTTAGCTGGGCTTCTGATGCCAACGATCTACCTATAACTCAAATGGTTGATGTGATCCGTGGGAAAATCATGGGATTGATCCACGTGAGACGGATTAGTGCCAATGAAGCCAGTGGAAGATTGACACCTTCTATGGAAGTAAAGCTAGAGAAGGAGAGTGTAAAGGCGCAAACGCTTCACGTAGCATTATCCGCAGATAACAACTCGTTTCAAGTCCGTGGAGAGACGTATGAGCTCGTGAACATAGATCGGTGGGACTGTAGCTGCAAAGGGTGGCAGTTAACAGGTTTGCCGTGTCACCACGCAGTCGCGGTTATCAGCTGTATGGGACGTAGTCCGTATGAGTACTGTGCTAGATATTTCACTGTTGAGAACTACAGGTCAACGTATTCGCTATCGATAAATCCTGTTCCCTTATTAGAAGGAGAGGTGTGTCGAGAGACTTCTGGTGGCTCAGGAGTGACAGTAACGCCTCCACCAACAAGACGACCACCAGGGAGGCCACCAAAGAAAAAGACGCCAGCAGAAGAAGTGATGAAACGGCAGCTGCAATGTAGTAGGTGCAAGGGACTTGGTCACAACAAGTCGACTTGTAAAGACTATCTTCTTGAATGCTAGTTTTTTTAATTTGCTATCTTTTTTTCAACTTTCGTCAACTCTTTTAACGTGATTAACCTATAAGAAAGAAGACTTTGAATGTTTTAACATTCCTTATTTTAATTCAATAGAAAATAATTCTTGACGTTGACCCTCAGACAAAATCGTGATCAAGTTTTCAATTGTGAACTTTCTCTTCAATTATAATGGCCACAAAAAGACAACCTAGAATAGTGGTCGGTCTGTCATCATTTAATCGAACGGCTTTAACACGTTCAATCTAACAGTGATAATATAAGACCTGTAATCTGTCTACAAAAACAATCTTCTTGCACATGCCTTAAGCTCTCAAGGATCTCTTGGTCGCTCTTTCATCTCCATCTCCAAACTCGGCTCTCACTCGATACAAAGACACATTAAGTGAACAGATTTTGGAGTGGAGAAGAAAGAAGAGCCACTGAGAACTGCTGAAAGGGAAAATGAAGGGTAAACTAACATAAAGTTCAGTCTTTTCTCTATTTTCTTTCAGCTGCAGTCCATCTTTTGATCATTGTTCTTCCAGCTCTGGTTTTTTGCTTGCATTCATGTTTAAAGTACGACCTAATAACATCTAATCTACACTTGTTGTGGAGTTTTTAAGTCTAATAAATGAGACAGAAAACACCAAACTCTCATAAAAAATAATCTTCGTTGGCTTATACAATATCATAACCCCCACAATGATTCACTCTTTCTTCTACTCATAAAATAAACAAAAGGGTTACAAAATTACCAGACTGAGATATGATAACTTTAATATAGAGAAGGAGAGAGAGAAGAGATTAATTTCTCAGACTGCTTGCCCTAGTCTTCGTGTTCGCAAGTAACAGCAGACAAATCACAAACCGAGCCACGGACATTGTTTCCTCGCATGTTCGGGAACTAACTTAGCCACCATCTCCGCAGGCACACCTTTAAGCTCTGTTTCACATAACACATACAAGACACATGACTTTAACTAACTTCTTTTATGATACGTTGAGCTGTTTGGCTACTTTTCAAGGCCAACATTTTTGACAATTTGAAGATAAGAAAAGGGTTGTAAGTACCATGTGGCTTAAAGTTGAAGAGAGGTGGAAGGAAACGTCCATTAGGTAATCGTGCAGTCGGATCTCTTAGCTCATCAAAGAATGGGTGGATCAATGCATCGAGCTAGTTGGCAAGAGGATAAAATTCAACAAAATCAGAGACAGAAACAAAAAGAATTTGCAGAATGAATGGAGGTAAGATGATTTGCATATACTCACAGCAGCACAACGGAGATTGGGAGAGTATTGAAGAAGCCTTGAGACTAAATCGACAGCTTCTGGAGGCATTCGCTTGTGGAAAATCTGGATTAAGGTGAAAAGAGTTTCAATTAACAGATACTTAAAGGAGACAATGAACATAGAAATTTTGATGTGTATATACAAACCTTATGCCATGGATGAGCTTTAATCTGAGGAAATTTGAACTCTGTGTAATTAGGATTCATGCATTTGATTTCTTCCCTTGTTGGTGTTCCCAAAACCTACTCAAATACAATAAAGTATATCAATATACATTGAATCAGTGAAACCCTGCACAGTTATTAGGAGTGAAATCAGGAAAAAGGTAGCACCTTTATAATCTCTACAAGCTGATCAACACCACTCTCACCCGGGAACAACGGCTGGTATGATCAAAAGAACAAATTGGTCAAAATGTTTTGATGAGAACAAAGATGTTTGATTTGAGATTTCACAAAAGTTTTTTACCTGCCCGAGAAGAAGCTCGGCTAGAACACATCCTGCCGACCAGACATCAATGGCTGTAGTATACTCGGTGGCTCCAAAAATAAGCTCGGGTGCTCTGTAATACCTCGAGCAAATGTATGAGATATTTGGCTCTCCTTTTACCTGTTTCAAGAACATCCATTAATCAATAAATGGTTGATTCTCTCTGCCTCAAATTGTTACCTTTAAAGAGATAGGGAGAAAGAGATTCATCATACTCACCAATACTTTTGCACTTCCAAAATCGCAAAGTTTCACTTGATGAGTGTGTGGATTAACCAACAAGTTTTGAGGTTTTATGTCACGATGACACACGCCAATACAACGGTGAATGTAGGATAAGGACCTAAAGATCTGCGAAACATAGAAGAGTCTTACAAGATTTCCAATTAGAGATGTAAAATTGTATGAACACTTCTTGGCAATTAATATCTACCTGATACGTGTAAAGTTTGACGTAAACGAGAGGCATTCGCTGGTTAAGTTTGTTGTAGTGTTTGATAACCCGATGTACAGTTTCCGGAACATATTCCAGAACCAAGTTGAGGTAAAGCTCGTCCTTTTCAGTCGTTGAGAAGAAGCAGTGTTTCAGAGACACAACATTTGGATGGTCAAGTAGCCTCATTGTCTGAAGCTCACGGTTCTTGTACCTTCGATCTTGTAGAACTTTCTTTATAGCAACAGTTTCTCCTGTTTCCAAACATTTTGCCTGAAACAACCACAAAAAATCCAGTCAGACACAGTTTCAAAGAGGAGTGACTCGAAGAAAGAACAAAAAGTAAAACTCACTTGAAACACAACGCCGAAAGAACCATGTCCAACAACTCTCTCTGCCATGTAACTGATTGTCTGCAAATTGTAAACATACAACGAAAGTCACTTAGCTGATCAAAAATCCAATCGAATCAACTAAGTTAAGGATTTGTTTAGCACAACACAAACCTGTTTTGGTTGGCCATTTCTTCCACCTATAGTAGTAACTATTATATGGCCAGTTTCTGTCACATTTCCATTTACGATCGTAGCTTCCATTTCCTAGTTATCATTAACCGAGTCAGCCAAAAATCAAAAAAATATTGAAGCATCAAAAAGACATCAAATCCAGGAAACAAAAAGCCATACTTTATCATCTTGAATTTTCATATCTTTCATCTCCTCAGGTAATCTATCAACATCATTAGCATTTCCAGTAGAATCTCTAACCGCAAAACTAGGCTCTACGCCCACTGAGGCCATCTCAAGATACACAAAAACAGAAGAATATGTAAAAAAAATTCTTCCTTTGTCTTTCTTCAAATCTCGATCAGACCAAAAACGTAACCTGCAGAACATAAACAAAAGCAAAGTACTCGTTAGCAACTTAATTCATAAACCACAACTGCAGTTAAAGTTGCTTATAAAGTGTGAAAACTTAATCAAAAGATTAATAGCTAAACTGAAGCAATTTCACAGATTTGATACTCAACAAAGCTAATCACAAGACTCATCTTGAAGCAACAAACATGCAAAGTTTCAATTTTTAAGAGACATTAGAAAAAAATCATCACCAAAAGATAAAACAGGAGATGACAAAAAAACCATATAGCACCTTAATGGGAAAAAGTATTACAGAGATAATCCATAAAGATAGCAAAATTTTCCACTCAAACAACAAAAGCTAAGAGATTTCAAAAACACAGACCATAGAGATCTATCTCATCTTTGCAAATAATCAAATCTCCGTCCGATCTAAGTGGAGATATATCTACCATGAAATCAGATTTTGTTTGGAAAATTCAAAACTTTGAAGAACCCATAATAATTGAGAGCAAAAAGGGGAAAACTGAATTTGAAACGTACCGGGGAAACCCAGAAATTAGAGATCGAAGAAAACGGAGAAATTGAAGGAAGAATCAAAATATGATTAGATCCATAAGAAGGTTTGATGATTGAATGAATCTCTTCTCTTTCTCTTTCTCTCTCTTTTTTGTTGGTCTGATGAATAATAATTTTGTAGGAAAAAAATAAAAATGAAAGCTCTGTGGCTGGCTGGGCTTTTTGATGAGAAGCGAATGCTAAAATGCGCTGGTGACAGTAATATAGTAAAATGAAATCCAAAAATTAAAATAAAATAAAAAGGGCTTGGGAGTTAGTAAATTGGAGTTTGAAAGTACATTGGGTTCAGTTTTCCTCTTTTTGAGTTTTGACCATTCAAACTTTGGACCCAACTTTATTATTTATACTTATTGCAATCTACTTAAAACGTTTATTTATTTTTATTTTATTAGTAATTGATGGGCAAGAAGATTTAACCTAAAATTAAATCATTGACAATTTAATCAAATATACTTTCACAACATTTATCTATATTTTCTCTTTTTTTTTAAATCATTAATTATAGGTTAGAATGACATATGAACAATAATAATTAAGCAATTATTCCTAGATAAGATCCAATATATTAATTCATACTTTTCATATAACTAATTAATAATTGATTCTACTTTATAGCTCCATTCTAGAGAATCCAATTTAAAAAAAAAAAGAGAGTCAAACTCCTAATATCAAAGTTGCTTAACTAATTGGACTTAATATCACCATATTTATTTAAGAGAATATTTTATGAAATGCCACAAAAAATTTCAAAATAGCCAAAAATACCAAAAAAATGGACTTCCCCAAAATGCCACAACCAACAAGAATGAAAAATAATTATTTCGAAAATGCCCTTAATTGGTGTATCTAAATGGTAAATAGCAAGATAATTTGTGCTGGAAAAAATGAGAGAGAAACATGAAATGCCAATGGAAAGAAAACACGTGTGGGCAGAAGGACAGGCTCCTTTCTTCTTCCTTCTCCCTTCTCCATTTTTTTTTCTTCTTTCTTTCTTTTCCATTATTCATTCTTCTTTCTATCTTCTATACTATTTTATTTTTTCTTAGTTTTGTTTCTTTATTTATGTTTTTCGACTATATATATATGCTCCAATGGTCAGATTGACAAAAATCATTTCATGTCCATGTCTATGAATTACGTCTTTTTTCTCAATTTATGCACATGTCTTAAATCCTTTCATATCCATGTTCGGATATATGGTTTTTACCCATAAAGACATAAAGAAGAATGACATAAATACATGACGTAGAAATAGATACACAATATGTACATAAATCAGAGAGTATGAAAGAGAAATGACACGAGGCGAATAAGGAGAAAACATGTGGCACTTGGGCATTACAAAATATGGATAACGTATATATAGACATGAATATAAAGAAAAAAATAATGTGGACGTAAAACAAAGACATAAAAGAGAAAAAAAATGGAGATGTAAAATATAGATATATGGTTTTTGCCCATAACGACATAAAGGAGAATGACATAAATAAGGACGTGAACATAGATACACAATGTAGACATAAATACAGAGTGTGGACATAGATTACATACATATAGACGAAACAGAGGAAGAAAAACTATATTAGGGTTCTTGCAAGTGACAAAGTTATGCCCAATTCCTTCACAACGGTTACATTTATGGTTTGAAGGCTGAAAAATAACAGATAATATACGAGAAGAAAAAACTTTTACCAAATCAAGAACATACTCCGGTTTGGATCGACGCTTTTATTCGACCATCCGGAGGGTACCTGTCCACAGCAAATAGTCTCGGAGGCAAACGGTCACGATCAACATGGACAGGAGAGGATGAGACCGACCCATTAAGCGACGGACGAAGCATTACCACACTGACAAGAGAGGAATAAAGGGAATCAGATAAGTGATAATGACGTCTTTCATATAGTGTTTACCAAATCAATTAGTCTTCAAATGACAAACATGCAATGACGAAATGTTTATGTCTTTCAGAGACAAGCACGAGATAACGATTTCAATGAGATAAAATTGGTTTGAACCGACATACATGTGATGGCAGAAAGACAAAGAAGAACAAAGCGACAGAAAAACACCAAAGAAGATGACATCGAGAACTAAAACCCTAGAAATCACAAAGTTGAACCAAAACCCTATAAACTTAAAAT
This sequence comes from Lepidium didymum, assembly GCA_963920545.1. Taxonomy (NCBI): domain Eukaryota; kingdom Viridiplantae; phylum Streptophyta; class Magnoliopsida; order Brassicales; family Brassicaceae; genus Lepidium; species Lepidium didymum. The sequence continues at coordinate 19,059,955 of OY986979.1, forward strand.
TGAATAACGAAACTGATAGTAGGACCGAAATAAGAAGAAAGAGGAGAACATCATCGAAAAAAAGAGAAACTTTGATTTTAGAAGTCGAGAATCGAAGAATAGGAGGCGATGCTATCGGTGAAGAAGAAACAAAACCACGAAGAGGCTTCAAAGTCGCTAGAAGATGGAGAAGAAAATAAAGTTAAGGAAGATTATGCGATGAAGATGAGAGAGGGAGTGGAGAAGTCTAAAAGTTTTTCACAGTGAGATTGTAAGTGTGATAGTTTTGAAAAATGAATTTGTAATAAATGGTTTCTATTTAGAAAATTGTCTTTTCCAACGAGAATAATGGTGCATGGGCATTTTAATCATTATCAATTGATTTGGTTACATCATTTGATTAGTTGTGGCATTTGACCGAAAAAATAAAGGGTCATGGTAGTTTTGGCAATATGACATTATGTTTGTGGCATTTTTTATAATATTTTTTATTCAATTATAATAATTTTATTATTATGTACCAATATATTTTGGTACATAGGTCCAATAATTAGTTCTTAAATGTCATACAATGTCGGCTATAACATTATGAGTATCTAGTTCAACAAGCAACAACCATAAATATTTTGACATTTTCTATGAAATGTAAATAGTTTTATAATTAGTTATTAGATTAATTGATTGAACCATGTGACATTTAATCTAGTGTTAAGTGGTAAATTTACTAAAAATATACACACTTATATATTTAGAGATCTAATTATATTATATAAGAATTTGACTAATAAACTTGCTAAAAAAAAATATTAATTGATTGAACCGAATAATAATTATTACAAAGGATGGGCCATTTTGATATTTTGCGCAAAAGCTGTGAAGTGGGGTCGGTGAGAAAACGACAAATTGGGTAATTTTGTAATGTGGCGATTTTATATACACATATATGGATATCTAATCGGAATATTCCAAAGATATTACAGGTTGATTCGGGACCACGTGTCGAAACGTGTCGGAGAGGCAACAAATAAGAAAAATAAAAGCGTTTACATTTGAAAAACACTAATGGGCCTTGATTAATCGGCCATAAGTAATGGGCTTGAATTAATAATGTTGCAAAAAGAGTGCTCCCGGCGGGGCTCGAACCCGCGACCTTCGGCTCATAAGACCAACGCTCTAACCAACTGAGCTACGGGGGCTTATTGTTAATTGCTTACACTCAAATATATATAATACGAAGCAAAAACAATATTACATAGAAGAAATTTCAATGGAAGCCGTTTTCAGGAAGACTATACATAATCCTACCATTAATATTAGTTAGATTTAACATCTGCAACTTGCTTTATACAATAAACAACAAAATTGAAAAAAGTCATCTCTTGGAGACTACTACTAACATCAACATAGACATTGATACAACGATCTTGAACCCTGAATTGTCCCAGAAATTTTGTTTATCCCAGGATTCATTATTTACTTGTTGTTTCTCTGAAAGCAGATCTATTATCGCTTTGATCTCCATGTCTCTTCTATCTCCTTTCTGTGTTATATTCATCAACAGCAACAACAAAATAAGAACCCTTTTGATTCATACAAGAAGGTACACAAGTTGTAGGAGTTATGGACTTACCCTCTGCAGTTTTCTAGTCTGGCTTCTAGCTTCTTGTAGACAGAACTCTAGTTTCAGTACTTTCTTCTTCAGATCCTGATCAGTTCTTCTCTGTTTCTCCAGCTGTTTTTTATTCAAAATAATGAAACTTCCACTCAGAATTTAGACAAGCATACACACATGTGCAATGAAGTTTGTTTAAAGGAAAAGAAGATGGATGTACCTGTGACTCGAGTTCCTTAGTCTTGTGTTTCCAGTGACCTGTCATTAACCTTATCTCATCTTTCAGTCTTGTAATCTCTACGTCTTTCACCTCAACTAGTCTGTTCATCCTCTCAAATTTCATTGGAGAGACAGTTTCCATAAATTTCTGGAGCTCACAATGTGTACCACCTATCCCAGCCTTTGCAATGGACTCTGTTATCTCACGCTCAATTCTCGTAATTTCTTCCCTAAGCTGCTTTTCTGAGCACTCTCTCAGGCTCAGATCTCTCTGTAGATCATCAAGCTGATGACCAAGCTGAGTCACACGGTCTTCATGTTCTCTCAGCGAACGTGTTTTGTCGTCAAGTTGTTGCTTTAGCATTAAGCACTGGATCTTTGTAGATTCAGCAGATTCAGAACTTGCCTCTGCGGTTTGCTTGGTTGCATCAAGCTTTGTTCTCAATTCCTCCAACTCTTTTATAAACTGTTTTCTCAAAACCAAAGATCAAAGAATCAGTAAAGTCTAACTTGAGAGTATATCATTACAAGAACATAGATGCAATGATTTTTTGATAGAACAATGCATTTCATGTTTGGATCTTTCTAAACAGATTCGATTCATATCATCTAAATAAACCAAAATTGTCCTCTTGATCTAGATGGATTCTAAAAACACTCAAGTTTGATGAACTAACACAAAGACAATAAAAATGAAACCTTGGATCTTATTAAGAAAAAGAAGCAAAATTGGTTTGAGGAAACAAACCTTTTCAGCAGCAGATGCAGAAGCTTCAAGCTGACAATTCCTTTCTTCTAATCTCTTCTGCAATTTAGACATTTCCATTTCCAGATTCTTTCCTCTTTTCTCTGCTTCCTGAATCAAACAAAAAAAGTAAAAAGCCAAAATCATTTTCTACCTGATTCAATTATTAAAAAACTCAGAAATCTCAACAAAGCAAATAAGATCAATGACCCCACCATTGGAGAAAAGGAAGAATCAATCAGAGAATAAAGGACTTACTTTTCTAGTTAGGGTTTCTTTGAGAAAGGATTGTTCTTGAGAAACCAAACGGCCTCTCACTTGCTTTAGCTCCGCCGCCAAAGACACCACGTTTCGCCGGAAACTCTCTTTCTTCTCATCTAAATCTTTCAGAAGTGGATCCACAATCCTTTTGTCGGTAAAAGACATCTAGATTTGACTAAATACTCATCCAGTGACTACAGCTTGATGATTTGCTCAGCTTTTACATCCACAGAATCAGAAATCTCAAACAAAATTCTGAAAGGAAGAAAAAAAAGATTAGTCTTTGCTGCATGTGAACAAGGTAGTTGACATTAATTCATAAAATAAATGAAGAGTCTTTAACAATTCATCCCTAATTATAATAATAATAACAAAGATCGTGACTTTACATAATCTGTGACTTGAGTTCGAAAAAGCAAAGTTCAAAAATCAGATCTCTGTAATTTTGGCATTAATATAACTAGTTTCTTATTTTGAATTGGCTGATTTGGCAATAGAGAAAAGAGATGGTTCTGGAGAGCGAATAAGACAGAAATAAGAAAAGTGAATTTTGAACTTTAAAAATCAAAACTTTCCCTCCAATATCCTCGAAAAATACAAACCCACGAGCTTGCAACTTGAAGTACAAAATAACAAAAGCATATGATTTAAGTAAAAATAAATGGGCCATATTTAATCTCAAGATTTGGAACAAAAAGAAAAAGAATGTTCATTTTTATAGAAGTTTTAACAGAAATTGGGCGTTACAATCAAGGGGCAATGTGACAAAATCAATAGTGACAATGTGAATTAGGTAATGATGTTACAAAAACATTATTTATTTATTGAATTTGGCAGAGCTAAGCGACTCAAAATTACTTATCTGAAAACAACAACTCAAAATTAGAATTTAGCTTGGATATAAAAGTAAATCAAAAAATGGTTAGTTTACTATCTCACCTTTAATAAAATTGAAATACTCCTACATTTAATATTCGGGTTAAACTTGCCCACTCAAGAGCGTAACTAGTGTATAACCGGTACATGATAATGTTCAATTATAGGCGGCTGCATACCAACAAGATGGAGATAATGTTGATTCCACAAACCCACCAGAGATCCTTCCCAACCGGCACAAAATAGAGCATACTGGTCTTCGAAGAGGTGTCAAACGAACTAGAATTAGATACAGTATGTGTCCGCAAGTGACTGGTAAAAGAAAAACTTAAATTTGGGGTGAAGAAGAAAATTATATCTTTGTTTTATGATGGTTTTATGTGTTTGGATTGTTGGTTTTATGTATTTGAATTCCTAAAACTGCATAAGACTGGTAGAATTTGTAGTTGCTTATGTTTTTAAATTTGTAGAACTGCATATTATTATGTAAAACATTGTTATTTGTTTTTGTTTTTGAATTTGTAGAAATGCATATTATTACAATTTGCAAGAATGAAAGAAGTGTCATACACGAACATGAACTGAGTTAAGTCTTATAGAAGATGGATCTAAGATAAGTCTTACAAGAGATAGATAGATAAGTCTTACACTAGCTTTCTTTAGGGGTGTCATGCAAATAACTAATAGCAAGATTTCTCCTTCTCCTTGCTGTAGACTAGAGTATGATATACTCACACTTAATCTTGTCTTAACAAGATCTATGATAACTCTAAGAGGTGAAATATTAATTTGTCCAGGATAATTCTCTTGCAAAATAGTTGCAACTAATTGTGGTGTGCATTGCCTCTTCATGTTGCTTTCGCTCTGATTAGCCCGAGAGCATGTATGCATTTTTGTGTATTTTCTAACCTAGAAAATATCAGAATTTCGAATCCTTGTAGCTCGTAAACTCCATTTGCAACCATCTTTCCTACATTTCAGCACCAGACGTCTTGGTTCATACTTTTTTATAGCAAAACTAAAACTGTTAACAAATGAGGCTCTATCCACCACATCTTGCAATGCTTTTTTATTTGGAAAATCTTGAAACACATTCACACCCAAACCATCTTCCCATTCCTCTATAACTTGACTACTTTCCCCATCAGGTGGAAGTTCAAGATAATCATCACCAATATCTGATTTATCAATACCGTTATCCACACCTTCACCATGTGATACAATTCCACCCTCTTTAGAATTGTTCTCTAAACTGACGGGTTATTTTTCTACATGTAAAGTAAAGGCATTAGCTCCTATTTCACCATCATTTGGATTATATCCTAAGTCATAATTCTTACCAACATAACTTTTGACCATTCTTGATAGTTCGGACTGTTCTGATCTAGTGATGACCTCCACAAACAATTTACATCTACGCTTATGATTATCAGTGTACGTTACATCTACGCTGATGTCTTCATTACTAAACTATACAAGCGACCTTCGCATTTAAAATATATGATGACATTGTCGTTCATTCTATCCTGCCAAAACAAATACATAAAAAAACTCAATCAGAATAGTAATACTAGAACTAGTTATACTAAATGTATTAGTATAATCATAATATGTAAGTAATACTAGTACTAGTCTACTAGTTTTAACCAGTTTTCCTATGAGAAATCACCTCAGATTGTATCGTTTCGGGTTTTAACCTACAATGCACTACAATTCAACCTGTGAAATCTATTTGTTACCAATTTAAAAAGTCTTAATCAATCCAGAAACCATGGCAAAACATCCAATGTGCATATCAAAATAATCAATTTACAAATCAAAAGTTATTTTTGCAAAACAACCTGGGATGAAAAACAATATGAAGATGTAGAGCAAGAGAATCGACAGTGGTGGCCAAGAAAAATTCCTTTTTTCAGATCTAGTCAAAACTGAAAAGAAAAGAGGAGATATGAGTTTTCAGATCTTGGCTCGAGCTAAGCTGTAATTAAGAAAGATGAGTGGACATAAGAAGAGGACAAAGAGAGAAGGTGGATGAGAAAACTCAGTTTAGGTTAGGTCTCTCATTACTCATTGGATTTGCCTAAATGCTCAAAGTAGAACTAGTGGTATTCGAACTCCTCACCTGGTGCCTAACTAGATCAGGAGAAAGCCAACTGGACCACCTGTTTCTTGGCTCTCATGTGGACAAGTGGTTTATTTTGATTCGGAGTAGATTATAAGACAGAAGCTATTATCCAGTTAATCTCAAACACGTGTTATTTAGAACGTTGCATCTAGAGTTTAATACATTTAACTTGTACAGGAATAGGAATTTTCGAAAATGAAGTTTGGTATATTAATAGAAAGTAAGAACCATGATGCGAAACAAATTAGCGGTAAGATAGTTACAAAATCCACAAACATTTTCTTCCATTTACAGATTTTACCATTTCAGGAATCACAAAATATTCAGATAAATAACGAACACGAAAGACTTCTTGCGAAATCTGGATATTGGTTTCTGATTATGAATGTTGGAAACTTAACGATGAGACCATCACAATGCATTCTCCGTGCGCTTACAAGAATATCTGCACCTAAATACATCAGAGACACGAAGTATCGATCGTATTCTTCTCGATTCTTAAATTGTTTAAACCAAAACAGGAATCCAGATTTGAATAGCATTATACCGAAAAATGCTGTACCATTTTGTACCGACAAGCAAAGTTCTGTTACAGCTCAGGTTATTTCTGAGGCAAGAAGTGTCTCTGGTTCCACAACCTGCACACATGACCCGACTTTGGATAAAATATACACCAAGAGCGGCTTAAATGTGAAAGCTTTAGCCATTGAGAGGTTAAAAGAAGATAAGAAAGATAAAGAGGTGATCAATGGAGATGAAAAAAATGGTAAAACAGATGGTGATGAGTATGTTAGGAGAAATGAAACTGAGGAAGAGGCATGGAGATTGCTGAGGGATTCAGTAGTGACATACTGCGATTCGCCTATAGGAACAGTGGCTGCTAAGGATCCAACTGACACAACAGTATCAAACTACGATCAGGTCTTTATTAGAGATTTTGTACCTTCTGCTTTGGCTTTTCTGCTTAAGGGAGAAGGCGAAATAGTTCGAAACTTCCTCCTTCACACGCTGCAGTTGCAGGTATTGATACTTATAGGCAATGTTATGCTGAAATAAACACAAAATGTTTTCAGAGACATGAACTGTGTTGCTGTGTATTGGTTTCCAGAGCTGGGAGAAAACTGTTGATTGTTATAGTCCAGGACAAGGGTTAATGCCAGCGAGTTTCAAAGTAAGAACTTTACCACTTGAAGAGGAAAAGTCAGAAGAGATTCTTGATCCAGATTTTGGGGAAGCAGCTATAGGTCGTGTTGCTCCTGTTGATTCTGGTTAGTGATTTTGCTGCCTCATCAATCTGCATTTTCCCTAAATAGAGTAGGAAATGATTGTTTAATGAACAGTTTGATTAAGTCATGGTGGTCTAATTAGAAACTATTCAGGTTTATGGTGGATAATATTGTTGAGGGCATACAGGAAAATCACAGGGGATTACTCACTTCAAGAGAGGATAGATGTACAGACAGGGATTAAGATGATTGCAAACCTGTGTTTAGCTGATGGGTTTGATATGTTTCCTACATTGTTGGTCACTGATGGCTCTTGTATGATTGATAGACGTATGGGAATCCATGGCCATCCTCTTGAAATCCAAGTAACTTCCACATATAAATTATATATATGATTTCAATGTAATGTACAGACAATGATGCTTCTTTGCTGAACACAGGCTTTGTTCTATTCTGCTCTACGATCTTCTCTTGAAATGATAACTGTAAATGAGAGCACCAAAAACATAACAAAGACAATAAGCAACAGGCTCAGTGCATTATCATTTCATATCAGAGAAAACTATTGGATTGACAAAAACAAAATCAATGAGATTTACCGTTACAAAACAGAAGAGTACTCTATGGACGCTACCAACAAGTTCAATATATACCCGGACCAAGTTTCTCCATGGCTTATGGATTGGGTTCCTGAAAATCCTGGAACTGGATTCCTCATTGGAAACCTCCAGCCTGCTCACATGGATTTCAGGTTCTTCACCTTAGGAAACCTCTGGTCAATCATCTCCTCATTGGGAACACCAAGACAGAACCAAGCCATATTAAATTTGATTGAAGAGAGATGGGATGATATCATTGGGCATATGCCACTTAAGATATGTTTCCCAGCTTTAGAAGCTTCAGAGTGGCATATAATCACTGGAAGTGATCCAAAGAACACGTGAGTTCTTCTCTCTTCCTTTTTGTTACTTTTGGCTCAAGTAGACTACAATGATTTTCGATGATGAATCAGACTTCCTCTATATCTTGTTTTAGGCCATGGTCTTACCACAATGGCGGGTCATGGCCAACACTTCTCTGGCAAGTAAGCATGAATACTTAACAAAATCAGACAATACATGTATATTGTGGCTAGAAACTCTATTATATAGATTAATCCACATATGTATTTACAATTTTGATAGTTCACATTGGCATGCATCAAGATGGGAAGAGCAGAGAAAGCAGAGAAAGCAGTTAACTTAGCCGAGAAGAGACTTCAAACTGATCGATGGCCAGAGTACTACGATACAAGAAACGGGAAGTTCATAGGGAAACAGTCTCGACTTTACCAGACATGGACAATAGCTGGTTTCTTAACCTCAAAAAAGCTATTGCAGAATCCTGAAATAGCATCTTCCTTGTTCTGGGAAGAAGATCTTGAGCTTCTACAAACTTGCGTCTGCGCTCTCACTAAATCAGGCCGGAAAAAATGTTCCCGAGCTGCAGCAAAGTCTCAGATTGTTATCTAAATCGCTTATGTTCATAAACAGGCTTTAGGATATAAAGTTTCTGTTGCAGCAAATGTTATAAAGGTTGGTTAACCAAATTTTTTAGTACAACTCAACTGTGTGTATATATATATATAAAGAAACAAATCATAGTAGTTCTTTTCTACAAAGAAATCATCTAGTAGTAAGAAATTTGTCACATCTCTCACTTATTTCCCAACAAGATGAAACATCACTACCACAAATCAATTTCTCTGTTATTACTTACCACCAAGCAAGAGTGATTACTTAGTACACTTAATCTCTAAGAGATTTTCTGTCTTCAAACGAGAAAATTCCAATACTTTAGCTGGATTTATTATACCAATATAGAAATGCACGATAGAAATCATGCCAGAAAAATTTGCATCATGGAATAGCATTCCAAAAAACTAATTCCCACACACAAAATTTTTCTATGGAAATAAAAATATCAAATACCTTCTCCTTATCACCTGGGAAGCCACAATCTACGAGCTGTGGCGTGAAAGAAACACCTGGCTTCATCTTCAAACCAACCGTCTCCTTGATGCTCTTGCAATTCATACCGGGGGAATCATCAAAATCGAATCTCCACTTTCAGGCCTCAAATTCCCGGTCCGGCGAGCTCAATCCTACAACTACAACTGTGGTTCTCACTTTGTTAGAATTCATCATCTCCACCATTCTCCGTTGGAAACCTCCGTTCTTCTTCGGCTTCGATTTTTGAATTGATAACTCTCTTATTGGGCTATCATGGGCTACAGTTGATGTGATAGGCCTATTTTTCTTTGTCAACTAAGAGAAAGAGAAAGTTAATGGACTTAGCCCATTTCTAAAACGAATAATTGAGAGGATAATCTATTTCCCATTTAAACGACGCCGTTTAGGTTGCCTAATTCCAGAATCCAGGGATCGCTGAGTCGACGTGAGGAAGAACACCGACGATGACATGGGCACGACTGATTCAGAGCGCGAGAGCAGCTCTTGGGACAACGCACTCGTGTTCCACTCTGGGACTCCCCAGATTCTACTCCAAACCACCCACTTATATCGGTGCGTTGGTTTCTTTTCGTGCAGTTTCAATTTGGATTTGCTTCTTCCGAGAATGGACACTATAGAAGGGAAATTTACGTGTATTTATGTTACTCTCTGGGAATTTCGGTGATCTGGAAGTTTATGAGTGAGCTTAAAGACTTTGATTACGTTAGGAGGAATAGGTTTTGTTTGGTTTGAGCTGTAGGAGTTACCTGGGATTTTCTAATGGTTAAAACTTTCAGAACCATAGCCAATTTATTTATGAAAATTTTGATTTTTTGGTACTTTAACTAGATGGAAAGTTGTAGTTTTGACTCTCCTCGCAAGATGATTCATTTACGAAAACTCTGGCATATCCCCTGATTCACTTAACTGACAATGTGATTCAGAGAAGTTCAAATCTTGTTCTAGCCTTCTAGGTCTCTGATACTTGTGTATCTTATTGCAGTGAAAGTTGGAATTCCAGAGTTCCTAGGTGGGATTGGCAAAGGAGCTGATACTCACATTGCTAAAATTGAAACTGAAATCGGTGACCTTCATAAGCTGCTTGTGGCGCGTACCCTCAGACTCTAGAAGCTTGGCATTCCTTGCAAACATGTGAGTACCATTTCCCTGTTCTGCTTAAATGTTCATTTTGGTTTAAACTATCTGAAAATATAAGGGCTTAGGTTATTTCAGCTCCTATTTTCTTACCTTATAGATTTAACAGTCCTGAATTTTGATATTGCAGAGGAAACTTATACTGAAGTATGGTCAGAAATATAGATTAGGGCTATGGAAACCTAGAGCTGACGCTATCAAGGCCTGATCAAGTCTCTATACTGAAGTATGAGTCTCTCATGCTGCGTCTTACTGTTGGAAATAAGCTGTAGTAGTCGAATTATTGTTCTTAAACCAGTTCAGTATTGGACAATATATGCAGTAGTAGTACTGTTGGTTCAACGTTTCTGATGTTTATGGAAGTTATAACAAACTTGGATGTTCTTAGTGGCTTCTAAACCTCCTCACTGGTTAATTATGTGAGATTAGTGAACGCTAAAATCGCTGGTTTTGAAGATGCAGAAAAGTCATCACACATCAATATGGGAAAATTTCCCCATCAAAGTCATGACCTTTAACCCTTGGATAAAGATAAGTAACCCTTGAATTCAACTTGATCAGTCAACAATTTTGACTGTAAGAAAGCAAAGCATTGACACATAAAACCCAAAAGGCAAAAGCCGTCAGCGGTTTAAACGGCTGCGTCTGGGGTCCAATGGTAAGAAAGAGACAAAATATCAGATCATGTCCTCTCATGTTCTGATGCGTCAATTCTCTCCGGTCAACGTGTATTAACAGCATCATTGAGAATGACACTTACTAATTTGCCGATGCTACAAGAAAATGACCATTCCTCCATAATGTTGGGGCCATTTTTGGTATCAATTTATGATATTTGTTATTACTAAGAAATCTCAAAAGAGCTTAATGCGTTTTTAAAGGAAGACTGCTCGTTAAATATCCTACATCGGAAAAACTGAAGATTTCTCAAGTGATATAAACAGGTTTGAATTGGAAGTTTATGATTCGTAGCATGATATGAAAGTCTAGTTTCAATCCGATTATGGACTAAGAGGAAGTGAGAAAGTGGTGGGTGGTCCTTAAGAAAGCCTTGAAGGAATCAAAGAAGACATCTCACACTTGACCCCATTTATTATGCCACCTTCTCTCTCACGTCTCTATCCATTTTCGTTGTCATTTCTTTCCTTTTTCTGAGGCTTTCCACTTCAAACGTGTCACCTCTCTAATGACAAATTTTTCTACCCAAAAATCTTCTTAGAATCAACTATTGTTAATACTGTTTTTGTTTATTTAATGCAGATCTTGTAATCTTTGAACATGAATTTGTATTCTTTGAGTTTATATATATAAACTTTTGGTGTAATTGTAATATTATATAAAAACTTTTGATGTTGAAAATGATCTCTATTCTGAGCTCACATTTACCATAGCCATAACATGTTGATCTAGCATCACTTAGGTTTTCAATATAATTTTTTCTTTTTATATTGTCCTAAAAGACTAATACTATATAGGTTGAATTTCTTCTTTTTTTCCAACAACAATTAGACGGATCCAATAATTATCAAGTTTACGCCTAATTAAAACTCTAAACAATATCACATGATCAAGATTTTGCAGAATCAAACTTTGATGGGAAGACAATATAGATATATAGAAGTTGAATATTTAACCAAAAACACTTCTTCAACTAAAAAGTTTTATAATATCAAAAATAATTTTGATGTCTATATAAGACACATTTATTTTTGTGGATTTAGAATGCTTTAAATGGTTTACATATAAATGCAATAGATACCACTTGACAACTACAAGTGGTTGGTCTAGCTTGAATTATTGTCCGACGTCCGTGTTTTACGGTTATGTTTGAAAGTTGTTCCAATTACTTTTTTTTTTTTTTTGTCAAGGGTCACAACTGACCGGCCTATTAGCCAAATTTTTAGGGACTCGATCCCTGGTTGTATAAATGCGCTATCTTTAGTGGACTTACCGCCTGCCACTAGACTAAATGCCACTTGCAGTCGTTTCAGTTACTTACAATCCCATTTTCATAATTCTTACTAATTTTTTTTGCAGCTACTAAATATATCTTGATTATGTTTATATCTATAAGTTATTACTATACGTAAGATATGACGTTGCTCACTATAAGTGGACGAAATAAACATATAAACCGAGTGAAAAGTCAAATTGGGTTTTAAATCCACAGTCCATATTTTCTATCTAGAATAGAGATCATATAAAGTAATTGTCACTAATCTATCGATTCTATCACAAATATTTTGTTCACTTTTATGCGATCCTATCACAAAATGGAAACAAATAATTGTCACTAATATGTCCATTATATATATCACAAAAGCCATTATAACCGATACCAGAACTACTCTAATTTTATATGTTCATTTTTTGTCGGCAAATATAACTTTATTATCTTATTCAATTCCTATATTTTTGACGGCTTTAAAAAACAAATCTTATTGTAATAATAATATTCCAAGCTTTTGTTGACTTATATATTCTTAATGTTGATAATACTAATAATTAAGATAGCTTCCAAAACGTAAATCATTAAAAAAATATATCAAACAAACATTCTACTTAAACAAATATCGTCAAAGCTAAAACATGTTCTCCAATTTACAAGTTTTAGAATATTTTTTTTGTCACCAATAACAACTTTTAGATTTATTTTAGAAAATAACAAACAATAAACCAAATTATCATTATGAAAATATACAAATGTACCTATATTACAGAAGATAAATCGGGATCCATATATGTCACTACAAAAAAACATGCGTATACCATCAGTAATATTATATCATTTAAATAAATGACAATATATAAAGTAACTTATAAACAAATGACACATTATATATGATTTAACATTATTTTATATCAAATAATATAGTTAATACATCTATTACATCAATTAAATAAAAATGATATAATTTAATGTTGATTTACATCACTTATAAAAAAAATCGATCCAAAATACAAATTTACATTAATTAAATAAATGATGTATCTAATTAATATTTTAACATCAATTAAAAAATGATGTTAAATTTGTTTCAATTTAATAACTGATACATATCAATTAGGTAATGTCAGTTAAATTAATTAATGTCAATGAATATGAATTTGTGTCGATTAAAAACAATAATTGACACTAGTATTGTTTATAATTGAAGTAAATATTTGATATATTTAATTAACAAAAAATTATGAAAGAATTATAATTATCCTAACAACATACATTTTTTTCTTTCCCAAACGCACATTGATTTAATTATAATAATTTATAATAGTTTAAAATTATCAAAATTTAAGTTTCAATACTTATCTAATATTCTTTTTCTGTTTAGGATATTATTAGTTAAGATTACAAAACTCAATATATATCGTCTCTATTGATATTTTAAAACATACTTGTTATTTTGATTCATCAAAAGAGAAACTAAAAGATCCTAAGGAAATTATTTTCTTCTCGACAATCTCACTATGTGCAGAAGAAAAAAGAAATGAATAGAGAAGAAATTTCAGAATAAAAGAAAACTTGGTGAAAATATTCTACACCTTGAGATCTAGCTATTGGTAAAAATAAAACGGTTTATAAATTGGAGTTACCGTTTACAAATTATGATTTTTTTAACTCAACATATTTTTGTAGATCGGATCTTCAAATAACAAGCTTCAGAACAGTTTTCTAGAAAAGTAGAAAGAACTAGAAGACAATCTATATATCTTTGTAAAGCTTGGTTGTCTAGTTTTTTAATCGAGATAGATTTGAAGTTGTAATTTATTAGATAATCTATTTATAAAATTTCATAATATGTTTCTGAAGATCATGTTTTTTTCTAAATAACTAATATTCTATTATATTTTCTGCATAATATTTCACGGTAAATTCCCGTTAATGTATAAGCGTATCATTTATTTTGATATTTAATATTATATAGTGTAAATGATTTTACTATTAAATCTGTATTTAATTTAAATTTAAAATCTTTCATATCATATATAAGATACGACAACGTGATAATGAATAAAAATATTTGATACAATATTTAAATATTTAACATCAATTGTTTCATCTAAAAAATAATATTGATTATAATTTGGATATGAATATAAATTTAACTTTTTACAAGTGACGCAAACTTAAATTTAAATATAACTTAAATATTAACATCATTTATAATAAATAATATTAATTTTAAAGTTATTTATATTAACTGATACAACTTTTAGGATCACTTATAATAATTAATATAAATATTTACTTCACTTTTTACAATTGATACAAAGTTAGTGTCAATTATATTAATTATATTAAATGATGCAAGTATTAACATCATTTTCAATAATTGATGAAAATAGTTACATCAATTGTCTAAATTGATACAAAATATTTGAGTCACCATTTTCATAATTAATTATATAAATTATATAAAATATAAATATATCACTTCAAAATTGATATACATAAATAAAATAAGTGATATAACAAGACATGACAAAGGATGGGAACGCATACAACACTGATTTAATAAGAATTTTCTTGGCACATTTTGAAAAAAAATTCGAAGACCATGAATTTATCCGATCCTTAATATGTTCATGCAAAAAAACAAAAACTTTAATCTTAGACCTTTCCAAACCGTCAAGCAACTCCAAATAAGTACCTATCCCCCAACATTAGATATGCCCAAAATATTTTGAACAACATTCTTCGTTATCGCATCTATTTGGTATCCAAACTGAATAGAAAATTTATCATAATTTATATGTTGACCAGAAAGACGCTCATAATCCTTTAGTATTGCCAAAATAACCTGAGATTCATCGCGAGTAGCTTTACCGAAGAATAGACTATTAAATTTTTCTTAACAAAATAAAAAAATAAAAACTAGTTCGAGAAGAAACTATAAATTCAGATAAAGAGGTCTCACATGCGACGCACTTTGGGCTAAAGAGTCGGACCGTAGGGTCTCCATGCACATGCCTTCTCCTATTTATTTAAATTTTATTTTATTTTCAATTTCTTATTTTTTTGGCATATAGCTTATAAATATCGAATTTAATTTTCTTAAAACTATATACTAAAATTTTGTTAGGTGAAATAACCAACCATTGATTTTTTATATCATATTATAAATATTTAATATCGATTTTTCATTATGAAATTCGGAAAAAAAAAGTTTTTATCTTTTTCAGATAAAGAAAGATTTTTACTTATTTTTCTTTTCGGTCAAAATAAAGAAAGTTTTTTACTTTTTATTTTTTTATTTTTTTTACTTATAAGTTTTATTTTTAACATACAAAGTTGAAAATTGTCATCACTCAAAAATCAGCAAATATGTGGACTAGAGACAAATGGTTGGATTTTAATGCAACTTTATGAGAATTGCAACACTTCTAACTTTTCTTATATAATGGTTAGCGGTTTAAGTGCAAAAATTGATTTAAATGTGCTCCTAGTTCAATCTTCAATGGGAAAGATGTCTTATGTTATGTCAATTTAGAATTAGCAACAGTTAGTTTAGAGCTTTGGGGATTAAGCACTAGTAAAAAAAAAGGTATAGCCACGGAAAATTAGTGGCAAAATACAAAGAAAATTCGTGGTTTTTGGTGGCTAAAGCCACGAAATGCCACGGAAAAAAATCGTGTGTATGGCGTCGTGGCTAAAAAATTTCGTGGCTTTTCGCGGGTAAGGGTAGCCACGAAAAGCCATGAAAATTTCGTGGCTATACTTGTGCCACGGAAAAAACGCGGCTAATTCGTGGGTACTCATACCCGCGAAAAGCTACGAAATTTTGGTGGCATTTTTAATGGGCCACGAATTGCCACTAGTTTTGCGTGGGTTGTTTTAGCAACCCACGAAAAGCCACGATCTGTTTCGTAGGTAATAACCCACTAAAACCCACGGCGGTTTACGTGTGGGTGGGGTTTTTTTTTTTTTTTTAAAATAAATATATAATTGAGATTTCCTTTTTTTAAATTATATAATATTTTAAAAAAAAACTAAAACTCAAAATGTACTACAAATTGAAAAATCCAACTAAAGTAGTACAAAAAACAGATGCTATGGGTTTTGGTCGAAATCGAGACGAATAGAAGGCATCGGTGTTGCGACTTCGTCTTCTGGTTGAGACGTGGATGATGTCCGCGGACGACTGGGGAATCGCTCCATCAAGATGTCGAGCTTCGCATGAATGGTTCCCATCTCGGCTCGTAGTGCGTCAAACTCACCTCGATGATGCTCTTGAGGGGCACTAGGATACTCGACGCTGGGCTGATAGAATTGCGTATGTGCACTGCCGACACCGTATAAGTGTCCGTATCGTGGTCTAGCCCGCTGCATAAGAAACCATAATATAATAAGTAATATCAAATTTAATTATTAATAGCGAACTTTATTAAAAATGGAAAACGTACCTCAACGTATAATTGGTTAATGACATCCCGCGAGGGCCCAGTAGTGGAACCACATGTGCCTGGTGAGTCTTGAAAGTGAGTAGCCGCAGCTTCAACCTCTTTCACGAGCTCCTCACACCGTTTATCCACGAACGTCCCATCATCACGTGTATGGGTGGTCTTCACCAAATCCACAATCGAGGGCGGAGTTGAACCTTGGGCCTTCTGCCGCTGAAAGAAAAAAAATCGGAATGTAATATACATAAGAAATTTAGATATTAAAATATAATAATTACTTTGTATTAGGAATTATGAAAAAACACGTACCAATTGGTATTCAATCTTCGCGAAAGAGTTTGGACCGACAGTGTGTTTATGCATTCCTTTGCCGTCTTTATCTGTTTTCCGGCTAGTTGCAGCAGATTGGCTCTTTCGAATGGCAGGCTCAGTCTGCCACTCCTCCGTGAGTAAAGCCCAGTCGTCCTCACTTATGTAGCTGGGTTTCTTGTTTGCTCGCTTCCTCCGACTTATATCTTCTATAATTCCTCTTTTCGTCTTTTCCTTCCAATGGAAAAATACGATATCCTCGTATTTTTCCTCCCAATAGTAGTTTTACTTTTTGAAAACAATTGAAATGTTAGTAAAAAACTGTAAAATTATATAATTATCGGATACGTAACTTAATTAGGAACTTACCACGAATGTTCCCCACCAAGATTGAATTTTTCCCGGGGCCTTGGTTTTTACATCCGTCCAGTTTTTCCAAGGACCCCAAAAGTTTCCCTGCCAAGTGTGTTTTATAAAGATTGCGATCGAATCATCGATCCCAAACCTTATTAATTATATTTCAAATTTTAGTTAATTGGTGGTAGACACGTAAACATAATTTATAACAAAATAATTTGTATTACCATAAAGCTCCGTTTTCCTTTTCCGGATGCAAAAGAGGTTGTGAAGCTCTGGTTGGAGCTTCGTATACCGTTTTTAAACGGTATCGATACTCTCTAGACGCACCCCGAGACGATCTC
Organism: Lepidium didymum; assembly: GCA_963920545.1. Lineage (NCBI taxonomy): Eukaryota > Viridiplantae > Streptophyta > Magnoliopsida > Brassicales > Brassicaceae > Lepidium > Lepidium didymum. Next base: position 19,077,556 of record OY986979.1, read on the forward strand.
GGTAGATCTAAGTGAGTGGAAGATGACCCAGTATAATCGCTCTGAGAATAAGACATAACTACAACAACAAAAAATTTGTTTTGTAGATTTCATGTAACAAACCCAAAAAAATTGGACCAAAATTTCTAAAAATAACCAAAATCCATTATTTACTTCCAAACACTAAATGTAATCGCATCTATAATGGGTAATTAGTTTCTATAAGCCAAAAAATGCAAAATCGGAACAAAAAACGTTTGAAATCCCGAGTTTTTTTGAGATTTTTTTGGAAATCTTCACAAATCACTAATACTAACGATTCTCCTACCAAATTAGCCAAATAACATGCTATGATAGTGTTAATGAGTCAATCGAACTAATCTAACCGTTATTTATACAAAAAAATTCAATTTTCAACAAACCCTAAAAATTGGGGTTTTCCAAAAATGAAGAAATTAGGGGACTTACCTTCGGGATCGGGCCAAAGGGAGGTTGGTGTAGGTCCGGCGAAAGTCCGGGAGGGTAGCTCTTCGTCGGAATCGCCTTTTGGAGGAGATATGCGTAAAAATGAAAGAAATGCCGAAGAACCGCATGGTGGAGAATATGAAGTCGTAGCCACAGAATTTTCGTGGCAATTCGTGGGTAAATTTAAAAAAGCCACGAAAAGCCACGGAACTTTGGTGGCTTTATTTGAAAAAGCCACGAAAAAAGCAAAGAAAACCACAAAAATTGCCTACATGGAGGTTCGAACCCTCGACCTTTAGTTTAGGGTGCGAGGCCAATACCATTTGGGCTGAAGACAATTACTGTTTTATATTTACAAACATTAATATATGGACTTTCAATAATGTTGTGAAGTTATGTTAAATTATTATTATTAAATGTAATGACAAAGTGATTGTGTTTTCCTTTACCCATAAACAACTAATTATTTTTATTATTCGATTACACAACATTACAATACTTATTCAATATATGACAAGATTTTGAAATAGGAAGCAAAGAAATATTTTACATTACAACTACGAAATGCATAAAGCTTATTCATTACACGCATTACAAGACATTTTCTAACACACTCCTCTTTGTTGTGAGAATTTAGTCGTCTACATCAGAGTCTGGGACAGTTTCAAATTCGTACCCAGTATTTGCTTCGTGTCGGGCCACCATTGCATTGTCGCCAATTATATGTTACCGACCATGTAGTGTGCCACGGCACACTTCGTGGCTTTCCGTGGCAATTGTCTTTACCCACGAAAAATGTGTGGGTATTCGTGGCAATTGTGTCTGCCCACGAATAATTTGCCGCGTTTTTACATCGTTACTATACACCGTGGCATTTCGTGCGATTTGGTGGCTTTCGGGCTATAGCTACGAAAATTTTCGTGGCTTTTTCGTGGCTATAGCGATTTTTTTTACTAGTGAAGGTCTGATCCGAACTTTCCGATTAACAAAAAATAACGTAGGCCCTGTTTTTATTAAGGTCGTTACGACTATAGTCAGCGACCAATAATTACACATAACCATAAATAGACAAAAGAATGAAAACTCTAAAAAGAGACGTTGCGACTATAATAATGAAAGCTATTTGATCGCTGTATAAACCAGCGTTGATTAAATTGATCGCTGCGATCACTTTTATGATGTTGTCCATGTTACTTTTTAAAAAGTGAATCTCAGTTTAGTTATATTTGTACGTCGCCGGTCGCTAACGCAGCGATGTTCTCAGGACCTAATAATTTTCCAAATTTTTCTCAAAAATTTATTTTTAAGAAATATTTACAGCTTAAACTTATAAAACTCTGAAAAGTTAATTTTTAACAATATTTTCATCCAACTCGTGAAAATTTTGACAATTTTTTCCCATGGCAAACAAATCATATAAAAACAATAATAATTCTGATAATAAAATCATAAAAATAACTAATTAAAACAAATATTACACACCACCGGCTATAAACCCGAGCCGAGCTTATCCGACGACTGAAACGCAGACAGAATCTTTGATAAAACCGTCATGGCTCTCACTTGCATTTCCAACGCCGCTATGTAATCCGCCGTCTCATCCAAAATATCCGGTAACGCCGTTCTCCGACAACCCGGTACTAACCCACCCAAAGCCCGAACCCGGTTTCCAACTGCTGACAACTTCCTCCTCCTTCCTCTTGCAGCTGAAACGCACGCCGGTTTTGTATTCTTATGGCGGCGCATACCTGTCCCAAGCCGGTTCACCAAAATGGCTCGGCTCCATCTAGTCGAGCCATGAGCCGTGGCTGCAAGCACTTTATCAGCCGTATCTCGAACTGTTGAGCTCGGTCGTGATCGCCTTAGAGCATCATAAAGCTTCAAGGAATACACTTTTTGCGCCGCCGTGGCTCTCCATCTCCGACTAAGATGACTTACCGGAGCTCCTGAACTTCTTTGTGATCGACGGAGAGCCTCCAACAGTTTTGGAGCAAAAACTCTTTGTCCTCTTTGTAATCTCCGACGAAAAGAGATTGTTTCAGTCCCTTCTAAATCCGGTGACGTTGAAGTATTCGATCCATTTCCTTCTTCAGAAGACATTAAACACAAAATTTGTAAAAATTGAAGAATTTTTTTTAATTTTTTTTAAAGAAAATGTAAATGTATTGAATTGGAGAGCAAAGTTCTTATTTTTGATAATAATTAAGAAACGAAGATCTCTATATATAAACATTTGGGAGATACTAGAGAGACCATTCATAAAATCAATTTAATATTTTTATTAAATTTCTTGTCTTTTTCGAATTGAATACCATATTTTATATTTTATTTTATTTTATTTTATTGAATAAAATGTTTAAATTCACATTGGCGGATTGGTGAATATGCGAAAGAACAGTTTTGTATAGTAAATTTAATGCAATTTTATGTTGGAAACTATAAAAGAAACAAAAAAATCCAACTTCATTGTGATAATCTTAGATATTTTTAATAGATATTTTACATATAGAAAACATTTGAAACTTTTTACAAACCTATTTATGATGTTGAGCGGCGTAAATTCGAATTATGACGTGGAACTAATTGATTTGTAGATTTTTAATATGTGAAAAAGAACAAATTTGGAGATGTAATAATGTGAAGGGCAATGATTGGTGGCAATATAACCAATAGTAGAACATAAAGCTATAAAACAAAATTTAACATAAAGAAACAAAAAACTAATGAGTTTTTTGAAAAAGAAAAATGATTAGGAAAAAAGAGAAGATGCATGTGATTGTGTTTTATTTTACACCTTAGGCTTAGTGTTGTGGCTATTTATCAACCACAATTTTTAGCTAGCATTTTTTTTATTTTCTAAAAAATCTGTTTTTAATATTTGGTGTCTTGTGAAACATATAACATGTTCTTTATATTTTTCTTCTTTTTTGGAAATTAATAATTTGATTTACTTGATTCTTTCGAAAAAGTTTGAAATTGGGTTTTGGATGACACTTGTCAATCAATATATCAGTAAAAAGACAACTTCTACATATATATATATATATACACACTATAAAACATTATATTTTTTTCTTAAAAGTTATATTTTTTTACATCAAAGAATGAAGTAACAACTCAATCACATTTTATATATTTTAGTTATATTTTCAACATATACATTATATTTGTTTTTCTTCAAAAATTATATTTTTATACCATATCAAAGAATGAAGTATAACTTAATCACATTTTATTTTTTATTCATGTTTTCAACATATTATTGGTATATAGTGGAATATTTTCTTTCTTTTTTCAAAATTATTGTATTCTTTGGGTTTAAGTCTAATTAACGAGTACATTACATTGTATTTGAAAAATATTATAATATTATTTTTGAATACACATACAATGTATATCTAATTAATTAAAGTTGTTATAATTAATATAAAAATTAAGAAAGAAAAGAATGTAATTTGGAAAGAATAAAAATGAAAAAGTGGGGTATTAAGCTCAAAACGTGAGTCATGACAGAGAGATTTGCCTCCTGGCATCAGACACGCCTTGATATCATCTTCTTCTAAATTGTTTCCTTTTATGTTTGTTTATTTATTATTCCCAAATCAAATGATTAGTTGTTATCCTCATTGATTATTTGTCATCCAATTCAAGACAATTATTTTACTAATCATGACAATAATTTCTTTCATCAACATAAAGATATTGGTCTGCAAGATCTTATTATTATTTTTGACAAAAACATTGATTCTATACATGTAAAAAACAAGATTATTTATTTTGGCGAGTTTCGGATTTCGTGTACATCAAAACTTTTCTGTAAATTATTTCAAATTTATGGAAGGCTAAGAATGATCAGATTTTCTAAGTATGGATAGATATCCAAGAGATATAATTCAATATGGACATACATAAAGTTTGATTGGTACAGTATAATAGGGGGTTTAAAGCTCTACAAAATCAATTAGCTTTATGTTAACTAAGCGAAGAGAGCATAATAACTTTTTAATGCTCAAATGCTCAATAAATGGAGTTTTTCTAAACATAGAGCATTAACATAATTAAAATACAATTTTATATTTTATTAATTTGATTAATATTTTGAAAATAATATTAGAAAAACTTATGATGTTTAATTTTTTTAATTCTAAATATAAATTATTCATGCCAATCATGTATCATAACTTAATATTAAAAGCATCTATTCTCTTTTATATTGATGTTCTTTCGTGTTATATCTCTAGACTTTACCAATCATGACCATATTTAAAAGAATGGTTCCACTTGGGATTGGTGACTCAGCTCCAATATGGCTGAAGGTTGCTAAGTTTAGGATTTCTAATCCATGATTTACAAGTTTCAGATGCTTTGTAGAAGGTTTGTGTAAAGCATCAGATATCCATTATGGTTTGGAGTGGTACTACTTTCTGGATTCAGTAGAACTGTGTATATGGGAGTTCGAGGAATTTCAATGAGTCTATGAACATTACATTCTAAAGTCAAAGTGATGTTGTAGACGATGTTGTGGTTTTTTTCTGTTTAGAATAGATGACGGAAATAGAAATAGCGACAAATTGTGCGAACATTTTTGTAGATGATGATATATCTAAATGAGTGGCAGATATTATCCCTAAATCCGTGAATCACAAAATAGATTTTCGATCTAGCTTGTGTATCATTCTTTATGAATTGTTTGATATGAGTGATTTTTTCCTTTCTTAATGGAGATTAAGTTGACAAAAAAAATGCATGTTAAAATCAAACTTACGTCAACAAATTTTATATCAAATTTATAGTAGCTTTGTACCAATTTTGTCAGTATTTAACTTAAATTTATAATATTCTATATTCAGAAAAATCATCATAAAAATAGAGGGAAATTTTAATTATTTGATTTTTAAAACAAATTCCCGAAAAACTACGCGTTAGTGAAGTTCACGTGTCGTTATTCGATTGGCTATTGTAAAATCTGGAAACTATCTAACCCGTTGACTGACCTTTGACTTATAATCCTAGTAGGATTATAATTTACAAAATTAGAAAAAGTGGTACTAATTAATATAATCCTCAAGGCGAGTAAAACCTGAATATGCAGTGATTCACAAGAAAAAAGAAACAAGAAACAAATATCCAATGGAGATATCGCAACAAGCACTTGAAGAAGATGGCCACAACGACGACTCGAAGTCTTCATCATGAGGTCTGTTTCTACTTTACTCAAAATTCAATTCTCAATCTCCATCTTCATGCGCATGCTACTCTGTTTTTACATTAACTTCACTCTATTCTTCGATCTCTCTGCTTCTTCTTATTGTGTTTTGTTTCTGTCTCTCGTGTTTCAGGTTTTATACTCACCTCTAAACTTGGATTTGACATCTTAAGATAACTTGGGTTATACACAAATTTTGGACTCTATCAGTTCTTCTGATAACAGACCTCAACAATTCAATCCAAGTCATGATCTTCGAGAAAGATTCTTTAATTTCATAGACCACTTAAACACGACTTCAATTCCTCGTCCTCCTGCAACTTCTGAGAAACAAAAGGCTATGAATTTCCAAGCTTTTAAGATCACAATTGGTCAATGGACCTATATTGCAGTCTACCCTAATGATATTTTGGTGAAATTCTATTTCGCCAGGAAGAGACTTATTTGGGAGTTACTTGTTCCTGAAGAAACAGGAACTAGTAATACAACAAGGCTGAAGAAAAAAAATCGAGATCCAAAGGGTGGATATCTTGTCTCTTAGAGCAAAGGTTCATGAAACTGAGGACACTGAAATTCTCGAAGTCGAGGTAATATATACACTTACTTTGAATATGCTTATAAACTCCTTTATGAGCTTAATTAACCAATCTTTGAGATGTTTGATTTGCAGTTGAAAAGATCTCCAACATTCTTCGTAGAGATTAATCAACAACCTGGAAAACACACTCAATGGAAAAAGATAGATCAAGACTTTACTCAAAATCAATCATCTATTTGCAGGTTTCTTACTTTATCTTCATATCCTGTTTTTTTATTTATTTTGGTATTGTTTTTAGTACCTTTGAAACTGATTCCAAGCTTTATATTTGATAGGAGACATCAACTTTGTTTTAAACCTGGCGTTCTGCAAAACAACTTGAAGAAACTTGTGTCCTGCTGTAGCTTCTGGTCTGAACTCTTCAAAGTCACTTTCCCGTTACACGACAGTATCTACTTCGATAGTGGCTGTGGAAATAACAACATCAACTGTTCACTTACTAACTTCAGTAGTGGCTATGGAGACAACAACATCAACAATTCACTTACCAACTTCAGTAGTGGCTATGGAAACAACAACATCAACCATTCACTTACAGACTTCAAGAGTGGCTATGGAAACAACAACATCAACAGTTCACTTACTAACTTCAATAGTGGCTATGGAGACAACAACATCAACAATTCACTTACCAACTTCAATAGTGGCTATGGATACAACAACATCAACAGTTCACTTACTAACTTCAATAGTGGCCATGAAGACAACAACATCAACAATTCACTTCCCAACTTAAATAGTGGCTATGGAAACAACAACATCAACCATTCACTTACAGACATCAAGAGTGGCTATGGAGACACCAGCATCAACATATCACTTGCAGACTTTAAGAGTGGCTATGGAAACAACAACATCAACATATCACTTACAGACTTCAAGAGTGGCTATGGAAACAACATCAACCATTCACTTACCTATTTCAATAGTGGCTATGGAGACAACAACATCAACAATTCACTTAACTACTTCTATAGCAGCTATGGAAACAACAAAATCAACAATCCACTTACCTACAACCACAATCAGACACTTACCTGCAACCAAGAGCAGACACCTAGCTTCAATAATGTCGACAATGCTAATCTTGATGACCTTTCTGAAGGTACTTTCTTTGGACATTACCCAAATCAAGTTAAATTTAAATCGGATTAGAATCCTGTGGGAGTGGACAAAGGACCTGATCCTGTGGGAGTGGACGAAGGAATTCATCACATGGCAAATCAAGTCTCGGCTAATGATGGAGAGATCTGTGTTGAATGCAAAGCCATCAGAACTGGATCTTGGACCCTGAAGTACCTGCAATCTACAGGAAGATCACACCTTATAAAATCTTTTATCTCTGGCCTCGCAAACTTTTGGACTAGTTTCTTCATTCTCCATAGACAATGCGTTTAGATCATTTGCTTTATTTTTTTTGTCAACTTAGATCATTTACTTTTATGTGGAACACTGTTATTGACATTAATTCAGAAAATTCCGACGCTAACTTTACCAATTTTCTAAAGAGTTTCTGTAAAAGAGTTCAACAGAACACTCAGTGTATCTTCTCTCGCAAAAATTCGATCAAAAACATGAGACATAGAGATACAAGTGAGCAAATAATCATCATGACTTTTTTGAAGATCCAAAGCCCCCAAATCCCATCATCTCTGCAACCTCAGGATCCATCTCTGGCTCCTCTTCCATAACCTTCCCTTTCTGAAAACAGATATTTTTAAAAACACGCAAGTCAGATTTCAGAAAGCCAATCACATCAATCAATCAAGAAGACATCTATATATGAAGACTTACCTTCTTCTCTTTCTTTTTCTCCCGACGCATCCGCTTTATTTCTTCCTCTTCTTCTTGTTGTTTCTGGATGCGCTCGTCCAAATCTATTGCCACATCAGGATCAAGTTCAGTTAGTCGAAATCTAATATGCCTTAGATGAAGACTTCAGTGTTATGTTTCAACCTACTTAGATTTGTTTTAACATTATTTTTTCCAGGGAATAGTTTCTGATTTCTGAAGAAACATCAGTTTACATGACTCACAGATAGGTTTCCTCAGAAGTCTTACCTTGTTCCGTGAAAGTTCCTGGTGTTTTCTGCTTCTTTAAAGCCTCAAACCGCTGCTGGACCTATGCATTCAAACCAGATGCATGTTTATCTCAACTTCATTCATAAACATAGGCCTATGAAAACAATTAAGCATATGTCTGGAAGAAAATATTCAACCTGTTCAAGCGAAGATCTTTCCACCCGCATAGACATTCCCAACGCCCTTTGATCTGTGGGAAAAAAAAACAAAAGTGTCCAGTTTAGTTTACAAATTAGAATCAAACTGGATAGTCTATCCAACAATTTAGTGGCATCAAAATGAATCTGATTAACTAGTTTGACTTGTCAGGAATATGATGTGTAAAGAGCAGATAAAAGAGTCATTACTTACGTTTTTTCCCATTTATGTGATCCAAGTAGTTTGCCGAATCTTTAACAACACAATCACAAACGCGACAGAAATAACCGGCCTGAGGGAAGAAAAGTATTTATGTGATCATCAGCAGATTCCTTAATGATTACAAGTATCTACTTAAGGTCATATTTGCGAGTACAGGTAAATACAGTCATTACCTGCTGACTTAGAGGTGCTACCGGTGTAACAACCTAATGATATAAAAGAGCGTTAGATATGTCCATATCAAAAGAATACAAGAACAGAATTGATATCAAACCAGCTTATATTGATTAAGCTCACATAAAAAGAGACTGTAACAATCAGTTCAAACATCAATGGAGTTTGCTAAATAGTAGATAAAATACATGGCAACATATTATCTACTCTCAAGCAGGATTAGTTACAGAATCGCATAATTTTAACACAATTCAGATCAAAACTGAAATATGCAATGCTTAAGAAAGTGAACTTTTCATGTAAAATTAGAGACCAAATTGAGCAACATCCGTGACTCAGACTCACGTTCAAGAACAAGTAGACAAAAGCTACTTTCATGAATTCTTTGTCTTAAGGATAAACAAAAGAAAAGCTTGCAAATTTCTATTCAATTCAGATGGTGACATATACGAATAACACAGAAAAGAGGTTAAAAGAGATCAAATCACCTGTGTCTTGCCTAAACGAGATTCTAGGTCTACATGATAATCTCTGTGCTTCAAAGGGGCTCTTTGCACAGGAGGACCTTTGGCTGCAAAAAAAAAAAAAACCAATTATTTTCATTTAAGATTTCGTAAAGTAAAAGTTTTTCATAACCTGGGAATTCAGAGAAGTAATCCTACACCGAGATTTTGACCGATCTGACTCCTGCATCAAGGAAAAAAACCCGCGTGATTGAGTTTTCAAAATTAAAAATCAAAGATCAAATATTGAAAAATTGGGAAGAAATTAACCTTCTTTTCGCGTTCACGAGCACGTTCCCGATACTCTTCTGTATCGAACTTCTTTCTAAACGTATTATCAACTCCAGTAGTCTACAAAAAACGAGACAAACTCAGAGAGAAGAAGAAAGACCCAACGTGGCCAGAGAAAAGAAGAGAAACTAGCGTATGCTTACACTGTTGGTAGACGCCATTGGAGAACAAAAAGCTCAAAGGGCTCTCAGCACGGACCAGCACAGAGAGGAGGAGGAAACACTGATGATTCGAATTAATTTTCGTCTTCGGTGAACAATTATAGACGTTTGTAAGAAAAAGAAAAAACAATTATAGACAGTAAACATTATAAAATAAATAACTTGAACGCTGCTAGATTGATTATTAGGGCGTTTGGTCTAGTGGTATGATTCTCACCTCGGGTGCGAGAGGTCCCGAGTTCGAAGCTGGGAACGCCCCAGTTATTTCTCAAATCAATATCCCGTTTTCACATTATGAAGTATGACTCCATGTCGTTTCTCTTTTGCCCTGCACATGATCATGAATCATGATGCTCAGCAGTCCAGCTCCAACACTAAAATGGAGGTGTCTTATCAAAAAGGAATGCTCTTTAATTACACTGTTAGAGAATGTAGTTCAGCCAAATCTTGTTTTTAACTAGTAAAGCCTGTAAAAAGAATTAAGAAGACCAAGTAGTTGTCAGAAACAGAAAAGAAGATCATTAACTAAGTCATCAACTAATTCAGACACAATATCTTTTTCAATCTCAACTCCTTCTTCGTAAGTCTCTTTCTTGTAATCAGCCCATTTCCCTTCAATACTACTCATGTCATTGTCAACAAGCTCATCCATATTCATATCTCTCATCTTCTTTAATCTCTGAATCTCTTTCTGCACTTCTTCGGCCAGAATATCTCTCCTTTCAAACAAAACGCCTTCTTTCCCCAACATTCCTCTGCAACTTCCCATGAGCATCTGCTCGCATTTGAGTGTTAAGCACTGCTTCACAAAATCAAACAGCGTTTTTCTCTCAGTTCTGCTCCGCTCGTCTCTTTTGCATTCGATTTCATCGAAAAGGCTCAGAGGTAATATCTCAGTAGCCATCCCCAAGGAGAATTCTTTAACCATCAGTTGGCCGGAAAATATAATCTCGGTTATGTATTCAAGCTCCCAGTCATGGCCTTCTTCAGCTCCTGATAAAGCTACACATTCGTAGAGTTCGGTTTCTTTAATTTCATGGTGGAAGTCATTGTGCGAACTTGAGAAACTCTTTCTGCAGGAATTTTGGAGCTTTTCAGAAGTGCTGAAACAGTCAACTTCCTGATCTTCTGCCTGTGTCATACAAATATGAAATTTTCAAAGATCAGCGAGTCAGAAAACCTGATGGAAATACAAATATAGAGACTTTTAGAGTCAGTGGTAAGCTACTAAAAGTAATCTAGCCTTGTGCAGAGAAAGGAATTAGACCACATGACTAACCTGGAATTTTTGGTTATTGTAGAATGAAGTACACTCAGAAATAGATTCGCTCTCTGATAAACCATTATCCAGATCATCTGATGGCAATGATATCGTACCATTTATCCAATCCTTTGTGATGGAACTTGAAGACTCTTCTTCTTGGGTAAGGTTACTGCAAGATGACTCAATCTTACAGGTTAGCTCTCTGAGCTTCTGTTCCAAAAGAATATTTAGAGAATCACCATCTATTTTATTATAACTAACTGCAGATTCTATATCCTGATTGGTCTTCTTAGTGGAGGACCGTGAACCGGATGTTAAACCCTTGATTGGGGATGAGAAAGTAAATGAAATCACATCCATGTCTTTCTTTCGATCATCTTCCTCTGTCTTCGATTTGTCATCAACTGTGATGTTACATTTGATCAGTTTATCACCCTTTTTAGTCCGTTTATCTCTGATAATTCCAGGTTCATGTAACCCATTGGATGGTTTTTTGCTGGGGAGAACATTCTTTTTGCCGGAATTAGATGAAGCAATGCTCTTCTTCGCCGATGTTGCTGTCAAGCCAGGCCTTTTAGATGTCGTTCCGCTTTCCACCAACACCTTGCTTACAGTTTTATTCATCACTCTGCTGCCTTTCTGATTTGAGACAGACATCACAGCAATTTGATTTTGTTTCTGGTTATTTGGTTTAACCACAGTTTTCCCACTGGTAGCAGATGATTCTCTAAGACCATTTTTCATGGTGCGGTTGTTAGTTTCCATCTTCTCCATTTGGCCTCTGTTGTCCCTTGAGGGCGTTGAACTGTCTCGCTTGTGAGTATAATTACCCTTTGCGTGTGAAGATACAGAAGGTGGCTTCACTTTACCCTTTGAACCATCAAAACTGCTTTTTCCCAATAACTTATTTGTCTTCTGTGCCTTGAGTGATGATATAGTTCTCTTTTCATCATGCTTTCCTCTAAAGCTCCTGTTGTTGCGGGTGCCATTAGAGATTTGAAGTTTCGGTCCTTTCTGTGAAGCTTCTAGTTTCTCTTTCAAATCTTTGATCCTCATTGGAAGTGTTGAAGAATAATCAGATGATGAAAACCGTGCTTTAGCAACTAGCCTAGGATTTGGTTCAATCATTCTTGAAGCTGCTTCGATCACATAAGTGGGGTTCCTAGACTGAACAAACCCAGGACTCCGGATAGGAGATAAGAGCTTATTGTGAGTGACAGGGATTGGTTTAGCCGACCTTGGAGGTAATGTTTCAGATTGAAAGCGGTCAATAGGCCGTATACACTCTTTATTCATTCTTGAATCCAAATGGTCCCAAGAGATACCATCATAGTCACTGCGGAGATTTACATAACCCAAACTCTCATATGCATCCCATGTGCTTGCCTTGCGTGAGGATCTGAAGATATATGGATCAAAATCAGGATTAGACCGGGGCTCTGGGGCACTTGCTACAGGTAAGGACTTTAAACCCATGAGCCTCGCAACCACACTCAGAGCTCGAGACCCTTGTCCATCCTCACTACTGGCAGTGGATGTAGAACAACTTGAGTCACTTCTCGGATTGTAAGTTGAATTCTTTCCAATCTCATCCCCTTCAATCTATTAAAAATATCAGATCAAAGACCATTGGTTCCTGTCATTCACTTAAATCAAAAGAACATAGATAATAAAAGGTATTGAGAAGTCTAACCGGCAAGGGCCATGAGTTTGAAGAGGTTTGAGCATTTTGTTTCTCTTGCTTTGATACTTCTAATACAAACAAAAAAGACAAGACTTTGAGTCTATTAAACACGAAACCAAAGTAGATAACAAGTGAAGTAGTTTGACATGCGTATAATAACCAGGACTAAGCATCAAAGTTCACAGACAATCGAACCAAAATCGTGGACAAAGAAATGCATTGCTTCAGACCATAAATTTCTACATAGCAAAAAAAATGAATCAAGAAGCATAACGAGAAATCAAACCAATGGCTTCACGGAAAGAAGGATTTAGACTTAAACCGAGATGGTAAGACTTTGTTTTGCAGACATTACCAGAGAGTTCCGTGTTGCTGCTAGAGGAGAAGAGCTTCTTCCGGGATTTACCGGGCCAATCAAACAGATTTAGAAAACCTCCTCTGGATCGTTTCCTCTCAACAGCCTCCATTTTTATCATCTACATATCACAGAAATTGAATTACTTCTATGGAAGTCATAATAGGGATTCTAACTATGAGCTCCTCAAGCTCAGCCAACTATTAAAGATGAAATTTTTGTTTGGCTTTTCGATTAAAAGGACAAAAAGACCGAACTTTGGACAGTAACATTAACAGTCTACAATAGGATAAAACAGAAATACTGACAAATCAAATGATTCGGCCAAAATAATATTTTTAAAAAAAACTCAGAAATGAGTAGAATGGTACCGAATTCAAAATCCTAAACGTTAACAACAAAATGAAGGCGCAGAGACGAAAACCAAGAAGCGTTCTTTCGCACAAATGATACTGAAGATCGAAACCCTAGAAAATTGAAAGCCTTTCACTTTTGTCTATCTCTCTCTCACACACACACACACACACACACACTGAGTATACCTCTGTAATTTCTCAAGTCAGTGGAAAGAAACGAAAAATTGAGATTTTTGAGAAGTGGGTCAGAGAAACAGAGATTTGCAAAATTGGCATTTGGGGAAGAAGAGAATAGATATGAGAAATCGATAAATTTGGGGATTTGGGTTGAGCGTAGAAACCTAAAGAAGAAAAGGAAAAAAAACAGCGGAGCGGAGAGAGCTTGTGAAAAATTGAAGAGATGCAGAGCGTGAATTGATGTGACAAGAAGAGAGAGACTTTCGAATTTTCCAATATTTCTCTCTTTTTTTTTCTCTTTCCACCTCTGGAAATTTAAATGTAACATTGTTTTCTGTAAAATAAAGAAGACTTTTTTTGCAGATATGATGAATTTTTGTTGGGTTTTAGATACGAATTTAATGTTATTTATAAGCCATTTAGACCAATAGTATTCGACAACATTAATAATTTAAACTATGTTCGCCATAAAATGTTTCTTATCAATTTTAACTTTGCAAAGTTTGTTGATAGTTTCGATTTTCGAGTTCAAAATAGTAGTTTTTAGAGTTTATAACACTAAGTGTCATAGCATAGTCCTTTTGAGATTTTATATTTTAAATTCCCTTTTTTTAAAGTTTTGTTTATGGAGAAATTTCGCCGGCTGTTATATTCGAATAATGTATTCTATCATGAAGAGGGAAAAAAAACACTCCAAATATAAGAGGAGAAATGTCCGCGCATTGAATATTCAATTTCAAAACCTAGTCATAAAAAATGAGTTAGTTTGGCGATTATATTTTGTTTTTTTTCCGATAAACTTTTCTTGTTGTTAATTCATTAACATTTATACTATTTTAACGTTAATTAACCTCAATATAAATATTATAAAAAACGCAAAATTTAGTGGTCAACTTGTTCTCGAACAAATGCACACGAGAAGAAACTATTCATATTAACATTAATTTACTAATAACGCATTCATTATTATACAAAAACAGTTTAAGTTACAGAATAAAGTTAGCAATTCATTAAAGCAAGAGTTACAATTCCATAGACTAGTCTACTATAAAACCCCTCCAAGTTATTTATTCATATACATCATTCTTAACTCTCATACATTCTTGATATTTACCAAAAAAAATCACATAATTACCTTCGCATCACACATTGTAACAATGGCTATTTCTTGCATCACAAGAAATATGAATTCAATCCTCTCTCTTCTTCTTCTTATTCTAATTATCACTCTTTCGTCCTCATCCTTCTCCGCCACAGATATCGTCACAAAAGAACTCCTCAACAAACTCTGTTCAGAATCTACAACTTTCCGTGATAATTTCTGCTTCCAATGGCTCAGTGCAGATGTTAGTACGATATCAATCACCATCCATGACCTTATGAAGCTCACTGTCAAAAAGTCTCAAACGTATGGTCTGAACAACCAACAACTGTTAAGCGACTATGCAAGAGGCTCTGTTAATGACCAGCGGCTCACGAAAGCTTACGAGTCATGTGTAAGGAGTCATGATGTAGCGATCAAAGAGCTTGAGAGGACTCACGACTTGTTGAACAATAGCTCTTTCGAGTTAGCGTTTCATGCTGCTTCTAAAGCTCTTGATTATGCTTATGTCTGCAAAGATGAATTCGAAGGACCTTCTAATGAGCCAGCTCTTGTTTTGGAACGCAGTGAAAACTTTATCGATATGTGTAATGTTGCTATGGATTTCACTCGACTTTTAAATTAAAATACATGTATGTTTCTATAAGAAAATAAAATATTCAAGTGAATTTTAATAAGAAGTTTTGATTCTATAAATTTGATCAAGATTTTGCACAATTATCACACGGATTTGAACTGTTTAGACAAATTCTTCTGTCGAATGACTCTCCGAAGTACTCTAGTAACATCTGTCTTCTGCATTCTGTCTGAAAAAATCCATAGATTGAGAATAAGTAAGAACTATGTTAAATGTTGCCTTAAGCTCAATTATAGGCATTTGCTTTTCCGTGTCAATGATATTACCTTAAGCTCACAGTATTCCTGCATCTTCTTTGCCTGAGCCATGGCTGACTTAAATCTATCCATGTTTCTTCCTTGTCCATTGCGTAACATACAAACGACTCTGCTAAAATCTTTCTTCTGGTACAAGCAAATGCATTGAGCTTGAAGCCCGTCCCTTCCTGCTCTTCCTGACTCTTGGTAGTAGCTTTCTATCGCTTTTGACAAGGTGTTGTGTATAACAAAACGCTGCAGCAAAAACGATTTAAAAAAGAGGGAAGTGACAAAAAATTAGCAACAGCTATGAAACAGGTGTGACTTACAACGTCTGCTTTGTCTATTCCCATCCCAAATGCTATGGTTGCACAAACAATTCGGACCTCCCCTGTTTGCCATTTTCTCTGGACATCAACTCTCTGTTTCGCAGGCATACCAGCGTGGTAATAAACCGTCTTCACTTTGCATTTCTCATTCAGAAACTTTGCCACATCAACACACTCACTTTTGGAGAGGCAGTAAACGATCCCTGACTGATCCTTAAACCGGTCTCTTAGCAGCTCTTGAAGTTGTTTCAGTGGTTCCTCTGTTTTGACGATCACCTCGTACTTCAAGTTGATTCTGTCAAAGCTCATCTTCAGAACCAGAGCCCTTGGGATTTTCAGACTTTTTAGTACGTCCTGATGTGAGGAAAAAAGGATCAAAGTGGCAATATAGCAGTGTTCAAATCATAAGGAACTACAACATATGATAAAGTTAGATTGAGAACTGGAGCAATGGAAATCATCAGAACAGTTAAAACTGTTCCCAATTTCAAGAGGATCTAATCATGGTGATGGTTGTTACCTGACAGACTGATTCAGTTGCCGTTGCTGTAAGAGCCATCACAGGAACACGGGGAAATTTCTGCTTAAGACATCCCAGTTCCCTATAGTCTGGCCGGAAATCGTGTCCCCATTGGCTGTAAAGAAAAAACCAGTACATTCATGAAGATCACAAGGAAATTCTTCAGGTCACAGGCAGATAACTATTTTAAAATTAAGTCGTTGGTGATGAGCAATTAGAGAGCATTTGTTAACATCACAAGATATCATAAGGGACAGAAGGGTAGAACGGCCTTGTACCTCACGCAATGCGCCTCATCGACCACAAAACCTGCCAGCAGTCCCTGTTAATAAACGAAGTTCTTTAACATTTTTTTTACAGTTAAGTCTACGTTTAAAATCAATTATGTAACAAAAACAAGAAACTCTTAAAAGACCACCTTGCGATCTAAGCATCTTAGTGTCTCCAAAAAGGATGAACTTCCAGCAATTTTCTCAGGTGTCACATATAAGAGTTTACAAGATGGATTGTCTCGTCTGCAAGCAAAATGTCAATGCACGTATAAGCAGCATTCTAAGAGCATTAAGATGATTTAATCTCCATTTAAGTAAAGAAACACAAATGATGCCTAAAAATATTTGGATACTGTAAAATTGAAAGAAATGGAGTGTATCTTCACCTGAGCTCTTGTAATACAGCTGCTGCTTGGGAAGATGTTTGCTGAGAGTTCAGAAAAGTAGCTGGTATACCAAACTTAACGTTCAGCGCAACTATCTGATCCTGGATGAGGGACAATAGAGGAGATATAACTATGGTAACTCCAGCTTTCATTGTTGCAGGAAGCTGTGCAAAAAAGAATTAAAAAACCAAATTTACTAGGCAGAATGTTGCAATATAAAGTAATGGTTATTTGACTAACGATTCCTTAATAGAATTCAAAATCACATCTTCGGGAACCTAGAAGTAGAGGTGGTATCATCTGACCTGGTAACACAAACTTTTTCCCCCTCCTGTCGGCATTAGAACAAAACAATCCTTCTTTTGCATAGATGCCTTACATGCTTGATGCTGCAGGGGCCGAAACACCTTGTTCCCAAAAATCACAAAGTTTGCAAATTCCAGATCATCCAACGCCTGCAACTCTTCGCAACTCGGACTATCGTGGTCCTTGTCTGATACCTGTACAGAAGGTTTTCTGCCTGAAGTTGTTGAAACTGAATCTTCCATGGAATAACCCTTCAAAGCACAAATCATAAGTTTCAGTTCAGGAAGAAAGTACAATTTTGTATCTGAATACATAGTTCAAGATGTGAAGAGAGATGGCAACTGCAGAATCTGTCAAAGGTAGCCACGATAAAAACCTTTTAACTTGGACATAAGCACCAAACCAAATGAACGAAAAGCTAAGTCTTTCTGATAAAAGTTGTATTTTCTTGTAAACCATCAATCTCACAGTTCTCACCAAATGTATTGTTTATAAGCATAATAAAACATAGGTATTATCTTTCAGCGGGTTTTAATAGAATAAGAAAATAAGAAACAGTAACTGCAATTTTGAATCTTACCATAGATTCCAAAGAATGATTTCTGGAACCCCTCTGTGATCTCCTTGGAACCTTGAAGGGTGTTTCCATATCTTCAAAATCACTAGAAGAATCCAGATCCATAATCTCCGGATTGTTCTTTGGATCAGGAGAATCCTCAATAACATGAACTTCCACTCCTGACTGATCATCATCAGTCTCGAATCCATCATCACTAGGGTTAGTTTTATCAAACAGTTCAGCCAATGCTCCTTGAGCCTCAGACTCTATAGCTTGTATATCATCCCATTCCTCGCTTCCTTTCTCACAATCAGCTAACGCCGCAAGAAAATCATCCCCACACAGCTCAACAGTAATGAAATCCCGACCATCATCACCTTTTTAATCAATGACAAATTGATTTATTCAGATAAAGACCAAACACAGAGAATCCAAAACCCGCGTCTAAAAGTGCATCAATAATCAGAAACTCACAATTTATCAGAGTATATATGTTAAAGTCTATATTCGAATTTGGTACCGTAAAGAGCGACGAATCGATCCAAGCATTCCTTCGCAGAATCTTCATCGAAACCGAGCTTTGTAGCTAAACTTAGCAATCGAACTTTCTCCAATTCGAGATCCTGTTCTTTCATATTAGTAAACGGGCGGTATAAAATCCTGCAACTGAACCTGCAAAATTCTCCCGACGGACAATTAGAACTAAAGAAAAAATCTGAAATTTTAGAGCCTCCCACACAAATAAAACCTCAAACACTCTATTCCCGCCAATTTTGCAACGCTGCGATTTTGTTAGCTCTGGGCTATAAAGCCTATAAGGCCCAAGCTCAGATTAATACCCTAGATCACGGGAATTACCGAGCGCTCTCCCAATTCCGGTTTAGATGCGATTCGTTAATAACCGGTCTCGAGTTTTCTTTTTTGTTTTTTTCAAACAATTAGATCGACAAAGACATGATCCATAGCCTAAACCCACACATTAAAATCTCTTTTTAATATACTCGGCGAAAGAATGGATTGAATCTCAAAATTGCATCCCGAAGAATCCATCAATTAGCAGAAGCCCGGCTAGCATTTGCGACCCCAGATCATTAATCCTTTATACAGATGCAGCTTGGCATAGTGAAAAGCTCTTCGCAGGTACAGCTGGAATCTTCAAGCAAGGAGATCGTCAAGTGGAGAGGTTCTCAAAAGCATTCAATTGGGTTGGATCACCACTTATAGCAGAATCACTAGCGATCAGATTGGGACTCCAGAAAGCGGTGGAGTTGGGCTTCTCGAAGCTATTAGTCAAATCGGACTCTCTCATTTTAATCAACGCCATTTCCAACGGCGTGATAGTCTCGGAGATCTATGGTATCCAAAAGGATATAACCAATCTTCTCCCTTGTTTCTCATCTATCAATTTTCTCTTTATTCCTAGATCGGAAAATGTCTTAGCCGATGAACTAGCAAAACAGTCTTTAAGAACCTGTCAGTTGGTGGGTGATGTGTTTTAATATTAGTAATGAAGTAATTTCCTTGAAAAAAAAAAGAAAAAAAATTCAGACATTAATGAATAGAAAGTGATTGATTTATTTCACTCTAGAATATTTGGAAAGCGAGGAACGAGATCCTTGGTCCTTGGTCGAGACGATTGTATAGGTGTTTGATCTTATATTATGAAGAAAATCAACAAAGAACGTACGTAGACAAAACACATAACAAGTTTTTATTAATAAAACGAAATAACAAACATGATACACAACATGTTCTTATTTAAGGAGAAACAACATTAGCTTCGTCCTATATATATATATATTTTTTTGATAAAATGTAAATATTTCATTAATGAAAATTTGCAGTAACCTTAAAATTTTGTTCCATGCCAAAAAAAATTAAAAAACATGGAAGCAAATAAAATCAGTCTATCGATCTTCAAAAGCAGAAGCAATTTTAAATCAATGAAGCGATAAGCCATTTGATAAATCAAAATGAAGACATCTTCTAGAAGAGCATTAAGATGAGCAGCACTAGATGTTATCCCGATGAAGTCAAAGCGAAAGGAAGATTTTCACCGGAGGCCCAAGAACAATGAGCAAACTCATAGCGGAACCTCACAAACCAAGAGACGAAAACCGACACTTCCAACTACCAAGCTCAACACGAAACCCAATGAGGTCGGCAGAGCGAAGCACACAGAACAACTGCAAGGTTTTACTAAGTCCTCCAAACTCCTAGCTAAACGGACCAACACCAACGAAGCCTATGTAATTCTTTCCTAAACCAAACTGACCGCTGAAAGCAACCTTGAAAGAAAACTAGTGGAGAATCGACAACTCGAAACTCAGAAATACAAGACCACTCCAATTCTAATGAAACACAAGCTAGAGAGAGCCAACAAGCCTAGGAGAAGATTGTCCACAAGCCACCTAGAAGAAGACCCAACTAAATCGAACTCACTAGGATGAAGGAGCGAGCCAACAGCTAGGAAAAGCAAGTAACTCTAGCAAGAACCACAAGCCAAGCGAGATCCACCAGCAACAAAGCTCGCCGACACCGTCCTCGAGAGTGGCGGAGCACACGGTAGGTGGATCTAATCCAAAACCCCTAAAAGAGGGAGAAGGAGAGCTCGATAGTAGCTCATTCTTCACCGTGAACACCAACTAACCGGTCACCACGTCGGAGAGTAACGAAGCACCGGTGAAGAAATAGAGCTTCTTACCCTCCAAGCCCGAGACAAGAGACGAAGACAAGCTACCACGGAGCGTCCGGCCATGGTTGACGCAGCTGTTGGGACGGCGAAGATGCCACGGTCAAGGGGGTCCCTTTTCCGGCGGAGGTGAGGAGCACCGGCCACTGGAAAAGGATATCGGAAGGAAAGAAGTTTGCCTGCAAGAGAGAGTTACGGGGAGAGGAGAGAGAATTGAAATACTTAAAAATTACGAAAGATATGATAGCCGTTGTCCTATATATATTTTAGCTAAAACCAAACAAACTTACACACTTAACATTATAGATAAAAACTCTTATTATTTTATTGTGTTTTGAATTTAGTTATATATATTTGATCAGTGGTAATAACCGTAGCAGAGGCAACGCTCTTCATGGTGGTGGCTATGTAAGTGGTCATGATCATCCTCACATTCTCCTTTACATGAGTAATGGTAATGTTCCTTACATGTTGCTTCACAAGCTTTGTCCTTACATTTGTGATTGTACACTGGGGCTTCGCCTAAATACTGCTTACAATTCGAATTCGAACTCGCCTCGCTCTTTGGGATTTCTGTATTTATTTTACATTTATTCGGATTAATATGTTGAGATTGAATAGAAAGATTATTCTAATAAGGGACATGCGTATGACAAAACATAAATATTATCGAAAATTACGAGCTGAAATTAACAAGACAACGAGCAAAAGAGTTGTGGAGCAGATGGAATTGAAGATCTTTGCCATTTTCGTACCTTTTTTTTTCTGAACTTAACTATACTTGGGTGATACAAATTAATTGGGGTTATTTATTTATAGAACAAAATGTTTGACTTTTGACATTCATGTAGTCAAATCTTTCTCGAATCTCTAACAATATTACAAAAGACAAACCATTGTAGAAAGGACAGTAGATATATCACTCAACATTTGACCAAAAACATTTATCTAATTAAATTACATTTTTTTATTAATCATTGGATCAACAAGGCCTAATGTATAACTTATATTCATCTATAAAATTTTATATTAACTATTACATATAGCGGGATTGGGTAAGCCATTCATTGGAGTATTTAACCACCAAATAAATCTGCTTACGAATTACGTTATTTAATTTTATATTTATTTATTTGGATATGAAAGTTAAATTGAATGTCACATAATAAAATACACAATGAACACTCTCAATAGAATGAATAAAATATATTAAATTAAATGATACATGATTTCAGTTTCCTTTTTGACCAAATTACTAAACAAATAATCAAAAGTACAGAGAGAGATCTATATTCCATGAATAATCTTCGAACATTGGACCTTAATCCATTTGTTACTCTTTCTCACATATGTCTTCATTTTTCCTTTGGCTGAAAAACCTGTATTTGGCCACTCTTCTCTGTACGTGGCCAAAACCTATACAAGTTGGGAATTAAGTCGTGCCTAACTTAGCATAGAAAAAATTTCACAGCATAAGTAGTTGCCTAATTTTGATACATCTATACAGAGAAATGGTACCTCAGCAATACTTTTTTTTTCCAATAATTGGATCGACAAAATTCGATCTATAGCCAAAATTTATTCTTTAAAAAAAGTTTCTTCCCCTTATACCCGAAAAAAATCAAATCTCGATACCTAAAGATTTGTAAAATAAATGCTACCACTAACTCACCCCTCCTCATCCCCTCAATAATACTTAAATGAGACTTGTTAGTTATTTACCAAGTAAGGAATAAACTAAGTGCAACGTTAATACCTCATCCATCTTTATTCTATATTTAAATACAGTAAAATCTCTTTTGGTTAATAATGGTCCTAAATCAAGTTTTTAGTTTAATAGTATATCGATAAATTAATAATTATTATAAATTAATTAAAAAATTATAGTTTTAGAATAATTTCAACATTTTAAATTTATAAATTTATAGAAGTTTTACTGCATCACTTAATATATACATTTCTTTTGAGAAAATTAATACAGGTATTATTTCATATAAAACATGATCATTGACTTACACTTATTTGTCCTAAAAACATCTAATATCAGAAAACTAAAGAAATATTAAATCTTATTGTTTATGGCAATCATCAAATTCAAGATGATGATTGTATTTTTTTGTCAAGTGGATCGATAAGACTCAATCCATAACCTAAATCCATCCATAAACCTTCTATCCTTTTAAACTGCATATATAGTGGTTTGTACTCAAACTTTAAATCTTTGAATCATTAGTTGGAACATATAAGCCACTAAATTGAGAATAGTTCGTCTGGAAAACGAAAAATTGTACATGTGCTTGATCTTGTATTATTAATAAAATTAACAAAGAAAGTACGTAGACAAAAAACAAAACAAGTTTTTATTAATAAAACGAACAACAAACATGATACACAGCATGTTCTTATTTAAGGAGAAACAACAACAAACTTCACACGTACATTATAGATCATATAAGATCTTTTGATATTGTATTGTGTTTGAGTTTAGTAATATATTTGATCAGTAGTGAGAACCGTAGCAGTGGCAATGCACTTCGTGATGGCTATGGTGGTTGTGGCCATGTTCCTCAGGGTCATGTTTCTCACACACTCCACATGAGTTTTTGTAAAGTTGTTTACATATGGCTTTACAAGCGTTTTTGTTACAGTTGTGATGGTACTTCTCTGGAGCTTCGGCTAAATACGTCTCACAATCCGAATGCGCCTCGCTCTTTGGGATTTCTGTATTGTATTTTGAACATTTATTCAAATTATTATGTTATGATTTGGCTGTATTGAGAATGAATAAAATATTTATTCTAATAAACATGTAAATATAAATTTATGCATGTTGGGAAGTATTTCAGACTTTTCCACCCACTTTCAATTCCACTAAGTTGTAAAAGGAAAAATTTGGTATAGATCGGATTTTATCGAATAACAAAAATAAAATTTATGCATGCTTTTGAATAATATAGACTTGAATTTACCAGCTGAAATCAACAAGACAACGAGCAAAAGAGTTGTGAAGCAGATGGAATTGAAGATCTTTGCCATTTTCGTAGTTTTTTCTTTCTGTTTATAGAAACTTGGGGTAATACAAATCAGCGGAGGTTGTAATCTATTTATAGAAAGAATTGTTGACTTTATATACAAGATTTTGAGACGTCGTCGTTTTTGTTATGTACTTTATTTCATATCTATTTATATATTTGGATGTGAAAGTTAAATTGAATGTCACATAATTAAACACACAATGAACGCAGCCAACAGAATGAATAAAATAGATTAAATTAAAATACATACATGATTTTGATTTCCTTTTTGACCAAACTATTAAAAAAATAATCAAGAGTATAGAGAGAGATCTATATTCCATGAATAATCTTCGAACATTGAACCTTAATCCATTTGTAACTCTTTCTCAAAGATGTTTTCATTCTTCCTTCAGCTGAATAAAGCCTGTATTTCGCCACTCTTCTCTTTCTCTTTACCTCCGGATCGTTCCACCATCCTGCAATTGTTTCAATATTTAATTATAACCAATGTTAGAAAATATACCTTTTTTTTTTTCTTATAACAATTGGATCGATAAAATCCATCCTATAGACCCTAAACATAGGGATACACGATTCTTTAGAGTCAAATTATGGTGAGAAAGGCAACATATGATGACTTACCCAATCGACCAAAAATATTTTCCAAGCCGAAATTTTTTTCTAAACACAAATAATTTATAGGAAAGTGTTTTTGGTAAAATGGTTAAATGTCACTTCTAGTTTTCCATCGGATTTTGATTCTAAGGAGTTGTGTTTGTCAACATGATATTGTCAAGGATTTGAATATATTTTGAGTTATGAATCGAATCAATTTTATGATTTTGAGTTACCTTTTAAAGATGATGTTGAATGATGAGAAGATGTTCTGGTTCTCTTAACAGGTAAATCTTTGTAAGTAATTTTACGCCATAAATCTGATGTCATTGGAGATCGATTATATTTTGATTCTCTAACAACATAAATACCTCTCACGGATTTCAAATCGGCAGGATCAACTAGTTGGAGGTTCCTATCTTTTAAGATCGTACTTTATGAGATTGGAAACTCTCCATCTTGGTTTCGACCCATTTGTCTTCTTCTTCTTTTTTTTCTTCTTATCATATTTCTTTTTGTTTTTTGTTTCAATACCTTTTTTCTACTTTTTTTATGTCAAATAAATAGAATCTTTAGTGTTTGGTTAAAATCAAGAGGTAATACGTGGTGGAAAATCAAAATAAAATTTTTGTTGTAACAAAATTATCAAAAATAGAAAGAAAGTTAATTTTTTTTCAAATAATAAAACACAAAACACAATATTATCTTAATCGGGAGATTCAATTTTTGTAGTATAAAAATAATATATTCTTTTGTCTAGATTATGCACTTGCCTAGAGTTAAATCCCATATATTAACCATTTGGTCAAACTCAATTTCTCTAGAAATATTATATAATTTTTTTAGAAAACATTTGAAACTGTTGAGTGCAATTTACTGGTTAAATGCTCCAGCTAATAACTCAGAAATTTGGAATTCGATTTCATGCTATTATATGTAGTAATTAATAGGACGTTTTAAAGATGAATATGGATCATTGATTATTCTTTATTAATCTAATTATTGACTAAAAAACTATTCAAACCTTCAATTACGGTGTTTAATAGATTTAGGACTTTGCCTAAAAAAATATCTTTAAAAGAGCATTTTCAAAATATGCTCACAAACTTAGGTATTAATTAGTATTTTTAACTTATGAAATCACATTTGTTACAAATAACTATAACTTAATTTTCACTACTTACAAAAACTCAATTTTTTTTGTCTCTTTTATTTATTGTCCAATACCTAAATCTGTAAGTATTTATCAAAAGTTCTATTTTTCAAAGTTTTCTGAAAAGTTTTGGTTTTTACATAATTGATTCTTAATTTAATTATGGGTGCCACTTGGCTATTTGCTTAATAGTGAAATTTAATAAATTAATATCTGAAACGGCATTTAGGCGGGAACGAATCAACTTGCGTCGCTTTCCCCTTTATTATCTTTGTTCTCCTCAAGTTGTCTTATGATGTCGAATTTGTACCCCAAATGTTTTGAAATAACCGTTTTAACCTTATTAATTAAAATCTATTTATTTAAGCGTGGGCCTCTTTCGTTGCTTTCGTGGAAATTTTTGAAATCATCATCTGGGTAGCGAAGCGGAGATCAAAGATGAAGGGAGGAGGAACAATGTCGTCTGTGAGGACGAACTCGGTGATGTCAGTACGGAGGAGCGGGTATAAGGCGGTGGTTGATGGAGTTGATGGAAGACGGCGAAGAGAGGAGGACATGGTTGAGATCCGTAAAGCCAAAAGAGAAGAGAGCTTGCTTAAGAAGCGTCGCGAGGCTCTTACTCATTCTCCTTCCGCCGTTTCTCTTGATCAGATGGTCAGTTTGGCATTTTATTGCTTTGTATTTTAATCGCAAAATCTAGAGATTGTTATGTTTGGCAGTTGATTTCTGGAGATTGATGACATGTATTTCATAGTTGCATGCTTCTTGGTGTTAGGATTTTTGCAAATATCCATCCAATTTCGGTCGATTTTGGACTCACCACTTTTGTTTTGTTTGAGTTTGGTGTTGTTAATTATTTCGATTCGAGTTATTGTGTTAGACGATGCATTGTGA
The DNA here is from genome assembly GCA_963920545.1 of Lepidium didymum. Lineage (NCBI taxonomy): Eukaryota > Viridiplantae > Streptophyta > Magnoliopsida > Brassicales > Brassicaceae > Lepidium > Lepidium didymum. The sequence continues at coordinate 19,103,929 of OY986979.1, forward strand.
AATTTGACTTTGATGCTTGAAATATCGGAATACGATCGCCAGATTTTGGACTTGCCTCTTGATTTTTTGAAATTTTCAGAGTATGATATCGATATTTCATGACTGCTTTTGGTTTAGGAGGAATTTGCATATTCTGAAATTGATTATATGGTGCTACATTAATAAGAATGAGCTACATAGCTTTGGTATATTGTAGTTGACTTTTAAAGGATCTTACATGCTATTGAAACCGGTTAATGATTGAATCTCACAGTTTATACAGTTCACGACTAGCATATTTGTTTTTGATCCGAAGATATTTCTTTTGCACAGTGTGGAATTGTTAGAATGGAATATTATATTTTGTATACCGGATTTTTTTTTTGAGTAGTTTGTATGTTCAATTGCTTACAGTTGATAAGCCGTATTTGGTCTGACAAGAGGGATTTGTTGATTGAGGCTACTACTCAGATCAGAACGTTACTTTGTGGTGGTGAGAGTCATCCCATGAACTAATTTACTAACAGTTTTAGGTCATTGGTTGGTAAAACATAAACATGTTTTGTTCACGTTGACACTGCTACATGAGCTCAGACCTTTATGATGATCTCTTTCCTTGTAGCCGCGGCAATGCAGTTTAATATGAAAGTGAAACTTTAGCGATGTCTTTGCTCTTTCTAATGTTATACTATATTCTTTTGGAAGAAATGTTTAATGTACGTGTTGAAGAAGTTATAGAGGCCGGTTTGGTTCCACGGTTTGTGGAGTTCCTAACATGGGATGACTTTCCCCAGCTTCAGGTTTGCTTCGATATACCTGTAAGTTCAATCTGGTTTGTCACTAGCTTCACAAAGTCAATATGTTTGTGGTGCATGGAACAATTTCTATAGTTTGAAGCGGCTTGGGCTTTAACAAATATTGCATCTGGAACATCTGAGAACACTGAAGTGGTTATTGATCATGGAGCTGTAGCAATGCTAGTGAGACTTCTCAGCTCGCCATACGATGCGGTGCGTGAGCAGGTATATTCAGTTGGTGATTGTAATCATATACTAATGCGATGTGGTTGCTTCTGCAATTGTTAATTTTTAAAAGAAAGAAATTTTTGAAAATCTGTTTCTGAACAGATGATTTTAAGTTATTGTTTGCCTCCAACTTTTCAATTTCAACTAAGCTGTCCTGTATTCTTGGATAATTAGGGTGTCTGGGCATTAGGAAATATCTCTGGAGACTCTCCTAGATGCCGTGATATAGTCCTTGGACATGGAGCTCTATCTTCTCTGCTGTTGCAGTTGAACAATGGAGCCAAACTTTCTATGCTTGTAAATGCCGCATGGACTTTGTCTAATCTTTGCCGAGGAAAGCCTCAGCCTCCATTTGATCAGGTAAGTTTTGAGCCAAACTGAGTTTTGTCATAGCTACTTCCTCGCTTGCACTCTCAATATATATTGGTTCAGACTATATAAGAGCTCCTAACTGAGTTTAGTCCAAATTATTGTGATAAAATCTGTTTGGCACTGGAATATATAATACATTAAAATCTATGGTGACACGGTTTAGTTCTGGGGAGGAACAAATCCCAAGATGATTTTCTGTCATATGAGCCTTGTAACCAAGGGCACTTGAAGGTTTTGAAAAACTTTCACGCTCACTTTAGGGTTGCCAGACCTTATTAATCCATACTGCCATAATTATCCTGCCAATTTTCTTCACTTGTTTAAGAGTGTTTTCTGATAAAGTTTGATGTATGTTATATTCTTCCAGACATCTCACCTGTCACCATATGCCCACAGGTGAGGGCTGCGTTACCAGTTCTTGCACAACTCATTCGGTTAGATGACAATGAAGCCTTGGCCTACGCTTGCTGGGCACTGGTGTATCTCTCTGATGGTTCAAATGAAAAAATACAAGCTGTGATTGAGGCTAATGTTTGTGCGCGAGTTATTGGTCTTTCCGTGTAAGTGTTCAAGACTAAATTAACCAAGAAAATCCAGTTTCATAGATTCTAATGGGTTTTGCTTTCTGAACAGCCACCGCTCACATTCAGTTATCACTCCTGCTCTGCGCATAATTGGAAATATTGTGACTGGAAACGATAGTCAAACTCAGGTAGATATTTAGTATTGGCACTTCTTTTAAATTTTGTGTGCCCTTTTTTTCTTTTGCGCTGAACTAGTCTAGTATAATTACTGGTTTTGTGCTATTTTTCATTGTCAACAAAAACTTGAGATAAGATTTTGAATCATAAGTGATTTCTCTGAACTTTTCTCGGTGTGATTTTTTCTCAGCATATAATTGATCTGCGAGCGCTCCCATGCTTGTTAAATCTTCTAAGGGGATCCTATAACAAGACGATCAAGAAGGAAGCTTGTTGGGCAGTCTCTAATATCACTGCTGGTTCTCGATCACAGATTCAGGTTAGCCAAATTACCGTCTATGAACTTCCCATATAATTGAGTGTAGTCAATATGTTGCTCTGAATATATGTCTCCATTTGTTAATATCTTTTCATAGGCTGTATGTGATGCTGATATATGTCCTGTACTTGTTAATCTGCTCCAAAACTCTGAGGTCGATGTCAAAAATGAAGCTGCTTGGGCTATCTGCAATGCTATAGCCGGAGGCTCTTACAAGCAAATCATGTACGTAGAATAAAAACATAACAAAGCTAGGAACTATGTAGACAATCAAATACTCAATAGTCTGAATATAGACTCATGAAAAGAATTCTAACAGAACCAAAATTTCAAACGTATATGGGTTTGTTTCCCTCTTTCCAAATCTCACATGCAACTGCTATTGTCTGGACAGGTTTCTTGTAAAGGAGGACTGCATAGAACCGTTGTGCAATCTTCTTACATCATCAGATCCTCAACTCGTCATGGTTTGTTTAGAAGCACTCGAGAAAATACTCAAGGTGGGAGAAGTTAGCAACATGAGACACTCTGAAGGTATATACCAATGCCCTGAAACAAATGTAAACCCACACGCTCAACTAATAGAAGAGGCCGAGGGACTAGAGAAAATCGAGAGCCTGCAATCTCATGCGAACAATGACATCTACGAAATGGCGGTGAAAATTCTAGAAACGTACTGGATGGAAGAAGAAGAAGAAGATCAAGGAAAACAAGACATGATATATTTCCCACTGGACAACGTTACAAACATGCCTACATCTTCAGGCACTTTCAGTGAGAAGTACTGTGGACCTTAAGAGGTAATTCTTATATCTCCTTTCTATAGCTTTACTTGTTTTTATACATACTCGTTATGGACTAAGTAGGAAGGTAGCTCTGGTTACTGTTTCTTATAGAGTAGGCATTTTGGTTCAGATCAGAATCTGGCTTGGTTTAGTTTAGTCTGAGAAATTTATTGAACTCATATCAAACAATTTCGTTTTCGTTACTTATGATGCATTTACCTCAATTCTATTTAGTCTCATATCGAAGTTTTTTTTTTTTTTTGGGTGTTTTTCGGATGATACAGGACAGGCAGCTTTGGCAATCATACATAAACTCATCTGTACGCAAACTAACTGAAAATCAAGATCAGATATTACATTGCTTGTTTACTATACTAATGATAATGTTGGTCAGTAGTAGTAGTTTGTATTCTGAAACAAACCTAACAGTTCATCAGAAGTGTTTTTTTTACATGTAAATTGACCATTGTAAAGTCGTGAAAACCAAAGTTACAAACACTCAGTACATAAGTGACAATGTCACAACCTCCTGGAGAGGAATATGTCTGATATAACGACAATAAGTAATAAAATCAGAAGAGGCTGCAGCAAAGTGTTTCACTCATCAACGCAAAAATGTGGTGTTCGTGCTTCAAAAGAATAAAAAAATGTTGGATCTCACTTTTTCTTGTGTCAAAAGATAATCTCCTTGAGGATTAAAAGTACTAGCATGATGAAGCAGAGAATGACAAGAACAGACGCACACTTCACCATACCTCCATGTCTCTGTGTACGTTCTGCCTGTGGAGAGATTCAGCTTTCAACATGTAAGCATGAAATATTGAGAAGAGCATACACAGTGGTCGTAAATAAGTTTTACCTTTTGCAGCTGTTTAAGACCATCTTCAACTGTACTAGCAACATTCTCGATATTATAGTCAATTCGATCAACTATTGTACCCTGTCATGTACAAGTTTTGCTTTCAAGTTGCAGTCTTTCTAGAAACAATGACTCAGAAGGCAACCAACAGTTATAGTGTTTATACCTGATCTATTACAAGTGCAGAAAGATCCTTCATGATCTGAGCGAGTTCGTTTACAGATTCAACCACCTGTTGATGACACAGGAAAAGCAGAAAGTAACAATGTTATGATTGTTTATGAAAAAGATAACAATTTAAGAGCAGCAAGATTTGCATACACTAACCTGTTGAATCTCTTTCTCCCTCTCTACTGATATTTCCTCGCTCTTTTTAATCTTGCTCATCTGATGCTCACTAAATACCTGTTGTGAAATTCATGATATTGCATTATTACGGAAATACACAAGCTGAATAATGGGTATACCGTTGCAACAAAGGAGTCCTACCATATCATCGAGATCATCATCTTCTCCTTTATATCTGTTTCCGTTCAGATTCATCTCCAAGTCTGCTCCATCCTGATCATACATCACAGAGTCAAAGATACTTAGAAATGAAGAAAATATACATACAAACTAACAAGATAATTAATGAAATTCATGTATATAAAAGTGCCGCTGCATCACAAAGTGGAGACAAAGTAAGAGTTTTGAAGAATAAGCAACTTCAGCATCACAAAGGGCTAAAGCATAGGAGATATACATAATGTCATTCAATACCTCTTTTTGGAGTCTCAAACGTTTCAAATACGTAGACTGTTTCTTGCGAAGCTCCATAGAAAGACTTTGGAGATCAGTTGCAAGACATCGCTGTTATAAAACACGAGACTTAAAGTGTAAATGGTGATGGAAACTGAAAGGACATACATTTAAGATAGACATCGAGTCAAGTACACCAACCTGGACGTTTTTCCTGACATTTGAATCCTCAGAAGGTCCAGCTGCAGAAAGCCTCTGAAGTTGCTTCTCGGATTTCCTCAACAAGAAAGTTATCTCCTGTGTCAAAGACTCGATTTGATGTTGATCTTCTTTATCATCCCCAAACGAAGGCATCAACGCTTTCGCATGAGCCTTACCCAACTCAGCCATTTTGATTTTTGCACGCTGAATGTTCACTGAAATCTCCTCAGAGACATCAACCCAATCTGGTGGTAATCCTACTACTACTGTACCTCTACTGAGACATTTAAACCAAGAAGCAAAACTTTCAGCTTCAACCTATAGACCACAGAAAATGATTCGACTACTGTCCTCTTAATAATCAATAAGAAGCTGAAACAATTATGTTGGACATCAAGCACCAATTTAAGCGATTCATTCCACAATCAAGTCGTAGAATAATAATCAGTCTTGCTCAAGATGATAACAATTTTCTGCTAAATCAACATCGTACTTCAAATAACTCACACTAGCAGCTACTAAATTTCCTATGCAATCACCAAGCTTCCAACATTTCAGTGGTAGAGATAAAGAGAGAAGTACCTCGAATTCCCAGGATCCTCGGTACTGACAGGAGCATATTTACGATTCGGATTCAATAGAGATGTACTTGCCATCTCGATCACCGGACCTATGCCGGATTTCGCCCCCGTCAACGAATTGATCTCCGACGAACCCATTGGAGCACGGACGCTCCTCAAAGAGTTCCTGTACTTCCTAAACAACAGCGTACGATTCCTCGTCGCCATAGCAGCTAAATATAAACCCGAGAACAAAAATTTGAGTGACAAATATCCAAGATCTCGGCGTCTAGATAGATTTTCGCTTCCCTTCCGATCGGAAGCTATAGATCTGACCACGGTTGCATTTTCATTACAAACAAAGCAACGAACCAACGCGAAATCTCGCGCCAGGTGACGGCGAATGGCCGATCTCCGGCGAGATCAAAATCCTCCGACGGAAAAAATCAGCTCGGAAATTACAAATCGGAAAATTTTCACTAATTTGTTTTAGAAAATTAATTAAAAGATGTTACAAGTCAGAAGTCAGAACAACAACAAGATTCGGCAAAAAATTTCTGCTTTGGGTGCATCTTTTAGATCTGACATTTCAGAATAAAGGCCAATGAAAATTCACGTCATCAAAGTACAACACCATGACGTTTTACTTGGAACAGTTTGCCGACGTCATGTTATTCAATGTAGTTACACGTCGGGTAAAAGTAATAAACGACACGCATTTTTGTGTAAGAGTTTACAAAATAAAAGAGTGGCCCTATATTTTTCTATTTTTCCGCGAACGATTCATCATTGAAAGCGAGCTCTTTTTCATAAATAAATAAATAAATTTGGTAACGAAATTAAGAACATATACTTGTTGTCTCCTGTGTCTCTCACTCTCTGTCCAACATAATTAAAACGAGAAAAAAGAAAGGACAAAACTTTGTTGAAACCGACCCAGAATTGTGGACTTTGTAATCTGTCTTTACCATTTCGTTGAATTTGAGACAATAATCAGACTCCCCCAAGCGTTTATCATTTTCTTTCGTAAAAACGATTGTTGATTTTCTTCAAAACTTTATTTGCTGTGGACAGAGTAAAAAAATTCGACTTTTTCCGGGTTTTGATTGATTAGTTTTGTCAATAATGGATTCCGATTCAAGGAGTGATCGTCTCGCTTCAGCTACGAGGAGATACCAGTTGGCTTTTCCTCCACGATCTGGTGAGTTTCTTATACTTCATAAGATGTAAAAATAATTTTGTCTCTGTGTTCGTCATATACTATTTGATCTGTAGTATGTTTGTTGTCTGAAAAATGATGGGTGAAGGTAACTTGAGCTTTCTTTCCTATTTAGAATCTCGATGTTGTTTGGAAATTGTGAAGATTGGAGGAAATATTGAATTTTTTTGAAATATTTTGTCATTTGTGTTTTTGTGTCGCTTTAGGCATTGATTAATACCTGAGAAAATGAAAGAAAAGGGCTTTTATAGTTGATTGAATTATTGATGAAGTATGGTTTGATTACGATATGATAATTTAAAAGTTATGTTGTTGGTTTTGGCTTCTGGTGCTTGATTTCTGAGAGGAATGGATGAAAACAAATCCAAATTTGCAGTCTTTGAAGAATTGTAATTACTCCTGTGATGTTACTATGCTCAGTGTTTATGAACACGAGAAATTTCAGGTGTCTTTCACAGAAGAGAAATAACTGTCATACTGTAACCACAGAATTTGCAGTTGTGGTTTTTTTTCCTTGTTTTAATGTGGCTATGCCGCATATGTTGATGGATTTGTCTGGGATTGCAGATGCATTTTTAGAGTTTGAAGAGGTAGATGGAGAAGAAGAGTTTGCTTGCCCGTTCTGTTCTGACTATTTTGATATTGCGTCTCTCTGCTGCCACATAGATGAAGATCATTCTATGGAAGCCAAAAATGGGGTAATTTTCTTTTTGTCTTTAAACAAATGTTACCACATTTGAAGCAACAAAATGTGTTTTATACATTTCTGAGTTATCACATGATTCTCGATGGTTTGGACTGAGCAGTGTTGTTTCTTGTAAGATATGACAAAGGCAACAAAGAGTATTAGCATGTTTATATCCGACTCATGATAGAATGATAGAGTCAATTGTGTCTATTGAATCTATTTTTGGGAATTATTTTAGATATCTATGACTACTTTGCATTAAATTTTGTCTGGTGATCTCATTGTTATTGCAGGTATGTCCTGTTTGTGCAATTAGGGTCGGTGTTGACATGGTTGCTCATATAACCCTTCAGCACGCCAATATATTCAAGATATCCTTTTTTCTCTCTTATTGTCTCTTTGATCCGTCATTTTGGTAGTGTTGTGATGCCTTAACGAGATATTACATGCAGCGAAAGAGAAAATCAAGAAGAAGCGGGTCACATTCGATGTTATCAATCTTGAGGAGAGAGTTTCCTGATGGAAACTTTCAGAGCCTATTTGAGGGGTCTTCATGTATAGTGCCTTCTTCCTCATTATCAAATGTGGCAGCTGATCCATTGTTATCGTCGTTCATTTCACCTATCACTGATGGGTTCTTCACTTCAGAGGCATGTATATCTGCAGAAACCAGTTCTGTTGAGAAAACATCAACTTGGAGTTTACCTGAAAGGTAGATTTCCTCCTCACTCATTTGCTTTGCCTAACCTTTTACGGTCACCTTTGTTTGTTGAAATTTGATACATTTGTGGTATTTCAGACTCTAACTAATCTCTGAATAACAGACTGAACCCATAAATAATCTCAGTTATTTTAAGTGTTTCCAACTTCACATTGGGTCATTTGCTCATATGTTTTCTTCAGCTGATATTTTGTAATCTTGGGACAAAGCAGTATTCAATTTAATTTCGAAACTTGGGTCTTTATGAGCTTAATTGATACTGTATGATCAAGTTACTGATGAAGATGTTGTGCATGATATTGATAGGAATGCGATAAAACCGTCTCTGTCAGCTGAGGATCATAGGCAAAAGTTGAAACGAAGCAAGTTTATGCTAGAGCTTTTGAGCTCTACAATTCTTGATGACGGCTTATAGTGAAGAAGATTGTTTCCGGTAACTTCTCAACAACGAGCAAACTCCATGTTCTGTCTTAGGGAGAGAATCTATAGGAATATTGTTTGTGGGGAACAAAATAAAGGAGAAAGCTTTGTAGGGAGAGAGATTATGAGTGTAATTTATGAACACATTAGCTTCTGCGGTCACGCTCAAAATGTCTGTAGGCCGTCTCATGAACAACCGAAATGTATCTTTCATCATATTTGCTTACAATTTCGTGTTTAATTTCAGTTTACACTCAGGTTAGTTATTGTAAGAAGTTAGCAGTATTTTTTCTTATATCAGAAATATCAGCAACTGATCCGGAAAATGGAGTTAATCTAGACACCAAATAGTGTTTGGTCTTTGTGTTGTGCAAATAAATTATATTAAAGTCACCATCATTTCCAGAGAAAGTAAGAGAGTAATTATAGTTAGGGAAAAATTCATGACTGAAAACATGGTAGGGGCTGCGCGAACGCAAACCCCCTCTGCCACAAATAATAACGTAGGCTCTTCCTCTTGGGAAGACCTTAAGCTAAGCACCCTTCCGTAATGTGCAATGGAAGTCACTAGCCTAGGCCACTCGCCTTCTTGATCACGAGTTGACCCCGTCCAGGTAAGTGGTTTTCTCAAACCCAGGAGTCTCTTATTTATACTATGTTTCAGAAGCCTTCGTTGTTCCTTGTTAAAGATGTGGGACTTTGCTAAACATCCACACTTTTTGCCGCTCTAGCTTTTTAAAGACGAAGTGCTTGTCGTTTTGTATTCTCCTTCTCTACAACGTGTCGGGAAGTCCTAATATAACGCCAAGCGCTTTGTTTAGATTCTCTACTGGGCCGGCCTTTTGGGTGGCCCAAAGTCACAAATTTACTAGGTTAACCACTATGACCATGTTACTAGATCCAAGTGACCCATAATTCTCAAGTTTTACAAATAACATAGTAGATAACATAAATGAATCACGCAAGTTAGTAATACTAATGAAAATTTGCATACTTTATCTGGCGGTTGATAATTTCCGACCAAACTTGAGAACTGATTATTTCTTGTGTTATTAAATATGTTTCTTTTGATTTCATTCTTACATTTGTATACCAATAATTTCAATTTTGGTATTCGTTATTAACAAATTAGACATATAAAGTATAAACATTAATCTACATTGAACCATTAAAACCATTTGTGTTTCGATTGAGTGATTAAACCATTAAAAGTGGAAAAAAAAAATAGAGGTAAAAGTTTGATTAGAAGTACATTAAATGAAAGTTAATGCAGCCAATGATATGGAATTGTCCTAGTTGAAAGCATGGCATGTTTCTCCTAAGGACCAATCCAACTCATTGGGATTACCGGATTAGTCGAGCTCTGTCCCAAATCATTTACAACTTTCTTCTTTTTCTATTTTTTTGCCCAAATTATTATCAAAACGAATAGTGATAAAAGGAAATGACCAAAAGAGAAAGGTCCTTTACTTTAGTACCATAAGCAATATTTTTAATATCTTTGTTACCGTACATCCACTAGACTTCCACTTGACTGTCCTTAGGTGCTGATGCATTCAAGTGGAATGCATTATGAAGCTATAGTTTCAATTTCCATACTTTGTTAATTCTTGCATATTAAAAAGTTAGAGTCTTAAATTCTTATATTATATTTCAAAGCTTTAGTTTTGTTTCTTTTATGTAATTCAGATAATTCAATTCAATGGAAACATCATAAGTATCAGGAGTTTCAGCATTTAGACTAGTTATAAATTTTTCTTGGTTCAACAAGCTTATGGACCACGAGAACCAACTAGAACCGGGGCAAGAGAGAACCATATAATTACCTATGATATAGTTTAGATTGCAAGAGCACTTAAATCCAGGATAACATATTATTATTTTCTTAAATTCTACTATTACTACTAGACGACATCAATTTGGGTGTTTTGTTTTGTTTTGGATAAGAGGTAATAGTTTCTTTAGAAACATATAAAATATATAGTTGGTGATTAGTCATTTATCGTGAATCTTTGGCAGCTTATAGAAGAATTGAGCTCTTTAAGTGACTTACAAATAAATCCCATAGAAGAATTGGGTGAACAATATCTATTGTGACTGAATTTACTTTTTCTCCATATTAAGAAAGGCAAAATCACTTTCATAAAGATAATGGATTATTTTCTGTATCGTAGTGTTGTTAGATATTTCTATTATAAGATTGTAATTAGCTTAAGATAAGTAATTATAAATTGAAACTAAAATTGAGATTCTATATAGTGAAAGTGGATATTTTTTGTTGAAAGATAACACTAACCACTTCATAATGCAATTTATGTTTGTTAAATGCATGATGCTATTGTTTATTGCGTGTTGTGAGGAAATAAAAGCTGGTAAGCACTACATATTAAGAAAGGCAAGCACTAAATTTTAACCTACTAAACCTTATTTTGTTTCATCAGTCTAATTTTAGTTTATACTAGCTTATAGCCAATCAAAAACATCTTTTCTAACTGTATGTATATATACTATACTGCTCGATCCATAACCTAATTTTTCAAATTTCTAAAAATATTACATAAAATAAATATGATTTTTAAAAGTTGAACTCTAGTAAACAAAATAAAAACTAACATATGATATTTAACCATTTGACCAAAAAAATATATGATTTGTCAATTGCGGTGTGATCTATATTTTTTTTGTTCTTGCATTTGCGCTTTAAATTTACATGTTAATAATTCATATGTTTTAATTTTTGAAAACAGCAATATATTATTTTTGAAAAATCAAACTTCACGGTATATATATATTATGTTTCACACTTTCACGTTTGCATGTAAAAAATGCACAAATAATAGTTAATATATGATAAAATATTATTTTGACGTATACCCATAAATTACAACTATTTTTACGTTGAAAATAATGAATGAAGACTTTAAAAATGATTAAGTTAACTTTTTTAAAAGTGCTATAGTTTTGTATTTATATATAACTCAAATTATCCATCGTTTTCTTAGATAAGTATCAACTATCTATATATAATCAGCTCTGCTTTTTATCATCCTAATTACAATGAAACTAATCCATTAAGTCAAAACCAAAAACAAAATTTTCTTCGTAAATATATTTATAGAGCTTATTAATTATTTGTCTATTATAAATTTTGACCAAAACACGTGTGTACCGTTAGATTCACAAAATAACTCAAACTATTTAAAGAAACATACAAAAGAGTCTTTTCAAAAAAGAAAAAAAAAACATGACAAAAGAAGAAATAAAAGGACATTGTGTGATAAAAAAACACTTAAAACCTAGTTAAGAACAACATCTCAACAAGTGGCAATCTAGTTATAGAATTATGTTTGGTCTATTTACAGAATTATACAACGTTGATTCTAGTAGACTTTACTTTTTATTTTTTTGATAAAAAACTTTACTTTATTGTATTTGTTAAAGAATGAGTCACGAGCGTTTAGTAGCAAATATATTGGCATGTCATTGTCGAAGTTGTCAGTGTGTTACTTTATTTTTATCTATTTATTATTTTTGAGTGGTGTTCCTTTTTATTTATATGTGACGTATTTTTAAAATTAAAAAGCTCATAAGGACCACAATTATAATAAAAAATGAGGCAATTGACAAGCCAAGCACTAATTCTCTACCTAAAAGAAAATGAAAAATTGGATATTTAGTGGAATCATTGTAGCTTTTGAAGAAAGCACGTCAAGCCAACGCTACAGTTAAATAAGAACAATTATTTTTATTTTTTACCAACTTTAAATTTCACTAAGAAAATTTGGAGAACCACTCTTATCAATGTTTACAAATAAAAAGCCAGACACCAAATATACATTACTACGAGCAAATAAATCTATTTTTGTGATTTAACGATCTAAAAATCAAAAAGAAAAAAATCGAAACAAACTATTTAATCTTCGAAAGTCTTATATAAAATGAAGACCACTCGTTAGGGTTAGACATCATCAAGATCATTGTTCAGTCTATCACTATTTTTACTTTCGCCTTATGTAAAATAATAGATATGACACCGCTCATAACAAGGTTTTGATTTCAAAATGCAGTATTGAAAGTAGGATCAACGCGTAGGGTGTGACGACAAGTTTTAGAATTTAGAACCCTTGAAAAAATGGTTTCAAATTTATTTGAAAAAAACCCAAATATTTTTTTTTGTTTAAGCATATATTAAAAAATTTAGATTTAAATTTAGCTCGGACCTGTAAAAAGTTCAAACCAGCTAAAGAGACTCCTTATTTGATTATTTCTCGAGCATCTGTGCAATCTATTTCCACATTATCTTGGAAGCAAATCCAACTAAGTGCTGAAAAACAACATATATTTAATTTGTTTAATTTATATTTCCAATTAAAAACAGAGTAGCATACAAGTTGAAGGTGATTGGTTGATGAAACTTTAGTTGTCATCTACACTTGTAATTCATATATTGGTTCGTCTCTCTTTCTATGTTCTCTTTCTCTCTCTACTGAAGCGTGTGAATGAATCTCTGTTTCTTGTTTTGGAACAGATATGGCTTCCTAACAATTGGGCTTTTCTCTGCCTCTTCCTAGGAATCTGAAGCTCTCTCTCTACTCTCGTCACTCTCTCTACTGTAAGCTTTACCCAATCTTCTCTCTTTCCTTTCTTCTTTCAGATTCACATAGGTTTTGGTGTGTTTGATATTTGACTAACATTTAGGGTTTTTACTTAGTTCTTACTCATCTTCTTTTTGGAGTTTGTTTGCTATCAAAGGACTCTTTGTATGTTTAAAGCTTCAGTTTTTTGTGTCTTATCTTTTCGTTTCTCACAAAGTTTTTTCTTACTTTAGACAACAAGTCTGTCTCTTGATGATGATTCACATATGGGTTTTGCCATTTGTCTGGTTTTGCGTAATACCCAATCCCAAAGTTCTTACCTTCTTTTACAAACTTTTTCAATTGGGTTTGAAATTCGACATAGATTTCACATCGAAGTCTTATTGCTTTGTTGACTTTTTGTATTTTTCTTTCACAATAGGAACAAATCTCTCTTATTGGCAACATCGATTTATCAACTTTTTGTATTGGATCTTGAAGATGGCTATGCAAACTGTGAGAGAAGGTCTCTATTCTGCTCCACAGACTTCTTGGTGGAATGCTTTTGGATCTCAGCCGTTGGCTTCTGAGAATCTTGTCGGCGATTCGGACTCGTTCGTCGGAGCTAAGGTCGGATCTGCCGGAGAGACAGGACAAGGTGTGGATAAGCAGAACAATTCTGCAACTCACTTAGCTTTCTCACTTGGTAAACACTTTGTCTTCTCTTTTAATGTCCCTCAAGTGGATTAAGTGAATTCAAATTGTTCAAAGTGCTAGAAGAAGAGGGTAAATGTTACCTGAAAGAAAATCTAAAATTCTTCAGACACACCATTCTTAATGATACAAAGATGATCAAGTAAAAACTGTTTGTTCTTTGCTTCAAATTCTGAATCATAAAATGTCTTTTTGTCACCACTTGTTCAGTACTGCATATATGTTTTGATGTTGAATTAATTTTGTTATGTGTTTATTAGATGATGTGAAGAGTTCAAGAGTTGTGCCAAAGCCAAATGGAGCTGCTTTCTCAATGCAGTTGCCTTGCTTGGAACTTGGATTTACTCAGCCATCGGTACAGTTTTCCAAATTTCTAAACATGAAATAATAAGTCTTATCATCAATGTCCTTTAAATCTGTTTCTGAGTCTGTAGTTTTTGCTTGCTGTTTTTTGTTGGGTGAATTAGGTCTACACAAAGTATCGTTATGGTGAACAACAATACTATGGAGTTGTTTCAGCCTATGGATCTCAGAACAGATTAATGCTTCCTCTAAACATGGAAACAGAAGCTGGTACCATCTATGTGAACTCAAAGCAATACCATGGTATCTTAAGGCGTCGTAAATCCCGTGAGAAGGCTGCTGCTATTCTTGATCAGAAGAGACTGAATAGTAGATGCCGCAAGGTAAATCACAAGATATATAGAAACTATTTTGATAATTTTGGTGCAATGAAGTCTTACTAGTGTTTGTCTCATTTTTGTTGCAGCCATATATGCATCATTCACGCCATCTTCATGCATTGCGTCGTCCTAGAGGATCTGGTGGGAGATTCCTGAACACTAAAAGTCAGAACTTGGATAATAGTGGAACCAATGCAAAGAAAGCTGATGAGAGTAAGCAGATTCAGTCTCAGCCTCAGCAAAGTAATTCTCAGAATTCTGAAGTTGTTCATCCGGAAAGTGGAACCATGAACTTATCAAATGGACTAAATGTCTCCGGATCTGAAGTTACTAGCATGAACTACTTTCCAAGTTCTCCAGTTCATTCTCTTGGTGGCATGGTAATGCCTAGCAAGTGGATGACAGCAGCAGCCATGGATAATGGCTGCTGCAATTACAAAACCTGATCCTTTACCGATTCATAGTCAAATGGAGAGAATAAAAGTCTCTAGCCTTGAAAAAGGACAGTGAGTTTTGTCTTCTTGGTTTAAAGGACTCTCCTTTATGCCAATCCATTTGGCTGTGAACAGGCAAATCATCTTTGGCTCATTCCGTATCAAGGTTTCTTCGCAATCTGGTGAAAAAACCTTGATTTATCTTAGTGTAAAAACTAGTTAAAACCAAACCCACTTGTTTCAAATACTCATGTGTGTGTGTGTGTTTGTTTGTGAACACTCAGTTATCTGATTCTCTGAATGTTGTAACTTTTAAACTTTCTCTGTCTCTGCGTGTCTCTCAAACAACTGTGAGAAGTTCAAAGTTATGTGGTTTATGTAAGATATTTTGAATAAAACCTTTTTGTATATATGGTCGAACTCAAACTGATTATCTTCTCATTATGTCAATATCATCGCCAGTAGAGCTAAAAGATCAGAGTAAACAAACTCTGTTTGATGTTGTCTTTGAGTTAAGCAGGTTGGGATTGGCTTTACAAGCCTCTAGCTTTGTCAGAGTCTCTGGATTTTAAGATGTTAATGGAACCCTCTAATATATCCAGAGGCTTTTGCTTCCCCTTATTCCAGATGAAAGAAAAAAAAGAAGGGAAAACACTTGTTGTAGGAATCCAATAATAATTTTTGGTTATAGTAACGGCTTAAATCGAAATTGCCTGCTAACCGGGCGAACCCTAAAAAGCACAAAGCCGGTTAAACAAAAATGAGACTACCGCCGGATTAAAAAAAAAGAGAGAGGCTTCAACGGCGTTTGTAGATCTTCTTTCGCTTTGCGTCCTGTTCTCTCCTGAAGTCCCAAGTAAGATTCTTTGATTCATACTCTTAATCAAATAGTGCTTTCGCACATTCCTCCTGAGTTTTCGATTCTAAACACAAACTTTTCTCACGCCTTTTACTGATGTTTGTGTCGATACCAAAGTAGTGAAATTTAAACCTAACTGTTCCCGTTTTACCGTAGAAACTTTACATAGATTAAGTCGTGATCTTGTTGTTTGTCTTTGACATAAAAAGCTTAAGTTCGTAGAGCTCTGTGAACTGGCTTGGCTGAGTGAGCTCGATTTATGAATGTGATAGAAATTTGGGTTATTTATTTGCGCTAAGTTGCGTTTCGTCTCTGATTACTCTAATTTGGAGGCATAATTTTAAACTCTCAGATCTTAGTAACCAGGCTGAATCAATTTTATGTTGCCTTAAGAGACGTACACGATTGAAGAAGACCGACCATCATCTTGTCGACATGGTGCGATCTGAGCCTTGTGTTCTGTTCGCTCAGACGTTTGTTCATCCTCAGTTGGACGAATATGTTGACGAGGTAACCTTACTCTTTAGTTTATGACACACTTGTAATGCTGCCCAGTGCTATTTGCTGAGCTTCTCGGGGCATCTATGTCGAGTTAGTGCTGAGCTATGTTTTCTTTTTTATCTCTGTGTCGTATGGCTTGTATATGCCTTAAACTTGTAATGGGTCTAATGGCCAAACTTATGTATTAATGTAATTAGTGTTGTGACAAAAAAAAAATTACAGTGTTTTGAGTGATTGCTATCTTTTTCTTAGGCACGGGGTAGTTGCAAGTATTTGCATGGATTATCATTGATGTTAGAAGTTATCTTATCTGTTAATGCTTTTGGTAATTTATATTATATGACCTCTGATCCATATAGGTGATATTTGCTGAGCCAGTGATCATCACAGCTTGCGAATTTTTGGAGCAAAATGCATCCTCATCTTCCCAAGCTGTTTCTCTTGTCGGGTTTGTTCTTTTGACTGTGTATTATTATATTTCTTTCTAGATTTGAAGTATTGAGGATCTTGAAGTAGTAAATCCACCAGTAGAAGTTTTGTTCAAATGCATGGTCCCATATTGTCGACTATGTAGCTGTATTCTCTATGGTTGGTTATCTGAAAGTTGACTATATTTTCGTTAGGGCAACTTCACCTCCATCATTTGCTTTGGAAGTGTTTGTTCGATGTGAAGGAGAATCAAAGTTTAAGCGACTTTGTAATCCTTTTCTTTACACTCCTTCAGCGCCCTACCCTTTGGAAGTGGAGGTAATTGCTACAATGTGACTTCATTCATCTCCAGATTGATGTTTGATTAGTTTGGTATTGTGCAACTTATGTTGGTAGCAATATTTGGGAATGGTTCTAATGCAAATTTCCTGTTCTTAGACCAGCGATAATGGTTATCAGAACTCTGATTTCGTTGGAATGAGGAGCTGTTTGCTGAAAATATGACTTACAACTGTAGACACTCCCCTAGAGATGTTTACTTATGTAAATGGCTAGATTACGTATTCTTCCTCTGATAATAAGGTGTATGACATAGTAGAGGGCGTAAATAACCTGTAGTAGCTGGGTAAAGGGTTTAATTTGGGTTGGGAATAGAAGGAGTTTAAAAGGAATGGATACCATTTTACTCTGTCATCTTATATGTCAAAAGGGAGATCTACACCCTCCCTCTATGCTATCAGAAAAGTGGTTAATAATTTCATTTGCAGATTTAAATTCCTTTGCATTACTGTTGGCAACTTTGAATTCTTTAAAGGATTGTCCTTATCAAAATTGCAGGCTGTTGTAACAAACCATCTGGTGGTTAGAGGTAGCTATCGGAGTTTGAGCTTGATTGTCTATGGGAACATTGTGAAAGATTTGGGGCAGTATAATATCATTCTTGAAGGTCGTTCTGTAACTGATATTGTGAGTTCCACTGAAGGTAATCTTGAGGACTTGCCATTGGTATTGCACTCAGTTAACAGAACAATAGAGGAATGTCTATCCTCCCTAGACATAGTATCTCTCCCCTTGGCTGCTGTAGATGTGCCTGTGGAAGTTAAGAGATTGTTGCTGCTGCTGATAAGAGTCTTTGACCAGCTAGCTGCTAATGATGTAGTAAATAAATTTGTGGATACGGTAGTGTCTGGGGTCTCTTCTTATGTAACAGACAATGTTGATTTCTTTCTAAAGAATAAGAATTATCCGGCTGTGGCCAGTTCCCTAGATTCTGGAATATTTCATGATATAGTTGACAAGGTTAAGAAAAATATTCATGATCTCAATGAACTTCAAGAATCAGATGTGGCACCTGGACTGTTCAGCTTTCTTGAATCAGAGACTTATTTGGCTACTTCCCAACAATTGGTTGATATGTTGAGCCCATATATCCAATTTGAAAGAGATTCCTTGCGTACTGTCCTTCCACAGCTTTCAAAGGTATTACATTATTTTTTTAGCTCTCACATGCTAGTGATAGAATTTATTGATAGTCATAGATAATTGCTGTTAATTTTCTCATTTCAGGGAAAAGCCACTCTTCTAGGTTTAAGTTTAGCCTACTTATTATGCTCTGGCCAAGAAGGCTGCCTCCAATATGTCAATTCTGGTGGGATGGATCAACTTGTTTATTTGTTTGGTCAAGATGTTCAGAATTCTATCACTGTTACTTTACTGTTGCTTGGAGTTGTTGAGCAGGCTACACGCCATTCAGTTGGGTGCGAAGGTTTTCTAGGTTGGTGGCCTCGCGAGGATGGAAGTATCCCATCTGGGAAAAGTGAGGGTTACTGTCTTCTGTTGAAATTACTTATGCAGAATCCTTGTCATGAGATTGCCTCTCTTGCAATTTATATTCTTCGTCGTTTGAGAATTTATGAGGTTATATCAAGATATGAGGTACTCTCCCTATTAAGAATCTTATAATATTGGCCTTATCTTGATAGGCCCTAAATGTTATTATGTTACTAATATTTTCTCTATCAGTTTGCAGTGTTGTCAGTACTGGAAGGTCTCTCCAATTCTCATGGGGCTGTAACTTATAATCTAAATATGCTATCTGATGTGAAGGCACTGCTTCAAAAGCTCCAGGTTTGTTTCTGCTTATAATTTTATGTTTTTTGCTCATTCATAGAATCGGTTAATCAATCATCTAACATTGTCGCTGGGTGTTACTGCTGACTATCAATACAGAAGCTTATGAAGTCGCTTGGATCAGTTGATGATCCCTCACCATCAGCCTATGCAGAAACAAGCTTGATTTCTGATCATTCTGAGGGATGGTTGTCATACAAAGCCACCCGTAAACTAACTGCTTCATGCGCATGTCCCTTTTCTAGTTCTGGAATTGATTCACACATTTTGGCACTTCTGAAGGTAAATCACTTGGTTATATTAGTCTTTGACTTAGACCTGTAAGCACTATTTTATTTGCTAAAACATTCGCTAAATATGTTGCATGTCAGAATGGAATTATCTTTTCCATTTCTTGTTGTGTCACTGAATTCAAATTTTTTTAGAGGGTATTCTAATTGATAAACCTTACTTGAAGCGTATGACAATGCACAGGAGCGGGGTTTTCTTACTTTGTCAGCAGCGCTTCTCTCAATGCCTGAATTGCATTCTAATTTTGGAGACATTATGGATGTCTTTACTGATATCGCAATGTTTATTGGCAACATAATTCTGTCATTTATGTTTTCTCGCGCAGGTATTCTTATTTGACTCCCTTTAGAACAGACTTGATGTTTATGTGCATAGGAATTGTAAGACAGCCTGTATCTTCTATTTTCCAGGATTGAGCTTTTTGCTACATGATTCTCTACTGACTGCTACAATAATACAAACTCTGAAGGGATCCGTTGATCTGAATAAGGAGGAGTGTGTCCCCCTCCATTATGCTTCAATTTTAATATCGAAGGGTTTTACTTGCAGCTTATTGGAAATTGGAATAAATCTTGAAATGCATCTAAGGGTGGTGGGTTCCTTTTACCATACGAGGACATGCTTTACATTTGTAAATTATACTTGTATCCTACTGTTTCTTACACACTTCATTTAGGTTAGTGCAATAGATCGTTTGCTCAAGTCGACACCACAAACAGAAGAATTTCTATGGATTTTGTGGGAGCTGCGTGATGTTTCTAGGTGATAAATTTTTGCTGTCATGCCTCTGTCCCAAAATTGCTTTTGTTTGTCTTATGAAATTAATGTGAAGGCATTCTGCAAGTGCAGGTCTGACTGTGGGCGTGAAGCTTTATTGACATTAGGTGTTTTCCCAGAAGTATGAATCTGGAACCAGGAAAAGAATTATATCCCAAAGAGATACTTTTGTTTTTCACTAATATTTTTATCATTCTCTTTCAGGCTTTAACTGTCTTGATCGAAGCCTTGCATTCAGCCAAGGATATGGAACCAGCAGTTGAAAATAGTGGTACTGATACTACTTCATATCTGAATCTACTATCTTGGCATAGTATCTTGGTTATCTTCTTTCAAAACCTCGTACTTGCTTAACATTCTCAATTTTTAGGAATTTCGCCGCTTAATCTAGCAATATGTCACTCAGCTGCTGAGATTTTTGAGGTCATAGTGTCTGACTCAACTGCGTCATGCTTGCATGCATGGATTGAACATGCTCCGGTCCTTCATAAGGCCTTGCATACTTTGTCACCGGGTGGTTCTAATCGAAAAGATGCTCCTTCAAGATTACTCAAATGGATTGATGCGGGTGTGGTTTATCACAAACATGGTGTAGTTGGCCTTCTACGTTATGCTGCTGTCTTGGCTTCAGGAGGGGACGCGCAATTATCATCATCAAGCATCCTTGCATTGGACTTAACACCGGCTGAGAATGGTGCTGGAGAATCAACAAGTGTCTCTGAGATGAACGTCCTAGATAATCTTGGAAAAGTTATATTTGAGAAATCTTTTGAAGGTTTCAACCTTTCTGATTCATCAATTTCTCAGTTAACAACAGCACTTCGGATTTTAGCGTTGATTTCAGACAATTCAGTATGTTATCTATCCCCATTATTTGAAGTAATTACTTTGTCTTTAGATGCTTTAGTCTTTTTATATTAGTGTTCTGGAATGTTACGCTTTGCACAGACTGTTGCTGCCGCTTTATATGATGAGGGTGCGGTTACAGTTGTGTATGCTATTTTGGTCAACTGCAGCTTCATGTTTGAGAGATCGTCGAATATTTATGGTAAGCTACTGTCTATTCTATGCTTTTATCGGCTACCATTTGACTCTTAAATTAAGACGTGATGCTAAGAGATACTGGGGAGAGTTTAAATCACACACTGGCTGGATATATATAGTTAACCTTTTAATATTTTCCTATCAGTCATTTGATGATTATAGGTGACACTTAACTAGTTCTTTTCTTTTGGACTTGGTAGATTATCTGGTTGATGACGATCACGGATGCAATTCTATTTCTGACTTTTTGTCTGAACGTAATCGTGAGCAAAGCTTGGTGGACCTGTTAATTCCTTCCCTTGTCCTTTTGATATCTGTTCTGCAGAGACTACAGGTCTGTCGCTTTAATCATTATTAATTTCTTCATCAAGTGTCGGCAAAAAAAGATTTGATTGTGCGGAATAAATTTGACTAAAATCTTCTCTCAAAAGCCATAGCTTCTGAAACTCTGCCTTATCTCCTCTGGTCAATTACATTTTCCATTCTGTTTAAAGGGAACTAAGGAGCAGTATAGAAACACCAAACTGATGAAGGCACTCCTAAGGCTACATCGGGAAGTCAGGTGACTTACTGTGTCTTTGTTTTAGTATAAATAACGTGTATACATGTACATTTTATGGAAATTTAAGCTTTTTGCCATGATGGCTTGGTTTCTTTCCAGCCCAAAGCTAGCTGCCTGTGCAGCTGATTTGTCCTCCCATTATCCAGACTCTGCTCTTGGCTTTGGAGCAGTGTGCCACCTCGTTGTATCCGCCCTTGTCTGCTGGCCAGTTTATGGATGGATTCCTGGGCTATTCCACACTCTTCTTTCCGGTGTTCAGACGTCTTCTGTTCCTGCCTTGGGTCCAAAGGAGACCTGTAGTTTCCTTTGCATTCTAGTATGGAAATCCTACACTTCCGCACATTATTCTTTACTTAATGATTGTGATGGCATGCACTATTTATATCATTGCGAGAAATTCAGTATTTATTATGAGCCGAATAGATATGACTCATTTGCACCTTTGTGCTGAAATTTTGTGCATGTTTTTGGTAGTCATTTAATGTAAATGGTAACAACTGGAAGATCTCTATTCATATTCTTGTACTTTGAAATTTTATCTTATTCTCATGTATTTTTCATTGCAAGAGTGAAATTCTCCCCGAAGAAGGAGTCTGGTTTTGGAAGAGTGGCATGCCCTTGTTAAGTGGTCTCAGAAAGTTGGCGGTTGGGACATTGATGGGTCCACAGAAGGAGAAACAGATAAACTGGTATCTGGAGCCTGCACCCCTTGAAAAGCTGATAAACCATTTGACACCTAACCTTGACAAGATTGCAAAGATTATCCAACATCATGCCGTATCTGTATGTCCTTATATATCATGTTAGCTCCAGTGTTTCTCTGCTGCTTTGGCCTTTGTTAGCATCTATTCAGCATGATTTAAACTGTTATCTTCAAACAGGCATTGGTGGTCATTCAGGATATGCTTCGGGTTTTCATAGTTCGTATTGCATGTCAAAGGGTTGAACATGCTTCTATCCTTCTCCGTCCCATATTTTCATCTATCAGAGAGGCTATTTCGGATCAGTCATCAACAAGAGACGCCGAAGCTTATATGGTGTTTGCTCTGCTTCTCTAACTCACTGTCTATGTACTGCTGTTCCTAACCAGTCTAATTACTCTCTTTCAGGTCTACCGCTTTCTCAATTTTCTGGCTAGTTTATTAGAGCATCCGCATGCTAAGGTCATACTCTTTGCCTTATTATCATAGTTTTCCTTATACATTTTTTTTTTGTTTCTTCTTCACATGAAATGTATACATTTCAGGGACTATTGTTAGCGGAGGGTATTGTTCAACTGCTTGTGGAAGTTCTCGAAAGGTGTTATGATACCACTTATCCTAGTGAAAACAGGGTTTTAGAGTATGGAATTGCGTCACAGTCTAGTGTGATTCAGTGGTGTGTTCCAGTTTTCAGATCGATCTCACTGCTATGCGATTCGCAAGTGACTCTCTCGGGCTTTGAGAAAAAAGAGCTGTAAGTGTTTTTTCTTATTCTTGCAGTAGTGTTAAACGTTTACATCAGTGAACCTAATTTTACTAGTATTACTTTATCTTAATTACATTCATATCTAAATTAATTTTTAATTCTATTAACTTGTCCAGGTTGACCAGTTTGAGTGCAAAAGATTGTGCATTGATTTTTCCCTTTGTGCTGAAGTTTTGTCAGGTATATTTGATTTTGTCAACATTGTAGTGATATATCTTTATCAATTGTTTCCACATGTTACTATGTATGGGTCCCTATGTTGCTTGTCTAGCCCCTTTGGAATTATAGTTAAATTAATGCACCTAAAATGCTATGGGTTCTGATTATGATTGCTTGTGGCAGTAAAGTTTTCTGAAATATCAGTGAGCTCTTCTAAGAGATATCTTTGTAGAAATTTCCTTTCCAAAATATGATTACGATTTTTTTTATTTTTACAGGTGTTGCCTGTTGGCAATGAGCTTTTATCTTGCCTTTGCGCTTTCAAAGACATGGTCTCATGTGGTGAAGATCAAGATGGTCTTCTTTCACTGTTGTTTCATCTCTTTCCTGGTGCTGAAGAATCTGTCTCTGAAAGATGGTGTTGCACTAATAATTTTAGTCTCGATCAACTAGAAATGAAGAAAACACCCCCTTTTCTGTCGTGCTTGATCAAGTTATTAAACTCAGTTAATTTAAAAGATGGTTTATCTAGTCTTCCAATTAAGGCAATAAACTTTCTGTGTGTCGGCTCCATCAGATTCTGCCTCGCGGGTAAAAGGTGACTCCCAGCCTTTTCATTATCAACTAATTAATTCCTGCTGACCCAGAGGATGAGCTTTTGATTTGTTGCTGTTTACATGTATAGACTTCCAACTGATATATCAAACCATTTCTTATAAGTTTATATTTTACACATCAATACGCTCTGTGTAGTCTAATTTCCTTCTATTTCCCAGTTTGGACTCAAAGAAGGTTGCTGGACTAAAACTCCTCTTTGGCCTTCCAAGTGAGTTCAGTGGTACCGACACTTTTAGAGAGGAAAACATTGGTTTGATTGAACAAATGGTGACACTGTTGAGTTCAGTGACTTCTGAATTTGATAGTTCAGCACCAGATGAGATGAAACCCTATTTGCATGAGGTACCGATTACCTCATTCCTGCTTTTTCTTGCATCATCGACTTCTATTGTTGTTTTCCTCTTAACACTAACTTCCGTATTCTCTTTGTAAATTTAATTTGAAGGCATCGGGGTCGTTGCTGTCACTGCTAAAAGACGGGAATGTTGATAATATTATCTCCTGCAAAGGTGTTCTTGTTTCTCCTGGAAATATTGCTATGGATGATTTGGACTCTGAAAGCATTGAGGATGATCTCTATCAAAGAGAACTTGAAGAGAAGTTCTGGTGGGAATGTCCAGAAACATTACCTGAGCGTCTGCCCCAGTCATCTCTCCCTGCGAAACGTAAACTACCAACTCTGGAGAGCTCTAGCAGGCGTGCTAATGGTGAAAACTCTTGTGTTGACATACCAACCCAAAATTCAATTCAACGGGGGCTAGGTTCTGTATCACTACCTCCTGCCCCTACACGTAGAGATACCTTTAGGCAGCGCAAGCCGAATACCAGCAGGCCTCCCTCTATGCATGTGGATGATTATGTTGCTAGGGAAAGGAGTGTTGATACAGCTGGTAATTCTAATGCAATAACTATTTCACGGGCAGGATCTAGCAGTGGTAGACCACCATCTATTCATGTGGATGAGTTTATGGCCAGACAAAGAGAACGAGGCCAAAATGCCTCCACCATTGTGGTTGGGGAGGCTGTTGTACAAGTGAAAAATCCTACTCCCGCTAGAGATACTGAAAAAGTCGCAGGTAAACCTAAACAATTCAAAGCCGATCCTGATGATGATCTTCAAGGAATAGATATAGTTTTTGATGGTGAGGAATGTGAGGGACCTGATGACAAGTTGCCCTTTCTTCAGCCTGATGAGAACCTTATGCAGCCTGCTCCTGTTATAGTTGGACAAAACTCCCCTCACTCCATTGTTGAAGAAACCGAGAGTGATGCAAATGGAAGTAGTCAATTTTCTCACATGGGCACACCACTGGCATCTAATGTTGACGAGAACACTCAGAGCGAATTTTCATCGAGGATATCAGTTTTGCGTCCCGAGATGTCATTGATTCGGGAACCAAGCATTTCTTCAGACAGGAAATTTGTTGAGCAAGCAGACGAAACAAAGAAAATGGCTCCGCTGAAGAGCGCTGCCATATCCGAATCTGGGTTTGGACCTGCTTACAACATTCCAGGAACTTCAAGACAGAATATGATTGATCCTAGAGTGGGTCCTCAGGGATTCTATTCAAAGAGTAGTCAGCAACATATGGGCCATATTCATGGTGGATTTAGTGGTCGGGGAGTTTATGAACAGAAAATGATGCCAAGCCAGCCTCCTTTGCCCCTAGTGCCACCACCATCAGTCTCACCCGTGATACCACATTCTTCTGATTCTCTCTCTAATCAATCCTCCCCGTTTATTAGTCATGGAACACAATCTTCAGGAGGACCCATCCGGCTTATGCCACCGCTCCCTTCTTCAATTCCTCAATACTCAACTAATCCATATGCTTCGTTACCACCAAGGACATCTACAGTTCAATCTTTTGGATACAACCAGGCAGGTGCAGGCACCACTGAACAACTACAAAGTGGTCCAGCCATTGATCCTCAGTCAGGCAATCTATCTGTCTCAGGTACAGGAATGACCTCTTACCCGCCCCCCACTTTAATGCAGTCATCTGGTTTTAGTAGACCATCATCTCTCCCTGTGCCATTCTATGGAAATCCTCCCCATCAAGGAGGTGATAAGCCACAGACTATATTGCCGGCTCCTTCCAATTCTCAATCACTCAATTTACAGTCCATTTCTCAGCTGCCACCTATGCAGCTTTCACAATTACAACGCCCTATGCAGCCTCCTCAACATGTCAGACCACCCATACAAATATCTCCATCATCAGAGCAAGGGGTATCACTGCAGAAGCCGTTTCAGATTCCAATGCACCAGATGCAGATGATGCAACAGACGCAAAACCAGCCTTACTATCACCATCCTCAACAACAAGAGATCTCTCAGGTGCAGCAGCAGCCACAACAGGCTGTTCAAGGTCAGCAAGGAGCTGGGACTTCCCAGCTACAAGAATCTGGAATGTCATTACATGATTACTTCAAATCCCCGGAAGCTATTCAGGTTTGTAATCCACCCTCCGTAGAAATGATACGCTGATAAGTTTTGTTTAGTTTTACGAGCCACAGCTCACCATAATTATTAAGTCTGCTCTACAGGCTCTACTAAGTGACCGCGACAAGCTTTGTCAGCTTCTGGAACAACATCCAAAGTTAATGCAGATGCTTCAGGTTGTTTTTTAAATCAATTGGTTTCTTATATATCAGGTCTCCGTGGGGTTTCTGAAAGTATAATCAATCTGTGTTCACTTGTAGAGTTCCACTGAAATGGGTTTTGTTTTTGTTGGTTGTGACAGGAAAAACTTGGGCAGCTTTGAGAAGAAAGAGAGTTTTCAACAGATGCATCCTTGTGGCCTACTAGTTGTTTCTCTCTTTCTGTATTGTTAAATAACATGTACATTGTTTCAGTTGATATGTAGACAAAAGCGGTAATCGGTATCGCTTTCTGTTGTTGTTTAGTCAGTTTCATGTACATTGCAAGCAAAAAAACACCGTCTTCAAGTTCAAGTCTTTGCTTTTACAAAGCAACAAACCTGTAAATATCAACTAAGAACATGAGACAGATTTGATTAGGGCACAAACATTGAGGACTTGGTAAGTACATTAGATTACATTTGTACATTAAATAAAGGATTTACAATGACTAATCATTAAACCTTGAAGAGGCCTTAAAAGCCCCAAAAGAGCATTTGAAATCGACCCCAGTAATCAGTGAGTGACCCAGAAAGATTTTAGGCGAATGTGAATCAATAAAACATTAAAAAAAGAAGATGAATCTGTTTTGTACGCCCAATACATTTCTGACACACATCATCATATCAACTTGGCATTGAACAAACAGATTTTGAACCAGAGAGAAAAAAAGAAAGAAAAAGAAACTGGTTCAGAAGAGGCAGAGAGAGATAGCGAAGGAGATGGGTTGATGTTTGAATGATATCAGAGTGGTCTGTAGTTACAAAGATCAAAGCTGTAGATTTTAGTCCGCTTCGAAGAAGTTCCACTGAGAATCTTGAAGATTCAACATTTAGGGTACTGTCTTTTAAATTTGGCATAAATAAAGATGATGTCTTTCTATTTTAGGGATTAGTTCGAATTTGAAAAGGGTATTGAATAATCAATTCGTTGTTATGGAAAGTTGTTGCTTTCAGTATTCATTTCTGTACTCGCTCATACTTCTGGTGGTTAATGTATGAAATTGGATGATAAAGATGGTGTTTTTATTGAGTTTATATTTGACCTTCTGGGTTTTTGGCTGCAAATTTATGTAACAAATCACATTGCTTCCGTGATTCAGGTGCTCAAACACAGATAATTCACGGCGAAAATCAGGGTTTTTCTCAATGGAGCCTCGTGTAAGTATACACTAGATAAAGATGCATTTTTGGTTTTTGGGTTTTGTTTATCGACAAAATCTGGCTGCTTTAATGCTAAATTCGTGTTTATCTCGGGTTTTGTTTTTTCATAGGATAATCAAGCCGAGGCTTCATATACATTTGGTGATCGATCGAGCAGTGACATAGTTGTTAGACTAAGAAACGATGAAGGCCGTGACGATTGGATATATTGCCATTCCAAAATCCTTAGTGAGAAAAGCCAGTATTTTGCTGACCGTCTCTCTGATAAATGGCCCACTTGCAAGATTCTTGATTCACGCTACTGCGTTGAAGTCATCTGTGAAGAGTCAGACTATGATCATCATATCAATTTCTTAAGACTCCTCTATGTTGTCTCTGATAATGTCCCTGAGGATAACTTGTGTCATAATGTGAAAAGTGCTTTGGGGATTCTCTGTGTCGCTAAAGAACTTAGTTGCCCGCAGATTGTCACTGCTTGTGTGAACTACTTGGAAGCTGTTCCATGGGAAGAAGGCGAAGAGGAAGAGATTTTGCGGATTATACCAAGAATTGGACCAGAAGCAGACACGATTCTTGCCCGTCTACAACCGGTTGATCAATCAGCTATTATTGAAATCTTTGTATCAGCGTTCAGGTTTGCTACATCATCCCCGCCTTTGCCGTTGAGCGACATAAAATCTTCGGCTCAAGAACAAATTGAGTATATGATAACCGAAGATGACGACGCACCATTGTTGATTGCTGATGAAGAAATAAAGCTTGAAGTAAAGGAATGTGTAAAGAGCCTGTTTCTTATATTCTTCCAATGTCTAGAAGCAGCCGCCTTAAAAGCCGTCGACTCTGAGGCTATTAGCAAAAAGCGGTGTTTTAGGACGGCTCTGTCAGATTTGTCATGGTCTTTTCAGATATTAACAAAGATGGAAGTGATTAGAGATTTTGTTATAACATGGGTTGACACATCCGAGAAGTTAGTCAAGGTAGTTGAACAGTTGGAAACATCAACCTTAGAGACAGTTGAGGTAAGAGTTAAGGCCATCGAGGTGACTTCAAAAGTCATAGAAGCTATCGGATACGGAACTGTGATATTGCCAACAACGAAACGGCTTCAGATGGTAAAACTATGGCTTCCTTTTGTAAGAAACACAAAGCCTCTTGTTGACTCAGCCGTTACAGAAGATAATGAGGACGAGTCTTTAAGATATAAAATCGATGGAGAGATTTGGCAAGCATTAGAATCTTCCTTTGTCTCAATAATTCTTGCTTTACCATCTGCAGACCAAGCTGAGATATTGACTGAGTGGTTGAGTAAGAATGGAGCCTATCCAGATTTGACAGAAGCTTTTGAGGTTTGGTGTTTCAGATCAAAAGTTGCCAAGAGAAGATTGGGTTTACTTGAGGGCAATGAAGAGGAGAACGGCATGTCCTCTTGAGTTCTGAATTCAGAGAGAGTAACATTCTGCTTTTTTTTTTGTGTGTAGGTCTGTTATTAACCCCTTTTTGTGTTCTCTGCCAAATCCTTCATATTATCCATTGGCAGTTTCCACAACTCTGTAAATACTGTTGACAAATATCTTTCCTTTTCTAATCACTAAGAGATGTTTGCTTAATAGTGTTGATGATATCAGTATCTCCTCACTGTCGATTTTCAAATACAATACATATTGCTCAGTCTTCAGTTTTCAAAAGCTTCTCTGGTATAGTCGCAAGCTCTCGGATTCAGTACTTTTTAATGGGCTTCTAATATCAGTAGGCGCAGTTCTGATTTAGGACTCCTTGATACTGGGCTTTTATAGGCCCATTCAATCTAGATGATGTTGAACACGATCGTAATGCCACGTGTACAGGAATGATTGTAGGATAAAGCGCGTTGCTAGTAGAAGAAGGCAATATCAACGCCCACCAAGCGCTCTTATGCCACGTGTATATAAATGATTGGATATAGGACAAAGCGCGTTAGCAGTAGAAGAAAATAAAATCCACGCGTATTCGACGCGCGTTTAGCGCGTGAGACCAAAATCCGTAGGTTGACCCCTAACAGAAAACTGCGTTTTTTCCGAAAATAATGAAAATTAAATGAGGATTGAGAGCGCGTGAATCATTTAATTTGGTTTAACTTCTAGGTTGACCTTTTCTTTGGATATGGCATCGTCACTTATCTCTTCTTATCCCTGTTCTCGGTTGCTGCAGACATCTTTTTGGCAAAGTCTAAAACAAGGGTTTAGGTTTAGGATTAGGTTTCGATTGTTTAGGTTACAGAGCAATAGATCAGCAGAGGCCAAAGGGAGGCTCTGATACCATGTCAAGATAATTGCTCTGTAATTCTCTTGTTATTTTATTAGGTTTCGTTTACAATATACAGAGACTTAAGACTTAACCTAGAAGCAAATAGCTAAACCAAAACATACAAACCAAATCAATTATATTAAACCAGTCGGACCGCCTAATAGATTTCTTTTTTGGCGCTTCATTTGTTCATGCCTAACATCACATCCCATCGATTTCGAAGTTAGACTTCTATCTTTCCCTTGAATCAAAGGAAAATATGGTCTCTTTCTGGCCTAAAATATTAGCCGACCTAGTCAAAACGAGAGTTGGGAGAGACCGTGAAGAACCATTTCAGGTGCTCGAGCTCCAAAATGAGTTAGTTGCCGACGCCGGAGATGGCATCCAATTTGGTATTCGAATTCCTCGATGCACACAATCTGTTTCATGTAATGCTATCTCAGTGAAGATCGAAACACAAAGCAAAGTTGTTCCTTCTCCCTACCCTGAAATTTAGTAACTAACTAAACTTTATTCAAATGGCAGAGCAAATGGATAGTAGTTGCTCTATTTGGATAGTTTCTGCTTCTACGACATATGATGGTGCAGCTTTGTGGGCTATGAAACGTTATCTTAACCAAGACCGGTTACTACACTGTTCTGATCCTGGCTTGGACCCAATGAACTTTCTGTTCCATCACATTAGGTTCTCAAGTAATCAAATTTAACAATATTTGACGGCCTTTTATCGTTGGCATTAGGCCCATTTCGTAAAAAATTTTGACGGCCTTTTTTTGTAGGGTTTAGGCCCATTGTTGAAAATATTTTTGGAAATGATGACGACAAAGTTAAAACATTAAAGATGAAAATTGAACAGACAATGGTAGGGGCTGCGCGAACGCAAACCCCCTCTGCCACAAATAATGACGTAGGCTCTTCCACTTGGGAAGACCTTAAGCTAAGCACCCTTCCGTAATGTGCAATGGAAGTCACTAGCCTAGGCCACTCATCTTCTTGATCGCGAGTTGACCTCGTCCAGGTAAGTGATTAAAATGTTATCGGGAGTCTCATATTTATACTATGTTTGGAAGCCTCCATTCTTTCTTATTATCGATGTGGGACTTTGCTAAGCTTGCACTTGATGCCGTTCTCAATTTTTAATGTTAAACGGCTTGTCGTTTTTTTGCTTCTTCAACAGCGTGCCGGGTAGGCTTTTACTTTCTGCCGTTCTCACTTTTGAATGTTAAAATTCTTGTCGTTTGCGTGTTTCCCGTCTCACGTGTCAGGGAAGCTTAGTGGTTAGCCCGAAGTCAATTATTATCACTCGGATAAATGCCACGGTTTGAATCCCAACTTGATAAGCTTTCTACATTTGTAGTAGTTACTGTTTCTGCTGGAGTGTGCATAGTAAGAATGGAACAATTAAACTAATTTTTCTTTTCACTGAAAAATAATGGACCTTGTATCATATACAATGCTAAAAATAAAAGTTTAGTATCTGAACAACGACAGATGAAACAAAAATCAAATTTTCTAACAAGTCTAAACAATTGGAAACAAGTTGTGGTTTAGTGGAGCCCTAGCCTTAACCAATGGGGTTGTCTTGTGTCCAGAATCATCTTAACTACATCTTCTACAAATGAATCAAAACAAGAATAGCAACATCCTTTCATCATGCTGCTGCTGCTACTGCTACTACTGCTGCTGCTAGGTGTCTTATCACTGTGAGGACACGTAACTGGTGGAGGGACAAGGTGGACTTCACTACTCTTGTGGTCGTGCCCACAAGCTGCAAGTATCGTGTGAATAGAGCACGTGGAAATCTCATCAAACGTGGCTTGACCTGAACAAAACAGTGGAAGAAAACCCAACAGTTATAATCAGAAGGCAGTCAAATTTGGATCTGGGTTTTGAGCTAAATATACAAAATGGATTCCTTAAAAGTAAACATTGTGAACTAGCTTGCAATAGAGCAAAATATAAAAGAATATTCTACTACCCGGGTTTAACCGGAGGCTTGGAGAGAGAATAAATAATGTGTACCTAAATCGATTTGATTGGACAAGTTTTTGAGATGAGCTCTAACTCTTTGCTGCAGTGTTTCTCCTGGCGTGGAAGACATTGTGTTTGGCATGTAGCTGGGTAGATGTTGCCGATTACCAAACAAGGGATCACCCTGAGCCAGTCCATGACATAATCCTAAATTAATACATCGCTCGCCAAGATAGGTATTGTTAGACAAACGTCTAAATGCTTCTTCATTTCCAAAATGATCTAACTTTGGAGACAAAAGCTCAGGGTCATGAGCAAAAGCCAGTGAATTGTTATTGGTTGGTCTTTCCTCAGAGATTGTATACAAGGACACCCCTATTTCTTGGGTCGCTGCGGGTTGAGATGAATCGATTGTCCTGCCGTGACCTATTTGTGTAGTCACGAAACCATCACTTGAATTAGCAATCGATGCTCCACCAATTCTACTACCCATATTTATAAGTCTATCACTGTTGATAATATTTTGTATGTGTCTGTGAAGCGTCCTTCTCCTTGATAATGTCGTTGCCCCTAAGCCGGATGGAGAAGAAACTTGAACATCACCATTAGGGAGCCTTGGAGAAAATAGGTTCTCTCCATTGAAAAACTGTGTACGTGGGGAAACTAGCAAAGACGCATCTTCAAATTGCCCTGAAACCACAGGAGGTGATGGTCTACTGTAAAAGCCACTAACCCTTTGTTGCTCCGATGTAGTATGTGCTTGGGAACTAGCTGATCCAAGTGCAACGGGTCTACACCCTTCACAATACCAGTTTCCTTCAGGTACTTCTCTCCCGAGACCAACGCAGTACGTATGGGCAGATGAATCACAAAGATCACAAAGCAACATAAGCCCATCATCTTCACCTTGGTGACACTCCGTGCATATTATATTTTCATAGGGATCTAAATAACTCCTCAACTCTTCTTCAGTAGGTTGATAGACCTGCAGACAGTAAAGTTCCATATAAAATACAGATCTATCACACAAAAAGTGACATGCAACACAATAAACCACCTTCAACGAGCAGAAATTGCAATTTCATGTTAATAGGTTGACAAAACTTGTGAAAGTTCTAGTTTATCATGCATCTGAAGCAGTCCCCAAGTAAAAAAATTAAAAAGTAAACTAACTTTACTGATAATTATAATGTATTGATATGATAAACCGCTACAAGAAGGAACCTCTATGTGGACCTCACATGTAGACTTCATGACGATATCAGGACAATTGATGACTAACTAAAGACTGTAAGTTTAAGGAATAGATAGGGTAGAAGAAACAAACCTGATCCCGTTCAGGTACAGGTATCACAACTTCTCTTAAATCTACGCCGGGTGTAGATCTTGCAGGCTTACTGATTGTTCTGAACCGCTGTTTGCATAGTGGGCAGCGAGATTCTACTTTCGACCACTCCATTATGCAAGTGAAACAGAAGTAATGACTACAGCAGTCCAGTGTCCCCTTCAATCTCCGCATGTCTTCCTCAGACAGACAAATCCCACAAACATTTTTAATCACATCTCGTTTCACTAGCTCTACCTTCTTTTCACCTTTCTTCACAGGTGACTTACGAAGCTGAGGCAAATCTTTATTGAACGTAGTTTTTCTAATAGATGACGCGTGCTTCTCACTACTTCTCAACAAACTACCGGCTTCTCTTATCTGTTCCCTTTCCTCCTCCGAGATTGTGTACTCATACTCGGATTCTCCAGAGGACGCAATGTCTGAATCTGATGCCATGGTATACCGACGCCTGGGCCTGGATGTTTTTGTCTTCGCCTTCTTTCCTGCAGGTAAACAATCATCCACAAAATCACCATCATCATCCTCATCATCATCTCCATCAACTCCTTCCTTTGTGTTTTTCCCTCGTCTCTTTCTTCCCTTTGCTAAACGGGTTGCAACAGAGCATTTCTTTCTTCTTTTACGTCCATCTCCAGATCTTCGCTTTCGCTTGTTTTTCTTAGAAACTTTCAATGGTTTTTTGTGACATGCAACTGTTTCTTCCTCCTCTTCCTCATCTAATGAGACATCTTCATCTGCAGTACATTCTTCATCTCCATCCTCATCTTCATAATCTCCATCATCTTCTTTTTCTGTGTCGTGTGACACATTGTCCTGCTCTTCCAGCACCATCTCTCTGTCTTCACCATTATGCAAGGAATTTAAATCCAACTGTTCACACCCGACATTGTCCACATCCCTCTCTTCCTCTTCCTCCCCATCTTCATCCTCTACCTCGTAGAAAACTCTCCTTCGTTTTCCCAAACCTATTCTTCCATGTTTCTCTCCATCCAAAGACCCGCCTTTTACATTTGTCCTTCCAACAACCTTCCTTGAATTTCTTATCTCCTCCTCTTCATCATCTGCATCATCTAAATCCACATCTTCGTTGTCAGAAACAACCTGATTCATCTTTCTTGACTTACATCCTGTGATTTTCCGATTACCACGAGGACCAGTTTTCACTTTTGGCCACTCTACATTCCTTAGCATCACATCTTCCTCTTCTACCTCATCTAATTCTTCATCCTCCACCGCATCAGACCCATCAATTCCATCAAAGGATGCTTCACCGTCTAAGGATGAAGCATACTCCTTCACATCAGCCTCAGAATCGTCTTCATCCTCGTCTGATATCACATAATCCTCATCCGAATCATCTGAACAGTTATCCTTAGATCTAACCTTTCTATTTGAATTTCTTGCCCCAAACGTGTTTCTCTTTCCCATATGCTCCTAAATTAGGTCCAACAATAGAAAGAAAGAAAAAAAACACTCACCAAACCACGATTCCCTAAACTCATGAACCGAAAGCAACGATTCCTTCAGCTCTTCCTTGTCCTAAATTTATAATAGCCTAACATTTAGACCAAATCCCCCAGAAATCTCAAACCCAATTCGCCAACTGAATACACCCAGATCTGCAATCAACGCAAAAACACACAATAAATCAGACACATAACTGAAAATCCTATTAAAAAGCTCTCGATTTGATTCCGTCCACAGAAATTCGACTGTTACCCAAAATTACTAAATGCTATTAAATTCCGATCCTATTCTAGAAACAAAATCTATCCAAAAGCAGAAATCACCCCTGGCAAAGAAAAAAAATAAATGAAATCCTCAAAATCTCCAGAGAGAGAGAGAAAGTCAAAACACGGAAAAAAAAACAGAAAGTAATCATACAAAATCCAGGTTATTTTAAATCATTTACAATCATCAAGTTCCTCTTAAACGCATAAACAAAACGAGAGAAAGAGAAAACAAAACGAACCTCCGCGATGATGAAGACGAAACACTGGATTTCCACTAATTGTGAATCGTGATCCTTTTCCCCGCCTTATTTTTCTCTCTATTTACAACGATTTTTTATTTTTATTTTTGGCGAAATGAGCCAAATTGGGGAAAGGTGTTTTGATTTTGTTTTAGTTAGAGAGGCTACGCGTTGGGAAGGTGACAACTTTCATGTCTAATGACGTTATTACCCTCGTCCGCTTCTGGTGGCAGTTGCAGCTGCTATTGGGCTTTTTTGACTTTTAATATTTCGTATGATTGCGTGAGCACGTGAGGTATTTATATTCTGCGGTTGAGTGTACTGTAGATATATCGGACGGTTATGATTAATCTCGATTTTTAATCACGTGAATCAACGGGCAATTATAAAGAACATCGTTAATTAATTTTTCGTTTGAGATGATGAAGAGAAGCATCGTTAAGTGCATTCGGAGTTGGGCCATAAAATGGGCTTAATTTAATTTAATTGAAAACACTTAAGTTAGGCCTACTAATGTAAGACGTCGACGAAGAAAGCAAAGGAGAATTTCAGACCAACCAAGCCCAATGGACTTACAGATGTCTAATTTCAGTTTGATATGTGGATCGGTTTATGACGGTCTTAATTTCCGGTTCAGCTTAGTGTGTTTCTCTTTTACTCTCTTCTTGTTTCTAATTCTCTGTATTGTACACAACTGTTGATTACAGTCACACATGTGTGTTAAAACTTCAGCTGCAACATTCTCTAAGCTTATCTTATCCTAAATAAATGTTTGTATAATTGAAAGACCCACGAATACGAAGTCAACGTATTTACTCTTCGCACCTAATATTGATCAAACTGAGTCAAGAACTCTCACTGTTTTACATTTTTTGGTACTCCAGTTTCCACAAAGCATTTCGTCACTTCCAATCATATTGAATTTCGTTAAATTTGATGTTTGGTTTGAAAATGTCTCGTCATGTATGCTTGAACGAGTCAACAAATATAATCCTAAAAGATAACGGTATCATTGAATGCAGATAGTGACTCAAGTTCGTATTGCATCATTGTGGTGAGTGTGTTTATATATAAAGCATGTAGAAGCAGATACTATCTTCATCACAAAAACCATTCTACTTTTGCATAGATACTTAAAGAAAAATGAAAGCGCTTGGATCTCAATAAAACTCATTCTCTTCTTCATTTTTCTAAGCAAATTTGTAGCTTCTGCTGGTCCCTTGTGTCATTCCTAACAAAGGGATCTTCTTCTCGAATTCAAGAATGAATTTCAAGCTGCTCCTGAACATTCATGTACTTTAACATCTGATGATCTTTGTTCTGCAAACCATTAGGGAAAAGAAGAAGATTGTTGCTCTTGGCCTCTTGGGACGGTATCACATGTGATGCCAAGTCTGGAGAAGTGATTGAGCTAAATGCGAGTTGCTGCTTCCAAGGCCACTTCTATTCCAGTAGCAGCCTTTTCAGATTGCAGAGTCTTCGTTCCCTAAATCTTGCTTACAACAATTTCAACTCTTCTCGCGTACCAACACAGTTCAGTAAACTCATGGAGTTGAAACAACTCAACCTCTCTTTGTCTTATTTCTCTGGCCAAATTCCAACAGAATTTCTTCAGCTTACCAAGTTGGTGTTTCTTGATCTTTCTTTCAATCCTCTTTTGTCCTTCCATAAATCATTTTTTACCATATTAGCCCAAAACTTGACATACCTGGAGGAGTTGAACCTAAACATGGTTAACATTTCTTCAGAAATTCCTCAAAATATATCAAACCTATCATCTCTCAGATCTTTAAACCTCTACGGCTGCAGTTTGTTGGGTAAACTTCCACCAGACTTTTTCTTGTTCTCTACCATACAATCCATTAATCTAGGCTCCAATCAAAATCTGGAAGGCTCACTTCCAGAGTTTCATGGAAACAAATTTCTCTCAATATTAGACCTCTCTTCCACATCTCTTTCCCGTAACATTCCAGATTCTATTACCAAACTCAAACATCCGACTATTTTGAGACTTCAGAACTCCAAATTTTCTGGAAAGATCCCATTTTCAATTGGAAACCTTTCTCAGCTAACCACTCTTGACTTATCTTATAATCAATTCGGTGGTGCAATTCCTTCTTCAATTGGATATCTTTCTAATCTCACCACTCTTGAACTTTCATGTAATGGTTTTAGTGGTTTGATTCCGTCTTTGATTGGAAACCTTTCTCTACTCACCAGTCTTTCCTTTTCTTCTAATAATTTTAGTGGTCAGATACCGTCTTCACTTGGAAACCTTTTTCGTCTAACCACAATCTACCTTTATAACAATCATTTTTCCGTTCAGATCCCATCTTCCTTTGGAAAGTTGAACCAGTTGACCAGCTTAAGGCTATTGAGTAACAAGCTTAGCGGAAACTTTCCCATTGAACTACTGAATCTGACTGAGTTGTCAAATCTGGAACTCTCTGAAAATCAGCTCACAGGCACACTTCCTATTAACATGAGCTCACTCTCCAAGTTGGAGTCTTTTTATCCAGTTGGAAATGCTTTCACTGGAAACTCCCGTCTTCTCTCTTTGACATACCAAAGTTGACTTCTATTTATTTGAGTGATAACCAACTCAATGGCCCTCTTGAGTTTGGGAATGTATCTTCACCATCTAAGTTACAACAGCTATACATTGGCAGGAACAACTTCAGAGGGCCAATCCAAAGATCAATTTCCAGATTCAAAAATCTTGTATGCCTCGCCCTTTCCAATACAGAAACCACCGTTGATTTTTGTAGCTTCTCGCAGCTCAAGTCACTCCAAGATCTTTGTCTGTCCCATTTGAACAGCACCACTGTGATAGACTTAAATTCAGTCCTATCATGTCTAAGTTCACTTGTTTTATTGGATCTTTCTGGCAACCACGTTTCAGACGTAAATAAGAGTTCAGTTTCAGATGCTCCATCGAAGTCGCTGATATATATTTTGATGTTGTCAGGCTGCAGCATCACAGAGTTTCCGAAGTTCATAAAAAACCACCAAAATCTGGCCACTTTAGACCTTTCCAACAACAATATTAAAGATCAAGTGCCTGCATGGTTATGGAGACTACCACAATTGCGGTTCGTCGATCTTTCCGGCAACACTGCCATCAGTTTCGAGAGATCTTCAGATAACTTTTCAAGCAACCTAGTCCCGGCAGAAAAGTTGAGTTCAATACCTGATCTTCCATCGATATTGACAGGGTTAATAATATCGTCATGCAATATCACAGGGGTTCCACAGTTCATAAAAAATCACAGAAGTATAACTTCCCTAAATCTTTCCAACAACAAGATAAAAGGACAAGTGCCTGGCTGGTTATGGACACTACCAAATTTGATGCACCTAGATCTTTCCAACAATCTTTTCATTGGTTTTGAAGGATCAATGAATCCTGAAGCATTCTCTTTTTCAAATTCGTCTATGAAGTTCTTGCTTGGCTCCAAAAACTGTTTCTCTGGGAAGATTCCATCTTTCATATGTTTGTTGAGCTCTTTAAACACTCTTGATTTATCAGACAACACCTTCAATGGTCCAATCCCTCATTACCTCGAAAATCTCAAGAATATTCTTGCAGTGCTAAACCTTCGTCAAAATTGTCTAAATGGAAGTCTTGTTGCTGCTGCAATATTTGGCAGTCTAAGGTCACTTGACGTCGGTCATAACAATTTGGTGGGGAAACTTCCAAGATCTTTGATCCATTGCTCTACTCTTGAAGTACTGAATGTAGAAGGCAATAAATTCAACATGTTTCCTCTATGGTTGAGTTCTCTGCAAAACCTACAAGTTCTTGTCCTTCGCTCCAATGCATTCTACGGACCAATACATAAGGCCTCGTTTCCAAAGTTACGTATCATTGACATATCCCATAATTACTTCAGTGGATTCTTTCCATCGGATTACTTTGTAAACTGGACTGCTATCTCCTCACTTGGGACAGACGAAGACTGGTCGGATGGAAAGAACATAACAGGGGAGTTAGGCTATTACCATGATTCAATGAATCTGATGATTAAAGGCATAACGATTGAGTTTGTACGCATCTTAAAAATTTACTCAGCACTTGACTTCTCTGGAAACAAATTTGAAGGTGGGATTCCAAGATCCATCGGTCTATTGAAAGGACTTAATGCGCTCAACTTGTCAAACAATGCTTTCACTGGCCATATCCCATCATCAATGGCGAATCTGATAGAGCTTGAGTCACTAGACGTTTCAAGAAACAAGCTTTCAGGAGAAATTCCCCAAGAGCTAGGGATACTTTCATACCTCGCGTACATGAACTTTTCCAATAACCATTGAAATTCTCATATACAGTTCTTGGAGGGAGAGTAACCTTGGTTTACCTATCTCAATAAAGTTTATGATTGGTTTATTTTCTAGTCCAAAACGAATAAAGGGTCAAAGCCCCTACAGGTCCTGTACCAGGAGGCACTCAGTTTCGAAGGCAGCCTTGCTCTTCTTTCAAGGACAACCCTGGACTTTATGGCCCTTCACTTGACGAAGTTTGTGGAGATATCCACGCAACAACACCAAAACAAAGTGAAACACCAGAGCCAGAGGACAAAGACGAAGAGGTGTTCAGTTGGATAGCAGCTGTAATAGGATTAGGACCTGGTATTGCCTTTGGATTGACCATTGGATACATACTTATGTCATATAAACCAGAGTGGTTCACGCATATCTTTGGCCAAAACAAACACAGAAGCTAAAGCACCTGAACTCGTTAGAGAGGTAATGTTCTGACTTTTCAACAAGAATATTAAAAAAAACCATTACGAAATTAAACTTCAGTATTTAATTATTATAGTTGTTGTTGACGATATTTTGTTTGATTAGGTCTCAGAACCTACCTGAAGAATCTCCAAGAAGAAAATCAAAGCAACTCCAAGAAAATGAACTTACAACTCCCTGCACACAAAAAAAAAAAGAAAAAAAAAACTTTGTAAAGAAAGCAACAAAACAGTGTCCAACTATGGATTTTTATTGTTTAGTTTGGTGTGCTTCCCATTTCACCTGTTTTTTGTCAAATTAGTTGAACAACTATGTTTAGTCCTCGTTTATGCCTCTAAGTAAAAATTGAACAAATCTGTAAACTACTTACAAGTTACAAGCGTCTGATCAAAGATGCTGTCTGTCCAGACTATGAACATAGTCAGTGGTCGTCCGTTCCTTAGGGTTTTCTGTAATGCAGCTTGCTCTACTTTACCAACAAATTATCGCCTGCGTGAGAATCAGAGAATATATTAAACGAGAGGTG
Organism: Lepidium didymum; assembly: GCA_963920545.1. Lineage (NCBI taxonomy): Eukaryota > Viridiplantae > Streptophyta > Magnoliopsida > Brassicales > Brassicaceae > Lepidium > Lepidium didymum. The sequence continues at coordinate 19,144,413 of OY986979.1, forward strand.
AATTGCGATACTGCATCAATACAATAGAAAGCTACAAAATTTGAATAGAACAGATGGAATTTATTATCTGATGATCCGATCACTACATCTAATTGCAACAGTAGAACTCGAGCCATGATTAAGAATTGAAATTGACAATAGTTTCTTCTCTTCCATTGGGTTTTAGCAGCAACAGGTCAATAGAGACAAACAAGTGAAAAGTTAGAAAATCAAAGAGAAAATCCGCTTACTTGAAGAACGGAATGGTCAAAATTGAACACAAGAAACAAAGGAAAAAAAATGCCGACTTCTTCTGAATCCAGTTGAAGAAAGTATTTTTGGTTCTTTTGGAAAAAGAAGGTGGGCGGGCAAACCCGACCCGGGTCATGATCTGGATCCGTTTCAATTAAAACAAAGCTCGGGTCTACAATATTATGGGCCTCCATCACGGCCCAATGTGCTTGAACCACTCAAAATACCTCAAGTGACCCTTTTTCTTAATACATAATCATTTTGTGAGTGGCACGACAAATCATTACTTGAGTGGTTCTTAATCCACAAGTTAAATAATGCGCAATTAATTGATCTTTGAAAACTGGCTAATGGAAAAAGAAAAGATGTTGGGCTAGTAATGATGGTTCTAGATATCAACCGGATCGTAAACTAATACCACATATTTTCCTTCCAACCAATTAAAACCCACTCAGCACTAGACTTATTCGACTTTTAGAAACCAACTTCAAAAAGAAATCAGCATAATTGAAAAAATAAGCTTAGTCAAGTTATTCTGCAATTTTCTTTTAGTGGAGTTTGATTCTAAATAATTAATGCAAAAATTCAATAATATTAATTGAGATTTTATATTGAAAATTAACTGACTCGAACTAATCTTTTACAAGAAAAATTGATATCGAACTAATATATATAATAAGTAAAGAGTTATAAGTCTAATAATTTTGTATTGTTCTTTGCTGAACGACTTCTCATTTTATAGTTCGGCTCCTTAACTTTTTTGGTTTGAAATTATTTTTCAACGTTTTTTTCCTATGATATTGCTGCTCAATTACCTTTCTTCTTTCTCGCTTTGACTCATTCGTGCTTATTCAAACGAATTCCAAACTGTTTAGTTTCTAGAGCTCGAATCTTCTTAATTTATTGGGTTTAAACTCTTAATCATTTAGATCTATTTAGCATAAACAGATTTGGTATCACTATAAGTTGACCTGTAATCTTGTATATCGATTTAAAGGTTAGATTATGGATGGGAGCTGGCTGAATATGGTCATGTGGATATTTGGGAGTGGAAGGAGAGGCCACAACACAAACTCACAAAAAAAAAGTGTCTTTATCCGATGCACCGTCCCACATGTGATAACTTGTCTCCACGCGTCAATCAGAAGAATTGTGTGATCTATTTTTAGATTGTGCTTGGGTCTTGGACCCCACACGGACAAAACTAATAAGTAATAAATGTGGCTCTCATTTCTCACGCTGCTTCTTATACCAATCTTACTCTCAACTTCCCTTATAATTGGGGAATAACCAAGTCGGGCCCTCAAACCGAAAGTCCTTCTCTACATCCTCTCTCACGCCACGTGCCATATGGTCTACGTCACGTTGAAATATGGATACGGTCTTGGATCTCTTTTGTGGTTATTAATAACTAGTTCGAAATAATTGAGACAATGGCAAAGATTTTGTTTAGCACAGTCGTTGCCGACACGTCAAACATCCATAGAAAAAAAGACGTAGTATAGGTCCCATTACAAGACTAACGTGACATACGGCTCATACACAGTCTTCGCACTGTGGATCCCACTGACTCACTGACTTATATTCTCTTGTGGACAACGATATCGTCCTCTACTGTTTCGTCACGGCGCGTTACTATTGCAAAACTGTGACGTTACGGTTTTCGATTCGTGTTTTAGGAAATCTTTTAAAACTTAAGAATGTTTAATTTTTTAGGGTTTGATATTAATGCCAAACCCGCCTTAAAATCCCAAAAGTTAATTTCATTTATAGTTTTTGTAGTTTTTAGGTAGGTATTAACGTGGACCTCTTGACATAGTAAAGTCTTCATAACCAAACCAAACTTGTAACGTGTCGTTTTTCATATTTTGGAGTCTTTATGTTAAACGTGTATGGCTATGATCTAGGAAACCTTGTTCACTTTGCCTACTCAAAAGGCCAAAGCCATTTCTTTTAAAAACTGCTTTATACTTAATACGGAAACCAATCTTTTCGCATTATTGAACTTAACAAAGTTTATTAATACTAAAATCAATAAATTCTCAGTTGGCTATTGTGATTTACTGGTCGGTTACGTGAAATTCTATAATGTAGTCAATTTGTCATTTACTAGCATTGGGTTGAATTCCATTTTCATGACCTGACACTTGCACGAACCGAAACAGTCTTTGTTTTTTAGTCAAAAACGAAACAGTTCCTTATAGATTCGTTATTGATTTTTGGTTTCCGACCACTGTAGCCATTTTGGAATCTCAATAATGAGACTTTCGAAATTTATGATATGTTCATGTTTTCTCATCCTTTTTGTCTGTCTTGGTTCATTGTTTTCTAATTTCTAGTACCAAAAAACTTAAATATCACACGAGCCCAAACTTTGCTCTCAATTTCTTTCTTTTCACAATTAGATTTGACAGTCTATACTTTCATATTTTCTGTAATCAAATCTCAGAAAACGAATTTTATATCAAATTTCTTAAGGAATTTAGGATTTATAATAAGTATATATAGACAACCCACTAACGACAAAAGACGATGTGCCTTTATCTTACCAGAAGACTCAGAGAGTAACACAGAGTACCCAAAAATAACAGAGAGATATCTAACTTGTTTCTTCCTTGGATCCTTTGATGTCTCCATTTTTATGGATTGTGATTTCTGATTTGTGAGTCTCTTCTCTTATCTACTCTCTCTCATAGCTTCTCCTCCGTTGGACATTACGTCACTTTCTCCGAGCTTACGTCATCTTCTAGGTCTTCACTCATCTTCCTTCCTCTGCAGCATTACGCCATCTCTCTGGTGTGTATTAGCTTGAAGGCTTTTCTTTATTGCTTAGTTTCCCGGAAAAGTAAAAAAGAGAAAATCTCCGAATCTTGCAACTTGATTTCTTTATTAATCACTTATACTCAGATATAACTCTATTAGGCTTCAACTTCAGATCAGATTTATAATTCTTTATGAAAATATTCTCTATATTTCGTACTAATTATAATTTTTTATAGTTGTAGAGTAATGTAAATAGCTAGTGTTAATGGAAATCCATGTCAGACATGAATATTCTATTACATTCTACTTCCTCGGATTATCTTTTATCTCCTGTATTTTCCCGGGAAAAAGAATCTCTTGAAAAAACTTTCTTACTTTGACATTATTTTATCTCCCTCTTGCTCTTTGATTTAATGCAACTATAACAAACTCTTGTTATTTAACACTTGCAGAGTTCAAAAAATTATATGATTCTTTCATCTTCTGTGCAAAATGGGTCATTTCTCTTCTATGTTCAACGGTTTAGCTAGATCCTTCTCATCCAAGAAAGAGAAGAAGATCAATGGCAAAAGTTATGCTAAGGAAGCTGCAGATGAAATGGCGAGAGAGGCAAAGAAGAAGGAGATGATTCTGAGATCCTCTGGTTGCATTAATGCGGATGGATCTAATAATTTGGCTTCTGTTTTCTCTAAACGTGGTGAGAAAGGCGTTAATCAGGACTCGGCCATTGTCTGGGAGGTACATGACTTGTACAAAAAGCAATCTCTATAGAGCTTTTATGCGGTATTTGGCGTTTAGCCGATACTTAGTGCGGTTTCTAGGCCATTTTTTGCTTGCTTCAAGCATATTGAAACATGTTAACTTCACGCAGTTTTCTTCGTGTGCGTTTGCGTCTAGCTTAGATGTTGTATCTAAACAGAAGCAAGATTGTTTGGTCTTTAAACATTTATTTGGTGATATCTGTTCATCATGATTTTGACCTTATCTCAATTGTGAACAGGGATTTGGATGCCAAGAAGACATGATCTTCTGTGGGATATTTGATGGACATGGTCAATGGGGACACTTTGTTTCTAAACAAGTCAGAAACTCAATGCCTGTATCCTTGCTCTGCAATTGGAAAGAGACTTTGTCTCAGACTACATTAGCAGAACCCGAAACAGACCTCGACGAATCTGATAAAAAGCTACAGCAGTTCGCCATCTGGAAATACTCATACCTCAAAACTTGTGAAGCTGTGGACCGGGAGCTTGAGCATCACAAGAAGATCGATTCTTTCAATAGCGGCACAACCGCTCTAACTGTTGTGAGACAGGTAAAGGGAACTTCAAGAACATTACCTCATGAATTAATTACTTTCAAAGGGTTGCTCTGTTCGTTGATCAATGATTCTAAATGTTCTCTTAATACAGGGTGAAATTCTTTATATAGCAAACGTTGGGGATTCTCGTGCGGTATTAGCCACAGTTTCAGATGATGGAAGTTTGGTCGCGGATCAGCTCACTGTCGATTTCAAACCAGATCTGCCCCGTTAGTTCCATAACCATTCTATTGAAATACGTACATACATCATGCAAATCTCTGTTATTTCAGCTAAGAGATTCTGAATCTTTATTTGTTTCCTGGTAAAACAGAGGAGGAAGAGCGGATAATCGGATGCAACGGGCGAGTATTCTGCCTCCAGGACGAGCCGGGGGTCCACCGTGTGTGGCAACCAGAAGAGGAATATCCAGGGCTTGCAATGTCGAGAGCATTCGGAGACTATTGTATCAAAGAGTATGGTTTGGTCTCAGTGCCTGAAGTCACTCAAAGACATATCTCTATTAGAGATCAGTTTATAATCTTGGCCACTGATGGGGTATGGGATGTGATATCAAACCAAGAGGCCATAGAAATTGTTAACTCAGCCACTGAGCGGCCAAAGGCAGCCAAGCTGTTGGTAAAGCAAGCGGTTAGGGCATGGAATAGGAAAAGACGAGGAATTGCCATGGATGATATCTCTGCCATTTGCCTCTTCTTTCATTCTTCAACATTGTAATCATCTTAATCAAACCATACTGACCCTGCCACTACCGGTAAGTAGGTCGTTTTGGGACTTGAAGATGTATTGAAATAACTGAAGATGTACTGTACAGCTTAAGGCAACTATATGTGAATTATTATTCACAAAACTAAGTGACTACTACACACACACATACCTTTTCAAACCTATAGGAAGCAATCAAATGAGATTCATTTTTCTATATAACTACTATGTCTCTATATATGTAACCTGTGAGCTCCTTCAGCGCCCAGTGACTTAATCCTACGTCTTCTAGGTACTTAACACAGCTATGGCTTCCTAACTGAATCTCCAAACCAATGACGGAATTCTCCAATTGTGAATGATCTTGCAGCACTTGATACTAGTCCAGCAAGTTCTATGCTTTTGAACATGTGATTGACATTCCTAAACAAATGTATCACACATGCCCCGTGAGAAGCGAGAGGATAAACTTCCTTCAAAGAGGAGTTTATTGCCACATGTATGTCGAGACAAACACAAGTTGTTGTTTGTCAGGGACGAAGTCTTGTAGTTGTCTAAAGAACCATGTCCATCCCTGCTCTTTCTCCCCATCTATCTCGGCAAAAGCCAAAGGGAATGTTTGCATGTTCCCATCTTGGCCACTAGCAGCAACTAGACATCCTTTGTATTTGCCCTTCATTTGTATCCCATCTATTACAACTACTTGTCTTAAGTATGGAAAACCTTTGATAGAAACTCCAAATGCAAAGAACATGTATTTGAACACCTCGCCCCCATCATTCGCTTTTGTTGTTTCCAAAGCAGTGATTGTCCTTGGGTTTGATACTCTGAGTATATGTAGATACGTGTTCAAAAGTTTGTAACTTTCTGCCTCATTTCCCTTTGCCTTTGTCACTGCTATCTCCCTTGCACTCCACCCTTTTGAATATGTTATTGATACTTGGAACTGAGCGAAAATTATTTGTGGAATCTCACAAGACCTAGGCCCAACCTTTCCATTTGCATATTTTGAAGCTAGGAATTGTGCTAGTATTTTAACTGTTGCATTTCGCTTGAATTTTGATCTTGTTTCTATTGAACAAGAATGTTTCAATTCAACTGTTCTCGCTTCCGCATCCCCTGTCTCTTTGTCGATCTTGCAGTAGATCCTCCACCCACATTTCGTATTCCCACAAGCTGCTATGATTCTCTTTTTATCTGACTTTATAATCTTGAAGTGGAATAATCTTTTTATTGCATATTTTGCCACAAAGTGGTTTAACCTAGTTAAGATAACATGCTTGCAAAACATATTTAGGTCATTGAAGCTTGTTTGAAGAAAATGATGACTGACTCACAGATTAATAAAGGTATCAAATCAGCTTGGGGTATGAAACTAATTTGAACAATGATTAGTTCACTTAAGATCAAAGATGGCCTCAGCTTCCGTCCAAAAAAAAAAGAAAAAAAAGATGGCTTCAGCTACTTCTCATTTTGCTACTTTTCTTGAATGTTGTTTTTTGTTCCATTTTCAATCGATCAACAAATATAATCGATCTAACCTTCCAAATCTGGATGGTGAGCTCATTGTGAGGACCTCCAGAAGTAGATGTGGGGGCAATCGCACCTTCGATAAGAACAGTGCTACTAGTTTGTATAAAACCCGGGCATCGAAGGCTGTAGCATGTGGTATATGTCTACGCATCTATCTGCAATATATGCACATAATCACATTAGTTAATAACATAAATAGCAAAAATGCATTAATATTTGTTTAAAAATCTAAGTTAGGTGAATTACTCAAAGAAAAATCAAGTTTTATTATAAATTTGAAATCAAAATTTTTAACACGAGTTTTAACAATGATAGCCTACTACCATAGCTTTTCGAAGAGGCCCATATTAGTTTACGAATATGCACATATTAATTATAGCCCACTACCATACCAAAATCCAATATTTAATGCCATCCTCCCACTCGACTATATACCAACTAGGGCCGAACAAGACAATTCTATTCCTTAATTTTAAGGGATTGGTGAGAACCTGAGTTAATTCCATTGGCCATTGCTGAACCGAGTTATATTTGTGAAAACAAATTTTGAAAATTCAAACTTCATAAGTTTTCTTTTTGGTCTAGCTTACCTAGATAATAACAATATTATATTTTTGGTAAAATGTTAAAATTAAAGTGGTAGACATATATCTTAACCACACATACCATCCAAAAAATAAGAGTCTCGGCTAGTGGTCAAAATAAAGTTAGGAAAAAACCTAAACCAAATTTTTTTTTGTTTAAGTTACTTTTACATATAACTTTTTAAGTAATGTAAAATTTATACATTGTAAAACATAAAAGTAAAAAAATCTAACCTGCCATCAGACTTCGATCGTGTTCATATCATTTTCCTTATAGGACCCTGAAGCGAGCCAAATTTGGCCAAGACTGAATTCGTCATCTTGTTCTACTTTTGGGTGCATGACGCTCATAGAAACTTTCGTTCCATAAATATGAGCAGTTTTACCGAGATTTGGCGATCCAAGAGCGTACTGCAATTCCATAAAAAATATACATAAGTAATTATTAATTTATATATATATATATATATATATATATATATGTGTGGTTGTGAAAAAAACTTGAAACACTTACCTCATGTCCCTTTGTAACTTCTGCCCCAGCTACAGGACCTGTCGTCCAGTCTACTCTTTGTAGAGAAATTGTCCCTTGAGAACACTATGTTCCGTTACAGTGTCAAATTTGCCAACCAAATTTATCTTCGTCCACATTTAGGAAGGTAGTTGGTTTTTCTTGTATAATTATTTTTAAAATATATAGTACTGAAAATCTATTAAGACAAAATTTAGAACTAAATTTTTTAAAATATTATGAAATTATAAAATTAAGTGAATGAATAATTAAATACATGGAATATGTGATTTTGGAGAAGTGGGTTACTAAAAGTCGGCTGTGTTTCTCTTTTAACACAGTCGACTATATCACTATCTGGACTCTGTTAAGTTTAAAACAAACGAGTCAAAAAAATTTTGACGTTCGAAATACTTACATTGATATTCAAGACCGAAGTTATGGCTGGAATGCCATCGGTCATGGTGAGAAGAACAATCAAGAAGCACCAGAAAATCCCTGAAATTGATAAAAACCATTGATATATTATAAAAGCCTAATCATTTTATATAGAGAAATCCACTACGAATTCTTGTTTTTATTAAATGTTTTATAATAATATTTATAATCTATTATAAAAAATACCATGTAGAAAAAATTTCTTTTATGCCTTTATCAGCTATTGCATGCATGACTACGTCGTTAGTTGGTGTCATAATGAGTAAAGTTCTAAGTGGGGTTTTAATTTGGTTAATTAATTATTGGGCTTTTTAAACTCCATATATGCACCCTCGTTTTATTCGATATTGAAGAATTGTTTAACCGTCAGCATTCCAGTTTACTTTCGATAATAGAGTGAGTTTTTGGTGTATGGAAAACAAAATGGAGAATTTTAGACCTAAAGCATCCTAAGTATGAAATGAGAAAATGGATAAAGATTGTGACTACAACTATGACTCTCCACAATTTTATTCGAGATTCACATAAAGAAAATCATGATTTTGCACATTGGAAAATAGTTGAAGAATATGAAAATCATGGTGATCAAGTGGTAGAGAATAACGAAGAGGAAGATAATGATGTACATATTTCGTACATACCGGTTGGTGATAGAGCGATGGAGGATGTACGTGACTCTATTATTGAAGAGATAGCAAGAGGACATCAACTTCCATATTAGCTCATCGAATATTTTTATATTATTAATTTTTTAGTTATTGGTTTTTTTTTAAATTATTGACTTCTACCAATTTTAGTTTCATGTTACTATTGATTTTACTTTTTTGTTATAAAGATGATATAAAATATGTTAGTAATTTTTTATTTTTTATTTAATTTTAGGTTTCTGTTAAATAATTTTCAAATTATGTTAGACAATAAGTTTTCAAAAGTCAACTATATTAATAATTAGTATATTAAATAATCATAAATATTTTTTTTATTTTAAAATTATGATAAACAACTAAAACACATAAAAATTTATTATAAAGAAATAATTAATTTATAAATGTTAATAATTAAAAATGATTAAATAAAAGATAAAAAATAGTTAAAATTAGTTTAGCTAGTTTTAAAATTTAAGTATTTAAGAATAACAATATTTATAATTTTTTAACTAATAATTTGTTATTTTATTAAATATAAATTTAATTTATTTAATTAAAATAATATTCAAAAGATTACTGATAATCTTTTTGGTCATTTTGTTTATAACTGTATCTAGATGCAGATGTCAATTCACTAAACAAATAAACATACATCTAGATGTATAACTCAGCATGCAAACGAACAACATTCAGATGGTTGATCTAGATAGTACAGCTAAATGCACAATCTGGATAAAACATCTGGATAGACAAACGAACAACATCTTACTAATTTTGTATATAGAATATTGTATTGCTATGGAACTAACCAAATACCAAAGTACTGTTGTTTTATATATAATATTATATTGTAACCAAGCTAAGTAATATACGAAATTAGAAGCCTAACTCTTTATCCCATATGGAAATTTTATCTCGTAGGATCGGATTTTTTCAAGTTTCAGATTTTTGCTTTTAATGATTTAAGATCTATTATGATATTTTTTTTATATTTCGGATCAGATTCGAATTAAGTAAAGATCAAAATCGGGTTCAAATAATTTTTATATAAATTTATATAAAAATTTAAAATTAATAAAGATTTAATAGAAATAAATCCAAAAAGCCTAAATTTAATAAAAATATATAAGTTATTCATTCAAGTATTTTATCGAATTCGGTTTTATTTTTTTGGATCAGTTTCAGTTTGGGCTTCGGTTCGGTTTAAGGTATCATGACCATGCCTAGGAATAACGATAGAGAGATTGATATTATTAGGCTTGACTTTCCTTTGGAATAACAATAATGAGATTGATAGTATTTAGGGTATGAAAGGCACATGTATACTGTTTTATTGAGAGAAGGAGTAGATTTAATTAATTATTTATACAAAAGATGACCTAAAGAAAAAAGAAAAATATTCTCACATGTTTCTTCATTTATTCTTGTAGTAAAGCAATTGGTTATTGATCATTCTAGTTGTTTAGCATCTTGTAAATAACAATAGATAAATTTAAAAAAAGAAAAAGAAAACAAGGAAAAAAGAAGCAACTAATTAACCAGTTTTATATATCAATTTAATTTATGTAATTGTGAATCATTGTCATATATATACCCCAACTATATTAGGAAATCTGAAATATATAACATCTGTTTTAAATCTTTTGAAAAAACCCTTTAAACCAAACATTTTTTTGTTGGAATTAAATTATTTCATAAAATTTATTTATAATAATAATACATTTATTACTGTTTTTCTAAATTCAAATATTATAATTTAAATTGAATAGTTATCTATGTGCATCAAGTATACATGTTTGGGTTTTCAAATGCATCAAAGTGACATTTGTAGTAGTCTAGTCAACCACCACAGGGGATAAAAAAATGACTACAGTAATCAAATGATTTCTTTCTCAAAAATATGTTCATAAGAAACCAGGTATTAATTCATCGTCACAAAACCAAAAGGAGGATAGATAGACACATTTGCGATAATCATCTCGTAAATGATGAAAAGGAAACTTAATTGTTAAAAGTCCTTTAACAAATCATGGGTCCAATAGTTCCTAAACGAGATAAGACTGAACCAATATAGTAAGTAAGTGCCTAAACCGGTTTAAGCCTCGTTAGTTGGTGTATGACAAAATCGATATAATTGAAATTTCAGGTGCAGAGGAAATTGTAGTCAACAATCCAATTTATAGTCGCATTGATTAAAACATACAAGTACCAAAATTAAATATGAATCTGTTCAAATGTGTAAGAATCTTAGATAGATCCAAGTAGATCTAGAAATAAATAAAAAACATCTTTTAATTTATGTAGTATAAGATTTTTTGTCGAAAATTGGACAAAAAAGGCTCCATATATTATTTAAATTCATCCCTATAGAGGTATTAGTCGTTCTCCTAATGAACCCTTGAGATGTTGTTGTCAAAACTAATATATATTGGCCAAAATGGATTGGCGATTCATCCCTCTGTTTTTTCTTAGGGTTCATAGTTGGTTTCCTTGGCTCTGTTTCAGCGTTCATAGTTGGTTTTCTTAGCTCTGTTATGTTTCTTTTGGGGTTATAGTTGGTTTTGTTATGTGATTTGGCCTTTATTCTCTCACTTCACCAAAATCTCAAGAACACTTGTACAAAAAGCAATCTTAAACCTTAATTATGTGACGTTTACTTAGAGCAGTTTCTTGGCCACTTTTTGCTTGCTTTAAGCATATTGAAACATGATTACTTCACGCAATTTTGTACGTGGATAAAGTCCGCTCTGTTCCTTGATCAATGCTTCTAAATGGTTTCTTGTTACAGGGTGAAGTTATTTATATAGCAAACGTTGGGGATTCACGTGCGGTACTAGCCACAGTTTCAGACGATGGTAGCTTGGTCGCGGATCTGCCCCGTTAGTTCCATAACCATTCTATTGAAATATGTAAATACATCATATAAATCTATGTTATTTCAGCTATGTGATTCTGAATTTTTATTTGTTCCCTGGTAAAACAGAGGAGGAAGAGCGGATAATTGGATGCAATGGGCGAGTGGTCCACCGTGTGTGGCAACCAGAAGAGGAATATCCAGGACTTGCAATGTCAAGAGCATTCGGAGACTGTTGTATCAAAGAGTATGGATTGGTCTCAGTGCCTGAAGTCACTCAAAGACATATCTCTATTAGAGATCAGTTTATAATCTTGGCCACTGATGGGCTATGGGATGTGATATCAAGCCAAGAGGCCATAGACATTGTTAACTCAGCCACAGAGCAGCCAAAGGCAGCCAAGCTATTGGTAAAGCAAGCGGTTAGGGCCTGGAATAGGAAAAGACGAGGAATTGCCATGGATGATATCTCTGCCATTTGCCTCTTCTTTCATTCTTCAACATTGTAATCATCTTTATCACAACATACTGATCCTGCCACTACCTGTAAGTAGGTCGTTTTGGGACTTGAAGATGTATTAAAACAACTGAAGATGTATTGTACAGCTTGAGGCAACTATTATATATTATTATTCACAAAAAGAAGTGTATACTATACACACACACACCTCTTCAAATCTAGGAAGCAATCAATTGAGATTCATCTTTCTATACAACTATCATCTCTCTATATATATGTAACCTTTGAGCTCCTTTAACCATCTAATATAGTTTATGATAACCAGCTTATGTACCCTGTTAAGCGAACCGATTGAAGAGAAGTGGACGTACAATCAATAGTGGTTAATGGAAGACTTGAGGAGCAGTGTAGAACTCGGTTTCATTGAAGCCCGGTCTGAGATCACACATGAACTGTAGTGGGAAACACACAAGGTTCCCTCTTGTCTCCTTCAGTCTCTCCCACGAGTCGCTTCCACATGGTTTTAGCTTTTCCGGTGCAATCCCAAGGTCAATCGTCGTGTGACCCAACTTGTGTTTCAAAAGAGACATGTTGTGTCTCAATGCATTTCTGTGTTTTAGGATAGTGATCAAGAGAAGCATTAGATCATCTTATGTTATGGACAACAAGTGTGTTAATTTTAGTTTTCTTTTTTCTTAATCTTTAAAGACAAGTTAGAACCTTGAGCGTATATGTTCATTTGGGATGCACGAGAAGACTTGGTCGTAGATATCGGTGTTCTTCTTAGCCGTAGCCATCCACAAGTCTTTGTATGTTGCGTCTTTGATTGGATCTTCAATAATTTTCATCTAAACACCAAAATAAAATGAAGGTTTCGTAAGTCAAAATGCTTATGCTTAGGTGAGTCTAGGCAGTTTATAGAATTTACCTCTCCGGTGTGAAGACCGAGATGTTCTGACCACAAGGAACATCTAAGACTGTAAGAGAATTTCCCGGCCATCCACTTCACTCCGTACATCGAAGATGCCACAAATTCTTTGTCTTCGATTACAACTCCGATCTAAAACACAAACGATTCAAATGAACGCATAGCTCTCTTTTCTTTTCTGCTATAAAGAATGAAATAGAGTTATGGGAATACCTCCGAGTCTCGTGAGCCTAGTAAGCTCCTATCATTTATATTAGAAGATCCGATCAATGCGATTCGGTCATCAACAATCATTAGCTTGCTGTGCACGTAAATCTGGCTAGTGGCAATGGGGCCGTTATCAAACAGTCGTCCGTGCGATCTCAGACCGTAGAAGGAGATGTAATCTTGAGTCTTGGGACCAAGCAGAGCATTAAGGTTGTCAAGAATCGAAGTTTTTTTCTCTAGAGATTGTGCGATATTGCCAATGCATCAGTGCTCGATCCGTGGCAGCTCCGAAGTCATCAATACCTCCCTATTTTATGTCAACATATAAAAAGATTGACCTTGTAGTTTCATTATTTGTGAACAATTTTTGATTACGACAAAGCAAATATTACCTGAAATCCAGGGAGGAGCGGTATAACGATCACAACCCGGAAGCATTTCTTCTCTTCATGAGCCTTTAGAATGCGTCTGTATAAGGCTTCGAGAACGCGGTTCAAAATTGTGTCATCTCCTTCTAGCCCAGAGATGACAAATTGATTCTGGTAAACCATAAGATTAAGATATTAGAATATAAGACTAATCTGATCAGGAGTATATGTACATGTTTGAATGATGAATTTATATCTCGATGTAGATAAAATGTTCAGCGTTTTGGATAAGCGAACAGTAGGCTTGATGAATGCTGTCTTCGGGCTGGCTCATCCCAGCAGACCATTGGCTAACACTTCTGATTATTTGACACTTACAATCACTTTTCTTCCCAATCTGCAACCACCACTCGTTCACAGCCTCGTCCCGGTCACTTTCCTCTGTGAAGTTTCCAAAAGAAGCTCATCTTGGGTGTCAGAGAGATCAAGTTCTTGTCTTGGACAACTGTCTAACTTTATATCACACCTGCTGGGGGAATCTGCATCGGTTTCATGAGGGAGAAGCAAAGGGATATCTTGGGGCGGTGAGGCAGATGAGAAAGAGTCTTGTCTGGAAAGAACAACGGGTTTGTCAGGGTCTTCTTTGGGTTTAGCTGCTCCGGGAATATCGATCTCTCTAGTTCCCAAGTAGTGGGGAAGAACCATATGGTGGTGAGGCATCAACAATGGAATAGTCTGCTCATTAGGTGCCTTGTTTCTCTAATTACACAAAGACTAAATGAAATCAGAACCTTATGAAAATGAAATTGTCAATATCTCTGCATTGCGATTACCTTAGAGTGGTTCCACCTTTGGACAAAATGTCTAGCCACATCGCGACAAGGAGGTCCCCAAAGAGCGCAGTGGACATCGTGCCATGGCATTTTTGGTAATTTTCTTCGGTCTAGCTCGTCTTTCATTGTTTCTTCCCATGAATTTGGTTCAGATTCCCTGACAATAGATATAGAAATTCGTGAGAAAGTGATCCCTTATGTTAGAAAAGATTCAGAAAAGATCAGGATCTTACCTAGGATTATAATAATCCTTTCCTGGCCATATATAAGGAGGGCAATCACCTATCTTGTGTTCTGCTGTATCATAGCGGCCAAAACATAAATCTAACCCTCCAATGAAGCAAACTTGGTAATCTACAACTACTATCTTCTCGTGGTGCGACCTGAAAAAGCCAAAGAATTGATCTTTAGGTATAGCTAAGTAAGTTAAGAAAATCATCTGTTTCAGTTAATACCGCACCAGAGGTAAATGCCTGTGGAGAAATGATCTGGATAACGAAGAACTTTGACGTTCTTGTGAATGTTTTGAAGCCGTTTCTTGCTGTACATACTGTTGATTTTCAGCGCGATTTGAACTTCCTTATACATAAGAATATAAATCTGCAACAAATTCGACGTTTCTAGCGGTTGAGTTTAATCATAAAAAAACCAATTGAATCCATTAGGAGCAATGTAATCCTATTAACATACCTTAACACCCTGTTTTGCTTTCGTCTCAAGCAATGCATCGAGCCAAAATGAGAGATGATCTTCAAAGGGACGTTTGAGATATAGCTCTGGGCATAACCACCAACCAGTCATAAATATCTGCAGATGAATTTTAGATTCAAAACTTCATATATATCCTAAGATACTGTGATATAATTCTCAATAACAAGTTGAGGCAAAGAAATGGAACCTCTGATATTGCATTATGGATTGCAGATGCGATTGCTTCAAATGCAGTGTGACCGTCTACAAACCATTGAAACTGGCTTCCATCTGATGTTAAGCCCCTAGGTGGTGCAAATGAACCAAACCGATGTGGACTTCGTCCACAGCCTTAACCCACTCTCTAACTTTCCCACAGCTTGTAGTTCTTAGCCTCACAGTTCAATCACCACTTGTCACTTTAAAGCCATAGCACAGCGGATTGCGTTCCTTCACTTGTTCAGCCAAATGCAGCTGCTCAGAATATTCCTTTGTGTCCTGGAACCGCGATAAGTCAAACACCATTATATCCAAAAGCTTTCCGCTGAACGGATCTTCTAGTAACGCCAAGAATCCTGGTTTCAAAACCGCCCAAACCTCGAAAAGTTGGGAAACAATGAATTGGAGAATGTTCATCTTGGCGAGAAATTTACACAAAGCTAAGCTGATTATGTTCAAACCTTTGTCCAGCTAGTTCCAAAGCAACCGAAACAATGAGAAGGAAGACAGCATCGGCCACCATCAGATCCAGGGACTTTCCTCAGGTGCTTAACTGTGACATACCCTTCTTTCATCTTCGAACCATACTCTCTAGCAAAAGAGATTCTAGAAACTTCAAGGAACTTGCAGACCTGCGGATACATATTGAGTGTAACGCAAGAAAGATGGAAATCCCAATTAAAAAAGTTAAGAGTCATTGCCAGCGAAAGAATTCAAACCTCTTTGGAGTTTACAATGTCCAAATTCCCTAGAAAAAGATTCAAGTAGCCTTGCATTGCGGTTCTCCCACGGTCTACAACTGTCTCTGACCGGCCTATCGTTGGACGCATGATTGTCAAAGCTGCACGTGAAGGAACATTCCTGCACAAGATGAAGTATCTATCGTTTCACAAACTTAAAGGAAACATCAATCATTCCTTTTTACTTGAATCCACGAAACGAAATGTTTCTGACTTCTTAAAGCACCTATTCTTAACACTATCTTCAGTGTAATGCAGAGGAAGAGCACCGTCGTCAGGTTCTTCATCATCTTGCACAACGGATCCTTGCATATCAAAGATCCCCAAGCTATGGAGCCACTCTCTAACCTGTCAAAAACAGAGAGTTCCGAGTTCAAGAAGCTTGTTTTCTTATTAAAAATTGTGTTTGTGTGTGTTAGAAAACCTGCAAACCCTGAAAATACTTACCTGTTCTTGCTTTTCGTGGAGGTCTTCAATGATCAAACGTTTTTTCAAAGCAAAATGTAGGTAAAGAACTTGAGAAGCTTTCTTCTGCAATGTCCACTTGAACTAAATATACACGAAAACAGAGGATAACAATTTCAAGGTCTGTTTGTTACTAATTTAATACAGAACACAGACTCATTGAGAGAAAAAAAACTTCTTTTTGCAACAAATTGAATCTCTTTATCGTTTATCATAAAGATCAAAACTTTAAACAGAATGTGAGAAAATCAAACTCTAATGACAATTTAACAGAGGAAACCAATCTTCCTAAATTACAAGTCAGACATTGTGAAATATGTACCTGTTTATACCGAAGCTCCAAGGTGTAAGAAAGAGGCAAGGGGCTAAAATCGGTTGTGTCGGGTCGTGAGACGGAGACGATCGCCGCCTTCGGAAGCTCCTCAAATATGTGACATCCGCCGCTAAAAAAAAACGCCGCCGTCGTTTTATTGACGCCGTCCGACTCAAAGCCGTTAGGAGGTAGCAATTTTTCCGTCGACATCGATTAATTCCTCTTACCGTCGTCAAAACTTGCCGTTCAAAATTGCATGTCCAAAAAACTCGACTTCCCACTGATCGATAAATCGATGTTATATATATATAGATACATATGTGTGTGGATTTCAGATTCTACAATTGAGGTTTAAATCACTGTGGCAATAGTTGATTCAACGGCAAGAGAAGTGGTTCCGTCACGTTAATTTAACGAATGACCGAGTTACGTCGTTAGAAGATGATACGAACGATGATCGACACGTGTACGATCAAGATTGAGAGTCTACGTTAACTTCCGTCTACCTTGCCGTGTATATGCAACTTGGTTACATCGTCTCCAAGTTGGAGAGCTTGAAGGGTTTTATATCAGCGTCTCAGACAAACTACTGAAATGACGATTTTACCCTTAACATTTTAACTTGATTACACGGTGTTATTGACTTGACCTTGAGGGATAATTTGGTCTTTATTTGCTGTTATGCGAAGTATATGCCATGCAAGCATCAAAACGACAAGAATATCCCAATTTTTTGTGCTTAACCAGATCACAATATTCCCAAAACATAATTTGTTTTGTCTGTTTCAAGTATACATTTAGTACAAGACTCACTTTTTTAATTCATATTACATGTGCAAATGATTAGTGTCTTTTGTCTCCACTTTTGTTCATTCTTTTAATTAATCATGAAAAATATACTATATGATTTGGAATTTTTTCTCAACTAATTCAAAGATATTATTTAATTCTGATATAAAGTACAGACAAGTAATAATAATAGCGTATACGCATTAACATAAATATTAAAACAAACTAACCTCATAAATATACATAATAGCGTATACTTCATTTGCAACAAAAAATCATAATAACAATTTTAGATCTTATTCTAGCTTTATAATTCATTTAAGCCTCTAATGCAATAAATATACAGATACTTGAACTAAATTTTATAGATATTAGATTATTACTAAACGATCAATCAGTGTAAAGTAAACACAAAGAGGCCAGGAATTGCAAACCGAGGTCCAATTTTTTATTTGGGCTCAGATTTCCAAAATTGGGCCTTAAAACATATACATATGAATGCAATGCTCCAAAAAAGCCATGAACCTGTTCAAACAGAGCTAAGGTTCAAGCAGAGCTCCAGTTTCTACAAAGGCAGTGAACTTTAGCAAGCGCAGCCATATAATCATCAGACCTGAAACAAATTTGAAATGAAAAGGCATCAAAAACGCTAAACTATATTATCTCTTCTCTTCAAATTGCTTTAAGTATGCGATAAGGACACAAACCTCTGTCCATAAGGAGATCCACAAGCGGCGGTTATATGGAACTTTGCCTCCTCTGATTTGCCCTACGACGAGAATCAGACAAGTACTTAAGCAAGATTATTGGAAGACTTTGTTCTTGCAGAACAATAGATGTCAATGAAGGTTGTTTTGGAGAAATTCAAGATCCAAAGCATTACCTCAGCTTCATAGTAGAGTCCTGCGTATAGGGAAGCGTAGAAGTATTCGCTTGCTTGACCGATAGAGAAGTCATTAGCTAACTGTTTTTCAAAAATCAGAACATTACAGATAGTTTGGTGGAAAAAAAATCGTGAAATCTACTATAAAGAAAGATGTTTAAAACCTTTTCAGGATCACCACCGCTCTTGAATAGATTATAAGCTTCTCGCATCACAGGCCGAGAATCTCTACCGACCTACAAAGAATTGTTTCTAAAATCTAATATCCCGTTTTTGTCACTGCTCAGGGAATGATTAGCTTTCGAATAAGAAAAAACAAACCTCGAGAAACTGATTTCGTGCAACCTCAACACCGTGGAGCCTAGCCTCGCAGAGAAAGCACCAGATTGACTCCTCTGTGTCATTTGGGTTCTGCGCAACATCTATCCTAAACTGCTCTGCACCTTCTTCAAACCTGTCAGATATTTCATTGTTTCAGACACTATACGAAGGCTAACATCCAATAGTGGATCACCAAATTCTAAGACTCAACTCAAACCCCTAACTAGAGACAGTAAGTAGGAGATAGTACTTATCCAGATAGTAAAGAGATAGTCCGCGTTGCCAAAGATCTGTATCAAAACAAATGTTATTGTTCACGTGAAACAAAATCTCTAAATATTTGATAAAAATAAAAGCTCTTCAGAGAAATTGTGTGATGAAATAAAACAAAGCAGACAAAACGTACATGCCTTTTGCCTGGGATCCAACGCAATAGCTCTATCGAACTCTGTCACGGACCCAGAAACATCACCCTTTTACAAAGGAAAACGGAAAGCATCTCATAAATAAAGTCCAGATTTTTGAACATTACTGTTTCGTCCGATATTTTTCAATTTTACCTGTCTGAAGAGCTGCATTCCACGTCGAATGGCTGCGATTGCCTCACGAGGGTTCGAGTCTCCGCCTCCAGTTATTGCATCCCAAATCGAGGAAACAGAAGGAATGAAAAGTCTACGAGACAGTGCGTGAGGTGGATGGCGGGAAAATTGGGGGTTTAGGGTTTTAAAAGGCGAAATCGTCATGAAACGCCGAGAAATCGTGGGAGATGGATATATAATTGGATTCACGATCTGGGTTAGTGCCATTTTCCGTGAAAGCAAAAGAATTTCTCCAAACAGCAACGACGATTATAATTTCTCCTCAGTTTACCAGTATTCCCACCTGTAGATAAGAAGATGACAAATGGGAGGGAAGAAACGCATCTGAACAAACCGGAAAATTCCGGTTTATGTATTCGCTTTATTAAACCAGTCAATTAAAATCAATATTAACCGTACCGATCAAAGCCAGTAAAAGTTACTAGAAGCAGAATCTAAAGTTTAAAGAGCAATAAAAGAGAGCTTTAGCCAAGTGAAGAAAGAATAAACTTTGGCTTGAGAAATGAGTAACAAAGGAAGGTAAATAAATAAAGTTTGAATTTGTTCCAACAGTTCCCAAAGAGGCAAAGAACATTTCTTCACTAACAATCAATACCTAAACCAATAGTTTTTATATTAACATATATCATATATGGCTTCACTTCATCCCAAAACACAAAACCTATTATCATCAAGAATGGGCATCACCACTCTTCTCTTAGTTATGTTTATGTTTGTTCATACTTCTGTGTCTGAAACCACAATGTTCAAACCTTATAAAGAAGAAAACTTTGGGTCTCTTGTAGCAAAAGCGTGTCAATTTATCGTTGCTCACGAGTCCTGCGTCTCTAGCATTCGAACGCATATTGAGGAATCGGGTCATGGGGTAAACCCGCATTCGGTTTTAAGCGCTGCGGTTAAGGAAGCACACGACAAAGCCAAGTTAGCATTCGAACGAATCCCAACGTTCACAACGTTTTCTGTCCAATTCCGTGAACAAATTGCTATAGAGGATTGTAAAGAGCTGGTAGGCTTCTCGGTTACAGAGTTAGCATGGTCGATGTTGGAGATGAACAAACTCCACAGAGGAGAAGGAATAGACGGTAACTCTAATGAAGCTGCTGCAGCAGGAGGTAATCTTAAGACATGGCTAAGTGCTGCAATGAGTAACCAAGATACTTGTCTAGAAGGTTTTGAAGGAACAGAGAGAAAGTACGAGGAAATGATCAAAGGAAGCTTAAGACAAGTTACTCAGCTTGTGAGCAACGTCTTAGACATGTATACACAGTTCAATTCCTTGCCTTTCAAGCCATCTAGTAACGAGAGCTTCACCGCAAGCGCTCAATGGCTCACGGAGACAGACGAGAGCCTCATGAAGCATACTGAACCCAACGGGATGCATCCAAATACGGTTGTGTCGCAAGATGGAAAAGGGAAGTTTAAGACGATTAATGAGGCCATTAATGAGGCTCCTAATCATAGCACAAAGAGATATGTTATATATGTAAAGAAAGGTTTGTATAGAGAGAATATTGATTTGAAGAAGAAGAAGACGAACATTATGCTTGTTGGTGATGGTATTGGACAAACGATTATTACCAGTGACCGGAATTTCATGCAGGGTCTTACCACTTTTCGAACTGCAACTGTTGGTTAGTACTTAATATTTTAGTTAAATTAGATTGAAAGTTTATTACTTAATATTGATTAACCTTTTTGTACTTTTCTCTCTTTTTGGTTTTTGTCAAATTTGTTTATTACAAAAGCATATATGCTTTCTGTAATCCGCAGGCTTTCAAGCTTTATAGGGTTTTTTTTGTTCTTTTCATTCCTTTCTTGGGCTACAATCTTTTACTAATTCAATTTTTAATTAATTAGTATTAGTTAATCATTGATTGATTAGCTTTTAGTTACCTTTTTTGTGCTTTTCTCTCTTTTTGGTTTTGGTCAAACTTTGTTTACATGTTTGCTTTCTGCAATCTGCGGACTTTCAAGCTTTTAAAGTCTTTTCTTATTATTCATCCCTACTTGTAATACAAGTAACTACTTCATTCATTAACCCTTAGTTTTTTGTTTGATCAGCTGTCTCCGGAAGAGGATTCATAGCAAAGGACATAACATTCAGAAACACTGCAGGGCCGCATAACCGTCAAGCCGTGGCATTGAGAGTTGATTCTGACCAATCTGTCTTCTTCCGATGTAGCATAGAAGGTTACCAAGACACTCTTTATGCCCATTCACTCCGTCAATTCTATAGAGAATGTGAAATCCACGGTACAATAGATTTCATATTCGGAAATGGAGCCGCAGTTTTACAAAATTGTAAAATCTACACCAGACAACCATTACCACTCCAGAAGGTAACAATAACCGCACAAGGAAGAAAAAGCCCTAATCAAAACACAGGGTTCGTAATTCAGAATAGTTACGTGTTGGCTACACAACCTACTTACCTTGGTCGGCCATGGAAACTTTACTCAAGAACGGTTTACATGAATACTTACATGAGCCAATTGGTTCAGCCTAGAGGATGGCTTGAGTGGTTTGGTAACTTTGCTTTGGATACTTTGTGGTATGGTGAATACAATAATATGGGGCCCGGTTGGAGATCATCAAGTCGGGTTAAATGGCCCGGTTATCATATTATGGATAAACGTACTGCAATGTCCTTCACCGTTGGATCTTTCATTGACGGTCGGAGATGGCTTCCGGCAACAGGTGTCGCATTCACAGCTGGTCTAGCTAATTAATTCAGTTTACTTTAATTATTATTTGGGCCCGTTTATATCCCTTTTTATTTTGCACTTATGTTATAAACATTTATTTTTCGTTTGTCATCCATATAATCCATAGTATATGCGTGTTTTAATTTGTAGACTGTGATTGATTATACATTTATGTAAGACACTCAATTTTATTCATATCGAATTTAATATTTGTTAAAATAATTTCTAAGTGGTAAAAATATATATAACCACCATATTCATATAAAAATATCGTTGTCATCTATAAGATCCATAGTAAATATGTGTTTTTTAATTTGTAGAGTTTGATTGTTTATACACTTATGTAAGACATTCAAATTTTTTTTTGCTAACTTCAGATTTCATTAAATAGGTAGTGGATCCATTCTATTGGAAAATGTTTACAAAATAGAAGAAACCAAACATTTAGCATTACGGTTAGGAAATCCGCTATATGATTCAACGAATTAAATGAGAGAAATTTTTTTTTAATAAATTCTCATTTAATAGTATTTATTTAAAAAAAATCAAAATGACATTTAAAACCACCATATTACAACTGTAAATAATGGTTGATAAGTAGTTAGAAAACACAATTAAGATCACTGATAATATGGTGGAGACAAGAAAAAAAACAACAAAATGAGTTTTAAAAATCCCTAAAATAAGTTAAGTTATTTTCCCTAATTAGAAACTCATAAGGAAACAGAGAAGACAATAAAACCACAAGTCTATTTTTTGTATTATAAACAGTTTTGTCACTAGCCGAATTTCCCGCCAAACCTTAGAAAACAGAGCAACCAAAATAACGAACTCTTAATTTATCATAACCGTTATAAATAAGCCATCTATGACAATTATCAAAAGTTGTACACTCCCAGGAAGGCTACGTAACCTTTCGACGGAGGAGTCCATAAAACTCACAATTCATTTGTCTCAAAGAACAACGAACAGCTCTAAACATCTTTAAGAAACAATCTTAAGAGCTGTTCAAGTTCGAAAACAGTTTGATAGAAATTGTAAGGAAAAACACACAGAAAAACAATAATGTCGTACGGGTACGACGATGATTCCAAGAGGAAGAGGAGATATGTTGTTATAACTATCTCCTCTGTTCTTTTGATTTCAATGGTGGTCGCTGTTACAGTCGGCGTTAGCCTCAATAAGAACGGCGATTTCGGTGACTCTGAAGGTAACGGAAAGGTAACGGCTTCTGTGAAGGCCGTTAAGGATGTTTGTGCACCAACTGATTACAAGAAGACTTGTGAAGACTCTTTGATTAAGAATGGACAGAACACGACCGATCCGATTGAGTTGATTAAGACGGCTTTTAATGTTACGATGAAGCAGATTACAGATGCTGCTAAGAAGTCACAGACATTGATTGAGCTTCAAAAGGATCCGAGGACAAAGATGGCTCTTGATCAGTGTAATGAGCTGATGAATTACGCTTTGGACGAGCTTAATAGCTCTTTTGAGGAGCTTGGGAAGTTTGAGTTCCATAAGCTCGATGAAGCTTTGATCAATTTGAGGATTTGGCTTAGCGCTGCTATTAGCCATGAGGAGACTTGTCTTGAAGGGTTTCAAGGGACGCAAGGGAATGCAGGAGAGACAATGAAGAAAGCTTTGAGAACCGCAATCGAGTTAACTCACAATGGACTAGCAATCATCAGCGAAATGTCGCATTTCGTTGGCCAAACGGAGATTCCGGGGCTGAATAGCCGTCGCCTTCTTTCACAAGAAATCCCTTCGTGGGTAGACCAGCGTGGTCGTAGGCTCCTGCAGGCTGCAGCCGTGTACTCCGATGTGAAGCCTGATATTGTGGTGGCTCAAGATGGAAGCGGTCAATACACAACGATCAATGATGCATTGAAGAATGTCCCAAAGAAGAGGAACTCTACCTTTGTGGTTCACATTAAGGCTGGAATCTACAAGGAGTATGTTCAGGTGAACAAGAGCATGAGTCATCTTGTGTTCATTGGTGATGGTCCTGACAAAACCATCATTACCGGTAACAAGAATTACAAGGACGGTATCACTACCTTCCGTACCGCTACTGTTGGTAAGATATATCTATTTGAAGATCTGTACTCGCTAGCTATATTGTTGTAGAAGTCATTTATATCTCACATAAATCTAATGGTTATTGCAGCTGTTGTTGGAGACTACTTCATTGCTAAGAACATTGGCTTCGAAAACACTGCTGGTGCAATAAAACATCAAGCGGTTGCGGTTAGGGTTCAATCAGATGAGTCGATATTCTTCAACTGTAGATTTGATGGCTACCAAGACACGCTCTACACTCATTCCCACCGTCAGTTCTATCGTGACTGTACCATCTCAGGCACCATTGATTTCCTCTTTGGAGATGCAGCTGCAGTATTCCAAAATTGTACTTTGTTGGTGAGGAAGCCACTTCCAAACCAGGCATGCCCAATCACAGCACATGGTCGTAAAGACCCAAGGGAATCCACTGGATTTGTGTTCCAAGGGTGCACCATTGCAGGTGAACCGGATTACTTGGCAGTCAAGGAAACCAGCAAAGCTTATCTCGGAAGACCATGGAAGGAGTATTCAAGGACTATCATCATGAACTCTTTCATCCCAGATTTCGTACAGCCACAAGGATGGCAACCATGGCTCGGTGACTTCGGTCTCAAGACATTGTTCTACTCCGAGGTCAAGAACACAGGACCAGGTTCAGCCCTTGCAAATCGGGTTACTTGGGCAGGAATCAAGACACTAAGCGACGAAGATGTCCTCAACTTCACACCAGCTGTGTACATTCAAGGTGACGCTTGGGTTCCTGGAAAAGGAGTTCCCTACACTTCAGGCTTGTTGGGTGCAAACCAGGCTGCAGCAACCACCAGCCCGAGCAGCTTCTCCTTTGCGGATACAAGTGGCGCAGGCTCACTTCCTCCAGCAGCTTCCCCAGAAAGTTCGATTAAGATGGCTTCAACAGAGACCCCAGTTACAATGATTTCAAAGTCTACCTAATATAATGTGTTTTTTCCTTACTCTAATTCAACAAAACCTGAAAAGAAAAAAATTGCTCAACCTTGAGAAATTTCAGAATCATTGATCTATCAAAATGTTGAGACTTATGTTTAGATTTGTAAACTCATATTTAATATTGAATTATATTAAAAATGTTGTTTATAAATCCATTATAATTAAATACTGCATCTTGTAAACATATTATGTAGAAACTAGTCCATTAGTAAGTTTCAAAGAATTTTAATTTCATTTAAGAGAAAAAAACTTCAAATACACAAGAATAGAAACTAAATGCATACTTACCTGAAAGATGAAAATTTTGTGAGAAATAGAAAGTAGTTACTATCACAAAGATGATTCATGAAAGATTTTGAAGGAAGAAGATGAATTGCAGAGAACAATTGAGAACCATTCTTATTATTGAAGAAAGAAAAACAGAGTTGTTTTTGTTGTTTACAGAGTAATGCTTTTATATTGAAAGCATCGATACAATCCTATCTAACCAACTGGTTTACACTTAAATGTAATTAAACCGGAAACTAAACTTGGTCTAATAGTTACAACTAACTTCATTTAGTTCTGCATTCACTTCATTGATAAAATCGACAAAACTTTGACAAATGTAGTAAGACTACTTTTGCATGCATACTTCCACATATGTTTTTTTCTTTTTGGTGTTATAAAATTTGATGCAATAAATGAAAATAGCTTCCCAAGGCATATTTTCATGTAGACGATAGGAAACTACCTCTGTGGTTTCACGAGTCTGCATTTAATTCCTTCCCCATTCACCTTCAATGGTACTTCGTCTTCACCAATTGCGAAAGACTCTTCTTTTGAGATAAACAAAATTAATACTCCTGCATGATTAAAATAAATTTCCTTTTGGATTCTCTATATGTATTACAACCTAATTGACTCAATCACAGAGTTTCAAGAGTAAAAACACATTCATAATAATAATTAACAAAAAAGGAGAAAGAAGAAATGGAAGAAATCAGTTATAGAATGGTGAGCATCAATGGCATAACAATTCACATTGCAGAAAAAGGTCATAAAGAAGGTCCTCTAGCTAGTGCTTCTCCTCCATGGATTTCCTGATCTTTGGTACACGTGGCGTCACCAGATTAGTGGGTTATCATCTTTAGGTTACCACGCCGTAGCTCCAGATCTCCGAGGCTATGGAGACTCGTCGTCTCCGGAGTCTTTCTCTGAGTACACGTGTCTTAACGTTGTTGGTGATCTTGTGGCTCTATTGGACAGTGTTGCTGGAGATCAAGAGGTGTTTCTTGTTGGTCATGATTGGGGAGGCATTATTGGATGGTTTCTTTGTTTGTTTCGACCTGATAAGATTAAGGGCTTTGTGTGTTTGAGTGTACCGTATAGACCAAGAAACCCTAAGGTTAAACCTGTTGAAGGGTTTAAGGCTCTGTTTGGTGTGATTACTACATTTGTAGATTTCAGGTTTTTCATTTTGATTTTTCTTCGCTTTAGTCTCTTACCATTAGAATTAAAACATTCATTTCAAGATGTGAATATGCAGGAACCGGGAAAGATTGAAGAAGAGATTGCGAGTGCAGATCCAAGTAGATTTCTGAAGAACATCTTCACATTGAGAAAACTTGGACCGCCGATTTCACCTCAAGGATAATCCTTTTGGAGCAAACCCTAACTGCAAAAACATTGAATTCCCTGAATGGTTTTCTAAGGAAGATCTTGATTTCTATGTCTCCAAATTCGAGAAGACGGGATTTACTGGCGGATTGAACTACTACAGAGCCATGGATCTGTAAGTTCTAAATATATGATCGGTGATTTCGACATGGTTTACACCACACCAGGGATTAAAGAGTACATTCACGGTGGTGGATTTTCTGCAGATGTTCCAAATCTGCAAGAGATAGTTGTGATTGAAGATGCTGGTCATTTTGTTAACCAAGAGAAACCTCAAGAGGTCACTGCTCACATCCACGACTTCTTCACCAAGCTTCAGGACTACTAAAACAATACCTTTTAGGTTGTTTGGTTTCCGTTATGTTTGAATGTTTAAATAAATTGGGTTCAATTCAAAGTACTTGCCAATTGTTCTTTTGGTTAGAGTCAAGTATGAGAACTATCAGACTCATACCTTACATGTACTCATTGTATTACTACAAAAATTAAACATCCAATATGACCAAAAATCGAGAAGCAGTAAAATGAGAATGTACTTGGGATTCAGAGGCTTCTTATCTGGAGACAAAATTTGCTGAAATATGTATTCATCGTTTATCGAATAATTTGGTTGTTTAAGATTGACGAAAAATTATGAATTAATTTTAACATTATAAAGCTCAATGTGTAAATAAGCACACACGGAAAAAAACTTAAAAATCATGTCTCAGACAAAAGAAATACCAGAATTCTCTAACAAAAATCCAATTACTAAAAAGATTAAGAAGCAACAATACTCCAGAATCAAGTTCAATGGCAGTGACACCTTTCTTAAACCTTGAATCCACGACTCTTCCTCCTTCCTCTGGCCTTCTCGAACTTCCTTCCCACGGACCGAACATATGGCTTTGAGTGACTGCCTGGCACACCAGGAGCAGGACCAAAATGCTTCACTGCTTCACGTGAGTTCTTAGGTCCTCTGAGCAAAATCTGTAACACATAAACAGAAATCAGTTAGTAAATCATCATGTTAAAAATGAAAAAGAGAGGTTTGGAGTGTGGTTTGGCAAAGAGACATACCGTGTTCTGGCCTAATGGAGCTCTGAGAGCGAGCTGGTCAAAGGTTAAGCATTCACCTCCAGCTTTCTCAATGCGAGCTCTTGCTCTCTCTGTGAATCTTAAGGCAGTAACTTTCATAGCTGGAATCTCGTGGACCCTCAAATCATCAGTTACAGTTCCAACTAAAACAGCAATCTTATCATCCTACAATCTCATAACATGAAAGCACATTCAAAACTAACGAAATGGAATCCCCTAGCGACTAATTTAAACATGAAAGTACAAAAAGCAATAGGGTTTCAACGAAATGGAACCTTGCCCTTCATGAATTCCACGACCCTAGATAGAGAGAGAGGAGCTTTGTTGACTTTGCTCATAAAAAGCCTCTTCAATATCACGGCATTGAACTTGCTCTGAGTTCTCCTTACCAAAAATCGGTAAAGCTACAAAATATAAAAACAAGAGTCGAAACTCTCTTATTCAGTGCAATTTCCCAAACTAAAAAACCTCTTCCAATAAATTAATAAACAAACAAAGGACAGAGAGTTCTAACCTTGACAGTGAGCTTAAGGTAGACATCATCGGACTTTGGAGCAGTCCTTTTCGTCTTCTTGCTCTTACCTCCAGCGATCAAATCAATACCCTGCAAACACGACGAATTAATCTCAGAATTAACACTGGAAGAGAAATTCAAGCTCAAAATACGAAAACAATAAGGACCACACTCTAACCCGAGACGCAAATGTCACAAAGAAATAACCTAATCCGAAACAAGTAACCCAATAACAGATTCCACAATTCGAAACACAGAAACCACACACTGAAAGAAGAGACAACGAAGATTGAGAAAGAGAGATTGCGAAAGTACCATTGTAGGAACCGGAGATTGGGAACCGCCGCTCGGAGATTTTGCAGGACAACGAGAATGTGTCTAGGGTTTATAATTTTATTTATAGTAACGACGACTCACACCAATTTTATTTAGGGCTCCTTCTTATGGGCCTTCGGGGCCTAAACCATAAGCCCAATATTGCTTTTAGGACTTGGAGCTACAGATCTTTTAATTATTTTAAAATTGAAGACATAATGGGCACCCATTTACGCAAGCAAGTATGACTTTCACACGAACACAACAACATAAGTACATATGTAACCATAAAACCGAACTTTTCAAAAGACGCGGTTTCTCACCAGACAACAAAGTACCTGAAATAAAATAATGAGTTATGTAAAAATAAATAAATGCAAGGAGACTGCTACATACTTTGACTATTTCCAATGAGAATCATACACGTCTCCTTAATTTGGCTGGATCCATCACCGACCCATATTCTTGCCTTTGAAGCTTTCACTAATTACTACTTCTTTTTTCCATTTTCAGCTTTCATAAATTTCTTCTTATAATCATTTTTACTACTTCGTTCTTTTATCCGTATCATCTTTTTGTTGTTCATTGGATCCATTTTACATCATGTAATTATCAATTGATGAGATTAGACTACCATTATCTAGGGCTACAAGATTGTTTGACATTGCAATAAATTTTATATACATAAATATATATTTATTTTATAATTCGGATAATTCATTCAACAGAAACACCATGAACATAAATTTTATATACATAAATATATATATTTTTTCGTATACCGGTTCAACGGGTTCACATATCAACATGCTATAAAATTCAACTAATTTTGAGAATGGAAGAGTCATGTCAAATGTTTTGATATTTTATGATGCCTTACGCGAATATAATTTTGTATCCAGAGGCACTAAACACAGATTAACATGTTAATAACTTTTAACTTCTAGTATTACCATTAGAGCATGACCATATAAATTTTGTGAGTTTTTTTTTTTTTATTCTTTATATTTGACTTTTGAATTATATGATTAGCACCTCTAACCTTATTATCTTATGGTTCCAATTCAACAACCAACCCAAGTGTACCTTATCTAATTCAAATCAAAGAATCCCTGAGATTGTCTATGCTGATTTTCATTTTTGACAGGCTAACATTAAAATTAAGAAAATTGATCTTAGTGTGTAATCAATAGCCATTAAAAGAAAATCAAACTTGAAAATATAATCCCAAAATTTATGGGAAGAGGAGAGAGCAGAGGGAAAAGCTATCCTGCACCATCTGTTTATTCTTCTCTCATTCTAATAAAGCTCAAAGCTTTTCTCTTCCTCTTCTTCTCAAATTAATAAATTTAATCTTTAAAATAATTTCGGATTTGTAATTGTTTAATCTTGCCCATTTGATCCACTTTCCTCCTCCTCTGAGTTTTAAGACTGATAAAGATTTATTCTGGTTTCTCCCTCTCTATATTTTGTCTCTCTTTCTCTCTCCCTTCTCTTTGTGTTTCCCGCATTTTCTCGAGAAAGAAAAAGCTTGTGATTTTCTGATCGTCTCTGTATCTAATCCTTTTATCTATACACGACCCTTTGTGTATTGCTTGATTAGGCGCAAAGCCTTTGTTTCAAAATTTGGATTTTGGTTGGGATCGGAAGAAGAATTATGACGACAATGGAAGGGATGGTGGAGATGGGTGTGTTGGATGATATAATAAGGAGATTATTGGAAGGTAAAGGAGGGAAACAGGTTCAGCTTTCAGAGATCGAGATCCGTCAACTTTGTGTTAACGCTAGACAAATCTTCCTTTCTCAGCCTAATCTTCTCGAGCTTCATGCCCCTATTCGCATCTGCGGTCTCTCTCTTTCTCTTTATCTATCTCTCTTCATCTGGGGATTTGATGATGATATGATGACAAAGTTGGAAAAAATGTTGTGTTTATTTGGTTTTGGATGATGTGGGTTTGAGTCATATTGCACGATTGGTGTTAAAAAAAGATGACTTTTATAGCATTTAAGATTAGATTGATGATGAAATTTGAGGAAAAATTTGCATGTAAGATCCTGTAATTTGGGATCTTGATGCTAAGGTTTTTGCATATATACTCCCTTCAATCTGTTGATTGTTCTTTTTGAGGTACTAATGGTTTCTCTTTTAATCTGAATTCAGGTGATATTCATGGACAATATCAAGATCTTCTGAGGCTATTTGAATACGGAGGCTATCCTCCTTCAGCAAACTATCTTTTCCTCGGCGATTACGTTGATAGAGGCAAGCAAAGTCTTGAAACAATATGTTTACTTTTGGCTTACAAAATCCGGTATCCATCCAAGATATTTCTCTTAAGAGGAAACCATGAAGACGCTAAGATCAATCGGATTTACGGTTTTTATGATGAATGCAAGAGGAGATTTAATGTACGACTTTGGAAGATATTCACCGACTGCTTCAATTGTTTGCCAGTTGCTGCTCTTATTGACGAGAAGATCTTATGTATGCACGGTGGTTTATCACCAGAATTGGATAATTTGGGGCAGATTCGAGAGATTCAAAGGCCAACAGAGATTCCAGACAATGGTCTTCTTTGTGATTTACTTTGGTCTGATCCTGATCAGAAGAGTGAAGGATGGGCTGATAGTGATCGAGGTATCTCCAGCACGTTTGGAGCTGATGTTGTAGCTGAGTTTTTGGATAAGAATGATCTTGACCTCATTTGTCGAGGCCATCAGGTAACACAAACTTCGCATTAGTTGTGAATTTGGCCACAAGTCAAGAGACTCTTATGAGAGGATCTAAAGATATTGACCCTGTGAGAGACGTGTTTGCAGGTAGTGGAAGATGGATATGAGTTTTTCGCAAAACGGAGATTAGTCACTATATTCTCAGCTCCAAACTATGGTGGAGAGTTTGATAATGCCGGTGCGTTATTGAGCGTGGATGAAACACTTGTTTGCTCCTTTGAGATTCTGAAACCAGCCCCAGCTTCAAGCACTAACCCTCTCAAGAAGGTTTGTTTCCACCAATGTATTCAATTGAATCCAATAAAAGCCAAACATTTTAGTCGTGTTGAGTCATGACTATTTTTGTTCTTTTCACGGGTTCTTGTCATAACTTAACACATGCGTTTCTCTTCATATTCGTTTATCTTTCAGGTACCGAAAATGGGGAAGTCTTGAAACTCAGTAAAGCTTATTACTTGGAGATGCTCAAGCTAGGTTCTGTGCATTTCTTCAGATGTAGGTTAACTGCAATGGAGAAGTGAACCTCAAAGGCTACTTTACTTAGTCACCAAAGAAGAAGCATCTGTAAAGAAAAAAAGAAAAAGAGAGAAAAAGAAAACAAAAGTTGTTATCAAAATATTCTATGTATAGTTGCAAAAACATCTCTTTTCTGTTTTTTCAGGAGATCTTCATCTCCATTTGGTCTGTTTTTTCTTCTTACTGTTCTTTTAACATCTTAGTTTTAAGTTAGAATGCCTCTCCTCTTTTGTATCATCCATTTACCACATTTCTTAATCTTTCAAAGTTTGGTTCTTACTTTTCTGAACCTTTTGTACATTAAAAACATTATTCGTAGTTAAATGCTTTTCTCATAACTTATATTGCAATGCTAAAGAGCTGCAAAATCTTTCATCTCAAAAAATTCTCCTAATCTATCTCAAATGCACAACCTGTCCACAATTGGTTTATCTGATCTCACACCTGAATACATACATTGAATTAGGTTTAAAAGAACATCGCATAATTCAATTTCAAAGGAAAATTTATGCATAAGAACGAATCATGATAATTTAAAGGACTGAAAGATGGAAAATTTTTAGTAGAAAATCGACTCAATATCAAATAGGTTATTGTGCATCAGAACGAATCAAGATGATGTAAAAGAACTGAAAGATGGAAACTCTTAATGAATAATATGGACCCATTGCGAAGTTGAACAAAAGCTCTTCTTGTGAAATTTCCTTCTTTCCATGATAGCTAAACGCAAGAAACAAAGATAACAAATTGTTCCATTGCAGTCCAATCAAGATGATAAAAAGAAAAACTGAAAAATAATTGAAGCTCGACGTATTTTCAAAACTGAGCTAGAAAGATAAAATAGAAATGAAGAGCCTTACTATTTGATACTCACTGCATGAAAAGAAGATCAAGGAATATAGCAATAGAACTAGAAACAACGTCTTCATTAGATATCTTCTCATCAAAGATGGATTCATGTGGAACTTGGTGCCCGGCGAACGGAGACTCTATACTTACTCACTTCCCGGCGAACGTGGCATAGGCTGCACAAAAGCACGGTGGACTCAAGTTGGAGGTGTGTAGATGAAAAGGGTCTATCATCGAAAAAATCCGGATGGTTTCACTTGTTTCGTCCATTATCGATTCGTAGAAGGAATCTTTGCCGACGAAGAGGACGAAGAAGCCGAGGAGGAAGATGACGACGATCAAGATCCGGATTATGATCCAAATGCCGATGAAGAGGAAGAAGATTCCGATTGATCTCCGGTGGCGTACGACGGAAAATTGATTCTTTGATTAGAAAATTGGTTTAGGATTGGAAAATTGGTTTACTATTAGAAAATCGGTTTACATTGGTTTACGATTAGAAAATTACGATTTGAAAATAGGAATTTTTTTGTCAATTGAGCATGAAATTCGCACAATTTGAGTAATAAAACTGTCAATGTATACAGTTTAGTGAATTCTCGTATAAACATCTTTGAGAATCAAAGCTACTCAAAGCTGTAACGACTATAAGCATCAAGTGACTATAGAGTCGGTGATCATATCTAGGTTCTCTGAATTGGGAGATGACTTAAGTAAAACCTCCACTCAACTATTCTTTTCCATCACGTGTACCAAATAAACTTTTTAGTTTAATTTATTAGAATCATCAGAAGACGTACCTTAACTATAGCCAACAGATTGATAAAGCTCCAATTTGTTTTGTTTTCTATTTCTTTGATAATAATGAAGCTCCAACTTGTGGAAATTCGAATCGTTTTCATTCATTTTCTAGGAAAAATAGCCTTTTTTAATCCAAACTATCAGTGTAAATGCTTTTATAATACTAATTAGATGATGTCGTGTGCGGTACATGGGGTAAAAAATCAATATAAATTTGTAACTATTTTTATTTATTTATAATATTTATATGTAATATTTTTTTTTTATGATTTTATTTGTATATGTATATCATTAAAAATTAATTTTAATGATAACCAATGTTGTACATAAAATATTTTTTGATCTTTGTTTATTTAAGTTTTTATGCATTATAATTTTTGTATATATACGTTTTTGACTCGTATAATTTAGATTTTTAGAGCCATGTTTCTTTAGGCTTTTAGACTCGTATTTATTTTATTTATTAGATCCACGTTCATTTAGTGTTTTAAACTCGTATTCATTTAAGTTTTTAGATTCATGTTTATTTAAATTTATAGATATTAGACGTGCCATGCGTGCCATATGACCGCGGGCTTCGCCCAACCCGGTATGTATACAATGTTTTAAACTCGTATTCATTTAAGTTTTTAAAAACTGAACCTTACGAAAAGACTTGTTGCAGATTGTGGGCCTAGAGGGTCTTGTCCGCGGATTTACGGATCAGCTTGCATGATATAGATTTTTTTATTACATAAGTTATTAAAACCTTATTACCTTATTAGTTTTCTCAAAACTTTACTTTAAAACCAATCACAATCTTAAAAAAAAAAATTCTCAAAAAATAAAAAATCAAGATTTTCGAAAGTTTTTTTTGTATATTATTAAACATAATAAAAATATTATTTGATAACTTGTCAAATTTTTATCAAATATGAAAATTTTATTGAAATTTATATGCTATTGTAGAGTTTATATGTCCGACATCTACCGAAGCCATATGTTTACGAATTCTATTATGGCTCCATTGAAGATTATATTCCTCTATTTAAATAGAAGAATAGTTATTATCCTATTAGGATAAGGTTTAAAGTTTTTTTAAAAAATTGATTAGAGATATTTTTTATGATAAACTAAATATTAGAAATTAGTTATGATAAACTTAAATTATATCTGAAAACTGTTGATCAATAATAATAATATGATTTGTGTATATATTATATCATGTATTAAATTATTAATCAATCGTATTACTTATATTTAACTACATAAACTTTTTATATAAATTATACGAATATTATGGTGTTATATCATATGTCTAAACTAGTTAATTAATCGTATGTTGGTGATAAAAATATTACAGTGGCATCATCATAAAATAATATAAGATATTCATGAAAAATTGAATTCATTTATACTGATAATAACAAAATTTTAAAATTCAAAACTAACTACTGATAATTTTGCAAGTAGCCTTTAGTCTAGTGGCAGATGGTAAGTTCACTAAGACATGCACACTTGCACAACCAGAGATCGAGTCTCACCGCCTATATTATATATGAACTTGGCTAATGGGTCGGCCAGTTGTGACCCAATGTTGATAAAAAAAAAACCACTGATAATTTTAACGATTATTAATTAAATTTTTTATACAATAAGATATTAGAGATGTGTATGAATTCATACAATATACATTCATACTAATTATTATTATTTTGGAATAAAAAGTAAACAATACATGATGTTATTAATATCAATTATATTATTATCTAACTAACTAATTAATTAACATATTAAACCGTTACTCAAACAAAAATATATAAGGGATTATAATTATAACTTTGTCATAATATCTTTCTTTTAAAAAATTTGTTATTATAATTCCTAAACCAAATGGACTAATATAACACGACTTTAAGTTAATGCTACAGTTTTATTATACAGCGGATTGATTAGGGATATTTTTTTATGATACAAACTAAATATGAGAAATTAATTATGATAAACTTAAATTATATCCAATTGTATATCTCTTTTAAAACTTAAAATATATACTTTATTGACCTAAAGAGTATACACATTAATTTTTATTTATCATGTATAAAAACATGAACCATTAGTTCATTAGCCTTGATATCAAGTTGGTTTTAAACATTAAATTTTATTGTAAACATTAATTTTTATGATTAGTATAAAAATAAGTAAAACATCAATAGAATGAATTTGATGTATTGTAATTTATTAGCCTTTATAAAAATAATTACAAATATTTAAAACCTTTTAGTTGAGATTAAATCTTATGTTTAAAGTTAATATTAACGATACTATAAAATTCCTATGTAAAAATATATTTCATAACTTTTTCATCTAATTCAAACATGATCAGTTACAAGAATTTTATATAACATATGATTATACAAAACATGTTGTTATATTAGTAGATGAATTATTATATTTTATATTACTTATGTAAAAGATTTTTTAATTTAAATAAATTATATTAATTATTAATATCCAGTAAACAATCTCAACTAGACTAATTGTCTTCTATTTTTATTGTATTTTAATATAATAGGCTTAAAAATTTAAATGGATTATACTAATTCTTAACATCGAATAAACAATTTCAGATTAATTGTCTTCCATATTTTTTATATTTATTTAAAGTTAAAAAAAGCTAATAATAATATTATGTGGATATAATCACAATCTTATAAAGATATTATTATTTTTATTATTATAAGAGATATAAATATTATGTTATTATTATTTCTTAGTAACACACTTGTCAGAATATTTTATAGGCCAAACAGACCAATATAATATGGTATTTAAGTTAACGTTACACATTTATTATATAAGAGATTATATCTTTAAATATTAAAATTAAAATAAATATTTATATATTAAAGTTAAAACAAACTAATAATATTATGTAGATAAAGATAATGGTAATATTCAGTTAAAAAATCTTATCAAGAAATAAATTTTATTATTATTACAAAAGATACAAATAAGTTAATGCTACAATTTTATTATATAAGAGAATACTATGTAAACTCGTTCATAATTATGTCATAATATATTTTACAAAAAAATATGTGTAGCTTTGTAAATTTTTATTATATTTTTATATATTTAAGTTAAATTAAATCTTTAAATATTTAAATTAAAACAAACTAATAATATTATGTAAATAAAAATAATAATAATAAACTGTTAAAATGATTATTTTTATTATTATAAAAGATACGTATTTATTAACGCTACAATTTTATTATATATAGAGATTATAACACAATTCATAAATATACATGAACAAATAAAAAATTTAAATTTACTACATAAAATTTTTTGAAATGTCAAAGTCTTTTTAATCTGGTGACTGTTTATGTTTTGAATTACTGGTTCAAACATCAAAAATTCGATTACATCTTATTGCATGTAAATTTTAGAGAGTAAGGGTTTTATAATTGAATTTGAGTTATGAATTTAACTTTGTTATAAATTGGATTTTATTGATTAAATTGATGACAAAAAAAATTATGAAATAATCTGAATTTTACTTTGACTTTAACGATATTCATCAACCGTTAAATAACATAAATACGAGTTGAATTAAAACAACCAATCATTTTCTATATTGATTGTATTGTATTAGTATACGTCGAATTGCTTTAATTAAGATTATATATTTATCTTAGCTGTAATCAATTAGGTAAATTATTAATTGCCGCCAGTTCGTCTCGCCGGTGAGTTCCTGTCTTTTTGTGACTTACAAGATTTATGACAAAACAAACAAAAAAACTTGTAAGCTTGTAATAAATATAATTAATTAAAACATTTAAAACTATTCAAAATATCTTTAGGTTTTTTTTACATTGCTTAAAAAACTCAAGGTTTTAAATCAATAAAAACATGTTCAAGGTTTTTTTTCATGTTTTTTTGTAAAGTTCAAGGTTCTATTACCCATTTTTCCTCCTGATTCTCCCAATTTTAAACCTCTATTTTTTCGTTGTTTTTCTGTGTATGAATCTCAATTTCTCGATATTGGTTGTTAAATTTGATTGTTCTGTGCGTTTCTAGATATATTTTTTTGTCTTGCATCAATCGGTATTCGATTCTATGACATGTGTTACCATTTTGTCTTGTTCCTTTTACTGGGTTTCTTGATCTCAAGTACCTCCGATTTATATGTAATGGTGGAAGTCAGGTCGAGAGTTTCTAGTAATGTCTGTTTTCAATGTTGTGTGAACAATGGAGAATCTCTGATAAATGTTGACATTGAATTGCTATTGGTAAAAGATCTCTGGTAATTCGGTTTGAAGTCCATTGGATTCTTAGAAAGCTTTCATCTTAAGATTCATCTCATTAACCATTACATGTTTAATTGGATTTGTGTTTTACGGTTGTTTGTTGACCAGGAAAGTGTGAGGTTCTGGATCACATCGATGATTTCATCAATGCTTCAATGGATGATCACAAGAACTGTTTCAACAAGACCATTAAAAAGGTTTCCTCTTTCGTCATTATTTCATAACACACATATTAGATCACTGAGCCACTATTTGTGATTTCACTAATGTTAGTTAGTTTGTTACTTACTCTGTGATTGAATTTTCAGATGTTTGGATTGTTGCAGAGAAGCAAGAAGCTGACACTAAAGGTAAAGGAGTCGAGAGTTATTTGCCTCTTCAGACAACAGTCTCGGATTAGAGAGATTGATCAAATCAAGCTAACCGGATCTTGATTCGGTTTACTTTTAGAGTGGTTTGTTTCGTTTAACCTTGTTTATTGGATAATGCAAATTCCTAAAAATACAAATCTGAATTTATGAAAAAAAACTCTGTTAATATGATTACTACTCGATAAAAAAACAACAATCATCCAATCGAACCAGAGAGGAAACTAAACGATTAACCTAGAGCAACAATTAAGCAAGAATCTGACTAGGAAGCTAACTAAAACTCGGACTGAATCACACATTCAAGAGGATTCTTGGAATCAAAGGTTCACACGAGCAATAACCTTAAAATGAAGCCTTGAAAGACAACAATTCCAAAAGAGTCCAATTTCATCACCTTCTTGCAAATTCCTTCTTTGAACAAAATCCTTACTCCAATTATCATTCAATATATAGCTACCAGTTGAATTCCATCTCTTGAAACACAATTGATGCGAAGTCCTTGAGTCATTATCATAAGCAGTAATCATAAGCCCTTCATTGTTTTCATCTTCGACCAATCTGATCTCTTCTTCTGTAAGATGATTCAAAATATGATTCACATCTTCCTTTAGTATCAGAAACCGTGCTTGACAAGTGACATCACTCGCTGTGAGTCTTTTCTTAATCCTCCATACATCAACATCGTAGGGGTTATATCGACGTGGAGGTTGTAAATCACCAGGTTCCAGAGGAAAGAGGCGCAACGTTCTAGGTTTTCGTCTGTGTACAACCACCTCACTTCCGTTGCTTGCGTCACAAGAATCAGTATCTTCAGAGGGACATGGAAAGAGAGGCAACGTTTGAGGCATAATGAATTTGTGTTAAGTCTATTGCTACTCTCAATCTTAAAGAAACAGACCACTTCTTAAGCTTAATCAATGTAGAATTCTTAAGAATGTGATCTGTGAAATTTGTAATCCATGTAGACATGTTTATATAGATAAAAGATTTCCCATTCCTAATGGAAATGGTATTTTCAATCCAAATAGATGTAGGATTTTTTTTATCGTAATACAACAAATCCTACTCAAAAGATTGAACTATTTATTTAACAAAAAAAAAATTGAACTATTTATTTAACAAAAAAAAAATTGAACTATTTTAACAAAAGTTTTATCGTATATATAGTAAGAAAATAGTAACTACAGTTAATAAGAATTTTGTTTATGTTAATTTTTTTCTTAAAAGTTAAATTTTATTTTATGTTTTTTATTTTCAATATTTGTAAAAGTAAATTAATATATTAGAATAATTTTTTAATCTATGGAAAAGTAATTTATTTTATTAATTGTTAGTATTTGAAAAATAAATATTTTAGTAAATAAAAATTGATTAGATTTTGAGAATCTAAGAAACTTATCATGGGAAAAAAAACCCTAAAATGAGCGATTGCAGCGGTGAAACTTTGAATAGTCATGAGATCTCCTTGATGCATCTTCGTCGGTGATTGTCAGCATTTCTCAACCATTAAGCTTCATCGCTTATTCATTAGGCAATATTAGCCTCTCTTTTTCTCCTTATTCTCAAATTTTGTACTATGTTTCCTGTGTGGATTTCCCGTTCGCGATTGTTGATGATGAGGTGGGGCTCTCGATACCGTGAGGAGGACCTCATCAAACGAATAAAAGACAGAGAAGATGTGGACTTGAGTAACCCAATTGAAATTCTGGTAACTGAGAATAAGGAGCTCATTAACACGAATGAGAACAGTATCATTGTTCGAATTCTAAACCCAGATGTTGTGAAACCTGCGGGTGTTGTTATAGGGTTACCCAAAATCTAGGAAGTAGAAGGTAAAGTTAAAGGAAGAGGAATTGGAGGAAACAAAGTTCAGTTTATCTTCGACAAGAAGACGGATCTAGAGAGAGCCTATTTCCAATCATGTGGATCGATCGGCGAACGGAGCATCGGATTTTATTGCCAAGAGATTTAGCATAAGTAAGTCATATATGGCTTTATTTGATTGTGTTGAAACTAATTTGCTTGTTTTCATTGTGAAAATAGAAAAACATTAACTATGTTATTATTATCATGTATGAATGAAAATTATTTGGAGAAAAAAAAAACTTGTCATGGAGATTATATCTAGATTCACATTTAAAATAATTAGACTTAATAGTTAAGAGACTTTGGTTAATAATATGGAGATGTTAAATCCGGTTTACTGATCGATTTCGGATAAATAATTTGGTTTTAAAATTTTCCGGTTTATCAAGACCAAATTAAATCTGAGTTTATGGCTATAGATGTCAATTTGTCTAGGGTCTTAAAGAGCATAAGGGGTATTTTAATAATCTAACAGAGACCAGAGAGACTTCCCAAGCCGGACACATCTTCATCCGTCGCCGCCGTTCGTCTCGCCGGTGAGTTCCTGATTCTCCCAATTCCAGACCTCTAATTTTATTTGTTTTCTGTGTTTCAATCATTTTCTAGACTTTTTGTTAAATTTGATTTTTTCTCTGCGATCCTAGATATTTTTTTGTCTTCTCTCAATCTGTATTTGATCTCTGCTATCTCCGATTGATACGTAATGGCGGAAGTAAGTTAGAGAGTTTGCTTTCAATGTTGTGTGATCAATGGAGAAACACATTGGAGAATCTGTGGGAATAGTTGACATTGAATAAGAATTGGTAAAAGATATCTAAAATCGCAAACTGTTTGATAAGAATTGGTAAAAGATATCTAAAATCGGATACTGTTTGATAACAATTGGTGAGGTTCTTCTGCATCTAACATTGTTTAAGAGCTGAATTGTTTAGAGTGAAAGACCTAATCATTCGCTTGACTTTCAAAGCCTATCTACTTGGTTGATTCTTCAATGATGTGTTGTTGCATCTGTGCTTTGTACTTGGGTGTTTGATTCTTAGAAAGCTTTCATCTTCCTATTGTAGGATCATCATCAATGGAGACGCAGAAAACTGAAGCTGAAAACCAGCCAAAACCAGTTATGTCTTCATGTAGAAAGAAGGCAAAGGATGATGCCACATTCCTAGAAGACGTGAAGGATCACATCGATGATTTCATCAATGCTTCAATGGATGATCACAAGAACTGTTTCAACAAGACCATTAAAAAGGTTTCCTTTTTCTTCACAAATTCATCACTGAGCCACTACTTGTGCTTTGACTAATGTTAGTTTGTTTGTTGTTTGCTCTCTGTGGATTGAATTTTCAGATGTTTGGACTATCAAAGGCTGTTGCAGAGAAGCAAGAAGCTGACACTAAAGGAGTGGAGAGCTATTTGCCTCTTCAGACAACTGTCTCAGATTAGAGAGATTGATAAATTCAAGCTAACCGGATCTTGATTCGGTTTACTTTTGAATGGTTTGTTTCGTTTACACTTTTTATTGGATAATGCCAATTGAATACAGTAAATAAAGTAAAGACGAAATTCAGTTTGTTTATTTATTTCATCATCGAAAAAGGCCAAATCACATAACAAAACCAACTATAAACCTAAAAAAAGATTACAGAGCCAAGAAAACCAACTATAAACCAAGTCCTATTTTCTATACATTTGTTAATATCTATTTTTTATACAGCTACTAGTTTCGATTTGCACGGTATAATATTTTAAAGTAATTTTATTCAATATTTCACTTTTAGTTTTTTTCAATACGTGTGTGTTATAGTCAATTTTAAAATTTAATCGATCATAAAAGTTAAACAATGTTAAAAATATATAATTTCTGGAACTTACTTGAATAGTAACACTCAATTTTTCACTCATGTAATTCACGATATCTAAAAGGATTAAAACCTTGTATTTCATTGCTAGGAGGATAACTCTCCAGTGTGATTCGATATGTAAGCTTCTAAAATTTCTCTCTCAGGACCTTTCTTGAGAATTTTTCTTAGGTATATCAAAATATTAAAATAATACTAATTTTGTTTGATACTGATATTTTAATATTTAAAATTAAAAATAACAAACCCAAATGTTGAAATGTTAAATGATATTTCTCATCACTTATAAATACTATTCTTAAATTAAAAATTAACCATATTAAAAAAACAAAAACCAACCGTATATATATGTATCACTTTTATTGTTTTTTTAAGAACATGAATTTAGAAATTGAAATTTTGTTGCAGGTGACATTTAGAAAAGGTAGACATACTTAATATCTAGAAATTAAATTCTATTGCCTATATTATATAAAAATTTGGTTATTGGACCGAATAGTTGTGACCCAAAAAAAATATTGAAGTCATGTTCTTTCTCCAACTCGGCAAAATAAATAGTTACATGATTTATGAAATAATAGTTAATGCATAATTAGGTTTAGTTTCCTAATATTTAAGTTAATTTGATGATGTTGTATTATTGTTTTAATTTGATTGGTTCTTTTGATAAGAACATAAGCTTATTTAGAATTATGTGTTATTGATAATTCTTATTTAAAATCCTCTTTTATTAGTAGTTTAGTATTATCATTTATAAATATTAATTAAAATCATTCATTATTTAATATTACGGATTTGAGTATGTATTTAGTATTTTAATGAATTTGAATGGATTTCCTTTTAAGACACAAAAACTCAAATATGCTGAGTTATTTTGAGTTGAATTTTTAAAATTTAAAATAATTTAAAAATTAAACAATTCTACATAAATTTATGAATCTTACATAGATTTCTAATTAATAACAATAAACCACTATAAATTATGTCATGCAATACATAATGTTGTAAAAAATGTCCCTAAATAATTGGCCAATTTAATGAAATGCGAACATTTGACCCAAAACAAAAGAAAATGAAATGTGAAATATTTTTTTCGGAAAAACTTCTAACTTTCCTTAAAAGAATTTACTTTCAATGTAATAAAAAATTAGTATAACTATTACAAAAAAAAAACCGTTACTAATTAATAAATAAAAAGTAATCTTACCTTAGAACAAAGTAATTGAAAAAATCAATAAATCTACAAAATTTTACTTTAACACAATGGTTTGAAATACAGTTTTTGTTTCACTCTATCATTGATAATCATTATAAAAAAATGAAAAATGAAACAA
The DNA here is from genome assembly GCA_963920545.1 of Lepidium didymum. Taxonomy (NCBI): domain Eukaryota; kingdom Viridiplantae; phylum Streptophyta; class Magnoliopsida; order Brassicales; family Brassicaceae; genus Lepidium; species Lepidium didymum. The sequence goes on from OY986979.1 coordinate 19,187,739, forward strand.
ACACAAAAATCTTCTTTTTTCACACATTTTTTTCATCTTCAAAATCAGGAAAAAAAGAAAAAAAAAATAACAAGAAATTAAATAAAACAAACGCACCTAAAGAAATGTTTGTGCTACAAAAAGAGACTATTTTGATTTTCTTTTAGAGTTTGTGAATTTTCTTTCTCTAAAAAGAAAGTGAAAAATTTCTTATATATATATTCTATCTTGATTTTATTAATTCTTGTTTATAGGTAAGTTGGGTATTTCAATTTGGATTTTTCTATGGTTGAAGAAAATTTGTAAAGAAATTAAAATTAAGTTTGACATTTCATTGGGTTTATTACTTCTTGATCTTGTTTTGGTTTGATGTTTAATTAGTTTATATTAAATGCTATGTGATATCTAATACGAAAATGTTTCTAGTGTATTTTCTTTCCGTCAAAAGTTTCTAGTGTTTATGTTAAAGATTTTTTTCTTACATATTTGATAAATTAGATATTTAATTTGAATTACATGTTTAATTATATAAGTAAAATCACCGAGACTCGTTTTAGCTATGTTTAGAACCATTATTGTTTTGATTGATAACTTATCATGCCAAAAAATATTTTAAAATAACAATATTCTCACAAATGTTAATTTAGTAGACCATAAAAATATTTGGAACAAAACTACTAAAATATGAACATTTTTGTCAGACAACTCCAATAAAAGCTAAAAATAGTTTTATTCATTTATGCCACCATCAAAGCCTATCTACTTGGTTGGTTCTTCAATGATGTGTTGTTGCATCTGTGCTTTTTACTTGGGTTTGAAGTCCGTTTGATTCTTTAGAAAGCTTTCATCTTTTATTATATGACAAACGTAAATGGAGACGCAGAAAACTGAAGCTGAAAACCCACCAAAACCAGTTATGTCTTCATGTAGAAAGAAGGCAAAAGATGATGCCATATTCCTAGAAGACGTGAAGGATCACACCGATGATTTCATCAGTGCTTCAATGGATGATCATAAGAATTGTTTCAACAAGACCATTAAAAAGGTTTCCTCTTTCTTCACTATTTCATAACACACATATTAGATCTTTGATCACTGAGCCACTACTTGATCATTTTCAGATGTTTGGACTATCAAAGGCTTTTGCAGAGAAGCAAGACGCTGACGCTAAAGGAGTCCATAGTTATTTGCATCTTCAGACAACAGTCTCAGATTAGAGAAAGTTGATCAAATCAAACTATAACTGAATCTTGATTCGGTTTACTTTTGAGTGGTTTCTTTGGTTTACTCTAGTTTTTTGGATAATGCCAATTGAATACAGTAAATAAAGTAAAGACAAAAGTCAGATTTTGCAATTTTGTTTATTTATTTCATCATCGGAAAAGGCCAAATCACATAACAAATCCAATTATAAACCTAAAAAAGAGATTACAGAGTCTAGAAAACCAACTATAAACCCTGAAACAGAGCCAAGGAAACCAACTATGGACCCTGAAACAGAGCCAAGGAAACCAACTTTGGACTCTGAAACAGAGCCAAGAAAACCAACTATGAACCCTACGAAAAAGCAGAGCCAAGAAAACGAACTATGAAAATTCTTCTAATATGAATTCGTACTCGATAAAAGAAGAAGAAAAATCACAGATTCAGAAAGAATTGAAGAGCAACTGGTCGAAAGGAGAACGAGCAAGCACCTTGAAATGAAACCTTGAATCGAAAAAGTTCCAAAAGATCCCAATCTTATCAGCTACTTGCAGATTCCTTCTCTGGACAAAAGCTTGATACCAATCGTGTTTCAGTACATAGCTGAGAGTTGAATTCGATCTCTGGAAACACAAAGTATGCGTAGTCTTGGTTTCATTATCATACACATCGACCATTAACCCCTGATTGATTTCGTCTTGAACCATTCTGATCTCTGCTCTTTTAAGGTGTTTCAAAACATACTTCTCCACATCTTCCATTGGTAGATGAAGCTCTGTTTGATCAATGAAGTCGCTCAGAAGAAGTGTTTTCTTGATCTTCCATACATCAATTTCAGCGCTTGGATCATATCGAAGTGGACGTGATAAATCTCCAGGTTGAAGAGGGAAGAGGTTGTGAAGAATCGGTGTTCTTCGACTACTGTCGTCGTCACAAGGATCTGTATCTAACAAGTCTTCAGGTGGACATGGAAAGAGAAGCAACGTTCGTGGAGGCATAATGATATCTTCAGGAGGATTGCTACTCGCAAGCCTATAGAACTTTCTGTTTGTGAATGTGGAAAGTTGTTTATGATAGTTATCGATGAAGAGTTTGTTTGTTTATATAGAGGGTAGAAAAAGCTTCTCAATCCTAATTTATGATAAATGTAGAAGATTATTATTTTTCATTAATTACAACGAGATACCCTTTTAGTTTTAAAAAGTTAGATTTATGAGTAAATTATACTATTTTTATATAATATAAATTAAAGGAATGTGATTATATATTTGGAAAATAGTAACTATAGTTAATATAAATTTTGTTTAAGTTAAGATTTAAAATCAATTATAAGAATCTTAATAATTTTAAATCTTCAATATATATCAAAGTAAGTTCATTGATCGTTGAGAATTTTGTCCACCCCTAATTTTAAGAATCTAAGAAACTAATCTTGGAAATAATCAATATTCACATTTTAAATCATTGAAATGATATAAGTCTTGCCTAAAGAAACTTAGTCGTTATTTAATTCTCAATGAATTCACTGAATCATATTCCATTTTTACCCAATTTTCTTTTGTTATACGATTATCAGAAACTACAAAATCCATATAAGCTCTTAATGTAAGATAACCAACGAGAGTTAACTTCAACAAAACTAAATAAGATCTGACAAAAATTAAACCAAACAAAAGATAAAAGTATTTTGAGTACAAAGCAGAAACCAAAGAGAACACAGGGAATAATTGAGTATTGCTCTAAACCAAACTGGTTTCTGAGATTTAGTCTTCCTCCTCTCCCTCGTTCTCAGCAATGTTGAAGTACCTCAACTCATAGAGATTACGGTCCTTGTTTGCTGCAATCACTCTGAGCCAATCCCTCACATTGTGCTTCTTCAAGTACTTCTTGGTCAAGTACTTTAGATACCTGAAAACAAAATGCGAGACAATAGTAAACAAACAATTGCACTTGAAATTGCTTAAACTCGGAGGTCAAAGAAGACACTTGCTACTTGAGTTAACCACTGTTCATTAACTTAGTCTCCTACAATCCATTACTATTGTCTTAAGATATACACAAGAACAGAAACAGACCCAAAATGTAGAATATTGGCAGATATAGATTAACTAGTTCAGACATTTGAAGACCTATTCAAAGAAAAGGAGCAAAGTCCAGAAGTTCATATTTTTCACCTCTTGGAGAATTGCCCATCAGAAGTGACAGTGATCTTGCTCTTATCACGAGTGATTGTGACTGAATCACCGAGTGCACCAGCTTTGCCACCGACTTTGATTCTCTCCTGAAGGAACTTCTCAAGGGAAGCAATCTCCATGATCTTATCATCGACAGGCTTAGAGCAATCAATGGTGAAGGAAACTCCCTTCTTCTTGCCCTTAGCAACAGCTGCACTTCCACGACTCATTTTCAAGCCCTTCTCTGTAAAATCCATATATCAATCCACAGAGTCAATGAAAATGTAAAGGCCCACACCAAATATAATAATAAAAACATGGCGTTTACATAACATTACACGCCATTTTCAAAGATACTAGAGGACTGGGAAATTCAAAGTGAGATCTATATTGCAGATGAAATAATTTCGAGACTTCTTAGATTCGAATTTCTATCCAACCTCTTCAATTACACTCATTTAAATACACGAAACAACAGCTGAACCAAGAGAGAGGTGAAACTACGAATTCGTTTTTCTCTTCAATCTTCATATCTCGCAAGATTATACTATCAAATCTATATCAGGAATCGAAGAGCGTTCGCTTAACGAAAGACTGTAACCACGTACCTTGAACTAATCCTAGAAGGTGAAGAGACGAGCGGCGTCTTCTAGCTCTCAAGCGAAAGAATGAAACAAATGGCTAGGGTTTTTGTGCATTTAAAGTGGTCATGTAACCCTAATTTATATTTTTTTATATGTCCCCAAGCTCCCCACTTTTTTCTCAATTCTTAAAATTACCCCAGAACTTTATAATTCACAAAATTTCCAATTTTTAAGCAGCACGTGAGATTTTTCTTATACCGACAAACATTGGTTGTTCAGTTTAATCATGTATCCAGTGAGTAATGTGCAACAGAACAATCTGTCTGAAAAGTATCAAAAGAATGATATTATAAGCAAACTGTTTTGATCAATACATGAAATTTATTGGTGAAAAGGTATACAAATTTTCTCTCTAGCTACGCAGTAACAAACATTGCAGGTTTGAGGTTTATAGTTGTCTTTAATCAATACATGAAGTTAACTAAAAACGTTTTACAAATTTTCTCTCACGCTACGCGGCCTGTGTACCAAACAGAACCAACATTGCAGGTTTCACGTTAAGAATTTAGTCTTTGTGAGATATATTTGCTGGAGTTCGGATGACGGTTGTTAGCTTCAGATTTTGTGGTCATAGTACTCCACAACGGCTGCTCCAGCTAGAGCAGCTAAAGTCAGTGCCTGAGCGTGCAACCTAACAAGAACGACAAAGGGTGTGAGTATGGATACAAGTAAAAAGCTATATGATACATTTTATCATCTCCAAGACCATACATTCTACAACCTTAGCATTCTTTCATTTGTTAATGACAAACACACACACATCAAGCAAAGTGTATATACGATCTGACATTGGAGTTACTGGACTTGTATTGTATGCAGCAGAAGAGTGGATTTGTGGGAACATGAGAAGCTATTACCAAGGTAAGACATGTAAAGATTCTACAAAACCTACACACACATCGATTTCGATGCTTTGCTAATTGATCAAAGTTTCACATTGAGCAGGGTGATGTATCCATTAAAACTATAGCTGATAGGCATGAACAGAAAAATTTACATGCTTTTGACACAAAGATAATGATGACCAAGGTAACTGTAACGAAATGCAAACAATGAGACTCATAAACTCCACAACAAAATCATTCAATCATTCATATCTTGTACCAACTAGATAAGAATTAGGCTGGTGGATCAAAACTATTCAACCAAGATAAAAAAAGGAAAAGCTTTTTAAGTTCTTATGATTATAAAAGTTACTTGGCGTGGATGATCTTGACACTGGTTTTCATGGCAGGTTGAGACCAGTTATAGGCGATAGAACCGGTAATACCACTTAGCCATAAACAACCTATGCAAGGATTCAAATTTATATAAATACAGAATCAGAATTAGCATAAAGAACAATACCAAATATCAAAACACCAAAAGTATACATAGGTGAAATTCTCCAAATATGAGATACTCACAACTCCATGATTACCATAACCAAGTAAATAAAACAAACGATCCATGAGAAAAGAATGTATGATGATGAAGAAACAAGAATAATTACCGACAGTATGCACAGCTTGTGATCAGAAACCCATTTTCTGATTTCCTCAAATTTGGTTGATTCCTACATTGCTTCGTCAAAATTGGAGGAAAACGGAACCTTTGTGCATATATATATACAGGCGACGTCCGAGGAATGTACAATTTTTTTATAATTATATAGTTTAATATTTATTTACAAACTGAATCCTTACTAATGTCGCTCCTTTTTATGGGGCAATACGGCTGAGAATAGGAGAATTCATCTTTTAAATTGGAAGCAAGTTTGTCGAAAGAAATCCGAAGGTGGTTTAGGCATAAGACATTCATCCGACATGAACAAGGCTCTACTTGGGAAACTAAGCTGGAGACTTTTACATGATGATCGAAGTTTGTGGGCTTCACTTTTGCGATCTAAATATAAAATCCGATCAGCTATGGACCCCGCGTGGCTGAAAGGTAAGGGCTGCTCTTCGGCAGTTTTTCGGAGCATACTGCTTGGGGTTCACGAAGTGGTTTTACCGGGTTTAAAATGGATCATTGGGAATGGTACATAGATTCGTTTTTGGGACGATATTTGGCTCTTGGATTGTCTTCTCTGTAATCTTGCTAGGTCCGCTTTGGGGGAGGGAAGTAAATTGGTTCATGTACGTGAGTTTTGGCAATCTGGTTTAGGCTGGCGACGAGATTTGCTGGAGACTCTAATACCTGAAAAGGTGTTCTTGCGAATTGGAACACATGTTGTGGATGAGATTACTGGGATTGGGGATCGTATTTCTTGGAGGTTTTCACCAGGTGGAAAGTTCACGGTTAGCTCGGCGTATGAATTCATTACTCGTGACGTGATGGCACGGCCAAACCTGAGCTCTTTTTACCTCCGTGTGTAGCAAGTTAGTACCTGAACGTATTCGTCTTTTCTTTTGGATGGGAGTGAGGCAGATTATTCTTACGAATACTGAACGGCGAAGGAGACACATGTGTGACTCGGGTATGTGTCAGGTGTGTCGAGGAGGAGATGAGACTATCATTCATGTGTTGAGAGATTTCCCCGCGATGGATGGTGTTTGGCATAGGCTTGTACCGCCGGGAAGACGCGACACGTTCATCTCTATGTCTATTCTTGAGTGGCTTTTTCATAATCTTGGTGATGACACACTATGAGAATTGTTAGTGGTCGGTTTGTTTTGCGGTGACTGTGTGGTGGGGCTGGAAATAGAGATGTATGAATGTCTTCGGCTCGATTGGCAGATGTAGAGATAGAGTGCAATTCCTTCGGGATAAGTCACAAAAGATCCACCGTGTGAATGGTGCGATGTTGGCCAAGTTGCCGAACGTGCAAAGAGTGGAACGTTTGATTCGATGGGAATCACCAGATAAAGATTGTATAAACTTAATACTGATGGGGCATCTAGAGGTAATCCTGGGTTGGTGACTGCTCGTGGAGTGTTGCGAGCCACATGGGTGTATGGATTGGAGGATTCTCTTTGAATATAGGTATATGCACAGCCCCATTTTACAAGGGTTAGATTGGAGGTTGACTCGGAGATTGTGGTCGGTTTTCTCACGAAAGGGGTTAGAAGATATTCATCCACTTTCATTCCTAGTACGTTTGTGCTATAGCTTTCTATCAAAAGACTAGATAGTCCAAGTTTCACACACGTTTAAAGAGACCAACCGTTTAGCGGAAATCGTGCTTACTCTTTATCTTTGGGTTTTCATAATTATGATATAATTTTTTTGTTTGGTTTTGACAGAGGATATAGCCGGTTTGGCGCATACTCGTGACATTAGATGTTTGATGTAGTTTTCATGTTTGATTAATAAATTGGGGCTGAATCCTTACTAATGTACAGACAAAACACAATTCATGGTTTCTGTCCTCTTAAACATATTATGGACAGTGTGGCTTAGTCTTTGGTGATTTTTGGCCTTAGTTAATTTGTGTATAGAGAGAAACACAAACTAAATCTGTGATGAGCAGAAGAGAAAATTTAAGACTTAAAAAACTTAACATATCCAGGAAAAAAGTTTCACTTAGATACCAATTGTATCCACTTTAAAAACAGGTACCCAACGACCTCATTTACTCCACCGATCCAAACCAAACCCAGACCGGCTCGACCACTATGGTCACCACCAAGGCAGTCTCTCTCCGAACCATTACATACCATTTTTGTGTTTTTAGATTATCAATTCATCACATAACTTGAGTATGCAGTTTTCAGGTTTTCTCAAATATCAAATTCCCAATGTTTTTTTTTTTTGGTTTTGGTTTTGTCCCAAGTTCATGAGACTTGCCTGACCGGTGGACTTCTCGACGGGTAGACTCAGTTCTTATGATGATCCTCCTCCGCCACCGTGCCTCTGATGGAAACTTCCAGATCCTTCGTTGAATGAAGATGTCCATATGGATGGTTCTCTGTCCATCTGATTCACTGAGTATGCTTGTTGTGATTGCATGTAAGGATCTCTCTCCCATATGTTAAACCGGATAAACCCGCTTCCGCCTGCCTGCTCTGAAGAAGATGAAGTTGATCCCATCCCAGAAGCTATTCCTCTACCAGGCCTCCGGCCAGACGGGAATACAGGTCCACGAGAAACAATTGTCGAATCTGGTTGATGTGACTGTGCTGTAGACTGTTGGTAATAGGCTTGAAGAGCTTGCATTCTGTCTCGGGTCCGAGCGTTGCTTCCTGGAAATGGAGGTGTCCTCGGTACAGATGCCACTGAGCTTCCCGCTCTACCACCGGAACTGCATAATCCACCAAAAAAGCGTGTTTTAACAAAAAGTTGTATGATCACTTTAGCAAGATTCATGAATAAGTATCAAAGGAAGAATGCCATTCCACAAGTTATCAAGAAAGTCACTTTTACTTATTTCATTTCCATAACATAATTGCTATCGAAGTAAGTAATAATAATTCCCTCATTCAATTCTTCAAGCATAATAATCTACAGTCGAGTTTTTAACTACTCCGAAGAAGTTTTCAAAAATTATAATTTTGAATCTATGATCATTTTTACGAGCATCACATTTCTATGAGCAGCAGTTCAACCTAAGCGTAGACAGAAAATAGTTACCTGTGCCCATGAAATGGGCGCATGAAATGCGGTGGTCTGGGTCTGATCACATCTGAGCCATTGCCTCGGGAAGACCTCGCAGCCGCTGGTGGAGGCGTGGGCTGAGTTGGACTGCCTACATGAGCGCTGGAAGCAGAGAAATGCTGTGGTGGTGGGGGTGGAGGCGAGTGATAATCCCAACCGTGGTAGTGTGGATCCACAGGGAAACCAAACGGAGTTGGGACTTCCCCGGAAACCGATGAGGCAGTGTTCCAGTGACTACTGAAACTTGAACTGTCAGAAACGCCTGCAGCACCGCCAGTGCTTGAGGAAGATGAATGAACTGGGCCAAAGTAGGTTACATATGGACATGGGTGACCTGCTGTTGGTGCTGCTGGTTCAGTAAAATAACCTTGTTGGCCCAAGTGATCGTGATCTGTACCATGAAATCAGAATTAATACGCCAATAACCCAGAATTTAGAAACATGAGCAAAAACTAATAGATAGAAAAATTAAATAACCCATCTGACAAGTCTTACATGAAGGTGAATATTCTCCATCCCTACAAAGTTTAAAAGAGTGTCATCAGAAAAGAAGGGTAGGGAAAAAATGCCAATTTTGATTGCCAAAAGTAGCAGAGAAGAAAGTTAAAAGGATATTATGTATTTGCTTACTCGTAAGAAGGAACACGGGCTGAGCTTCCAAATGGGCACCAGTGAACACCAAAAGACTGCAAAGAGTCACAAACACAAGGCATTTTCGACATGGAACATAATTCAAGCAATCGAATATAATGAACAGCAATCTTTTGATGACTGTATACTCAGCATAAGAGGCAAAGGTAAGATGGATAGTGTAACCAGCTTCTTACCAACTCAGAGTATGCTCCAATATCATATATTTCTTCTTCGTGAACCCAATCTTCAACATTGAACTCAGGATATGAACGGCAACCGTTTGCATACAGCCATTGGCCTTTTTCTACTTTCCGACAGTTCGGGCATTGCATTACGCCCTTCGCATTGAAAGCTGAACCAATGCAATCTTAAAAACAAAGAAAACAGATGTGAAGTTAGATGGTTGTGTGAAAATAGACAAGAAACCGAGTATAAAAACGTTTAATACTGCCACATATTGGAGGACATCTCAAACTTAAGCAAGAGAGCTCTCATGCATCGTTTAATAAGGATAATTACTAATCTCAAGGAAAATTTGGTCGGCTTATAAATAAAAACACACAGATACTCCTGCCTAGACATTCTTGGTTGTCATACAATGAACATAGATTAAGAAGAAAAACGCTTCCATGCACTTGCAAGCTACTCAATCCCTCAAACAATATTAATCAAGAGCACGTAATACATCTACTGCTGAAACACAAATAAGATGAACATTCTGAACCAATATATATATCAAAAAGAAGGTCGAAAGATCAATCTAAGAGACTTGGCAGTTGCAATGAAATAGTGAACATTCTGAGCTATTTCCGTAACCTCGCATAATAATTCGACTAGATCAAAACTATCTCAAGCATGAACCTAAACACGGTTGATACAGTTTCAGAGCTCTCAATACCTAAACATGAGCCACGGCGCACAAACAATGATAGCCAGAAACCAGAATGTAACACGTCCATAATTTTACAAAATCCGATAAAACCAAAGGTAGATTTGGATGATTCACACCGAAATCTGGAGCAAAATTTTTACTTTTTCAAACAATCAGAAACAAATTAAATCGAAACAGAACTGGTGGTCAAAATATGAACAATACCTAGATGGAACTGGTGGTCACATTGAAGATTAGCCCACGCTCGATCGCCGTTTTTAACAACCGGCTCGAGACAAATCGAACAGGCAACCGAACCAAAACCATCTCCTTCGTCACGAGAATCGCCATCAGCGCCGCTACCTTCATCGGCAAGATCATTATCACCGAAATTGAATTTGTTACCCTTATTGCCTAAACCCATAACCAAAATCGAAATCAAAACAACCCAAATCTCAAAACCCTTTTCGTTCTTTCTTTCTTTTGAATAACCTCAAAATTCAAACCCATTCACGCTTAAGGAAATCCCTTTCCTCAATTCGTTTCGATTTGATTAATTTTACCAAGATAATTAACAACCTAATGAATTTGTGAACACTCTTCGATCGTCACCACCAGATAAATACCCAGAACAAAAGAAAAAAGGAAAAAATCGATCTTTGATTTTTTAGTTTTTTTTTTCTTCTTTTTTTTGTTGTTTTCCTTTTTCTTTTGTTATGTTTTGTGTGAGAAAGATTGGGTTACGGGTAGAAGAAACGAGCGCTGTCCAAAGATCACCAAAGTTGTTCGATGGACGGTTAGGATTTATTCTGACGGATTTGTCTACTTGACATCAGCTAACTCACCAAAGCTATTTCCATTTTTTTCCTTTTCTTTTTGGAAATAAAATTTCATCTTTACATTTAAATACAATCTTCATAGGAACCAAAAATACTATCCTCGTAGATATATTTTGATCATGTGGTTAAATACAATCTTTAATATATTTTTCATTTAATATTGTTAGATGGTTGGAAATTAAATTATAAATCAAGATTTATTTATTCAATTATTCGGAATTTTCGAAGATTTATTGTGTTTTCAAACATAGATTACTTATTTTGGAAAATTCTGAAATCTATTAAATAAAACAGTTTTCTCTAATTTCTATGGTATATCAAAAAAAGATAGAAATGATAAAACTTTCTCAAACAAATATTGGGATCTAAAAGAGATTATTCGGTTAGCGGAAAGGGAACAAGCTCATTGCGACCTTGAAGTGGTTCAAGTCTCACTTCCTTCTTTAACTCCTGGACAACATTGGCTATCAGCAGCTCGTCTGCGATGTGTCAATCTAGTCTTTACGGGTTACCGATGTTTTGTGGATGGCTCTTATAAGGATTCAGAACACTATTTCGGTTTAGGCTAGTTCTGCTTCTTCGGTGGCTTGGACGGTGCGTGTATGGGTGCCAGAGGAATCTGAAGAAATCTATCAGCTCTCCACTATGAAGTCGAAGCAATTCTATGGGCAATGATGTGTCTACTATCCATGGATATGCTTGAGGTCCATATGGCGACAAATTATGCACATGCTATGAAGATGCTGACTACCCCGACGATTAACCTGTTTTTCTTCCTTTTATTAAAAACTTTGCCAGTTCCGTCAGTTTTCTTTTTATCTTATTCTTTGTTTGTTGAATCATTGAGTAGATTTCCTCACTCGTTTTGTCCGAGAAAATATTCATAATTTTTCTCATATAAACATTTTTCCACTCTAGTGAAATATTATTAATGAATTCAAAAATGGACAAAAAACTAAATAAAAAAAACAAACATAGTGAAATAATTGAATACTATAAAAAAACAATAAAAATTTGAATTTGGATATAAAAGGGTACTATTATCATTGCAAATTAACTTTGGGTTTCAATATGATTTCGAGTTTACTGAACATTTAATATTATAAAAATAATTTAATAATTTAACCATTAGATCTATAAATTCAATTTATACCTTAAATATTTTAATGGTAATGGATGAAATTCCATTTAATATCATGGAATTTATAATATGCATTTTATTTTCCACATATGAGAAATAATAGCAAAGATAACGATTGTACTTGTGGTGTTGATAAATATCTTGGAATTGCGGGAAGAGAATTTGTAATTAATAACGATGGTTTGATAACTAATATGCAATTTGCAATTTAGAAAGCCACTAAAAAACTATGATTGTGACATATATTCAAATTGCAAATTTACAATAATATTTACAAATTGCGATGAGTAAAAAGTGAGAGTAGTCAGTCAAAGATAGAAGCGAAGAGTACAATGTGACGATGTTCCCAAGCAAATTATTAAGTCCACATGCTTAAAGTTTATTCGCGCCGACTTTTGCAGATCAGTTTCCCAGTTTCAATCTTTTCTCTTTTTATTACAGTGATTAAAATGATTTGCTTAACGCGAATATATTATATACCAATAATACTTTGAAATATTGGCATATATATCAAATACTAAGATTTGACTCTTAAAATTTGCTTAAAATCGGGGTATGATCTAATGAGTCCTATTTGAAGAAATGAGAATATGCTATATGTACTTTTAATCTAACACCAAATCAGTTTTAATGAAATTTGATTTATCTATTTTATTCCTCCATTTCCCATTTAAAAAAAAAAAATTAAATTACAAAAAAAAAAATAGTCTCGTTCCCCGAATCAGTTCCATCTTTCGTCTCCAATCCGACGATGACAACATACCAGCGCTGCCGATATCACTATCACCACGGGGATCCACCTCCATCAAAACTCTTTTCCTGCATAACTTTCTTGTACTGTATCTCTATCTCGTCTTCTATGAAAATAATTTTACTGAAATTGGATTGGGTTATGATTTGTAAATTGATGATTTTGCTAGCTTATTTGGTAGAATGTAATTCAATGGGGATCTGGGTCAACTAGAACTTCAAATTTGTAAAAATTACCATTCATATATATAATGGAAATGCATTGTAGATTCGTAAAAATTACCATTTTTCTTAGGTGATTTCGCGAATGCATAACTGGGTAAAATTAGTATTGCTGATACTATACTGATAAAAATAGTATAACTGGGTAAAACTAGTTGTAGTATTACAAAACTGATTGAGTTTTTTTGTTATGGCAGAATACAATGAGCGACGATGTCGTTATATGGTTTGTAGGCGAAGGTCGCTTTGGCTGTCTAATGATGGAGCATGCAGTAGAAGATATCACAATGTCAATGATGGAAGATTGTCTATGCAAGAGGCTTGATTTAGATGGAAGTAAGGTTAGATTGAAATTGAGTTTCTACCCACTTGTGGTGGGACATGAGGTATAAATGAATATATCTGATTATGTGGATTTGCGTGGTTATCTATTATATGTTAATGAACGTAATGGTAGATGCCAATTGTTTGTGGAGACCATAACTAGAACGAAAGAGTCTGGGCAAATGTTGGGACAAGTGTCGTGAGTGGTAATAAATTATGTTGGTAAGAACTACGATGAGGCTAATAATGATGGTGAAATCGCAGCCAATGCTATTACTTTATATGTAAAACCAGAAAGGTTAGGTTATAGTTGTGTAAACTATATTGAAACTGCAACTGGTGTAGAAAGTAGTCAATTTATTGAAAAATGGGATATGTCACAAAAATGCATACATACTCTTGGGTTAGTCAAAGTGAAAGCATCCACAAGCAAAGCACACCACAAATAATTGCTATTTGGGATTCAAGTCTATGATTTTATGATTTATTCATGATGTGTCTGTAAAATTATATATTAGTTTGTACGACTTCACAAAACTGGTCCTTATTTATGCAACTTTACATGTTAAACCAGTGTGCAGTATTATGTCTTATATATTCGTGTGCAATACTATACAAAACACAATGTATACTACTAAACATAGGTTAACATAATGTAATTGGTAAATGAAAAAATAATACTTTATACTTTTAAGGTTATTTTCATAAAATTATAAGTAAATGAAAAAAATATTGGTAACCATAATGTAATTGGTTAACATAATGTAATTTTTGTGTAATATTGTGAATTGGGACAAAAACAAAAATTATTTTATATATTAAGGTGTAATGTAACAAGTATCACACTATAATACTTATACTTTTAACTTTTAAAGTTATTTTCTAAATAATAACCAACTTATACACTTGATGTTACAAAAATCTATGTTTAAATTATTTTAATATAGTAAACACAAATACTCATAGGATAATTTCAAGGAATTACTTGTATAACTAAAAATAATTTGTTTTAAGGATAGGTCATACTAATGTAAATCATTAAAGTATAACAATTTATTGGTATAACTACTCCATTTTTTGGAAAATTTGTAAATTTTCATTTCAGCCCCAAATTATTTTGAGACCTATTTTATTCTTTTTATTAAGACAAAATATTTTTTCCCTCCTCATTCTCATTTTCTTTCTTTTCTCTTCGAAGATTTTCTCTTCTCTTTCCCATCCATCGTCGTTCTTCTCCTTCCCAAAAGGTTACGAATTTCGTGATTTTGGTGTTTACTCATGTTAGGGTTTTGGTTTCTTGTGTATTATTCTTGCTTTTGCAAAAAGTTTACTATCATAGCTTCAATCGCAGTTTTACGGTTCCAATTTTACTAAGAATTACGCAGTTGTATTTTACGTCCTCACATATATATAAAGCCACAAATCGTACAAGAATCCACACAAGAACCAACAAAAAAAAAAGGAATCTAGCATCTGCCGGATATAGTACCACGTCGATATTTTTATCTTATTCATGTACTCCGATGGCCCGAACCACATCGCGTCAGGAAGTGCTGCTGTTAGTCCATCATCCTCTCTTTCACATATTCCTTCGGTTGGGTTCTTTTCTACATTCTGCAATACAGAGATAAAATTCCGAACAAATTCAGTAACACTACTTAGTTATACCAAGTATTACAAACTCTGTAACAGTACCTAGTTATACGGAGTTTTACAAGTTCTGAAACTTCAATAATCATCCTAATTCCAATTCCAATCCAACTACTAACCATTTCATATCATCGGGTCTCCATATCATCATAGATAGAAACTAATCACAAATCCAATCAACCACAACAACTAATCCTACTAATTCTATTTACAATTAACCACAAAACCAACTTATATATTTCTCCTCACCAATTAACCCCAAGAATACATACCATTGAGTCTTCTTCCGTGTTTTCTCCAATTCCGACATCCCCATCTTTGTCTTTTTCTTCTACAGATTCTTTTTCGTTTTCTCCACTTCCACCAGCCTCGTCTTTGTCTTTTTCTTTGCTTTCTCCACTTCCGTCAGCATGGTCTTTTTCTTCTTCTTGTAATGCTTCTTGATCTTTTATTCTTGTATCTCTTGTACATTCTGAAACATAGAAATAAAAAGTTTTACAAACTCAGTAATTTTATCTAGTAGTTATACCTACTTATACAAAGTATTACAAACCCAGTAGTACTTATACGCAGTTTTACGAGCTGACACAAGCTTTTCTTGATTCACCATTAGATTCAACAAGGTTAAAACTATGATTCTAGTGGTTTTAATAGCAAATGAAGATGGATGCTTAGATGGTAAACTAACACGGAACAGTCCATGAAGCAATATAGTAGAACTGCGGCTTAGTTTACACAGAATCATCAAATCAAATAAACAAAAGAAGTGAACTTCACTAGTCTCATCTTAGGATATTATCCATGCTCTCACACAATCCTTTGCTATATGGTGTTAACCTGCAACGACACGGGTCCTGCTTCTGCCTTTGCGTGCATTAGCTATGCCACTAATCAACGCACCACCTGTGTCTAGTATTGAGTTGGCACCCATTAGCTTTAATCCCAGTGTATTAATCAGATAGTCCAATTTGCTTTCATTACTACTTTCCCCAAATTCTTGAAGTTTGTCTGCTTGCTCCCGGGAAAGAATACTGTAAAGCTGAAGATGATTGGTTGGATCAGGATTATCTTCTATGTTGCCAACACGAACTCACTAATCCATTTGATTTCCGATCATCCGTAAGTACGTTGAAGATTTTCTCATTCAAAAATGGGATTTTGTCTGAGGATTTCTTCGGTTCAGAGAAAAAATGTTTGAGAAATAGGATATAAATCGATTTTGACCCAGCAATCAAAACGGGCGAGTTTGACCCAGACTGTAATATTGAGGATTCATTAAGGTTAAGTTAGTAATGTTACCCTTTTCCGATTTTTTTTATTATGTTAAATGAATTCTATTTTTGTGATGGTGTTTTAAGATTCTTTTCTTCCAAAACGGACTTGCGAGATAAATTCCCCTTAAAATCTAACAAACATAGTTTCATTAAATTTCAACTTTTTTCAGAAGGAAAAGAAGACAACTCAATGCATAGAAGGAAACTAGTTTAAAGATAAAAGGCAAAGTGAAGTACAAATGGTATAGGAGGAGAAATTAAGCGTAGTAGTTCAAGCTTGCTTTCTTCTTGGCTTGTACCTGGATGATACCTTCATTGAAGTCCTCATGATTTACCTGAACACACAAAACCATTAGAAACAATACCAAACTTCGACCATAGGGCTTAATCCATTTAGACTTTTGTATTTTCTTACCTCTGTGGCATCACGGCGAAGGGCTAACATTCCAGCTTCTACACAGACTGCTTTCAGCTGAGCTCCATTGAAATCATCTGTTGATCTTGCAAGCTCTTCAAAGTTGACATCTGGGTGGACATTCATCTTCCTCGAGTGAATCTGGATCATTCAGTTGGGTTTATATGTGTTAAGTAAGCTTTTCAGTTATCAAGGGTTATGTCTTGGAAATGGGATAAGCAAACCTGCAAGATTCTGGCTCTTGCTTCCTCTGTTGGATGTGGGAACTCGATCTTTCTGTCTAGTCGACCAGAACGCATCAGTGCTGGATCCAGAATATCTGCACGGTTAGTGGCTGCAATCACCTGAAATAATTGAGAGGTTTGACTGTTACTGTTTCTTTGTAGGATAATATGTACACGAGTCTGGCTAGTGCCTAGATTCGATAAAGACTCACCTTAATACGTTCGTCGCTACTAAATCCATCAAGCTGATTAAGCAACTCCAACATAGTTCTCTGGACTTCCCTGTCTCCGCTTACTTCACTGCACTCTCAACCAAAGAATGTAATAAAGTAAACCGCTGAGGAAGTGGGGAAACAGGAACATTGGAATCTGCAAAAGATTTGTACCTGTCAAAACGCTTTGTACCAATAGCATCGATTTCATCAATGAAGATGATACATGGAGCTTTCTCTTTTGCAAGTTGAAAGGCATCACGAACAAGCTTTGCTCCATCTCCAATGAACATCTGTTACGCACGTGGACATATGTCACCGAGTCATTACAATTAAGCATCATTATAGCTTGGCGTATGTATTAATTGTTATCCCAAAATATCCAGATAGGGTAAACAATTTCAAGAAGATGAGAATTGAATCTAACTCATTTATACCTGGACCAATTGAGGGCCTGCCAATTTGAGGAAAGTGGCATTAGTCTGTGCTGCACAGGCACGAGCCATTAAAGTTTTACCAGTCCCTGGAGGACCATACAAGAGCACTCCCTTTGGTGGACGAACACCCAGCTTCTCAAAACGCTCCTTATGCGTCATGGGGAGTACAATTGCTTCTACAAGCTCTTGGATCTGTTCCAGAAATGAACTCAATCAGATTAACTACACAACACCATGAATCAAAGTCAACACTCCTGACAATAACAATGGAATACCTGCTTCTCCAGTCCTCCTATGTCATTGTAATCTTCAGTTGGTTTTTCATCAACTTCCATGGCTTTAACTCTAGAGTCATACTCGGATGGTAAGGTATCCAAAATCAAGTAGCTATCTTTATTAACTCCAACCAAGTCACCAGGTTTCAAACTATCAGGATCCACAAGTCCAACGACAGGTAGAAAGATTGTCTGCACTCCACATCAAGAGACAAAAAGATTTGCTCAGACATGAAACGGGAAAAGGAAATGAAAATGTAGAGGACATGTTTGAAGAATAGATATGGAAGTCTCACTTGACGTGTAGACGTTTTCAACACAACACATTTTCCTTTCCGCTGCGAATCAAGATCAATATTTGCACCATCTTCCTCAGCATCATCTTCGGGATTCATCTCTAAGATCTAATAGCATAATGTGATATCACAGCAGTCAGACTTCAAATTCAAGCAGCATGAAATAATTAACAAAACATTTACGGGCCATAATGTAACTAACAATCTCCGCCAGTTAAAACTCTATACGATAGTACCAAAAGAAAGATGCAAAAGCAAATCAAATCCAAAAGAAACAAGAAACTGGATGTATACCTCCACAATGTTGCCCACCAAGTAAGGCAGCTGCTTGTTGAGTTTAATCTTCTCCTGATTCTCCTTTATCTTCTCTTTGTAAGAATCGCATTCTATATTTGTTCTTTGTGCGTCTTCCTTTAATCCCATTGAAGAAAAATACAAGATCAGCAATCAACAGCCATCATATTGTGCCATTACATATCCGTAAACCCAGAACGCGAAAGAGGATACAGACAGGAACATAATTAGAAAACCTAATTTGCGACAAGAAAGGCCGTTAAACAGCAAAATTAGTTTTGGATGTAATCAATCTCAGTTGTTTTGAAAATCCAAACTCTTGAGATAAAATCACCGCAGGAAATCACAAAATAGGACATCAGATAAAAGGTCTAGTACATCTCCTGCTTCCGCGGAATTTACTGAAATCAAACCCTAAACCCGTAACAACAACAACCAGATTGCAGCCTGATTGTACTCGAATTTTAAGCAATCACTGAACCCCAATTATGTCCTAGGAAATGATTATTCCGTTACGAAGAAGCGACCCCAAAACAAGGGAGATCGAGAGAGATATTGGGCGAACCTTGAGAATTCGAATCTCGTTTTCGAGGAGACGAGTAGCTCTAGTTATATCTTCAGTGGACATAGAAGCGAGCTGATCCTCTTCGAAGCTAGTCGTATCTTCAACCATCGGAGTAGCCATTTCAATATCCAAATCGGATAGAGAGATCGCCGGGAAGAGAGGAGAGTTAGGGGTTTCAGAAAAGCGGAACTGAGAAAAGGGGAAGAAAGACGAGAAAATAAATAAACCAAAGTAAATTAATTATCACAATAAAATTGTTCTCCGAAGGCCTTTAATCAAGTGGCAGTCTACTAAAATGGAAAAATGCATTTACATCCGGAATCGAATTCTACCGCCTGCATTATACAGGAATTTGGTTAATGGACCGGCCAGTTATGGTCCATCATATTATCTACCGTTGACAAAAAAAAAAAAAAATTATCTTCAGAAAACTTGTCTTCAAAGAAATGTATTTGGGAAAACTCTCTGTGAGCTAGAGTCTCTCTTTACTTTATGTTTCAAATTAATCTCGGATGATTAGATATTTTAGATCTACGTAAAAATCGTTTCGACCAATTTAATTTTTTGCAAATTATATTTTTGCCACAACGTTTATCTTTGGCCAGATCATTGGTTCCATGATTGCAAGTAGCCAAAATTTCTCAATCAACCCCAAACGCACTGAGAACTTGAACTCTTTCATGCGCTAACACGAAACAATATCGTTGATAGTATATTTTCAATACTCGAAAACTCAAGTGGGACAAAGACACAACATAAATGTTATCAGTAACAATTTACCCCTTCACTTACAGTAATATAATCACATAAACTTGACAATAAAAAGACAGAATAGAACGTTGTGATTTGATGATTTAGTCACTTGCCAAGTCCAAGTTCTTTCTCGACCTCTCGTTAGGCTGAACTGTAAAGTGTTTTGCCAAGGGAACAAAGTTCGAGTCACTGGAAGTTTTCTCCTCAGATCCTGCAAAATTCCAAAATCAGTGTTCAGAATTTTGTAAAATACACTTCCCATGTTGAGGAGTTTCTGGATGTAAGTTCCAGTCAATGAAATTGACGATTACCTTGAATGTATTATCCGGTAATTTAGAATAAGCTACCTAATGATTGGGTCACAAATCAAGATTAACAACACATGAAATGGCAAAAGAATGAAAAACATAATCACTTGCTATTTTGGGCACCTCGAGAGCTGAAAAGTACTCTGTCTCATGGTGCCTGATAATATTGGCTATGGCAATCCCGCAGTCATCTGCAGACTGAAAATGGAAACAAGAAACTAACGAAATAGTTATTTAGAGCCTACACATGTTTGTTCTCTTGGTATAGAGTACATGATACGTTGGCCTGGCTTGTGGTGAGATTATAGTACACGATTTTGGAGATGAAATACATTGTCAAATATGCGGATATTGGATGTGGAGGTACCTGAAAAATTGTCGAATCTTGGAACTCTTTTTTTGCATCTAATTCCACATTTCCCTCTTCGAAATAATGGGCTCCTACCTGAAGGGAAAGAGATATACTTAGAATAAGCTCACTGAATTTCCGTTGGCTTTGCATAATGCCAAAGCCAACTTACACAGAAAGTAATCAAATCACCAATATTACCTGCAATTTCCCTTTTATGTCAAGCACCTGGGATTCATCCTGGAATTCAATGTTCCATACAGATCTCCAACTACCATTACTGCAAAACACCCCGGTTTTGGTCACTCAAAAATATTTCACGCAGAAAATTTCTCGTTTGAGAGAAATTCGACGTTAAGAGAATGAACAATAAGTAGAAGTAGGTCATTTTTTACTCACCAGAAATTCTGGGGACTAAGTCTCGTGGCAGTAATTATAACAACAAGCTCAAAGTCGGACCCTGGACCGACAGTATCTTTCCCCTTCACATAGTTAACTACAGACATACCTTTCGGATAAAATTCACTAACATATCTCTGGATTTCAGCATCGAGAGCATATCTGTAACATTCCCAACATATATATTCAGAGATAAGACAAATTTAATGTAGATCACTCCTGGTTGATTGCCCTTTATTGCTAAACTTCTCAAACTGTTTTCTAATGTTTAGCCTTTGTCGCCACAAGAACTTAAGCCATAATTATATGAGCATTACGAAGTGAATGCCAATGCATGAACCTGATAAGTCATAACATACCTGTACTCCTCAATATACAAAGAAGGAAGTTCCTCATCGTTTGCAGGCCGTACCTTTGTACAAATCTGGTCAAAGAAGGAGATGTAAGCATAAAATTAGATTCACAAATCATAACACACCATAATATAGAACAACTACAATAAAAATGTACCTGTTTAACATGATCAACTATGGCAACTTGAGCAGTTCTTGGATCAAGGTACTCATTTTCAGTAATTTCACTGTAAGATGAAACAATCACCTGAGACGCAACAAAACAATACTTGCAGTGAATAAACACTAAAATGGTATTCCAAAACCAAGTTCCACAAAAATGAAAATGAATGCAGGACATATGTTGATTGCCAATTTGATGAACAGTAGTCAACATAAAAGAGGTGCATGTTACTTAAGATATCAGTGGCACGTTCATGAAAGTTGAAAACTCTCTCGCAAAGAAAAAGACACACCACCAAGACACTCAAAGCTCAAGCTTTCTTAAATTCAAATAACGAGATTTCAGAGCACCTATGAGGTTTTAAAAGCATTTATTAGAAAGATCACTAATCTTATTTTCTCTGGAGCTAGCGAAGAAACAGCGTAACAGAGCAATAGGCATCTAAGAGAAACAAATATCACAACTCTGCCTGAAATTATCTCCCTTCTGATTGATCCAATTAGCATAATTTCGAAGCTGTTCATCCTCCATTGGCCTCTAAAATTTTTAAAAATTGGATACTGATATCAGATGATATAACTAATACCCCCATATGGAACCGGAGAATTAAAATCACTAATGAAACAAGATATGTAAATTTCAAAACCTAATCCAACCAACTATGTCATTACAACTAAGAACCTTAAAACTAAAAAATCGTTTTCAGAATAAGAAGATAACTCACATCACCAGCCCTACTGGGCATCTCAAGACAAATCATGTGAGACTTGTTGTACACTGGAAATGCCTCCATGGCTGCTTCGTTGTAAACTTCGTCATCACTCAAAACCGCTTTTAAATCTGCCAGAAATCCACAAATATTTCCAGAATTGGTAACAGAATGTCAAATCACGCACAATGATCCTCAAATAGAAATTGCAGGGGGATAATCAACAATTGCGCTTTCCGCTATAGGATCACATCGGAACAAATAAGATGTACCAACACACATTCGTTCAACGTAAATGCGTAAAATATTACGTATGTAAGTACCTTTAGCAACGTAATTGATTTCACCAGCAGGAGCGTTGAGAAGAAACCACTTAGCGATTTCCTTCTTCTGGTCGTAACTTAGTTCCGTCTCCGGCAGCTCTTCTTCTTCGTCCGCCATAGCAATCTCTGTCTCTCTATGAAAATTAAGCCGGAGGAAGAAATTGTCTCCGTCGATAATATAAAAGGGCTAAATTCTTCATTACACTGATGACACCTTTTATATGTGGGTCAGATATCAAATCCTGACCTTTCATTGCAGATTTATACTACTAAAGAACGGCTTTGATTTGCGGCAAATATTCATTTGCAAAATTAATGGTTTAAAACTTTACTTAAGCACTCTATTAGCAAAACCGCGCTACATTTGATAGAAAGTTCGAAAAAACTGGGACCTTATTAAAGCTAATTTACAACAAAATCTAATTCTAAAACAAAACATAAGCCTCGTTAGCAAACTGGTGATAATCCACGGTTCATAAGATTCACTTCCAAGTACTCTTTCCATGCCTTTAAAGGTCGAAATTTACTAAAGTTTCGATCCTTATACTCGTTCACAAACAACCCTCTAGCTGCCAAACCCATCATCTCGGTAGAGTCCATGAACTTCTTAATCTTCATGCTGATAACTCCTTCGGATGAGAATCCTCTTTTCGGAGATTTGAGAATGCAATCCTCGGATTGGGGAATCTCTTTATTTACGGCTGATGATTCTTCTGAGAATTGTGCTCCCATTCCAAACGAGTCCCAGTCCACTCTATGGAAGATCTCAGCAGCCCGGTCCGAGATTGTTTTAGCATCCTGTGACATCATTGATTGTTGTTCTAGAGATACTCTATCGACTTGTACTTTTAACTCGTATAGTCTTTGTCCAATCCTCGAAGAGACGGCATCATATAAGTGTTTCCTCAAGACGTGCTTGGCTCCTTCAGTGTTGAGAATATCATTGAAATGAATAGGATCTCCAATGATCACTGTCACCTGCGAAATGTTTGACGTTATTTACAGTTAGATAACCCTGATGACAGATTGATAGCACTACTTATTGTCCGGCATTTGAACTTATTGACAGATCCATCCTTTCTTAAAGCATTAATTTGTGATCAGATTCAGTCCTTGGATCTCTAAAAGGCTCATAGATGGGTGGTATCAAGGGCTTGCATATCAAACAAAAAGTAAAACACTCTGAAGTCTGAACTAATTTTAGCTCGACACAACTACTTCTCTGAAAATTATGTTTGCTATCTTATTTCAGGCTAGCAGAAATCGTACTATCAGGTATCAAGAGATCTAAGCTCACAAACGAGGAGAAAACAGAAGGATTTTTAAAGATACTCACTGTCTTGCCAATACGTGGAACACTGGATCCAACTGGCATTATCTCCTGCATACCAGTATGCACAAATGGAACAACCATAGGGAGAGTATCTGCGTCCAAAATCAACCTGAAACAAAGAAAATTACAATTTTTAGCTCGTTGTTATAAAATAAAGTGATAGACACATATTCAAGTTGAGTGCTTCATCTCAGGAAGCTGAACTCAAAGCACACATGACTCACCTTCCGATACCTCTCTTTGCTGCTCCCATAGTCTTTCCACCATCCCGGGAGCGACTGCCTTCTGGAAAGATGTGAACCCACCCACCATTGTTCAATTTTGAAATCGCAATGTCCATTCCCTGCAGAAGATGTGACACTTGTTTCCATCAGTAAAGAAGAATTTAGGAAAAACAGCGGGTAACAATCAAGAAAAGCTAGGCTACAAAAGCAGCATATGTTACCGTCTGATAAATTCCTTCACCACGAGAAACTGGCAACACTTTGACAGATCGAAAGAAAGCTGAAGATACAGGGTTTTTAAAGCATCTATCTGTAGCACAAAGCGTCCACCTCAAATTACGGGCATCGAGCAGAAGTTTAGGCGGAAGTAACGAAGCAATGACAAACGGGTCATCCACTGATGCAACGTGATTGCTAACCTGAAGATTATTTTTGAAGTTCAACGGTAAGTCGATTAGCATACAATCAAGATCATCTGAAATCCCAACCACAGATATACAAGATGTTAGAACATAAGTCACCTCATACCGTTACAAGGGGCTTGTTCTGTGGTCTGTTGAGTAAAGCATCATGCAATTTCTCTAAACCGTAAACCTGGAAAGGTAATCGCCGAGTGAATTGACAATACAGATGAAGATGAGAATGAAACTTAAAGCAGTAATCTAAGATGTCATACCTGAACACGGTTAAAACCATTCATGAAAATATGACAAGCATTTCCAATAAGGGGAATAGCCACAGCTTGAAGCATGCGGAAGAGAGCAGACTCTTCTTCTGCCGTCAAATCTTTAGCAACTGTAAGGACGAGTTTTTCAATCAAAATTCCACAATCGAAACTAGTCGCAGACATAACCAAACAACATAAGAAATAAGAATGCATATTACGAGTTAACAAGTCTCTCAAAGATCTGTATTGAACCATACGAGAGAAGTACCATATAACATATGCATATACCCACTCTATTGAGGCTATGAAATGCACATGGATCAAAATTGCAAATTGGTAAGATCAATTGCCGGGGCGATGATTCGAACCTCGTCTGCGATAAAAAGCCGGGGGGGAAGGGAGAGACTCCCGGCGAAAGTTCCGAAATCGAGTAAGTAAGCGGTGAATAGTGGAAGAGAAGTAACCATCCGGTGAGAAAACCGCCGCTCGACCACGGTGATCGTCAACAGCGACTCGAAATCGATCACGGAGCTTAAGCTTCAACAATAGCGCACTCTTCCATAGATCTGCCTTGTCAACCAATTGAATTCCCATTCTGAAGCGCGAAAAGTTCAATTCAGCAAATCAGATTCAATTACAAAACCGAAGAAGGGAACTTCTATTGTCAAAACTTTCCCGGGAAAGAGAAGCTCACGGAAGTGAGATCGTAGGAGAAAAGAAAGAGAGAGAGGGAATGTCGGAAATGAGAATTGAAAAAGCTAAAGAGGTGGATTGATAATAGGCATTAGGCAGAGAGGTTTACGTGCGAAGGGTTTGGAATACTAACGTGAACGGCGGTGACTTGTGCGCAATATAGCAATTGGATCAAGTTTTGGAAATATGGGTCAGTGACTCATGGGCCCATATATATAAATATCTGAAGGTAGGTCAAGTCTTTTTAGTCAACAAAGCATAACGGAATTCATGCCGTTTTTGCGTAAGAGTAATAAACTGAATGCTGTTTTTATTTTTACTTAAACCATAACAAGAGATTTTTTGTACAATAATCCCAACATTACAAAATTTATATTATTAAACGAAACAACGAAATTTCATTAAACGAAAAGAACCAGAACCAGGGACTGCTTGCTAACCAAGTTCCGGTTCACCTCAAACCAAACAAACCAAAAGGGAAGGAAATTCACTACGGAATCAATCAAGTGGACGGAACTCCAAGGGCTCCGTCTGAGCTTTCTCCTCAGAGAAGATTTGTGAGATCCTCTTCGTTGGAACCAATGGCATGTATGATGAGACTCTGTAACCTTTCTCTGCAGCCTTCACCACAGTATCATTGTATTTCTCAGAGCAGAAAGCAGCAGTTGGTACAGCAACTTGAGCTAGCCTTGGGAATAGAGGAAGCTGGTTTAGCTTCTTCCATGCTGAAACGGCACACTGCTCCGCTTTTGGCTCATAGCTTGCATACAACTCCTTGGCAGCAGGCTCGTACTTAGAGTAAACAGATTTAGCCATTCCAGAAGCGGTTTCCACAACTCCAGCACGTCGAACCTCAGAGGCAAAAGCACAGGCCACAATGGGTGCTATCTGGGCGGCTGAGATAGCTTGGGCGGACACCTGTTTGACGACTGGTGGGACACGGCGGTCAAGCTCATTCACAGACATGTCAACCTGCAGTGACACGAAATGGTTCATTACATTTCGTCAGCTTTGAAGGAAGTAATTATACAGAACATAGTGACATTGAACTCTCCTTACCAAAATCTTCTACCTAGAGTGTACGCTTCATCTCATATCAAAAACATATTAACCCCATTCTACCAGATTCCAAACAGCTAGCAGATCATATGATTGAACTCACTATCTAAAACTCATACGAAAATGTTTTCCTTTGCAAGAACAACCCCCAAAAACAGAACAAAAGATGGTGTGAAATCATCACAAGCACTAAGGTATTTTGCATCATATATGGCTAAATAACTACAATCAACAGAGCAGGTTCATTGTTCATCCACAATAGGAAACAATCAACTACCTTCTGGTCCATGTATTTAAGGACTTCGACGGGGACATCATGGTATTTCTCGTACACAGGACTGACCACAGTCTTGACAGCTCCTTCAAAGGATTCAACACCTGATTTCAAAGGACCAGACTTGTCCTTAGCCTTTGCGTATACGAGAGCAAAGCGAACAATAGCTTCAACAGCAGCAGCTTGCACAAACTGCAAGTACTTCAACCTATCTTTCTCCTCCTGAGTCTGAAAATTTAAGAATTGAAGCATGCATTTAGCCAACAAAATTTATTTTATTCCTAATTCACTAAATCTGATCTTTAACATAAAATCAGACACTAATATAAACAACGATGTACAACAACAGCCTCCCAAATGTGAAATTCCAATCAATAACATTCCGTTGAGAGATTGAATGACAAATTGTTCTCTCCTTTTCTCTGCTAATAAATGCCTAACCTGATGAGAATAAGATGGGTATAGACATCTGAACATATGGTGATTTCATACCAAATTACCCAACACACGCTAAACAAAAATCACAAATTGAACTGAAATTCTCCAAAAATCCAATCACAGAAACGTAAAATCAAGATTCTATGACGAAAAAATAAGAAATCAAATAGACACATATATCTCCCGAAATTCATTGATACCAAACGATTCCAGATTTCGTATTTACCATTTCAAGTTTCGGCTGATGGAGATCTGTTTGAGCAGCCATATTCGCTGGACTTATCGGTGCAAGGGATGATTGAAAACGCGTTTCGTTTAGAAGAGAAGATTTTTCAGAAAGAATTTTCGGATTGATCTGACGTACAAAACAAAGCAACGGTTGTGAGAAAATGACGGACGCTAGATTCATTTATATATAAAAAGTCCCGCACGTGTGAAGCTGTAAATTACACGTGCAAGCGTGTGTATCATTGGGTCGGCTTATTATATGGGCCGTTGACGACTTGTAGGTTAAGTAAATGGTATGTAGCTAAGAAAAGGAAATAAATAAACTATTTTAATTACTAAAAATTTATAAATACAAGAAGATTCCACAAGTATCACAAAGAGAGAATTTTAGTTGGTTATGCTTTGAATATGGGCTATGCTCTATGCTCTGCTCCTCTAGCTGAATTTTGGGGTTTGTACTATGGATTTTTCATTGTAGGGGAAAGAAGTAGATTCAAAGGTAGTAGTAGTGAGTTTTTTTGAAACAGAGATTAGTGATTCTCATTCATTGTTATTCCTAATAAATTTGTGCTATGATATTTTCAAAAAGAATTGGATAATCCGATTTACACATGTGCATAAAGAGACGAACCATTTTGCGGATAGACTAGTCAACTATGCGTTTGATTTATCTTTAGAGTACCATAAGGTTCCTACAGTTTTAGTTCCTTTGTTAGATGCCGATAGGAGTAGTGAGGCATGTGTGAAGATGGTTTGTATTTCTTAGTTATTTCTTTTTAATAAAATAAGCTGGCTACATTTCATGGTCTTGTAGGACCTCCTTGGTGTTTTTATGACCACAATTGTACAACAATTGTGTATTATAGGCCCAATACAAGTTAAAATCCACGATTCAGAGATTCTATTGCATGTATCATGGGCCCAATACAATGTAAACTGTGTTTTGTCGTTTTAAATTGAGAACTCGGAACACAAATTTGGCCAACTATAGTTATTTTGTCATATGTTTTTTGGATGTCTCACGAACATAAAGATACGAAACATTGTTATTCTTGGTTTAAATATAGGCCCTTTGAAGGCCACTTAAGTTAAACACCACGAATTCAAGTAATTAGTGAAGCCCAAAATAAAATCCCAATTGAAACAGTCTTATTTAAGTAATTAATGAAGCCTATTTTACGCGTAACATGAACTATAGAAGGCTGTATTTTACTTTTTGTAATATTATACGAGTACTCATATAATATAATATTAAGATACTATAAATCATTAGCTCACTTTCTATTTCTAATACGTAAAGAAGAGATGTATTGAAATTTAAATTTTAAGTGATTGTGAATTATTTATATTTTATAAAATTTTAAATAATTTTTGAATTAAGAAACTTTTTTATAATTTATTATAAAATCTTCTAAAATTCCAATTAAAATTATAAAATGTGATTTTTATGTGTTTTAACAATAGAATTCTTTTAAATAACCTTAGATTCTCATAGAATCACTTAAATCGTATTCTTAATTTTTTTTTAATAACAATAGATTTGAAACAACTTGCTTACAAAAATTGTTTTGATTCTCTTTCCACAGTAGAGAATTCCATTAAAAACCATGACAAAAACAGACAAGGAAGACTCCAGGGCTTGGAAAAGAATATATATTAAGACCATCAAAGTTAAAATGCAGGCAGTCAAATACTTACTTGCCATTGAACATCTTGAATCCATTTTTCCCCTTTTCCTGGGTTCTTAGTTTTATTATGGAAACATTGCCTAAGAATTCGTTGTAACGTTGTCTCTGTTTCTTCATGTATCATAAAGTCATGAAAATGAAAAGGAGTGATGGTTCAAGAAAAGACGTCCTTTGGAAAGCCAATTAGTCTCATTGAAACACCAAATTAACAATCAGACTTCAGAAGTAGGTGACCTACACACCAAAGTGACTGCAGGTTTCCTACTCTTGGTGAAATTCATTTAAAATGGAGAACTATGCCACATTAATATGTGAATCCTCTTCATATTGAGTAGTTATGTCACTGACAAGAGAAATTGTCTTCAGAAGCTAAGTGACATGAAGCATGAGAAGAAGAAATTAGAAAATGAGTTCATCTTTTTGGTTGGTTGAAGTTTTACGCAGAAAATAAATTCTTAAAATCTCTGCATTCAAGGAATAGACTACACTGCAAAAGATGATGTGACAGACGATTTGATGGTTTTGACATACATGAAGAAATCAAATGTTTTCGGGACAGTTTTGGAATAAAGGGGTAAACTTGAAATCATTATTTTATCTTGGAACTACAAGTTTTTCAATTTTCAGTGATTTTTATATATGTGTATATAGGTTGAGATTGAGCCACATCTCCAACTCACCATTATATTTGTCTCCAAATCATATTTATTTTTTCTCTATATCTAAGGGAATGTTATTTTTTCTTTTGTTTTAGAAGTGAATTTTTTTATTTACAAAATAATCTTTAATCTTTTGTAAATGATATAAATAATTATTAACTATCATAAATAATCATTAAATCTAAATAAAAATTAAATTTCAAATTTTAATTAAATTTAAAATATTACAAATGATAATTAGTATCTAAATAATAATTAAACTTTAAATAAAAATTAAATTTTCAATATTATAAACCAAGATATGAGAAACATTTAGCATGAGACAAAACTAAACTCCAAAAATATAAAGTTCATAGATTAAACAATACAAAAGTCACAAATAGAAAATTTTTAAATAATAAAATAAATGGAGTTAAATTGCAATTTTTAGAAATAAGTAAATATTGATAATAAATTTAAAATATAATCTACTTAAAATATTCATTTATAGGGTAAAAAATAGAAGAATACATTGGAGTAAAACACACCTCTATTATAGAGTTTCTCTATTTAAGAGTAAAATACAAAACGCCAAATTGAGAAATAATAGCTTCAATCTTTTAAATTTTTTGAAAAAACCTGAGAACATGAGTGTTTTTTCTATGTAGATTAGTGTGTTATACAAAAAGATAGTGTTTTCAAAACGAACTTGTTTTATGATTTTCAAAGTATATAATATGTGTCTATGGAATAGACACCGGGTGTACCCCGATGTAACCTCTAATAACTCTAAAATCTCATATAATCGTTTATTTGTATTTTAATTTTTTTTTTTTAAATAATAGATTTGATTGTGTTTTTTACTAAATCACTTGTTCAATAACACTACATGGTAGATTGATTTTTGAATAACAGATAAGATTATTTGTAACTTAAATCCAAATAGTAGATTCGATACACTCCTTGAAGTTGTAGATTCAATAGAAACATCGAACCAACGATAGGCCTATTAATGCGCGGTTGTTATATCACATCGGGCAGTGTCGGGAACGGAGACGAGGCCAAAACATAACTCAAAACAAAATTACATTCCGACAATATTCTCACTCAAACTATTTATGAAGACTGTGTTATAGATTCCATTGTTAATACTTGAAACATGTATGTCAAACATGGTGGAGCCAAACCATTACAGATTCGAGTATTATAATTTCAAATCCAATAATTATATACACAGAACAACGAACAACAATAGCTGAAACGAAGATTCGAGGAAGATTGATGAATAAATAAATAGATAAAATCTTTAGAAATGAGTGTGTTAGGCTGTGATGGTCCCTATCATTACACCAACAGCTATTAAACGAATTTAATTCTGCTTTTATTAATTTCTCTCTTCATTATTTTTTACTTAATTAAGTAACTCAGATTCAAAGGGTAATTAACGGTAAGATAATTTATAATTTGTTATATAACTCAAAAACTACGCACAGATCTCAATTACTTATCGGTCTAATAACTTTGAATTATTTATTTATATGAACAACCAAAAAAAGAAGAAGCAATTTTTTGTTTCAAAATAAAGACTATAGTTTTCAATTGTGTAAATCAAACCCATATATCCCGGAAAATAATAATAAAAAATAAAATCGAAAGACACAAGAGAGAAGGGCAAAATAGGAAATTCAAGTGACTCATCTTTTCTTCAACGTCTGCACCTAGTAATGGCGCTACATCCACGACTGTAAGGATTGGCCTGAGCTCCACGTTGACAGTTGTAATACGAAGCACCACGACGTGAACAAGGTACACTGTTCCTCCTCATCGCACCATAGCTAACATACTTTTTCTGTGCTAAAATCCGTCGGCTGATTTCTGAATCGAACTCCATTTCTTCATCTTCAGCAATACAGTCTGCAATCGATCCTTTGCATCCAGAGAAGAGCGAAGAAGAAGATCCGGTTCTTATGAAATCTAACGAATCTCCGAAGTCGCCGCTTGATTCAACGGCTGAGATTACGATCGCGAGGATCGCGATAACTGCGTAGATCGCGCGAGAGTTCATCGTCTTCTTAAAGCAAAACCTTCTGGCTGAATTAGAGTCTTTCGATTTCTTAAGTCGTTTTTGTGAATTCGTTTTTCTCTCTCTGAAACTTGATTCTGTACACAGCTGAACACAACAGCTTAAGCGTTGATGTGTAGATTCTTATAACCTGAGGAATTTATTAGAATGGGCTTGATTATTGATATATTTACGAAACTGCCATTCTCTTTTCTTTTCATTATTAAAAAATTAAATCAGGTACGCGTTTATTTTTTGTTTATTGATTATAAAATTGTTAAATTGGTGTATTTTAATTATAAAATTACTTTGTCTAAGCTTTGAAATATTCGTCTGATTAATTTGAAGTTTTGGATTATGTTTTACGTGCCTCCACGACTTTGAGCTATGAGGACGAATTCAAATTTTATTGTAAATTACCACTAGGTTATATTACAACATTTAAAAAAAATCTAAATTGCGACATTATAAAGAGTGCAATTTTAACATTTGAATATTTCATTACAATGGACAAAATCTTCGTTGAATAATTGATTACAACAGAAATTAAAACGTTGTCAGAGAATAATTATCTATTATCACGTAAATGTTCCATAAACTTCGCTTAATGATTATCCTTACATCAACTCTCAGAATTTTAAGAGTCGAAAAATTTAGATAATGGCATTTACGTAATTAATGGGTATAACCAGGGGTAATAGCTGGTTTTGACCAGTTTGTCATTTTCCTTCAGGCCTAGCGACTAAACGGAATGAAAATGAACTATATATTAGACGGCATCTACCTCAAAATCCATCCAACGCTCCGTTAATGTCGACGCACGTTTTCACGGCCTCTACGTTAGTAAATTTTTGGGTCGCCGTTAGTGAGAGACAAACGACTTTTCAAACATTGTTACTAATTTATTCACTCCGTTCATGCCTACCACTATCTCTAGCTTGGTTGACAATATTTATCAACAATTTAATAATGTCACCATGAAACAAGATTACTTTTAATAGTCAAATATATATATACATATATATTTAGAGACCGTTATATGTTTAGGATTGATAAAGCTCTTCATCCTTATATCAAAATTTTATATAAATTCTTTTACTCGTAAAATATACTATATCTTGATATTAGAGTTAGCAAAATAAGATATATCTTGAAACTGAACTCAAACAATAAGAACTAATGAAACAACTACATAGCCAAGAAAACTAAAATACACTCGGAGTTCCAAGAAAACTATTACTGAGTGGTAGAACTAAGCAATGCATAAAAAGAGAAAGCGGTTAACAAAACCTCCCACAACGAATAAATATTTATGATCAAAGTTTTTACATTGTTAAATCTCATATATGGCAAATTCGAAAAGCATATAGACAACCAACCAGTTGACATATCTATAAAAATTCATGGAAAGATTAGATCTTGATGTCTTGGAAACTCATATTAAAAATGAATTAATCTCTACCAAAGACAAGTTCAAATGAAACCATCAAACTGAAAAAACAAAATTTTTTATATTTGTTTAAAGAAACTGATAAAATGCTTTGGAGGATCTATTACCCAAAATTTTAAATTAAAAAATTAAGGGTAGACGGTCTATTATCACCTCAAAATATTGATATAACAACTAATCAACTTATACTGAGACTCTTTATGTAATTGCACACAAAATATACATGTGAAGTCTAATTGTACCCAAACTTAGACAATAACTATCGAATTCCACATATAATATATGAAATCTATTCAATTGCACAAATTGTTGGATAGTTATGGGTTTGTTGTAAACCAAACCCATAACCTCAAAGTATTGATATAACAACTAATTAACATATACTGAGACTCTCTATGTAATTGCACACAAAATATACATGTGAAGTCTAATTGCACCTAAACTTAGATAATAACTATCAAATTTCACACATAGTATATGAAATCTATTCAATTGTACAAATTGCTGGATAGTTATGGGTTTGTTTTAAATCAAAAATTGGTTACAATCTTAAGTCATTAATTAATCAAACATAAACCAATTGGATCATAATTGAGTTTTAATTAGATCTAAAATTGGTTTAGGCTCAGTTAATTAAAGATTTAAAATTGTAACTGATTCCTGGTTTACAACAAACCTATTACTATTTAACAATTTGTGCAATTGAATAGATTTTATATATTATATGTGAAATTTGATAGCTATTGTTTTAGTTTGGATACAATTAAAACTTGCATATATATTTTTTGGGTACAATTACATAAAAAATCTAAATATAAATTAATCAGTTGTTTTACCCAAATTTTGGGTGAAAATACACTCGATCCAAAAAGACTAACGACTAGTTTGTATTTATTACTGTTTATCTGATTTTATTTTTTTCCTCTGCCGGATAACGTCGAAATTTTAACGGCGCTAGCGAAAAAGAGGCGGCGTATAACGTGAGATGAAACCGTTAAGAACAAAGGTGGGACCCAATACACAGATCATTGAGGCCGGCGTTTGCGCGTTACGAAGTTCATCCCAAAAAGAGAGAAGCCAGCTGGCTACTTTAACCGATTCTTATTGATTTCAATATTGTAATCAAATGTTTAGCATGATAATCAACATTTGCTTTATTCGATTGTATTTTCAAATATTTTTGGTAGATTACTAACACAATCATATGACAATTAGTGTTTATAAAAAGTAGTAATGATTAGGAAGACGACGACAAATGTTTATATTTTGTCTTGGACGTGAGACAACTTATCAAACAAAATAATTGATGGAAAATTCATGAATGCAACGAAGATGAAATTACATAACACAAAAGGCAAATCTACTTTCTTTTCCTATGAGGAAATCACGAATAATATACCGATAATGAGGAAATCAGAAAGAAAAATAGAAAGAAGATTCCAAGTTATGGAGAACCACTTTCATATTCTACATATTTTATCAACTAGACGAACCTTCTTTTTATAAAGAGGTCTCTTTAAATTAAAAGCAAAGAATATAGCCAAATCCCAAAGTTTGATATTTCTAAACAAAATTCAAAAAGGAGGAAGAAACAGAATGTTACAATGGTTCCTTTCTTTGGACCATTGTAAATGTATGAAGAGAGATAAGAGTGGTTGGTGGTACCTTTTAATAACATTAAAATAAAATAAAAGAAGGATGACTCATATCATGAGTTACCTTCGCTCAATAATTGGTTTGGCTTTACACAAATGAATAGGCAAATGTTAGCGTTTTGCGTTAGCGTTTCAAACAATCATGGCCTAAGTGAAAATATATGAGAGTGCGTTTGAAATGCGTTTATGGACACTTCTTTTATTGTGTCGGTAGAAAAACAAAGAGATGTTATGTATCAATGTATGTGTAGATGCAAAGACTCAAGATTTGTTGGCATTTCTATTTTTTGATGTTAAGCTAGAAAGAAAAAGCAAATGCGTAACAAACAAACATGACTGAGCAACACAGCACGCGTGATTCAGAATTCAGAAGTTTTACTAATAAAGGTTCAAGTTTTGAATGTAGTAAATGAAGCACCTAACACTTTAAATATATGCATATAGACTCTTAACCATTTTAATACTATTCTATTCGTGATACAGAAAGGCAAATGTATATGTTGAGGAATAAAGCAGAATCTTAATAATACCTTACTTTACTTGTATGTTCTGTCCAGATTCCACGATTTCTTTCTTGCAAGGTAACCAGTAAGAGGATCTATTGCTCTGCGTCACTAATTCATTTCTCTTGTAACTGATTAAGATTATAAAATAAAATAAAAATTTGAACGATTGAGAGAGAAGAGTAGAGAACCTACAGTTGAATGTGATGAGCAAAACTGACTTGAGTTAGTAATCTTCATTGTGAGGTGGTGTCGTAGTGACACCATCGTCCTCATCCTCGTCCTCATCTTCATCTTCGTTTGCATCTACCCAATTAATAGCATGATGTTGGGAGAAAATTTGGTTGTTCTCTACTCGTGCTGAGGAAAAAGTAACAGAGAAGTGACTACGTTTTAGGATAAGTAACAAGGCAAGAGATAGACGATTGTAAACATGGTTTTGAAGGGTACCTCGGGATCCTTCAGCATGATCCATATGTGTAGGGTGTTGGCTGACATATAATCAAAGATAACAAAGCATATATTGTACAGAAATAAAAACAGCCATTGAGATATGTGATTTCAAGTTACGAAGCATGCTGAAATGATTGGGAGTTTAAACACTAGTAAATGCACCTTAGAAGCAAATTGGAAATATAAAACTAAAATTTTATAATCGATTATGGATATGACTTGATGCGTCATGGCTAAACAGGCCAAGAAGTGTAGGGTGAATCGGTGATAGTGATTGTGAGTAAAGGATACGAGTTATTAGCTGCATGAGCAGTATCTCCAGCAGGCCCTCCTTTTGATATGTCAATATCCCTAATTCTTTGGATATCCACGTCTGGTTGTCCCTGAGCTTGTGGCCTACCCTGAGAACCATTTGTGCTCTTAGTGGCATTTCCTGCTACCCAATTGATTTCGTAAGGTTTTGGTTATCAGAAAAGATGATGATACAAATAATAACCATTAGATTGTAACTACCTGAAAGTTCAGATCAAACTCGTGTATGAGGAGATGGGTGCTCAAAGGCACCATTCCTAGACCGTTCTTGAGGCTGTGATTCTACTTGTTCGGCGACATTCCCACCTGTGGAGTTTGCTGCTTCAGGGGGTTCTGGCGGAATCCCTTCCTGAAGTTGAGACACAAGCATTGTCGCAAGAACAAGTGTTGCATCAAAACTTGAGCTTGATTCATCACCCATGCCGAACTTTGGAGCCATCAGTATTGGTCTAGCAAAGAAGTACATATGATGAGCAGATAAGATAGTGACTACAGAACTAGTTGTCCCAGTCAAGAAAAAAGAATATGGTATTTAAATGGATGATTAAACTAGCACATTTAATATGCATGTACACCATTCATACACAAGAACCATAATTTAGACATTGGCCAGAGTTAACTTGCAATTGAATTTAGAAGATATCGAGTGTACACAGGAAGATACTTTTATTAAGCACAGGATACAAAAGAAAAGAAGTGGTTATTACTCGCCAGCTTTTTCAAAAAAAAGATGAATGTCGGCTTCACAGCCCTCGCAGAATGAAAGAAACGCCTGAAATTTACTGAAAATATAAAATCAAAACAAACAAAGGTGGATAAAAGTCAAACCAGGATTCAGGTGAAGAAATGTTATACCTTTAGTTCCTTCAAGGAAAATGTGATGTCAACAGGATCCCCTGCGTGAGTGTACAATTAAGTTACTCGGAAATCTACCCCTATCAAGGGACAGATGCTGTATATCTGGTTCCACGTTGCATGTAATCCAATAAGTTTTCTTCATACCTGTGCAAATGAATAAATAGAACGAAGTAACATCATAATCATAGTCTTTCACGTAATCTGCACACTGCTACTAGTTATTTAAGAAGAAGAGGTCTCAATATATAGTTGAAAGTTAGAATATGCTACTACAAAGAGGCCTATAACATGCAACATCCGGGTTTCACCCAGGATATTTCACAAAGTTACTAGAGAATGTATGTAATGGGTGCAACCAAGAGCAAACAATGTGCACGAACAAGAGAATATGACATTACCACTGTAACACTGCAAGGTCAACTTGACCTTTGATGCATCATGATCAGGAAACTGTACACTCATATGATCAATGGTAGCGAGAGGGGTCCTAAGAACAGAACAAACAGCCTGTGAAAAGTAATATCAGCGACAACTGTTTAAACCAATTAATCATTTGGCTGCGCTTAAATTTCAGGATAATAGTAAATACCTTCAAAAGTACGCTGAAATGAGCTTGAGGACCAGAAACAGCATATACATCAAAGGAACTTGACTGAAATGTAATAACTGATAGGCAGAACGTGAAGCATTTAAAGTGTGCAACACCAGCTGCAAAAGGTTTACACGAAACAAAAGAAATTAGATCAATCGAGGCAAATAGTACCGGAAAAAATCCGAAGATCTACTGACGCTCGGGTTCGTCGACACAGTACTCTCGATAAACTAACAGTGATACATCTATCATCGCCTTCACAAATCTCAAGCCAAAAATAACCTAATCGTCAGTACAAACTGAAGAAATCAACTTCTAGTCAACCAGATTGCAAAATTCTCACCAATTACTTTCCAATCATCAAAACTAGGGTTCATAAAACGAATTAGAGCGAACCTGTGTCGGAGAAGCTTGGACAACGAGCTCGTTGCCGACGCGTGCAAGGCAGATTATAGACCTAGCAAAGGTCTTAAGCGTATTGCCACTGATACTGAGCTCCGTCTCTCGCTTTAGCTTCCTGAATCCTGAGTGAAAACAAAATCAACTTTCAAAACCTAATATAATGTTTGGTCAATGAAATGCTATTGGCGGGATTGCCATGAAATCCTGAAAATCAGCGAAAGCGCGAAAACATATTAAGCCGAACATTTTTTCAGGCCGTAATGTCTCAAAATGGGCTAAGAGATAGTGGGCTTTAAACTGAACAATATTATTGGGCCTAAATCTTAGTTGGTGACGTCATGGACTAGTTTGGTGGGATCTTTAATTGGCTGGCATTTAATAAGTAAAAGGGACAGAATTTATAAATTGCCTAATACTTTTGTCGTGTGACAGAGACAAATCTCGCAATTGTACTGTTTTTCTTTTACTGAACCAAAAATCTAAAATAGACAACTATTAATTTCATTTTTTTGGTAGACAAAACAGAAATAAATAATAATATTGTTACCATGTGATATATCTGACAATTTTATGGGCTAGTATATTTGTATTTAAATTTTTGTTTGTTTCTCCAAACTATTTATTTACTTTATTCTCAAGACAAAGTAGGTACAAACAACTCTCTGTAAATATGGATTCCTTTTCTTTTATGCTAATTGTAGACAAAAAAAATAAAAATAAAAATTCTTTAAAATACCTCTGAAAATTCAGACAAAAGTTATAACTTTCTGCAAATCGACTTTTTATATATGACAAAGCTAGATATGCTTTAGCAAAATATCATCCATAAATCATGGTTATCTAACTTTCATTGATCTTCTCGATACGTTGACTTTATACTCTTTGACCCCTAAACTCCTTTTAATTATTTTGACTGAATAAGTTTGAAAATTGGTAATCATTCATATTACGATTACGTGATTGAAGTTGTAATGTATTTTTCATAATTTTAAATAATTAAGACGACGGTCTCAAGTAAACTAATTTTTTTTTCAACTTTACTCATTATATTTAGATCAACAAGATCTGATCTATAGCCTAAATGCTCAAAATAGAGCTGATGGGATTTAAACTCTTCATTTGAACTTGATGCCTAACTAGATCAGAGGCAATCCAACTACTTTTTATTTTTATACCATGAAATATGGGTTTGTTAAAGATTATTTAAATTTAATATGTATTTGCTAAATACTTTATTTATAGTAAATATTAAATAGTTTGTATGTGCTATATTCCAATATAACAAATCATAATATAATATGTTGAATCTAGTTTAAGACAAGACCATACAAGTTTGGCCCCACGTAGGTCAAAGTTGCTGACATTAACTAGTTCAATGAACAAGAAATATTTAAAAGTGAAACTAGAAATCTGGTGATTCTCATTCTACTCAATCCAACGAATTTAGAGTTCAATGGTAATTCTTTTATTTTTCTTTAATTCCATTATATTCTAACTTATTTCATTGAAGTGACAAGAGATTGGATTGAAAACACAATACTCACTGGCCTCATACAATATTATATAAGAAGTAAATATAAATTTCCTCCAATCTTACTATCAATCATCTAAGTTTGATCATTGTTATAATTATGCCTTCTAAAAGTGCAATCAAAAGCCAAAATCTAGCTTTCTAAAAAGTTATTTCATCATATCAAATTGTTATAAAATGATTAACAATGTTAAAACTTCCCAAAGAAATCAACATCATATCCTACCAAACAATCTTTGATACCTAAATTGTATAACTAAAAGCAGAGAACCATCTCACATTAGGAAGCTTTAGAATGTGTATACAGAAAGATAGAGAAATTTGCATAAAATCAATATTTTTATCACTACCCACCTATTGGTCAAATTTACCAATATTTTAATTGTATATTCATCAGAATTCATGAAAAAAGTTATAATCTTATCGGTATATTTTTAAAAGTTTTTGATTTTTTTTTTCAAAACTGGACCACAAACTGGTCGATCTATTAGCCAAATTCATATATAGTATAAATGGTGGGACTCGATCCCTAAATGTGCAAGTAAGTCTGTTTTTAGTAGATTTACTATCTGTCACTACACTAAATATTATTTGCGAGTTTTTGATTTCTGAATATACAAATATTATTGGATAACTTATGAAAAAAAAAATGTGAATGAGAATCATAAGTATTTTTGTTAGGGTTGGTGTATTCACATTGATATCAAACACAAGAATAAATTCTGTACAATAAATATAAATATTTAGTTTTTATTGTTTTTACCTCATAAGACAATGGTGGGTTGAGAGGAACAAGGAAAAGCTTAAACTGTAAATTACCAAATGTCAAATGTGCCAACAATAGAGGACCCACTTCACCACCCACACCTTCAATTCTTTTTTTTATCTATCTTCTCTGCTTATTAGATTTTTATCTTTTTAATCTTTTCCCCAAACACAAAAAGCACAAGAATGTCACTCCATTTGCTTTAATGCTCTGCAAAATTAAATGATTTTATAATTGACATTTGTTTTGTTCCTATGTTATACCTTTTTCAAAATAACAAA
Organism: Lepidium didymum; assembly: GCA_963920545.1. Lineage (NCBI taxonomy): Eukaryota > Viridiplantae > Streptophyta > Magnoliopsida > Brassicales > Brassicaceae > Lepidium > Lepidium didymum. Next base: position 19,228,200 of record OY986979.1, read on the forward strand.
AGCAATTTTTTTAAAACGATGGGATCGACCTGTTTTATAAGGCAAAATTAAACTCTATCATGTCGGATTACATGTTGTATTCGAGCTCCACGCGTCTAATTGAAATCGAACTCCGATAAGAAAGAGGATGTGAACATTAACCACTTAGCTAAATTTATTTTCCAGGATAACAAAATTGTTTATTTATTTGTTTTAGAGTTTACCTAAGATGGTGGGTATAAATTGTAAAGTTAGAACTGTTGTTCTTCTACTAAGAGAGTTATTAATGGAGAAAGAGAATGTTACCATTATCAGTACAACTATAGTTGCAGAGCTCAGGGGTTCCTTGGAGTAGCATTAAAGTTTTAAGGAGAGAAAATAATAAAAAAGATATAAGAAAATGGAGTCTTTTCTAATAAATGGTTTCTTTTGATCTTTTATAGAGTTGATGATTTGTTTTTACAGAGAAAAGATCTGAAACAAAAAGATGTTTTGTTTTCGAAAGATTTTTCTCATGATCATTGTTTTGGCAGTATCATTAGATTGCTGCAAAGTTAGATTCTTCAGCATTTTTGCTGATGCTAAAGAGCTTGAAGATTGGAAGGTTTTAATGGTGGAAAACGGTGAGATATATCAGACCCAAGTCGGAAAATACGTCGGAGAAGATGGAGTTGAGAAGAAAACGTTTCGGGTTTTGAGAAAGTTTCGAGCTTTACTTGATTTGATAAAACCCTCTGGTTCTAAAAGAAGAAGTTTCTCGAAGTCTGCTTCTTTATCTCCTTGGCCGGCTCCGTCGCCTTCTCCGTATCCATACGGTGGTCCAATAGAATCTCCGGCGTATCCTCCAGCTCCTCCGCAACCAATTCCTCCACATCTCCGTCGTCCTTTACCTCAACGGACGCATTCATTGAAACAACATGAGATTCAAAGGCCAAAGCATGAGAAAGGAGGAAGGTCTAATAAGATTCTTTTACCTGTAATTGTTTCTACAGCTTCTGGAATTGGTTTTGTAGTTTGTATTGTTGGAGTGTTTTGTCTCTGTGAAAGGAAAAAGAAGAAGAATGGTAAAACGTCGTCGTTTAAGCGGAAAAGGGGTAAATCTCAAAGCTCAACGAGTAAGGTTAGTATAAACCCTACTCTGGATTTTTTATACGTGAATTCAGTAGGAGTTGATTTGGAGAGACAAGACTGTGTATCTGTTATACGAGAAACTGAGAAGGATTTGAGCAATAACAATGGTGGATTACTTGAAGAAGAAGTAAAGAGAAGTATAGAAACAGAGATTTCACCAGATTGGGATAATGCTAGTAAAGAGATTGTGTCGGTGCACGAAAATGATGATGAACAAAGAATAGACTCTGTTTCTGCTTCTCTTGGTGTCATTAATGGAGGCGATTCTTCAGAAGATGATGATGAGTCTTTTCATTCTGTTGGTGGTGGCTCTCAATCTTCAAATCCAAGATTGTCTAATGCTTCTTCTGCTTCTGGTAACATTGGATCTTCTTCTCAACGCTTCTCAGAACACAAATTTGAGATTCCTGAATGTTCTGGTAACGATTTCGGAGTCTCTCCTCCTCCACCACCACCTCCACCTCCTCCACCGCAATTCCCAAACAAACGTTTTCACACTCTGTCTCCACCTGAAACCGCTAAACCGCAAACGCTTTCGTCGCAATTATGTGAAAAGATTTGTGCTTCTTCTTCAAAGCCAAGTCTTCCGATTAATGGAGAAGAAAATGGTTGTAGCTCTCAACCGCGTCCACCACCACCACCGCCATTACCGCGACAACAACCTCAAGTATCTGGACTTAACAAGACGCCTCCACCGCCATTGTCTCTTGATTTTTCTCAACGTAGACCATTAGGTAAAGATGGAGCTCCATTGCCTAAATTGAAGCCACTTCATTGGGATAAAGTCAGGGCTACACCTGATCGAACTATGGTTTGGGATAAGCTCAGAACAAGCTCTTTCGAGTAAGTTTACAGGTCTTTAAGATACAGCCAACAAAAGTTATCAATAGTGTGTGATTATGTGTTGTCTTGTTGGTAAGCAGATTAGATGAAGAGATGATTGAGTCACTTTTTGGATATACTATGCAAAGCTCAATGAAGATTGAGGAAGGGAAGACTCCATCACCAGGGAAACATCTTCTTGAGCCAAAGAGACTTCAGAACTTTACTATTCTATTGAAAGCCCTTAACGCAACAGCGGATCAAATCTGCTCAGCCTTGGGGAAAGGTAAAGTTAGATTAATTCAAATCAATCTGTTGTGAACCTGATCTGATATTGAAGTGTACTTTTGTAGGGGAAGGCTTGTGTTTACAGCAACTAGAAGCGTTGGTGAAGATGGTGCCAACAAAAGAAGAAGAATTGAAGTTGTCTAGCTATAAAGGAGCCGTGGATGATCTTGGCTCGGCTGAGAAATTTCTCAGAGCTCTTGTCGGAATTCCATTTGCGTTTCAGAGAGCTGAAGCAATGCTTTATAGAGAAACTTTTGAAGATGAAGTGGTTCATCTCAGAAACTCCTTCTCCATGCTTGAGGTATTACAGCTATATATATATTCATTACTTGATTTCCTGGACTACAAGCTACAGTGATTAACACAAAGTACCTAAACTAGGAAGCTTGCAAGGAGCTTAAATCAAGCAGGTTATTCTTGAAGCTTTTAGAAGCTGTGTTAAAAACAGGAAACAGGATGAATGTAGGAACCATACGTGGTGGTGCAAAAGCCTTTAAGCTGGATGCTCTGCTTAAGCTCTCTGATGTAAAGGGCACAGATGGGAAGACCACTCTGCTCCACTTCGTCGTACAAGAGATCTCTCGTACTGAAGGAATCAGGGTTTCAGATAGCATCATGGGACGAATCATGAACCAAAGATCAAACAAGAACAGAACCCCTGAGGAGAAAGAGGATGATTATAGAAGGATGGGGCTCGATCTTGTCTCGGGTTTAAACACCGAGCTACGAAACGTGAAAAAGACGGCAACAATTGATCTGGAAGGTCTTGTGTGCTCAGTGTCCAATCTGAGAGACGGGTTGGGGCAATTGAAGTGTCTAGCAAGTGAGAAGCTGAAAGGAGACGAAGAAAACAGAGCATTCGTTAGTTCGATGAGCTCATTCTTAAGATATGGAGAGAAAAGCTTGGAGGAGTTAAGAGAAGACGAGAAGAGGATAATGGAGAGAGTTGGAGAGATTGCAGAGTATTTTCATGGAGATGTGAAAGGAGATGAGAAGAACCCATTAAGGATCTTTGTGATAGTAAGAGATTTTCTGGGGATGTTGGATCATGTTTGTAGAGAATTGAGGTGTGTTAGGGTTCCTAATAGCCCTAGCCCTTTAGCTCCATTTCGATGAGCAATGTTTGGTTTCTGTAGGAATCGTTTTTTATGAAATTTCTGAGTGGTTTTGGGGTTTACTGTGGATTAGAACTAAGCAAAGATTCAGACTTTGAATCTATGTGACGATTTGATAGATTTGTATATGTATTGTATGCTTAAATCGCAAGAAACGACAATATTTCTATGCATAATCCAAAATTTGGTTTATAAAAATTCGATTTCTCAAGCATACAAATCGTCTTCATAAGGAGCAGATGGTTCATGTCGAATAATTCCCCAAACTCCTAATCTACAACCTTCAAGAACCCTAACATTATCTGAATGATCATAACCTCTACGTTGACCCTTAAAAACACTACCAAATTTAAACCCTAAACATAAATTACCCTTTGGTTTTCCAGTCTTAGTTATGACCTGAAAATTGATGTTGCTATGCTCTGTTATCGTCTTCTCTTCAGTCAACTGACGCAATTGCTTTATCGGTACGAAAACTTTCCCAACGGCATGTTCAGACCTGAAAAACCTCTTACATTTGATGTGAAACACAAACACAGACTCGTTGCTTTGGATCTTGTCATCTTCTATATAGAATCTCATTTTGTAATTCCATCGTAAGAGTTTCTTACAGTACACGGCAGATGGAGTAACTTGGTGGTCACGTGAACCTCGCGTGACTGAAACAGCAACAGAGACTGTTGGTCTGAATATAAGGTTTTTGGAGTTGAGATCTTGTGCCGATAGAATGTTGATCTCCACTGGTTGGAAGTAATCCATGATAATTAGTGTGAAGAATGAATCAATCAGTAGAAGAAGAAGAAGATTTGAGGAATATATAAATTTGCTAAAATTATTGTTTATATTCTTAATTGGATTAGGAATTATTGTATCCTTAAACAAAGGGTTTCAAGTGCAAGTCTGAATCTTATTTATCGCTTCCAATTTAAAAAAGGTTTTCCTATTATTTTTGGGTCAAGTATAATTCAATTTTTAAACTATACGATAGATATATATAGTTTGTTAATTTTACAACAATATTATCGCAGCCTAAAATATTATCAAAGCGTTGAAAGCGAGAAACAGTTAATTTGTTATATATATATATTTGAAATTTGCAATATCACAGAGGAAAACAAAATTGTCGATCTTCGATTAACAAATATGTCCATTAATCTTCCAAAGGAGTTGGAGGAGGAGGTGCTCTTTAGGGTTCCAGTGAAATTTATGAGAAATGTCAGATTAACTTGCAAAAAGTGGAACACTTTATCCAAAGGTAAACACTTTGCAAAGAAGTGCCTTGATCAAGCAACATAAAAGAAGTGTATGGTGGTTATGAAGATGCATTATAAGATTTATTTGCTGAGTATTGATTTTAACGACAACGTTGAATCATGTATTCAATGTGAAGGTAAACTTATTAGCCTAGACGATTCATATGGAGTCAAGTTTGTTAATGTTTTCAACTGCAACGATTTGCTTATGCATTACAAGAGACTACGTGTATCGACTATCCTACGCTCGTGGTTTGGAATCCGTATTGGGGTCAAACCCGGTGTATCGAGCCCTCACTTGCTTTCCACAAGTCGGACTGTAATTCGTATGCTATTGGATACGACAAGAGCAACCATAGCTACAAAATCTTGACATTTATTGATTGGATTTATAACCCAACTCCTTTTTTTGAGATCAAAATCTATGACTTGAACTCTGGTTCATGTAGGGTTCTTGATGTCCCTCCTCCAGAAGGGTATATTATTACCATGGTGTCTGTCTCAAAGGAGATACTTACTGGTTTGCTATGGACAAGCTTTCACAAGTCAATATCGGTGTTTTCTTAGTCTGTTTTGATTTCACACAAGAGAGATTTGCACCGTCTTTGCCTATGCTGTTCGAGTGGTCTCATAAAGATACTGCAACTCTATCTAGTGTTAAAGAAGAGAAGCTTGCAGTTCTATTTCAGCGATGGGACAATTTAATGTTGCAGATATGGATCACTACTAAGATCGAGCCCAACGCGGTATCATGGAGCAACAAGGTGTTCTTAGCAGTGGATATGAGACCACTAACTGACTTTCAATTTGTTTATGTGGCTGAGAGTTTCTTTATTGATGAGGAAAAGAAAGTAGTTGTGGTTTTTGATAAAGAAGATAATAAACTTAGCACTAACCACTTTCACGGCATAGCTTACATTGTTGGAGTGAATGGATCTTTGAAAAAAGTGTATCTCGGAGAATTTCCAGACGACCATTGTTATCCACTTGTATGCTCTTATGTTCCAAGTTTAGTGCAATTTAATGATGGGAGAGCAGAATCAAGCACTCAACGAAAGCGGCGAGTATTAACTCGAACCTGCAGGATTCTCAAACGAAAGTTTACGACTTGGTTATCTAATAAACCTCTTGTCCTGCTATGTTTGTTCCTGTTTTTTTGAAATCTAGAATTTGTATTAAATGTCTTCTTTTGGTTATAAACTTCTCTATCTATATAAACAGAGGGGTTTCTTCACTTTCTAGTAAGGAACAACTCTAGGTTAATTTGATAACTAGTTATCTAAGATAACTCATTAAAGCTTTTACTGTCCATGTCTGCATTTATGTTCATATTGATATCAAATCTGCCAATATATTGGTAGACGAGAACTTCACTAAAACTTAATCCGTGCCAGCCAAAAAAATTTTAGATCGATATTAAGTTAGATACAAACGCAAAAAAAAAAAAAAGTGATATAAAATGGGGGAAAATGGCCAAACTAATACTGAGGAATCAACAAATATTCTGGTGATAACTTGTATAACAGAGAATTAACAAGAATCAAAAAACAATATAGAACAAAAGCTAAACATCGATAGTAATATAAAAAGCTCAAAAAAAGGACGGTATTGAAATATCTTATTGGAAGAAGAAACCATGACAGAGACGACTCGGACAAAAACAAAAACTACATATATATTTCTTTACTCAAAGCAATTATTGACTGAGGAAAATGGCAATACCGGAAAAAATTAAATGGTTTAAGAAGAATCATCTTTCTCTTGAGGACTTCCAGCGAGCCAGCCCCAGACACCACCTGAGCTCTGTTGTTTAGCGTTCATGGCGGCTTGTTCTGACGCAGCCTTTTGACGCTGGAGGAGTTCCAGTTCCTTTTGTAGCGTTTCCAGTGTTTGTAGCTTTTGCCTTAGCTCTGCAACATCTACCTGTGGGTTCAAAGATGGAGAGACCTAATTAGATTTGCTTTAGTTTAAATGACGTAATGAAGCTTATATCAATAGATCAACAGAGAGATTGGTGATGGATCTAGTGCTTCGAATGGATATAATTACTGATCAAATTCACGGGTTTTACCACAATTCATCTTCAGTTGGTTTCCTTTGTTTTAGTTTTAATGACGCAATGAAGTTTATATCAACAGATAGCCAGAGAGAGATTGAGAATGGTTATGACATAAGAGATGATTTGATACCTCCAGTTTGAAACATCTTGATTGTTCGGCTGCAAGTTGGCCACGAACAGACTGAAGTTCCTATAGAATGACAGTATAAAGTATCAGCGAAAATTCCGAGATTTGCAGATGTTAAAATGTGAATTCAATCTGAGGACTTTGCAGCCAGTCTTTGTGAATAGCTGGTTAACTAATTTATTCATGTCAGACTTTTGTTCCAAGAGGGTGATAATATAATACCTTGTACAACTCTGTATTTCGTGATTCTGCTTCTCCTAACTCTTGCCTTAGTTGGTGGGTCTGCATTTTCTCCTTATTCAGAGATGTCTCCAGTTCTTCCTTTTCGGATATAAGCTTCGCAATTATGTGTTCACTGTTTCCTTCGACCTGGGGGATTTGATTCGTTACCGAAAAATATTATAAGAGCAAAAGAGATGGTGATGATCCAGACTGGGGTAACTATATCCTATATATATTGTCGCAATTTATAAGATTGGGAAATAACAGTTTATACAACAGCTAACTAAGCGAATAAGATGATTTAACTTCCGAACGAATCAAAAGATGCTGCTGCTATTCAAATAGATTATGGAAGGAAATACTGACAAGAAGATACCTTTGATCCAGGATTAACATTGTCCATGACAATTTCCCGTACTCTGCCTTCTTGGTTTACCTCAACCTCTGACTCAATCTCTCTGGTTGTGGCATTATTAACAGCAGAAAGACTATCTGGCAATGGCGCTTCTAGAGTCTTTGTTTGCAACGTTGATTTGTGGCTTGGTTTAAGAAGATTAATCTAATGCCAAGAAAAGTTTAGAAGCAGAACTAAATGCAAATTCAAGAGAAAGGTATTTGTGGGTTTAGATCAGAATCCCTACTTCGTTGTTGTATCGTCCATTGTATCCACCAAAAGCGACCAGTACATCTTCACCATTGTATGAACTCACAACCAAACTTAATCCCTGTCAGACAAAAAAAAATTTGCTCATTCTGAAAGACAAAAACGAAATACAGAAGACTGGTTCCTTTCAAAGATTCAAAAAGACTGATACTGTGTTTCAGGAATGATAAAATTACTAGTTTCCTAGTTTAGCTGTAACTTAATATAGACAAAGTACCTCGCTAGCTAGAGGTACACGTCCTTCAACTGAAGCGACTAACGACCATGCAAGAGTAGACATGTTTAGTACAACACTCTCAGATGCCCCTGCAGTAATTGGTCATTCAATCAGTCACCACGCACAAAAGAAATGGCAGGGAAGAGTAGAGAATTTCCAAGAAAAATGCATAAGCTTACCACTCTTGTTATCACCGCCACCAACAATAAACCAGTTCTCCCCAATCGTCACGCCAGCATGCCCAGCTCGTGGAGTTGGTGCATCACCTTGTTGTGCTGGTCTTGACCACTCCATCTATATGTGACAGTCATATCAGATGCTGACAAAGAACATTTGAAAGACATCTGAAACAATAGACGCTTAGCTTAACTTACAGTTTGCAAATCAAGGACATGCAGATCATCGAAACAGATTGCATGTGAGCCCCCACCAAAAATAAGAAGGTAACGTTCCACATGCACTGCAGCAGCATGATCAGACCTAGGAGATGGAGATACACCTCTGCAAGTTGACACCAGTCAAAAACCATGAATTGGTAATCATTCAGTAACTACTAAGATATCAGAGGAGATAGCTGGTGGGTTCTAATAATTTCATATTCTGGTTATATATATCTAATCTTTAATGGGTTTGACTTCTCCGAAAGAGAACCAAATGAAGAAACAAATCTTACACGGCATCTATCTCATCCCAAGTCATCGTTTCTAGGTCAAGTACATGCAAATCGTTCAGAAGTGATCTATTTGCATCTTGCCCGCCAAATATCACCAAGGTTTTACCCACGACTGTCACTGAATGGCCTCCTCGTGAAACCTAAAATCAAAAGATTATGACATATAAAGTCTCAGTTTAAGTAACCAAACTAGGTACTTACCTTCCAAATCAGAAAAGAAACGAAAAATATGTATTCAGGATTCGGATGCAATTTAACCCTGACTACATTATATGAGGGTAAGGAAATAAAACAACTTTGCTTATTTGTCTTTTTGAAAGCCAAAACTTGTTTGTAAGACTGAAACATTTCCATACAGGTGACAGACAACAAATACGACATCATGAGAGAATCTAGGATATACCGGTGGTTTTCCATATGTCTTTAACATTGACCATGTACAGGTATGGGTATCAAAGACCTTCACTGTGACAGAAATACAGTACAAAAAATGATAAGTAACAACTGAGATGTCAGAAAACTCTAATAAGATATGTGCAAATAGCCACCTTCAAAAGTATAAACGCTTACCTTGCATAGACCCTAAGGGATTCTTTGTATGACCACCAATAGACAGCAGTTTATTGTCCCATGGAATCTACAAACAATCAAAAATGGCAAGTGAACATATTGCATAGCTAGAGTCTTCTTTGTTACAAACTTATATAGGAAGTGGTGAAGACTGAAGAGACTACTTTTGTCATGGAATACTTCTAGGCTAGAAAGCCAAAAGACAGTAACCAGAACAAACCGCGAAAAGTTCACAAAACTAACCAAAGAATGACCAGCACAAGGAGCTAATAATGTTGGAGTTGATGTTTCCTCTGATTCTGCTGCAACCTCGGTTTCAACTCTTGACCAAGTCCAATTTTTTAAATCTAGAACCTGTATACATTGAACAGATGACATGCTTAAGAACTCTCATCAGGACTGGTATCACCGAGCTAGGTTAAAAGGAAACTGATTACTTCAATTACATCATCAGCTTATGCCTAAGAAATCATATAAGTTGCTTACATGAAGATCACCAAGGTAACGGCCGTTGTGATTTCCACCATGTATATACATTTTATCTTGAATAACTGCTGCTCCATGCTGAAACGAATATGATAAACAAGACTTAGAAAATAGAGAACATACATGAATGACAGGACCTTTGGATTCTCTTCCAAAAGAGAGAATATATTACCTCATAACGGGCTTTTGGCCGCTGACCTGATGTTTGGGGTCCAGTCCACTGGTTATATACAGAAACAGTATTTGGGTCTTCCGAAACTACATCTTTATCTTGGGTTTCTGCCAAACCTCCATTCTCTGTAGAGATCGTCTTTGTCTCGCCAAATGAGTTCCCATTCTCAACAACAGGCTCATCTTTTGTGCTCTGCTACAGAGAATGAACGCACTCAAAAGACTCAAATGCTTTTTTCAGTCAAGCAAAAGATATGTGTGATACTTCCCATGTTCTGGATACAAAATCCCATGAGATAAAATACTCACATTAATTTGGACATCTACAACAGGATCTGGAATATCATGAGATGCCCTTGAATACCAACCAGGATCTTCTTCCTGGTAAAAAGTGAGAAATTGGGAGAAAATCAAGCCTATGCTCCAGTAAAGTCAAAAGCCAACCGTAGACATCTCTGTTGGTTACCTCCAGAATTTTCACAAAGAGACGCATAGCCTCGATGGAGGGCATGGTTCCAAGCCCCTGCCAACTAAAAAAATATGGATATGCTTCAAAACAGTACTATGTACTTCTCTTAGGAGAATATTTCTACATCAAGTTCACGGCATGTTTTCCTTGAAAAATTCCTAAGCAATAAGAAGCTTGGTGATGCGCCGACCAAAACATAGGTAAGCATTTAGTTTTTTCCCCAGGGATGCACATATAAATCCTGGATTTCTAATTTTCCTCTAGAAAGCTACACTAGGATATTCCTTTACCATTTTCCTTATAGGTGAGCATCTGAAATATTCTACTTTAGTGATTGAAGAAATCTAGGCACCTTCAAATAATATCTATTACAAAGCCTCTTCTTAAAAGGATGATTTACAAATTCAAGCATAGAAATGTAAAAGAGTTAGTGATGAATGCATAAGTGTTAACTGTAGATAAGTATTGGCAGAAACAGCACCAACTCTAACCTTTTCCATTTGCTTTGCTCAACTGGTCTCCATGCACTAGGTTTCGGAGTGTTGCATGGTCCAACAGTAGCCTGTTTACATGTTAATCCATCAGCACTGAGCCTTATCTATCGCAGGGATGAAAATTAGTCGATTTGGCATTAAGTTAGTACAAGAGAATGTTTACGACGATACTAATCTTGACTAAGAGCAAATGGCCAACTATATCACGACCGAAATATGCAGAATACAAAAAACACATGTGTTGGCAAACCTTCTGGCACTATAGTCACAAACAAAGTTACAAAATTAAGATAGATCTAAGTAAAAAACGATTGAAGGACGTATGATCCGTGAGATCTGACTAATAAAAACAACTTCAGTCACATTCCTAATCAAATCTAACTGGGCAGCTAAACGATCAGCAATGGATCTGTATGCTGATTTTTTTGTTAACTTCGTACTCTTTCTGGTAACCACCGAGAATCTAACCAGGATGTAAATAAACGATCAGGTACAATCAAATCAGGCAATCAAAGTGCGTCATTTCAAAAATCTGATAACAATTCTTCGAGACAAATACGAATCGAAAGTAACAAAATAAAAATCAACATCGAATCCATCAGATCTCGCCTAATTCATTACTAAAATCCATAATCGTGAGGTTAGCAATGGAGGATATCAGAAATAGAAGTTCCTGACCTGCTGGTACAACGCATAGAGAATTAGTGCAGTATCATTAGCGAATTTTGAGCTGATTTTTTTCGCCGACGCATCAGATCCATCGAGACCGACGAAAGATGCGGCGGCGTAGAATCTTTCGGGGTAAGCAGGTCCAGATGTCGCCCTAGCCATAGCCATTCGTCTCCTTCTCTGACTTCGACCACGGATTTGATCGGAGATTGCGAAGCGGAGAAGCAGAGATGAGCGTTTTCTAGTTTCTGTTTAAAAGATTCAAAGTTTTTGAGATGACTTTAAATTCGTTTTAAATTAATTAAAAAAAACTCAACATTTAATTACTCAAAAATAATAACACTAATCGGTACAGTGTTGAAATAGCGGCACGATCAAGACGTTTCTCAGATTCTCTCTTTACATTGTCACAATTTCACTTTGATCCTTCATAAAACATGACAATTTCGTTATGTTATAAGTTGAATCAATTATCAATTTAATATGAGCTCCTCAATAATGGTAATGAAGAAACAAAATAAGCCTTGATCTTTGATAGAAAACAAATGTAAACAAAATGATTATTTAAGAAAAACAAACTAAGTTTAGTTTTTTAAGAAAATGTTAAAAAGATGTTTTAATTTTAGATAGAAAAACAAAATCTAATATAGATTCCCATCACTTAAGCTAAATAAAATGATTAATTGACGAAACAAAAATATTTTGGCCCATTTTTGCATAAGCGCTAGTATTCTCTATAAATACCCAGCTAGAGCCAAACTTCAATCATAATTCCGAATTCCGATGGATTTGGTGCTGGAGTGAAGAGCCACTATTTCTGATAATGGCTTTACTGTACAACCTTCAAAATCATCAAAACCTCGAAGCCATCTTCACGGCTACACAAATCCGTGTACTTACTTCTCAAGAACTAAATTCCATTATTAACAACATATAAACAATTGACCCAAAAAAAACATATAAACAATTTCAAAATCATAAAATCTTTGAAGAATTGTATATCACAATTCGTTAGAAAATAATAGATAATTGCAAAAAATATATATTATATTTATTATTTTGTTTGTGTTTTTTTCATAAAAACATACAAAATTAATTTTGGTGACCAATTACTGCTGTGTGTTTAATATTGTATGTTTTTTAAGTCAAGAGTTAATATATCTATTAGGTAATTACACTCTTTACAAACTCACTAAAAATTTTATTATACAAAAATTAAAATTTCATCCAAATTCAAATAAAAGTCAAATGTTAATATCAACATATCAAACAACAAACAAATACTAATAAATGCAAATTAAACACATAAATATATCATATATATTATCGAATAACAAATAAACAAAATTAATATAAATTTCTATATAAAATACAAGTTATGATATATGTAAATAAACACCACATATAAGTAATTGTAAACAACTACAAATCTATATTATTTTTTAGAAAACATATGTTGTGCATATCATGCACAATCATCTAATATATATAGATGATTAATTAGGTTAGGACTATAATATTTAAACAAAATGTTACAAATTTTATGTATAATACATAATTTTTTTTATCTTCCAATCAAAGAAACTGTAACACAAATGAAATTTAACGATAAACTTTACAACGAATTTGAAGTAATAATAAATTAGAGCGATGACCTCAATAAAAAGTTAGTAGTATTCATGTCTACATTGAAGATATTATTAGACAAGACAAAAGATAATGAAGTTAGGTCTAGTATTCAAGCAAAATTAGACAGGTTACTACGAGAGATTGAAAAAATTATGTAGTGAAGCATTTAGGAATGCAAAGTAGTTTCATTTTCGTACTATATTTTGGTCAAAACATCTACATTGTCATTGTTTTGAACATAGTCTCTTTAACAAATTAGGAGAATTTTTCCAGATGACAAATTTTAGAGCTCCTTAGCATTGCAATATAAAATCTATAAAGATGTACAGAATGTTCACAAAAATAAGAGCCAAACTTTGAAAGATTAAAAAATGTGGTGATTTGGTGATAAAATTAAGAAGAGATGAGTGTTGTCTATTTCGTTTCTGTTTAAGAGATTAGATGACTTTAAATTATTTTTTAATTAATTAAAATAAAATTCGTAATTAATCAAAAATTACACTAATCGCTAGGTACAATGTTTATATGATAGCGGTAGTTGGCAAAAGAAAAAATTATAATAGCGGCACCATCAAGACTACATAATATTCGATATATTTCTCAGATTTTCTCTTTATATTGTCACAATTTCACATAGTACTTTTTTGCTTAATCCTTTATAAAACGTGACAATTATCAATTTAATATGAGTTTCTCAATAATGGTAATGAAGAACACTGTCATGCCAATTTAATTCTTTACGTATGACGATAAGAGACAACACTGTCATGCCAATCGTAGCAGGAAAAAGTAAAAAATAAATAACATGTGTTAATTTAATTTTATTTGTTAACTAAAATTAGAAATAATATATAGTTTTTTGGTCGAGATAAATAATATATAGTTTTTTGGTCGAGAAAAATAATATATAGTTACATTATTATTAAAAGATAGAAAATAAATATGTTATTGTTTTTTGCTTTAGAAAATAAATATGTTTACAGGCAAGTTTAAATAAAGTGCTTCCGTAAGAATCTATTCCTGCAACTCCACATAATTGTTGCATAAGCATCAATCTAAACATAATTATAACCAAATCCAAAACATATTTAAATACAAATCATATAATATTAAACTTGAAATATATTTAAATCCAAAACATATTTAAATTATATATCATGATTAAATAAAGAAAACATTTAATATCTTACTGTCTGTTGATGTGCATATTTCTTTGCGAAAAGACCCAATACTCGAATTTTGTTCAGCAGCTTCAACCGAAATCTAATAAAAAAAAGGTTATTTACTAAAATAAACCAAATTTATTAAAAAATTACTTAAATAGAGTAAATATTTTAAAATTACTATAATAACTTTTTTAATTCGTAATATACTGTTTTGGTTTTTTTTAATGAGTAAATAAAAATGTAATTACGAAACTGTCATTACTGAAATTTACCACGTCAACCGCCCTTCTCTTACGAACTCTACCATACTTAAAACGAACTCTACTACACTATAATGTAAAACAAACTCTACTTGACTAAAACGAACTATACCATACTATAATCTAACTCTACCACACTTAAAACAAACTCTACCATACTATAACTTAACTCTACCACACTTAAAACGAACTCTACCATAATATAACCTAACTCTGCCACACTTAAAACGAACCCTACCATACTATAACATATCTCTACCACACTTAAAACAAACTTTACCATACTATAACCTAACTCTACCACACTTAAACCGAACTCTACCATACTATAACCTAACTCTACCACACTTAAAACGAACTCTATCATACTATAACCTAACTCTATCACACTTAAAACGAACTCTATCATACTATAACCTAACTCTATCACACTAAAAACGAACTATATTATACTAAAATGAACTCTACCATACTATAGCTTAATTATACTACACTAAAACGAACTCTACCATACTATAACCTAACTCTACCATACTTAAAACGAAATTTACCATACTATAGCTTAACTCTACTACACTAAAACAAACTCTACCATAATATAACCTAACTCTACCATATTTAAAACGAACTCTACCATACTACAACCTAACTCTACCATACTACAACCTAACTCTACCACACTTAAAACGAACTCTACTACATTAAAACGAATTCTACCATACTTAAAATGAACTCTACCATACTATAACCGTAATTACGAAACTGTCATTAACGAAATTTACCACGTCAGCATTTCGTCTTTTTTTTTGCTTCTAAAGGGTGCAAATGGTAACTGCACCCTTTCTTTTTTTTTCCTAAAAAAAACTTATTTGAGTAATTTCGGGATAAATTAGTCCTATTTGAGTAATTTTTCTAAACAAAAATCAAATATTTTAACATGATAGTAAAAAAAAGAATAAAAAAATTTCTTAATTTTTTTTTGTGAAAATATATTAAAAACACCAATATTTTGTGAATGATTAAAATGTTATGAATACCGTAATTTCAAGAGCTTTATGCAGAATATTATATCTTTTTCCTCTTAACTTTTGAAGAGCTTTTTCAACTTCTTTATCACGACTTTTTTTCGCCTGTCAAAATCATGTTATTATATTATATATCACATATATATATATATATATTTAACAACAATCGTGTTTATATAAATTATGACTAACCAACCATCTGGGAGACTCAGGTATGAAGAATAAACCAATAACTTGTATACAACATGGAACGAAACCTGATCATAAATGGAACTTTAGTTAAATAAAATAATTAATTGGGAAAAACAGAATTGTGACTTGTGAGAGTAGATGAGAGTGACTCTTAATTCCTTTAATTATAACAATTACTTGAAAATATTTTAACCTTAATATAAATTCTAATATATAGTAAAGATATGTAGAAATAAGATATGGTTATAGATTATTCAACACAGGTTTCAAGAAGATATGTGCGTAGAGATAAGGGAGAGAGAGAAATCTTACGGCAACACCAAAGGTGAAGGAGGCAGAGACAATAATAGAGGTAGAGAAGACAAGAAATGGAGTTATGTTTGCACTTTCTTCCTTTTCATTTACCAATAACAATGATCCTTTCTCCAAATTCTTATCTTCTCCTTCCATTTTCTTCACTAAAACCCTAATCAATAAGAAGAGAGCAGAAATTGTATAACTAATGTCCCTGTGATATATATAGAGTATAGCTAGTATTGGTTAAGCATAAAGATGGAAATTATCTCTTTCTATATTAAGATATAAGATGTATCTCTACTATAGATGTTGACTAGGTTCATGTTCATTGTTTGTATCATAAACCACCATTTGGTTTATTCCGGTTTACTTTTGGTTTATCAATCTAAACATGTAAACGTGACTAGGTTCATGTTCATTATGGTCTAATTAACGCTGATCTGGTTTACTTTTTGGTTTACTAATCTAACCATATAAACAGTGTTTGGTCCAAAAAATTGGACGTTGGCCTACAAAGAGTACAAAGAGAGTTAATGTTTTCAGTTGGGAGAATTTATGAACTAAAAACCGAGAAAAATCGATTTAAGTGACCGTTGAAGTTGAGTAGATGATTGAAGATTCTTTTGTAGTTTCGTAAAGAAAATAAAGAGAAGATCCGACACGTCATTTTAGTTTCAAATGCTCACGAAAACAATAAGTTTTGAGACATGTGGTTCTTATTCATCAGACTCTTCACTTTAGAGATCATTTATGAAGTCGACACATTCTATAAATAACACAGAAAAGATCTAAATTAGTAGAATTCTTCGATATCAAATTATGCAATATTTTAGCTATTTTTAGAAAATATATACTTAAAAAGATGTTAAAGTAACATCAATTAAAATATTTTTCTTAATAAATTTTTTTTTTTTAATAATTAGATTAACAAAATCTAATCCATAATTTAATATTTTAAACCCTTAACAATATCATAAGAAATTATGGAATAAACATCACTCATTTTAATCAAACTTCAGTAAAAAGAAATTACAGGTGTGTGGTATTTAACTATTTGAAGAAAGACGTTTACCATTTTTCGTAATGCAACGTATGCGTTCGCTAGTTATTGCAATATATCTAAAAGTATGCAAATTAATTTAATTGGTATATTCACTCCAAGAAAATATATGTACAACATCATTAATATTATATCTAAGAAAATATGCGTATAACATCAATAATATTTTTAGTGATTGTCAAGTTTATTTTATTGTAAAACATGTATTTGACAGTATAACTAATGAAACAGTAATATTAAATTTCTAGAATATGAGTGAGTGAAAAATATGTCTTTAATATAATTATTTGTATTCAAATTTTTTAAGGTTAAATTTATATGTATTTTCGAGAAAAAATATTTTGACTCGATAGATCAAAATCTTGGCTCCGTCACTAGGTGCAGTTACCGTTGCAATTCTCTTCATCTTTATGTTGATTGTTTATTTGGAAAAAACAGATACATGAAACCAGGTCTAATTATTTGACAAAAAAAAAAGGAAAAAAAAAAGAAAAGAAACCAGGTCTAATTCTCTATTTTGGTCGTAAAGAACAAGCTCAAACTTTTCCTAACTATATGTTTTTTGGCCCATAAATGCCACCGTCGATGTGAGAAAAAATTAGTTTTCAGAAGGCGCGGAAAAATATATATATTGTTCCACTTTGTGTATTCAGTCGAGTTTTTAAATACGACCTCTACTGTTTTATCCAAAGTGTGTTTTCACATTTTACTCCATATTGGAGATATCTATCCATTTGCTATTTGTATTTTATTTCCTATGTTTTATAGGCTTATGCAATGTAAAAATCTTCCTTGAAGTGTGAATGAATTACATTTTTATTCTTAAATAAAATTAAAAAATGTTTTAGAAAAAAATTTATACAAAAACAAAAAATTTATAAGAAAACTCTAAACATAAAGCAAAAGAGGCAAAAACACATTAAAAAAAATGTTTTGTTAGATTGGAAAAGGATAACAGAAAGGTGAAATGGATCTGAATTAATAGTGACATCGATTAATATAGGTGAAAGCAAATTGAACTAGCGATAATTTTTTAAATTCAAAATCAATTGGTAATTAGTAGATTAACCTTTAGATAATATAACATATTAATTAGATTAGAGTGCATCCCATTTTCAATGTAGAATATATAACTATTTAACAATGTTATCTTACGTTGGACTTTAACCATTCAAATGTGCTAAAACGAGTCCAACAGATCCAAATACAACATAGAATTCCCATATAAGATTCAGAAAATTTCTGCAAAAACTAATAAAATAAATGACAAAATTCAGTTCCATACACAGATAAATTGCAGTAAGAAGAACAGAGACAGCTATTACCCCACACGCTCCTTCATCCACAAACTCATCGAAAGCTCTATGAACATAGACAAACCATTTCCAATTAATTCAAATGACCAAACAAAACTTAAAACGGTAACAAGAAATACAGCTAAGAATATAAAAAGTATTTATCATTGATGGATCTAGAATTAATGCGGACTCTTAATAAGAGATCAAAGTATATAAGGCCGAAATAAATAAATGATTGGGCCTAGAAGTGGGCTAAAAACTAGTAATCTTAAGGGGCTTTTTTTTTTTCTTTTGATGGACATTTTTTTTCGCAAATATATACTGTGCACTATTAGTTGACTTTTGAAGTCAATATATATATATATGTATTCAATGACGCAGAGAACACCGAAGATTCAGGAATTAGGCACGTTGAAGAAAGAGTTTGAGTGGATTTTGTCCTAAAACTACTCACAATAAGTCAGCTTTAGGCTTCAGCTTTAAGTCTCTCAAGCTTCTTAATTCTTCAAGCAGACACAAGTACACACACACTTTTTCTCCGCACCTCTCGGATCTCTGATTCAAATAGCGTTTTAACTCTGCAGGTTGGAACAACCAAACTCATGAAGTTTTATTGGAGAAACCAGAGAGGAAAGGTTTCCATTAAAACATCAAGGAATATCTCTTCTTATCTGGTAATAATCTGTTTCCTTCACTCATCACTTTTTTCGACATTCTTACTGATGTTTATAGATAGTACATTAAACAGTTTTGCTCGGTTTTAGTTCCCTGGAAAATGTAGGACAATCGATACGTGTGGATAAAAGAATCACACTTTACTCTGTTTTTTCCTCAGGTCAAGATTAGAATCAATCACTGAACGAATAGTTAGCTTATTGGTTAAGAAGAAGAAAAACAATGGGGAGATCGTGTTTGCCGAGATGGCGATTAGGAAGATTAATGGCAGGATTACAAGTGATCTTAGGGATACTAGTGATCACTGTGAGCCTCTCATGTCTCTATAGATTCCATTCATCTGGGTACTTCTTACACAACGAAGACATTTGTCGCAATATCTACACAATCAAACAAGTCAACAGTGAAGGATTCGACTTAAAGGCGCTGCATGAACGTATTGATGAAGTCCTTGAAAATATGGATAATTTATATGAGAAGCTAGACAAGACGGTAAAAGAAATGGTGAAGAGTAAAGACGGAAGCAAAAAGGAGATGAAGAAGTTTCTTGAAGATGAAGTGATGAAGCCATTTTATTCTGCTCATATCGGATTAAGGCAAATCCGGTTACCAAAACCAGAAGGAATCAGAAACTCAACGGAAAAGGAAGAGCCTTTGATCAATAAGTTTCTCACTGAGGAGATAAGGAAGTACATTACACCAAAGGAGAATCGAGTTGGGAAGATAAACATGTTTGGAACAGAGAGAATTTACAACACAATCGGTCATGCTTGTGTGTTGATGAAGACTGAGCTAGAGAAGTATATGGATTATGATGTTGGAGCATATTGTGATGATGATTGGAACTTAGCACAGAAGCTGATACTTGGCGGTTGTGATCCCTTACCTAGACGACGATGCTTAACAAGAGCATCCATGACTTACCAGAAACCATATCCGATCAACGAGTCATTGTGGAAGCTTCCTGATGATAGAAATGTAAGATGGGGAAATTACCACTGCAGGAATTTTGCGTGTTTGTCGATTAAAAACCAGAAAAGGGGTTACACGAAATGCAGTGGATGTTTTGAAATGGAGATAGAGACTAGTAAATGGGTCAAGAACAGTACACTGTTAGCTGATTTCAAGATTGATGATGTTTTGAGAGTTAAGCCAGGTGAGATCAGGATTGGATTGGATTATGGTGTTGGGACAGGGACTTTTGCAGCAAGAATGAGAGAGAAAAATGTGACTATTGTCACAACCGCTTTGAATTTGGGAGCTCCTTTCAATGAGATGATTGCTTTGAGAGGTTTGATCCCATTGTACATCTCTTTGAACCAAAGGCTACCGTTCTTCGACAATACTATGGATATGATTCACACCGCTGGGTTAATGGATGGTTGGATCGATCTTCTTCTGATGGATTTCGTGTTATATGATTGGGATCGAGTGCTGAGACCGGGTGGGTTACTGTGGATTGATAGATTCTTCTGTAAAAAGAAGGATCTTGATGATTATATGTATATGTTCCTGCAGTTTAGGTACAAGAAACACAAGTGGGCTATTTCTCCTAAATCAAAAGATGAGGTATATCTCTCTGCATTGCTTGAGAAACCTCCCCGTGCAATTTAAAGAAACCAATATCAAAATTTAAACTCCAATGCTTGTAACTGGTACTCTTATTCATCTAATTGTGTAATCTTTGTTTTAATTTGATGCCATCATCTACTCTAGTAGAGGATTGTCTTGTTGATAACCAAATTCCAGAGTACTGATACCTAACAATGAAAATGGCCAAAAAGTAGGAAGAATGGGTACTTCAGTGATTTCTAAACCACATTGATGGATAACTATATAAAAGCATAGATATCAGTTTAGTTTAGATCGCCCTGAATAAGACAAAAGCTTGCTCAGCAACTAACACGTCTGGTCAAGCTGCTATCTTAGATCCGTAAACTTCTAACACCATTTTCTCCGGTGAAGATGCCATCATCTACTCTAGTTAATAGGAGACTGGACTTTCCTAAAGAACAAAACAACAACCCGAATGAGTTGGCTTTTCAAGTTGGTACTAGAGCCAGGATTTGAGTCTTGATCCGTCCCATGCAAGTTTGTATTTCTCTGTAGATGGATAGGTTCTGGGGGCATCGTGGCTGCAAGCTTGTGACTGCTGCATCTATAAGCTGTGCCACATCTGCTGGAGGGTACTGTCTCTCTGTGCACATCTGCGAGTCAAGAGAAAGCAATGTTCAATGTATTAACAGGAAGCTGCAATCTGATTCAGATTTTGGATGAATGGTGAATCCAATTCGGCCTAGGTTCAGTGGCATTTGGCACACGCAGATCTAAGCAGGAGATTTAAAACTTTCCGAGCAAATTTCAGTGTCCAGGAAATGATGGTTGTTACTAAAGCCTCGGTTTAGTACCAAACACAACTCTAATTTCGTATTATAGATGCATAAGGCCTCCAGATTGTCTCATTGGGTATGCAATCCTAAGCAATTTCCTGATTACCTGAATCATGAGCCAAGTGGCAACACAGGAGGTGATTAGCTCTGAAGGCATTTGAGCCTCGTTGTTCTCTGAACCATCTTGTGAGATGAAATCGTTGCTAGCCACAGGCTCTGATGCATCTAAAGGAGATGGGTTGTGATGATGGTGTATGCTGCAATTTACATGCTCGTGATGTTTGACCACAGAGCCGCGTAATGGCTGATGTTTGCCAATCAAGTCTAAGGCTTCTTGGATCATTTTGTTTGCATCTTCTCCTTCCTTCACAGATGATGCAGCCTAGAAACCGTACAGTGGCCGTAACTTAGCAAAGTATATGTGTGTTGCAAGAGAATTTAGGAAGTGGTTGAAATGATACCTTAACAGCTGCATCCACCATTGCTTGCGCTCTTGTCTTTGAACCCTTAACAATTTCTAGCATCTCTGGCTCCATTTCCTGTCACACAGCACGTATATAGCTTCTTTAAGTTAATCAGAGGACGAGTTTCCGTGGGCACTCAAAGGTCCATTAATTATTATCCCACTTGATTTCTAAAAACATATTAACAATATCTACCAATAATCCAATATGAAAAACAAAACATCCGTACTTCAGTACCTTTTCATCTAAAGCATGCTGTCGCGAAACTGTCCGTTGAATCTCAGTTTCTCTTGCTTTGCTATGAGTTGTGATATATGAGTGATTAGTGTGCTGTGGACTACTACTGTTGGTTGATACTTTACCATGCAAAATGGGAGCAATCATATCACCCTGTAGAAGAATCTATGGGTAAGGCATAAAATTTACATGAATATGTTCGGGAAGATCTAAGATAGTTTAAAGGCTCTGACAGAACTAGTCACATGCCATCTTTCCCTACCTGATTCAGAGGAGGATTCATCGAAAAGTTGACATTATCAAGTCCGCATGGAGGGAATATAATAGAGACACCAACGTTTGAATTTCCACTTAGCTGTTCTTTCTTTATAGAAAAGCACTTATCACTATGCCTCCTTAGACCCTCAGGCATGTACTCCAATGGATTTGAAGGCATGCAATCAATGTCCTATCATAAAAGGAGATGATCAAACGACTGCGACCTTGTTATCTATAAATCATAAAGTTGGATTGTGTGAATTGAACTGGTACTGTATTTGAATTACCATAACCAACTCAACACCCAAGTCATCGAACAGAACGTTGCATTTGTTATGGTCAACAGTGAGAATTTTCCCATCATGAATCTCCCGTGTTTTGGGATGGATGGCAATGACTCTGTTCCCAACTGATAATGGCCGAGCCAAATCTGTAGGGAGCCCTTCCCTAGCACCTATTCGAAGCTCCGTATAATGCTTCCTCACAGATTCGCGGTACTGTTTGAGTTTCTCCCGCTCTTCCTGTAAAAATTTCTCAGAGAATCTTCGGGGTCTACCAAGAGAACTGCAAATATCAGACAAATCAACCATTTTCGATCTACCCATGTTCTCTGGAAGCAATCAATTAACATAACTTGAACAGACCTTTTAATAACACTCCATTCAAGACGAGTAAGTCTTGGAATGTGACCAAGCCCCACATGATTTAGGTAATCGACAAACTCCATCTTTGCAAACCAGGGATGGTCGATAGCACTATAAAACCATTCAAATATGCACCTTCGACGCGCCAAAGGATACGACAGAGATGTAGAAAGCTTATCCTGAAATTGGAATAAACAAATTTGTATACATATACATATGTGCCAGAATTTGAATGTGCATAAGAGAAGTGAACTTAAAGGTACTACCTTCAATAACAACTCTTGTTCTATAAGAGATCTAGAACTTCGCGAAGCTTTATGAATGGTTTCAGAAGATTTTACTCGTTCTTGTAAGCTTTTCTTCAGACTCATCTTACGCCTGCTTGGAGGTTTCTGAGATAAACTGGCTGGACCCAAATCAGAAACTTGTTTAGTTGACGCAACTGCATCCACATGCATTCTTTTCTCGCTTGTTGTAGCAAATTCTTCAAACGCTTTAACAATTTTCAATTGTTTTGATTGAGCCGAACCTTGACCAGCCCGTTTTGTTCTAACCAAAGACTTCGTGTTACTCTGTTCTTGAGCCTCTTCCTAAAACACAGTAAACCAAATTATATGACGTAGTGTTTTCTTTAGAAGCAAAAATTTGGATAGTTGACCACTTCTAATAGAAATAATGTTCAAGGTTCTCAAACTAGTTTCAAAGGATAGGAAACAGAGATCGCAAAGTTCAACTAAGGTTAAATTAATAGACAAAGGAAGCAATACAGGAGTCAAGATAGGTTGACATAATTCAACATACATGGAGAATCTTTACGAATGATGTCGGATTAGAATCTGTTGGAGCTTCATCCCCTAGTACCTATACAAAGAAAACAATTCACATATAGCCAAAAGATGCTTAGAAGAAAGTGCACAGAAAATTGAACTATCTTGTGCTAACCTTTGGTTTATGTTTTCTTCTTAAAGTGCCACTAGAAGGTAGTAGCTTTCCCGTGGGAACAGCATTACAATCAGTGGATGCCTGCCTTGACGGTTTTGGCTTTCTATTGTTAGCATTTTCTATAGCAGAAATTGCATGAAGGAGGCTATCATCTGGTTCTGCATCTGCTTTTTCCCCATGACAGCTTGTTGAAGTCGCTTCTGGTGTGATACATTTCTCGTCCATGTTGTATTCTGTTCTTTCTTCCTTCAACTGAGCAGTTGAGTCTGTACACGATGCAATATAATAAGTGACATGTAAAGGCCCTAACACAAACAGTGAAAGCTGCAGAATTAACTAATCTATATACTCAATTAGAAAATCTAAACAAAAACATAAATTTCAGGTACATTCAAGCGCAATAGATTAACTTACAAGCACACCCACATAAAGCTCACCTGATTCTATCAAAGTTGCTGGAAGCATTGAAGCTGACAATTCGGCCAATGCTTGCAGAGCATCAAATTCATCTACACAAGAAAAGACTTGCAATAAGTTTCAGATCCCCATACCTTTTCAGCACAAGATAAAGATAGTTTGAAGGAACAATAGATAGATAAATAATCAAATATAACAACAGCAGAGCTTGTAAATGAAACACTTGCGAATGTTAGAGATGATAATTTACAAAAAGAGCTAACATCGGAACATAATAGTAAAGCTTTGAAATTGAAATCAGGCTTCATGTGTATTATTGGTTATTACCTCCGGAAGTAAGTTTGTTATCTCTTTTCTTTGGGCTGCGCAGTGAATTTTTCCCTCTTGAGGCTTCACCATCTGCCTTTCGTCTCTGTGACTTAATTCTGAACCCCTCGGTGGCACTGCATGCTTCTCCATTGCCATCGGAATCATTACCTTCCACTTCTTCAACTTTTACTTTTTTCTTATAGAATCTTTTCCCCTTACGCGAAACCTCCATTTCGCCAACCCCTTCCATATCAGATTCAAGCTTCTTTTCCCGGCTACTTCCCACCCACTCCTCGGAAATGGAACTATCGTGGTTCTTAGATTGAGCTTTTCTTGTACGCGACTGGTAAAAACCACAAAGTTAAACGGTGTTTTCAGTAGAGCAAGAGCACACAGAAAATAATATCGAAATATAACCGCTTGAAAAATTTCAACAGTTTGAGAGATACCATTTTCCCCCAGCTCTTTATTGGAGAGCTATTGCTGATTTCTGTTCTTCTATTTGGTGATTCAGAAACTTTTGGAGACCCTCCCCTTCTCGATGCATCTGTTAATGCTAATGCTATAAAATGTGCAACATCATCATTGGCTTCGAATTTCTTCCTGGCTCTTTTAAATGGTGGAGTAGAGCCTTCTCTCTCATCCCTCATGTATGAAGTTTGTACTGGAAATCGTGGAGTACGTTTTCCAGTGGCATGTCGCTGAGCTCCTACATGGACTAAGATATAAATTTACACATTTTTGAACGAATTTGTTTACAGGTACTAGACAGTTGTTCGCTATACAAATTCAATAACAAATGCAGATTTAGTAAACAACCTCACCCACTTAAATGATATAATGAGGGGGAAATTATATTGTAATCATTTGATTGAGATACTTCAGACGAAGATAAGAGACTGATGAGTTAATGCAATGTAGCACTTACCATTAGCTCGTGCTTGCTTCAAAAACGTGAGGCATCCATCTGTAGGAGAAGCAACTGAATGTTGTACATCAACTTCCTCCCGAGAATCACTAAACTGAGGTTTAGCACGTTTGCGCTTTTGTTGTTTCCTTGGTACGTCTGAAGCATCATGGCCTTCTCCTTCACTGCCACTCCCATCCTAGAAGAAATACCATATGAATGGGTTACAAACAGGTCCAAATTACTTTATCAAACATACAAACTTAACAAACAGGTAGGCCACATAGGGGACACAATACTCAAAAGTTTTAATGTCACAGTGTTATGGTCTACTCAATTTAACAATTAAAGGTTTTTCACCAACCACCCGCATTTCCAACCACGAAATACCAGTTTCATCTACTAGCAGGTCACTTCAAATAATTATTCTTTGTATGCCAGCCATAGCAGATAGACTTCTCACCATGACTGTGTAATGATCTGTCATCATTGCAATAAGGCCAGCAACAGAAGCAGTTCCCTCGGGGAGAGATAAATATGCCTGAAAGAACAAGCAAATCTTATAATTGCAAAGTTATGGAGGTTTTAAAAGATTTTAGTCAAAGCCTGGAAAAGAAACTTGCCACATAACACATTGAGACTAATTAAGTTTGAAATACGGACTGTCTTTACGCATACCCGGTTCATATTGAAAAGGGCTTCCACCATGTCAACGGACCTGCTATTCCGAATGGCAGCAGCCACCTATTACAAAAATAGTCTTAAGACTCTGATGCCATTAAAACTCACAAAAACATTTGTGATTAGAACAATTATATACCTTTTTCCACTCCTGTCCGTGCTTCCGGTAGGCATCATAGAAACGCTCAAGTTCTATTTTACTCCACTGAGGTCCCAGCTTGTCTGACAATTTCTTCTTCTAAGATGATCAAAAGCATAGTTGATACATCTCAGTAACATCTCATTCAACTTTCAAGTTCAAGAAATGAAGACTGAATTACTCACACGTTGCTTATTTTTTCTCGAGTTCCCACTATCTTTTCCTGGAGAAGTTTCATTGGTAAAACGCTTGTTCACACTCCTAGACTTCCTAACCGGTGCCATTTTGCAGGTTTCTCTGCCCCAAGTATTTCAAATATTTAGAAACAAACTGCAATTGTAAAGACAGCTCTAAACTGATGTAGACAAGATACGTGACTACATTGATAAGCCAATTTGGCTTCCTCTAAGACATGGACAAACTACGAAATCAACAGGTCGATTGAAGTTAAGAATAATCGAAACTTTAGATTAAAGAAAAAAAGACTTCAACCCATTCTTGGATCAGACAAAAAAGCACTATTGGGGAAGATAAATAGCTGCAACATCGAGAAGGGAACAAAAAACGAAACTCGAAATCGGAACTAACTTTGGGTATTCAAAAACCTTAAAAATACCCAAACAAAGCCCAAATTAAGGAATCAATATACCCACTGTGTTGAAACACGAAAATCATTCATGAGAGAACAAAAGTCAGGAGTTTGAATCCAATGTGTTAAGAAATTGTTTAAATTTTAGATAAGAAAACAAAATCGAATAGAGATTTCAGTCGCTTAAGCTAAATAAAACGCAGACTCCACGAATTTGAACTGACTCCAAAAAATTTGAAAAAAAACCTTCAATCGAGTGAAGTTGAAAAGAATCCCATTAAACCTTCAATCGAGTGAAGTTAGGAAGAGACGAAACTAGATTCAAAACCATATCTCCTTAGAACAAAGAAATGTAAAGAGAATCCAAAACATTAACTGGAAAAAAAAAATCACTGTCCAACGAAGAAAATTCAAACCCATTAAAAACCCTAATGGAAACAGATCCAAAACCAATTTCACTCACCAATTACGTGACTTGAAGATAAGTAAAAAGCGAAACCCAGGTTGGGTCGAAAGAGAGAGATAAAAAAAAAAGGACAAGCCTTTTATTTCAAAAAGAGAGATCGATGACAAATTTGAAAGAAGGGTTTTAGAGAGAGAAGGAAACTTAAGGAAGGAAAATGAGAAGAAAGAGAGAATTAGGGGAGAGAAGAGGTGTTGCCGCGAAACTTGAAAAGAAGGACGACTTCAACCAATCGTGACCGTCCATCTGGATTGTAAGGATGTTACACCGTTTGATGTTTTTGTTACATTTGTGGGTATTCTGGTATCGGTTGCAGAGGATCAGATTTGAATAACTCAGGAAATTTTAAGATCTATAATAATCTCTCGATTAATTAAATTAAATTCGCAAAACGACAGCGAATTAGGTCGACTTTTACTTATGGGCCCATCGGTTTACGGTTAATTTTATCTGGCCCAACTACGAAGCCCAAATTTAAATTTAAATGTGAGATAAGATAGGCCGTTCCATGGCCCAATTTAAATTAATGATTTATGCAATTTTCATTAGTTATGAACATTTTATAAGGTTTATTATAATATGGGGGTTGTTTTGCAATATTTACTAATTATTCATATTTATCTTCTCAGTCTTGTGTGATTCTCCTGCTTATCGCCGGCGATGATTCCTCTAACACTTTCGTCGCCGTCTCTGAATCGGCTCGTTTTGTTCACCTCTCGCTATTCTCATGCTCCATTTATTCGCAATTTCAGTTTGCTCCCTCTGAGCCACAGGCAATTATCGTACAAACCCTTCTTTGGCGGAAGGTGTCATGCTAGTAGCAGCTCTTCCTCCTTTACTGCAAAGCCATCTAAAGATATACGTAAAGCTCGAACCGAAGTAGTTGTTGACGAGAAGCTTAGCGCAATCCGACGGCTGTTTTCTGATCCGGGTGTGGGAATCGATGCTTATATCATACCTTCACAGGATGCGCATCAGGTTTTTTGTTTTAATCTCTACTTACATGTAATTCTGTAAATTAGGTTGATGGTGCTTAGTAAATGTTACAGTTGGGGTGTGAATAGAAATTGAAGGGGGACTTCTGGTAGATTCAGTGCTGGTTTTGCACATCTTACTGTTTGCATCTTTCAAAAAGAATTGTTTCTAATTGCCTTGATGTTGTTTGGTTTTCGAGAAATTACCTGCTCATGTTTCGAGAAGCATATATGATTGCTTTTAGAACATTTCTGCTCTGAGTAAACACATTCTTTTGCGGTTATTCATGATGTCTCAATGAAGTTTACATCTTTGTAGCATAAGGTCTTCTGTTGCCCTGAATAATTTTCCGTGACATTTGGAAAGATCACAAATTATATTCTGCTTCTATATGGGTCCCTAAATTTCTTGGGCGAATTGAAATTTAAAAGAAAAAAAATTCATGGGTGTTTCATGACTTGACTGTGTTTT
Organism: Lepidium didymum; assembly: GCA_963920545.1. Taxonomy (NCBI): domain Eukaryota; kingdom Viridiplantae; phylum Streptophyta; class Magnoliopsida; order Brassicales; family Brassicaceae; genus Lepidium; species Lepidium didymum. The sequence continues at coordinate 19,257,097 of OY986979.1, forward strand.
GTCTTCATCTTGATATTAGAGTGAGTTCATCGCGGAATGCTACGCAAGGAGGGCTTATTTATCAGGATTTACTGGAAGTGCTGGTACTGCTGTTGTCACCAAGGATAAGGCAGCTCTATGGACAGATGGCCGCTATTTTCTTCAGGTTTTGATCATATCCTTTTGAATTCTTGATTGCCATCTTATACATAAATTTGAAAGGAAATTTTGGGTTTCTTATCTACATCCTCTGCAAAGGCGGAGAAGCAACTAAACTCTAATTGGATTCTCATGCGTGCTGGTAATCCGGGAGTCCCCACGGCAAGTGTTTGGGTAGCTGATGTTTTGGCTCCTGGTGGAAGAGTTGGTATTGATCCTGTAAGCTTCTATCAGACCTTCTAAATTGTGTCTCCTTTTGTCCTTAGCACTGCACCTGGTTTATGTTGTAGTTTGTAATCCTGTATTTACGATACTTTGGAATTCATGAAGGGAGCAGTTCCTTTTTTCCGCCGATGCTGCTGAAGAGTTGAAGGAGGCAATAGCGAAGAAGCATCAGGAGTTGGTTTACTTGTACAATGTAAATCTTGTGGACGAAATATGGAAGGACTCAAGGCCAAAGCCTCCAAGCAAACAAATAAGGATACATGACTTGAAGTATGCTGGTGTAGATGTGGCCTCAAAATTGTTGTCTCTGAGAAATCAAATTATGGATGCCGGCGCATCTGCCATTGTAATATCCATGCTTGATGAGATTGCATGGGTGCTTAATTTGGTAATACTCTAGATTAACATTTACCTTTGTGTCTGTTGTTTTGTGCCACTAATTTCAGCTTACTCGTCACTTAGCTCTCAATGTATTGATGTTATATTGTGCCTTCTCTAATTGCAGAGAGGGAGCGATGTTCCACATTCACCTGTTATGTACGCATATCTGATTATAGAGGTTGACCAAGCCCAACTCTTTGTAGATAATGCTAAAGTAACGGCAGAAGTGAAAGATCATTTGAAAAAGGCAGGGGTCGAACTTAAACCTTACGATTCCATTCTTCCAGAAATAGATTGGTAAGAACTTGATTGTCCATGTCCATTATAAGCTTAAAAAGAAATTAACTTACATTAAATCTTCTCAGTCTGGCAGCACGAGGGGCTCAGCTCTTGATGGATCCATCAACCCTCAACGTAGCTATCATTAGTACCTACAAATCTGCGTGCGAGAAATATTCGCGGAAGTCTGAAAGTGAGGAAAAAGTTAAGACTAAGTTTACTGATAGCTCTAGCGGATACCCTGCAAAACCCTCTGGCATTTACATGCAATCTCCTATATCGTGGGCAAAGGCCATTAAAAATAATGCAGAGCTACAGGGAATGAAGAACTCTCACTTGAGGTAAAGAAACTCATAGCAATATCATCATTCCCTAATCCAACTGCATTTAGAGGATACAAGTGTCCTCCGGAAGATAGTGGGTAGTTTTTACTTTGTAACTTTATACGGCTGACCAAATCTTCATGCCAGAGATGCTGCTGCTCTAGCTCATTTCTGGGCTTGGCTGGAAGAAGAAGTGCATAAGAATGCGAACCTAACAGAGGTAGATGTGGTTCACAGGCTCCTTGAATTCCGTTCAATGCAAGATGGTTTTATGGATACAAGCTTCGATACAATAAGTGGTATAACTATTGTCATCCTTGTTGCTGGAACTTGCTTCTCGATTATACAAAGTCAATATGCACTCAGTGAGTGATATGCATTCCGTTCGTCAATTTACTCCTGTAGGTTCTGGAGCGAATGGTGCTATTATACATTATAAACCAGAGCCAGAGAGCTGCAGTCGTGTAGACCCTCAAAAACTTTTCTTGCTGGATAGTGGAGCTCAATATGTCGATGGAACAACAGACATCACCAGAACGGTACATTTTAGTGAACCTACTGCCCGAGAAAAAGAATGTTTCACCCGAGTTTTGCAGGTGGGAGATATGACTCTTCTTTTCCCTATCCTTTTTATGACCATTGATTACCAATCTTGAACAAAACAAAGCTCTGTGGATGCCTTAGTCTGATTAGTTTTCTGGTTGTAGGGTCACATAGATCTTGATCAAGCCGTGTTCCCAGAAGGTACTCCTGGTTTTGTATTGGATGCGTTTGCACGCTCTTCTCTATGGAAAATCGGACTTGATTACCGCCATGGTACTTTATTGTAACGTTTGACCTTGCTTTTCAGAGCCATGTTTGTTCGAGGAACTCTTGTTGATCTGGTATTCTATCTGCTTAACAGGGACAGGACATGGCGTAGGTGCTGCACTGAATGTGCATGAAGGTCCTCAAGGTATTAGTTTTCGGTACGGAAACATGACCCCTCTTCAGAGTGGCATGATAGTAAGCAATGAACCTGGATATTATGAAGACCATGCATTTGGGATCAGAATTGAGGTACGACTTGGTCACCAGTCCATGATAATTATTATAATATATATCAGAATATGTAACAATGATACGGCTCGATTTTGCAGAATCTCCTTCATATAAGAGATGCTGAAACACCAAACCGCTTTGGTGGTGCTACATACCTTGGATTTGAGAAGCTTACGTTCTTCCCCATTCAGGTATGAAGTGACTTCATCTACTTATAAGTCATTCGTCTCTGATCTAACTCTCATTCGTCTGGTCATCTTCCAGCTTTTCGCTTTATCACCTTTCTTTTCAATTTATCTTACATACTCTCGCTCACTAAACTATGCAGTCAAAAATGGTTGATGTTTCTTTGCTCTCTGATGCTGAGATTGACTGGCTAAATAATTACCACGCTGAAGTCTGGGAAAAGGTTAGTCCACAAAAGTAGTTTATCTTTCACCATAACACCAATATCCTCTCCAACACCCACGTACGAGTCTAAGCCACAGAAATGATGTGCTTTCAAAGTAAAGCAGCTCAACACATGAAGGAGAGATGGCTTTGATTATCCTCTTACTGTAATAGATCATGATCTTTACATACAGCACACTTCATCAAAGTCTGTTGTTTGAACCTGGTAATGTTTCCTTGTGGCAGGTTTCACCATTATTGGAAGGCTTTACTCAGCAATGGCTCTGGAACAACACACGTCCTTTAGCCAAAACATGATCGAACCCGTCAAGTGTTGTTATTCCCACTTGCAAGTTTAGACGTGATCTTAAAAGATTATAACTGAATTCTGCTGCTTTGTTTCGCTCGTGTGTACATTATAAACAGAAATGTGAAATTTCCTGTAATTTACAAAAAAAGGTCCCAACTTTTATTAACTTCGCCATTTCTCACAGAAGCTTTATTCAACCCAAACCTCTCTTGAGCTAAATTGAAAAATACTGTCGAAACAACTCCGCTCGTAGACAATTCTGAGTTTTCTGCAGATCACTGTGAAGGCTTCGGAAACTTTGGTGAATGAATTCAAGATGGGTGATTGTGAAACTGATCTCCCACCTTCCATCTTGCTTGTCAACCGTTTTGTCACCTTCAAAAATCTTAATCCGACCGAACCCAAGTTGCCAAGTCTCGACTTTTCTCCTAAACCATGTCGATATGAGCCTTCTCTTATCCATCTGCGGAAGAGAAGGCTGGTTTCGTCATCTGGGTCCTTCTCTCCACGCTTCCATTATTAAGAATCCTGAATTTTTCGAGCCTATAGATGCTGATATCTATCGTAATACTCTCGTTGTTTGGAACTCTTTGCTCTCTCTGTATGTAAGATGTGGGAAGTTAGTTAATGCTGTCAAGTTGTTCGACGAATTGCCTGTAAGAGATATTGTTTCGCAGAATATCGTGTTTTATGGGTTTCTGAAGAACAGAGAGACTGGTGCTGGTTTTACATTGCTTAAACGAATGCTTGGGTCAGGTGGGTTTGATCAAGCAACCTTGACGACTGTTTTATCAGTTTGTGATACACCAGAGTTCTGTTTGGTAACCAAGATGGTACACGCTTTAGCAATTTCAAGCGGTTATGACAAGGAAATTTCCGTGGGGAACAAACTCATCACATCCTATTTCAAATGTGGGTGTTTAGTTTCTGGGAGATGTGTTTTTGATGAGATGGGACATAGAAATGTCATCACTTGGACAGCTGTGATTTCGGGCCTGATAGAGAATGAGTTACATGAAAATGGTCTAAGATTGTTTAATTTGATGCGTAGTGGATTGGTCCATCCAAACTCGGTAACTTATTTGAGCGCTCTAGCTGCTTGTTCTGGCTTGCAGAGGATAGTGGAAGGGCAACAGATTCATGCTCTTTTGTGGAAATTTGGGACTGAATCAGAATTGTGCATTGAGAGTGCGCTAATGGATATGTACTCGAAATGTGGAAGCATTGAAGATGCGTGGAAGATTTTCGAGTCCACAGAGGAAGTTGATGAAGTTTCCATGACTGTGATATTAGTTGGTTTAGCACAAAATGGGTCAGAGGAAGAAGCTGTACAATTCTTTATTAGAATGCTTCAAGCTGGTATACAGATTGATGCTAATGTAGTCTCAGCTGTTCTTGGAGTTTCATTTGTAGATAATTCTTTGGGTCTAGGCAAGCAACTGCATTCTTTGGTTATCAAACGAAAATTCTCTGGTAACACTTTTGTTAACAATGGACTCATAAACATGTACTCCAAATGCGGAGATCTGACTGATTCACTAAGTGTCTTTAGACGAATGCCAAAAAAGAACTATGTTTCGTGGAACTCAATGATTGCAGCATTTGCCCGCCATGGTCACGGATTAGCTGCCTTAAAACTGTACGAAGAAATGATTACGCAAGGCGTGAAGCCTACAGATGTAACCTTTCTATCACTACTTCATGCTTGTAGCCATGTAGGGTTGATAGATAATGGCCGAGAACTCTTAAACGTGATGCAAGATGTCCATGGAATCGAGCCTAGGACAGAGCATTATGCCTGTATGATTGACATGTTGGGTCGAGCTGGTCTTGTGAAAGAAGCAAAGAGCTTTATAGACTCATTGCCTATCAAACCTGACTGTAAAATTTGGCAAGCATTGCTTGGCGCTTGTAGTTTCCATGGTGATACAGAAATGGGGAAATATGCTGCTGAACAGTTAGTTCAAACTGCACCTGATAGCTCAGCTGCTCATATCTTGATGGCTAACATATACTCATCCAGAGGAAATTGGAAGGAGAGGGCAAAGACAATCAAGAGAATGAAAGCGATGGGAGTGACTAAAGAAACAGGCATAAGTTGGATTGAAATTGAGAATATAACACACAGCTTTGCAGTTGAAGATAAGATGCATCCGGAAGCAGAGGCTATATATGATGTTCTGTCTGAATTGTTTCCAGTTTTGGTAGATGAAGGTTACAGACCTGGTAAAAGGTGTATTCTTTATAACACAGAGGAAGACAAAAAGGTCATAGCTGTATAAATGAATACATGAGTGAAGGATCCAGATTCTCTTTGAAGTTAATTTTTGGTAGATGAAAACCCTCTAGCCAAAACAGAGGCTTTGTTCTCTCTGTCTTAATATCTGGACATTTGCCTGGTCAGATAGAAGGTAAGAGATACAATGGAATCTCTTCGTATGTTTGCTTCGGTACCTAAAATCTCTTTCTTCTCCAATACAAAAATCTCAATTTCGCAGCGATCCATCCCTAGTTGCAGAGAGAAAAGCAGAGAAGATTCACTCTCCAGCTCTTCACCGTACTCTGTACTCGGCGTAGAACCAAGCTGCTCATCTTCAGAGCTAAAGGCAGCTTTCCGTGTCAAAGTATGCGTCCAAGAATTTTTTTTTCCTTTCCACAAAGTAAATGCCTATTGATTGTATTCGTAGACTGGTATTGGAATTATATTTTACTCGCTAAACTTGTCTTGTTTTCTTCCCCACTCGTTTTAGTTTTGCATTTTTCATATTTATTGGTCTTGTTGACTACTCTGTGCTTTGTAAAGGTGAAACAATACCATCCTGACGTATATAAAGAGGGAAGCAATTCTGATATTAAGATCCGTCGCATAATCCAAGCATATGAGGTAGTAAACCTTGTTGTTCTACACTACGTGAGCAGATTGGTAATAACCTGTATTAGCTCAATTATATTTTCTTTACAGATGTTAACAAACTATAGCCGATCAGAGATAATTGAAGGGTATGCTCATAATACTTTTCTCAGCAAAATCTGTTAACACAGCATAAAAATGATGTTGAAATCCAATTAATGTCTTTTCTGTGAATTGCATGCCAGAGAATGCTTGGATCCTATTGATCATCCAGAGTGTGAGGCACTTGACGTGTTTGTGAATGAGGCCCTCTGTGTTGGAAAAAGTACCAAACTTTCTTCCTCTTTTTTGGATTTAGCTCTTTTACTCCATTTCTTCTTGGATAGCTTTCCGCGAGAAGTTCGAAACAGTTCTGTTGATATGTCATTTCTCCAACTGCAGGATGTTCGTACCCATGTTTTAAAACAGCTCCTCACGCCTTCTCATGTGCTTCAACTGGAACAGCTCGAGCAATATCCCAAGGTCTGGATGGTTCTCTTCCTCTATATATAGCTCAACTTCTTCTAATGATTTACTTGGTTTGTACATGACCAGGGCATGGTGAAGATTACCAAGTACAATCTGCAGGTAATCAATGTCCGAGAAATTGCATACATTATGTCAGACCATCACAGAGAATTATCCTAGAAGAATTACTTGGCAGGTATCTGCTTCTCTTTACTCTCCTTGGCAGGTTTATCTGTAAATGTGAATATTCATGTATCGTCGTCCAAACTCCAGTATCTTGGACAAACCTTATGATTGTTCCGTGGAGGCAGAGTTGCTCTATGCTTTTATTGTCAAAGCTCATTTTGAGAACAATCGATACCAGAAGCCAAAGAAGAAACAACCTGAATCTTCAGGAAAACATGTAGACTGGTTCTGAAATTGAAGGTCCCAGCTGGTTTCAGTCTCAAGTTTTCCCAACGAATATAAATGGTTTAGTAATTTAGTAGTTAAAGACTCTACAACAACTAAGCTCCACAATATGCCACTAATTTCCCCCTCAATGTTTGAATATAAGGTTGAGATCTTTACCAGTATAGATGATATACAAGTTTTTGATATTTTTTTTTCTTATAACTCTCAAATAAACTTAATTAAAATTTGGAATTCATACTCTTGATCTCAATTAATTACCAAAATTCAATTTTAATGGACTAGTTAAATATTCTATAACGGCTCATGTAGCCCCACATATGCCACTTAATTTTAAAGATTTAAAAGTGAAAGTGGCACATACACACACATACACTACCAAAATAAAATAAAATAAAAAGTAGCCGTTATGTGTAATAATCCGTTGGGACCAGCAAAAAAAGAAAGAAGAATTAAATAAAAAATAATAACGAAAGATCCGTTACGAAAAGAAACCCCTTTATGCGCTCTTCTTCTCTCAATCCCCGTGTCTGTTTGACTTTACTTACCTTCAGACATTCACCAAATAGACACAACACCGAAGATAAATTTCGTGTTTATGTTCGTGTCTGTAACTTATTAAGTTTAAAGAGATCGAGATCGAGAAAGGTAGACAGAGAGATCCGGGTTTCTAAAAGCTGTTGTGAGTATTTATCTTATGGAGGGTTTTAGTACGAAGTTTTGAGCTTTTATCTTCAAAACCCAGTTTTGAATTGTGAGGTCAAAGTGAGAGAATTTAAGAGAAATATATAGAAGATGGTTGCAAGAACCCCACAAAAGCAGGGGAAAGTGACAATGGTGGTGCCTAATCTCAACTCAGATCTTCTCAGGGAAACAATCAACGAGGTATTTGTCTAATTAAATACAAGTTTACCATAAAGTTCATAGCTTTAATTTTATTTCCTCGCCATAATTAGCAAACGCTCCAGTTCTTAGGCTCCTTCCCACTATGTTTGAAGCTTTACTTATAACAGAACCCACTGCAAGTATATAAAATTTTCAATTTTTCTGGGTCCAAATTAAAAAAAGATCTATCTTTTATTGGATCATATGCTAGTTTCCTTCATTTTTCTTAGCTAGGAATCAATTTAAGCTATGAATTAGAACTTCGGATGTAATATTGGAGGGCGTTTTAGCTCTTTTTTGTGATTTTTGGTATGTAATGTGAAGGTTGATAAATGTATGGAAAGAATTCAAGAGCTACAATACACAATAGCAGGAGGAACTAAAGTTGTCTCTGGTGTGAACCTTAGCCCTCGAAGCACAAGAAATTACCTGAAGACTAGTCTTAGATGCAAGCAAGAAACTTTAGGGTAAAACAAAACCTCAAACGTTTCTTATAGAAACATTGGTGTTCATCAAAACTCAGAAAGCTTAATTAAACCATTCTGTTCAATTGTTGTAGGATTAAGAATGCTACTAATAAGAAATCTCCGGTAGGAAAGTTTCCAGCTTCCTCACCAGGTAAAATCTCTCTCTTTCTTATCCACACATAGGACTTAACAGGTCACACCACAAGCTCTGTGTGTGTTTAGTTATGTTAGATTCTTAGATCAAGAGTTACTTTGTTACACTAAGTTAGTAATTGTTTCTGCAGATTGTGCAATGTATAATCTTTTTTATGTGTAATGCAGGAGACTGGAGGAAAATGTCACTCCCAGCAATGCTACTAGGAGAGACTGTAAATGAAATCTTACAAGCCTCACAGGTCACAAAAGACATTGTAGAAGCCATAGCACCAAAGAAGAATAGAAAGTCCAGGAGAACACTATTGCCAGAAGAAGACGATGGACCTAAAACACCAGAGACAGAACCAAAATTCCGGGAACCGAACCTTGAAACTGTAAGAAGCAATATCAAAGCTAGAAGGAAGAAAGAGAAGCAGAACAGACGATCAGAATCAGATTCTCCTCCATCTCTACAAAGGGCTCGCTCAAGAATTGCGTTCAGAACCATCTCTCCATCCAAAGCAGCAAAGAAGGTTCAAGTAAAGGGAAATGATGAGAATAGCTTTAGGCATTTGGCTAACAGGGTTTCGCCAAAACACAAACCTTGGGTTAAAAAGGCGGTTCTTTTTCCAAATCCTCTGTTTATTTCTGGTACAGCTACACAACAAGCCAAGTTCAGCAGAACAATGTCTCCGGTCATAGCTAGAAATGAGATGTTATCCAGCATCAAGAACAATAAAGAGACGCCACACAAGTTTTTGATCAAATCTCCTCCCACATCAGCATCCAAGTTTCAGGTCAAGATTAGGAGTCCACCTAAGGTCTTAGTTTCTCCTACAAGAAATGGTAGTAACTTGGTTCGGAAGTCACCTAGAGGTTACAGTTCTCCGAAAAAAATAGGGAAGAAGTCACCTACTGCATCGATTTCGCCTATTAGAAACTTGGGAAAGAAGTCTCCAAAGCTATCAACCGCTGCAAAGCTCAGAAGATCATTTACTCCTACGAGAACTAGCAGTAACTTGGTCTGTAAGTCGTCCATTTCTCCCAAAAGAGTCACACTTCAATCATTCATTTCTCCGGCAAGAAATGGTACTTTGGGTAAGAAGTCACCCAAAGCTTTGATTTCTCCGACAAGAATGGGCAAGAAGCTATCAACAGCTGCAAAGCTAAGGAGATCATTTTCACCATCGAGACTAGCGACAAGACTAGTATCTCCATTGAAGAGCAGGAAAAGTGTTGGGAAGTTTGATGATCATGAGATGATGGTAAGTGGATTGAAACAGCGTCCGGTTATAGTTCCCAAAAGATTCTCGATGGGGAGAATCTAAAAGAGAGAGTTTGAATTGTATTCTTTGAGTTTTTATGTGTTTGTGGTATTGTTCATAAGTTATTCTTTCAGATGTTTAATCACCATGAAAATATCTTTTTATCGCCAAGTTATAAAGATTGTAATGATGAGAAACATTAGCTTAACTTGTTATGTGGATCTCTCTCTATAGTGGACCTTTAGGGCTTGTCAACTTTCCATGAAACTTTATTACACCTATTGAGCAATATCCTACTAGTTACTTTCCCACAAAGCAAAGAATCTAAAGTTGGCAAAAACTTTAACAAAAGAGCTCCAACTTTGCTTCTCCCATTCCATTTGCATTCTTTTTGCTACCTCAAATAGATATCAGAACCAGAGAGATTATCTCTCGACTTGCTTCAACACAAAGATGGAAACTTCTATAAACTCAACCAACTCATCACTGTTCCAATGGTTAGGTCTTATAGAAGACTCGGATCAGCCTCGTGATTCTAGCCTGCCTCGAGTCATACCCCTTTTCGCTTCAATCCTTGAGAAGATGATTCAGAAGAACGAAAAAGCATTCCACTTAAGACCACACAACAAGTTTAGTTTCTTAATGTCTGAATTCAGCAGATTTCTCTCTTGTATATATAGTTTACCTCTTCTCCCTTCTTATATATGAATCTCATGGCAACAGAGAGGATCAGATAACTATGTTCCATGGCTCAAAAGCACCATCGATGAGCATTTATCATTACACAGAGAGAATCTATAAGTACGCTCAGTGTAGCCCTGCGTGCTTCGTTGTAGCCTTCGTCTACATCCTCAGGTATCTACAAAGACCAGAGGCTACTCGTCGTCTCACATCACTCAACGTTCATCGTCTTCTCATTGCTAGTCTCTTGGTCTCAGCCAAATTCTTGGACCGCAAGTTAGTATCTTCTTAAACTCTAAAATCTCTCCATGATTGTGGCCAAAGGTTTGATCTGTTGTTTTTCTCCTGTGTGTAGTTGTTATAACAACACGTATTATGCTAAGATTGGAGGAGTGAGTCCTGAAGAGATAAATAGATTGGAGAGAACGTTGTTGTTTGATATTGATTTTAGACTTTTTATTACAACAGAGATTTTTGAGAAACACTGTTTGATGTTACAGAGACAAACAGTGCCCTCTGAATCGAGAAGACTTAGAACAGTTCTGGGAGAAATGACTCGTAGCTGCCAAGCGATTTGATAAAGCAAAACTCACACGAAAGAAAGAAAGTTATCATAGGTTAGATCTTCTTCACTTCAGTTTGTAATCAAACAAATGTGTTTGTCATGATGATTATCTGTAAAAAAACAAAGTTTAAATCAAACAGAAACCAAACTCTCCATCTACTGTTCAGAAATCAGAATGTCCTAACCCGGCTGGAGCTTCAAAAGCCCAAATAGATTGGGCCCTATGCCAAATCGATCAGAAAGCCCAAATATATTGGGCCCTGTGTCAACGCAGTTAGAAAGCCCAATGCGATCATTATTTATCTAAAACTTATTTATTGTTTTATATCTAGAGAAATACTATTTTGTAATTAATCACAATAAAATCGGGTCACCAGTTTCATCGAATACTCTCTCCGATTATAAAAGATTGATGTTTTGAAAAAATATTTGTTTTATAAAGATGGATGTTCTCTGTTTCTAATGCATATTTGGTTTATTATTTTCAATTTAACCCTCATTTTAGTGATTAATATTATTCTTTGAGTTTGTTTAACAATAAATAAGGACAGAAATGACATTTCAAAAAATGTCTTAATATTTGAGATAATCTCAAAACATCAATCTTTTAAGAACCGAGGAAGTATAATAATTTATGGGATTATTAGATTGTAAAAATAATATTTGAGTTTCCTCGTTGATTCCAAGTTCCAAAGCATTAATGAAAAGTTTGATACTCTTTCTGGCAACCATTTAAAAAAAATTAAAAGTACTTTGCATTATTTTTAATCTTTTTAGCTCCATATGATTTTTACTCCTTTGGTTGGCCAATTTGACTCTAGAAAATAATAGACATAAATGGCAAAAAAAAATGAAAAACAATTTCTTTTTTGGGTAAATATGTTTTTAAAAATTAATTAAGAAATTAACATATAGTTTTAAAAATTAAATAACTAACATTGGCCCACATAGATAATAATTCACTTGGTTATTTAGGGACAAGACACGAGATGATAATATATTTAATGTTTTGTCTTTAATTTATTAACTGTTAACACATATTATCAGAGTAACACATAAATTACTTGCTAACACATATAAGTTAATTGATAACTGAATAGTAATAAGATAAAATAATAGTTATCAGTTAGTAATGGGGAAAACAGTCAATTTAATGTTGAACTTACGCGTTTTTGCCATTTTAAACTCGAACTTCTTCTCTCTCCAAATAAATCACAAACTTGTAGTTGACCACACCATATTAGGTTTACCGTTAGTCAAAATTAACAGACGCTAAGCGTCGTTAGTGTAATTAAACTGAGCATTAGTTGGGTTAATGAAACATCAAAACACAGTGTTTTACCTCCCCGAACAAAATTGAAATCCCTAGATTTTGCCCTAAATCGATTTTATCCCCTTCTCACTTTCAATTTCGATTTCGAAATCGAAAGCGATTTCCCTCTGTTCGAAATCTCAAATAGATTTCTCTCTTGAGCTTTAACCGAGAAGTTAAGACCCTTGGAAGAATTAGACACAAACATTTGGTTAAGCTGATGGGTTACTGCAGCAGCAAAGCAGATGGATTGAATCTGCTAATTTACGAGTACATGGAGAATGGAAGCCTCTGGGATTGGATTCACGCAACCAGAGAAGACAAAGAAGAAGGAGACTCTTAGTTGGGAAACAAGATTGAAAATAGCAGTTGGTTTGGCTCAAGGAGTAGAGTATCTTCATAATGATTGTGTTCCTTCCATGGTTCATCGCGATATTAAATCCAGTAATGTGCTTCTTGATTCCAACATGGAAGCATATGTAGGAGATTTCAGACTCGCCAAGATCCTAACTGAGAATTATGACACCAACACATAATCAAATACTTTGTTTGCAGGATCTTATGGCTACATGGCACCAGGTGCATCTCTTTCTCGAGTTTGTTTACCTAAAATTTCCTCTGCTAAAGTTAATGTTTTTTGCTTTTGTCTTCTGCAAAATATGCTTATTCGTTGAAGGCAACTGAGAAAACCGATGTTTACAGTATGGAGATAGTGTTGATGGAGATTGTAAGTGGCAAAATGCCAACATATGATATGTTTGATGAAGAGACTAATATGGTTAGATGGGTAGAGACTGTTTTTGATATGCATGTGGGTTCTGCAGAAAAAGAGAAGTTGATTGATTTAGAGCTTAAACCACTTTCACCTAGCGAAGAAGAAGCAGCTTTTCAAGTTCTAGAAATAGCAATTCAGTGCACAAAAACTTATCCTCATGAGAGACCATCTTCAAGACAAGCTTCTTACTATCTTCTTAATGTCTTCAACAACAGAGCTGCCAAGAAATGATGCTATAAACATCATAATTTTCTTCTTCTGCACACTTTTGTAGATTTGTTACATTATTTTATCATAGACATATCATTTGTCCTATATCAATAAAATAACATAAATCTAATTATCCTATATCAATTGCATATATCTTTGGTCATTTTTCATAACAAAAACTCGAAAATGAGGGAACAAAGAACAAACAGAAGAAATCTTTACTAGCTTTCATCAATTAATCTTCTCTGTTTTGTTATATTTTCATGTCTTAATCAATTTTTGCTCGTTCTCAACGTTGGTGGAAACTTGAAATCAATTTCTCTTAATCGTTTTCCATTATAGTTTTTCTATTTTCTTGGGTTTGAATGTAACAAAACAGAAGCTTTAATCGATTTGAGATTCTGAACAGAGAGAAATCGCTTTCGATTTCGATTTGAGATTGAGAAGAGGAGAAAGCGATAAACCGATTTGAGGTTTCGATTTTGAAATCGAAATTGAAAGTGAGAAAGGGATCAAATCGATTTGGGGAAAAATCTAGGGATTTCAATTTTGTTGGGGAGGTAAAATACTGCGTTTTGATGTTTCATTAACCCAACTAACGCCCAGTTTAATTACACTAACGACGCTTAGCGTCTGTTAATTTTAACTAACGGTAAACCTAATATGGTGTGGTCAACTACAAGTTTGTGGTTTATTTGGAGAGAGAAGAAGTTTGAGTTTAAATTGGCAAAAACGCGTAAGTTCAGTATTAAATTGACCCTTTTCCCGTTAATAATGATGGCTTAAATCAGTATATTAGGGCTTAAATAATGATGATAACTATTTTGGGAGCTTAGATCAGTAGATAATAGATAAGCTAACTAATAATTAGATAGTTATTGGATAAAATGATAGTTATCAATTAATGATGATGGCTTAAATCAGTATTGTAGGCTTAAATAATGATGGTAACTATTTTGGGTGTTTAGATTAGTAGATAATGAGTAAGTTAATTGATAACTGGATAGTAATGAGATAAAATAATAGTTAAGAGTTAATGATGATGGCTTAAATCAATATCTTGGGAGCTTAAATCAGTAGATAACGGGTAAGTTAACTGATAATTAGATAGTTATCGGATAAAATAATAGATATCAGTTAAAATAATAGTTATCGGTCAAATCATATTCATTTTTTTGTGGGTGTTTAAAGCTAATCTGAAACCTTAGCTATGGCTGTTGTTTATAATTTACAAAATAATAACGAATCTACAAAATAAAATTCGTCAAGAGAGGGCGCATTCAAGAGGTTGGCAGACCTTCACAAATTCCACTTGAGGTTGACGATAATGTGACCACTATTATGAATAGGAGTTTTATAGGTTTAGTTGAGTCTTGATTAACATACATTGTTAACACTTATTTTATCTGGTAATTAATATTTTATATGCTAACTCGACAACCTTTGTGAACCAGTGAGTCATTTTTGACTCATTAAATCGGATTCCGTTCAGATCTACTCCAGATCTCCTATTTAACTTCTGCAAAGAAGAAAGAAGACGAGTTAGTGACATAAATCGGGAAAATTCGACGAATTCTCATATGAAATTCCAACATCATTAGACATTTCTTCCAGAAAATCACATGCAGATCCAATGGGATTCTTAGATCTAGTAAATCCAGAGCTATATCTAAGGAAACAAGACATGAATAAGGGATTTGCAAAGCCACTACTGTATATTGATTTTTTTCCTTCTCCATCACTGATTGATTTAATTCCTCCTCCACCACTGTTCTTAATGGCGGAAGGCCATTGATATTTTTTTGAGATCTTCAACAGTCGAATAGCTTTAATACATCATGAACCAGTTGAGCTAAAATGGAGATAGAAAAAAATTTGGGTTTATGAGAAAAAATAAAGATAAAATGTGAGAAGATGATTGAAAATGGAGAAGAGATCAAGAGAAATGTGGAAATAAAAGAGAAATGTGAAAATGAGAAAGAAATTGAGAGTAGGACCCAACAAAAAATAAAATATAATCTTTAGTTGAATGAGTGTGTAGTAACATATATGCCATTACTTTTGGCACAGAAAACTACTATTATAGCCTACCACTGGAAACTAATTTTGATAAAACTTGATGTTACTTACTACAATATTTTTTTTTTCTTTGACTTAATTTCTCTACAGTTTCAGACCTCATTGTTAAATTATATATACGGACTAACTATCTGTCAAAAATTGTTGGTATGTAGTTTTTATACCACTAATAAAAGACAAATTTTAAGTTGTAGTATAATGAATTAAATCCTTTTGACTTTCGACGATCTAATGCAAATAGTAATGCCTTGTCTGGTTGACTTATAAATGAGAACGTAATAATGCCTTTTTAATGACCTATTTTTGGGGGGGGGGGGGGGGGAAAGCAACATGGCACAGTGGGCTTTAAAACTATCTTAATGGTTGTACATGTGCTCTTGAATTCATACAAAGGATAATATTTTGGGAAATCGATTCATAACATCAGAAGCTTTTATACTTTGTCAGTGTTAACTCTTATGTTGTGTGATTTGATGTACTTGAAATTTTGATATTTTAGAACATAAGTAATACATAGATGAAAAAGAACTTTAAGGGGAAACTAGTTCACATTAACGTATTCAAGAATTTTTTATTTATTTATTTATATTATTATCATATATACACGATATAAGTTAGGTACTTACATTTTTTAGTGGACCTCTTGAAAATGACAAAAATAAATTGATAAAAAAAGGTTAACTTATTTATATATATATAATTAAAAAAATTAGTTAGATTGCGAAGTTGATAAAGAAATGAACATAGCGACTTCTTCGAGGCCATTATCAACATGAAAAGAATTTAAACCACTCTTTTTATTTCTCAACAACAAACACAAAGAATTTTTAGGGAACAAAATTCGATATCTAAGTTAATTACTCTAAAAAAAAAGTTAATTACTCTAATGTCTCTGTATTAAAAAGTTGCAAACACATAATTAAAGATTGAACGCATGATCTTAAGAAATTATTAATTTCACCAAACCCTTATCAGATTATCTTATAATATTAATTTCCATGTTACCAATTTTTATTTTATATTTTATCAAAAATCAAAAATTTATTATATTCACAAGATTTCTCTTTCAAATCTTTTGTTCTTTTTGGCACTTTTCTCCGTGATTATCTTCTGTTCAAGAAGCTTCTTCCTCGTTTTTCATTTTATTTATATATAAAATAACTTTTTATCTCTCAGAATCGCAAATTGTATATACTTGTGGATTCTTAGTCGTCAGATGGGCTTAAGTCTGAATCCTTCCTTTAAAGCATTGCTTTGCTTTAAAGCTTTCTCCAAAAATAAAGACATTTTCATTATCCGTGATTCCTGCAATTTAATCGTCAATTTTCATTTTTTTCTATTCTGGGTTTATGTTTCTCATTTTGTCTCTTCTTCAAGCTTTTGTCAGATTAGGGTAAACAAATCAGAAATTGGATTAAAAGGTAAGACAAAAACATTTCCTTCCAATTTAGAAAAGAACACTTTATTCGCTCTGATTATTCACCTGCAACTTACACCTAAAAAGGTGCGATTTTTTTTGTTGAATCCTGATCGAAAAATATCCGATCATCTGGGTTTCTTCGTCAAGGTTCTTATCTATCTCTTCTGTATATCGATTTGCATGTCAAGTTCAAGGCTTTAATTAATATCCCTGAAGATTTGAAACTTTTGCCTTCTGGGATTTTAGGGTTCTTATCTCTGCAACCGCATGCATGTTGTTTTTGGGATTTGATTACTGAAGTTTGAAGCTTTTCTTACTCCGATTCATGCAGGTTCATAGTATTGTCTACTCGACCCAGATTTTGATTTTATCCGGAATTTTGGATTTCTGAGTTGGAGACGAAGGTAAATCTGAACCGATTAGCAACAGTTTTGTTTCTCACTCTCGGATGAATTCTCCGTTAAGTTGCAAGAACCTGAGAATTTTTTCAAAATCTGTTGCTTGTAAATGTCTTCTTCTTGTTGGTATTGCTCTGTTCTACAGAGCTCTGTTACTCAGTTCCTCTCCCAGAAACGCTCTGAACAATAGCTTATGGACTCGAGCTCGTTACATGTCAGATTCATCATCAACCGTTGGGATTCGAACCGATAAGTTTCTGGTGGTTCCTCAGATTGTATGGGGACTGAACAATCAGAAAATAGCTTTTGCTAGAGCTTGTTTGACGGCGAGAATGATGAACAGAACGCTTCTCATGCCTAGTCTAAGTGCTTCCTTGTTCTACAAGGAAATAGATAAGCTGCGACCAATTCCGTTCGATAAAGTGTTTCAGTTCGAGAGATTCAACTCTCTCTGTCATGGGTTTGTACAGCTTGCTCGGTACTCAGATGTTAGAAACAGAACACATGTGTTTGATCTAGAGAAAGGTAGCGGAAGAAGATGGACTGTTGAAAGAGACTTGGAACAATTGAAACAATCCGCCCATAACAAGTCAATTGATGAGTTTGAAGTGATTCGTATGATAGGTAAAAACTCATTCTTGTGGCATGATCATTGGCCAGTAAAAGACTATGCTAAGATCTTTGAGTGTATGGTGGTGGTTGATGAAATCTCTAGAGAAGCAGATAGAGTAGTGATGAAGATTAGAGAAGCAGGGGAAAAGGCTGCAAGAGCGAAACTCGAATCCAAAACCGATATTCAAAGTCCGATTCTTTATGTCGCAGTTCACATGAGGGTAGAGATAGATTGGATGATACATTGTAAAAAACTAGAGCAACGAAAAGGAGTCTCAGAGATTTGTAGTAGCAAAAGAGAGATTATGGAAAGGGTAGGAAACATTTCGAGTCTAAAGAGTCCTGCAGTTCTTTACCTTGCAGTTGCAGATAGTCTCTTAGAAGAAAAAGAAGAAGATTCATCGGTATTAACAGGCTGGAGAGATGGTTTAATAACATTTGAGAAGAAGAAACTTGGGGTGAAAGAGAAGATTTATGGGAAGTATTCGTATTTGATTCAATCAGCTATAGATTTTGAGGTGTGTTTAAGAGCAGATGTCTTTGTTGGTAATAGCTTTTCAACTTTCTCTAGTCTCATTGTTCTTGAGAGGACACAGAAAGCAAGAAAATTGGGGTTTATGAGTTCTTGTGAAGATGGTGAAAACGAATCGAGATCATATGCATATAATTTAGCTGGAGAATCAATGGGAATTCCAAGGATATGGATGACGAATATGACTGATTCTAGCTTGCAAGCTATAAGTTATGGCTCTAGTTCTGTCTCTTGTTCAAGTGAATAGAAGTGAAAATATTAGATTTGGTGTTTTGGATTTGTTTCTTTTTACAATTCGTTTATTTGTGTAGTTTTTACAGGAAATAATCAGTGAATATATTATTTTCTTCATTTTGTTCCCAAACAATGTGTTCTTCTGATAACCTTAAAATCTAGAACCTTAAAATTTATAGAAAACAGTTTATGACTTTTTGAACAAGGCATCTATACAAACATAACCTAAAATTGATTTGCAAAAATCAAGATATGAGAGACAAACTGAAATCAGCCCGAATAAAGCAGCTGCTTCGACTGTTGAACATATATGAATCGACAAAACATAATGAGAAACAGAATCATATGTTTTGACCAAACATTTTGGAATCTTAGAACAAACATACTTGAAACCGCCATTGGCTTCCAACTCCAATCTTTGTTCACGTCAATCACCGAAACATGAGGATACTTTTAGATATAAAAACTCACTGCAAAAAAAATATACATTTTTTGCGCGGAAAATCTATTATCATAGGTGTTACACCAAATATTATAACATCAACGATAATAATTTTTCCGACTGCTACGATATAATAAAAAATACAATAGCAATAATTTAATGCCCCTACTTACATTATTTTGCATTATAGGTGAAGTTAATTCTATAATACTAGTTTCATTGGTGTCATCTTTATAACCTAAATTACGATAGGAACTTTGACTTGTTATATAAAAGATTTATTAGAAAATTTTCAATATGAACGATTAGAAAACTTCAGAGGAATGAAAGAATAAAAGAAAGAATGAAGACAAAGCGTAATCATAAAAATTTAGAGACTCAATAATCAAAACTCATGTTGCAATGAAGAAACTTTTGTGTAACATAGAAGATAAACATACTGAAACAGAGATGACAAACAAAGCGATAGAAATTAGATGATCACAATAAGAGTGGACGTTCTATTTCCACCACGAAAGTATGAATATAGCACCAATTACAACCACTGTTGACACTGTAATCTAATTGGACCACAATCTAAAGTTTTCAATCCGATTTCAACCAGATAAAGGCGCATAATTAACTAGGGTCGTGAAATATGAGAAATTTTTCGGTTTATTAAATCAACATCTCTAAAATTATAATAGGAATAATATATGAATCAAATTTTAAAATATAAAAATTCAATTATTATTTTCTATAAAATGTATTACGAAAAAAAACTAAAAACTGAGTGTCTGAAATAATATAATAATTATTTAATTTAATGGGCTCACATTTTTGTATTTATCGATTACCAAAACATTATGATTGGTAATTTGAACCTTAATCCGGTTTAATCCCAATATAACGGCGATTTTAACGCCGTCAAAGATTCACGTCTGTTTAAACTCCCAAGGCAAATTCATATAATCGCTTACACTGTTTGTTTTTTCATCTTACCTAATTCTTCCCTCACCCTTGGAAAATTCCCTATCTTGTTCATCTCTGTAGCAGATCGGAGAAATGGGTATCGATTTGGAATCTGTGTCAGAAGCAACCTCCGGAGCTGTTGGGTCGCTTCTGAGTACAACGATCTTATATCCTCTTGATACATGTAAATCAAAGTTTCAAGCCGAGGTTCGAGCTCGAGGTCAGCAAAAATACAGGTTTTTCCTTCGAATTGTTTTCTTTTTTTGTTCTTCATTATCTTTGATTTGGATGCATCGATTTTCTAAAGATAGTGTCTTTTTGTATGTTTTGTAGATATCTTTCAGATGTTATGTCGGAAGCAATTTCTAAAGGACAATTTTTTGCTTGTATCAAGATGAAGACCGGATATTAAATAAAAGGAATATTTTACAAAGAGGCATTACAAGCATACATAAAAGCCTTGGAACGAAGAATTTTCAGTCATTTATTTCGCAATTTATCTACTTTTATAGCTATAGCTATTTCAAGAGGGTTCATAGTCAAAGAACTGGTTCTAAATCAATAGGAACAACGGCAAATTTGGTTATTGCTGCTGCTGCAGGTGCTTGCACTTCCGTCTTAACTCAGGCACGTTTTGCTTTGATTATGTTTGTACAGTTCTTGTATATTTGGTTGAAGTTGAGAGAAAGTTGAAGTATTGGTGTTGGATACTAGTTGGTAAAAGCCATAAGAGTCTTCTTATCTTTCTGTGTAGCCTCTAGATACAGCTTCATCTAGAATGCAGACGAGTGAATTTGGAGAATCTAAAGGGTTGTGGAAGACCTTAACAGAGGGTTCATGGGGAGATGCGTTTGATGGCCTAGGGATCTCTCTTCTATTGACTTCAAATCCTGCAATACAGGCAGAATTCTCATTTAAAAACCATGAGCTAGGGAACTTGTGTTTCACTGTCTTATTTGCAATTTGTTACCTAGACCATTGACCAACTAGCTACTCTTTGCAGTATACAGTGTTTGATCAGCTGAAATAGCACCTTCTTAAACAGAAAAATGCAGAAGCAGAGAATGGTTCTTCTTCCCCGGTAGTGCTCTCTGCCTTTATGGCGTTTGTTTTAGGTGCAGTCTCCAAAAGTATTGCCACAGTTATCACATATCCAGCAATCAGGTATTGACCTCAGGAAAAGATTTCTGGATTTCTTGATCTTACCTAGTGATTTATTGTGTGGCTAATTCAGACACTAAGAATGAAACTAAATTGCTCAGGTGCAAAGTGATGATTCAAGCTGCTGATGACTCAAAGGGAAATGAAACTAAGAAGCCCAAAAGAAGGACAAGGAAAACAATTCCAAGTGTTGTCTATGCCCTATGGAGAAAAGAAGGGATGCTAGGGTTCTTTAAAGGCTTGCACGCTCAGATATTGAAGACTGTTTTTAGCTCGGCATTGCTATTGATGATCAAGCAGAAAATCACTGCGACAACATGGATTTTCATTCTAGCTATCCGTAGAACACTGTTTCTCACAAAGGGTAAGTTAAAGAATACTTAAAAGACTCGCAAATCTGTTAGCTACCACCAAGTTTCCAGGCAAAGCCAGGACAGGCTTGGTTCCGGTTTGGTTCTCTATGTATGATTTGCATGGGCAAGATCTCGGTTTAGCTATATGTACCCAAAAATAAATTTTTTTACAAGTATTTGGAATATTTCTCATTTCAAGAACGACCTTCTGATAATTTTATATAAATGTCAACAGTTGTATAAATTTGATAAATTTATTAATTTATAAAAAAACACAATTTTGCATGTGTATAAATACAAATTAAATGTATTTTAAGGAAAAATAGATAATATATTAATGAATTCATGTAGTAGGACAATACTTCTGAATGGAAAAGAAGGTTACAATTCTCGTTCCCGTCAAATTCTAATTAGACCGGAGTAGTATAGTTAGGCCAATTTCGTTTCTTAAGAGAGCTAAGAAGAGGAACGGAAGATCGGGAAAGGAGGAGAACAAGATGATGTCCGGTGGTAATTACACGACTATCGATAGCCAGAAAGTCTCTGGATCTGTACCTGTAAGTTTTTAATTTAGTTTACGTTTTCTCGATCTCTATTGTTTCCATGACTCGTGTGTGCTCGTCCATACACTGAGTTTTCCGATCTGATCTAGTTTCCATTTGTTCTGTTTTTGTTAATTGTAGTCTGTTCCAGATCCAGGCCACACCACCGTAAAATTCACGGGTAACATTGTCGTATTTTGTGTATGTTTCGGTAGCTGAGGTGAATTTGATTATGGATCAAATAGGAAGGATAGATTTGATTTAGAATTAGAGAACCATGTTCTCCCGGACTCAAGAGATTGATTTTTAGCTAAGATGAATGGAATTTGGTGCAATTTGTAAGGAAACGCTACATAATCTCTAGTTTGAACAGATAAGGGTTTAGCGAGTAGAAGAAGATACGGGAATCTTTTTATGGAGAAAGGGGAAATTTAAATTGCAAATGTATTTCCTTACAAAGTTTGGATTCTGTTATGGTTATGTTCATGTTAAGCTGTGATTGAGGGATGCATTGTTTTTGCAGAATCAAATCTACAAACCTTTCCTCCATCTGCTACTCAGGGCAAGATCTCTGGTGGTAGTAATCCCCCTCGAGATGCTGACGGTGAGATTCTCTAGATTGATTATTGTATGGTTAAGAATTTCCAAATTGAGTTGATGGAGGAATTTAGGATGTGGAAATGTATCCATTGACTGCTCTATGTTGATTGCTCGGAGCCAGTCTTTGTAAATCGGTATATCTTATGGCTGAAAGTGAATAATTTGAACCCCGGTGCAGATACATTTTCTGGGCGTGTTAATGGTAGTACAGATGAACCTCAGTCTGGTGGCTGGCTCCATAAATTCACTGTTGGTGCTTACAAGCCATTCTTTGATGTTGACACATCGGACGTGGTAGAGAGACTCAAAGAATCTCTCTTTCCATTCCGTGGAACATTTACAGAGAAGACAGCTGACAAGCCTGACTTGTAAGAGTTGTGTCATTTCTTTTGATTTCCAACTTAAGAGGTTATTTATATTACCAATTCAACCTCAAATGCAAAATTGATTGTCTTTGCAGGTATGGTCCATTCTGGATATGCACTACTTTGATATTCGTGGCAGCATCTATCGGCACATTTGTCACATACATAGCACACAAATGGAAGAAACAAGAATGGAACTACGATATTAATCTGGTGACTTGGTCTGCAGGAGTGTTCTACGGATATGTCACGATTGTTCCTCTAGCATTATATGTCGTTCTCAAATACTTCTCTGCACCATCAGGCCTAGTCCAACTTTTTTGTCTCTATGGCTACTCCCTATTCATCTTTATCCCAGCATTGGTACTAAATCTCTCCTAAAAAATGTGATCTTAATCTGAATATAATGAGACTTTGACATATTTATCTGTTTCCAACTCTGCAGTGCCTCTCAGTTGTGCCATTGGAGATTTTCAGATGGGTTATTGCTGGTGTAGCTGGATTCATGTCCGCAACATTTGTGGCTTTGAATCTCAAAGCGCATATCAATTCCGCTGGAGAGAGATCGATCTTTATTATCGCCTGCATCTTTCTTTTGCAGCTCGGGCTTGCAGTTGTGCTGAAGCTCTATCTCTTCACAGTCACAGTATGATCCATGAAAAGAAAATTGGACCTTGTTCTACATAAGACTAAGGTATATGTTCTCTGATATCTGTAGATTCTATAACGTTTCTCCTCAGATTTATCCAAATTTTGTACCGTTTGGAAACAATTCCTTTTATTTACCCTCCATTGATTTACTTGCAGAAGATAGTGTAATAATAAATCGATTTGTAGTTGCTATGATGTTCAAACTTACACCTCCCTGTGACCCAAAGAAAGAACCATAATAAATGGTAGTCTATGATTTTTTTCTTTTAATCAACAATTGGATTGAACCAAATTCCCTAATCCTAAATTCCTAGCATATGGGGTAAATGCATTTACTGGAATTGAATTCTGGTGAAAGAAGTACAATCCATGTTAAACCCCTAACCCTAAATTCTGGGTCAAATTCAACGTTTTAGAATCAAATTCTGTGGAAAAATGTTTTTTAAAAAAACACTTTCCCAATTTGTGAAAGAAAAAAGTAAGTGAAAATGGAAAAGACATGAGAGGACCCAGAATATTGATTTTATTATGTTCTTACAATATTTGTACGGATACGGCGATCTTCACTCATAACTTCCCAACTGGAATTTCTGACAATTCTGTAAAATATTCTTCCACATTACGTCAATAACTTATTCGAACCATCTTCGATTTTCTCATTTTTATAAAATAATTTACTCGAAAGTTCATTTTCTTCTTTCTTGTAAAATCTTTGTTGTATTTCACGGATAATTATAAATTAAAAAATATAATACATTTTTAAAAAAAATACAACAAGTATATAGCTACTTGGAGTTTATTCAATTTTGCTTTCCACATTATCTATCATGTGGGTCTCAATCGTCGAGACTTCCACTTTTTAATTAATTTATTTATTTCCTCACTTTAAAAAAAAAATTAATCAATCTGTTCTTTTCTGAACATGGCCGTTGAATTTCGAAGCCATTTTTACACAAATCTTCTTCCTTCAATTATTTCATCTTCTCTTGGCGTGAGATTTGAGGTATGTGGTGTAGTGTTAGGTACCTTGTTACGTTTCTTAGTTTGTTCATCTTTTACATCTCAAGCAATCAAAATCCACCCAACTCAATTGATTGGTTGTTTAAAGAGATTTTCTTGTTGGGGCAACAATTGATTTTTTTGTCAGAGAGTGAATTCTAAGTGAGATCAATAAAGTTTCCCCATTTTTTAAAATAAAGTTTGTTATTTTAATTTTCAGGTTGTGATTAAATTGGAGTTAAAGGCTGCGATTGCGAGTTTTGCAGATGAGTTGGGTTTGAAATGGACCGGAGAAGTTGGCTATGGCGGAGGAAGTCATCAGAGAAAAGTCCTGGCGAAACAGAGAGTACTGGTTCTGTCTCTTCTCTTTCTGAAAGATTCTCAGACGATCAGGTAACATTTGGTTAAGTTTATTGCAATGTCTTTGTTTGATCGTTGTTTCCATGTTTCAATGGAGTTACTTTCAGAGACTTTTGTTAGAACTTGACTGATTCTGTTTTGGTGTTGGAATGTCTGAAACTACAAAAAGACAAGTTCCTCTTTTGGTGATTAATGCTGTTTCTCTAGTGTTTAGTATTTTGATTGTGTAATGTGTGTGAATGAATACTCAGAGATCTCAATCACCGGAATTAATATCTAAACCGGAAATAAGAGAAGAAGAGACAACGGCGGATATTAAGATTCTTACGGAGAGGCTCTCTGCAGCTCTTTTAGATGTTAGTTTAAAGGAAGACCTTGCTAAACAGCATGCTAAAGTTGCAGAAGAAGCTGTCTCAGGTTTGTTGTTGTAGCACTTGTTTAAGCAAAAAAAATGTAAGTAGAATGATTTTTACATGGCAATTTTGTTTGATCTTAGGTTGGGAAAAGGCAGAAAACGAAGCTGCGGCTCTGAAGGAACAGCTTGATGCTTCTACTAGTAAGATTTCAGATCTTGAGGATCGAAATAGTCATCTTGATAGTGCGTTAAAGGAATGTGTAAGGCAACTTTGGCAAGGAAGGGAAGAGCAAAATCAGAAGATTGAAGAAGCTATAAACAAGACAAGACAAGAGTGGGAAGCTAGAAAGTCTGAACTTGAAGCTCAAATCGACGAGCTTCAAGCCAGACTTCGAACGGGAAAAGAAGATGTTACGACTGCTTCACTCCACAAAGACATATACCCAAAACTTGAGGCCTTAGAGAAAGAAAACTCAGCTATGAAGCTTCAACTACGTTCAAAAGCTGAGGAGGTCAAGATTAGAACTATAGAGAGAGACTTGAGCACTCAGGCAGCTGAATCTGCGAGTAAACAACAGTTGGAAGGGATTAAGAAGTTGGCTAAAGTTGAAGCAGAATGCAGGAAACTGAGAGTCATGGTTCAGAGATCAGTCAACTCTGGTGAGCTCAAATCTTCTTCCGTAGATAACCAATCAGACTACTCCGGGAGAGTTTCTTTTAGTGATAATGAAATGCAGAGTCCCTCTAAGAAGATTACTGGGAAAACTTCAATGGCTCCTTCAGTAGAAATCGATTTAATGGATGATTTTCTCGAGATGGAAAAACTCGCTTCTCTGCCACACTCTGAACCAGGAGGAAAACAGTCAGAGAGTAACAAGGAATTAGAGAAATTTAATGCTCAGTCAAGCCAACTAAAACAAGAACTCAAAACCTTGCTTCACAGGATTTCTGAACTGGAAGAAAAAGTAGAGATGGTAGAGGTAGAGAAATTACAATTGGAGATGGCTTTGAATGAATCAAAATACCAAATTGAGGCATTGCAGAGTCGACTTATGGAGACAGAGGGGAAGTTATCAGAGATGAAGAAACTAGAAGTAGAGAACCACGATCTAGAGATGCTGGTGGGTGAATCAGAAAAGCAAATCCATGATCTCCAAAGACAGTTAAACAAAGCACAAGTGAATCTATCAGAACTTGAGACTACAAGAGCAGAGAAACTGGAACTGACTATATGTTTAAATGGTACAAAGAAGCAGCTCGAGACATCTCAAAATCGGCTAAAGGAAACAGAGAAAAAGTTAGCAGAGCTTCAAACATTGCTGCATCTAACAAAGGGTGCAAAAGAAGCGGTTGAGGATAGTGTAAAAGCTGCAAACGCAAAAACAGAAGCGGTTGAGTCAAAACTTAGAGATGTCGAAGCAGAATCAGAATCTTTGATCTTAAAAATTGAGTCTTTGGAAGAAAGTACAGAAAAGGAACGTGCTTTATCAGCAAAACACATTTCAAGATGCGAAGAACTACAAGATGAGATCTCAAAACTAAAACATGAACTTGAACATCATCAACCAACAGAGCCTGAGTCTATCCATATGAAAGGTTTTGATGAGAATTTTAAGCAGAAGCAGGTAAGGTTATCTTCTCTTCTGCATGCAATATTACATTATACTTATCCATGAACATATGCAGAAGCAGTAACTTAGAAACTTCCATATAACCATAATCATATACATTGCATTGGAAGATATACCTTTTAATTCACTTTCATGACAACATGGCAATGACAGGAGAAGGAATTAGCAGCAGCTGCTTCAAAATTTGCAGAGTGCCAAAGAACTATAGCTTCACTGGGTCAACGTTTACAGTCACTTGCTACATTTGAAGATTTTTTGATTGAATCTTGAAGAGAAGCTCTCTGGTCAGGATTTTGATTATCCCACACAAGGTAAGCAAAATATACAGATTCTGAACTCTGAATGATGAGAAATTGGATCTCTGTGAATCCCATGACCATCCATGAAAAACGAGAACACATGAACAAAAGAGTCTCTCTATATATATCAGAAAGTACGGCTACAGGTTGAGATATTTGTCGATAGAAACAAGGGAAAGGGAAAAGATTATAATTTTTCTTTCGGTTTTATAAATTATCAAATTCAATTTATATTGTTGAGGTCAATATCAACAGAACTTAATGCAAATAAATAAGGGATGATTTGTAAAGAAAACTAAAAGTGAGACGTAAAGTGTTTCTTTTTCTTCTCTGTTTTCATATGTACAAGGAATTAAGCTGATAAGATTCAATATTAACTTAATTGCCTAATCCAACAGAATTTTATTGAATGCATTACATGAAATCAAAATAATATTTATGCTTTACGTCAAATAGATATATCCAAGTTCTCTTATTATGGCTGCACCGTTTGTCCAACGTCATCGTAATTGAGATGCAAAAGAAAAGAAAAGGCCTAACTGAGGTATTAACTGGACCCATGAATAGGCCCAATAGAAAAGAGCCCTAGAGGCCTAAGTGAGGTATTAACTGGACCCATAAATAGGCTCAATAGAAGAAAAGAGCCCTATAAACAGGATTCCTATGAACACTGCGATTGTTTGATTTCTTCAATTGCTCTCTCTCGCTCTTCCTCTTCAAAGTCGGCATCTTTTAGCTTGGGTTTGTTCGATTTCCTCAATTGTTCTAAGTATACATAGCTCTATAACTTTGGCTATAAGGAATCAGTTCTTGCTGGCTACAAGTTTGGTATTGTCAGA
Organism: Lepidium didymum; assembly: GCA_963920545.1. Classification (NCBI taxonomy): domain Eukaryota; kingdom Viridiplantae; phylum Streptophyta; class Magnoliopsida; order Brassicales; family Brassicaceae; genus Lepidium; species Lepidium didymum. The sequence continues at coordinate 19,285,071 of OY986979.1, forward strand.
GGTGTTTTCAGGTAATTACCAAGTTAGTCATGTGCTGCTTCAAAGTGTTATACATAACTGATGTAGTGTATTGAGTAGTAGTCTTATACTTATTCTGCTTTGAACCCCTTTGAAGTGCTCTAGCTTTCCTCCCGGATGGCTTAAGAGAAAAGCTGATTGATGAAGAAGAAACTAGAGAGAAGTTTCAGAAATTACACAATTCTGTTATGCTCTCTCTACTGAAGTCGCAATGAAGCTGTTTTATGGAAGTCTGGGTACAAAGCAAGGGGAAGAGAAGAGTGGAGAAGAATGTCCCGACTTGGGAAGCTATGTTATAGAACTAAGCTCTCTTCTTGATAAATCTCGTAAGATCGAAGTTGAATTGGACATATAGAGAGGAGGCTTGTTCCCTACAAGAGCAGAAAAACTGAAGGAACTGACCATATGTTTAAATGGGACAAAGAAGCAGCTTGAGACATCGCAAAATCTGCTAAAGGAAACAGAGAGAAAGTTAGCAGAGCTTCAAACTTCACTGCATCTAACAAACGCCAAAACAGAAGCGGTTGAGTCAAAACTTAGAGATGTCGAAGCAGAATCCGAATCTTTGGTATTCAAAATTGAATCTACGATGATGATGATGATGATATGTAAAGAAAACTAAAGTGAGGCGTAAAGTGTTTCTTATTATTCTCTTTTGTTTATATGTACAAGAAATTAAGCTGATAAGATTCAATATTAACATAATTACATGAAATCAATGTAATAATTATGCTTTACGTCAAATAGATATATCCAAGTTCTCTTATTATTTACAGTTTTGCACATTTCTAAGTGTCACGTACACATGAACTATGAATCATGGAAGTTTTGTCTATATTCTCAAAACTTGGTATATATCTCCAATTAATGGTTATCCCAAATAAGCTGATTGTTGACCACGTGGACTTCTCTATCAGTTTATTTGTTTCTCCCCATCGAGCCAACTTTTTCAGGCGTCAAAAGCAACACACAAACTCACTTTCCCGGAATATTTTCAGTGTAAAAGCAGAGAAAGAAGAAACATGGCGAGTGGATTTCCTCCGCAAAAGCAAGAGATGCAACCAGGGATTCAACATGTCATGGATCCAACTCCTGAATTCTCTAGCTCTAACTAGAAATACAAACCCTCCAACAAACTTATGTAAGCTTCCATTGTAATTCATACATATCTCCGTTTTGGATCATTTTCATGATATTTGTTTAGGACTTGATCAGATTTCAACAAAATCGAGTCTTCAACAACAAAAACTAAGCTTTGTTAAGCATAATAGTCGTTTTGTGTACATATTTGTGATACAAGGAATCTTTGAAATGATTCGTAGGGAAAAGTTGCACTTGTGAGTTGTGACTGGAGGAGACTCAGGAATAGGTAAAGCAGTGTGTCACTGCTACGCGCTTGAAGGAGCGAGTGTTGCTTTCACTTACGTTAAAGGTCGAGAGGACAAAGACGCAGATGAGACACTGCGTTTGCTTCACGAGGCTAAGACTAGGGACGCAAAAGAACCGATCATGATCGCTACTGATTTAGGCTTCGAAGAGAATTGCAAGAGGGTAATTGACGAAGTTGTCAACGCCTTTGGACGCATCGATGTGCTTGTGAATTGTGCCGCTGAACAGCATGAGGTTTCTATTGAAGATATTGATGAGGCTAGGCTTGAGAGTTGAGAGAGTGTTTCGTACCAGTATCTTCTCGCAGTTTTTCTTGGTCAAGTGAGTAAAACCCTTAAAACGGAACGAATTGGTTCGGTTAGAGTCCAAAAGTAATGGTTCAAACTGCAACGTGTTGAAGCATATGAAGGAAGGAAGTAGCATCATCAATACGACGTCAGTTGTTGTATACGCAGGAAACTCGAGCTTACTAGAGTACACATCCACTAAAGGAGCCATTGTTTTCTTCACACGTGGTTTAGCTCTTCAGCTAGCACCAAAGGGCATACGTGTGAACGGAGTAGCTCCTGGTCCGGTTTGGACTCCACTGGTAACTGCATCGTTCTCTGAAGATGCGATCAAACAGTTTGGGTCAGAGACACCAATTAAAAGAGCGGCTCAGCCTGTGGAAATGGCTCCTTCGTATGTCTTTTTGGCTTGTAACCATTGCTCTTCTTACTATACCGGCCAAATCCTCCATCCAAATGGTAAGTGTAGAGGTTCCTTGACAGTCATCTGTTTCTAGAGGGGTTTTATATGTGATGTCTGTTGTGGTATTGAAACGCAAACGTTTTATGTGCAGGTGGTCTGATCGTGAATGCTTGAGCTTTCCCTACGGTGTTATGACTGTTTACTGTGAATGTATGTATATGTCTGTGTTCAGGAAGTTTGTACAAACAGTGTGTGATGTAATAAGGTGAAATGTTGTTCGTGTGTTGTTATATGATGAATAATGTTAATGTTAAGGAAAGTAAGCCTGAATAAAATGGTATTGTTGGTTTTATTTTATGATTGGTTTTGTCAAGGAAAAGATCTCAACCTTACAGAGTATAATAATTCGAAACAGGTGTTTCACCAATTCTACAGATTACAACAAGTTCCGAGCCTTTCTTATCTAGTGTTTTGTCTCAATCTGAGTCTTCATCAAAGATAAATAAGTATGGAGTTACTCGTGTTCTTACGTTCTCTTCTTGTGCTTCTTCTTCTCTTTCTTCATGAGCTGAACCGACCTCTCTAGGATTGTTCCAGCCTAATCGCTGTTTGTAGATTGCATCATACGCCTCCATGTTCAGCCCTGATGCTAGGAAGAGTTCTAGCTCATCCACAAACCGGTCTGTTCTCGCCATTATAAATGGACGTGCTGCTTCTGAAACAACCGCCTTGAATTGTTCTTGACATGTTGTCTCTGCGTTTCTTACTTCATGTTTGCGTCTACGTTCGATTCTAAAATGGGAGAATATATCAGTCGTTTGCCTTCATACCATTAAAGATAGGGACTACCTAATGGTGGTTTCATCTGCACCTCAAATAACTGTGGTCCGTAGAACATCAAACCTCTACTTTGATTAGCTAATCTCAGGCCAAACAACATGAGTTCCAAGTTTTTACGTTTTTCTTAGGAGTTTTACCTTTTTCGGAAGGCATCCATTACACCGACCAGATGGTGCAGAACAATATCAACATCTTCCTCCTACAGTCAAGTGACAGAACTAACTGAAGCAAGAACAAAATCATCTTTCGAAATATTAAACAAGAAGATAACAACCCAAAGACATAAAGATACACGAGGGAAGATTGTCCAAAAGCATACCTGCATCAGAGCTTGAAGCTCCCTCCTCAACCAGGCTTCAAGCCATCGGTTTGGCTGGAGAAACTTTTGCAACTTCCAAAACCGTGGAACATCAAAAAGATCACCCAACAAACCTGGTAAAGACCACAACGAAACCGAGGCAATAGAATTTTGTAAACTTTCACTCTCAACTAACAAAACACATTTGAATCTACTGATTAAGGATATCTATCAGGTTCTTCCAAACTAATTCAGGAACGGACTCCCAACTGTTTTTGTATCTTCCATCATAAGAAGGAACAAAACTACAGGAGAATATGTACAAACATATGAAACATTCGGAAAATGCAGAGTAGGGTTTCACCTGGCTCTGCGTAGTAACACTGCAATCTGAATCTCTGTTCTTTCGATAATACAAAACTGCAAAAACAAGATGAAACTAAAGCTAGATATCAAAATACTCAAAACAAATACATTCAACTCAACAAAACCACCAACTAGCTTACCCATCTGAAATATTCCGGTTGATATAATGCCGCTCAAAAGAACACCCGTCGTAGTTATGTATGATGGAGAAATTCTCTCTCTGCATACTGTTATGGTCAGTCCTGTAAACAAGTTCTTAAAGGCGTTGTGAGCAGAAAACGAACGTTTCCAAGAAGCAGACCTTACAGAGAGGACATTTCACTGCGGAGAGTTGCTTAGAGACCTTGCTTGAAACAACTTTGATCCATTGTTTGATGCAATTGAAACAAAACTTGTCTGCAAAATGTTTACTTTATAATGAGTTCATGGTAAAATCTCAAAAATCCATCAGTCATTACCTAAACCATTAATCTATGACCTATCATAAGCACACAAGAGCACATAAATCAAAGCCTTTGTGGGATTACTGATGAATCTGTTCAAATTGGCTACCACAGAAGTGAGAGGATCAAAAATAACCAAGATTGAATCTTTGAATACCCTATGAAATCTTCATACCATTGATGAAATCAAACTAACTCAATTAAACGAAAGAATTATACATAACTTCAGCTCAGCATCTAATCAAAAGCTTAAATGGAAAATTGAGAGAGAAGAAGCGTACGGAAACAGGTATCAAGGTAAGAGTCTCGGATTATGGGTCCTAAGCAAATAGGACACGGATCGCCATCGGAGCCGTCGTCGATGGAGCCGCTCCCTCCGGCGATCTCCTTTGCCGCCATACCACAAGTCGCGCTTCAACCTTCACTTGTTCAGTGTTACGACGCCGTGTAGTTAAACACCTTTATATCTTCTTTTACAGAAAATTGCAAAAATATACCTAACACTCTTTCAATATTCCAAATAAACCCACAACTTTGTAAATAACAAATTTACCCAGTTAGTAAAAGACCTAAAGGATTAACCTTTGATGAGTTTGTTTGTTTTGGTTCCAGTATAAAGAGACATTACCTTTAAATTGTTTTTAGGTAACAATGTCAGAGAAATCAGATGAAGAAGCATTACAAATCAATTCTCTCCCAACTAGAGAATTGCAGATCCATGGTGGAACTGAATCAACTCCATGGCTTAATGATTAAATCTTCAATTATCAAAAACGTCATTCCTCTAAGTCGACTCCTCGATTTTTGCACTACTTGTCCCGAGACTATGAATCTCAATTACGCAAGATCAGTTTTCGAAAGTATCGATTGTCCAAGTGTGTATATATGGAACTCTATGATCAGAGGCTACTCAAACAGTGGAAACCCAGAGAAAGCGTTGATCTTTTACGAATTAATGCTTCGAAAAGGGTATTCTCCGGATTATTTCACTTTTCCTTATGTTCTGAAGGCTTGTTCAGAGTTAAGGGATGTTCAATTTGGGAGTTGTTGTTCATGGATTTGTTGTAAAAACTGGGTTTGAATTGAATATGTATGTTTCTACTTGCTTGCTTCATATGTATATGTGTTGTGCAGAAGTGAATTATGGTTTGAGGGTTTTTGAGGATATACCAAAGTGGAATATTGTTGCTTGGGGAACTTTGATTTCTGGGTTTGTCAATAACAATCGGTTTAGCGAGGCAATTCAAGTGTTTAAGGAGATGCAGAGTAATGGAGTGAACCCAAATGAGACAATAATGGTGGATCTTCTAGTTGCTTGTGGCAGATGTAAAGACATTGCTACTGGGAAATGGTTTCATGGGCTTCTTCAAGAACTAGGCTTTGATCCATATTGTCAGTCAAGAGCTGATTTTAATGTGATATTGGCTACAAGTCTCATCGACATGTATGCAAAATGTGGAGATCTGAGAAAGGCAAGAAACCTGTTCGATGAAATGTCTAATAGAAACTTGGTTTCGTGGAATTCCATCATCACAGGATATAGTCAGAACGGTGATACAGAAGAAGCAATGCAAATGTTTTCGGACATGCTTGCTTCAGGTCTAGCTCCTGATAAAGTAACTTTTTTGAGTATGGTTAGAGCTTCCGTGATTCAAGGATGTTCACAGTTAGGACGAATGATCCACGCTTCTGTATCGAAAACCGGCTTTGTGAAAGATGCTGCCATTGTTTGTGCACTTGTGAATATGTATGCTAAATGTGGTGATGCTGAGAGCGCAAAGAAAGCGTTTGAAGATCTGGAGAAGAAAGATGCAATAGCTTGGACCGTTGTGATCATGGGGTTAGCCAGTCATGGACACGGTAATGAAGCATTGAGTTTATTCCAGAGAATGAAAGAGGAGGGTAATGCGACACCTGATGGAATCACATATCTCGGGGTATTATATGCTTGCAGCCACGTAGGTTTGGTTGTGGAAGGACGAAGATACTTTGCGGAAATGAGAGATATTTATAGCATAGCACAAACTGTTGAACACTATGGATGTATGGTCGATATCTTGAGCCGTGCTGGTTGTTTTGAAGAAGCAGAGAGATTGGTAAAGACTATGCCGATACAACCTAATGCTAATGTATGGGGTGCATTGCTTAACGGTTGTGAGATACATGAAAATGTTGACCTTGCTGATTGGATAAGATGTATGATTACTGAATCAGAAGAACTCGGTAGCGGAATATATGTGCTTCTTTCTAACATTTACGCTAAAGCTGGCCGATGGACCGATGTAAAGCTAGTTAGAGAATCCATGAAAAGCAAAAGGATAGCTAAACTTTTAGGTCATAGTTCTGTTGAAACAATGTTCTGATTCAGGAAACTTTTTTCTTAAAGTTGGAGGTTGTGATTTTGACCCCATTAACAACCTATTAAGATTACTCGAAAGAATGTTTTTGCTTGATTGTAAGAGAAGAGTGATACTTTTTCCTCTGTTTGATAAAAAAAAGTTCAGAAACCTGAAAATCAAAACTTTGGACGATGTTTGATGTTCCTATTCAATCTTTCATCTTTTGTATGCATCTGGTAAACTGTATCCAGACATGACTATCTTGTCAGCAAACATCTTGCCGGTCTTGGGCATAACATGCCAGTGTAATGTCAAGTTGAATTCTTTTCCCCGAAGATTATGTCCCTTAAAGATCCAAGATGATAATCAGTTTCTCTGGATAAGTAAAAACTTAAGAAAATTTGGTGGGTTTGTTCACTGTACCTGATCGATGAAACGGTACTTGTTTGAGATTTTAGTCCGGAATTTGGCATCTTCCTTGGCAGGGATTATGACATCCCATAGGGAAACCTGCAACAGAATGTCAATAGCCATTGATCTGAAAGTGTTCTGGTTCTAAGTGGAATTAGAAATGGGAAAATATTCAGAGCAGGAACCTTTGCGTTGAACTGTGGAATACCTGATTCAGGGAATTCTTAGGGGTTTCATACTCCGCTGCTACGAAAGCAAAGACCTGCAAACATTTTTGGTGTATGTCGGCGTTTTAATAAAAACATTTATCCAGCAGGAGCAGTCCATTTTGGAATTGTTTCATGTAATAATAGAAGACAAAGACAGTAAGACTTTTCAGATAGTAAACCTGTTTGGTGTTCCAAGTAAATAATGACTGCAAGTCTGCTGATATGTCTAATGTCAAGCTGACCTAAATGACATGTAAGAAAATGGTCAGCAATTGGAATGTAAGCAACACGCAAATAGATTAGGAAACTTGGGAAACTCGGTAAACAAGAGAAAGCTACAAATGAAGGATATATTCAAAAACCCCAAATCAATAACCTGTGAGATAATGCAAATCAAATTTGAAAGCTTCAGGATATATGAATTACTATACATTTAAGGACGAAACAAAAGCTTATTAGGCAAATGTCAAGACCATGAAATTATACCTCATCATTTCCATGAGATTTCTTCTGAAACCGATTGATGTTAAGTATCTGCAACCACAATCACAACCAAAAACATCCCATGATTCTATATAACGAAAAAAGAATGAATATTAATTCACCAGCCACATTTCCAAAGTCCAAAATTTGAGATTTAAACAGCTGAATCCGTCACAAATCAAAGCACTTATTAACACAGATCCATCGCATAAAAAGCGATCAATACATATAAACCACACACAAACGTATTCCTTTACCTGGATCTCAGCAGATGGATTTTGATTGCTGAATTTGTCAGAGAACGACGCAATTGCGCAAATGAATGCAAGCGCCGTGACTGTGAACGTAAACAGAGCATTTGCTCTGTAACCAAATGAATGCATCTTTAAGCCCTTTTCCTTTAACAATTACTCCTTAGAGATTCTTCGTTCGTTGGAATCTTATCGCGATCCTGTCTTCGTTACAAAATTTGTCAGCGAGGGAAGAAGTGATATAAGAAGAAGAAGACGAGCGTTTGATTTGTCTTGTTTCAAGTAAACATTGATTTTTCTTTCTAGTGATCTGATTGGTCAAAACACGTATATGATGGGTTACTCCGTAAACCGGTATTCCGGTTAAAGAACAATCACTGATACTTTACTTTTATAAGCCACAATGATACTACCTCTATAAGCCCATTATTGTGAGATCCACTACAACAATGATACTACCGAATGGAATGAAAAATGGTAATCAATGAAACTAATAATAATATTATTGTTAGACAAAGCTAGATAATCTTATAGATAAATATTAACCTAAAGTTACTTTACTTTTATTTTCACTAAATGGTGGATGCAAATAGACAAGATTTAGCCACAATTCCTTTGCATTATCCTCTCTTTTTCTTCTCTCTTATTATCGTTGAATTGTCCGAATTCGCGCTACTGCTTTAATCATGTTATATGATCTTTTCCTCGATATCTAGACTCGTCTTAACCAGCAAACCTTTCAAATTTTTGTAGGGTTTTATATATTTTCGTTGGCCAACCTATGCAAACTCGAAAACGGATCTCAAATTCGCTCGGAGCCATCAGTAATGGTAAACTAACTAATTACCAATAAATATCAGCACAATGGATGGATATGGGTAAGCATCAAAGGATATCTCCACGTTTTCAACATATCATAATCAATATGGGTCAAATTTAATATGGTATGATCACAATCATAGTGGCACACACCACACTATACAAGTTGATTTATCATAAATGATAATGCTATTGTACCTACTATTAGAGGCGGCTGCAAAATCCTTTTCACACAAAGAAAAACGAAAAAGTATAAATTTACTTTCACATATTTGACTTAGTGCCCAATCTTTATCCGAAATCGAGAGATATTATAAACATCATATTCCACTAACAAAATTAAAGCACAATTTGTTTCCACTCCTGAGGAGTTAATAAAAAAGAAACAGACAGACCAATAAAAAAACATAAAGACTCTAAAGACAAGCATTCATGTCCAAATTCTAAATTAACATTACAAAAGATCCATCACATAATACTACAACTACCAGGATTCTCATCACTGAACATATGAGTATAAGAATCCGAATGTGGAGGCGGCATCGGCGGCGGATGAGCATAGTTAACCGCCGGATACGGCCGAGCATACATCATCGGATGATACATATCACCACCATGACCACCACCATAACCACCATGAACTGCAGCTTGTTGTTGATGTTGTTGATGTTGCTGTTGTTGGTTCATCATCATTTGCATATACTGTTGTTGATTCATTTGATGATTTACTTGTGGTGGTTGTGCTTGATAATATCCTCCACCTCCATTCATTGGTAAGCCTTGTACTGCTGAATAAGGACCTCCTTGACCCATCATACCCATTGGACCTCCTTGACCCATCGGATTTCCATGACCCATCGGATTTCCATGACCCATTGGATTGCCTTGACCCATCGGACCACCTTGACCCATTGGGCCACCCATTCCTTTAGGGCCATGATTATGATTGCCTTTATTACCTCCTCCTCCTCCTCCTCCAGCTTTGTTGTGTTTTATGAACTCATCAATATCATGGGCCCCTCCTTTTGACCCACCTCCTCCTTTTTTAGGCCCACTATCATAATGCTGAACTCCTCCGGATGATTTTACCTTATTACCCCCACCACCATCTTTCTTACCAGCTCCCTTCTTCTCCTCTCCTTTTCCACTTTTACCCTTTTTGAATAACCCTAGAAGGCCACCACCACTTTTGCCATCTGATTTTCCCATTTTACCCCCACCTTTATTCTCTTTACCTTCTGTCTTACCCTTCTCTCCTCCTCCTTTGCCTCCTTTTTTGTCCTTTCCATTTTTACCCTCAGCCATTCCCATCATTTGCACCGGAATCTCAAACTCACCACCGCCTCCTCCTTTCTTCCCTCCTCCTTTCTTCCCTCCTCCTCCACCGCCACCGCCGCCTTTGAACCCATTCATCATCATCATTATCTCATTAGGTCCTTTAGGTCCACCACCACCATGATTACCCATGGGAGGCATTTTGTTACCCATCATCATTTTATTAGGAGGCATGTGATTACCTCCTCCACCTCCATGACCATGTCCCATTTCGTCATCTTCATCATCAAACTCATCGTCATCATAATCATCTTCACTGAACTCATCATCATCAAAATCATAATCATCCTCACTAAACTCATCTTCATCTTCCGCAAACTTCACAGACTTCTTCTGCTCCTTAGGAGCAGCCATAGGAGGCATCTTTCCACCACCACCACCATTACCATGAGCAGCAGCAGCTGCTTTCATCATCATCATCTGTTGAATCTGCTGAGGATTCAATTGCATTGGTTGGCCATGACCATGATTCTGACCACCTCCTCCACCTCCACCACCAGCTTTACCCTTAACTGGGCCACTATCTTTTCCACCTTTAGCTTTACCGTTTCCATTCATATTGAGACCAGCAAATTGGCCGTTTAGATTAGGAAACCCCTTTCCACCTCCACTTCCACCGCCTATAATCTCGGCATGTTTCCCTGATTTGCTAAGTTTCTTAACCAGAAGAGCTGGGTCAACGTTCCCAGTAACAGTAACTTTACCCTGTTCGACATCTGCTTTTACAGAGTACACACCTGAAATCCAACAAAAAGAAATTACCAAACTTTATGTTAGAGCCTTCCCATAAAGTAACATAAGAAGAGAACAGTCCATTAGGTTAATCTCATAACTTTGGACTCCATGGTCAAAATGAGATAACTTTTACACAACCAAGTTTAGTCCAAACAAGCTGTAATTTTAAGAGATTAACACATTAAGAGAACAGAGACTTTTAATCTCAAAACTTCGAAAAATTAGCAACTTTTGAAGCGAGAAAAGACAGTATCAAACCACAATGGGGAAAAACACAAGACAAATGTTAAATTTCAAAACTTTTTATACAATTAAACGAATTTAGAAAAAATAACGTTTCTAGATCTATGGTTTTTTGAGATAAGAAGAAATAAAGAGCTAAGGAAGAAGTTATAGAAGATGAGAAGCAAGAACAAACCTTCGATTTTCTGCAAACTTTTCTTCACTTTGTGCTTACATCCTTCACAGTGTACGTTCACTTTCAGAACACAAGTCTGTACAAATATCAAAACCCATATGAACAATGAGCTCAAAAATACATATAAACACACATAGAGACATGAAGGAAACGTATACCTGAAGCTTCATAACATCTTGTTTATTCATAATATCTCTTAGATTTGTCGGTTTTCACTGACAAAACTCTAGGAAAGTGAGAGAGATAGAGAAAGAGAAAGAAGAAACTCTCTCTTTTATGGGTTTCTTCTTCTTCTGAAGAAAAGAGAAGAAATGGTGAGAGAGAGGTTATTATAAGAAGAAGAAGAGATGTAAAAATGGTGTGTAATAAAGGCTGTTGTTGTTGTAGTTTAAGGACAGAGAGAGAAAAGATTAAAAACACACTCAAAACTTGTGTTTTGTTTTATCTCTGTTTCAGGGTTTCTTATTTCAATGTCTGTAAAACCTAAGAGAGAGAGAGGCGGTGGCACAGGAAGCAAGGAAATCGTCTCCTTTGATTTCCAAATATCTTTTTTTAATTAACACTTTATTATCAAATTCTTTTTTTCAAACTAAATTAAAATTAGTTTTGGTATTTGTTAATATGTTTCTTTATTTGGTACAGAGTAGAAGCGAAGAAGAAGCTTAAAGGCAGTTCATTCACTTTAGCAGAAAAATGAAAGTACAGCTTCGCTTCTGAGTCTTTGTACTTAATTAGCTGTATTCATCTTATGGAACACGATTTATGTATTAATACAAACTTTCGAATATTTAAGGTTCTCATAATTACAATACTTAGCTGTATTCTTTGTTTTTATTCGTATTTTGTATTTGCTGTTATTAGTAATTTTGTATATTTCTAATTTGTGCTTTGAGATGTAAATCCATATTCTCAATAATTTAACTTTGCCATGCTGTTATACATTCTACTATTTTCCTTTTGAATAATCAATCATAGAGGAACAACAAATTTTAAAAACATTTGAAAAAGAGCATTTTTGAGAAATGTTTACGGATTTAGACATTTGAAAGTAAAAAAAAAATTACAAAAAAAAAATTATATAAAATAATTACACATTCCCTTCCATTTAGTAAGTTGTACAAATTAAGGTATAATTTTTTGAAGTTAAAAATATCAGCTAAATTCATAAGCATTTCTTGAAAGTGTTTTTTTTTTTGTAAAATATTTCTTGAAAGTGTTTTTCAAATACTTTTTTGAAAAACTGTCTGAATCTATAAAAACCTCTATTTTAAAAACTATCGAAATGTTTACATTATTATTGATTTTTTTTAGTTGTAGTTTTCAAAATGAATTAATATACATAAGTTTTAAGTCATTTTGCAAATTTTGACTACAATCATTTATGTAGAGCATGAAAGTTTTCAAGATCTTAATAATGATTTTGTGGATCAATGATTTTAATTATGGTTAACAAAACCTATCGCAAACACGAAAGCGTCGTTGTCACCAAAATGGACTTGTTTAACAACGTAACTTACGCAAACTATGCAACTATTCAATGTAAACAAATCATTTAAAAGACTCTTATAATGCAGATTTATGCGATCTAGATCTTACGTATAATATGATTCTCATAGACTGTTAGATTGTCAACATAATGTAGTTAGCTCAATTAGTAAAATATATATATATATATATATAATTCGATTTAATTTACCACTACTATCAAACCCAATCTTTTAAAAACTCTCCAATAAATTTGGTAAATATGTTTCAAAACCAAAAACTGAATTTCACAACTTTAGTGATGGGGATGCATAAAATAAAGTTTATGACAACTATAATAAAATAAACATGATATAAATAGTTTTCAACTGGGTTTTGAAGCGTCAAATGCTCGATTTTGTTTTTTTACTTTGTCACTTATATAAGAGTTGTGAATCATTTTTTTACTCATATAAGATTTTAATTTTTCATGTGGTACTTTTTATTGTAATGAAAGATTTCATCACCAGTTTATTTTTTTTCGCTTTGAAGTAATTTTGACTAACGGGTTCGGATTATTATTTTCCTAGTTTCTTTTATTTTTTATCTAGTTTTTTCATCTATATTTTTTTATAGATTTATGTTTCCACAAATATTTATGTTTTCTGTAACTCTAATATTTTTGTAATATAAAACTCAGAATATTATGCTAGATTATATATTTCCAATGAAGAAAAAATAACATAAATACTTAAATAGTTCATTTTCTCGTATATTTCGATAACAATAAAATGGTGTATTTTCACTAATTTCTTATATTTATATACAAGAAAAAAAGGAGACAAATCAATACTGGCGATGGGGTTTAAATGGGTCACAAGACAGGTTGGGAGTTTCCACTCTTTGCTGAAGATAGAACTCAGTTGGGCCAGCTTTCAACCACCATTTCGTCCTAAATTAATTCATTATTTAATTATCTAGTGGTAATATTTTGTAAGTTTTATGTTACAAATTAAATTCGTCTTAATTGCTAATGCATGTGACGCATGTGCACCACTACTCCACTTAGATAAATACTAAAATTACTAACCCATATTTTTCTTCATACAATCTTCAAAAAACTCCATACATATTCAAGGTGTATATTAGTATATACCTAAAACTTTATATTATATTAATAAACTGAGAATATATTGCGCTAATTATTTTAATAATTCCCATCGTGCAGCTTTAAATTTCGTTTAACTTTGACTGAGTTTAGTAAAATTAAAATAATCCCGACACTTAGTGAGTAAGCGTAGATAGAATTAGGACACGTGTAGGCCTCGTGGTAAGATAAATATTAAAAGACGAAAAATCTGAAAAATATATAAATAAATGAACTGATGTAAGTTAAAGTCTTAAAAGAGATTAAAGTATTCGTAGTTCGGACATAACTACCATTGAGAATTTAATCGCAAACGGACCTAAAATCACGAACGGCTTCATCGAACGGTCGACATCATAACATGGTCGGTCCATGTACTTTCAGAAGTCAAATTGTTTTCTTCGACTTAAAAAGTCAAATTAAAACTCGAAAGCTATTAAAGATTGGATAAAAACATATAATTGTTTTTTTTCCTGTTAAAAACATAGAATTATTTAACAGTTTTTTGAGCAATCGTTTTCGGATGTATTTTAGGTCCTTCGTTTTATTTTTATATCTTTTCAGATAAAATTATTAACTTTCTCTGTTGGAATTTCGTCTTATATTGAGACAACCAACCTCGTGACGAACATTGCTGCCAGCTTTTTTAATTTTTTTTGTCACTTATCAATACGTGCCAATATCGGTTTAATTCTTGTCTACAATTCACTATTCTTACAAGAAAACTTTTGAATCTTCTTAAACCAAAATGTGTGATGGCTAATACTTAAACCAAACAAAATTTTCCGTAGAATCTTACTCATGGTTAGATATTGTGTACATGTTTAACATCTAACAATAATATCTAATTCTTTAAACAATTACATCAATATATGAAATTATACAATTTTTTAGAATCAAATTTTTGTAGAAAAACTATAGTAAGATACATTAAATAATTTGGCCAAATAAGTTTTAATTTGAATTGAAAAGATATTTTTATTAAAAATTCTATTGGCGATTCGTTTGAGTAAACACAATTGAAAGAAAAAATGAACTATTTGAGATAAGAGTTAGCATATATCTATAAATAAATTTGTTAACCATCAGTGAAATGTCCGTTTCAGCTAATAATTTGGCACCATAATTCAATTTTTACCTACTGCATTATGGTAGTTTAAAAATAATTATAAGGGTGAATTTTAAGGTATGAATTGGATTTTATCGATTCAATTGTTGACAAAAAAAATATATTACTAATAATTAAATCATTAATTTTGTTTGTAAGACACTGTTTATATGTATGAACAAATTCCAGCTTGCAGTATATATAGACAAACAAATGACAGTGAAATGATCAAAGAGAGACATATGATTATAAGAAACAAATAACAAAATAAAAAAGCACATTAATGTTTATACTATAAAACATATCATCAAACTGAAAGTGTCATAGCTGTTCCTCAAATATTTTTACACATGATTTTCTTTCATATGAAATAGTAGATTTTTTAATTTCCTTTTCATATGAGATTACTAGATTTTCTTATATAGGAAGATAATCTAGGCTTTACTTTTTCCATTATCTTTTCACATAAAATTATCACAAAAATGATAATTTTTATTGCTTTTCGTACAACACTACTATACACATTTGACTAATCAATAAAATTGCAAAAAATTTGGACCCATTATAAAAAATGTGGGGTATTTTTGAAGCACATGGCAATAAGTATCCAAATCAAACTGTTGTTTTATGAACTTTGTTTTTTACTTTTTGGGTGCTGGACCTAAACCTAATACTATCTCCTCATCTACTCTATTTAAGTCTAGTGCTCTAAATTTTTATTCTCTCCATTGAATTCTATAGATTGCGATATATCGAAATTATAATATATAAATAAACCTTTATTAGATATTCATAGGCAAGTTTTAGCTTCTAACAAAGTGTAATATTGAGTCTAACTTGAGATTTCTGGTCTAAAAGCAATCCATAAGTCATGATGAATAATCAAAGTTTTGGGGATCTTTATGGCTCAAATCTCAAATCATTATGTTTTATAGATTTGAAGGATAATATCATTTCGCTCACATCAAAAAAAATTTATATAAATTATTTTTATTGATTAATAGTCAAAACTCATATTTTAAAATCTATTTTTTTTATATCGAAAAAAAATCAAACCTCGTACATGAAAATATGACCACTACCATTGGACAATCTATCTTCGACATATATAAAATATTAATCTATTGAATTAACTATTTTTTTGGTAATCGATAAATTTCAACTTCTATATAACCGTTGATTCTGATTAGTAAAAACACCCCATTATTATCTATAAAGAACATGAATTTCACTGAGAATCATCATCTTTCTTTTGTATCATATATTTTCTAGAGTCCAGAAACTTCATGTGAATACTCTTCCTACACAAATTTTATCCCTGTCTTTTGGACCTTTTATACCAACTTAAACTTACTAGTTTTTACATAAAAAGAAAATCAGTAAAGATATATATAACCATTCGAAAACTTAACCTTTTGCATATAAAATGTGACAAAGCCAAAAAATGCAAGTCGATTTACTCTTTATTGATTACTAAAGGCCACTAGTCATCAATGAAAGCATATTGGATTATTGTTCACTATTTAAATTTTTTATTAAAAACCATTACGAAATTATTAGAATATCGTAAACAGTTGAAAGCAACGTAAAACACTGTTTTACAAGCATGTCACGTTAAGAAATTATCATATTGTTTTCATAAAAAATGGCAAAAAATTTCATGAAAATAGGGATAGTATCCCGACCAACGAAAGGAACAAAAACAAGAGCATAAATTTATCACGTGTTAGGTTTGATTTTGAAGGTCAAATGACGAATGTGTAGATACGTGTAGTAATAATACAGACGAAGTTTGTTAGTAGTCGAAATCTCAAAACAAATTATAGAAACCAAAATAGTCAACACCTTCGACTTCACTTTTTTGATAATATCTCTAAGAAGTAAGTTTGGCAATGATTAAATTATCGAATTGCAGACGTGAAAGACATGTTGTATAATGAACAAATTCATCTCGATCAAGTTTTTATATGAGAATGATAATAAGATCATAATATATTGATCACAATTTTTATCATAACTTCATAACAATCGATGAATGGACTTAAAAAAAGAGGTTACTCCTACGAGAGAGATATAGATCGACACTATACATAAATTAATGAATTAGTGATCATTTGCATTGACAAAGACAAAAGATATTTATGTATTGGATGAGTATGAATTTCAAACAAAATCATGAAAATGTGAAAACACAAAAAGTTCAACAGAGCTTTTAATTCATATCATGGTACTTATATCGATGATGTAAGTCCACACGTATGTAGCACATACATAAGGTCTAGGTAATATCATTTGAATAAAACAGTTGAAGAAATGACACTTGAAAACTAGCGGTTAGTGATAGTACTTGACAAAAAGGACTTGTAACGTAAGTCATTGATTGATGACATTCTAACGGTTAAATAATGTAACTAAATAAATAATAGTAAATTTTTTTAATACAACGATATTTATTTCTGAACATCTATAAATAAATTCGTATGAAAACGGTTGTTCAAATTTTCATAAATAAATACAAAAAATCGTTTGAAAGATTATTTCCAAACAATCATTTTAACCGGTAATTTCAAACAAACTACTAAATAGTAGCAAGATAAATATATATTTTGCAAACAACCTTTTCAATGATACCAATGAGAATCATAAACGTATATAGTTGCAAAATAAGTGATTTACATCTTTTAAACAAAAAAGGAAGGTGATTTAAATCTACGAAATTCACTTGTTTTCAATTAAACTCGAATGTATATATATATATATGCATAATTTTGATAAAGTTATAGAAAAAACGTGGGCGACGCAATATGGAAAGATATGGTATTTGTAAGGATGGCCACAGCTGGAGGCTTTGGACTGTATAACCAAAATTGGGTCACAAACTTTAATTGAGTACATAAATTATAATAACTATCAATGGTTTCTATATCTATTATTAAAGAGAGTTTTGTATTGTTTGGTTAGGTACAAATGCATACCAACTTTTGTACATTTATATATGTGTGTGTTTGAGAATAAAGACATATATACCCTTACCTCCAAGGACACCTACCCTTTATAGACACACAAATGACAATTCACTAAAATATCTAACAATTAAAGTTGATGATAAGATAGTGATCTTTGTGGTTCTTCTTTTTATTTCGTTACATATTTGCTTTGATTTGGACTTAACAACTATATTATAGATGTAAGCGACAACTAAATATCCCACTATTTGTATACTTTTTCTCACCTAAAAGAGTTTGAAGCCACTAAACCGGTTGGTGACGACATACTAACGAGCAATACCGTGAAAGTCTTGTCATGAATAATATATTTAATACAACTAAGATTTAGATAAGAGAAAATAATAAAATTAACAGCAATATAGATTGATAAATCGAATTTGAAAAATAAAATTAATATAGTATAGTTAAAATAAAATTAATATAGTATAGTTAACTTTAAAGAAACAAGAAATTTGAGCTAAATTACAAAAAACATAGTAAGTTTGGTTTGAATTATAAAGAAACAAAGTTAGTTCAAATAAACACTTAAAGGCCAGCAAATAGAGGGTGATACTGTGTCAACAAATATAATACAAAGGAAAATATACCATCACTCCTTAAAATATTTTATCGTACCAAGTGATGATAGACGAGTGATTTAAATTTAATACCAAAAGTTCAAGAAATCATGAGATGGATTCATTTAAGAGGATAATATATATTGAGATTATAGTGAAAACAAATGATGCGTTGACCTTTAGTATCGAAAATTTCAATCCTCTATAAAAGATAAAAAAACTCAATCTATCCCATACCAAAAAAAAGATATTTTTATTGTTTTTTTTTCCGAAAATGAGGGCTAAATTCATAAGACAAGAAGAATATTGGAGTAAACCGGAAAATATGTAAAGAATGAGAGCAAATATCAAGGATCAAGAAAAGAAAAAAAGTAAGGAGAACACTTTATTGGATTTCTTTTTGTCAAACATAAAATGCATTACCAAAGAAATAAATGAGGGAGGTAGCATACAAACTTAAGGTTGATTTAGCCAAAGAGTCAACAAATGCGTTTTCAATACGACAAATAAAAGAAAAAAAATATGATAGAAGGATTTCGACATAGATCTGATGTCCGATAGAATACCGAACAAATTGGTCCGAGAAGATTCCGATTTGAGAACCTGAATCAAATGAAAGGAGTTGGAACATATCACAACGTGTCTGTACTGCCGACATATGACTTCTTCAACCGCACTTCAAACCACCAGAGCCTCCGCTACTAACGCCGAAGTCACCACTGAAAAGGAGATAGGGGGCTGTGATCTTCACCGATCAGAGATTTGAAGACCCGGCTAATCCCTGCAGCTCGAAGATCCTTATTCCAGGCATCATCCACCGAGATTACAACATCTAGGCTTACTGATCCTTTGTTGAGCTGAATTCCATTTTTTCGCTTCCTGAACAGACTTAGTGATTGTTTCGGGTGGTGAGAAGAAACGATTTTTGAACACTTTGTTGTTTCGTGCTTTCCACATGTTTCAAAAGATCAAGGGGCTGAGTAAACCATCTCCGATGCCAAAAGGAGGAAAGGTAAAGGCTTTGAGGCTCAGCATCCATGCTTATCCGAAGGGGAGGTTCGAAGCAATCTCTTGGTTGATTGCTAAAGCGGTGTCTTTCCAGACTTGTTTGGCATAATCACAATGGAAGAATAAGTGTTCAATGTTCTCCAATTTGCCGCATCTGCTACAGGTAGGTTCAATGTCTGCGATTTTGGCTGCAAGGTTCGCTTTCACTGGTAGAACTCCTGCCATTGTTTTCTAGGCAAATATTTTAGTTTTGGGTACAATTTTAATGTTCCATACCTCGTTAATCCAATCCACTTGGGGCTTGTGACCATAATTGTTTAGATTGGTTATATTGGAATCCTTTTGGGTAGAGTAATAGCCAGACTTAGTTGTGTATGTTCCTGTGGCCTGTTTTAGCCAAATCTGCTTGTCTTCTGCTCCCACTTTGCTAAATTTTATACTGAGGATCTCTTGTTCATAGTGCAGGATGAATTCCCTGATCTTCAAAATGTTCCAATATTTCCCATATGAGGATAATAAGTCACTGACTATCATGTTTTGTGCCTTTTCAGATTGACGCCCCATTGGTTGAAGTCTCGTGGATGAAGATAGCCAAGCATCATGCCACACGCTCACCGGTTTCCCATTACCAATTGCCCAACCCATATGTTTCTTCAGGATATCTATACCCACGAGGATGCTTCTCCATCCATGGGACACATTTCCGCTTGGGTTACAGTCGAGAATAAACTTGCCTTGTCCATATTTTCTCATCACCGACCGAGCAAGGAGGGACTGTGGGCAGGTAAGAATTCTCCATGGTATGTTGGCAAGTAAAGCGTCATTGAAATTGCTAATATCCCTTATGCCGAAGCTTCCAGCCTTCTTTGACTTGTAAGTTTCATCCAAGCAATCCATGTCATCTTTTTCTTGTTAGGCTTAGAGTTCCACTAAAACCTTACCAAGGCTGATTGAGTTCTCTTACAAAGTGACTTTGGGTGTTTGAAACATGACATATTATAGGATGGTAGGCTTAATAACACGTTTTTCAGCATGGTGAGCTTTCCGGCATTAGATAGAAACTTTGTTGCATAGCTAGTAGCTCGTTGCTTGATTCTATCCACCATAATTGTGAATTAATCATTTTTTTTCAGGCCAAAAAATTATGGTATGCCTAAGTACCTGCCTTTTCCACCTTCATTGTATATCCCTAACTCAACCATGATCTTTACTTTATTTGCTTGAGTGGTTTTGCTTGAAAATGTAATTGCAGATTTGGTAGCATTAATGCTTTGGCCAGAGGCCACTTCATACTTGCTTAGGATCACCTTTAGAGTAGATATACTTCTTGCATTTGTTGAGCAGAAGAACATTGTATCATCTGCGAAAATAAGATGGTTTATATAGAGGTTTTTCTGTGATTTGCTTGAGCTTTCCTACATAGAACTGATAGGACTTCTCCACAAGGATGAAGATATGGGGATAGTGGATCGCCCTGTCTCAAACCTCTTTGTGGGTAAAATTTCTTTGAGGGCTTTCATTTATGATCACTTAGTATGAAACTGAAGTAATGCATTGCATGATCCATCTTATCCACTTTTGGCAAAAACCCAGTTTGGTCATGACACCCTCAACAAAAGCCCATTCAAGGCGGTCATAGGCCTTGCAATTGTTTGTTTTTATCACCAAAAGATTTTGTTTTTTGGCTGTTGAAATCTTGAGTAAGTGTAACATTACATGAGAGATTAAGACATTATCTTCGATAGCTTGATGCGAGACAAATGCATATTGGTTCTTTGAAATGATGTTAGGCAGCACTTTCTTGAGTCTCTTTCCTAGCACTTTTGAAACGATTTTGTAACAGATATTACATAAAGGAATAGGACGATAATCTGCTACTCTTTTTGCTTCAGGAAATTTTGAAATCAGCCTCATAAGGGTTTCATTTGCTCGGAAAGGCATCAGTTCTGATACAAAGAAATTTTGGATTTTTGCCACTATGGATGGTCCTACAGACTGCCAGTTGTGGTGATAGAAACTAGCTGATAGGCCATCTGGTCCTGGAGCTTTCTCTCTAAGGATGTTAAAAGTTGCTAGTCTGATCTCTTCGGCTTGGGGAATTAAGGTAATACGTTATTTTCTTCCTCAGAAATTGTTTCTTCAAGGGTTTCCTCAATCGTTGCTAGGTTCATTAATCCCTCTGAGGCATATAAACCTTTGTAATAGTCAATGATGACTTTGTTGATTTTCTCAGGTTTGTATTTTTCAAAACCAGTATCATATACAATGAGATTAAGCCTGCTTTCACCTTTTTTCTTTTGTAACAACATGAAAGAATGATGTATTCTTGTCACCTAGTTGCAACCAGAATAGTCTACTTCGCTGTTTCCAAAACTCTTCCTCTTCAAGGCAAGCTTTTTAGAGCTTAGAGTTTAATTCATGGATCTGGGAGTCACGATTGAGAGAGCTTACCATTGCCTCTTCCAGAGCCTGTTTCAGTTATTCTATTCTCTTTTTACTGTTTGTCTGATGTTCTTTACTCTATTGGATGATTGTAGATCTGGTTCTCCTAATTCTCCGAAAGATTGAGCTGATTGCGGTGGAGTTCCATGCCTTATCAATTATTTGTTTAAGCTCCTTATTTTCTTTATATCGTCTATCAAATCTGAAGAAGCTCCTTGTCTTTTGGGGTCCATAGTCAAGATAAGATATGAGGGATTTGTGGTCATAACCTTCAAACCTTAGGTAGTTACATCTCCCTGTTTGGTATAGCTCGATCCATTTAGAGTTTGCCATTGTTCTGTCAAGCCTTTCCCTGACAGTATAAGTATACCTTGAACCTTTCCAGGATAAGGCATCACCAGAGTGAGGAATATCTGTCAAGTCATAGGAAGCGATAAAAGTTCGGAAGTTAGTGAAGGTATTTTTAGCTTTGAATTTGCCGCCTTTTTTATCCTCATTACTCATCAGATCATTGAAGTCGCATGTTGTAATCCAAAGCGAGTTTCTTAGAACAACAAGTTCGGTAATTCGATCCCATTGCTCTTTCCTCTTTCGACAGTTGGTATCTCCATATTCAAATTAGATTCGAGAGTCAATTAGATTTGCAGCACTGGATATGATTCATAGGTTGATATCATTCTGCCACATAAGCGCGGGGCCTCCTCCCCCATGGCCATGGGGAGGAACTAAAGTTAATTTTTTTAAACCAAGATACTGTATCTTATGTATCTTATCGATAACATATTCATCTTTATTTTTTGTCTCCATGAGGAAACTTACATCTAGGGGAGCATTACGATGAATGTCCCTCAATCGTTGGACTGTTAAGGGATTCCCCAAACCTGGACAGTTCCAACTCAGAATTCTTAAGGGAGATGATCAGATGGATTTTGAAAATCCATCCCTTTCTTGTTTGTAGGTTTTCTGGCCCTTGGGGGAAGTCGAGCATTCTCCTCTGTTTCACCCATACAACTCGATTCTTCACTATAAGGTATGGTTTCTGAGCATTGTTAAACCTCAAGGATAATTTTGCTTTAGCAGACCTTCTTTTCATGGCCATAGGTCCCAGACAGAAGGAGGAAATTCCAATAATTCTCTTTATACCAACACATCTACCAGGTTTTCTTTTAGGAGTAAGACATTTAAAGACAAACTTAGCACCTCCCTCTTCAGCAATATGATTGGGGTCTATTCTGTTTGCAATAGGGACCCTTTTAAGTAAATTGTTACTTTCTTCCTCTACTTGGGGTTCAATTGCGCTAGATTGGTCTTTATTTGCAATGATTTCTGCACGTTTTTCTATATTACCCAGGGCCTCGGCTCTTCTCCATCTTTTTTTATGGTTGCACTTTCTGCAGGGTATGCGCAGTTAACATATTGTGCCATGACCTCCCGCTTGGTTGGTTCCTTCGAGTGATGAATCTGCACCAGATTATCTCTCTACAGAGGGGGTCGGCGAAACCTAGCAGAGTTAGAGAGATCCCCTTTAGAGTCCCCAATAGGCAGAGACTTTTCATTACTTAGGGATTTCTCCTTCCATATGACCGTTGAGGGTGGTTTAAATTGTTTTAATTCGAGATTCCTCCTTGCTGGATAATAAAGGGTTGTTTGAAGGTGTGTTCTTTGTTCCGCTCTATTACATGGTCTAGATGAGTAGTTTAGTCTATGATTCCTACTCCTTGGAGGTGATGGAGGACACACCATATAAGGGGTCAGCTGCAGATTTGGGATGTGAGTCCAACCAAGAAGGGGTAGCAGATCTGAAGGATTGCTCCCTTGAATTGAAATCCATTGGGCTTTTACCCTTACTCACCTCATTTCTGCTGTTGGAGTAGGCACTTACATATTAGTTTCCTTCCAGCAAGATCCACAACTTTTGGTTGGGATTTGTCGTTAGAGGCTGTTACAAGACAGTCATTTTCCTTATGATCAAGTTTGAAAAAATTAAGGCAGTGCCTTTCTAGTTTCTCATAGACTAAAGAAACCTTTATCTCTAAGCTATTTGCAAACTCCACCAGAATCTGTTTCTTCAGGGCTTTCAATCCATTGACTTCTACCCTTACCTTTAGCAGCTGATGAGGTAATGTCACAAGATATATAGCGTCCAATAGATTGGCCAATGCATTTTAAGATGGTTTTTGTCCACAAATGTAGTGGAATACCTTGGACCTGGATCCAAAATGGTATTTGGGTTAGGAAATCCGGGTCAGAAAATGGTCTCCACTTCTCAAGTATAAGCATCCATTTAGAGAAATGATATGGTCTGTTTTGGATAACCGATATCAAGTCTTCCTCAGCAATAAATTGAAACTTAAACATTCCTTGGCCTAAATCTGAACCACTCACCCTATGTTTAGGTTTCCAGAGTTCAGTAAGGAAGGAAATCACCGACCAAATCCTTTGCTAGCTTGGTTTTGTGACTCGACCAATTAATGTGAGGGCATGGTTCTTCACCAAGGATGAGGAGTCAAAATCTGGGATCTTTACCCCACTCAGGATAAGGTTATCCTCCACAGTTCCTTTTCTCATCAGATTTTCTTTTGATTTTTTTCTCCACCTGTAAGCTGGATAACCTCTCGATTTATCCATTGGGTAGATTGCATGGATGGGGTTTTAGGTCGAGAGAAAGGAAATCTTACACTTCGAAACTTGGAAACATGTTTTACTTTTCAACAAGAAACTATAAAAAAAAAGGTCTAAAAGTGTTGCTTTTCAGCCTCACTTCTAGAGAAGGTTTCTTGCTTTTCATCAAGGTAAAATTCATTCCTTGTCAGCAATGAAAGGGTTCTGTGTCATAAGAAAAATATTGAAACAAAAGACAGCCCCTAGCAGATATTGGCTCCACTATTGTCACTGAGATTGCAGCTAGAGTTGAGTGACGAAGCATTGTTCTTTAAGATGAAAAATACCGGATTAAGCACAGAAAAACAACTTTAGGAGTTTCATCTGGATAGCTCAGTTCAAGATTTTCTCATAGAAAGGAATGGCTAGGAGAATGACGACAAATTTACAAGAACAAACCAGCCAAAACTTCCTCCATAAAAGTTAAAATGGAGATGAAGCTTGGAGAAATTTACCGGAAAAAGCTGCTTTTCTCAAACTTAGTTCAAAGAGAGAATTAATTGTTTCTTTTACCACAAGTAGAAAGAAAAACTTTTAAAAACCTTGCCTAGGAGAAAGTGCCCAAGAGAGAATTGCACTTTGACTTCTCTTTTATTGGGTTTCTTAAAGACATGAAGCAGAATGAAACATCTGCTTTCGTCCGAAAAAGAGGGAAGTCAGATTCCAAAGACTGCACCATTCATTGTTTACTTACATTACACTCATAAATTCATATATGTATACACACACACTGACTACATTTACATAGTTGTTTAATATTATCAATCTCTCTTTTCCTCCATCATAGACTTTCACTTTTGTCCCCTTCATGTTCCAACATCTTAGCTCACTAGATTCACTTTCATTTAACATAGACATATAGACACACATCTCATATATACACAGGTTCTATTCGATAGTATCGAAAAGGCCATAAGTTCTGATCGGCAGTATCGAATAAATCACTTCAAACGTTATGATTATTTTCTTACTAATCACTATTTTGTTAGAATTCAATAGTTAAAATGAGTGTTTGGAACGGTCATTTGTGAATTAGATAAATTTACTTAACTTTTATCTAAATATATTATTTATTATTTAACTGTTAGAATGCCACCAATCAACATTAATTTTAAAACTTGAAAATTTCTCCTGCCAACAAATATTTTTAACAGTTTATTTTCAATTATTTTTATTTTTTTATTTTCTCTGTTCAAATTGTATGGCTTTAGAAACCTATCTAAATTCTCGATTAGTATAATATTGTTATCTTTAGATCCAAATGTCAAAACTCTCAAAGTTTTAATTAAGGTCCTTCCCAAAGTATCTCATACTTATTGTTAAACTTTGGATATAAGAATTGGATTGATATCCTAACGAAAATTATGTCACCAATTAAACTCATATTCTTGTTTACAAGTTAGGAGCTAGTTTTATAAAAATTTGCTTTTTTATCAAAGATATTTCGATCGGATCAATATCAAGTATACTGTCGGAATGGACCGGCAAATCTTTTTAGATGATCAGAAAAATTGTACGAAAAAATTTAAGCTTTAACTTTTTCAGGTTATTTATTTACTTGTTTACCCATGTCTCTTAAGACCGATTCACTAATATTCGCTGCATTTTCTTTTTTAAACAGTCTTTTACAACTTTTACTTTTTTTTGTCGATTGCATTTTAAAACAATTACACCGAAAGTTATTTATTTGTAAAAAGAAGAAAGAAAAATATAAAGTTTGTATTAGTGTTTATAATAATAATGCGAAGAGTGGTGCACAAATTTCAAGTGCTTGTGTCTTTGTTGGACAAGACATTGACTATAACGCGTTTCAAACATGTCAACAAAACTACAAACTGTAAAAAGCTGCTCAACGGTCGAATTTGCATTTAACACGCACTCTACACAACGCAAACCAAACTAAACTTTCCAGATTTCTTTGTTTCCAAACTAAATTATCAATCAATCAAATCAAGCCTAATTCCTAAATAACCGAAGTTGCTCCAAATTCAAAACTTTAAAAAAAAAACATATAACGTGTTTTCTCTTAAATCCCATATGCAAAAAATTGTCTTTTCTTCACAACTTGCAAAAAATTGAAACTTTAACTAAACCCATCGTTAATATATGATGTTTATATTAACCAGTGTCTTTGGGCTTACCATATAAACTCTTTAGCTAGTTCTTATCTTGCCAGGCCTTTTTTTGTGTGTTTCAGGCCCAAAACCAAGGAAAGCTAACAAATTAGTAAGAGTGGTTTGATATTAATACAAAGGGGCTTGGATAATTAACCCACTCTATGTTAAAGATCACACAAATAAGACCCATCAAAGCTAACAAATTCATCTTATGTTACAGCTTCAGGAATATAATCAAAGAGGCCTTTTTGAATGAACAAAATTTGTATTAATCTTGGTAGGTTTCCGCATCTGACTCTGTTGTATCTTTCTCCTTCTGTTTATCTTTATTCTTGTTGAGTCTATCTGAGTAACGAGCAAAAACAGCTGAGAGCGCGGATTTAACAGTTTTTTCAGGCTCTTTCTTCTTGCGTTTACTCGAGTTCTCTACAGAATTCTCGTCTTCTTTAACTGGTTCTTCTGAGTTCACATCCTGAACTGAAGTTTCCGGGATTGTTGGTTCTATAACAGACGGATAGCTTGAAGTTGTACGCTTGAAAGGCTCATGGAATGTATCATACAACCGCTTCACCTGAGATTTGACACTGATTTTAGGACCTCTATCACAAGATTATGGAATTTTCGGATGATAAACAAAGGAAAATGTACCTTACGTTCACCAATCCCGGGGCACCGAGCTAAATCTTCCATGGATGCATCCATTATATGAGCAAGAGACTGCATAAAACATTATGTTTGAGACTTCCAATCTTAGCTTAAATCATAGAGAAAGCCATATAATTCGAAGTTATTTAGCTCAACCCCAAATGTAGAACCAAGTGTAACTACATCACTCTTGTTCACATGTCGAACGCTTGTAAGAGAATGGTTAAGCTGCAAACGAGAAAAACTGAGAATTTACAAAAATGACAAAAAGTTAATTGATAGCTCAGCCTAAAGACTTTCTCTATACCCGTGAAAGATAATCAGTATCCATTTGGCCTTGAATAAGATCAGCGGGTTTGTTTTCATAGACTTTTATTGTTTCCAAATAACGAGCACATTCTGTCAAGCTGCAAGAGATTGTACCCAGAAAGTTGTATCAATGGGAAGCAGAGTGATTGAAATGTGTGTTGAATATGAATGGAATGATATATACCTCCAGGCGCACAATAGGGTGCAATCATGGAGAAGAGAGGTTTTTGTGACTTCAAGCAACGGTTTCACAGTATCTTCCTGTGGACAAGTATCATATGAACATTACGAGAACAGTGAATGCAGCAGTGTTTAAGAGATGATTTAAGTTTGGAGCATCAAAATATGATTCTCTTACCACATCGACATGACAAAGAACAACACGGAGTTTGAAATTATTTTGTACTTCCCTAATGCGGAAATACAGGTACTCAGGATGCAGCAGATGATACCGCAAGCTGTAGTGAATCAGACGCTTATAGTGAGAGAGTGTGGCCTTGAAATATGATAACATTTTGTAACTTTTACACATTGACGAGAGAATGAAAGTTGCAGAAGTTTCACCTTAAGTACAAGGCGCAAGAGTTTTGACCAAGCAAATAGTCAGGAATGATATCTGAGAAAACCCATTTCACATTTCTGATATGTTTAAGAAGCGGGTTTCCTTTCTGCGAAAATGTGATCCAATAAATAAAACTCAGAAGAGTTCCAGAGAATATGGAAACTAAACCATGAGGATTAAGACTTCCTCACCTGTCTATTGCTAACTAGAATTGCATTACGAGATTGAGTAGAGTTTGATGGTATAGAGCCAGTTGCTACAGAAGCAGAAGTAGATGAGGCTCCATCGGTTTGGCTACAACAAAAGCAACATACATCAACACACACATCAAAATTTAAGTATGCAAGAAACAATTGAATCATCCAAAATCAGCCACAAAAATTGAATCTGTTAATAAGATACGAAAACTAGCTACATATACAAGTCAACATTTCATTTTTTCTCGGGAAATTTAACAAACGATATCTCTCTGATGGATACTCAAATTACTTTTTTCATAGAGAAATCAATTTTTATTGCGGGAGAATAATTAAAATAGCAGAAATTTTCGGAATTGCAGTATTAATTTCATCAGTCCAATAAAAAATTTGTAATTCCATAGCAATTTACACAAACATATAACACCTTGAACTGGGCACCTGAGAAGCGCCCGTCGGCTGAGAAGAAGATACGGCGGAGGAAGACAGAGGAGGAGGAGAGTAGACGTCGGAGGATTTGACAAAAGCGAATGCCTGAGAGAAACTCTGCGAAGGTTTGAAGAGTAATGGAGGCGTCGACTTCGCCTGTGAGCTTTCCAATACTTCCTGGTACGATGGTACCCCGATTACGATCGGGGTTTTGGGTTTATTAACATTCTGTGGGTTCACTCTTCTGGATTTCTCACCATCGTCATCTTCTTCATTCGCCATGAGTAATTGAATCTCCGAAAAGCTTTTCTCTTTTCCCGGACTCTTTTTTTGTGTTGTTTCTCGTTTCTCAACTTCCCATAAAAGAACAAGGCTTTATTGGGCCTTAAGTGTACAAGGCCAATGCCCATTATATTATGAAAGTTGGTTATAACGTGTTGGCCCATCAAACACAAGAGCATGTATTTATTTTATTTTGTCACAACAAGAGCACGTATTTTAAACAACATAACATTCACGTGTTTTGTAATAATGTTTTGAGGAATTTTTTAGAAATTATTATACATGTTGAAAACTTATGATTGAGCTACACATGATTTATTTATTTTGGTCGGAACAACACATGATTTATTATCTTAAAACAAAACATTTGAGATTGGAGAAAAAAACAATTAATGTTTATTTTGCACACACTCAATATTAAATATTTCTACATAGTATTAACTATTAAGGTCATTAATAGAGCCAAATAGATACATCTGTTGTGCGCAGACCACATGTGAAACGTATCATTAGAAAATTCACACGCGGTTAGATCCGTGACCTGACTGGAGTCTTTAATGGCGGTCAATAATTTTCACATATAACCAAATATCGCATCAAATCATTTACAATATCGTATGATGTCTTCTATTAAGACCCATGACTGTGAATGATACTAAAATGAAGATTCATCTATAAACAGTTGACTGTGTTTTATAAGATTTAAGATATAAGATAATTTGTTCAAAACAAAAAACAAGTTAGAAAGGAGAATTATATTCTATTCTAGATAGCTATATTCTTTGTCGCCGAATAAAACCTTTTTATATTGAAAAAACGAGAAACCCACCTATAACACAACGTATTTCTTTTTATTTTATTTGGAAATATCACTGTCCGTTGTTTATTATTTTTTATATATACATCACTAAAGTAAATCTCATTTCCTTGATTTGACTTTATATGTACGTTACAGGAATATAACAATAAAAATAATCAAAATAAAAAAACTGAGGAAATTGTACTATTTGCGTGTTTATCAACAATAAAGACAAAACAAAAAATTGAAAAAGACAAGAAAAAAATGATGTTATGGCCGTAAGAGTCAACTAAACCGGTAATCTCACCGAACCACCACCACTAGTTGACCCACCTGTACCGGCCGGTTTAACAGAACTTCCTTCGCCGTCTTTATTGACTCCTCCATGTACGGAAGAGCTTCTCCACAAAAACGACGCATTTCTTAAAAAAGCCCACCGGTCTCCTCGTACAGAATCACCACCGGTTTGATTCGGTACAGCATTAGCTCGAACACTACCGGTTGCACCTAGCCTAATCGAACCATCATCTCGACTTCTCCACATAAACGACGGCGTTTTACGAAACAACCACCTATCAGATCGAGCTCTTGACCGATCCACTTGTTTACCTCTCCTTGAACTTCCTCCTCTTGGTAGAACCAAACTATTCGTCCGGTTTAATTTCCAATCTCTCATTACTCTCTTCCTCACATCTTCTGGTAACCGGAGTGTAAACCGTTCGGTACATTCTCCCGGTTGAACAACTGAATGGCCGGTTGTATGCGATCTCGAGAATTTCACTCGTTTTAGATCCACCGGAACTCCAGGTAATCTCCTCGAATCAATTTCATTCGTTGACAATTGTGCCGGTACCGGAGGAGTAACCACCGGTTCAGGATTCACAACCACTTGCTGCAATTCAACATCCGGTTCGATTGGTTCACCTTCTGTAACTTGTTCAGCGAGATTCGCTCGACAAACAGGACAAGTCACGTGAGCTTCAAGCCAAGCACCGATACAGTGAGGATGAAACACGTGATCACACTTTGGAAGCAAACGCAGCGTTTCGTCATCTTCAAACTCATTCAAACAAATCGCACACTCTAATTCACCTTTTCCAAGTCTCTGATTTTTCACCTCTGAGTAAGCAAAAGTCGGGAAATTCTCAACCACAGACGCGTCTAACCCACGCGCCGCCGCGTTGACTGTTCCTCTAGCTCTAGCTCCACCAGCTGGCGAAACTCCGGCGCTTGGAACGCCAGAGCAGTGACGGAAATAGATGGAGAAGAATCCCATAAAGAAGAGAGCAGCGATTAAGATCACGACGATTACCGCCATAGCTGGACTTAATTTGCCATAGTTATAAGGTTGATCTCTCGGACCTGGTTGTGATTGACTTGCTGCTAGATCTAACGATGATAAAAGAAGTAAGAAAACAATCGGCAAAAAAGCCATGTGAGGATTTGTGTGATCAGAGCTTCTCATGATTCATAAAAATCCGCCCTTTGAATTTTGTTTGTATTTATTTTTTTCTCAGAGAGAAGAAGAAAGAGAGTTTATTATAGCTTAAAAAGAGATTTGAAGATTCAGAGTTTCAGACAAAGAGATGACTAGAAGTGATGTCATCACTTGGGTCAGTTTTTATTTTCCACGTGGCATTAAGAAGGTTCCTCCCATCACTAAAAATGTTTAAAAAATTAAAAATAACACTCGGATAAATTATCAGAATATTTGACAAAAAAAAAAATTATCAGAATATTTTTTAAACACATAACACTCGGTTCTACAACCGAATTTTTCTCAGTCTCTTGATAAAGATAATCCAGCTAATAATACTATGATATTTAGGGTTATATTTTTTCTCTCTACAAATTGATGAATAAAATAAAATTTTTAAGGATTGTACTACACTATGGATTATGTATTCTTGATCTATATTGACAAAAAAAACACTCGATTCTACGGTAATATCGAATTCTAAACACTGTTTTCGAGTCAGTTTCAACGTATCAATATATCATAAATTCAAGATCAAAGAAAATAATGTGAATGCTAATATTACGCGTAAATGTGATTTTGTTTCGAAAACGTTATATATGTCTATTTGAGGTATTTCTTCTGTTGAATAATGGGTTTGAATTCCTTTTTTTAGGAGGTTGGAATGATGTTAGTTTGGTGTTTATTTTAATGAAACATCTCTAACAGATTGTATAATAGCCAAAGTGAATTGTGACTTGTGAGAGCATCATCTTTAACCTAATTGGCTATTGGTTAAAGTTTCAACTGTTATTTGGAATCTTTTTTTATTTGCCAAAATAAGGACTCGTTTTCATAAACTATTTGGATCTTTGCTTATAAAATTCCATTCATATTTATAAATACACAACTTGTAGTAAAGAAAAAACAAAATAAATAAAGAAATCTAGCAGCCACTCAAGTAAAAAGTATTTTCAAAGAGAGGACAACACTCCTAGAGAATCAGGTTCTCCAATTAATATGATAAAAAAAACTAAAAAATATTAGCCATTAGCAAATTTTTTTTTTTAAAAAAATCAGTTTTTGTTTACTCACAAAATGTTTTAAAATATATGAAGATAATGAAAATAACTGATAATATATTCGGTTCCCATTAAACAAACACTATAGCAAACGTTGGACCCATTTAGCACTAAGTTCCGAGTTCACTTAATCAGCCAAAATCATTGCCGGCTACAACAAAATGCAATCAGAATTTTATCTTTTATATATACCAATAAATATTTGCATTTTATTTCTTGAATTCTTCACGTGAATGGTGAAACTAGTTTTAAAATTTAATAAACTAAAAAGGCAAAAACTTAAAACATTCTTAAATGATCTTTATGTTCGTTTTTCTCGAACCTACTTCTTATTTATCGTGGTTTTAATATTCAGATTTAAGTTACAAATTCCAATTAAATATAAGTTCTCTTTATCAAACTTTTGTTTTATAAAGAAAAATAAATTCAACGGTAACGATACGTGGTGGCCAATTTAAGAAACGTTGGGTCAAACAAGAAATGCTTGACTTTTGATTTTTAAATATTACTTTGACTCACTCAATCTCTCCAACATCTATATGAGTCATGACCTTTGAAGAAGTAAGAACAGCACTCGCAGGCTTAACACCAAACTGTTTTCCATCGCCACGCATAAACTACTTACCGTTTTTGTGCAAAAGGTGACATTTTGGTATCGCCTGAAAACAAAGAAAGCTTTTTTAACTTGTGTGAAAACGAAACACAATGACGTAAAAGCTTTGTGAATTTCCCTTAAAACCAATTAAATCACGTGAAAGTTGAGTACTTTTTATATTCATGGTCCCTCCTGTTGAAATCCTTAATAACCGGTAAAACCCACATGAATCATGTGAAAGTTGAATGCTTTTTAATCCACTTTTGCATTTGCTAAGCTATATTTATATCATAACCAAACGTTTGATAGATTGCTTATTTAGCAACTTTCATTACCTCTCATTTTGTGTTTCAGGGTTCTTGATATGTAGGTATTGGCACATCTGAATCTTCTGTAATTTTTTGTAAGCCTTTGCAGTGTTCTAGTTTCCGGTTCAACTTTTCCTTCACCAATTCACACACCAATCGATTTTTACAGCATTTAGCAAATAAAAGGAGACACTGCTCATCAACAACATTTAGCTATGAGTTATTATGTTAAGTTTTTGTGACAAGTTTCAAGTTCATAACAATTGAGGATGTTTTATTCAAAAGTTACTTAGAGATTGCGCATGTCAGGTTTAGTTCTCCCATAGCTATACCTTAAAAACAAAAAACATTGTTAACTTTTGCTAGAGGAAGAGTCACAAATTTGACTCTCAAAAAAATTAATTTTATGTAAGTTGAAAGAACCTCATCAGCTCTATGGAGTTCAACGAGATTGATTCTTCTTTCTTGTAAGATGATATTTTTTTCCACCACTAGTTCCATAATCGTAAAAGATTGTAGGAAGAATAATTTTAAAAAATGGTCACAGAAACTTTCAGAAGATAAAAATGAACAAATAGTTCTGATTTATGCCAGGTAGACAATGGTCTGCGTGATAGATGAAAGAATTGGTTACTTACAATATTAATTGCATTAGTTCTGGAAACAAAAATTATGACTGTCAGGCACAATGTCATCCCTAGGATTTGCATTATTACCTTCAATCTTGGTGTTTCATTACAAAGAAAATACATTTTAGAATACAATATCAATTGTTAAACATTTTTGTTTTGAAGGCACTAGTACCTTTGCTAATATGTTATTGAGAAAGTTGTTGTGATGAATCTTGAAATCTAAATTCTGACAAAACAAAAAGAAAACGAGAATTAACAATAATACAAAGAAGCCATTTTCAAATATATAATGAAGATCAATGTGGAGCAAAATTGGTACATTGGGCGAATTGCAGTGATTGCAACCACTAGCACAATTCTACTATTATTATCATACATAGGTGATGTGAATCTTCCAAGGATTGGCGTTCTAGAGTTGAGAAAAGGATAGGCCTTGCTTCAAAGAAACCGTAAAGAATCGATGGCAAGGTTGGTGGATCGTTTGGTCATACAAAGGTTGCGGAAAGCCTTTGATATTCAATGGATCGAAGGGTCGCACAAGGGATGCAGAAGGCCCTTGATATTCCCAATTCGGTTTCTAAGGATATTACACACTAAAGAAAGTCGAATTCATAGATTCCAAAAAGATTGATTAAAAGTTGTCTTTTTCAATTGAGATTACATGATTTATATAGAGATAAGACTAGACATAAAAGTGTCCTGGAAATAATCTAAGATAAGACAATAAATTATCTTGAAAATAGTCTAAAACTTAAAGACACTTATGCATGAAGGAGAGAGAAAATACAAGGAATAAATGATGTTGGTCTTCAATGTATCTACTTCCTTGTCTCTTCGTAAATGAAGCACACTCATTACTCCTTTAGCCTTCTAATTTTCTCACTATTCATGGACTGAATTTTGAGATGGATTTGAAGACATAATTTGGGCTTCTTTAAGGCTTAAGATGAGCTGAACTTGATAAGGAACATATCCAATGAATTTTTAATGCTCTTCATCTTCAAAAAAACTCATGAAAAACCCTGTTTATTTTCTTTTTGATTCTTGTGCTTGTTGAATTCTTCATGGCTTCATTGGGGATCTTCTTTAGCCTTCTTAATCCTTGTCAATATCATATCAATAGGAGATTTCCATTCAACAAGCTAGCAGTGCATTATTTGAGAGAGCAAATGCAAAATTTTCATGGATAATAAACTCCAAATAATCAGTTTCAATCTCAACCTTATCTCCATTGAACTCGTATTATATATCAATATGAGAAGGAAAATTTAACTTGTTTCATCTTAAAGAAAACGACTAAGTAGGAACTAAATTCCTAATCAATTACTATATAGAGATATCATATTTGAAAAAAACCCATCGTTGTATTATCAAAACTTGTAGCTTTAAAAATTGTTGCATACAACTTTTTGTCGACAATTTCCATGTCACCTCTCTAAAATATATACATAACATCAGTTTCAAAAAGAATGCCGAAGCATTTCCAACTTAGATGATAACTTTTCCAACAATCTTGAATTGTATTTTTCTCAATAGATCCAAAAACGAGGAACCCAAATTGAGATAATTTGTCAAGAAAATATCTTAAGTTGGATAGATAACTAAGCAAAGGAGTACATGAGTCTGGTGCTGAGAGATCTTGGAGTAGATCATGAGTGAATCACCACCAGTTCCTCCAGTGACGATGATGATCAAATCAAATTGAACTCTCGACTCTAGTCTATATGACCACTTTTGTTATGAAAGTGAGTGTTGTGAAGTGCGTCGATGTGACAAACACCAAACCTCCCAAAAGACAGAAAATGTTAAGAATTTCGATAGAAAACATGCTAACATATCAATTCTTCTATTTGCTTGGAATTTACTAGTAAAAAGAAAAGATACCGACTTAGTGGTGAAATCCCGTAGAACCTCGAAAGGGATATTTGGGTCCATTAAGCAGTGGTTATAGTGGGCCTAGTGGTCCATATGGGCCTTCTAAAAGACATGCGTCCATATGCAAGTGCTTCTATTCAAAGCCTTAATTATGACGTCTATATTACATCATATTCGAGATTTTAGACAATATGGATATTTAAAAAAATAGCTCTTAGTGCTGCAATTTTATCAGATATATTTTTTAAGAAATAACAAAAAAAAAAAGGAATAGTTCGTGAGGATTCTGAAACAATAGTCTTTCACGTTACTCACGCATGATAAAAGAAACTACATGAAACATAGTTCTAATGTAAAAAAAACATATGACAATCATAAGACTTTAGATGCAAGTCATAGAGTCAAAATCTGCACTATTAGTTTTATCTTCTGACAATCAAACCTATTAAATTTACAAGAATTAAAAGCATACTAAATTTTCTATACATACCATAAGAATTGGAATTAGACCTTATTCAAAATATATATATTTGTGTGTATTTTTTAACGAATTTTCTTTTTTTTTTGGGTTTGAAATTTCTCTTTTATTGTTGAATTAATTATTACTACATTAGAACCAAAAAGAAAGAACTGTTGATGATTTACTCATAATTATTAGATCCACGGCCATTAATTCCCAAATATTGAATTTTATACTTTCATCTATCGATATTATAAAGTTGACACAACCGTGAAGCTGAATTTCATATCTAAAACCAAAAAAGTGTCACGAGAGTGCTTAAATCATTTTGTTTCTTTCCATATTTCCAAGCAAACTCCATTAATTCACTTTCATTTTCATTTTATTAATTTATACACATACACGTTCGTATATATACAAATGTATAATATAATATACAATTACAAATGTATTCGTGTATATGTATATATATATATATGTATTATGTGTAAGAATGAGAAGACCATAGTACATAGTTTAAGCAGCTATGGAATCACATATTCACTCTCTTCTTAAGTTATTACTATTTGTAACCATCTCTCATTCTCTGCCTTCTCTCACCGGTTCTTTTCCGATTTCTCATAATTTTCCGGCGGTTTTTAACTTCGGAGACTCTAACTCCGACACTGGAGAACTCACTTCCGGTCTTGGATTCTTTCTTCAACCTTCCTATGGACAAACATTCTTCAAACCTCCATCTTCTGGGCGGTTTTGTAATGGACGTCTCATTGTCGATTTTCTAAGTAAGTATTCATCATTTCTAATCAAAAATCTTTTTTTTTATTCCTTTTCAAATTTCATTTGTTTTTCATGGTTACAAGATGATTCGAGTGATCTTTCTAAGGCAGTTTTCACGCTCATGTAATTTTACATTGTGGATAGATTGAATTGTTACATTGTGGATACATAAACTGTTCTTAAGTGCTAACACACTTATGGTCTAGTGGTTTGGCAAATAAATTTAGGACATCCATAGTACACTACTTAAGTTCAAATCTCCCATAAATAAAGTGCACCTCCTAGAATATTTTTATAGCTCCTTCTAGCCTCTAGGTGAACTCGAATTAGGGATAACGGTAATATACTATTTAAGATCGAACCATCTATTGTAGAAAAAAATCCGTTCTCCAATTAAAGTTTTTGAATGGGCTTTTTGATTTGTAGTGGAGGGAATTGGTAGGCCTTATTTGAGGCCTTATCTAGATTCGTTAAGCCTACAAAGTTACCGGAGAGGCTGCAATTTTGCAGCAGCTGGATCAACGATTCAGAAGGCAAATGCTGCGTCCGTTAGTCCCTTTGGTTTTGGTCTTCAAGTCTCTCAATTCATTACCTTTAAGTACAAAGCTCTTCAACTCTTACAACAAGGTATGCAAAGAATATTTCAACATTTTAGAGTTAGTTGAATCGTTGAGTAAATGGACCAATGTTGTTTTGTTTTTCAGATAAAGAGCTTCAAAGATACTTACCGTCTGAATCTGATTTCGATAATGGATTGTATATGTTTGATATCGGACAAAATGATCTAG
This sequence comes from Lepidium didymum, assembly GCA_963920545.1. Classification (NCBI taxonomy): domain Eukaryota; kingdom Viridiplantae; phylum Streptophyta; class Magnoliopsida; order Brassicales; family Brassicaceae; genus Lepidium; species Lepidium didymum. The sequence continues at coordinate 19,322,823 of OY986979.1, forward strand.
CCGGAGCATTTTATAGCAAGACATTAGATCAAGTTCTTGGTCTAGTTCCTACACTATTGGATATATTTAAAGATGGAATTAAGGTCAGTTTTTAGATAATTTGTTTGAAGTACTTGGAGAAAATGATATATTTCCCCACGATAAGTATCATATAACATCAAATGCACCTCAAACTAAGACTTTGTTACTATCAGTGACATATAGCATGAGATTTGGTTTCGGGTGCATCTAGTACTATACGATAGTTCTGGTGAGAAAACAAATCGTTTTCCCAAATACAAAGCCATGTATGATCATTCTAATTAATTTTGTTTATTTATTGGTTGGTATTGTTTTCATAGAGATTATATGGAGAAGGTGCAATAAACTTTTGGATACACAACACAGGACCACTTGGGTGTTTAGCTCAAGTTGTGTCATTATTTGGGAAAGACAAATCAAAGCTTGATGAGTTTGGTTGCGTTAGTGATCATAATCAAGCTGCTAAGCTTTTCAATTTGCAGCTTTATCGTATTTTCAAAACACTCCCTCAACAATATCCTGGTTCTCGATTCACATACATAGATATCTTCTCGATCAAATCCAACCTCATCTTGAATCATTCCAAATACGGTACATAGTTAGTAATTGATAATACGTTCACTCTCATAGTTAGAAGAACTGATAATGTTTGTTTGATAATATCTTAATAGGTTTTGAGCATTCGATAATGGTTTGTTGTGGAACTGGAGGACCACCATTGAACTACGATGATGAGGTTCGTTGTGGTAAAACAGGAAGCTCAAATGGTACAATAAAAACAGCAAAACCTTGTAATGATGGTTCCAAGTATGTTAATTGGGACGGTATTCATTACACTGAAGCTGCTAATCGGTTTGTAGCAATGCAAATTCTCACCGGTAAATACTCTTGAGTCGTCTTCATCTTTGAAGTTTTAGCAACATAAACAAGATAATTTATCCGAGCTCGACTCTAGAGAGTCAAGTCGTGTATCCCTACGTGATATTGTTTGGAGTTTAACTTTTATTCACAAAGATAAAATGCTTTGACATGAAAAAATGAATCTTCAATGTTATAACGATGTGTATCTAATCTATAGACCACACAGGTTTGTACAACACTTGTTCACAAACCAAAAGCTACAAAACTATAAGAAACCAAAAAGCTTTATCAGTCAATGGTACAAATATTTCTCAAATCTGTAGTTAAATGTTTCTTCTTTGTTCTGTAAAATTATCAGCAGCAATTTCCATTGTATAACTCTGGCTCATTGTTACCTTCTGAACTCGTTAGCAGATTTACTCTTATACTCTCTTCTTCTTCTTCATCTTTTTCTTCTTTGTCTTCAATGGCATCAGTTTCACATTCTTTATCCGACTCTGTTAACTGATCAAAGAAATCACTAAAATACCACTTACAATCTTCTTTCCATTCGCCTTTATGTGCGTTAACACGCCATTTCTGATCTGCAATCATCTCTGGTGACAATCCCCATCTCTTTAACTCTTCCTCAGTGTGATGAATAGCCAAGCTGTAATCACCGCCTTGTCCTAGTTCCATTACTCTGATCTCGCTGTTCCCTGGATTATTTAGTCCCTCGAATTGTTCCACAGTCCATTTGAACCATTTCATCAGAAACACTCGCGATGTTAAGCCGTGTGAGACTATCACAAAGTTCAGCTCATGAGATGGGTTGATGTGCAGTCTGTTCATGTCAATGTCTCTCCATAGAGACTCGAGAAAACCTATGAGACAGCACGTGTACGACCATAACATGAATCTCAACTTCTTTTTGTATATTTTACAGAGAAGATTGGTAAAGGAAACACTAAAAGCAAAGAGAAGACATAACGAGAACAATGGGTCGAGCTAGGCACTTGCCAAGCTTCCATTTTTATTCAAGGCAACAGCTTGTAAAACTCAAAACAAGTTTCAGCAATTTGCAGAATCAGCAATAAGTCGGATGTTTCAATAGACTGATATCAGAGACATCATCACAACGAGTGTATCAAACTCAAACAATGATCAAAACCTGAAAAGTGACAAATTGACTCGTTCGAAACAACATGAGATCAGATTAATTCCTCTTGACAGATACAATTACTATACTGTCATCATTTCACTACTTAAACAAATATTTCACAACTTTCCACCATTTTCAACATGTCAGGATCATACAGGGTGATCTGAATCCTGCTTAGCTAATCTAAATAACCATCTCAGATCATTCCTCAGTTAAAAATTCTTGAAACATTCATATTGATCACATCACATCAACAAACATCTATACTTAGACGATCAACAATGTGAAAATTTCGAATAAGTAGGGAAGCGGAAACATACTGGAGACACGATCGAAGACATCGGCGGCGGATTCTCCCTCCGGAAACCGATAGAAAAAGCGACCAAAGCGTTCTCTCACCTTCTTCGTCGCTCTCATTCGCTCTTTAACCTGGAAATTCCCAAAATCCTGTTCCCTAATCCGACATTCTTCACGAACACCAATCACACGACGACGCGAGAACGACCGTCCGATCTCCCGGAGCGTAGATCGGGTCCGATCATACGGCGAAACATAGAAGTACACACGCCACTCCGGCGAAGAAGGATTGGATGAGATCAAAGCATGAAGACGAGCACCAGCTTCCTGGGCCTGAAGCAAACCAGATTCCGTTAACTGGATCTTATGATCCGGCGTCGTTGTATACGCCGTTGTATCGAGATTCCCTTCCGATTCTCCGTGCCGTACAAGAATGATCCGCTTCGGAAGCAATTTATTATCCGGACTCATGGAAGATAACTTTTCGAGAGCTTTTTTTCCCGGTATCTGAGAAATCGTTGTCGAAAATGGAATCAAACAGAAATGTGAGAATCAAATGTGAGGTTGATTCGTTCTTCGTCGTCTAGTGACTCTCTGAATCTACCAAAAATTCCTTTCTTCGGAGATTGCGTTCGGCATTAACGTCTTGCTCAAGCTTAAGCACAAACGAGTTTCGATTTCTAATAAATAGTATAGTTTAAAGTAAAATTTGATTTGATAATATATAAAGCAAAAGTAACATAAATATTCTGTAATTGTGCATAACGTTAAAAGAGGTATTGTTTCTGTTTTTATACAGTAAAGGATCTAACAACTAATACCAAACGCATTATATAATGTTTGTTATTTAATTTAATATTTATTTATACACGTCTACTCCATTTCACTATAGAACTAATTAATTTTATTTTAATTTAACTTATGATTAAATGTCATGACTAGAAAGTTTCCAACGTGACATTCCACCATCTCCATTTTTCTCTTTTATATATTAACCAATATTTGCAGTGTTTTAATTAAGTTAATTAGGAATTTAGCAATCAAATCATATGTACCCCAAAAAATAGATTTGTAGCCCGAAACGAGCCCATCTACTTATATAGTTTAAAAAATCCGGCCCGTTGGGCTTCATCTAATTTTTAGCTATGATCATTTTTTTGTGAATGCAAATTCGTTTATATTGTTTAAACTTCTGAATTAAATAAAATTATCAGCAGAATGCACTATTTTAATCATTTTGCAATTATTAACAATACGTAAATTGCAAATATGTAAATTGCAAAATTATTGTTGAGATCAAAAGAAAAAAATGCACCATTTTGAATTTGTCATCTTTAATCTCTGTGTTATGATGAATTTTTTCTTCGTAAGAGATTTTGTTGAGATTAAAAGAGTGCATTACTTTGACTTTGTCATCTTGAATCTTTTTCTTGTGAAGAAGTTCTTCTTCCTAAGAAATTTTATTGAGATCAAATACATGCACTATTTTGTCACTAACATTATGAGTTTGGTCTTCATTCTTTAAACTCTTGTTTCTCCTTTGGTTCATTTTTTCCAACAACATTAGCCATTAATTATTTGTTTGACTTGGAGATGTATATAAATGGTGATTGTAATTCAATTTTTATTATTTAATTATTTTAAATCAAATTTTATTATTATTTTAAGTTGAAGATATGATAGATATTTATTGGTAAAAGTTACATTGAAAAATGGAAATGACACTTAATTTGAAACAAAAAAAATTAGTCATAGAATGACAACTTTAAATTGAAATGGATGGAATATTTATTATTTTGATTATTATTTGCATCTTATTTTTATATATAGTCGTACTATATATATATATATTTTTCCTTTTGTGAAACAATGTTATATCATATATATATATTTTTTGATAAAACGTTATATCCTATATTTAAGGCACTTGAAGATGGGTTTTGCAAATTGAAAGTGAGATATGTCCGTTTGTATTTTACTCCCAGTTACTCTGTAAATATAATTACTTTGTATTTTGGGTACGTATAACACAAGTGATATAGTATATGCTTTTACACAATATATAAGATTTAATTATGAATATAATTGAATAATTACAATAAATACGTTAGACGGTAGGTAGGTGGCCTTCAATCTAGTGGTATGTGGTAAGTCCACTAAATGCAGACGTACTTGCATATTCTGGGATTGAATTATGCTGCCTACATTATATAGAAATTTAGCTAATGAGTCGGTCAGTTGTGACCCAGTATTGACAAAAAAAGAATACATTAGATTTTCACATATGACACAAATGACACAAAAAAAAGAAAAAGTCGAACTGCATTAAATGAAACAAAATTAGTTGGATTCATCTAATTAACAGTTCTAGAATGTGGCGAGAAGCTAAGGATCATTCATTGAACAAAAACGCAAAATGAACTGGAATTTGGGACCAACAAAAACAACGTGAATGCTTTGAACTTTACGTCACTCTTGAATTATGGTTGGGTCGGCTCGAGTTTGTACGATCTAATGGCACAAACTGTCGGCAAGATTACCACTCGTAGATATTAATGCAATATCAAAGGTTATTTAAACCCAAATCTTTTGCCAAATCCTAAGCAATACTACACAGAACAACACGATTCTTCAGAATCAAATTCAGATAAAAAATGATAGAAATGAAGATTTAACCAATTGAACATAAACATTTACTCATCAAAAATTATTTAAAAAAACTATATATATATATATATATATATATATATATATATTAACAGAGGTGGATCCGGGACAATTTTTATTGTAGGGCACTAGTGAATATTTAAAATTTGAAGAACTTTTTTTATATGGATACTTGTCAAACTATATTGCTTTCTCTGTCCGCCACTATATATATATATATCGATATATATAGAAAAGGAAAACATGTTCAACAGTAAATACATATTCAAATAAAAAATTCAACCAAGCATTATAGAAAACATGTTTTTATGTTTTTTATTTTATAAAAACCATAAATTAACTTTGAAAAGCCAACATGATAAATACAAACCAAATTTAACCTTTTTAATCATAAGACTAAAATAATAAAACTATAGTTTTAACATGATTTAACTTTTTATATCTTATGAATAAATGACTAAAGTTGACGGAAAAAAAAACATGATTTAGCTTTTATATCAAATTAATTTTTAGAGTCAAGTATCACATCAATTTGGTTACAGATATATATTATCACATACTGCAACTTAGTATATAAACATTGAGATTATATTTGAACTCAAAGTGTTGGTCGAAGTTGGATTTCTTCTAAGGTTAAACCTCGAGTCTCAGGAACCATAAACCATGCAAATACAATCATTACTGCACTTATCATCCCAAATATACTAAATGTCCCTGCATTTGAAATATTCCAAATTTCAAATTACCAAAATAAATAGTCATATAAAGAAAAACAAACTAAATTCAGTAAATTAGGGTTTTAATTATTGAATTAACATACCGGTTTGACTCCAAATAAGCATAAAATTAAATCAGTAGCTCACAATCCAACCAATAAACCAATTCGTTATGGTTACTAAACTTCCAGCTACGACTTTCATGTCCATCGGAAATATCTAATAAATTAAAAAATATTAACAATTCAACAAATTATAACTTTCACACAAAGTTATATATATCCTTTTCAATCAGAGTTCGACTAAAAAATCGCATTTATGCTACATAATATTATTAGGGATTGGACTATATATCGAATTTTGCTGATATATATATATATATATATATATATATATATAAAATACGTGTTATATTATATACATCAGACATTATAATCCATGGTAGTCCTCCTAGTCCAGCTGCGAACATCATATGGAATAACTGTTTACATTGTAAATTTATTAAAATTAAATCACATTTTAATATTCAGAATACAATTACATCCAAATTAATTTATTCAATGTTAAACGTACCAATATTCCTATAAATGACATAGTTGGAGTAAAATTTGTAATCACAGGAACACCTTTTAATCCAAATGCAAATGCAAGAAATATACAACTTAGACATATCCCAGTTGTTGACGCCTGCATTTATTAAACTAATTATTAATTTTTATTTTAGCAAAGAAAAACTAAGTAATATATTAACAAAATAATAAAGATAAATATTGTAACCAGAAGAAGGGGTCGTCTTCCCCATCGATCGACTACTATCAAACCCATTATAGCTTTTGGTACCTATATATATCAATCATAAGTTTTTAAAAAGAAAAATAAATAAATTAATAATGAGTTATGAATAATTACGAAAAATAAAATATGAATATTTTACATCTACGTACCACGATAATAGACAAGACCGTCATCCCAATATTAGAAGGAAATCCTTAAAAATAAAAGTAAAAATATTAGCAATAAATCAAAAGATTATTGTTTATGAAATAAGTGGTTTAATATGAAACTTCATTAAATTACAAAATAAAAGAAGTTAGATAAATGTTTAATATATGATTTCATAAGACTAACCAACCATCTTGGAGATTCTGGAATAAAGAATAACCCAAAAAATTGTATCAAGCATGGAGAAATACCTGAAAAATTTTCAGTGTTATAGTATATATTTATCAATAGAAAAATATAGAAGGTATTAATACTTTGTTACTAGTTAAATTAATTAAATAATGATAAAATATAAATAAACTTGATATGAAAGAATTACCAATTAAGGCTATAGTTCTCCATGACATGAAATTTGCCAAGTAATATGCGATTGCAAGACCACAATTTTGTACAAGCTGTTATATATTAGCTAATTAAACGCATATCAATATATATATATATATATAAGTTTAATTATAAAGTGATTATGAATATAGATTAATTAATAACCTGATTGGTGAATGTATAAGTGCCTCGCACATTTTTGGGAGTTATTTCAGCGATATAGACAGGAACCTACGTATGTCCAAATTATAATATATGTTTTGTTATATATTAAAAGTTTCAAGATACATTACGTACTCAATATATATTCAATAAACAAAAGAAAAATATATAAATTTTTTACCACGTAGCTAAGAAGACCAACTCCAATTCCCACAAAGAATCGTCCAAAGTTTAGCCAAATTATATTCTGTATATACGAAGATAAACCAATCATAATTAATATAAATATATAGTAGCATATATAATATATGGCTTATATATAAAGAAAAATAATATTAGATTGGCTGTGAAAACCAAACCTTGGTTAGTGCAATTGCAAGCCAACCACTTATTAAGAATACATCGGCGGTCCACAAAGTCTATGTAATAAATTAAAGTGAAAACGTCAATTAATACACACACACATATACACATATATATTGAAAGTATTAGGTCGTGAATTTTAGAAATAATAAATATTTTCACCATTTTACGACCAAAGGAATCTGCAATTGTGGCGCTAAAGATTACACCGATCATTCCTCCAAATGTCAATAACGAACCAAATACTGAAAACTGCAATAACATGTTTACAAATCTTAATTATTTGAAATTTTTCATTTTAACCCTCCCATTACAAAATGTTAGAAAAAGGCTCAATTTTTACAGTCATATTAAATATTGTGTATACAGTACAACATTTTAAATTAATACTTGATTCATTAATAACTTCTATAAAATAATATAATTTTACCGTCTTAAATTGAATTTTTGATCTAGTTAGTATATTGATAAGTTAATAATCGCTATAAATTAAAAAAAAATTTATAATTTTAGTGTATTTCCAACATTATTAATTTATAGAAGTTTTACTATTTTAATTTTAGATTTAAAAATTATAAATATTTATTGACTAAACTAAATTAGTCTCCTGGTTAAGTGACTTAACATAAGTTATTACCCTGTGAACAGCAGTAGTTATTATATAATAATGTTAATTTAACATCATATTTCATTAACGGAAATTAACAGAGATAATAATTTTAGTTAAATCGTTTCATTTAGCTTAGTCAACAAAATTTACGATTTAAATTCAAAGTCAACGTAAAATGACATTTTTCCTGAAATTAGTTTTGAAATATATATAAAGAAGTGTTATGAAATAAAGACTTACTTGTGCAATAGAAAGATCAAGATCATCCATAATGGAAGACATTGTACCGGCTGTGAAACCTAACTGATTCACATATATATATACATAATTCAAACTCATGAATTCATTACAAAACATAGTTTGAACCATTTTTTAGTTGCAGAACACCAAATCTAACAACTAACAAAGAGTTGACTTAAAAGAAGAGAGACATACTGCAACACCAAAAGAGAATGAAGCAGAGACGATGATGAAAGTGGTGAAGATAAGAATGCGAGTAACATCTCCTTCATCATATTTAACCTTAATAATCCTTTCTCAATACTTTCATCATTCTCTCTTTCCATTTTTTTACTTACAATTACTCTCACAGAGCTCAAGAATATGTGCAAGAGATCTGTATATAGAGAAAGATACTCTTATATATGATCAAATCTAAAATTCTTTCTCTTTATATAGATTTAGGCTTGACCTAATTCTTTTTTACTGTATATAAAATATATAATATTAAAAATGATGATGTTTCATTTCAATATATTACCAGCTATATATTTCTCTAATTCGTATTCCAGCTTCTATATTATCATTATCATTATCATTATCATTATCATTATCATTATCATTATCATTATCATTATCATTATCATTATCATTATCATTATCATTATCATTATCATTATCATTATCATTATCATTATCATTATGTTTTTTTTCCCTTACAAGTAACCATTTGATTCAACAATGTTCGATTCATAACCTAAGTTTTCTAAATGAAGCATGGTGAGATTCGAACTCACCACCTCGTGCCTAGCTTAATTAGGAGCAAGTCAACTGAACCACTTGTTTCTTGACAAATTATTTTATCTAGTGATTATACAATATACATATGCATTTTAGGTTGTAAGTTTTATATTTTTTAATAATGAAATCTCAAATTTTAAAACCGATTAACCAAACTAAATATGCAAAATAAAAAAGAATTTCAAGGAAGAAAAAAATAATATATTATGTCATTTTCAAAATTTGTAAAACCTTGGAATATAAGGAAAAGTAGGTTGTTTAGCTTTACGTTTATTGGAAATTAGTTTTATTACAACACTCTATCTCACAGGTTCCTTTAGCAAAAAATTTCCAATTACACCTGTATTCACCTACATAATCTAACTTCTATATCGTTAAAAGATATGTATGTCACGTGGCTCGAGATTTATTTTTTAATAAATTTTCTTCCATATTATCTCCAATATAACTTAAACATTCATTGGCTTAAATATGTACCACTCAACCTATATTTAGGCTTCCAGAGTTCAGTAAGGAAAGGAATCATCGACCAAATCCTTTGCTGGCTTGGGTTTGTGACTCGGTCAATTAATGTGAGAGCATGGTTCTTCACCAAGGATGAGGAGTCGAAATATGGGATCTTTACCCTACTCAGGGTAAGATTATCCTCCACAATTCCTTTTCTCATCACATTTTTTGTTAATTTTTCTCTCCACCTGTCAGCTGGATGACCTCTTGATTTATCCATAGGACGGATTGCAGGGATGGAGTTTTAGGTCGAGAGAAGGAAATCTTACACTTCGGAACTTGAAACACAAATTTTACTTTTTAGCAAGAAACTATCTAAAGAAGATCTCTTGCTTTTCAGCAAGGTAAAGTTCGTTGCTTTTCAGCAATGAAAGGGCTCTGTGTCATAAGAAAAGTGTTGAGACATAAGACAATCCCAAGCAGATATTGGCTCCACCATTATCACCGAGATTGCAGTTAGAGTTGAGCGACGAAGCATTGTTCTTTAGGATGAAAAGTACCAGATTAAGCACAGACAAACAACTTCATGAGCTTCATCTGGATTGCTCGGTACAGGACTTTCTCAGGGAAAAAAATGACTAGGAGAATGGCGACAAACTTACATGAAGAAACCAGCCAAAACTTCCTCCATAGAAGATAAAATGGAGATGAAGTTTGGAAAAGTTTACCACAAAAGGGAGCTATCCTCAAACTTAGTTCATTAGGTTTAGGTTTAAAATTTTCTTTTACCACAAGTAGAAAGGAAAACTTTTAAAAACCTTGCCTAGGAGAAAGTGTCCGAGAGAGAATTGCACTTTGACTTATCTTTTATTATACTTCATTTTCTCAAAAGTCCATACAACAAAGGGTTTTTCCATTTGATATATATATAATTATTATCTAGATAAGCAACTTCATCGACGCACGTCTTCCCATTGGTGGTTGCTTCAGGTTTATTAATTACATTTTAATAAAATACAACTTAAGAATAAGTCTTCTTAAATGATAAAGATTTTTTGAATGAATTACTTAATTGGACAAGTGATTAAATGTTATTTCCGTTATTTTTTCAATCAGAAATTGATTTCAAAGACTCGCATTTCCTCAAATAAATTGTTTAAGGTTTAGGGATGATTTTAAGTTATAAATTAGGTTTTTTATCTAATTATTATTCACAAAAAAAAATTGGTTTTTTATAACCACTGTCAAATATTTATTAATCGAAAAATGATAAGTCAGTCAATGATTTAGCCATGTAAAACATAATATGTACATATATGAATCTCAATATTACCAACTACGTATTTTACAATTTAAGTGACAACAATATATTGATTTTTATGTAATATAACTTAATTAAGAGTGAAACACGAGTTCCTTAAGTCTTCACTCAATCTGCTAATCAAATTACTTGAATATTACACGCATATATATTGTAAGTACGACAAAGAGATAGTGAAACTATTTTTGTCAGAAGAGTTGATATATTCCATTAATAAGATTAAATATTTGGGATTACATCAACAAAATTTAAAACGAGAACAATGCACAACATAAAATTCAAAATGACATAAACGTAACATAAAATACCTTTAGACAGAATAACTCAGGCACACTAGAACTTCTCGATAGAAGTTAGAATTGTTTTATCTCTTCTAACAAAGATTTTGAATTATTCCTAATTCTGTAGTCATAAAAATCAGTCGAACTAGTAGGAGAGCTTCCGTTCATAGCTCTAAATTGAAAAGACTTATCTGAAACGGAGGAAGTTTGGGATTCGATCATCTTCCAAAGGGAATGAAGGTAAAAAGAAGAAGATGAAAACCAGAAATTCAAAGACAGATTCTCATTAATTAAGCTCTTTTAAGTTACAGAGGTGATATATAGAAAGATGAAAACAAGAAGAGACACAAAGTTCAATGGAAGAAAGACGTTGAAGCTAGTCTCGTTGATCAATGTCGTAGAGTGGCTGAAAGCGATTTGCAAGTACCATTTGCAGAGGTGAATTGTCAACTTTGCTTTTACCTTTTTCACACTTGTATTGTGATTGAGATTCCTTAGTGGGCTTGATGGATTTCTGTTTTTGAATGTGTTGACATTGGGCTTGAATTCCTCTAATACCCCCCTGCAAACTCGAGGTGGGTGGAATGTCCACACCGAGTTTGTGTCGTAGAAAAGTGAAGCTGTGGCGAGGCAATGACTTGGTAAAAATGTCGGCTAATTGATGTGTAGCTGGAATGTGTTTGATGACAAGCGAACCCAAAGCAACTTGTTCTCGAGCATAATGGTAATGAGAGGCAAAGTGTTTTGTACGATTATGGAGTACTGGATTGGCAGAGAGATGAACTGCGGATAAGTTATCACAGTAGAGTTCGGCTGGCTTTGATTGAGTCTGTCCCATTGTGTGTAAAAGATTAGAGATCCATGTCAATTCTGCAGCTGTATCGGAAAGAGCTCGATATTCAGCTTCCGTGGAAGACCGAGAGACGGTTGGTTGACGTTTTGCTGACCATGAGATGATGTTTGATCCGAGGAAGGTGCAAAAACCGCCGGTGGAGCGATGAGTGTCACGACACCCAGCCCAATCACTGTCACAGTAAGCTCGCAGTGTTGAATCCGTGTCAGATGCAAAATGTAAACCCATTTTAATGGTTCCTTTGAGATACCGGAGCACTCGTTTGAGGAGATTAAAATCAGATACAGATGGTTGGTGCATTTTCTGACAGACAAAATTAACTGCAAATTGAATGTCAGGCCTCGTGAGAGTGAGATATTGTAGTTTGCCAGCCAAGCTTCTAAAGTAAGTAGGATCGGAGAAAAGTTCATCTTGATGAGGAGTTCGATCGAGCTGGAGCGGAAGCGGTGTGGGCATAGGCTGACAATTTAGCATTCCAGCAGCTGTGAGAAGGTCTGTAGCATACTTTTCTTGACTTAGAAAGAGTCCTGATGAAGCGTATTGGGCTTGGATTCCCAAGAAATATTGCAGACCACCCATATCTTTCATTCGAAAGTGTTGATTAAGAGAGGCCAACAGAGAGGTGATGAGAGTGGAATTGTTACCAGTTAACACCATGTCATCGACATAAAGAAGCAGGAACATGACATCTTGGCCACAGAGGTACACAAAGAGAGAAGGATCACCTGTGGCACAAATGAAACCAAATTCAAGTAGATATGAGGTAAATTTGTCAAACCATGCTCTAGGTGCTTGCTTTAAACCATATATTGCCTTGTGTAGTTTGCACACATGATCTGGAAATTCTGGATTTTCAAAGCCTGGAGGTTGTTGCATGTAGACGGTCTCATTGAGATCACCATGTAAAAACGCATTCTTGACATCTAATTGTTTTATGTCCCATTTTTCAATCACAGCACGATGTAAAATCATTCGAACTGTGCCGGTTCGAACAACTGGACTGTATGTTTCTAAGAAATCAATGCCCTCTTCTTGCTCATAACCTTTAGCTACCAAATGAGCTCGCAATTTTTCAAGAGAGCCATCAGCCTTTAGCTTGGTTTTAAATACCCAGCGACAGCCAAGGACATTAGCATCTGATGGAGGAATTTCATAACTCCAAGTTCCAGTTTCATGACATGTAGAGATTTCCTCTCCCATTGCATTATTCCAGCCAGGATGATCTAATGTTGCTTGAACAGACTTGGGCTCCGCAGGTATATCGTTTACTGTAAGCAAAATGTACTTTGGATTAGGCTTGACAATACCTGATTTAAGCCGAGTGGTCATGGAGTGATTGTTGATTGCATCAGGTGTGGGGATACTACTAGAAGAAACTGCAGAGAAATCTGGTACAACTGAAGTTGTAGCTGAGTCTGATGCAAGGTTCATTTCAGTGGCAGAACTACTTGCATGATTAAAAGAAGTTGAAGCATGAGAACTGATCATAGGTGTAGTTTGAGAGGGTGAGAAGTCAGCAGTAGAGTGAGTTGTTAAACTGTCCATAATTCTTTGATATGTTGGCTTGACATATATCTCATCAATAGGTGTGTTGACGTGGAGCTCTCGAATAGCCGGAACTGTAGGCGTCTCAGATTGTAATGCTTGAGATAGAGATGTTGTGGCAGCAATTTTGAATTCTTTATATTTGTCTTTGTAAGGAAATTGATTTTCATCAAAGATGACATGTCGACTTATATAAACACGACCTGAAGGAGGGTGAAAACACCTATAGCCTTTGTATTTTTCATTGTAACCCACAAAGACACACTGAAGAGATTTTGGATCAAATTTGTTCTGTTGGTACGGCCTTAGATAAGGATAACAAGCACATCCAAAAACCCTTAGAGCTGAATAAACTGGTGCTTGACCATTAAGCATTTCAAAGGGACTTATCATCTTGTCATGAACTGAAGATGGAAGGAGATTAATGAGAAAACTTGCTGTGAAAAATGCTTCAACCCAAAGAGAATGAGAAACGTTTCCATGAAACAACATAGACATACCAAGCTCAGTTAAGTGTCTATGCTTCCTCTCAGCAATTCCATTTTGTTGAGGGGTGTGAGGACAAGAAATGTAGTGTTTGATGCCGCATGACTCGAAGTGGCTGAGCATGTGTCTGTTTACAAATTCTCCGCCTCCATCACTTTGAAATATGCTTATCTTAGACCCATATTGATTCTCTACCAGATGTTGAAACAATTTGAATATGGCAAAGACATCAGACTTCAATTTGAGAGGATAAAACCAACAGAACCTTGAGAAATTATCAACAAAAATAACATAATATCTGAATCCTTGTTCTGACACAATAGGCGAGGGTCCCCAAACATCACAATGGACCCTCTCAAGAATTCTAGACGCCTGAAAATCTGATTTTAAGAAAGATAGTCTGCAAGACTTTCCGAGTTGACAATACTCGCATAAGAACTCAGACATTTTATTGAAGACAATAGCTTTAGATGTAGATAAGTGTTGAAGAACTTGATGGTTGGGATGCCCTAGTCAGAGATGCCAAATCGAATCACTAGTAACTTGTTGCCTTGGTGAGTAGAAGGACATGAACTGAGGGTTCTCCAACCGATAAAGTCCCTTATCCTTGCTTCCCTTGCTGAGAAGCTGATTTGTTCGAGTGTCCTTAACAATCACAGAGTTAGAGTCAAATGTAAAGGAGCAAGGAAAGTCATCTGTTGCTTTAGATACTGACAGCAAAGACTTAGCAATTTCAGGACATACTAACACATCATTAAGAGGTAATGTACCTGTGATCGTTGGCAGAGCTATGGAACCCACATGAGTAATGGGCAGAAAGTCTCCATTTCCTACCATAACCGAGTCATTCCCTTCATATGGTTGAGAGTTTTGCAGATTCTGAGTAGAGTCAGTGACATGGTGAGTAGCCCCAGTATCAGGAATCCACTCATTGCCACCGTGAGTGTTGGAATCATTGACTCGCATTGCTGCCATAGCTTCAGCACGCTCATCTGGACGAAACGCATGATCAAAGCGTCTGAAACACTTAAAAGCGACATGACCATATTTCCCACACAACTGACAAGTTGGTTTTGATTCGTTCTCATGAAAGGTTTGCTCTTGGTCTGAGTTTTGATCGTTGTTTTGAGTAATTTGTTGGTGAAAACCACGACCATAAGTTGAGTAATTTCCTCTGCCATGGCTTCCTCCTCTGTTTTGACCACGACCACGAGAGTTGTTGTACCCGCCACGGTTTGTGTAAAAAGCTTGGTGAGGAGAAACTTGAGTAGCAAGCTCATAGCTTTGGAGCTTTTCTTCAAATCCAGTAAGTTTAAAGAAAGCATCTTCCAGAGTAGGTCCAGGGAATGAGTCCATAGCATTTTCTATGACAGTGCAAATAGACTCATATTCCTTGCCTAACCCATTTAGTACTCCATAGATTTTTTCTTGCTCAGTGATAGGAGATCCAATGGAGTCAAGTTGGTCATACAAAGATTTCATTTCAGAGAGATACTCTGTCATATGTTTGTTGCCTTTTGCAGTGTTTTGAAGACGTCTCTGCAGATCCAAACGGCGAGTAGCAGATACTCTATTGTATTTCTTAGCAAGAGCTGTCCATACATCATGAGAGGACCTCATTCCATACACAACTCGCAGAGCATTCTCAGTAAGAGATCCGAACAGCCAAGCCATGACGAGTTGATCTGAGCGAATCCACTTTGTGTACTCCGGGTTGCAAGCTTCAATTGTAGTTTCTCCTTGACAAACAGTTACAGTCGGAGGAGGTCTTGGAACATCTCCAGTCACGTAACCTAGTAACATTTGACTAGAGAGAAATTGCTCAAACTGCAACTTCCACAAGAGATAGTTGTTGTCATTGAGTTTGAGTGTAACACACTGTGAGATGGTTATAGCTGGTGTAGAATCAGGTTGTCCATCCATGGCTCTGATACCATGAAGGTAAAAAGAAGAAGATGAAAACCAGAAATTCAAAGACAGATTCTCATTAATTAAGCTCTTTTAAGTTATAGAGGTGATATATAGAAAGATGAAAACAAGAAGAGACACAAAGTTCAATGGAAGAGAGACGTTGAAGCTAGTCTCGTTGATCAATGTCGTAGAGTGGCTGAAAGCGATTTGCAAGTACCATTTGCAGAGGTGAATTGTCAACTTTGCTTTTACCTTTTTCACACTTGTATTGTGATTGAGATTCCTTAGTGGGCTTGATGGATTTCTATTTTTGAATGTGTTGACATTGGGCTTGAATTCCTCTAATAGGGAAGACATACTAAGTCTAAAAGTAGAATGAGATAGTGAAATCTAATTGATCTTATTTTGTTACCAAAAATAGATCATATATATATATAGTTAACCACGCAAGAGCGCTCGATCAATGAGCTATTACACACTCTTCAAGGGTGGCTGCTTCTAGGCAAACCTCCTTGCGACAAGCTAGGCTTTGCCACTTGTTATTAATTAAGGAGGAACATATATCACTTCCTGATTCAAGAACATGCCTCACACGATCAATTAGACAATCATTCACTTTGACTAAATCTGATCATCTAGTGCTAAATCCCATAATATCTATACACATACCTGAAGAAAACTTTCAAATCTTCGGTGATATATGTATAAAATGAAATGCATTTGGTCAAAGATAAATCATAACTTATACAAAGAAAAATTTAACATATATTATAATTTTATGTCATCATTGCTTGAATCTCTTCCAAGGTTCTGCCTTTAGTTTCAGGAACAAGTTTTGCTATGAAGATTATAGCCAGTACACATACTCCTCCATACACATAAAATGCACCTAAATACAAAATAAATATTATATATATAGTTATCAAATAATATAACATATTATAAGTTGTTTCAATAATTTTAAAACTATATTAATTACCATGAGGGCTCAAATCATTAGAAAGTTGAAAGTGAAGGAAACAAGCCATGAACTTAGCCAATTTACCAGTGTCACTAATCCTCCCGCACTTCCTTTTAAATTTATTGGAAATATCTGTAAAGAAAAGAATCATTTTAATAACAAGAATAAATTTTGGAATTAAGATTTTTTTAATGAAATATAAAAATTAATCTATACTATTATGAAATTACCTCAGACATTATAGCCCATGGGATTGCACCCATTCCAATCGAGAATGAACCGATATAAATCTGCGGATTCAATTTTTTGGTTAACCGAGTAAAATAACCGGACTTAACCAAAAATTGGGTTCAATAGATGCTTACCCAAGACTCCACTAATTGCAAGGCTCGGAATGATATCTAGTGCTAAACCATGAGCCTGGTTAAGCAAGACCAAAATCAAACCGGTTAGGACACGCTCATAGTCGTATATCTTATGCTGAATATTTTTTGAAAATTAACCTTTAAAAGAAATGAATTTCCAATGAGCAGTCATCCAATAAGCATTCCAACAGCTGAAACCTGATGAAATGTACCAATTTGGTTAAATCGATTTATCTAAACCAAAAGAATTGGAAATTAATGCAAAAATGATACCAAAAGAAGTGGTCTCCTTCCAAGTCGATCAATTAGCAATGTTGCACCAAATGCTGTAAGAATAACTTGTTCTATCGAGTATAGAATGCTTCCAAGAGTTGGAGATGCTCCTGGTACACCAAAAACCGAAATAGAATCAATGAGTGATCTAGAAATTGAACGCATTAAATTTTAAACCGGTTCGAATAATAACCTGCAGATACAAATATTTGTTGTGCATAGAAGATAACACCATTTTTTCCCATGAATTGTTGGAAAAACATTAAACCAACTCACACCTGATCAAACACAACCAATCAAGATTAAACCAAATTGAATCGGAACACATTACTTATCATCTTTAACTAGAATCAGAAGTTCTTACAATCACAAATCGAATATTCTTTTTGTCTATAAGGTCCCATAATGTTGCTTTTGGGAGGTGAGCAAGTGTTGCCAAATACTCTTGTAAACCGAAATTCAAAAACCAACAAATGTTATGTTATGTACCAAAATCGGTTATTTAATTTCTGGTTTAAAATATACCTTGATTTCTTCGACTTCTTTGCTGATATTAGCGTGAGTACCTCTCAGTTTTTGCAACGCGATTTTAAAATCGTTGTGGCGACCAACCATTTCCTTAAAAACGCCAAACGCATCCGAGTTTTGTCGGTTAGTATTAACCAGAAATTCTAAAGCGAAAAACTACTGAAATTGAATAATCGAATTTTGATCTTACTAGCCATCTTGGTGATTCAGGAATGAACCAAGTCCCAATGAATAGAGCCACACATGGTGTAACTCCTGAAATTGGTTAACCGAACCTGATTTTTTAATATACTACTTGAAATTCAATGGTCCAACTACTAAACCAATACCAAATATTTCCGGTTAAGCACAAATAAACAACTTTACCGGTTAGTGCAAGGGTTCTCCAATTCACGACAGCGCCAATGAGGAACATTGAAGCTAATTCAAATAGGAATTTCTCGAAAATTCACACATTTGTTTTAATATCTCAAAAATATATGGTTTTAATATGTACACTTAAGTGGAAAAACATGTAAAAAATGTCATACCACATAGGAAAGTGTACCGCAACCATGACCAGTGAGAAATCTTCCTATATCCAATGGTACGTCAGTCTAATAATTGAACAACATCCAATATTATGTCAAACTTTATTTATTTTATTTGAAGTTATGGATAAATTTAGCACACAGAAAAAAAAAACCTTAGCGAAGTATATAATCAGCCAACCGATGGCTGAGATCAGTGAAGATAACCTCATTGCCTGGCTCAAAAAACCACGTGAGCAACAATTTTTTTAAAAATCTTATTTAATTATAAAGAAAATATAAAATGATAAAATGCATGGAGTATTAACATAATATAAAATGTATAATTTAAATAAAATAAAATAAACTTACCCCAATACGACCGAAGAAATCAGAGATCTTTCCCGACGTTATGGCACCGAGTACCGCTCCAACATTCAATATCGACCCAAAAACTGAAAACTAAATTCCAAAATATATATATATATATATATCGTAGAACATCTCTAAATATTTTTAAAATACTGAATGTAAAAAAATTTATCAAAAAAAATAAAATATATGCGTCTCAGTCTGATGGTTAGGATGATCCAGCTAATGACTTGGCACCAGAGTTCGATTCCTATCCACTACATTATGGTAGCTTAAAAAATGGATTATTGGGGGTGGGCTTTAGGCTATGGATCAGGCTTTGTCGATCCAATGTTGACGACAAAAAAAAAAAAATATATATATATATATATATATATATTTATATACTGAATGTATTATTGAACCTGTGAATATGATAAATTAAGTTCATTCCATAATTCCAAACTGAGTAGAAGCAGAATAACCCACCTATAAAGAAAAAAAAACATGAGATTTTTCTCGTATCAACAAGAAATGAATCGTTATTTAAATAAATATTAATTATAAATTGAGGGATAGAGTAAAAGAATTTATTACGCATGTTCCAAACTCGTAGGAACCACAAACGGCAATGAATGTGCTTAGATAAATGAAGCTTCTTCTGAGACGTCGGATCTAATCTCCGGTAGCAGCAACGGCTCAGATTTGCCGTTTGTTTTCTCCATATCATCGTTTCTTGTTCCCATTTTTGGATAACTCACCGGAGGAGAAGAGAAGGGACTGTGTTTTAGATCTCAAAAATCCGATTGATATGTTTATGAATGTATTGATATTTATGTATATATTGTGGAAGATGAATATTAGTATCTAGGCTGGCTTAAGTTAACATTCACATGCAAGATGGTTTTGGACGAATTCGACAACTTGAATTTTATTACATTGGGAACCTTAACCATTTCAATATTTGATAATTGACTGAATTTGGAAAGTGTTTGAAAGGAAGAAAATTCCAAAGTTATTAGGAGGATTTAAACATATTTTCATAGTAATAATTACCGTATCATGCATTGGTAAATAAATATACATGGTTTATTTTTTATAATAAATTTTTTTTAAAAGACAATTGGATTATTTGTTTTGGTGATGATATGTAACAAGCATAGTGACGTGTAACTGAATCATAGATTTGACCCAACACAACACATGTCTATATCGCTGATCTCAAGCCCTTTTGTTTTTCTTTACCCCATCGCAATGATGTATTAAATTCTCAATTTGGCAGAAAAATTCCTAAAAAGTTATACAAACTGTCAAAAATAGAGTAGGTTTTAGTGCCACACCTCCAAGATTGTGATATAGGATCTAATTATAAATGTTTTTTTTGTCAATAAATCGACAACAAAATACGATTCATAGTCTAACTTCTTTAAATGGAATAGAATGAGATTCAAACTCACCACATTGTACCTAGTTAAATCGGAGACAAAGCAACTATACCAACTGTTTCTTGGCAAATAATTTTCCTTGTTCTAAATAACAAAAAAGATTTAAACAATAAAATAACTAATTGTGCATTAGTTTTTTTTGTTTTTGTTACTCTAGAAACCCAATTTTTTATATATTGAATGTTTTCTTTCTGCGGTTTCTAGTTATAGAAAATCAAAAAGCCATAACAAAAATTAATAAAATTTACAAAACTAAATCATACAACAAAATAATTAATCTATAGATAAAATACATTTTTAAAAAATTACAATCGAAAAACGTACAACCTAAATTATACAATAAAATTTTTAAAACTACAGCTTTAGCGCATTGAAAAACTACAAATATAACTATGTAAGTAGTTAAGTACACAATTATCTAATTTGTTTTGAAATAAATAAATAAATAAACTAATTTCATCATTTATTTGCATTAAAAAAAAAGAAAACTGTTTTACAACACCGCACTTGGCCGATGTTTGTAAACCACAAATCTAGATAGTTGACCAGACTAGGACCAAGGAACGTCTTCGATCAAAAAGAAAAACTATTTAATCATTGGTAGAGCAACTTAATGCGGATCATGATTTGATAGAACAGAACAGTACCTAACAAGATTTTCATAAATGATCCATGTCCCTTCCTTTACACAACACTCAAGTATTGAACTAACAAGTTAGATATGATTACTCTGTCTGATTAAACCATTTAAAACTTATGAATATCATAAATCAAAAGAAAGTAACAAATACTCTTAAAATAATAGTACATAAAATAATTGTTGACATTCCAGATCTTAACAACCTCTGGTTATATGGTTCACCTAATAGTTTAGCCACTTTGAATCCGACTTCATTATACTACACGTGAGTAAAAAAAATTAAAGATAAATTATGTAATAAATCGGACATATAGATACAGTTGACAAAACCACAAAAAAAAAAAACCTAATATGTGAGTGGAAAGAAATGAAAGCAATGCATGTCTTAATGCAAACTTTCTGCATCATTTGCACACGAAATATATATATATTTTTTTTATCAACAAGTAATCATTAAATTAATAAAATTTGATTCATAACCTAAATTCTCTATCTGAAACAGGTGGAATTTGACAGTTATTTAGCCTCAAAATATATCTAATTAGTTATTTGGTTTCACAAGAATGATTACATTTTACTCAGTTTGATCTGAAAAAAGACTTTTACATCTTCTTTATCTTAAAAAGACTCTAAAGAGACGACAAAGGAAGCGACATATTCGGACCCAATCTGCAATAAATGAAACTAAACAGAAGTGTCCGTTCAATCAATCCACACAAAGATCAAATCAAAAGCCTTTCCAAATTTAGCATTAAGTCGTAATAAAGTCTAATTAATAGCGTAATAGATATACTATTGGTCAACACAAAGCTATTAAATTAGTAATCAAATTTCAAACACAAATACAAAACCTTTTCTTTCGGGTGTCTCGAGACAAACACCAAAGTTCAAAACTTCTTTCTATTTCTCCGCTCTTTGTATGAGAAACCTTCAAAACTTTCACAGAGAATAAAGCTATTTCAATGGCGGTAGCTCAAAGCGACGAAGTTTCTCCTTTGTGTTGTGTTCTACCAACGTAATGATTTGATCAAAGCACCTGTCTTTATATGTTTGTCTTCATATTTGATTAACTTCTGTTTGTACACATGAAATGGTTGTCTGAAAGTTTCTTCTTTTGCTAACATTTTCTAATCATTTTCCCGGAAAATTTACAGAAGAACCAACAATATTTGTTTGTTTGTTGTTTTATTATGAATCTTCTGAAGCAGGTTTAACTCTAAATATTCGAGTTATGTCACGGAAGAAGATTCTAAGGACACAAATTATACGACAAAACACAAACAAACAAAGGCTTCTCTCACGAACTCTAATTCGGCTCACGGTAACAACTCTGTTTTTTTTTTTAATCATTACTTGATCAACAAGAAACCTCTGCTTCTCAATCTTCACAGTTGTCTTTTTCTTCTCAGATCTAAGATGCTTAGAGATAGAGAAAGAGAAGCAAGACCCTAAATCACCAAGAGGAACCCTCGAAGCCTGCTTAAACCGATGCTCAATTTCTTCTGCCTCATCATTTTCTGAGGACCCTCCTCAAAACAAAGAAGCTTATGAACACACAGAAGCAGACAAGAATCACAGAGCATCTTCGAATTGGGGAAAGTTCTTTAAGCTATGGAAACGTAGATCCATGAAACGTCTAGCTTCTTTTCCTCCATTGAGAGGTGCTCAAACAATCTGTAAACGCAACAAAAATGCAGATCCACATATTAATAGTTCGATTCTTCATGATATCTACAATTTCCAATCGTCTCTCCATAACTTCTCAATCACCGAAATTGAAACTGCAACCGACAATTTCAATCCAGGTATTCTAACTTAACTTAAAGGACTCTTTGGTTGCTACTGCCATTAAGAACACTATAACACCATTTGCAGAAAACATTATCGGAAGAGGAGGTTATGCAGAGGTGTACCAAGGAATTCTACCGGAAGGAAAGCTAATCGCGGTTAAACGCTTGACTAAAGGCACACCGGAGGAACAAACATCTGAGTTTCTATCTGAAATTGGGATTATAGCTCATGTTGATCATCCAAACACAGCCAAATTCATTGGTTGTTGCACTGAAGGTGGAATGCATCTTGTGTTTCGGTTATCTCCTCATGGAAGCTTAGGCTCTCTCCTTCATGGTTTATATCTCCACCCCTCAACTCATAAAGTTCGACACTTTTAAACACAAACCGGTTTCTAAGTGACTGTAAATTCTCTGTTTCATTTGCAGGACCATCCAAAGATAAGCTTACTTGGAGCAGACGTTACAAGGTGGCATTAGGAACTGCAGATGGACTAATGTATCTTCATGAGAATTGTCAAAGAAGAATCATACATCGAGACATCAAAGCCGATAATATTCTCCTAACTGAGGATTTCCAGCCTCAGATTTGCGATTTCGGGTTAGCTAAATGGCTTCCCAAGCAATTGACACACCATAACGTAACCACATTCGAAGGAACGTTCGGGTAATGATTTGAAAATGTGTTGAATGTAAAAGCTTTGCTTGAATGGTTCAATGGAATTTGGATCTATGATTTTTTAGGTACTTTGCACCAGAATATTTCATGCATGGAATTGTCGATGAAAAGACCGATGTTTTCTCCTTTGGAGTTCTCCTCTTGGAGCTCATAACTGGTCATCCAGCTCTCGACGAGTCTCAACACAGCCTTGTCTTATGGGTAAGTACTGTATGTAAACCGGTTTCACATTTGAGGCTAAACCAAACCGGTTTAATTTCAATTGAATATAAACAATGTTTCCTTTTCTACATGGTCACAGGCTAAGCCATTACTAGATAACAGTGAGATAGAAAAACTGGTGGATCCGTCGCTTGGAGATGAATATAACCGGGAAGAGCTAATCCGGTTAACTTCCACAGCTTCTTTATGCGTTGACCAATCTTCTCTTCTACGACCTCGGATGAGTCAGGTACAATGTGAATCCACCCCGGTTTAGTTTTTGGTAACGAACCCAATTTCAGATTCTTGTAAACCAAGGTTTGTGTGTTACAGGTTGTGGAATTATTACTAGGTAATGATGGTGTTGTTATGACTCCAAGAGAAGCTAAGAGAAAGATGATGCAACGAACGTATTCTGAAGAATCATTAGATACTGTTGAATATAACTCCACTAAGTATTTGAGAGATCTTGAACATATTCGAGAGATTGCTTTGGCTTCATGAAATTGAATTAAAATGATTTGTGCAAAACATGTTTTGGTTTAATGTAAATGTGCGGTTAAACCGGAAACTAAAATCACGTGAGAGTCACGTGAAATGTTTGGCTTCGTGAAAAGATCTTTTCATATTAAATTCTGGGCCCCAAATTTTGAAATTACAAAATTTACCCCCAAAAACGTTTCGTCTCTTTATCTTCTCAAATCTCTCTTATCTTTCTACTCTTAAACGTTGCAAATCCCCAAAATCCTGATCTCCGCTATCGATTTTGGAGCTTTGAGGATCCCGAAACAATGACGAAGAAGAAAGCGTCGCGTAAGAGTAACGATACCGCTAATGATAACCGACAAAGCCATGAACAGAAACCTCTCGAGAGTGACAAGAAAGTCACGGTACTCAGCCGTCAGTTTTCCATGGAAGAACAGGATGCTTCGCAGGAGAAAGTCCAGAACTTGAAGTCTCTAAACGCGATGCTTGTTAAGCAGACTGTGGAGAAAAGAGAGCAAATTGATTCGCTTGTCCAGGCTAAGGATGAATTGGAGACCGAGTTGGCTCGCTATGGCACGGAGAAAACGGGTTTGCGAGACGAGTTAGATCAGGTGAGTGATGAGAATTTTGGGTTGAAGATTGAATTGGCTTTGGTTATCGATTTTGTTGAGAACCGGTTTAGAGAGATGGGTGTTGGAGTAGATAGGTTGATGAGGGAGAAGAGTGAGAGAGAGAGCGAGATTAAGGTTTTGAAAGGGGAAACAAATGAGCTTATTGGTAAGTTGGGGATCGAGAAGGAACAAATGATGAAGGTCTGTGGTGAGAGGGAATTGATAAAGAGTGAGTTTGATTCGCAGCGTGATGAGGTGAATCGATTGAAGGAGTGTGTGATTCTATTGGAGAAAAAAGAATCCAATTTGGAGGTAAAAATTGGGAGATTGACTTCTGAAAACGATAGATTGGTGAAAGAGAGGAGCATGAGTGAAGTGTTGGTTGAAGGGGTAAAGAGGGTGAAGATTGATCTGGAGAAGACAATTGAGGAGAAAAAGAAGGAGATTGACGGACTGCAGAGAGAAATCAAAGTGCTTTTGTGTTTGAAGAATGAGATGGAGACTCTAACGATGGATCAAAAGGGGGAAATCAAGGAGTTGGAGAAGAAATTAGACGAGTTGAATGAGACTGTGCAGAGTTTGACAAAGGAAGAGAGGGTTTTGAGGGATCTAGTTGTCGGATTGGAGAAGAATCTTGATGAATCTATGGAGAAAGAGAAAGCAATGATGGTGCAAATTGATGCATTAGGGAAAGAGAAGACTGTCAAGGAAGCTGAGGTTGACAGGTTAACTGAGGAGAAGAATTCAGTTGAGAAACAGATGGAAATAGTTAATGTGCAGTCATCGGATATGCAGAAGTTAATTGACCAGTTGTCTCGGGAGAAGATTGAGCTTCATGACGGTATTTTTAGTCGGGAAGCAAAACTTGTTGAATTGAATCAAAAGTCTGATGAGCTAATGCATGCTGTTGCTGTGCTAAAAAAGGATTGTAATGATCAAACCACGACTAACGATAAGCTTAGACTCAAAGTTGGTCAGCTAAGCGATGCTCTTGCACAAGTTGAGCTTAAGAGGGAAGAAGCTGATAAGGCACTTGATGAGAAGAAGAGACATAAAGAGGATCTTCAGGCAGAGGTTTTAAAGTCAGATAAGATGATTGAAATCACTCTAGAAAAGCTTGAGAAAATTAAGATTGAGCGCGAGATTTTATATACATCAAAGAATGATTTAGAGCTTCAATCTGAAACATTGAAAGGCGAAAAGGCTATCCTCGAACAGGAGCTTGCAGAGCTTAAAAAAGCTATGGATGCTTTGAAATCAGAACTGGAATCCTCTGGACTGGATGCAAAAGACAGCTTGGTGATGCTAAAGGGCGCTGCATCTATGCTGTCTCAATCGGAGTACCGAGAAGATGGTTTCATTAACGAGCAACAAAAGGAACAAAGTGGAACCAAGTCCTACACGTTGGACCTAGAATCGATAGGGAAAGCGTTCAAAAACAAAGAGGACATAATCCAGGAAATGAAGAAAGAAGCTGAGACAATGAAGCAATCAACAGAAGAGGCACACAAGAAGCAGAGCTTTTGGACACTTGTTTCGTCTGTGACAACAATTGTTGCTGCTGCATCCTTTGCCTACGCCGCTAGGACTCGTTAAATGCCTTAGAATGGTTTTGCCCCTTAACCATCCTTTTGATGTCACTTACCACATTCGAGTTTTGTCAGTATCATATCAGCTTTTAACTCATACCTTGCAAATAATGTTGTTGAGATCTCACTTTAATCTTTCTGTTGTAAGCAAGCAAAGATTGAGACTTTTATAATCAAAAAGGATTATTTTGGCAATTCATAATCCAACGGCAGCCATATTCTTCGTGTCACGTTCTCTTTTGTGAAAAGAGTTTGAATACTCTTGTTCTGTTCCTTACTTCCTTAAAGCTTAAAGCTTTTGGGGTCTAAGGAAAAAAAGAAGCTTTTGGGGTCTTAAAGCTTTCAATTTTTGTTACGATTGAAATCCTTTTGGGGATTGAGACGATTGGGTTGAATTTTGGAGTCAGAGATGTTTTGTAGTTTATCCATTTCCAGATTTGTCTCGAGGAAGACGACATCTTCTCTTCTCTCTCGCAATTTCAGATTCCTTCTCTCAGTTGATTCTCTCCCTCACATCCCGCTTCAACGCTCTTCTTCCAACACCTTAATCCCCTCCTCCTCCTCTTTCTCCCGTCGCATTTGGGACTCTTGCCGCGGCGGTGGCGGTGGAGAAGATTATGACCACATTCGAAGTGACGTCAATTGCCCTCGCTGTTCTGCTCAGATGCGCATCGTCTTCTCCAATCGCCCATTGTCTTTAACCGCGAGAGAACCAGGAATCTATCAAGCTGTTAATTTCTGTTCTCAATGCAAAACTGCTTTTTACTTCAGACCATTTAAGCTCTCTCCTTTGCAAGGGAGCTTTATTGAACTAGGTAAGGTTAAAGGAACAGGTGAACGTGATGATGACTATGATGATGATGATCGAATTGCTCGGAAATCTTTCCCAAGAAACTGGAAAATTCAAGGTCTTAGAAGCGAAGAAGATGAGGAAGAGGAGGAGGAAGATGACAATAGTAGTGGTGATAAAGAGAAGCAATCCGTGACGAAGCTTCCGACGCCTAAGGAAATCTTTCAGGGGCTTGATCAGTTCGTCATTGGTCAGGAAAAGGCAAAGAAGGTCTGGTCCAGTCCGGTCTTAGCTTCTTCTTACTTCCATTACCACCTCTCTTATTAAAATTAGATTCTTATTTAAACAACTTTCCTTTGTGCAGGTGCTTTCTGTGGCTGTTTATAATCATTACAAAAGAATATATCATGCTTCCCGGAAAAAAGGGTTTCTCTTCCATTGCCCTTACCAATCTGATTCTCCATATGTGTCACAGCAAAACTCAATTCTTCAACTCTTTTTTGAATTCCAGGTCTGCTTTAGGATCAGATAACCTTGATATGGAGGATGATAATATCGATCATGTGGAGTTGGATAAGAGCAATGTCTTGTTGCTTGGCCCTACTGGTTCAGGTGCGTATTGTTGCTTGTGCTGTGTGTGTCCTTTGCCCATACTGTTCTTGAATGTACTTAGTGCTACTCTTTAGTATGACAATGATATTTGCCTAGTATAACAATGATCTAGTCCTTTTTGTCTCTTGCTTATTTATAAGAACAGGAAAGACTTTACTGGCAAAAACTTTAGCGCGGATTGTCAATGTGCCATTCACCATTGCTGATGCGACTTCATTAACTCAGGAAAGTTGTTTACCAATCTCTTTATAGCTTTAGAAACTGACAATGATAAATAGTTACCCAGTTCAAAAAAAAGAAAGTTACCCAAAATTGTAGCCTGTTGTACCACACGGGAACAATCAGGGTTCCTAAGATGTCTTACAGTCCTTTATCTTGTTACCACTTTGACAAATACTTCGAATAATGCAATAACCTTCGTCGGGCTTTCTTAGAGGAATCTTTACACAAGTTTTGCTCTTAGCATAACTAAACTACTCTTCTTGTCCAGGCTGGTTATGTTGGTGAAGATGTGGAATCGATACTGTACAAGCTATATGTGGTATGGCTTGCTCTTACCTCATATTATGTTTTTGGTTTTACAATACCTGTATATCTTCTTTTGATATATGACTGTAAAAAATGCTTACTAGATAGTTTTTAGCTGATTGACATTTTAGAACATTAATATCTTATCAATAATTTCTTCTTGGTCCATAATTTTTGGATCCAGAAAGTCTTGTACATGCTTGCTATTTCCAGTGTTCCTGTTGATTGTTTTCTTAGAAGCTAATGTTAGCTGGATATTTGTTTGTTGTAGGAAGCTGGGTGCAATGTAGAAGAAGCTCAAAGGGGAATTGTATACATTGATGAAGTTGATAAGATGACCATGAAGGTCTGAATTTTCGTCACTCATTATATTTGACTTTGATTTGGTGGATAATCGATACTTAGCAACCTAAATTTTTCTGTCAGTCCCATGGCTCAAATGGTGGTAGAGATGTCTCTGGAGAAGGTGTCCAGCAGTCGTTGCTAAAATTGCTGGAAGGAACTGTAAGCCTATTCTGTTATCTTCTCAACTGCGTTTAGATGTGGAATGTTTCTCTATTCGCCTTCTTGTTGATATAGATTGGGATCAAATTTTGCATGTGCATATGCATAGTATTTGAAATTAGCCTGCATGTTTGGAACAAAACACTGGGTGTATTCACTTTTATTATGCCAATATATATTGCTTACAACCTATACTCGATGCCTTGATAAATAGCTAAAGACATGTTCAGACATTGTTGATTAGAAAAAAAGGTCGTATTCTGCCTATATAAATGTTTTAGGGTGAGAATTTGATTATAGCATTTGCCATTCTAGTTGATCCAAAAATTGAAAATTCCAGCTTTAATTAATAACAAATATTCAGGTGGTCAGTGTCCCGATTCCTGAAAAAGGATTACGAAGAGATCCCCGAGGAGATAGCATTCAGGTAATGCTTGAAAATCTCTTCCTATAAATTTTCTTCTGATTCTTAGATCTTAGAAACTCTTTTGTGACATCGTCAGTCAAAATACCTTAGTCATGAAAAGCTGAATGTTTTGGCAATAACCAAATATACAGATGGATACAAAAGACATTCTCTTTATATGTGGTGGAGCATTTATCGATCTGGAGAAAACAGTTTCTGAGAGGTAACTTTGTCAAGTCTAAATAGACTCGGCAAAGTCTTCAGTTCTATCTTTATCTCCGTGTTGTTGGGCTTGCATGTCATACATAATCATATTTCTCTTGACCTAGGCAACATGATGCCTCTATTGGTTTTGGTGCTTCTGTTCGTACAAACATGAATACTTCTGGGTTCAGTAGTGCTTCAGTATCATCCTCCTTGCTGGACTCTGTAAGGAATACATTCGCACATGACTCATTAAGTTGTATGCTAGTTTATTTATTCTCGATCCGATGCAACTTGTTCATTTTCTGATAAAAGGGGCACTTATAATAATTGATAATTTGTTGTAGTTACAAAGTGAAGATCTTGTTGCTTATGGTCTCATTCCTGAGTTCGTTGGAAGGTTACCCATCTTAGTTAGCTTATCAGCATTAAATGAAGATCAGCTTGTACAGGTAGCTTGATTTTACTTATTTTTGCTAATGAAATGGTTTTCAAACATCTTCTGTCATTTAGTTTTACACTAGCTTTTTATTGTTTATCTTTGTCCACTCAGGAGAGTGAAAGCCGTATGAGATTTCATCTGGAGTTTCCTTCAAATCACTTTACTTCAGGCAGCTTTCCTTGTTATGAGTTATAACTTTTTCTGGTTCCTTATGCAGGTTCTCATAGAGCCTAAGAGTGCATTGGGTAAACAGTACAAGAAGTTATTTCGCATGAACAATGTAAATCTTTTAACCACTCCAGGGTACTTATATATGCCTCTTCCCTCTGTTATAAACCCTCTTTGGTGTGTGGATTATGCGTAAGGTCCAACTGCACTTTACTGAAGGAGCAACAAGGCTAATCGCTAGGAAGGCTATGTCAAAGAACACTGGTGCACGTGGCTTACGGTCGATACTAGAAAGTATACTCACGGAAGCAATGTTTGAGGTATGACGAATGCATCCCTATTGTCTTTAATACTTTAACTTAGATATTCTATTGAAAACTATTACATGTACTACATCAATCAAGCTTTGAAATATTATGTTTGAATCCTAAACAGGTACCAGATAGCACAACGGAAGGATCACAGTGTATAAAGGCTGTTCTGGTGGATGAAGAGGCTGTTGGTTCAGTTGGAACACCTGGATGTGGCGCAAAAATTCTTAAAGGAGATGATGTATTGCAACAATTTGTTGAAGAAGAACAGTTAAGGGTAAGTTTAGTGCACAACACTTGCTAAGTTAACACACCTTATTCTGCGAAAGCTTCACAAGTTGTTTGATGTTAGGAGAAGGGAAAGGAAGATGAGGCTAAGAGAGCTCATAGCTTATAGCCGAACTGATGTTGTGAAAGGTGCGAGCTGTGTTAAATATACAGGACATGAGTGATCTCAGTTAGTAAGGC
Source organism: Lepidium didymum (assembly GCA_963920545.1). NCBI lineage: Eukaryota > Viridiplantae > Streptophyta > Magnoliopsida > Brassicales > Brassicaceae > Lepidium > Lepidium didymum. The sequence goes on from OY986979.1 coordinate 19,353,712, forward strand.
TTAGTAGTTTAGTTCTCAAATTCATTAAAAAGAAAAAATAAAGTTAAAAGAGTAAACAATATTTAGAATGCTTGTTAAATAAGTTGTGAATAAAATATGTATGTGAGGTTTTGCCCTTTAACCATCCTTATGATATCACTTACCACATTTGAGTTTTGTCACTAATTATCATGAGCTTTTAGCTCATACCTGCAAATAATTGTGTTCAGATATCATAGTATGAAATATAAACCATCTCTTCTAGGCAACTTCCTAGTCTTGTAGTTGGCCTAAAAGGATTATTTTGGTAGTTCATAATCCAAAGACAAATATAGCCACATTCTTCATGTCACATTCTCTTTTGTGGAAAGAGTTTGAATACTCTTGGTCAGTTCCACTTTTTCTGAACAATTTTGGGCAATTTTATGTTTTTGTCTTTTTGAATAAACTCGTTTTTCTTGTTCCCACCAGCTTTTAGCTGTTTCTATTCCTCACATGTACAAACAAAAACTTCCTTATGGTAACACAGGTACAGTGCTTACTATCTGCTAAATCCACATAGAGTGCAATAGAAAAGAGGACAAATATACAAATACAAAATAACTCTATTAAACAACTACAAATCCTACATATACCAAAACCACTACACCTTGTATAAACATACATTTCTTTACGTATTAATTACCACTCCCATGCTGAAAAATCAGCTTTATGTTAAAAGATAGGCTAAAGGCTAAAAGCTAAAAGCCAAACATTACAGACCAGAAAAAAGAGGAGAAACATTACTTCTGCATTGTTCCTTTCCAAGTCTCTGAACACGCTTGGCTGTTCTTTTACTCGGAGTCCAGCGATTAAAAAGAGACACAAACGCTGTCGGAAACCGCCACACACTTAAGATACTAAACACAAAAAACAAAACACTCAAGAGAATCCACAGGCATTCATTCACCTGTTTTGTTAGTTTGAAACTTGAAAGACTTGTTGGCTCTCTTAAAACAGCCTCCTTTCTTTATCATTGCTTTAATATTCAGCGTTTACAAACGCAGAAATCTCATCCATAACATTATGGAAATGATTGTTATTAGGCAAGAGGTAAAACCCAACAGTTGCTTTCTCTAAATGCATTAGCTTAACCTCTTGACCTGCTTTCTTGAGTCCTTCTGCATAAGCCAATTGCCAGTCTTGAATCAAATCCAAACCAGCGACTACCACAAGGCTCTTTGGAAAACTTAATCCTTCTAAGCTTTTTCCTCTCGGGCTAAATGGATTACACGCAGGATGTTCTCTATCTTCTCCCTCAGGTAAGAAAGCTTTCCAATACCAATCCCGGTCTCTAACCGTTACAAAGTATCTCCCATCCAAACGTTTCTCAGACTCCGTTCTCTCATTTCCACCAAACATTGGATTCAGCAGAATGTTTCCCAAAACATTGATTCCTGACTCACCCGCTTTTAAAGCCACATTATGTGCTATGTTACCTCCCGAGCTATCGCCCGCCAAGAAAATATGAACCTTTGAGTCTCTCTTAGATTTAAGCCAAGATCTTGAGTTGACCCAATTAAGAGCAATCCAGCCATCATCATAAGCACAAGGGTAAGGATTCTCAGGAGCACGCCGATAATTCACAGAGACAACAACACATTTGCATACACTAACTAGCCTGCGACAAAGAGTATCATAGATCGCACTATTTGCAGAAGAGTGAGCAAAGCTACCTCCATGGAAGAACAATATAACAGGGACTATGTCACCATCAACAGGCTTCTCTAAATCTAGAGCACTAGAAGGTTGCTCTTGATCTGCATAAACTGGTCTATAGACTCTGCTTAAAAGATTGATACTGCGATCAATGAGTACATCAAATGAGAATACCCCATCCACCGGATTGGCGTTTGCAGTGACTTTACGGTCTAGATACTCAGCTAAGTGTCGATTAAAGGTACCATCTGGTCGACGCAGAATATTGTAGGCTACTTTAAAGTTGGAGATTAGAACCCATGTATTCAGAGGAACCACTGTCTGCATTCAAACACACACAAATTTGCAGATCAAAAGAATCAGATAACTTAGTTTATTCATAGATTATAGCCACAGAAAAACACCAATATGAAGATCATGTAATCGATTAAGGCATCAAAATTTAGACTTTTGATTCTTTAACACTATACGATATAATCCAATCGAACAGAGAGCAAGTTGAATTTGAGTCAGAAATTCAATCACAAAATTTGATTTTTAACACTCAGATTCAAAATCAAATACAAGAGGAAAGCAAAGCACAGAGATTCTAGAAAAAGAACTATAAAACAAACTGACACGTTTCATCATCTTAAAACGATTTGGAGTTCTTAAAGCTTTCGATTTTTGTTTTTAATAAAAGAAACTGATGTAACCCAATCAAACTCCAGAAGTTATTCTACATAAGCTCAAACACAAACTAAAGCTAAAAGAGCATCGAGAACCTAATGAAACCGGAAATCGAAAAAGACCCATGTCAAAATCACGGATAAATTTTCACCCCAGAATTGCAAACATCTAAATACATATATATGTACATACATACATACATATAAAAGCTGAAAACAAAGGAAAACAAACTTACTCTGCTCTCAATAAGATTAACTTCATCGGTCGCAGCCATTGAAGACTAGAACTATCTCTTTTTATTTTTAGTGATACTACCCAAAAACAACACAGAAACACGAAAACTCAGATCGAATTTCCAGTGAAGAAGGGAAAAATCGTGACTTTGATAAGTGATATGAAAGGAAAACGTCCTGCTTTTAGAAACTGGAGATCAAATGGATTTAAGCAAGTTAAAGACTAGTATAAACAAAAGGGTTAAAGTTTGACAAAAAAAAAAAAAAAAAAACAAAACAAAAGGGTTAAATGAATAAAACAAAAAACCCCTCGGTAATCGTGCCTAGTGATTTATTGTGCTATTCTTTCCGCTTTACTTTTTTTTACGGGCGTTGATTCCTGACCGCCAACTCCAGCGATCCCAATAGTCAAGAAAAAAAAGCCTCGACATAAATCGCCTTGTAAGCCTCGTAATCAAGTGAAGCCTCCAGAAATCGCTTTCCCTGCTGTAATCTCCGCTGATTCTTCCACTCCTCCTAAAATTTCGGGTGCTTCTTCTGTTCCAGTGACTTAGATTTTCCATGTAACTGAAGCTGATACGGCTACAATTGTTCTCCCCGTAGATGCAACTCATGTCACTTTTTCCCAATCTAGCTCCACTAAAGTAATTCAAGATGTAGCAAACCCTAAAATAGACGAAGCTTCTTCCAAAGCTTTTGATGACTCCAAACCAAGCTGGGCAAATCTGGTTAACTCTTTAGGCACTAGAATGCAGAAGAGAAGAGTCCATTTTCTGTTGGAATCAGGAGAGTTTTGTGTCAAACTCTCTGATGAAGTTGGCACCAAAAATAAGAATCGATGGGCAAGCTTTATCTTGGCTCAATTTCGCTGTACTCCTCCTTCCCCTAGTGCTCTTCACGCTATCACAAATAGCATCTGGAGTCAGAAACTTAGAGATATCACTGTCACTGTGCTATCAGAACAATCCTTCCTGATTAGGATTCCCTCTGCATCTACTCGCCAAAGGGTTTTGGCTCAAGGAATTTGGCATATCCAAAACCAATTCATGTTTGTTAGGAAATGGGAACCGGGAATTGAACCTAAAATCCATGTCCTCACTTCAGTCCCAGTGTGGTTGGAATTTCACAATCTCCCAGCTCTGTCATAACTCTGGAGCATATAGCAGGAATGATTGGGAAACCTCTTCATCTTCACCATGCTACGGCAAACATGTCAAATCTCCAAGTTGCTCGAGTCTTCACAGTTATAGACCCCCACTAAGCTGCTTCCTGAAGCAGTCAATGTTCAAGTCTCGTTTGGAAACATTAAGAGAATTGAAGTCAAATGCCCTTGGCTTCCACCAATTGGTGAATTCTGCAAACTGGTTGATCATAGTCTCAAGAAGTGTCCTTCAGCTCCTATAACTTGCTCTAACTGCAAGTCCACATCTTATGACATTGGTTCTTGCCCTAAGATTAAAAAGGCATCATTGCGTTCAAAACCTTCACCATCTTCTATTACAACTGTTGTTCCTCCATGTACAACTACAACTCCAGCTCCAACAAAACCTGAAACGTCAACTCCCAATATTCCTATGCCTTCCCTATTTGGAAATACAAAAAATTTGGCTCATGTAATACCTGAAGTCAAGACTTCTTCTAAACAAGGCAAAGCAGTTAAGGATCCGCCTCATCCATCAGCTAAAACCTTACCTCCTTTGACTGGCTCATCCAAAACTCAGTTCCCTCATGGAACAAAGAAACTTGCTGTCAAAGATCTGCATAATGTCACCTATAATAGGGGTTCCTTAAAGATTAAAGAACCTCTTGATTTGCCAGTTAAAAAAGCAACTGATCCGTCTGCGTTTTTCAAAAAACAGAAGGAAATTGTCTACTCATCCTCTTTTGAAACAGATGATAACTCTCCATCTAGCCCTTGCTCTGAAGGTTTGTCCACTGATGGAAATCCTAATGATGATGAGAAATTTATGGAAGTCATCTCAAGGAGGCACAAACAGCTATCCAAGAAAGGTTCTAAACGGGGCTCTGGCCCCAAACACTAACTATTATTTAATGGTGGATATTTTTTTCTTAGAATGTAAAAGGATTCAATGATCCCGTAAAGCGCAGAAGCTTCAAGTGTTGGTTTAAGCTCAACAAGGCGCCTTTTGGTAATATTATACAAACGAGAATGCAACAAAGTAACTCACTCCGTATTTTGCAATCCACCTTTCTGAATAGATCTTTTGTAGGTAATTACGAATTCGCTGAGCTTGGTAGGATTTGGATCACTTGGGAGTCGACTACGTCGGTTATAGTTATCTTCAAATCAAATCAGGTCATCAGCTATATAGTGAAGCTTCCATATATGAAGCATGACTTCATCGCATCTTTTGTCTATGCGTTTAACTGCGAGAATGACAGGAAACAATTATGGGCAGACCTTATATCAGTTCACTCAGATCCAAGAACGCTTAATAAAGCAAGTGTCACTCTAGGGGATTTTAACCAATCATTAAATCCGATTGATGATTCTCAGTCTTCTTCTAGAATCTCTAGAGGTATGAAAGACTTTCAAAATTATCTTGCAGTTTCTGACCTTTTCGACCTCACATACAAGGGAAATAATTTGACTTGGTGGAATTGCCAAGAAGATAATGTAATTGCCAAAAAGCTTGATCGAATCTTGATAAATGAAAGCTGGTTTCAGAGCTACCCTATGTCTTATGGCGTATTTGATGACCCTCTAATGCCAGACCACTCCCTAGCTTGTGTTCACTTTGTAGAATTCAGAGCCCCTGCTAATCATCGGTTTCGCTACTCCAACATCTTAACTCTCCATTCTGATTTTCTCAGTAGTATTAAAGAAGCATGAGAAGAGTTAATAGTCTTTGGAACAGCTATGTTTTCCTTCATCAAGAAACTAAAAATGATGAAGAGAGTGATGAAAAACATCAACAACAATCACTACTCTAACTTGGAAATGCGGGTGGCTGAAGCTCTTCAAGATCTGGTAGGCTGCCAATCTCTTTTGCTAACTTCTCCTTCGGCTACTACAGTTCTTGCAGAGAAGAAGACCCATAAAACATGGTTCGATTTGGCAACGACAGAGGAGAGGTTTCTAAAGCAGAAAGCTCGAGTGCATTGGGTTCAAAGTGGAGATATGAACTCTAAATACTTCCACAAAATGCTGGCATCTAGAAGATCTTCTAACCAGATCTATCTTCTGCGTGATGATAATGACTTAAGACTTAAGGAACCTGCAGAGATCCAAAGGCATTGTAGGAACTATTTCACAAACCTCCTAGGTGGAGTAACACATCCGATAAGCCCCGCTATTACTAATGACGTCCGCCGTCTCATAAAATTATGATAACAAATGAAAAAATGCTAACAACTTCTTTTCTCCTTACAGAAATCAAGGCTGTTGTATTTTCTCTTCCAAACAATAAGTCACCCGGGCCCGATGGGTTCACCTCTGAATTCTTTAAAAAATTATGGTATGTGGTTGGTCATGACTTCACAAATGCTGTTTTGGAATATTTCAGGAACGGAAAGTTACTTAAGTAGTTAAACGCCACAACTATTACCTTGGTTCCAAAGAAGCTAGGTGCTGATAAGATCACTAATTTTAGACCAATTTCATGTTGCAGTGTCATGTACAAGGTCATCTCAAAGCTGCTGGCAGGACATCTTCAATCTCTCTTACCATCGTTGATCAACAACTCCCAATCTGCATTTGTAAAAGGCAGGTTACTAGTGGAGAATGTTCTGATGGCAACAGAACTTATGCATGGTTTTAATCGGAAAAACACATCAAGAAAATGCCTCATGAAAGTAGACTTGAGAAAGGCTTTTGCTATGGTGAAATGGGACTTCATTCTCACTCTACGAAAGCGGCTAGTTTTCCATAATTGTTCTTGCAGTAGATTGCGGAATGTTTAACAACTACATCCTTCTCGATCTTGATCAATGGCAACCTCTGTGGTTTCTTTGAAGGAACTAGAGTTTTGAGGTAAGGAGACCCTTTATCTCTGTTTTTCTTTGTTGTTGCCATGGAATTTTTTGGAAATCTATTACAAGAAGAATTTTCAGCACATCGCATTGGTTATCACCCACTGGCTAAGGATCCCAAGATTACCCATCTCACTTTTGCGGATGATTTAATGGTTTTCTTCGATGGTTCTTTACCATCACTTCAAGGTATTACCTTAGCTCTCGATATTTTCTAGAATATGTCGGGGTTGGTGATGAACAAAGAGAAGACTTCTCTATACTCGGTGGGCTTAAATGACATAGAATCAGCAGCTGCTTACTTCTGGTTACAGTAAAGGGTTTTTTTCTGGTTCGGTATCTTGGTCATCTTCTTATGCACAAGAAGCTAAAAATGTCGGAATACTCTCCTTTTATTGATACAATTTCTGCATGATTCAATAGATGGATGAACAGAACTTTGTCATTTGTAGGTCGCCTACAATTGCTCAAGTTTGTGATTTATAGCTACCTTAACTTCTGGTGCTCTGCCTTTTGTCTCCCTATGGGATGTATTAAGAAAATTGAACAGCTGTGCAATCGATTCCTTTGGTCAAGTCAAATTGATAATAAAACCAATGCAAAGGTGGCTTGGAAAAAAATCTGTCTTCCAAAATCACAAGGAGGTCTTGGGCTTAGATGCATCTCCACTTAGAATGTGGTTTTCATTCTCAGACTTATTTGGCTGTTATTTTCCAATAGTAGCTCCCTTTGGGTAGCTTGGAACAAGAAGCACAGGTTAAACAAGAGTTGCTTTTGGGCTTTACAAAATTCTGACTACTACTCATAGATATTGAAGACTTTGCTTAACTTGCGAAGTTTAGTTAAGACATTTCTCACTTGTGAGATTGGAAATGGAGAATCAGCTAGTTATTGGTTTGATAATTGGAGTCCTGTTTGTCCTTTAATAGAGCTTACATGTCCTCACGAGCCTCGCATTATGGGCATTCCTATCACAACAACAGTTGCTGAAGGATGATAATAATGATGAGTGGATTCTACCCTCAACCAGATCTAAGAATGTTGATCTCTGTACTTTACAAGACTGTCTTATGCGCTCTCAAGTGCCTCTCCCAGCTCTAGGCAATGATTACTACTTTTGGTGCACTTCTACTAATAGCCACGGTACATTCTTCTTTTAGGATACTTAGAACACTATTCATCCTATATTTGTTCCTAAACACATCTTCCACTTATGGGTTTCGACATTGGATAGGCTTCTAGTAAAGTCAAGGCTTTTCAAATGAGGGATATCTCAGGACCCATCTTGCTGCACATGTAACTTCTACCCAGAATCCAGAGATCATTTGTTCATGTTTTGTGATTTTAGTTCCAATGTCTGGCATATTATCCAATGTAGACTTGGATCAGCTGAGTTCATATTTAACAAATAGGATAAATAAGTGTTAAGGAATTTTGTGGTTCACTCCGCTATTTATGTGTTGTGGAAATAGCGAAATCTCAAACTACACACGTTATGTTCACGAACGGTTCTAAAAGTCTTCATGGAAATTAACAAAATAGTAAAGGATATTATATTGGCTAGTTTGCATCGGAAATCTTGTGCAATTCTTCTTTCTAACTAGTTTAGATATGAATAAATTTTGAATGATAATATAAGGTAATGCCTATAACTGTCGAAAATATACACAATAAGGGGTTTAATTTTTTTCTTCTGATTATATATGGTTGTTCTTGTAAACAAAACTTCTCTTGGTAAATATATATTTACATTTTATAAAAAATAAAAGGGTTAAATAAAAATATATATTCGGGAAAGAGGTGGAGGATAAGAGGAATATCGGCGTATTTTAGCATAAATACTTGAGCGTTAATGTTGACGTGCGCGTACAGTGGAACGCGTCGAAAGACGAGTAAGGAAGGTTGCGTGGACTGTTGAAGTGGGCCTTAAAACAAATATTCATAAATCCATTAGTTTATTCTTAAAATGATATTTCTTTCAAGTGTCACATACGCAAAAGAGATAATATTTTCTACAAACTAAAAAATAAAATGAGAGAAAGAATATTGAAGCAATTGTAGTATGTTCTTTGTGTAATGTTTTGATCGGTGACATCCTTTGAATAAAGTCAAAATAATAAGTTCATAATGAAACTCGTTTAAATATTAAAATTGATTAGTAATACTGTAACAACTAAATAATTTAATTAGATAAAAATTAATAAATAATTTTAATACAAACTACGTTCATTCTCAAATATCGATAAACAAATACGTTTGAAACTATTAAGTTTTATAATAAGTCTAAATAACTATTTAAAAAAATTGTTCATAAACACTTATTTTAACTGTTGATTTTAAACATTTTTCAGAACATTTGATTTTAAATCGATTAGAAATTTTGTTGTTGTTGAATGTTGTTCGGGAACTCTTATAGTAGTATCTAAATCTTGTTTCACTGGTTTTAATTTTATCAATTAGATTACTTCATATTATTCTTTTTGTTTTGTAGGATAAATTGTATCTTTTATTTTATTCGTGGTCTAATGTTCTCCTATCGTTATAGTCTTTCATAATTTAATATTATTTAGATTAAGATGAAGAAAAAAAAACACTTGATTGGTAGCAAAATATAAATAATGTATACAACCGAAAATTTGAGTCTTACTTATCATACCCAACATGTCACTAATATGCCTTATGTTTATGTATATTCGTTTTGTAGAATAGAATAAACTATATTTTACAATTTTATGAATAATAGTATAAACTCGTTAATGACGTATTATTAATTGAATGCGTAAGCTAATTTTCCAAATTAAATCGCATTTTAATTTATTATGTAGGTCAGAAAAATAAAGTATCTCAATTTTGTATACTCTCTATAATTGTGTTTATGTCATTGTTTCACAACACTTACTATATAACGACAAAAAAATAAAATAAAATTAATTTAACACATTTTATAAATATAATGACTAATGAGTATCACAGTTTCAGTCGTGAAATTTGTTGAATATTATTGATAAAACGTTTATGAAATGATAAAATTAAAGCTGGCAATTTTTAATACAGTACAGTCAACAATAAAACCCACAGAATTGGTTCCTAAAATTATGAAAAAATAACTTAAACCAATAAAAGTAAAATCATTGATATTTATAAGATGGTTTTTTTTAATTGTTTTGTAGAAGTTGATTGAGACTTACAATCTAGATGTTTTTTTATATAAATTCAATTCTTTCACTATCTATCAACATTCAACCCCAATTTTTGTTGCCAAACTAAAGTCATATAGCTTAAATATCACTAAAATGGATGGATATGCTTATACATAAATGTTATAAAAAATGAAATTTGAAGTATTTAATTTCTAAATTTAAATAAAAAAATTTGATGAAATAATCTTAGTCAATAATATATTTTATTTTTAGTTTTTCTACCATTTTTTTCTATCGACTAAATGTTTATTTTTAGAAAAGTGAAAATAATTAACTAGCTGACGAAGAGTCTATACAAATTAATTTTCTAGAAAGTCTTATAGTATTGCGCACAACAAAATTAATTTTGTAATTTAACTAACAAAAAATAAATCTACAAAACTCTTAAAAAGAGTGCAAAATTATCGATGTAAAGTCTAAAAGATGATCAATCGTCTATGCCATCAATTTTTATTATTGAGTTTGATGCCACCATCTCCGAAATACTTAATGACATCAAGCATGTCATCACCTATAAAACAACTTCGAATTTAGGATGAAATGATGATAGATTCCTTCTTATTCCACTGACCCCTGACCCCGTGCATAATCCATTTATTCAATTTGGAAAACAAATGCATCCTAAACTTAAAAAGTATTTTGAATCGAACTCATCCATATGGTATATCCGAATTTATAAATATTTAATTTGTATTATAGATGAGATAAGTTTATTTATTTTTATTTTTATTAAGATATGTGTCTTGTAAAAAAGTTGATAATAAAACAAAAATTAGGAAGCAAACGAGATTGGGGGTCAAGATCAATGGAGAACCGCTTGTGTCTAATTATCTTCTAAAAAAGATGATAATAAAACAATTGATGTGTTTGTTGTCCTATTAGGGTTTCAATTTCATGACCTCAGCTGTCACTTTCTTCTTTATTATTATTTATCTTTTTCCCCTCAATTTTGTTTTATTCATTTATACTTTTTCAAATTATTAGTTGGATCATCCTAACCACTAGACAACTCGACCTTAATTTTGTTTTATTCATTTACTTTTTTCACTATTTTATTTACTTCTTTCATTATTATCTTTTGTTTTTTCCCCATCCATATTGTACCTTTATGAGTAGATGGATCATGGTTCTCACATTTATTAATCACCACGACTATTTACATTAATCATTAATCATATGCTTGTATTATGCAAACATTTAGGACTAATTAATCCACACAATAATATGTAGTTGAATCACAAAATGATATTTTGATATCTAAATCAGCTTCTTGTATTATCACTTTTTTACTATTATTATTATATAAAATTTTAATTTATTGATTTTATTTTCCAAAAAAATAGTGGTTATAATTTTATACATACTGCTCTTATCTAAATTAAATATATTGGGCCTAGTGTCGGAAAAAAATATCTATTGGGCCTATGTAATTATTTCATTAAACGTTAATGGGCTATAGTGATAATATAACAATGGGCTTATCCTAAATTTGAAGCCCTTTACGAAACAATTGACCGTGATGTCACTGCCCTTTACTCATCTGTGATCTGACGTATCTAACGTAAGCTTAATCGGACGGCTGAGATGATTTATATCTAACGGTCATAAGGTAAATGCCTGAAAAGGAAGTCATCTCTGTCTCTTCATTTCATGTAAAACTTGTGATCTTTCGCTTTTCTTTTTCTTCTTAGGAAAAATTTGAACTTTTTCTTAGAAAAACACAGAGAAACTAAAAAGGTTTCTAAAAAGTTTTGAACTTTTTGTTCTTCTTCTCCTTCTTCTTCCTGTTGCAGATTCTCATAACATTTTTTATTTTTGTTCCGACAGATAACGAAGCTTTTATTCATGGAACCTGTAGATTCTTCTCCTCCACCACAGGATACGCCGGAGAAGGGTTTAGAGCCACCGCCTACTGGAGAACCTGAAACTTGGTTAGTTTCTTCTCTCTTTCTCCGGAATTTATCGTTGCTTTATCCGACTTGGAGAGCCAAAAATTCCATAAAAAGGGATTTTGATAACGTATTGTTGGTTTCTTAGCTAGGTTTTGTTTCATGTGACTAAATTTAGGGTAAAAGGCTTCGGAAGCTTTGGGATTGATAAGGAATTAGGAGAACGCTTTATGAGTCAAGTTCAAGAGAATGCTACACCGATTCTTGAGTTCTCACTTCAATGGGAGGAATATGATAAGGAGAAGAAACAGATCGTGGAGCTGGAAGAGCGACTGAGGCTGGTTGAAGAACGAGAAAGGAAGATTGAAGAGGAATCTGATCTGAACTGTTTCTGGAAGCAAATGTGATGAGATTGTTTTTTCAGATGCAGAGCGAAGAAGTGGTGTTTGCTCAGCTTAAGACACAAGAGAAATTGATTGATTCGATGAACTATTCAATGAAGAAGAAACATGAAGAGCAAATGAGAGAGCTTGAAGCGAAGAAAGAGGAGGTTGCTTTGCTTTCTAAGTCGATTGAGGAAAAGTCTTGTGATTTGGAGATGAAAGTGAAAGACTTTGAATTGAAGCAAACAGCAGAGACTGAGAGAAAGAGAAAGGAGGCTGAGCTGATGGAAAATATCTCTTAAGCACCTTGAAGCGAGGGAGAATGAGCTAATCTTGTTGAATGACACCATCAGAGAGAAATTAAGTGAATTAGAGAAGAAAGAAGAGAACTTTCAATTGAAACAACAAGCTGAAGCCAGAGAGATGGATCTGAAGAACAAGTGTATTGAGTTGAAACAGAAAGAGATAGAAGAACGATCAATACAAGCAAAGACTTGTTAGAGATGTAGGCTTGAATCTGAGCATTCATTGTTAGAAGAGAAGGATAGATCTGCTGAGTCTCTAATTCGCCCTAGAAAAAAAACATAAACCCATTAGAGAACACCACCATAATGATGAAGACAATGAAATAGATTGCGCTATTGGAGTTCCACCTTCTACATCTTCTCATATACAAATAAGTGAAGTACGTGAAAGAGAGATTGAAGAAGATGTCTCCACAGATGGCATTGATGAGGATCATATGCCATTAGCGTGTGTTGATTCAGAGTTTAATGATTTCAGCAAGACAATAAGCTCTTTCGTGGTTGGTCAAGTGTGGGCTCTATATGATAGTATAGATTCCATGCCTAGGTCTTATGCTCGGATCAGGAAAGTTTCCAAGTCTGATTCGAGTTTTCTAGTGACATGGCTTGAACCTAAAGATAAAGATCACGTTCTTGTTTCTTGCGGGAAGTTCAAAGATCACGTTCTTGATTCGAGTTTTCTAGTGACATGGCTTGAACCTAAAGATAAAGATCACGTCACTTGTCTTTTTTCTCATGTGATGCATCCCATCATATATGGCAGATACTCTATAACCGTGATTCCGAGAAAAGGGGAAACGTGGGCTCTTTTCAGTGATTGGAGCAAAAGCTGGAACAATAACCCGGAACGGCACAAGCATCCTTATAGGTACGACTTTGTACAAGTTGTGGTCGACTTCAACGATTGTCTAGGCATTAGGGTGGCCTATTTAGGGAAGGTTGAGGGATTTGTATCGATCTATAAACAAGCTTATAAGCATGGAGTCGTCTCACTCATGATCACACCAGAGGAAATGCCTAGATTCTCACATAGAGTGCCATCATTTAAAATGAATGGAGAGGAGAAAAAGGGAGTTCCTGTTGGTTCTTTCGAACTAAATCTTGTTGCTATCTTCAGTTCTTTACCCCAGCGTCGTCACTCTATCCGCAAGAAAGCAGAAAAAGCTGAAAGGCAACGCGAGGATTGTGGTAAAACTAGTGAGGTTGAAGATCAAGATGGGTCAAGAAAGGATGTCCCATTATCTTAGATTGAGAGCTTGGTCTTTATGTTCGTGAGATGTCTTAGTTCTTCTAATATGTAGTTTTTGTATTTCTCAAAAGATGGCTTCTAGTTGGAGAAATTTAGGACACTGATCGTTTTGGACACGTTTTTGTCTCATAAGCCAATTTCAGCTGGAATTTCTAATTTATGTTTTCTGCAACAAGAAGCCATCATTTATTGACAAACAAACAAGTAGTGATAACAAATTCCAAAACAAAAAATAATCCGTCTTTGGTTACAAACAAAAGAAAGAATCTAGCCTCATCTCTTTTATATCATTTGGCTACTATATAAATAATACATGCATCTCTCTGACAACAAACATAAACAACTCAAGTAGTTGTAAACTGATACAGAACAAGCTCTAATTCACAACTTAGAGGTTCTCTCCTTTGTGTTTACCAAATTAATCTCTAAACCTCCTAATAGTCCTGATTCAATCCTCAGACAATGGAGAGCAGTGGCGTGTGGAGAAATTCGAAGTACTCTAACGTGGCTTTATGTTTTAAACCGTCTAAACCCAAACCAGAGCTCGTAGTGATTAAATAGCAAGCTGTCATGTGTTTGTTTTCCAAGATATTCAAGTCCTAAACTTGCTAGCTTCTCCGAACACTTATCTCCTCCTAACCTCGAACAAAACTTTACGTTATGCGACACGAAGATTCTCCCTTCGTAAGGCTTTAACTTTTCTACTAACCTTTCAAGTCCAGTCCACACGAGTTTATCAGGCATGTGGAGAAAGACTGCACTTGCGTATATCAAATCATAAGTTATATCTGAACCAAACTTGCTGAATTCCATATCTTCACCTCTGACTATAAGAGGCCGTTTATGCAGAAGACCTTGAGATGGAAGCTCATACCTTAAAGCAGCCATTAAAGAAAGCTCGTCCTTTTCAAGGCAGTGAAAATGTTGGGGATTGAGATACCGGATAAAATGCAAACCCACACGTAATGTGCCACAACCGATTTCTAAGACACGGGAGTTTGGTTTAAGTTTGGCTGATTCAGCCAAGAACTCGAATACATCACGCCCACCTGCCCAAGGTTCACCATAGTTGCTGTGATGCTGCTCGACTAGTAACTCACCAGGACAAGGAAGAGCTGTGTGATTGTTTGCTTCATCTCCTTCGTAATGGGATATACCCTTGTACCTGAATTTCCAAACAAGAAATGCCATTACAGAAAGCCTGAGTCTTGAGATTATGAAACCAGAACAACTGAACGAGAGATGATAATTTAAGCACTGATTTTGGAAAGTAACTATTTAAGAATCAAGACATGTTTACAACATGATGAGATCTCACCAAAAAGATCACAATCCACAGCTAAAATATCTAAGCAGTCAGTACTCGGATCCATATTCAATCAGTAACATATTCATTCAATTTTGATCTTCTATTCCAATATAGTATCAGTAAAGCTCGATCTCAATGATACAGATTCAACAACTGAAAACAGTTTCACTTTCCATTCACTTAAAGAGGCCATGAAGCCATATAGCTAGTGATTTAACGTACATATATACCTTCAGTTCCATCTTTCTATTCCAAGATTTGCACTTGATTAACAATTACTAAACTTTATAATTAAGCTAACTCTAAAATAGAATCTAAAGCCATTACTAGCCATTCAAGTTCCAATAAACCAGCCTGAATCTGTACAGCTTGTAGCTCAAACGAGAGACAGAGAGTAAAAGAAGAGTGCAAAAGGATGATTACTGTTTCAGATCTATGAGTTGTTGATCCCTGGTACGAGGATTGATTCCTTTCCGAAGCTCATTTTTTTGCATATGCAAACCATTGGATCTAATCAGATCTCTAACCCATTGAATATCCTCTTGGCTCGGCGATATCTTCTCCTCTAATCTAACATCATCACCGCTGGTTCCTTCGACGATAGATGCAATAGTTTCTTTCCGAGAAGAAGATACAGAAGAAGGACAAGAGCACGACGAAAGAGAAGAAGAGAGAAGCAAGAAGACAGCAGCTGCAAATGAAACCGAGAGTATAAGTACCGGAAGAGACACAAAAATTCCTTTCTGCATCGCCGGAGACGATGAGGAAGAAGAAGAGAAAACCGCCATTGATGAAGATCTCTCGTTCTCTCGCTCTGCTTTAGGAAACTCTAGTGGAAATGAGTATGATTGATTTACCAATAATAGTAATTATAAAATTTAGATTAGATCGTAATTAATTACTTTTAACCTGTATTTAATTATTTCTAATCCAAATTAACTCTAAAACTGTAAGATTTTTCTTTGTAAGAATGTTTATTCAACCAATAAGAAAATTGCAATTTAAAAGCATTTATATAATCTTATCCATTCCAAATTATATTTTTTGATTTGTTAGTAAACGCTAATGTTTTATGGGCTGATTTTACCAAGTCTCTTGAGCCTTGAGAGAGAGAGTTTGTGTTTTAATTTCCTTTAACAAATTTTTTATTTTATTTTTCCTTCTTTCTTCTTCTTCTTCTTCCTTCAATTCTCCAAACATCACCACTGCTCTTTGTTTTTCCTTCTCGACTCTCATTAAATTTTTCTCATAATTTCCAAATTTGTGCAAACTTTCGAGTTTCTAGATCAATCAACGATTCCCAAATCTCGATTCACTCCCGCGCTAAAGATCGACTTTAGGGTTTTTTTTTTCATGGTTGTTTTGTGTGTTTTCGTTTGAAAAGTGTGGTCGGGTTGCTGAATCACGTAATTTACCATCATCCATTACATCTGAAGTTCAAATAAAGGTTTGAAGATAATTTTGCTTACGACTGATTCTGCTTTTTTTCTCATCTTTAGATTTTTTTTTTTGGGATTCTCTTCTTAGAAATTTAGGACATAGTTGAGATTAATCGTATATGTTCAGTGAAGTGTGTGTAATCGGTGGTTTTTTCTTGTACTGTGCGCGGATCAAAATTTGCGGGAGTCTATGAGCTGAGTAGTGATGATTTTGTAATCTATCGCTTGAATTATCGAATTTGAGTCTGGTCTTTGGTATTGATCTTCTCTTCTTCCAATTATTGTCCTTTGATGAATCAATGGAGGATTTTGAGAGCTTCTAAAACTGTGATTCGATGTGGATAACTGTTGTTTTTCCGGAAAAATCGAGATTATCTAAATAGAATCTTTCTCTGAACTGGTGATCTCTAGGGCTGTCACATATGTTCTTGTTCCTTCCCAATCGAGACAATCGATTTACCAGCTTTGTCTTAGCAATATTCGGGCTGGTACTGTTTCTTTTTGGATGATGATGATAACCGGGATATCTATGGCTGTCTCATATGTATTTCTGCTTGTAGAAGAGGTTGCTTACACCTCACTTGCTGGGTTTTTTCTTTGTGGTTCTCCTTTCAGGATAATGCACCGGGTCGGAAGTGCTGGGAGTAATGGCGGTTCTGTTCGCACTCGCAAAGAGAAAAAACTTACCTATGTATTAAATGATGCCAACGACAAAAAGGTCAGGTTGTTTTACACCAATATGATCTGCTGCCTTTGGGGGGGTTATGTTATGTTTTCCTTGATTTTGTTTTCTAGTTCCTTCATATTCTTTAACAAGGCGAGATTGAGATTAGTATGATGTTATAGACAGCTGCTTCTCAACTCAATCCTGATGATGTTCTTTTTATGTAATGTGCACGTTGCAGCATTGTGCTGGCATAAATTGCTTGGATGTATTGAACTCGTCTGTTTCTAGTGATCAAAGTTACCTATTCACTGGAAGTCGTGATGGTACACTCAAGAGATGGGCATTTGATGGCGATGCAACCTTTTGCTCAGCTACGTTTGAGTCACATGTTGATTGGGTATAGTGTTTTTCTGTATAGGGGTGATTAGTAGTTAGTATCTTGTGTTGTTGTACATGCGATAATTTCAAATCCCCATGTTGACTGATCAGGTGAACGATGCTGCTCTAGCTGGTGAAAGCACTCTTGTTTCGTGTTCTTCAGACACTACGGTCAAGGTTTGCGATTTTTGTTTTGCCAGCAGTATATAACCAACATTTTACTTTGTTTTATTTCAGTACCACCATAATGGTTTCTAAATGCGGCTTAATTTTCCTGTAACATTTTAGACATGGGACGGCTTATCAGATGGGGTTTGTACGAGGACTCTCCGTCAGCACTCTGACTATGTTACTTGTTTGGCAGTTGCAGCAAAAAACGTAATTTGTCATTCTTCCATGCTTTTCCCTTTATAGTTGCACCTGAAAAAAAACTACTTGGCGTGGTGATGCAAGTTTTGTAGGACATATGAGCTTCTCTTTGTCTCATTCTGATCCTATCTTGATGTCACAACTTTTAGAGCAACTTTGTTGCATCTGGTGGCCTTGGCGGGGAAGTATTCATATGGGATATCGAAGCTGCTTTGTCACCAGTTACAAAAGCTAATGACGCAACGGAAGATAGTTCTTCAACTGGTGTAAATAGTCCTGGAAATTCTCTACCCGTTACAAGTTTAAGAACTGTTGGTTCGAGCAACAATATCTCTGTGCAGTCATCTCCGTCTCATGGGTACACACCAACAATTGCCAAAGGCCATAAAGAGTCTGTCTATGCTTTGGCGATGAATGATACTGGGACGATGCTCGTTTCTGGTGGAACTGAGAAGGTATTAATTAAATTTAGGTCGCTGAGGAGATACCTAAGAACAAGAACACAAATAATCTTTTGAGTTTTTGTTTTCCGAATACTTCTCAGTTCGTCCTATATATTGCAGGTTTTACGTGTCTGGGACCCTAGAACTGGTTCAAAAAGTATGAAATTGAGGGGGCATACAGATAATGTCAGAGTGCTGCTTCTGGAGTCAACTGGAAGGTACTCTTTATTCTCTATTGTCACTGTCAGAATGGGTTTACTTTGGGTCCTTTAGTTGCCCTGTATTCTTCTCTTATTGATTGATCTCCGTTGTATTTCTCACCTTGAGACTCCAGGTTTTGCTTGTCTGGGTCCTCTGATTCCATGATAAGGTCTGTATCTTTCTTTCATTAGTTCAAAACGATTAACCCACTGACTGAGGTTATAGTGATCATTTCAGTTCTAACTGGTTCTAAATTCATTTCTAGACTCTGGGATCTAGGTCAGCAGCGTTGTCTTCATACATATGCGGTGCATACAGATTCTGTTTGGTCACTTGCATGCACTCCGTCATTTAGTCATGTTTATAGCGGTGGAAGAGACCAATCTGTGAGTAGCCAACAAACTTTCCTCTTTCTCTGGTTCCCCTCCAGCTTATAACTTCCTTTTTCAATAACATTTATGTGTTATGTTTCTGTTAGTTATACTTGACAGACTTAGCTACAAGAGAGAGTGTTTTGCTGTGTACTAAAGAACATCCAATTCAGCAATTAGCATTGCAAGATAATAGTATATGGGTGGCAACAACAGACTCCTCTGTAGAGAGATGGCCTGCCGAGGTACAGAGTCCTCAAAAGGTCTTTCAACGAGGTGGCTCTTTCTTGGCTGGGAATTTATCTTTTAACAGGGCGAGGGTGTCCTTGGAAGGACTAAATCCAGTAAGAGAAATATGCTCCTCCTGTAAATGCCCCTTTTTAACCTTTTCCAATTTATTGTGGTTAACTTTTGGCTTTTCTGCAGGCCCCTGCCTACAAGGAGCCTTCCATAACTGTTCCAGGAACTCACCCGATTGTGCAGCATGAGATTTTGAATAATAAAAGGCAAATTTTAACTAAGGTGAATCAGACTTCTCTGAATGCTTTGGTAAGAGGAAAAATTAATAGATTTATAGAAGGATTGGTAATCTCTGTTTGGTTTTTCTTTTGCAGGACGCAGCTGGCTCAGTTAAGCTATGGGATATAACTAGAGGTGTTGTAGTAGAGGACTATGGGAAGGTCTCTATGGAAGTTAAAATTCTTTTTTGAATTTCTGATGTTCTAAATTATATCTGTCACTGTATTTCGGAAATATGATTAACATTTATCTCCAAAATGCACCTAGAGAAGTACTAAGTATGGAATATATCTTTTTCTGTCTTTGCAGACTTCATTCGAAGAGAAGAAAGAAGAACTCTTTGAGATGGTAAGTCTTTGCATTATATTCAAAGCTTATGATTTCGTTTCTTTAGTGAGACTAGTAGATTTGTTTAACTTTATGGTATATTGTTTGTCTCTGTGTTTTCAGGTAAGCATTCCATCATGGTTTACTGTTGATACACGACTTGGGTGCTTATCCATACATTTGGAAACTCCACAATGCTTCTCGGCTGAAATGTATTCAGCAGACCTTAAAGTTTCTGGGGGACCTGACGATGATAAGGTAGATCAAATGCCTGCACTTTAGTTATGTTGAAGCTATTTGGGAATGTCTTCTTATATTTCTGTTACGCATAATTTATGGATCTTTGTATGAAAGTTCTATTTAATCACCGTACCATAATCTAGTTTTAAACTTTTGTTTGCCCTAACCTAGTCAAAGTAAATCTAATTTTTTCATTGGGTTATGTCTCTTATAGATTAATCTAGCTCGTGAAACAATGAAAGGCCTGCTGGGTCACTGGCTGGCAAAGAAGAAGCACAAGCCAAAACCCCAAGTTCTTGCATGCGGAGATACTTTACCTGTAAAAGATACCAAAAAGAGTTTAAGTGCATCCAAACCCGAAGACAGTAGTGCTGCAAGCGATCCAGTGTATCCTCCATTCGAGTTTTCTTCTGTCTCCCCTCCTTCCATCATTACCGAGGGTTCTCAAGGGGGACCGTGGAGGAAGAAGATAAGCGAGTTTACTGGAACTGAAGATGAGAAAGACTTCCCATTGTGGTGCTTGGACGCTGTTTTGAACAATCGTCTTCCACCTAGAGAAAATACAAAGTACTTGGCACTATCTTGTTCTCTAATCAAAAAGATAGTTTTGATTTTTAGCATTTTCTTCACGAATATTCTTACATATATTTTTAAATAGATCAATCAAATCGTCTTACATAATTTATCTGACTTTGAAAGCTTTTCAAATTTCCAGATTAAGTTTCTTCCTGCATCCATGTGAAGGTTCAGATGTGCATGGGGTCACACATGGGAAACTTAGTGCACCCCGGATCTTGAGAGTTCATAAGGTGCTCTTATCGGTTAATTTAACCTGTAGTTCTGCTTGCGCTCTCCGTTATTCAATGGCTTTTCTTACATGTCAATTTAGGTTACCAATTACGTTGTGGAAAAGATAGTCTTTGAGAATCCGTTGGATAGCCTAGCCATTGATGGAGCAAGTGTTTCCGGAGGACAACCTCAACCGCTATTTGCAGGAAATGGATTGCTACAGTCTGGATTAAAGCCTAGGCAGAAACTTAGACCTTCCATTGAGATCTTATGCAATAACCAGGCAAGTCAGATTTAAGAGATCCAACAATGCTCAACTCCTGATTGTTTAGAGTTTTCTCTTTCACGGATCTGAACGAGCTCTTTTTCATTGATTAATTCAGGTGTTATCTCCAGATATGAGTTTAGCAACTGTACGGGCATATATTTGGAAGAAGCCTGAGGATCTAATTCTCAACTTCAGAATAGCTAGATAACTTTTGAGGTAAATTATTAGAGAAAGGTGAAAAACTTACGAAGTTATGTTGGTGTGTTTGTCTAGATACATTTGTGGAGCACTAATCTTAGTCTCTATCTACTTGTTGGAGGTTTTTACTCGGGAAGGTGATTTGATATTTAGGTATTTTCATCAGAAAGAAAATTAGAGATACTTAAGGTTAAAAGAAGCGTTGGTGGATTTTTCATGTGAGCTTTTCACAACTCCTCCTGATACCAAAGCCTTTGTAGATTGATCTTTTCTGCTTGAAACAATAATAGGAACCATACTTTTCTATAATGATGGAAGCTTTGAAATTGAATATCACGATATCCTTTATTGCTCTACAGATTGGGATCTGTCTGGTGGTCACAAGGAAGTCTATAGTTTTCATTGCTTGTTCCTTCAAAAAGCATAAATCTTGGTTTAGCTTGGACTAGTGTTTAGTTCAGCTTCATGCTGGAGAATAATTCTCTTCTTTGGAGCTCGGATTCATAAGAAGTGGGACTGACAAAGGTCCAAGATTTTAGGTGAGATGGTGTCGAAAGCTTTACTGAATTTGTACATTAGGTTTGAGCTTTGGAAGTCAAAACATATATCTCTGTTTTTGATTGTTTCCTGAAACAATAATAAACCATTGTTGCATCTAAAATCCAGCATCTACTTGTAGAAGCAACATACGGAGAAGAAAATTCCCTGCTCGCATTTTATGCTGGGCATATAACGAAACTGAACTTGCTTGAATGGTGAAATCGGTTTCATATTGCAATGTTTTGATCCTAATCGAAGTTACCAGAAACCCAAGTGAATCAAACCAAAAGTTCGATTAATGCCGATGTTCAACCAAATTGAGTTGGGAAGGTTCCTTTCAAACTAAATCTAGAACAAAGCTTACTATTGGCTATCCAAACTAAATTGTTCCTTTTGTTGATTGACACACAAAATCATAAGCCTACCTTGTCTATGCCAATGGCAGTACGGTTTTACACGAAGAGAAATCAAGGCCTATGGTCTAGTCACTGCGAAAAGAAGCTTTAACAGAAAAGTTATACAAAGTTGAGTAGAGTGTAGTTAGGCTTCAATTTTCCAGGGCGTTTCCATCAGCTTCAGCCATCTCTCGTTCTTTCTCTTGCTCTTCTGTAATGAGATACAAAAAGTGAATGTGGGTTCTAGTATAACAAACACTAACAGATTACTCTCTTTTGTACTTGCATGATTTGGGATCAGTCGCCTTTCAACCTATTCAGTGCTCAAAGTGTTACTCATGAACTGCAGAGTGCAGACTTAAGTCCTAGTCTATCCTTCAATGAAGGGCCTTCATTTATTTGATTCATTTAAACATGTTTCCATGGGTTAAGATCAAGCATGTAGATAAAGTTGCCACTTACCCATGAGTTTAAACATCCCCTTTTGAGTCCGCCTTTCAAGCTTGTCAAGCTTCTTCTGAACATCTCTTCGAAGGTCCCAATTTGGCTTCTTTGGAGCAATGTTGACAAATGGGTCCTACAATGATATATTCCGTTGTAACTTTATGAAGCATAAGTAAATCAAGCAACAATTACAAACACATTTGTGATTGTGAAAAGAAAATAAAAACAGTTAACACACCTCTTTCTTCTCCACAGCAGGTGGAATTGCAGCAATTGGATCTTCGAATTTGGGTAGCTCTGGTGGGGCAACTTTACCATCCCGAAGCTCCTTAGCTTGGGGAACATAATTTCTAAACTTCATAGCTGGACCACTGTAAAATCGAAGAGAATCAATAAGCAGTAAGACACATAAAAAAACAGAATATTTTAGTGCATATAATCGAGCAACAAACTAATCACCTAAGAATGTATGCACAAGAATGCAATGTGAAACGAAAAACAATTTGGTAATGGATGCTGAATGAAACACCATTATTGATTGTCTCACAAATAATTATGGTAAAGGAGAAAAGCAGAATCAAAAGCACTTGCGAAGCTCCTAGTTTTGCTTTAGCCAACACACAACAAAGAACAATTTATATGTTCTAGTCAAACTGTTCCTCTTATATCTTGATAAAGTAAGTGTTGCTTTGAATAAGGACTGTATATAGAAATCAAGTTGAGCTAAATACGCAAAGAACAAAGCAAACTCACTCTTCTTCGACTGCATCATCTTCTCCGTCTTCCTTGCTCTCAGACAGTTCCTGAGCTGCTCTTAGAGCTCTAAGCGCCTCTTTACGCGCAGCAGCTTTTTGTTCTATCGAATCATCTTCACTACCCATAGCTTCCTGCAAAATTAGGTTATAGACATAAGCATCAAATACACACAACAATCAACTTGTGAACTTCCTCAAACACTAATCACACAACTCCCTGAGTTTAGCCCTAAACCACACACAAAATCGTGATTTTTTTCAGGAACAACGGAACCTAATCTGCGACTAAGAATATATATCAAACTAGAATCAGATGAAATTGTAGCAGAATCAAAGCTAATCTAAGAAAAGAAATCAAATAGGAATATGATAACCATTCAATTGGGAAAATCAATGACAAAAATTCGAAACCGTACCTTAAAGCTTCGAGGTTTATAATTTCAGAAAAAATCTGTAGAACGAATGATTCACAGAGAAACAAACAAGTATAAAGGGAATTCAAAAGTTTGACAAAAAAAAAAAAAAAAAGGGAATTCAAAAACAAAGAGAAGATCAAAACGCCGCTGTTTAGTGATATTACTATTGGGCCTGGGTATATCATTCTCTTAGGCCCATTAGTTCGAAACCCTATACCAGCGTCGGCTCTCAAAAATCGAAGTTACAAAACTACCCCTTTAATAGTTTCTAAAACGCAGCGTTTCAACAGATGCCCAAGTCTTCTCTAACTCCTATAATACCCTCTTAAAACCCTAACTGAATCACCGTCTCCGTCTTTGTTCTTCTTCGACCTCCCTCTCACGTAGCAGCTTTGATTAAGTCAGGTACTGAATCTTTTACTCTAGGGTGAATGCTCTTTCGTTTTTTAAGTTTTGCTGGGGATTACGGAGTCTTGGGTACTTCACTTGTGGCTTATCTCTCTTTCCTTTCTCTGTATTTTCTGATAAAAGTATGATATGTGAACCAAAAGCAGGAAGAGTGTATATAGGAATTTTTTTTTTTTGACTTGTGTGTTCATAAAAATGTCAACTTTGAATATAATCAGTGATAATTATATATATGCGCGGTGTTGTTCATAAGTCTATACGTGAAGTTTACTGTGTAGAGCTTATACTGATTGAAGGGTTTTCGTTTAATATTCTCTTTAGGTTCAGACTTAAGAGTTCGTAAAGATGATCTTACTATTCGAGACACCAGCTGGTTTTGCACTCTTTAAAGTGCTTGATGAAGGAAAGCTGTCTAACGTTGAGGTCTGTTCTCTTTTACTCTTTTCTGGTTTCTTTTCTCAACCTTGTAAGTATTGTCGTCATCCTTGCAAAAAAATTTCTCAGGATTTGGGTAAAGAGTTTGAATCCCCAGACTCTGCACGAAAGGTGTGTTTTTTTTTGTTCTTTATGCAGTATTAATTGCCTTAGAGACTGGCTTCAGAAAATCTTAAATTAGATTTGGTGTTGAGTTTCTCATATATATTGTTGGTGTACCCAGATGGTCAAGCTTAAAGCTTTTGATAAGTTTGACAACACATCTGAAGCTCTGGAAGCAGTGGCTAAATTGCTGGAGGGAGCTCCAAGCAAAGGTCTGCGCAAGTTTCTGAAAGCTAATTGTGAAGGGGAATCCTTAGCTGTTGCTGATTCAAAGCTTGGAAATGTGATCAAGGAAAAACTGGTTCGTAGATTACTTGAGTTTCCCATTATTATATTTCTTTTCTTGTCTGTTCTGATTTTGGTTCTAATGAAATTTTTTAACCCATACAGAAAATCGATTGTGTTCACAACAATGCTGTAATGGAGCTTCTTCGTGGAGTTAGAAGTCAGTTTACAGAACTCATATCTGGGTTGGGTGATAAGGACTTGGCTCCTATGAGCTTGGGTCTGTCTCACAGCCTTGCTAGATATAAGCTGAAGTTTAGTTCTGACAAGGTATATTTTATTCCTGACAATATATATTAGTCTTTCTTACGTAGTGTCATGTGAATTTTGTGATTTGAAAATATATAAGCTTACTTAGGGTGAGTCATGAAACTTATGTATATGACGAGCAATTGATTGTCCACTGTAAAACTCATATTATGTTTTTTTCTTTCCTCTTCATTCTCTCTTAACGGTTTGGTTTTTGCCAGGTTGATACCATGATTATCCAAGCTATCGGATTGCTCGATGATCTTGACAAAGAACTGAACACATATGCAATGAGGGTTAGAGAGTGGTACGGATGGCATTTTCCCGAGCTTGCTAAGATCATATCGGATAATATTCTCTATGCCAAATCTGTTAAATTAATGGGAAACCGGATTAATGCTGCAAAGTTAGACTTCTCTGAGGTAATTTTCGTATTGTAGATGGTGTATACAGACTTCTGTTCCCATAACGTCCTGTTTAATGATGATATACACTCCTGTTTCTGGTATCAACATTGCAGATCTTAGGAGAGGAAATTGAGGCAGACCTGAAGGAAGCAGCTGTGATATCTATGGGAACAGAAGTCAGTGACCTCGACCTGTTGCACATCCGGGAACTCTGTGACCAGGTTATTTCTCTTTCTGAGTACAGAGCTCAGCTTTACGATTACCTGAAGAGCAGAATGAACACTGTTGCTCCCAATCTGACTGCCCTAGTTGGAGAGCTAGTTGGTGCTCGTCTAATTTCCCATGGAGGTAGTTTATTGAACCTATCCAAGCAACCAGGGAGCACAGTTCAGATCCTCGGTGCCGAAAAAGCTCTCTTTAGAGCACTTAAGACAAAGCACGCCACACCCAAGTACGGTTTGATATACCACGCATCTGTGGTTGGTCAAGCAGCACCAAAGCACAAGGGAAAGATCTCCCGGTCATTAGCGGCTAAAGCTGCTCTTGCTATTAGGTATGATGCTCTTGGTGATGGCCAAGATAACACTATGGGGCTTGAAAACCGTGCTAAGGTAGCTCTCTTTAATAGCTTTCTCTTTTTAGTCTCTCTCTGATCAGTCTTAGGTCCTAATTTTCTCATTCCTACTGATGTTTATGATGGTACCTATCGACATCTCACAGCTTGAAACAAGGTTGAGAAGCCTTGAAGGTAAAGATTTAGGTCGTCTGTCTGGTTCAGCTAAAGGCAAACCTAAGATTGAAGTGTATGACAAAGATAAAAAGAAGGGATCTGGTGGTCTTATCACTCCTGCTAAGGTCTCTACTTTTCTCTTTGTTTGCTTCTTCAGCGTTTTGATTTGTGTTAGAGAACTAAACATTTTATGTTTGTTATTGTGCAGACTTACAACATTGCTGCTGATTCTCTTCTTGGGCAAACACCAGCCAAATCTGAGGCCGAGAATGGTAAGGAGCCATCAAAGAAAAAAGATAAGAAAAAGAAGAAGATAGAAAAAGTTGAAGAACCCGAGGAGGAGGAACCATCAAAGAAGAAAAAGAAGAAGAAAGCGGAAGCGGAAGCTGAAGTGGTAGAGGTTGCAAAGGAAGAAAAGAAGAACAAGAAGAAGAGAAAGCATGAGGAAGAAGAAGAAACTGAAACACCAGCTAAGAAGAAAGATAAGAAAGAGAAGAAAAAGAAAACTAAGGCTTGAGGACTAGACAAGTTTTTGAAAAATCTTTTTTGATTGTAAGTTTAGTGTTTTTTTGTTGAATTCTGCAAGGGGAATAGGTCTTGAAAATTACTTAATCTTCATTTTAAATGAGGAATTCATATTTAACTCCATTCCCTCCCCAAACTCTATGTAGGCTCTAGTAATTTATTTTGGAGTTTTAGATAATTTACAGTTTTCTAATTTTGCGCTTTAACATCAAAGTGATGGTCAAAACGATGCCGTTTTTAAACATTATTAATGGGCCCGGGTATCACAATTTCTTTAGCCCATTAGTCTTAAACCATATAGGTCTTAAACGAAGTTACAAAACTACCCCTTTAATAGTTTCTAAAACGCTAGGTTTTATTAGATGCCCGAGTCAATACCCTCTTAAAACCCTAAGTTAGTTCACAAAAAAAACAAAAAACCCTAAGTCTTTGTTCGTCTCCGTCTTTCTTCTTCTTCAACCTCCATCTCACGTAGCAGCTTTGATTAATTAATTCAGGTGCTGAATCTTTTTCTTCAGGGTGAATGCTCTTTCAGTTTTTTCGATTTTTCCTCGAATTTGTGGAGTTTTGAATACTTCGAAAGACTTATAGCTTATGTCTCTTTCATTCTCTGTTCTCAAAACTCCGACTTTTTATATAATCAGTGAAAATAAAATATATGTGCGGTTTTTTCTTACTTGATTCTGTTCTCAAAATGTCGACTTTTTATATAATCAGTGATAATTGTATATATGGGCGGTGTTGTTCATGAGTGTATAACTCTGATACGTGTAGAGTGTAGACTAAGTGAAGGGTTCTCGTAATTTTCTCTTCAGGTCCAGACTTGAGAGTTCGTAAAGATGATCTTACTATTCGAGACACCAGCGGGTTTTGCACTCTTTAAAGTGCTTGATGAAGGAAAGCTGTCTAATGTTGAGGTGAGTTCTCTTCTACTCTTTTCTGGTTTCTTTTCTCAAACTTGTAAGTATTTTCGATTGTTGTTGTAAAGTCATCTTTGTAATTTTTTCTCAGGATTTGGGTAAAGAGTTCGAGTCTCCAGACTCTGCACGAAAGGTGTGTTTTTTTTTGTTCTTTATGCAGTATTAATTGCCTTAAAGAGTCTGGTTTCAGAAAATCTTAAGTTAGATTTGGTGTTGAGTTTCTCATTTATATTTTTGTTATGCCCAGATGGTCAAGCTAAAGGCTTTTGATAAGTTTGACAACACATCTGAAGCTCTGGAAGCAGTGGCTAAATTGCTGGAGGGAGCTCCAAGCAAAGGTCTGCGCAAGTTTCTGAAAGCTAATTGTGAAGGGGAATCCTTAGCTGTTGCTGATTCAAAGCTTGGAAATGTGATCAAGGAAAAACTGGTTCGTAGATTACTTGAGTTTCCCATTATTATATCTCTTTTCTTGTCTGTTCTGATTTTGGTTCTAATGAAATTTTTTAACCCATACAGAAAATCGATTGTGTTCACAACAATGCTGTAATGGAGCTTCTTCGAGGTGTTAGAAGTCAGTTTACAGAGCTCATATCTGGGTTGGGTGATAAAGACTTGGCTCCTATGAGCTTGGGTTTGTCTCACAGCCTTGCTAGATATAAGCTGAAATTTAGTTCTGATAAGGTATATTTTGTTCCTGACGCTTTATATTGGTCTTTTTACCTGGTGTCATGTGAATTTTGTGTTTTATGAACGGATATAAGCTTATTTGGGGCAAGTATTGGAACTTCCGCATAGAACTAGCATTTGATTGTCCACTGTTAAAGTTATATTCTGTGTTTTTCTTTGCTTGTCTTCATTCTCTCTTAACGGTTTGGTTTTTGCCAGGTTGATACCATGATTATCCAAGCTATCGGATTGCTCGATGATCTTGACAAAGAACTGAACACATATGCAATGAGGGTTAGAGAGTGGTACGGATGGCATTTTCCCGAGCTTGCTAAGATCATATCGGATAATATTCTCTATGCCAAATCTGTTAAATTAATGGGAAACCGGATTAATGCTGCAAAGTTAGACTTCTCTGAGGTAATTTTCGTATTGTAGATGGTGTATACAGACTTCTGTTCCCATAACGTCCTGTTTAATGATGATATACACTCCTATTTCTGGTATCAACATTGCAGATCTTAGGAGAGGAAATTGAGGCAGACCTGAAGGAAGCAGCTGTGATATCTATGGGAACAGAAGTCAGTGACCTCGACCTGTTGCACATCCGGGAACTCTGTGACCAGGTTATTTCTCTTTCTGAGTACAGAGCTCAGCTTTACGATTACCTGAAGAGCAGAATGAACACTGTTGCTCCCAATCTGACTGCCCTAGTTGGAGAGCTAGTTGGTGCTCGTCTAATTTCCCATGGAGGTAGTTTATTGAACCTATCCAAGCAACCAGGAAGCACAGTTCAGATCCTCGGTGCCGAAAAAGCTCTCTTTAGAGCACTTAAGACAAAGCACGCCACACCCAAGTACGGTTTGATATACCACGCATCTGTGGTTGGTCAAGCAGCACCAAAGCACAAGGGAAAGATCTCCCGATCATTAGCGGCTAAAGCTGCTCTTGCTATTAGGTATGATGCTCTTGGTGATGGCCAAGATAACACTATGGGGCTTGAAAACCGTGCTAAGGTAGCTCTCTTCAATAGCTTTCTCTTTTTAGTTTCCTAATTTTCTCATTCCTACTGATGTTTATGATGGTACCTATTGATATCTCACAGCTTGAAACAAGGTTGAGAAGCCTTGAAGGAAAAGATTTAGGTCGTTTGTCTGGTTCAGCAAAAGGCAAACCTAAGATTGAAGTCTATGACAAAGATAAAAAGATGGGATCTGGTGGTCTTATCACTCCTGCTAAGGTCTTGTTTTTTCTCTTTGATTATTTCTTTATTGTTGTGATTTGTGTTAGAGAAACTTCTGAAATGTATTTACTAGTCTTTATTTTGGGTTTTATGATGAAGTAATCTTTACTGTTTGCTATTATGCAGACTTACAATACAGCTGCAGATTCTCTTCTTGGGCAACCGCCAGCTAAAACTGAGGCTGAGGACGGTGAGAAGCCATTAAAGAAAAAAGATAAGAAAAAGAAGGTGGAAGATGAAGAAGAACCCGAAAAGGAGGAACCATCAAAGAAGAAAAAGAAGAAGAAAGCTGAATCAGAAGCTGAAGTGGTAGATGTTTCAAAGGAGGAACCATCAAAGAAGAAAAAGAAGAAGAAAGCTGAATCAGAAGCTGAAGTGGTAGATGTTTCAAAGGAGGAAAAGAAGAACAAGAAGAAGAGAAAGCATGAGGAAGAAGAAGAAACTGAAACACCAGCTCAGAAGAAAGATAAAAAGGAGAAGAAAAAGAAAACTAAGGCCTGAGAACTAGATAAGATTTTGAATCTCTCGAGTGTAAGAGTAGTGTTTTTGTTTAATTGCATTTTGTCTTCAAGAGAAAGCGGTCGAGGTTATTTAATTTGTCTGATATCTTCATTTGAAATGTTGATTTCACAGTTAATCCTTTCCTCCCAAACTCTATATTTGCTCTAGATAATTAATTTTGGAAATCTTTTTAATTATAGTTTTGTAGTTGTATATTCCTAACGCATGTTCTATTATTTATTTCAGAATTAAAAATAACAAAGAAGTAAACAAAATTATTGTATTCTGATCATCAAATATTTGATGCCAAACGTGCCTGTAGAGATATCTACCAAATAAAATATGTTTCAATTAAAATTTTTAATTTAGGCAGAGTATCTGCTTTTAACATTTTGTGATCCTGTATTCGTTGACTATGCATGTTTATTTTGGGTTATTATCTGGCACTAGTTGAATCAAAAGAGTACAACTAGTTCTTTTTTGTACAACTATGTAGTTTACAATGAATAAAAAATCCATTAGCTTTTATTTATATCATCAATATATAATAATAATAAAAAAAATATTTGATAAGTGGTTGAATTTTTATTTATGTTATTTTTTTTATCTAAGTTCTAAAAAATCGTATTTATCCATGTGGTATTGTTAGATATAGATGATTAGCTACAAAATATTTAGGTTTATGTATCAAATTCAAAATTTTACAAAATATTTTGTATAATTTTCTATTTAAAAGAATCATGACAATAATTTATTCTAAATAATACTAACATTATTTTTAACATATTGGATTATCTATACATTATTTAATTAATAATATAATAAAAGGAAAAAAAAAATCAAGGTCCATACAACCAATCAGTTCTCCTTTTTTGGGCTTAGAATTCTTTTCTTGAGATAGAATATTCACTTTCTATCTAAGATAGAGCATTAACTCTTTTTCTGCCGCTAAACTCTAATCTTGTCGTATCCTCAAGCTTTTATCCTCTGTATCTCTTTCATCCTGCTCTTTTTTGCCCTTGATTTTTTTTGTTTTATCGCCTAGTGTTCTACCATGTCTACTCCCATGGATAAAGCTCTTATGGCTATGTCCCAGGAAGAAGTTGATACTCCCTTTATCATGCCAAGTCTCGAGAAACATTGCTCCTCGGAACAGAATGAGTTGAGTCTTGTCTGTAGAATCCTAAACCCAACTCACCAAAATATCTCAAGCCTCATTTTCGATATTCCTCTCAAATGGCAGAAAAATGATCGAATTCGAGGTGTTGCTCTGACAAGTGAGCGCTTCCAGTTCATTTTCAAGTCCGAATTTGACATGCTCGAAATCTTAGAGAAAGGTCTGCACACTTGCATCGAATGGGCCATCGCTTTAGAGAGATGGATTGCTTCTCCGAAACCTGATTTTTTGCAATTTGTGCCAATCTGGGTACAAATCAAAAACATTCCTATGAACTACTACACAGCCGACGCTATAACACTGCTCAGAGAAATTGTTGGTTAGGTTTTGGAACTTGTATTTGACGCCGAGAAACCTCAAAGCAAGGACTTCGTAAGGGTTAAGACTCGCTTCGACGTCTCCAAGCCTCTCCGAAAATCCAAAG
Organism: Lepidium didymum; assembly: GCA_963920545.1. Taxonomy (NCBI): domain Eukaryota; kingdom Viridiplantae; phylum Streptophyta; class Magnoliopsida; order Brassicales; family Brassicaceae; genus Lepidium; species Lepidium didymum. The sequence continues at coordinate 19,385,450 of OY986979.1, forward strand.
TCATTCAGCTTCTTTCTGGTGAATCTACAACTATTTTCTATCACTATGAAAGAGTGCAGAAGCGATGCCTTACCCATGAGAAGGATGTGTGCTCTCTGCTTGTGAAGATGAGACAATTCAAAGACATTGTTCGTAGAATGGGTATCTCTACTCCCCCAGAGCATGCTCATCTTCGCATCCCAAAAGATGATCCTCTTTTCGGTGTTCTTCATGAAGATCAAGTTGATATCCATCCTGTTCTAAGAAGACCAAAAATTTCTGACGAGGTTTTAGAAAGGATGCGCCAATACATGATGGTTGCCACAAAGGAAGATAGAAAGATAAGAAAGCAGGAATCAAACTTTTTGTGGCCTCTGCTGAAAAAGACCCAATGACTCAAAAGACCTTCCTGCGTCTGGAGCCTAAGCCTCTCGTCTTCCCAGATCCTCTGAAAGGAAAGGGCTTTGTTTTTGGTCACGACTTGATGGATTCCTCTTCTGCTCCTTCTCAAAACCATGCCCCAGCTCAAAAACTCATGTCAGCCTCAATCAAAGCTAATACGACGATTCTGAGTACGTTTCTTCCTTCTCTTGCCCTTGCTTAATGTTTTATGGCTTGTGAATTTAGTTATGCAGAACCACTTTCTTTCGGGACCATTATAAAGCAGGCAAAAGGCAGGGAAAGACCATATATCTCGAAATGCAAGCCTCGTGCTGCCCCGCTCCAACTCACTCTCCCTTTCTCGGCGGATGCAGTAGCAAAGGTCATTAATGACAAAAGGAAGACTCCTATCGAAGCTCAATCACATAAACACGTCGCCAAGCGCACCTGCAAAAGGATGGTCCCCGTCCCTTGATCAATGAGTATTATCTTATAGAATTGTCAAGGATTAGGGTTGCCTCATGAATTGACAATTCCAAGACTCACAGAAATGTGTAAAAAGCATTTTCCTAAGATCATGTTTTTGATGGAGACGATGCACAAGCAGGATACTTTATGAGATCTTCAAGAGTATATGGGTTACGATTTTGTTCATACTATTGACCCGATCGGCTCTTGCAGTGGCTTAGCTTTATTTTGGAAGAAATTGGTTGGGATTGTTCCCCTTTATTGTAAATAAAAGTATTATGGATATGAAAGTCTCTTTTGGTTTTTCTGTTTTCTATCTATCTTGTATTTATGGCAATCCAGCAGAGCATTTAAGGCATATTATGTGGGAAAAGTTATTGAGAATCAATGCAAAGCGTAAGGGACCTCGGAGTTTGGTATGTGATTTTAATGTTATTCTCCACAATGGAGAGAAGATTGGGGGGTACCTAGGCCACACTCCACATTTGCAGATTTCAACAATCTTATTTCTAGCTGCAAATTAGAGGAGTTATCAAGTACGGGAAATGGATTCTCATGGAGTGGGCGTAGGTATGATCTTTGGATTCAAAGTAAACTGGACCGTTATTTTGCAAACGTTGAATGAAGAAGACTTTTTCGTGCTGCCAATCTATGTTTCCTCATCAAAAAGGGATCAGACTATAAGCCAGTTTTGGTTAGTTTATTATCTCCCATTAATTATTTCAAAGGCTCTTTTAGCTTTGACAAAATGATGATCAATAATCCTCAGGTCAAGGAAACAGTGGCTAGAGCTTGGACAGATTCTTATCATAACCAATCAGTTATGTCAAAATTGAGAAACTGTAAACGATCTTTAAGCTAATGGAAGAGAGAGAATGAGCTTCATTCTGGCTATAAGATTAATAGGATTCAAGATGAAATTAAACAAGAGATCACAACAATCTCACCTTCCTTTGTAAAATTTTTCTCATTAAAACAACAAATGGTATTGGCTCACAAAGAAGAAGAGAGCTTCTGGCAACAAAAAAGTAGGGAGCAATAGCTATTGGAAGGGGATAAGAACATGAAGTTCTTTCATGCTTCGGTTAAAACTCAAAGAGCAAAAAATAGTCTTGAATCATTAGAGGATTCTGATGGAATAACTCATAAGTCAGAGGCTCCAAAAGGGGATGTCGCAGTTAAGTACTTTCAAGCTCTATTCACGTCTTCAATGCCTCATTTGAAGCAGATGCTGGAAGGGTTTATCCCAAGTGTTACCAGAGAGATGAATGATACTCTTACCACCTCTGTCACTTTAGAGGAGATAATATGTTGTCTTTGTGCTAAAATCCTCTAGTGTGCCAGGTGCAGATGGTTACTCGGCTCTCTCTTTTTAGCGGTATTGGGAAACTGTTGGAGATCAAATCTCCAAAGAGATCCTAGCATAGTCTCAAGAGATTGGAATTACACTCAGCTCTGCCTAATACCAAAGAAACCAGATGCTAAACGAATGACAGACTTAAGGCCTATTAGCATTTGCTCGATTCCATACAAAGTAATATCAAAGATTTTGGCTGCTTGGCTCTAGCCTCTTCTTGCAGATATCATGTCCCCAACCAGTCTGCCTTTGTTAAAGATCGATTAATATCTAACAATGTGGTTATTGCTCACAAGGTCGTCCATGGCTTGAAAACTCACGACCAAATCTCAAAGAACTTCCTTGCAGTTAAAAAACATATGGCCAAAGCATTTGATAGGATTGAGTTATCTTACTTAAGAGCTTTACTGCTGGCTCTTGGCTTTCACGGTATTTAGGTTGATTGGATCATGAGATGCGTCTTCTCTGTGACATACACGGTCCTCCTCAATAGCCAGCCACATGGTTTAATTGAAACTCAAAGAGGATTAAGACATAAGAGATCCCATATCCCTTTTCTTATTTTTTTGTGTACTGAGGGCCTAACACATATGTTCAACACCGCTACAAATAATGGAGAGTTATCAGGGATCAATTTTCCTCTAATGGGCTAGAAATCCATCATCTCTTTTTTACATATGATAGTCTCTTCATGTGTAGAGCCTCGATACAACAATGCTCAGTCTTGCACCAGATTATGCACTCTTATGGACTCGTCACAAGGCAAGTGATCAATCTGGATAAATTCTCAATTTTCTTTGGAGCCAAAGTGGTGCCCGAGATAAAGCTTTTGATTAAACAAGTATTTGGTATCCAAAATGAAGGAGGAGCTGGGATTTACTTGGGGCTTCCAGAATGCTTCAGTGGATCTAAAACAAAACTCCTCTCCTACATCAAAGATCGGCTCTCCAACAGATTCTCTAGATGGTTTGAGAGGTCCTTATCACAAGGAGGAAAGTAGATTTTACTGAAATATGTGGCAAAGGCTATGCCAGTATACGCTATGACTTGCTTCCGTCTCCCAAAATCTACTTGTGCTTCCAAATCTAGCGCCATGTCATCCTTTTGATGGGATGAGTCAGAAGGTATGAAAAAAGATCCATTGGCTGTCTTAGAAGAAGCTTTATCTACCCAAAACCAAATGAGGTTTAGGTTTTAAAGACCTTTACCTCTTCAATCAAGCTCTTTTAGCAAAGCAAACATGGAAATTCTTGTAATTTCTGGATAGTTTATTCAGCCGCTTTCTAAAAAGTCGCTATTTCCCAAACACCAACATCATGCAAGCTGATTTGGGTTCTAGACCATCCTTTGCATGGAGAAGTATACTATTTAGAAGGGAGTTGCTTGCTCTAGGCTTAAAGCAACAAGTAGGGAATGGTTCATCTCTGAAAGTTTGGTCTTATAATTGGATTGATGATGGTATTTGCAGGCCTCCTCTCATGAAGAACTCTATAATGGATATTGATCTTTTTGTTGATGATTTAACAGAGGCTAGTTCTAGCTCGTGGAATAGAAGGAAACTCGCAGACTTATTCTTCCCTGCAGACATTGCTCGAATCCTAAGAATAAGACCACCCCCGACCACTCAGGACTATCTCACGTAAAAAAATAACAAGAGTGATGCTTATTCAGTTCGATCTGGTTATTGGCTAGCCCTCCGGCTCATCAAACTGCAGTTTCTCTGGCACATGAGGAGCTGCCTTCCCTCAATAACATCAAGGCCATAATCTGGAAAGTACAGGCTTCAGAGAATATCAAAGTATTTATGTGGAAAGTCTCAAGTGAAGCCTTACTAGTGGAAGAAAAGCTCAAAGGTAAGAATATCAAAGTTAACAGCAGATGTCAAGTTTGTGGTTGTGAAGGAGAATCTATCAATCATCTAATCTTCACATGTCCTTTCTCAAGGCAAATTTGGGCTCTCTCCAACATTCCCTGCCCTATTAATGGTTTCGAAGCACATTCTATTTACCATAACATAGACTATGTGCTCAGTCTAAAGAATATAACAGAGACTCACAAAGAAAACATTAACACTGTCCTATGGATTTTCTGGAGGCTTTAGAAAAACTGCAACAATCTTCTCTTTCAAGGAATGGTTCTCCAACCGAATCACTTGATGAACATCATCAGAGATGAGACAAAATTATGGTTCAAGGCTTAGGTAAAACCAGCTCCTAATTACATTCTTCTCACCTCGCAGATAGGAACCCATACATCGCCTTAGAAACCCCCACTGCAACATTGAAAAAAATGTAATATTGGCTCAGTTTGGGACAAAAAAAAGCTCTCTAGTGGAGCCTCATGGATACTACGAAACTCAGGTAGTAAAGTTTTGCTTCATGCTCGCTGCTCCTTCGTGAACATTCATTCAGATATAAAAGTTCAATTGCAGGTTTGGCTATGGACAATTGATTGTATTAAAAACTTGCAAGTCCATAGAGTGATATTTGAAGCAGAGAGTAAGGAGCTTATTGGTGCTCTCACTCGACCTCCTGCGTGGCCTTCCTTCAAGGCTCACGAACTCCTCTGGAATGCTTGCAACAGTTACCAGCATAGAGAATTTCTTTTGTAGCTAGATCAGCTAACCTTGATGCTACTTTTATCGCCCGTAATGTAGTTATGGAGAATTGATGACAATCATACATTGTAACAGGGTCTCCTTTGTGGTTTAACCACCGTGATCAATTATGATTGTTTTTGGTACAGATTATTATTGATGTGGATTTTTTTTATACTTTTGGAGTTCCTCTTTGACTATCTTAATGGAAAATTTTTAAGTGGAAAAAAAAAGGAAAAGAAAGATATGGTTTATTCTAAAGTGCAGACGTAATCAGTAGTTGTTCCTTGTTTGGTTTACAAATGAGTCTTGATAAAGGAGCTTCTTTCATTGGAGAGATGAAGGAACAAACTCTCATTATTCATCATAATTCCTAATTTATATGTTTCTCAATTCCTACCATAATATTAAAACGGCAATCTTATTTTAATGTTACATTCCAAAATTAGGTGTATTTATACCAACTATTCTTTACTTATGTTTTAGAATTATTGTTTGACCAACACTATTATACATTTTTCTTTTGTCATTGGAAAATAAAAAATACTTCTTTAGCTCCATTGGACCTTACATCATTATTTTTCCTTTATAGCCGTTTCATCTCTGAAATTAATACAAGTGACAAAAACTCATTTATTCAACAATTTTAATAATTTCAATGGTTAAAGTCTCTTTCATAGTCCAAATACACCTTTTAAAAATTTAAACATATAAGAATTACATGTTTTGGTAGAATCAGTTCTGGTAGAAAAAATAGTAGATGTTATCTTAACTATTTGATCAAATCATGTGATTTTGTAAAATCGAAATAATTTTAATCACTTAACCAAAATTATTTTCCTGACCAAAAATAATTTAAACACTAATGATTTGTATTTGCTAATCTGATTATGTATCAAAATTCATTAAAGCTATCATTAATGAGTTAGTCTAAATCTGAAAATAAATAAAAATCCAGAATTTATAAAAGGAAACAATAGTTCTCCCCAAAGCTTTATAGTACCACTATACAGAATTTTAAAAATTGGAAATTGTAATCGAGAAGAAGAAAGAGATGTGATGAGAGGTTTTAGGTTGGTGGGGGCTGAAGAGTGGAGTAACTTTGAGCCTTTTGACCTGTTGCGTCCAAAAACAATTTCATATAATAATACAAAACAGCCAACAGATCTTCGTCTGTTTCTATTTATTCTTCTTTCTTGTCTGATTCAAAGCAATACTAGAAAAAAAGTATTCTAAGTAATAAATAAAAGCCTAATTTGAAGCAGTTCAACCAATCCTTCTCATTCAGAATTTTTACCCAAAGTTGGTCTCTTTCTTTCTTAATTTAATGGAGGTAAGTATGTATATGTGTATATCACCTTGCCTTTTTCAAAGCCCTAATTGATTTTTCTTTCTCTTTTTGTTTGCTTTAAAGGTTTCATTTTTAAAAACTTCTGGACTCCATTGTTCCTTTTCCTTTTTCTTTCTTTTTTAGCTCTCGTTTGTGGAATTTTTGAAATAATCCCTCATTGTGTTCCTATTTTTGTTGTCTCTTTCGTCTGTCCTGAGTTTGAGTCAGCTTTGTGTGTGGATGTATCTAAACTAGTTTCAGATCTTTACCTTCCTTTGACTTGTCTCCTGTTTTACAACTAGGGTTTATTTCTTTCTTTTTGGGTTTTCCTGCAGTTATTTTTTTCTGTTCAAATTTCAGATTTGACCATCTGGGTCGCCAATTTCAGTCTTCTTCGATCATAAAGTAAGTAAATTCTCCAACCTTTTTTTTAGTTGTTTTGGTCAAGTCAAATCTGATCACCGATATGATACGCTTCCTGGGTTTTGAGTTGAATTCAGTTTTGTTGTTTTTTTCCTGATTTCAGTTAAAGAGATTCTCTTTCTAAATTTCCCATTTATGTGTGTGTTGCAGTCAAAGTTGATTCAGAGAGATTTGATTGCACCACAGAGATCTTTCGTCTGAAACATGTTGAGCAAATGAAGGTTAGTTTGATGAGATGGGTTGTGTATTGGGTCGACCCGGATCATTAGGATCAGTTTCTGGGTCCAAAGACGAAGTTAGCACTAGGATTGAGTCTAATCCACAAGAAGTAAACAATGGGTCTGTGACCAAAACCGAGACCACAGAGAGTAATAGTGTTGTTGTTGCTTCTGCTTCTGCTGGTGAGGAGGTTAGGAATCATGAAGCTATTGTACATCAGAAGGAAGCGAATGGCTTTGTTGTGACAGAAGCCAAAGAGAGGAAATCAAAAGGTGAAAGGAAAAGGTCAAAGCCTGACCCGAGACGAAGTAATCCGCCAAAGAATTTACATGGTGAGCAAGTTGCTGCCGGATGGCCATCGTGGTTGTCTGAAGTGTGCGGAGAAGCTCTAAGCGGTTGGCTTCCACGGAAAGCGGATTCTTTTGAGAAGATTGAGAAGGTGAGAGCAAAACCTGTTTTTGTTTTGTTCTTTGCAGTGATTTTGGGTAATTGAAGTTTGTTGTTTGTGTAAAAGTTGAGAAGGTGATAGCAAAATCCCTTTCATTCTTTGCATTGATTATGGGCCATTGATGTTTGTTGTTTGTGTATGTGTAGATTGGATCAGGAACATATAGTAATGTGTACAAGGCAAAAGATTCCTTGACAGGAAACATTGTGGCATTAAAGAAAGTGCGGTGTGATGTTAATGAACGTGAGAGCTTGAGATTTATGGCCAGAGAGATTCTGATTTTGAGGAGATTGGATCATCCCAATGTCATTAAACTGGAAGGTTTGGTTACTTCAAGGATGTCAAGTAGTTTATACTTGGTTTTCCGTTATATGCATCATGATTTAGCTGGTCTCGCTGCAAGCCCGGATATACATTTCACCGAGCAACAGGTTATTTTTCTTTGTGCAATAGATTCACATCACAGAATCGAAGGCAAGTCCTAACTGAGTTAATAATGTCTATAATTCAGGTTAAATGCTATATGAAGCAACTACTATTGGGGCTTGAGCATTGCCATAGTCGAGGAGTTCTTCATCGTGATATTAAAGGATCAAACCTTCTTATAGACGATGGAGGAGTTCTTAGAATAGGCGATTTCGGGCTTGCAACGTTTTTTGATGCAAGTAAAAGGCAACAGATGACGAATCGGGTTGTTACTTTATGGTACAGAGCACCAGAGCTTCTTCATGGTGTTATAGAGTACGGTGTTGGTATCGATTTATGGAGCGCTGGGTGCATTTTAGCTGAGTTATTAGCCGGTAGACCGATTATGCCAGGTCGTACTGAGGTTAGTTCTCAAGTAATGATTTTGTTTTTCAGGTTTCAGAAAAGTTTGGAGTTATTCTAACCGGGAATATGTTCACACGACAGGTCGAGCAGTTGCATAGGATATATAGGTTATGTGGATCGCCTTCAGAAGAGTATTGGAAGAAGATTAGGCTTCCTTCTTCTCATAAGCATTCTCAACAGAAGCCTTTACAGCAGTATAACAGAAAAATAAGAGAGACTTACAAAGCTTTCTCTCCTGAGGCGCTTAATCTACTGGATACACTTCTAGCACTCGATCCAGCTGAGCGTCAGACAGCTACAGATGCATTGAGGAGTGACGTAAGTCTTTTGCAGTTAAAAGTTTGAAACTTTGAAACACCAAGACATTTTGAAATGGAAAAAAGCTTGAAGTTTTTGAATCTTTAGGCGTGTGACTCGATTGTGGTTAAAACTTCCATAACCGCCATTTATTGTTGGTGTGTAGTTCTTCACAACAGAGCCATTGGCATGTCATCCTTCTGACCTCCCGAAATATCCTCCAACTAAAGAGATTGATGCCAAGAAACGAGATGAAGAGTATCGAAGGTAAAGTTTTCTGTTTCAGTTTGTGTTATGCTTGTTACAATGCTAAACCGAATCGAAAATGGATTGGTTTGAGATGGTTTCAGTAATATGTCTCGGTTTGGTTATGGTTGCTTGAGAGAGGTGTATTGATTTCTGCAGACAAAGAGAAGCCCGTAAGGCCCAAGGAGAGAGTGGAAGAAGAACGAGACCACGAGAACGAGCCCCAAGAGCAATGCCAGCTCCTGAAGCCAACGCAGAGAATCAATCTAACATTGATGTAAGACTTAAACAAAATAAAATAAAAAACAGAACCTTTCTGCTACAACATTATTGTTTTAGTTCCCAATTCATGTCTGAATCTTTGTCCTTTAATAAACAGAGAATGCGTATGATCACACACGCAAATGCCAAGAGCAAGAGTGAGAAGTTTCCTCCACCACATCAAGATGGCTCGCTCGGTTTCCAAGTGGGATCTTCACGGCGATTAGATCCATCAGAGATACCATATAGCTCAAACTCATTCACTTCTTCTTACTCCAAAGAGCCACTTCAAACATGGTCAGGTCCTTTGGCTCCCATTGAAGCGTCTGATGCAACCACACGAAGGAGAAACGATATTATTAATAAGGAAAGAAGAATGGCTGCTAAAGTTAAAGGCAAAAGAATTGTTGTTTGAGTTTATGATTCGTCTGCAAGTTTCAGAAGGTTTTACTTTTTGATAGATACTTTGAGAAAAAAAAAAAATCGATTTTTTTTTGGGTGGGTTATATGCTTTCATTTGTTTAATTTGTGTATTGAGCAAGAGAATTGACAAAACACTGAAATGAGGCAAATTACATTCTATAATATTTTTATGTAAATTATATATTTTAACTTCCTTATTAATTTACCATTTAATATGGAAATCTCCTCAAGTAAAATTTCAATAAATAAAGTGTACAAACTAATCTTTTTTCTAAAGCTTCTATGTCATATGAAATCTCAAATTATGATCTTTTTGTTTGTATTTAAGCAATCGGTGAATTCGTGATTTATTGTCAATCAAATTAGTATAAAGAAACTTTAATACTGTATATTTATTAGTACTTTTGTCGGCTTTATACAATAATTCCTTTAACGTGGAGTGACTTTAGATCTTATATGCTAATAATAATAAATTAAGAATTCTGTATTTGTATATTGATCTCATGTAGATCGGATCATCAATCATGGTTTTATTATATGTTTAGTTTAGATAATAAAACAAATTTGATCATATAGAATATAGACACGAAACTGATCACTTTGCCTGCATTGTCAGATAATTCTCTCGATCTCATATTTTTGTGCACAATGCGCCTTTTATATCATAACTGTAAGGTTATATTAGTCAAAATTGAAAGCAAAAAAAAAGCATGGACACGAAAGTTGCAGAATCTCATAGATAAGTTAGTACCGGCACTTACATGTGCAAAGGAACATTTATATCACTACTATAGCAATTAATAACAACTATACATGAACATGCGAGTAATTAATTACATTTATAAAAACAAAAATTAGTTACATTTATATTTATATATTATGACTATATGATTATCCGTGTTGTGCACACGAAATATTTTTTTATAAAAAATAATATATATTTGTAGTTATATATGATATTTGTTTACTTTTTATTTATTTCATAGTTTGATTTGTATATACAAATTTATTTATTTTTATGTATTTAATAAACTAAAAAATAGTTCATAAATGATGATTTATGTTGTACACGAAATATATTTTTTGATATCTGTTTACTAAGATTCTGATGCATTACAATGTTTGTATGTATTTTTTTTACTCGTGCTAAGTTTTTAGACCCATGTTGATTAAGTTTCTAGACTCGTATTCATTTTGATTTTTAGATCCATGTTCATTTAATTTTTTAAATCCGTGTTTATTTAAATTTTTAGATTCGCATTCATTTAAGTTTTTTAGACCCGTATTCATTTTAATTTTTAGACTCGTGTTCATTTAGATGTTTAGACATGTGTTCATTTAGATTCAAAAACCTGATAGTATAAAATATTGTTATTATTTTAAGTATATTATAAATTATTTCCTCTTAAACAAATACAAAAGAAAATTGGTCATTTGATCAGAATCTATTAATATTTAATGTTGATACAAAATTCAAACAATATTTAATATCAAAATAAATAAATTTGTTCCATTTGGTAATATATTGCTCCAAATTTATTGATATTTATTGGTAATATAAAAGTAAAAAAATATTTAATATCGTAATAAATGAATAATTTAATTTTTTTCGTAATTATTTTTTCATTAGGTAATATATTAATATAGAATTAAATAATTGTCTTTTAGATCATTTTATTGTTTTCCTTTTGTTTAATAATCAAAATCTCGGTAATTTCTATAATTATAAAAAATAATTATTAATATAGGTATATAAATAGATTCAGAAATATTATTTTTTGTTTATATATATTTCAATTAAATTCTTTAGTTATCGATTGTATAATATTTAGTACTATTTTGGTAAACATAATAACTATGTTAATTACATTCATTACTAAGGTTTAGTGAAATAGTATTTAATATCTAAATAAAAAGAATAAGTTAATAATTATTGATAATTATTAGTAACGTGATAATATATTATATATTATAAGTATGTTAAGTACTTCTTACTAATATTTAATATACAAATTGTTAATAACCGGGTTCTACATATATACAAATATTTACTAAGTTGTATCTTGAAAGAGGTTTTCATAAACTAATTTGTTTGTACTATATAAACTAATAAGAAAATTAATCACTTAAAGTTATACTATTAAGATTAAGATGTAATCTTAACTATATGAAGTCACCAAGGACTTATGATACCGTTGCAGTCAACAAAATAAAATTTTATTTTATATTTGAAATAAATAGAAATAATATTACCGGAATCAATATAATTAAAATAAAGAATAAACACATTCTAAGATATAAGATCAATCATTGAACACTCAAAAAATAACTTCTTGCAAAAGATTGACCAAATTTTTATGAATTTTTAAACTCTTAAAAAATAAATAATTTTTTATGTTAATATTTCGAAAAAATCATAGAAATATATAGAAAATATTGATAGATAATAACTTACTTGATCATCAAGCAAAACTACTTCAATTGCATGGCCATTTTTAAGTGTCGAATTTAGTAGTATTTTCTGTTTATGTTTTTTGTTTACTATAGATTTGTATCACGTCAAATTTATTTAAAAGATGAAAGACATTTATACCTAATTTTAGGGTAGAGTGAATGTGGTTTAAGAAAATATATATATATTAGAAAAAAGTATATACATTTTTGTCTAACAAATAATTTCCGATTTTAATTGTATATTTCAAAAGGAAATATTCTAAAATAAATGCTAATTTTAAAATAGTTGAAATTACATAATTGTATCAAATTATAATAAAAAAAACCAACGATAAAGCAATTACGTTATCACATTAACGTAATCAAATGAATTAAGCAATAATGGTGTAAAAACTAAGTACTAATGTTATTAAAATTTCCTATAAAAAATACGTTTGCATAAAAAAAATGTTATCATCAAAAAATAACATTACAATAAACAAATGTTATAAATATGTTTTAAAATTAAATATTATATGTTTTAAATTCACCACCACAAACATATTCAAAGAGTATGTTAGAATTAATGAATTTTGAATTATACTAATCATAGAATCTATCGACAATGTCATAATTAGAATTTATTTTAAAATGTCAAAATTAACTTTATAAAATCTCTAAACAAAAGATTAATTTCCAATATTCTAGAATGTTATTTCCAACATCATTCTAGGATTATTTATTAAAAAAATAATATTTTTATTATATAGAGAATTACAAATTGGTGTGACAAAGTGTTTGATTGGTAAAGCGTTATTGATGCGTAAAAGACGGTTTTATAAAGAAGTTACCAATCACATTCAAAAAGAAAAAGCGGTTCGTATTTGTAATACAACAGGCGGTCTAATTTTTATGAAGAAAATTTTGTCCCGCTTTTCAAAATAATCAAGAACCAATGTTGGTGCGTTTCAAAATGGACCGCGAATAGTTTTCAGTAATGTATATTTTTTATTGTCTATCTCTTATTTCCATATATCTCACTCATTTTTATATTATTATATTTACAAACCCGGTTTTGTACTCTATATATATTTTTAAAATATTTTTTGTTTTATGTTTAAAACTTTTTATTATGTTTTAATTAGTAATGCAAATAGTATTTTATCTTATGTATTTGTAAATTACAATGAATTTTTTCTTTTCCATTATTAAAAAATATATCCAATATAAAACTATATTAGCTTAGTTGGTATTATTGTTAATATTCCAACTGTAATGTTATACAACAACTATTTTTGGAAACGGGAAATATTCTTGAATTTTTATAGATACATATGGGATCTAGTTATTTTCTAACGTTTCAAAATGATTCAATTTCCATGTCATAATAGAATAACTTCCGCCCTAAATAACATAATAGAATAACTTATGAACGCCATGGAAAGAGAATCTTATTTGTTTAGCCAAGAAAATGAAATTTTGACATGCCCTAAAGATTATTAGAATGAGGACTCCAGTCATAACAAAACAAGTTAAAAACATTTTAATAAATACATCTCAATCATATTATGAACCTTAAAGTGTGGGAATAAATTAAATCCAACCTTTTATCATTTCATCTTTACCAGGACTTTTGATTAAAGCATTCAACTTGCTTTAATGTACACATAGTATTTTCAACTAAGGCAATATAGGAGGACTATAAGATTATTTATTTTAACAACTAAAAGAATAAAAACGGTGCCGAGGACATGTGGCCTAATAGTATCATTTTACAAATCTTCAGTTATCAGGTTCGATTTTTCCCGATGCAAAGGAAAGGAAAAAAGATGGATTTTAGGATATAAGGTTTGATTATGAATCGGGCCTAATCGATCTAATTATAAGAATAAGATTAACCGAAAAAAATAAAAATACAAACAGTTCTCCCAACTGTTTGAAGTCAAACTTGTCACAAATGATGCGACTATTCAGCAGTTGCAAGGTTTATTCTTAAGAGAAATAGCTAAAAAATAGAACACTCAAGTGGGTTCTCTGCAACAGAACTCTTTGTAGCATTATCTCTATTCCTTTTATTATATATCTTTCTCCTATCGGATTCTTCTTCATTGATAACCAAGATACTCAATTTTTTGAAAGACTGATTGGTGGTGATTCTTAACTCATACCCAGCTTAATCCAAAGCTATTTCTTTATGAGTAACCTTCAGGTTCAATACAACCCTTAAAATTACAGGTTTCTTGAAAGAACATTTAAGAAAGAAGGGTAAAAGTAAGATGCAAAGAGCTCCAGAAAAGCTTGAGATGAGAGATACAAAAGTTGGGAAAGAATACTATTATCTCTAGCAGTAATGTTTCCTAGATTACCAGCATGTCGCTTACCATCCTCCGGACATAGTGTTGTTTAGCATCATGATTGAAATGTAGACATGAAATTATAAAATAACCAAAGGAAGGTTTGACGACAATTTCAATTACTTTTTTCTGTAGTTAGAGCTTCCAATCCGGGAAACAATCATAATATGATATCGAACAGAAAATTAAGTTCTGAAAAAATCTTATTCATTCTAGATTTGCAGAAAAGAGGTATAAGAGTTACCAGTAGACATACAACTATCAGTGGTGATACCAAGAGCATGAAATGGAAACACCACGCTTAAGGCCATAAGATGTTCTACTCACAATTGTCACACCTGCAAAAACCAGCACAGGAATGTAGATCATTTGAGAAAAAAGGAACCCCAAAGGAGATGGCCTATAAATTTTAAAGTGGTGTAACTGCAGTAACTTAGAGCATGAAAAGAATGATTCTACATCAAATAACTAACATCAAAAATGATTAACATAAGAGTTATGTAAACAACTCAGTTCTTCTCATCTTCTCTGTCATACAATACAGTCACAGTTTTCACTTCCGCCGCTTCTTCTCATGATTATGTCGGCCTGTTTTTCTATAATCTTGTTCACCAAAAAAAGATAATTGAGATCAGCACAAGTGAAAGAATCATAAGTAAGAGAATCGTCTAAGAAGTTTCATACTTTGGAATTGAGGATGGAAATTAAGAAGAAGCCAAATGTACTTATTGGCATGTCATTGACTCAGAAACTGAAGTTCCTGAGGAAGGGGAGAAGTTGGAAGACAGAACTGAAAGAGCAAAGGGCAGTCTGAAAAGTTAATACCTTAAATTAAAAACGAGGACAATAAAATGGTTAAATCGTGTGAAAGATAATTTCAGAGGAAAAATTTGAAAAATAAGATGATTTGGCAAATTTTTAGATGGGTGAAATAGGATGACGTGCATAATAGAGAAAGTTAGGATAGATGAGGTGGATGGCCACAAATTGGTTCTTTTAGTATATATAGATTTTTATGGTATTTTGTTTATCAATTAAAATCTAGTTCTAATTATTTCTTTTGTAATAAATTCATTATAATAATTTATTTTATAATATTATCCAAAAATCTGTTTTAATATTTTCGCCGAACACAATTATTTTTTATCCCGCACTTTTTTTTTGTTACCAAACAAAATTTTGTTTGTCCCGCATTTTTACCAAAACTATATTTGGACTACACTTTATCATGCACCACATTTGTATCGCACTCATTCGCTCTCGCACCACTAAAATTATTGTCAGCGATCGAAGAAAAACAATGAAAACCGCAAAATAGAAAAGAAAAAGGAATCAAAGAAATTGTGACAACGCATAGAGATATTAAAGTAAAGCTGTAATTTTCATGAGATCTCTGTTGAACACAAGTCCATGAACTTTGTCACCTTCTAGGTGCAGGTCACCCATTCAAATATCTTTTGTTTTTTAATAGAGACAACCCCATTCAAATATCTATTATTATTTTTATAACAATAACAAAACAAAATAAACAAAATAAAAACCTTATTCGGACCCAACAGAAATGAGCTATTGTCATTGTTTTTCAGGAGATTAATTGTCTACGACGAGGTCCACAGTAATTTCTCTACACTCTATCTAGAGTGATCTAAAACACGGCTATAAAAACGCCAAATCGTTTTACCTTTCATTTGAGAAAAAAAGTTACGTTTGCGTTACGAATCGTCTTTGTAATCTCTCTCTCTATTTCTCGTAACACAAATGACTCTACACGTGCTTCTCCCTGTGTGTCCATTTTAATTTCCATTCGACGTAAAATTTGTTCTTTCTTCGCCCGATTCGAATCCTTAGCTTTCTCTTCAGGTATTACTCTTCGTTTCGTTTCCAATCGTGTCTCGTTTTTGTATTACATGAACGTTTAGCGGAATCACGAGTCGAGCTTCGGAGCTTTGCATTTCTGAAATTTGATATTCCTCCTCTGTTTCGTCATTCTCTCGGATTTTGTGTTCGTTGCTGCAAATCAGATATATATATCTGGAAGTGATAAGATTCGTTCGGAAGACCTTCAGGTTAGCAATTAGGCTCCACCATTCGTTTAACTTTTTTTGTCTGTGTGGTTAACGTTGTGTTTGTTTGCTAGAGAAAACGGTAGTTGTGATTAAGTTCGACCTAATTTGATTAGCATGCTTTGATAAGTTAGGAGGATTTGGTGTATGATGTTGTCATCAGTCATCACAATTTTTATTTTTTAGATTCGTTGCTTCGTTCGCACTATATTATTCAGCTTTAGATCCTTGTGCAGTTTATTATGTTTTGTGTGTGTTTTATCTCGACTTCAGTGATTTCTATAAGCAATTTTTTTAAGGAAATTTATTTGTTTGGTGTGGTTCAGGGTGTTGTTGGAATGGAGGGTCCGGAAAGATGAAGGATTTTAACTGGCAGATATCTTTTGATGTCTTAATAATTTGCTGCCTTACACGTCATTGGTGAAGATAATCGAAGAATACGAGAAAAAGAAAGTGGTTCAAGATGACAATGATGGCTTCTTTGACTTCTAAAATGTTATCGGTGTCAACCTCTGACCACGCCTCTGTGGTTTCACTCAATCTCTTTGTTGCCCTTCTATGTGCTTGTATCGTAATTGGACATCTTTTGGAGGAGAACCGATGGATGAACGAATCCATCACAGCTTAATGCACGAGGACTCACGGATAAGCTTTACATTTTTGAATATTATTATCATTTCAGTTTTTCAGTTGGAATGACTTTTTAAGCAATATGGTTGCAGGGGCTTTGCACTGGTGTCGTCATTTTATTGATTAGTAGAGTGAAGATCTTTTCTTTATATATCTTCTGCCACCCATAATATTCAATGCAGGGTAAGTTCCTATATCCGAAATGACCATTTGCTTCTTGCTTTTGATTATAGTTGCATGTTTTTGGTATTAGTTCTCCACTTGATGGATTTTTGTTGTAGTAATGGTTGTGTACTACTGAGCGAATGTGCAGATTAGAGTAATAAAAGTATATCCGGATGTTTGTCCGAGATCTTGCTGAAAAACGCTACATTGAATTAGTTAAAAAAAGAAGAAAGAAAGCATTATTGCTGACTGTGACTGCAAAATAGGACAAGCATGTAATGTTTATGGTCTAGTTTAGTTTGATATATCTACCTGTAAATCAAGGTGGTCCTGCTATGTCTTTTTCCGATATTTCTCTGACCCATAGTTATTTATTTGTCGTTGTACTCAGATTTCAAATTAAAAAGAAGCATTTTTTCCGAAATTTTGTAACTATTATGGCCTTTGGCGCCATTGGAACTTTAGTTTCTTGCACCATAATATCTCTAGGTATCTGACTCCCCACTCTCTGTATTTGACTCTTTTGAATTAGTAATCATGGATCATTAATATTCTTGTGATGTTTGAAACAGGTGCGATTCACTTCTTTAAGAAATTAGACATTGGGACCTTTGACTTGGGAGATTTTCTTGGTAATGCGTTAACAAGTTTTCCTTTTATTCTTATTGCTATACTTCATTGATTTTTATTCTAGAAGACTTGGTGTATGTTGTTTTTATTTATCAGCAATTGGCGCCATATTTGCTGCAACCGACTCTGTATGCACACTGCAGGTAATGTGATTCGCCAATTAGCAGAAGTACCCACAGCCCCATAACTGGAGTGTAATGAACAAAAACTCTTGTTCCTTTGGTGATACAGGTTCTCAATCAAGATGAGACACTTTTGCTTTACAGTCTTGTATTTGGAGAGGGTGTTGTAAATGATGCCACATCTGTTGTGCTCTTCAATGAAATATAGAGCTTTGACCTCACCTACCTTAACCATGAAGCAGCTTTTCGATTTCTTGGGGAATTCTTCTATCTGTTTATTTTTAGCACCTTGCTTGGTGTTGTAGTAAGTCCATTATTTTTCCCTCCACTGCTCTTTCTTCTGACTACACGCTCTTCTGTTAACACCATCTAATTACAATTTCTTTGTTGTGCATCTTGCAGACTGGTCTGGTAAGTGCTTATGTCATCAAGAAGCTCTATTTTGGAAGGTAGATAATTGACTTTATCTTCAGATGTAGCATTCTTTCTTTCTATTGGCCTACTGATGTGTTCTAAACTGGATATTTTTCTTAGGAACTCGACTGATCGAGAAGTTGCCCTCATGATGCTTATGGCGTATCTTTCATACATGCTTGCTGAGGTTTGATTCTGTGAAATTTTATATAACTTCATAATTTAGGTATGGAGACATATTTAGTTTTATGTTAAGAATTCGTTATTGATGGTTCTGTTTTGGGTTGCAGCTGTTTGAATTGAGTGGTATTCTTACTGTATTTTTCTGTGGGATTGTGATGTCGCATTACACATGGCACAATGTGACGGAGAGTTCAAGAATAACTACCAAGTAATATGATGTCCATTCTCTCCATCTTTCATTTGAAGACAAACACGGTTTCATTCGTTTTCCATCTTCAGTATTTACTTTCTGTGGATTTATAATGATGCAGGCATACCTTTGCTACTTTGTCGTTTCTCGCCGAGACTTTTATTTTCCTTTATGTTGGAATGGATGCATTGGACATAGAAAAATGGAGATTCGTGAGTGACAGGTATTCTGACTCAGTAGAAACATAAACTCTCCTTTTGTTCATTGGTTATATACACTATTTCATATGTTTCCATCATTTGGTTTTGGACAGCCCGGGGACATCAGTTGCAGTGAGTTCAATTTTAATGGTTCTAGTCATGCTTGGAAGAGCAGCTTTTGTCTTTCCTTTTTCCTTCTTAACAAACTTATTCAAGAAGAATCAGAGCGAGAAAATCGATATCAAGCGGCAAGTATAACAATCTACTTTGTCTATTGGATTCAAAGTTTCTGTGAATTATTGGTGCTTATATATCTTCTTTCACTTTCTTTATAGGTTGTGATTTGGTGGGCTGGTTTAATGAGAGGTGCCGATCAATGGCTCTTGCCTACAATAAGGTAAATTGAAACCTTAATGGATAATAAATAACCACATGGTGATTGGTGAATATCTGACAGATCTCTTAAATTCTTTGTTTCTCTGTGCTCTTTAATGCAGTTTACAAGATCAGGGCACACAGAATTGCGTGGGAATGCTATCATGATTACCAGTACTATAACCGTCTGTCTTTTTAGCACAATGGTAAGATATCTCCCTCTCAATCTTGGAATAGTTGATACTAGATAGATGCATCTTCTCCAGAGATGTGGGCAATTTTGAATAAACCAGACATTTGACATATACTTTCACGGCTTTTAGGTGTTTGGTATGCTGACTAAACCTCTGATTAGATACCTGATGCCACATCAAAAAGCAACCACCAGTACCACCAGTGTGTTATCTGACGATAATACTCCGAAATCATTTCATATTCCACTCCTCGATGGTGAACAACAAGATTCATTTGAGTTACCTGGGAACCACCATGACGTTCCACGACCAAACAGCCTTCGTGGTTTCCTCATGCAACCCACACGCACTGTCCACCATTACTGGAGACAGTTTGATGATGCCTTCATGCGTCCTGTGTTTGGTGGTCGCGGTTTTGTTCCTTTTGTTCCTGGTTCTCCCACTGAGAGAAGCACCCATGATCTCAGTAAACCTTGAGAGGAGAATGATTATACAAACTTATCACAAAACCAATAAATTTCTTCTTACCATTTATGGTACACTACTGGTGATGTAAAGGAAATTTTGGTTCTTTATACTTTTTGTCTGTAAATTTATTGTTAATTCTGGACGAAGAAGCTTCTTACATGTTGAGGAACGTGTAGGTTTTACATAAATCAGTCTTTGTTTTGTTGCAACGGACAAATTAGTCTTTGTTTTGTTGTGACAAAACTTCATAGGTTGTGTATTTTTGGACTTTTTCACATGTTGGTCAGAATCCGATTGGTTTGTTTTGGTTGTTGACACTTGGCAATGTAGAAGAAAACCTCTGAGACGTGTTGTATGGTCACTTCGGTTCAATTATTTGGTTAAGTCTTAAAATCTCAATAATCGGGTATAATAAATCCGGTTGAGTTGGCAAGTGATATTAAATGGGCCGCGTCATTAAACAGGCCCAAATGTTTTTGTTCACGTCGTCGTTTCGTGTGTGCCAAGCTTATAAATGCAACCAGCTACCAAAAGACTTCACGCTCTTTGTACACTCCGTCTTCTCTTCTCTCTCCTTTTCTCTTTCGACAGATCTCTCTCGTGAGTATCGAAGAAATGGCGACTCAATTCTACGCAGCGGTTTCCACGCAAACTACTTCTCTGGTAACCTAATCTTCTTCTTCTTCATCCTTCTATTGATATTTTGGCCTTCGAGATCGCTTTGTTCTTATGATTCATGATCATTTGCCTCTGAATTCCGGTGTCTGCTCTTGAAATTGTGTAAAACTCTTGACGCATGTTAATTACGTGTTGCTGGAGAACCGTTTCTTAAGTGATAATAATGATTTTTGTTTTTCTTTCGTGATTGTTTCTCTAGTTTGAAATTTATTATTGTGATGCGGGGACCACTTGAATTCACAATCCATGGTTTTGTGGAATTGTTTATTCTCGTCCGTTTAGGTTTGTAGTTATCGAGATCTAGCAGTCAATTAAGCTGTAATTGTGAAAGTGAATGCTTGTGTGCATACATTTATTGGTTGAGAATTTGGTTTTGAGTTATGAAAAAGTTACAGAACAAAGTCTTATTCATTGTTTAGTGAGGTGATTTGAATGCAATGTTTGGTTTTGAAATGTATTCACTGATAGGCAACAACAAGGATTAGTTTCCAAAAGCCGGCTTTGATTTCCAACCATGGAAGGACTAATCTCTCCTTCAACCTACGTCGTTCGTTCCCTACTCGTCGTCTCTCAGTTTCTTGTGCGGTATGTTTGTGCATTTTCGATCTTCTATGATAGAAAAACACAGACCTGTTTTTGATTAAAGTTATTTTTGTGTTGTAGGCCAAACAAGAGACAATAGACAAGGTGTCTGAGATAGTGAAGAAGCAACTATCACTTGCAAATGATCAAAAAGTTGTTGCAGAAACCAAATTTGCTGAACTTGGAGCTGATTCTCTCGACACGGTTTCTACTCTTATCGATTCTCTTGAGCTCAAGTGGCGATTATCACAACTTTGAATACTGATTAACCGAGTGTTTTGCAGGTTGAAATAGTGATGGGTTTAGAGGAAGAGTTTAACATCCAAATGGCGGAAGAGAAAGCACAGAAGATTGCAACTGTGGAGCAAGCTGCTGAACTCATTGAAGAGCTCATGAAAGAGAAAAAATAATTTAGTATTCTATGAGTAAGTACTTCTAATTAATAAAAAAAACACAAGAAAGGAACAAAAAAAATGTTTGTTTTCATTATGTTTGATTTCTGTCATGTTCTTTAATGTGTCTTTGTCTTAATGGTTTGTTTAGAAGTATCTGTATCCACGGATTTCCTATTTGTCACCTGCAACTTTTGGTGCCTGAACGAATATAATTTACAATAAATCTTTCTTTCGTAGATCGAAATGGCAAATGCATGCGAGAGACAGAAGTATGTTATGTCATCATTAATATTCAGGGAATCTCCGTAGTATTGGTATTAACACAAGTCAAAAGTTAAGACCTAACAGGAAGTGTTAACACACAAGTCAAGAGTATGGCCTAACAAGAAGTGACAACATATTGATTTTTAAGTAATCCTATTCACTTTCTATCTACAGATTGAGGTGACCTCAAGGGTCTCATATTATTCCCAATCGGCGTCGAAGAATCCAGCATCTTTCATCTCTGAATAGTATACATTCTCTAAGTTCAGATCTTCTTCCTGCAGTAAACACAAGTGAATTTTGGCATCAATTCATTTGATCATCCAACTATAACACGCCTAGGGGGAGTTTTGGTTATGGTACTATAGTGATGCTGATGTTACTATAGTAATGGTAATAGGAGATGATGATATAGTAATATAGAAGGTGATGGTAATACAGAGATGAACATGATGTTGATATTGCTATAGTTATGAACTTATGAAGGTAGTGATTCATTGCATGTTTGTGGGTATATATATATATAGAGAGAGAGAGGAAGAGATGAGGGATTTACCTGGAAGAAGTCTGCAAGAAAAGTGACATACAAAAGAGGAAGATAGAAGGCGTGGTACAAAACAGTTGTGATCCCAAACAACCTGCAAGCATTTCAGATTTTATTAAGCAGGTAAAATCTGGCTAAACGATACTCTTTTTTTAAGTGTGAGGCTTTTTATTTAAGGGTTTACCATAGTCCAAAATGAGCACCATTTGCCGTAAGAACACATGCAAATAGGGAGAGTCCATTTAAGGCGAGCATGGCAGTTATGTACTTGTAGAATGCAGGTCTTGCTGTGTAATTGAAAATTTGTACCGGATGAGTAATAGAAACCAGTAAATAACTATTGGCTTATGCAACCCTAAGGAGAATGATGTGGTCAATGTACTTACCAGGTAATCTCTCTCGCCACTTCGAGTTGTACATGAAGAATATCATCCCATAAATTCCCGCAAGCATAAGCTTGTGGATGACCCATAAGCCCCATTTGAATTTTTGTATATGTTCATTGTTGTCGATAAACAATGGTACTCCAAATCCAAAGAGATAAATTGCCTGAAAGGAGGAATGAAAACCGTGAAGGTATTAAACTCATGGTATCCACCAACTGTAGTAGAGACATGATCAGAAGGTTTGCAGAACTATACCAAGCATACACGATCTCGATATACCTCAATGAAGTTTATTCTATCCATCTTTCAGAAAGTATATATAACAGTTATGAACATAATATTACCTTGAGAAGCAAATCTAGACCTATAACAAGCCCTGAGATGAGGAAAGTTCGTGTTAATGCTTCAGCTCCACTTGCATAGTTTCCTTGGAAGAGAAAGGCTACTAAGCTTACTTCCAAAAACAACATTCCAGATGTTGTGAACAACGTTAACAGATTCCAAATTACTTCTCTCCCAGTAGTGCATTCCCATGCCTAAATACATAATAGGTAAATTTATAAAAAACGAAATCTGGAGTAAGTAAATGAGCAAAGACAAAACCAAGGTAAAGAAACATATTTTCTAAGGCAGTATCTATGCATAACCAACATAATCAGCAATCGGAGCTAACACAGAATACAGAGGCTTTCTCTCTAATCACCAGGATAGAAAAGTTTGTACCTTTACTAAGCCTAAAACACTCTAAAACTTTTTTCTTCAATTACTTGGGAAACGAATTCAAATAAAATAAGAAAGCTTAACGAACCTGAAGGCAACACCAAGCAAGATTGAGCAAGCTAACAAGCCAAAGACAACCATAATAGGCGATCATAATGTAAGATCTCCGATTTGATAGCTTCGACAAGCTCTTCTTCGCTTCGTACGCTAAGTAAGCTACGAATAGAATAGATGCCAAAACCAGAACCGTGTTATGCAGAAACCCATGGCACTTTCCGACCCATCCGCCGATAAACCCTCCAGTGGCCGTCGAATTAGGGCTTAGCCCTGAAATTAAGAAAGGTGACTTCGCGATCTCGCCGAGAACTCGCATTCCCTCAAATTGTATGAATCAGCAACCCAGTAGAGCTAGCGCAAGGAGTAGCAAGAAACCCCTAATTCCAGAAAAGGACCTCGATTCGAGATTTGATGTTCGCGACGCAAAATTCGTATGATTAATCGTATATCTTTCTTCTCTGGCGACCAAATCCATACACTAAAGACAAACATAAGTAATTACACAAAAGTTAAAGGGTACTTGAGATAGTTATAATAAAGTATTGGAGTAAACTTGTAAATAACTAACTAAAGAAACTATTGTTAAATAATAAATTATTTGTGGAGGAAAGTATAAATTATAAGAAGAAGAAGCAGAAGGAAGAGGAAGGCCTTTTCTCAATCCGACCGTTGAAAGCCTTAACGATCGGATCGTTTTGAGAGAAATATTCGCTGCCATAAATGAAGAAATTTCTCTTCGATATTCGATTGAAATTTTCCATTGAATCTAATTTCGCAGTGTTCGATTTAAGTCACGCGTATAAGCATTTTTTTTCCTTTCGGTTTTGAATGATTTTCGAGTTTTCTGGATTTCACTTGCTGTGATTTCCGAAATTTCGATATGGGTTTTTAGAAAGATATGTCTTTTTGGTAAGTTTCTTATTTGATGTAGATTGTTTTTGGTTTCAATCAACCACCATTGATGTGAATGTGATGATAAATTTCCTTGATTTTGTTTTTTTTTGTAGTTGACGATGAGAAACGCGAGACCTGTTCATATTAGGAATAAGAGTACGGAACCAGGAACACCATCTTCCCCCACGATGGCGTCCCCTCTGATGCATCGGCATACACGATCAGGATCCAATACTGGGCATGCATCGAGTGCTAAGAAAGCACAGACAAAAGCAGCTGCACAGAGACTTGCGGCTGTGATGTCTCAAACAGGCGACGAGGAAGACAGTGATGATGAACTTTCTTTTGACTATACTACTTCCGGTACAGGGGGAATTGGACTCGCTGCCGGAAGATCTCGTCCTTCTCGCTCTCCAGTGGTATTAGAACCTAACTACACTCACTTTTCACTGTAACTCAAAATTGGTCAAAGACAATAAGGGTTTTGCTTCCTCATTTGAGTCCTACCGCAATGAAAGTATCTGAGTAGGAACTTTGTGTGATACACTATTTTTTTGAATGGCAGATTAGGAACCCTGTTGCAAGGCGTCCACAGATGGCGACTCCTCAGTTAGCTGATGAGGACAATGAAGATGATGAATTTTCAGTGGATATATCGAGCAGCAAACCAAGTATTGGACTTCCTGGTGGAAGGGGAATTAGACCTCAGTCTCCAGTGATGGTGAGTCTAATTAAAGTTCATATGCCTGTCAAGTTTATTTTGGCTTCAACATATTCTTTTGGTGCAGAAAAAAGTTGCACCTCCGAGACGTACACAACCAGCAAATGAAGAAAATAAAGATGACGGTGATGATGATGTTGTTTTAGTAGATTATACGATTGGTAGACCAAGTATCGGGCTTGGAAGTGGGAGGGCAATGCGCCCACAGTCCTCTATGGTATTTGATCGATTCTTGAAACTTGCTCTTTGTAGTTTTTGTTTTGTTTAACATATTCTCAAAATTCAACTTAAATTAACGTTTAAATACTAAACTTTCGAAAGCACAGAACAAAAACCAACCACAAGGGCGACAGGTGATGGCAGCTCATCATCCTGCTGATGAGGAAAACGAAGATGATGAGACTCCAAATGTTTATACAAGCGCCACTCCAAGTGTGGGACTTTCTAGTGGAAGGGCAACACGGCCACGATCTCCTCTGGTACACTATCTATGTAAAACTTGTAGTTGTATGTCAATTAAAGAATAAAGATTATGCGAGTCATTTGGCTAGCAGTGAAATTTCTTAAATCCTTGCTTCTTCATACTATGTTTTGGATGTGTTCTAGCAAGTTTTGATTGTTAAAATCGAATTTTTTCTTTGTGTACTCCAGACTAAAACCCCTCCATTGAGTCATCCACAAGCAATAGGTCAGCCACCAGCCAGTGGAGACAGTGATGCTGATTACGATGAGTCCTATACTACTGGCATGCCAAGCATAGGACTTGCAGGTGGACGATCAATGAGAGCTCGCACTCCTTTGGTAAATTTAGTTCATAGCTATTCTGGTTTTCCTGCTATCTCACAGTTCATAGCTATATAAACCTGGTCTCGGTAATGTACCCGCTATTAATGAATCCTTCCTAAACTACTAGTACATGTATTGCTAAAGATAATTTGCTAGAATTTCTGAAAATCGTCAGTCAAGAATCAGTTTAGTTTTTTTACATATCATAGCACTATAACAATCTTCATTGGTTTTTTGAAGTTCGTAATAGTGTCAGCATTGTATTTCTATTTTATCAACATTATGGTATTAACCAGGAAAGTGAGTGTATAGTTGACGTTTTTGACTATCTGCATCAGCATTATCGATTGGATATTTTACGTCTCAAAGTGTTTGACTATTTTCTTTACGATTAGCATCTGTTTTGTTGCTTTTACGTCTTCTAAAACTTCGTTTAATTTTCCATTAGTCAATTAGTACTAAGGAACAACCTCAGACCGGACTTCCAACTTCAGGTAGCCGATCTTCATTATGTGAGGATTCCACAGAATCTTCAGCTTTGACGGGTCATCCATCTCATACAACCAACCAAGTGGAGCAATCTCCATCCGCTCGTTCAGCTGTCTCTAACAAATCATCTCAGTCTCTCAGTGCTATGGATCAACCTCCATCAGCTCGTTCGTCTTTCAGTGGTCGTCTAATAAAGACAGTTCCTTTAATGCCATCTTCGGTGCCTATATCACTCAAACCAGTGACTCTAGCCGACACACCAACAAATCTTCGAAAAGATAAAAGGTACCTAATCGATGGCCTATCCGAATGTAAGTTATGAATATGTTACAGGATGCTCATTGAGTCAGCATTCACCCACTTTATTCTTATACTCATTTATTTTTAGTATGGTCTTAGTTCAGTGGTTTCTGTCCATTAGCAGGTTTTCCATAGATATGGGAAGCTCGGGCAACTTAAGAGAGTTAGGCAGCCAACGTTCTACTTCTGCTTTGCAAGATGAGGTTTGACTTCGTAGGATATTTAATAATGCACTCCATCAGTGCAACTGTGAAACCTTTTTTTTTTCTCCCGTGCTTTCTGAATTCTAAATATTGGTTAAATTTGTCTCTAGATCGTTCCTTTTATTTTCTCGATATACACACTAGAGACTTCCCAACATTTTACGCATATTTATTCAAGAGTTTTCGTTTTCATTTCAGGTTGATATGCTACAGGAAGAAAATGAAAGTTTGTTAGAAAAGGTGATGCCAGTAAATCTTAAAGTTTGTTAGTTACTTGATTGCATTTTATGACATCTTTTTCTATGTCCTCTTGGATTGCTGTAATTAAGCAAGAATGAATTACATTGGCAAATTTGAAAATCTCCATCTAAATGCTGTCGTGGATGTTGCTAATCTCTGAGGAAAACCATATCCTATGGGTATCAGTATAGCAGATTCTTTGTGAAGTTAGATAATACTTGTATACTTTATTATGGTTCGCATTCCATCCTAATTTGTGCATCCCCAGCTTCGACTTGCAGAAGATAAGTGTGAAGAATCAGATGCAAGAGCGAAGCAACTTGAGAAACAGGTAAGCAGGTGGTTCTCGCCTTCGTATAATAGCACAGAAGTCCCTTCTTAAGTACAGTTTATATTGATTTATTGCCTCAAGCTTTAACACATGTGTAACTCAAAGCCGCTATTTATTAGGTTGAAATTCTTGGAGAAGGTGTTACTATGGACGCACGTCTTCTAAGCAGGCAAACTTCAGTTCTATGCAACTTTTGGATGATCTTTGACTAAATTTCTAATTTTGTGAAACTGTTTCTTGTTTCAGAAAGGAGGCAGCTCTACAACAGAGAGAGGTCAGTGTCTCTAATCTTTTATCTACCTACGTGGTCTTAGACATTTTTTTTTGGTTTATTGGCAATAACTATTTCTGCCAACCATCATGCATTTCATAATTAGCAATGTCGGCAAATGCTAATGAAGTATCGAACCTGGATTTGAGTAACTTGCTTCAGCGTATCCTATGCAGATTATCTCTCCATTTTGTATATTCAAAGAAACATTTTGAGAGTAGATGGTTTTGACAGCTGACACATGGAGGCTTTATGATTCTAGTTATGTCTTGACATATGAAAAATTAGCCTAATCCACAGTTTCTTTTCAGGCAGCTTTGAGAGTTGCAGCACAAAAATATGGAGGAAGGAGAGAAGATGTTTCAGCTCTTCACACAGAAGCTGAGGTACTTCAAGTTTAGGTAATTTGTTGTTCTTACTGGTATCTCAAGTAATACTGAAGTTTTAGATCTTGGATTGGAATTAGATTGCTAGGGAGGAAGCAGCATCTTCTTTAGAGCAGCTTCATGAAGTTGAATCAGAGCTTAATTCTCTTAAGACCATGACCAAGAGATTGATATTGACTCAGGAGGAGATGGTATGCTAGTGTTAAAGGTTCATACTTTTCGTTTCCACCTAGTGTTTTACAAAGTCTATACCTTCTCATCTATAGCTCTTTATTCTAGGAAGAAGTTGTCATGAAGAGGTGCTGGCTATCACGTTATTGGGGCTTATGTGTCAGATATGGTACTGTCGTGCTCTTTTACACATTTAATCAATAATATATAAACGGATAAGATTGAATAACGCAAAACAGATTTTTTACACTGGTTAAATTGTTGAAGCAATTCTGAACAGGTATATAATGGGTTAAAGTTTGATGAAATGCTGTGGCAGGCATTCAGGCGGATATTGCAGGTGCAAAGCATGAATACTGGTCATCATTTGCACCTCTTCCCCTTGAGATTGTTCTGTCTGCAGGACAAAGAGCAAGGGACGGGGTTTCACGATGTAATATTTTCATCTGCAGAAATTTAACCGGAAATGTTTGGAATTATTCTGACCTCACTTGTTCTTACCCTCTGGTATCTGCACCAATCAGCTAACAACACTTATGGTGAAAGAGAGAAATCATTGCAAAACCTGCAAGAAAGTTCTGGGGAAGGAAATGTCGAAAGCATGATATGGGTCGAGAAAGGTTTGCGAGAGCTGGCTTCACTGAAGGTGAAAAGACTTAACATGAGATCTCTTCTTGTCGACAGTATCTTTACTCAGAAGTAAAGGTCATTTCTTAGATGATTATTCAAGAGAGAAATTTTGAGTATTATTCTTTCCTCTGTCTAAAGGTTCAGGAGGCAGTTGCATTCGTCATGGCTCAAACTAGACGGAGCTCATCGTCGAAGTTTTTTGTATCAGGTGATACCAAAGATCTAAGCGTAAAGGATGCTTGAAATTCAATACGCTTCTGCTTGATGTTTCCTTGTTAAAAGACTATTTACCTTTTCCTAATACTTATTTTCTTCTAAACAAATCATAGACGAAGTGAAACTGCCAATGGATGGACAATTTGAAGCCTTTGGTAAGTCAATAACTTCTACAATATGATCTGTTCTCATTGATCATTATCACGCTTTACGAATTGATGCTATCAGACCCTAAACAAGTTCATTTATTATATGTATGATAAAACCCTGAAATTTTGGCCTCAAACATTCTGCATGCTGTTCTCCGTTTACAGAATTAAGCGACGAGGAAGTTGAAGATGTGAGTTTTAAACAGGTAAAGATAATCACACAAACAATCTGTTGTCTATGCTTTAAACAGGTTACATTGGCTGTCATTTGGCCATCTTATTGTGGATTTTTATACAGGCCTGGCTTTCATATTTCTGGAGAAGAGCTAAGAACCATGATATTGAATCTGACCTCGCTGATGAGCGTCTCCAGTATTGGATAAACCAAGGCACTCGATCTGCCACATCACAGGATGCTGTTGATGGTACTCTCTTACTCTCTCTCACTGTCAATGAGATCTAAGGAAGGACAATAGTTCATTTCTCATATTGAATGAATTGCAGTTGAAAGAGGGCTGATGGAGCTGAGGAAGCTGAACATAGAGTCACAGCTCTGGCAAAAATCAAGGAAAGGGCTTGACCACGAATCCAATCCTTCTTCTCATCTTGAACTTTCTTTCTGATTAACCTCGCTCTCTCTCTTTTCCCACAATTCACAACTAAAACCAACAAATTTATTTTCTCTTCAATATATTGGACCTGTGATTTTTTAAGAATTTTGATATTATTCAATTTATCATGATTTTTAACAAAAGTTACATGAAATTTTAGTTAAGAAAGAGATAGAATGAAATTGTTCACTGATTCGAAATTTCTCAGTAACCAGCACACAAAATAAATTAAATTGTTGTATAAATCGGGCATGAGAAGGAAAAATGGACCAAGATGATCCGGTTAATATGTCGAGCCAGAGAGTTTAAGCTTATATATGACTTTTTCAAAAGTTAAGTCACAATATAAACTATTAAGGACTTGAATGTTATATACTTAATTGTCTGAAATCTTCATTTTAAATGATGAATTCATATTTAGGTCCTTTCCCTTCCCATACTTAATATTTGCTGCTTCTTTCTTTTTTCTTGGACTTTATATTTGCTCTTTTTTTTTCTTTTCTTCTTTCTCAACGATTTTATATTTGCTCTAGATAATTAATTTTGGATTTCTTTTTAATTTATAGTTTTGTAATTTTGGGATTTAAAAACAAATAGAAGATCAAAATGATGCTGTTTAAAAATATTATTAATGGCCCAATGTATAGTACTCTCTTAGGCCCATTAGCCTGAAATCCTATATGAATTTGAACTTACAAAATTATTCATTACTAGTTTTTGCAAGCCGAGGTATTCTTTAACGTATGTAATACCCTCTTAAAACAGTATTCCGAGGAAAAAATCACTATATTTCATACTGGTCTATTTTTATTCTTAACTCAAGCTGTAACATATAATTTTGATAGTTTCTTTCCTTTTTTGGAGTAATGTGTAGAATATGAGTTCCTTTTAATGGAGTTTCATGATATGCAGCACCAGAACAATTTAGCGCAAATCTTTACGGCATCATAAATACGATGGCTTACGAGTCACGAGCTCACCACCATTTTTAACAACATTGAAGGTATTCCTTTGTCCATTGGCAAACTATCTGGAAACCGACAAATCGGCCATATTAGTTTAAACTTAATGTATTTAAAGATAAAGTTCATTTGGAATCTAGTATTTGATAAATAAAGCCAAAAATGCAAGATGCTGACTATAATCAGGTAAACATAATCTTCATTTTGTTTGATTCATTTATCAATTAAATTTTTTTTATATATTGACTAGATAATGCACGGAATTTATATTCTTTACATGTAAAAATATGTATATTCAATAACTTATAAATATGATTTTTTCTTATCTCAAAGTTTGATTTCTATTTCAAAACTTTGATTTGTATTTGAAAAAGTGTATTAATTTGTGTGTTCTCAATGTATTTAAAGTGAATTTGTAATCTATTATACATATAATATGTGTTGTGCAATATACATATTTTCTCTTAAATGTGTTGTCTAACTAAAAAATAATATTTAAACTAAAAATAACTTTGTAGTTTATCATATAGTAGATGACTCGTGCTATGCAATATACATATCTAGAAGATCATGTAGATTTATATGTATAATATGTTATTATTGATTTAAGTTATATATTATTATGGGACATATCTTGCTTTTAAAATTAAATATCATATATATCAATTTTTTTATATATTGATAAATATGTTTTCAAGATGTTATTTTGAATGTTAATAGATTAATAAATGATATTTATCAGAGTATTTTGAAATGCTATCCAAAGTTAAAATTTAAATTATATAAATATAAAATTTCATTTTATAGTAGCTTGGAATCTACTATAAATTTTATTTTGAAATACTATTGATTACATGCGCATGCATTTTGGAAACGGGATTCAAGTTTATATTTTGAACTATTGTTAAATATTATATAAATTAAAATTTTTACTTTATAGTTTAAAATAATAATGTAAATTTTGGTTATATTAAGATTTGTTAAGAATAAAGTTATTTTATTTTATTAATATTTAGCATATTAAAAATGAGTTAATATATTAAGCTAATGACTAATTTATTTCAAAACAATATTTTCGTGTTATTATTTAGTATAAACTTTTTTTTGTCAATATTGAACCACAATTGATCGGTCTATTAGTCAAGTTCCTATATAATGTAGACAGTGAGACTCGATCTTTAGATGTGTAAGTACGCCTATCTTTAGTAGACTTACCATATGTCACTAGAGTAAATGCTACCTATTAAACAGTATAATTTAATATATCATAATAATAAATATTTCAATATAAAAGATTTAGGGGGTGTTATTCAATCAGGATTTCAACAGATTTTAATGGACTTGAAATACACAGTTTTTGATGGATTTTTAATGGAGCATCATATTTGAAACTCCATTAGAAATGGATTCCTAAAACGATTCTAAAAAAAGATAACTGCTAATAAACGTTAAAGTTAACACAAACTTTTGTTTGTCAAATTGATTGAAGCTTTCCACATTTTGGTGAAATAGAGAATCCATAAACAAGACGAAACAATTTGTGAATGATTTTAAGAACTCGTCAGAAATTAATCATTGTGTATGTGTACCGGTGATCGAAATTTGGAAATCATTAACTTCGGGTTTGTCAAGTTACAAAATTGAAAAGCTGAAACGTTTTTGACGGAGTTGTTCAATGAAGAGACGATGGAGGAATGTTGCAAGTTATTTTTTGTTTCGGATTGAAAGGTCTGCGTGAAGGAGATAACGATGAAGATTAGTTTTTATTTATTTTTAATTAAAATTATCCCATAACGTGGAATTAAAATAAGTTACAATCAATTAAAATACACAATGCAATAACTCCCGCTTAGAAAGAAATATTTGTAACTAAATATTTAAATACTATGGTTTTATATTTGTAATTCGTTGTACTGGCTGATAATCAATCATCTTCCTCGTCACTATTAAATTGTTCACAACCAGTTTTTAGTCTAGTGGCAAACGGTAAGTCTATTAAGACATGCGTATTTGCACAATTAGGAATCGAGTCTCACCGTCTATATTATATAGAAACTTGGCTAATAAACCGGTATGTTGTGACCCAGTATTGACAAAAAAAAATTGTTCACTGGTTTGAATTGATTTTTATCCGCACTGAAAATAAATTAAGTTGTTGTATAAATCGGTAATGAGAAGTAGAAATGGACCAAGATGATCCGGTTTGTATGTTTATGACTCTTTCAAAAATTAAGTCACAGATAAAGCAATAGAAACTATTAACATGTGAGTTCATATTTATTTTGGCAAATTGATGAAAGTTCATACTTATTTTCCCATTTTAAATGATGAATTCATATGGCAAAAAATAGGTGGCTCAAGCTCTTGATTTAGCTAGGCACGAGATGGTAAGTTCAAAACTCATTATGCTCTATTTGAAGAATTTATGTTATAGATCGGGTCTTGTTGTCAATCTAATGGTTATTTGTTGACAAAACAAAAAAAATGATGAATTCATGTTTAAATCTTTTCCCTCACTAAACTTTATATTTGCTTTGCTCTGGATAAGTTTTCTATTTTTAAACGTTGTTACCATTACTTTAGGAGTGGTTAGTTTGCAAAATGTTATGGGATTCTTAAAATAAGTTTCGGATTATTCTTTTATATTTAAGTGGTCGTTAAGTGTTCTTTGATCGTTGATTCAATTGCAGACTACTATCACATTTGTGAGTTACATCACGTTGGTTGTGATATCATGCAGCGAGTTGATCTTCTATTAACAAATATATGTCTAATCTTTCAAAGGATTTGGAGGAGGAAGTCCTTTCTAGGATTCTAGTAACATTTATGAGAAAAGTCCGATTTACTTCCAAAAAATAGAACACTTTATCCAGAAGTACGAACTTTGCAAAGAAGCACATTGATCAAGCAACATCAAAAAAGTGTATGGTGGTTATGATGATGCATTATAAGATTCATTTGATGAGCATCATTCTTAACGACAACACTTAGTCATGTATTCAACGTGAAGGTAAACTTATTAGCCTAGACAATTCATATAGAGTCGATTTTGTTAATGTTTTTCACTGTGACGGTCTCTTGTTATGCATCACAAGAGACTACACTAAGCTCGTGGTTTGGAATCCTTATTGGGGTCAAACCCGGTGTATTGAGCCCACATTTGGTTTCTACAGATTGGACAGTTATTCGTATGCTATTGGATATGACAAGAGCAACCACAACTACAAGATCTTGACATTTACTGATTGGATTTATCACCCAACTCCTTTTTTTGAGATCAAAATCTACGACTTGAACTCTGGTTCATGTAGGGTTCTTGATGTCCCTCCTCCAGAAGGGTATATTATTACCATGGTGTCTGTCTCAAAGGAGATACTTACGGTTTGCTATGGACAAGCTTTCACGAGTCAATACCGGTGCTTTCTTAGTCTGTTTTGATTTTACATAAGAGAGATTTGCACCGCCTTTGCCTCTGCCATTCGAGTGGTCTCATAAAGATACTGCAACCTCTGTCTACTGTTAAAGAAGAGAAGCTTGCAGTTTTATATCAACGATGGGACAATTTAATGTTGGAGATATGGATCACTACTAAGATTGAGCCCAACGTAGTATCATGGAGCAGCAAAGTGTTCTTAGCAATGGATATGAGACCACTCTTTGACTATCAATTTAATCTTAAGGCTGCAAGTTTCTTTATTGATGAGGAAAAGGAAGTCGTTGTGGTTTTTGATAAAGAGAAAGATTATAAAATTAAGCGCCTTCATAGCGTAGCTTACATTGTTGGAGTGGATGAATCTTTGAAAGAA
The DNA here is from genome assembly GCA_963920545.1 of Lepidium didymum. Taxonomy (NCBI): domain Eukaryota; kingdom Viridiplantae; phylum Streptophyta; class Magnoliopsida; order Brassicales; family Brassicaceae; genus Lepidium; species Lepidium didymum. The sequence continues at coordinate 19,419,922 of OY986979.1, forward strand.
TTGTATCTCGGAGAATCTCCAAACGACCATTGTTATCCACTTGTATGCTTTTATGTTCCAAGTTTAGTACAACTTAATTAGTCCCATTTTTACAGTACTTATCATCTATCTCTTGCATATTTACTTTGCTTCTTAGTTGATTTCTCAGTAAATTATTTGTTCTGGTATTGGTGCCTTCTTAAACTTGTGTTTGCTTATAAAATATTACCTCTTGACTCAGCCCAACTGCTTAGGTAAAATCTGAATCTTTGTGTTAAGTATTATTCTTTAATGACAATGTAGAATCAGATTCCAATTCAGATTTCTGTGTTTCATGTTCTGTTTCAGAGTTGTCCTAAATGTAAGCCTATAATCCGGTTAAAAGGAAAATGGACCAAAATGACCCGATTTATATAGAGCTACAGAGATTAAGGTTATATGTGACTCTTTCAAATATTAAGTCACAGATCGAAAAAAATAGAAACTATTAAGGACTTAAATGTTATATTACTTTATATTCTACACAAGTCCAATAGATCGGAGGTTCGTGCATAAGCCTGAACCGGTCGCGAGTTGAGAGAAACGGAAAGAGAGAGGATGGGGAGAGAAGTGGCGGAGAGTTGTGTAGACACAATGTTAATGGAGATGGTGGCGATGTACAGTGGTCGATTCTATGCTAATAAACCGGAACTAGCCGCTCGGAGGATCGAGGCCATTGGTTTTCAGGTCGGCCACCAGCTCTCCGAGAGGTTTGTTGTCTGTTAGTTTACTTGATCATCGTCTTCTTTCCATGTGATTGATCTTTCCTGAGATTTTACGCTGATTTTTCTTGGTTTGTATTTTTAAATGTTTGTATTGGTTGTAGATCTGAGGATAGTGGCGAGTTTATATTGCTAGATTAGTCGCGTTGATCTGAGACTTTCATTTCATGGGGGTTCTAGGGTTGACAAACTGTGATAATTTGGGGAATTGAAACTAATTTGGTATTGAAATGAAGATTTTGTGTTTTCTTGTGTTCTGTGACCTAGGAATTTTTAGGATCAAGAAATTTGGAACATCAGCTGGATCTTGGGTCTTGGAAATTAGGTTTTATATTAGTCAATAGCTAGCTTTGAGGAGTGCAAGAATATAAATCTGAGATCAGATATCACGAATACAGAATGCAGGTCTACTGAATAATGAAATTCAAAATGTGGACTGAGTTTTGCCTCTCATAGCACTAGTAGCTAGCTTAGTTTTTTTGTCCATTTGAACTCTGTGGAAGCAGTTTTTTTTGCTTCTGAAGGTGTTTCACCTACCTTGAAAACTCAGTGTTGTACAATAGCATTTATCGCATCTTACTTCATTGTGCTTAACTCCATCCTTTAATGTCTTTAGGTACACTATGGAAAGACCACGGTTCAGCGACCATCTAGAGGCTATCAAATTTATCTGCAAAGACTTCTGGTCTGAGATCTTCAAGAAGCAGATAGATAATTTAAAGACTAATCACCGGGTAAGATTTCCTCAAAAAGCTGAAATTGCCTGAACAAATGCAGAACTCCTGTTGTGTATGTTTCTTACAATTTTTATTTCAGGGAACTTTTGTATTGCAAGACAACAAGTTTCGTTGGCTTTCTCGTGTCACAATTGACCCTTCATCTGAGAAGGAAGCGGAAGATCCGTCTACACCAGGGGAGAGCAAAGCAGCACAAGCTGTGAGCATGTATTTGTATTTCCCATGTGGAATCATAAGAGGTGTCCTTTCCAACTTGGGGATACCTTGTGCTGTCTCTGCAGACATATCAAGCCTTCCCACATGTGAGTATACAGTTTGCTTTTATCATTTTCGAAAATCTTGTTTTTACTTTCTTCTAAAAATCAAAATCACCCATTGGAGACAAGAAAAGATGGAAAGTTGTGACAATTATTGCTTATATCGGTTTTTATTGGCTGCAAGCGTACAATTCTTTTCGTTTAGTATATCTGAAGTAGACATTTGTTGTATAGCTCGAGTTTGGTCACATAAACTCAGCTCGAGTCATATACTCAATCCTGTATTACCTGTCATTATAAGTTGCTTCGTTTGTAACTATTCTTCTGATGTGATCACAGGCTCTTTTGTGATTCGTGTCAAGGCTTGATTCTGCAATTAGCTCGAGTCCTCAGCTTAAGATTCCAGCTCGGCTATATACTTTCAAGGAAGATAGAATCGTCGTGTCTGATGTAACTATAACCCATTGCAGATTTATGCTGTTTTTTTCCCCTACACGTTATAGTCTTGTGGTACAAGAGACAGTAAAAGCTCGGTTTCATGTTTGAATTGACCCTTTTAATTTTTATTGTAAATTTTTGTGGAGATCTCAGATAGAAATCATAGAATTATTCCGATGGAAGGACAGAGAAGATTTTATATACTAAAAAGCTTAAGAAATGTTGGAGAGAAGCCCAATAAGAGCCCATCTAGCTATGCTCCCTAATGGCAATTGGCAAGGCAACTGACAACATACGTCAGCTTAATCCAACGGCACTTATTCTACTCTTCATTTAATCTGACGATCATTAATTTTTTAGCTCAATAAAACAGTTTAAAACAGGTCTTTACTTGCTTTCGTCACTCTCCCTCCATTTATCTTTCGTCTTCTTCCTTCTTCCTTCTTCCTCCTCCTGTGGTCCGGAAGAAACTCAGACTCAGTTAGCACAAACAAATCAGTATTAGGTTTAACACTTTACTACTCTCAAGTAAGTGCGTTTTCTCTCTTCTACCTCTCCTTTTCTCAATGTTTCTCTCTGTTTTTTTATTCTTATTCTTTTTCTCTCACTTTGATTCAAATTTAAGGTTTTTGTTGTCCTTCTGATCGTCTCTTAGGTGACTTAGTTCTTTCTTCATTTTTGAGCTTTTTAGTCTCACATTTGGCTTGGATTTTGCTCTGTTTGTCCTCTAAGAACTCGAAAAAAATATATCATATATGATCTGTGGTCGATTTTGAAACAATGTGTGCATATCTGGATATGTCTTCTGTTAAGATCAAAGATTCTCACTTCCTGTATTTTCCTGTTGATTTGATTTTTTGAGTTATGTGTTCTTGCTTTAAATGTCATCTCGTTTGTTTTTTCTTTTCTTTTTTGGTTACAGGTTTGCAGATTTTTAACATTGATAGTTCAGAAAGTCTTCATCTTTGAAGGGATAGGTGGGTTTGTTCACTGTTAATCATCTTCGTATCTGCTCTCTGCAATGGAAAACACTAGTAATGAAGAACTCACTGAGACAAAGAGACAGAATCTCCGCAAATCTGTGGAGAAACTTACAGCGTTGAAGCCAACATTGAGAAGAGGTCTCGAGAACTAGATTTCAAGGAGAAGGAGCTGCAGATTTTAAGCTTAGACCTTGACAATAAGAGTACAACTTTTGAAGCAGAAAAGTCTAAAGCTGGTGATCTGAAGAAATCAGTGGAAGAGTGTACTGAAGAACTAAGGTCGAAGAGGAATCAGCTGACTGCGAGAGTAGAATCAGCGACAAGAATTCAAAGAGAGCTTGATTTAAGGAATGAACAATTCGAACTGCTTCTTGACAAGATAAGAGAATCTGACAGACGACTTGCCATGGTAGATGAACAACTAGAGCCACGACAGAAAAAGCTTGAGATTCGGTCACTGGAGCTAGTTTCTACAGAAAAGAAGTTGGGATCTTTGAGAGAATCCATCGAGCTTTCCAATTCTGACCTTAAGCTGAAAGAAAGTATGTTACAATCGCTTAAAAATTTGATAACGGCCTGTGATAAAGAGATTGGCTCGAAATCCTAAGAATTGGGGGAACTCCAAAAGCTGATTGAGCATCGGTCCAATGAGATTGATGTCTTTCAACATGAGCGTGATACTATCGTGCAGTTTATCCAAGTACTATCTGAAGAGCTTGTTGCTAAAGAGAAGACACACAAGGAAATTGTGGAGAGTATTTGCAGAAGCTCCTCAGAAATGGAAGACAAAGCAAAAGAGATTGAAGCAGCTAAGACTGAAGCAAGTAATCTAAATGTAAGATCTGAAATGATAAGGCAAGAGGTTGAATGTAGAAAAAAAGAGCTAACTCTGCTTAAGAATCAGATAGAGTCTGAGGAAAAGAAACTCCTTCAGCTTGAGAAAGGAATGGAAGAGGAGACAGGTAAAAAAAAGAAAGATTTGAAACTGTTTCTTTCAAGAATTGAAGAATATGGCAAGCAGCTTGCAGCTCTAGATGAACAACTGGAGTCTCAGCGGACACTACTTGAAATACAGTCAGTGGAGCTAGTTTCTAGAGAGATAGAGTTGGGATGCGCGAGAGAATCCATCAAGCATTACAACTCTGATCTAAAGCTGAAAGAAAAGTTGGTAGAATCATTAAACAACAAGGTTACAGTTTGTAATAAAACATTTAACTCGAGATCTGAAGAACTGAGGGAAATCCAAAAGCTAATCGAGCACCAAACCAATGAGCTTGCAGTCTTGAATAATCAGGGTGATTCTATCAAGCAATTGATCCAAAAACTATCTGAAAAGCTCATTGCTAAAGAGAAGGAGTTGGAATGTGTAGGAAAATCAAGCAAGTGCTTGGAAGTAGACCTCAAGGAAAAAGAAAAGAGAGTCCAGGCATTAAACAATCAGATAACGATCACCAGTGAACAGCTCGAGTTGAATTCCAAAGAACTGAAGAAACAGTTGAGACAAATGAGCAATGTGCTTATTAAGCGTGAAGCAGCCAGCTGCAGCATCTACCATTGACACCAGTCAACAAAATGCAGCAGAAACTGAGCCAATTAATGATGATGCTCTCTTGGTTTATGAATTCTCAGCTAATCTTACACGCCATGAAGTTTCTAATGTTCTTAGAGCTTTATCTAATCCAGCAGAATATATTCTGGAAGAAGTGCAAGAACATATCTGTGAAGAATTGGGTTTACAAGACTCAGTGCTTGAGATTTTCCTTCTTTTTTTTGAAGAGCTGACAAAAATTCAACGATCAATTGATCCTCAACTGCAGGAAAAAGCCACACAAGTGGCAACTATATGGAAAGGGAATATAAGTATCGAAACTCCAAAATCATCTCTCGAGGCCTTGGCTTTTCTTCTGTTTATTGTGGCATATGGATTAAAGAAATTGATCAATGAAGAAGAAACTGCTCTACTTGCTTCGTCTATTGCTCATTATGAGCAGGCTCCAAGAATCTTCTACTCTATTAGTCTCAACTTTGAAATCCGAAGTTAGTTTTGTAGCCATCAGATCTATAGAAACATTTTTCCTATATATTTTTTATAATTCCAAGACTTAAAAGTAACATTAACTCTTTATCTTTTGCAGAGTTTGTCAAGGAACTAATCAAGAAAAGCCAATACATTACCGCACTCCGGCTTATATGTGTATTTAACCTCAATGAAGATGAAGAGTTCTTACCCACACATCTCATAACGAAAGAGATCATCAATTTGAGACGCTCTGCCCTGGAAATGGGACCGACTGAATCGTCCCAGGTTTAATAACTCTTTTCTTCAGTCTCCATATCTTGTAGTTGATTAGTCACTGATTTAGAGATCATCTTTATATGTTGTTCTTCCTTAGGCTAAAGATAAAGATGCTGGAAAATTGAGAGCTATACTTGAGCTTGTGGCAGATTATGAAATCAAACCTCATTGCCAAGCTCATGATTCAAAGAGATAACTCTCCCCTCTAGTTCGGTGCTCTGCCACCTCCTCATCAAATCCACAAACTACGTCTCCTTAACCAACTTCTGTTTAAAGTTCATGTGTTTATCTTTATGTTCCTAAAGCTTAGGTTAAACCCTGCTTGAACTAGATCCCAACGCAGCTGTTATTAGTCTTAGGGATAGTAGAACCAATTCAAGTGTGTATCTCGTGCTCATGTTTATGGTAGGTCTTAGGCTAAGTTTATGTGCATAGTCAATCATTATGTTTCCATCGTAGATAGTAGATACTGTTTGATATACTCATCATCGTTTTTTTGCCCAGAGATTTGTTCAAGCTTGGTTAAAACAATGGCAATTGTAGTAAGGGTTTTGCGTAAATGTTGTTTGCGCTGTTTATGGTAGCTTGGTAGACAAGTAATTAGGGCTTCCCACTCTAATCAAGAAACTTCACTATCCTAAAATCCATTTCACCGTTGATTGGTTCACTGCACACTCATGACTCATCTAACCGAACTATTTTGGTCAGTCTTCAATTAAAAAGCCCATTAAGATCAATGGGTCTTACTTTTTGGGAATACAAGCAACTTTCGCTTACTCGTACTGAACCATCTGTCATTTATTTTCGTCTCCGTTTCAGACTTCTGTCCCATCTCCCCCTTCATACAGCAAAGTAATTTTATATGCAGAAAAACTTTTAAGAATTGTCGACAAAGCCCAATATGGAAAGAAAATAAATGTAGAAGAGGCCCAATATCGTGCTTTCAAATATATCTTTTTAAAAAAAAAGCCCATTATCTGTGTATTGACTTTTAATCTACGAAATTTGATCACACGCGCTAAACGCAGTCTTAATGCGAGTGGGGTTAATACAAAGAAAAACCGAAGCTTTTCATTTTCTCGAGGTCTACGTCATACAGTAACGAAAAATAATTTATTTATCTCTGTGTTTTTGTTTTCTTCATTTTTGCTCACACTCCATTCAAATTTAGGGTTTTCCATATTTGTTTATTATTGTTCTTTGCTCTTGATTTCGTTTGGTCTCCTCCATCACTTCGAGCTTCTGGTTATGTTGCTGGCTTCTGGGATTTTCTCTCTTTTTCTCAGGTTTAGTTTTCCCTCTTCGCATGGTTTTCGTCCTTTTACTTGCCTCGATTATTCATATTTTATCTGTGCTTTTGATTTGCCAAATATGTATTGTCTCTGGCTATGAAGTATTTGGATCATAAGTTTGATTTGAGTTTCTCCGTTGATTATGTGGTTCCGGGTAGACCAATCGTCCGTCTGGTTTCGTTTCTCTTAGCATTTAGTTCTGAGCCATCTATTAATTTCGTCTTCATGTAAATATATCAGTATAACGGTTTGATTTCAGACTATTTTTTTTTTCAATGGCACTTGATTTATGAATTTTAATCAAGTTATCTCATGGTTTTGGGGTTTGCAGGCTTATATCTAAAGTAATATAGAATGTTAAGAACTGAAGAATTATAAAGAACTCGAAAATTTTTTCAATATCTAAACTCTCAATTTTCAAACTCTTAGATTCATAGCATACTTTGGTATTTCATCTTTTATAGACAAGATTAAGCTTTTCCTTTTCACAATAAATAAATAACTCCTAACTATATCAAACTTAATCTTATCTAATTAGTAGCTTACTCAACAAGTTACTACTTTCAAGCTTAATTAAACATTCTTCTCCTTAAGCTTGAAGTCGACTTCTTCTATATCTTGAACTCCATTGAAATCTCTTATTTCTTTGAACTTCATTCTTCCAAGTGCCTTTGTTAGAATATCCGCCTTTTGCTTTGTTCCGGGAATGTGTTCCACTTCGATTTGACCATTCTCAACACATTCTCTAATGAAATGGTACCTTGTATGTATGTGTTTGCTTCTTCCATGAAACATCGGATTCTTGGTAAGAGCTATTGTGGATTTGTTGTCTATTCTTATGATCACTCTTTCGCAAGTTGTTCCCGTAACCTCATTCAACAACTCTTGAAGCCAAATTGCTTGTCTTGAAGCCTCGGTTCCAGCCATGAACTCGGCTTCACAAGAAGACAATGCAACAGTTTCTTGTTTTTGTGAACACTAAGTAATTGGACTTCCACTTAGATAGAAGATGTGTCCCGTTGTACTTATTCCATCATCCGGATCTACATTGTGACTACTATCACTATATCCGATCAACTTTGGTACTTGCGTGGTGAATCTCGTGAAGATTAATCCAAGAGTAGTTGTGCCTCTTAAGTACCTTAAGCATTGCTTCATGGCAGCTCCATGAGATTCTCTTGGACTTTGCATGTATCTACTTAAAACTCCAATACAATACGACAAATCGGGTCTTGTGTGTAAAAGGTATCGAAGGCAACCTACTTTTCTTCTATATTCCGTGGCATCTATCTCCTTTTCTTCGAGACATTTTGAAAATTTAAGACCCGCATCCATTGGTATATGAACCATATTACAATCACTCATTCCCGAATCTTCAAGAATTCTTTGAGCATACCGTTTTTGAGATAACGTTATGCCTTCAACAAGTTGTTTTACTTCTATTCCAAGATAGTAAGTTAACTTACCTAAGTCACTCATCTCGAATTTGCTTGCCATTTGCTCTTTAAACTCGTCAATGATTCTCTTGCTTGTCCCGGTAACAAACAAATCATCAACATAAACGGCTAGCTATAAGCAAGATCTTGTGAGACACAACTCTTTTAAACACCGATGGCTCCTTGCTACACTTCTCGAACTTTAGTTCTCTAAGTACTTGATTCAATATGATATTCCAAGTTCTTGGTGCTTGTTTTAACCCATACAAAGCCTTCTTAAGTTTATAGACTTTGTCTTCACTTCCTTTAACTTCAAAACCTTCCGGTTGTGTGACATAACAGTTTCTTGTATTTCACCATTAAGAAAGACCATTTTAACATCAAGATGAATCTCCCAACCATAAGAAAGAACATATAAGTGAGGAATTGGGTTTACAAAACTCAGTGCTTGAGATTTTGGTTCCTTTTTCTAAGAGCTCACAAACATTCAACGATCAGATGATCTTCAACTGCAGAAAAGAAACCAGCAAGGCCTTGGCTTTTTAATTTCTGTTTATTGTGGCACTTCCACATCAAATCCACCAGCTACTTCTACTGACTTCTCTACAAAATTCAAGTGTGAATCTCCGTTTTCCTAAACCTGAGGTTAAAACCCTGCTTGAGCTAGATCCCAATGCAGCTGCTATTAGTCTTAGGGCTAAGAACAAAGCAAGTGTGTATCTCGTGCTCATGTTAGGTCTTAGGCTAATTTTCGCTGGTTTAATCTGCATAATCAACCCTTGTGTTTTGATACACCATCATTTTTTTTGTTGTGCCCTGAGTTTTGTTCAAGCTTTGTTAAAACAATGGCATTTTAGTAAGGGTTTTGCGTAAATGTTGTTTGCATTATTAGTGTAGACAGAATTAGGGCTTAACTTCACTGCCCTACAATTCATTTTCACCATTGGTTCACTTCACACTCATCTAACCGAACCATTTAGGACAGTCTTCGACTAAAAAGCCCATTAAGCAACATTTCCCTTCTCGTCAACGATAAAAACAAAATTAAAGAGATTTTTTCTTTTGTTTTGGACCAGATCAATAAGTTCATTAAGCTCATCCTAAAATCGTTTTTAATTTATTTCTTGTAAGGAAAAATGAAAATAGGTTTAATCCTTTTTCTAAATATCGTCCGAAGTATTAACTAAAAACTATTGTTTGTCTAACTGTGTCTAAAATAAGTTGTTGGCTGCATAATATTTATCTTTTAAAAAAATTACAAATCAATATTACCTCTATTAATCTGATTTCTCAAGTGTCTCACAAATATCTTTGATTTAATTTGATATATAGAGCTAAACAAAAAATGTTTTTATCTAACCATAATTCTCAAATAATTTACTCGATCACTATAAGCCCTGTTCGTTTTATAGTCGCAAGTGATTAATGACTAGAATTTTGAATTGCTAAAAAATTTACCGATTGGTCACTAGCGACCAGCGACTACGAAACAAAACACTAGTGACCAAAAAATAAATTAATTAGAAAATAATAAAAAATAAATTAAAAAATAATAACAATAAAATTATATGAATATAATAATTACAATAAATATAAAAAAATTAAAATATATATAGTAAACAAAATTTATAAATATTTAAAAATATTAAATTTACAAAAAAAATTAATTTAAATTGTGTATAAATATATTTTTAATAAATAATATATAAATATAGTAATATTAAATTTTAATTTTCATAAAATTAAATATTTATTGGTAAATAAATAAATATTTTATAACTTAAATTAACATAATTTTTTATAAATTTAATATTAAAAAATAAAATAAAAAGAGTCGCTCGTTCGCTGTGAGTGCCAGACGAACAACCCAGCGACTAACAAACGAACAAAAAATTAAATTTCTGATCGTAGTTATTAGTCGCAGTTGTCAGCGATCATAAAAGGACCTTAGTTTCTTAAAAGAATATAATAATTCTTACCTTCAGAAAAATTATACGGAAATAATGAAAAAAAACTTACCATTAAGTAGATTGGATGAGACTTTTTGTTCTGTAATATATATTTTTGAAAAATTATTATTCTTGCATGTATGCATTTTTATGTACAAAAAAAAAAGGGCAAAATAAAGAAAAATAAAGTCCTCTCACGCGCGTTTGATGCGCGTAGGATTTTAATTGGGCTGAAGACACGCGTGTAAACCCAGAATCAAAATCAGAAGAAAGATAAATAATTAATTTCCCTCCTAATAATTCATTTCCCTCTCCGTTCTTTTTTTCTTCATTTCTGCTGTCAATCCATTCAAATTTAGGGTTCTTTGAATTTTGTTCATTATTTTTCATTGATTTTGATTTCGTTTCGTCTCGTTCATCACTTCGAGCTTCTGATTATGTTAATGGCTTCTGGGATTTTCTCCCTTTCTCTCAGGTTTAGTACTCTCTCTTCGCATGGGTTTTCTTCCCGTTACTTGCTTCGATTTGATCGGAACTTACACATGCATTCGCATTCTATCTCTGCTTTCGATTTGCTAAATATGTGTTGTATCTAGCTATAAAGTGTTCGGATTATAGAAGTTTGATTTACTGCGTTTCTCCGTTCATTCTGTGTTTCCCGGTAGACCAATCGTCCGTATCGTTTCGTTTCTCTTAGTATTTAGTTCCGAGCTATTTTATTAATTTCGTTTTCATGTAAAGATCTCAGTATTACGGATTGATATCAACTATTGTGATTTTCACTGGGACTTGAATCTAATCTAGTTATCTCATGGTTTTGGGGTTTGCAGGCTTATAAATTGATCACGGAAGAGTAATATCTTTTCAGTCCAGAATCTTACGCCTATTGGATCTACTTTTGTGATGAAATTTTTGCATTGTTCACCGATCTCACACTTATTTTGTCTCTGAACTGGTAAGCACTACGTAGAGTTTTGTTTACACTGACTTTAAGAGTGAGATCGCTGGATTGATGTTTGACAATGAGAGTTCGCTGGATTTTGCGTAGTGCAGGGACTATAAGTTATCGGTTCCCTTACTGTGCCGGGTTTCAGAGATTTAGCTGATTGGGAAGGTTTGATTTATGAGGTTTATTGTTACAATGGAGTGCAATAAAGAAGATGCTGCAAAGGCAAAAAAAGTAGCAGAGGAAAAGATGAGGGCTAGTGATTTTGTTGGAGCATATAAATTTGTTACCTTGGCTGAGAGACTCTTCCCCAATCTCGAAAACATACTGCAGATGAAAGCCATCTGTGATGTGCATTGTTCTGCAACTGAAAAAATCAAAGGGCTTGACAATTGGTATGGTATCCTTCAGGTTGAGCCGCTTGCCGATGCTGATACTATCAAGAAGCAATACAGAAAGCTCGCACTGCTTCTCCATCCAGACAAGAACAAATGTGCTGGTGCAGAGGCTGCTTTTAAGTTGGTTGGGGAAGCAAATAGATGTCTTTCTGATGAGACAAAACGTACTGAGTATGATGTTAGATACAGATCCCATTTAATGGTTGCTAACAGACATGCAAATGCAAACTCAGGTCGCAAATGGGCACCTGCAAACAATGCTGCGGAGAATAGTCCAAGGGTTTACGCATTCTGGACGCATTGCAAACACTGTGGCCGACGTTACAAGTACTTGAGGGAATATGTTAACGCAGTTATGCACTGTTCCACTTGCCGGAAATCTTTCGTCGCCGGCAACATGGGCTGTGATGGAGTGCCAACTAGTAGTTCAGCCGCTGGTATAAAAGAATTTCCAGATCAAGGGATATATAATACATCTCGGCAGAATTCTTCTATAGAAGCAGAATCAGGAAGTTTTGCAGCTATGATGGATAAGAATGGAACAGTCGAAAGGAAATTCAGAGAGAAGAATCCAGAAAATCCCCAAAAAGCTGCTGGTGGCAGGGTACCCAAGAAAGATGAGGGTTGTAAAGAAGATGTAAGAAAACCTCAGAATGGTGAGAAAGCTATGACTAATTCTGATGAAATACCTAAAGCTGATGTATTAAAGCCCCAACATCAAGTAAAAGAACCACAGACTAGTGCAACAAAGACAATACCTGATTTATCAGCTTCAAAGATAGATCAGACGGCCAAAAAGACGAGAGAAGCTGTAAAGGAATCCTCTAAAAGTTCTGAAGTCGACGGCTCTGATGTTTCTGGGGCTAAAACAGATACTAGTGAATCAAAGAAGAGGAAGTCATCAAGAAAGAAGCCACATATTTCTGACGCAGAGATGGGAAGCAATGGTGATTGTTTCAGTCCTCCAAATAAAAAGATAAGATCAGGTCGTGAATCTGGGTCTAACTTTAATAGGAATCACACAGCTGAAGATATTAAGTCAACTGAACTGGCTGATTCAGGTGTTTCGTCAGCTTCTTCACATGCTTTTAAAGGAAATGCCAAGAAAAATGTGAATTCTGAAAATGAAGATATCTTATCAGCCAAAAGAAGAGAGAGTGAACGCTGTGATGGTGATGGAGAAGATGCCACCTTCTTGAGCAAGATTGATAGAGATGAAAATGGAGACAAAACTAATGAGAATCCTAGTACGCTTGATATACCTGATCCAGAGTTCAATGTGTTTGAGGTTGAAAGGAAAACAGAAAATTTTGCTGTCAATCAAGTGTGGTCTACAATTGATCCGAGAGATGGTATGCCTAGAAAATATGCTAAGGTAAAGAAAGTTCTGAACGGGGAGTTCAAGATGCGGATTACCTACCTTGAGCCTGTACAAAATAAGAATGATACAAGTGTTCCTGTTGCTTGTGGGAAGTTCAAAAATGGGAAAACAAAAGAAGTTAAGGACTGCTCAGTTTTTTCAGGTCTAATGCATCACTTGCCTTGCAGCAGGTTTGTTTCCATCTATCCAAAGAAAGGAGAAATATGGGCTGTTTTCAGAGATTGGGATGAGAAATGGAACACTGATGTAAAGAAGCATCAATTACCATATAAGTATGACTTTGTGGAAATTTTGAGTGATTTTCATGATGTTAATGGAATTGGAGTGGCCTATCTTGGAAAACTTAAAGGGTCTGTTTCTCTATTTCACTGGGAGGCGCAGAATGGAATTTGCCAGATTCAATTTCGTCCAGACGAGATACTTAGATTTTCTCACAAAGTACCAGCAGTAAAGATGATCGGAAAGGAGAAAGAACGTGTTCCAGCTGACTCATATAAACTAGACCCTGCTGCATTACCAAAAGATATATGTCAGGTTGATGAGATTGACGTGGAGATGAATGACGAGATCCTACAAGGTAAAGCTGATGGCTTGTGTCGCGAAGCTTCCAAGATCAAAGTGATGGTCGAGCCAGTTACAGAGACCGCTCCATCTCCAAGGAAACGTCAAAAATCTGATGATAACAATGGCGTATGCAGTAATCTTGAGGGAGTCGAAGGTAAAGCAAGCAAAAGCCCTGATTTTTCATCTTGTCGAGTTGATGAAAAGTACACACCAAAAAAGTCCAGGAAGAATGGTGAGGCTGCAGATGTTTTCAAACTGCGAAAATCTCCTCGTCATCAAACAATTCCAACTCAAGGAAAAGATGAGAATGAAAATGCTAAACAAGGCAAGAAGATAATCACAAAGAAAACAGATAATGGTATCATGACAGATTCTTTGGGAACTAAAAAGACTCCTAGTGACATACACCAAGCAGCAGAGACTCGGGAAGGAGAAAGCCAGAAGAAACAAGGACGCAATGGTGAAATACCGTCTCTGTCCAAGCGGAATGATTTGTCAAATCAGCTGGACGGTTCTATTTATGAGTCCTCTGAATCAACTCTTGTGTCATCGAATTGCAAAACGCCTCGAAACAACGTAATATCTGAAGACAAATTCCAAGTTAATCAGATATGGACTGTTTATAGCAATGACAAGGAAATCCCTTCAGATTATGTGAAGATCAAAAATATTGAAACCAAGCCCAAGTTTGTGTTACGTGGAACCCTGATGGAGCTGTATCCGCCATCTGCAGAACCCATAACCCGCCCTGTGACTTGTGGGCAGTTCAAGTTGAAAACTGGAAGACCCAAACTCCTTCATCAAGCCAGTTTCTCACATCTAGTCAACCCCTTTGACAATAAGAAGAACACAATCAAAGTATACCCAAGGGAAGGTGAGATCTGGGCTCTGTATAAGAACTGTGATGGCACCAAAGAAGAACAAGACATTGTAGAAGTGATGGAAGATCACTGTGATGGAGAGATTGTAAAGGCTGTGGCTTTGACTGCTAAAGGCTCTAGCTCTCTATACATATTTCAGAGGAAACAAGGGCCAAATTCTGGTTATATAGTTATTCCAAAGGCAGAGATGAGTAGATTTTCTCATCGGATTCCGGCAGTCAGACACTTGAAGAGGACAACAAGGCTAGGTGAGGGAGAATATTGGGAGCTTGACCCGAAAGCAATTCCAAGTTGCACCAAAGTTCCATGATCCAACTCGCAAGTATGCATCCGATTTCTTTCATCAGATTTCGTGAAGATATGCGTAGTAATGGTAGCTTTAGTTTAGTGATTGTCGGGAAGTAACCATATTGTCGTACTGACGATGGCTCATGACTTGAGTGAAGATAACATAATTTCAGACACTTGTCCTTTTATAAGCTTAATGTTAAGTCCATCCCAAATGCACCATTAATGGAGCGTTAATAGACGATTATAGCTTTTCGTTAATCTTACCTGCAAACAAACGCTCAAATCTGGAGCAATTACTGTAACACACTAAATTGCATTAGAGATCAAATGATACAAAAAGCTCTAAGAGTAGTCAGACAACACATACAAAGACTAAAACTATTCTGCTTTCTGTTTTGATTTGTTGGAAGAAGATGGTCTTGACGATAAAGGAAAAATAATCTCAGAAATGTTCTGAAAACTTCCTTGATCATACAAATTCCGTTTCGCTATTGCTTCAGCTTTGGCTTCTGCTTCGGAAGAGGATCTTCCACAAAGCCCGAAGCATTTGCTTTCCCCTAATGGCTTCTTCAGTTCAAATGCCATTCCTGCCTTGTGGGCAGCAGCGCTCGCCTTTGCCTCACTGAGCTTCTTCTTCAAGCTTATATACTCTCTCCACTTAAATGTCTATATGATTACAAAGAAACCCAAAAAGAAACTGTTATTATTAGCAGGAGTCAGATATTATATGATTTTGTTTGCAGCTGCAGAAAAAGTTGAACCTCATTAGTTGTTGTGTTGGTTAAACAGAGTTTAGCGTGGTAAGCGAAGAAGCCAGCGAGGAGGAGAGATACAATTGTGAGAAACACCATTAGAAGAATCTGACTGTTGTATGTACCAACTAGCCACTGTTTCAACGACATTGGACATTTTTGATATGTTACATAGTTTACACACACAAGAGTCAAGTTGTGAGAATGAGAATTTTGTTAGTTAGGTTACGCTCACCTGCAAAACTCGAGGAGCTAAGCTTTTGAAAGATTTATCTACGCCATAATAAACTGCAGAAAAGAGAAAACAAAAAACAGATTAGGAATCAAAATGGATAACAACATCGAAATCGATTTAGGAAGATATATGACTGTACCGGTTAAAATATGTACAACGCGAAGTTCTTTTACTCGCCCAGCAAGAATAAACCCAATGGCTACTGCTCCATACAAGCAAAGAAGGAAATGCCTACAAAGCACTAAAGAACCATTTAACATAAAACAGAAGAAGATGATGAGGATACAACACAGCATGGAATCTTCCAAGTAAATGCAACGAAGAGGATTGAAAAAATATATCAAGATCCACTACAAATTTTCAAAACATTTAGACTGTATTTAAGAGTTGAGTCTTAGAAGAAAAGCTCACCAAAAGAGGAAAGCCATGAAATATTTGGTATTCTTTTCACCTATACAGTTATTCTGAAACGGAAAGAAGAGAAACGTTGGTATGAAATGCTGAGAAGATAAAAGACCAAACAGAGCTCAGGGGCTAAGTACAAACCATCCACCCACAATGATGATCAAACCGAGCCACACAGCGGTTACAGATACTGCAATGCTTAGATCTAGCAGGCCTGAATGAGGATAAACATGTCTAAGTTTTAACATAAAGCAACTATGTTCTCTACTAAGTTCATCACAGGATTATGATGCACTCACTTTGGGATTTTACACGTGGAACATTCTCTCTCCGAGTAAATGATATCATCATAGGGATAAGCAGAAATGTACTTATAAA
Organism: Lepidium didymum; assembly: GCA_963920545.1. Classification (NCBI taxonomy): domain Eukaryota; kingdom Viridiplantae; phylum Streptophyta; class Magnoliopsida; order Brassicales; family Brassicaceae; genus Lepidium; species Lepidium didymum. Next base: position 19,436,281 of record OY986979.1, read on the forward strand.
CATTCTCAGCATTCACGGTACCTGGATCAGAAAAGCTTGTCAATAAGAAAAGTATGACACCAATAATAATAGCCAGAAAGCTCGTGTACCTACAAAATCAAATACGATGATTTTAAGGATAAAAAGTGGATTATGCCATATAAATTCAGGAACTGAAATTTGGAAAGTAAAAGAAGCAGGGTCTTACTTGTGAACATCGCCAATATAATATCCAGGTATATACACAAATGAAGATTTTGCTGTAAAATAGTATGTTGATCCGATAATGGCTATATATATAACCTACAAAATGGAATAGAAACTTGCTCTCTGTAAATCTGATAATGAAGCAGATTTAGAAACAAGTAAAATCAAACAAAATGAATTCTTTTGGTCCTTAAATAGATCAAACAAAACGAAGAACAAACTCACTTGCAGTATCGGATTCGGACGATCGCAACAGAAATATTCAACAGACAGAATCACATCTGTACCCTTGGAACCAAACACTAGTCCGACAAATTTCCTGCAAACCACCAGATAGAATGATCAGAGTAAGCTTAATTGAACCCACAAATAGAAGAGGAACCAATCAGGTGTGAAGAAAGACTACAGAAAGTAATCGTAAGCCCCGAAAGTGATGAAGTTATGAATCCATTGAAAAGGGGTGCCTTTGAAGATGGGCCATTGACCGCAGAGGAAGGAGATGACTACTGTTAATGTCATCATTCCGTGACACACTAGAAACCAATGTACCGCCATTTTTGTATCAGAGAAATCCTCCGATCGTCAAAAGGTTTCTCCTTTCCTTCAAAACCCCAATCAATTGCTTTCTCTGCTTCCTGGGAAAAATATTTCTCGAGCTCACATATATACAGTTTCAGAATTAGGGGGTTAATTTGCAAATTGGGTGAAAATATTAACAAAATTGCAAATACTGAAAAGTACAAAAAATATTAAATATGGTTTCCCAAAAAGACCAAAACTCTCTCTGTTGACGAAATTCCTCGAAACTCTAAACAGTACAAATACATGTGTAGTCATCAAGTTCAACAATCCTACAAAGTACAAAACATCGTATTGATTTCTGACCGTTAGATTGGTCAAAGAGATATCAGCCTTTGGATCATAATTTAGATTGGTCTTTGAGTTCCTAGCCGATAGGTTTGTAGCCGTTGGATTGGGTTTCCATCACAACCCAAAGATGGATTACTTTTATTCTCAACTGTTTATTAGTTAACCTCACAAAGAAATCAAATGCCACCATTCTCTACTTCAAAATCTCACCCAAAATCCATTGCTCTTTGGGTGAATATAAAAAGCAAATGAAGCCAAGAACGATTCTAAAGAAAGCACTTAGCATTGTAGCTTAACCATAAAGAAAAGTAACTTCCATCAACAATCAATCAAACTTGATGTCTGGATGTTTTCAATCAACTTCTGTTCTCTTCAATCCTTTCCGCAACATCTTCAAAAAAAGAAGTAGAAATGATTCAACGCAACGATAAAAGGAAAAGCAAGATGATGAATTACATATAGGTGAAGCCTATGTAGACAGGTTTGTGTATCTTCAAAGTTTTGTTTACCTTTTATATCTCTTTTTGGAACCACAGGGACAAAGTGCATTGCGGCTGATCTGTTTACTTTTGGCTAAGTTAGATCTAGCAAGCTCCAACGGCGTTTCCCCCATCATTTTTTGCAGCTTCAATAGACCAAGTTAACAGTATAGTGTCAGATAAACAATTCCTGATTAGTTCATCACTCAAAGGAAACAGTAGACCAACAAGCAACAATATGTCCCTACGTAACAACAGACATAGTTCAAGCTGGCTCCCTTTTTCTAACCACAGAACATCAAATCTAACCAATAATGCAAAACAACCAAGTCAAGAACCAGTTATTTAGCCGAGGATCGATTTAATGTAGAAACATCAAGTTTGTTTTGGAAATGGAGATATAGCAGACACTTGAATAAGTTCTTTGGCAACAGAAAATACGAAGAGAGGGTACTGTCCATGCAAATCTCACTAGCACTATGCAATTTTTGAGTCTAACAAAAAGAGAGGAGCGTGACCAAACAGTCATGCAAATTTCCCCAAACAAAAAACCTTACGGAGCTCACAAGCATATTAGTACATAAAGTCAGAAGAATACCTCTCCCATATTCTTTGGTAATGGTTTGCCTCCTTCTTTCAACTCTGTCATCTTCTTGTGAGCTTGTCTGGCCCAAGTAAACTTGGCTAGCGTATACTCCACTTCCGCTATCGAGCAGTTGCAATGTTTAGCCGCATCTTGCTTTTGACTATTTTGGAGATTCTACACATAAAAAAACCTAGTGTCACAGTCAAGACATCGACTAACATACCAAAAAAATAGTTTCCTTGTTTTCACTTCTTTGCAATACTATTAGCAAGTATGCATATGATTTACACAATAGATACATAGCTAGGCTCTAGTTTATAGCAATAGCAACATATATGCTAAGAAAGAAACCAACCTCTCCTGTAGCATCTAGAGCTCCAAGATACCTAATAATAGCTTCTTGTTTCTCAAATGCGTTTGCAAATGTGGCTTCGCTGCTTCGACCCACAATGTACTGCTTAAATTTCCCTAACGTCTGAGCCTTTTTCAATTCATCCGCAAATCCTATATTCATTTTTTTATCCAAAGAGAAAGACTTTGATGAGTATATCAATCTATCCAGAATCAGTCCCAATTCTAAAATAACTCAAGCGCACACATACACAGACTTACGGAGAAGAGTGAAAGCTCCAACGGGTAGGTTTGATGCTTCCACAGGGTCTTCCTTATTTCCGGTAAAAACGCCTTTGATCGAGTCCATCCATCCATTAACCGTCGCTGTGGAGGTGATTGATCGGTGCTGCGACGAAATTGGAAGACCGCCGGTGCAGCGAGAGAGCGCAGATGAAGAAGAAATTGGTTCAGGTCTTAGCCTGAAAATATACTTGAGCGTTCTCGAAGACCACATTTTCCGCCCAAATTTTCCGTCTTTGGAAGTAATCTCTGAACAATTAGGGTTTAAGAGTTTCTCGGGTATAGAAGAAATAGAAGATCGAATTGTTCATCACCATGTCGGAAATCAAAACCCTGAACCGAAAACGCAGCGTTTCGGTAAATCTAGTATAAATAATTTTAAGAAGCTGCAACAATATTCTTCAGATTTGACTAACAGAAGCATCATTCTCAAGAACATCAAACTCCTGAACCCGAGGAAGCAGTGTTTCATCGAGTCATTGATCCAGCTCTGATTTCAGATTCTGACCTGTCGTCTTCATTATGTACGTGTCAAAATCCGACACAAAAGTTACTCAAGCTTATTGCAACACAAAGTTTATAATATGTTTGGACCTTACAAAGGGCAGTATAGGAAGTAAGATGTTCAAAGTATGAACTTTTTGAAGGATCAAATAAGAAAATCTAATACGATCACATATTCCTGTGTACAATAAATTGCGAGTTGTATGTATTCCAAGTTTCTTTTTGATAGTATACCACAGAAAAATCACACCACATCAAAAGCCACATAAAAAATTTGAGAGCTTTTGTGTATCATTCACTTCAATTGCTTCAGGACAATCACAACTGTTTCTTCCTCTTCTCCAAGTATGAATGGCTTCTCTGGAAGTTCAATACAGCCCAGACTAAATGCCTCAGACCAATCTCAGGCCACAGAGCAGTCGGAGAGCAGAGCTGGGAATTACCTGTTTGCCATAACAGGAAATTGCTCAGCCTCGTCTCTCCTGAACTTCTGATGAGTATATCAGGATCCGGAGCCACACTCATCTGCATATTCTCCTCAATTTCTACCAACTGTATCCTCTTCTCATGTTCTATTTCTTCTACATCTGTATCTATATTCTCATGAGTATAACTACCAGGCGTTTTAATATCATCTACTTTGTTGAGACAAGTTTTCTTGACAGCTTGTACAATCTCATCTGTCGAGTTATAGGCAATACAGACCAGAAGAACTACCCGACTATTCTTAGCTGTGGCTTTCATGACTTTTTCTGCAGCAGCTCTCACTTGGTCATTTAGAAGCGTCAAGTTACCAATAAAATAGACCCGAATCCCATACTGATGCACCATACTCTCTTTCTCAAGCAAAGCATTTATCTTTTCCAGCATCAAATCCATCAAAGATTGAACCTCTTCAGGTCGTCTTCTAAAATTATCTATGCTAAACGCATATATCGTTACATACTTGATACCCATCTCGTAGCAGTATTGCAATATTGACATAAGCGCAGAAAACCCAGCTTTATGACCAGACCCTTCTTCAAGACCACTCTTTTTTGCATATCTTCGATTTCCATCCATGATAAAGGCGAGATGATTAGGCATTGGACCCATTGATATAACCCGGAACAAACATCTTCTCAAAATCCCACATATCTGCTCTAGCAGTTGACTAATCCCACTACCCACACGTGTTATTTGACTCCCAAGTTCAGCCATATGAGACTCAATCTTCAAGATATCTGCATTGACAATTCGAGTTAGAACCTAGTTTTATATAAAACAGACAGAACAATTCGAGTTCTCTAAATTGCTTTGCTTCCATGAACTCAACCGAAAATTTAAACTTGCCTCCAAAATGGCCTAACAACTTTTTACCCAATAAAATTGACACATGATTTGAATTTGAATGAGCAGATCCACACTGACAGTTTCACAGAGCAGGAACAACGATTGGCAAATTGTTTCGAGACGATCGAGCCAAAATTCAGACAAATCCAAGCAAAAGGCAAACTGAATCAAGGGTTAGGGTTTCAAGAAAAATACCTTCGAAGGAGATATTGAAGACCTACGTGCGAGAAAAAGATAAGACGGAAAGAAATCTCCGGACGGAGGAATCGAGCCGAGCTCCGTCGAGAAGAGAGAAAGAGAGAGATTTGGGCTTGAAGAATCTAATTGGACCATTGGATGAGGAAAAAGGAGAAGGCATAGAAATAAGTTGAGATATTACGGAGAATATTTGGGCCACGTATTGTGTTTATAACAACGGCCCATTATGAAATAAACTATTAGCTCGTTTAAATGAGTTAAAGTCAGAGTTCCACCAACTCCTACAATGGAGACTGATCTCTCAAAAGTCACTATCCGGCCGTTCCAATTAAGAGACGCTCACGATTTGTTGAAATGGGTCGGTGATGAACGCGTTACCGGAAATCTTCGTTGGCCAACTATTACATCGGAGGAGGAAGCTTTGAACTTTATTCGAGATGTATGTTTGCCACATCCATGGCGTCGTTCTATCTGCATCAATGATCATTCATTCGGATTTATCTCAATTTTCCCTGAGACTGGCGATGATAGGTACTCTCTTTTGTAGCCGTTGGATTTATCTCTAAATCTCCATCAATACTTAACATATGATTTGATTTTATAGCATATGTTGCTCCAACTAAGCATATGATCATATGATTGATGTTTTCCAAGCTTTAAAGCACATATTGGATATGGATTATCTCATGAGTATTGGGGAAGAGGAATAGCAACAAGAGCAGTGAAAATTGCAGTATCACAAGTGTTCAATGACTTACCTCATGTTTTGAGACTTCAAGCTTTTGTTCAAACTCAAAACAGAGCATCTCAAAGAGTTGTTGAGAAGACTGGGTTTCAAAGAGAAGGTTTGCTCAGGAAATACACTTACCTCAAAGGTAAAATCTATGATGTGTATGTTTATAGTCTCTTGTCCTCTGATCTTCATCCTCCTTCATAACTTTCTAACCATATTTGACAAAAAAAATAAGAGAATAACCTTTTATAATGCAAGGTTTCACTTCAACTGCCATTTATTTATTGCTTTAATATCCCAAAGGAGAGTCCACCTTAGAGGCCAAAGATTAGAAAATAAATACTGAAATCACAGAGTTCATGAAGTATAAATGTCAAACTGTAATTTTGGAACAAACTGGAACGAGTCAGGTAGTGTAAAAGCTTCAGAGAACTGGCAAATTCTCTGCTTCATGTCTGACCGAGTCGAATAAAACAGTCGATAAGTAACGTTCTCCGCCGCTGGGGAAAATCACCTGCAAAACCGGACAGTAACCAATACATTTTCCTTAGAAATTCGGTCTGAATTTGGTTAAGAGTTGCAAGTTGTGAGTTCTGTTTCAGGGAACTTACGACAATGAGTTTCCCAGCGTTTTCTGGTCGCTTTGCCACTTTTATCGCAGCAGCTGCAGCAGCTCCGGAAGATATTCCCACCTGCAAGATGATAACAAATATCAGAATGTTATGGCTTAAACCAACACGAAATTATCAACCAGATTGAACCGGAGACTCAACAAGTAATCCTTCTTTCAAGGCAAGAAGTTTGGCTGTTTCAATTGATTCCTCGCTTGTGACCTGACAAAGAGAATGAAGGTTACAAACACCTCAAGTTTGATTTGTCTGACATTTCATCTCTTTTGAAAAGACAAAACTGATAAGATTTTATTCCCAGCTATATTACTTGAATGGTTTCATCAAGAATGCTGAAATCCAAATTGTCTGGGATAAGTCCAGCCCCAATACCTTGGATCAAATGTTTACCTAGTAATCAAAGAACCAGTATCCAGGTTTTATGGTAAGTGGCAAAGAAAGAGATTTAGCAGCCAGAAACTGAAGTAATGAATGATTGCATATTTAGGTAGTTTATGTTAAGACTTGAGAACAAGATTTAAAAGCTCAAATGCACGAGAGAAACAGAACTCACCTGGTTGGCCTCCACTGATTACTGCACTTTCTGTAGGTTCCACTCCATAAACCTGTTGATAAACAAATGTTCATGTATATAACTAATGTTTCTCTTGATGTATGATTTTACTTATGTATAACTTTGTACCTTAATGTCTTTATTCTTCTCCTTGAGGAATTTTCCTGATCCGGAAAGTGTTCCACCAGTCCCGACACCTGCGACAAATATATCTACTTTCCCTGCAGAGTCTCTCCATATCTCTGGACCCGTGGTTCGATAATGAGTCTGCAGAAGAAGCAAATCAGATTAGTAAAAGAAGATAGAAAGAGAGGAAGTGCAATAGATGTTAAAAGAGAGAGTTCATTACTGTTGGGTTTGACGGATTTCTGAATTGTTCTAGCATAAAACCATCTGGAGTGTTGCTGTATATTTCTTCAGCTTTGTCAATTACTCCTTGAACGCCTTTACTCGGATCTGTGAGGTGCAGCTCTGCACCTAATGCTAAAAGAATGATTTTTCTTTCAAGGCTCATTGTTGAAGGCATTGTGAGCACCACTTTGTAACCTTTAGCTGCTCCCATGAAGGCTAAACCAATCCCCGTGTTACCGGAAGTACCCTCAATCAAAATGCTCTGAATAAAACCACCAAGGTCTAAGGTGCAGCTTAACTTTAGTGGCAGAAAATAACAATGAATGATGATTTAATCACTCTACCTTCCCGGGAGTAATTAGTCCCTTGTCTTCTGCATCCTTTATCATTCCACAAGCAATTCTTGCAAACGAAACATCATTTAAAACAACCAGGGGAATATTTAGAGAACACACAAAAGAACAGATATTTCTTGTAGCGAACAAGAGACTTAAAAGGAGAGTTTTTATTGAAGTAACATATACCGATCCTTGACACTAGAGCAAGGTTCCATCATCTCAAGCTTAGCTGCAATGCGAGCAACACAACCATCCACAATGTTGTTCAGATATACCATTGGGGTGTTACCTATCAACTGTTACATAATACAAACACGCACCATAGAACTAAGTACATAACTTGAGTAAAGAAACTAATACTTCTTCATTCCAATGGAGCAATTGGTTTAAGAACTAATGTTGAAAGATGCTGACTTACTTGAGTGACATCATCCTTGATTGAATATTGGCCTTCCTCCATGCTAAGGCTCTTTGAAATTCCAGCAAGATCAGTTTATCAGAATCTGGGTACTGAAGATCACAAAAGAAAATTAAAAGATTTTAGGACACAATCTGCAAACAATGTTCCTAGCTCTACTAAAAAAGACTCTGTATACAATTTACAAAGACATATTCATTTTAAAGTATTCATAAACTAAAGAATGCATTGAACTTCGTGAGATCCAGATCGGTAAAATGAAAACAAAACCATTACCTTCAAGTTCAAAAGTCAAAGATAAAATCACAGAACAAACTAATTTGTACAGCGAAAAACGTAGGTATCAGACTAAACTCAAGTTTTAACAATGGAACAGTGATGAAACTAAATGAGTTTCTCAAAGAGCGGTGCAGAGCATTCTAGTTTTTAAGCTGAAATCAAACCTGAAGACGAGAAATGTTTATTCAAGTTTGCAAATTTAGGAGAGAGACTTAAAGAACTCACCAAGTTCGAGATCCAATGGAAGAAGAAGTAAGAATGTACTTGAGAGTCGTGTGCGATAATATAAAGTATAGATAAAGTATGTGAATACAAACCACACATTCGTATTTACTCTTGTTTGTGTATGTATTAACCATTTATGTATCTACAGAATTACTACTGAAATCGTGTCAAATCTACCTGACATCTTGTTCTTCACGTGAAAAAGCTTGTATTATTATTTTAGAAATAATAACTCAAATAATCTACAGTTATCACGTAATTATTTAAATACTGTTCTAAAACTTTCATAAAAAAAAAAGCTGGACAAAATCATAAATAATATGATATGTTTATTTTATTACAAAATTCATCAAAAAAAAAAATTTCTTTTTTCTTCTTCGTATCTTTTCCACGAACTGTTTAGTTTCTTCTTCTGCGAAATTCTTCTTCTTCGACTTTCTCCAGTCGTTTCTCTTTCAAATCGAAGGTAATGTAGTAGTAAAGTCTGCGATTTCGAACTCTAAATCGTAGGGTTTATAGCATATTGATGTTGGTTTTGTTTTTCTAAGGTTTGAGAGATTTCGAACCATAAACTTACAAATCTAAGGATTCAAGGCATTATTTGGTCAAAATAAATGTTGTATGAAAAGTTTTAGGGTTTAGATATTGTGGGTTTGTCTCGATTCTTAGTTTGTAAGTTGGTAGATTTTGGTAGATTTTCTGGGTTTGTCTCGATTCTTAGTTGGTAATGTTGTAGAGATTGGTAGAGTTTCTAAGATTATCTTCTTGTTCTTCTTTTTCGTCTATTTTGGAGGGTTTGATGGTAGTTTGGTAGATTTAGGTGTACTTTTTTTACATGTTGGCCGAATTTGTTTGTAACTTAGCAGAGTTTAGGTTTTGCATTTTATTACTTGGTAGAGTTTAGTTGAGTTTGATCGAGTTAGATTATAGAGTGGTAGAGTTTGGAAGACTGTAGTTATAGTTTGGTAATTGTATTTTATTGTGTGATGGAGTTTGGTGGAGTTAGTTTATATAGTGGTAGAATTTGGACAATTTTGGTTTTAACTGTTTTATTGTTTCTTTTCCACAGCTATGTCGGAGGAGGAGAAGTACCCTCGGAGGATAGTTTCAAGAGGAAAGCTCTTGATGATAAACAAAAGCATTAACCATTATTACACATTGAAGAAAGTTATAACAATGAGGAGTCTTATTGACGTTGATGCATACGATGATAGTGAGAAGAATTCTTAACTTGGTATTATACTAAAGTTTGCTGGCGCAGGTTTCACATGGGCAAGCAAACATATGCAACACCTTTTGGGTAATATGCTTCAGACAGCTAAGACGCGTGAGCTATGGGTGTTGGTCGATGGTTGTTTTATTAGATTTTCTCTACATGAGTTTCAGCATATCACGCAGCTCAAATGTGGATTGCATGATCCTAATGATGCAAACTTAGCTGCAGAAGATTTATGGGCAGAGATGAGTTTACTAAACGGTGATGGCCCGAACTGGTTGAGCTTGACGCAACATTAAGGGGATGCAAGGATTGGTTGCTTGCCAAGAGAAATATGGTGGGGTTGTTGGTGGTGATGTACGTAGGTATTTTCGGTTTGCACACGAATAATCGGATCCTCGTCTACCATGTGAAATTGGTCGTGGATCCGGAAAGATTTGGGAGGCATCCTTGGGGCAAAGTAGCATTTGATGCTTTGGTTAGATAGCTCCCTTCATCATCACTGCAAGCTTCAACGTACACTCTGCATGGCTTTGTGCATGTGGTTCTAGTATAGGCATTCGAGCATATCTCACAACTAGGAGTAATGAGTGGAAGAAGAATAAAAGGTGAGATTCATCTTCTGCAGTGGACGTCACGCATTACCCGCGGTTTAGATATTGAGGATGTCTTCGAAGCTGATAAGATGACATCCGTTGACAACAAGGTAAGCTTCCCCACTTGGTAGAGTTTAGTGGATCATATGAATACATTGGCAGAAGTAGAATGTAGGGTAGCGGATTTTGGTAGAGTTTGGTTTTTGGTTGACATAGCTAGGATGTAGCGTAGTAGATTTTGGTAGAGTTTGGTTTTTTGGTTAACAGAGCTATGATGTAGCGTAGTAGATTTTGGTAGAGTTTGGTTTTTTGGTTGGCAGAGCTAGGATGTAGAGTATTAGATGTTGGTAGAGTTTGGTTTTTGGTTGGCAGAGCTAGGATGTAGCATAGCAGATTTTGGTTGACTTGAAACTTGGTTTGGCAGAGTTTGGTAAATATAGTATGTTTTTGATATATGACTTTGTTTTGTTCATTTGTAGGTTCGCGTGGTGAACCTTCTTCGAAAGCCTTACGAAGAAATCTACTCTGCTTGGCTTGGAGATGTCAAGGATCTCACAGTTGACACAATGATCCGAGACATACTTGTTGGGACATTAGATGACATATTTTGGATTATCCCGGCTTCTACAAAGAGGAAAGTCGATAAGCATCGTGAGTTGGAAGCTCCAAAAAGTCAAAGGTGAATGAGTTAGAGAAGAAGAAAGAGCCATAGAAGAAGAAGTCAATTAAGAAGAAGAAGTCGATTGAGAAGAAGAAATCGATTAAGAAGAACAAGTCGATTGATAAGAAGAAGACTCCTAAAAGTCCAAAGGCAAAGAAGAAGGAAACTCTATATTTGGCAACCGATATGACTTTAGCCGACTTTCAGAAGGCGGCCAAAGTAAAAGAGAAGGAAAGGTGAGAGAAGAAATAGAAAAAGGAGTATGAAGCAAAAACCCAAGAGAAGGAGAAGGAGAAGAAAATCATATATGACATGTTGCAGACCATGAAGCAGGCGTTGGATGTGATAAAATTTAATCAAATAAACACCACTGAACGGCTTTGCAGGATTGAGGAAAGCATGGCATAACAGAATTTGGTGGACATTGTACACTCTATGGTAGAGTTTGGTGGACATTGTACACTCTATGGTAGAGTTTGGTGGATATTGTACACTCTCTGGTAGAGTTTGGTGGTCTTTGTAAACTCTGTGATAGAGTTTGGTGGACATTGTTGATAATATGTTATAGACATGAATAATGTTTAGTTTAGTTGATCTTTCTTTGTTGTATAAATTATATTTTTTTTTTTGCCTATCGTAGTTATTTGACTAACTCTGCGTAGAATATGGTAGATGTTAGTATGGTATTTATTTGGGAGAGTTAGGGAATGAGTTTGGTAGTTCTTTAGTAGAGTTTGGTAGACTAACGACGACAATATAGACGACGACCTGATATATATGGAGGACGTGCTGCCATAACCAACTAAACCTCGTACCTTTGCTGCGAACCAGGTATTATTTACTAGAGTTTGTAGAATACGTTGTTTAGTATGGTGGAGGTAGATCGTAGTTGGGTAGGATTTGGAGGAGTACAGTGGAGTTTGGTGGATGTTGGAATTTACGTAGTAGACTTTGTAAGAATATGGTGGAGTTTGGTCGAGGTGAGACTTGGAGCAGTAGAGTTTGGTCGAGGTGAAACTTAGAGCAGTAGAGTTTGGTGGAGTTTTATCTGCTAATGTTAGACTTAAGTTAAGCTAACTATTTCTCTGTTTCTGACAGATATAATAACGTTTTTGTTTCTAATGCAGAAATCTTCGTTCGAAGGAAGATCTGTTGTTAAGCGTCTTATAGAGGATGAATTAGCGCCTAACGCATACAATGCATTTGGGCCAGTACAAAGACGCAAAGTGGTTTAGATGCGTAAACTTATCAGGCGCGAAATGTAATCCTACTATTTTCTCTGTTAAGACCTTTTTTGAGTTACCAATCAGTATAATATTGTTGTTTGCTGATTACCCACATTTCCAGGGATAACTCGATTGATGACGTCACTCCTTTAGCTGAGTTCTATCTTCAGTTGCTCATGCCTAGACACCATTGGCCAGTGGAACAATATGGATGGTTCACATGTTTTGGCTATTGATTTATGCCTATATGAAGTGATGGCCAATTCTTGATCATCAGGAATGACGCGGTTGAGTTATTTAAAAAACCATTCTCATGATTCATCATTTTCGGTATCAACCACACCAAAAGCCATAGGAGAAATGTTGAAATTTATGTCTTGCATTGTGGTCGTGAGAAGAGTCACTTTATAATTTCCTTGTAAAAACGTTTCATCAACAACAACAACCTTTCTCATATATGGAAATCCTCTGAAGCTTGCATTGAATGCAAGGAATAGAAACTTGAACCTATCATCTCCGTTTACTTCCAGCTTGAAAAGTGTTCCCGGATTTGTTCGTCTAATCATATATAAATACGAGGCAAGATCTTAAAAACTATTCTTTGCAGTTCCTATCATTATAGCCCGAGCTTCTTTTAAAGTACGATGTATATTCTAGTACTTCATCTATACAAAATGCAAACAGAGCGTAAGAGTTATAACTGCCTCTACCAAACTCTACTAAAGTCAAACAACTTTAACCAAACTCTATTAAAGTCACATAATCTCTACCAAACTCTGCCACAAAGAATTCATAGATCCACCCAAAGTTTACCATGTACTATCATAAGCATGTCAAACTCGGCCATGAAGGAATTGTACCTTCAAACCGAAACGTTTGTTCAGTGACTCAACAACATGACAAAGAAGAACAAATGGACCAATACCACCAACAAAATCCAATTATAAACGACCAAGAATATCGGGTGTTGCTTGACGTGCCCGAGATGACCTCTCTGTAAAGGAACAAGTATGTTCTCCACAGTAGATCTAGATATAGAAACACGGATTCTCAGCATCGTGGCGTGAAGCACAGACTCTCTAAGTGCAGTTTTGAACTTAGCATTTCACAACCAATAACATCTTCGATGAAGAGACGACATCGAAGTCAAACCTATGTAAAACATAATATGTCTTCAACCTTGACTCAAGATCGACTTTTGTGGGATAAATTTTTCTAATAACTAATTGAACTGACATTATTTCGATGTCTAAATACTTATCATCAAATGTTGAATCTCTCTTCTTAGGAGGTATATTTTTTCTATCTTCTTCTTTACACTTCCTCTGAACACCTATGAAGTCTTCATCACCAGAGCTTGCACCATCTACATCCTCGCAGTAGTCGAATCTCATTTCCGCTTCCCCATCTTCTTCAGCGTAATCAATGTGTTCCTCTTATTTTTTGACAGTCTGCCTAACTCTACCACACGCTGAAGATTGTATACCAAACATAATATCAAATTTATCAAAGAAAGGCTAGGATTTATACTCAAATCCATTACCTTCTTCCACATCTACATGAGATCTCCTTGAAATCTCCACACAAAGACGAATTGCCTCTTTTCGAAATTGTTGCACATACCCACGCAATTGCCTCTCGTTGGTCACGAAGATAAGGAGGTGAATCTTGTGGTAGTCCATGCATGAGTTCATTTGATATGTAACTCAGTTTTACCTTATAAATCTATTGATTTAGATCGAAATCTTCATGCACCATCCTCACAAACTCATTATAACGTACATCTTCACTCACTTGCATAATTTTACAACCAAGAGAAGTATCCACTAAAAAGAACCAATGATTTTCGTCGAATCTCCAATTTCCACAAACTAAGATGATTTGATCCATATATCCAAAAACAAGAAAACGAGGTCAAAAGATAAGAAATGAGCTCAAGGAACAATGGTGATTTGTGTGCTTCAATGGTGTTTGGCCGACAAGAGTGAGTGAGAAAGAAGATAGGTGATGTAATAATTGAGGACTAAAATCGTCATTCTACAAACTAGGTTAAATGAATTAACTCTGTCTAACTCTACCAAACTCTCGGAATAACTCTGTCAACATCTGTCACACTAACAAATATAACTCTACCAAAATCTGCTACACAGTGTACGAATTCTATCAAACTCTATCACACTGTCGTTACTAACTTTGTCAAGATGTGACAGATAACTCTGTCAAAATCTGCTACACTGGCGATTCAAATTTCGTCAAAATCTACTACAAAGAGTCCAGCGTCTACTAAACTCTACCAAACTGAAAAATTTTGTCAACACACCTCATACACTTTGTCCCAAACAATACGATTTCCTAATAACTTAGAAGTTAGTACGAATGTTCTTTGACAGTGCTTAGTGGAGGTAAATAATAGCATGATAGAGTTTGGTAGTGTGCGGTAGAGGTTACGTTGACGTGATACAAATTTGGAAGACTTAGCCGCACGAAACGCAGCTGACGTGACACATTTCATTCATAACAATTTTGTTATTACGTTTTTGTTTACACATCTAAAAAAACAAAATGGTATTATACGATTTTATAACAGTATTTGAATAATTATGAATTAATATGAAATATTTGAGCCATTTCACAGCATTCTAGCAAATAACCTATTATTTTATTATAAGTGGTTCTTCACGTGGAAAAACTTTCTGCTCTCTTTTATAACAGAAATACCAAAAAAAGGAATAAAATTTCAGTATTCTTAAATCTCTTATAAAACATGGACATGCTTTTCTAATGCATACCAGCAAAAAAATGGGGATCTTCTTGTCATAAAGCACATTCATGTTTGAAAACACATAAAGGACACACTATGTCTTAAAGAAATCACCATTACTTCTCCATTACTAAATCAAGCAATCATAATAAGTGTGAAACTTTAAAGCATTTGAACAACTGGATCAGATTATGTAACAAACCAAAGTGGGAAGCATGTTATGACAGATTTTATCAGACAAAATTTAGCACACAAATTAAAAATTATCACTTTTGGGAGAAAACTTAGTAGTCTATTTGTTACTAAACAAATGATTATACGAAAGAACCATAATCTAATACAAAGGTTTATACACAAAACCCCCTATGATCCTTCTATTGACAAATAAATTAAAGTAAAGAAAATCAAAATGATGCCTAGAGAAAGATCACAATACCTTAGCAATTTTATTAACTCAGAGATATCAAATATCAACCTAACTGGTTATTTGTTTTGTTTTATTCTTCTTCCTCTTTTTCATACACCACGAGGATAGACCAATGTTAACCGAGAGTATGATTACATTGATTTAAACCAGAATATTAAACCGATATTAGATTAATAAAGAGATAGATAAGAAGCTTCATTATATCTATATCAAAACCGAAACCCAATTAATCTCCGGCACAGCGCGGTGGTGAACGGAGGAATCGAGACGAGCTTCAGCGAGTAGAGAGAAACAGAGAAGGCAAAGAAAGATAGATTTGGGCTTGAAGAATCTATCTGGACCGACCTTTGGATCAAAAAGGAGAAGGCAAAGAGATAAGGGTTAGGTTGAGATATTACGGAGAACGTTTGGGCCATTTATTGGGCTTATAATAACAGCCCATTATAAAATAAACTATCAACTCGTTTAAATGTGTCACTAAACCGGATTCATATTCTACAGTCACTAAACCGGGTTCGAATTGTACTTCCCTATATTCATTCTCTAGATCCTTCCCATTGTACTACAATATATATGTTCTCATCATAACCGAATGTAAGACAAGAGAATTAATATAAATGTTAAACCGAATTTTTGGACAAACCGGAACGAGTCAAGTAGTGTAAAAAGCTCAGTAAACTGGCCAATTCTCTGCTTTATGTCTGACTGAGTCGAACAAAACAAGTAACGTTCACCGCCGCTTGGGAAAATCACCTGAAAAACCGGACAGTAACCAACTCTTTTAAAATCCGGTCTGATTTTGGTTAAAGAAAACCGCTTTTATGCCTACAAAAATTAATAAGACTTGTGTTGTACGGAACTTACAACAATTAGCTTCCCGGCGTTTTCTGGCCGCTTTGCCACCTTTATAGCAGCGGCTGCAGCAGCTCCAGAAGATATTCCCACCTAACAGACCATAACATTTATCAGAAATGTTGGTTTTATGGCTTAAACCAACACAAATTTATTAACCAGATTGAACCGGAAATTCAACCAGTAATCCTTCTTTCAAGGCAAGAAGTTTGGCTGTTTCAATTGCTTCATCGCTTTTCACCTGAAAAAAGAGAATTGAAGATTACAAACACCATCAAGTTTGATTTATCTGACAAAACCAATAAGATCTCAGCTACATTACTTGAATGATTTCATCAAGAATGCTGAAATCCAAATTGTCTGGGATGAGTTCAGGCCCAATACCTTGGATCAAATGATCACCTAGTAATCAAAGAATCAATACTCAGATTTATGGTAAGTGACAAAGAAAGAGATTGAGAAGCAAGAAACTAAAGTAATGAATGATTGCTTATTTAGGTAGTTTATGTTAAGACTCAAGAACAAGTTTTAAAAGCTTAAATGCAAGAAAGAAACAGATTTCACCTGGTTGGCCTCCACTGATTACTGCACTTTCTGCAGGTTCCACTCCACTACCTGTTGATAATAAGAAGTACTCAAGTATATAACTCATGTTTCTCTTGATATATGTTTTAACTTCAATATAAGTTTGTACCTTAATGTCTTTATTCTTCTCCTTGGGAATTTTCCTGCTCCGGAAAGTGTTCCACCAGTCCCAGCACTGGGCAACTAGAATATCTACTTCCCCTGCAGAGTCTCTCCATATCTCTGGACCCGTGGTTCGATAATGAGTCTGCAGAAGAACCTATTTAGATTAGTAAGAGAAGACAGAAATGAAATGCGAAAAGAGAATCCATTACTAGTGGGTTTGAAGGATTTTTGGCTTGTTCTAGCACGAAACCATGTGGAGTTTTTCTACATATCTCTTCAGCTTTGTCAGTTACTACTTGAAAGCGTTTACTAGGATCTGTGAGGTGAAGCTCTGCACCTAATGCAAGAAGAAAATGTATCATGATTTATCGCTATACCTTCCCGGGAGTAATTAATCCCTTGTCTTCTGCATCTTTTATCATACCAAGAGCAATTCTTTCAAAGGAAACATCATTCAAAATAGGAATATTCAGAGAACATACAAAAGAAGAGATATATCTTGGAGCTAACAAGAGAGGTAAAGGGAGAGTTATTGTTTTAAGTAACATATACCGATCCTTGACACTAGAGCAAGGTTCCATCATCTCAAACTTAGCTGCAATGCGAGCAACGCAACCATCCACAATGTTGTTCAGATATACCATTGGGGTGTTACCTATCAACTGTCACATAATGCAAACACACACCACAGAACTAAGTACATAACTTGAGCAAAGAAAGTAATGCTTGTTCATCCCAATGGAGCAATTGGTTCTAAACTAATGTTGAAAGATGCTGACTTACTTGAGTGGCATCATCCTTGATTGAACATTGGCCCTCCTCCATGCTAAGGCTCTTTGAAATTCCAGCAATATCTTAGGACACAATCTGCAAACAATGTCCCTAGCTATACTCAGAGGCTCTGTATACAGTTTACAAGCAAGACGTTCATAAACTAAAGAATGCATTGAAACTGCGTGAGATCCAGATCGGTTGAGTGAAACCAAAACCATGACCTTCAAGTTCAAACTCAGAAAATAAATCCCAAAAACAAACAAACTTGAACAGTGGAAAACATGAATATCAGATTCAACAGTGAAACAAAATAAGTTTCTCAATGAGTGGTGTAAAGCATTCTAGTGTTTGAGCTGAAATCGAACCTGTAGACGCGAAATAATTGAAGTTTGCAAATTTAAGAGTGAAAACAGAAGAGTTCAATATATATATAGAAAGAGAGAGAAGCTTAAAGAGCTCACCAAGTTCGAGTAGGTAAGTTCGAGACCGAATGGAAGAAGAAAGAATGTCAAATACTTGAGACTCGAGAGCAATAAACTATAGATAAAGTATGTGCTACAACCCACACATGCGTATTTACTCTTGTGTGTGTTTGTGAAATCGTTTCAAGTCTATCTGACATAATCACATAACATATGTTGCTTTGTTGATTTTTTATTATAACCGGAGGGATTAAAATTTTAGCGTTCTTAAAACTTAAAATTCTTTTTGTGTTAAGTTCTTAGAATTTTTTTTAGGATATGGACATACTTTTCTGATGCAGACCAGCAAACAAAAAGGGAACACTTCTTGTCATATAAGAAACACAATATCTTAAAGAAACCACCAAAACAACTCAATTACTAAATCAAGCAATCATAATAATGTGTGAAAATATACAGCACTTGAACAACTGGATCAGATCAACAAACAAACCAAAGTGAAAAAAAGCAGTTATTACAGATTTTTTATAAGACACAAATTAAAAAATATTACTTTTCGGAGAAAAATAAGTAGTAGTAGTAGTAGAAGTCTGTTTGTTACTAAACAAATGATTCTACGCAAGAACTATAATCTAATACAAAGGTTTATACACAAAACCCTCTATTGACAAATAATTTTAAAAAGAAAAGAAAATCAAAATGATGCCTAGAGAAAGATCACAATACCTTAGCAATTTTATAACTTAAAAAGATTCAACTTTCTTACTATACTCACCCACACACTCCAATCAGAGACATCAAATATCAACCTAACTGGTTATTTGTTTTGTCTTATTTATTCTTCCTCTTCTTCATACACCACTTGGCATTGTCTTTAACTCATTCAATGTTGCTCTAATCTGCTCTTGAACCAATTCTAATCTCCTTGAATACACTTCCAGCTCCAGAATCTGTTGTTTCCTCCACCGTTCCTCTGCCACCGTCTTGTTTCCTCCTCCTTCTACACCAAAACCGAAACTGAATGGCCGTGTAAACATTGGGCTTAGCGAGCCAAAGCCATGACCACTACCACCACCACTTCCTCCCATTGCAGCCATCATTATACTTGCTGTTCCATTCATCATCTCCTTGATCACCGGAGATACACAGTTTTTCACAGTTTCTTCGATCAAACTCCCGAGATTTCCTCCAAGAGCTGCAGTGTCGTTGAGGTTAACAACACTAGCTGTATTTAGTATATGCCCATCAGAAGGAGTGATGATGGGTTTGTTGTCTTCTTCAATCTTCCCAATTCTAGATCGTGATCGTTTTCTTGAGCCGCTACTACCACTCATTGTCAATTTCTTCTCGACTCCACTTTCGGGTTCGAGCTCCAGATTAGGATTAGAACTAGGACTGTTAAAGGTTGAGTAGTTACCATTTGTGTTATGGTTATTGTTTTCATCGAAATCCATTACGTTATTGTCTTCAAACCCTATGATTTTCCCAGTTTGGTTCCAGATTTTCCTAGAAATCTCGAAAGTAGCTTGATCATGAGGGCTCTTAAAGAATACCTCTTTCCCTGAGCTGATCTTAACCATCACATTTCGGTACTTCTTCTTCAGCCGACGAAGCTTCTCAACCAGCTGGTTCTTGTTAAACTCAAGTTGAAGTTTCGACTTTATCTGTTCATAAAACGGCGCCGTGTCAGGCGGATGCGAACTGCTGCCTCGATGCGTAGTCACATAATCGAGGAAACCACGAAGAAGCTCGATCTCGTCCTCATCCGTCCACAACCTCTGAAAAAGACGTCTAGAATCATCGATCGGAGGTCTCTGATGGACGATCTCCGTCATACGATGCCATTTCGGATCAGAATCAACGGGAATCACAGATACAGGAACAGCAGATCCAGCCGGAAGTGCAACGGTCACAGTACCTGTAGATGACGCAGTCGTCGGCGTACCGGAAACAGCAGCACTCGTCGAAACGGCAGAAACTATAGCAAGCGACGATGTAGAAGGAGAATTCAGATCTTCTTCTTCAGGATCATCATCTTCAACTTCATTAGTTTCAGGCATAACAACATCATCATTCTCACACAAATCCTCATCAGTATCAGAATCTCCAGCATCTCCAACACCTCCTTCCTCCAGATCGGGTGATTCCAAAGAGAAAACAGCATCGCGATGATCAGATGTCATCTCCACGGAAACAAATCAACGGAGAACAATTCAAAAGGAAACAGATCTGATTCCGAAGCAAAGAGTGTAGATCGAGATTGGAGACGGAGATGGAGAGAAGGTGGGTGTGGTGGGCTCAGGTAGGCTTGTGATTGGCTGGTAGAGGAAGGCATGAGATTCTTGTTCGACCACCCCCAACCAGGGGTAGTTTTGGTATTTCATATTTAACGTTTACCTACACGCTCGTTTCCTTATTTGCGGAGTTGCTTCAGTCCTCACGTCTCTCTCCCTTCCCCAACCAAAAGTCTTCTTTAAACTACCATTAATTATAGCGTCTTCTTAAACGCGATTATCTATTACAAGTGCGTTTGCGTTTCAGATGTTTGGATTAGATAGATTTGAAATAAGGAATGAGTTGCAACGATTGATCTTTTCATGTTACCATTAATTGTATAATATGAAGAGACCAATAGTTGCAAACTCATTACTCATTCCAAATCTTTAATTTTGTTTACTCTCTCTTTTATTCACTCACTGAAATGTATACGAAAAGTTGAAGCCAATGTATGCTTATATACACACGAGGGAGGCTCTGCACAAAATATTAACTATGTTGCTTTGGAAAACAATCTTTTATTTGTGGAAAAAATTATTTTATTTGTGGAAAATAATCTTTTATTTGATTAAAGGTAAGAACAAGACACTTGAAGTTGAATAACAATCCATATAAATCTTTTAAAAGGGAATAAATCTGAATATGATTTATTACTCTCAAAGAAATAAAATTTCTAAATGTATACTGATCCTATTACTACCTGAAGTCTCATGTTGTGTGCTAAAATTTGTTATAATTAAATCATTTATTAACAATTCAAATAATTTACTAAACATTTGTTTTAGGAAGTTTTAAATTGTGACATAAGTTTAAGTAACATAGAGTGAATAAATTATGAACTAAGTTACAAGATAATTATGTGCGCAATATTACTTCGTCGTTGAGGAGACGGACTAAGGTTTGCAATTAAACTGATGAGAACGGAGTTTAAATAGATGTATTGAGCAAAATGATGATATGTTCCACTAAAATTTAAACAAAAAATTAACAAGACAAAGAAATTTTTTAAGATTTCAGTAAAAGTGTCTTTGGAGAAAAGATAAACTGGTCTAACAGCAGACAAAAACCACCATAAAAGGTCGTTATGAAGAACACGAACCCACAAGTTAACATCTCTGTCTTGAGGATCTTACTTCTTCTTGGGGTCACCAGCCTTTGTCTGCAGATAGTGAAAAAATCGAATTTTAAGGATCGAGACACAAAGATGAAAGAAATAGAGACTACTACCAGGGGCGTATACAAATTTGGTAACCAGTTGACTCACCTTCTTAACACCACGGATTTTCTTTGACCTATTCTTCCTTTCCTTCATTTGTTTCCTTGATCTCTCGATCTTAGTGTCAAGTCCATTCTGCCAATTACACACAGACAAAGCATTTTAAGCAGAGAGCCCAAGTGCAATACGATAAAGTATGAAAGGTATCACATAGCTTTTCAGAACGATCTAATGATCAAGAAGTACTGATGGTTACATAGATAGTTCGTCACACAATGTCATATAAGGCGGGTCACTGTAAGCAGTAGAATTGAAACAAGAATGGAAAGAACAATTACCCTGATCAATCTGTATTTGGGTTCAAATTTCTTTGCACTCTCAACTGAGTCATAGATCAAACCAAACCCAGATGATTTACCACCTCCAAAATGGGTTCTGAATTTGAAAACAAAGATTGCATTTGGGTCCTTGACCTCGTACATCCTTGCTAGCTTCTCCTTCAGCTCAGCCTATTAAGTATGATCAAAACCATCGCCCTTTAGAATCTCTATCAGTCTATCTAGTCTAGTCTAAGATTATAAGAGCTCGAAATAGATTAAGAAAATAAGACACTGAGCGCAAAGAACACACCTTGGAAACATTGGCTCTTCCTGGGTGAAGAACATCGATAACCTAAAATTAACAAATCAACAATAATCTTAGTAATTCATCTAGAATCTTCAATTGGAACCATGTGATTATGCCAAAATGAATCAGACTCTAGATTCTAAAACTTGCAATTCAATGTCATTCGACTTCTCTGTTATCAGTACGGCAACAATTACAAATAAAAAGGTTGGTAATCTCTTTACATTAGATCGAAAATCTGAAAACCTGACCTAAAGAATCAAACCTATGTCCTCAAGAACCAAACAATGGGAACAACGAATACGTACGCTTCAGATTACGATCATATCAAATTATTTCTAGCCCCACCGAATAAAATCCAAACGCAATGATGCGGATAGAGAAATAGACAGAGAGTTAAACAATGGAACTCACAAACTGCTTCCTCGCGAGAAGTCTGTTGGTCATGAACTTTCGGGTCCTGATGGTGACTGCCTTTTCCGCCATGTTCGCGATTTCTCAAGGATCAAGTGAAGATCTCTTGTCGCCTGAGTGTTCTTCCGCTCAAGTAAAAGAAAGAGACGCGCAATGGAAATCGGAGGTTTTATATAGTGAAGGTCTTTAGGGTTTCTAGTTTTCATTTTCTAATTTTATGGGCCTTAGCTTTATTGAGCTTACTTCATCCTGACATTTTAATCTTTAGTGGGCCTAAATATTTAGAGCCTGATTAAAAAGGAACCCAGTAAGCCCAAATATTTAAAGCCCAATTAAACTTTGTCAGCCTGTCCCATTTATTATTGTCATAGATAACAATTTTAAAATATAAAGCTGCAAGTTTATAAAAGAAACAAAATAAAACATAAATTTAAGATCGACATAACAAATATGTACTCAATTATTAGTTGGTGGTGGTGATGACCCTCTTGCATTAATGGAGCTTATATTTTATATTTTGATAACATAAAAAGCTCTAAATAAATAATAATAAGAAAAAAAAGATATAAAAACCGACAAGAAATGAATGGAGGAAGAAGTGAGAAAAATGGTTGGCACTTAAGTGGAGTTGGGTACGAAAAGAGTACATTGATCTGTACATTCAATACCACATGTCACAAACACCATTTTAGATTTTGCTTTCTAATAATTTTTATTTTTTGTTAAACAACAAAAAAAAAAACATTATTATACATATAAGTTCAATTATTATTTTCTTCTTTTTTAATGGATCAACTTCATTCAATTCTTCTTATATATGTCCCTACCATTTTTCATTCTATTTTTATGCACTTAAATTCATTGAATTTTTTTTTCTAAACGCGTTAACAGAAATATTCAAATTTGAAATTCAAAAAAATCATGTTATTCCATATAATATTGTTTAAAATTTTACAAAGAAAATTGAGTTATAGATCGAACATTTTTCGGCATAGTATAAACAATCTAAATCGCTTATGATTGTACAAATATTTTTGATGCGTGTGATATTTTTATTTTCCATTTTTGTGTGTTATTTGTATATACAAAAATATCTACAAAAATGGGTTGATTAATTATAGTTTCGTCCTAAAGCTTGAAATAATATATTTTGTCACTATTTAAACCAGCCAGAGAACTTATTAATTTGAAGAATCGCTTTGTAGTATATAAATAGAGATATTGACAAAAAAATAGTTTAATTAAAAAGGTCCAACAACTTGTATAATAATCAACCATGTTATATTTCTTTTAATAAAAAATTGACGAAAAATAAGAGAAATGAATACAAAGGCATGTGGATGAACCCAAATTTCTAGTTGACTGGTCGGCAATCGAACATGCCACTGTGTTCTTGTGGGGTTACATTTATAATTCACTTCATATTATCCAAATTTTCTTAAGAAATTTATTTTATTTGTCTGGTTTCACATATGTAGTTTGTGTAATTTTTCAACACAACTAAAATATTTTTGGTCAATCAGTTATATGTCTATATCTACCGTTTTTCACTATAGTTTGATTCTAAATTATTATGTTTGTCTGGAGTAATATTAGTTAGAGTTTGAAAGAATTAGTGACATAGAATAGATATTATCGATTAGTTTGACAAAAATAAAAGTAAATTCATAATGTGTGGAGATATATTCTGAAACACATTTGCACAACTTCATTCACATAGTTCTCAATAATTTGCTTCAATTATTGGTTTGTCATCAATTTCTGTCCAATCTTATTGCATTTTTCTCTCACAAGCATTTAATGACATCTTGGAAAAACCAGATGTATCTCAATATTAAATACAAATATAATAAATACAATGATATGAAAGTAATTCTAAAGCATTACAAAACTTGTTGAGTTGCAAAATTTGGGTGAATCATTAAATGTAAATATATTTATTAACTTTTAAAGTTTACACAAACTAAAGATTCTCTAATGGGGTTTTTGTAAGAATAACCCCAAAAAGAATGGAAGTGAATCTCTTTTTAAGTTTACTTATGTTTTTTGTCACATTGTGAAAGTCTTATGGTAATAAGCAAGCAATATGTATACATGAAGAAACACAAAGTAAATCAAGTCTCAATGGCATCAACAGGAAGTGAAGTTGTCCTTCTAAGACACTTAGGTACTAATTTTCCTTTAGACTTACTCTCCTTTACCTTATCCTCTTCTTCTTCTTCTCTTCCCAAACCCGAAACCGAACCTGAGAACCCGTTTTTCTGAGATATTTCCGTCTCTTCCCGGGATTCCGGCCACCGGTTATTTAACTGATCATCTTGAATCTCTCTGAGCTCAATCTGGCATTTGGCTTTAAGCCATCTTAACTCTTGTTGGACCTGACTTTCTGTTTTCTCTGAACGCTCATTGCAGTATATAGATGGCATAAACGAGAATGATCCAGACCCTGGTATATGGTTTATTGTGTCATCTGCCTCGCAAAAATAGGTGCTTTCAGGTTTCTCGTATACTTCTTCTTCATCTTCTTCTTCTGAGTGGTTGTGCCCTGAATCTATTGAGCTAAGCTCTCGGCTTTCTTGCTGTTGCTGCAGCTTCCAAATCTCTCTAAGACGAACCTCGGTTTCTCTGATTGTTATCTCTTCAAATCGGCCATGCGTCTCACCACACCCGTTTCTGCAACATTGTATCACATTTGCTCCAGGATTAGTCCTCAGGAAATCCATCACTGAGCCCATTGACGTGCGGTTTGATACGCAGTTACTGCAAATGCTCGCATTTGCTGCTGCAGCTGCTGCCGCAAGAGATTCTTCGAATTCAGGGCCTGGTCTCCAACTGGGTACAAGTTTAGATATCTCACCATCAATCATGTTGGCTATTTTTGTGACTCCATGATCGTCCATTTCTAGTTCTGCTACCATCTCTGTTGCAACGCTAAATGCTGTGTCCGTCTCAATGTCAAATGGGAAGTAGATGTTTCGGACATGTGCTGCAACATAAGTTCCATGGACACAATAAACGAATGTTTGAGTCTAAAACAGAGGAATTCTCACAAGGAACTAAAAACATATCCGATCTTTTGTATGATTCATTCTATCTGATTTTTGTACTCTAAAGTGGAGAAAACCAGATTCCTCGACTTTGGAACTTAATAAGATTGCATTTTTTACACTCTTGTTCATAGGTAATGAAACAAAGAAAGGTAATAGTAAAGAGAGTAGTGTTACCTTCTTTGTCAGCGATCCTAAGACGTAAGAACAAGCCACCATCATCTCTTCTCTTCCCTTTGATACTTATGTCAACATTACCAGATTTTTTATCTTCTTCTTGGTCATCATCATTTCGACATTCAAAGAGCTCGATTCCATGTGTTTCCTCGGTCTCAGCTGGATTATACGCCCATCCATTCTGATACTCATGATGGCTATTATAACCATTTGAGTACTGACCATTCAAAGAGCTACTATTTGGCGGGTAATTGTAGTAGTCAGCAAGGTGACGCGGCTGCCTCATGAGTGGCCCAACCGAATCATCCATATCAACTGATCTCAAATCAAATTCACCATCACTTATTCGAAGAAATGGGTCATCTAATAACTCACGAGCAGAGACTCTAAGGGATACGGTGGCCAAGCATTTCTCTATGAAACATCTAACCTCAGGGTCTTTCACCTTGTACAATGCATCCGGTTTCTTGCCCTGAAACCGAATTTTTTAGCTAAACAAACAGCCTTTCGAAACATTAAGAGGTGAAGCTTTTTATATTTGTGTTTAGTGATCGGAGAGTCTCACCGACATAACTTTCTTGTAGATCTGAGCAGGGTGAGTACACTCACTGTACGGGTAATCAAATGTAACCATTTCCAGAATGCACATACCGAACGAGTATATATCAACCAATTCGTTATAAGCTTCTTCGTAAACTTCAGGTGCCATAAACTCAGGAGTCCCTAACAAAGATTATAACTTTCCACAATCAGACACCAAGAAGCTCAGCAGAAAAACATATTAAATTTGATTTAGATTTGGATATACCAACACAATGAGCAGCGTGGGACTTTCTTAAAATGGCAGCGAGACCAAGATCTCCAATTTTGACTTCCCCTTGATTCCCATTAACGAAAATGTTGTCACATTTGAGATCCCTGTGGATAACAGGAGGATCATGGCTGTGAAGATAATGTAAGCCTCTCAAGATTTGTCTACACCAATGCTTCATCGCTCTTATGTTCACTCTCTTATGCCTTAGTCTATACCTGAATCCAAACCCAAAAGGAGAAAAATCTACATTATTATCACTTCAACAACTTGCAGAAATCTCATGAGAGCCAAAGAGAACAAGTTTGTTTACAACAGAATCTTACTGTCTTAAGGTGCCAGAAGTGAACATTTCAGTGACAAAATTGATGTTTCGATTGGCGGTATCCACCCAAGAGGTGTAGAACTTCATAATGTTCTTGTGTTTCAAAGTCTTGAGGAGATGAATCTCACAGTAAAGCCTCTCAAGATCCTCTGGGCTCTGTAAAAAATCGTAGAGCTTCACTTGGTTCCATGCGACTTCTATACCTTCATATTCATCAAATGCTCTGTAACTACAAACCAAAAGAAAGACAGAAGAGGAAGAAGAAAACGTTTAATGAAAGTGTGATCAAAGAAGCTTATTTCTTTTGCCGAATCTGAATTGATTTAAGTCAAAACGATAAAGAGATCCAAAAATAGTAAAGTCGTAGTTGTTGGAAATTTCTGCTGTGGGAAATTGATTACCAAACTAGGAAGTGATATTCAAGTAAGCAGAGAAAAAAGATCAACTTTTTGTTTTCCCCTTTTAAACGATTAGATTATATCAAAAGGAAAAATCCAAGATTTATGATGGATCACAAATGTGTTTTGATTAGGAAAACAAAAATTTGCAAAATTCATGAAGAAGAAACTACAGATTATGGTTGAATCATCACCAGATCCAGAAAGATAAAAAAAAAAGTCAGAATTTTTTAGAGAAACATTAGCAGACAAAGAAGAGAAGAAGTGAAATTAAGTGAGGGATTTGATACTTACACAGTCTTTGAAGCTCCTTTACCCAGAACTTCATTGTACTGCAACAACAACAACAACAATGAAGTCAACAAAGATCAAACAAGGTAATTGAGATTTGATTTCTAAGAGATTAATTGAGATGGAAACTTTACTCTTCCATATCTTCCAGTAGGATCAACTTCAACAAACTCAGAGTAATCTGGTTCGAGATAACTCAGATTGTTCATCTTCTCTCTCAATCAATCAGGAACAAAAAAAATATCCCAAAAGCAAAAAATAAAATAAATACAAAATGGATCTACCAACAAAACTTCTCTCTCTTTTTTATATATTGGGTTTCTTCTTAAAGCAATTTCTTCATAATCATTGTTTGTTCTTCTGACATTAGGAGTTAAAACAGAGATATGAAACTCATGTAGATAAGAACAGTATCTGAATTTACTCAAGAGAGAGTTTGACGAATGGAGGGAGAATGAGATTTAAGCTAAGAAGACAGAGAATCAAAGCATTCTTCAATAGTTCAATGGAAGTTTTTATATTTTTGGGATTAGTACAGAGAAATACAACGACCTCGTGAGAGAAGACAGAGACTGTGTGCGTTTCTTGAGACGACGGTGGCCCAAAAGGGGTAAAAGTTAAACAAATATCGACTCTTTCATTTTTTTTTCATTTTATAGGGGTTTTTTTGTCAATTTTTTTTGAAAAGCAAATGTAAATAATAGCAGTTTTTAATACAGTAAAACCTTCATAAATTAATATTTGATAAATTAATAACTTCTATAGAATAGTAAAATTATAATAGTCACAATAATATTATAAATTAATAATTATATAAATTTATATATATATATATATATGAATAAGTTAATATATTAAGTATGATTTGCCGAGTTGCTCTCAATCTGGTGGTTAAAATGATCCAGCTAATGACTTGATACTAGGATTCGATTCTTATCCGTTGTATTATGGTAGCTTAAAAAGGGATTATTATGAGGTGGGCTTTAGACTATAGATCAGGTCTTGTCGATCCAATGTTGACAAAAAAAATGATTTTTGAAAAAACAATCTTTTTCCTATAGTTCGACTCTATAAAGCAGTTGTTGTGTTATATTTTCAAAATATGATGATGTAATATAACATGTCATAAAAAATAACAAAAAAAAAATTAAAAATCCCTTTATCAAAAAAAAACCAAAAATTCTTTAAGTTTTAATAATATTAGTTTATCGATAAATTAATATCTTTTAAAATTAATAAATTTTCAAAATCTCAACATTATTAATTCATAGAAGTTTTACTGTATTTTATATAGGTTGTTTTTAAGTGGAATTAACAAGATAATCAAAAATTATTTTATTGAAAATTAATAAGTGGAGTTACCATTGTTTAGTGGAATAATTAAAAAAAAAAACTAATATGGATAAAGTAACCTTATAGTCTTTTAGCCCTTAAGTGGTTATAAAATGTCTTTTTTAATATGGATAAAGTAACCTAAGTTGTGTTAAAAAAATACGAAAAAGTAACCTAAGTCAAAATGTAAAAATAAAGGTATACTTGGTGATATTGTTTGGACGAAACGATTGAAACCAAAACTCTTTAAAAACAAGCGGTTAAAAATAATAGTTATCAAAAAATATTTATATCGAATGTCATTTAAAAATTAAAGTTAAATAGTGTAATTAGATAAAAATTAGTAAATATTTTAAATATAAATGATGATCGCTCCAAATCCCACAAATAAATTCTTTTAAAATTAATTGTTCAAACACCAATAAATAAATTGAAATGACCGTCAGAAATATCATTTTAAAATAATTATTTTAACCACTGATAATTACTTAGTAACAAAATAAACATATCATCTGCAAATGATCTTTTAAATGCTACGAATCTAAAAACTAATTAAGTATTTAACTATTTGATCTACGCTATTTTTTCCGTTTGGACAATCTAAATCAAGAATAATATATAAAATGTTTCATTACAATAGCTAGAACCTAAGGAACTACATCTTGAAGACTAGTCTACTTCAACCATCAAATAACAATGCTATATAACTAACTTATGTTTCTTTTATTACCTAATTGATCTTATAACATCATAAGCTTTTGAGAAGAAAAAACCTCAAAAAATTAAAATCTAAAAATGGATAGGAAACAGCGAGACCATAGATTGGCATGTCGATTGGATGTTCCAATGGAGGCAACAAAGGCTAATTAGGCCATGTGTTAATCTTGACCATACATCATTTCATTTACACGACATTTCATATTTACAAAATCATACAGTACAGTTTCAAGATATCATGTGCAATACCACCAAATGCTAATTTTATTTGATATATATATATATATATATATAAATGATAAAAAATTTAATTGTATGTACCTTATTTTACAGCTAAACATAAACCAATGATAATATGTTGACAAACAACAAATCAATGAAAATATACATTATTATAATAAGGAATAAACAGTATAAAAAAGCTTAGTTTAAATTGAGAAATATGTGTGATATATTGTACAGAGATTCTTCGATTCTTAAGATGGTGTAAGCCCTAAACGATTAGCCGGCGTTTCTTCTTCACATGTAAAAATTTGCAAGATTAAAAAAATTGGTTTAGGGATTTTATTTTAATCTTCATTCGATTTCTAGATCGTAATGTTAGAGTTTTGATTTATGATATTCCTTTATCAAAAGTTAACAACAACAGATGGAGAAATATGTAAAACATAAATGAAATAGTTGTTACAATTACTGAATAAAAAGTTATAGCCAAAATCATCTTTACATAAATATCATATAAAGACCGAGTTGCTTTTGGTCTAGTGGTTAAGATGATCCAGCTAATGATTTGGTATCAGAATTCGATTTCTACCTACTGCATTATGATAGCTTAAAAATAGATTATAAAGATAGAATTTAGGTTATGGATCGGATCTTATCGATCAAATTGTTAGACAAAAAAAATATCATATAAGTATATACAGACCGCTAAAAAGTCATAGTAGATAAATAATATTTAGGAAAATGAAAACGTAATTGAATAAAAGATTGATGGGGCCAATCTAAATATATAGAGATGAAGAACACACATGTGCATGTGGGTGAATACAAAGACATGCACGATCACCTTAGCCTTTTAAATCACAAATAATAATAAAGCAAAGCAAATAAGACTTGGTTGTGATCATCAATCAAACCAACCACATCTCTTATCCATTTGGCCTTTTCCTCACACCTATTTACTTTATCATAAAGTTTCTCATTGATTAATATTAATTGTCTTTTATGCAGATTACTGCTAATACCACTTCTATTTAACACCAAAATTTATATTATGAAATTCTGAAGCTAGTTAGATTGAGATACATTTATATTTGGAGATTAAAATATTCAAAAAGAACCACTTATTGGTATGGATTGTTTGCGGGAACTAAATTATTTGGTTTAGGGAAAATAAATTATTGTTTTTATTTTTTATTTTCCGTATGTGTCAGTTTAAACGTTTATTGAATTAAAATAAGAAGACCTCTCATGTGAAATATTGTTTACATAGTGAAAATCACAACTCAATTTTCCAAACATTACTAACGAAAAAATCTACTTTATAATTATTTTAAGTTTTAATAGAAAAATCAAAATCATAATAACTATCCTTGTTGTTTTTTTTTCAAAAAATAATTTATTTTGTTGTCAACAACTGAATTTTAATATTTGATTAATAGTTAAAAATATCTTAAATTTTTTAACAATATTGTTATGGTAAACACAACTATCTTAAATCAAACTCCAAGAAATAAAACACAAATAGATATTTAACCTCTTTTACCTACAAATTTCTCCAATTTAGTTAGAGTTTTGTAATGGTAACAATAACGTGATTGGCAATAAGTAATGGGCGTAATAGTAGAATAATCGATTAATTATTGAATTGGACTTTGTTTGACTACTTCAGCTAGTGATTCCGTGGTTGCCCGTACGGAAATAAATCAGTCAAGTTAAATCTCAAAAGCAAACACCTAACTTCAATTATTATTTTTTTTTAAACATTGAGCCACAACTGACCGACCCATTACATAATGTAAGTGGTAAAACTTGATCCCTGATTGTACAAATACACATGTCTTAGTGGATTTACCGCATGCGACTAAACAAAAGCAAACACCTAACTTCAATTAATTACATTTTTTGTTTTGTTAATATTAGACAACAACTGGCCGATCCATTAGCTAAGTTTTTATATAATGTAAGCATTTAGACTTAATCCCTGATTGTACAAATACACATACTTAGTTAACTTATCTTCTGCGACTAAACTAAAGATTATTTGCTACTTAAACTAATTTAATTTTTTTTTTTTTGTGTGTAAGATACTGACAATATTTGTCTCGTTGTCACTTAACCAATATTGAATTAAATTAAATTCATTATGCATATGGATCCAATTATCCGTCAATCTTCACATTATATACACGTATCTTTTATATTATTATGATTTGTTACATAAATAATAACGATTAGGTGACAAAAATTCATAATGGTGATTATTATTGATTGGATTTGTTTAGACAAAACTAAGAGTCGACGACATATCCCTTAATGAATGATATACAACATATATATTCAAATATGTTTTTTCTTTTTAATTTAAATTGAGTATA
The DNA here is from genome assembly GCA_963920545.1 of Lepidium didymum. Lineage (NCBI taxonomy): Eukaryota > Viridiplantae > Streptophyta > Magnoliopsida > Brassicales > Brassicaceae > Lepidium > Lepidium didymum. The sequence continues at coordinate 19,468,452 of OY986979.1, forward strand.
AATTCTAATTTTCATATATAAAATTTATAAATTCACTATTAAAAGTCCCAAGTGTGGACACTCAAAAAAATATCCATTAATTTTATCTAGAAGCTTGGACTAATCTGAAAATTTCCATGAATTTCATTGTCGAGAAAAGAACATTGGAACAAGTATAAGTGAGATAAATATAAATAATTGTGTTATTAAATTAACAAAAGCCATGTCTCATGCCAAAAAATAGATTGAAAATTTAGTAAGATATGAAACTAATGACATCAGATAAATCTCTCTTTTTAGTTTTTTTTTTAAAGTTCTTACATAGACAAGTTACTTTATTTTTATAAAAGGGATTTATAAAGATGCACCAAACTTTTTACAAAACTTCGATTAAAATACAACAACTTTTTCTGCACTCAGAAAGATATACAAATTATTCTTCTTACACATTTCAATATCCAAAGTCTAAATTCTATACACAATTTATAATCATACGAAATATTTTTTTAAGATTTAAAAGAAAAGTATTCAAAGAGCGTTGAACACCGTGACATAGTTTGAAATTTGAGGTTTGAAAAGCAAGAAAAGGAAAATCATTCGTGTATTTTTTTGGGTGTGAAAAGTTTGTGTCTTTTTAATAAGAATTAAAATAATATTTGGTGTATTCTTATGGAATATTTATTTATCGATCAGATGTGTTATATAATGTGATGGGTTTGAGTCCATTCTCACAAATATTGGGCTTTACCGGATCGTACATATTGGTCCTAATAAGCCCATTAAATAATTGAGCCCAAATGAGAAAGCCTGTAGAAAAGATAACAGTGTATGTAGTTGTGATTGAAAATCCCATCCCCATCCCAGGTTAGTTTGATTACAAAACATACTGAATTACTCTCAATTTGATTGTTCATGATAATTCAGCTAATGACTCAAATATTAAAATTTGATTTCTTCTACTGTACTAGTAAATTAAAAAAAAAATTTAGAATATGAATTTTTGGTTATGGATCGGGTTTTGTTGATTCGATTAATGACAAAAGAAAAAACAAAAAAGAACGTAAAAACGAAGTTGTTCATAGAAAAAAGATTAGGATCTGTGTCCACTGATAACAATTTAAATACTCGATAAACAAAAAAAAATTGAATTGTAGAAGAAAAGAAAAAAAAAGGAAGAAAATGAAGAATCCTATTAAAATTGAGTATAAATTTACTATTAAAATCTTTTTTAAAATGTAAATTTTCATTTATAAAAGTCAGAAATTCACTACCAAAAGTAGGAAAATATCCATTATATTTAGAATTATTTACACTAAATTCCATCTTTTAATTTGAAATTACATCAAATACCATTAATTTATAATTCCTCATTTTTACCAAAAAATCAGATTTTGTGGATAGGCGAAAAGATAAACATACCCCTAAAGTTTAGTCAAATTTGGTCAAAAAGACGGCAATCATACATGTTAGACGTTCATGACGGACAACAATATCCCAACCATATGGATTAGACGACCAGGAAAGACAAGTGTATTCAGAATTCAGAATAATCTTACTCCATCTTTTGACCAATTGCCATGTGTCAGCCATTGGTGGCAGCCATACGAGATAGACGTCCATGATGGACAACAATGTCCCAGACATATTTGTTAGATGTCAAGAAAAGACAAGTGCATTCGGAAATCGGAATAAATTTATGCTTTGTTTTGAGCAATTTCCATGTGTCATTAATCTATTTACGCGACATGTACTTTTACGCGACACGTGTCAGTAATCCGACTCATTGATGTCCACCACAGACGTCTAACCTATATGTCCACTACTTTTTCACCTCGCCTAAAGGGTACAATCGTTTTTTCACATACTCTGCTTTTGCCACAAAATGTACTTTTGTGACACTAGAAATAATTTTAAATTGGTTATGGCATTTCCTATAATTTTCAATATGGCATTTTCAATAAAACCCTCTTATATTTATCTAGAAGCTTGGACTAATCATCAATTTTCCATTAGTTTCATGGTCAAGAAAAGAACTAATTGCAGATTAATCAAGAAGTTTGGACTAATTGCGTTATGAAATTAACAAAAACCATATGTCATGCCAAAGAAGGTATTTCAGATTTCGTAAGATCATGGCAACAACCATCGTATGTCTCAATCAAGTTGTTACTGAAGATGAGCTTAGACATGAGGAGGAGTATGAAGATATAATCGAAGACATGAGACAAGAAGGCGAAAAGTTTGGTAAGAGACCACTTTATTTTGTATGACAAACATCATTGTCACATGGATTAGTACGTGTAACAAATGTTGACTTTATGCACTAATTTTAAGTTATTGATCGTTCTGCAAATCACTGGCTAACTTTTCCTGAGCTGACGCAAATCTTTAAGACGATAGACATTCTCCCGTATTCATTTGGTTTATCGGACGGAAATCACATAGACTTCTTGTAAAAATTAGTAAACATACGTTTCGTGACAGGTGTATCTATAACGTTGTATAAATAAACTCAGTTTATTGAATAGTATTAACTTCCTATGTCAAAGTACAATTGACGTAATATTTTACAAAATAGAAGATTAGAAAAGAGAAAAGATCACCAATAAATATAGTAAATTTTTATATACTAAATGATTCCATGTGTCATGCACGAAATTTATATTCTTTGCATATATTAATTTTTATCTATAAAATTATGCATATTCAGTGAGTTATACTTGTTTATAAAAAAAATATAATCTCAAAGTCTGACTTTCATTTTGAAATTTTATTTGTATTTGAAAAAGTATATTCATTTTATGTGTGTTTAAATATACTAAAAATGAATTGTAATCTATTAATCTTTCTGGTTTTTTTTTTATATTTGATGATTTTAACTTTTGGAAATGTCTTATTTAACTTTATTTATTGTTATAAGATAACAAAAATATTCATTGTTAATAAAACTATATAAATAAATAAGGATAAAATATAAAAGTTTAAGTCAAATATGCATTAAAAATTAAAAATATCAATCTTTTTAAAACAAATTTTTTAGATGAATTATATAATAGATGATGATATGTTTTGTGCAATATACATATTTTTTGATATGTGTTACGTAACTAAACATAAAAATATAAGGGTGGACTTTAGATTGTTGATAAAAAAAGAATATTTAAACTAAAAATAAATTTTGTAATTTATTATATAGTAAATGATGATTTTGCTATGCAATATATATACATCTATTTTTAATCTTGATAATATATAATATAATTAATTTTTTTTTATTAATAACTAAATCGACAAGATTCAATCTATAATTTAGTGAGCCATGTGTTCTCTGCTAATATTATTATTTCTTAAGTTATATATTTTCCTGTTACATTGTTTGAACTTTGGGCTTTGTGAAACAAAATCATTCCTGTTTGTTTTTCCTTTTGGATTATGAAAAGTTTGTGTCTTTGATAGAAATAAAATAATAATAATATATAGTGTATTTTTATGGAATATTAATTTCTCGGGAAGATGTGATGGGTTTGAGTTTATTTTCACAAGTAATGGGCTTTATCGAATCACATATTGGGCCTCATATCTCTATTAGATATGAGCCCAAATAACACAGCCTGTAGAAACGGCACAAGTGTATGTGGTTGTGATTGAAAATCCCATAGCGTTTGATTTATCGAATCACATATTGGGCTTTGGATTGCGTTTGATTTATGCAGTTTCGATTTTTTTTTGTCGACTTAAATAATACAAGTGTTACAATGATTAAATAAAAGGAACGTTGTGCACAAAGGTATGAGACCGAAAAAACTCTTTGGCGGTACGGGCAAGGTGATCAGCTTTGTGATTTAGTGTGCGAGGAATGTGGGCAACGGAGCATGCACGAAATAAGTTCTTTAGTCGTGAGAAGTCTTCTAGGTAAGGATGGAAAGCAGGCCAAAGGTGGAGATCCTCCACCATCTTAAGAATCTCAGCGCAGTTTCGATTACTTAAATAACACTTAAGCAAAGAAAAAACATAAAACGAAGTTGTTCAAAGAAAAGAAGATTAGGATCTGTGTCCATTGATAACAATCTAAAAACTCATAAAACAAAAACAAATTTGAATTTTGGAAAAAGAAAAACTAAAAAAAAAGAAATAAAAATAGTAATCAAGGACATTGATGAACACAGTAACAATCCTTTAAGGAAGGGATTGAAGTACACATGCCATGAGCTAAGAGCCAACCATGAGTGTTGTCTTTAATACAAAACTTATCACAAACATCATTGTCACATGGATTCATCGCCACTGAATATCCACACCATTTCCCTGTTGGTGGTGGCACTATTGGTACATCTCCATTCACCATCTCTACAAAATTTTAATCAATAGAATGAATACAATGAAACCACAGAGATCAATACATGTAAAAATGCCTATTTTATTGCAGCACTTACCAGTAGAGAAGACGACGAGGACAAGAAGAAATGCTACCAAAAAACTCTTCATTTTTGTATATTAATTGTTCTGTTTTATAGATTTATTGATTTTGATTGGAGCAGAAGGCTATTGATGACTATATATACACACACACGATTTAATGTATATTTGCTCTATGTACTGAGAACACCAATTGTAGAAAGTTTAAATTTGACCAAAGATTTGCTATTATGACTTGTTTCCACTTTGCACTTGGCAAATCCGATCTTACTGCATTTCTTTCTTCAACTTGTGACTTTGACTGCTTCAATATATATGGTATGAAGAAAGAAATTTATATTGTAGATACAGTTTTAGAATGCAATATACCTTTGACTGCAATATATGATATGAAGAAAGAAAGATATATTGTATATATGACAGAAAAGATATATTGTATTCCAAAACTGTATCAGATGAAATCTCTCATCGATTTGTGATTGAAACTATAAACTTTAGTATCACACATGATAAAACTTTGATATTTAATACATTTTCGGCGACGATAATCCTCGAGCTTGACCATCATGTGACTAGGCTTTAAGAATTCATTATATTAACAAATGTCTTAAGAATTGGTACACATTATTTATATGGACAATGCATGGCCAAAGCGCATGATCATTTAGTGGTTGGAGTCTCAGCCATGGGAGGAAGAAGAGTTGACAGTGAAAATCTGCCCAATTGCTTCAAGTGCAGAGACATTCCACCTCTCGACATGCCTCACAATCTTGTACAATAACCGAATGTTTGGATCAGTAAAGAAGAACATATTCTTCCGATCAAAAGAGCGGAAATTTTCTGTCTTTTTCTTACTTTGAAGTCTCTATCCAGATCATAGACTGTATTTCCATCAATCGATATCAATGGTCTCCATGGAAGTTTCAGATAGGTTCTGAACATTGTTTCGAAAACTAAATATTAATATGAAACACAAGCTGCAGTACTCTCTCACTCAATGTGTATTAAGTTCATCAGAATACCTTAGTTTCCAAGTCGCCAGTATATAGTTTCTTTCCGATGACTCTCTCTGTAATTATGGGAAAGATACACATTGAGACCATAAACCACATGGGATTTGGATGTAACAACAAAGGTTATACCTTCTCAATATCTTGCAGTTCAATGGATGCATTTTCGAGGAACGGAACTAGTAATTTCAAGTTGCGTTCATACAACTCTGTACCTGCATAAGCATAAAACCCAAAAGAGACTACTTTACTCTCGCAACAAGATTTAGATAGCATGACGATCAGATTGTTCTACATTTATTAGATACACTTATCATTTAAAACTAACTGATTACAGATACAGCTCAAGAATCTCAAAAAGAGGATTCTGTAATTCCTCACCTTGGAAGCTGATAGTCGGATCTTCGAAGATGCAATCATCAGAGTAAATTTCAGAAGTGAAGATTCCTGATTCCAGTTACAGAAATGAGCAATAAAGCTTAACCGGTTAGTGTCTCTGAGCTTTACTTTGTGAAATGAGATAGCTTTACGAGTTAAACTATGTTAAAACTCTGCAATTCCATGAACAATTTCACTTCATAGTTTTTATGCTCTTAGAAGTTCCAATTAGATTGAGGCAATGAAGAACAGAGAGTCAAATATACCTGTGACGAAATAGGCATTTCCGTAATCTGATCTTAAGATCTCCATCACATCATCAACATCTCGAGCAGTAATCTCATACTTTGATCTGTATCCAGATTTCAAATCGATCTTCATGAGACCAAAAACAAATAGAAGAGAATAAGAACCATAATTGAAAGCTTTCTCGATACCTATCCTTATTTGCAGGGATGGAGGAAGAAGACGGAGCGACGGAGAACAGCCGAAGCAATTCAGTGATTCCACCAACTGCCCATTTCAAAACAGCCGGCGTTTTACTCTCCGGCAAACCAGAAAAGCATCTCGGCCGATGAGTTACTCTCTGCAAAACCAAAAATCAACATTGAAACAGAACAAAACAATACAAAAACTAAAAAATCGCAAATTGCCATAGATAACTCACCCTCAAGGTTGACGATGAGCTTATAGATATCTGGCAATTCACTCCCGCCATTTTTACTTAGCCAAGAGAGGACGTCGCCGACAATTTTCAACACCGCCACATATTTTATTTTTATTTTTATTTTATTAAAGTGTTTATGTGGGTTTATAGATCATCCCCTATCACTTCATAAATTAGAAAAATCTACCCTAAACTTTGATTTTAAATTAAAGTACCCCACCCCGTCTCGTTTAAATTTGAGGGTCTTTTTGTTACAGTTAACTTTAAGGGTGATCTGTGGAAAGACTTTTTTTGCTTTTTTATAAATTTGAATTTCCATTGAAAAGAAATTATCTGCTTCTCTGCTTGCGAGTGACCAAAAATGGCCGGGGATGCTGTAGCCGCCGATTTACCGTTGAAAATCATTGCCGGAGCTGATGCACTTGGTGCTCCGGAATTTCTTCTTTCCTCGAAAATTCGCTCTCCGAGATGCTCAAGATTGGAAAATCAACTGCCGATTCAACAACTAAACAGACAGATATGAAATCAGCTTCCTGCGCGATTTGCTGCTTGGCGAAGAACAGAGAGTTCACTCCTGTAGAAATTATGCCTGGAGGCTCGATGAAGATCGTGAGGGAGACGCCAACGTCTGCGATTGTAAGATTTAAAGCGGGAAGTGTAGAGCCAGCTCACCAGCACACATTTGGCCATGACCTTGTTGTCATCAAAGGGAAGAAGAGTGTTTGGGATCTCGTTGACGGCGATTACTTGTTCACTCCGGCTGGTGATGTTCACCGAGTCAAGTATCTCGAAGACACTGAGTTCTTCATAACTTGGGATGGCCATTGGGACATTTTCCTTGACGAAGACCTCGAGACTGCAAAGAAAGCCATCGAAGAGGAAGGTTTTGAAAACTGAAGGCGAAGAAGATTTTACCTTTGTTGTGTTCTTCATGTGTGTAAACGTTCCTTTCTCTTTTCTTCGAATGTTGTAAGCTTTGAGAATAAATCTCTTAAGTGATGTGTGCATTGTAAGAATGTTTGATTTCAAAAGATTGTGTCATAATACAAATGCTTCTCTCTTTTGAACACTATATAAAGGGTTTCTACACATGCTTCTTGTTCTTCTAGTTTCCAAAAGCTTCTTCTTCTTCTAGTACCCCATATTGTCGAAGTGTCTCAAGTCTTGATCAATTAGACATGGGAACTAACGTTTTCCATCATTAGACAAGACTTAGCTCATCAGAAACAGAGTTTGCAGAGCAAAGCTTCCTGTTTAGCTCTGCTAGTTCTTCACCAGCGTCACAGATGTATGTCGCTGCTTGTCTCCCCGATAACGTTGCTCCTTCCATACTATCTATGTAATCCTGTGACAAATTCAGAAGCAAAATTCTCACTTTTCTTTCGGATTTTTCAGTGGCACTCCTGCTTTGCAGTTGTTACTATTGCTGATAAAAAAGTTACCTGCTTTGTGTATGAACCAGCGAGGAAGAAATTCTTTATAGGCGTCTTCTGATCGGGTCTGAATGGATCTTTTCCGGGTGCTTCACGGTACAGAGACTGAGCGATTTTAACAACTGATGACCAAGTGACTTCTAGGTTCCGTGATGATGGAAACAACTCAGTGACCTGAACAAAGATTTGAGAATCAAAAAGAAACCAACTTGACTCTCAAGTGTTAGGAGAATTTAACCATGTTCTTTACCTGCATCGCTACTTTCTCTATGATCTTATCGTTAGTCATTCGCATGTACGGATCTCCTGGGGTTAGAACGCACCTGAGAAAATAGAATTCGGGATCAACACATACAGAGACATGCAGGCTATTTTGTATACAAAGAAAGAGGCTATCGTTTCTAACTGAAGCAAAGTGCCTTGTCCTTCGATGTAATAGTCTGCAGGCGAAGCGAGTGCAAGATCCGCAAAGCAAGAGAAGTCAGCATCCGGAGTGTAGAGAAGGTTATCTATACCAACCGCTCGTTTCAACTGCCTACAATTTTCCACCAACACAAAACAGAGACTTAAATCCATACAGAATCAATATATCATCATCACCATCAGCATCACACAACATAGGGCTCTAGAAAACAAACCTGGCAAGTTCAATGTCTTGTAACTCTGTGACCCAACCATTGTATCTGAGCTGTACTGTAACGACAGGTACTCCCTCGAGTTCATATATATCGTTGAAAAACCGCGATTCCCTCCATTGTTTTGGAAGTAATCTTTTGATTCCCGGCACATCACATGCTGCAACATACACATCAGCTTTCACTATCTTCTTGTTCGTTGCCTGAAAACAAACCAAAAAGAAGTCATCAATTTTCATTTCTAAGTTTCGAGCTTTGTAGCTTTGACATTTTCGCAGTCAGCCAAATCCATAGTCTGAAGCTAGATTTCACCTTAGAAATTGCTAGTCCAGTGACATAAGTCTCTCCATCTGCTGATTTATCATAAAGTATCTCCCTGCAACCCCACCTTAGATGGATTCTGTTTGAAGACAAGGTTATAAGTACCCAATAAGCCAATGAGATATAAATGTGAGAATCAGTTATTGTACATAATAACAGACACACACCTGCCACCTCTATCTGTGATATATTGTTTGATAGGGCCACTCAAGTAAGCATCAGGTGAGCCCTTGAGCATACGCAACAAAGAAGCTTCTGTTTTAGTGGCGAATAATGAGAATATGGTAAGCATGCATCGTGCACTCATATTATCGCAGTCTATGAAACCGAGTGCATAAGCAACAGGATCCCACATTCTCTGGATACTTGCCCGTGTCCCACCTTTTGACAGAAACCAATCCGAGAAACTTATCTGCAAAAAGTATCTCAAGATATTTAGAGAAAACATAAAGTAGTAAAGATGATAAGAAACAAAGGTTTATCAATCATTCTTTACGCTGTCAAGATTGCGAATGTCTCTCATTGCTCCGTCGGGGTCAACAAGAGCTTTAACAACCGGGCTTAATGCAAGAGCCAGTGAGTTCCTTGCTTTATCGTAAGGCTGTTCGGTCAAAACAATAATAAGCCGTTGGTAAGGTCAATATTGGTACATAAAGTAAGAAATAACTAATCTTTTGCAATGAAATCCGAGAAAAGTGTTGTTGATTTTCCGGCAGAGAAGTGCATTGACATGAATCCAAAGATGTAGATATCTCTAAGGAAATCACTCTAAAAGTTTAACGTATACCTTGAGTTGATTTGTGACCAAAAAAGCACGAATACCATGAATTGGAGCTCCAACAGGAAATCGAAAATCAAGCTCTACAAATTATATGCACACCTCAGTACAATAAAATCACAGAGACAATCACAGCAAGAGAATGATGAACTGAGCCAAACCTCCAATTTTGGCGTCTTTGTTTATGAATGTATGAGTGTGGTCTTTGACAAGAAGATTTTTATCAGCACCCACCTACATCACAGAAAATCCCCATATATAAATATGAGTTTCAACCATCAAGCAAATCCGAGCAGAAGCTTGAGGAAACTAAACCTTTTTCATCAAGCGGAAGAGATTATTATAGCATCCAAAGAAAACATGTAGTCCCATTTCAATATGGTTCCCGTGTCTATCTACAAAAGAACCTACTTTGCCACCAATGAATGTCCTAGAATCATATATATCCACCTGAAAACATAACAAAGATTACACATTTGTATATCTAAATCAAAGGTAGCCAACCAAAAGCAACGGAGTAAACACCTCATGACCCTGATTCAAAAGCTCTACAGCAGTTGACATGCCTGCAAGTCCAGCCCCTATGATAGCTACTTTCAGCTTTGGTCCCTTATATGGTATAGGCTCGGGTGGAAATAGCCCCTTTGGAGCTGTATTTATACCAAGCCCATTTAAACGGTAAGAGTACAATACTCCATAACATCATCATCAGACTCAACTTTTCAAAACAACAAAGAACCTCGGATTAAAATTTGACATCCAATGAGTTTTCAGATGTCATTCGGTTCCTCAAAGTCACTACTACTTCCCATGGATAAAGCACACTGATTATATAAACAAAAGAGAATCTTGGACTGACCGTGAACTCTTGACTTAACTTTCCATTTTCAATTCTAATGATTTGCCTTAAGCATAGAGAAGCCACAAGAGTCTCATCTTTCCATCTAAACCTCCTAAACCTAAAGATGTTCAGAAATCATCTATACGCCGAGAAAGGAATGGCTCATCAATGTAATAGATAGGATAAAACCTCATCCTCTTCAAAAGTAGGATTGTTCATGGCATAAAGCTAAGCCACTTAATCTAGAGACACGTCAATTTCTCAGAATTTCCTTAAAATAAGAAACCAAATCTTCCGAAATTCTCAACATAGTGGAATCCAAAACATCCAAAGGAATAAGCCTAATGCAAAGTAAACAGTAAAGATTCAATTTTTGTACTTTTTGGGTTGAATTATTACCGTTAACACTCATGTCGGAAACATCGGTATCGAGTGAAGAACTAACAGTAAATCTTCGAGACTTCAATGAAGGAACAGAGAAAAACCCAGTAGCCGGAGTTGCCGCGAAAACAATTGAAGAAGCCATGACCAATCAACTCAGATAAGAGCAAAACGCTCTAATATTCACAATAATAAGAAAAAGCTGAGAATTTTTTAATTTTCCTCTTACATAAAAGAAGAAGAAGGAAGAAGAAAGAAGTGAAGTACTGATCAGCAAATGACGAAACTTGTTGTGAATTGTGATGATGTATCATGCTTTCTCTCCGCATAAACTCTGTGGTTTAACTGTTTTCAGTGGGATTTAACTTTTTGTATATTTTAGAGAAATCGTACCGACTCAAAATTGAAATAACCAGATTTTATAATTTCGGTTCTATTAGTTAATTCGATAATTCGAATCAATTATAGGCTGGACTATCTGAAATGGCTTAAAGCCCAAAACTTTTTTTATCTTTTGGGTCAGAATTCTCAACAACAATAATATCAATTTTTTTTTGTAAAATAATATCAAAATTTTATCAGGAAAAAAAAACATTAATATTAGTCGCGAAAATGAAACTACAATAAAATAGAGTAAAATCAGATTTCAAGAAAATAATGTTGAAACCGGGACCTAGCTTAATACAAGTTGGTCCAAATTTCAATTTCGAACATAAATGAAAATCATATTGATAATTAAATATTTAATGACTTTTTTTTAATAAGAAAACAACTGCTAACAGTTTTAGGATATGTGACAAACAGTTGAATTGAAAAAATGAGCTAAAAATATTAAATTTGATTGACAATGAAGTGAAAGTCAAATGATTATTAATGGTATGAAAAATTCAAACTCTAACCACCAACAACTAACGTGACTAATCAAATCATTAGATAAAGCCCACGATAGTAATTATGGGCTAAGTAGTGGGCATTGTCTACTAGTCATGGAATACCACACGTGACACGTTCAACCATTATTAAAGTTTTTTTTTGGTCTTATTTTTGTTGTATTTTTTTCCCATATTTATTAGATTTATTCTTACAGTAGTTATCCGTATAATCAATTCCAATTTGGTTATTGTATAAAAAAACTCACTCGACAGTGAAAACAAAAGTCTAATTTTTTTATTTTTGTCTGTTTCTGTCTTATTGACTGCTATAGCACACATTCTCCTCTACTTTTGCGATTTTGCCTTTGCGTTTTCTCTCTTCCTCCCGGAGTCTCAGGCTTTCTCTCATTCTCTCCTTTGGTTGATGAATTTTATTTGAGAAAGTTGATCGATTTTTGAGAAAACCCATTTCAAATCTGTTGACATTTTCCAAATTTCAATGTTTTTTGAGATTGGGTTTCTCTTTCTTTGATGTAACTCATCAGTTTCAGGTCAATTCTATTCTTTTTCTTACAATAAAGTCAGTTTCTTTTCTGAATTATAACTACAAAGTCTCGGATTTTCTTAGCATTGCGTGGTTGACCACAAGGTGTTTTTTGAAATTTCCGAGTGAGGCTGGAAATTGGAATTCTGTAAAAAATGAGAGATTTTCCTTCTTGCTCTGGTGAAAATGGCGTTCAGATTGCGGATTCTTCGTCTTCGAACGCTGGAAAATACGCCCAGAATTTGGTCATTTGTATCTACCGTTGTCGCATCCGAGGTAGGAGTTGCTTGATCACTGTCACTTGGACTAAGAATTTGATGGGTCAGTGTGTAACCGTTGGAGTTGATGATTCTTGCAACCAAAGTCTGTGTAAAGTCGAGATCAAGCCTTGGCTCTTCACTAAACGAAAAGGGTCTAAGAATCTAGAGGCATACTCCTGTAATATTGATGTATTCTGGGATCTCTCCTCTGCTAAATTCGGATCTAGCCCTGAACCTTTAGGAGGGTTCTATGTTGGTGTTGTTGTGGACAAAGAAATTATTCTTCTTCTTGGTGATATGAAGAAAGACGCTTTCAAAAAGACGAATGCTGCACCTTCTTCATCACTAGGTGCTGTGTTCATTGCTAAGAAAGAACATGTATTTGGCAAGAGAACGTTTGCAACAAGAGCTCAGTTTTCAGATGATGGCAAAACACATGATCTTGTGATCGAATGTGACACAAGTCACAATGATCCTTGCCTCGTTGTTCGTGTTGATGGAAAGACATTGATGCAAGTGAAGCGGGTTCACTGGAAATTTCGTGGCAACGATACGATAATTGTCAATAGGATCTCTGTCGAAGTTCTCTGGGATGTCCACAGTTGGTTCTTTGGAATGCCATCATCAGCAGGAAATGCTGTATTCATGTTCAGAACTTGTCAATCTGTCGAAAAGACTTGGTCTTTTACACAGGTCCCTACGAGTTCTAAATCTCAAAATTTTGGATTTTCATTGATTCTGTACGCTTGGAAGAATGAGTAGAGAGTTTTGAGAGTTCTTTTGTTTCTCTTCAGTGCTAACTAAAGATTAAACAGGAACTTTTGATTCTTGCCAATTTATTTATAATATTATCAATGGATCTCAATTCTATTTTCCGTAAACTATTGGAACAGGATTTGCCGAAAACAACACTTGTTCTTCGTATATATCAAAAAGTTTTAACACGAGACTTGTAAAGATATGAATCAGTAAGTCATGGCTCTTAAAGTTTTCACATTTGATCTTGTTGTTTGTGGTTGTGGTAGAGTTCTCCACTTGGTACATACAAAACTCTTCAATACTATCTGATTATTTTTTGGATTGTTGGGTTTGTCCAAATATTGTTTGATACAGTGTTCCTTGAAGCTGTTCTTGTAACATCAACCCGTGACTTGAGAGTTTATTTATGATTCCTATCTCCACTAAAAAAGCGTACAACTTTGCACTCTTGCTTAAAAGAACATCAAAGTTTTCTTGGATTGTCAAATCAGAGAACTATCTTTTAGAGCAAGCTAAGTTACTTTATACGTCAATTGAAACTTTTAGATTTCAATATCTCAATGGGTGAGGTCAGGTGTAGGCACCACTAAGATTTACAGATATGAAGTTCAAACTAAATCGAAATAGATAACAAATAAAACGAATCTAACGAATGTGGGGACCTCATTAGGCTCCTTGTCTCTACTCAAAAACAATAGATTGATTTCTGTGTAGGCGTCTAGCCAGTGTATTAGTATTGATTTTCGTCATTTCTTCTAGATCAAAAGCCTTGTTCTCTATCGATGAGGTAAACTCTATTTACTATAGGAAGTCTCGGCTATCTAGGTTCGGTTCAATAGATCTTTGTGGAGGTTTCGATTTTTAAGATCGAGATTGCTTTTCTAACTAGTCTTTTTTTCGATGTTCTATCTTTCTTTTTATGTTGTTTTATATATGTTGGTTTCCTTTGCTTCGGTATGTTATTGTTGTAGTTCTTTTTTACTATCTTACCAGATTAGAAAAGGCCCAATGTGGGAGACCTGAACAAAAACTGCCTACAGTTTACTGGAAAAAGCTCTGAAACTTCGTGCCGTTTTGTGTGAGCTCTGTTCTGCTTTTAGCTTTTGTGTCTGTGGGAATCTTGAAAAAGGTTAATGAGAAAAGAGGGAGAGACATAGATGTGTCCCTTTATAATGCTTCCTATGGCTGCTACCAATTTTCTTTTGGTCTTTGTGGAATCATCACATGTTTGCCTTTCTGTCTAGTTCTGTAATAATAATGCCATGACATTACACAGTATCATCAGTCTCCTACACCATGCTACTTGGACCCCCCATGATGTACCGTACCAGAAAACCGGTTCGGACCAAATTTTGGTCTTTTGTTGTTTTGTAACTTTTGTTTACCAAGTTTTTTTTTTATTTCCACGTAATACTAAGAAAACAATGCTGATAAATACGATTTATTCTACATTTTTTGGAATTTTATATATCATTTGGACTGTTGATGGTGAAGCTCAATAATATTGATGTGAATTTATGTTAGAAATTAATTGGATCAAATTAATCCTTTGTGAGAAAATAGGTGATTTTATTCATAGTGAAATGATGAATACAATGAATAAAGAACTACAAGTGTAAGTCTATGTTATTGTAATGATTTTGTATTTCTTGTTTTTGCCGAACTCTTTTTTTTATATATAGTTCAGCTTTATAACTTCTCGGTCTTAGATTCTTTCTCAACGCTTCCACTTCCTTTATCCTTTCTCGTTAATGGACTTGATGCTAACAATAAATGAGATGACCAACAAAATTAGTGAAATTTGTGAAAAAAATTCTTGAAAAATATAAATTTCTTTCATATGTGGATAGAAATTCGATCTTTAGTAGTAATTTTTGTACATTTACTATTAAAATAATTTTTAATAAAAATAAAAGTGTATATATAGTCGTATCGTATCTATAGTTGGTCCCCCATAAAAAAGCAATTTAGTTTTTTATTAGGCCTGTAAGGGTTTAAGGTATTAAATATCAAGCCCATGGGCCCAGTTATTTTCTCGCTTTACTGATAAATAAAATTATCGATTTACCTTTTTTTTTTGTAGGTGAAACCAAACCACACGGCTTTTCACATTACAGTTTCCCGCGTTCCCGCTCCTCCTCCATTGAAATCTCCACCGTCCCTTTTTTCTCTCTTCACTCTTCGATCAACTTTCTTCTACTTCTTCTTCTTAGGGTTATCGTTACTTTCTTCCGGTGGACTCACGAATTTTCAGGTAGGCGAAGTGGAGTAAGACCCAGTGAGAAGAAACCTCACTGGAGATGGACACACCAGAGAAGAACCGCATCTCCGCCGTTTCGTTCTGCAACTTTGAGGTTATTCTCTCAATCCTGCTTTCTAATTTTGTGATAGTCTTCTCCTACTTTGAATTTCTTTTTTATCTGTGTTCTTAAAAGTGTATAACACATTAAATTTACATCTAAATGTTTCCTAAATTAGTTCGTGTTCATCGGACCAAATTACTGTTTGGTCTATGATTTATATGTTTTTAGGGTTTAAGCTAGGTTTTTGGAGTATATGATCGTCAACAATGGTTTCATTTCCAACTATTTGAGTCGATTAGAGTTCTTTACGACTTACTATATTAGTATACTTTTAAAATTGGGATCACCAAATTACTTTTTTTTTTTCAAATTTTCTGTAAGTAGATCACTAAATAGGATTCTGTTCACATTTCTTTGTTGTTAATCTGAGTTTCAATGAGTTAGATTCTCACTTTGATATTGTGAATCTGCAGGATTCTCCAGTTTTTCAATATATTAATGACCTTTCGCCAATAGAGCCAGTAAAACCAGCACGCCCTGAGAATATCTTGCACTCATTGGCTTTTACATCTCCATCATCTATATTTAGTTCACCGCAGTTAAACTCGTACCGTGATTCCAGATTTTCCATTAAAAGGTATTCAGATTTTTCTTTTAGCTGTCTAATTGGTAGGAGAAAGATTTACTGTTGGCTTTTATACGCTGACCTCTGGTATTTTTGGGTGTTTGTGTTCCTTGTTTAGGCATCGCTCTCTAAATCTATCTAGTCCAGTAGTGCTCATTGGTGAAAATGTAAAAAACTCACCAGCTGCTCTGGAAGCTGTTGATATATCAGGTCTGTGTGAGGAGCAGCAAAAGCTTAGGCCTAAGCAGTTGGAAAATGTTCGTGAAATCAAGCCATTTAAGAAGCAGATAAGCTTGGCAATTGAGTTGGCAGATTCATTGAAACAAGGAAGGGATGGATGTGATATCCAAATGGTTTCTTGTGATGAGGTATCAATGGATGTTGAAAAGGACATAGGAAGAGGTGATTCAGAGGGGGTACTTCAAATCGAAGAAATGGAACCTGATATTGGGTTTGGTGGAGAAAATATAATGTTTGACGTTGCTGGTATCCAGAACAGCGAGCAACAGAATCCGAAAAGCACAGATCCTAAATTCAATTATTTTGCTTCTCAACTTCATCCGTTTCCACTCTGTAGTCACTCAACGGATGCCGAAGAGCCTGGAGGTTCTTGCAGTGTACAACTTGCACACGGAGCTCCAGAAATCACTCTCAGCAGTTTATCCAAAGTTGCAGCTCTTGAATCATCTAAGAAAGCTGAAGACAAGGAAGATATAGGCCTCCAGCCCAGTCGCAAGGTAGAAAATCTCTTATATTTCTTTTTGTTGATCTTATGCAGTGGTAAAAGTCTTCTTAGAACTCCAGATTGCTCATTAGTCATGTGTCTACACTGTGCCCATTCAGCCGGGGCCTTCGTCATTATTTTTGAGTTTGACATTTTATATTAGCTGTACAAATTTTGATATTTCCATCTTCGACAGCTACATTTCTTTCATTCTCTACCTTTTTAGGTATACTTCAGGTAGTTCTCTGTCAGCTAGATCATTTGTTTGCATATTGCAAGTAGATACTTCAGGTAGTTCTCTGTCAAATAAAACTTTGCTAATCACCTTAAATTGGTTCTTGCAGCAACGGAGTATACGCAGGCGCTGCTTGACTTTTGATGTGGGAGGAACTTACAAAAGGATACCTTTGCGTGAGTCCACAAACGATCTTCCTCTTGATTTTACCTCTATCAACAAAGCTCCTACTCCACAGAAGTGTCTAGAAACCAGCAAAGAAGATACTATTGAGATTCCACCCATACCACAAACGATTGGCCTGCACTTGAATGGTCTCGTGAACTCCTCAGTCTCAAGTGACCAAAATAAACTAAAAATCAAAGATGGTCGGGTTTTTCCTCATGATCCTACAAAGTTTCATCATAATATTGAAGATGAATTCTCAACCCCTGTTTCCACAAAAAGAGATTTGGTATCCTGTGATATCGAAATCATGGAGGCTCCTCAGATATTAATGGAAGGAGAATGTTTTGACAATCTCATAGCAACAGACAATACGTGAGAAAAATATTCCGATTCTCTAATTACAGCCATCAGGTCTATATAGCCATGAATACCAAACTTAAACATGAAATATTGATTGATGCAGGCAATTGTCTCAAGGACTTGACGAACTTGGCAGCTGTAAACGCTGTAGATGTAGGAAATCCAAATGCCTGAAGTTGTAAGTACCTTCATAGTCACAATTTTCATATGCCAATAACGTCTGTTGTCATGCTATTTTTATCTGTAATTATATGATTAGGTTTATATTCCTAACTTTCTGAAAGTTCCTGAGATTGCTTTCATTGGATACTGTACTTCAAGAGAATTAAATTATGTATGAAATCTGATGTAGATGTTTTGTCTCTGCTGAACGTGCAACATTCTTAATTTTTGTGTTCCAGGACTCTTTTTCCCTAAAAACATCATATCTTTTTTTTCCAAAAACTCATGTTTTTTTCTCAAACCCTACGTAGGTTGTTAAAGACACTGAATTTCAGGTTGTCCAATATATAGACACCAACTCATCGTTTACTAAAGATTTATATCTTTTGCTGTACAGGTATTGTGATTGTTTTGCTGCTGGTCTATACTGTGATGGACCTTGTTCATGTCAAAACTGTTTCAATAAGCCCAAATATGAGGACGTAGTTATAACAACTCGTCAACTGATTGAAGCTCGCAACCCATTAGCGTTTGCTCCAAAAGTCGTCTCAACATCTGTTTCTGCTATTGAGTTTTGGGTAAGACATACCATGGTTTGCTGATTATAACGCGTGGCTGCAACTAGGTAGTACTAAATTCTTATTTTGTATCTCATGTTCATTTTACATCTGTAGGACGAGGACAATAAGACTCCTGCTTCAGCAAGACATAAAAGCGGATGCAACTGCAAGAAATCAGGCTGCTTAAAGAAATACTGTGAATGCTTTATGGTAACTTTGGTTTCGCTTATCCAGCTCTGTTCACTTTTAAAATTTTGAATAATGTAAGTCTTCTGAAGTCTGAACCATTGGGATGTTCAATGATTTTATCTAGATGGGTGTTGGATGTTCTTCAAGCTGCAGATGCATGGGATGCAAGAATGTATATGGTCACGCAAATGGTAAGCTGTCAATTATCTATTGCCTTTACATTCTAGTGAAGATATCTCTAAAGATTGTATACATTATTCTCAGAGCAATGCACAGGAGAATCTGATTCGATTACAATCATTGAAAAAGCTTTAGATAATGGTGAACATGTTAATGCTTCGAGGTATACCACTAGTTCTCAACGTTGCAGTGTCCTAATCCCGAGTTAAATTAGAATATTGATATTTAAAAACTAACAGTCCCGGGTTCTAGTTGCAGCCAAAACGAAGAAATCTTATAACAGTGACAAAAGGAACCCACCTGTTGCTTCCAAGTTATGTAGCATTCCGTCCCTTAGCATCACTGTCTGGAACTTTAAGATTGACTACTAAGAAACACCATCTGAAGAACCAGCAGTCTTTTGTTCTCACCTAATCAATCAAAGTCACTCTAAGAAAGCTCTGTTTCTGCTGTTCCTCCAATGGGTTTTGTTTAATCTATCTTTATATCACTTTCATCTGGTCCTATATAATAAAACCATAGTATTTAAAATAAATAACCTATTTTGTAATATATTGTATTGAAATTACATTGTATTCCATTAGAAATTTGAAAATCACTAGAATTATGGAAAGGATAATTTTGAGAAATTGTATATACTAATTCTCTACATTCCATTCTATAATCAGGTCATACATAATCATTAAATGTAAATATTCCATTTATATATATTAAGATATTTTCTTTCGAAATCTTTTAAAACTGAAATATTTATCATTATAAAATATTAAATCATAAATAGAATAACATGAAAGTATTGTTTTAAAATATATTAAATCAAAAGATATATTAACTTATTTATTATATGTTAAATATTAGTAAATTTAAATAAATTAATAGTTCAACAAATCTTAATAAAACCAAAATTTACATTAATATTTGTCATTATAAAAAAATAATTTATATAATATTTAACAATAATTCAAAGTTTTAAATTTATTAGAACTACATAGAAATAATTCAAAATTTTAAATTTGGATAGCATTCTAAAAATAATCAGATATATTAATCTTCTTTAATCCTTAACATTCATAATAAATTCAAAATAACAACTCGAAAACAACATATTTGTAATATATGAAAATTGATAAATATGAAATTTAATGAGAGAAACAAATCCCATAATATTAAGAAAAATATATAACTTAATAAACAATAACATAAAATATAGTGTGCATATATATAGATGATTATCTAGATTAACGTGGTGCGAAAATTAAACGAATGATTATCTATTATATAATAGATTACAAATTTATTTTTAATCGAAGTATTATTTTAAAAGTTGCACAAGACATGTCAAAAGAATATATATATATATATATATATGTGAATATGTATATCTGTCCCTCCTCTTCTTAAACTGCATTGTTATTTTCTTTATTACCCTAATAAATAAATAAATAAAATTTATCATTTTCAATTAAAATTTAAATTAAATAATGAATTTGTTCAAAAATTGTAGCTTACGTCTAGAACATAATCGGGATCGCTTAGACATTTAGATTATAGTCAGATTCCTCATCCTAAGTCGGATTATAGTCGAAATCCTCTTCGACATCATCTTGAAGTTATTCTTTATTATCTGTTTTTTTTTCATCATATACCGAAAGTTTTTTAAACAATATACTTAGATTCTTTGAACCGTCTCTAATAATAAATTAATATATTTTTCTTATATAAATATAATTCTTAATAAAAATTAAACTTTATAATAAAAGTATCATAAATAAGTATAAGTGACAGAAAACACATATTTTTTTTTGTCAACATTGATCGATAAGGCCGATCCATATCCTAAATCCAACCCTCAATAATCCTTTTTTTAAAAGACCATAATGCAGCATGTAGGAATTGAACCCTGGTACCTAGTCATTAGCTGGATCATCCTAACCACCAGACTGAGAGCAACTCGGCACAGAAAACACATATTTACATATAAAAATCAATATATATATATATATATAAATATATAATTTCGTGCATAGTATAAGAAATCATATAGTATATATATTTGTATATATACTATATATATATATATTATTTAGGATGTAACCGCACTAAAAAAAAGGAATTGTTTACTTGAAACAAGTCAATTAAACCATTAATCTTTCATTTTTCGTTTCTTTTGAAACCGACAAACTATTTAAATGGGTCTTTCGTAATTTCAAACCCAATATTCTAAATGAATGAATGATTGGTGACAAGAAAAAACAACATAAACAAAATGGTGATATTCAATTCATAGTTCTCAGATATCCGATATTTTTTTTATGATAAAAGGTTTAAATATCCGATATATTGATAACTGAAGCTGAAGAAAGTACTCTTACAACCATATTCTAAAGTGTTTAGACTTGAAATTTTAAACTTGATCATATCTAGAATTAAACTACATAAAGCAAGAAGAAGACACAAGACTTAAAATTAAACATAGGAAAACACCCAATCCAAAAGTTAAAGGAGTATAATTTCGTATGATTTGGAGAGATTTAAGTGCGTTTTCTGGATATTTGGAGTGATTTTTGTTGTTGTTAACAATTGGATCGACAAGGCTTATCTATAGTCTAAAACTCATTCCTATAATTTCTTTTTTAAACTACCATAATGCAGCGGGTAGGAATCAAACTCTGGTGTCAAGTCATTAGCTGGATCATCCTAACCACTAGACTGAGAATAACTCCGCATACTTAGAGTGATTTAAGTTGATTTTATATTTTTATAAAAACAATCCTATTTTAGGAAATTATTTTATAAATTATGAGATTCTATGTGATTTGATTCAATATTTGGAAAGATCTTATATGATTTAACATTTGGAAAAGATACGAGAAGCTAGCAATTAAATGGTGTCAGGACTACGACCACTGTTATCAACACACTTCTCCTCTAGCTTTTTTTGTTTTTGTTTTTTTCTTAAACAAGTGCATCTACATTGCTCTAATCACTTTAGATCTGGTTATATATAGCTTCAAACATCTCTGCAAGAGTATACATTCTTCAATCATACATTAATCAGTGGCCTAAGATTTTTAGTTTAGAATGCTACAAGATTTTTAGTGTGTTTCTGCAGTGACGTGTTTATGTGTCACCGTACGTGTTTATGCATTATTGTGTTTAGGCTCAGCCTTTTATCTCTTGTTTCTGCAGTGACGTGTTTATGGAAGCTTTTTTTTCTTTTGAAATCACACCTAAAGTGGGTGGATTTGATATGATTTTGTGTATTATTTTTAATAATTTTGTTGAAATTTCAAATTCAATAATATGATTTTAGAAGCGATTTAAAAATGATATAACAGATGGTTTGAAAAAACCCCAAAATCACCTAAAATTTTGGTTCCAATAACTCCAAAAACATCCGGGTGTTAGCTTCTTCCTTGGCTCAAAATACTGAGAGAAAAAAGGTGTTCAATAAATTATCCAAAACCAACAAGTTTACACTGAGAAAAGTGATCAATGTAGCAAAAAAACAAAAACAAAAACTGAGTGAAACGACACAAAGCATTAAAAAGCTAAAGTTTAAAAGAAAAAGTGATATCTGAATTTTAACATCATCTCAAAAACAAGTCTTAAGCTCCGATGACTTCGGTAGGTTCCTCAGGCACAGTCTCTTCGGCTCTCTCTACCTTCACACCAACATCTTCAGCGGTGTAATCACCATGAACCTACACCGATTAAACACAAGAATTCAGTTTTTATGCACATCTTTAATGATGATGAATCATAAAATTAAAACAAATATCTTTTACACTCACATCCATGAGCTTTCCAAGGTCGAATTTGGGAGCCTTAAGGATCTTCACTTTACGAATGAAAACATTCTGTAGTGGGTAGATGCTCGAAGTTGCCTTCTCAATCTCCCTTCCGATAGCCTCAGGAATGAACTTAGCAACAAGTTCCTTAAGGTCACATGATGAAGCTTCCTTAACCATAATATCCCTCATCTTCCTGCGGATCTGAGGAGTACACAAAAACACAGCTGAATTACGATCAAATGAAGAAGGCAACACAGGGAACCATCTAATCTCAACAGATATAAAAATATCAAGACTACGGAGGTAAGATTCACAGGAAATGAACCCATTATTACATTTCAGAATCCGAGCTGAAAGAGAGAAAGACCATTCGGGATTTTAGAATGGTATGTGCATATACCTGACGGATTTGGCTGGATTGGGCGTAGCAAGTTCTCTTGACCTGGTTAGCACGTCTCTTGGTGAATGCAATGCAGAATAGCCTTAGAGTGTAGGCATCAGTGGTTTTAACATCAACATGAGCCTCAATCAAAGTCTGCCACTTCTTAACCAATGACCTCAGTTTGTCGGTTGTGAAATCCATGCCCTAAGGGAGGAAAACAGAAGAAAATGTTACAGCAGAAGAGGAAAAAACCAAAAATTGACAAGATAATGTTGGGAATAAATGTTTCATGAAGTGTCCTTACCCAGAATTGGCACAAAACGTTCCTTCCCTGGACATCTTCAGCTCTGAGGCGAATCTTCCTGTACGCGTGATCTTCATCATTTTGAAGATCAGCAAGAGAAACCTCAAAAACTCTGTGTTTCAAACCTTCAGAGGCAATCTGGAGAGTTGAGATAGACAGAATTAGATACAAGGATCAATAGTCTCAAAGTTCACACATACAATAACTACAATATTACAAAAACGACTCTACGATTTTGCGTGCTAACATGATCGAATTGAGCTAAGTAATGTAACCAATTTCGAGAAATAGCTAATTATACAACGTATATCAACAAATAAGGCGATAAAGGAGCTTGTAAGTGAGCTAACTGTGGAAATAAAGAGACAGAAATATTACTTTGGTACCCTGAGTTCTGGAAACAAGTGTCTTTCCTACATTCCTTTGGCTAAAGATTGAAGGAGCCTTAACATCATACCAATCCTTCTTGGAGAAAGGATCAACACTGCATCATATAAACTATCGATCAAAAGTCGTGCCAAAATGACAGATTCTATCTGTCCTCCTTCAACATCGAAACCACTGATGCCTACACAACGTAAAATGGAAAAGATAGAGAATACTTACGCCTTCTTCTTTCCTCCCTTCCTACCCTTGGAGATTCGCTTGTTTTTCCTGTTACACAAGAGCACGAAAACTCATAGATCAGTGATAACTACTTGGTGATACGGATCGATAACAGACAATCGAAATATCAAGAAATTACCCGACGGCCATAGCTGAGGAAGATAGGTCGACGACGAACAGAGAAGAATCTAAACAGGATAAAACCCTAATGCCACCGCGGCGCTTCTTCCATTTAAAGTCATCATTTAGGGTTTCAGGGCTTGACACGATATGAATAATATTCGGGCTTTAGTTTGGCCCAATAATGAAATATTCATATTATTAATGGGCTGAGTGGGCCATTTTGGGAGTCCAATACATACATTTATTTATTCGACTTTAAGAAAAAATCTGAAACTCAGGACCTGTAGATGAATACATTTTGCGATTATGAATTAGGTAACTCGATTAAGAAACAGTTAAATAGAATTTAGTGAAAGTTTCTTTCTGTTGTGTTCAGGATTGAATCATCTGACTGAATCAGTTTATTTAATTAATCTTTGATTAAACACTTCTAGTAAACCGTATCAGTGATTCAGTACATAACTAGAAGTGAGTAAGAATAATTTTATAAGCGGAAAGTAAAACGAGTGAACAAAAGCAAAGGTCTGACGATAAAAAGCTTGAAACCAAAACACCAAAAAAATTGTTTGAATTCACTAGTGATTTAAACTAAGAGATCTTCAAGCTTCTCAAGGTAGAAGAGAGGAGGTTGAGCTTGGCCGAAGCTTTTTGCTTGTACTCCTTCTCCAATGCAGTTGCAGCTAGAGACTGAAGCTCTGGTGCAGCCATGTCTTTGTCGTCTTTGTTCCTGCCTTTTGAGAGCTGTGCAATCGCTGATCCACACTGTTTTAGAAGATGTATTAGTATTACACAAACCGAAGATCTGTCGGGCATTATGTCACTTGTCTACCGAGGTTGAGATTAAACAGGTGTAAGGAGGAAAGGATATTATACCAGGCATATTCCGAGAAGTGCTCGTGTGCTTTTACCACCTGTTAAGTCTATGGTTGCTGCATAGTACTTTCTTGCTGCGATGATGTTTTCTTGTCCACCCATTGTGTAGAGAACCTGATTTTGGGAATTGCACGCAAATTGAAAATTAGTTTAGTTGCACAATCATACATGATCCAAGCTGTAATTAAGAGTTTCAGACTTTCCACCAAAAAAAACTCTCAAACTTTTGGATTCTCAGTTGTGTTTGATACAAGCTGTGTAATAATGCTCAAAGGTCCAGAAATTAGTTCGCTCCTTTAGTTGCTACTTAATGAATTACACATATAAATGCACAACAACTTCCAGTGTATAACATAAACGACAACATATTCAGTATAGGATGCATACTATAGACAAAGTCTTAAACAGACCAAGTCATATATGACATTTTGAGGCTCTTTAGTGATAAAGGAACAGTTTGACTTTTCAAACAAAGGAATATATGATGAGACTTACATCGGCATATGCTAGGTGGTACAATGGAAGAGTAGGCTGAGCTAGTATGAGTTCCTCGTAGCAGAAAGCTGCTTGTTTGTACCTGTTACAGATCATTAATTTAATTGGGTTAAGAAGAGAAAAATTCCAGCTATGAGATTGTTGTTAATTGTTGCGTACTCAAATATTTTTCAAAAAGAGTACAGAACAAAGGATAGAGAAGCGCACATTTGCATTGAAACATAAATCTCTGCAAGCTCTCTCCAGGCATCATGATCAGCCATGAATCTAGATAAAGAAAGAAGAGTAGATAAAGGTCATCAGCTCTCGTATGTTTCTTCTGATATACTTCTATCAGTCAAGCTTGGGGTTAGTAAGTACTCACATTTCAAGATATTTGTTCAGGTGTTCAATGGCTAAGGAAGGCTTGCCTTGTGCCTTGGCCATAGCCACCTTTCTTTTGTGTATTACCTAGAAATTGAGTTTGACTTATAAACTCTTTAACATTTGGAAGTAGCCTATGCGTAGTTTCATGAAGCAAAAATGTGGAAGGTTACTTGGTCAAGTGGATTATCCTCCAAAAGGCTTGTATATGCTTTTTCAGTCTCTTCCCACATACCCTTTGCTTCTAACAGCAATGCCTCCAGCTTGCCTAAAATATTTACCAAGATGCAGCTCAGATTGGTAAACTAAGAAACTACGTGCCTGCAGAACCCAAGTTTTAGATTTCATGTTCCTGACCTAGTTATCAATTTTTAGATTGTTTATCCTAGAAGCCTAGAGTGTGGATACAAGTAAATTATGAAGTCTAACAAGAATGAAGAATTACCAATACGTTTGCTCTCTGGAAACTTCTTCCGTAGAACTTTGATACAATTCTGCAAAAATACAAATTTCTCCTTTTTGTGAGATTACCACATTGTCTTGAGCAGGCTTGAAAAGTTTAAAATAATACAATATAGTAGGCAAAAGAAATTTCCAAATCTGAATTATGCTTTTCGATCCTTTATTTTCATAACAACTCACATCCATGATATTTACAAGATATCCGTAAATGCAAGAAAATTCTGGAAACGAGGCTTATACCTATGGATTAATAAACACATACATTCCAGATAACGAATGCAAGATTTGATCTTAAAATAGGATCATATAGATCCCAAGGTACCAATGTAAAGCATAAATTTTACCTGTGCAACACCAAGAGATTGGCAGTCCATAGCTGCAATTGCTACTTGTTCATATAGGGTCCATTCTGCACAAGAAAAGGAAGACACTTTGCCCTTTAGTTTTGGAAAAACAAAGATAATGTGCAAGCAGCTCTTTCGTTGAGTTTCTACAATTAGTGTAAAGTTAAACACCTATTAGCCAAGACAATTCAAACAAATCGAACCAGATTGGCAGAGATATTACATGTAAACAAAAGTCTTTGCTTAAGTCTGACCCTTTATCAGCTAAAAATATGTTCAATTTCACAAGTAGGGATGAAACGGTGAACAAATCAATCTAAGAATACCAGATTTAGCATTGAACAGATAAGAAGTATAAGTAGGGATTGAAGCAGAAGCATAAAAACAGCTAAACCAAATTCAAATACTGAAACAGAACAAATAGCAAAATTCCAAATGAAATTCATGATTTGCAGCAATCGGCTAGGCTATCAACAAACACACTTTAATTCTCAATGAGAAGCACACCAGCAAACTATCAAAAGTAAGGAGCTCAAAAACAAACAGACCATCTGGACCAAGAGCAGATCGCTTTCCCTTATCGTTCAAGATCGAGACACCGTGCTTGAGTACAATCTCTGATCGGCGAACCTTGAGCTTACGAACAAGGCACAGATACTCCCAAACCCCTCCTCCTCCATTCTCAACCTGAATCTCGAGTTCGTTTAACTGTGTATCCTCCGTTTTCGTCACCATCTCTCTCTCTTTCTATCCCTCTCCGATTTGCTCTGCCTGTACCTATGAAATTCGTGGATCTGTTAGTGGAAGAGCGATCAGGAAAGTCGCTTTCTACAAAGAAGGCAATAACAATAAACCGTTTCGGTTTGAAACTCGTACCGACCTGGTTTAGAGCATTTATTGGTTCGGAGGGATTTAAAGTTCAATAACCGGTCAAGTCAATGAGGAATGAAACGGTGCGTTTAGCAAATGATTCGATTTCAATTGTCTCTGCCCTTCCGCGGAAGAAGGCAATGAAAGTTAATAAAACTCTGTTGTCTTGTTTGTCGACTCTGCTAAAACCCTACTCGAGCTTCGACTGGACAACGACAATGGCGACGACAGCTAAAGCCTTAGGAGGTATGAAAACTGTAGATGAAGCTGACGTGGGCATCTGTTGTTACATCTCCCAGCTCCCTGGCTTCCGCGGAATTCTCAAACAAAGGTCGTGAGATCACAAAAAAGCTTTTATATTTGTTCTTATAAACAATCTTTTCTTGTTCCATATATCCAATGAATGAGATTCATACTGTGTAAGATTGTCAAATTTGAACGGAAAAAATTTATAGAGCTTAGTGATTATAATGTCTATGAACTTGGTGATTCTTTGATAGAGTTTAGTTTTGGTTAAGATATTACTCTTGATGTATTTTATACTTTATATACTTCGCGTTTGGATCTAAAAGAAGCGTCTTTTGTGAAATGTGACATCTTGCTGTGTTAAGAGCTGATGCATGCTCTGGTTGTTTCATTTTTGTCTGGGTGAAGTTCATAGTTTAATTGGATCAAAATTTGAACTTTTGTTGTATTTGTGTTTCGTAGATACGCGGACTTTATTGTTAATGAAGCGGATATCGATGGCAATGTTGTTCGTTTGACATCCTTGGACGTGCCTCCTGAGATGGTTCGTCTCTACTTTGATTTATACTTGACTCATTCCAATTCACATGATGGGATGTTGCTGTGCCTTGTTTCGATAACATATATTTGATTTTTTGTGCTGATGCGATGTTGCCTCTTTTCAGGATGTGAAGGAGGAAGATAAAACGAGAAGTTCAGATAATGTACCCGAAAGTTATGCTTCTGCAATTGAGTCATTCAGATCAATTTCCAATGTCTCTGATGCAGAGCGTTTGGAAACCTTGATAAATCAAATCACCTCAGGAACTGATGATGAAATCTCTCCAGTTGTCCTTGATCCAAGTTCTGACAAGTCCAAGAGAACGGTATGGGATTGATTGCAGAGTTACATATTAACTTATCGACATTATCTTTTGATTTCTTACCAGATTTTTTTTCTATTATCATACAATATAGGCTATCCACAATTTTGTTAAAGAGAATTTGAAGTTCTTAGTGACTGACGCTGTTGATGGTCCTGATTCTACTTCAAAATGCATCCGTGTGCGAGTGAATTCAGGAGACGATAACAGCAGAGGTAAAAGATCAAAAAAGCGTAAGGATAGAGGCGATAAGCCATTTGATAGCAGAGGCTCTGAGCATTGGCCTGCATATGGGCAAGTTTCTCAGGTAAAGTGACTTATATCTGACATAAAATTTAATATATATATTTGGAGTAGTAAGTTAGTCTACTCCGGAAAATGTATAACCTGAAATTGATTTCCTTCTTAAGAGTTGTAGATCGGCATCTTAAATTTTGTTGTATATAATCAAATGAAAATGTGTAATTTATGCATCATAGTCTCTGCAATGTTTTCATTTTATCAATTCATCTGACATTGCAACATATGTGTCAGTTAATTTATGAGTGGTTTAAGTTTATAGGTTCCATCTTTACAAGGAGAACAAAGATACTCAAGAGGCCTTGGGGTTGATCGGAAAGATGCTAGGTGTTCAGGTGATTCCCATCTTCTTCTGTCTATAAAGGGGTTGTTTTATCTCTAGCCTTTTGTACTTTATCTGATTAGCTGCATCTTGAATTGGTACTTAAACTTTACAGCCAAAGTCCTTTGGTTTCTCGGGAACAAAGGATAAGCGGTCTGTTTCAACTCAATGTGTAAGTTACACGGAAGTTACATGTACCTGTTTTCTTTGTAAGATGAGTTCAAGTGCTACTATGCATACTAAGAGAATGTTATGGATTTTAGGTAACTGTGTTCAAACAGCAAGCTAGCAAATTGGCTGCACTTAACAAGAGATTGTTTGGGATCAAAGTTGGTGACTTCTGGTAAGCCAACATATTCTTGAATGTTCTCATTTTGACTAATTTTGTCGTCTTAATTTTGATGATGATTGCTGCTGCTTTCCAGCCATGTCAAAGAGGGCCTTCTCCTTGGGCAGCTCACGGGAAACAGATTTACCATCACATTAAGGTGGGAATGTAACTGGAAACTGTTAAAAAAAAAGGAAAAAGAAAACTTATCTGATTGTCTGTCAACTTTTAGATCTCTTCTTCATGAACAGCTTTAATCTTGATCATCTTGTGTTTGGAAAATCATTATATGTTTAAATTCTCATATTTTCTAGAGGAGTGGTTGCCGATTCTGAAGAAACTATCAAAAAGTCTGCAGAATCCCTGGGAAAAAATGGCTTCATCAACTACTTTGGCTTGCAGGTATTATTCCTCGTCAAGTTAGAAAGATATGCATATATATATATATATATTTTTATACAATATAATCTGTTTGTGTTTTACTTACTCTTTGTAGTAGCTAAATCGACATGCACTTATGCATTGTAGTATTAAGTTTGGCTTCTCAGAAAAAGTGACTTGAATTCTTATCTAATAGATATTATTACTTGCTTACGAATTTTCTACTTGTATGACAGCGTTTTGGAAGTGGTTCAGTACCAACTCACCATGTTGGAGCTGCACTATTGAAAGGAGAGTGGAAAGATGCTGTAGACATGATTCTTGATCCAAGGGAAAGTGATATCCTTTAACATGTCTTTGTCTCAGCTACATTTGTTAATTCTTGTTTAAACCATATTGTGGCTCTACGAAAAGATGCTGTGTGGGTTTTTTTGTTTTTCGTGACTTTAAGATTTTCTCCACAAAGGAATGAAATAAATGAGTCCCGGGAATATTACAAAAAAACTGGCGACATTGATGGAACTCTAAGGCAACTACCGCGATACCTTGTTGCTGAAAGAGCCATAGTAAGTATCCAACTACTCCTGTATTTGCTTTTCTCGTTAATAGGTTCCCACAATAATCAGCTTTAATCTTGGGTGTTTTGAAACAGCTGCAATGTCTGAAGAAATGTCCTGGAAACTACCTGCAGGCTCTAAAAGGCATTCCCAGAACTTTGAGAATGATGTAAGCGCTTGGTTCTTTGATATAGCTCTAGTTTCATCTGAAACAGTTTGCCTCTTGCAAATGGGATATTACATGCCAATCCATGGAATCAAGTTGCTTAGTTTGCTGAATATCTGATCCTTATCATGCAGGTATGTACATAGTTACCAAAGCTACTTATGGAACAATGCAGCAAGTCTGCGCGTCAAAAAATATGGTATCTATTTTTTTGTTCTTCAATTCATTATATATCTTGTGCCTTTCTGTATGTTTATCGATGGAGGTTTTAACTTTCACCACTTGTTTTTGTGGTCCGGCAGGGACCAGCCAGGTTATGTTGGGGGACTTGGTTAGTACAAAGGTAGATGCTGCAAAAAGAATGGTCGACAGTTTGACCACTGAGCACAAGGAAAACAATGAAGAGGCATTAGATTGTGACCAGTTAGATGATACCGCTGTTGTAGATCTTCCAGCTGAAAGGAGTGACCTTGTTAAGGTTAGTTTCTATGCCAAACTTCTTCTGCCGTTATCTTTGTAAAAATATCTTTTACATTGTGAGCTAATGGAACACATTGGTCTTGAAAATTTGATTATTAAGATTTCCTCATTGTCTTTTTTCCATATTCAAACATGCTTTAATGCATACATTTCCATAGGTATTTATTAAGACAACCATTGTTCATGCGTGATACATTCCTGTGTGTTCTGCAGGTTGTAGGTACAGAGGATTTGGAAGCTGGAACATACTCGGCCAGTGACATTGTTCTCCCTCTACCTGGGTGAGTTTCTAGCATAATTTTCCAGTATAAGTAGATACATTGTACTTGTTTAAACCTAAAGACCTTTCTCTTTGCTTCAACAGTTCAAGAGTCATCTACCCATCCAATGATATTGCGGAAATTTATCATGATCTGGCAAAGAAGGTTTGTTAAAGCCAAATGCAAGCAATCCTTGTTTGTTTTAGAAAAAATATATTTCAATGGTTCGTAGTGTATAATTTCTAAATTTACATCTCTGCTGATTAATCAATAAGTTCTGCTTAATTGTTTAGGACGGGATCAGCCTAGCTGAGAGCATTCACGGTGTAAAGTAAATTCCCACATGCTCTTTTCCTCGTAGACCTTATGTTTGTATCATTATGCAATTCTTGTGCGTTACCATGAGCAACTACTTTATTATACCAATAACAAGTATTGTTTCAGAGAATTCTCAATAACTAGCATGACTGGTGGTTATAGACGTGTTTTCCAGAAACCAAAAGATTTTGAATGGTATGTGTGTATGTTCGAAATTCCTTCAGTTTTGATTTCAAACATTCTATGAGAACGAAAACTAATATTGTGGGTAATTGCTGTAGGGAGTTACTAACTTACACTGACAACAATAAACCATTGGCGGAGACAGATCTGGACAAGTTGACCATGGAAAAGCAGGTGGATAAAACTGGGTTTGCTGACGAAATTGAAGATGAAACAACAAAATCTGATACTAACCTGCCCAAATGCTCTGAAACCAATTTGGAAGACCAGACAGATAACAAAACAGCGCTTAAAATGGCACTTACCCTTCCGTCTTCTTGTTATGCCACCATGGCAATTAGAGAGCTGTTAAAGTCGTCGACTTCAGTAAGTACTAGGAAATTCTGAAATCACTTGAACTTGGTACTATTAAGTTTTACAAATTGAAGTCAAAATATAGTCAACTGAATCCTGTTTTTTTTTCTTGGAATTAATTGCAGGTTGCATATCACAAGACACTTAACTAGTGATTAACA
This sequence comes from Lepidium didymum, assembly GCA_963920545.1. Taxonomy (NCBI): domain Eukaryota; kingdom Viridiplantae; phylum Streptophyta; class Magnoliopsida; order Brassicales; family Brassicaceae; genus Lepidium; species Lepidium didymum. The sequence goes on from OY986979.1 coordinate 19,500,767, forward strand.
TCCGCTCCTTCTGGCTAGCACACACTGTATATAAAGCCATTTGCTTTGTATGTTTACTGGTTAGATTACTCGGTTTCAATTGCATCAAGTCTGTCTATCCAGGATTTTATCTTGTCTGCTTTAAACATGTGTACATTCATGTACTTGTATTATACTGAAGTTCAGGAAATTTTGTCTGAAATAAGAATCAACATGGATTTGGTTATCAACAAGTCTTTGCTTGAATTTCAATGTTTCAGATACAGAAGGTTAGCTACTCATTTAAGAACTCAGCCTAAGTAGTTAACTTCGAAACAATTTTCTTGACATATGATTAAAAAACTGTTAAAAGTGGAAAATTATCATGTCTCAACAGGTTAAAATTAGAAATCATCCGTTTCTCATTCTTCGAGTTTGTTAGTAGTAGTTTCTTTGAAGCTCTTGGACAACCAAATCGCTGTTTCTCTGGGTGAGACTTTGCCTGGACCAAAGGGTCTCAACAAGACATTGAGCTCATCGTACCTCTCATCATGAAGCAACCTTGCACTGAATTCAAGCAATCCCTCCAATGCCTCCGCTCGTTGCTGATAAGAACTAGGATCAAATTTCTGTCTCCTTGCACCCGACGAAGCCCTGCTTGATGCTCCAGCAGTCGCATTCTGATCAGATGATTCACTCCTGTTTTCCAAATATACATCTTCATACACCGCCTTCATGATCGCTCCTTCTCTGTTATGGCCTGGTTCAAGAGTAAATTTGTCCTTTGTGATTGAGCAGTCTAGTGGTGGCTCTGGAGGGGGACTGTAGGAACCTCTAGATGAGGCTTTCTTCTTCTTTTCACGCACAACTGGAACAAAAGGCTCTTCCTCATATGACGCCAGCGGAAACTCAATCTTGTCAATTCTTGGTGCGTTCATTGACACGTCGGGAGAATTTATCTGGTGGAGAAAACTGGTTTTCGAGTTGTACAGAGAGTCTTTGATTTCTTTTGCAGGCTTTCTTGAGCTAGGCATGGAAGCTCTACGAGTCAAACCTGCTGGTTTTGGGTTTGTATGCAGTGATGAAGCAGGAAGCTGCAAAATTGTAGAAACAACCATTCTTAATTCTGATTAAACAATCAGTAAAACCAGTATAGAGCATTTTATATGGATCACTTACTTGACCACGGTCATTCCTAGGCTTTCTCGATCTCACAGGTGAGGCCGACGCTCTCACTGGAACATACCTAGAACTCTTAGAAGCCTCCGAAGTTCTATGAACAACCGTTCCATCACCGCTTTCATCTGTAGACAAATCCACTTGCTTTACACGGTTCACATATGCAGGCACAGGTTTTTTTATGGAAGAAATAGAATCTTCCTGGTTACCCCTAAACCTGCTTGGACCAAAGCTATGGCTTTTTCTAGTGGGACGCCTTCTCTGCTCGGGAAAGCTGTTTCTCCTGGCAGTTTCAGATTCGGGCCATTGCGCAGGCAACACATTCGTTCCTGGATCATTCAACTTCAAATAAATCTTCTGACTATACGGCTGAAGCAGCGGTTGTCTGAGAAGCTCAGCAGCCTACACAGAAGAAAAGGGATGATGTTTAGTGGTCAAGTTTGCTCAGTTTCAGGTTACCCAAGGAAAGAATCCTGTGACATACACTTGGTCGGAGTTCTGGATTTTTCCGGAGCATACTCTTAACCAAACCTCGGCTGAAGAAAGCAGCAGATAGACATACAGACAGACAGACAAATCAGTAAATTCTAATAGATCTCAGAGTTAGAGAAATACGAACCTACAGACTTACAAGGCAGCAGAATATTGTGCAGGAAGTGGAGGAACAATTGATCTATTAATCCTGTTTATTAGTCCTTGCATGTCCTGCAACCATTTAAGATGCCATGAACCGTCAAAAACTTCTCATGAACATAACTTGGAGAAGCATAAATCGAGGTTTTAGAGCTTACAAAAGCTTTAAATGCAGGTTTCATAGCCGTCATCTCATACAGACAACATCCTGAAGATCATAGGATAAAGATGAATAAACTATTTCGTTTCTAGAGCTAAAGTTATAAAATCTTAGGCATGGAAACTTGCCAAGCGACCAGATATCAGACTTGGACCCATAGGGTATATCAGCTAGAAGCTCGGGGCACATGTAGCTTGGTGTTCCAACCACCTGGTTTGTCAAGATTGAGTACGATCAAACCTGAGTTTGGAATTAATACATGTGTGAAATCTTGAATAAAACTACACTTACTGAAGATGCGAGATCATCTGATGTTAAGACTTTGGCAAGTCCAAAATCGCCTGCGGAGATTACAGAGCCAATTTGTTACATTTTTCCCACTGATATGTTAATCTGATTAGAAATATGATATAATGTGACAAATTTGTTCAGCATCTCACCAAGACGTATATCTTGATCCTTTGTCAAGAATATGTTCGAACACTGAATGAAAATGAATCAGTTAGTTCTAATATGTATGGAGATTTGTCCATAAATTGTGCTGGGCATATAACCAACCTTGACATCACGATGAAGAATGTGATTGCCATGCAAGTATTCCAGAGCCATTAAGAGCTGAACAAGCCATTTACAGAGTTTCTGATAACACAAGCAAAACGTTAGATAGATCCAGAATTTTGAGTATTGATGACCAGAACTTATCCAACAAGTCTTGCACAAACCTCTTCAGAGAAATGTACGCCATTGGTTTTCTTAATTGCCTCCGCCCTGAAATTCAGAAGAAACAGAAGAAACCGAAAAGTCAGCAAGTATATTAGAGAGCCTCTTCCCAAGTCAAACAGGAAATAACTGCTGCAAAGGAATAAACTTACATGTCTCCTCCTTTGCAATAGCCTATGATAATGCACACATAGCACCCCTGATAGCACACAACCATAGACAATCGAGCTTATTATATTTTCAAATTCCTTGTTCAAGAAATGACAAGATATGTACAGATTATACCTTTTCAACCCACGAATCTTTATATTCCACAATGAATGGATTATCTATCTTTGAAATCAACTCCATCTACAAGGAGACAACAGCAAATTGTTAGTCTACATAACAAAAGTCAACAACTATTGCATAAGAATACTGTATGATCGATAACAGCATATCCAAAGAAGACTATCAAAATGAAACACAAAGTAACAACAAGGGTCATTGTCTATACTTAGATCCTACCACGAGTTTAATTTCGATGATCTATGTCTAAGAAGTGACAAAAGGAGCTGCATTTGTTTTAAACAGATAGAATTTGCATACATATATGAATGTTTCAGATCACAGAAGAGATTAAAACAACCTCTTGATGAGCAGATCTTCTCGTTCTACCAGTCTGCCGAGCAAGCCGGATTTTCTTCAAAACATACCTGTAGACAGCAAGCAAACACATAATACAGCAGAACATTACAAAAATTCAAATTTCAGAAAACACCATTATGTTCACACAATCATGCTTTAAGGTTAAGTACTTACAGTTTCTTCTCATGTTTATGTCTCACAAGAAGAGCTGATCCAAAGGACCCTTTTCCAATTTGCTCAAGAACCTCGTAGTTCTCCATTGGAAAATCTCTGAAACTCACCTCCTTTGTCTTAATAGAATCTGAAACCAATTGAAAATACAAGACACATTGTGTGAATCAGTAGTCTATCCTCATGAATCATTGTCCTTACAAGCAATAGAAACCGTACCTTTCTGGAAATCATAACTAAAATATTAAATAGAATTATCTAAAGTAGTCAAAAACCGAAAAAGCTAAACTTCCTTCCTTCGATTCTTCTAAAAGTTTTAAGACCCACCAACCTTAATAGTTAATTTGACACAAACACAAATTCATCTTTTGGAGTAAAATTCAGAAAATTTAAGGTAACTCACTCGTAATAATCAAAATTTCCGTCTTTAAACATGCAGGATTATAAAAAGAAAAAAAATTGTGACAAAAAATGAAATCTTTTCTGAGATAATCTGAGAAATTTTACAGAGTTCTTTTCCTCACATTCACAGAAGTGAACAAACGAGATTAAGCCAGTCAATAACACAGCATTTTTGCTAAATAAGCAAAAAAAAAAACCGTTACTTGGTTCAAAACTTAACGCCATAAGAGAGAACAAACCTAAAACGGCGTCGTTGTGAGATTCAATCGGACAGATTTAGAAGAATCAAAACGAAGAAAGAAGAAGTTAACAGAGAAAACAGTTTCGGCATTTGCTAAAGGAAGCTACAAAACGGCATCGTTTCCAGAGAAGCAACAACAAGAGTGAAGAAGAAGAAGAGGCATTGGAAGAAAACGAAGAGGAAGGTAAGGAAACTGCTTCGCCATAAGACCTGCTCTCTTTAGAAGAAAACGACAGATTTTGCAAGACTTTGTAATATCTCTATATATATAAATTCAGACAACAATATACTTTATTATTAATTTAATGTAAAATGAAAATTTAATATCTTTTGTATATGTGATGTGACTTTACTTTTTTCTTATTTATTGTTTTTGAAATTTGTAATAGAAAAAAAAAGCATAACGTCTTGGGATAATATATATTATTTTTTGTAGTTCGTGCATTACGATTTTCTTAATATTATTTCAACAATAATTGATTAGGTCGCGTTTTATTTCTTCAATCTTTTTGTTATTATTTATCTCTATAGACTAATTTTAGCTTTTGAGTATCATAATTCGTTGGAATCTTTTGTTTGTCTTGAAATTTATTTTATATTAATTTTATTTATACTATGATACATATAATTTGTTGAGATATGAGATCGTACAAAACGTCTTTTGTGTAAAATATTCAAAAAATTAATATACTCCTTTACGTAAAAAAAATTTGTTCCAAATTATTTATTTTTTTATATATTTAATGTAATATTTATCATATTTTTATGTATTTTGATTATTTAAATTCTGCGAATTAATTTCTAATTGATCAAATAATTATTATCTAAAATTAAAATAATAATTTTAATTAAAAATAAAAATTAAATAATTTTTTAACATACATGCAAAAATCTTAAATATTATACCATTTTGGAACGGAATGAGTATATAAATAAATTTTTAATTATCGAGTCTCTTTGTTTATGACCTAAATTATTCTTTATATAAATAATTTCGTTGCTTATATGAACAAGCTTTTGAATGAATATTGGTTGGTTTAGTGAATCGGCAAATACAAAAATAAGGTATAAATATTTTTATGGTTAGGTGCACTCATCAGCATAAAGTTTTAGTGTAATTAATTTGTTTAATCTTATGGATCATTAATTATGAGTATTCTAAACTGTCATACTCATTTACAAATCATTGTTTGGCACTGTCAAACTCAAGGTTTGAGTCTAATCGATTTAAATAATATTGGAATAAAACAATACTTATCCATCTAATCTGTCTCCTGTGTGATCCTTTCTTTGATTGTTAAGCTTGTTTATGAGGTAGATTCACTCTCTATAAGAGATTTTGTCTACCATTTTGATTTAATTGGTCATTCTATAAGATTAGGTGTCTATATATATATCTATAAGATGCACATGAATATTAACATTAAAGTAAATAGACAATGTATAGATTAACATTAAACATTAGTGGCACTCAACAACATTTTGAGAGATTTTGTCTCTTAAACTCATTGGCAGAGAACGATTATAAATTACAAATTTAAGACACTGAGACATGTCTTTGTATATTCGTAACCAATATAAAATAATTTGATATATTTATCGAAAATAAAAAAAGCTCATAATATCATAAATTTTGGAGGTATTTTTGGTGTTACTTCATACCCACTTCTTATAACCTTTGCCTTCTCCATGAAACTATTTATTACAGCTTTAGTAGTTTAGAGCAAAGGCAAACCGCGTGACCATACTAAATTATAAAAACCATGTCAACGAGATCTCTATTTTTTTCTTTTTTTAAAGTTCACCAAATTACGTGATAAACTTTAATTTTTTCTGAATCAGTTAAATTTCTCGAACCCATTAAACAAGTAAATATGTTAATAGGCTATAAAATCCAACTACATGGAACAAAGAAAATAACACTCGAATGTAAATTTAATTTCCAAAAACATTCGAAATTAGATTACTAAATTATCATTTTCCCAAATTCTAGTGTTACTGGACCACACCCGTCTAGGCTATAAGTGCAAATTATTATCAAAGAAACTCTTAAACATTTCCGACAACAAAAAAGGGATTAAATTAACAACGGGTAAGAAAATAGAATGATTAGACGAGTTGTTCTCGTGGTTAGGATGATCTAGTTAATGACTTGACACCAGAGTTCGATTCCTACCTGCTGCATTATGATAACTTAAAAAAAAGATTATAGGGATGAGCTTTACATTATGGATCGGATTTTGTCGATGTAAGTGTTTGAAAAAAAAAGAAAAAAGAATAATTGTTGATCCACTGTCCAAATCCAAAAGAATAGTAAATATAGAATCCAAATTCTTTATTGGTTTTTGTATTAGTGTTACCCTCTAAATTCAAATCTGCATACTATTGATATCAAGTATTCGGTTAAAAATAACATTGTTCAAATGTTTTTGGTAAACGCTATAAAATAAAAACTGTTCTAACATAGTAATGTCGGTTGTGTCATATATGAATATCTCTAACTCTAACCGTGAAAAGTCAACGAATGAGAGTCTATCAACATTTAGTAGGCCCATTAATCCGTGATGGGTAAAAAAGAAAGAGAGTCCATTAACTTTATTAGGCCCATAAATATTTGAAGAATAAAAGAAAAAGAGTTCATTAATCTTATTAGGCCCATAAATCCATAAGAAGTAAAAGAGAGTCCATTACCCAACCTCTATTAGGCCCAGTACTTTAAAATCCCAAAAGGTTTTTAAAAGTATAAATTTGGTTAAACTCCAAAATTCTCGAATTTTCACTCTAAAGCCCCAAAGTTATTTCCTTTTCCTGCGCTTCATTTAAAGTTCATAAACCGACCTCACGATCATCCTCATTGGAATTCCTCTTCTCCTTCAACCCTAAAGCCTCAACCTTTGAACCAAAACGCAGAAGTCTTGATAATGGCGGATTCGACGGACAAAAACACCGTTTATCAACAACACGAGAATCAGAAATATCGTCAGTACAATCCGTACCAGGAAATCAACCTTCCGTATCGTAAGCTCTATGATCTCCCCACTTCGCCGGAGTTTCTTTTCGACGAAGAAGCTAAGAAAACCCGCTTAACTTGGGGCGAGAATCTGACATTTTTCACCGGATGCGGGTACCTTTCTGGAGCGGTTCTCGGAGCCGCAAAAGGGTCAATTGACGGAATCCGATCCGCAGAACGGGGCGAATCCCTAAAGATCCGGGCAAACCGGGTATTAAACTCTGGTGGACTCGTTGCACGACGCGGCGGGAATTTCTTAGGAAGTGTAGGGTTGATGTTCGCAGCTTTCGAGAGTGGTGTTACGCATCTGAGAGACGGAGACGACGGTCCGTTAACTACTGTGATCGCTGGTTTAGCCACTGGTGCGGTGTACAGAGCTACCTCTGGGCCTCGATCCGCTGTCATTGCCGGAGCAGTCGGTGGAGTTACGGCTTTGGCAGCGGTTTCCGGAAGACGCATGGTCAAGCGATTCGTTCCTATCTAATGATTAATCACTTCTGCTTTCAATTTCCCAATTTTAAAGTTCAAAACTTTTAGTAGTTTAACGTAGAGGAATCATTGAAAGTTGAAGAATTTCCACTGTCTAAAATTTGACATTTTAGATGATTCTAGTTGCCACTCTGATTCAACTTTTGCAGATGTTACTGAATTCAAGTGATTGTGACTCGGAAATTAAGAATTTATTTGAAATGATCTCACAGAAACTCAATTGGTAATATTACAAAGCGGAGAAAATGTGTCATCGAATGAACAAGAAGAAGAAGAGAAGAAAGTTTAAATTTTTGAAGGTCACTTGTTCATAACTTCAACACCATTCTTTCCGGCGATAATCACAGACGTAGCCATTCCCAAAAACAGCCCATGCTCCACCACTCCTTGAAACTTCCCGATCTCTTTAGCCGCCGCGAATCCATCCTTCAATGGATTCTTAAAATACAAATCAATAATGTAATTACTGTTATCAGTAACATAAGGTTTCCCATCTCCATCAACTCTCAGCTTCGCATCACATCCAAATTCCTTAAACAGATCTTGCAATCTGATTAAGTTAAAGTTCCAGCAGAATTGAACCACTTCAACAGGCATTGCTAATCCACTTCCACCAAGTCCTGTGACGAGTTTCGTATCATCAGCCACCACAATAAACTTCTCTGCAACAGCTTCCACCATTTTCTCACGGAGTAGAGCACCTCCACGACCTTTGACCAAATCCAAATTCGGATCCACTTCGTCTGCTCCGTCAATAGCGAGATCAATTCTTGGATGAGTATCTAATGCAACAAGCGGAATCCCTAATGATCGTGCTTGTTCCTCCGTTCGTTTCGATGTTGGAATACCCACGATGTCGTAGAGTTCACCGGAAGAGAGAAGTTTACCGATCTGATCAACGGCAAAAGCTGCGGTAGATCCAGTTCCTAGACCGAGAACCATCCCAGGTTTAATCGCCTCAACAGCTTTCTCTGCCGCGAGCTTCTTCAAATCATCCTGAGAAAGAGCGACAGACTGAGCCTTAACGGAGAATGAAACGGAAGTCCTAGAAGCAGAAGAGCCTGTGCGTAGGGAAACAGAAGGACTGCGTAGCGTAAGGTGAGGAGATGAAACGAAGGATAAGGAAGCCATTGGAGAGGATGAGAATTGTTGGAGTCTGGAGAAGAAACAAAATAAAGGTTGGGTTTTTGACTATTGAGTGGAAGAGGAAGCTAAGGGCAGTTCTAAAGTTATGTAGTTGGTATGAGGGTAATTTTGGTATTTACCAGTTTTAAGGTTCGTATAATTGGGTTGGTGAAGATTAGTAACCCGCTGATTCAATCGGTGTCTTTACTGGTCGTTGTTTTTTGTTTCTCTGAGAGCTGATTTAAAACCTTTTGTTTTTTTTCGTCGAGAGTCTAAAATTATTCTCTTCCACTTTCTCGATCTCCAGATTTCTTTGAAAGGAAGAAAAGCTCACGATGTCCGCCGAATCAGCTAGCCAAATTCCTAAGGGACAGGTGAGTAAACGAAGAATTCTGTATTTCAATGGTTTACTTCGATAGTGAATACAATTTTTTGGTTGGAAGAACAGCTAGGGTTCGTATCCGTGGAAACTGTAAATTGAATTAGTTCGAATCTCGGTTGAAGTTTTTGATGTATTTTACAGTAGATTCTCTTACTTTTAATTGGTCTGTTTGATTCAGGTTGATCTGCTAGATTTTATTGACTGGTCTGGTGTTGAATGCCTTAACCAAAGCTCAAGTCACTCCTTGCCCAATGCTCTTAAGCAGGTTAGTCTCTTATGTTCATGTAGTTTTTCTCTATACATTTTTGGTTATTGCATCTGCTTGTGTTCTCATCTATAGATACTTGTTTGTTTGTCTATGTATAAATTGTTATGTGTGCGTTTATGAGTTTAGATGTAAGAATGAGTACGAACTTGGCTTTTTATGGATTGATAGTGCGTGCTAACCTCCAGTTTATTATTTAAAAGTATTATCCTTGAGTTCATTATCTCCTCATTTCATCTTTCCGCAGCAGCCTACTACAAAATTATAGCTATTTGATTCATGATTTCCTGTTGCTTTTGGTGTTTTATGGCTCAAGAATGATTTACTCGTTCTTGTAGGGATATAGAGAAGATGAAGGTTTAAACTTAGAGAGTGATGCTGATGAACAACTTCTGATCTATATTCCTTTTAACCAAGTTATCAAACTACATTCCTTTGCTATCAAAGGTCCTGAAGAGGAAGGTAAGGCCTTACAAAGAAGAACTGGTTAAATTGATGTCCTGTATCAAAAGCATATGTATAAGTGTCATGATTATTAAGTCTTTCCTACAAGTCCTTTTTGCTGAACTGGAGATGGGATTTAGATATTGGGGGGTTGGTACTGTTAGTCGGTGAAATTAAATTTTCTTTGGTTATAACCTTTCTTCAGGTCCTAAAACCGTGAAGTTTTTCTCAAACAAAGAGCACATGTGCTTCAGGTAATGTGAATCTTTTCTTATGTGTATCTAACACGATGATAATCTCGATAAAAGCTCAGACTCTCATTGGGTCTATCAAACAATACAGCAATGTCAATGACTTTCCTCCAAGCGACACCGCTGAACTAACTGAAGAAAACCTTAAGGTAAAGACATTTTGCTGAAACCAATATGTATTCTTTTGGTTACAATGTTCTGGTGATCTATCTGTCTTGAGACTTCTATTCAAATCCATTTACAGGGAAAACCGGTGGTTCTTAAATACGTTAAATTTCAGAATGTTCGTAGGTAAGGATTTACATGTTGTACGTATAAATATAGTACTACTCAGCGAATTCACAGCTCGTTCTAACCATATCTGTGTAATTCAAGCTTGACAATCTTCATCGAAGACAACCAATCAGGTTCTGAGGTCACAAAGGTTCAGAAGATTGCTCTCTACGGCTCAACGTAAGTATCTGAAGTCTTTTTTGTACATACAAAAGATTACCTGCCTCAATAGAATGTTGGTCTTAGCTTTTTCATATTTCTGATATCCTTAAATCGCAAAATTATTGTTCTTTTACACCATTATGTGCAAATTACAGAGTGGAGACGACTGATATGAAGGGATTAAAAAAGATTGAAGATCATTGAGCAGACAAAAGTGTTCGAACCAACATGATCGTATCAACTTTGATTTCTAGTTCTACTCTGGTTTCGTTCTATTTCTGTTACTTTTTGAATCAAAATAGACCAGAACTTGCTGTTTCCTATTTGCAAGGGTACGAAACAAATGACAAGTTCGATAACAAATTGAAATTTACTCTTGCAATTCTGAACTTTTTGACAATTCTTAATTACTGATTAGGCTATTATGTTTTATTTAATCAAACTCATAAATTCAATTATGTAAAATATGGAGATCGTTTTTCTATTAGTCATAAGGTCTAAATCATTTAAATATTTTTTCCCGGCTCTATCTTGTTTAGTTTGGGCTTGCAAAATCATGTATTTAGGACTCTTTTTTCCCTTTATGTCTTAAGTGAAACAATAAGTTAGGGTTATACAGAGAAGAGAAAGAAACAGAGAGAAGAAAACAAACAATGGCGGCGAATGGAGAAGCTACGGCGGCTGTTCAGCTCTCCCAGAAAGAAGCTGATATACAAATGATGTTATCGGCCGATGTTCACCTTGGTACCAAAAATTGCGATTACCAAATGGAGCGTTATGTCTTCAAGAGACGCAACGACGGTAAACTCTTTTCTTCAGCCCCACGCTTTAATATTCATACTCTGTATTGATCTGATCTTTCGAATTTTTTGCAATTCTCCGAATTTCTATAATTAGCATAGGTAATCAAATCAAAAAACCTATGTCACCTTGGCTCGAATTTGACATTGAGGTTGTGTATTGGTTTTTGAATGCTTTTAGCTATTTTCGTTTATCAAGTTTCGGTTTTTACTGCTCAGGTATTTACATTATCAACCTAGGAAAGACATGAGAGAAGCTTCAGATGGCTGCTAGGTTTATTGTAGCAATTGAAACCCAAAAGACATTATTGTTCAATCGGCAAGGCCTTATGGGCAAAGAGCTGTCTTGAAGTTTGCTCAGTATACTGGTGCTAATGCAATTGCTGGAAGACATACTCCTGGTACCTTTACTAACCAAATGCAGACTTCTTTCAGTAAGCCAAGGTTGTTGATTCTCACCGACCTGACCATCAGGTTGATAATGAATTCATTTAATCTCATTTCTTGTTTAATTGTAGGTTTTGGTTTTGCTGATGTTGTCTTGTTTTTGTTGATGTCAGCCAATTAAGGAAGCTGCATTGGGAAACATTCCAACCATTGCCTTCTGTGATACAGATTCTCCAATGGGATTTGTCGACATTGGAATTCCTGCTAACAACAAGGGAAAACACAGTATTGGTTGTCTTTTCTGGCTTTTGGCTCGTATGGTTCTCCAGATGCGTGGAACTATCGGCCAGCTCAGAAATGGGATGTCATGGTAAAATTCAATAACTGTAGTTCTTTAGAACTCTCTTATTAAACAAAAGCTTGACTTGTTGCTGTTGTTGTAGGTGGATCTATTTTTCTACAGGGAACCTGAAGAAGCAAAGCCAGAAGAGGATCAAGAAGCTGCACCACAAACTGATTTTGTGCTGCAAACTCCAGAATATGGAATGGTAAGTGGAGACCAATGGACCACAGCTCAAATCCCTGATGCTGCATGGCCTGGTGAAGCTCAACAGCCAATTTCTGCTGCACCTGCAGTTGGAGGTTAGCTTCTTCAAACCTGTGTTCATCATGTTGTGTTTCTGAATTGGAAACCAAAAGCTCTAATAGTTTCTGTTGTTTTCACAGTTCCGGTTGCTGCTGCATCAGATGGATGGGACACTGCAATGCCAGCTTCCGTTCCAGCAGCTGATTGGGAATAAACTAAAAGCTCCCTTGTTAGTTTAGCTCGAACTCGTTTAGATATAAACATGATTTTTTGGTCTTATTGAGATTGGAGAGGACTAGGACCATATTAGCCTGTTTTACTTTTTCTTGCTTCTTGTCTCTTGAGAATTGAGATCATTAGCATTAGGTGCCTTTTTGCCGATATATCAAAATTTCAACTAAAATGAGATCATTTTATCATAAACACTACAGTCTTGTGAAGGCTCACCTTGCACAAAGCCACTTTCTTCTGTAATTCACTTTCTTAACTCAGTGAAAAATCGTAACATTTACAGTGCTGAACTCTGGTTGATAAACCAGTTCAAAATGTTCTAGCTATATGAAATCCAAAGCTGATTTAAACATTACTATGACACAATCACTAAGGGAATATAACCAATTAGACTGAGTCAAGAGAACTAATTAAGTATTGGTCCCAGATTTAGAGCTCTGTTTCTTATTCGATTAAATAGAAACAAAGCACACCTAGGAAGTTTGGGAGTCATAACTCCTACAGTTACTTGAAGTAAACGGAAATGAAATACGAAGTGAAAGACCATCTCGTAATTATTAACGAGTGAACATAGATGCCACTAAAGTGTAAATGCCATTAAAGTGAAGCTTCAAGTCGTAAACTTTCGTTTGGGAATCCGGGTTCAAACTCAATAACAAGATTTGGTTGAGTGCTTGGTTCTGCTCTCCCATCTCAATAAGACCAATATCCGTAAAAACAAACAAGCCTGATCTAGTGGAATATAACAAGATTTGGAGGTTTCATATATAGACATAGATCGTGTAGGAACTAGGAACCATGCACATTGTTTGTTTACTCTATTAAAGATTCATGAACTCGCTGAAAATTTATCTTATCTATCTGTAATTTTCTAATTCTGTCTCCTTATTTGTAGATACATATTCTGCCGCGCTGTGTTGACACTCTACACTCCAGTCTTAAATAACAAACAAAGTCAGCCAGAGTGCTTTCCGTCTCTCCCAGAATCGCTTCTACCAACTGCTCCTGCAGTTCAAAATGCTGTGCTTCAGATGGTCAATGTGTTTGGAGCTACAAGTAAGTTCACTTTTCCTCAAGACACCACAATGTCGGAAAGCCTGTAAGAGAAGCTTCCTCCTCAATGAGAAGAACATTGGTTTGGTTTCCCTTTAGGGTTCAATATGATTGCAGATTTGGAAAAAGATTCTTCCATGAGATTTGTGACTGAACCTCGTTTCAGACTTTGGTTCGATAACATTTTTCTGTACGATATTAACAAAGTGTTTGATGCAGAACATCTGATTGGCTCTGTTGTATCTGCATTTTAAAGAAGGGTTTGTTTTTTTTGTTGGTATTGTATATTTATTAAACTTTTAAAGTCTGATGGAAATTCACCATTTTTTGTAATTTGATCAAGAGAAGAAGAGGTTTTCTATCTAAACATGTTGATTGCATTGTCAGTATAAGCCCAATAAGATTTTACTAAGCTTATAGTGAAGATCAGCCCCACTTGTTCTACAAGCTCTTAGCAAAGATGCCCATATGCTTGCATCAGGTTTTATCGGCATTGCTTGGATAAATTCTTCGGCTTTAGAAATCTTCTGTGACTGGGCCAACAAGTCAACCACACAGGCATAGTGTTCGATCATTGGATCTATTTTGTAGTGAGTTTTCATCTTTTCGAAGCAAGCCAAACCTTCTTCTACCAAACCAGAGTGGCTGCAAGCATGGATAATGGCAATGAAGACAACATTACTGGGAGCTATACCTGATTTTTCCATATCCACAAATGCTTCAAGAGCTTTCTCACCTTCTCCGTACATTCCATATGCATATATCAACCCTGTCCATGTCACAACATCTCTTTTACTCATATGGTAAAAGACTTTAAAGGAACTCTCCAAACAACCACATTTTGAGTACATTTCGATTAGCGCATTTCCTATTCGCATTTCCGATTCATATCCAAACCTTAAAAGACAACAATGGATCTCCTTGCCTAGTCGTTTAGCAGCAAGTGAAGCACACATAGGCAATGTAACTAAGAAAGCAGTCATATCAGGCACCACTTCATTCTTCCTCATTTGAGTAGTAATCTGCAAACCGGTTTCAAAATCCCCTGAACGAACACATGCTGAAATAACCGTGTCCATGTTACCGTATCCCGAGTTTCCATACTATTGAATATCTTCAGCGAATCTCCTATTTCCTCACACTTTGAATACATATCAATCAAAGCATTACTGACAGAAATATCAAGATAAATTCCGGATTTTGTCCCGCTCGAATGTAGCCCTTTTCCAAATTTCAAGTCTGCTAGACGTGTAGAGACAGATATAAGCATCAGATAAGTGATGTTGGATTTGGATGTCGATATATATATGTAGACGGATAGTTAGACTTAGATGTTTTTTTGTATCAGAATATATATATATATGTATGACTAGACATGACTTAGACTTAGAGCTGCAACTATACATAAATAATTGCAATTTTACATGAATTAGTGCATTGGTTAGTAAAATAATTGTTGGTGGTCATTCATAACTATTTATTGATGTCTACTCTTTCAGAACTATTCATTCATATATGTTAAATTGGACACAATATAATTGTTCATTGATAATCTTTAATATAGCTAATGCATTTATTTGCAAAAATTGCAATGAAAAATATACATATAAAAGTTGCAAACTTGCAATGCAAAAACATAATTTTATTCATAACAACACATTTGCGGATTTGCACATAGTTACATTTAAAAGATATATCTATAAATATATTTTCATGATTGAAAAGTTACAAATAAAAAGTTATAACCGTAAAATACCATTTTTAAATCTTTTATTTTTAAGTGATAAATTCTGTAAAATAATTTTTAAGAAGATATAATATCAACACTTTGATATGATTTCATCAAAATTCAAAACTAAATCGATAATTAAATTTTAAATTCTAAAAGAGATATAAATAGATTTTAAAGGTGTGATAATAAAAAATCTTTCTTTTATTGGTTGAGATCTATCATATTTTCAATAAAAACTAAAGAATATCATAAAAATAATAATGAATATCTACTATCATTTTTAATTTTTTGTATATATTTTTCAGAAACTTCTTTTTATTTGGATTTTTCTTATTTGGTAAAAATTAAAAAATAAAATTTAAAGAATCCTAAAATAAAATTGTAATATACCAAAAAAAGATAGAAAATTTGATGATGTAAATTACATTTTAACAACCAAATAAATATTGACATTTGACATAAAATTGTATTTAATATTCATATAGTGAATTGGAATCATTGCTTTGTTTCTAACTGATAAGAGAATTTCTGGATTACAATACTATTTAACAAGATTTATTTGATGATAACCACATTTAAATTCTCCATTAAAAATATAAAAAAATATTGTAGAAATCCGAAGTTGATTTTTTATATTTGGATATTACAGTAATGCAGGCATCAAAATTCGGTTGAATGAAACTCATATAAACTGCATTCAAGTAATAAACATCAATATTTCTATATATAATTTTTAGGTCAAAAAATCACTATGAAAAGTTTTATTTTTGCAAGAAAAAATATTTGGAATCTTTATTTTCTTAAATTTCTGTATTGATATCATCACTTCAAATATTTTTGCTTATATTGATAAATTATAGGCATTATACTTATTTTTATAGGACTGAATGACGAAACTTACTAAAACCCAATTTATGTGAATTTATCAAAACCTAAGACTAAATTGATAACTAAATTTCTAATGCTAAAGGAGATATAAATAGATTTTAAAAGGTGTTATCATAAAGAAATGTATATATTCATAAAAAATGCAATGAAAATATACAACCTTAAATTGTTTTTTGTATAACTAAATAATATTTGTAAAAGACATAACCGTAGAAGTGATATTTTCATAAGTAGATAAATACGTTTAAAAGATATTTTTATAAGAAAACATATTTTTATGATTGAAAATTTATGCATAAAAAGACACAACTATATAAAAAAATTTGCATAAATTATTATTTCAAAATGATGAATTATGTAAAATAATTTAAGAAATGATAAAATAACAATGCTCGCTAAAACTCAATTGATATAAATTCATCAAAACCCAAAACTAAATCGATAACTAAATTTCAAATTCTATAGAAGATATAGATAGATTTTAAAAGGTGTGGTCATAAACAAATGAATCTATTCATGAAAGTATGTGAACTTTTGTGTTTGATGAAAGTAATCATCATAATTTTAAAAGAACTTAATGACAAAATCAATAATATATAATGAAGTAAACATATCGATAATGCAATTTCGCCATACCATTAATAGAGAAAATCAATATTTTTTTCTATAATCTTGCTTAAGATAGTAAGAGATAAATATTTTGAATATGATAAAGAATTGTCTTGTTGTACAAATGAAGCGTCTACTATTATTTATAGTTGTCAAAAATAACTTCTATAAAAACAAAGGAGAAAAAAAAATACTTTCTAAGTAGTTATAGAGTGCAAAGATACAAGTGACAGGTTAAAAAAAAACTATCAGGTTAATTTAATGAAAGGAAAAAGAAAACTAACAAGTAGTTATGTTTTAGAGTTATGCAATGGTCAACAATAGTAAAATGTGTTTTTCTCAACGAAGTTACCTTCCAAAAGGTGTGTTTTCAATATTTTTTATATAAAAGTTCTCTAAAAATATTGAAATGGAAATAAAAAGTCACCGAATAATTTTCATAAAATGAATAGAAAAATAAGATAACTAACTTTTAAGTAGTCATAAGTTAAATCTTTTGTTTGAAAAGATGTTGTGAAAAAGTCACAACCTACATTGGATTTATTCGTAAATAAATATAGCAGGAAAATTAAAACCATATGAGTTTTAGTTACATATAATAAAGTGGTAATTGGTAATGTTAATGCAGCATACAAATTTTTTAGCATGCAACCCATATAATCAGTATTCAAATAATAAGCATCATGGTTTCCATATATAATTGATAAGTAAAAATATCACTATAAACATATTTATTTTTGTATAATAAAATATTTGAAATTTTCATTAAATTTTTTTACATTTTTTAAAAAAAAATATGCATGATATATCACTCCAAATTGTTTGATTAAATTGATAATTATATGTATTTCCTTTATTTTAAAATAACGAGTTTATAATAATTTTAAAACATAGAATAACAACACTTAGTAAAACACAATTCTAGATTCATCAAAACCAATTGTGAAAATTGCAAGTGGCCTTTAGTCTAGTGGCAGGCGGTAAATCCACTAAGACATGCACACTTGCACAAGTAGGGATCGAGTCTCACCGTCTATATTATGTAGGAACTTGGCTAATAGACCGGCCAGTTGTGGCTCAATATTGACAAAAAAAATCAATTGTGAAAACATATTTCTAAATTGGATATAGATAGATTTTAAAAAGTGTAATTGAGAAGATGTTACGAAACATCACGACCATAAACAGTGTCCTGTTTACACCATTTGAGGCCTAGAGCTAATTAAAAATTGTGGCCTTTGATAAATATATTGTTTCCAAATACATAATATTAATGAGAAAAAATGATTTAATTTTTGAAGTTATGTAGTATGTTCTAATCTTAAGGTAACATCCATTATGTTATAATCAAAATTATTACTAAATAATAAATACATAAGACTAAACTTTATAAAAACTAAGTGCTAATTAAATACATAAGATTAATTTTTTCCAAAAATGTGACTTTAAATTTTTTTTTATTTTTTTTGTGGCCTGGGGCAAATGCCCATTTTTTTTCTTTTTAGGCATGATACTGACCATAAATTTCATATAATGGTATTTATTGGCAAAAAAAAGACACTTATTCATTAACAAAAAATTATAAATAAATAGATACAACCATAAATTACATTTCTCCATGAATAAATAGTTACAATAAAAATATAATCATACGAGTTATAGTTACATATAAAAGATATTTATTTAGAAACAGAAAGTTACAAATAAATAAAAACAATCATAATAACCTAATCATATAATCATAGTTATATATAAAATATTTATTTATAATGAAAATATTCGAATAAAATAAAAAATACAATAAAAATTTATGAATAAATAAACACAACCATAAAATATCATTAAAGAATTATAGTTATATATAAAATATTAATTCATATAAAAAATATAAATGAAAAAAGACAAATGTTCATCGTTTTTTTAAATTGTTATTATTTTATAGATAAAAACACTTTAAACAATAAATTTCCAGTACTCAATGCATAAGGCTCAGATCATTTAGTATTTGGTTATAGATATTAAACCAATAAACCATGTTGGAATGCGGTTTAAATTTTTTTGATAAAATTACAAATGTTGATCCAAGGCTCTTAAATTTAGAAATCTCTCGTACGTAAAAAGAGTTTGTATCTAGATTTCCAAAATTATCGATTGTCATATTAGTAAAATCTATAATTAGTGATCTAAGAATGGTTTCATTTTCATATCATTACCATGTTTAGTAAGTAGCCTTTAACTAGACTTACTTACTCAAAAACAACTAAAAAGAAAGCACTAACCTGCTTCATTAAATAAAATAATCAGCCAATAAAAGTTAGAATGTATAACCCATAATCTAAAATTAATGAAGTATATTATTAATTATTCACTTTTATTAAAGGTATCAAATCACTTAATTAACATGCTTTAAAGGGTTACCATGTGATTGATAGAAGCTTGGTTGGCTAAGCAAATAACAACATTAGAATAATGAATATTAAAATTATGTTAGCCGAAAGTGAAACGTATCCAAGTATAAGCGTTTATAGAGTCACGAGTAAATGTTTAAATGCGTCACCAAATTTCTAACCAAAAGAATTTGAATAAAATATTATCATCAACACTTTTGCAGTCTTACAGTTCATTATTCACAAGCTAACACACCATCCTTTAAGATTAACTAGTCTGTCATATACAGGCATGATGCATGCTACATATGACGACGGTCCAATATAATAACAAGTCTTTGTATATAATTGAATTATCCGATTTAACGAAAACACCATAAACACCGAAAGTTCTGTACTATCCAAATTTTTTGTTTTAAACCATTGAAATAGATTAATAAATCAATATACCATAAATTTTAACTAATCATAAAAGCATGATAAATTATGTGAATACTTCTAATATCGTTCATGAATATGATTTAATTTCTAAGAATACTCAAATCTGAAATAGCATATTACTATTATCCTAAATTCCAGTCTCCATAGACTATAATAACACTTTAGCTATAAAAAACCCTTAAAACAACAAATATCTCTCTAGTAAAATTCTACGTATAAGAGAGTTGGCAATTAGAACTATGTGTTAGGCATTGATGAAACTACTACAACCATTTCTAATGACATTTGAGGATAATTTGTCGTTTTCACATTATATATAGTAACTATAATGGAGATTATCTTGTTGCAAACGCATTTATAAAACAATTATTGGTTCTTTGATGGTGTTTGCATGTAACTTGTAGCTTAAAAGATCTGTCTTAACATTGTTGGTTCGGTGATTAATATATATAACCTTAGATGAAATTATTATAGAAAATAGTGTTTTATGTGTCAGCATGCGTTGTCTTTAGGCGTGACAATATTCAATTTGTATCTCATTTTTTAATCCGTGATTTATAACAGGAACCACAAAGTTCATGCATCTTCTCACTTTTTCAACTCCCAAAATGTTTTTTTGTTTTTTTTATCAACAATGGGATCGACAAAGCCCGATCCATAGCGTAAAGTTCATTCCTATAATTTTTTTTAACTACCATAATATAGCGGATAGGAATCAAACCCTGATGCCAAATCATTAGCTAGATCATCCTACCACTAGACTGAGAGCAACTCGGCAAAATGCTTTCTTTCTTCATTAATCATACTTATAATTACGATTTTATACACTAAATTGTTTCAATTAAATTTGTAATATCATTTGATGTTCTCAATTCAAAGTTAAGTTCTGTATTTGTTTTTGTATTGTATAAAATAAATTAGATATTCTACAATGTTAATTAAACGGTATGTTAAAATATTTTAATCTTTTAATTCTTGAAAAGACATCTCTATAGTGAAATAGAATAATATATTTAGTACAAAAGTGGATGAAATTGGTAGAATTGGTTAACAACCTAACATATGTAAATGTGAAATGATTAATTACCAATTAAGCTTTCACATTTTTCCTTAATTTATTATATTTTATATGTAACAAACAATGTTCTATACACGTGTAAACTAATAATTGTGCCTTAATGCTCCGAGGAACCAAACACAAACAAATAAAGTGTTGATTAAACTGCTTATAAATCACATCGGACCGGCCATGTAAACTCTCAACTAAAGTTTAATGAAAATATATTTTATAATAATATATCCAAATAATGATTAATGATCATTCACAAATCACACTTTTAGACTTTTCACACTATTTATATACTTCTTCTTCTTCGGTCTCTCTCTTTCTCTATAGCTAGCAAGAAGCTAACACAGACATAGATGATAGATCCATGCACCAGTAGCAGTTAAGCTGCCAGCATGATCTTGTCTTCCTCTTCTAAGTTTCGTATCTGGTTTTTAGTTCTTATGAGTTTATATGATGATAGCTTAGAGAGAGAGACTAGGTCATGCTGGTGGCTTCACCTGCTCATGATTGTAGCATGAACAACAAACAAGATGCCATCTATTTCTTTTCTATAATCTTTCCAATTTTTTTGTTCTTTGGTAAATGGAGAAGTTTCGGTTTTTAGGTGACCGCCAACTTTGATCATAACACATCTGCATCATCCGCTACAACAAATCAGAATTTCAATCACTCAAAATCTATGTAAATATCTTTTCCAAAAAATATAATCGAATCTAAGATTTTTTGAATTTTAGATATTAAAGAAGCCACTGGTCCATCATCACTTGGTATAATATCGGAAGGTAACTATTTTGTATATATATTATATACATAATTCGTGTGAATATATAACTTATATGAATAAGTCGTGTAACGTTGTCATTGTGAATTCAGTTTGCGTCCGGGATAAAATAGAACAATGCAGGTTAAGATAAAAAGGAGAAGAGAAATGTCAAAAAAAAAGATGGAGATTAGAGTAAAAGCCTTATAAATGTGAACAGATTTTTTCATGTAATACGATCATAAATTGTTAAATTACATATATTTTTTTAATATATGGTTTGGTTAATCATTAATCGGATACAACTGTTTCTTGCAAAAAACTATATGTTTGCTTAAAATCATCTATAATTTAAGTAGACATTAAGCACAAGTTTGGAGTTCTCTAGACTTAAAATACAATTCATAATCACCTGGGCTTATATATTGGGCTTCAAACAAAAATGACGTCGTTACATTAAGCCCAAAATGAAATTCATCTTCAAACGACGTCGTTTAACTCAACGTAAGGGTGTGTTTGACGTTGGAAGACAAATGTCCTTGAATTATAAAGTTGGCTTTTGGACTGTATCCTGTGATTATCATTATTATTATTCCCAAAGTAAAGAAATTATTTCTAAGGATTGCATTGAGATTACAAAAACGAGTGGTCTTCCTCTGTTCTTCTAAAAATTCGAACTTTCCTTCTCTCCTTTGTCTGAATTCCTCTGTTTTTTTTGCTCTCAACACTATTCTTATCCATGAAAAATCGAAAATTTATCTAGAAAATGACGCCATTTTCCTCTGAACTTGTTGGTTTCACTATCCCTTTCTACTCCAAAACGCAGACACACAGTTCGAGTTCTTCTCATGGACTACTAGTATCTCACAATCCAAGCTCTCTCTTAAGCTTTCTTAACCACGAAAATGGTAAATTCTTTTCATCTTCAGGAGCTAAAAGCCTCCAAGCGGCTACAACAGATGCAGCAAGTCCAACAGAACGAAGACAACAACAAAACCATTCACAATCTCTTGGATTTAGAGATACTCAGATGCTAAAAATCTTCCATCGCTCGTGCCGTTCAGGGAATTACATCGAGTCTCTACGCTTACTTGAGAGTATGGTACGTAAAGGGTACAATCCTGATGTGATTCTCTGCACTAAGCTCATTAAAGGGTTTTTCACTCTAAGAAACATTGCAAAAGCCGTTAGGGTAATGGAGATACTTGAGAAATTTGGACAGCCTGATGTTTTTGCTTACAATGCGTTGATTAATGGGTTTTGTAAGATGAATAGAATCGATGATGCTACTAGAGTTCTTGATAGAATGAGAAGCAAAGGTTTTTCACCAGATACTGTGACTTATAACATAATGATTGGTAGTTTGTGTAGTAGAGGGAAACTTGATCTTGCTTTGAAGGTTTTAGATCAATTGTTAAGTGATAATTGTCAACCAACTGTGATTACTTACACGATTTTGATCGAAGCAACGATGCTTGAAGGTGGAGTTGATGAAGCATTGAAGCTTTTGGATGAGATGTTGTCTAGAGGGTTAAAACCTGATATGTTTACTTATAACACAATCATAAGAGGAATGTGTAAAGAAGGAATGGTTGATCGTGCGTTTGAGATGGTTCGAAATTTGGAATTGAGAGGATGTGAGCCTGATGTGATCTCTTATAATATCTTGCTTCGTGCTCTTTTGAATCAAGGGAAATGGGAAGAAGGAGAAAAGCTAATGACTAAGATGTTTTCAGAGAAGTGTGATCCAAATGTTGTGACTTATAGCATATTGATTACTACTCTATGTCGAGATGGAAAGATTGAGGAAGCATTGCATTTGCTTAAGCTTATGAAGGAGAAAGGTTTAACGCCTGATGCTTATAGCTACGACCCTTTGATTGCTGCGTTTTGCAGAGAAGGTAGGTTAGATTTAGCTATCCAGTTCTTGGAAACTATGATCTCAGACGGATGTTTACCAGACATAGTTAACTACAACACAGTTTTAGCTACGTTGTGCAAGAATGGGAAAGCGGATCAAGCGTTGGAGATTTTTAGGAAACTAGGAGAAGTAGGTTGCTCGCCGAACTCAAGTTCTTACAACACGATGTTCAGTGCGTTATGGAGCAGTGGAGATAAAATAAGGGCGTTACATATGATATTAGAAATGGTGAATCACGGGGTTGATCCGGATGAGATCACTTATAATTCGATGATCTCGTGTCTATGCAGAGAAGGAATGGTGGAAGAAGCTTTTGAGTTATTGGTTGATATGAGAAGCTGTGAGTTTCATCCATCAGTTGTTACATACAACATTGTTCTATTGGGATTCTGTAAAGCTCATAGGATCGATGATGCAATCGATGTTTTGGATTCCATGGTGGAAAATGGATGTAAGCCTAATGAAACTACTTATACTGTTCTCATTGAAGGTATTGGATTTGCTGGATATAGAGCTGAAGCTATGGAGTTAGCCAATGATTTGGTTCGAATCGATGCGATTTCTGATCACTCGTTCAAGAGATTGCATAGGACATTCCCTTTACTCAATGTTTTACAGAGATCTTCTCTGACATCTGGTCATTAAGTTACAGCAACAAACACATTATGTTATTGTTTGGAATATGTTTTTGATGTCTGGGATGAATCAACAGACCATAACCTTTTTTTTATAATGTAAATTAGAGTCATATTTACCCTCAGCATTTGCATAGAACATTCACTTTGATTGGTACCTTCTCAGAGATTAATAAAACAGAGAAAGTAAAAAACTGTCACATTTGCTAAAGAATCAATCTTTGCCTGTAATGAACAAAGACTGCAGCTTTTGTCTCTGTAATCAAATAGTAGTTGATTTTGTTTCCGCTCTATGTTCATGCGGCGAGGAATTCGGTTTTTTGCCACAGAATGTGGGAGCAAGACAACATGGAATCCAGTTCATTCACTTCAGCTTAATCACACATCTCTTGTTCTGCTCGAGAAATGCAATTCGAGGAATCAATTTAAACAGATTTTGGCGCAAGTCATGCGTGTCAATCGCATAGGCGATACGTTTCCCATGAGTCGTCTTATACTGTTCTCAGCGATCACAAATCCAGAGAATATTGACTTAGCTCAGCTTCTGTTTGTTAATTTCACTCCAAACCCCAATGCTTTTATTTACAACAGTATGATCTCTGCTGTTTCGAGCTCGAAAAAGAAATGCTTTGGTCTGTATAGTTCTATGATTAGGCAGAGAGTTTCTCCAGACAAGCAAACGTTTCTCAACCTCATGAAAGCATCGAACTTTCTGTTGGAAGTGAAGCAAGTCCATTGCCATATCATTGTTTCTGGGTGTTTGTCTATTGGGAATTACCTGTGTAATTCTTTGGTTAAGTTGTATATAGAGTTTGGAAATTTGGCTTTTGCAGAGAAGGTGTTTGCTACTATTCCTGAACCAGATGTCAGTTCGTTTAACATCATGATTGTTGGTTATGCTAAGAAGGGGTTTAGTTTGAAGGCATTAGAACTGTACTATGAGATGGTTGGTGATGGTATTGAACCTGATGAGTATGCGGTTTTGGGTCTTTTAGTTTGTTGTGGTCAGTTATCAGATCTTAGGCTTGGGAAGGGAGTTCATGGTTGGATTGAGAGGAGGAGACCTGGTTCTTCATCTAACTTGATTCTGAGCAATGCTCTTTTAGACATGTATTTTAAATGCAAAAGTTCTGATCTTGCTAAAAGAGCTTTTGATGTGATGAAGAAGGATATGTGTTCTTGGAACACCATGGTTGGTGGGTTTGTTAAGCTAGGGGACATGGAAGTTGCTCAGGCTGTTTTTGATCAGATGCCCAAAAGGGATCTTGTTACTTGGAATTCTCTGCTTTTTGGTTACTCGAAGAAGGGATGTGACCAAAGAGTCGTTAGAGAATTGTTCAATGAGATGTTGATAGAAGAGAAGATCATTCCAGACCGCGTCACTATGGTGAGTTTGATATGTGGCGCAGCAAACAATGGAGAAGTGAGTCAAGGAAGATGGATACACGGATTAGTAATCCGTCTGCAATTAAAAGTTGATGCCTTTTTGGGTTCATCTCTAATAGATATGTACTGTAAATGTGGTAGTATTGAGCGAGCTTTCATGGTTTTTAAGACAGTTTCTGAAAAAGATGTCACACTATGGACTTCAATGATAACTGGATTGGCCTTCCATGGAAACGGCCACCAAGCTCTGCAACTATTCGAAGAAATGCAAGAAGAAGGAATGAGACCAAACAAAGTCACTCTGCTCGGTGTCCTAACAGCTTGTAGTCATAACGGACTCGTGGAGGAAGGGCTACACATTTTCAAGCACATGAAGAAGAAATTTGGCTTTGACCCGGAAACCGAGCATCACGGAAGCCTTGTGGATATGTTGTGTAGGGCAGGGAGAGTAAAAGAAGCAATGGACATAGTGCAAAAGAAGATGCCAATGAGACCAAGTCAGTCAATGTGGGGATCAATCTTAAGCGCATGTCGAGGAGGAGAAGAAATTGAAACTGCAGAGATGGCTTTAAAGGAATTGCTTAAGTTGGAACCTGAAGAAGAAGGCGGGTACATTTTGTTGTCCAATATATATGCAAACGTTGGAAGTTGGGGATATTCAGACAAGACAAGAGAAGCAATGGAGAGTCGTGGTGTAAAGAAAACTGCAGGATATAGTCGTGTAGTTGGAGTGGAGGGAGTTCATAGCTTTGTAGCTACAGAGAAGCAGAACCATCCAAGATGGCTGGAGATAAAAGAAATATTGCAACATATACGTGACGAAATGAAGTTAAAAATTGATTCTTTTGGACCTGTTAGTAACAATGATCAATTAGCCATTTAAGCAAAATTTAAGATTGTTATTATTTCTGAAACTGTCAACGTTATATTCTTTTCCTTGGATCACTTTTGTCATTGACTAGTAAACAGACTAAGGCTTTATACTGAGAGAAAGAAAAAAAAGCTACAACACGTCCCTAAGTCGCAAATAATTGAAAGAAAAATGAGCACAATATGTATGTACACGTTAAGATATAACAATGTTCCAAAACTGACAAGAATATTACCTCTTTTGTCTATATGGTAAATTCCTTTTGAAGAGTGTTGTTATTACCTTCTCTCAGACCTTGAAGACATAGATGCAATGTTCTCTGAACACTATCTGCTACTGATTTGAGCTTCCCTTGTGTCAAATCTCCTGTAGCTGAACCGTTGACTTCCACTGTACGACTCACTCTCTGTTTACATTTCTCCCAATCGTCCACTCGCTGCCAACAAGCTCGACCTCCATGGCTTCCTTCCATTCCAAGAAACCCCACACTAGGGTTTTCGCCAAATGTGTACCTTAACTTAACTGATACACAATAAGGTAACCACGCTGCTCCTCCAGCTGCGTTTATATGGGGAATGTGTGCGGGATCAAGAACAACTGTCAACGCAAAGTCGACCGTATTGTGTGGCCGGTCGAAATGGATATTGCTTTTAGCTGCACAATTGTTGTCTAAATCTGTACCGGAATGATTCTCTAGACATAGCTCAATCCGAGGTCTCTGTGCAGGAGTAATCTCTCCAGCTTGTTGTGCTTGGGATAATCCTTTTTTCCAAGCTATTAGTTTCAGAAACTCTCTTAAGACCGATATGGGTAATGTGAGGAGTGTTATGAACGAGGAAACTCTTGAAGCATCGTAAGGTTCTGATGCAACACGGCGGCTGAAATAGTCACAGATTTCTCCAATCTCGGATTGGGTTAACTCCTCTTGAGCAACAACGGAAGAACCGTTTTGTTGCTGTTGTTGTTGCTGTTGGTGATGGAAGCGCCTTACGCTAAGGACTTGAAGAAGAAGCTGAACTCTGTGGACACTTACAGCAAATACATAGCCACTGCAAAAAGAAAAGTAACAATAATAAATAACAAAATAAATTGATAAGCATAATCCTTCAAGTTTGTGCCTAAGTTTCTTGGTTTGGCTTACCCGACAAAGAAGCGTAAAGCTGGTTGTTCCTGATCTAAATTCAAGAGAGCGCCTTCGTTATCCTTCAAAATTGAACCTAAGATCTCTCTTAAGAGATCTGGTAACTGAGCAAATAGCCACAGTACTCCTAGATATTTAAGTATACCACGCAAAACCTTTTTAAGAGCCACAAGAGGAACCCATCCTCCGCCATAGCCACCATCATCACCTAAGCCAATAATCGCTGTGTTCAATTCACCTCTTACGTGTGCTGGCACAGCACTGCCTGGTGTTCTACGCACAGGCAATCCTGATCCAACCACTAATGATCCTGAAGCAACACTGGCTACACGATTCATCGCTGCTCTTGACATTGCACTAGAGGGGGAAAAGTTAACTCTGTTCCCACCGTTAACAGTTGAATTTGCATTGTTGGGATGTGTTGCTCCTTGGCTGCCTGTCAAATTTGGTTCTAAACCATTCAACTCTTGAGCAACATGCTCCATGATGAAAGGTCTGAACTGGGGACAAGGCAAGGAGCCTCCAATAGAAGCACCGCCCTTGGGTGGAGTGGCTGGTTGCAGCCAGACCTGATCTCCAGCAAAGCATCTCATGTCCACTGCAAAACGCTTACGGTATATGATCCTTATCCAATAAGGTCCACGAAGTACTACAGAGACATCGATGGGCAAGAGAGAGCTTGGAACAATTCCCGGTCCGCTTCTCCCTGCAGCTGCCAGCATTGCAACTCCAGGGAAACTTCCACCAAGTGGGCTTGGTGTAGAAGCAACAGTATTTCCTGAAGTTGCTGAGGCAGACTGGCCACCAGAATTAGGAGCTGCTAAAGTTGAAGGAGCAATGATTCCTTGAGTTTGTTGTATCTGAGATGATGGTCTTGAAGACGTTGTAGCCGGTACGGCAGGCATGCCAGTGGCAGTACTAGCTCGGGCAGGTCGAGTGGCAGCAGCTAATGCATGCAAAGGCCCAGCAGTAAGGCGAATACAATCCAAAAGCGATTCTACCTCCGCTCCATTTATGAAATCCTCCAAGAACTGTACAAGAATAACCCACAGTGAGGAAAAGCATATACTCATAACTCTAATAATAAAAACCATTCCCATGAAGAGAGCAATCATTAAGTTACGGGAACAACTCACCTTCGTATGTGGCCAAAGTTGGTCAGGGGAGACATGCATGGTGCATCCATCTTTACCTGATTCCCACTCTACAACAAAACGCGCCAAAACGCCTGAACCAAAGCTAAACCAAAGGCTTGTTAATCCCACTGCCTCAATCTTGAAAGCCCTCCATCTATCAACTGGCTCACCACTGCCTTTCCCTCCAGCAGATCCTTTAATAGTGGGATTAGCACTGTACTCTTCTGATTTTTCATCTGGCTTTATGCCAAGTAGTTTCAGCATACCAAGAGAGAACATTCTAGCATTTGAAAGCCTCTGGATGTCAGCCACAAGCTTATTTATACTATCGGCTTCCACAGATTGATAGCTTAGAACAACACCTTCAGGGTCATAACGGATATGCGAATCAACATCAGAAGAATTCGCAATGTGAACTCCAGATCCCCACTGTGTGGTTTTACTTCCCTTCTGAAGTCCCCAGAGATCTCTAAAGTGTTGATCATTTATTTTAACATCCCAACACATGCTTCCAGGTCTACCAAGCTGCAGGCATATATGCTGCCAGGAATCATCTTGAGCAAATGGAAGCCGGAACCATATATCTGAAAATGCATCTCTTAGTCCCATTTCCTCAACATACTGAATATCCAATGCCTCCATCTGACTAGTTAGTTTGGCATGCTTTATGGACAACGAAGAATGCCTGACCACATGGAGAAGAGCATAGACAAAAACGCTTGAAGGTGCATTCCCCTTGTTCGCTTCAGCTATGAGATTACCATAGCTGCACCCAGTAGTTTTAGTTGATGTTGCCACGGCAGTGGATAAGGTCTGTGATGCAGAGCTCCAACTCTTCCCTACATCATTCTGTACCAATTCAGAGGTTTTCCTTCTCCTATTGGGACTAGCAACACCATCCACTCCCTGGAGGGATGGGACCAATCTTAACAAATCTGAAGCTGAACGTTTCCGGGACTTAGGATCTTTTCGCAATAAAGGACCATCAGACGAAGTTGCAAGAACAGTTGTTTGAGCTGCAAATAATATAACATAGGCATTATAATATCGAGAAATTTCTCTGAAGGTGAAAGAAAAGGCCAAGGAGAAATGATCTTACATACGGGAAGAGCTAATAATGAGGATTCATTGACCAGTCTAGAGCCTGAGTCAGAGACTCCATTACCAGCTGATAGGGATGGAGACAGTTTCATGGACAACTCCTGGTCAGAGTTCGCAATGGCTACATTCTTCGTAGCTGAACCCTTCCCAGGGGGAGATGATAACAAATTATAAGAGCTAGTTTGTAACGGACCCTGAAGATTATACAAAGAATCTGAATGATAGTTGGTCAACATTGAAACTTTTCCAGGGCCATTGACAGCAGAGAAGCTTTTGGAAATTGAACCATCCCCATCACTTGAAACAAGAGTTGATGTCCCATTCTGAAGTTCAAACACTTCATCTACGATGCTAGAAAATCTCAATTGGCTTCCACTCATTTCTGCCAAAGTCTCATCAATTAATCCAGGATGAAGGTTTCCAGATGCTTGATTTAAGCTTTCAGCATCTGAGTATGAAGATACAAATCTAACCACATCGGACGTAATCAAGTTAAGATCATCTTCGAGAATCCGTATCTGCCCAATATCAATTTTCTTAACTCGCAAAACATTGTTCAGATCATTGATAGACTGAGGTCTTCCCGAGCCATCCACCTGAGTTTCCACTAATTTAAACAATGGTGTGAAGTCCTTTTCGAACTCCATGAGCAAATGGTGAGAGCTTTCACAGTCGGGGAATCCCAAAGTCAGAATGCTTGAACCATCCAAGAGGCTTTTAGGAGCTTTATTTATACCAAAACCATGTTCGTAGACCTGCATTAAACACGAATGTCAACACTACCAACTCCAAAAATGAACTTAAAAAACAAGCTAAGGCAAACAGTTATTACCTCAAGACCCAAGAATTTGCCAATGGCAGCAAAAAAATGCAAAATGCTTTTGCTTCTCAAGTTAATAAAGGCGTCAACTGCAGATATACTTCCTTGATTTAACGCATCTTCAAACTCCTCCAAGATGGAAGGGGTCAAGATACTCTTGGATGACTGAAGAAGAAACCGACCAGTCCTGCAACCATTAATATCTTATGAGAATATCCAGCTAAAATGAGATCTCTCTTCACATATAAATCAAAAGGTCATACCTTATATTTATCCCGAGTGTGAAAAATGAAGATCCATAGGCTCGTACGCGTAAGACCTCGGGCTCTACTCGTTCCTTAGAATCTACCATGTTACCATCCTAAAAGAAGCGGGAAACAGAATGACCGAATTGTGTTCAATTAATTATCAAGAACACCAATAGCAAGAGAAATATGGCCTGAGCTTATACTCGCTCCCCAGCAAAAGAAGCTATGCCAAAGGTCATGTGCATTGTACAAAATTTGAAACTTTTGACATTCAAAATTGTGTCTAATAATGTGTTATCAAAACCTAAGTTCCACCATCCCTACAATCTAAATTTGAGATTTATGCTTGATCTCATGTCCTTTAGCATGAAAGCTATATAACAATAGCAAGGGATTGACTGAACAGTGAACACACCAGTACAAGAAATCTGACTATTAACATTTGAGTGGCAGACTTAACGTCCTTACTAGTTTAACTGATTCTAACATGGCAAAATCTCCTTACACTTTCTTTAGATAAAATACCAAATATGAAGCTAAAACCAAGTGTTTTTTTACCTCAATACCAGGCTCATCCAGGAGGGCCTGAAGAATGACATCACTAGGAGCTCGACAAATTCGAGCATTCCTCAAAAGCTCTTTCTGAATTTCAAGAAGACGGGTATATCTATTACAGCATATAGCTTTAAGAAGAAGCTTCTCCACATCAATGCAGCTCTGATCGAGAGAAAACTCGGCTTCCTTGCCAGTAAGTGGGTCTATTACAAATGTGCTGTGAAAACACTTAATCTGGAGATCTGACCCTGGTTCAATTTTGATGAATGGGCCGGAATTTTTATCAGAGTCTGACCAGTACATAAGTTTCACTCCTGGCGTTCTAAGACTAACAGAATCTGCCTCTCCTTCTTGGTTCGCTGGTGTGGTGCCAGCATCTGAAATTAAATCAAAGTGGATTGCATCTTTCCATCTGCCCTGAAGAAGAGCCCGGACCTGCCTTATGACTGTGTCCATGACAAGGGCAACACACAGATCATGGAGCACCGCATATAATGTTGTGAATGGATTTTCTGCCACAGACATTCGACGCTCTAAATTCTCTCCAAGATTATGCCGTCTTGCCACTTCGAGTATAATTGGACCACTTTTTTCACCAACAAGCAGATCCAAATGCAATATCCTCCACATAGATAGGTGACCCCGGTAACCAAGAGTAACAAGAACCTTAAATTCCCCATCAACGGATAAGGTAACTGTACCTTTAGAAACTTTTACCTCTGTTATTTCTTTTGGAAGTGTGGTTTCAAGTAGCTTGGAACGTACAAGCATCTCCAGCTTTCTTAGTGCTGGTTTCTGTTGATGCTCGTCCAACGAGCTCTGCATCCCCACATCATCCAGACACTTTGGTAAACGCTGATAAGAACCTGTTAGCAAAACCTCGACAGCAGATGGAACATCATAGACAGGAGCGCGAGCTTGCTGTAGACCTTCATGCATAAAAAATAGCGAATCTGCAGCTTGCGTGAAGCATATATCATGAGCTGATAATATACTCCCAAGGTCTTGAAAGTAATTGATGAGAGGGATCTGCATCCCCGGAGGTATAGCCAAAAGTGAATAAGCGGCTCAATAAATTCCGATTACTTAGTCTAGAAACATAATGAACCCAAACAAGCAACAATAATCTACGAAATATTAGTTTTAAAAAACAAAACACCGATCTAAAGAAGCTAACTTGGAATGTAACGGAGATAACACAGGTCCAATTTTCTCAAAATACGCAGAAATAACAAAACCCCGTGATAAGCCTACTTGGGATGTGAAGTTCCATGGAATCTCACTAGCACAAATTACCTGCTTATGTGTACCAAACAGTATCCTACAGAGTCCATTTTGGTGATTATAGAGAAAGTGAACTCAACCAAGGCAAAGTTCTCAGCATTTTCAACACTGCATAAGCAGTAGTAAACTACAGTAGCACTAATCCACATTATCCGACCTAAAAGACATAAACATATCCTAATCTTGTACCATATCTAATTCCAATACAAGAAAGCTTCAAACTATTACCCCTAACTTACAAACCCAAAATTCAAACTATTACCCCTAACTTACAAACCCAAAACGAGTAAAAGACAAACCTGTTTACACCATTTTGCAAGCGCCTGTAGGCGGAGCATCCGTTGCTGAGTCTTAATGGTATACTTAAGAAGACTAAGCTTCTTTTCAGAATCAGAAAGCTCCGTCGTCTTAGCCTTTTCCACAAGTTCCTTAAGAGAAAGGAACGATTCCTCAGCAGCTCGACAAACCAGAGCGGAGAACTCCACCGTCTGTTGCCCTAATTCCGCCATCGCGGAGAAAGTGACAAAATCGTCCTCCGCCCGATTCAGAAACTTAAGAGATCCACGATTAAAAAATTAGGGTTTTTCCCTCCGCTTCCCCAACGAGACAAAATTGCCTAAGAGCTTCACTTTTCCAGAACCCGGGATTGATACGGACAAGGGAGAGAAATAGATAGAGAAAGAGAAGGGTTTAAAATTGAAGAGGCAGGGAAGATGAAAGAAACGTTGAACTGAAGACGAAGAGAAGAAGAAAGAAAAAAAACGAATTTTCGATTTAATTCGAGAAAATCTAATTTGATGTAGGTCCCGCTTTTGTCCACGTAAGCATTAAGTCACTATGCTTTCTACTTCCCTAAGAGCTACAAAAGTTTCTTTCTCATTCAGTGGTTCTTTTCTAATTTCTTCGTACACTTACATAAACCTAACTTCGAGTTCATGTACAAATAAGTTGCTTGTGAAAATGTAATTGTTTTATTTTTTTCTTTCAACTGATTAGATTAATATAAAAAGATACAACAAGCAAAAACTTACGAAATACAAAAATATTCTCGAAAACTAAGTCGAAAAAGAGAATCAAAAAATATTAACATACTGGAATAGACTAAAAAATAAATAAGCGAATGATTCGATACAACCAAATCTCATATTCAAAGAATTGGATCAACCAAGTCAAAGTGGCATGCAAAACCTCCTATAATGAATAAGTCTATCTCATAGAAAAGATAAGCTTATGAACTAATTAAAAGATCTCATAATTTACACCCGGAACAATGATGTCGAGAACAATCGATCAGACAAAATTCTAGCGGAAACCAACAAAAAACCAGATCACGATCTAGGTTGGGAGCGATGTCGAGAACAATCAAATAAAAAATGCTTAGTAGATACCAATAAAATTTTAGAATATAGATTTTTAATTTAAAACCAATTAAACAATAAATTGAGAGATTCATATTTTATGGAGTATATCATGCTCGAAAAAAATGTCATTGTTATTGTTAGTTGAGCAATATGTTTCCGACATATAAGGATTTAATTACTCTCAACTTCGATCTTATCTCAGCTTGAATCTACTTCACAAGGCTCTCTAAATCTCCACGTAATGTTCTTATCTCTCAAACAGTTCAATTCCTGTTTGTCTCTTGAGTCTTGGTCCTTTATCCATTAATTCTCTGTTTGTCTTACAGTTCTCGGGTCAAAAACATTCTTTCAACTTTTGTATTTGTTCGATCTGTTAACTATTTCATTGGCTTGCTTCTTCATAAATTTGTTTATTCTTAATCAATCTGTTCATATGTACGAGTATGTGAATTGGCTACTACATGCAAAGCGTTCAAGTGACATATTTACATGGAACAAAATTTTGGAATCAGTTTTCGAAAATAAAGTGACAGAAACAGTTCTATGTATATGGTTTTGTTACATTGATAAATTTATCGTGAAAGTTGGAACAGTCATGAGTCAACTTCAAAATTATGAAAAAATGTCCGAAGAGGTGTGTGTGGTTGTAAGAACACGGTAAGGTTAGGGAAAAACGTTGACTGCGTTAAGGGGATAATTAAGAGGCATTTAATACCTATCGAAAATGGTATCACACGTGTGAATCTGTAATGTTATTGGACAGTGAAACACCGAACATGATTATTCACTGGGCCCAGCCCACACGAGGGTACATCTCTATCTTCTTTCTAGGGTTGGTGTTTTAAGGCCCATGTGGGCCCATTTATCTCCTCCTCCTCACGTTTACATTATTTTCATTTTTAATTATACACTATTAATGATTTTCAGCTATTATCAGAATATGTCTATATATATATATATAATAGGCGGCATTTACTCTAATGCCAGATGGTAAGTCCATTATGACATGCACACTTATACAATTAGGAATCGAGTTCCACCGCTTATATTATGTAGGAATTTGGGTAATAAACGGACCAGTTGTGACTCAATGTTGACAAATATATATATATATATATATATATATATATATATATATATATATATATTAGTTAATTGGTTAAATATCAATTTTTACAATCATTTCTACCTAAGTTTGCTGTTAGAAATCACGTATTTCTTATATATTTCAAAAAATTTAAGTTATAGATCAAACATTATTGATTTAATTTTTAGCCGAGAACAAGAAAAAAAGAGGTAAAAGTTTCTATTGTAAATTTAGAAAGATGATAGTCTAGCAATATTAAAATAAAATTTGTAAATCTCGATTTGATTTCTCTGTATAACTTTGTAATATAGTAATGGATTTGGTAGACAAAACTTAAAAGCTGGGTGTTTGGGAGTATTTTATTTATTGATTTAATAAATATCATTGTAAAATACTTGGTATGTAGATTAAGATGAAGTCGTTGTCAATTTGAGACATTCAAATAGTTAGATCAGATTCTCGGGTCATAATCATGCATGGGCATGATGATGATAATGCAATAAATGATGTTGATGTGATCATTATGCTTTGCTCACATTTGAAGATGCTATAACGATATTTTACGGTTAACGACATGGTCATGACATGCCCCGGTATCTCGCCATACCACATGGTTCACAATTATTTTAAGGCTTGTTGCAGTGTTTCTATTTAAGGTGTCATCTTGATTTAAATGTGGTGTGTATAAAAATGATATATATATATATATATATATAGATGATGACATATATATATATATGATGATATATATGCATATGTAAACCCTAATTATTGTATATATTGGATAGATCTGGACCAATGACAATATTATTGAATGATAATTATTGCGATAATAATGAAGATGATCAACTAATCTTTGAAACAGCTAAGAGTATACAAACTATGCTTCCAAGAACAAACATTGTGATTATTGCTACTAATTATATGTCTTTCTTTATGTTAGCCAATATTACATAAAGTCATCAAAATACAACTAATTGCATAACTAACAAAAAAAAAGAAAAATATAAAGTATACAAGAAATGAAATAATAATAAGAACAAAATAATTTTGATTATATATTCTCTACGAAACTTTTTACTCACTGATATATCAATTAATCTGTTTAATATTTTTCTTAGCTATCAACCTGAATCTGTTTGATTTTATTATGACTTCAACCGTTTACAAAATTTTACTGTTGAGTTAGTTAATCAAGTTAATTGATCCAATAGACATAATACGAATTAATTAGCATTATACACTTTTGTCAACAAATTAGCATTAGATTAAGTCACTCCCAACATTATATTATATTCTAATCATGGGATCGGAAGGAATGTTTCCTAATTACATAATGCATGTCATCAGAAAAATTAGTTATGTTTATTGATAATTACTTGAATAATATACATTAAGTATTCCCTAATTTTCTATTACTTTACAATAATCCGTATGTTTACAACAAGACATAAGCACATGGGAAGGATAGTACGAAAACGCTATGGCAGACCAAGACTTTAGTTTATTCGAACTCTAAAATTAAATTTCAAACTTTTTATTTATTTCAATTATTTTTTGTCGGGATTTATATAATATACAAACTTATTAATCATAATGTAAATAGTCTTAAAAAAAGTTAAGCATAGACTCAAACAGGTAACTTTGTGATAGTAGTTACTTTACAAATTTTTAGATATCGGGACACTATTCTTTCTCAATACAAGGAAAAAAAATTTAAGGTATATATTTAGACTATGAATAGAATCGTAATTGGATTAATTACGAGTAAATCCAAAAAAAAAAATGAAGCATAGCTCTTGATTCTTCTGAATGGCGGGTCCCGTTAGAAGGACAACGAATCCATGGAATCAAAACACATGCTTGAAGCTGGACAACTTTCGATTTCTTTCTCATTTGTGGGTCCATGGAGTCTTAGCTGTCATTTTTATTCCAGTTTATTTTATTTTATTTTTTCATTTACAATTACATATAAAATTAATTCGGTAGTAAATAATTCAGCTAATAACTCTAGCATCAAAGATTAAAAAAAATTTAGATTAGATTTTAGGTTATGAATTACATCATATCAATTTAAATTTTCTTAAAATTAGTTTTATCGATTTAATTGTTGACAAAAAAATTTCATTTAGAATAATATTAAATTATATTTCCTCCGTTCCAAAATCTTTCTATACAATATTTATTATATTTTATTTATTTTTTTACTATTTGTATTCTTCATATTAATTTCTAATTAATTGAATAATTATTATATAAATTAAAAGTATATTTTTAACTGAAAAATCAAATATTAAATAATTTTTTAATTTGTGAAAAACTTAAAAAAATTATATATTTTGGAACGGATGAACTATGATTTCTTATAATTGAACTTAGGTAAATAAGATAGACGTTAATTTAATCACTTGAGTATAACATTATTTTTTAAAAGAAAACTTTGATTATTTATTTTGTTTAACACTATTTAAGAATAGAATAAATAATTTATGAAAAGCACTATTTGTTAATAATAATGGTTTTCCTTGTTATAATTCAATAATAATAAATTTTCTGTCTTTATATAAATGTTATTATTTTATATATCACTGCCGTAAATTTATTGGATAGTAAAAAACTTGATTAAAGTAATTAAAGAGAGATAGATACCTTTTTCTAGTAGTGTTAATTTAAAATTAAAATCATACATATTTAAATCTTAAATACAGAATAATTTTATCCCCACTAACAAAAAAAAATACAGAATAATAATATTAATTTTTTTGTTGGATAAATTCGAAACAAAAAAGGAGAAAGAAACTGAACCAACTTGAGACTTTGCCCACTGGCTTGGCCGCAATTATTCACCACCAAAAATATGACGCCATTCATGACATCATTCTCTCCCGACAACACTCTTTACGGTCCAACCAATCCCAGCATCCACCTGGCAACATCTCAACCGTTCAAAATTATATCCTCAATTATCAAAAATTCGATATATAATTTTATACAACACTTGATCCAATATTTAGCTCTTTCTGTCAATTACATTTCACATCCTTTTCTCTCTCTCTGGAACCAAGAAAAAACCCTAGAAAACCTTAAGAATCTCTAATATTATCTAATTTATAATCTCTTGTTGTTAATCATTATTAAGAAAATATGATTAATTTTGAAGCGACGGAGCTGCGATTAGGGCTTCCCGGAGGGAGTCGTGGAGGAGAAGTACCCGGAAAATATAATGGGAAAAGAGGATTTTCTGAGACCGTTGATCTTAAGCTGAATCTTTCATCAATGGCTATGGATTCAGTTTCTGAAGTTGAGTTAAACAATATGAAGGAGAAGGTCGATGTTAAACCACGAGCCAAGTAAGAAACTAATTAGTTTCATTAATCTCTACTTAAATTAATATTATTTTATACAGATTTAGATGATTCAAAGGATTAGTGATCTAGAAATGAATATGCTTTGATTTAACACGTTGGAATGGCTGCATATTTTTATTTTTGTAGTCGGAACAGTTATGCAAATAATTATCGTAAGATCTGTGATTTTTCATTCCTAGTTTTAGTTCCATATTTTTCAATAGTTTCACGAAGAAATATTTAATTTTGTTTAAAAAATATCATTTTCTAAGTAGGTTGAGTGTTCTGTTTGAATTATTTTTGGTCGGGAAGAATTAGGAAAAATACAAAACATAAGGAATCTTACTTTATCTACCAAAAAGAATAAAGTAAACTAATAAAGAAAATGAAAGATTAATTGATGTTTTGACAACTACAGCCACCTAACATTCGACACGTGTCAAACCACTAAATCATTTACAAACACTTAAAAGAATTAAACCAAAATGTTAACTAATTAATTAACATATTTTTTTTTTAATTTCAGGGCACAAGTTGTGGGATGGCCACCGGTAAGATCATTCCGAAAGAATGTTATGTCGAGCCAAAAGCCGACCACCGGAGACGCGGTGGAAGGAACCGATAAGACTTCCGGCAGCAGTGGAGCCACCTCCTTCGCCTCCGGTGGAACCACGGCGGCTTATGTGAAAGTTAGCATGGACGGTGCACCATACCTAAGAAAAATTGACTTGAAAATATACAAAACTTACCAAGATCTCTCTGATGCCTTAAGCAAAATGTTCAGCTCTTTTACCATAGGTAATTAAAGAAGACAATATTATTTAATTCTTTTACTTTATATTTTGTAAATTTACTTATTATTTATTTTATTTTCAGGCAATTATGGACCACAAGGAATGAAGGATTTTATGAATGAAAGTAAATTGATCGATCTTTTGAATGGATCAGATTATGTTCCAACTTATGAAGATAAAGATGGAGATTGGATGCTTGTAGGAGATGTACCATGGGAGTGAGTATTAATTATTTTTTTAATCTTAAACTAATTTATTAAATAATATACTAATTATTTATACACAAGTATGATATTTACGTTTCATTTGGATTATTTTGTACAGGATGTTTGTGGATTCATGCAAACGTATACGAATAATGAAGGGATCAGAAGCAATCGGACTTGGTTAGTATTTTGAACCGGAAATTGATTTATATAATTAGGATTTGATTTGCATTCTTTTGTTTAATTATAATTTATTTTGGATTAATTAATTGCAGCTCCAAGGGCATTAGAAAAGTGCAAGAACAGAAGCTGAGAGAGTTGAAGATAACAATCATGTTATTACCAAAAGGACGAAAAGACCGGTTCGATCCGGTTGGATATCTCAAACCGAGAAAAGCCAAACCGGCTCGAAACTACTGTTACGAGCAGGGAGTTTGCGTCTAATAATATTCATAAATAATAATAGTATTGTGATGTTATTACATTAAAAATTGTCTAAAACCGTTTTTGTTATATGTATTATATAATATACATATAAATATATGTATATTATATTTTAGGTTGCATTTATTTTCTGTTTCAAACAACTTTTGTTTTTTACGCATTATCGTTATTGTCTATATGGTTAGTGTCCGTAAGACATATCTTAATGTGTTACTTTGACTTCTCAAAGTATTATTCACGTTTACTGTATTTTTTTTATGGCATTGTAAACTTTCTTTTTTCTTTTACAACCATCTTGAATCTAAACTCATGTAATTTATTTTTTTCAACTTTTTAGATATTATAATCTTTATAACGCAATCAAACCATTGACTGACTCCCTAATACTACAGGCGAGAGCATTATCTTTATAATTTAAGAATATAGCGATTACAAAACTCATGTAATTTTATTCTCTATTTTTAAAACACAAACTAGATCGTGAATCGTAGATAATACGCAATAGAATGATTAGATATTACATTTATTATCATGTTTTGGGACATAGATAAGAAACTTTTAAAATAGATGAAGGTAATGTGGATGGTGAGAAAGAGCAAGAGCATGTGGATAATGTAGAGTTGTTGGGGGACAATATTTTAATGAGTTTCAATATAAATTAATATTGTCTGTAATATGTATGCTCCATTATTGATGCTTTACGCTGTCATCCTCACCAAACTATGGGTTACAACGACTATATATTGATTTAATCTAAATTCTTGATAAATTTTATTTTATTATTTACAGATTAATTCACCAAAAATGAATTTGTAACTTGGTTGTAAAATCAACCATATTTTGTTTGTATTTTGTTCGATTAGTTTAACACAAGAGCTTGCCTAGAAACTATTATAAAATGGTTGCTTTCACTAAATGTTGCAGAGACTAACTCGAGAGAGTGAAACTGGTTACAAGATTAAAAAGTATTATATAAAATGAGAGTTATTTTAAACCAAAAGATATACAAAAATATAAACAACTAAATGAAAGACAGTCAAACAGACGAAATCAAGCTTTGCAATAAATCAATATTTTACGATAAGTTTATTTTACATGAATCGAAATTGAAAAAAAATTCGAAAATCTAGCTAGACGCAAGCTGAATTTTTCTCTGTCTAGTAGCTTATATTCCCCAACTAATAGTTGTGATATATGGAGTTTGATTTTATTTCTTTGTAAATGGAGGTTTAAATGTAAAAGATTTATGGTGTGGTTTGGACTATTGATCGAGTCATCGGATTGTTGAAAAAAAAAAATCTAGATAAACGAAGTAGAGAAGTGAGAGGAAACTGAAGAAAACCAACCGCTGAGTAATTATACAATATGCTCACATAAACGCAACAATGGGCTTGCTTTATGTTCGTGGGCTTTATAAAATTGGGCCCAATAAGAAGAGTCGATATTCTGTGTTCTTTAACGTAAGAGGTTTTTCATGTAAATATGGAAGTTGTGTTAGGGCATTTTGAAAATTCGTAAACGTTTCTACAGTCTCTTAGGAAGACACAAAAGCAAATGAGAGAGCGATTTTTGTTACCATAAATTAGTCAAATTATTGGATTCAATACAATCCAAATGAAAGCGACGCTTATCTACCAGGCTGCTGTTTTCTAGAATTAAACAATAACAATTAGCCGCCTCTCACCATCACCTGTCTCGCGATGTACCATATTACACAATGCTTCTTCATTTCTAACCGTCCGATTAGAGATGACTTTGACTAGTAGGCCTTCGACGGTTCTTATTCAGACTTGTCTTTGTTTTTTTTGAATACTGGGTTACAACTGACCGATCCATTAACAAAGTTCATACATAATATAGTCGATGGAACTCGATTCTTTACTATGCAAGTGTGCATGTCTTTAATAAACTTACCTTTGCCACTAACTAAAATCTACTTGTCTTTTTATTTGTTTTTCTTTCCAAATAATTTACATTTTACACAGTTTCTTTAAAGTTGACTGAACCGTATGCCAATATTACATAATTTATATATTTCAATTTTCTATCCAATTTAACCAAGATCCAGATACGATAAATGTATATTATGCACGTATATAATTAAAGTCCATGTGCATATCATATTTTTTTTTTCAACATTACTCAGTTTAGATCAACAAAATCTCATCCATAACCTAAATGCTCCAACTGAGTTGATGGGATTCAAACTATTCATCTGATGTATAACTAGATCAGAAGCAAGCCAACTGTACCATTTACTTCTTTACTTGACGTAGTTTAAAGTTTAAACACGTTATCTCTAACGACTATATCTTAATAAAGTTTTGCCGTCAACATTTAATATATATAGATATGTGGATCAGACCACCAAAGCACAAAAACACCTATCGACCATGAAGATAGTACTTAGCATAATAACGATCATACTCTTATCATACACTGCGACTATGGTGGCCGGAGAACAATGCGGCCGTCAAGCCGGTGGTCAGACTTGTCCCGGGAACATTTGCTGCAGCCAATACGGCTACTGTGGCACCACAGCTGACTACTGTTCGCCGGACAACAAATGCCAGAGTAATTGTTGGGGAAGTGGACCTCCTAGCGGAGGGCAGAGCGCGTCGAATGTACGCGCCACCTATCACTACTATAATCCAGAGCAGAATAATTGGGATTTGAATGCTGTGAGTGCTTATTGCTCCACGTGGGACGCTAATAAGCCTTATTCGTGGAGGAGCAAGTATGGTTGGACCGCCTTTTGTGGACCGGTTGGTCCTCATGGTCAAGCTTCATGTGGCAAGTGTCTTAGAGTAAGTAATTAGTTATCTCTTTCTACAATTCTTCTTTGTATCGGTTTAATAGCCGGTTAAAGGATAATGGTTAAACCGGTAGGTTTAATTGGATGCAGGTGAAGAATACAAGGACAAATGCAGTAGTAACAGTGAGAATAGTGGATCAATGCAGCAATGGAGGATTGGATCTTGATGTTGGAATGTTCAATAGATTGGATACGGATGGTCATGGTTAT
This sequence comes from Lepidium didymum, assembly GCA_963920545.1. Classification (NCBI taxonomy): domain Eukaryota; kingdom Viridiplantae; phylum Streptophyta; class Magnoliopsida; order Brassicales; family Brassicaceae; genus Lepidium; species Lepidium didymum. Next base: position 19,543,564 of record OY986979.1, read on the forward strand.
CAACAAGGTCATCTTATTGTTGATTACCAATTTGTTGATTGTGGAAATGAACTCATTGAACAACATGATTTCAAAAACATCCTTGTTTCGGCCATTGATCAAGTTTGATATTTTATGTAATGATTTTAAAGCCAAGATCGGTCTACACATAATATAATAAAAACCTCTTTGTCAAGGAATACGTTTCATGTAAAAATAAATAAAAGTTGTGTTGGGGCGTTTTTGACAATTCGGAAACGTTATACAGTGTCTTAAGAAGGCACAGAAACAATGAGAGCGATTTTGATACCATGACTTAGTCAAATTATCGAACTCAATATAATCTAAATGACAGCGATATTTATCTACTAGACTGCTATTTTCTAGAATCAAACAATAAAAATTAGCCGCCTCTCATCATCACCTGCTTCGCGTTGTACGATATTACACAATGCTTTTTAATTTCTAACCGTCCGAACAGTATGGCTTTGTCTAGTTAGGCCTCCGTTTTTAGGTTATCGACGGTTCTTATTCAATTCTGCAATTTACTAAAACTGCAGAATTCTAGATTTTATAAAGATCTAACAACCAAATTTACATTTTACCAGTTTCTTTAAACTTGACTGAACCGTATGAAAATATTTCATATTTTATAGGTTTCAATTTTCTATCCAATTTAACCAAAATCTAAATACGAGATATGGATATAATATGCACGTATGTAACAAAACTTCATGTGTATATCATATAGTTTAAACACGTTATCTCTGGCGTCTATATATTAATAAAGTTTTGCTGTCAGTATTATATATGTGTGCGTTAGACCTCTAAAGAGTATAAGATCCTATCGACCATGAAGATCATACTTAGCATAATAACAATCATTCTCTTATCATACACTGTGACTATGGTGGCCGGCAACAATGCGGCCGTCAAGCTGGTGGTCAGGCTTGTCCCGGTAACATCTGCTGCAGCCAATATGGCTATTGCGGCACCACGGCGTACTATTGTTCTCCGGACAACAACTGCCAAAGCAATTGTTGGGGAAGTGGACCTCCTAGCGAACCTAGCCCTCCTAGTGGTCCAGGGGAAAGCGCCTCCAACGTACGTGCCACTTATCACTTGTATAATCCGGAGCAGAATAATTGGGATTTGAGAGCCGTGAGTGCTTACTCTTCTACATGGGACGCTGATAAGCCTTTTGCTTGGCGAAGTAAGTATGGTTGGACTGCCTTCTGCGGACCAGCTGGTCCTCGTGGTCAAGCTTCTTGCGGCAAATGCCTAAGGGTAAGTAATTAATTATCTTTTTCTATAATTTTTTAATTCTTCAGCCTATGTGTAGCCGGTTTAATAGCTAGTTATATTAGTATGAGTCTAATTCACCGCAAAAGAATTAGTTCAAACAAAAATAATTGCCACGTACTTTTATATAGTCTAAGAATCAAAAACCTTTCCGGTGTAGAATATTTTAACAGATTAAAGGATAATGACCAAACCGTTGGTTTTAAATTGATGTAGGTGACGAATACAAGGAGCCTGGCAATTGTAACAGTGAGGATAGTGGACCAATGTAGCAGTGGAGGATTGGATCTTAATATTGCAATGTTCAATAGATTGGATACTGATGGTGTTGGCCAACAACAAGGTCATCTCATTGTAAACTACCAGTTTGTTGACTGTGGCAATGAACTCATTGAGCAACATGATTTCAAAAACATCCTTGTTTCTGCCGTTGATCGCGTTTGATATTATGTAATGATCATTTTCGAAGCCAAGATCGGTCTACACATATTATAATAAAGACCTCTATGTAAATAAATGAAAAATAAAAGACAGTTATCATGGACCGGAACTATAGTGTTGTACGATAATAATATATTAATTGTGTTGGCAAAGACGTGCACGTTTTCACTTATTGGATAATGGTAATTACTTGGTCTTCTATTTCCCCTTATTCTAAGGTATTTACTAGTAAGAATACAAAAATATGTGTAAGTTTTCACCAAAATGGATTTCTCTTTGGATTAACATTTCTTTTATTTTTTTGGGTCTAAATTAACTTTTCTATGGATAGATTATTGTATTTCTTTCGAGAAAATATAAATTCTTAACATTGAAACAAAAAATGTATTAATTTAAAGCACATTTTTAGAATCTAAATAAAATTTTCCTTATTCATTTCACCTTTTTGATCTAGCTAAATTTTCATTTTTTTCCGTCATCTAAATTTTCAATTATACCACAAATTTTGATATTCTATTTTAGATTTTTTTTTGTCAACATTGGACCACAACTCGCCAGCCTATTAACCAAGTTCATACATAATATAGGCGGTGGGATTCGATCCCTAATTGTGCAAGTACGCATGTCTTAGTGGATTTACCACATGCCACTAAACTAAATGTCACTTGCCTATTTTAGGTATTTTCTCATAAATAAATTAGAACATATGTTCATTTCATTTTTGGGTAATTTTGTCATTGGAGTAATAGGATTTATAATATAAATTTAATACGATTGGAATTAATATATTAAACCATGTACGTATAGTCGTATTTGCATAAATGTAAAATTCCATTTACAATAATAAATTGTACCATGCATTTTTGTTCGTGTTAAACGTATTGTTGACCCAAAAAATATATATTTTAGGAAAATATACACAATCAATTCATACCATTGTTTTTAAATCCTTTTTCGACATTTTACTTAATATTGAGAAAAACTTTAACCGACATAGAACGTAATCTAAACGTTAGAAACGTCGCAGAAGAATAATAAATACATTGATTATTCAAACCAAAGCCATAGAAAAATCGTAGACAAGGCTCCATATTTCTTAATCTGGCCAAACTAGTAATTTCATAGTATATAGTTTTCTCTATAAATAGAGTTTTATCAATTCTTTATGTTATATATCACAAACTTAAAGAAGAAAAGCGACATAGAGAAGATAATGTCAAGAGTTAACATATGTTTGTTTGTGTTATTATGTGCGTTTGCGGCTAAAGCAGCTGCTCAATCTGCTAGAAACGTAAGAGCAACTTACCATATTTACAATCCTGCTCAAAATGGATGGGATCTTTACCGAGTAAGTGCCTTTTGCGCGACGTGGGATGGGGACAAACCGCTCGCATGGCGTCAACAATACGGTTGGACAGCTTTCTGCGGTCCACAGGGACCACAGGGCCGGGACTCTTGCGGTAGATGTTTAAGGGTAAGTTTTTCTTTTCCATTTCTTGAATCATGTTTTTATTATATTACATTGTATTTGTTAAAATATCACACATCGGAAATGTTAAAACTGATATAAAAGGATTGAACTATTCTATTGAAAACTTATGACTCCTAATATAGTATCAAAGTCTAATCTCAATCCGATTGTGGACCATCTGTGGATGTTCAATCCCATAAACTTCATGTTTCAGATGTCTATTCATGAACATAATAAAAGGGTGTGTTTCCTATACTAGAATTGGGCTACTATGTTCATCGCTAATTAATTTTGAATTAGAAACTTATGATTCCTAAACTATTTGATGCTATTTAGCGTCTCAAAGATACTTAGTATTAATAAGAATAAACATTGAAACGCAAACGCAGGTGACCAATACTGCAACGGGAACACAAGCGACTGTGAGAATCGTTGATCAATGCAGTAACGGCGGTTTAGATTTGGAAGAAGGCGTTTTCAGGCAGCTTGATACTAATGGTGAGGGAATTGCTCGCGGAAACTTAAATGTCAACTACGAGTTTGTCGGCTGTTAATGATCTTGATCAAGTTCATCTAATGAACTTCTCATAGAATCTCCGTATTATTAATTAATGTTATTATAATAAAAAAATAAAGGTCTCGCTCTTCATCGTTCATGATAATAAAGATAACCTAATAAAATTATGTGTTTGGAAAGTTGTTAAGGAATAAAATGATAATTGAATTTCAATTTAATCAGGTGTATATATGTTCAAAGAAGACCGTCGAGTGGCTAAGACTAAATAGACATAACATAAACATGTGTCCCTTGTATTAAATTCTCATTCTTATCACTTCAAGTACTTTCAATTTCCACCACAAAGCTTTAAATAAGGTGCAATAGACATCCCTCAAGACTAGTAACTCATTGAATATTCAAACCCTAAGAGGCTAAGAATCTTTTTTGTCAAACTTGCCGAACTTTCTAGGATATAAATCTACTCATCTAATTCTCCAATAAATTTCTTTTTCTAATCTTTGATTCTAACTCGATATGTAATGAAGATAAAAGTTATAAAAATCTCTAATGGCAAGACGTAGCTTATGTGTGCTGTTTTGCTATGCACATTTGTGGCTAAAGCAACCTCTCAAACCGTTTTTAACGCAAGAGCACCTTACCTTTACAAAAAATCGTGTTTCATAAATGGTGATCTGGGCATTTGGGTACATGTTCGGATTTGGATAGGGTCTTTTTGGATTTGGGATTTTCGGTTCTAATGATTTAAGACCCATCCATGTATTTTTATATTTCGGGTCGGGTTTAATTCGGGTAAAAATCGGGTTCGGGTATTTATAAATAAATTTATATAAAAATTCAAAACTAGTAAAGATTTAATAGAAATAAATCTAAAAAAAGCCTTGGGTATCCATTCAGTTTTTGATTTGGATTCGGTTTTTTTGGTACATAAATTTAAGACTCATTTGGATATTTTATCGATTCGGTTCGATTTTTTTAGGTATTGGTATTATGCCTAGGTCCATGTTTCCATAAGCAAATAAGTAAAAAACCAAAACGCAAACGCTAGAATCGTCTCCTAGGAATAGTAAGTACATTGAATAGTCAAATAAAAGCCAAAGAAAATCGTAGACAATTAAAGGTCCAAAGTTGTGATCACCAGGCCAAACTAGTCATTTCATTGTATATATAACTTTCTCTATAAATAGAGTTTCGTTGATTCTTTATTTCATCTATAACCATCTTAAAGAAGAAAAGCAACATAGAGAAAGAAAGAATGTCAAGAGTTAACATATGTTTGTTTGTGTTACTATGTGCGTTTGCGGCTAAAGCAGCTGCTCAGTCTGCGAACAACGTAAGAGCAACTTACCATATTTACAATCCTGCTCAAAACGGATGGGATCTATACCGAGTAAGTGCTTATTGCGCGACGTGGGATGGAGACAAACCGCTTGAGTGGCGTCGAAGGTATGGCTGGACAGCTTTCTGCGGTCCACAGGGACCGCGGGGTCGTGATTCTTGCGGTAGATGTTTAAGGGTAAGTCCTTTAATTCCATTTTATGAATATCACGTCTTTTGATTCTATTGACTATTCCATCAGATGCTCTTTAGCGTCTCAAACGTAGTATTATTAAGCAAGAACACTAAAACGCAAACGCAAACGCAGGTGACAAATACTGCAACCGGAACACAAGCGACTGTGAGAATCGTTGATCAATGCAGTAATGGTGGTTTGGATTTGGAAGAGGGCGTTTTCAGGCAGCTTGATACTAACGGTCAAGGAATTGCTCGTGGAAACTTAAATGTCAACTACCAGTTTGTCAACTGCTGATGATCTTCTCATTGGATCTCCGTATTATTAATTACCTTTAATCAATAATGTTATTAAGAAAAAAATAAGGTCCTTGGGTCTCAATCGCATATTTCATAATAGTAATATGTTTGTGGAAAGTTATGTCAAAGAAAAAAAATTATAATATGATAGAAAAAGCCTCATACACAATTCAATCTCTTAAACTATATCACTGAGAACTATTCCGCTATATGAAATCGAATTTTCATGCATAATTTTTTAATCTGTAAGTCGCTTTTGGTATTTACACTAGACATATATCCGATCATTTTAATGGTCGGAAGTTTTTAACGGTTTCTGATAATTTTCGACGAAAACATTTATCCGGTTAATATTCGTCGGTTATTTGGTTGGAATTTTGCAACCATTTCTTTTGTTGGAATTTTTCGTCAAAATTCGTATTGTTTTCATGTAGTATATATAGAACTTTGGTTTTAAAACTCATCATAAAATTCTTTAATTTGAATCTATATACATTACTTGGATACCTTAGATCGGATAATAAAATTAAATAGTAAAATAAACCACAATTAATAGCAATTAACATCTACCCTCAACAAGAAGTAAGGAATCAAATTTGATACCTATTGACTTAACCCAAAAATTCCGGATACTTAAAATTTGGGGCCACGTACGATAAAAATACTTTCTCAATAAGACTAAAGAGACAAAACATGAACATGGCCCCTCTAATAAATTCTCAATCTTATCATTTCAAAAACTTCCAATTTCCACCACAAAGCTTTAAACTAAGCTGCCATAGACATCTCCCAAGTCTAGTAATCCATTACTGAAAATTCAAACCCTAAGAATACAATTCACAACTTGCTGAATTTTTAGCAAACCCGAAAAGAAATCTCATATAAACTCAAGTACGAGTTTGTCATTGCTGAAGATCTTCAAATTGATTTAGTAATCGCGTTATCACTTACCTTTCATAAGTTGTTAAGATAAAATCAAAGCCGGGCTGTGGCATATATGCCGAATAAATCATGGTTTAGGGTCCTTATATATTGGAAGCCAAAATTCTTTAGAGTTTATAGAATTCGTAGACGCTATAAAATCTCTTAGAAAAACAAAAGAAGACAAATGAGAGAGATTTCGTTACCATAAAAATAGTTAAATTATAGAATTCAATATAATCTAAATGAAAGCGACTCTTATCCACAAGAACTGCTATTTCTACAATCAAACAATAATTATTTTTTTCTCTTTTTTTTTTCCATCTAAACATAACATTTATTAATAAGAATCATATATTACATTATTTGCAATGAAATTACAACAAACTTTGGAATTTTGTAAAGATATAATGAAAAAGTTGCGCTCTGTTTTCTTGATATTCATTTTGTCTGTCAATCTTAGGCGACATTCTTGCTTAAAAAATATTTTCATCCCATTATATATTTGAAAGCCAAAAGTTGTGATCCATCTGTTACATTGCCAGACTTTCAATATGATCATAACTCTCATAAAGAAATTGCTATACTTTTCATTGGTTGTAGTAAACTCTTGTGCTTGTTTGAATGACTTTAATCGTTTTCTAATTCTCCCTTTATTCTTCTCTCCATCATTTGTGTATTGATTCCATAACTGTTTTTGTGTTGGTCATAGTTTTATCACCAAATCCAAAGAGAGATGGGTTAAACTTCGGGACGCCCATATATGACGGATTCGCACAAAGTCGACAAGATCAAAACCATCATGATCAAAATCATGGCCCAATGTATAACACCATAAGTGAATTGAGATAATGGATATCCTCTTCACATAGCGACAACGATAAAGTAATAGCATCACTAGCGATCCCCAAATCAATTTCATGAAGTTGTTTCATAATGTTATTTGACATTTCAAGTTTATGGAAGTAATTGGAAAGATATACTAGAGAATTGATCAACGCGAGAATTAAGGAGACTTGTTGCAAGTAAACAGGTGATCAATCTCGAAGGAACCGCCGTAATCCGGCAAGAAACACTCTCCAAGAAGGACAGAAGACAGTTAACAAGGAAAAGGCACGAAGGCCTTAGGGAGAGAATACGAGAGCATTTTCTCTCACGTATCTATTTCAATCAAACAATAATACTTTTTTTGGGATAAAATACAATAATATTTATTTAAAACTTTAAATTGTATATATGACAGATTGTGCACTCGTTCATAGATTGGACAATTAGTCACGAAAGCATGTCAATTTTTTTACATGAAACAATGAATCGCATTGGTTCACATAATATTGTGTTAGGGTTTTAGGGTTAGGTTATATTGTCAAAAAATAATAATAATAATAATAATAATCACAAACGGGCATCAATACGATCAGGAGAACCAATAGATATAACTAATTCTAACCACCAAATTTACATTTTACACAGTTTCTCTAACCGTGTGACAGGTATATTCCGATTTCTATCCAATTCAACCAAAATCCAATTACGACGTATATGGACTCATATGCAGGTAGACAATTTAAGTTGATGTGTAAAACACATGTTTTAGATACGTTGTCTCTTGAAGTATTTTTCCTGCCAGAAAAAAAAAAACGTTATCTCCAACGTGCACCTACAAATCGATCAAGTTATTACTTTAATGTTCTCAATATTTCATGTCACTAAACAAAGATAGAATTGCTATAAATAGAGACATGCATTACACCATAAAGACCACACCAAAGAAAACACAAAAACCTATCAATCATGATCATACTTAGCATAACCATGATGCTATTTGTATCAAGCACTTCGGCAATGATATATGGCCAGAGAACTATGCGGTCGTCTAGCCAATGGTCGTACGTGCAGCGATTACAAGTGCTGCAGTGTGTACGGCCACTGCGGCACCGAGGATGAGTACTGTTATCCGGCAGCATGCCAGACCGATTGTTGGAGTGGTCCTAGCGGGTCGAACGTAACCGCCTACTATCATTACTATCATGCAGAGATATTTAAGTATAGTTTGACTGCCGTGGGCGTTGCATGCGCTAAACATGACGCTAAAAAGCCTTATGCGTGGCGGAGCAAGTACGGTTGGACCGCCTTCTGCAGATCAACTGGTCCTCGTGGTCAACATGCTTGCGGAAAATGGCTAATGGTAATTAATTTTTTTTTGTCAACAATTGGATCGACAAAATTTGATCAATAATTCAAACTCACGTCTCAAATGTAGGGTACACCACTATCAATTAACTATATTACTTTTATAGTCGGTTAAAGAATAGTGATTAAACCGGTGGGTTTAAATGAATGCAGGTGACGAATCCAAGTACCAATGTAGTAGTAACGTTGAGAATAGTGGACGAATGTAGCGAAGGAGGATTGACTCTTGATGCTGACCTCTTCGATAAATTGGATACCGATGGTGTTGGTCGTCAAAAAGGTCATCTCATTGTTGATTACCAGTTTATTAACTGTGACGATGAAATCAGTGTCCATCCCAATTCCAAAAACATCAGTTCGGTCATTGATAACGTCTGAAATTATGAAATGATGTTCGAAGCCAAGATCCATCTACATGATAATATAATAAAGACCTCTCTGTTATCGAGGTCATATGTTTCGTATTAATAAGTAGAAATGGAATTGTTGAAGCTTCGAATATTTATATCGTAGTCCAAGCATAAAAGGTGTCTCTCGCTTCTACTTTAATTCGAACAATCAATAAAATTAAAACATTAAAACAAATCAACAGATCATTTCTTTAACCAACCAATCAGATTATTGATTAAAACAAATCATTAAAATACCGACCTGTCGAGTGAGATCAAAAGCCACCTTTCAATTTTGTAGTCTCTTAGATTTGTGCAAGAAAATACCGACGTGTTGAAATCGAGATTGTCGATATGATATTAGTTCTGTAAATGTCTTCATTTTGTTGTTCTGGAGCTTCTGTTTAAGCTAACTCTAATTTATTACTATGTTCTTTTTTATAAATGATAAATTTTATATTATTTTCAGTTTTTGACAAAATTACAAAGATAAGAAAAAGTGGAAAAATTAAAAAAAGCTACAGAAAATAACAGAAAACACAAACAGCATATTGAGAACCAATCAACTAAGATAAGACTCTAGAGTGAGTAAAAAAATAGATAAAGAAAGCATAAATAGCACCGATACTGATTTATCACTATGTTGTTCTAAGAAAGTTTGGTAGAAGCACATTTTATATGGAGAAGACATAAAGAAGGAAAATATTGGTAATAATGTACTATCATGTTAATCTTTAAATAAAATTATAAGAAAAATATCGCATTGTAATGCGGGTACTTATATTAATATCAAATATCACGAGTCATTTTTTTTAGTCAACAATTAAATCAATAAAATTCAATCCATAGTCTAAAGTCCACCTCTATAATTTCTTTTTAAAACTATCATAATGTAGTGGATAGGAATTGAACCATGGTGCCAAGTCATTAACTAGATCATCCTAACCACCAGACACAGAGCAACTCGACAATATCACGAGTCTAATCTATTGTATAAAAGATAAGTCCATATATGTGTGTTAGTAACATCTAAATCAGATCTTTCTTCATTTAATTCTAACGGCTTTCTTGTCCGAAACACGAATGGGCTTTTTTATTGTCTTGCCTAATGTTCATGGGCTTCTAAAAGTGGGCCCAACAAATAAGTCGAAATTGTGAATTCGTAAATATGAAAGTTATTTTCACTATTTCACTCTTTTTGCATATTCTTAGAGCATTGAACTACAAAAAAGTGTTAAAAAACTCTCTAGAATTATTCTTTTGTAAATTCAATTCCCCAATTTTAGTTGTCTTTTGTTTTTTATTAATGGACTTAAGTTGGAAAAAATAAACAAACGAAAGAGGCAACTTTACCAATATTCATAGTAAGAAAAGATCTACGAGTCTAATTTGTTGAAATGTAATATATATCACAAGTCTTAATATTTTATAGAAAAGATATATCCATATTTGTGTATAACTCGTACGTTATTGTGTAATGAAATTATAAATTGATTATTACACAGTATAAACCATGTACAATTGTAGCATCTAAACCGGTTTATAGAGTTTTTAATCGAATGTGAATTCTAACCGAATAGGTTTTTTTCTCTACTCTTGCTTAATATTAGTGGGCTTCTAAGAAATGGGCCCATTAAGAAAAGTTGTTTTGTTCATGAGGGGTTTTCATGTAATTATGGAAGGTGTTTTGGGGCACTTTTGAAAATCGCAAACGTTTTACAGTCATGAGATGAGAGCCACAACTCTTATCTTATGTACCGCACTTGTTATTTTCATACAATCATCATCACCTGTATCGCGATGTACAATATTACACAATGCTTCTTCGTTTTTAACCGTCCGATCAGATATGGCTTTGATTAGTAGTCCTTCGTTAACAGGTTATCAACTCGTCTTATACAGACTTTGATATTTCAAATAATGTCTTCTTTTCTTTCTGTCACAAATTTCACATTAATTTCACTATCACATTATTATTTTTTGAATATTTTATATCACTAAAGGAAAAAAGATTGCTATATATAGAGACATGCATTATAGCATTAGACCACACCAAAGAAAATACAAAAACCAATCAATCATGAAGATCATACTTAGCATAACCAGGATTATGATTCTATTATCATACACTTCGGCACTGAAGCCCCTACGTGATGAACGATGCGGCACTCAAGGTGGTGGTCGGACTTGCCAAGACTACAGGTGTTGCGGCCAACATGGCTACTGTGGCACCGATGAGAAGTACTGTTTGCCTGAAAACGATTGCCAGAGCAATTGTTGGACTGGGCCTGGTGCGTCCAACGTAACCGCTTTCTGGGCCGACTACAATGCGAGGCAACATAAGTATGATTTGCATGTGGTGAAAACTGAATGCTCAAATTTGGACGCTGATAAGCCTTATGCGTGGCGGAGCAAGTATGGTTGGACCGCCTTCTGCGGACCGAAAGGTCCTCGTGGTCAAGAAGCTTGCGGCAAGTGTTAGGGCTGTTAATCATTATCCGTTATCCGCCGGATATCCGTATCTGTATCCGAAATTTGATCCGTAACACGGATATCCAGACTAAACAGATACGGATACGGATAATAGATTTTACTATCCGCCGGATACGGATACGGATACGGATATGATGAAATAATGGGCCGGATACGGAGCGAATACGGAGCGGATATCCGGCCCATTTAGGATATGGATATGGATCAAAAATTAAATGGGCCGGATACGGAGCGGATATCTGCGGATATCCAGCCCATTTAGGAAATATATATTAAAAAGAAAAAAAAAAAGAAAACGGATATCCGCGGATATCCGGACCACGGATATCCGGCCCTTTCGGATACGGATACGGATAACGGATTTTACTATCCGCCGGATACGGATACGGATACGGATACGGATACGGATACGAATAGGCCAAATTGGATCGGATATCCGCTCCGTAACAGCCCTAGCAAGTGTCTAAGGGTAATCCATTAACTATTTTTTATCGTTAACAATTGAATCAACACCTTTTAAACGGTAAACAATTTAATGTGGAAATATGCATCGAATTCTGGTAAGAAATACAACAAAAATATAGTGGCTATTGGAATCAATTTTTGTACAAAAACAAATTTCTAACTTATCATATTTTCAATGTTATCTTTCATCTCAAAAATCACAACTAAATCATGTATACGAAATTAACATATATATATATATATATATATTTTATTTGGTGGTTTGATTTGCTATGTATATAAAGTTAAAACATGACAAATTAACCTTTTTGTTTTTTCGTTTTGCCTAAGTATGTATAGAGAGAGTGTCCATATTACTATAAGTTATGTAGATGTTCCAACTCAATTAAAAACCGGTTAAAGGATATTGATTGAACCGGTATGTTTAAATGGATGCAGGTGAAGAATAGAGGGACAGATGCAGTCGCACTAAAATTGAGAATAGTGGACGAATGTGGCTCTGGAGGATTGGATCTGGATAAACAGATGTTCAATATGGTGGATAGTGATGGTCATGGCAATCAAATAGGCCATATCATGGTTGACTATCAATTTATCGACTGTGAAGACAAAGTCGGTGAAATGGCCGATTTCAAAAACATCCTTGGTTCGGTTATTGATAACGTTTGAAATTATGATGTTCGAACCCAAGAAGATCCATCTACATATGTAATGTAATAAAGACCTCTAACTATGTCAGAGGGATATGTATGTGTTCGTATCAATAAGTAGTAATGGACTTCTTGTAGTTTCGAATATTATTATGAATAAAGACTATTTTATATACAGTAAGATCTCTTTAAATTAATACTCGATTCATTAATAATCTCTATAAGATAATATAACTATATGGTCTCAAATTGAGTTTTTGGTTCAATTAGTATATCGATATCGATAAATTAATAATAATTACTATAAATTAATAAAAATTTATAGTTTTAAGGTAATTCTAATATTATTAATTTATAGTGTAGTAGCAAATTGCAAGAGGAATTATATATTTTATCCGATAATAACTCTAAATTATAAACTAAGAAATGCTTATGGCAAAAATTTACATACATAGGATTTTCTATAATTAAAATTGCATGAGACAACATATACAAAATGATAATTACTTTATAAACAATATGGAATATAATCAATACTCATAATTATATAAAAAAATATAAACAATATATCAAACCAAAATCTCCATAACAAACATTAATTACAAATACATATGAAAGTTATATCGCATATTATTTTATCAACTTTTTTTTTACCATTTTCTATTTTTTTGCCACATTTCCTTTTCTTATGTACATACATGTAGTCTTGACAAAATCAAATGCACATGTAGTCATATCTCATAATTCATTTTATTTCATCTTTCTAAACTTATAATTTTTTATTTGATTGGGTTACAAACATACTTTTTTCTTTCTAAATATTGTTTAAAATATTTTTATAAAACAGAAAAAATGACAATTTAGTTGTCAAATATGATATATAAAACTGATATTTAGGATCACTATTGAATAATATCATACATGCTATAAAAAAAAATTATTTTTTTCTATGATATTGTTACTATTATATATGTGCCTCATGCATTTTTTTTCTGGATCCACCACTGTTTTACTCTATTTAAACTATATATAGAAAAAATTTAATCAAAGGGAAAAAAAAATTCAAAAGGAACCAGAGAAGAAGAAGCAAGAGATTGCAAAATGATATTGTTTTTTTTTTCCTTTTTATTAAAACCTTAAACGGAACCACTTTAATTATACATCGTGTATTAAATTATTATTATTATGCAATCATGTTTTTATAATGTAGTAGATTCCCAGAAATTTAATATATTTTTATGGGGTTAAAAAACCTTTTTGAAAGCAGGTCCTTATAATCTGCATATATAATCTTCTTTTTTTTGTTAAAATACTTGATAAGATAAAATATTAATAGATTAATCTTTTGATCTTAACTTAACCAACGTTTTTAACACTTGATATGTCCCTTTCGTTGTACACTCATGCTACCTATAGGTTGGGACCAGAATTATGCTACAAACTCGTATGCTTATGATTTATGAAGATCTTTTTGTTTTTTTGTTTGTTTGTTTTTTATATATACATTAATACACGTGTGGACCCAAATCTCGATACTGTTTTTTTAACCAATTTTTGGATTTTAGTTTTAATTGTCAACTTTTTAATTAAATTTTTGAAAAAGGTTTTAGACTTTTAATATTTGCAAAAATAGCGTACATAATCTAAAAAGTAAAAAACTAGATTGTCTAATTTGGAAGAGAGTGCTAAAACTCTAATATCTTGATTGGTAATTCAATGAGTTTTTAGAAATCAAAATCTGTGGGATTTTCAAATTCTGACAATCTAATTCACATTTTATACAGTTCTCACTAAAGTTGATTTAACAGTATGACACATATTTTTCAATTATAAGCAATTTCTATGCATGGTGCACGTATTAAAATTCATGTGTGAAAAACATGTTTTTCTTTCATCAATATTTTATATTATAAATGAAAGATAGAGTTTGCTTTAGCAGAGAAACACAAAAATCTATCAATCATAAAAATCATACTTAGCATAACCATAATCATGATTCTAGTATCATACACTTCGGCGATGATGGCCGGAGAACGATGCGGTCGTGAAGCCGATGGTCGGACTTGTAAAGACTACAGGTGCTGTAGCCAGTTCAGCTACTGCGGCACCCAGTCAGAGTACTGTACAACGGATTGCCAGAGCAATTGTTGGAGCGGGCCTAGCGGATCGAATGTAACCGCCTTCTATTACCCTTATAACGCGAAACAGAATAAATATGATATGCATGTGGTGAAAACTGAATGCTCTAGTTTGGACGCTGATAACCCTTATGCGTGGCGTAGTAAGTATGGTTGGACTGCCTTCTGTGGACCGACTGATCCTCGTGGTCAAAATGCTTGCGGCAAATGCCTAAAGGTAAACTATTAATCGCAGTCCGACCCAAACTTTTTTTACGCTTAAAACAAAAAAAATTATAAAATAAACATGACTTTGAGGGATTCAAACCAATTTCCTCAAACCAAACGAGTAGTATACTACTACTATCTTACAGCAAAACCTCAAACATGATATCCTAAAAGTGTATAAATTTTGATGCCTAAAACTTATATTTTATATACTTTAGTTCATGATCACTACTTATTATCTTTTCTTACAATTCTTCGTTTACTGCTTAAATAATCTCTCTAAAACAGCTTTTTTCTTGTATCCGAATTATGTCTATTAAAATTAGTACATGTATTATATGTCTGCACTAAAATATACACGTACTAATGATAAATTTTAAGTTACATATCCACATTATTAACAATTATTCATATTTTATTAACCACGGCTCTGTTACTCAAACAGTCAGATTGTACTAAAATAATACGATAACTGTTAAAAATTCCCGATAATATCTAACGGGTGGGTCTAAATGGATGCAGGTGACGAATCCAAGGACCAATAAAGTAGTAAAGTTGAGAATAGTGGACGAATGTGGCCATGAAGGATTAAATCTGGATGTTCAACTGTTCAAGACGTTGGATACCGATGGTCATGGCAATGAACAAGGCCATCTCGATGTTGACTACCAATTTATCAACTGTGACGAAAAAGTCAGTGGTCATCCCGATTTCAAAAACATCCTTGGTTCGGTAATTGATCGCGTTTGAGATCATGAAATGATGTTCCAGGCCAAGATCAGTCTATACATGAAGACCTCTCTGTCAGAGGGATATGTTTCAATATCAATAAGTAGAAATGGGATCTTGTAGTTTCGAATCTTATTATAAATAAATTCTACTTGTCATATAGTAGCAGCCAAAAAAATCATCAAACATTCACGAAGAATTATCAAAGAGTTACGATCTAGCCAAGATTTTTTCTAATAATGACTGTATAACAACAATTTTGTGCCTACTATTGTAGTTATACAATCATTGCTAGAAAAATCGTACATCTATTTGATGATTTTTCGTAACTACAACTTAGCCCCAAATCTTTTCTTTAGCTATAGAGAATTTTTTTACAATACAAATTTGTTTGTATACTAAAATAGCAAGAAATGATAAAGTGATTTGAGTTTTATTAAAAACCTAAAATATATAGATATCAGATTTGGAAACATTAAACGATTTATATTGAATTTAGTAATTAGATTTTTAAATTATTTTAAAAAACATGTTTATATCAAGATTCGAATTCTGCTTAGATACAAAATAAAATGCCCGAAAATTCAATCTAATATAGTAGTAGTACATCATGTTTGCTATATGTGGGGGTTCCAAAAGTTTAATATATTTTAGAATAATTTTTGATTAGATAATATTTGACTTTTGAGTAAATTCACGTACTCATGATTCAGACTTAGGTGAGAGTTAGTAGTTGATCTTTTGGTATTGATTTAAGTCACGTGTTTAACACTAGATATATATATATATTTCCTTCTATTGACTAAAAAGTTATGTTCTTCAGGACGAGCCCTAAATAATTTCTTTTGAAGAAGAGACTCTTTTCAAATAGATTTGAATTCATGATTTTTTGTTAGAGAAAATTATTAGACCAAAAACCACTTGATTTAACACTAGATATATCTCTTTCGCAGTTCGCTATTTAGACCTATGAATGTATATATACACCTATGGTTATAAAAGATCTAAAAATCTGAGGTGAATTTAGCAAATAAAGAGTTGAGTTCTGGTTAGATACAAATAAAAGCCCAAAAAGCTACTCTAATATATCATATTTTTTGTATGTGAAGCCCTCAAAACTTTTATATAATTTTATTGGGCTTATATAAAATATTTTTCTTGTTTTTTTTCTCGTACAGATACAAAATAGAGCCATCTCTCGAAAATCTTATGATTTGGCCTTAACCTAATGACCCTTGCCATGAAAGTTTCTTCTGTCATCTACTACATCATTAGGGTTCTCAGGAACCTGAAAGTATCAACGAGCTGTTTTGTTTTCAGGGTTAAGCAATAATCATCCTTCGTAAGAAGCATTAATTAGCTAATAGCTGCCTATGATTGTGATTACTATAAATAGAAGTGAAAGGAAAGGAGCAAGAGGTCTATTGGTTATGTTGTGAGTGAGAGCCCATGCAAATGATGATTGGATTTAATATCTTAGGGTTATATCATAACCATACATTATTCTTTTGATAAAATAGCCCATGCGCCTTCGAATAAGTTATATACTAGATCAAAAACTAAAGTACCTGACTACATGGCAATGAAACATTTGAGTAGGGTCCCAAAACTAATTTAGGGACTTCCAATTATTTTCTATATATATGTGTATAATTATATTGTAAGATTTTCAAAAAGATAAAAAAGAAAGTTACTTAATATGGTCTCAAGTTATTGTTTGGCTCCTAAATTTTTGGGAATATGAATATTATAAAATAAACGGAAAAAAGATTAGTGACAAAATAAAAAAGAAAAAAGATTTCATTTTAAAGAACAAGGTTAGAATAATTTTAAGAGTGAATATGTGTTTGAATTTTTGTTAAGCACAGATAAGTTAAATTCAATAAGTGATGATAGTTTAAAAACATCACTTTCTAAACTTGAAACTTTTTTTAATCATATGGAGAAATTTTAAATATTGATGAGAATGATATATTTCTGGAAATCAAATTTCTTAGATAAATTCTGCCAAATCATTTAAAGAAAACCACAAAAGTATTTGAAGAGATTCAAAGATTGGTGTCCAAATATATGGGTTGGATATAAGATAATACTCACAAAGAGCAGGCTATTCACAACATAAAGCCAAGCCAAAAGATAGTATTATGACTCCATGCTTGTTAATCTATCCCCACCACCAAGTGGCTCTAAAATATATCTAAAATGTTGTATTTTAATGATAAAATAGAACATTTAGATGATACATGGATTTGTATTATAAATCATGTAATTTGTAGCGTCTAAACCATTTTATAAAGTTGTTTTGGGGCATTTTTTACAATTCGTAAAGGTTCTACAATATCTTATGAAGATAAACAAATGAGAGCGATTTTGTTAACACTCAAATAATCGAAACTTAATATAATCCAGATGAGAGCGAATCTTCTGTACTATACTGATATTTTCTACTGATATTTCACAAATGGCTTTGATTAGTAGTCCTCCGTTTATAGATTATCAACTCACTGCTTAATTTAATAGTATGACACATAAATTTCAATTATATGCAGCTTCGATGTTTGGATTTATATGCACGTATACAAGTACAGCTCATGTGTGAAACAATATTATATGTCACTAAACAAAGATAAAGTCAGTAGGAATCATACCGATGGTGATTTCAAAAACATCCTTGTTTCGGCCATTGCTAACGTTTGAGATCATGAAATGATGTTCGAGACCAAGAAGATCATATGTAAATATAATAAAGATCTATATGTGTAAGAGGGACATGTTTCGTATCAATAATAAGTAGAAATTGAATTCTGTGGTTTCAAATGTTATTTTAAATAAATTCTACTTTTATATAGTAGTCAATACTAATTATGGTATCCGATAATAACTCTATAATTGGATTTCCTATAACAAAAATTGCATGAATCAAATATACAAGATGAAAATGTACATATTTGTTGTAATATTTTTTTTTGATGAATAAGGAGTTCCAGGCTGAGACCAGTATATCCTCTCAAAGTGATGATCAAACCATTTAATATAACTGGTCTTTGGACCAAGAATCACTTGATATTTGTTATAGTATTTATGATTAAGGGTTGGATCACTTCTCAAAAATCTAATTACTCTAAATTGTAAACCAAACAAATTTTGATGTTTTGTTCAATTAAGAAAAAACAACGACAATGGAGCAGTAGCAAGATGACAAAGTTAATTGAAAGTAATCATGCATGACTAAAACCAAATTATGTTTTTGACAGGAGCGACCATTTACCCAAATTCCAAATTCGATCCAAAATAAAGAGAAATTTATTTTCAAACCCGATAAGATATCCAAACAGGTCTTATATACAGATTCTAGATCAAATTTCGATTGAACAGAAAATCTATTAGGTATCCGAAATACAATCATATATTAAAAATAACTATTTTTATTTCAACTAAGTTATCTAAATATTCAAAATTATTTTATAAATCAAAATAACAAAAAAAACTGAATTATTTGATTTTTAACTAAACTATAATCTGCTGAGTACAGATAGTCATGTGGTGATGGACACTTTACAAATTCTCAGACATCAGTATTCGATTTTCTCTGATACAAATGAAAGAAAAAATGGATTGTAAGGTGTTCTTAACATCAGAAGTTTAATCTATATATAAAAAAATGTTCCCAAAAAACTCTTTTTCGTAAAAGGTATTAAATATAAATATAACCCTATAACAAATCACATGAAATCACCATGGTATTTAAAATAGAGTATCATCTTTGTTGATTTCCTCACCTAACTTTATGAAATTGAATTCGTCTCATGTAATATTATTAAAGATATGTGGTGAGAAGCGCCAAAAAAAGAAATAGAAATTTTACTACCGTTCACCACGAACGAGGATAATAGGAAATGGACGACGAGTCTAATCTTTTATATAAAAAGATTTATCCATAAGTGATGTGGAACGATTTGTAACTTCGTATGTAAGTGTGCTCGTTTTTCTCCATCCAAATGCAGTATTTTAATGTTAAAATAGAACATTTAAATGATACATATTGTATTACTCTAATACAATACAATAACAATTAGCCGCCTCTCATCATCACCTGAGTTGCGATCTACGATATTCACACAATGCTTCACTTTAACCGTCCGATTAGAAATGTCTTTGATTAGTAGTCCTCTTAATGTTGCATGTAAACGAAAACGGGTACAGTGCTGAAACAATTTTTTCTTTTTTTAGAAAACGGATACGTTTGTAAAATGAATATCATATATAAAACTATATATTATATATAATTAAATAATTAAACAATCAATTCATATTAAAAAATCAAACAATTCAAATTCAATTAATAAATAACAACTAAATTAAAAATCATATATCATAACTTCGAATTGAATTTAACTTATATTTCAAATAATTTTAATTATATTTTTGTGTTGTCAAATATGATAATAAGTTTTTGTCATGTTTCCAAAACAAAAATGAATGTTTCCATCATGTTTCCAAATTAAAAAATTTTAAGAATCATGTTTTTATTGTGTTTCCAAATCAAAAGTTTTAGAAATCATGTTTCTACTATATTTCTGAAAATTTCTGTTTTCAAAACGTTTCTGAAACAGAAATACGAATGTTGAGAGAGTTTCCATGCAATATAGCTTCCAACTATTTAATATAATAGTATGACACTTAACTTTCAATTATATGCAACTTCGATGTTTCGATTCATATGCACGTGATGAGCCTCAACTTCGATGTTTGGCTTTATATGCACATGACGAGTCTCGGTATTCCAGGTGGCAAAAAAAAAGAAAAAAAAAGATTTATATATGTATACAATTTAACACATGTGTGAAACAATATTTTTTGTCACGCTACATATAGAGACATGCATTACACCATAAGACCACACCAAAAGAAAACACAAAAACCTATCAATCATGAAGATTATACTTAGCATAACCATGATACTATTTGTATCATACACTTCGGCAGTGATGGCCGAAGAGCGATGTGGTATTCAAGCCAGTGGGCGGACTTGCAGAGACTACAATTGTTGCAGCCAGCAAGGCCACTGTGGCACCGATGCAGACTACTGTTCGGCGGAAAATAATTGCCAAAGCAATTGTTGGAGCGGACCTAACGGATCAAACATAACTGCTTATTATCACAACTATGATGCAGAGAAGAATAAGTGGGATATGAATGTCGTACAAACTGCATGTTCCCAGTGGGATGCTGATAAGCCTTTTGCATGGCGTAGTAAGTATGGATGGACCGCTTTCTGTGGACCGGCTGGTCCTCGTGGTAAAGAAGCTTGCGGCAAATGCCTAAGGTAATCAATTAATTATATAACATTAATATATTATGTATGGTAGAATGTGATTAATATCCCACATCGGAAATTGAAAATAATATTAATCTAATATATGTATTTATATAATATGTGGATTATTTTACTTATTGTCAATTAGTTTTGAGCTGAAACTTATATCAATGATTAAACCGGTGGGACTAAATGAATGCAGGTGACGAATCCAAGTGTCAATGATGCAGTAGTAAAGTTGAGAATAGTTGATGAATGTGGTAATGGAGGATTAAATCTTGATGAAATCCTCTTCACTAAATTGGATACCGATGGTGCTGGTCGTCAACGAGGTCATCTGAAAGTTGACTACCAATTTATTGACTGTGACGATAAAGTGATCAGTACAAACCATACCAATGGTGACTTCAAAAGCATTCTTGCTTCAGTCATTGATAACGTTTGAGATCATGAAATGATGTTCGAGGCCGAGAAGATCCATCTACATATGTAATAGAATAAAGACCTCTATGTGTCGAAGGGATATGTTTCATAACAATAAGTAGAAATGGAATTCTTGTAGCTTCGAATGTTATTATGAATAAATTCTACTTTTATATATATAGTAGTGTAAAAGACTAAACTCTTATCGGATTTTCTATAACTAAAATAGCATGAGATCAAATACACATGATGAAAATTTTATTATGAAGGTGGCTTATGATTAAGGGTTGGATTACATCTCAAAAATCTAATTACCATGAATTCTAAACGAAACAAATTTTGATGCTTTGTTCAATCAAAGAGAATTAGCAAGAAGACAAAGTGACTGAAAGAGATTGTGATTAAGATGACAAAATGATTGAAGGTGATAAAAATATGACAAAGTTATTGAAAGTGATCAAAATATGACTAAGTGATTGAAAGATGACAAGCTAATGATAAAGTCCCTGACAAGGAGAAGATGAATAAAAGATGTCAAAGTGATTCAGGTTTTTTTTCTTTTCGGATACATCATGTGCTTTATATTTGATGGTCCCAACAATTATATTTTATAGGACTGAGCCAAAAGAAAACTTTATAGTTTTATATATTTAGAAAGCAGGCCCTTAGTTTTATAATTGTAGGTGAGAGTTCGTAACTTATATATTGGTCATGATTTAACTCACGTTTTATGTCTTCACTCGCATGGTTCGGGCCAGTGTAACGACTCTAAATTGTTCAATCCATGTGTTACTGGAAATATTTGAAACTCATAATATGATCTTAAGGAATAAAAATGATATATGGATTATAGTGTTACATGAATTGTCTTGGGATATAGTGAGTTTGATGTCACAATATAAGCCGGATAGACTTTAGCTGTAAACTCGGACAAATAAGCAAATCCGCACCACAAGCAAAACTTTGTTCCTAAAATTCAGTACATTAAGAATAAGCAAATGCATGATTAAGAGACAAAGGTATAAGGAAAAGATCAAAACTTCGTACAGATAGCGAAATAGGGGAATCTTATGATTTGGCCTTAAGCTCATCCTTGCCGTGAAACTTTCTTCCGGCATCTACAGCTTCTCTGAAAGCATCCACGAGCTCTTTGCTTTCAGGGCTAAGCAATACTCCCTCGTAAAAAGCATTGGCTGCATCTTCGAATCGCTGCAGATTCATGAGAAACTCGGTTGACCAAACAGTTACATATTGAAAGATCATAGCTTTTTAAGGGAAATAGATGTTTTGTACCTGTAGCAAACGTAGAGCAGCGCCTTCTCTGAAACAGGCTTTCGGCCAATCGGGTTTTAGTTCTCTGCAGGCTTTAGCATCAGATAAAGCATGCTCAGCTTGTCCTAACCGTAACCAGCAGAGGCTTCGGTTTGAGAACAAGGTATGATCCGTTGGATCAAAATCAATTGCCTTGTCAAACAAAATGCCACAAAATCACATATAGGCATATAATAATCTTGTTTTGGTTTAGAAGAAGTTTTTATGTTGAATACCTGTGTGTAAGCGTCAATGGCCATCTGCAAATCCTTTCTGTGGAAGGCATCTTGTCCTCTTGCTTTTGCTTCAGCGGCTTTTGCCTTTGCTTCTGGGGAGACCTATGAAAGTTAAAAATGGTAATCGTTAAGTACTTTAAATAAGTTGATGTAAAAGAGATGCATATCGATCTAACAATGAAGAACCTCAGGAAGATCTGTCTTGATTCTGGTCTCTCGGGATTTTGCTTTGTTTTCCTCTTGTTCCTGAATGTTAAGTTGTTTCAGACAATATATCAAAATATTTGAGGCTAAAGACAAGGAGAGTTCTGAAACCAGTACTCTGTTTGATGCACTGTGAGCGAGAACTCCATCCACTGTCCAGTCCGAAACTGATTCATCTTTTGTTGTCAACGGAAAGAGGATCTCAACGACCTTTCGGTTTTCTCTAGCAGCTGCAACTTCTAATGGCCTATTGCCTTCCTGAAATAATCAAGTTTTACAACAGATTTCGCAAAGTTATGCACGATTAGTACTCATATCTAATCAAACAAACAAGAGAAGAGGTGTTTCTAATAAACTGATTTCCAAGTTCGTTCTACCTCGTCTTTCATATTAGGGTCAGCCCCGGCTTTAAGTAAACAGTTAATTAACTCAAGGTTTCCAATATCAGCCGCAATGTGCAATGGAGTTGCACCACCAGCAAAAACGTTAGCTTTGGCACCTGCCTGTAATTACAAAAAACAACAAATCTTTTTATTAGTACTGATTTAAGACGTTTGGCAACCAAACAACCACAACACTACAAATTTAAGAAGATGTCAAACCTTGACTAACAACTCTAAGCATGCTAGAGAACCCGCTGCCACTGCAGATAACAACGGTGTGATATCATCTTCAGTCTCGGCATTAGGCTGTAGAATCGCAAGAAGAAGAAAAAAACTTTTTGCTTAATTGGATAGCATGGTTTAGGTAGATAGTCAAATACACAAAAGTTTACATCAGCATTGTGTTCTAACAAGACTTCAACAGCTTCTTTTTGGTCATGGCCAGCAGCCCAGATTAACGGTGTGCCGGATTCACTTTGAGAATCAACAGGAACACCTCTAGAGAGCAATTCTTTCAGCAACTCGATCTCTCCTAATAGATGTATCGAAAAGGCATATAAGCAAAACAAAGTCACTTCATGATCCAAGAAAGTGAAATGTAACTAATAACAAAGCAATTGATAACTAACCTGTCCCAGCCGCATGATGCAATGCTGTGGCTCCTAAATCACTTGCTATATTAGGATCAGCTCCATGCTCTAAAAGATACTTTGACGTTCCAATCTGTCCTTGCCTCGCAGCGTGAACAAGTGGAGTATCCCCTGCAAAATCAGAAACAATCTCACAGATCAAGTTTCAAATTAATGAATATGGGAATAGAAAAGCTCTTCAATTGTAAAGTACAAAGAAACACGAACCAGCTTCATCTTTTTCATTGGCATTGAGTTTAAGCTCTTCCAAGAGATATCTGCATATTTCAGTTTGTCCTTCTCTAGCAGCAAAATGAAGCGCCCCACGTTTGTTTGCGTCTTTGATACTCTCCACAGTTTTTGTTAAGCCTTTTCCTTCATCAAGTTGCTTAGCTACCTCTGCTCGAATAAGAGAGGTGTCAGGAGAAAATAGATGCAATGACATAGTAAAGAAGAAGAAAAAAACTAGATTAACGAACTCACTCTTGAGAAAATCGAGATTTCCTGTAATAGCTGCATTCAGGAATTGCTGAACTTTTTCCCTTGCTAATGTAAGAAATCAAAGAGAGATTAAAATCAAAACAAAAATTATAAATACAAAGTTGTATTCTTAGTCCAAGTGTTCAATTTCAATTCAGCAAAAAAGAAAAGTACAGGAGGAAAAGAAAAGACGAAACTTTTTCATCAGATCAACACAGATGAAGTAAACAAACATAAACCAGAAAGGAAACTCGAATTCATACGCACTAGATGACAGAAATCGATACATTGTTCTAACATACAGAAGCAGGAAAGAAGAGAGCAGACCTGCAAGAGCAGTAGAAGCATCAGGAGCCATGGGAGAAACTAAAACCTAGCTTATAAGTCGGATAAGTTAAATACAACTCGGAAATTGGTTTTGATATCGGAGTAAGTTCTGCTCGTCGAGCTTGTGTCTGAGTATCAGAAATCTGGAGAAGCTTTTTTTTTTTCTCGGTGGCTTCTAGGTTTTTAAGAAGATTCGAGAGGTGTTTTTTATTTTTCAATAAATTTGAATTTTCACCCTCACATATGTTTAACTTTACAAAAATAGACCTAATAATTTACTTCGTTCAACATACACCCTGACTTGTTAAATCTCTTCATTGGCTAATTTTTAGATTACAAGATTGATTCTAGGTTTTTAAGAACTTGTCGGAAAGTTATCCTAATCTTTCTCGATCAAGTCAGAAATTGTCAAAGTTTTTGTAACGTTTGAAACCATATGATTTAAGTATTTCTATTTTTAGATTCATGTTGTCGTCAAAAGGTAAAAAAAAGACGTTTTTATTTCTACAACTATATGCTAAACATAGCTTGTTCGAGTAATCCTCTGCATCATTGATTTTTCTAACTACTTCTGGTTGTCATTCAGACAAAACAAGAAAAAATGAGAAAACACATCAGTAACGTCATTGCAAAGAAAACAAAATAGACAAAAGGAAGAAGATCGTACCATGCGAGTTTTGTTTTGTTTGGTTTCTGCTTTCTGTTGATCTAAACAAGTCTTGTTCTGAGTTTTCATGGTTAACTTACACCAAATTTAAGAAACTGGCTTCGGTTTTGTCCACAAGCATAAAGGAAAGTGCCTGTTTTTATCTTTTCCCTTAAGGCCAAAGAGTTTTTACCCGTTGATGTTAAAGCCATGAACGGGACAACTCGAATTCTGTCTTCTTTCTTGTGTCTCTCTATTCTTTTGGTTTCTCCAAGTAAATCTTATGGTCAAGATTTCTCATTGAGCTGCGGGGCAACAGAACCATCCGAGGACCCAGATAAGAAAAAATGGGAACCAGACACAAAGTTTTTGAAGACAGGAAACTCTGTTCACGCGACAGCTACATATCAAGATCCTTCACTTCTCTCTACGGTTCCTTATATGACAGCTAGAATCTTTAATGCTCCATCAACTTATGAAATCCCGATTAAAGGAGACAAAAGACATTTGCTTCGGTTACATTTCTACCCATCAACATACACCGGCCTCAACATTACCAACTCATATTTCACTGTGGCAGCTAATGATGTTACCCTCTTAGCCAATTTCAGTGCTGCAACCACATGTCAAGCTTTGACACAGGCTTATTTGGTTAGAGAATATTCTCTTGCACCAGCCGAAAAAGATGTTTTGAGCATCACATTTACCCCTTCAGATAAGCATAAAGACGCATTTGCCTTTGTAAACGGTATTGAGGTGATTCAGATGCCAGAGCTGTTTGATACAGCGGTTCTTGTTGGTTTCTCGGATCAGACAGTGGATGCTAAGACCGCAAATCTTCAGTCAATGTTTAGGCTTAATGTTGGTGGTCAAGACATCCCTGGAAGCAAAGACTCTGGTGGATTGACAAGAACATGGTACAATGATGCACCTTACATATTTAGTGCAGGTCTTGGTGTTACACTTCAAGCTAGCAACAATTTTAGGATCAATTATCAAAACATGTCGGACTCTGCCGCTCCAGCCAATGTGTACAAAACCGCTAGATCTCAAGGTCCAGACGGAAATATCAACATTAAATCCAATCTTACATGGACGTTCCAAATCGACAAAAACTTCACTTACATCATGAGACTCCATTTCTGCGAATTCCAGCTTTCCAAGGCCAACCAGAAAGCTTTCAACATTTACATCAACAACAGAACAGCGCAAGTAGATCCTGCTGCTGCAGATATTATCTTGTGGACAGGAGAGAAAGGAATCCCGACGTACAAAGACTATGCTATATATGTTGATGCCAACACTGGAGGTGAGGAGATTACACTTCAGATGACTCCATCAGTTATGTCTAAACCAGAATATCTTGATTCGCAGCTTAATGGGTTAGAGATTTTTAAGATGGACACTATGAAAAATCTTGCGGGTCCAAACCCGGAGCCATCACCAATGCAAGCAGAAGTACAAGCTAAAAAGGAATTTAAGAACGGAAAGAAAACTGCTGTCATCATTGGCTTAGCTGGAGGAGTTGCAGGGATTTTACTATGTGCATTGTTTTTCACTGTATATCAGAAGAAACGAAGATATTATGGAGGCGACTCTCACACATCAAGTTGGCTTCCTATATATGGAAATTCTACCACATCAGGAACCAAATCAACCATCTCAGGGAGGAGCAACAATGGAAGCCATTTTTCTAATCTTGCAGCAGGCTTATGTCGCAGATTTTCCTTACCTGAAATAAAACACGGAACTCAAAACTTTGATGATTCCAATGTTATTGGAGTTGGAGGGTTTGGTAAAGTCTACAAAGGAGTTATAGACGGGACAACCAAAGTTGCTATCAAACGATCAAACCCAAATTCAGAACAAGGACTCAACGAATTCGAGACGGAAATTGAACTCCTTTCGAGATTAAGACACAAACACTTGGTTTCTTTGATCGGATATTGCGATGACGGAGGCGAAATGTGTCTAATCTACGACTACATGGCTCTGGGAACACTCCGTGAGCATCTATACAACACAAAGAAACCACAATTAACTTGGAAGCGAAGGCTAGAGCTCGCTATTGGAGCTGCAAGAGGACTACATTACCTGCACACAGGAGCAAAGTACACGATTATACACAGAGACGTTAAAACGACTAACATTTTGCTAGATGAGAACTGGGTAGCTAAAGTTTCCGACTTTGGGTTATCCAAAACTGGACCTAACATGAATGGAGGTCATGTAACAACAGTCGTGAAAGGAAGTTTCGGGTATTTAGATCCAGAATACTTCAGAAGACAACAATTGACTGAGAAATCAGATGTTTACTCATTCGGAGTTGTGTTATTTGAGATCTTATGCGCTAGACCAGCATTAAACCCTAGTTTGCCCAAAGAACAAGTTAGTCTTGGAGATTGGGCAACAAAATGCAAACGGAAAGGGACTCTAGCAGACATAATCGATCCAAATTTGAAAGGAAAGATCAATTCAGAATGCTTGAAGAAATTTGCAGATACAGCGGAGAAATGTCTCTTAGATAGTGGATTAGAACGGCCAACGATGGGAGATGTTTTGTGGAATCTCGAATTCGCACTTCAACTTCAAGAAACAGCTGATGGATCTCGTCATCGTAATCCTAACAATGGTGGCAATTCTGATGACGGAATGGTGGTGAATGTCGCCGGAAGAGAAGACGTGAGTGATATTTCTTCAGAAGATACAACTAGTGGAATATTTTCTCAAATTGTAAATCCTAGAGGACGATAAGGTAATTTATATAACTACTTATATTTTTCCGTTTTCTAAAAATATTTTGGTGTCTAATATCTTAAAAATTGTTTTGTTTTTGTGTAATTGAGAAGCTTTTGGATTGAAAAGAATTGGAGATGATTTGATTTATTTGACTGATTTTTAAAAATTAATTATGCAAAACATTTGTAAAATTAAATCCTTTTGTGATATTACATGTAATCAACAATATATTGTATGACGGTTCGTAGTTAGAAAATTTTTTATGATAATTTTTGTTGGATGATAAAAAAGATAAAGCAATTATTACCGAAACTTGGGGGAAAGCCGGAAAGGCAGTAGTTAATGTCGGTTAACGGATCAAACCGATATTAATGTTATCCAATTTTACCCTCAATTGGAAAAATGGAAATAAAATCGTCAATATAAACAACCCTAAGGTAAATAATTCTCCTTACTTTTTTCACTCCGTTTCTCTCCAAACACACTTTCGCAAATCTCTCCTCCTCCTCCTCTCTTCTTCGCCGTCGAATCTACAATTTTCTCGCCGTCAGTATCACGCCGTCAGTCTTTAGGCGAGTACGGTGAAGCAATCCTTTTTTACTTCGAGTCAAAGCAATATCTTACGGTGGTTCGTCCATGAATCCACCGGCTATGAGTGGTGCGGTTTCCGGGTCTGTTAATCTAAAGCAGGTGAAATTGGAGAGGGAAAGCGAACTTAGGATCGAAGTCTCTGAAGAGCCTCTCAGACTTCGTATCGTGAATGGGACTGCTGAGATATTTGGCTCTGAATTGCCTCCTGAAATTTGGCGTACATTCCCTCCTCGCATGAAATTTGCGGTATCTTTTTTTACTTATACAACCTTTGTTTTTTGAGAGTGATTTTAAGCTTTATGCTTATGGCTAATATATAAATTGATCATGTTGGTAACAAATTTTTTATTTCTATTGGGTTTTTGGTAGAAAGTAGGAACCTTTCTTGAGTTGTGATTATCTTTCTCGAAGTGGGTTTTTGAGTTGTTTTTGAAATTCACAATTTGAGTTTGGATTGGATGAAAGAATCAAGCTTTATGTAGTGAGTGAAACTTTAGGTGATATAGTCTCTAAAATATATGTGATTCTGCCAAATTTGTCTTTTGTATTTTTTTGTTCTCCCTTTTGGTATTGATTGCCTTGAAGTTAGCTATGATTTTCTGAGTTTACCATCTCATGTCTTTTAATAATTGCCAGGTTTTCACCTGGTATGGAGCAACGATTGAGATAGATGGTGTCACGGAAACTGACTATACAGCAGATGAGGTAGGGTTCTTATTTCTTCCAATATTTAAAGAAAGTTTTGTTTACTAAAAATTTCTCGTCTTCTATAGACAC
Organism: Lepidium didymum; assembly: GCA_963920545.1. Classification (NCBI taxonomy): domain Eukaryota; kingdom Viridiplantae; phylum Streptophyta; class Magnoliopsida; order Brassicales; family Brassicaceae; genus Lepidium; species Lepidium didymum. The sequence continues at coordinate 19,573,334 of OY986979.1, forward strand.
CGATGGTCAGCTACATTAATGTACACGCCATACTAGATGCAAGGAGACGTCTTGCCAAAGCTTCCACATCTAATGATCCCGAATCTTCGCAGGTACTTTTCTTTGATGATTACATTAGTATATGCAATATTAACAATTCAAAAACACTTGGTTCTTAAGAATCCTCTTATTGCAGGGACCTCGGGTTATTGTAGTAGGGCCTACAGATTCTGGGAAGAGTACACTGACAAAAATGCTTCTTAGTTGGGCAGCTAAACAGGGATGGAAACCTACATTTGTAGACCTTGATGTTGGTCAAGGCTCGATTACAATACCGGGATCTATTGCTGCTACTCCTATCGAAATGCCACTGGATCCCGTTGAAGGGTTTCCTCTGGATATGGCCCTTGTGCACTACTACGGCCACACAACACCCAGGTTAGTGATTTAAGAATTTTTCTTCCCCATCATCGGTTATTCCTCCCGGCCAATAACAATTAAAATTTTTTCTATGGTACTATCTCAGAAGCAACACTGAACTGTACAAAGCTCTGGTTAAAGAGCTTGCCCAAGTGCTAGAGAGACAGTTTACCGGAAACCCTGAAGCTCGAGCTGCTGGAATGGTGATCAACACAATGGGTTGGATCGAGGGTATTGGTTACCAGGTAAAAAGTTAACTCCATTTTATAGTATTCTCTGGTATAGTTAGATCCTTTTTAGTGTAGCCTATTAGTGTATTTTCCTTTTGCAGACGTTTAGTCATAAAATAATGTGTGTGTTTGTTTTGCAGCTGCTTCTCCATGCAATCGACACATTCAACGCCTCGGTTGTGCTTGTATTGGGTCAGGAAAAACTCTTCAGCATGCTTAAAGATGTGCTGAAAAATAAGAGTAATGTTGACGTTGTGAAACTTCACAAATCTGGTGGAGTTGTAGCCAGGAACCTTGATGTTCGTAAAAGATCAAGGATTTCTAAGATTCAAGTAAGTATTTTCATTTTCATATCATTTAATAACCTCTTTTTCGGTGCCCTTTAGAGGTATAATTAAGAACTCTCTAAACTGAAAATTTTCCAGGAATACTTCTACGGACTATCAAAAGAACTCTCTCCATATGCCAATACATCGAATTTCAGTGATCTGCAAGTGTTCCGAATTGGTGGTGGACCACAAGCTCCAATATCAGCTCTTCCAATAGGGTCTAACCCGGTTTCTAATCCATTGAGGGTAACTCCTGTAAATATCGATGAGAGAGATCTGCAGCATGCTATTCTCGCTGTTTCGTACGCAGAAGAACCAGACCAGATCGTTTCAAGGTAATAGCTAAATGTTCTTGCTGCTTTAAGAATCAAAAAGCTTTCTTCTTCTGTTTTGCTCTTCACGTTTTTGATGTTTCTTCTTTCTCTTTGTTTTTGGTTTTGGATACAGCAATGTTTCTGGTTTTGTATATGTGACTGAAGTTGATATGCAGAGGAAAAAGATAACATATTTAGCACCTTCTCCTGGAGCATTGCCTAGCAAGATCTTGGTCGCTGGATCTTTGTCTTGGCTTGAGTCAAGATAATAATATATTTAGAGAAGAGAAGCATGTTTTGTGCTTGGAATATGATTCAATTATGTAACTTTATTTACAGATTTGTCATTTTTTCTATAGAAATCTTACAGTTCTGAGTTGAAAAGATAAATGTTGTTGATTAGATATCATGGATTGGGAAAATGAAAGAAAATATTGTTGATCTTTCTAGTGTGTTAGTTCTATTTGTTTTTAGTCCATAGCATATTGATAGTGTTTCTTTGGAAAATTTCAGATTAGTATATGATAAATAATCAAAAGTCAGTCTTTAGTTTTTAATTCAATTAAAGACTTTCATTGCGTGACATTCTAAGTAAGATTAGATATTCTGTTGAACTAATATACTTCTCTTAATTATGCTTTCTTCATAGAGAGGTGATTTATCAATCTGTTTAATGATTCTCCTAGGAATGTAAATGTTAAAGAAAAACAATCAACTTTTTTAAAGGTTTAACATGTCAAGTAGTATTTTTTTATTGTTTTGATACTCAATTATGTAAATCTTGGTAAGATAATTTAGTTTCAATAAAATCGTACAACCTTGTACTTTAATTTGCAAAACACAAAAAGAATTTTAAAAAAATACAGATTTACATGCTACAATAAGATCTTGTATTCTTTGATAGCCTCAGTATTTTCAAAGTTTCACTTATCATTAAAATCCTTATTATAAAATAAAAAATAGAAACTATTAACATAATTGTTCATTTGAAATCTCAACAATAGACACAAGTGACATTTATTCTAGTGGCATGCGGTAAGTTTACAAAAATATGCGCACTTACACAATCAGGAATCGAGTTCCACCATCTATATTATGTAAGAACTTGACTAATGCCAGCCAGTTGTCGTAAAAAAAATCTCAATGATAGACATGTGGGTCCCTAATGGACTTTTATTCCATTTCATTAAGATCAATAGATATTAATTTACTTATGAATACAGAATCAGTTCGGATATTAATTTGAACAAAACTATTAACATAATTATATGAACATTAATACAATAATATTTCTTGGTCAATGTCCAGCTTTTATTTAAATGAAGAAAACAGGTGTGAAGTGAACAATATTCCATTCTCTCAATCTTTTTTTTTGCTTTGAAGATATATAGGTAATTAATAACAGTTCATGCTTTTAAAGATATCCGAAAATATTAAGAAACATTATCTTAATTTATTTTTGATACGGTTTATGATTTAATTAATTTTTTAATAAATCACGAATAAAACAGAATAGGTGTAAAGTAGTTGGACCCACCTCAAAACCTTTTAACAGAGGACTCTGTTCTCTTATGTCTTTAACTGTTTTCCACTCTTTTTGTTGTCTTTTAATTATAAAAACATCCCTAATTATTTTAGATTAGAAATAAGAAAATTAAGTAATTTTTATATAAGAAAATTAAGTGATTTTAATATAAGAAAATGAAGGTGGGGGAATTTTAAGTAAAAGCAAGTCTAACTCTTCCCCACCCACATAGTGGAGAATGCAAAAGTCATAACCTTTGACACTTTTCTCTCACCATCTCCACCTTTTTCTCTCTAGACAAAGAGAAACAAACAAGACAAATCTTTCTCTTTATTTCATCCTCAAATTTCTATTTTTATGTGATTTTTCTTGCTCCTCAGCTCAAATTTTTCTTCTGGGTTTTCATAAAGATCTCATTTTTACTTCTAGCTCTCAAAATTTTCAGGGAGTTTCTTTTCTTTCTCTTCCTTTCTCCTGAGCTAATTTATCTTCTGGGTGTGGAAAAAGATCTCATCTTTTGAGGCAATCACGATTTTACTTGCTACTGTTCCGTGGAAGTGATTTGGGGGAACTCATGGTGATTGGTTTCTTTCTAGGGTTGGTTGAGTTTTGGATTTTTCACACGCCTTAAATTTTGATCTAATTAGCTTTTAATGTACCCTCTTTTAATATCTTATCTGGTTTAGGTTCCCTGGGTATTGATATAGTTTGCAAGCTCTGTGTTTGTAAGGCTTTTGAGATTTTAAGTTATTGTGATTCTCTTAGTTTTGGAGATATTTGAGTGTTAATTTATTAAGTTCGGGAATTGAGAAATTAGGGTTTTTTGGTGTTCTCTGATCTGACGTTTAGATAGAAAAAAAATGGAAGAAGTTGAATCTGCTAGTAGATCAGCTATAGAAAGCTGTCATGGAGTGTTAAATCTCTTGTCCCAACAAACCAGTGATCCCAAATCCCTAATGGTTGAAACAAGAGAAGCAGTTTCCAAGTTCAAGAGAGTTGCTTCGCTGTTAACCAGAGGGTTAGGTCATGGAAAGTTCAGGAGTCTCAACAAGTTTAGGTCATCATTACCTCAGCACATCTTCTTAGAGAGCCCTATTTGCTGTGCCAATGATGTGAGTAACGATTACACTCAAGTTCTTGCACCAGAGCCACTTCAGATGGTTCCAGCTTCTGTTTCTTATGATGAGATGGACCCAAAACACCAACTGGGTCATCCTCCCTTGATGCTTAGTCACAAAATGTGTGCTGACAAGTCGTTTCTGGAGTTGAAGCCACCTCCTTTTCGAGCTCCATATCAGTTGATCCACAACCATCAGCAAATAGCTTACTCTAGGAGCAATAGCGGCATAAACCTTAAGTTTGATGGAGCTGGTAGTAGTTGCTATACGCCAAGTGTATCAAATGGTTCAAGATCATTCGTGTCATCTCTTAGTATGGATGCTAGTGTGGCGGATTACGATAGGAACTCATTCCATTTGACTGGATTGTCCCGTGGAATCGACCAGATATCACAGCATACACGGAAGATGTGCTCTGGTAGTTTAAAATGTGGGAGTCGGAGTAAATGTCATTGTTCCAAGAAAAGGTGCGTCATTTTCTTTGTGGCTTTGTGACCATTTCATTGTTTTTGTATCTCTTTGTGAAGGTTTGATCTGTTACAGGAAACTGAGAGTGAAACGATCCATCAAGGTGCCTGCAATCAGTAACAAGATTGCAGATATTCCTCCGGATGAGTATTCATGGAGGAAATATGGGCAGAAACCGATAAAGGGTTCACCACATCCACGGTAAATATATACATCTTTTGGTAAAAGATTACTGTAAATCTATGTCGATTTGATATGGATTTCCTTTGTTATATTTTGGTTGCAGGGGATACTATAAATGCAGCAGTGTGAGAGGTTGTCCAGCAAGGAAGCATGTGGAGCGATGTATCGATGAGACTTCGATGTTAATTGTAACATACGAAGGAGAGCATAACCATTCAAGAATATTGTCTTCACAATCACAATCAGCTCACACCTGATGGAACAGTAGTCAATGCCTGTCCCTTTTGCGTCAACTCGGATTTGAAGAACGACGAATTTAGATTCAAGAATCCGGTCTTTGTAGTTCTGATTTGCAATTGTATATTCCACTTTGACCTGAGTTAAGAGAGTTCGCCTGTGAACTAGGATTCTGTGGCATACCAAGAAATATCAACAATTAAGTCTGCAAATGTGTCTTTTGCACAAATCCTAGTTTCCTTCGATAGGTTTTACTTCATTTGGAACAATACAAGGTTGACTTTAGCAATTCACACTGTGGTTTGATGGTTTACCAGTTTACTAAATTTAAACCGACTGTTTAGCATTTCAAGCATGTGGAGCGATGTTGATTGTGACTTATATGTAAACGAGCATCAACATTCAAGAGTATTGTTTCCAAAATCACATCTGAGTATAACTCAAACTTGTCAAGAGTCCTAGGAAGCTTCTCACATGCAGATTCTAAGTTCAGACCAGGAAACCTCAGTCCCTGCATATACCACCAAGGAAGTATGCAAATGTATGCTTTGCTCAAATCCTATTTTACACCCACCAGTTGTGTTTTATAAGAACAATACAAAGCATGACTATAGCAATTCATTCCGTAGTATACCAGTTTGTTAAACCGATCACAACTCTTTTCTCATTGACATATATAGTGTTTTCTTAAGATTGCACGAGAAGATATAGAACCAACACAGTACTCTTATAAACATATAGAAGTAACAATCTTTATGAAATAAAAGCTAAGCCAACACAAAGAAGAAACAACTTTGTCTCAGATCTTAAATGAGAAGCAAAACAAAAGGATTTAACTTACATTTCATAGAACCATAGGACTCTCTACATGATCGATATAGACTCCTATATAAGAGTAATTTCCAATTGCTTCAATCACAACTTTCTTAGCATTGTCTTCCTTGGGATCATAACTGATAAGAAAGAAAGGGTTAATGGATATGGGACCCCACGGTTTATATATAAGCTGGCCTGAACTAAGTGCACCCACGAAACTTAAATCTTGACTCCCAACTAACTCTGTCCAAGAAGGAACCAAGTGAGAAACTTCTGACCATTCTTGCTTCTTGCCATCTTGTAGAACCCACAGGTTAAGTGTAATGTCAATCTGACTCCATAAAGCTAACTTCCCGCCGTAGTCTAGTAGGTAGTATTTTTCTAGGTATCCGATTTCTTCATGTAGCTTAACAAGATCAAATTCTTCAGATGTGAGATTGAAGCTGATTAAAGAAGTTACATTATTGATCTTAGCATAATAATACACAACCCCATTGATGCATATCCCGGATCCGTATATCCATCTAGAGATAGGAACACAAAGATGGGGATGCATACATTCGATATTCCTCCATTTTTGTTTAGGTCCTAGAGTGAAAACTTGATGCTCCTCAGATACACGTGGGTTTCCACTTCCTTCGAATATTCCTGGTACCGTCATGCACAACACTTTGTATACCTCATTCACAGGATCAGAACCAAAAAAAGGGTATAAACCTATTCTACTGGTTTTGACTCTAGGTAATGTTAAGAACTGGCCTGTGCTAGGATTTCCAATCCTCAATTTAGTACCATTTTGAAGGCAGATTAAGCCACGTACTGGTGCGGAAAACATGTTCCTGTACCAACCATCATCCTGTTGAGAAGGTATGATTACCCTTTGATGATCAGAAGATGGATCCTCCAGGGAGCAGGAGTCTAAGTAATGCGACAGCCCCATCATATCATCACAAAAGAAAAGAAGACGCGGCTGAGACGAGGATCGAGTAATATACAACTTACAGAAATCCTTGCTTCGGATTATTGATGACCAGTGTTTTGAAACAAAACTGAGCTTGGCTGTGGACTTCGCCGGCAATTTGAGAAGTATCTCTACTAGCACATCCAGAGGAAGAATCGAAAACGGGTCGTTTTCATCATTGATTTTGCCTCTTTTCTTAGACCTCTTCGTCCTTTTCGCCATGACAATTCTTCACCTTCACTCTCGCCGCCTGTTCGTCTTTTTGTCACTCTTTACTCAGAAAACTTTACTCTTTTAACCTAATTATATTGCACGACGAGAGAACTTTTAACATTTTAGGGAATTTGTAAACAAAGCCTCCTATTGTATACTTTTTACATAAAAGTCCTCTTATGTTTTTATTGGATAATCGAAACCCTTCTGTTACAATAAAGATACACTTTTGCTCTTGAATTCGTAAGAAGAAAAAACATAGGGAGAATCCAGTTGGGCTTAGGTGTAATGAGCCCAAATTTTAGTTAATAAGCTAAGAAGAGTGAATTTCGTATTTTAGACAACAAGTCATTGTGTTTTGCATTCAAGGATATGGTGCAATGGAAAATCAGTTGGTATACTAGTACTTTTACTTAAGATTAAAAGAGAAAATATAGAACGAATACAAAACCGTAGATGACTATATAAAAGTAAACCTTCTTAATGAACTAAAAGCTAAGCGATGTATCACAACAAAGAAACAACTGTTGTCGGAAATCCAAAATTTGATAGAATCATAGGACTCTCTAGGTGATCGTAACAGCGATAGCTATCGCCAGGTATAAATATAAGCTTGCCATTACTAAGTGTACCCCTGAAACTGTATGGTTGATGACTCACAGCTAAATTAGGAACCAAGCGAGACACTTTTGACCATTCTTGTTTCTTAACATCTTGTAGAACCCACAGGTCAAGTGTAGTGTTAAGCTGACTCCATAAAGCTATTTTCCCGTGGTAGTTCACTAGCCCTAGGACCTGGAGATCCTCAGGTAAGTTCACGACACTAAAGTCTTCTAATGTTAGATCGAAGCAGATTAAAGATCTTTCCTTTTTGATCCGACCATAATAGTACACAACACCATTAATGCATATTCCTTTAGGTTCAAATTCAGGAATATGGGGATGGTTACATTCGATCTTCCTCCATTTTTGTTTAGGTCCTGGAGTGAAAACTTGATGTTCACTAGAAATAGCTCGAGCTCCTCGTCTTTGTAATACCATCAGACACAACACTTTGTATACATCTTTCGCGGGATTATACCCAAAAAATGAGAATAAATGTCTTCCTATGGTGTTGACTCTAGGTAATGTTACGAACTGGCCAGTGCTAGGATTTCCAACCATCACTCTAGTATTGTTTTGAAGGCAGATCAAGCCCCGGATGGATGCAGAAGAATCATACGAGTTCATGTCATAAGAACGTATCCTTACCTTTTGACGATCAGAAGATTGATTCACCTGGGAGCAGGACTCAAAGACCAGCGAGTGCTTTTTGTTATAGACGAAAAGTTGACGAGGCCGAGTCAAGGATTGAATCATATATATACAAATTGGTGAAATATTTGCTCTGGATGATCGATGGCCATTGTTTTGATACGAAGCTGAGCCTGAATATGGACTTCACCGGCAGAAGTATATCTACTATCAAATCCAAAGGAAGTATTGAAAACAGGTCGTTTACAATGTTTCTTTTGTCTCCTTCCTTAGACCTCCTGCTTCTATTCGCCATGGCGATTCTTCACTTCTCTCTTACCGTTTTCGTTTCGTCTTTTTGTCTCTTTACCCTAGCTTCTTTACTCGTTAAACCTAAACCTAACTTATTCTCTATTAACATTTTTGTTATTTGTGAAAAACCTCCTATATTATATTATTTTACTGAAAAGTCATCCTATTTTATATTGTTACAGAATAGTCCTCGATTAGACAAAGTTTGCAGCTTCTTGCAATTTTCTGTTTCATATAGCTAACAACGAAGAAGGCTGAAGAACCTAAAGTCATTGTAAGCTTCGCTAAACTACTTTGCATCAATGTCTATTGCTTCTTCATCAAGTAACAGTACATGTGTATTCACAGAAGTTGATAGTCTTTCGTGAATTGGTGAAACTAAATCCAATCCTCTTAATTTATTAACTTAAATCTGCGTTTATTAATATGTAATGGGCCAAAGCCCAATGGGATTTACTTTGTTTCTAATTAAAAATCTTTGCTCATTAATATGCATCAATATAAAATTTTCGAAAAAAAAAATAGAATGTGGTGCAATATTGGAAAATCACTTGCTATGATCACTACTGATTTTGCACTAGAATTTGTGTCCCATTTAATATAATTTGTTATTCTTCTTCTCGTTTGAAAGGGAATTTATATACTGCAAAAACTGTGCAACAAGAAACCATGTGGACCGAGGTGTTGATTGTGACTTACGTAACGGAAGGGTCATACGAATCTTCTCGCATATGATATGAGCAACGTCAGATTCCAAGTTCAAACCTGGAAACCAGCCCCCTCATATATATACCAACAAGGAAATATGAAAATGTATAGTTTACTCAAATCCTAATTCCCATCGATGGGTTGTGCTTTCTATGAATAATACAAGTGTTTACTACAGCAATTCACTCCGTAATCTTAAAAAATAGCCATTAGAGTTTTAAGCTTAAATAATTTTCCAGGTAATCTCTTTTTTGATGTGTTTTGATTATGTTTCTTCGGTCTTCAGACAAATGCACAAGATTCAGTGAGCTAAAACACAATATACTTGTCAAATTACTTGGATATTATTTTGGACTTCTTGTTGCAGAGTTCATGCCTAATGATACTCTTGCTAAGCGTTTGTTCTATCGTATGATTCTCATTCTTTATCATCTCTTCTCTTGTTCCTCTTTTTTCCTGAGATCAGTGAGGCTGCATTGTTGGTTAATGTGACATGAATGGTGCTTTAGAAACGATTGAAATTAACAGTATTTGATTGTGCCTTTAATATGAGGTCAAAGAGGCTGCATTGTTAGCATTCTGTGTTTTGACTCTGTAAACAGAAAGGCTTCAATTCTTTCTCATGTCTTCACATGTGTCACAAAGGCTGTGTTGTTGGTTTATGTGACATGATTGTGCTCTAGATAGTTTAAGAGTATCTGGTTATAAAATCAATTGAAACAGAACATTTTATAGCCTTCTCTGTTTTAATGCTCTTTTGTTGTTGTAATCCACACAGATAATAATCAAACCATGGAGTCGTCAATGTGGTTGCTAGTGGCGTATCATCTAGTGGAAGCATTGGAATATTGCATTTCTAGGAAAAACTATGACAGTAACATTCCTTATGAAATAAAAGCTAAGCAAAAATAAAAAGAAACAACTGTGTACAAAATCTAACACCAAAGGATTCAACTTACATTTTATAGAATCATAGGACTCCTAACATGATAGATGAAGAGTTGGATAGGTCTTTCTCCAACTCCTTCAATCACAACTTTTTTGGTAGTGTTTTCTTTGGGATCATAACTGATAAGAAAGCAAGATGAGTATCTATGGCTGAGCGGTGCAAATATAAGATGGCATGTACTAAGCATACCCTTGAAACTCATTGTGGTATGCTCAACTAAATCATTCCATGAAGGAATCAAATGAGAAGTTTTTGACCATTCTTGTTTCTTGGCATCTTGTAAAACCCACAATTTAAGTGTAGTTACTGTAGTTTTATACCTCAGACGGAATAAAGCTATCTTCCCGCTGTGATTAACTAGCTCTAGGCACTGGATATCCTCAGGTAACTTAATGACATTGAAATCTTCAGATGTAACATCGAAACAGATTAAACATAGTTTACTTTTGATCCAAGCATAATAACATACAACCCCATCGATGCGTATCCCTTCAGTATAAGGAGCAGGAAGATGGGGATGCTTGCATGTGATCTTCCTCCATTTTTTTTTAGGTCCTAGAGTAAAAACTTGATGCCCATCGGACAGACTTCGAGATTTACGTACTGTTATGCACAACACTTTGTATAGATCATTCACAGGATCATATCCCAAAAAGGAGAATAAGTCTCTTCTCGTGGTTCTTACTCTGGGCAAAGTTATGAATTGGCCTGTGCTAGGATTTCCAATCATTACTTTAGTATCATTTTGATGACAGAACAAGCCGCGGACGGATGTAGAAATATTATACACGTTCATATAATCATCCGAATGAAAAGCTATGCTTACCCTTTGATGATCAGAAGATAGATCCTCATGGGAGGATGATTCTAAGAACAGCGAGCCTTTTTGGTTATAGACGAAAAGTAGACGCGGTCGAGTCAAGGATCGAGTCATATACAACTTGGTGAAATCTTTGTTGGGGATTACCGATGACAAGTGTTTTGATACGAAGCTGAGCCTCGCTATGGTCTTCGTTGGCAATCTCAGGAGTATGTCGATTTTCAGATCCAAAGGAAGTATAAAAAACGGGTCGTTTCCATTGTCTCTTTTCTTAGACCTCCTCCTCCGTTTCGTCATGGCGATTCTTCACTTCTCTCTCGCTGTTTTGTTTTATTTTGTCTCGCTTTACCCTAAATTCGTTAACTCTTTAAACCTAATCACTTTTTAAGCCGACGTTAAATTTAACATTTAAGTTATTTGTAAGCAAAAACCTCATATTTTATCATTTTTATAGAAAAGTCCTCTTTTGGATTTTTTTTTTGGGTTCGAAACCTCATAATTTTTAGGTGACGTCTTTTACAATTTTCGTGGACTTTCGAGAGGTTTTCGGGACATTTATTAGTAGTCCATTGAGGTTGTGTAAGTTTCCGATAATCAGAAGTTTTGGTGGGCTCGGAGGAATATTCAATTTTTATAATTGTTATTTTACATTTGATCCAAGCAAAATAATATACAAACCCCATTGATGCATATCCTTTTTAGTTCTAGGATGAGGAGAACATGCTTGTATTCTTGATCGCATAGTTCGTGAAATCATCTGAATGTTTACTTTAAGGTTTAAACTAGTAAAAAAAAACGGTATAGCCATGGAAAATTAGTGGCAAAATACAAAGAAAATTTGTGGTTTTTGGTGGCTAAAGCCACGAAATGCCACGGAAAAAAATCGTGTATATAGCGTCGTGGCTAAAAAATTTCGTGGCTTTTCGCGGGTAAGGGTGGGTACTCATACTCGCGAAAAGCCACGAAATTTTGGTGGCATTTTTAATGGGCCACGAATTGCCACTAGTTTTGCGTGGGTTGTTTTAGCAACCCACGAAAAGCCACGATCTGTTTCGTGGGTAATAACCCACTAAAACCCACAGCGGTTTACGTGTGGGTGCGGTTTTTTTTTAAAAAAAAAAAATAAATATATAATTGAGATTTCCTTTTTTAAAATTATATAATATTTTTAAAAAAAACTAAAATTCAAAATGTACTACAAATTGAAAAATCCAACTAAAGTAGTATGAAAAACAGATGCTACGGGTTTTGGTCGAAATCGAGACGAATAGAAGGCATCGGTGTTGCGACTTCGTCTTCTGGTTGAGACGTGGATGATGTCCGCGGACGACTGGGGAATCGCTCCATCAAGATGTCGAGCTTCGCATGAATGGTTCCCATCTCAGCTCGTAGTGCGTCAATCTCACCTCGATGATGCTCTTGAGGGGCACTAGGATACTCGACGCTGGGCTGATAGAATTGCGTATGTGCACTGCCGACACCGTATAAGTGTCTGTATCGTGGTCTAGCCCGCTGCATAAGAAACCATAATATAATAAGTAATATCAAATTTAATTATTAATAGCGAACTTTATTAAAAATGGAAAACGTACCTCAACGTATAATTGGTTAATGACATCCCGCGAGGGCCCAGTAGTGGAACCACTTGTGCCTGGTGAGTCTTGAAAGTGAGTAGCCGCAGCTTCAACCTCTTTCACGAGCTCCTCACACCGTTTATCCACGAACGTCCCATCATCACGTGTATGGGTGGTCTTCACCAAATCCACAATCGAGGGCGGAGTTGAACTTTGGGCCTTCTGCCGCTGAAAGAAAAAAATCGGAATGTAATATACATAAGAAATTTAGATATTAAAATATAATAATTACTTTGTATTAGGAATTATGAAAAAACACGTACCAATTGGTATTCAATCTTCGCGAAAGAGTTTGGACCGGCAGTGTGTTTATGCATTCCTTTGCCGCCTTTATCTGTTTTCCGGCTAGTTGCAGCAGATTGGCTCTTTCGAATGGCAGGCTCAGTCTGCCACTCCTCCGTGAATAAAGCCCAGTCGTCCTCACTTATGTAGCTGGGTTTCTTGTTTGCTCGCTTCCTCCGACTTATATCTTCTACAATTCCTCTTTTCGTCTTTTCCTTCCAATGGAAAAATACGATATCCTCGTATTTTTCCTCCCAATAGTAGTTTTGCTTTTTGAAAACAATTGAAATGTTAGTAAAAAACTGTAAAATTATATAATTATCGGATACGTAACTTAATTAGGAACTTACCACGAATGTTCCCCACCAAGATTGAATTTTTCCCGGGGCCTTGGTTTTTACATCCGTCCAGTTTTTCCAAGGACCCCAAAAGTTTCCCTGCCAAGTGTGTTTTATAAAGATTGCGATCGAATCATCAATCCCAAACCTTATTAATTATATTGCAAATTTTAGTTAGTTGGTGGTAGACACGTAAACATAATTTATAACAAAATAATTTGTATTACCATAAAGCTCCGTTTTCCTTTTCCGGATGCAAAAGAGGTTGTGAAGCTCTGGTTGGAGCTTCGTATACCGCTTTTAAACGGTATCGATACTCTCTAGACGCACCCTGAGACAATCTCGGTAGATCTAAGTGAGTGGAAGATGACCCAGTATAATCGCTCTGAGAATAAGACATAACTACAACAACAAAAAATTTGTTTTGTAGATTTCATGTAACAAACCCAAAAAAATTGGACCAAAATTTCTAAAAATAACCAAAATCCATTATTTACTTCCAAACACTAAATGTAATCGGATCTATGATGGGTAATTAGTTTCTATAAGCCAAAAAATGCAAAATCGGAACAAAAAACGTTTGAAATCCCGAGTTTTTTTGAGATTTTTTTGGAAATCTTCACAAATCACTAATACTAACGATTCTCCTACCAAATTAGCCAAATAACATGCTATGATAGTGTTAATGAGTCAATCGAACTAATCTAACCGTTATTTATACAAAAAATTTCAATTTTCAACAAACCCTAAAAATTGGGGTTTTCCAAAAATGAAGAAATTAGGGGACTTACCTTCGGGATCGGGCCAAAGGGAGGTTGGTGTAGGTCCGGTGAAAGTCCGGGAGGGTAGCTCTTCGTCGGAATCGCCTTTTGGAGGAGATATGCGTAAAAATGAAAGAAATGCCGAAGAACCGCATGGTGGAGAAGATGAAGTCGTAGCCACAGAATTTTCGTGGCAATTCGTGGGTAAATTTAAAAAAGCCACGAAAAGCGACGGAACTTTGGTGGCTTTATTTGAAAAAGCCACGAAAAGCCACGGAACTTTGGTGGCTTTATTTGAAAAAGCCACGAAAAAAGCAAAGAAAACCACAAAAATTGCCTACATGGAGGTTTGAACCCTCGACCTTTAGTTTAGGGTGCGAGGCCAATACCATTTGGGCTGAAGACAATTACTGTTTTACATTTACAAACATTAATATATGGACCTTCAATAATGTTGTGAAGTTGTGTTAAATTATTATTATTAAATGTAATGACAAAGTGATTGTGTTTTCCTTTACCCATAAACAACTAATTATTTTTATTATTCGATTACACAACATTACAATACTTATTCAATATATGACAAGATTTTGAAATAGGAAGCAAAGAAATATTTTACATTACAACTACGAAATGCATAAAACTTATTCATTACACGCATTACAAGACATTTTCTAACACACTCCTCTTTGTTGTGAGAATTTAGTCGTCTACATCAGAGTCTGGGACAGTTTCAAATTCGTACCCAGTATTTGCTTCGTGTCGGGCCACCATTGCATTGTCGCCAATTATCTGTTACCGACCGCATTATAATGACAAAATAAGAATAGATTTTAAGTTGAATACCAAATTAAATGTTTTTAAAAAATAAACCTTTATGATGTTGCGGCTAGTTATGTTGAGGTACATAGAAGAAGCATTGAAACGGCCTACAGTCACGTTCCGTAGAATGACCACTGCACCTACCGCGGTTGCAAGTCTGTGCTCGTCATTGCTGAAGATGTTATGGTGCATGTTATGTAACTCTTTCCTCACTTGTGTGTGAGCCTCTGTTTCTGGCTGATCTTTTTTTGGGTCTCAGATTCTTATTAAGTTAACTTTCTGTATCAACATAACCTCGTTCCTTTTTGGTAATAAATTCAAATCCTACTTTGTATCAATGTCTCTTGCTTCTTAATCAAGTACCAGTAGACTTGTGTATTCACAGAAGTTGATATACATTAGCTTCTTCCTTGTCTCCTACCGATGTTAAACCTGGAAACTGTCCAATATCATTGCCAGCAAGAGCACTTAACAACTTTGTAAAATCTTCCAGGTTGTGCTTTATATGAACAATACAAGGGTTGACTATAACAATACACTCCATAATCAGAAAAAATATCCATAACAGAAACGGGATAATCAAAAGATCTGGACGCCTTCTTCAAATCCGTCAATCACAACTCTTCTTGGAATTGACAAATATAGTATTACTTAAGATTGTAAGACAAGATATAGAACCAATACAAAACTCTTGATGAAGACATAAATAGTGCGCATTCCTCGTGAAATAAAAGCTAAGCCAAAAAACGAAAAACAAATCTAACACCAAAGGATTTATATTACATTTGATAGAACCATAGGACTCTCTACATGATGGAGATAGCAATCATAATAATCGGAGTTATTATCAATTCCTTCAATCACAACTTTGTTGGCAGTGTTTTCTTTGGGTTATACAAAACGAAACAGTGCAAATATAAGCTGGCCGGTACTAAGTATACCCTTGAATCTCAAATGGCTATTCCGATCTAAATCTCTCCAAGAAGGAACCACGTGAGAAAATTTTGACCATTCTTGTTTCTTGGCATCTTGTAGAACCCACAGGTCAAGTCTATGTCCTGCGAAAAAGTGATCCCATAAAGCTATCTTACCGCCGTAATTTACTAAGCCCTGAGTGAAGATATGATCACCCCCAGGAAACTTAATGAAAACAAAGTCTTCAGATGTGAGATCGAAGCAGATTAAAGAACTTTCACGTTTGATCCGAGCAGCATAATACACGATTCCATTGATGCATATATCATTAGATCCAATAGAAAGAGGAAGATGGGGATGCTTGGATGCGATCTTCCTCCACTTTTGTTGAGGTCCTAGAGTGAAAACTTGATGCTCATCAGACACATCTCGAGATCTAGGTACCGTTATGCACAACACTTTGTATAGATCATTCGCAGGATCATACCCTAGAAAGGAGAATAAATCTCTTCTCTCGGTTTTTACTCTGGGCAAAGTTATGAACTGGCCTGTGCTAGGATTTCCAATTATCACTTTAGTTTCAGTTTTATGGCGGATCAAGCCGCCAACAGACGCAGAAGACTTATACGCCTTCTTGTAATTATCCGGATGAAAAGCTGTGATTACCTTTTGATGATCAGAAGATGGATCCTCCTGGAAGCAGGATTCTAAGACCAGTGAGTCGTACACAAAAAGTAGACGCAGCCAAGTCAAGGATTGAGTCATATACAACTTGGTGAAATCTTAGTTGAGAATGATCGATGACCAGTATTTTGATACGAAGATGAGCCTGGCCATGGACATCGCCGGAAATTTCAGTAGTATCTCTACTATCAGATGTAAAGGAAGTGCCAAAAACAGCTTATTTTCAATGTCTCTTTTCGTCATGGCGATTTGTCACTTCCCTCTCGCCGTTTCGTTTTCGTCTCTCTTAACCCTAAATTATAACTTCTTAAACCTAATGACTTATTCACATCGACGTTTCATTTAACATTTTAGTTATTTGCAAACAAAGACCTCCAGTTTTATATTGTTTACAGAAAAGTTCTCTTTTGTTTATCTTTTAGAATTGAAACCCTTCTATTACAATAAGAAACGAAAAATTACACTTTTTCTATTTCGCTATTTAAATTGATTTTTGCAAAACCTAATTAGGAAGTGTATTTCTCTTAAGAATCAAGTAGCTAGGAAGTGTATTTCTCTTAAGAATTATGATTTTATGATTTACTCTGTAGTGCCCAAGTGGTTAGAATGCTTTGTTGAAAGCCATAAACGTTGTAATAACTGAGTTGGATTAATATGAATTTTTCATCACAAACGTTTTGCATCAAAGGATGTGGTGCAATGGGAAATCACTTGCTATGTTATATCACTACTGATTTTTCACTACAAAGTTGTGTTCTGTTTCATATAATTTCTTCTTTTGAGCTTGTCTAACAAGGAAACATGTGGGGCGATGTGATTGTGACTTACGTAAGCAACCATTAAAATTCAAGAATATTGTCTTCAAAATCACACCTGACTATAACTAAAACTTATTAAGAATGGTCATAAGAAGCTTCTCGCATGCAATGAGCAACAGAGGATTCCAAATTTGAACCAGGAAACCAGTCTCTGCATAGACCAGCTAGGAAATGTGCAAATGTAGCATTTGCTCAAATTCTAATTTACATCAATGTGTTGTGCTTTAGATGAATAATACAAGTGTTTACTATAGCATTCACTCCGTTAATTGTAAAAAATATCCATCAGAGAACAAACACAATCATCAAATCAATCACAATTCTTATTTCTCAAGATTGTAGCATTCTTAGGAGAAAAAAAAAAGTAACATCGATTCTTTAAGAAAGAAAAGCTAAGCAAAAATAAAAAAAAGAAACAACTGTGTCTGAAATCTAACACCAAAGGACTCAACTTACATTTGATAGAGAACCATAGGATTCTCTACATGATCGAAATAGAGTTGAACAGGAGATCCTTTTCCAATTCCTTCAATCTCAACTTTTCTGGTAGTGGTTTCTTTGGGATCGTAACTGATAAGAAAGTAAGAGTAAGGGTTATAGAAATTGAATGGTGCAAGTATAAGCTGGCCGGTACTAAGTGTGCCCGTGAATCTCGCTTTGGTGTGCCTAACTAAATCTGTCCATGAAGGAAAGTTAGAGTAAGGGTTATAAAAAGTCTTGTAAAGTTTTTTACTTTGAGCAAAGTTATGAACTGGCCAGTGCTAGGGTTTCCAATCATCACTTTAGTATCATTTTGATGGCAGATCAAGCCACGGACTGGTGTAGAAATATCATATGCATTCATGTAATCATCCGGATGAAAAGCTATGCTTACCTTTTGACTATCAGAAGATAAATCCTCTTGGGAGCAGGATTCTAAGAGCAGCGAGTCCATCTTGTTATAGACGAAAAGTAGACGCGGCCGAGCCAAGGATTGAGTCATATACAACTTGGTGAAATCTTTGCTGCGGATAAGCGATGACCATTGTTTACGAAGCTGAACCTGGATATGGACTTTGCCGGCAATTTCAGAAGTATCTTTGCAACCAGATCCAAAGGAAATATCCCTGCATTACGGTCGTTTTCAAAGGAAATATTTCTCCTCTCCGTCATGGCGATTCTTCATTTCTCTCTCGCAGTTTTGTTTTATTTTGTGTCTCTTAACCCTAATTTTATCAACTCTTCAAACCTAATATAACTTTTTAAGCCGACGTTACTTTTAATTTTAGTCATATCTGTAAACAAAGACCTCCTTTTTAAATAATTTTTTACAGAAAAGTTATCTTTTGTTTATTTGAATCGAAACCCTTCTGTTACATAAAAAACAAAAATTACACTTTTTATTGCAAAACCTAAACAAAACTTTTCATAACTAGACAAATTCAGGAAGTTAATATAAGCTTCTTTCGATTTTCTGTTTCATATAAGCTTTGGGAAACTACTCTGGATCAATGTCTCTTGCTTCTTGATCAAGTAACAGGAGACTTGTATATTCACAGAAGTTGATATGCCTTAGCTTCTTTCTTTTCTCCCACAGATCTTAAACCAGGAAACTGTCCAATGTCATGGCCAGCAAGAGGACTTAACCTATCATGTAAACCAATTGCAAACTCTTCCGGATTAGCTTGGCCATTCTGTAAGAATTCCGCAATCTGCAGGGGAGGAGCAAAATAACAAAAAATAGTTGTCATCTTTTCTTCTGGAATCCAAAATTTCAGACAAAAACACAGCCTAGTAAGAAGAGTTATAGGAACCGTCTTACATGGTTTCCTAGGGCTGCACCGCTTAAAGCTGCACATTCTAGGTTAGATCCGAGAAGCCAGTCACCGCATATACCAGCACGGCCTTGTGGATCAAATATACATGGAACTGCAGGTGTGTTCTTCGGCAAAGCTGCTCCCCTGTATACATATTATTGAATCAATCCACATATCTTCAAACACGTAACTATGCAAGCACCATTAATACAACTTTTACTAACCATAGCTGGAGTCGTGTATAAATCGGTTTAGGAAGCGATCCTTCAGGCAATCCCAATGCCATTTCAACACCTTGGAGCATCCCGGCTCTAACTTTCTCTGATGTTACCGTCGGGATATTTTCCTATGAAAAGATGAAGGAAAGCCATTTGATTTCTGCAGTTTTGACATGTTGTAAAGCTCTGAAGAAACTAACTTGAGGAACTTTGTTCTGTTTCCCATATGCTGCAGTACTAAAGAAAGTCCAGCAATCTGGAGTTCCACCATTTCCAAGCTTTGCAGAGTTATTTCCCATCCAAGACAATGATTCAACTCCTTTCACAAACGCTCCCTCAAAGTTCACAGTAGGAAGAGGATCATCAAAAGCTGCTAATAGCGCCCATATTGAACTCAAATCTAGTTTCTAGAACCACCAAAAAAAGAGAGGATTGTATCAGAAGAGGTCACAAGACTTAAAAAGATATGCTGCGCTAGATATTCTCTACCTTCATCTGTTTAGCAACTAGGGGCAAGCCTGATGCAGAAAGCAATCGGTTCGCACATTTACCTGAACAAAAGGTCAACCATTCTTATAAGTTACAACAAGAAGATATAACAAAGTATCTGAAGCTAATAAGTGTGAAATCGCTAGACTTTCTCACCATTATGAGCAATGACTACGACATCAAACTGACCACGAGGTGTTCCGTTCTCACTTAAATGCCACATCCCATTAAGTGCTTCTAACTTACTGATCCAACAAGGCCTCACCAAATCTACCATTTGACTCTGCAAGGATTCAACCAGTATTATTTACTTCAGCTCATAATATTTGTAAAAAGACTCAATCTTTTTCCTGCAGAGATATAACGTATCATACCTCTAATAGCAACGAATCAGCGAGAGATCGCATGCCATTAACAGCAATGTATTTTGGTGATGATCGAGGAAATTGCGAGAAGTTACCACCAATTTCAAGCTCTCCCATAACACCTTTCCACTCTCGAACAAATCCTTTCTCTAACCACCCATCGACCAGTTGGATAAACCGAGAATCATTCGCAGTGAAGAATTGAGCAGCGTGATCAAAAATCAGTCCCTGTGGTTCAACAATTCTGGTTCCAAGTCGTCCTCCTAACCCATGTATTCCCTGCATAAGTGACATCAACGCAATACAAGGGTGTTTTACATGATTTCACAGTCTAAAAATGAACTAATATTGGAACCCAATGAAAGCTTGGATTTTGAAGTGAAATTGCAATAATAAAAACACCCAAAAACCACAAATTTCACAGAACCCATTATACCAAACATGAATTCGGATAAGAAACTTTTTAAAGGGACTAAAAAGACGAACCGTATCGAAAACTGTGGATTGGACGCCACGAGCCTCCAGATTCAGTGCACAGACTAGACCCGCCATTCCTCCACCGATAATCGCCACGTGGGGGTCTTCAGATACTCGGGCGGTGAAAGTAACCTGTTCTTGTAAGAACGATTTCTTGAGAATCGACCTTCTAGAAGTTCCATACTTGGAAGAATTCCGTCGTTTCTGGAAATTAGGGTTTCTGCTGCTGGGGTTTGACTTCCCAGTGCTCTTTTGGGAATCGCAAGTTGTTACACTTTTTCTGGTGGTAGAGAAGTCAAGGGTTCTGGGTTTAGCTAGGGCTTTGAGTTTTAGAGGTTGAAAAAACGAAGAAGACAGAGGAACTAAAGAAGTGGCCATTGTTGAATTTTCGAGGGAGGCACTTGAGTGAGATTATCTGTTGAGAGTATATTTTTATTTGTTTGTTTTTACGGTTGCATCACTACGTTTCATAATACAAAACTATACACCCGACCAAAAATAATAATACAAAACTATACAATAATCAAAAGTGAAATCATTATATACAACAAATTTAGCACAAATAATGGAAAATTTAACATTTTATTTGATAAATTGGTCAAGCGGTCCTAAACAATTTGGGATTATAAATACAGAAGTCGCAAAAACACGTCAAAAGCTAACGAAATTATGGATTTCAAAAAAGCATCTTCGCTCTTATCTCTTCTTTTCTTTCTCCATTTGCAGGATCAGTTTACTCACTCGATCTCGCGATCTAAATTACATTTAGCCTTCGTTGATCCTAATCATGACAATATCCCGGTCCATGCAGTCGTATCGAAGCCTAACGTTGATGTAATCGCCGGGAATTTGACGGAATTAGTAGTTGTTGTTAAGAAGGGAGGCGGAGGAGGAGGACGGAGTGTCGGTGGAGGAGGACGCAGTTACGGCGGAGGAGGACGCAGTTACGGCGGAGGAGAACGTAGTTTCGGTGGAGGGGGAAGCCGAGGAGGAATACATCCGATTGCGATTACTGGCGGATCGAACCACGGTGTTCATCGTTCTAACGGTGGCCGGGAAATTGCTGGCGGCTGGTTAAGGTTATCGATTTTAGCCGGTTTGGTTTTGGTTTTTTAGAGGTTTCTTAATTTGTTTACCGGTTTAAATGTTTGATACCGGTTTTGCTTTCCACTGGTTTTCTAGATATATGTTAAGTATATTAGGAGCTATAAGAACAATCTATTGGAGAAGATAAAGGAATTCAACAATCAACATAATGTTTTTTCACGTTACAATTAAAATCGACAAAGAACGGTTACATTGTGAACCAAACAAAGAGTCTTTGTTTTGATTTTAAATTTTCTCCGGTAAGATCAAGTTAGTTTGAGAGTAAACACAGATCAACAACAGCCTCGTTCATCATCTTTTCAAGCCTGACAAGCTTCTTCTGAGCATTCGTTCACTGGTTTCAATCCAGCTTTACTCTTTCCGGATCTAACACGAGAGCCTTCGTGCACAGCAATGATCGTCTTCTTCTTGTGATCATCTTTATTCTGAACTGTTCCGGTGCTGTGTCGGTTCCTGTTAGGGACTGTCTTTAGAATCTCTTCACGTGAAGACGAGCTGATTGCGTCACTGAAGCTTTTTCTCCTAGAAAGGATCAGTTTTGGAGACTTCGGACGTGTCAAAGGAAGCTAAGAAGAAACACAACATTAGTTACTTTGTAACAAGGATAATGCTGATAGTCTGAGACTCTGAACAAAGAGAGAGTTTTGGTTCTATAGACACCTTCTTGAGCTCAGGTTTTGCAGGAGGAGCCTCGTAGTAGAAGTTGGGGACGGGGTTAGCTTTGAACTTGAGATTCTTTCTTAGCTGTTTCAATGCTGCTTCTTGTTCTTCCTGCAACCAATTGAATTCAATGAGGTTCCACAACCAGATTAGAATCAGAAAAGCTACGAATAACACAATTGTGTTCTTTACCTTTTGCCTTTGTTCAAGCTCGATCCTTTCAGCTTCAAGCGCTTGGTTTTTCTCCTCGAGCTTTTGGTAATACTAAGCCACAAAGACCCACAAAAGAAACAATTCAATCCATAAACATAGCAAAGTGGAGTCTATATGAGCAGAAAGGTGGACTATTTATTTACCTCTTTACGTTTCTCAGCACGTTGAGCACTCCTAAACGTTGGAGCACTTGCATGAGTCACTCCAGACTTACCCATCCTCATGGAAGCTGCCATGCTGTGGTAGATATTGTTAAGGAAACATTAACCACTGCTTATATACATTCATACACAAGTATGTCAAATGATTTAGGGGTCGATAAAGGATACGAAGAAGCAATGGAGCAATTATCGTCGTCATCGATATGCTTCTTGTTCTCAGGTTGCAACGGCTTCCTCACATGAGGAGAATCCTGCTGCAAAAAAAACAGAGAACAGTGCCTTTTACTTCCCAATTTTCCAAAAAGCCAAGTAAAACTTCTGAATCAATTTTACCTTTGAAACTTTAGCATTTCCATTACGGATTTTAGGCGATTGTTGAGCTTCAGTTTTCTCAGCAGATCCAACATTTGGTACATTCTCAGAAAGAGACTGTTCCTCTGTGCATTCTTTGACTTCGAACTCCTCCTCAGGCTCTTCTGCAGCTATCTTAGGAGCAACGTGAACTCTTGCAACGTCAGCGTTTCGGTCCATAAGCACCTCAACCACTTCTCTTCCCATTCCACTACACATATCACCCACCAAAACAAAACAAAGAAACTCTCTATTACACAGATTCTCAAACACCCAAAACAATTTGTAAGATCTCAGATTTTCAACTTCCTATCTACACTAACTACAACAAAATCTCATCTTTAGCAGTTTTTTCATCATCCGACATTTCAAAAATAGATTGTAATGAACAGAGATTGGTTCAAAGTTGGAACATTGTCGAATCTGAAATGGTATAGAAACTGTTTTGAGAGAAAGTCTTAAAAGAACAATTCAAAAGTGAAACCAACACGCATAAACAACCCAAATGAAGAAAGGGTCAAAATTTCAAAACATTGTAAATTTGGGAAAACAATGGGGGCAAAACGAACAAAAGCTTGAAATTTTGGAAGCAAATTACACAGAAAGAATCACAATTTGAGGAAGAACAGTTACCTAAATACAAAAAAAAAAACAATGATTCAAAAATGAGAAAGATTTTGTTTGCTTACAAGTTTTGTTAAGATGGAGAAAAGGGAAGGATTCTTGTACACCACCTCTGTCTCCTCTCTCCGATCGCCCGTGAGAATTTTGCAGACAAAATAGAAATGAATGTCTTTATCCAGAACAAACTTGTCTCCCTCTCTCTCTCTCTATCTCTTGAAAAAAATAAATATATTTGTTTGTTTTTTTTGGGCGGTGACTATTTTGGAATTGTGTTTGATTCGTTAAGCTGTTGGTTATTTATCGGGACTTTCCATTTTTTCAAATTTAATATTTTACTTTTTAATTTTGTACTTTAATTATTTGGATTTTTTTTGGCGCTTTACGATCATTTTGATTTTCATTAATCTACCAATATAAGCTATGGTTTTTAAAATTAATCAATTGAAATAAATGAACCAAACTACATAATAATGTGTTACTATCAATAATGACAATAATCATTTTGATTAGCAGTATCTTAGAAGGAAATCCAAACCAATCATAATCATCGCTCCCTTTAATTAAGTCACAGGAGAAATACCTCATTTATTTTCAGTAAATGAAGATTTTTTTAACCATAATAAATACCAATGTGACAAAGTAACTCATTTAATAACCACCTCCAGACAAACGTGATTTCACTGTAGAATTTAATTATCACAGCTTTCTTTACTTTTTTTGTGTGAAAAATATATGTAGATTTTTATTTTATTTTCAGTTTTTTTTATCTTTAAAATTTTGGTATGTAGAGTCGTGTAATTATATGTATGTTAGTATGTACTTTGTAATAAAATGCTTTTAGAAAATGTTACCTGCTTTATTGAGTTCAAAACTCGAGACTTAAATATTTGATTTCCCTCGCTACTATGTTTGAATAATGCAGCTTTTTTTGAAATGTGTATGGTATGGCTAATGATGTAATTTGTCCACACGTGTCAGTAATCCGATTCATTACTATCCATTAAAAACGTCTAACTTATATATATGCTACTTTTTCAACTACCCTCAGGTATATAATCGTTTTTTCATACACTCTACTTTTGCCATAAAATTTATTTTTATGGCACTAAAGGTAATTTTAAATTGGTGATGTTATTTCATATAATTTTCAATAAAACCATCTTTAGATAAATATGATCCGATACCGACCGAATTCTATATGATTTGAATTTTGGCATTTCATTTGAATAACGTAGGACCCACGTCTCACAACTCAAAAATCAGAATTTTTTTTATCCTTTTGGCGGCAAAATTCTTATGAAGATTACAAATATAAAATCAAAAGATTAATCGGTCCCTTGGTCCAAATGGTCCCAAATAAGAGATTTGCCTACAAAAATGTTCATACCTTCAACGAGCTTGGTCTCTTTCTTGTCTATTTTATTTTATTTTATTTTGTTGCTGAAATTTTAAATTCATTGATTAAAAAAACGTGGTATTTACAAGTAAGTAAGGTTGCTAAAACCAATAACCAACGACCATCTTCTAAATAATTCCAGCCATTTATGAAGGGTTTTGTATCTCAACGGTTGTGTAAAACTTTGTTAATGGTATTTACTTGTTTTTTTTTTGGTCATATAGAATAGACCCACCCAATTCATAATTTATTGTTAATCTTTTAACAATTCTATAACAGAAAACTCAGGCCCATTAAGAATTATTAAAAGGCGCAACAACTGAATAACCTCACAAAGGTAGGGGCAATTTTGTCATTTCTTATACTTCCAAGCAAAATGAACCAATCCTTCTTTCGCTCTTACTCGGTCAACAAACCTCTCAAAGATGAACACGTGTCACAGTTTCGTTGGCTAAAGGAGAAGCGTCACAAGTGCTATATAAATGCCGTTAAGCGTCATAACGGTTTTCTAATTCCTTCAAACTAACCAACGATTCAGAGACCGTTTTCCGCTAGCGAAAGAAAAAGTCTTCGAGAAGAAGAAGTGAGAAGAGATACTGAAACAATACTTGATCGAAAATGGCGATGGAAGTAGCAACACCGGCTCCGGCACCGATCCCGTCTGAGAGGAACATCGTTCTCGCTCCACCTAATGTTGAGACTCACAAGAAGAACAGGATCCAAGTTTCTAACACTAAGAAACCATTGTTCTTTTACGTTAATCTCGCCAAGGTACATTAATATCTTGATCGGATCCAAATTTCATCGGTTTCTAATCAGACGAGTCTTCGTTTCTCAATTTTCTGGTTTATTGGAGTGCGAGATCTGATTGATTTAAAAATTATGGAAAAATTAACGAACATCGTTTCAAATTTAGCAAACGAGTCTTCGCCTGTATTTTGTTTCCGATCTGTTTCTCTGACTATGTCTGAAATTGATTCAGGATCGTTTTATCTTCTCGGTTTATAAGAACGATTTGCTAATTCTGTTCACCAAGTGTTTGTTTAATTGTAAATTTCTCAATCAAACTTGTTTGATGGCATTGTGTATTGATTCGTTCGTTGTGTTGATGCAGAGGTACATTCAGCAACACGACGAGGTCGAGCTTTCTGCACTTGGAAAGGGTATAGACAGTATTTCTTTTTCTTTGACTTAGTTTTCTGTCAATATTGATACTTAGATTGATCTTTCCTCTCTGTGTATTTATATAACTGTCATGTTCTGTATTTAGCAATCACAACTGTGGTTACAATCTCTGAGATCTTGAAGAACAATGGTCTTGCAACAGAGAAGAGTAAGTAAATATCTCTCTGTTCGTGTATCCATCACGTTTTACCTTTTAGACTCTGTTTCATATTTGTTCTGTGTTAAACAACAGAGGTCTTAACATCAACTGTGGGAATGAAAGATGAGACCAAAGGAAGGATGGTGCAGAAGGCAAAGGTAAGTATCTCTCTTTCACCATCTTTGACTTCATAAGTATGTATATCCCTTAATCTACCATTGTTGTTGCAGATTGAGATTGTGTTGGGCAAATCAGACAAATTTGACTCTTTGGTGCCACCAGTTACCAATGGCAAAACTCCAGAGGAGGAAGCTATTGCAGAGACAGAGGCTGCTGAGAAAGCACAAGAAGTTGCAGCTGCCACTGAAGCCTAGAATGAAGGCGGTCTGAGTAACATACCACAGAAGAAAGATCGATTTCTTTTTTACTATGTTTTGTTTGTGTTTGTGTTTGTTTTGTTTGTGACATATCGAACAGAATACTCTAGATATATGATAGTAATTGTTTGTTTAGTAAGAATACACTATATTCTTCACTTTCTTCGTCCTTTTACACTCGTCAACTAAATATATAATATGATTTTTTTCAACTCATTGATTATTTGTTTCGCTGTCACAATAAATATTATGCTGTGCCATTTATGCAGACTTGTGTCGTGACAAGCAATAATCATATAGTTGCAAACGTTGCAGATCCTATGAAGTAAACATAGTTCGTATATAAGACTAAATCAATGTAAGATAATACAAAATACAAAGTCCAACAAGTTGTTGATAATAAGAAGAGATTAACAAAATCTAAATTAAAATGAGGTTAAGTGGATTAATTATTAAAATGAAAAAGCTTATTGTCGGCCTTCAAACAAAGAAAAGGCACATTGTAATTTGACCAAGCTAATTAATTTTACTTGCGGCCTAATTTGTGTCATTTTGGTCACTTTTGAAACTATTGCGTATGAAATAGAAGAAACTATAAATATAAGTAGTTAAGTTAAATATAGTTAAGTTCGCTATTTTTCGATCTCAACTTTAAGATAATTCCACCCGCCTCCACTGCTGCCGGAATCTCTCTCTTTCTCCGTCGAACTTCTTAGAAGCGAGTTCGCGTTCTTTAGAAGCGTTGAAGATTGCATCGAACCATGTAAGTTCACTGGATAGTTTAAAGCTTTTTCGACTGTATTTCTTGCATCTTTCATTAGTAATTTTAGGGTTTCTCGCTGGGTCTGTGTTTTCGTTCTTAATATAGGGTTTTTCATCGGCCTAGATTAGTCGGGCCATTGAATTGTTGTTTTTCGAGTACTCTGGTCGAATGTTTAGGGTTTTATTTGTATCTGTTGGTAATTCTAGCCGATGTTTCTCTCGTTGTGAGCTAGAGTCAGCTTACTCCACTCTTAGGGACTTGCATTCGAAGCGTATTTGAATTTTCTCGACAATAGACAATGGAATTTGTGGGGGTTTACGTTTGGTAGTACCTTATTTTCTACTACTGCCTCTAGGTTCATCAAAAGCATATGTGACTTCTCAGCCATACATCTTAGTTTCATCAAAAGCATATGTACCATTCTTTCGAAGAATAATCTTCAGCTTAGTTGATGTCTTCTATGTGAAACAGCTATTAGATGAAGCTAGACACTTACATTAGATTAGGAATTGTTGGCGAAGTTGTTACTTTTATTGATTTCTCATGCTAGTGATGCATTGTTTCAGTTCTGGGCCTAATTTTTTTCCCAAAACATGCTGTATAACAATAACTTGTTGGAGATAATCTTCTGTGTTTTATTTACGCTTTGGGGGAACTGAAATCTTCCATGAAATTAAAACTGTTTCTAAATGTATAATGCGACTAATGTACGTGTCTTGACTCTAATTTTATGTCAGCACTGTAGTCATGTCTGAAGCTGATGGTCAGCAAAATTTTGCTGCACACAATGGAGATCAAGTACCAGATCAAAGGTTAGATGAAGTACATAATGGGATACAGTACCAGGTCCATGATGAGACCCTTGGTCACCAACCATACCAGGTTCAAGATCCGATTCTTGAACCTCAGCAGTACGAGGTACCAGATCAGACTCTTGAACCCCAGCAGTATGATGTTCAAGATCAATTAGAGTATCAAGAATACCAGGTTCAGGGGCAGGCTCATGAAGAAGTCCAGGATCAGCCGCAAGATGACCTACAATATCAGCCACAAGATCAGGAGCAGTATCTGTTGCAAGATGAGGCCCATAATCAGGGCCAATATCAGGTGGAAGGTGAGGCGCAAGATCACAATGGTGATGAAGTGCAAGATCAAGTAGCAGGTGAGGAAGGAATTCCTGAGCATGTCGAGTCCCTACTGAAATCAGAGCCTGAAGAAGGTGCTGCAGGTGGAGGTGAGGAGAAGAGGTGGCCGGGATGGCCCGGAGAGACTGTATTCCGCATGCTGGTTCCTGCACAGAAAGTGGGTAGCATAATTGGTCGCAAAGGTGATGTAATTAAGAAAATAGTTGAGGAGACAAGAGCTCGAATAAAGATTCTTGATGGTCCTCCAGGCACAACCGAAAGAGCTGTGAGTCTCTAAATCTTCCTTTTACTTGGCCTTGCATTTCATGTTATATGAGTTGCAGCTATTAGTTAAAAATATACTCTTGAACCAAAACAAAAATCCTAATGATAAGAAAAACAATAGAAGATTCTGTATAATCACTAGTATGTAGTTATACATGCTCTAGATTCTGTTGAGATATGTAAATGGCCATGAACTGTTAGTTAAAAGATAATCTGGAGTATGCTTTCCCCTTGATCATAAAATGTAAGTAAACAGATAGGAAACTGCACCTCCCTTCAACTCGAACAAGTTATGAACGAATTCATGCCAGAAAAGTGTTTTAGTTTGGCTGAGTGATAAAATTCTGAGCTGCTAAAAAGTGTTGAAGAATGTAGTGCATCAAGGGAAACTACCTTACTAAGTAAATTAAGCCATTATTGAGTATAGTAACCAGCAGGTCTGCTTATCATTTCCTTCAAGTTGAAGGAGGAAGATAATCGACGAAGTTGATAAGATGTGAGTAGGTTCCCTTTATTGCTGTGACCACCATGAATCTGTGCAGGTTTCATCTTGCAAGTTTTATGGCAACAATTCAATCATTGTTAAGGTCTCAAATACGAAGAACCAAAGCCAGATGGCAAGGATTCAGCCTTGAGCACTACGAAGTGCTGATAAGTATATGAAATAGGCAAGATTCTTCTTGTATAAACCTAAGTGTCATGAAGCTCTGCATTCTTTCTGGTAACTTCAGTATCTGGATGATAGATATCTTGCTGCAGAAAGTCTGCAGCATGCAAGGATCTGCTTAATCGGATGTAACATATGTGGACGATGAGATTATGGTTTAGGCAACAATTAAGTAAAGAGAAATTTTAAGATTGCATGAAAAAGGTTATATGAATCGCTTCTAAGGCATCTTAAAGGCGATAACCTATGTATCATGAATAACAAGTTTAAATGAAGAACATAATGGGAAATTTTCATCTAACTGACCAAAGTCAAAGTGAATATGAGTCTGTACTTCTTTGGAATTTCCTTAATGTTTTGTGAAATTTGGCTCCAAAATGACAATTGGGATAGAGAATAACGCTGTTTGTGAATTGTTTTAAATTGTTGGTAATGTAATTTACCTTTTTCTTCTTTGTCGGTAGGTTATGGTTTCTGGTAAAGAAGAACCAGAATCATCTCTACCACCTTCTATGGATGGCCTTCTGAGAGTCCACATGCGGATAGTTGATGGTTTGGATGCTGAAGCTTCTCAGGCCCCTCCGGTTACAAAGGTTTCAACAAGATTACTAGTCCCAGCATCTCAGGCTGGAAGTTTGATTGGAAAACAGGGAGGAACAGTTAAAGCTATTCAAGAATCATCCGGTTGTATAGTCAGAGTTCTTGGAGCAGGTTACTTCTATTAAAAATTTACATGCTGAATTTTATTCTTGATCTGTTTTTGGTTTCAATTCTGGTATGGACAATTCCTATCTTTCCAACATCTGTAGAGATAAGAGGCCCCTGGTAGTATATGCCTAAGTATTCTAAAACCTACCTAACTTGATAGGGCAATCTCTTTATATAGAACATGAATGGATGCAGAATAGGGTTTCTTTATTTGAGAATGTAAGGAA
The DNA here is from genome assembly GCA_963920545.1 of Lepidium didymum. NCBI lineage: Eukaryota > Viridiplantae > Streptophyta > Magnoliopsida > Brassicales > Brassicaceae > Lepidium > Lepidium didymum. Next base: position 19,603,735 of record OY986979.1, read on the forward strand.
AACGATTTAGCTTAGGCTTGCAAGTGTTTCGAGGAACTATTTATAGAGGGCCATGAGTTACTTTCCAGTATCATCTTATCTTCATCTGTAAATTTTGCTAAATATAATCAAAACCAAACAGATTGGCTTAAATTCTGACTAGTTTCAACTTTTGTATCTGGTGTTATTTCCGTTTATTTTCTATCCATATTGTAGCTCTTACTGAAAATTGTTATGGTGGATTTTCCTAGAGGATCTGCCTGTATTTGCTCTTCAAGACGATAGGGTTGTTGAAGTCGTGGGGGAACCAACAAGTGTTCATAAAGCTTTGGAGCTGATTGCATCACATCTAAGAAAGTTCTTGGTTGATCGTAGCATCATCCCATTTTTTGAAAATCAGGTTATCTTCTGCTCCTGTTGGATCTTTGGCAATGTTTCTCATTTGTCTCTATAAACTGATCTCTTTAATCTTCTTTTCCAAACAGATGCAGAAGTCAAATCGCCAAATGGATCATATGCCGCCACCTCACCAGTCATGGGGTCCACCTCAAGGTCATGCCCCAAGTGGTGGCGGAGGAGGATATGGTCACAACCCATCTCCATATATGCAACCTCCTCCAAGACATGATAATTACTATCCTCCTCCTGAAATGCGTCCACCTCCAATGGAGAAACAGCCTCATCAAGGTATATCTGCATATGGGAGAGAGCCTCCTGTGAATGTGCACGTATCACCGGCCCCACCAATGGTCGCTCAGGTATTCCTCCACAACCTCTGCAACTGTTGTGAAGTCTATTATCCATAACTGTTCAATCCACTGCAATGTATGTATACAAGTAAATCGCATGAGAATCTGAGTGGTATGGGAATTTGTTTGATTTTGCAGCAAGTCACGCAACAAATGCAGATTCCACTGTCTTACGCAGATGCTGTAATTGGTACATCAGGTTCAAACATAAGCTACACTCGACGTCTTAGTGGAGCAACAGTAACCATTCAGGAAACCAGAGGAGTACCTGGTGAAATGACTGTAGAAGTTAGCGGAACTGGCTCACAAGTCCAAACCGCTATGCAGCTTATCCAGGTACCAATGGTCTCTTTACCATAGTCATCTTTATAAGCGAGATAGAAGCTGACTTTAGATTGTGTTTGTGACAGAACTTCATGGCTGAAGCTGGAGCGCCTACACCAGCACAGCCTCAAACTGTAACACCAGAACAACAAAGCTATAACGCATACGCAACCCACGGCTCAGTCTACGCAGCGGCTCCAACAAACCCGCCTGGAGGATACGCTACGGATTACAACTCAGGCTACGGTTACTGATCAAAGATTTTTAAAGTTACTTATCCTTAGAATGTTTTACTAGTTGCAAGCTTAATCGAGTATATGTTGTTATATCCGAGCACCTTGGTTCGTTCTTGAATCAATTATTTTCTTATTTTCCAGTCGTTTTCAGACTTTTATTTTATGTGTACCGTTTAAGTATTTGCCTTTATTAATTTCAAGTAGTTACTTCTTTTTGGTCAAATGTATTCCACTATTGATTACCCGGAAATTTTCGTTATACTGAAAAACAAATGAAAAATTGTCATGATTTTCTTTCCTCTTTCGTTCTATTTTCGTAAGAGGTTCGTTTTTTTAAATAATATTTTTCAGAGAGTCGTATCATTTTTTTAATTGCATTTTTATATGATGATTTAGACGTAATACCCGTAGTATCATTTTAATATACAGAAGTCGAGCAGAAAAAAAACAGGACAAGAAGAAAAGACTGAGTATAATAAACGTTGACATAGGGAGAAGTCAACTAATCAAACAATTTTAGAAGGCTACAAAATCTGACTTCTCTGGCTTATGGTAGAAGCCTGAATCTGCTTCTCCTGCTTTCTCTCCAAGAAATCCTCTTCACTTGTAGATTTTGGTAAGTTTATTTGATCCGGAATACTTATAACTCGTGTCGCTACATTGTATCTTCAGTTTCATTTTTGAGAAATATATGTTTTGTGTTTGGTTACAGAAGAATGGACTGGAGATTACTTCAAGCTGCGGCTAAAGGAAACACTAATCATCTTCATCTTACCACATTTCACCAATCAGATCTCGAGATGGTAACGCCACAAAACAACAACCTTCTTCATATTGTAGCTAAGCATCAGAGGCTGGAATTCAGCGAAGCTATACTTGATCTTTGCCCATCACTACTCCTCAGAGAGAACAACAATGGAGACACACCTCTACATGTTGCAGCTAGTACCGGTTCCTTGCAAGTTTCGAAACTTCTTGTTGTTTCAGCCAATAAAAACACTTCAGATGTTGAAAACCTGGGAGAAACCGACACAGAACAGCAGCTATTGAGGATTACTAACAAGCAAAATGACACAGCGTTAAATGTTGCAATAAAGAATGGTCATGTCGATGTAGCTAAGTTCTTTGTTGAAATAGACACAGGATTGCTAGATATGACCAAAAGCAACAAGAATGTAGTATCTCCTCTGTACTTAGCTATTGAAAGAGGGATCTTCGAAATCGCAGATCATATTTTGGAAACATATCCTTTGGTTTCCAGTAATGGGCCTAAAGGTTTGAATGCTTTGCACGCTGCTGTGGATTCCGACATTGTCAACATCGGTAATCCTTTACCTTTCTCTTGTGACATCAAATTCAGTCAATCTTTTGCAATTTTTCTCAGTAGAAACTTTAAACTTCATGAAATCCCAACTGAAAATGAATTGGCTTTGAGTGGAACCGTCTCACTTATATTCCTGACATAGATTTTGTTTTGGTCAGATTTCTTGAGAAAATTGATTGAGAAAAGACCAGAAATGATCAAAGAAATCGATGATATTGGATGGACACCTCTGCATTATTCGGTATGGCTAGGCAATATCGCTATAACTCGACTCTTGCTACAACAAGATAGCTCGGCTGCTTATATATCTGATAAGAAAGGACAATGTCCACTTCATCTTGCGGCGTCTACTGGTCAAATTGATGCATATAGAGAGCTTGTTCGTAGCTGTCCTTATGTTTGGGAGTTACTTGATTGCAAAGGCAGAACATCTCTTCACTCTGCAGTCATAGCAGGACAAAGAGGAATGATTCACTGCATTCTAGAGATGCCTGAGATTTCTCTTCATCTACTGAATGAAAGAGATGTAGATGGAAACACACCTCTCCATCTCTCGGTTATTTACAAACGTTATGCAACATTGCTGCTTTTTTGCGTAAGAAACAAGTCGATAAACATGTTTTGAACCATAATCACTTCACAGCAGCCGAACTCTTTTACTCTCAGAAGCAAGAAGTACATTACATTGCTTACTCTCTTACAAAATAGCTTGAATGTGAGAATATATTGTGAGATCAAAATGTTTTCTTTCCCTCCTAACCGATGTGATTCTTTCGGTTTTATTCAGATTGGTTTCAAAGTAGCAATGGCATATTATGCGCTGCAACGACACTACAAACAACCATATCAAGGACAGAACACTGAGACAGAGATGTCAGGTCCTGAAGAAAACAATGACAGAAATGATAGTGCAATGTACGAAGTTCATTTGCTAGTCGCAGTTCTAGTCGCAACAGTAGCATTTGCTGCAGCATTCCAGTTACCAGGAGGTTACAAACAAGACGGTACACCTGTATTAATGGAACAACCAGCTTTCAAATGTTTCTTAGTGTTTGATACAATAGCCTTTTGTTTCTCTGTAAGCACAGTCTACTTTTTGTTCTACGCATCGAGAGATGGTTTTCGAGCTCGTTCAGCTTTCCTCTACATGTCTGCTCTGTTAATGGTTGTATCTTTGATAGCAATGGCGTCTGCATTCGTATCAGGAATGTATCTAATCTCTTCCAAGTCAAGAGAATTAGCCCTTTTGCCATTCTTAATCGCTGGATTGTTCATCTTGCACGGTTTCATCTACTGGTTCCTTGATCCACGAGGTAGCTACGTCCTTGGCCTCCAAAGACCTCGACAGTATTTTAGAAAATTAGTCTTTGGGAACACATTGTTTCATATTTTGGTACGTGACTGATTCTGTCGTTATTTCAATTGTAATTAAGGTAAACAATATTAATTACCAAAAAATTATTACTCCCTAAATCGTCTTACATACTAGCTAACGCCTTTAGAAATCTGGCGCGTTGTAACTACGCGATTATGATACGCGTGGGGTACTTAAGGATATGTATTTTCCGTGGGCTTTTTTATGGGCCGCCGTGTAAATAATTGGCCCAATTCATTAAAATTTTCTACTCTACTCTCTTTTTTTTTAACGACAAAATTTTCTAGTCTTTATACTTTCTTTTTTCGGTAAACCGACATATTACACAAAATATTGTGTAAATAGCTTTTTTTGGGGGTATATTAATAATAACTTTCTCTAACTTGGCTTTCTTTTTTAAACCCTTAGTCAATTATTATCTTATTTTCCAGTGGTTTTCAAACTTTTTATTTTATTTTATTTTGTGGACCGTTCAAGTATTTGCCTTTGATTTCAAGTAGTAACTTCTTTTTGGGTCAAATGGAAATTTCGTTATACTGAAAAACGAATGAAAAATCATCACGTATTTCGTAATTTCTTTCCTTTTTCGTAGGAGATTGGGTTCGTTTTTTGTTTTGTTTTTAATGATCTTATTGAGAAAGTAGTATCATTTTAGTTCCATTGAAGTTAGTAGTAGCGCAGGAAAAAAGGAAGAGTACAAGAACTAAAGACCGAGTCCGAGAGTATCACAAACGTTGAAGTTGGTCGAAGTCAACATAAACAATTTTAGAAGACTATAAAATCTGAATTCTCTTGCTATTGTAGAAGCCATCCGCTTCTCCTGCTTTCTCTCCAAGAATTCCTCCTCACTTGTAGAATTTGGTAACTTTACTTAATCTAGAATTCACATTTTATGGTCACTACATTTGATCTTCAGTTTCACTTTTGAGACTATGTTTTGTGTTTGGTTGCAGAAGCATGGACTGGAGATTACTTCAAGCTGCGGGTAAAGGGGATACTAATCTTCTTAATCTTACCTTATTTCACCAATCAGATCTCGAGAAGGTAACACCGCAAAACAACAACCTTCTTCATATTGCAGCTAAGCATCAGAGAATGGAGTTCAGTGCAGCCATACTTGAAATTTGCCCATCACTCCTCCTCTCAGAGAACAGCAATGGTGATACACCTCTACACGTGGCAGCTAGTGTTGGTTCCTTAGAAGTTTCGAAGCTTCTTGTCACTTTAGCCAATCAAGTAACTTCAGATGTTGAAAGCCAGGGAAAAACTGACACACAAAGACAAGTATTGAGGAGTACTAACAAGCAAAACGATACAGCGTTAAATGTTGCATTAAAGAATGGACATGTCGATGTAGCTAAGTACTTTGTTAAAACAGACACAGGATTGCTTGAGATGGCCAAAAACAACAAGAATGTAGTATCTCCTCTCTACATAGCTATTGAAAGAGGGATTTTCGACATTGCTTATAGTATCCTGGAAAGATCTCCTTTGGTTTCCAGTAATGGACCGAAAGGTAAGAATGCTTTGCATGCTGCTGTGGAGTCCGACATTGTCAGCATTGGTAATCCTTTAACTTTGACATCAACTTCAGTTCATCTCTGCAGTTTTCATCAGTAGAAACTTGTAATGTTTGATTCCTGAGATAGATTTTGTTTGTTTTGGTCAGAATTCTTGAGAAAATTGCTGGAGAAAAGACCAGAAATGATCACAGAAGTCGACTTTATTGGATGGACACCTCTGCATCATTCGGTATGGTTAGGCAATATAGCGAAAACTCAACTCTTGCTTCAACAAGATAGCTCGGCTGCTTATATATCTGATGAGGATGGACAATGTCCGCTTCATCTTGCGGCCTCTACTGGTCAAATTGACGCATATAGAGAGCTTGTTCGTAGCTGTCCTTATGTTTGGGAGCTACTTGATTGCAAAGGCAGAACATCCCTACACTCTGCAGTCATAACAGGACAAAGAAGAATGATTCACTGTATTCTAGAGATGCCTGAGATTTCTCTTCATCTGTTGAACGCAAGAGATGTAGATGGAAACACACCTCTGCATCTCTCAGTTATATACAAATGTTATTCGATATTGCTGCTCTTCATACGTAAGAAGCAAGTAGATAAACATGTAGTGAACCATAATCACTTCACAGCAGCTGAACTCTTTTATTCTCAGAAGCAAGAGGTACATTACATTGCTCACTCTCTCAAAACAAGCCTAAGTAGCACTCACAGCTTTGTTCCACTTCTAACCGATGTGATAGTTTTGGTTTTATTCAGATTGGTTTCAGAGTCACACTGGCATGCTATGCACTGCAAAGATACAACAAACAACCATATCAGCAAGAGAACACTGAGACAGAGAAGAAGCAAGAGAAGTCAATTGTTGGAGAAAACAATAATTGTGCAATGTACGAGATTCATTCGATATTGGCGGTTCTAGTTGCAACAGTAGCATTTGGTGCAGCGTGCCAGTTACCTGGCGGTTACAAACAAGACAATACACCTGCATTGATGGGAGAAGCAGCTTTCAAATGCTTCGTGGTGTTTGACACAATAGCTTTTTGTTTCTCTGTAAGCACCATCTATTTCTTGTTCTACGCATCGCGAGATGGGTTTCGAGCTCGCTCATCTTTCCTCTACATGTCTTCTCTGTTAATGGCTGTGTCCTTGATTGCAATGGGGGCTGCATTTGTATCAGGGATGTATCTAATATCGTCCAAGTCTAGAAAATTAGCCATCGTACCTTCCTTGATGGCTGGATTATTCATCTTGCATGGTCTCATCTACTGGTTCCTTGATCCACGAGGTAGCTATGTCGTTGGCCTCGAACGACCTCGCCACTTTGTCAGGAAGTTAGTCTTTGGGACCACATCCTTTCACATTTTGGTTCGTGACTGATTCTACTAACTGTGGTGAAAGTAAAATAAACTGATTCTATTATTTTTATTTTTTATACAATAAACTATTGAATATGCCAAATGTAGCGAGGCTCACAAGTAAAAACGTGAAAGCAAACTCTGATCTCAGGAAATATAAAGGAAATGTAATTATGCATAAAAATATGCTCAAGCAGAGCATATGAAATAAATTAAGACAGGATTTAACAAACAGGCAATGTTGGTTCTTCAGGTGTATTTTTATCCATTCCATCGCTTGCAATTTTGAAACGGATCACGAAAGATTGAATTCTTATAGTACACTAAACAGAGCTCATCTACTGTAGTTTTAGCTTCTATTTGGACAACTCAGTCGAGTCCGCGGTATTGTTCCTGTAACAAGAGACATAATTCACATCACCGAATTCGAGTATGATACTAACATTATCCTAAAAACAGCTAAGAAGCTTACAGGTAAAAGTTACAGAGTTCGTTGCAAATCAAATGGGTGCAGCACAAGTGGTTCTGAAATGACCGGTCTGGTTGCACCGGCTACAATGCACAACCCGCTTCACTCGTCCTCTATCTTCAGCTCGAACCCGTCTTTTCCTTGGCCTACCAGGTGGTCTCAGAGACTTTGGAGGGTTTATTATAACCTCAAGAGCAGCTTTATTCACATTTGGATATCCTTCTGAAAGCTCTCTCCAAAGACTTTTATCTGGTATTGGATGAATCGTCTGAGAATAAGTCTTTCTATAAGTAGCCACAGTGAAACAGCTCTCAGTGAACCTATGAACATTCTGTCTACAAGAAAGAAGAGCAGCCACAGCGTGTGCACATGGTAAACCGTATAACTGCCAACCCCGACAGAGACAACACCGGTTCCTAATATCCACAATGTTGTTTCCTTCATGAGATATAACTTCAAACTCTGCTTCATTGGCACGAAGCACCTGATAGGTTCTTGCAAGCTCAAGAGCCTCCGCCACACGGCGCTCAGCGGTTGGGACAAGTATCGAAGTCCACTGCATACTGGTTTCACGCCGTTCATTGAACCAAGTCATTAGTTGTCTCCTGATGCATTCCATCATCTGAATAATTGGAAGTCCGGATGCTTCAGCGATCCATGAGTTCAGGGATTCGATTATATTTGCGGTTAAATGTCCAAACCGTTGCCCTTCGAAATATGCGGTAGCCCATAGCCGAGGAGGGATTCGCCGGATCCAGTAAGCTGCATCTTGAGATATCTCTTCGATTTCAAGTATTTTGGCTTCAAACTCAATTACCGTTAGAGCTTGAGCAGCTTCCCACAGATAATTAACTAACATTGTGTTGTTAAACTCCTTGCGAAAGCTTTCACTTAAATGTCGCATACAAAATCCATGAAAAGCTGTTGGGAAATTCTGTTCCACGCCTTCCACTATTCCCTTTTGCCTGTCTGACAAAATCGTGAGCCTCGGCATGTTCTCAGTATTTGTTTCAAGAAGATTATGAAGCTCACATAAAAACCACATCCAATTCTCATCGTTCTCTTCGTCTACAATCCCAAATGCCAACGGAAACAAAGCACCATCACCATCAAATCCAGTCGCGAGAAACAAAGTACCCAAATACTTGCTCTTCAAATATGTCCTGTCCAATCCAAGAAGTGGTCGGCACGCATTTAGAAACCCGTGAATCGAAGCTTGAAACGATATGAAGAGACGCTGGAAGCAATTATTCGCTGGACTTCCATAAACCAAAGCAATGCTTTGTGGATTTGTCCTCTTGAGCTGCTCGCAATATTGGGGAAGTAACCGATACCCTTCCTCAAAAGATCCGCGCATAGTCGCCATAATTCTTTCTTTACCACGCCAAGCTTGTTTGTACGATAGGGTGATTCCATGAACCCGATGTATCTCTTCAAGAATCTCTTTTGGTTTACAATTCGGATTCTCACGAAGCCGTTGCTCAACCGAGCTTGCAACCCACTGAACAGAAGCTTGTTGATGCCCCAAATGGTTTATTCCTCCACAGCTATGGCTTTCATGGATCGTCCTTATAGTGAATGTAGGAACGCCAGGAAGCTTTGCTGCGTGAACTCTCCATGGACATCCTTCGCTCGAACACTTAGCTGTGAAACGAGTTTTGTCAGATTTTATTGTCTGCATTTCGAAATGAAGAGCAATGGCCATATCTCTCAATGCTCTACGGCAACTCTTAACATCTGGAAACTCTTGCCCAACAGTTAGCTGGTAACTCATGTCAGCAGTAAGAGCTCGGGCTTGAACCGGAGTGCTAACCATAACCATATTACCATGACGATCGATTTCAAGCTCGTGACTTGAGTCAACAGCTAGTTCCAGATTCTCGTCTAGTTCATGGTTTTCCCCAACCACCAACTGATTATTATTATCTGACAACGTAAAGTCATGGTTTTGCGAGGAAAGAACCAAATCGGGATCAACATCATCGTGTCCAGGCTTTTGATCCGCCGAGAGTTCATTATCGTTCATATAATCATGATGATGATGATCCTCTCCATCCTGATTTTCACTACTTCCTAAGCCTATATCATGATCATCATGTGGATGTCCTAAATCAATTTCATGATCATGATGAGCATGTCCTAGATCCATACCGTGGCCTTGCCTTAACTCCACATCATGGTTTTGACCAAGCCCTAGACTATGGCTATGACAAAGCACCAACGACTGACCCTGCCCAATACCCATATTACGATTTTGTCCAAGCATTAAATCGCGATTCGACATTGCTGAAGCAATTTTTTCAATATAACACTGCTTCAAAACAACCAGATCGTACGAAGAAACTAACTCTCTCGCTTTATCAGTACCTGTATTAACAGAACAAGCCAATAAGAATGAATCTTCCAACTCTAATCCCCAAACATGAATATATTTTAACTCAGAAAAAACAGACTGAGAATGACAAAGAAATAAAATAAGATCCAGATATAACGAAAGATATTGCTAACTGAAAGTTTCCAGTGAACTCCAAGATATCATTCAGATTTCCATTTTTCCACCCACAGATTGATACCAACGCATCAAAGACACATCAATATGCCCACAGCTCATCTCGCAGACTCAAATAAGATAAAGCAAGAACTTAGCGAGATACGAAGAACAGTTAACGACTTACAGAAACAGAAGGCGTGTGGTCATCTAGCCTAATCTTCTGCATCCTAAATTTCACCGGACAGTGGATTTCTCAACAAAAACTGTAACTTAACTCTTCAGAAAACAGATAAATAGAGAGCTGCAAAAACAGAGTAAGCCTAAGTTGGTGAACAAAATCGGATAGAGACGAGAAAATAGCGCAAAGTTGACGACTTTAGCTGTCCAATGTCAACTCAACACTATCAGATAAACTCTAAAACCAAATTTCGAAATATGAAAAATTCTCAGTCTAAGAATCGAGATCCTTAAAGCTAATGAATTAACTCCAGAACTATGATAAGCAAACACAAAGATCTGAACGGGAAAAGAAAAGGAATAATATAGCTGAAAGTATAAGCTTATGAAGAATTCACATCAGGAGAAGCAGCAAATTACCAAAAATCGAAACTTCAACTCCGCGAAGACAAACTCGAATTCTGGGTATTAACAAAAAGACGAGAAAACAGAAGAAGACCCAAGCACCGATCCGGGAAATGGAAATCTAGGGTAAGAGGAAAAACTGGGAATTGGAAATGAAGAAGGAGCCGTTAGAGAAGAGGAAGGTGATTTTGGCGGGTAAAAAACAAAAAGAATGGAGAAATCGGAGGAGAGAAATTGAAAGGGCAAAGACGGAGAAGAGATTTGGAGGAAAAGGGTGGGATTGGGAATTACAGAAGGGGCAGAAGAGGGAGAGATTAGGTTTCCTTGAGGGTGATGATGCCAAATTACACGTTTATTTCTCGTTCACCGAAGGGTATTTATGTCTTTTTAATCATTTTTCGGTTCAGACTACCCTTGAGGCTTCCTACTATTTACGGACCTGCCATTGTAGAATTCGAGTCCAAGTGTCCAACTAGAATTGAACCAAATTCAAAGCAGGCCCAACTGAACTCACTTATGAAACAATTTATCTCCATGTTATACACATAGATTTAAATTTATAAAACAAATATCATATAGATATCATATAAGTAAACAAAAACATTTCAATGTATTTTTATTTCAAATTGAATTTTCTAATTTTGAGTCCTTGTATATAGAACTATGATAAATAATTTATACAAATAGTTACAATGCAAATGATTTGTAGAGTTCAATTTAAAAAAAAAATTAAATCGACAAGGTTGTATTCACGCAGGATTATATGTATCTAAAGTCGAAATCCCGTCCGAAAGGCTACAGAGGTGGGCATTAACCTCGATTTGACGAACTCATTTATAAATAAATGTAACTAAAATACAGAACAAAATTGTAAATAGCACAAGCGTAGTTCAATATCTTTTACAAGGCTCCGTTCTTCCTTACAAATACAGTTTCTGAAACAACTATAGACCCAAAGATGTCGAATTCCAAATAAACAGAAAATCAATGAAAAATGTGAAGTCAAAAAAGGGTATATTGGGTTTTAGTCAAACATGCTTGGGAGAGGTCTGACGGCCATGAACGCATCCACCATCTGATATTTGAGTGTAGGAGTCAGCAAAAATGATATTTAAAACTTGTTGGTGTTAAGACCAATGAATTTAGCTTTTTTTTTTACCTCATCAGTAACAGCAGCTCGAGCTTTCCGGTGTCTCTCAACTATTTCTGTCAATACTTCAGTAAGTCTCTTCTTTACGTCTCCGGTTAGCATTCTTCCTTCTCCATATTCCTGATAAGAATGATGTGAGCAATTCGTCCTTGCCTATAATGATCAACTAACAAGCTGCTACTGCTAAAGTGTAACATCTTCCTACCTTCTTTATGTGTTCAAGTTCAGAATCATCTTCTAGGAAAAAACTCAGATACTTGACGGGTATGTCTACCTGTAAAACATAAAAGGGAGATTGTCTCAAAAAGGACAAGTACACCGCAACTGATACAGAATCGTTTCCTAGTCAATTAGTTTGTGGCAAGGCCTTTCAAATTGCCATTCGTGTTGAAAATCAGTTTTTGTAGGGTTGATAGTGCTCAATCCTAAAAGATTGGAGATTCGTTCTTAACTTTCAATTCGATATTACTGCATAAGGAACACAGCTCAAAGTTGATAATACCTATTACCTAATATAGAATAAGTGAAGAGGAGGAGACAAGCAATTTGGTACCTCGAGATCTGCTCCGAGTTCTCTGTGCTTCTCGATGGAGTCTTGTCCACCACTAAATGCATATCTGTTTATCTGTATATAGAACCACACTGAGCTTAGATACTGGAAGCAGTTATCTGATTTCATTATTAGAACTGGTATTTAATGTTCTGTAGAGTGAAAACACTCAGATTCTTTTACACTAGCAAAGTGGCTAGTTTTCTCAATAGAATGGTATTACAGAATTCACCTTGTTTTTTATGTCCTTAGCAGTATCAGTCACATAGATAGCGGAATTTGGATCACTTGCAGACATTTTTCCATTCTCTCCCTGCGTAAAGGGACTTAAGGCATTTAGTTGTAGAAAGCAAGAAAGTGTAGTGTTCTTATGAAAGTACTTGCCTGCAGAGCAGGAAAAAATGTTGACTCAATCAGGGCGGGCTTGCTATAGCCTAACCGGGGTGCAACATCACGAGTCATCCTAAAATAAGGATCCTGAACAAAACCAAAAGGAAAGAGAGTAATTATGGATGGAGGTGTCCCAAGCTCGCAGTAGCAGACATTTTACAGCATTCAGAAGTTATTTATCTTTAAATACAAACAGCTTAAGATATAAAGTAAGACCAGCATACCTGGTCAATTGCACAAGGAATCAAGCAACGGAGATTGACCTTGCCGGGAAACAAATGTGGGAATGAGCTAGGAAAAGATGGGACTGCCTGCAAATATATGGAAAGCAATTATCTAATTTACATATGACAGTCTATATGCATTCGATTACTAATGCTCGCACCAACAAGGAAAAAGACATACCTGCACAGGAGGGAAACTGAGTTTCCCAATATGATCTTCACCAGAAAAGCCAAAGATTCCCATAGCCTGGCAATGGTGGAAATATAAATATGAAAATCATGAACACAAACCAGCTATAAAACAGAACAGCCACATAGAGCAATTCAAGGAGATAGAAAGAAGAGTCACCTTATTAAGTGTAACACACTTGGCAACCTTCACCATATTTTTATAAAAAGCACTACACACAAATTTGTTGCGCATCATCAGCCATCAAAACCCAAACATATATGGGATACAATGGCCATCATAAATATTTATATGATCTAAGCAATCTTCAGCAAAGGGACAGGATTTTGAGCTATATGCACGTGGAATACCAGTACTAGTTTTTTCCAGAGATTTGAATGTTACTTACCCGCCAACATAGTCGAAGTCGGAGAAAATGAAGGTCTTTCCTACATCGAATCCACAAGCAATTATATCCTTCGCATTTTCTCTGGCAAGTCTTTGACTTTCCTCCACAGATAAGTTCTTCCACATGCATTTTTCATCATCCGTGAGCTGGATAACAAGGGGAACCTTGAAAGCTTCTTGCAAATATCTGCAAGTCATATCCAGGACAATCAAAATCTTCCAAAAAAAATCCACACATTGGAACTAAGACAATAATAGCTCCAAGATCTCACTTACTTGGTAAACATGAAAGGAATCAAATGCCCTAAATGCAAAGCTTCTGATGAAGGTCCTCTTCCAGTGTAGAGATAGAACTTGTCTCCTCTCTCATATGCATCCAAAATCTCATTGAAGTCCCTATTAATCCCACAATTAAACCACGAATAACATGAATTTCCACATATCCATCTACGCAATTCAAAAAAATAGTTAAAAATCAAGCAGTAGCAGAAGTTCGAACCGGTGAGCGAAGAAGACACCACGGCGGAGGAATACGTGTGGCTGACGAGAAGTTAGTCTCTGAACACGATCAATCACTGACTCATCGAGTCTCTGGCAACCAAATTGATCAATAAGCTTGTCGTAATCGATCGCCCCGCCTTCTTTAGCGGAGACTTCCCATGGATTCACCACTTGCTCCGAAGATTCAGATTCTCTTTCAGCCTTCTTGTCCACCTCCATGGCGAAAATCTAAGAACCAAAAAAAAGAGTCAGATAGATGGATTTACAAGCCGAATAACAACTCCTCTTGATTAAAAAATAAGCTAACGAGAGCTAACGGCATAGTCATCTCAAAGTACCTATATGAGATTTCCGGTGATAAGTTGGCCGCGGAGATGCGGCTGCAGTTTCGCGACTGAAGTGTTAGTAGGAGGCGAAGAAACAAACGAGGTTTAGAACATATGTTTATTACTAGTAGGTACTCAAAATATTCTCTTTTTGTTACTTTTGCAGTAAAGGTTTTGATATAACAAATACCCCCTTATCCAGCCCAAAAGCAAAGAGATTTCTTGTTTCAATTGCGCCTTAACTTTTAAAGATAACAAACAGCCCCTTTAATCAAAATCTCTTAGAACATGATTTCATCTTTTATTGAAAGTCTCAATTCATCCCAAATGCATTGTCCCGCTGTTTTTCTATAGTAAATATTCATTTTAGAATATAAATCAAGCATATTCTAGTATTTTGATCGAAGTATGCATTAAAATAGGTTTGACTTTAGTAAAAGAATCTAACTTAACCAACGCTTGTGATCTAGCGGTAAATCTTTTAGGTGAAAGTGTGGGGTTCAAGCGTTAGCCAATGATCTTGACCTCTAGCCATAGAAACAAGCAGCTGGCCCTCTAAAGTATTATGGAGAAAAGCCCAGAACTTCCTGGTTATAATAAAAAAGGTAGGTCTAACTCATGGCTAATCTCCCTAAATTCCTATGGTCTTACCAATACATGTGGAGCAAATGTGATTTCCTATAATTGAATTTTGATGAAAAACACAATAAAAGTTGCACTCAACTATTTTCTCTAATAGATTTCATTTATGTAGAAGTTTGTTATGGGACATAAAACCTTTATGTAAAATGGAGGATGGTTTATGTACCCACTGCTCCGGATACGTTACGTGCTTTGCGGGGAATTAGATGGTGGTACGAAGAAGAGTACTAAGTGTAATGAAGGGTTCGTTTGGTGATGTTTACAACTACAAGATATGTCGGATTACGGATGGATGGTCAGGACAATTAAAGATAAGAGTGGTGAATGTGATGGGACGTTTGATTCTCTCATCGACCTTTTTATCTCAAAGTCTTCTTTTCGAGATGCATTAAATCTGAAAAGACCCGTAAGAGTTAATTGAGTAAAGTTCGGTTACTTACTTTTAAGAAAAACCATGTGCTGCAAAAAGAGAAGAACAAGTATGGTTGAAAAATATAAAAGAAACAAACAAAAAAAATTTGTTGCTATATTTGGACAAGAACAGATTACGTACTTGCTTGTTACGGAAGCAAGTGAGCAGATAGATATTTGTAACCAAACCGGAATTGGACTAAAAGTAATCTAGTAATCTGTTCGGCTTAGTAAGTGTGATTGAGAAAAGTCGAATTGAACCGGTATTGGTTAGTGAAAAGTTATATTGAAGTCTGGTTTATTTTTGGTTTATGCTATGGGATTTTTTTTACCAATATTAGTTCTGTAACCTAATTCTTTGTTTTTGAAATATTTAATTCACTACAAGAGATTTTGTCTGCCACTTTGTATCTTTTGGTCTTGTGGAGATTTCGATAAGTGATTTTGCTTATTAGTTGTTCTCTATTAGTTTTTTTTGTGTATCTTTTGGTTTTTGAGGTTTAACTTCCAAAAATTTCTCTTTTCTCTGCTGTCTTATATTTATGTTATTGTTGTAATCATCTGTTACACTAATAAAATCATTTGATAAAAAAAAAAAAAGAGAAAGAAATAGGTATCGTAGTTGCCAAACCGGCTTGGATTGGACTAAGAGAAAACTTGGAATCAAACCGGTATTGGTTATTGACTAAACTCCTAGTATTAGAAAATGTAACAGTTTAGAAATTGATGACGTGTCACCAAATGACTATAGAAAGTCAGGAACTGAGATCTTTTGGTTTCCCTCTGAAACGAAATTAAATTTTTATGTTTCCTCGAAACCCAAAAAGAAAATAAAAAGAAGAGATGCTTTTTAACACACAAGTCAAAACATATAAGTCAAATCAAATCAAGATCCAACGGATAAGATTACATCTCCTTATCTCACTTCTCAACGATATCTTTTTTTTTCTTTATTAAAGAAATTAAAAAAATCGAAAAAGAAAAAAAAATCCCTAATTCTCTCGCTCTACATTTTTTTTAGTTTTCTCTCTAAGAAATGGAACCTAACGAAAGCCATCACCACCACCATCACCACCAGCAGAACCAGCAGCGACTTAGTTCTCCTTACTATCACCAACTACAGCACCACCACCATCCAACCACCGTAGCAACCACTACTTCTACTGGAAACGTCGTTCCATCTTCCAACAATGGGATTTTTCCTCCACAGCCACAGCAGCACCAGACTAATGATGGGTCTTCTTCACTTTCGGTCTATCCTCACTCAGTTCCTTCCTCAGCGGTTACAGCACCGATGGAGCCATTAAAGAGGAAAAGAGGTCGACCAAGAAAGTATGTGACTCCCGAACAAGCCCTAGCGGCTAAGAAAATGGCGTCTTCTGCGAGTAGTTCATCTGCTAAAGAGAGAAGAGAGTTAGCTGCTATAACTGGAGGTACGACATCATCTAATTCCGGTTTATCGAAGAAATCTCAGCTTGGTTCTGTCGGTGGGTTCACTCTTTTTGTTTAATTTTTGGTTTGCATCGAATTCTTGGTCATATCGATGCTCATTGATGTTTAAAGTTTCCAACTTTCTCGTAAATTTTTAATCCCCATTTCTAAATTTTGATAATTTGTTGGTATAATTTGAGTCGTAATTGCTCTTATTAGCATTATGTAACTCTGTAAATTTTCTTCAGTAAATTTACATCTTGAGTTTCATAATTAGACCGCAAACCTTTTCATTGTCTCAATTGTGACTTTGTTTCTTGCAGATCTCAGTGCTATCAAGTGCCTCTTCAGTGATATTCTGGGATTTGTATTATACTCTGAGCTTCACTAAAAGTTTTCTTTTTGTGCAGGGAAAACTGGGCAAAGCTTTACTCCACATATCGTAAATATAGCTCCTGGTGAGGTATGTTATGTTCTTGTACATTATATAGATTCTGTTGGTCTAGTCACAGTTTATTATTCTCCAGACTTAACGTCCAAGTGATTCTGCCAAAAGCTATTGTATGGAAATATATTATTCTTTCATTGATATTGGAGAGGAATCTTAACGCTTGTGTTATCTGCGCGAATCTGACAGGATGTGTACCAGAAAATTATGACTTTCGCAAACCAAAGCAAGCATGAACTATGTGTTCTTTCTGCATCAGGCACTATCTCTACTGTATCCTTGCGCCAACCAGCTACATCAGGAGGCAACGTATCATATGAGGTGATTTTCTCTTACCATATATTAGTTAGTACTCAGGCTCAAATCTATGTTGTTTTTTTCCAAAGGGAGAGAAATTTTCTTTCTGATCTTCTCAAGTCTGTGTAATAGAGAAGAATTCATTTATAATACAGTCGCCATGTTGATAAAGCTAAAAAGCTTCTTAATTCTGACACTTTCGTTGAAGTTTGCATATCTTTGTTAGACTTGCTTCAAATTCCAAACATCTTTCTTCAGGGTCAATATGAGATTCTTTCACTATCCGGATCATTTATCCGAGCTGAACAAGGCAGTAAAACCGGTGACCTAAGCGCTTCTTTATCTAGTTCAGATGGTCAGATCATCGGTGGAGCGATTGGGAACCACCTCATAGCTGCTGGCCCGGTTCAGGTACTATTCAGTTGTATCACAGTTGCAACTTGCATAAATAGACTCATATGCGTTGTATGTGTTCATGTTTCCACAATCTTACACGAACTGACCATTGCCTAGGATAAGTCTGGCTTCGATTGATTGCCTTAGATTTGTGGAAATACAGGTGATTCTTGGTACGTTTCAGCTTGATAGAAAAAAGGATGCTGCAGGGAGTGGTGTGAAAGGGGATGCTTCTAACAGCGGAAGTCGGTTAACTTCTCCCACAAGCACTGGACCGATGCTTGGTATGGGTTTCCGTTCTGGTATGGAATCTTCAGGAAGAAATCCAATGAGGGGAAACGATGAGCAGCATCATCATCATCATCATCATCAAACACCCAGTTTGCCTGGGTCTCATCATTTTATGATGCAACCGCCTCAGGGAATGCACATGACTCATGCTCGGCCATCTGAATGGGGTGGCGGAGGCAACAGTGGACATGACAGTAGAGGTGGTGGTGGTGGGTATGACTTATCAGGTGAAAGAAGTTCAAAACTTTCTTAAAAGATGTTTGTCATATCCATCATAGTTCAAACCTTTAAATCCAAATAAAACAGATCAGAATTGCAATAAAGATTGGTAGAGACTGAGGAAATACAGACGATATCTAGCTAAAGCCTAAAAGTCATCTCCTTTGAGCTATGACTTGAAACCCTCATGGTTCTTCTCTTGTGCAGGACGGATAGGACATGAGTCGTCGGATAATGGAGATTACGAGCAGCAAATACCGGATTAGCACTGATACAGAGCCTCATGAGGCGTTGTACTGTGTAGAGTTTAGATCCAAACTAGAAACCGAAAGCCGAGCAAAGAATCTGAACTGAGAGGCGAATTACAAGACAGAAACTTGTCTAATCATAGAAAGAAGTTGAGTGATGCTTTTGTTCTTCTTTGGTTCGGTGTAATAAATATATAAACTCCAAAGCCTTTTTCTTGCAGTAACGATTCTACTTCTCTTTCTTTCTTTTTTACTCTTCTTTTTGCTATATTTATATCGTTTCTGTTATTTTTTTGGTTACTAAATATGGAAATGCTCTTTTATGAATACAGACACTTTGTTTGTTGCTTTCTACTTATGTTAATTATTCACAACTTATAACTAATTCTCCGTAGTAAACGGTTTCATACTATATTTGGACAAAGCATTTATTAATTTGGTATGCAAACTTATTTCTAGAAACTAACCTATTGTATTTCTAGAAACTAACCAGTTATACCCAATTCATTTGCTCACAAGTTTGGTTGCTTTTTGTCAACTTGTAAATTTTTATTTGATTAATGATTCTCATTTAAGAATGTTATAACGTGTTAAGCCAGATTTACTGTTGAAAATTTAAGCTTTTGGGGATATTTTTATGCTGAGACACCATAAGCAATTGTCCGGAAATTGCTTAAGCCAAAAGTCTGCTCCTTTTGTCTTAAAACTTTGAATATTGTTGACTCAAGTCTGAATTTCCGCAAGGCGCAACAGAAATTCTCGGCAAAGATCTGCCACCAGCTTGACCAAGCCCACATAACTCGGTTTCATCTCTTTCCTCATCGGTTCTGTATCTCCTCCTCTGTAAAAAGATGTCAGATTGACCCGATTTCGTCGACTCCAATCGTATTTTATTGAAACGGGTCTTTCTTATTTCTCGTACTAGATTCGAAAGGTGTGTTCTTTTATCTATTCTATTGGCTTGAATCTCGGTTTCACTTTCTGACTACCTTCTGAAATTTTCCCGGAAAAAGAAAATATTCAGTTGGTTTCTTATCTCACTACGAATATCGAGGAACATAGATCTTGATTCCTTTTCTTCTTCTGGGTATGCGGGTTTGGAGTTGTTTAATCTCATTGGTGTCTATGCGTTGTGGAAATCTATGAATACTATGTCGGTTATTACTAATTGGTTCATTGGATCTCAACTTGTGGAGCCTGAAGGCTGAGCCTGGATTTGATTAGGGTTTAAGATTGGATCAGAGATGTTAAGATCATTAGGTCTTGGATTGCTTCTGTTTGCTCTTCTTGCTCTGGTTTCTGGTGATAATGATTATGTGAGCTGTAACTGTGACGACGAAGGGTTCTTAAGTGTGCACACGATCTTAGAATGTCAAAGAGTTAGTGATCTTTTAATTGCCATTGCCTATTTTTCAATACCTCTCGAGCTTCTTTACTTCATTAGCTTCTCCAACGTTCCTTTCAAATGGGTTCTTGTTCAATTCATAGCCTTTATAGTTCTCTGTGGAATGACTCATTTGCTTAACGCTTGGACGTATTATGGACCTCACTCTTTCCAGCTTATGCTATGGCTCACCATCTTTAAATTTCTTACGGCGCTTGTTTCTTGCGCTACGGCAATCACGCTTTTGACTCTGATTCCATTGCTTTTGAAATGGAAAGTTAGAGAGCTTTACTTGAAGCAGAACGTGTTGGAACTTAACGAAGAGGTTGGATTGATGAAGAAACAGAAAGAAATGAGTGTTCAGGTGAGAATGCTTACTCGAGAAATCAGGAAATCTCTTGATAAGCATATGATTCTGCGGACTACTCTCGTCGAGCTCTCTAAGATTCTTGATTTACAAAACTCTGCTGTTTGGATGCCTAACGAGAACAGAACTGAGATGCATTTGACTCATGAGCTAAGAGCGAATCCAATGAGGAGTTTCAGGGTAATCCCGATTAATGATCCTGATGTTGTTCAGGTTAGGGAGACTAAAGTAGTGACTATTTTGAGGAAAAACTCGGTTCTTGCAGTTGAAAGCAGCGGTTGTGGCAGGTCGGAAGAGTTTGGTCCGGTTGCTGCAATTCGAATGCCGATGCTTCACGGTTTGAATTTTAAAGGAGGAACTCCCGAGTTTGTGGATACTCCTTATGCTATAATGGTTTTGGTACTTCCGATTGCGAATTCACGGGTTTGGACTGATAAAGAGCTTGAGATAGCTGAAGTTGTTGCTGATCAAGTAGCTGTTGCTATCTCTCATGCCTCAGTTCTTGAAGAATCACAGTTAATGAGAGAAAAACTCGGTATTCAAAACCGAGCTCTACTTAGAGCAAAACAGAACGCTATGATGGCGAGTCAAGCAAGGAACACTTGCCAGAAAGTGATGAGTCATGGAATGAGAAGGCCAATGCACACAATTCTTGGTCTCCTCTCAATGTTTCAGTCTGAAAGTATGAGTCTTGACCAGAAAATCATCGTCGATGCACTCATGAAAACAAGCACTGTCCTCTCAGCTTTAATCAACGACGTTATAGACATTTCACCTAAAGATAACGGGAAATCTGCATTAGAGGTAAAACGGTTTCAGCTACATTCCTTGATAAGAGAAGCAGCTTGCGTCGCAAAATGCTTGAGTGTTTACAAAGGTTATGGCTTTGAGATGGATGTTCAAACTCGTTTGCCTAATTTAGTAGTGGGAGATGAGAAGAGAACATTTCAGCTTGTAATGTATATGCTTGGTTATATTCTGGATATGACTGATGGAGGCAAAACCGTTACGTTCCGAGTTATCTCTGAAGGAACTTGCAGTAGTCAAGACAAGAACAAAAGAGAGACTGGAATGTGGAAATCGCATATGTCGGATGATTCTCTCGGTGTGAAATTTGAAGTTGAGATTAATGAGATTCAGAACCCTCCACTGGATGGTTCTGCTATGGCACTGAGGCATATTCCGAACAGAAGGTACCATAGCAATGGAATTAAGGAAGGCTTGAGCTTAGGCATGTGTAGAAAACTTGCACAGGTTAGTAATCTCGTCAAATCTCTGTTTCTTTTTATCTAACTGACAAGATTTATATAAAGAGATTATTTTGATTGCAATCTCTGTGTGTGATTCATAAAATTTGTCTGTCAGATGATGCAAGGAAACATATGGATATCGCCCAAGTCGCATGGACAAACACAGAGTATGCAATTGGTTCTGAGGTTTCAGACAAGACCTTCAATAAGGAGATCAATTTTAGCAGGAAATGCTCCAGAGCTTCAACATCCAAACTCAAATTCGATTCTTCGTGGTCTAAGAATCACTCTAGCAGACGATGATGATGTGAACAGAACTGTAACCAAAAGACTTCTTGAAAAACTCGGATGTGAAGTGACTGCAGTTTCGTCTGGATTTGACTGTTTGAGTGCATTGTCAAATGTTGAAATGTCGTATAGAGTTGTGATATTGGATCTGCAGATGCCAGAGATGGATGGTTTCGAAGTAGCAATGAAGATAAGAAAGTTTTGTGGACATCATTGGCCATTGATTATAGCTTTGACTGCAAGTACTGAAGATCATGTTAGAGAAAGATGTTTGCAAATGGGAATGAATGGTATGATTCAGAAACCGGTTCTTTTACATGTTATGGCTTCTGAGCTTAGACGAGCTTTGCAGAGCGCAAGTGAGTGAAGCGAGAATCAAGTATCCTAAGGATGATAAATCAGAATCTAAGAATTTAAGAAATGGAAGAAACCAGAGTTAGGATTCTTTGAAGCATAGAGAAGTCTTTTGCGAAGTGTTTTTTGTTGTTGTTGTCTCTGTTCCAAAATGATGAGAACTGAGTCATTTTTTTTTAGTTTTAGTTTTTTAGCCTTTGGTTGGTCCGAAACTATTTATACGGATGCTTTCGCATTATAAGCGACAAATACCATAAATTTATTAGATTCAATAACATTTAAGTTTATATTTTTTGAGAGTGGAGATGGTCATTAGACCGGTATAGGTGTTTTGTGGATGGATTTTGTAAAATTTTCGAGTACTTTTAAGGTTTTAGGTTGGTTTATTTTTCAGATGGATTGTAAAAAAATTCCGAATACTTTTTATTGGTTTTGTGTTTAGATAGTTTGGGGTGGCAGTATAAGAACACAAGCCTAATCTCCCTTCATATCACAAAAATAGTTTTTGCAACGGACTATATAGAAATTTTGAGGATGATAGAAGATCCAAAAAACTAGCTAATTTTTCTATCCACACCGAAGATTTCGCTAGATTTAGGAGTCTTTTTAAATATATTTCTTCGTAAATCTCTAAATTTTTAACTACAAAACGAATTTTTATGCTTGTAATATTAGATGGTTGTATAGAAATCTGTCATTTCTTCGTTAATTTTTTTAATGATGAATGAGTTAATTGAAAAATAAAAACGCCACCAATATTTTATTAGTATTTTGTTTTCGTTATACAAATATCAAAGTTAGTGTTATTTAATGTTTTGTGTAGGCTTAAGAACAAACATCACGTAACGCTTTAAATAACATTCGACATATTTTTTTATTTTTTATTCTTTTGTCAAAGACGTTTGACATAAATTATCAAAAAAAAGAAAAGAAAGACATTTGACATAAATAAAACTTTAATTTATTATTAGGTATAATAAAGTTATTGTTATGTATTATAAATATATCAAATGAATCATTCACGGACTACATACACATTATCATTGAGTGTTATTATAGGTGAAGACCATCTACTATGGATTTTTGTGTAATTAAATATAAAAGGAAATTATAAGATAATGTTTTGTTTATGTTAGATGATGCAATTGCAGAACTCGACGTACTATTTATATATTTTTAATCTTTTGATATGGTTTTTAGGACCCCTAAGAATTATGCTTTATCTTGTGGTCTTTGTTATACTTTTAATAATGCTTGTTTATGGATTCCTTTTCAAAGTATTATTTGTTAATTGCTCTAGTTTTAGACTTTTTCTAATTTAATTATTATTATCTTTTGAGTGCGGTTTAGGGCTTCTTTTTCGATAAAATTTCCACAAGAAAATTATGATTTGAGTTTTTTTTTCTTCACATACAATACTTTTTCAATTTTATAATCGTTAATTGCCAACCATTATATTATACACAATTTGGGGTAAATAGCTTTTTGAGAATAATCATTTGTGTAAATTACTTAAAAACAAAAACATCAAATCGGATTTGTCCATTTGACAATAATATATAAAGTTATTTTTGTTTATTGAGATCTGACAAATTCTGATACATAACTATACAAATTTTATAACTTATAATACATTATTACATATTTATTAGGAATCCAAATATGGAATAACGTTAATTTAAACAATTTTTTTTATAACAGTTGACTTTATTTTTATTTATTTTGTCCACATTGGGTCACAATAGACTGACCCATTAACCAAGTTCTTATATAATGTAGGTAGTGAGACTCGATCCCTAATTATAAAAATGTACATGTCTTATATGGACTTACCGCATGCCACTAAAGTAAAGGCCATTTGAAGTTGACTTTATCATTTATTAGAAGAAACTAGACTTAATAAATAATATGGCCCACAAGATATTTTTTTATAAATATGTAAATAAGTCTAATCTTGTTGTTATTAATCTGCTTGACTACTTGGATCTAGATAAAATTGCTTTTCAAATTATTTGTGTAATTCAATATTCAAAAGCTCTCTAATCATTTATAGAATTATGCAATTGAGCTTGAGAAAGTACGGATATGAATAATATAATTAAGAGGTGCATTAGGGTTTGTGTTTTGGAAGAGGAACCCATGTGGTTCCATGTGAATAGGCTCCTCTACTCTTAATACTTTTGTTTAACATTTCTTTAATTATAAAAAGATAGTCAATAAAGCCTAGAAATTTGCTATAATGACGACACTTATAACCTGACAACAATTCATATCTATAAACACACTTGTATTAAACAAATAAATTTCGTAAAATAGTTGCATTTAACTTTATGTTCTCTAATATATATATAAAAGTTATAGTAGTATGACATTAAACATGTATATATATACAAAAGATTAAATTTTGTAGTAGATTGATTTAGATATATTAGTTGAGGTTGACTACGGCTTCTTTGTATATATTTGACCGTTATTCACAATATTATTATAAATTCCATATTAGGTTTCGATCCACGCGATTTCATTTTACACAATACATATGCATATTAAAGTAGTTAATTTATAGCCAAGAAACAGGTGGTCCAGTTGGTTTGTCCCTAATCTAACTAAGCACCAGATGAAGAGTTCAAATCCTATTAGTTCTAGTTGAAACATTTAAGCTATGAATCAGGTTTTGTTGATCCTAACCGAATGAATAATATTGACAAAAAAAATCATGATAATGTATTTTTTTTTTGTAAATCGTTCATCTTTTATGATCTAATCATCTAATTAAATCTATGCATGCATGAAATTTTGTATTATCTATTTTTGTGTTAATGCAAATGATATTTTATGTAATTCTACCTAATCAAACAAATCAATGCACCAAAAGATCATGTAGATATATAATATCGATGAAACTATATAATATAGGTTTTTTTTTGTATATATGTGGAATCGAACAAACATTCGGATTTGGAGTGAATTGATCTATCTTGGTAATTATGTTTTGTTGTAAAATTAATGATATATCCGATGCACATATATAGCTTAAACAATGTTGCTTTTAATCGAGTTAGAATCCGATTATTTTGTTCAGAAGTTTGGTATATACATCATGCTAGTTTATTTACATGTGTAACTAATCATTTTATTCCATAATTTATAGAAAAATATAAACTAATTAATTTATGATTAGTGAGAGTAAGGCCAGGTGAGTGTGAAGCTTGTAATTCCCAATCAAAAGTCCATTAAATGCATAGGCACACATACATAAATATATTTATATAAATTACAAAGAATATCCTATACAATTAGTATAATTCTATCAATCATATCAATGAACTAACTAGACCAAACATTAAAGATTTATCATTTTCAAACTTATAGATAACCTATATTGCTAATTAAAAATGGTCAACCTTAACAATCCAACAAAGAGAAAATTTTAAATAAAAGATCATAAAAATATCACAAGTAAGTTAACGAGAAAATTTAGCAACACACTATATAGCTCACTAGTAGCAAAGTAGCAATTGACTGTTTTTTCATCATAATCATAATAAACATCATTATAACTCTTATTGTTAATTAACTTTTTGTAAACTTTAGAAACCGTTTTAACGTCCGTTAAAATCCTGACCTAGCTTGAGCCCAACCATAAGCTTCTTGGCCACTCATTTGTCCTCCTCCTCCTCCACTTCCTCCGCCATTAGAAACAAGGTTTCCGGGCATATTATACACCGGAAGTCCTTGGTTTCCATCGCCTCCTCCACCACCGCTACTTAAAGGCGAACCTCCACCTCCTAGCTGTCCCGGAACTACTCCTCCGCTTCCTCCACCGCCTCCTCTTTCTGTAGCCTCTTCCTCCTCCAAAGGCAATCTTTCGTAAGTCGCGTTAGAGAACGTGGCTGCAATCAGCATCACTGGACCAGCCGCTATCAACGGCCCGACCACACTTCCTCCAACAATCTGACCTTGACCACCGGCTAAGTAAATTGTTAAGCCGGTGGATCCTGGTGGAGCTGGTCCTGGTAAAAAAGAGCCAGTTAAAGAAAGAATCTCAAACCTTCCTTGTAAAGCCAAAACAGCCGCACCACCAGGAGCCACAGGAACCGTAGTTGAAGAAGGTTGACGGAGAGTAACATTAGCCACCGTGCCGTTACCACTTAAGATACAAATCCCACGTTGACGTCTTCTAGCAAAAGTAGCTAGGGTTTCAATAACATCAGTCCCACTAGCTATCTCCATAACATGACTCTTAAGAGCGTTTGGTGAATCGCGTGTGACGAAGATCGGTGGTTTTGGTTTGTTCTTGGAACCAGCAGGTCGTCCACGTGGTCGGCGCGTGGGAGCTTCAACAGCTCCTTCACGTGGCTCATGGTCATCACCACTCAAGTTATCTCTATCATCATCGTTGTTGTTGTTGTTATCAACTTGATCTTGATGATGATGGTGATTGTTATGACCTGAATCCATAGCCATGTTCATGGAGATGTGGAGATCTGGTTTCTTTAACTGAGAAGAACTCGGCGGTGTTGTTTCAAGCCCTGAGAGATTCACTTGTCCTGTCCACCATGGATTCGCCATTAAAGCCCTAGCTAGAGAAGCTAAATTGATCTGATTTGTTTAAATACTTTCACAAGTTTTTGTGTTGTGTGAGAAACACAAGACAAATTACGAAAGGTTAATTAAAAGAACACGACAAAGAATGATACTAAGCAAGAAAGAGAAAAAGATGTAATGTAAGCTAACGTATAAAATTATAAGACGAAGCATATATGTAATATTTTATACATAAACATAACATATACTAATATATATACGTATAAGCCTCTATACAATTAAAAATAAAATAAAAGCCAAATTCCCCAACCCAATGCTTGAGAGAGTGACACAATTATATTTAATAGAAAAGTCGTATATTACAAATATTATGGATTGGTAGTACTCAAAAACTGGTTTGCTTGGGATATTTGTATTTTCCTACTAATCAACAGTTGAAACAAGTGTTTAAAATTAAACAGTTGTTTTAATTTATCTATTATGTCTCAGCAATTGTTTCCAAATAAATTTGATTTTATATATTTTGAACGTATGTGTGTTCGTACGAAATAAATTAGTAACTTTTATTGAATTACACTATTCAGCGAAAACATCAATTAAATTTAATCTTTCGTTACAAAATTTTTTTTACTAACAATTATTTCTGACTGTTTGTTTTTAAACTATTTTTGGTTTTAATGTTTTTAAATTATCTTATTCAAAAGATGTCATGAATCAGACCTATATACTAATATGAATTTTACTTTTGTTTAGAAATTTTTTTATGACATTATTATTATTTTTATTAAGTTAAATGATAATAACATTAGATGATTTCTTTTTATTTTAATTTGACAGAAATTAATTAAAATCCGTAACCTATTTATTAAAAAAAAAGAGTAGATCCTTGAAACACATAAATATACACTTCACCACCGACTTGACAATATAAATTAAAAATTGGTTAAGATAATTTTATTTAAATCTGTCATTTAACATTTTGTCTTTTTTAAGTTAGCGTTATAATTGATGTGTGGGGTCGAGCGCCGAGGTTGAACTAATGGGGCGCACGATCGTCTTCCCATTTCACTTCTTTTATTTCGAAAGTTGAATCATAAGGTGTTTGCGATTATAAAAATCAATATTGAACTAATATCTGTAGAGTGATTCATTGGATCAAAATATAAACATTTACACGAATCTTAAACAGCCAATATCTAAAAATATTTTCACTAACAAAACTTTTTTAGTGTTCAATCATATATATAATATATAGTTTGTTCACTCATTATAATCATTATAATAATGTGGTCAAATAATAGAGTATATCAAATACATCGATGTATACTCAAGTTTTTCTCCAAATCTCTAATAGTATCAGTAAATGGAATTCTTTTTTGAAGTTTAATTAAAAGTAAAAAACTAAAAATATGACATTTAATCATTTTACCAAATATAAATACATTTTTTCTTTGATCTCGATTGTAATAAACTTAACTACAAAGGTTATTTATTAATCAATCAATAGCATATAATATATAATATAATTATATAGAGTTACTACTTAATTACTAGTTGTAGCAAACATAGGTTTATCTCTTTAATTATGCATCAAGATTTCCAATGACTCAACATGGCAAATATATACCTGCATACACAAATATTTTTAAATTATATTATATCCAAAATCAAGATAAAGTTATTAAATTCGTTTTACTTAGTCTTTTTTACTATTATATTTTTTTCCTTATATACTCAACAACTCTCAACTAAAACATTATTTTTTACTTTTTGGTTAACAAGGAAGTTCGGATCCGTAGACCCATAATCTCTGTAGGACGGAACCCATACTATTTTAAATTCATTATTCTTTGGATAACCAAATTCTTTGGAGAACCAATATCATATAGCTTTTTGGATTATTCCAAAATACTTTTCCATAAATATTAATGTATAATATAAGCTAAAATGTTATTTATTGATTAATTTAATCGAGGTAGACAAAAAGCCAAGGGAGTAGTTGAACTCCTCGGGACTATATAACACGCAATAATGAAACAAACAAGTAATTAATTATGTAAAATTAACCTCTACACATTGCATGATTTGTGTTGTGACTTTTTTATATAAATTTTAACAAGTCTTATATCTCTTTTACCATTAATATATAGTTCTTTAGTTAACACTAGTTCAATTGTAAGAGACTACAAAGTATCGAAGTTTATGATGTAATTGTAAGTTAATTGATTGAGTATCATATATATTGCAGTTATGAGCAGCCACAAGAGGTAAAAAAAACAACTATAAATCAGAGATAAAAGATTTGGCCTACCATTTGTTTATACCAAATTAAATAATTTGGTAGGAAAATCACAATACTTTTAAATATTATACTATGATATTGCTTATATATAACTACAAAACTAATTTTAGAATAAAAATAAAAACATTTCAAACACAAAAAGATGTAGAAGATACTATTTTTATATATTTCATTTTCTATAATTCAAAGTAACATGTGCTAATATAAGACCAAAAATATTCGTATTAAAAAAAAATGTACATTTCATTTTGTAGAAGAAAATGTATAATTAGTTTACTTACAAAACTATTTGGGCCGAATATATGTGAGTAAATTTCATGTAAGGCCCAGTAAGTATATTACATAAAGGCCCAGTGAGTGTATTTAATAAAGGCCCAGTGAGTATATTACATAAAAGGCCCAGTAAGTGTATTTAATAAAGGCCCAGTGAGTATATTTCATATAAGGCCCAGACGGCTCAGACAAATCGGTTTCGGCACCGTCTGACTCTTCGCGTGGTGAACGTCTTCTTCTCCGTCGACGACGCAGAGAGAGAGAGAGGGGAGAAATGGCGGATAATCTATTCGAAGGACTGCCACCTCCTTCTTCTCCCCCGAAGGAAGAGCCACTTATTTCTCCTAAACCAGACGAGTTGAAGAATGAAACTTCCTCCGTGATTCCGACTTTCGTTCTCAAGAGTGCCCTGAAGCGATCAAAACCGGAAGAATCTGCACCCAATGTTTCAGGTAAGCTTATTTCTTGAAATTATCTGGTAATTCTTCTATAGTATCTGAGTTCGATTCGTTTTGGTACGCCTTATTATTGGGGTTTTTTAAGTTTCTCTTACTATTTCGTTCATTGACAGTTCTTCTTTCTTACTTTATAAAGCAGAAAACTTTCTTGAGATCTCTGTTCTGCCTTGATGATTAGGGCTTTGAGCTTTATAAAAAGAACCTTAATTTGGTATCACAATTAGTCACTGTAGTCATCTTCTTTGTGATCTGATTTAGTGTTCAAATGACATAGCTCCTCCTATTCTCAAGAGCGCATTAAAGCGGTCGAAACCAGCAGAAGCTACGCCGAAGTTAGAACCAGAAGGTACGTAGTAGTAGGTACAATCTAAACCATTCTATGTTAGCTTCTCTTCACAAGTTACCATCAACTTATGAAAACTTTGTTGAGATCGTTGTTCTACCCTGATGATTAGGGCTGTGAACTTTATAAAAAAAAAACAATTTGGTATCATAATTAGTCACTGGTTTTCAAATTACACAGCTCCTCCTGTTCTTAAGAGCGCACTAAAGCGGTCAAAACCAGCAGAATCTACACCGAAACAAGAACCAGAAGGTACGTAGTACGTACAATCTAGACCAATTTCTATTTTAGCTACTCTTCACAAGATAAAGTAACAATGGAACCATCAAGTTATGAATTAAGCATTTAGGTTTCCCAAATGACAAGTTGTCTTCTTTCAGCTGAGCCCCCTAAAAAGCGTATACAGTTTAAGACATCAACCGATGCATCAGAAGAACAAGTGATAGAGGCAATACAGAAGATAACATCTCACATCAAGAACCCTTCCAAGTTTTCCAAAGCCTCAAAGCTTGCAATACGGCTGATCCAAGCTGGAAGTGTGAAGCCGGAGACAAGCACCCACTTTATGGCGATACTTGAAGCTGCTATGTCATCCAAAACTCCTTGTACAGATCGTTTGGTTCGAGCAGATTTTCATGCATTGTTCTCTGCAGCACAGGATGTAGCTGAGGTAAACAAATAAAATTCATAGTTGAAGTTATCAAATAAATATTTTTAGCATGTTGATGAATATTCCTACCTTTTGTTCTCGTTTAGTGCCTTGATAAAAGCCAGAAGAATATGTTGACCATATGGACAATTAAAGCAGTTGTGGCTAATGACCTCTTTACTGATGACAGCTTTATGGTAAGAACCCCCTTGTACCTTTGTCACTGATTTATACTAATACTTTGGATTATGCCTGGCCTTAGTTCCTTCTGTTTAGAATATAGATTTGCCTCTTCGCTGTGTTATGACTTGTAAATGTAATTTGGATATCATTGTCTTGAACCATTATTCTCTGAGGTTTTCATAGTGTCTTGTATACATTTGTTTTTAGTTTTCCAAGACTGCTACTCAAATAAAGGAGGTTATATCTGATCTTCCTGTCACAACTGAGGAAGATGATGCGGAAGAAGCAGCTGCTCTTGAAGAAGAGGCTGTGAAGGAAAATCGAGATGGCCAAACAACGCAAGACGTGGCTGAAGCTGGTTCGGTTGGAGAGGATGGGGATGTTGAATCAGATCCCTTTGGGCTCGATGCCTTGATTCCCAGTTCTGGGAAGAAAAATGGTAAAACAAAGATAAGGAAAGACTTAGCGACCAGAACAAATGAAGATACAGATGCTGAAGAGAACAAGAAGTTTCTCAGGTCAAAACGAGAAGCTTTGATTACATGCTTGGAGATTGCCGCACGCCGTTACAAAATTCCTTGGTAAGAATGCTTTCATGATTCACTGTACCCATTGAACTTGTTATAATGTCAAAATTGCCAAGTCAGAGAATGACTAGATTCATTTGCAGGTGCCAAACTGTAATAGACATATTGGTGAAACATGCATTTGAGAACGTGTCTAGGTTCACATCACAGCAGAGACAAGCTGTGGAGAAACTCTGGGCTTCTGTTCGAGAACAACATCTCCGTAGGAAGCAAGGGAAATCTGTGTCAGGTAAACTAGACGTTACTGCTTTCGAAAGTCTTCAGGATAAATACGCCAGCGAGAAAATGAGCATCCGGCGCTCAGTTGGAGCCAGCGGTGAACGCCGTGCACAGCAATGGCTTGGTTAGTGCAACATTGACCAAACAGAAGTCTGATTGATACGATTTGTACACTTAAGACAGGAACTAGAAATCAAATAGAGAAAATCTTGCTCTGTTTCTGATTGTATCTTGGAACAAAAAGTTTCCACCTGTATCCAAAAATTTTACATGATCATATAACTCAGTAATTAATTGCAGGTTGTGGGATATTAACTCTATATTTCAGTCCCAGTTTTCATGACTCGTCTTCCAATCATCATCATCTTCTCTTGGCGGCCTCACCACCAAAACAATCATCCCTAAACTCTCCTTCACCTCTCTCGCCTTCAAGTCTGAGCCTTTCTCTAGCTTCAATCCGTTCTCAGCCACCACAAGGTAGTATCCATCATCAGCCTCCACCGTGTTCTTCTCCCTATCAGTCACAACCAGTAAAGGCTCCTCCTTTCCATCCCAAGGCAAAACTTTTCTATCATCCCTGAATGAAACCGCAACAGCGCCTTTCCCAATGGCCGCTATGGGGTTCCACGATGGGAGCACCACCCATCTCTTCCAGCCTTTCTCCGCCTCAACCACCTTGAAATCTCCACTCGCTATTATCTGCACTGGAGCTTCAAGAATCTTTTTTTCCCCGTCCTCTGCTTTACAAACCGGCATCACTACCACCGAACTCGCTCCTGCTACTTCTCCGAACTTAAGCCTTACGACTGGAATCCGAATAGCTTTGACTTCCTCTTTCTTCTCCTTCTTCTCTTCGTCCTTCTCGCCATATAGCTCCTTGTTTAACCAGTTCTTGGCCTTTTCGGATTCTGCAACCTCCAATGCTTGTTGAAGCATTGTGGTTCTCTGTTCCGATGGATTCTTGTTCTCTCTGCTCTGCCTGTAATACATGAATGAGAGACAATCTCCAGGCAAATTATAATCAAAATCCAACCATCCAATGTCTCCACGACGGTTAGGATAATCCTTGATGGCTCGCGCCAAATCTTGAGCGCCTTTTGAGTCAATATCGCGATCAATGATGAATGTAGCAGCCGCAACGCGCTGTGTGGTGCTGAGGAGACGGATTTCGTAGAGAAGCTCTGCACCACCAGTGTCGAACGCCGCAATGAGCTCTGGCTCATGGAGTGATTGAAGAATTGAGTCACGAACTTGCGCACCGACGATTAGACGGTTCTGTTCTATGCTTGAGATTCCGGTGAGCTCTTCGATGTTTGGAGGAGTGAAACCATCAGAATAGAGAGAAGAGATGAGTGGTGCGTATTCGAACCAGAGAGCCATTCGACCGGCTAAGATTTCGATTTTACCAGCAGAATCGAGTGAACGAAATTGAGATGGAACCGGAGATGACGGTGGCCGGAAAGGTTGGTAAAGCTGTCGCTGCGCCGAAGGGTTTTTGGGAATCATGTTAGCTGAGCCTCTTTTGGGTATCATTGAAGCTGTAGTAGTAACGATAACGGTTCTAACTAATGGATTAACGGGTCGGGTAATCGGGTTAGTGAATAATCCATGAGTGGTGGATTGTGTAAAAGGTGAGAAGATTGTGGATTTGAGAGAAAACATGGTGAATGAGTTTGAGAGGTGTTGCAGAGTGAAGACGATGATGGTAATGGTCTTATCTCAAATCATTTTGAGCAAACCAACCAATTCTAAACCGGATTCCGTATATTCGTTCTAGATATTTTCTCTTGGATTAACCGAAAAAAGAAAAAGAGAAGATATTTCTCTTTGTAGTGGAGGAAAATGATTTTTTTCAAACGTGTGATTTATTGACCGTTTCTGAGACTCTGAGTGATGCAAACAAGTGAGGTACAAGCAAAATAAAACTAGCTTGAAAACGCGGCCCAAATTTGATAAACCTATGGGCCCAAAATATTTAAAGCGGATCAGAAAGGCCAACTGCCAAAAAGATCATTACATACACATCTATATAACGACTCTACTTAAACTCTGTCCCAAAACCAGAGAGCTTTGATTGACCTAATTACTATTACTTTGGAGGTTTCCAAAGTTCACTATCCATGGATGACCTGTTATTTCCATTATAACAAACTACGTTAGAGATCTCCAACAACAAGAAAAAATCATTTGAAAAATTATTTTGAAATTTGAAAACAGAGAAGATGACTTACGAAGAGCGTCTTTAGCTGAAAATCGCCGAGATACATCGCGACAGATCATTTTCCTCAGTAAATCCTTCGCGTCTGCTGATACTGATCCAAATTTCTTTGGCGGGAATCTAAGATTTCCTCTAAGGATCGATTCGAAGATCTGTTCCGCTGTCTCACCGTTAAACGGTGGTTCTCCAGCTAGCATCGTGTAGATCACTACACCGGTGCTCCATATATCTACTTTCTCGTCGTATCTCCTCCCCATCACAACCTCCAGCGCCACGTAATACGGTGTTCCCACAAGTCCCTCTGCCGTCTCTGTATTCTCACCTCCAAGCCACACCGCTGATCCGAAATCGCAGAGCTTAACACCACCGGTTCCGAGATCGACTAAAACGTTGTCCGGTTTCACATCCCGATGAATAACGCCGCAGCTGTGACAATGAGCCAGCGCACGGAGGATCTGCGCCGCGTAAGAAGCAGATTCTGATTCGGATAACCGTCCCTCGGTGGATATCAACCGATCGTAAATCGTCATAGGCGGATCAACTAACTCCATGACGATCGCTAGAGAATCCTCTGTTTCAAATAGATCGAAGATCTTAATAATATTCGGATGCGAAGGTAACATCGCCATGATCCTCGGTTCCGTCTCTATACATTCACGATCCAACGCATCAACGAGAACTCTCTTATCAATCGTTTTGCAGGCGTAGAATTCTTTAGTCGCCGGTGAAAAACAACGAGTGATTGTTCCGAATCTACCTCGGCCAATCTCGTCGCAAACCTGGTAATTATTTTCAAAATTGAATTCTCTGGTCATCGGAATATTCTTCTATTTAGTTAGTTATCTACGTTTACAGTTTCTTCGTGACTTCATGAGAGGTTTATATAGAGGAATAGAATCAGAATACTAAAAGGAGAATATTCTGTTTGCGGAGTTTAAACAGTATTCCGTTTAAGAAAGTCAAAAAGCTTCAAGATCAAGTAACAGCTTAATTAACTAACAGCAGCCGTTAGTTATACCGCCGTTTGGTTAAATATTCGGTTTATTAATATTAATTGTCTTAATATATTGGACAAAAATAAAAGTTAAAACCTTTTAATTTGCATTATACATGACCTGAATTTAATATAACATTGGAATCTAAGTATATATAAAATAATAATTCAATGACTCAATTTATATACGTATAAATGCAGATAAACCTGCTCAACGTGTCGTCATTGTAAGCAATCCTTATTATCGTACAAAAATGATAAATATAAACATAAGCCATATTCTTGATGTAATTATGTAAATATAAGACCTTACATAGTTTTCAAATGACAAATGATATAACCTATAGTTTTAAATGGTCGGTTTATTAAAAAAAGTGCATGTGGCATTCTTTATAGCCATCTCTAATAATTGTGTTTAGATAGCAGCTTGTTCAGTATATAAAATTATTATTATTATTTCGTCTAAAGTTTCTTAAAAGCACTTCCAATGGACACGTGTCAATCTATTAGTGGTTCGGATTTTATAAATTGCCCTAAGATGCCTGATTAAGAGCAAGTTGGATTAGAAATGTCTTTGTGGAGGTCCTATTTGTGTCATCTTATTTGTGTCATCTTCATGAATTCTTTAAAGCTTATATGTATAGATTGTTCATAAAAAGAGTGATTTCTATAAAACCAAATAAGTGTCTAAACTATAAAAATGAGAAAGAATATTCATTATGCATATAGTAAACCGAGAGTGATACGATTGAACGGAGAAATAAGATTTCATCAACTTTTATTGATGGATAAATTATTAGGGAAAATAAGTTTGCAACTTTTTTATAAGAGGATATATATGTCAATCTTGATCGTCTAAAGTTTCATAAGAGCATTCTCACTAAGACACATGTTTTTCTGTCTATGAGCAATTCAGATTTTATAAAATTAAATATGTATGTTATTGTCGAGGACATGTGATTTAGTGGTAGTGATCCCTTTACAAATTTTCAAGTACCAAGATTCGATTCCTTCCCGATGTAAGGAGAAAGAAAAAAAGAAGAATTTTATGATATGAAGTTTGGCTATAGATCGAGTTTTGTCGATACAATTATAAAAGTAAAATTGACAAATATATATATATATATATATATATATATATATATATATATATATATATATATTGTTCTGAGAGGCCTGTTTAAGACCGAGTTGGATTAGAATTTTTTTGTAAAGATCTTATTTGTGTTGTTGTTTTTATGAATTCGTTAAACCTTATATATATAGATGTTAATAGATTAAAAAGAGTGATTACTGTACATCAAATAAGTGTCTAAATTTTAAAAAATGAGAAAGAAGATTCATCATGCATATGATTATTGTGTTTCTTGTAAACGTATTCATATAGATAAGATACCTTTATCCAAAAGAATCCAGGATGGTTGATATATAGAAAATTAATAATTCCAACACTAATCAAGACATGTATGATTGATGTTTAGTGACGTATTAAACACTATATATTTGTCTCGATCTTGTGCTATGACAAGTCTCGACCTTATTAGTCAGGCTGGTTATGTAATCATTTGATTCTCGATAATTGAGGATTTAATTTCATAAAGTTTGGTTAATGGATGCCGTCGCATACGCATTTCGTAACTTAAAGATTCTTTTTATAATAATAATAATAATAAATGTTAAGAAGTGGGGCTAGGCGATTATTTCAAGTCAATTTCGAGTGGAGAACGTTACTATAAATGAATATTTAACGAGCAATTCTGCAAGTGGCCTTTAATCTAGTAGCAGATGGTAAGTCCACATAAGACATACGCACTTGCACAATCAGGAATTGAGTCCCACCGCCTACATTATATAGGAATTTGGCTAATGGGTTGGCCTGTTGTAGCCCAATATTGACAAAAAAAAAAAGCAATTCTAGAATATTAACATGTATATTGGTTTTGGTTTGAGAAACATAGGAACTGACTTTTCATTCTCACAAAATTATTTATGTTTCGGAGAAAAACTGACTATTCATCTAAGTTAAACATAACCAAAATATTTGCACAACTCGTTGCAACTTCTATTTCTGTAATAAGAGGCAAAACATCGCCATTAAAAAACTATTACTCAAGAGTATAATGCTTTTTTATTCTCTTAGCTCCCATGCGAAATGGGAAACAATATCATTTTATTGAAAAATATTCGGAAGTCCATTGTGATCTCTTTAGATTCGATTCCTAAATCGTTGAATCAAAAAACAGCTTATAATCTTAGATGTTAGGAGAGTGATTCGTTTTTCGTAAACTCTGATATACTTAGTAATTTCAACAATTTCATTAATGAAATATAAAGTTGAAAAAAAAAATTGGTTTGGTTTAATAAATAAATTCGTAACTTTTATATAATTATTTTTGAATAGTACGCAACAAAAAAGACAGAGATGAGGCAGAAATGTTAGGAAACATCACTTTACGAATTTGTCATCATATAGACAACAATTACTTGCTTGGACCGATCTTCTTTCTCTAAGATTCTCTGTCGTCGTTTCGTATTCGATTTGATCACTCACTCTCTCTACTATTTTAGTCACTCGAACCACATCTCTTTTAGTCTCTTCACCAAACAAGAAAACATAACCTAGCAGAAGCTAATCTAGGTATGATTAATCAAAACTCAACTTTATATTGTATACTCGAGTTTAATGTTTTTGGTTAGCCAGATCAAGATGGTGGTGCCAACTACAATAAGAATCGTGGATCTACGGTCCGATACAGTGACTAAACCAACTGAATCAATGCGTTTAGCAATGGCAAATGCTGAAGTAGACGACGACGTTTTAGGGAACGATCCAACAGCTTTACGTTTGGAGAAAGAAATGGCGGAGATAACCGGAAAAGAGGCAGCGATGTTTGTTCCATCAGGAACAATGGGGAATCTGATAAGTGTATTGGTTCATTGTGATGAAAGAGGAAGTGAAGTGATACTTGGAGATGATTCTCACATTCATGTATATGAAAATGGTGGAATTTCAAGTCTCGGTGGAGTGCATCCACGAACTGTGAAGAATCTAGAAGATGGTACTATGGAGATTGGTTCTATTGAAGCTGCTGTGAGAGGTCCAAAAGGAGATCTTCATCATCCGGTTACTAAACTCATATGTCTTGAAACCACTCAAGCGAAGTAAGTTTGGCAAATTCATAATTATAGGGAAAATGATTTGTTTCTAACCATCGTATAACACCAATACATTATAGTTGCGTATTATATGACTTCGATAATAAAATTAAAGATTTTAATCACTCTAGAATAAAAGTTCTAAACTTATTATTCTAATAGTTTGAAACTTAAAAGATCCATTAATTTAAGTTTTAGGTTTCTAACTATTGCTAAGTTTTTTTTCAGTGTGATAGTTAAATGTTCTAACTAATAGTTTAGGCATGAAGTTTGAGTCGGAATTCCACTTCACCCTATATGTAAGTGTGGTAGTTAATAAGGATTTTACCTTGTGGATTCATAATTATTGACCAAAAAATGTTTGAACTATTATTTCAAAAAATTTTAAGTTTAGAATTTTTATTTCGGATAGATTAAGATCTTTAACTTTATTATCGGAGATATATATGTAGCACGAGATTTTAATTTGGGGTGGAATTTGATGCTATACGATAGTTATTGTGAGAAAAAATAAATTGTTTTCCCCGCATTTATATATGTTCGGTTGTTATTTATTAAATCGGAATTTGTTGATGCAGTTGTGGGGGTAGGTGCTTGTCTATAGAATATATAGACAAAGTCGGTGAAGTAGCCAAGAAACATGACTTGAAGCTTCATATTGACGGAGCTCGGATCTTCAATGCTTCTATTGTTAGTATTAGATACCATAATTCGTTTTTCTAAACATTTCTTAAAGAGTAAACAATGACTGAATGTTTTTGTGTCTTGAATCATCCGAGATACCAGTTTAAATACATACCTATAAACAGAACATTGAAAGCTAGGCTAAAGAATAGGACTCCTCTGTAACTATCCTAACAACAATTTAGAATATGCTCAGAGATATACTAGTTACAAACATGACATAAACCAAAAGATAACCGGAGTAAACCAATACTCCAATATTTCTACACATATATGTATGTGAGTATGCTTTGAAGCTTCTGTGTTCATGCATCTGTTTTTGATCTTAATTTCAGGCACTTGGAGTTCCAGTGAAGAGGATTGTTCAAGCAGCAGATTCAGTTTCGGTATGTAACATTATTGTCTCTCAAAACATGACATTTCTCTTCTCTTTTGTATTATTGTTATAGAACTAGAAACTGGCTACGATGTGGTCAGATTTGTTTGTCGAAAGGTATTGGTGCACCGGTTGGTTCAGTTATCGTGGGAAGCAAGAAATTCATCACTAAAGTAAGTAGCTACGAATGAAATTGAAACCGGTTTAATAGCAAATCTAAAAACCGGTTCAAGTAATTACCTGGTTAAATGTAGGCAAGGTGGTTAAGGAAGACATTAGGCGGAGGAATGAGACAAATTGGCGTACTCTGCGCCGCTGCATTGGTGGCTCTCCATGAAAACGTCGTCAAGCTCAAAGATGACCACAACAGAGCCAAGATCTTGGCAGGTAATTGTTACCGGTTAATTTTTAACCGAAATCCAGTATACTGTAAGAGTGTCAACTGGTTAATTTCGATTTCTGGTTTTCTACATTACCAGAAGGACTAAGCCGAATTGAACGGTTAAGAGTTAACGTCGCAGCAGTGGAAACCAACATCGTAAGTGTGTGAAATGAACCATTGGTTTTATTCAGCCTAATTAATTAATTTGAATCCGGTTTAATTAACATGTATGTGCAGATATACGTAGATATACCAGAAGATCCAAAATTTGGAGCAGAAGAAGCATGTAAGAGTTTGGAAGATGTCGGTGTACTTGTTTTACCCCAAACTACATTCAGGTACACGTCATATATGTAACTGTGCCCTAATGGGCCATAGGCTTTGACTAGTTGATCCGGCCCATTTATGTTAATCAATTAAGTTGTCTATTACACAGAATCAGGATTGTTCTACATCACCAAATCTCAGATGTTGACGTGGAATATGTACTCTCTTGCTTTGAGGTATTTTGCTAACATGTTTTAAAAATGTTAATTTCTTTGCTAATTTTTTAAAAATTATTTGATTAATTGAATTTTTATATTTGCAGAAAATGTTTTAGTTCGGTGCCAGAAGAGAAATGGTGGATTTTAATAAAATATATATCACGTGTTGTTGGACTGTGTAATTGTTGAACTTTATCGATCTTATCTTCTTCGACCTTTAAATCAGGAATTGGAAAAAGAATCTTAAGAAGAAAAAAAAAAGAAAAAAAAGGAATCTTATAATTGATGCAACACAATAAATAAACATTGCGTAATGTCCGAAAAAAATAAAAATAAACAACTGCGTAATGATAATGGTTCAATGCTTCCGTTCACTGAACTTTCAATCGTTCTTAGATATAAATATCTGCTTGAAACGTCACTTTCAATCAAACTCACGTATTCGTACTTCAGTAATTACCAAAATGTTTGTAAGAAAAAAATTTCTAAATCGAAGGATTTTTTTTTTTGGAGAAAATTATTTGAAATGAACATTTTGAATTTAAAATTATGTGAAATGTACTATTCTTTACACAAAATACTCATTTTTGATCAAACTTAGTTCACAAAATTAATTTTTGTTAGCAAATGACAAATATCAATCAAAACTATAATTAATGTCCACAAATGACAAGTTCATCGTATATGTTTATCGTAAACAGTACAATGTTTACCATAGACAATATATTATACGTACATCCATCATGAACAACATATGTTCTACAATGTCCACTCTCAAAATACATATTTCGGCCAAAAAGGTATATTTTAGGTAATTTTAAACTCAAAAGATGCACAAATCAAAAGCTTTGCAATATCAACATTTATTCATTAAACTAAAGCTTCCAGATTTGGTCTAGATCTCAAATCTATAACAGTCTGATGTGTTATAGTAGGCATAGATCTGCTCTGTGTTTCCATGGCGCAATTATCTCTCTCTGGCGAGAATACTTTTCTCCACCTCAAGCCAAACTGGGTTTTGTGTTCATTTCCTCTTTTCCAACCCATCGGCTCATCCTAGTTGGCTCAGATTTCCACTTGCCGGATTCTTACCGGCGTCCGACGAGCCCTCGAGAACACGTCTAAACAGCCTGAGATCTTTTGCTCATCTCTAGTCTCCGGTTTCCTCCGATTGTGCTACCTTTGAGTCGTTGACACTTTCGACATCACCAATGGAAGTCAATCTAACTTTCCGAAGGCCATGCATGCTTGTTGAATATTTATACAGTTTCATACGCTCCAG
Organism: Lepidium didymum; assembly: GCA_963920545.1. Lineage (NCBI taxonomy): Eukaryota > Viridiplantae > Streptophyta > Magnoliopsida > Brassicales > Brassicaceae > Lepidium > Lepidium didymum. The sequence goes on from OY986979.1 coordinate 19,645,028, forward strand.
TGTTACACCGTCTGAGCACTTTTCCATCGTGAGGCCTACCTCACTGATTGAAACAGGAGCTCGTCGACCAACGTCATCATCTTCATCGCACCTGAGTTCTTCTGATCTCGACGAAGTAGACCAAGGAAGTGGCGGCGCCTCAATCCTCCAAACTCTAATTGGCTACCTTAGGTGTTTGAGCCTGGACCAGAATCAATTGTTTTCAACTCTTAGGCTTTTTAACCCAAAATGTTATCTAGCTTTGGTCCTGTTGGACCCAGTTATATTTTAATTTCTTCATTAAGTGAGAGAAACATATCCTACAATTTAAAATTTTATGTTTTACTGTTAAGCCTAGGACTATTCTCATTTGTATGCTGCTCTAAACTTTGTATAATCTTTTTGCGATGAAGTAATGAAATACAATGAGTTTTTGACCCAAAAAAAAACTCAAAAGATGCATTTAAGATAATATTCTTTTTTTTGTGGTTAAGTTTATTTATGATGTTTTTAATACTAGAGTTTAATCTATAGAGTTTTGTTATATTTATATAATATTTCATCCGTTTCAAAATATATGATGTTTAAGATTTTTCACACAAATTAAAAAATTATTTAATGTTTAATTTTTTCAACTAAAGATATACTTTTAATCTATATAATAATTATTCAACCAATTAGAAATCAATCTGTAGAATACAAATGGTCAAAATAGATAAAAAAATATAATAAATATTACATTGGAAGTTGAAAACATCAAATAATTTAGAACAAATTTTTTTTCTAAAACATCATACATTTTGGAACGAAATAAGTATTATTTAGGGTTTTGAAACTGAATTTAGATTGTGGATTGAGTTTTATCTATATAGTTTAAAAAGTTATTTATAAATGATATTATAAAAAGAAATTGAAGTAAGCAAATATGTAATTTGAACATTTTATAATTAGTCGAAGTTTATCGGCGAGCATCTCCGGAAACATCTTTTCAAACAATAGATATTGGTATGTAGTCTTTACTCTAGTGACAAGTGGTAAGTTCACTAAAAACAGACGCATTTACATATTTAAAGAACAAGTCTCACTGCGTATATTATGTAGAAATTTAGCTAATTGGTTGACCAGTTGTGGTCCAATGTTAAAAAAAGAAGATAAAAAACAATAAATATTGACAAATAGATAAAATAAAAATGAACGAATTAAACATTTTTTGAATTAAAAAATAGAGAATGAAAAGGTTTAGTAGATAATAAAAACGTGATCCCGAATCATTCTACTATTGGTTAAGCCGCCTCTAATTATCTATCTTTAGCTTATCCATAAAGAGAAAAAGATAGAGATCTTTACATTCTCAGTTGTTGGCGAAAACTTTCTATTAAACAAAGACTGTCCAAATTGATTTATCAACCAAAAACTTATGTGAGCTGGGGATGTTACTACATAGATTATATGGTTACTTCTATAGTCCTTTTGACTAGTGTTCGGTTCGAGAAAATTCAGTTTTGGAAAACATTACGTAATCGCGTACGATATAAGTTTAAAAGTTTTGAGGCATGTAATTTATATATTATTATTGACAAAAATGTTTATGAGTTTTTTTAAGTGGTTAAATGTTTATTTATACTATTTTTTAACTGAGCTTAACTTTAATAAATCCTACATAATCATTTTTAAGGTTTAGGAAAGGTTGAATTATTCTTGATAATTATGAAACAATAAATGCATTACATATCAATACAACAACTACACTAAGATACTAAAAAATTACACATCAGGTTAAAACATAAGTGGATGTTTTAATTAATTAACAACAATAATTATCCCACATGAGTGGCCAATAGTTTGAACTCTGTGTCCGAATCACGGATTATGAAAAAAGGTAAGAAAAATAGTGACAGATTGAAAAAAAATTACGAGAAAAAAGATTTGTCTCTTTCTCCAATTGACCAATAAGTCTCTCTCTCTTTCTCCCAAGTCTCACCCAATAGAGTCACCTTTTATACACTGTGTAACCCTAAGTCCTCTTCTCCAATTTCTTTTTTTTTAATTTTGTGATGTCTTAAATTGAAAATTTATGATCAATTTCACAACTCTCATCTCTTTCTCTGTCTTTATAAATGACCTCATCAGCTATTTATATTCACATATCTGTTTCTATCAATCCTCTCTCTCTCAATAGTAGAATAGAGGACAAATTTCACAAAGACAATTTTAGCAAAAAGCAAAGAAAGATCTCTTCTACTTTGTATTATCTTTCATCCTCTCTCTTCTTATTCCTCTTTGTCTCACCATTTTTGTACAAGATCTAATACCATTATCATCATTGAATCTATCCTTTATTGTATCACCTACTTCAATCACCACTTCGTAGTACAAGGAAGTATGGATTTGATCTCTCATCAAAACCCTAATACCACTCTTTCTACACAAACTCAGTCTTCTTCTTCTTCACCTCCACCTTCCTCAAGCCGCTATGAGAACCAGAAGCGTCGTGATTGGAACACTTTCTGTCAATACCTAAGAAACCATCGACCACCACTCTCTTTAGCCTCTTGTAGTGGAGCACATGTACTTGAGTTTCTTCGTTACCTTGACCAGTTTGGTAAAACCAAAGTTCATCATCAAATCTGTGCTTTCTTTGGTCTTCCAAATCCTCCTGCTCCTTGTCCTTGTCCTCTTCGTCAAGCTTGGGGTTCACTTGATGCTCTCATTGGTCGTCTTCGTGCTGCTTATGAAGAGAATGGTGGTGCTCCTGAGACTAGTCCTTTTGGTTCACGTTCTGTGAGGATTTTCTTAAGGGAAGTTAGGGATTTTCAAGCTAAAGCTCGTGGTGTTAGCTATGAGAAGAAGAGGAAAAGAGCTAAGAATAAGCAGATGACTCAGTCTCAGCCACAGACTCAACCTCTTTTGCCTCCACCACAGCAACAAGGTCAGTCTATGATGGCTAATTACCATCATGGTGCAACTCAATAATGAAAGCTCGAATCTAGCTATTTACACCTTTGTATTTGTGTAATGCAATTTTTATTGTCCTCTATTCACAATCTCTCTATTGGTTTGGGACTATTGTTGTATCTTTGTTTCTTCAATCAATAAGTGGAATAAACTTGTATTGTATGATTTGGTTTATATACGTTAGATCATCATCTATGATTGTGTTAAGGCTTTTATATATTTCATAGTTGGTCTAGACTCTAGATAATGCATCAAATTAAGTTTTTGTAGAGTTAGATCACAACGTTGGAATCTAGGATCCAAAAGCTTGAGATTAATGATATTGATACAAATCAATACATTCATTTTATCTATCTCAAAACGTATTTGATCCACAGATCGGTGAATCACAAAACAGATTCTTAGCTTCTTCTTTTGTAAATACTATTATACCAGAGCACTGAATGAAATTCAAGTTACAAAACAAAGTGTATCTCTTGAAAATCTTCAATTTTGGGGGTTTTATTGTTGTTGATAAGTTGATATTTTACAGCTTTGAACAAGTGATACTATTACTAAATAAGACGACTTCGGTAAGACTATAATTACATAATTTTCTGTAAGGTCTCATAATTATGTATATAATAGATGATGTGCTTGTTAGGGTTTATACTATGCATGAACATATGCATAAGGTTTGATTTGGTTCTGTCAAATGTGAAGTTGTTAGTACGATCCTTTCTTAATAAAGAAAATTTCAATACTGCATGTGATATCAACATAAACTGGCCAAATGTTTCTTCTTTTGGCCAGGCCTATATGTTTTAAATATGTATTTTTATAATGGTAGGTCACATAATTTTATTAAAATATTTACGAAATTTGTTATAATAGAAATATCCAGAGGTATTTACATATTCATATATGTGTATTTTTAACTGTTACACATATCCCAAATTTGAGTTTGTGTAAAGAATGTTGTGTAAATATGAAAGGTAAATATCTAAATCGCATCTATAATTACAAAAAGACAAAATAAGATCACATTTTCAATAATTGATGACAGCTATAATCTTGTGTCACAAATTTCTTATTACCGGAACTTTGATTTGACAATTTTTATTAATATTTTAAATTTTCACACAAAGTTTGTTGATGTCTATTAACCTTCACGATCTATACAAAAATAAAAAAGAGTTTAATTATCTTAAATTTCCTGTTTTAGCTATCTATCTTTTTAATAACAGTGACATTTACATCTATTTGTGTCGATCTGATAATAAATTTGTTAGTGACCTACTGCTTTAGGTTACTGTAAGGCTTTTTAGATTTCCGGATTTTGATATGCATCGTTTAAGAAAACTTCGTCTATATTTTCTAGGGTTCTTTTGATTATCCACACATTTTTTTAATGTAATTGCTACGATTTGAATAATCATTCTTTGTAATAAAAGATTAGAAAATTATTTAAATTCTACTATAAAGTTTCGAAATTTAATTTGCAATGACAAAAGTGATTAGACGTTAATTACCAAACACGTAGGTCGTCTGATGTTTTTTCTTAACTCTTTCAATAAAATCGAACGGTTAAAATAAAACAAAAAACGAGACGATATTACCGATTTTTGCCACGTGTCCATTGCTGGGGCACTCAAACCTAAAATCGCACGGACGAGATTCGTCGATATTGGGTCAAGCTAACAAGATTAAGCCACGTTTACCAATAAATGAAAGTGTCCGTACGAGGTAGGCTTTGAAAGTAGCTGTAAAAAATAGTACAATTAATATTTTTATATTGGAAGATTTTATATTTTCTTTATTTAGCAACCACATGTGGTTTTTCTCCTATTTAGAGGGGCCTCGTTGTAATTGTTTTTTTCTAGATATACTTGGATTTATCTGAGATTCTTACACATTTGAACAGATTCGTATTTAATTTTGGTACTTCTATGTTTTAATGCGACTATAAATTTGGATTGTTGACTACAATTATATCTGCACCTACAAAGTATTCACAGAATTTCAAATTATATGTACGATTGGTAATGATTTTGGTGGTTCTAAAAAATAAAAATCTTGCACTAAAATTAAATTAATTATGTTTTATGTTTATTTTTGACCTTCATTACTTTAGAAAACAATTTTTTTATTTATGAAATGTTTTTGACGGTAGAAAATAAAATTTCTAGAACCAAAATTTATGAGTTTCACAAAAATAAAATCGTAACATCAAAAAAGTTTATAGCCAAAAAACTTTTTAAAAAAAAATATACAACCACAAAAATCTACCGATTAAATCAAACAGCAAAAAATTCAAGATCACTAAACCAGGCTTAAACCAGTTTATTTATTTATCTTATTGGGCTACTATTGGTTCAGTCTTCTCTCGTTTAGTAACCATTGGACCCATAATGGGCTATCGGCCCATTAATTAGAATATCGCATTTTTCTCGAATTTTCCATTTTCTTTGGGGAAAAAGTTATTAAGAATACAAAAAATTTGAGTCGATTTTGTTGCTCACGCCTAAAAGCTTCGATTGTGATTTGTCGTAATTTTTCTCCGATGTCAATCCCACCGTCTTCAGCTTCTTCGTCATCATCTTCCTCGGCTCAGTACACATACGCAGCTAATTCTTACTATTCCGCGCCGTACCAGCCTCCACAGCCCTACGTAGCGCCTTCGCCTGTTATCCCGGCGCCGGTAGCTCCAATTCCCGGAGCTACGGTCTATCCGCAGCCTGTTGGACCGGTTCCTGCCGTATACACTTATCCTCAGTACCAGCAGGTTAGTTGATTTTGAAAAATCCGGAGTTTTGATTCATAACGTTTTGTGTATTTGAGATTTCCGGGTCGATTTAGGGTTTTGGATTTCCCTCTGTTTTGATTTTAGGGTTTTATGCTTCTTTTTTTTGAGATTGAAGTATTTGTGATTGTGTGATTATTGGCAAGAAAGCTTGGCTCTTCATGAAATCTACCAGTTACGGATCTCTTTTGGTTTTTGTTTTACTTGTTTTATGTGTTTCTGCGAAATTAATGCGTAAGGTAGACAGATGGGTGTCTTCATTGTTGTTTGATTTTGTTAGCATATATTGTTAGGCACATCAGTTGTTCCAGAGAGATGCACAAACAATCACACCAGAAGCGCTTGAGAATGTGAAAGCCGCTTTAGCAAATAGTGAAACGGAACACAAAGCGGAAACTAAAAAGAGAGCCATTCCTCGTAAAGCTGCTGGACAGTCTTGGGAGGATCCTACTCTTTCAGAGTGGCCAGAAAGTAAGCACTGCCTTTCTTCCCCTTTCCCTTGAGTTCTCTGATTGTTAATTTAGTTTGCGGATTGTTTCATAGTGTTTCAGATATATGCATTGGATGTTTTGTGCTTTATTGTCAATGGATTTCTTACAAGTGTAATATTCCACATTTACCAGATGACTATCGCCTGTTCTGTGGTGATCTTGGGAATGAAGTGAATGATGATGTTCTTTCCAAGGCATTTGCTCGATTCCCCACCTTCAACATGGCCAAGGTAAGTGTATCTGTCTCTCCTCCTTTTGGTTTTGTGATGAATAATATCTGATTTCCTATGAACATAGTTTTGAGAAATAAATCATGTGACTATTGTCGTAGTCTTTTTTATTCCCTCTGGTGGTTGGCTAGAATACAACAACTGTTACTCTGATGCATTTTCAAAATCCAAACATGTAGTATGTACAGAACATAGTTGGCCTTAGGTCATACTGATCGTTCATACTTGATTCACAAAGAGAACTATTCAGTTTAAATTTTGTGGTCAAAGCTTCAAAAGAACATAAGAATCTTCTCTACCATGACAGGTCATCAGAGATAAGCGAACTGGTAAAACCAAGGGTTATGGGTTTGTGAGTTTCTCAAATCCTGCGGATTTAGCTGCAGCTCTAAAAGAAATGAATGGTACGCATCTGGTTTAGTAACTGTTTGATGTGTTGCTTCATTTTGATCTTCGTTCACTGTTATTGTCAGAACTTGTTATATGATCTGTTTCATAACTATTGCCATTGAACATTCTGTTTCATATGAAAACACAGGTAAGTATGTTGGAAACCGTCCGATAAAACTAAGAAAGAGTAGCTGGAAAGAGAGAACAGACCAGGAGGCTGCAGAAAGACAAAAGGTAAGTGTCTGGACTCTGATGTTTTGATAGATATATTTGGAAGTAATACTTGATTTTGAATGGTTTCTGTTTAATTGTGAATGCAGCATCATAGCAATAAGAAACAAAAGACAGTGAAGAAGAGTATACTTCACAAGTGATGAATAAATAAAAAAAGCAGAGGGAATTGTTTGTACTTTCTATAATTACATTAGAATTCAGGCTTTGTTTTAAAACAATAATTAATCTTGAATCTTTTCCTTTTAATGTCTGGGATTTGTACAATGTAAATAAAATTTTGAACTACCACTATTTCACTTTTTAATTTTGTTTACGTATATGATTGGGCACAGATATTATAATTTTTTGTAAAATTAATAAATAGGGTGGAAATGATGATCTTCATAACGTATATACACTAAATTAACAATGGTTAGCAATGGCCAATAGAAATATAATTACGGTTGTCCACAATCCCTTTGTTTTTGCTCATCCATAAGTTTTGTCAACAATTTTGAATCTAACGCCCCTTTATAGTTTAAATTCTACCCTAAAATTTGTTTTTTTAAGGTACTATAATGTAGCGGGTAGAAATCGAACTCTGATATCAAGTCATTAGTTGGATCATCCTAATTACCAGACTGAAAGTAACTCGATAACAATTAGATCGACAAAACCGGATCCATAGTCTAAAACCCATCTTAACCACTATTTTTGCATTTTGTTTGCTTTATTTTTTTCTTTCTCTAATACATGAATTTATATTGAAAAAGTTTATTAATAGATCTTTAATTTCTACAAAATCTCTCATTTTCGCTAAATTTTCATATTAAAAAATATGAAAAAAGGCAACCAGTTAGTTTCATTTGATCAATACCGAGCAATACAATACTGGAACAACCACAGATACCCACGAGAATTGATTTTTTTTTTCTGTTAGTTTTGTTTAATTTAACTGATATATATTTTTAAAAAATTAAAAAAATAAAATTTGCTACATGTCTCTATTAAGTAATACGAGTATCTTTTACTGTTAGTTTGTTATTCGAATTTATTTTTGTTTATGTAATTTGTTATTGGGGTATTATTAGAGGTTGCACAAAGTTATTTGGTCATCTTTTGTATAAATAATTAGTTAAATCTATTCATTCTCTCAATAAAACAGTATACATATCCCTTTCATATCCTAAATACTATCAATATATTCTCAATTTCTGTAATTAGGCAGTACTTTATTTCTATAGATTTAAGTATTTTAACAATAACTTTAAAGACTAAAAAAGAACCTTATGATTTTTCAACCAAGTTTTGCTATATATACAATTTGATGAAGTAACGTTAAACTTAAAACAACATAGAAATAGGATCAATGGCTTCCTTCACAGATGACTTAACATCGGAGATACTCAAAATAATTAGATCATCTTTATTCGAGTCTTCATAATATCTGAATGTAACTTGTTGCTCTTCAACTTTAAACTTGATGTGTCCATTCCGGAGGAAATCAAAGAAAACAATGTAAACACAAACATTAAGGTTCTCTCTAGGGTAGACTAAATATAAACAAATTTTCTTGCAATTTTAATGGGCTTAAACAAAAGATTAGACGTTAAGGTTTGATACTAAAATTTAAAAATAATATAAAGACGTTCTAATTCTTGTATTATTAATTCCTAAATTTTTTTTTTGGATAAAGATTCCTAAAATTTTGATAGATAAAAGCTAGACATGTTGAACAATAGTATGGTGAACTTTGTTAATTGTTCTCTCAAGGCAACGGCAAGCTTTCTAGAATTAGGTTCATAGAGTATTTGATACTATTATTTTTAGGAGTGCATATAGTATTATCAAATTTAAACCTAAATAATAACAAATGTATAACATTAGTATAAAGCACTAAGCCAACGAACGCGACAAGTTGATTATATAGTAGATTTGGTAATAGATTCAGTAGCTTCTATTATAGATTTGCTTTCTCGGCAACAAATTTATTGTTCGTTCTCTGGCGTGGAACTTGACTTGTCCATTGTGATCTCTCATAATCCACGAGACGCCACTTAAGCTCTCTGGTTTCAACCATGATATACTGAGGTTACATTTTAGCAAATTCTTGTTTTAGGCTTTACCCATAATTGATTATGTTTGTAAATTTTCTTCTGAGAAAATTTTGAATAATGTCTTGGAATTATATGTTACAAATTTACAATGTATGGAATTTTTACTATTTATGCAGGAATCATCTGTTATAGAATTATATGCACAAAAACTTCGTAATTTATACATGAATTTTACATAAATTATAAGTTAAATATGCATGAGTTTTTCAAAATTTATGTATGTTCACTAGCCACGAATAGTAAAATTTATTATTACTATTTTTACATGAATTGTTTTGCAAGCCATCATATTTCATCCCTTCACCTATATAAACCCAAAAAAGTTATTGTATAACATATTATTTTATAACGTAAATTCGAATTTGAATAAAATATGGTCAATTTATTTTTAACTAAAAAATAAAAACACAAGTAATGTTCACGATTATCGTGGAGTTTGTGGTGGTTAACCATACTTATTTTCACCATGGCTGCTAAGCTTTTAGAGTCTTGACGGTGATATTGTAAACTGTATAAAATAGAAACACAACCTAGCTTCAGTTATGCACTTCTACAAAATCAAAAATTTTAGATAGTTATTAGTTTACTCATATTAATAATTTAGTAATAAACTTTTAAATAATTCAGTTCAAAATATTGGTTTTAAAATAACTACTAATATTTTGGTGAAACAAATAATACCGGAAATACCAATTAATCTTTCAGATGAAAATGGAAGATCGATTTAGTTGAAAGATTTTGCACCGTAATGGAACACGGTAATAGATCTATTCCCATGCGAAGAATAAACAAAATTGATGATTCTGGAACCGGGTAGAAGCGACCAAAAGACACGAGGTAACTATATCAATTTCTTTATTCTTTTTTTTTTCTACAATAGTTATATTAGATGTAAGTTGTAACTAACCAAGAATATATCAAATTAGAATTTGAACAAAATTATTCATTTGTTAAACCAGCTAAATTAACCAAAACAAACACTTTTAAAGATTAAAATTTTTAATTGAAATTAACTATCTATTTTATTTGATTAAGAAGCATATATAACTTGAATGAACTGAATAGAAAAAAATTTAGTTCTATTTAAAACCTATTTGTCCAATATTAAACTAACCTAATTGAACTATACATTAAAGATAAAATTCGAACGTGCATGCATAAGGAATATATTAGAAACGATTTCTCAAACACATCCATTGTTAATCCATATATTAACAAGGGAATTTTATTAAATCTACCCATTTAGGTTTCAAAATTATTAAAAATACCCACAATCTAAAATATTGTTGTTCTATCCTTAAGGTATGTTAAAAAGACAAAATTGCCTAATTTCTTTAAGCGACCGTTTGTTTTTATCCAATTGACTGAAATCTATAATTTCACGGATATAGTAAAAGTGACCCAAAAATTAATAAGGAGGAAGAGAAGTTGTGGAGATAACAACATTAAGGTAGGTTGAAGGTTAAAGAGTTTACAAGATTGAGGGTTAGAAGTTAAAGAATTGAGACCAACAAAGGAGAAAAAAAACAGATTAAAGGGAATCGGGATTTTGAAGGTAAAAATTCTGACTATTTACGAAGTTGTATGTGTGAAAAAGGTGAAATCGATAATAGTGTATCGGTTGTGAGGTTGAAGTAGGAGACAAGTGAATCGTGTTTGGTACAAGTGGAATAACAAAGAAGTGAAATGTGAGAGGAATTAGGTTTTAGTTTGATAACCTGAGAGAAGTAATGGCAATTTAATTTCGATAAGACAGTAATTTTCTTCTGAGAAAATTGGTTGCGTCAAAGAGATGATTAAAGTTTTGGTTTATTGAATTTTGTGTCATTTATTTCCACCGGAGATAATAAATTCCATCTGCTCACCTAACTCAGCGACACCATTTTTAAAGGTAAGATTTTTACTTCTTTAAGCTGTAAAATCTTTGTTTGGGTACTGAGCAATCTGGGAAAGTTTAAGGAAATCGAGGTTGCTTAAACTTGTAACATGTAGTATGTTTGTTTGGGTACTGAGCAATCTGGAAAAGTTTATGGATATAACTGGAAACATGTAGTATGTTTGTCTATGTCTATATCTGGAAACTATAGTCATTTGTCTATGTCCATATCTGGAAAATATAGTCATTTGTCCATGTCCATATCTGGAAATTATGGTAATTTGTCCATACAAGACATGTAATACATTTGTCCATGTCCATATATGGAAAATAAATTCATTTGTCCATAAAACCTAACTAGACTGCAGATAATACTTTTGTTCATGTCCATATCTAAAAAATGTAACGATTTTATCGAGAAACATGTAGTACGTTTGTCCATGTCAATATTTGGAAACTATAATTATTTGTCCATGTCCATATATGGAAACTATAGTCATTTGTTCATGTCCATATGTGGAAACTTTAGTTATTTGTCCATGCGAGACACGTAATACATTTGTCCATGTCCACATCTGAAAAATGTTATGATTGGACCTTGATAGATCCCCCATTTGAATGTGTGTCATGTGAATATAAGAAACATGTAATACATTTGTCTATGTCCATATATGGAAACTATGGCCATTTGTCCATAACATGAAACACATGACACTGATAATAAATATCTATATCTATATCGAAAATACCATTTACCTGTATATTTGTCTATATTTATATATTTAAAATAAATTAACCAACATGCATTGTCTATATATTTATAGCCCTGGATCATATATGTATCCATTAATCCATATATAGATAGATGACAATGAAAATGATTTTATCTATATACAAAATAGCATAAAATAATAAATAAAATTAATGAGTGAAAAATAAATAATTGATGTGAGAGTTAAAGTGAGAGAAATGAAATAAATTGGGCAATGGGAATAACAAAATTGGGCAGGGAGAGGGTAGATTAGATGAGAAAGAGATGAGATGGGTATTTGGAACAAATTGTATTACAAAATGGGTAGTTTTGATAATTATTTCTATTAACAATTACATTTATTAATATATTTGTTTACCCGGTTATAGTTTGCTGTTGCATCTAAGAACCATGATATCAACACGTCAATCATATATGGAACAAGAGCAACCCCAAAGTGTGATGCATCCCACTATCGAACCAGAAGACGAATTCCGCTTTGGCCAGATTTGGCTCACTTCCAGATTTTATAAGGAAAATGATCCAAACATCATAGAGGTTGGATGGTAGGTTTATCTTTTGGTAAATTAAAACAACTATTTATAAATATATTTCTGTGAACTATTGTTTTATTATTAATTTTTATCATATTTCAAAATTTATGAATGAAGAACGATTAGAACAACAAAATTTTTGATTACTTTTCTATTTAGGTTTATCTTGAGATGTACTTAGATAATCAACCAAGACTCTTCATTTTTTGGATGTTATGTTTGTGATTAATTTTTTTAACATCACAACCGGAATCTATTATATAATCATTACAAGAAAAAAATTGTATTAATGCATAATATTTCATCATAATAATATATATTTCGTCACAATATAAAAATATTGTTACAAAGTTGTAACAATTTGTAAATGGTTACAATACAAGTTTCACAAATGCATATTGGTAACAAAAACGTCACAATATACTTGTGACGAATATATTTAGTAACAATTTTGTTACAAATCGTTATGGAATAGAGTTACAATGATTCGTAACAAATAAAATTCGTAACAAAATTGTATATAAAACGTGACAAACTATTATTAATATTCATAGTCACAATACAATTGTCACAATAATTCAATTTTTTTTGTATTGAATCTAGATCTACTCGTAAAATTATATATGGGTAAGTGAGTTATAATATAATTTTGTTTTATTTACCAAAAAACATTTTAATTTTCTCACATTCGCAAACAATAATTCTGACTCCAAAAAAAAAAATTAAAAGGTATATGTTATGTAAACAATAACATTAATTACAAAACAAATTTCATTTACCAAACTTATAATTTGTAAAAAAACACTAATGATTTTTGTTATATAAGGATAGTTACCGAACCGACCCAAAATTAAAATATACCGAACCCTATAAACACCAGTGCGCAGTTCACTATAACCCAACTTCCATTTTGCTTTGTTTCGGTGTGAGTCTGTTTTTGCTCTTTAAGTTTTCTTCTTGTTGCATCTTGGTTTTGCATATGCACCAAATGAATTTTAATACACAAGTCACAAGTCACAACCAGATCATCAACATATGTTGTAGTAGACATACGTGCACAATATCTAAACTACCACAACCTCCATCTTCGTTCATATTGATATATCATTCATCTGAATAAACAATCTCTGTCTTCTATCCAAATTTGTCTCAAAACATGGTCGTCCACTTGGTCTCTCTTCTCACTCAGACCTTAACCCTAATCTTTGTCTCTCTTCCCTCTCTCATCAACACTTCCCAATTGGATTACAACTCTCTAATTTTCAAACAATGCGATTCATTGGACACAAACATCCTCCAAAAACCAACAAATAAGAATCCAAATTACTCGAATAAGAATCTCTTTCTTCGTTCACAAACCCTTTCTTCTTTCCTACGCAAACTGGAATCTGAATCCTATCGATCCAAGTTCTTTAAAACTCTAGTTGGTAACGAAGAAAACGCCGTTTCAGGATGGTTCCAATGCAGAGAAGATTATCCAATGGAGTTATGCCATAAATGTGTTAGTGATCTTCGTGAGACTTCGTCTCGACTATGTGGAAATGCTACATCAGCTCGTGTTCATCTCCAAGGATGTCACTTGATATTCAAATTCGAGCATCTTGATAACCCTAATGCTCGTAAGTATCTAAATAAACGATCCAATACGTAAGCAATTATTTTGTTAATTTGTGTCTAAGAAAGGTTCTCTTATTCTTGTGGAAGAAGCTAATAATCATCATAACTACAAGTTATCCAAAAATTCAGAACACGGCCTTCTTCACAAGGTATGCGACGGAGCTACGACGGAGACATTCGCCGGATTCGAAGAGATGAAATCAGAGGCACTCACTGCAGCCGAAACAGGAGTTGTTGATGGACATGGATTCTATGAAGATAGCTACAAGCTCTTACACGTTGTTGCTCAATGCGACGGCCACGTAGAAGCTTGCGATTGCGGTGAGTGCGTCAGTGCAGCCGCGGCTGCAGCTGCAGAAGAGTGTCCATGGTCTATAACCAGTCAAATATACTTAGAAGGCTGTTATATCGGTTATACATATTACCCTCATCATGAATTTCCCGGTGATTCATACCACGGTACGTACTTACGTTATATATACAAATTCCAATCAAATTGAATTAGTAAAATATATTTTTTATACCCACTATCTAACAACGAAAAATTAATGGCTAAGTTGCAATTACGAGAAAAACCATCGAAAATCATCAAACATACATGATTTATCCACCATAATTAAAGGTTACGAAAAAAATCTGTTACCATACGATCATTGCTAAAAAGGAATTATGAGTAAGTTATGTCTATTTGATAATTTTTTTTGGCTGTATACGATTTAGTCATAAAAAATTTCGTGGTTAGGTCGTGGCTTTATGAAATTTTTTTTTTATTGAATTGCCATTTCAATTTATTTTGACAGAAGAAAGTTCAAAAGTAAACACAGGGAAGTCGTTGGCGATAGTTGTAGGAGTTGTAGCAGCTTTCGTCTTTGTTGCTATCTTTTTCGTGTTCCTCAAGAGTCTGCGTAAAAAAGGAGATGGTACGTCGTTTTTTTAAATATTTTTATATCATTTAATTTCACTCAACTTTTTTAAATCTGAAAATCTATAATATAGAGATAACTATCTATAAATAAATATAGTAGGATGTGCAATTTATTTATTTAAATACAATTACGGGTTGACTAATGTAACTATTGTTGTAGATTGTTGAAGAAAAGAATCTACATCGGAGAGATGTTGGGAAAATGGTTTTGTTCCTTGTATTTGTTATACCAACCAAAGAAAAAACAAATGATTTTCTTTGCAGAATATATAATATTCGACAGAATATATCAATGTAATTATTTGTTTTTTTTAAAACAATTGGATTCATAAGTCCCTATTCGTAATCCAAACTTTAAATTGGATTTATAAATCCCTACACGTATACAAACTCTATACAAAAAACGGTTTAAATAAATATTAACAAGTTAAATACTCGCTTAATTGACCTATATATGCATGATTTAGTGGTAATACCAAAATTTAGAAACATAGTAATACATAATTCTTATTGACCTTGATATTAGTCAGATCTTATAATCCGTTTACCTTTTTAATCTATAGATTTCTTGAATTAGAATGGAAGAAAAATGTTTTTGTTTAGTCTTAATTTTTTTTTTGTCAACATTAGATCGATAAGACCTGATCCATAGCTTAGTCTAATCTTTAAAATTTTTATTTAATCTACCAACTTATATAAAGGAATAATTAAATCCTAGATATTATAGTCATTAATTGGATCATTTTATCCACCAGATAGAAAAGAACTAGTTTGAAATTTATAGAGAGTGGTTCCCTTGAACGGGAATTATAAATATAAAATCATTTAATTGTATTAAATTAACATTAAAAGTTAATATTCAATAATTATTATTCATACCGCCATAAATATAGCCCGTTTATATGTACCTATACGGACCATAACTATAGCCCATCTAATTTAGCTTATAGCCCATAACTGTGTGCCTCTTTGTCAATGGGCCTATTTAATGGACTTATACGGAAATAGAAATAATATATTTAATTTTTTTGTCAAACACAGAAATAGTATATTTCATCTTTTACGAATCTGGAAAAACTCTGTAATCAAGGAGACTCAAAAAAAAAACAAAAAAAAACCTGTAAGCAATGTACTCGTAGTGGGGGTTCGATGAATCGGTTTAGGATAATTTAATAATTTATTTGTCTGATTTTCCTCAAAAGAGTTTTATCTCTTTGCATGCACTTAACCGTCGTCTTCAACAATTTTGTGTTTGGCGGCTGAGTTCGAGAAGCTTCCGCTTTAAAATCTCCGTCCGATCACTGTGAGTTTATGTTTGTATGTTACGAATTCTCTTTGCTTTTCTACATCTCAGTTTTTTTTTGGTTCTTCGACATGCATTCTCTCGTTTTGATTAATGTGGTTTCGCACTCCGTGAATTGGGAACTGTTTGCGCTTGAAGCTCAGAAATTTTTGGAAATTGTTCTCCTTGCTTATTTGATGAATCTGCATTCGCCGTTTCTTGATTTGAACAGGCATTTCCTCTTTTTTGGGTTTTTACTGGTGAGATTTTACTTGATTGCTGATTGACGGTAATGGAATGGCTTTATTCCGAAATCCGTGCTTTGGATTTCCATATTTCAGTTCCACATGAATTGGATTTAAATTGCAATTCTTCTCAGTCAAAATTTAGTTCTTGAAGGATAACAAAGTAAAATGAATGTATAAATTGATCAGTTAAGTTGAACAAATTTTCGTGGTCAATGCTGCTGCTGCATTCATGTGTCCTGTTTTGTTATTGGCGTTGTCATCCTCATACATACGAACAGATTCAGCCTTATCACTAGAAACTAGTAATTTGGTTTTAATCCGTTAACAATTTTAGAGTGTATTTTATCCAAAAAAAAACAATTTTAGTGTGTAAATTTACAGGTTCTGCTGGAAGCGATCTTCATTTGCAACAAGAAATGCTCACTGTCTCCGATGAGAACGTGCGCAAAGCTTTAGAGAAAACAAGGGAATTGTGTATTGCCGATGAAAAGACAATGCCAGTGCTTGAAAAGCTTCTGAAAGAGAATGGTGGGAAATGGGGAATTATTAAAATGGATAACTATGGTACACTGATCGATGCTATTCTTTTTGAAGACGAGAAGAAGCAAAGTGAAGATTCATCTAATGGAAATAGAGGGAAGAGTCTTGAGGTCTTTGACACGCCTGCTATTCTGACGAAAACTTACGAAACCCGTTCTGCAGCCTCAGGCTCGCCCATTCAGGTGGTCCAGAAGCAGCCACATCTTAGCAATGGTGATCGCAAGAGGAAATACATGAGAAAAATTTCTGACATAACTAAAGGTTCGGAGAGCGTTGAAATATCTCTCGTCGATGAGGTTGGGAAAGAGGAAGTGCCAAAGTTTACTTACATCCCTCACAACATTGTATACCAAAATGCTTATGTCCATGTGTCTCTGGCTCGGATTTCTGATGAAGATTGCTGTTCGAACTGCAAAGGGGACTGTCTTTCAGCTGACGTTCCATGTCCTTGTGCTCGTGAAACCAATGGAGAATATGCCTATACCAAAGAAGGGTTGCTAAAGGAGGAGTTTCTGGACACCTGTCTTAAGATGAAAAGAGAACCAGAAACGTTCCATAAAGTTTACTGCAAAGAATGCCCATTGGAGAGAGATCACGATAAGGGCACATATGGAAAATGTGATGGACATTTAATCCGGAAGTTCATTAAGGAATGCTGGAGAAAGTGTGGATGCAATATGCTGTGTGGAAATAGAATAGTGCAGAGAGGAATAAAGTGCGGACTGCAGGTAACATTCCTGGGAAATACTACTTCGGATCCAATATGTTGGCCATACTGGTTTAATTAGTCTCCTATATAGCATCTTGCGTTGATGGTTGCCTTGTCTTTCTGTCCCGTTGTTCTTTCTCCTCTTCATTTGCTTGATGAGCAAATTTTATGTTTCAGGTTTACTTTACCCAAGAAGGGAAAGGATGGGGTCTTAGAACACTGCAAGACTTGCCGAAAGGAACCTTTGTATGTGAATACATCGGTGAAATCTTGACAAACACGGAGTTATACGAGCGGAATGTAAGGTCTAGTAGGGAACGACATACATATCCTGTAACTCTGGATGCAGACTGGGGTACTGAGAAGGACCTAAAAGATGAAGAAGCTCTCTGTCTGGATGCCACAGTCTGTGGAAATGTCGCAAGGTTTATCAATCACAGGTAACAATAAATGTTCCTCGTGCTATGGTTTTTTCGTGCTTTCCTTGAGAGTTAATGGTTCTTGTGATTGTTATTGTCGATGCAGATGCGTGGATGCAAACTTGATTGATATTCCGGTAGAAATAGAGACTCCTGATAGGCATTATTATCATGTAAGTATTTTATGTTTCAACTCTAATCTGATTTTCCTGAATTCACTGACTGTGGAAGTAATTTTTAGTGAACCTAAGGATTTCTGGGTTTTGTCATGTGCAGATTGCCTTTTTCACCATACGAGACGTGAAGGCCATGGATGAATTGACATGGGTAAGCATTATGATTAAGCTAGCTTTGTTTCAACCACTCCGTATTGATCACATAGTTACAAATACATACATGGCTAAAGACGTGTTGTACTCTCAACTGTGGATATTGCTCTAAAGCTATTAATTAGATCATGCTGTTGATTTTGCCATTCTATATATTTTCTGTGTTTGTAGGCTTCATGAATAGAGATGGACAAAACTTCTTTTTTTCTGCACCCATAACGTTATTTACTCTTGAGCTGTTTACATACCCCTTCAAATAACCTGTGGATTAAATTGCAGGATTACATGATAGACTTCAGTGATACAAGTCATCCTGTAAAGGCATTTCGATGTTGCTGTGGAAGCGAATCATGCAGAGACAAAAAAACAAAAGGTGATTTACTTTTACAAATTGCTTTAGTTGTTCAAACCTTTGTGACAAACCGCTGGCTTGCTTCCTTGGTTTGCTCACTCATTCCAAATTTGAACATGTTTTGTTTGATATGAGATCAGAACCAAAATACTATTTGGCAAAGTACATTAGTTCACAGAAATCAAGCCAATAATACAAGCTTCAGGGGAAACTACATTTCTTTGCTAATTATGCGTTCCGGTGATATGTCAGGATCTCGTGGAAAGTCCATAGAAAGAAGAAAGATTGTTCCTGCTAAAAAGCAACCAGGTGAGAAAAAATGTCTAAGATAATATCATCTTCAGACCAAATAGCATCAATATTCCCTGCTTAAAGCTTGTGATCCATTGTGGTTTCTCTGAAACTGAATGATTCAGTCGTCCGAGTGTTTCTAACAACCGCGATTCTTGAAATGCAGGTCCCAAAGCGGTGGCTTGTAAGCGCAAATGAGACTGATCCTTAAGAGTTAACATTGAAGAAACATGACCCCTTTTTAACATTTTCATCTATCTTGATCTCTGCTTGATATAACTTGCTTTCCTTCTTGATGATGGTGGTCGAAGATTTCTTTAGGTAGTAGACCTAACTGAAGCAACTTACTGTTCTGTTTTTTTATTGTTCTTAAAATGGCATTGCAAAATGTAAAATAAAGTAAGTAGACAGGCTATTGTTGCCTGGCACGTGATATAATTAAGGGTTGCTGAGTTAGCTATGGATTAAGCATTTGTGCATCTAGTTGTTAGACCTAAAAATAAACACGTTAAGTCTTCTTCTAAAGGGTTTAATTAGAGGTTACTCAAAAAGTAGCAGAGCAGAATAATTTAAACAAAAATACACCCTATACATGGTTAAATGATACTATACATATGGTTAGCTGCTTAAGATGCAACGAAAGAAAACTGTTTCATAACAAAAAAGTAGTATATCAATATTGAGCTTATTAGAAATATATTCTTCGGCCCATAAAAAGAAATTCAGGCCTGCTCACAATTCTAGCAAAACCCTAGATTTTACATATATAAACGCTCTCGTCACTAGTTTTCCAAGGAGAGCTGTTAGTCTGCAACCATGTCGAAGCGAGGTAAGAACTCTTCTCCGTCTCGTTTATATTCTTCTAGTTGTATGATCTATAACATCATCTACGTACATCGCTCCTATAGGAAGATTTCTCTATTGTTTTCCCGCATTTCGTTATTTTTTCCCTTGAAAATGCACCTAAAGAAGTATGATAAATCTTTCGCTTTTACTCACCCTGAATTCAACATGTAAATTTCGATCCGATTGATAATAACCTTGTAAGTATGCGATTTTCAGTGAATGGTTTTACCTAATTACTATTAGAAAAGCTTTATATCCCTGGATCATGAATATATGTGTCTATATTCTGTGGTTGATGCTTGTATTTAGTAATATAGAAGGAAGTCATTCATTTGGTTAACTTGTATAGAGTCTGTCGTCAATTTTGCTATTTACAGGAAGAGGAGGAACCTCTGGTAACAAGTTCAGGATGTCACTTGGTCTACCAGTGGCAGCCACTGTGAACTGTGCTGACAACACAGGAGCCAAAAACCTTTATATCATTTCGGTTAAAGGAATCAAGGGTCGTCTTAACCGTTTGCCATCTGCTTGTGTTGGTGACATGGTTATGGCTACTGTCAAGAAAGGTAAACCAGATCTCCGTAAGAAGGTGCTTCCTGCTGTCATTGTTAGGCAGAGGAAGCCATGGCGCCGAAAGGACGGTGTCTTCATGTATTTTGAAGGTAATCAATTCTCAGTGATTACACCTATAATGTCTGAACTATAAGGATATATATTAGGTATCTTTGAATTGTGGGAGTTTAATCAAAAGGTTTGGTTTTGCAGATAATGCTGGTGTCATTGTCAATCCCAAGGGTGAAATGAAAGGTAAAACTTCTAACCTCTGCTCAATGGTTGATCTTGTTTATCTCCGTATGAATTAGTAGTTGCTAGAGGAAGTATTGTATTTTCAATCTCTTATTCACAAAGTTGTATGATCCTGTTTACTTGTTGCTTATGAATCTCTGTTTCTGATGTCTGTTGTGTTATGTGTTTTTAGGATCTGCTATCACCGGACCAATCGGAAAGGAGTGTGCTGATTTGTGGCCAAGGATTGCAAGTGCTGCTAACGCCATCGTTTAAGCAAAACTAGAGATCCTATATTTTGTGTTGAACGTTTTGAACTATCTCTTCGAGGATGTTTTGTTTTTGTCTTGAAAGACTTGTGTTCTGCCTTGAAATTGATTTTAGTTCCTATAAGAACTTCATCAATTTGTGCCAGTTTTGTCACATTAGCGTCTAAGTCTTGTCAATTTCTAGGCTCACTGGTTCTTGCTCTTGTTTGGTTTTGTTAGATCAGATCTCGTGTTTGTTATGGCTTCAACAGAAAAATGTGCTCAAGAATTGCATACTAATTTTCTTTTGCAAGTTAAAGTACAATACCTAGACCTAAAATTTCTGCATCATACTGTCATAGTGAACATGCCAATTTGAAATATGGTTATTAAGAATCTTGTATTTGTTTGAGTTAAAGTTAGGATCTTTATGGCTTCGATTGTAACATTCAAAATTTGTTGTTTGCAACTTGTGTACCATTTAGTAATATTCTTTGAAATCAGCGATTAAAACGGGTGTTTAGAAACGATTAGCAGATATCTGTTTATTGACTATCGTTGTTTGTATTATAAAAATTTATACAGTGCTGTAATTAGTTTTAATTTTCAAATGATTTTCGTTATAAATTTTGTTGTCTAACAGCTCGTTAAAAATAGCTATTTTTTCTAACTGTTTTGTTCAAAGGTATCACCAATCGAACTTTATAATATTGACCAAGTCCGGGAATGTAACTATACCTTTACTAGGCAGTAATTATATCATTTATATTTCGTAAATAATAGCAATAGTGGGAAAATATCACAGATTGAACCTACACAAAAACAAATTTTAATTATTAAAAAAAAGCACTAAATTAGGTCAAACACTTAAAAAATGTCTAATTAATTTGACGTATTAAGAACTAAGCACCGAGCCGCAATTGACCAATCAAAACAAAAACAAGTATTACATGGACCTCACCAGCTTATTTTCTAACACGGCGCTATAAATCCTCTACGGGAAAGATCATTTAATCCCGTGCTCTGCATTAATCTTCTTCGTTGATTTTGATTACTAACCTAATTAAATGTAAATCCAACGATTAGTAACAGACCGAAGAGTTAGAAGAGAAAATAGCATATTTTTGTTTAGTTAAAGGCCTTTTGGTTTTTATGATTCGGTATTG
Organism: Lepidium didymum; assembly: GCA_963920545.1. Classification (NCBI taxonomy): domain Eukaryota; kingdom Viridiplantae; phylum Streptophyta; class Magnoliopsida; order Brassicales; family Brassicaceae; genus Lepidium; species Lepidium didymum. The sequence continues at coordinate 19,667,124 of OY986979.1, forward strand.
GATTCTGTGTTGCTGCTGAGTGCTGGGTCGAGTAAGATTCTCTCTTTTCTCTGTTTTTGATGGCAATTCCATAATCCATTCTCTTACTGTCGGCATTCTCTTTCGTCTTCTTCGTTGGATTTTTTCTGGGTTTTAGTTTAAACTTACGAATCTTTTTAAGAAATCGTAAGTTTGTGTTTTGGTGAGTTAGATATCTCTTAGAAGGATTTAGCTTTATTGAATTGATTTTGTGGTAGTTCATTACCAAGTTTAATGATTGTGAATTTAGCTTGAATTAAAGTGATGAACTTTGCTGATTTGTCCAATTATTTTGTCTCCTGTTGGATTGGAATTTGGTTCACTATAGATTATGTTCTGATTTTTGTTTTTATTTTATTTTTAAAGCTAAAGTTTGGTTTTTCCATGGAGGGATTAGAAAGTTCAATCATGAGATGTTGACATATTATTGATCTAAGAATCGTTTTTATGCAATGGTCAAGTCATTTGGTAAAGGAACTTTACTTTTGTCTTTTCATTTTGGTTCTCTGTAAGATTCTCGGTTCATGAATTGTTAAGGCTTCGATTTGATAAGAGTTAATTGGAATGATAATGTGCTCATCGTGACTCTCCTCTTTGGCTCTTTGCACGTCCCTGTGGTTTATGAAAAGCCATATTTGCTTTCTTTTGTTTGCCAAATTGCGCCTTAATTTCATTCTCAGTGCATTTGATTCCATATCTTATTTCTGTTTGATTTTGATGCATCTGTAGTCTCCATAATAGGGTTCTCTTGGTTCATGGCTGAAACAAGTTTAGTTTTGGATAGAGAATAAAAATATCTCTTCTTTTTTCGTATTGATCTTTCCTCTTGTGGTATTTATTATAAGGTGAAAAAAGTGAAAGAAAGCTAAGAGTTTCTTATGATTCAAGGCAAAACAAAAAGTGAAGAATATTCCTTGGGAGGGTTTTGAAAGACATATGGAATTTGTTCAAATCTACAGTAATTTTCTGTATATATATATATATAACTTAGTAGTTAGTGAGTCTCATATTGCTTCTGAGTAAAGCTCCTTGCTAATTTAATAGCCTTTCTTTGTTAGGATTCTGATACTTATAGTTATCTTCTTAATTCTGCACTTGTTCAATGACTCTTGCTAGTGATATTGGTTTTCCAACCGCTATGTCTTCATCTTTTCCTATTCTTCCCACAACTCTAGAAGAGAGATACCACCATAAATTTCCTAACTCTTTTTGGGTTTCATCAGGACAGGAACTGATGAATAACAACCCCGTCCCCTGTCAGGTGTATCCTTTGGTCTCTGGTGGGAACTTGTTTTCAACCTCTTCGGAATATTGTAATCGTATCTATGTTCCATCTTCTTCCCAGGCAAGGCCATCTGTATCCACTATGCCAATAGACAGACTAACTGTTTCTCAAGTAATTGGAGAAGGGGAGAGACAGGAATGCTCTGTGGGAACACAATCCGTGCAATTGATCAGTCAATCTCAAGAGCAGGGAAATGTGACCTGGCCTTCAGACCAACTTCAGGGCTTCTTTGATTTTCCTGTTCCGGATCCACAAGCAGAGAGCAGCAGAGCTATTGTCTTATCCGAGGAAGTTCGTTCAAAAAACGAATGGCCAGACTGGGCAAATCAGTTGATCTCTGATGATGGTCTTGAACCAAATTGGTCGGATATCCTAGGTGATCCTAATGTCCTCAATCTAGACTCAAAGGTTCGTTTTTTCAGCTAAAGATGACTTTTTTTTCTTATTCCTTTGTCCTATCATTCATTAGCAGTTCTCTTTCAATAATGTAATGGCTTAAAGATTATCTACTAAGATTGGCACTCATGATCACTTACAGGTAGCAACATCATCTGCAGATATGGCGAGGCAAGAAGTAGTAGTATTTAATAATCAGCATCAGGTGGATACATCAATGGAGCCATTTAATGCCAAAAACTCACCAGCTAGTTCAATGACATCTAAGCAAAGAATGCGTTGGACACCAGAACTCCATGAAGCATTTGTCGAAGCTATCAATCAGCTTGGTGGTAGTGAACGTGCGTAAGCCTTTTTTCTTCGCGTCATGCCTGCAAATTTTAGCTCAGTAACTTATTATTCTCTTGGTTTATAATTGTGAACCGTAGGAGCCACCCCTAAGGCTGTTTTGAAGCTCATCAATCGCCCAGGCTTGACCATTTATCATGTCAAAAGCCATTTGCAGGTTATTATTGTCCATCTGATATTTATTATTTTTGGTTTGTATGCTTAAGGGTCAGCTCATTTCTCATTTCAACCGTCTTATTGTTGACTTCTCCAGAAGTACAGAACTGCAAGGTTTAAACCGGAGCTTTCAGAAGATACTGGTACGCATTTATTATACACTTTAAACAGCTCTGGCATCTACAAGACCTTTTGAGGGACAAAAATACATCTTTATACTAAGTTTGTTTATTCTCATTGAACAGAAGAACCTCCAGTGAAGAATTTGAAAACCATTGAAGATATCAAATCTCTTGACTTGAAGACGTAAGGAAAAAATTAGTTCTTCGGCCAGAACAGATTATTATGTTACACCCAAGAAACTTTTTTCATATCTAAGATCTCTTTTCCTTCTTCTTCAGGAGCATTGAAATCACTGAAGCTCTACGGTTACAGATGAAAGTTCAAAAACAACTTCACGAGCAACTTGAGGTAAGGTTCTTTATGCAGTTGGAATCTTATTTAAGAAACAAACAATGCTGTTTCCTCTTCATTTATGTGATTCCTTAGTTTTTGATTTTATCTGATGATGTTGAACTGATCTTGATCTTAATACAATGCAGATCCAAAGGTCATTGCAATTACAAATTGAAGAACAAGGTCGGTATCTTCAGATGATGATTGAGAAACAACAGAAGATGCAAGAGAAGAGAAAAGACTCTTCTTGCTCATCATCAATGCCAGAACCTGACCCTTTAACTGTATCACCAGATTTTTCACAAGTTTTCCTCCCTAAAGCAATCAGTACCGAATCATCCATAAGTCAGAAACTGCAGAGTATTTCTAGCAAAATGGACCAAAGTGAACCTGTTTCTGGGACTAGGAAACGGGTAGAGAAGATTGGACATCTTATGACTGAATTAGTTGGAAGTTCTGATACTGACCCAAAGATGTTGCAACAGATGGAATTTTGTGTATAAAAAAGTTGGTTTTTTGTTTTTGATTTTGTTGCTAATGTGAAACTTACAGCAGCAAGAAAAATTTGAAAATAAATTTTTTTGTCTCCCAATTGACAAGGTTCAAATTTGATATTTGCCTTGCCAAAAGTGAATTTTCTTTTCAACAATTGGATTTGACAAAAGCTGATCAAATTTTTTATTTTCTATATGTGATGGAAAAAGATTAAACTTTGATGTAGAATTGTTAACATCTAAACCGGTATATTGAAAAAATTCGACAACCAATCATTCAAACCACTAAACTAAAAGCATATACAATGATAATTTTTCATAAAAATCTCCATAATATCTCAAATAAGACACTCTTTTACTTTTTTTGAAAAACTCTTCTAATAAAAAAAATTATTTAATATATATATATTTTTTTTGATTTCTACTCTTGTGAGAATTTTCTATTGCAGATGGTCTCACTATAGTTTCCCATAAAAAAATTAATAATATATTAAATAATAATCTTTTTTGAAGAGTTTTTTAATAAAAAGTAAGGAGTCTCTCAAATGACAAACTATGAGTAGGAGTTCCAAAAGATTTGAAAAACTCTTTGAATAAATAAATATTATATAATATTTTATTATTTTAATTTTTGTATGAGAAACTCTTATAAAAGACTCTCATTGCATATGCTATAAGAATATTATGTAATTAAGTAAACCAAATCACAAAACAAATACTTCAAAAAAAAAATGGAAATGACGTGGAATAATCTCAGTTGAGTTGGACTTTTGTCGGCTGACGAGTCAGGTATGAGCTGACGTGGCAGAAGAAATTGTTCTTATGACGTAATTAATCGATTTTCTCTCGGAATGCGTCTCATTGTTTTATCTCCTCCTTTCCCAATTTCTGCAATTTGTGGAGAAGCTGAAGGTCTCAATCTTAGTCAAAAACAAAGGTTTTGCCTTTATTTTACTATAACTGACCAGAAGAAGAAGAAGACGAGGAGAGGAAGAGATTGGAGGAAGAAGATGTTGTTTCAGGTCGGAGGTGAAGGCACACGCCCCACCTTCTTTGAGATGGCCGCAGCTCAGCAACTTCCGGCTAGCCTTCGTGCAGCTCTCACTTATTCCCTCGGCGTAATTCAAAACCCGAAAATGCCATTCTATGTGAAATTTGATACTTATCGATATGAATGTTAGATTTTTCTCTGTTCGTGATTTGTTAGGTTTTTGCTTTGAGACGGTCGTTCCTCCATAAAATCTTAGATTATGAGGATGAATTCTTTGCTTCTCTGATGCTTATCCTTGAAGGACATAGCTTACGAACCACAGGTAGCTTATTGCCACTGTTTTCTTTTGTGGGGATTGGAGGGGCGTGTGTGTATTGGAATTTCCTCTTATAAAGCTTAGTTTTTGTCATTTGTTGCAGATGCTTCATTTGCTGAATCATTGTATGGTTTGAGGAGGAAATCAGCGAGATTGAGATTAAGGAAAGACAGTGACAGGAAGGATTCTAGCGAGGAAGTTCAACATTCTGGTTTAGAGAAGCGCCAGAGAATCCTTTCTGTTGTGTTTCTGGTACTTACCTTGTTCTAAATGCACAAAATTTGTAAATGTATATCTGTTAAAAGCACAAAGCTTATACCGTTAAGCTTAGTACTTCCTTGTAACAAGTGTCTTTTGTAGGTTGTGTTACCTTATTTCAAGTCTAAGTTGCATGCAATTTATAACAAAGAAAGGGAAGCGAGGCTCCGGGATAGTTTATGGGGAGCAGAGGATCAAGGATTTGATGAAGCTGACTTCTTCACAGGAGAGGAATCAATTTTTTCAAGAGATAACAGTGGGAATGAAGAGCTTTCTGTTCGAGTACAATTAGCTATGAAAATAAAAAAGTTCGTAGCTGTCTGCTATCCTTGGATACATGCTTCTAGCGAAGGTAATTGTGGATATATGTAGAGCATGGGCATTGTTTAGGTGCTGTTCTTAGTTTACTTGTTTAGCTTCATCTCTACAGTACATTTTGTAGATTTGTGCGTTAATTGGTATCGGGATTCTGGTTTTCTAGAATGAATTAATCCAGGCTATTAGCACGAGAGATGCTGTGTAATATACTTTACCAACTGTGCTTTTATTGACATGGGAAGTTTATCTGATCTCTAGCTTCTATATGTATTAAGCTTATCTGGAATGATCTGTGCAGGATTATCGTTCACTTACCAGCTCTTATATCTGCTGGACGCTACTGGATTTTATTCTCTTGGACTTCAAGCTCTTGGTATTCAAGTGTGTCGTGCTACAGGGCAAGAACTGGTATCAACTTCCACCTGTTTTCTTGAAATTTCTTGTCACCATTATTTTACTATGAGCCTCATAGAATTCATGAGCTTGGCCTTTCTTGGATGATATACTAAAATCACACTTTTTAGTCTTTTCTATATATTTTGCTGCAGTTATACCATCATTGCTAAGCTAGAAAAACCTTCAAAGTGGTAATCATGTATTTTGTCTTAACAGACTTTTTGTCTCGCTCTTCTCCTTTTTTGTTGCCAAGATAGATGGATACATCCTCAAGAATTTCAAAGATAAGGAGTCATGAGCGTGAGAGACTTCGAGGTCCTCCATGGTTAAAAGTATGATTTCACTTTTCTTATATTATCCGTAACCTGAGAAATGAGATAGGCTGTTCTTGCGCACACAGTTTACTGATTCAACGTCTGAAAGTATTTTTTGAATATTGAAATTAGACAGTGCAAGGGGCACTTCTTAGCTGCTCATATGCGGTGCTTGACTACGCCCAAACTGGTCTGATTGCAGCAGTTTTCATCTTTAAGGTAAGTAACCATAAAATTCTTCTTTATTTTATACTCTCGAAACCTTCCAGCATATTTTGGAGGAGATCCCTTTAGGAAATGAAGATTATAAGCTTAAATCACATTAGATTGGATTTTGTATGCTACAGCCACAGCTAAAGCCATAAAGCTAATAGCTATGCTTTTGGTGTCTGTCTCTCGGTAAATTTTCATCGCATACGTATTTATTGGAAGGTAAGTTTGTGTGTCTTTTGGTTTTGTAGATGATGGAATGGTGGTACCAATCAGCTGAAGAGAGATTATCAGCTCCAACAGTGTACCCTCCACCACCACCTCCTCCAGCCCCAACGGTAATTAATCAATTGGTATCAGTGGACATCACTCAAGTCAACTTTGTAAATGATTTTTGTTGCTCTCTAACAGATGGCCAAAGAAGGAATCCCTTTACCTCCAGACAGATCCCTCTGCGCGTTATGCTTGCAAAAACGTGCAAATCCATCAGTTGTCACAGTATCTGGATTTGTCTTCTGCTATTCTTGTGTATTTAAGTATGTTTCAAAGGTTAGTTCTCCAAATCAGTTCTCTCTGTTCCTGATGACCACCTCGGATATAAGCTTATATTGGTCTTCTCTGGTAAACAGTACAACCGATGTCCGGTCACATTGATTCCCGCCAGCGTGGATCAGATTAGGAGGCTATTTCATGACACTTAGGACCAATCTATTTAGTGGTTTTAAGCCAAATGGGAGAGTTGCGTCATTGTTCTCTCCGGCTGAGATGGAGTCTGAACCAGAAGAGCTAAAAGACTGCCAAGTGAGACCCCAAATCCCAATTTTTTAAATACATGGTTAAGCTTTCATGTAGAGTTCACAAGTCTAGGATAAAAGTGCTTCCCGGATTGCAGGAAGCTGTTTTAATCCTAATCAAATGCTGGTGAGAACGAAGAGAGCAGACAATTGGTTGTTTCCTTTCTTAGTTTCAGCTATGAAAGAAATTGTATATTGCACTATGGGGTCATAGGGATGATAATAATGTTCCAGATAGAGAATTAAATTTATACAAATTATTTACGTCAACATTAAGAAAAGGATGGAGGTGATGATCATGGCCTTTTTCTAATTGAAACTTCAAATTCGATTCAGAAATGGATTAAACCCGAACCGAAAAGAAAGAGGATTAATCATTTGAGCGAGAACAATCATGTTTGTTAAAGAATTACAGAAACAACATTGACATTACAGAGCGCAATAACAACAACAACAATTCATTACCAAAAGCTTTTCTGAAGGCAACAATGATGGTTCAATAATTGGAACATTTTTGAATCCAACCAAAGCAAACCTGAAGAAAACAATGGTACAGTTAGTAGGGACTCATCATTCTTCTGCTTCTTGATTTGAACGGGTGCTTGAGTCACTAGCAGCAGCAGCTTTTGTTGCCGCCTGTTTCTTCCTCTTGCTCTTAGCTTTCTTAGCTTTCATTCGACGTTTCTTCTCAGCTGAATCCACCCATGTGTAATCAGAAGGTATCACGAAAGGGTCAACCTCGTCTTTGTAACGGTTACAATCATTGTCATTTGATTTGCCACTTCTCATCCATGAGATCCATGATGGTGGTGCGTTCTCTGAAGAAGAGGACTTTGCATCATGAAAGACCGGGCTTGAAGGAGGTGTTGAGAACTCCTCCTCAGCTGCCTGAAGCTCTTCAAATTTTGTAAAAGTGACAACAACTCGAACAGTTGGAATGATGGGAATGGCGAGCTGCAGATATATTACCAATTAGCATAAACCCCACATAGTGATACAATCATATCAGTAATACATATTGAGTTGGAAAAGAATGTACCTTTACAGGGAATGTGCCTAACGGAAGTTTAGTTGTGAGAAGCTCTCTGAGTCTCCTAATGGCTTTAACCTTGTTAGCTAATATGTCGAGGAGCGGTAAAAGCTCTTCTGTCGTAAGGGGAAAATCCGGTGTTAACCATAAGACCGGTCTTAATCCTTTCTTGTATTCACTCTCACGCTTTACCTCCTCTCCGGCAACACCTTTCTTCTTCTTTTTCTTCTCCTTCCCTTTTTTTGTGTCTCCATGATCCTCATTTGAATGATCAGATACCATCGAACATCTCTGGCTTTTCCCTTTTTGATTCCCATCTTCTGGCGCAGACTTTGAACCTTTCTTAAGCTTCGTGTCCTCAGTGTTTACACTTTTCTTATTCCAACCAAACCAGCCCTTCTTCTCCTTGAGAGCTCCGTTTTCCTGGTGATCGGTAACATCAATCTCTTCATCTTCAATAGCATCAGAGTTCCCAGTCCGAAGTGCAGAATTCAATTGGAGTCTTTCCTCAGGAGTTAATACATCTTCAAAGCCATCGGCCTCTGCACCATTTGTTGCAGTAGTTCGCTCCTCATCAACCGCAAAGAGCTCTTCATCAGTCATTGCACCAGGAACCCTTCTTGATTTCACACTCACCATGACATGAAGCATATCGTAAACTTTTGCTTTCCAATTCCCGACCATCTCAGTTCTCTCTTGCCGTCTCCAATTTAAATGAGAAACCAGCTCTGCTTGAGTTACATCGATTCCAGGTCTATACATATTAGTCTGAGACATCAAAGCCACTTCATGAGCTACCTCTGCATCTGTCGGTTGCGCACCAGCTCCTTCCAAAGCATTTGTCATTTCTTTTTCCTTATGCGAAAGAACAATCAACGAGCCAGGAGATAACGACATTTTACCGTCTTCAGATGAGTAACCATCCCCTAGAAACAGAAACGTTTGATCTGACCGTTGGATTTTGAACCCATCAAAACCTGCAAGAGTCATATCAGCACGGAGATTCGAACCACGTTTCCATATCCTGTAAGTATCTGAAGGAGCAATACGGCCAATAAATGGTATCACTGAGCTCTCAAAATGAAAAGTGATCTCCATGTAAAAATCACGGATTCTAGATGCCGATCCAATGATCCGAGGAAGCCTCCTACACCATTTTGCCCACGCAAGTGGCTGATAATGCCGAGCAATTATCATGGCAATAGCCTCTTCTCTAGTGCAAACCGCTTCTTGTAACGCACTCCAACCATTCTCATTCTGTAGACTCCAATCCGCACCAGCAGACATCAAAAGCTCAGCAGAGACAGGGTCTCGGAGACGAACAGCAAGATGCAATGGAGTTTCACGACCAGGAACATCACGCCGATCAATCACAGCTGAAACAGCATCAGCACGAGACTCAGACTCTATTGACTCAGCCTCGTTAGTAACTTCACCAGCCTTAGCTAACCGAGGAAGATCCGTTACAATTCGCTTAAGAGCCGCATAATCACGGAGCACAACCGCTAAATGAGCAGGACTATGAGTATACTTGGAGTAATCTTCCATTACTTTCCAGAACTCACTAAGTTCCAACAAAAAGCTTTCTACTTTACTTCTCCTAATTCTTCTTCTCACACACAATCGAACCCTAATAGAAGAGGAACAGATTCTTCCTGGACTCACAAACAAGCCCTAAAACTCACCATATGAGCTCAAATTTGTATCAAATGTAACCCATTCATTCAAATCAAAGAAACTTTCTTCTTCGAACAATAAAGAAGATCCCAAATTCCAATACACAAAAAGCAACCACCTTCACAAGCTGTTCATCAAAAAGTTGGAGCCTTTACACACCTCTGAACTTTCCCTCTTTAATTTTTCTCTTAATTTTCATTTTCCTCCTTAACCAAAACCTTGAGAGGAACAAAACTATACCAGTAGAAAGATCCGTTAAGCCGCTGGATTCTTCTCTCAAACCCGACCCGGAAACCTCAAAAAAAAACGAAGAACGAAGAAGCAACGGAAAGAGAGAGAATCGGACGGTGAAAAATGATAGTTTATCTTGCGATTGAGAAGATCTAACGGCTAGGTCTGTACTTACGCCATTATTAATGCCACTGAGTACTCAGATCTCTCTCTTCTTTCTCTCTGCGAGTTTTCTGGTCTCGACCATTTGGTACTACAGACATTTAATGAATTACTCTTGCCTCTACAATTTATTATCGTTTTTACCATTTTCTATTTTATTGACTTCGCTTTACGTCTGATTTTCCAGGTTAGATTTTCCACTTAGGCTCTTTAATTACGTTAATACCCTTTGTCAGTGAGGGTGACAATTCAACCAAAACGACACAGTTTCGATGTAAATATGTTTTTTTTTTCTTTTAATTTTTGTAAAATCTCAAATAAGTTTTATTTACACACGTGTGACTGTGTGAGTAGCATTAAACATTGTCCAATTAATACAACTAACTGACTAAGAGTTGTGTTGTGACATAAAAGATTCGACCATAGGATGCTTTTTATTTGATTTTGTTTTTATTATGACATAATAAGACTCAAAAATTACGGTGCTAAAATGTATTTTGTCAATCAATTATTTTTTTGTAATAAAATATTTAAAATTGTTAGTACTTTTTTGGACCATCTAAATGAGTAGTGAATCAAATTATTTTCATTTTCTTCGGCAGAATTTTTGTGCCAGCGAATTGTCCCCACAGACCACAACGCTATGTTTCCCCTTAAGGCATCTTGTTGGATATTTTATGCATACTCTGTTTTATTCTCTTTTTTAATGTTTTATAAACAATCTATGAGCAAAAACACATCAATTTCTTTTGATATTGATATTATAGCCAATTATATCGGTATATAAACTTTTATCAAAGTTGTTTTATTTTAAAAAGTAGAACCACAATCAAAGAAAAGTTTATAATTTATTTCAAAGTCCGGAAAAAAATACAAATAAGCTATGTTTGAGAGACGACGTTTAACGTGGTACAATTTTTGTTGTGAATAGCCAAGTCATAGTTTAATTTTCTGCTATAAACCTTGAATATATATAAATTTTTAATTGGAAATATCCTGCTTTTTATAAAATTACTAAAAATCATTGATTAAACATTGAATTTTGGATCTGGTTGATTAAACTTTTAATTTTTTTTGTTAATTTTTGGAAAAACATCAAACTTTGAGTTGATTCGGCCAATTGAACATTCTATTAATTTCAAATCGAAAATTTATCTAAATTCGAAAGCCAAATCGATTTTGGAAATTTGATTTAGTTCTTATCTTCATTCTAAAAAATCTCTAACCTTGATTTTCTCTTTTCTTTCAAAAACGACTTCAAATTTGTCAGTTTGAACTGTTATCTTTGATACTTTAAATCGACGAATTTGAGGTCATTTTTGAAAGAAAAGAAAAATCAAGCTTAGAGGTTCTTTAGAAAGAAGATAAGAATTGAATTGAACTTGCAAAATCGATTTGTCTTTCGAATTTAAAGAAATTTTCGATTTGAAATTAACGAAAGTTCAATTGACCGAGTCAATTCAAAATTTGATGATTCTTCAAAATCAACAAAAATTCAAATGTTTAATCAATTGATCGACAGTTTTCTATATTAAATTAACAACATGAAATTAATTAATTGATGATATTTTCGTACAATACCAGATCCCATTTCTTTATGGGCCTATTTGGGTTTTAAAATGAAATAAAATATCACTTAACAAACCCAAAACGGGGGCCCACAAGAAAATATCATTTGACATTGGGATCCTATTACATCCTAGTGAAAGGGACATAATTTGTCGTTTTTATTTATTTATTTATGCGTAGAGGGTTCTAAAATCTTTATGAGATCTATATTGTCGTGTAACATGTCACATTCTTTGCTTACATATACAAGTTGATCGAAACTAAATGTTTTTGGTAAATTGTATTGACCAAAAAATTGTATAGTTGGGTTGGGTTTGGCAAAGTAAACAGCCTTTATAGTTTGCACCTTTCATTAGACACAAAAGAAAAAGACAAAAATCGTGCCGTTTCCATCTGAAGGAAAACAACTACCTGTTGTTTTTCCGCAAACGGAACGGGAGTTCCTTGAAAAACAGTAGAGAATTGTCTGCCTAGAACGTTTGTGCTGTTCAATTGGCTCAAGCTTTGTGTTTCTTGTGAGACAAGGAGAGCTATGACCTCAGGGCAAATAGTTCACATGTGATTATATCGTTGAGTGAAGCAGAAGAGTTTCCAGCACCAAGTACAGGGACGAGATTGAAGATAGGTTCTTTAGAGCTGCCTACTTTAGCTCCATGACTCATCCCATTGAGCTCTCTGAATGCAGATGCAAAAACGTTGGATAATCTTTCGCCGGACACACCAAGACTTGTTGAAAAGTGTATTCTCAAGCTCTGCATCAAACAAAAAGAAGATATAACCAAAGCTATTAATGAGAGGCTAACATTTTGTTAAAGAATCTCATCTCACCGTAGTGTCTTCCCAAGAGAAAGAATTTTCAGACAAAGTTTTGTCGAGAAGATATACACAGAATCTCGACACCCTCTCCAGTGGTGGTTCTTCTTCTCCAGAAGCTTCCTGAAGTTTTCTCCTATGTTCGGCGGAGATGGAGAGAATGGCCACACATATTTTCCCATCAACGACTCGTTTCTGCACACAATCTTGGTGCCATTTCTCTGGCTTATACCCCCAATAACTGTTATCACCTTCAGTCAATTGATCTTGTGTGGTTTCATCTCCGGTATCTGAGTCTTGTTCCACGTATAAGACAGGTTTTATTTCAACAAGGGCCCTGGAGAATAGCAGTTTCTATTAAAAATCCAAAATCTACAGACCAGTACTCTAAGATTCTCTGCAGCATTTTTAACCTTTTGGGAAGATCAGGGACAAGGATATAAAGGAAAATAGGATTGATGACAGTCGATACCCTCCGAGAGCGAGAAGACTTTGCCAAATCTAAGAAAGTAACAAACTTATCGTGAATTTGGTTCCTCTCCGATTGATTTGTGCGTGTTGAACAGAATACCACAAAGAGAATAGCTGATGAAGATATTGAGCAATTGAAAGACTCTGCTATTGCCTCGCTGTTCGTCAATGCTTGATTAAGCTCGGAAATTGCGCCTTCGTTTCGAAGATTCATCGTGGGAGGGTCAAGTCCTAATTGTCCAGCCATGTGAAGAACACTCTTGTGCAAAGTGGCCTGGAGAAGATGATATTGAAGTAAATGAGTTTGCTTATAAATTTGAAGTTTATTTAGAATAGAGTAGGAGACTTTTTCACCTGACTGTAAGGTCCTATGCAGCTAGGTGCCCAGCAAGAAATACTTTGGACATGTAGAACTCTTTTGCTTTGGTCATTTGCCACTAAAACCTCGACATAAGCTTTTCCAAGACCCGCTTGAACCAAAGGAAGTTCGATTGTACTACGTGAAGGAACACCAAAAGGGCACTTCTCTTGGGTAATAAACTTCACATATGTTTCATTCGCCACAGGAAATTCACTCATATCAGAGATATAAAGATGAATGTACAAGACATACTGCCAGTTAAACCCATGTTTCAAAAGCTGCGATTCAATTTCTGTAAGAACAGTCTCAAGATCTTCTTTCAGACCTATCCAAAGAGGATAAAGCATATGTCAAGTACATGTGCGAGGGAATCTTGAAGAACTAAATATGTATTTGGAGTCACCTGTTGAAGATTCACTAGAACCTTCCAACCAGCAGCAAATAGACAATGTATCTTCTTTCTGGGTCTTTGATAAGTGAAGTCTGGTTCTTTTATGTTCAACTATATCAACGATTCCATTATCTTGTTGGCGAGTAAATTCTGTTGTGATAGGTTTGTCACCTTGTACCTCAAACACTAGACCTGGCTCCTCTTCGCAGGAACTAGATCCTGGATTTCCCTTCTTTTCAATATGGAACTTCGATGGATGAAGAACTCCAACAGGAGCAATCGAATCTGGCGAATGTAGCACAACTTGAAATTCATCAAGCAGTATTCTTGCATTCTAAGAAAATAAAAATTGTCAAACTATAAATAATTGTGGTGAATCAATGAACTCAAAATTATTGTTAAGATTTCTAAGAAGACATACAGTGAAAAGCGGACAATCGAGAGTCAGTGTTTCATATTCTCCTCCTTCACCGCAAACATTACTTCCATATAGCCTAAGTAAAGATTTATACAGAAACCTTTGAATCAGTGTACAAGAACTTGATAATACTTTTGATGAAGCCATAAAAGAGAACGGTGGCATACTCTTTCAACTTCAATAAATATGGTTCCATGAAGGCTAAGTCTTTCCCCAAATGCTTCGAGGGATCTAACCCTATCGCCGCCACCTGTTAACGTGAAACAAACCATAAACTATAAGAAGATGTCAATGTTAATAGGAGCAGGAAAATATAGCAACAATCCTTATTACCTTGACTAAAATAGCTTGAATTCTATTTGCTATCTGCAAGTAAACAAGAAATGAGTTAAATAAAATAAATTCAAAAGAAAATTGTGACTGAAATAGGTTTGAATCCTTGGGTTCCCATTTCCTTAAGCAGCGTACCATTTCCTGAAGAAGCAATGTTTGATCTTGTTTCCACAAAAATGCCAAAGAAACAAGACCTAACCTTGAACAAATACTTTCCACACGCAGCCGTTGGTAGTCTGATGCAATCGCACCAGACGATACTGCAGAGATGGAAGGTATCTGTCTCTTCACTTCACTTAACAACACAAACATATCTTCCACTTCATCATCTGCAGTCATCTGGTAGCTAAGTTTCTGATGTCTACAAATAAAACCCCTCATTAGTAATTCACTACAACTAATTTTCTTATCCAAAAATGCTTTGGAACATCAAGAGCTTAACGATTCTCACCTCGAAGATCCTCGGATTCTCCTTCTAAATAATGGCAAATTCATGCATTCTGCATAACCCACTATAATCTGGTGGCCTACCTGAAGAAGGGGCACATAATCAAAGAATTTGATGCCGAGAAAGAAAAAAACAAAGTTAGGATTCCGATTTCATAAACCCTTTGTATCATTCTTACTCATATTTATCCACTGTAAAAAATATCTAATCTTAGGCGTCTTAAGTACAGATTTGAAAACATTGATCAGATTCACATAAACACCAGTGAAACAGAAAAGGCCCAATCTTTCTTCAAGCCCTTGCTCGAATAATGATTCCGGTTTCACCTCAGACTTAAGAACATACATAGAACCAGAAGATACAAGAGATAAACAGAATCTTACAGTTTGATACATATAGCTGTCCAATTCATCTACCGAATCATCAACCGGCAACAAATTCGCCAATGCCACGATCTGTAGATACACAAATCAAGCAACCCCAAGTGAGATTCTAAGTTCGTATAGCATACAAAAATAAGAGGCAATTTCAGGAAACTCTTCACAGCAAACAAAACTTCGAAAACTAGACAGAATCCGATGAAAGAGAATAATACATACCTCGTGACCATATTGAATACACTTCATCATAGCATAGCAGCTATCTTTGCCGCCACTCACTAAAGCCACGACTTTCATAACTATCTCTTCCTTCTTTCTCTCTCAAGAGTTGCAGTGAGGTTCTTATGTCGTCGACGAAAGTCACGAAACTCCCTAGTCAAAAGAGTTCGAGGGCGACTTTAAAAACCTGGAATTTTATAAAATTTAGGAATCTGGCATGACTTTTCTCCTTGTTGTCCGATTGGCCCCTTTAATTTTTTTTGTCAATTTTTAAACCAAATTATATTTAAAGAATTAAAGTTTGGAATCTATTAATAACCTATTGTTTTGGGTCTTATTCAATATGATTCGATAAGGTATGATGATAGATCTCTCTTTTTTTCTTTTCTTTTTTTCGTCAAACATTTCCATTAAACAATTGTTGATACATCATTTGATACATAAGAATGCAAAAACAGAGGACAATAGTCATAGAGACACCAATTCTCATCTAGTCCTATAACAATATGCTTTGCTAATTTATCAGCACATGCGTTATGCTTCCGAGGAATAAATTGAAATGCAACTTGTTGGAATTGTTGACTGCACTACCGAATTGTCTTGAGATGTTGTTGTAAACGCATGTGTGTGGCTTCTGAGTTTAAAAGATCAACGATTGATTTGTTATCGCCCTCGAACTCCACCCTTGTATAGCCTAAAACCCATGTAGCTTGCATTGCCCACTGTTAACTCTGCTTCATCAACTTGATATCGTCCTTCATAACGTCCCATACCACAATGTAGAACTGTGCCCGCGTTGTCCTTTATAATCCAACCTAAACTGGAATGTCGGTCACCCTGGTGGTGAGAAGCATCAAAGTTGCATTTAACAGTAGATGGCGAGGGTGGTTTCCAACAGTGAACATCAGTCATGGAATGATGTCCGCGAGTTATCTGTGAGTTCAAAGGCTGTGCCTCAGTACTCGATATCCACTCCGAAACATCATTCTTGGCACGATTAAATGTATCCTGGAATGAAATATAAGCGAATTACGACTCTTCCAAAGGCGCGATAATATCAACAGTGGTAAGAGTCGAATATGATAAGCAACATTAGTATCGCTGGATAAGTTCAGCAGGGAAAGGAGTTTTGTCATGTATAGTGGTCAAAGGACCCTGAATGAGTTGTAGTGGAATTCCTGTGAGCCTCCAAACCACTGTTGCGTATGGGCAATCAAAGAATAAATGAGACATAGATTCCCCAACGTTTTCAGCCCAAAAAGAAAAAAAAAGATTCCCCAACGTTACAACAACGGACACATTGACTTGTAGGGATTATTTGACGGCGTTGCAGGATATCACCGACTGGCAATGCATTAGAAGCCCTCCGCCAGATGAAATGTTGTATTTTGGGTGTGATGTCTAAGTTCCAAAGTTTTCGCGTCAAGTCGGGAAATGCAGACAGGAGAGGCTGGTCATCCCGTGAATTAAATGCTAATTCACATGCTAAATGATATCCAGATTTGATACTGTAGATTCCATCTCTTGTGTAGTTCCATATAATGGAGTCCGTAGTAGGTGGTGGAGGAATAAAAACCTTTTGAACATCCGATGATAGATCTCTCTATGTACAGTAGTTGATCATATATATTGCTCCATAAATGGACATTAAAGAAATGTTAAATCAAATGTGTTTCAAACATGTATGCCTGTGAGCTGATTGAACCGGCCGGTTAGTGTGGTTTAACTGGCTAAATCAGATTTGTTAAACATTCATAATAGTATAAACTGATTGAACCGGCCGGTCTGGTCTATTGATTCAGGTCTTTAACCTCATTTACAATACGGAGGGGTAATTTCGTAAATAAAAACTCAAAATAGTTGGCCAGCAGCGACACGCCATTCTAAAAACACCGTTTCCATCTCTCCGGCTCTCTCGCCATCGATCCCTTTCTCCGCCATTTACTCTGCTTACGCCGCCACTTTTTTTTTCTTTTTCGTCGTCTTCCTTTCCACAATTTCTAATTGACTATACTAGATTTTTTTTCTACCTGTAAAGCAAAGAGACTGTTGATTTTCCGGTTGCCGGAATCAGCGCTTCGGGTAGAGAATGTTAGGGATTTCTAATGGAAGCGGTGGTGGTAGAGTTGGGGCTGAGGATTTGGCTCAGCTTCAATCTACCATGCAGGCGATTGAACTTGCTTGCTCATACATTCAGGTTTTTCTTTTTTGCTTATTACTTTAATCATACGCATCAAGAAGTGGTTCGCTCTATTCCTTGTCTCCTGGTTGATGGTATGCTTGATTTCCTAATAAATCGGAGAAGGTGTAGATGTGTGCGTGTGCTTGCATTTATGTTTTCTCGTAATTTGTTTGGCTTAAAATTGAAGTCACTAGGGGGTAATGAAAATCATCAAGTTGCTTTATGAGTTTTCTTCTTCAGAAAATTTATGGTGTTTGTTTATCTGTGTGTATTTGTTGTCTATGGTGTAGAGACTAAATGCCTCACTGAACTATTTTACTATTTCCGCCTTTCTGATTTTCATTGAGTAAGAAGTCTCTTTGCTTTCTAAGGCCTTGTCATGGCTTTAACCGAGACGTACTTCCAGAGGATGCCTCTTGTTACGTGGACTTGACATTTTCCTTTCTTTCCAGCAGATAAATTCTAATCCAGTTGCTGCTGAAGCAACCATATTGTCGCTTCACCAGTCTCCACAGCCATATAAGGCATGTACATATATTCTTGGTAAGACTTTTTGATGAATCCAGAATCTGACTGATCAAGTGAACTTGGAAAGTTACAGCTGTTTGACCGAAAGTGTTTTATACTTCCAGAAAATTCTCAGGTAGCAAATGCTAGATTTCAAGCTGCTGCAGCTATTCGAGAAGCAGCTATCAGGGAATGGAGTGTTCTTGCCACTAATGATAAAGGGGGTTTGATTAGGTGATTTCTCGTCTTTTATGTTATTTCGGTAATAAATGCTTAGGCTTCCAATTATTTGAGCGGTCACCCTCTGCTCTATCAGGAGGCAACCCTTGGTGTCAAGTTTGTAATTGTGATTGGCTTTGCGAATCAACTGGTAGCTTTTATGCTTTACAATATAGTAGTTTTGGGATACTTCAGCTTCCTTGGACTGTGAAACCTGTCACTTCTTGACTAAAATATGAAGTGGTTGGTCACATCAATTTCCGTGATAATCATGACTATATGAGGTTCTGGGTCATATGAGTTAAAAGTTAATAAATGTGGCTAAATCTTTTTGCAGCTTCTGTCTTGGCTATGTCATGCAGCATGCTAATCAATCGGAGGGATATGTACTTTCAAAAGTATCTTCTGTGGCTGCGCAGCTGATGAAAAGAGGCTGGTAAGCCGGGCTGCTTCTGGTAGTCTAACTTATAAACCATGCACATTTGATGGTATATTAGCTGCCACGTCCAATTTGATGCATGTGATAGGAATCATAAGAAAGATATTATTGTTCACAGACGCTTATGACCTGTAGAGTAGTGCTAAGAAATCGAGACAATCGAGTTACTACTGTTTTTGCTTGCTTTGTTCGGTAATGGAATTTCTAATCTAAAAAAATACTCTTATAGGCTTGAGTTTACTCCAGCCGAGAAGGAAGTCTTTTTCTATCAGGTATCTATTTTGTTTCGCTATTTTTTTGGATTTTTATTTTTGTTTTCTGTATCTTATTTTGATTAGTATTACGTTCATATATGTTGTTATCTGATATTGGCCATTTTGGACATAAAGTTTATATAACATACATGTGCATTCATCAATCCATGACGATGATGGCACGTGAACTGAAGGACATTTTATATCTAAGAAATTTACCTGGTACTTTAAAACCTTTCTAACTGTGCTAACCTTACAATACATGGGCAAGGAAGGATTTAAAGTGAGGTTAACTAATAATCATTTAGGTGATTGAGTAGAAACTGGTCCTTACAATATGCCTCCATACTTCAGCTAGATATGTCTTGATATGCTCCATGTCCTAATAGAAAGAAATGAGGGTTACATTTTTCTGTGGTAATTGTTTTGTGCTATTCAGGATGTACCTTGGGTCATGGTTCATAAAAAGGAAATTTGTGGTAGTGCTGCTAATTGGTCTACAGAATACAATGGAATCGTCTAATGTTGATGTTTATTAAAAGGATCGTAGCTTATCTTCTTTTGTCCCATAATAAATGCTGTTTACATTTCAGATCCACCAGGCTATTCTTGGTTCTCGTGGCTTAGATGTGCAGTTCATCGGCATTAATTTTCTTGAATCATTGGTAATGATCTGTTTCTGTTGTTTCTGTCATTATATCTCTATACCATATGTGTGCTCACATATTCTCCATCTCAGGTATCTGAATTCTCACCCTCTACTTCAAGTGCCATGGGTCTCCCTAGGGAATTTCATGAAAATTGTCGCAAGTCACTAGAGCAAAACTTTTTAAAGGTGATCGTAGGATTGCATTTGCTTCCAGATATTGTTGCACCATCGCCTTTTTGTTTGTGGAAGAATAATAGCCTATACTGAGGGTTCTATTACTAAGATTGTGTTGTTTACTTTCTTTTTAAAAAAAAAATTGCAGACTTTCTATCAGTGGGCACAGGATGCTGCTTTAAGTATTACGAATAAGATTATCGAATCACATTCTGGTGTCCCTGAGGTTAAGGTTTGCAATGCTACGCTGCGACTAATGCATCAAATACTAAATTGGGAGTTTCGTTACAGCAAAGGTGGCACAAGGGCAAGCATTAATGTGTTTTCTGATGGAATTAGACTTGATAATGCATCATCAAGAAAGACAGAATGTGTTATAGTTCAGGTAGCTAATTGTTATACTTAAGATTTATGACACGTGCTTGGACTTCATTAACTTGTTGAAATTAAGAGAGATCATATAAGATTGATGCTAGCACGTCAGATTTTATACTTGCTTTCTGTTAAGACACTTTTGACTCTTCATAAATCTCACCTTCAGTGGTGGTGATTGCAGCCTGGAGCTTCGTGGTGTGATGTGTTGCTTTCAAGCTCGCATGTTGGATGGCTTATAAATTTATATACGTCCCTGAGGCAGAAGTTTGGTCTTGAAGGCTATTGGATAGATTGTCCCCTTGCAGTCTCTGCTCGAAAACTAATCATACAGTTGTGCTCCTTGGCAGGGGCTATATTTCCATCCAGTGAGTGTTCTATGCTTTTCTTTTTTTCTAATATTTTTTTAGTCTGCTGTTGAATACGTTATAAAAACATCACATTTGCCCGTTTACTATTTTGCTTTGCCAATTTAGGAACAATGGATGTCCATCACACCTTGCTTATCGATATACATATATACATTTCTCTGTGAGTGACTTGTTCAATAATCTAGACAATGCGCAGATGCAAGAGCAGCATCTTCTCCTCCTGCTGTCAGGGGTGTTGCCCTGGATTGATCCTCCTGATGTCATTTCAAAGGAAATTGAAGAAGGAAAGAGTGGAAGGTCAGCTACTCAAAATTCTTTCCCTGTTTGATTTTCTATTATCTCATATTCCAAGTTTGACATTGTGTTGTATTTTTCTATTTCAGTGAAATGGTTGATGGTTGTCGTGCATTGTTATCTATTGGGACAGTTACTACTCCTGGTGTCTTTGACCGACTCTTGCGTTCATTAAGGTCTTTGACATATAACCCTTTTTTTTTGCAATTAAAAGCCAGTTGGTGATCTTTATTCACAGTATAGTTGCTCTTTCTGTTTCTTCAGGCCCTTTGGCACGCTTACACTCTTATCTATGTTAATGGGTGAAGTTGTCAAAGTACAAATGGCGCATAGTACGGATGAAGAGACATGGAGCTATGAGGCACGTGATATCTTGCTAGATACGTGGACCACACTCCTTGCTGTGAGTACGGTTAAGATTTATTTGACTACAGCTGCACATATCTATAATATAATGCATCGCTATGTTCATGAAACTGTGGCATATCTGGATCTTTGTGGTACTTTGGGCATTGGCTTTGTGATCTTTAGGGTATTATAAAGACTGGTCATCGTCTTTGCCAATAAATTTTATGCTGGAGAGTGTAGAAGAATGATGCATTTTAAAACTAATTGTGTATTACGACATACTAGTGGGCACCATTTGACCAAGGGTTGTGATAACTCGTGCCAGTTAATGGATGGCTCTGGGGGTAATGCGTGGCTACCACCTGAGGGGATGCATGCCGCAGCTAATCTCTTTTCATTGATTGTGGAATCTGAATTAAAAGGTAACGATTTCCAGATTTTGGACCTCTGCTTTACAACTGTTGTTGTTTTGGAACTCTTTTTTCTGTCAAATCTATTTACAAGGTGAAAGTTTGTTTGTCTAGTGGCATCTGACTCAGCTACGGCTACTGAAGATGATGCTGATTGCCTGGCTTCTGTATCTAGTAAGCAAAATAAATGCAATGAATTCCTAGCTCTTGATCTACTTTTTAGTTTACGCCAATCTTAGAGGGCAGGTTTTGTGCTATTCTTTGTTCCGAAATTTAATATAATGTTCTGGCAGCCATGGACGAAAGACTAGGATCTTATGCTCTCATTGCAAGGGCTGCAGTCGATGCTACAATTCCGTTTTTAGCAAAAAAGTTCTCTGATTGTGTTGCATGCCTCCATCAGGTGTCCTTCATCAACCTTCCTTTAGAGTATAAGCGAAAGCAACATTCTTCTATCTAGTAATCATTCCTTTTTTCCTTTTTGTTATTAGCTTTTCATGCTTTTGTAGCTAACATATCAATATCTACGGAATTCAAAGCTTTTTTGGGATTGATTAGGAAATCCAGCTCTATGTCTGAGCTGCTGCAGTTTTCTTTTTCTTTCTAGTTTGCACAACTTTTCTGATGTATTCTGAGAGATTGCTTTTGCTCATTTTAATCTATCTGTTTTAGGGCAGGGGCACTGTTGATCTGACTGAAACTCTGGAAGAGGTCTACTCTATGCTGCTAATAATCGGTCATGTACTCGCAGATGAAGGGGAAGGGGAGACTGCCTTGGTAATTTTTTTATCTCTTTGTTGTTATCACAAAAACTTCTTTGTTCCATTAATTTTCATTGTCTATTATGACGTTTTGGTTCTCAATATATATTTTCCTTACTGTTTCATGTTTTACTAATATCAAGTATTCTGAATGCCTGTATCTATTAAACGATAATCACACTTCCTTCCTATGGAAAAATAAGAAACGTATTACCACAGATATTAATCGCAAACGGATGGCCTTGAAATTACCCTTTTTCTTAATAAGTAATTAAGTAGTCCTTGTAGCATCAGTCTCATGAGTAGTTATAATTCTGTTTTTTTCACAAACAAATTCTTACCAAGAGAATTACGAGATGATTTTATCAACTACCAGGTTCCGGATGCCTTGCAATCTCATTTTGTGGATGTTGTAGAGGCAGATCGCCACCCAGTCGTGGTACTCTCAAGGTATGCTAGTAGATAAATCATGATAGAGAATTTTTCAGTAAACAGTGACTACCCACGTTTGTATCAATTTAGTAACTTATGATTGTCATTTGTTATTGTAGCTCAATCATAAAATTCGCTGAGCAATGTTTGGATGCAGAAATGAGATCATCGATCTTTAGTCCTCGGCTGATGGAGGTACATTTTATAATTCTGAATTGAGTCGATTTTTTACCTCTTTTGAATTCTCAGATTCAAATGCATAAAAAGATCATGGTCAATAAGCATTAAAAGAAGTTGCAATTTGGTACATTTTTCCTTTTTATTGATTGGATAACTGTGTAGGCAGTCGTATGGTTCCTTGCAAGATGGTCTTTCACATATCTAATGCTCGTTGAAGATTGCAATTTGGGTAGCAACCAGCTTCAGTCTCTACCTTCCAGAGCATGTTTATTCACGTTTTTCAACGAACACAATCAGGGGAAGTTTGTCCTTGATATAATAGTCCGGATCTCGTTGACATCGCTCATGTCTTACCCTGGTGAGAAAGATTTGCAGGTAGTAATCTTGTGTCCTTCTATAAACATTATTACCCGTTTTGTCAACTATTGCGCTTAAAAGATGGTACTTGACAGTGTACAAATACTATATTGGTCTGTTAGATGGGTAGTTGTTTGTGAGAGGTGCAAACTGATGCAAGAAATCTCAAACTTCGTTTGACTTTCAAATTTTGATAATTAAAGGACCTTTAGGCCAGGGAATCCAATTAGCTATAGCGAGAATTTTTTTATGGTTTAATGTGCAGTTTCTTATAAGCGAGGGTTATAACTGTAAATTTTTTTACTCCCATTTCTTCAAGAATAGTATTCTCCTAATCCTTTTTCTTTTTTTTTCTCGGCTCTCTGCAGGAGTTAACATGTTTTCAATTACTGCATGCACTTGTTCGACGAAGAAATATCTGTTTTCACCTTCTATCACTGGTGAGTTCAGAAACTCCCATATTAGGCTCAGGCGTAGTGGGGCCAATTTCTGTATCTTGCTTTGTGTCTAATCAAATGATAATTTATTATTTTCCTCTTTTGCTCCTCTATAACTGTTTACCTCTTTTTGTTAGAAACCATAATCACTTCTCTTCTTATGACATAACTGCTAAAAAAGCTGTTTTACGGGGAATTAATTACTCGGCTTAGTTCAATTGGGAAAATGCCTTCTCTTTTCAATTCTTGTAAATGAACTTGTTCTTTTCATTCCAGTAAATAATACTTCATGCAAAACGTGCAGAATTCCTGGCGTAACCTGGCAAATGCCTTTGCAAATGACAAAACATTGTTCTTGCTAAATAGTGTTAGTCAGGTATAATGTCCTAAAATCTGCATTTTGACTTATTTATTTAAGCATGTTCTGTTTCTTGAATGATGTTACTTCTGTTCAGCGTTCATTGGCTCAAACCCTTGTTCTTTCTGCTTATGGAATGCAAAGTTCAGATGCATCAAACCAGTGAGTACCAAAAAATATGTGCACTTCGCTCTCGTCTTAACCTGAAGTTATGCCTGACCAAGCCTTCGTTCTGTTTTCGAAAAGATATGTGAAGGACCTCATGGCTCATATGACATCATCTTTAGTGGAGTTGTCCAATAACAGTGACCTAAAAAATATTGCTCAACAACCTGATATCATTATGCTGGTAAGAAAGAAAACATGTGAAAGCTTGGATTTGTTTATTGGTAAATCCTTATAAACAGAATGGTTCTTTCGTATTTTGTTTTAGGTGAGTTGTGTGTTAGAGCGGCTTCGAGGGGCGGTAAGTGCCACTGAACCCCGGACACAGAGAGCAATATATGAGATGGGATTGTCTGTCATGAATCCTGTGCTCCGTCTTCTCGAGGTTTACAAACATGAGGTACTGTTCAAGGCACAAATATAATGATCCACGTTATTTGAAATTTGATGAGTCTGTATACTTAACATTTCAATGCAGATAGTGCTCTGTATTCTACATGTATGGTCAGTAAAACTACTAATTTTCTTTTAAAATAATTGCTTAGTCTGCAGTAATTTACCTACTTCTTAAATTCGTTGTGGATTGGGTGGATGGGCAATTATCTTACCTAGAGGCTCATGAGACAGCCGTGGTTATTAATTTCTGCATGAGTCTTCTACAAATATATTCGTCACACAATATTGGGAAGGTTAATCTATGCCCCTATCTCTTCCATACTTCTCTGTTCTGACTGAGCGTCATTGCTAAATTCTTTAGTGGACCGTCACATACACTTTATTTTTTCCACCTCAGATATCATTGTCACTCTCCAGTACTTTGCTTAACGAAGCAAAAGCAGAAAATTACAAGGATTTACGCGCTTTGCTTCAGCTACTCTCCCATCTATGCTCAAAAGATATGGTTGTTACTTGCACGTACTGCAGAAGGTTAAATTCATTCGCTCGTATATCTCATCTTCTAACAACTGGCACTACCTTTGGCAGGTTGATTTTTCATCTGACAGTATTGAGACACAAAGCACAAATATATCCCAGGTAAAATCAAGTTAATTAAAATGAATTCAACAAGAGTGGTATGTGTAATTCTTTGAACTTACAGGTGGTGTACTTCGGTCTCCATATAATCACGCCACTTATAACTTTGGAACTCCTCAAATACCCCAAGCTTTGTTTCGACGTAAGGATTTCCATTACCATTGACCAAATCTATTGTAGTATTCTTACTGTTATAACCTTTCACTTAAGAATCAAATTCTGCAGTATTTCTCGCTTATTTCACATATGCTTGAGGTTTACCCTGAGACTCTTGCGCAACTCAACAATGACGCATTTAGCCATGTACTTACGACAGTTGACTTTGGTCTTCATCAGCAGGTGAAGTAAAATCCTCTTTTCTGAGATAATAAGCAAATCCATTTTGATCTTGTTTTACAACAATGTTAACCATTTCTTTATATTAATATGCTCATCAGGATGTAGATATAGTCACAATGTGCCTGAGAGCTCTAAAGGCGCTTGCTTCATATCACTACAAAGAGAAAAATGCAGGCAACTCAGGTTTGGGTGCACACGCTGCTGGACACACAGATCCAAATGGAGTATTTCATGAAGGAATACTGAGTCGATTCCTTCGTAAATTGTTTCATTTCCTTCTTTTTGAGGATTACAGGTACTAAACAACAATATACACCAAAATCACTCAAATGCACTCTCTTCTAATGTGTTGACCATAAAATGTTCTGATCTGTTTCTTGTTACAGTCCCGACCTAGTTAGTACAGCAGCAGATGCCTTGTTCCCTCTTATTCTCTGCGAACCAAACCTTTACCAGGTCAGTATTTATTATTCTCTCTGCAAAGCTTAAACCAAACTTCTATGTCTTAAACTGCAGTAACTTAACAGTCTATGTGCTACGCCTAGGGTTTGGGCAATGAACTGATTGAGAAACAGGCGAATCCGAACTTTAAAACGAGGCTAGCAAATGCGCTTCAGGTGCTCACGACGTCAAACCAGTTATCCTCGTCCTTGGACCGTCTCAACTACCAAAGATTCAGAAAGAACCTTCACAGCTTCCTTGTTGAAGTTCGTGGGTTTCTGAAAACTAGATAAATGAATATTAAGAATAGTAGGGATTTATCATACTGATTTGAATTTTTAAAACTATAAAGTGTCAAAATCTGTTATATTTTTGATATTAGACTGTGATTATGACGAAATGGCTTTGACTTTTGAGTACTAGTGACTAGTGAGTGGTCGATTTAGCTGATTTTTTTTAACTAAATGCAAACTAGACGAAAAGAAGAACAATCTGACTTATCTCTGATTTGAAGTGTAGATATGCTTAAGATTTTTTTGGTAAATAATTTTCTCTCTTTATCTTACTTAGCAACATAAAAGTCATATTTTCTGTTAAAATATGCATTGAAATTTCAAACATAAGAACCTAATGATTCTCACCACAAAGATCCACAAAAATTTTAGTAATATTTCTAGTTATTGAAAAGTCTTCAAATAAGTCTTAAGTAGTCAATTTTTAAAAGTCAATTATTTGTTTGATGAGCATAAATTATGCATAAATCGCGAATAAATCATGCATAAATTAATAACACTATAATATAAGATGGTTGGTGTGCCCCATCCTTTCAGCCAGACTCCCAATATACAAGATATTATCATATAATGCATACAGAAGATCATAACAAATCTGAGCAATCTTACTAAATTCATATGTTTTGCATTAATTCCTCATCTGCACCAAAACTTTAGACATTTCCCTTAACCTTGATTTCTTTGGCGAATTTAGTACAATGCCAAAGATTCAGCTAACATTTCCCTAATATATAAATTGATTCGTTTTATGAATATAACAACTGAATTGGCAAAAAAAAAAATATATATATATATATATATATATATATATATACAGGAATTGAATATTATAAGGTCTGGTTTAGTACATATTAGGGGTGGGAATTCGGGTCGGTCGGGTCGGGTTGATCGGAAATCGGGTTATTCGGGTAGTAGAAAAATGGTCCGAAATAACCGAACCAAAAATTGGATCGGTTCGAGTCAGAATTTCGGGTCGGTTCGGATCGGGTCAGTTTTTTTTTTTTTTGGGAAAAATTCTGAAAAAATCAAAAAAATCCGAAAACCCGACCCGAATTGACCCGAACCGTCCGAAAACCCGACTGGAATTCCGATTTATTTATTTATTTTTTTAATTTTTTGGGAAAAATTCTAAAAAAATCATACCCGACCCGAATTCTTAAATAAATTTTAATCCGATCCGACCCGACCCGAACCGATTCAAATTTCGATTCGGATCGGGTCAGACAAAACAGGTCGGGTCAAATTCCCAACCCTAGTACATATGCAAACCAAAACACATTAAGAACACTAAAAGAGCAAAAACATACTGAAACTAAAACAAAGAAAATCTGATCTGTACTATTCGCTCCCATATGTATTGGACTCCGTAGGAAAGCTAGTGTTGTTGAGCTTCTTGACTCTGTAGTTGTCTGGGTTAGTCTCTCCTACTATGAGATTGACTGCTAGTTGTAATCGTTTTTAGTAACTGTGATTTCTATGTTGTGAATATTTAGGATACTATTTGAGTAGTCGTGTGCTGGCCGGAGATGTTTATATTCGTTATCTCTCCGTCTTATTGAGCCGCCGTAGTTGTACCAAAAATTGTTATATGTTTCACTTTGACACTCTTTATTTAGTTTCACGGTTTATTTATTTAATTAGTAAAAAAATATTTAATATTTAATTATTAGCAATTCTAATTTTTAGGGTTAAATATAACAATTTTTATAATTTAAAAATTTGTTTTGGGAATGAAATATATTCAGAGTTTTAATTGTCAATAACTCGAATTTTGAAGGTTTTTATAAGATTTTCCCAATTAATAAAAAATGACTACATGCCGAGTTGCTCTTAATCGGTTAGGATGATCCAGCTAATGATTTGGCATCAGAGTTCGATTGTTACCTGCTGCATTATGGTAACTTAAAAAAAAATTATAGAAATGAGATTTAGGCTATGAATTAGATCTTGGATCTACGTAACTGATTATGGAATCTTTTACTGATTGCATGAATCTTAATCTATACTGATTGGTCGCAATGGTACGGTAGTATCTTCAATAATTATCATCTTTCATAAATGCTTGTAGCAAAAATTCCAAATAAACGTCAATGAGTTTTCCGACGATATTTAAATATTTTATCGTAAATATCGTTAAATTTTGTAAAACACAGTCATTCAGTTTTTTAATATTCAATAAATCAGATTCGTGGTATTAGGTCTTGTACCAAAGATATTACATCTTAAATATAGCAGCAACTGATTTGGCAAATATATTATATATAAACTAAATATTTTATACAGTCTGATATTCTTTTTTTTTTTTTTTTCAATTTTACTTTTATAATTGGATCGACAAGGCACCATCCATAACCAAACCTCATATCCTAAAATTCTTCTTTTTTCCTTCTCCTTGCATCGGAGAAGACTCGAACCTTGGTGCCTAAGGATTTGTAAAGTGACCACTACCACTGGACCACCTATCCTCGGCATACAATCTGATATTCTAATTTGGTATATATTGAAACCAAGTTATACAACAGACAAATTAAAAAGAGAAGAACTAAAAGAGAAAGAAAACATTGAAACTGATATATAGAAGAATTGAATCTCGTCTAAGATGAACCGTTCCAGCGTGTTTAGAGCCGCCGTAGAAAAAACTTGTATCGCTGGTTCTTTTTGATTTTATATATTGAAGGCTCCATGAGTCGCTCCCATGATGAGATACTGTCTAGAACTTTTTTCGAATAACGAAAGTTTTAAATTCGGCATATAAGCGACTTTAGTACAAGAAAAATATCCAGACCTCATTGTGTAGTTGTGTGCTAACAGGAAATGTTTTTGTTAACAATTTTTTATGCCTTACTTCACGTGTTTTGCAAATTTAATCAGACAAGTGAAAATTTCGGTTGGCCAATAACTAACAGACCAACTGCCAACTATCAGAACCCAACTTTTACATCCTACAATTTATTTATATATATATTTTTTGTCAACAATTAGATCGACAAGACCTGATCTATAGCCTAAATTCCACCTCTAAAATCCTTTTTTTAAGCTATCATAATGTAGCGGGTAGGAATCGAACTATGGTACCAAATCATTAGCTGGATCATCCTAACCACCAGATTAAGAGTTAACTCGGTCAATTTATTTATACATTAAAAGTAGTTATATAATAAAAGAAAATTAAAACATTGTCTAACCTTGCAGATTTGGATGGTAAGTTCCGTTTGGTGGCCTCCAAAAGTCTACATTGGAGAAATTGTGCCTTCGATGAGTATAGTACCACTGGTTTGTATAATACTAGGGCATGGAAGGGTATAACATTTCCTAAATGTGTACCCATTACTCTGAAAAATATGCAAATAATTATATTATTTAATAATACAACCTATAAAAAAAATTAGTAATTTGTATAGACATTTATTTAAAATATAATATATCTATTGTAAATCTACAATATCTACATTTGAAGTTTTGACAATCAACTTTTTATTGTTCAAAAATCAAACCTATAATTCTACTACAAAAAAATTTACAAACAAAAATCGTACAATTTAATAGAAAATTCAGACCTATAGCGGTAAACTAATCCTGCCAATAGTGTTCCAATTAATATTATTAGTACAACAATGAGCAATATTTATTATTATTTTTAGTACAACAATGAGCAATATTTATTATTATTTTTAGTACAATAATGAACAATAATTAATATTATTAAGAAATGTAGCATTTAATTTAATATACTGGTCAATAAAAATTAATATATGCAATAATGAAAGTGTCAACGATGTTTTGAAATTTTCAGTTTGGTATTTACAGTCCGTATTAAATGGTGTCAACAAAAGTTCATATAAAGTTTAATGATTTTTCTGCCAAAAATTTAATGTTTTCTCAAATAGAAACTCAGTCAATAATTAAATAGTTTCCAATACCAAAAGGTATATATATAGAGACATAGAGTATCCCTTTAAGATATTTTCCAATATAGGTTTCATACAAAAAAAAGAAACAAATTATTAAGGCCTCAGGTAAGTTTAAATTTCGATTGAATTAGTATGACAATTAGTTTTGTATTATAAATTCATTATTTTATGATTTCAGTTTATGAAATCTGTCCTAAGTCTATTCTAAATTTATGTTAATTCAACAAATCAAATACTTATTTAAGGAAGAAAAAAACTGATCTTAATCCATTGCTTAATGATATTATAGATCAAATCCTCTTATTGATTTTCTCCTCCCTTAACCTTTAAACCTTAATCGATCCTTTGATGGACAAGGATCTTCACTCTTCTTCTCTATCTTTAACGTTCGTGAAACGGTTTTGGTAACAACACGTTTTCGTCAATAGACGCGAGACGTTACGCATCATCACTAAACGTAATTAGTGTTGCTTTTATATTGACATGAAGAGACACAAACGTTCGTTTGTTAACCTCCACTTTATTTATATATATACATATATATGGTTATATGTATTTATAATTAATTAATTACCATATATATATATACATATATATATTTTACATAGAGAAGCTCAATACCATAAGGGAGAAGGGTTATCAATACACCCGATTCTAATTCGTTAATCGAAACCGATCCACCACGATATCGTCTTTTATATTAGAATCTATAAACTTTAATATGAACTTAAACTTTATAATTAAACCGAGAAACACATCGACCACACATAACGGAAATATTCTTACATGTATGGCTAGACTTTTTTCATAACATTTATAAAACTGATTTAATGGGTATAACAAAAACTCTAGTGATTTTCTATTTCGTTGTAACATTTGCATTTTCATTGTCCAACCACAATGTTTTGGCTTCAGGTATGTTTAAGGTTCGATGTCTTTCATATCAAATTTAATTGACCGTCTTTTGTTTGCTTATGTATATACATTCTTTTAAATTTTCGTTAATACTACAAGGATCGAGTAAACGATCTATTATGATATTTTATAAAATTATTATCAATTTCCTTTAAAATGTTATTTGTCAAAAGTACTGGTACAAATCTGATTTCCTCTTAACATTGATGACCGTGTTATAATAAAATGAAATGTTTTAATAAAAAAAGAACTTATTTATGGTCATACGTTTTTTCTACATCTATTATAAAACATATAATCAGATTGAGTAGGGAAAAGTATTTTTGATTCATTGCTGAAATCTATTTTTGTTGTCATGATTATGATTTTAGATAATCGTGTAATTTCTATGTAATATTATTTGGAATTTTATTTGGATGGTTTGGATTATAGATATGGTGTAAAATATGCATGGCATGAATGTTGTTGTCAACACTAATAAAAGTCTAAATCCTTCTTTAGTGATGATTTGAATGTTGTAATAATGGCGATATGGAATAAATAAAACTTATTTATGATAAGAAAAAGTTGTTTTAACATCTCGTACGTAACGTACGTAGCATTATATAGTGATGTATGTATCTTCTTTATAAACTAATTAGTCAATTAATCAATATGCATACTATATAGTTAACTAATAGGTCAATAACATAAATTTTGATTTAATTAAGATCATCTCCAATAGTGCTTTAAATCTCTCTTCAAACTCTATATTTGAAGAAAAACTTTCTCCAATGGTACTTCAAATTTGAAGATCTCTATTTTTTTCAAATTTGAAAGATTTCTATTTCTTCTTTCATTTTTTGAATAAAAATTTTCTTTTACAAAATGATCCCTTAATTTTTATTGTTTTATCATTTTATACCTAACTTAAATTTTAGAATTTGATAAGAAAAAAAAAGTGAAACATTGCCAGAAATAATAATTTTTCTGAATTTAGTGAATTTTTAACTATAACCATAACTAAAAATTTTGGTTATAAAAATTATAAAATATAACAATATATTATAATAGAAATTACATGAACATATATTGTTTATATAAATAGCAAAACATAAATTATAAATATATAATTATCATGAGGGTATTATATATTTCATTTGTTTTTTTATTTTTTGTGGTCTGTAATGAAATTTTATGATTTTGCTAATGTTGTTATCAATTATTTACTTAAAATTGAAATACGTGGGTTAAATATATAAATTTTAAAAATATAAAAGTATCTTAATTTTAGTAAACCATTGTTTAATAACTTCATGAAAAAATGAAGGCAACGTCTACTTATTAATGTTCTAAAATTTCAAAGAAAAGATCCAGTGGGCCGGCCCGTTAGCTTACTGGACCTTACGGGTCGGGCCTCGATACTAGTAAATAGTCTGCGGACTTATCGGGACGGGCCTTAATGGTTTAAAAGATATTGTTCGGCGGGTTCGGGCTGATTAGACGCAGGTCTGGGCCCATTTACACCCTATGGCTCATTCTCTTCTTCAGACAAGAACCTGAGTGCATCTTGTTGGGTTTATTACTCAAACATATGGGCTTTAGATGTGGGCTTACACGTTTTATTAAGGAGAGAAGTCAATTGACTTGGACCAATGATTTTCTGCAAAAAAATTAGTATATGCAATAATTAAGTATCTTTGATTAATTGTTCATATGCATTAAATTCTCTTCATATTTTTACTTTTATTTGGGATTATTTGTACTCCATATTAAATGGTATAAGCCAAAAATCGTATAAAGACCAATGATTTTTCTACCAAAAATTTAATGTTTTCTCCCACATAAGGAAACACAATCAATAGTAAAAAGAATTTCCAAGGCCAACATTTATATAAATAGAGATTCTTTTAATATAGGTTTCATACAAAAAAATCATGGGTATTACAAAAAATCTGGTGACTTTTCTTTTGGTAGTAATATTTGCAGTTTCATTGTCTAACCACAATGTTTTAGCTTCAGGTATGTTTAAATATTGATTTAGTTAATGATTAAATTATTTTGATTATCCGAAGAACAATTGCTAAAGATTTACATTTGAAATGACTATGTCTTGTGTGTATTTATGCATTTAATTGTTTTGCTAATATTACAGGGACATTCATAGTAGTTAATCGACAGTATTTATGCATTTGATTTTGTATAACAATATGTTATAAAATGATTTTATTATATATATTTAAGCATGTTTATGTAGGTGGAGGAATAAAATACAAATATGAGTATTGCACGATTCCGTGTACGCATAAATATACAGACCATCAATGTTGGATTGATTGCTTAAACAAAGGCTATGATGATGGTAGATGTATTAGTCATTTTCCCAATGAGCCCTTGAAATGTTGTTGTGAACCATAATACAAGTGTAAGACCATCCATAAGCTCTTCCTTATTTAATGATGGTGTTGTAATAATTGCAATATTAAAATAAATTAATAAACTTATTTATGGCTACATTATCATCTTTGGCCATATTAAATGCTACCAACAAAAATTCAAATAAACGTTTATGATTTTTCTCACAATATTCAAATGTTTTCTCGTAAATATGGAAAATCAATTAATAGTAGAAAAAAGCTCTAGTTATTTGTCTTTTCGTAACAACATTTGCAGTTTTTTCATCTAACCATAACGTTATGGTTTCAGGTATTTAAAAAATGTGTTTTGATCATTCTACAAGTGATAGCTAAACATGTAGATTTATATTGTTTATACCGATTACTAATGAATATTTATGTGGGTACATTTGCGTAGTTGCAAAGATTGAAATTTTTTCATACGATCACTGCAACTTTGTGTTCACCTTCATATGGATGGTACAGTGACTGTGTACAGTAACATTAGTTAATAAATGTTATAAATCAAAACGATAAAACATTAATTGAACTTAGATAAAAAAAATTTACTTACGTTAATCGTAAGAACCGAGACCGGTGTGGCTGAAAGCTCAACAGTCATGGTAAGAAGAGATATGGTAATCCATCATAATCTCAGTAATCCTGAAAAATAACCGAAGTAATTAAATAAAAATATTTAGTCTAAAACTCTTTTTTTTAAATAACTCTATATATGGAGTTAATAATGAAATATTTAGTTGACAAAGAAAAAAGTAGTTATTTTTTTAATCAAGTAGAATTTTAACCAAAATTCAAATCAATTTTTCGGAAGTCGAATATAACTCGAATTTAGACATTCGGTAGTTAAATGAAAATAATTACCATGTTTGCAATATTTAACTAGTTTTTATAGCTTAAAAATAATTCAGTGATTACATTTGTGCATATGTATGTGTTAGGATAGCTAAGAACTCACTCAACAAACATACTTTTATTATTACATATGTATGTTGTTATCATATAAATAGAAAAGTTTTTATTGCCTTTATCAGCTATTACGTAGATACATGGTTGCAGAAAGATTTAAGTGGGGTTGTAAAACATGCATGCATGCATGCTTGAATAAAATACTGTATTTATATATCTGAATATTTGAAACTAACGTCCAGTTTTTAAGCTTCTCTTTCTCAACGTCATTTTCAAACCCTAAAACTGATAGTAAGTTACGTAAACCTATCTTTTTCTCTACTTTTCATTTTTTTAGTAACCAAACTTCTTTTTTTCAGGAAAACTTTACCGTATAATTTGGTGCTAGATCCTTTCGCAGGTGATTAATCGAATAGCCACCTAGAATCAAAAATTGAGAACCAATAATTTATACACTTAGATTCTAGTTAGCAGAGACAACACACACGCCTTTAAAACAAGCATCACAGATTTAAACAACGTAAATCCAAACTTCAGTGATTAAATTTCAAAAATTCAGACTAAAATTCAGAAATTTCGAAACATTTGGATCTTAGAATTTGTATACCAAAGCAGGTAAGCTAATAGCCATGGAGAAAAGTGTATCTCCAGGAATTTCGGCGACATAAAACGCGGCGTTTCCGGTAGGATTAAAGCTAGCACCACCGAAGATAACAGTGAAGATAGAAACATAGAAGAAAATCAAAAACGTTATGATGGCCAACGGAGCCCAAGTGATTCCATGAAAATCGCCGGCGGAGACAATAGCCGCCGCCTGAATACCAAACGTGGAGGAGAGAACAACCCACGAGAAGGTCATCACCATGTCCCCAATTGCAGACTTAAATGCACCCATCTTCTTCTTCTTCGTTTGAAGCTTGACGTGAGAATCGATAATTCTCTGTTTTGGGGATCTGGTAACTGGTAGTTCGCCTTTCATAGTTGCTCTCAGTCTGATAGTTAGGGTGATTCAGCTAATGAATTGGCACCAGAGTTCGATTCATACCCACTACATTATAATAACTAAAAAAAGAATTTTAGAAATGACCTTTAAACTATGAATCGGACCTTATTGACATGGATTCGGTTCGGTTGCTTCAAATTTTCAAATTTTCAGTTTCAGAGATATAGGTCAATTCAATTATTATTAAGGTTCTTTTTGAGTTTGGAATTGTATATAAAGTTCAATTAGGTTTGGATTGGTTATTTCATCCAAACTACACATTTATTAGTGTGAATGGTTCGGGTAAACTTTTTTTTTCTTTTACAATTTTAGTTATATTTTGGGTTTCGCTTTATATATCGGTTAATAACCAAATTTAAAATAACATGTAATCAAAAATCAATTAGTTATTTGGATACATCTTAAATATAAATAGTTCGATTAGATCGGTTTGGGTTCAAGTTTGAAATTTATTCCCATAACTAATTTATATTAACGTTATAAGTTTGTTATTATTCAGGTATAAATTTGATAATACTATGCATGTGTGAATTACTCTTATCATATACTCTACATAATCATAGATCAGTGGCAAATTTTAATAAAACACATAAACAATAATTAGCTGGCTTTTTCTTTCCTACTTTAGCTGGCTTTCTATTTGCAACACATGTTTCTAAAACATGATTTTATGTTAAACTCCTATTTTTAATTTGATTTTTAGATAGAACAAGTGCTTTCTGAAAACAACTTCCAAATAATTACTCAACCCTTATTTTTCAGATATTAAAATATTTTAGGTATTTATTAGTTTACACTACAAAAACTAAATACAAACTTAATTTTCTTAACTATATGTATAGTTAAATAAAGAATATATCAAATCGAATCATTATGAGTAGTCCAAATTTAATTTAATTTTTTTGAAAACTAATAAGAAATTCCCCTATTATTCCGTAATTAGCTTTGACTAGATATTTATTTTTTTATTACAGCGATAAAAGTCAAAACTATTATAAACAATCTTTAAATTAAGACCAAAGAGTCAAAGAGTTAATGTCTATCTCCTTAAAGTCTCCAACTGCAAAAAAACCAACGGTCAAATTCTGATCATGTCTAAAAACCACCAGCTTCTTCCTAATCTCACGCTCTCTATTTTCATCTCCTTTTAATTCTCAATCCCAATCTTTTCTCAACTGATAGTATAATCATTCTCAAAGAGACGAGTGAAAAAGGAACGTCGAATTTGACGTTCTTTAATCCCCGCTTCTTGCGAAGATTAAACGAATCCATATAGATTTTTATAGAAAACCACAATATCGAAATGGGTCGGATCAAATTCGCATGTCCTGTTCTCGAAATCAACGTAATCTCGGCTCAAGATCTCGCCACTGTCTCAAGGAACATGAAAACGTATTCCGTCGCTTGGATCAACACAGATCCGATGAGAAAACTCACGACTCGTGTTGATCAAGACAATAGAGCTAATCCAATTTGGAACGAGAAATTCGTGTTTCGTGTTAATGATAAGATCCTTGATGTTGATGCATCAGCGATTGTTATTGAGATTTATGCAGCAGCTTGGGCTAAAGATGCGCTTGTTGGTACTGTGAATGTTCTTCTTAGCGATTTATTTTCTCCTTGGTCTGGTTTTGGTGATGGAGATGATGGTGTTGGTGGTAACAACAACATGAGGCTCGTGACTCTTCAGATTCGTCGTCCTTCAGGGAGGCTTCAAGGGTTTTTACGGTTAGGTGTTTCTTTGCTTGATGGAGGTCAACGAAGTATGCCGTTATCTATGGAAGTTTTCGATGGAAGTCGAAGAGAAGAGATGAATAAGATCAATAGAGATTTTGATGGTAAGATGATGCATCGTCGTACGAATAGTGATCAAACGGATTTAACGATGTCTACGAATGATTACGGCGTGAAAACAGGGGTTGTTACCGGCGGAGGAGGAAGATTCTCCGTCGGTGGAGGAGTAGGAGGAGGAGGAGGTGGTCCTGGTGGTGGTGTTGGTGCGGATAGTATGGTGAATGGTGGTTCGCTTTGTAACTCTGATATTGGACCATCAGCGTCTGTGGTTGCGGCTGCGATTGCGCAAGGACTTTACCATAGACAGAAAACAGCGATTGCGGCTAATAGTCTTAAAGAGGACGCGAGTTCGATTCTCGAAGGGAAAACAGAAGGAATTGAGCATAGAGTTGAGCGTTGGAGAGCAGAGAAGAAAGGCGCGTTTGAGGTTGAAGCGGCTAGAGATAGCGATGAGTCTAGTAGAGGAGGAGCCGGGAAGAGGCGGAGGAGGAGGAGGAAGGAGAAGCAACAACGGCGGAGGAATGGTGGAGGAGTAGAGAGTAAGAAAGGTTTGTTTTCATGTTTTGGAAACGTTTTTGGATGCGAAATTTCGATAACTTGTGGTGGTGGAAGCGGCGGAGACGGAGACAGCATAAAGAAGAGATATAACAAGAATAAAGTAGCAAATCTTAGTGCTGTAGACGAAACGTTTAGTCATTCTGCGATTTGAGAAGAAAAAAGAAAAACGCCTTATGGGTTAAAATGTAAAATTTGAAAGTATGAGGCGAAAAGTATGAATAAAACTTTCTTTACATTTCTTGCCACTTGTCAGGGGCTAATTTTTTTTTTTTTTTATAATATTGGGGCTGATATGGAAAGTTTATAAGCAAAGGGAAAAAAACGAGCTTTATAAGAAAAACAAAAAACTGAAGGAGCAAACGCCTTAGGCCATTAGCAATGGGGGTTTCTTAGGGTTTCTTGATGGGTTTCTTAGGATTTTTTTAATATTAAAATTTAAGAAACCCTTAAAAAAGTTTCTTATTTAACAACACTTAAAAAACCCATTCAAGCATTTTAATATTTAAAAAATAGTTAAGAAACCCATAAAGGGTTTCTCCTTTGAACATGCTCTTATGGGTTAAAATGTTCGTCACATTTCTGATAAGGGACTAATTAATTATTTTTATAATACTGGGGTCATTATGGAAAGTTTTTAAAGAAAGGAAAAACTAATAAAAAACGAGCTTTGTAGACAAATGTATCAAACACACCATAACTTCATCATCAACCTTCTCCTCTTTCTTACGCAATAAAAACATCAACGCCTCTCTCTCGCTCGTTATTCGCCGTGAATGTCGAAATAGTCTCAAGCTCTCTGCTATATGGTGCTTCTCTCTCTAAATTTTTTACGAATTGAGGTATAGAGAGAGGGGCACAGAGATAGAGAGACGCATTAGGAACTGTAGTTTTCCCAGTTCCCGGAGAAACAATCGGCGGATCTATCCTTTATTCCTCTATAATCGGAGAATCTAAACCTCGCGTAGTCGAAATCAACTCGTGAATTTTGGTGGGTTTCACTTAATTTTCCAGATTCTGGAGAAAAATCCACAAGATGTTTGGGTTTGGGTGTAACTGTTTTGACTGGAGCCGAGAATTCTCCGATTTGGTTTCAGAATCGACGGAGCCAAAGCCCTTCTCGCTTCCGTCTCCTCTTCCTAGTTGGCCACAAGGTACCAAAAAAAACTTTCTTTAATTAGAAATTGCTATAGTCATGATATTAAGTTGCAAGAATTTGTTTCTGGAACTCTTTTATCATCGTTTCACATGAATTGTAGTATCCTCACTTAGGGAAAAATTTGGTCTTATTGGAATAAGTATGTCAAAAATTGCGGAAAAGATCCATATTGCATGTAAACTTGTGATAATCAATTTGAAAATTCGGATGATTTAGACAGAATAAATCAAGATATTTTAAAATAAATGATTCATTGAGCTTTGGTCTAATGAAATAATTGAGTTTGATTATTCAATACGTATTCGATATCTAATATATTATGCTTAGATAAGATAAGATCGATCAGTCATTCATCCTTCCTTGATTAATGTAATCCTGTTTTGTGGCTTAAATTTATATCTAAATTTTATTGGATAGGAAAATTAATTTCTAATTTATTGAAAGTGCAGAGTGATAAAAATGCTTTGGAATATTCGTTATGGGATTCCGTTGTCGTTATCTTTCTTCTTTTTATTAATTCAGAATTTTGTCGTGAAACTATCATTTAAATCTATACCCATTATCTGCTTGAATTAGAAATGTGAGCAATAATGTTGTCTGATTCATATAAAATGGGTCATCATTTAATGTGGTTGTAATACAGATGGATATGGTATTCACAAAACATTTTATCCAGGTTTTGTTTCTGCAATAGTTGTGTCCTAACCATAGTCCATAGCTTATAAGTGATAAAATGGAAATAAAACTCGGTATTGGTTACAAATTTGAAGCTAATGAATTAGTACTTCGAACATAATGTTGAAGAATGCTTTGAAGTCCATTCAAAGATGAAGCACCTTCTTGTTTTACTGTTTCAGTCGATCAGTTCTTCAATCTATAATTGTTGTTTGTTATTTGGTGCAGAAAGTGATGTTCTTTTCTGTTATTGTCAATCTCCTTGTAGGTAAAGGTTTTGCCACAGGAAAAATAAACTTGGGAGAAATAGAAGTGGTGAAAATCACCAAATTCCATAGAGTTTGGAGCTCTGATTCATCGCACGGGAAATCTAAACTTCGTGCAACATTTTACAGAGCCGAAGAAATTCCAGAAGGTTTTCACTGCCTTGGTCACTATTGCCAGCCAACGGATCAGCCCTTGAGAGGATATATACTTGCAGCTCGGGCTAGCACACACGTCAATACTGATGAACTCCCACCCCTGAAAAAGCCTGTGAGTTATTCTTTAGTTTGGAGTGCAGATTCAGAGAAAAATGGTGGTAGCTATTTTTGGCTACCTAATCCTCCGGTTGGTTACAGAGCAATGGGAGTTATTGTAACCGATGAACCAGGGGAGCCTGAGACAGGGGAGGTTAGATGTGTAAGAGAGGATCTTACAGAAAGTTGTGAAACATCTGAGATTATACTTGAAGTAGTTTCTTCAAAGAAGTCAAACAGCTCTGGTTCTACTTTTAGTGTATGGAGCACCCAACCTTGCGAGAGAGGGATGCTATCACAAGGTGTGGCTGTTGGGTCATTCTTTTGCTGCACTTTTGATATGTCTTCTGATAGGACGGTCTCTGATATTGGATGCTTAAAGAATCTTGATCCGACCTTCCATGCAATGCCAAATCTCAACCAGGTCCACGCAGTTATCAAACACTACGGACCAACAGTGTACTTACACCCTGAAGAGACTTACATGCCTTCATCCGTACAATGGTTCTTTAAAAATGGAGCTTTGTTGTACCGGTTAGGGAAATCACAAGGGGAACCTATTAACTCCACAGGATCAAACTTGCCTGGTGGAGGATGTAATGATATGGAATTCTGGATAGATCTTCCGGAAGACGAAGAGGCAAAGAATAGTCTAAAGAAAGGAAACCTTGAAAGCTCCGAACTTTATGTTCATGTGAAACCAGCACTTGGTGGAACCTTCACTGACATCGTGATGTGGATTTTCTGCCCCTTTAATGGACCGGCCACTCTTAAAATCGGGCTTTTCACTTTACCTATGACCCGCATAGGAGAACACGTAGGGGATTGGGAGCATTTTACTTTTCGCATATGCAACTTCTCTGGTGAGCTTTGGCAAATGTTCTTCTCTCAGCATAGTGGTGGTGGTTGGGTTGATGCATCGAATGTTGAGTTTGTTAAAGGTAATAAACCGGCTGTATATTCATCTAAACACGGACATGCGAGTTTCCCTCATCCAGGAATGTATCTCCAAGGCTCGTCAAAGCTTGGGATTGGAGTGAGAAACGACGTTGCAAAAAGTAAGTACATTGTGGATTCAAGCCAAAGGTATGTGATTGTAGCAGCTGAGTATTTAGGTAAAGGAGCTGTGATAGAGCCGTGCTGGTTACAGTATATGAGAGAATGGGGTCCGACAATTACTTATGATTCAGGGTCTGAGATCAATAAGATCATGAATTTTCTTCCATTGGTAGTTAGGTTCTCTTTTGAGAACCTTGTTGATTTATTTCCCATTGCTCTTTACGGAGAAGAAGGTCCCACTGGGCCAAAGGAGAAGGATAACTGGGAAGGAGACGAGATGTGCTGAGAACAGAATGCCTCTATGCAAAGGTCTAGTGGGAGACGAAGTCTCTTGTTGAGTATGAGGGAGTTGTTCAGTTTCAGTGTTAATCTTTGCTAAGTTCTGTGACTGATGTGAATATAAAGTGTAGGGTTTGATCTTGCTGGTTGTAATTTGATGATTTAACTCTTGTTTGGCAAGAACTAAACAACCACAGTGGCTGATGAGAAAATGAATGATGTATTTGTATTATGTATTCTATCTGGTCTCTTTCTTCTTAATTTCTTCTTAATGCAATCCGGTTTAGCGTTTTCTGAATATGAAACGAAACCGGTTATTGGTAATTCAGTTATTGATTATCGGTTTAATGTTGTTCTGGTAAAATTAAACCGTTTTCTGAGAGTTTTTTCTCTCTATCTTCTTCTTCTGATAAACCTTTCGATTATCCCTCTCACTGCTTCAGTGCTTTCACTCTTCAGTCAATACCTGTTGGTAAAAATCCGGCGACTAGCCGGCGGAAATATCAATCATATAGCAGTATACGTTGCTTCAATGGAGGTTATGACCTAAATATGGTTTTCACCTTGGTGTTGAATTGTACTTTGGCGTTAGTGCTGCGATGGATTTCGTTTCCTCTTCTTCCATATCTTCACCTTTTCTCACACAGTTGTCTTTAATTTCTCCAAGCCCAGGTGTGGTTTCGTTAAAGCCTAGATATCGGGTCAAAACCCGGAAATTTGGGTCTAGAACATCTAAGAAATCTGGGAAAATTGTGCCCGTTCGAGGCTGTTTTGGTTTTTCCGGCGAACATAGGAGGTTTGTGAACTGGAACCAGTCAGAATTCAGGAGTAAAGTTGATTCGGAAGCATTGAAATTATATAGAGAGGGAGATGAGCTTGTGTCTTCGTTTGGGTATAACGTAAAGACGAGAGAGAGCGCAGTACAGTTTGTATCTAAGCCTTTAGTTTACGCCTTGTTTTGTATTGCAATTGGGTTTTCACCAATTCGCTCTTTTCAAGCTCCAGCTTTAGCTGTGCCCTTCCTCAGTGATGTGATATGGAAGACAAAGAAGGAGAAAGTGATAGAAAAAGAGGTGGTTTTGAAAACAATTGATCATGAGTTCTCGGATTATACTCGGAGACTTTTGGAGAGAGTCTCAGTTTTATTGAAGAGTATTGAGAAGGTCAGAAAGAATAATGGAGATGTTGCTGAAGTGGGAACGGCTTTGAATGCAGTAAAGGTGGAGAGCGAAAAACTGCAGAAAGAAATAATGAATGGATTATATAGTGAGATGAGGCAGTTGAGGAAGGAGAGAGATGTGCTGATGAAACAAGCCGATGGAATTGTAGACGAGGCCCTTAGATTGAAGAAAGAGAGTGAAAAATTGTTGAGAAAGGATGCTAGAAAGAAAGTTGATGAACTGGAAGAGAGTGTGGATATCATTGAGAACGAGTACAACAAGATATGGGAAAGGATAGATGATATTGATGATGCCATTTTAAAGAAAGAAACAACAACACTGAGTTTTGGGGTTAGGGAGCTTATTTTTATTGAAAGAGAGTGTGTAGAGTTGGTTAAAGGCTTCAACCGAGAACTGAAGCAAAAAAGTTTTGAAAGGTGATATCTCTAGCCAGATATTTGTCTGGAGATAGTATTATTCCGCCTTACCTATATACTAAGAATTTGGTTACTTTTGATTGTTATAAGGTTTTCTATTTGCAAAATTGTTCTATGCTTTTATCTTATTGCGTGCCCTTCTAGTGGTGATGTTAAAAGTGGTAGCTTTTACTTGCAAGATTACCAATGCTCTTGTTTATACACTTGCACTTAGTCAAAGTATATCTTTTGCTGGTTGTTTTATATATATCTTTGTCATGTATATGCTCTCTGTTTCTCCCGCTCACATATATGTTTCACTTACAAGATCATTTGATTTTCCAATGTAGTGCTCCTGAAAGATTCATTACAAAACTCTCGAGGTCTGAGATTAAGCAGGGATTAGTGAACGCTCAAAGAAAGCACTTGGAACAAATGATACTGCCTAATGTTTTGGAACTAGAGGAGGTTGATCCTTTTTGTGATCATGATACAGTGGATTTTTCTCTACGCATCAAAAAACGTCTTGAGGAATCAAAAAAGCTGCAGAAAGATCTTCAGAATCGTATCAGAGGACGAATGAAAAAGTTTGGTGAAGAAAAGCTTTTTGTTCAAAAAACTCCAGAAGGTGAAGCTGTCAAGGGATATCCTGAAGCTGAGGTGAAATGGATGTTTGGAGAGAAGGAGGTGGTTGTTCCGAAAGCTATCCAGCTCCATCTACGCCATGGTTGGAAAAAGTGGCAGGAAGAAGCGAAGGCAGATTTGAAACAGAAACTTTTAGAAGATGTTGATTTTGGTAAACAATATATTGCCCAGAGACAGGTAACTTTTGGCTTATGATTTAAAATTCACTAGCCCACCAATATGTGGTTTGTTTATAATGGTGCATGTATTTCCAGCGAAGAATGGAACAATGTTTAAAGTTTGGCATAGTAGATCAATCATGATCCGAGTCTTGTGAATTAGCATGACTAACTAATAGATGTGTATACTCTGGTGATGGTTTTCGTATTGATCATTTCACCATTTAGTTAATGATTTTTATAATATGAAGGAACAAGTTCTCTTGGATCGAGATAGAGTTGTTTCAAAGACTTGGTACAATGAAGACAAAAATAGGTGGGAGATGGACCCTATGGCTGTTCCATATGCTGTTTCCAGGAAGCTGATTAACAGTGCCAGGATTAGGCATGATTATGCTGTGATGTATGTTGCACTGAAAGGAGATGACAAGGAGTATTTCGTTGACATCAAGGTTGACCAGTTAATGTCCTAACATATCTGATGGATTTGAAGTTCAGGTTTCTAATTCATATTTATGGTTGTAGGAATATGAGATGGTATTTGAGAAATTTGGAGGATTTGATGCTCTATATCTCAAAATGCTTGCTTGTGGAATCTCAACTTCTGTTCATCTGATGTGGATACCCATGTCAGAGCTAAGTCTTCAACAACAGTTTTTGCTGGTTACAAGGGTGGTTTCCCGAGTCTTTACCGCATTGAGGAAGACTC
The DNA here is from genome assembly GCA_963920545.1 of Lepidium didymum. Lineage (NCBI taxonomy): Eukaryota > Viridiplantae > Streptophyta > Magnoliopsida > Brassicales > Brassicaceae > Lepidium > Lepidium didymum. The sequence goes on from OY986979.1 coordinate 19,711,652, forward strand.
AAGTTGTTTCAAATGCGAAAGATATTGCATTAGAGAGAATAAGAAATATAAATGATGACATTATGATGGCGATTGTGTTTCCAGTTATCGAATTTATCATTCCATATCAGGTATTACTTTACCCTCTCTGGATATTTTCCTCTTGTTTCTGAGTCTATATATATTTTCTTTTCTCAATTTCTAACTCCTTTTTGATACAGTTAAGGCTGCGTCTGGGAATGGCTTGGCCGGAAGAAATAGAACAGACTGTTGGCTCAACATGGTACTTGCAATGGCAGTCTGAGTCAGAAATGAACTTTAGGTCCCGCAATACAGGAGATTTTCAGTGGTTTCTCTGGTTTCTCATTCGAACTTCTGTATATGGGTTTGTTTTATATCATGTTTTCCGCTTTTTGAAAAGAAAGGTGCCAAGACTTCTTGGCTATGGACCCTTCCGTCGAGATCCAAACGTGCGGAAATTCTGGAGAGTGGTATGCAGCTTTTCTTTCTGCTTATGCTTCTCTTACCAACACTCTAAATTTTGAGTTAGCCAGTATAACATCGATCATGTTTATTTATCATTCAGGCTTCTTACAGTTACAGTTGATTACTAAAATCCTATTTATTTGTTTTGCAGAAATCATATTTTACTTATAGAAAAAGGAGAATCAAACAAAAGAGAAGGGCTGGAATCGACCCTATAAAAACTGCATTTGACAGAATGAAGAGAGTGAAAAATCCACCAATACCATTAAAAAACTTTGCTAGTATTGAGTCTATGAGAGAAGAAATCAACGAGGTTGTGGCATTTTTACAGAATCCGAAGGCATTTCAGGAGATGGGTGCCCGCGCACCTAGGGTACGTTGCTTTATGGTTGTATGTATCCTGTGAGACAGTGTCCAATTGTAAGCATGCTTATTCACATTGCAGGGAGTTCTTATTGTGGGTGAGAGAGGTACAGGAAAGACGTCACTGGCACTCGCCATAGCAGCTGAAGCAAGAGTTCCTGTTGTCAATGTTGAAGCTCAAGAGTTGGAGGCTGGACTATGGGTTGGTCAAAGTGCAGCGAATGTCAGGGAGCTCTTTCAAACTGCAAGAGACTTGGTTAGCTGCTTTGCCTCAAATTGTTTTGTTGATTCATTATTTACATAATTAAAATTCTTAGGTCTCACGATAACAAGGTTCTGAGTCTGATGTAACATTAGTTTCGATGTCATCTGATGTTCGGATGTTTACTACTGTGATGACTAGGCACCTGTAATCATATTTGTGGAAGATTTTGACCTCTTTGCTGGTGTACGTGGGAAGTTTGTACATACAAAACAGCAAGATCATGAATCGTTCATTAATCAGCTTCTTGTTGAACTAGATGGGTAAGAGCCAATTTCTTTGTTAATTGAAAAACTCAGACTGATTTTGCAGCATTCATAGCGGTTACTTAAAGTATCACATTTGATGCAATAAGAAGTGGTCCATATGAAACCCAAGTAGCTTCTCCTTGCTCCAGTTGACATTTGTGATGTCATTCCAATTTAAATATTGGACTTCTGCAGCTTTGAGAAACAGGATGGCGTAGTTTTGATGGCTACAACACGAAATCATAAGCAAATTGACGAAGCGTTGAGAAGGCCAGGTCGTATGGATAGAGTATTCCATCTTCAAAGTCCAACTGAAATGGAAAGGGAGAGGATATTACATAATGCTGCAGAAGAAACCATGGATAGAGAACTCATTGAACTAGTGGATTGGCGTAAGGTGATCTTAAACTTTGCAAAGTTGTCTATATGTGCTAGCAATTATCAATATTGTACCTACGTACCTTCAAATTTTTGATGGATCATTTATATTTTGCTTGTGAGTTCTCTTATCATATTGTGATTTTTTTTCTTGCTCTTTTCTTTATCTCTTCCTAGTTCTGTAATCTTTGGTTACACTATCTCATTAGCTAACAGCGGATTGTTACAGGTTTCTGAGAAGACAACTTTATTACGACCGATAGAATTGAAACTTGTTCCGATGGCTCTTGAAAGTAGTGCCTTTAGGAACAAATTTCTGGACACTGATGAACTTCTGAGTTACGTTAGCTGGTTTGCGGTGAGAAATCTCTCAACTTCTTCGCCTATGGTCAAACCAGTTTTTGTTCATTTCTAAATGTGGTTACATTAGGTGTTTTCTGTCTTTTCTCTGACAGACGTTTAGCCATATAGTGCCTTCATGGTTGCGAAAAACTAAAGTTGCAAAGACAGTTGGAAAAATGCTTGTGAATCATCTTGGACTCAACTTAACAAAAGAAGATTTGGAGAACGTGGTTGATTTGATGGAACCATATGGACAAATAAGCAATGGAATAGAACTTTTGAATCCTCCTGTTGATTGGACGAGGGAGACAAAATTTCCACATGCTGTCTGGGCAGCTGGTCGTGCTCTCATCGCGCTTCTTATACCAAACTTTGATGTTGTGGACAATCTTTGGCTTGAGCCTACTTCCTGGGAAGGAATTGGGTGCACAAAAATCACCAAGGTCAAAAGTGGAGGCTCTGCGGTTGGGAATACGGAATCAAGATCATATCTTGAAAAGAAGCTCGTTTTCTGCTTTGGTTCTCACATTGCGTCCCAAATGCTTCTTCCTCCTGGAGAAGAAAATTTTCTTTCGTCTTCAGAAATAACTCAAGCGCAGGAGGTAAAATTTTCCTCCTCTTTTGCAGTATGCTGTCGTTTACATACTTAATCTTTCGTTAGCTTATGTTTATTAATTTTTGTCTTGCAAAAGATTGCAACACGTATGGTGCTTCAATATGGCTGGGGACCCGATGACAGTCCTGCAGTATACTATGCTACTAATGCGGTAACCTTCTTTCTTATATTTGAAATTGGTATAACATTTAACCTCCAAGATTAAATGTCTGATACGTCATATCATGATAGTTCGATCATGCATGCAATTTCCATTTCATTCTACTGTCTCAACTGATCACTTGATTGATTTTATACTTTTATTGTGTTTGGTCAATTTGATTTGACCGATCAGGTTTCAGCTTTGAGTATGGGGAACCATCACGAATATGAAATGGCGGGTAAAGTCGAAAAGGTTTGTTTTGCTCTAGTGCCTCTCTAGAATTTGCAATTTTCAGGTGGTTCAAGCATTGTCCAAGGCTATATGTGGAAGCCTCTCTGATATCATCTCATTCCTCTACAGATTTATGAGTTAGCATACGAAAAAGCAAAAGGAATGCTCCTTAAAAATCGACGTGTCCTTGAGAAAATCACTGAGGAGCTACTCGAATTTGAAATCTTAACTCGAAAGGTAAGATCTTCACGTTGTTTAGATCTTGCGCAACCATATAATAGACTGAAGGATGTTCCAGTCCCTGACAACCTCTGCATATAAACTGTATCAATTTGGTTTCCTCGTATGGTTTGCAGGATCTGGAAAGACTTGTTCATGAAAATGGCGGGATTCAGGAGAAGGAACCTTTCTTTCTCTCAGGAACCAATTACAACGAGGCAAGTATTACGACCATCAATCCATTTTTTCTTAAAAGCTGCATGTAGTAGGAAGCCTTGAACCATTTTCCATAGATTCTTATCGTCTTCCTTAAACATGAACTGTGTCATATGGTTAATTTTGTATGACTACCACATATTCTCATCAGTAAATCGAAAACTCTTTTAGAAGTTCTATAACAAGTTCAAGGGTTTCCAGGTTTCGTGCTTTATCATCCCACAAAAAGCTAATCTTCTTTCTGCTTACAATCTCTGGTTTGGTTGTTTTCTCCTTTTTGCAGTCATTGGCAAAGAGTTTCCTTGATGCTGGAGATCCGCCAGAAACTATACTACTTAGTGCACCAACCTCCTAACTAGCCAGGAAGATGATTGAATACTTTGATGATAAAGTTTCTTGCAGATACAGGAGTAAATTTATTGCCAATTGCAGTTTTGTTTTTGTTCTAGTGGTCACCAGATAAGGCACATGAGATTAGCTAGTCGTTCGATTTTGAGACTTGAGATTTATCTACATAACCTTCTCAATTGTAAAACTCTATCTTATTAATCGATTATGTCTATATTGATAACATCAGTCAGTCAGTAATTAGCTTTGTAATGAGTGGTCGTTTGACCAAAAAAGGAAAGTCGGTTTTCTTTGACACGTGGCAAGTGGTAACTGGTAACAGGATGTTTATGGTGGGCCGAGTTGTAGGCTATAAAAGACTCTTCGGTTTCTAGAAACAGGAATAGAACCACAGAAAATGCAACGAAGGAAGGAACGAAATTTTCAAATCGATTTCAACGTTAATAAAAAGCTGAACTTTTTTTTTTTTTAATCGAGAAAACTTTTCATCAATTTTTCTCGGGAATATTTTGGGGGGACGTATATTAATTCCGAATCCATGGTGAAACTGAATCCGAGTTCCTGGGTTCTCTTCTTCTCAATCGCGCTTCTTTCAACTCAATTCAAGGGTTCGTTTGGATCCAGATCAACTAAGGAAGCTTACGTCACTCTTTTGTATGGAGATGAGTTCTTACTGGGAGTTAGGGTATTGGGGAAATCGATTCGAGACACTGGATCAAAGAAAGATATGGTCGTTTTGGTCTCTGATGGTGTTTGCGAATACTCTAAGAAGCTACTCAAGGTTTTGGGATTCTTATTTCTTCAACCTTTCTATTCCTAGATATTTAAAGATCTAAAAAAACAAGGCTTTTCATTTACGTCAGATCACATGATCAAAGTGTTTTTTGGTTTGAGTAATTTGAATCCTATCATTCCTTTGTTAAGTTCCGATAGTATTCTCTTTCTTAAGCTTGAGTTATATTTGTTTCACTGCTCTTGTGTTGCTAAAGACTAAGAGTTTTGTTATGTAGGCTGATGGATGGAAAGTAGATAAAATTAGTTTACTGGCAAATCCAAACCAAGTTCATCCAAAGAGATTCTGGGGTGTTTATACAAAGTTGAAAATATTTAACATGACTGATTACAATAAAGGTAAGTATCTAGTGTCTCTCTATCCTAGAGCTTTCTCCCACGTTTGTGTTATGTTTACATGTCGTATTTTTTTATTTGTCACAGTTGTGTATCTTGATGCTGATACGATTGTGGTAAAGAACATAGACGATCTGTTTAAGTGCTCTAAGTTCTGCGCTAATTTGAAGCACTCCGAGAGACTGAACTCTGGAGTCATGGTCGTTGAACCCTCTGAAGCTTTATTTAATGATATGATAAAAAAAGTGAAGACTTTGTCATCTTACACTGGTGGAGATCAAGGGTTCTTGAATTCGTATTATCCAGACTTTCCTAATGCTCGTGTTTTTGATCCTACTTTATCCCCTGAAGTCATGAAAACTAGACCGATTCCTAAAATGGAAAGGCTATCAACGTTATACAATGCAGATGTTGGTCTTTACATGCTTGCTAACAAGGTAAATTTGATTTCAACTTTGAGTTTAAGCTAATTGTTTGTTCGATTTCATGTCTGTTGCTGTTACTGTTTTTTCTCGTCCTAATACAAGCGATGTGAGTCAATGTGTGTGGTGAATTTAGGTTTAGTTTTGATTATTTACAAGCTTAAGTTTCTCATTATTATGCAGTGGATGGTTGATGATAGCAAACTTCACATTATTCACTACACTCTCGGCCCTCTTAAGCCTTGGGACTGGTGGACAGCATGGCTCGTGAAACCTGTTGAGGCGTGGCATGTAGGTCTTCTTGTTCGTAGATGTACACTTTTCACATGGTTTCTGTGAAATTCAAGTTCTATTGAGTGAGTTTCTAATTTAAGTTTCACATGGACATCTCCAGAGCATTAGGGTAAGGCTTGAGGAGACTCTTCCTGGAACTGGAGGTGGAAAATCCCCAAATGATGAATTCATGGTCAAGTTCCTTTTCTTGTTACCACTTTGTGGGCTTTTGTTCTGCTTTTATCGTTCCATGAAGGTTGGACTTCTTCTTGTACCCAACCAATTCTTTCGTCTCAGTCAAATTCACCTCCTTTGGATCTCCATTTCATATTTTGTCCTCTACTTTATATTGCAGGGACGTGACTTCTTGGGTTCATTGTGCAGGAGCTCATTATGCCTTCAGATCAGACATCTTTATTACAAAATTAGATCTACTGGAACAGTTGGTTATAGTGGTGTATCATCATTGTCTACCATGAACTCCAACTATCAAGTTAGTCTTCATTTCCAGATCTTTATTTATCAAATAATTGCTCATTTACGTGCCTTTTTGCTTTTCTAAATGCTAGATCTAATGTTAAATCGTTTTCATCTCGCTACAGCTCCATACTGGCGCGCACTCTAAGGTTCCTCAATACTTGGGGGCAGTTTCAGTTGTAGTCTGTTTTGTGGCCTTTTTGATATCCATAGGAGTTTCCTTTATGATTGTGCCAAGGCAAACCATGCCGTGGACTGGCTTGATTTTGATATATGAGTGGACATTCACAATCTTCTTCCTTTTATTCGGTGGCTTTCTACTTCTAGTGTATCAATATGGCAAGAAAATCGCAGTTCAAACAGGATCTCTTTCGTCTCAAACAGAATCATCATTGGATGATTCTGAAAAAGGTATGGACATGTTAAAAACATAATATCAGTATATGTGGCGTTCTATGCAAAAACCTTAAAATGTATTTTTCCACAATTATTCTCTTTCTCTTTCACCAAGTATACTAACTTTTATTTTTGACAAATCAACAGTTCATCTGCGGGCAGATATGTCTTATGACTTCACTACATGTTATTATGGATTAGGGATGGTATTTTTGGCTTTTGCTGCCATTTCTTTGCCCTACATATTAGGTGTCACCGCTTTATTTCTAAGGTATATTTCTTCACCTCGGCTACATCAGTAGCACCAAGTAATCCCTTGTTACAACGTCGATCCTATGACACCTATGACAAGAAAATCTTTAATAAATCACTTGCTTAGGTTCGTCTGGTCTGTACTTCTTTTATCTTTTCCTCTTGAAATTGACTCTATATTACCTGTAAATCACTTTCTTTCAAATCAGCTTTCGAGGAATGCGTTTATATATTGCTCAAACTCATGGATTGTTGTTAATTCATCACACTTTTCCTCTGGTTTATATACTAATTTTCCTGTTTCTTGTTCATATTGAGCAGGTTGGGTCTGATGATAGCCGTAGCCATGATTCTAGTTTCGTTCATGACTTATGCTTCAGAGCACCTCGCAGTCAGATGGTTCCTCAAAGGTATAGAAGACCGTGACACGATGAGAGAAAAGTCAGTCTGCTTCATCTGCTGACAAAACACACACACACATCAAAAGTTGTCACAGTGTAACTCACAACAACTTATGATTTCGATATTTAGGACAAGTTTTGCTCTTTCTTGTGAATTCATTGCTACATGATTATGATGAATGAGAAAATCGTAATAAAGTTGGGTTGGCACATTCACCGCATACTTGTAACCAATGTTCTAAAAATCGGGCTAGGAGGGGCTAGGCCGCTAGGCGGGCATTATCCGACTCAATTTTAGTGAATCGGATGTAGATTGACACTGTAATTAGGTGGTTTAAGCAGTGATTAGGTGGTTGAAAGGGCAATTACGCGGTTTAGGGGTATTGTATTCGGATTAGGCAAACGCTGTACTCAGGTGGTTAAAACGGTGATTAGGCGGTTTAGACGGTAATGTAATCATTACACTACAACAACTTCAAATTTAATTGATAGTAATAGCACTTTGGTCATACACGAGAAAATCGTAAATAAAGTTGGTTTATTTGATTACATATTCATGTTGTTACAAGTAGTTTTATTTGAACTGTGAAATGGAAACATTACATGAAAGGGATAATATGGCTTAAAGAGGCCAAGTCCTGTAGAAATAAATCTCCATCTCTCCAGAATACTTCTTCGATAACAACTTATCTTTCATATATTCGTTACTTAAACTGATACTCGTTGTATCAACACCATTAAAGTAAGAAAACTTGTAATATTGATCAGTTGTATGAATGGTGAACTTACCAGCATTCTGTGATGTAGTTCCATATAAGACTACTTCACCTTCTAAAGTTGATGAGTTAAACGGAGCAACTCTCCAATAACCGGAGTATCCACAAGGATCTGGACTTACGAACTTAATCTTCACTTCGGCTGATTCATGGACAACAGTATCTGGTTTTATTAATTCAAACATAACTGCTGTTGGTGCTATAGTTGGTCTGGTCAACATTATTGGTTGTTGTGGACATGTCTTGTTGTTTGATGATGCATAATTCATACGACAAATCCACATGTTGTAGTCTGGATCCATGAAGCTGATGTAATATGGAACGTTGGGCTTAACTGGCTCGTTTTCGTATGCATAAACCACGTTGGTCCCTTCACCAAGAACACCAGATGTTGTTGTTATTACAACAACTAAGAAACAGATCATCATTAGTCCGAATGTTTTCATCTTTCTGTTGGTTTTAAGTTTCTTGCTTTTTGTGTTCTCCTGCTAATTGCTATGTTCTATTTATAGAAATTTGGTATCTAATGGTATCTTAATTTCCTTTCCTTTCTACTCCAAATGTTAGACTTTTAAGAAAATATATATATATATTTTGTCAACTTGAGAAATATATTATTTGTTAATTAAACTCACATGTTAACCTTGCTTCTTAAGCTTGTAAACATTACTGCGTTTTTGCCTTACACTTTGGATCTGGATTTGGATCTACAATATCGTAGATCTTACATGATTAAACTCTCTCTACACAAGTTTTTATAATATTTTAAATTTCATTTGATTTCAATCTAATGTTATTATTCCTTATATATAATCGTTTGAAATATTTGGTGTTAGTTCATCTTAACAATCTTTTACTAGTATTTGCAAAGTCAGCTTTTGATATGGAAGAGAATGGGGGAGAATGGCTCACTTTCATTCTTATCCAAAGAGAATGGGGGAGAATGACTCATAGAGAATGTAATGCCATGACCATCACGTCCTCTCATGGTCAGTGGCCCGAGATATTTTTTCGTGTTTTATCTTCATTCATATGGTACCGAGAATCATTTCTCGGTAGATTACTCATCCCGAATTTCTTCAACTCAAGCATGTTTAACTGTGGAATTCTATCGGGATATTTGACCGAAAAGATAAATACATTTTAGTGACATATATGGTCAAATCAATTCTTTTTAATTATATGTGTGCACTAATAAGAGCAATTTTAACCCACACACCATATTTGGTGTAAAAATAATACAGATTTGGTGTTTTAGTGTTCCAAATTTTTTTTATCTCTAACCACAACATCAAATCTCACACCAAATATAATATTTTCTATTATTATATTACTAAATTTAAATTTTTTAATTTTATATTAACTAACTAATAACAAAAATTTCATATTACTTAAATATAACATATAAGTTAAAATATTTTAGAGTATATTTATTTTTTGGTTATAAGTTACAATATATTTTTTTTGGGCATTCGAATCTCCGAGTCAGTTTTAATCAGTGTCGAGTCTTCGGATCAGTTTTAATTGATTTTGAATCTTTTGTATATGTAAACTTAGGACTCGTAAGAATTAGTAAAATTTCATTTCAGTTATGAAATTGATTTTATTTGGTTCTCAGTCAATTTTTTAAATCCCGACAAAATGCTCAAGACTAATACTAATTAATAAACAACAATATTTAATTATTTTTATAATATAAAAATAATAATATTTTTTTGTGTTTTGTGACGAGTATCGCACCAAATATGGTGCAACACTTTCAAAAACACCAAAATATCAAATTTAGTGTTAGTTTTACAGTTGGATTGGAGAGTATTTGACATTAAATTTGGTGTTTTACGGTTGGGTTGGAGAAGTTCTAACATCAGAACTAATGGACAAGATTGACCCACATCTGTTATATGATTCCATGCTTAAATTTAATTCAATCCACTTCCCACTTAGGAGATATATCTGACATATATATATATATATATATATATATAAAAGTTGTCACTGACTTGTACAAATATGTGATCTTTTTATTCTGTTAGGATAACACTGAGTTTTGTTCTTTCTTGCGAATTATTTCATCATTGTTATTTCTAAAAACACATCAAAAGTCGTCACAATGTAACTTACGACAAAACTTGTGATCTCTTTATTCTGTTAGGACAACGCTGAGTTTTTTTTTTTTTTTTGTATTATGATATCAAATATAGTAAATAAAGATTGTTTCATATGATTACATAATTCATATATTTCGTTACATTACAAGTAGTTTTATTTAAATGTGAAATATTTTCCTTATTCTAGATATTCTAGATTCCTGTAGAAATAAATCTCCATTATTCCCCCCATCTTTAGCGATAGCAACCTAGATTTACCAGTTAGCTCGTGAGATAAACTGATTCTCGTTATATCGACACCATTATCGTAATCTAACTCGAAATATTCATTGTTTTTATGGATAGTGAAGGTACTGGCACTGCACTTAGATCCACTCAAGAGTACTTCACCATCTAAAGTTGTTGAGTTGAATGGTTTTACTCTCCAAAATCCAGATCCATGGCAAGGTTGGGGATTCACAAACTTGATCTTAAGTGGGGCTGATTCACGTACAACAGTATCTGGTTTTGATAATAGAAACATAACTTGTGTAGGCATTGTTATACTTGGATTGGTGAACATTACCGGTTGTTGTGGGCATGACGTGCTGTCTAATGTTCCCCAATTCAGTCTACAAATCCACATTTTGTATTCTGATGTCATGAAGCTGATGTAATATGGAACATTGGGCTTCAATGCTTCTCCTGTGGAGTCATAAACTGTGTCGTTCCCTTCACTAACAACTCCAGATATTGTTGTTATTGCAATGACCAAGAAACATGTCATTATTAATCTGAATGTTTTCATCTTTGTGTTGTTTTCTGATTTCTCTTGCTTTCTGTGCTCTCCTGAGCTAAGTTCTTTATATAGAGATTCGGGATCTAATGGTTTCTCAAAGTCAAATACTCATCACATGTTGAGCTGGCGTCTTAAGCTTCTAAACATTGCTACTTTTTTCCTTACAATTTGGATCTGAATCACCATGGATCTTTCTCAAAGCAACCTACTAGTTCATGTAATTTCAATCTAATGGTGTTATTAGTTCATCTTGACATCTTTGTACTACTATGTGCATAAAGCCTCAAGTTCATTCTTATCCAAAGAGAATGAATAAAATAGCTTCAAATTCAAAACTAATGGGCAAGTTTGACCCACAGTACTTTATACCATTCAATGCCTTAATTCAATCCACTTTCCACTTAGGATATATATTATAAGTGTGGTCAATGACTTAGCGTACAAAACTTGTGACTCTTTATTCTGTTAGGATAACACAGAGTTTTGTTCTTTCTTGTGAATTCATTATTATATCATTGTTATTTTTAAATGATTTCGGCCATAACGAGAGAGGAAATTGTCAGAATGTAACAAAAATAACACATCAAAAGTCGTCAGAATGTAACTTACAACACAACTTGTGACCTCTTTGTTCTGGTAAGACAACTCTGAGTTTTGTTCTTTCTTGTGTTACGATATCAAAAATAGTAAATAAAGTTGGTTTCATATACCAACGACGATTGGCCAAGTTGGTTTGGCTTTAAGTCCTTGAGACTCATAGATTACGGGTTCAATTTGCGTTGGAAGGGGATTTTACATTGGGCTCCTCGGCCCTTAGGACATACAGCAAAAAAAATGATGTGTTGATCTTCAGTGTCAGAGATTCTGGTAATCTTTAGAGGATGATGCGTGTTGACCCTCAGTGTCAAAAATTCCGGTCATCTTTAGAGGATGATGCAGAATCTCCATTCCCATTGGTTGGACTCGACAGTCCCTAGAAGCCAAAAACTCCACATGTTGAATTTGCTTGTTAAACTTGTAAAGATTGCTGCTTTTTTTCCTTACAATTTGGATCTTGATTACTGTAAATCTTTCTCAAAGCAACCTACTAATTGAACGTGATCCAAGTCGCTCAATATGTTAAATTTAATGGACTTTGAATTTAAACGTGTTTCACATGACCGTTTGAGTTGGTTGGAAGTTAGTTCATCTTGACACTCTTATACTATTATTTCCATCAAGCCTCACATTCATTCACAAAGAGGATGACTAAAATAGCTTCAAATCAAAAACAATGTAAGATACGTCTAACTATAAGAACCAAACATAAGTATATATGTTAAGCGTCTCTGTAATAATCTTCTGTTGCACAAGCCAGAAGGCTCTATAGTCGAGTATTGTATTGTTTTGAGCATAGTCTGGTTTAAATCAGGTTAGCTTTATAATGGGTCGTCGAGAATCTATTTGGTTTGGTTTGGTTTGGTTTAATTTGGTTTCCATCTCTATCTCAACTGTCCTTTTTAGCAACGAAGCGATGATTGAATTTGAAGCGAAGAACTGCTCTGTGGAGGAGAAAGCATTGATTTTTAATTTTCGATTTCGAATATTTGGTTTTCCTTTATCTATGTACGCATGAAATTAGTGTAATTTACTGTTAGCAGTAATAACCATCACTTGTGTATGGCGGCGAATTTGCTGTATCTTCAGCTTTCTTCTTCGCATTTAGTTTCTAACGTCTTCAAAGGCAGATATTGTTCTACGAATTGCGATATTGATCTCTGCCCAATTATCGTGAGCCGCAGTTCCTTTGAGTGCCGTGCCTTTCGTGGTCCTGATTGGGAAGAGGAGCTCTTCCGCGACGAAAGGTTTCGATTTGAGTTCGGGAACCGTAAGAAGAAGAGGCCGTGGTGGTTCGATGATGATGACGATGACGATTATGATGGTTGGATGGATGAAGGAAAAGAAGACTGGAGTATGATTATTGAGGTAAAGCTTCTTCTTTTTGGGAATTTCACGAATTGATAATCTTCTGGATTTTTGATCAGTAAAGCGGCTCACTTTAAATTCATAATTTTGTTTAGTTGTGAGTTTCTGAAGCCATGTTAGGTTTTTTCTTCTACTTGCAGGTGTTAAGGTCTTTGAGTTGGATGCTTGCACCCATCGGCATATCATTGCTTCTTGGAACAGATTCAAACGCGGGTTTAATGGCATTAGCAGTTCCTTTCGTGCAATCTCTGTTGTCTCTTGTGGTTAGTAGAGTCTGGAGCAGGCCAAGCATTAGACCTATGAAAAGAAGCAGAAGAGATACATTTTCAAGATCTGCGAGTGTTAGTGGTGCAAGAAGTAGGAAAGGTAGGCAAAAAGAAAACATGGGTAGTCGTGTGTATAAGGAAGGATACAAGTCATGGATGGTAGGAGATGCAGATTCTAACAGCATGGGTACTAGCTATGGAGGATGGGATGATTTAGACACGCAAAGGGAGATTAGAGATGACATTCCTTCGAACAAAAATGTTCGTTCAAAACAACAATTTGAACAAAAGGCTAGTCGGCGGTGGAGAGTTAAAGAGAAGCCATTGTTCTTGAGGTTGCTAATTGCCACCTTCCCCTTTTTGGGATCATGGACCAAATTGCTATTTTGACAAAGGAATTTATATAGCTTGGAGTAGTATTGTATTTTTTCACGCCGGTTGGGAATAGGAAAAGAGTTTCTCTCACAATTGGCCTTCAAATGAAATCAATCTTCCTGGACTCCTAAAGGTTAGCTTTCACTTATCTTGGAACATAGAAGTTAGAATACACTTCTTACTTGTGATAACGATCCATATTCTGCAAGTTCATGCCTGTAATAGAATTGTATTTCTATAAATAAAAAAGGTGTCAGAGTTCTTGTTTGTACAGCTTAAGTAGTATCTTCTGTTTCAGAGTTAAAAAAAAAGAAGCAGTATCTTCTGTTTTTAATAGTTGGTGATAGCGTACCAGATGCTACTGCTAATGCTCTTTAGTATATGAGATTTAAGATTGCGTACTCTTCTACTTTTATCTAGTCAGGGAGCAATACTGCTAGAATATATGCTTGCACATTTCATTGGTTTATATGTTACAATTAAACATTTATAATTATTCATAGTGATAGTAACCAATGGCCTCATGATAAGAATCTTTAATAAAGACCTTTTAAGAATAAAGAACAATATCAGCTTATTGGAAGTCCTTAGTTAATCAGTGATATACAGTAAACAGATAACCTATAATATATATTTCACTAACCTTCATTGAATTATGCAGATCGTAGTTGAATCTGAGTGAGCTCTTTGGTTATTTCAAACTAAGTTTCACAAGCTTAGGACTATATAAATATATTCCTGTGAGCAGCACCCGTTACTTCAGTCTATTTGAACTAGTTAGACACCTTTACTCTTGAGGTTGTAGTACTGATAATGTGCTCATAAGCCGGGTAATTTGCTTTTCTTGTCAGGTATTCTTGGCAATCTTGTACTAGATAGATATGAGTTTTGAACTGAATCGAATATTGGAATATGCCAATTCTTTGTTCTCTGACAAACAAAGTGAAAACATAATCTAGCAGGGGCTTTGTACATATCCTAAGCGTTATCTTTTTGGTTTCTCTTCTACAATTTATTGTCTGAATAGAGTCTTATGCTTCATTGTGATAAAGACTAACCCAAAACTAGATAAATAAGTAAAGACCATTATGGAGAAGTAGGAGGATCGAACTTGTAGTGCTTGTCGACGAAAAGTGATACATCCCAAGTGCAGCTAAGTCCCTTGGGAATGATCACAAGGTCGCCTTCACCAAATTCGACAAACTCTGATGAGCCTTTTGGATACACCTTCACTTTTCCCTTTACCAAATAGCATGTCTCTCTTTCTTCAAACACCAATGCATATTTCCCCGGCTGACAAGACCATCTATTTATCAGAGAAATTCATCATGTTATTACCAATGAAATGAGGACTGGAATAAGTGCATATCTATGTAGTTAGTAATAATAGAAGCAGACCATGTACATGTTTGATACTTACTTAGGCCATGACAAGACTCCAAGGTCAGATAACCGTCTGCTTGAAGGATTGTGTTCGATTACAATATTCATTTTTGGAAGATTAAAAGGCGAGAATTCAGCTATGTTTCAATGCTATTAGATAGAACAGAAAGAAACAGTGAGGAAGAAAGATAGGAAGAATGCAGGTTTATGAGATGTATTTATATGGTGAAGGACAAAGTGGTTGGCTTGCATGTGGATATATGGATATATAATATAGGTGTGAATAAAGTGAATTCTTCTTTTTTCCTTCTGTGGAAAGGGATAATAGGAGAGAGGAATCTTTAAAGAAACACTTTGACCCAGAAAGGATATAAAACAAAGTCAATAAATACATTCACTAAGCTACATTTTCTAGATAGTCATTCTAGAAGTAGATATCTCTGGTTTTATACGTTTCTTTGTTTCATCAGTTAATCTGATTAAGAAGGTATTCTAGAAGGAAAAATACTTGTTTGGTCTTTTAGCAAGCTTCAATGATGAGCCGAGACCGAGTCTCTAACCAGATTGACCCCTTTGATCTATGTGTCCACTATGCTCCCCTTGCATCTATATTACGAGTGACCAAGTCTCTTGAGCTGAAACTCAGGCTACTACCGAGACAATGTAGCTACCATGTGAATTTAGGTACTGGATCTGTGTAGCTTGAGATCAACTACAAGTAGATAGATGATTGTTCTATGAAGAATGTTATCATATCCTCTGTATATTTATTAGTTAAATCTATGGTTTTATGTGGTTTCCAGAATGTTTGACTGATTCTTCTGAGGAAGATACGTGATAATTGTGGACATTGATTTGTGTAGCCCACCCCTAGTTTGGCTGCTTCCTCAACTGGCTCAGTTTGTTTGTTTTATTAGAACATGTCATGGCATGTGCGGATTAGTCCTTTACTATATTCATTTCCTAAATGTGTAGATACATGCATACATTCACAGACATATATATAGAGACGTATTCTTGGGTTTGCTTACTAGTATTTGCAATTTTCTGTCTTTCTGACAACAGTAATATGAACATCTGACAAAGAATGGAAATTAGGGTAGATTGAAAACAAATATCATGTGAACACCCTATTGGATATGGAAACATGGTCTTGCTTTGATTTGGTCTGATCATAAACACATCAAAAACTAATGTTCTCTTTTCCACCTTGTCTCATTCAATCTCAGAGCTCCAAGATGGTTTCTATAAGAAAGCTTGGTGTTTACTGAGATTCAAGGTTGAAACACAATACAAATGTCTGCAGAAGGTAATTGTAGATGGATTTTCTTTTCAGGGGCCAAAGTCAAAGATAGAGTCTCATAGATATTGATGGATTTTCATAGATATTGATTGATTCTCATGTTGTTTTAAGAAAGTTCATAAGAATTGACTCTGAGTGCCATCAGATTTACACATTTCCAACAAAAATCGATTGCAACAAAGTCTTGTATTCAATAAGCCTACGTCTCTTGGGCCTTTTTAAATTTTGGGCTTGTCATTAACTTTACTTATTGGGCTTGTAATTAGTCATGCAATTTCAGGCCCGTTCTTTCTCTATATTATTATTCATTAAAAATTACCTTTACAGAAACTAATATCCAAATTTCAGGATGTTCCTAAAATATGTTGTTTTCGAATGGATATTATTTATATTCACTTTATAATTTTTGAAATAAATAAATGAATATTTTTACATATGTAGGGTAAATAAAGAATTAAATAGCCGGAAAAGGTTGGTTGATTTGGAGATAAAAATTTACTTTTTGTTGTATATTTTCGAAAAATTCTAAAAATGTAGTTGGATAGGGTAGCTTCATCATGTTAATTTATGACTGTGAGCTGTTTGAGTGGGTAGATCTTTTTATTTCACTTATATCTCTCTCTCCAATAATTTTATAATATATACATTGAATCAAATTTCCATTAATTTATCTTTTTTTATATAAAATTACGTATAATAACCAAGACAAAATATAAGACCGTATTTTCATCATTAATTTGTAGTCTTTATTCTGAATATTCAATCAATGCACTGTACGTATTTTTTAAAGATATTCATTTCTTTCAAATACGTAGTGAATATTTAACACACACAAAATACATTAAAAAAATTATATCTAAAAAGCATGGTGTTGAATACGACCCATAACATTTACATTGATGGCTTAAATTGTTATGACACATTTTTTTGCCTTTTTCTGAATGCTTCACTTATATAATCATCCATCTACCAAAATTCGTAGTTTGTACACTTCTATATGGTTGGGTAACTTTTTTTTACCAATTTACTTCCCATCATTCAAACTTTTATTTTGTCTTGGTTATTATATGTAATTTGTAAAAAGATAAATTATTGAAGTTTTGATCCGGAAAAATATAATAAAATTATTGGAGAGAGAGATAGAAGTAGTTGGATATGAATGGTTAGACAATATAGTAAAAATAAAATAAAACAAAAGATATTTTAACAGAAGTTAGTGGCATATTTGTAGAAATAATCACTTCAAAAACTTTTATATTAATAAGTCGGGAAGTAGCGTAGATTTAAAATACTAAAAACTGCGGGAAAAAAAATGTATGTGGCTTTTAGTCTAGTGGCAGATGGTAAATCCACTAAAGACATGTACATTTGCATATTAAGAGATCGAGTCTCACCGCATATATTATGTAGAAATTTGGCTAATGACCAGGCCAGTTGTAACCTACTGTTGACAAAAAAAAAATGCGAAAAATCATATATCTCCGGAAACTAAAGTAAAACAATGGAAACTTTTTCTAAGCCAGACCAAAAATGACTTAACTAGAACATAAACTGCTACTCGAATCCGAAGATTGAAGCCAGCCCCTGAAAATCACAAACCAATTACACTTGAAATTAAACTTACACATAGTTAGCTTGCTTGAATTAAGATTACATTTCATCAAAATATTATGTCACATCGAATTTTAAGGGTTTCAAAATAATTCCAATTCAGGAGAACAAGCAATAGTACAACATGTAACATTTATTACATCCAAACAACAAACCAGACCATTTTTTATTGTCTGTAAGTTGGGCAGTCTCATTAATGTCTCTCATGTCTTCAAATTCACACAAAAATAAAATAAAATAAAAAATGAAACATATAAAGATTGTCAGTGTATATATATAACAACACTCTCTCCATATCATTCGTCAATTTATAAAGTTCACTTCTCATTCGTCCTCTTCTCCCATTTTCTCTCCATTGTAACAATGGATATCAATATTTCTCTATTAGGGTTTCTTATTTCATTCTTTTTCATAAATACTTTTCTTGCAACACAAGTCCAATCTAGGGCTTTCTTTGTCTTTGGTGACTCACTCGTCGACAATGGAAACAATGATTACCTCGTCACCACTGCCCGTGCCGATAATTACCCGTATGGTATCGATTACCCGACCCGTCGACCCACCGGGCGTTTCTCTAATGGCCTTAATATTCCCGACCTTATTAGTAAGCATTTTTTATATATAAAGATATATAAAGAATGATTATGTATTCTTTTTTGTAAATATTCCCGGCCTTAATTTTGCTATTACTATTAGTGATTCTTTAATCAATCTTTAATGATTGTTTTAATATTTTTCTCTTTACTAGGTGAGTCTATAGGCATGCCTTCGACATTACCATACCTTAGCCCACAACTGACCGGAGAAAATCTTCTCGTCGGAGCTAACTTCGCCTCTGCCGGAATTGGAATCCTCAACGACACTGGAATTCAATTCGTAACCAACTCCAAGAATCTTTCTAATTATGTACATTTTTCTATTTAGGTCATCGTCTAATCATGTTTGTTTTGTTTGGCAGTTAAACATAATAAGAATATTTAAACAATTCGAATACTTCGAACAATACCAACAACGAGTAAGTGCATTAATCGGACCAGAAGCTACACAACAGCTAGTGAGTCAAGCTTTGGTCTTAATCACACTCGGAGGCAATGACTTCGTCAACAACTATTATCTCATTCCATTTTCTGCTCGTTCTCGTCAATTCGCGTTACCTGATTACGTTGTTTATCTCATTTCTGAATACGGCAAGATTCTCAGAGTAAGCAGACAAAAAAAAAACATTTCTATTTCTATTTTTATTTTCACGTCTGATCTTCTGAATTCATTGACTCTATTTGACTATAATGATTAAGTTGATTTACAACAAATTAATTAATTTATTAAAAACCATAGTATACTCACTATATGAAATTGCATTTATGTCATTATGTAGTTAATGTCGTAATTTTAATTAATGTCACTTTAACAAATAATAAATGAGTTTCTTAATTTTTGTGCTCTTAGCTAAAACTCCTTAATTATATTTTGAAACAGAAATAATAATCGTTTAGATGTAGCATGAGAATTGTTTCGCGTGGAATCACTTATATAAACATATTGTCCTCCTCTTTGGTTTGTTGAAACAAAATCTGACAAGATTTTTTTTTTCTGTTTTCAACAAATAAAGAGACTTTATGAACTTGGTGCAAGGCGAGTACTAGTAACTGGAACTGGTGCGATTGGATGTGCACCAGCTGAACTAGCTCAGCATAGTCGCAATGGCGAGTGCTACGAACCACTCCAACAAGCAGCAGCTTTGTTCAACCCCAGATTAGTCGATTTGATCGGAACAATTAATGCTGAAATTGGTCAAGATGTTTTTGTAGCATCCAATGCTTATCAAATGAACTTGGATTACCTCTCTAATCCAGAACAATTCGGTATTATTCTTAACCCTATCTCTTAATGTTTAATCATACTTGGAACATATATTTGTTATGATTTAGACGTTTAGTTATTGGTTTCGATTTTATGAGAAAAGTGTCATTTCGTTAATAGGTTGAACCAATAAAGTTGAAGCAATAAGATTTAATGAAACTCTCCCACAAGAAAAAAAAACAGATTTAGTCTTTTTTTATAATATGAACCATTCTTTTAAAGTAATGATATATAGTTATGTTTTTAATGTATATGTACGAAACTTATAAATGAGCACGACAACTTTGTAGGCTCATCTTTTTCATACATTTATTATTGCTTTTATTCACAAAATTAAATTTCTTCACACTCTTTCAAGTATAAAACATTATATATATATATATATATAAGTGTAATAAATACGTATGTGTCGGTTTATATACATAATAAACACTATAACTTTAACAGGATATGTTTAACAAAAGGACTTGTCTGGTCTTTATATAGTTCCATTTGACCAGGACCGGTTCTAGGTATGTGCAATATGTGCATTTAAAAGGACCTAAAAAATGTTAACAAAAAATTTAATGGATTTAAGGGTCTAATATTATTTTTACAAAAATTCAAATTAGTAGTTTAGGCTAATTTATTTATATCGAACGGGGCCAAAAAAGTCTTTCTTGATACTCTCGAGTCGGGCCTGGATTTAAGTAGGGTGATTTTTTGTTTTTTTTTCTAGACTCGATCTCACTCGAAAATTATTAATAAAATTATATAACTAGCTAGACCGTAGTTGAAAGCATTGATTATATGTTCCGATTCTGAATATTCATATTAAATGTGTGTGTTTTGTTATGTTAGGGTTTGTGACATCGAAGGTGGCGTGTTGTGGACAAGGACGGTTCAATGGAATAGGATTATGCACACCAATCTCGAGTTTGTGTCCGAACAGAGACTTATATGCGTTTTGGGATGCGTTTCATCCGACAGAGAAAGCTAATAGGATCATTGTTGATCAGATCCTCAGTGGTTCCAACAAGTATATGTACCCTATGAACCTTAGCACTGCCATGCTCTTGGATTCTTCTAGAATCTAAATTAAGTGATCATTTCGTGTTGTAGTTGTATTGTTATTACTGTCTCGAGTAATAAGTTTGGTGGTTATGATTAGTTTACTTAAGAGTGAACTTCTTGTCGGTGATGTGGTTTGAAGTCTTTGCCTCTTATATCGTTGGTTAGCTTAGGTTAGTTTTTTTTTTTTTTTGTGTGCGCCAATTGTTATGTAATATTTGGAGTGATATTGGTATATTGTTTTTTCTTTACTCGAGATAATTGATTCAACTCTAAATCTATCAACTAGGAACGTTGAACTTCAATAAAATAATTGAGATTTGAATCAGATGGTGGTGATATAGTGATTTTCATTTGAGGAGGAAATCGGCATATTGATCTAGAAGAGAGATATCGCTTCTCTGATTTCAAGCGTGAAATCCACTTGTTATTTTTATTTGGCTAGTGGCATTCATCTAGACTTTCCTGATTCATTAGCAGATTACGGTGAAAGAAGATGACGTCGTGTTTATCCTTAGTGTCAGAAATCCTGATCTTTTGTAAAGAAAAATGCGAGATTTCCACTTTTTAGATTCAACGGTTCTCTAAACCTCGAAACCTATCGATTATAAGAAAAGAAAAAGTGGGATTCAATCTATAACTAAATCTGAATAAGAAAAAAACAATTTGATAATCGGGAAAAAAGTACATATTTAGGTTCGAAGTAGAAGGAGTAATAAATTCTCTGAATAAGCTTTTAAAACAATCATCCAAGTTACGATGGACATATGGTGAAATCACGTGCGAGAAAATGAAGCTTATAATTAGACTCATCACAGAGTAGCTAATATATTGTAAAGCTTTTTATACTCACTGAGTGATTATGTGAGATGAATAAAGAGTCACCATGGCTGCGTTATCTTCAAATTAAAGCCAACCTTTTTTTTTACAAATATCTTTAATACTCACTTCTCTTATATACAATATCTGTTTCTAAATTAAATTCATGTCGAGTTCTTATCAGTTTAGTGGTTAAAATGAACCAATTAATGACTATGATTAAATTAGTTGACTGAATTAAAATTTTAAGAATTAGGATAAACTATAGATCATGTCTTATCGATCTAATTGTTGAGAAAAAAAAATCACTATAAAACAAACAATTTAACTCCTATATTGCACACAATATGCTGAGTTATTATTAAACTGATTGTTAGAATGGTCCAGCTAATAACTTAGCATTGAAGTTCGATTTTTTTCAACTACATTATACTAGATTAAAAATAAAAATTTTAAGGGTGAATTTTAGGTTATGGATCGGATCTTTTCACGATATATATATATGGGTAATAATGCGAAGGAAAGAAAGAGTACATAAGAACTTTCATTTCGCAGATATTAAAATGTGAATAACAATCATAATGGAATACGAGTTCTAGTTGGTGAAGTGGGCGAAATCCTGATGTCACTGTTTAAATATAGAGATAAGGTTTGCATTTTTTCACTATTCACATCTATTGATGGACCCATTTCAAATCTTACAGTCTCCAACCATCCAAGTCAATTTTTAACTTGTTATGATAAATTGCAGGTTTTAGCTTTTAATTATATTATACTTTTTTCACTATTAAACATATGATATTAATGAACACTGAAACAAAAATGGCTAAAAATTAAATGAGGTTGGAAATTTAGACAAATATTATTCCAAAACTGATAATCGAAATCACCACAAGACTATAGATAAAACCAGAGTTGGTGACAAAACCTTCTGTAACAAATCATACTTCACTGATAAAGATCTAGAATTCTAAACCCGGCAAGAAAATTTTCCACAATTATATTCTACTCTATACTTTCACTTTGTTGAGGCATTCAGTTTTTATGCAGATATATTAGTAATTTGGGCCTTATTTGTATTAGGCCCCAGTGGGCTATTAAAAGTCTTTTTTAAAAGGTGCCAAAAGAGACATAGCTTCACCGATCCGAGAGAAGGAATAAAAATGATCAATGTTCAATATATCCGACTTGTTATGATTATGTTCAATATACATGCATCACAAACTATTACATGACGTAAATTTTTTGCTTTGTAATTGTGCATCTATATATATACATTTGTTTTGCAAAACACGTCTAGAGGTGGTCCACATGGAAATACTTAATCATAAAGATTCCTTAGACTCATGTTTCTTGGTCGACAATTATTGGTAAATTAATACATTTTTGATTATTGGGCAAAATCCTTCAAAGTGTCTCGCATGCACAAAAAATGGTAAAGAGCTGTTGAAAAACAAAACACCAAATTTTAAAAAGAAAATTAAAATCGAACAGTAACATGTATTTTGTCCATGCGTAAGGTTCTGATCAATGTAATCATTTTGTCTATGCATACGAACACAACAACTTTTGAACGCCGACACAATCTAGAATATTTCGTTGAAGAGCCAATCATGCGAAACTATACATAAAAGTATTTCTCTTTTCATGTCTTAATTAGGACATGGATTTGATTATGATTTTATTAACAGGTTCTACAAACCCTAGCCCAACAAAAAAATTAAAAGAATGACAGTATCCAGGCTTAAAAGAATTTTGGACTTAGGACAATATTGAAATCTAAACACTTTTTATCATTGTTTTTAAACAATGGGATTTCTTTATTTTAAGTTTGTTCTAATATTAATTATGAGGTTTTTTTGTCAAACATGTTATTGTTACAAGTTTAAGAATTTGGTAAGATTGATTATAAATTGAGAATTGTCGAACTAATCGTGGATAAATAAATATTTTCTAAAAAAAATTATTTATGAACTTTTTAAAAAAAATTGAACATGTTCATTGGGTTCGGAGTAGTAGCATTGTTTGTCCACCTAGCCGTTCCATTAAATTTTTTTTGGCTCATCCTAAAGTATAGTTAAAAATATGATACCCATTAACACCAAACTTGCATAAAATGATTCCCTCATAAAATTAAGCAAATGAATGATGCCTAAAGCCCAAACTTGTTGGGCTTTAGCCTAAGATCGGATTTGAATGAAAGTATCTTGATTACGCACCTTCTTTAATTTAGTTTCTTTATATAATACTGACAAAATTACTTTTGTGAGTTTGGATTCGGTTTTTTAACTAGTAAAACCGTTTTGAGTAATATATATAATTGTTGATAAAAGAAAATATGGGCAAAATAAATAAAAAGAACATAGAATCCGGTTACAATCTAGATAAATTAATTAATGAAAAAAAAATATTTTTATTTTCACTACCTAGTCTCATATTTTGTTTGTTATTAGAACAATGCTAATTATATCAGCCAAATTTGTGTTAAGTTAATAGATTCTTTTCTTTATGATGTGTAAAGAAAGGCTTTCTTTTCTTGCCTATAAATTTTGATCAATGTCTTAGTTCTTAGAACACAATTCACAATCTTCTTTAGAGTCCAAAATCGTAAGTATACACTTCTAGAGTCCAATATGCCCGTCAACATCCATATTGTTATCGTTTTAACTTGCTTTTTATTGCTTGTTTCTTAAAGGTTTTCAATACAAAACCAAGTGAAGATGGCAACAGAAATGAAGAAGACATTGAACGTGTTGATCGTTGATGATGATTCATCAAACCGTAAACTTCACGAGAGGATCATCAAAGCGATCGGAGGAACTTCTCAGACGGCGAATAATGGTGAAGAAGCAGTGATCCTTCACCGTGACGGTGGTGCATCTTTTGATCTTATCCTAATGGATAAAGAAATGCCCGTGAGAGATGGAGCTTCGGTACAATTCATAATCTTGAACTTTGTTTTACGAAATATACATTTCAATTTTAGTGAAATTTTTATCTATATATATATACGATCTAACCATGAAAAGAATCATGACTAGATTGCAGCTAAGAAAATAACCATAAAAAAACCACAGTAAAAGTTTGTTGCTAGAAAAAATCATCGTTAATTTGTAGCTTTTTAATTATTTTTTATCGCTAGTGAAGATTTTCCGTGACTGTTTTCATAATTGCGATCTAGCCCTAAAAACTTTTGTTTTGTTCATGATTACACTTGTGTTCTTTGTTGGTTTGAATGATTAGGCAACTAAGAAGCTAAGAGAAATGAAAGTGACGTCGATGATTGTCGGAGTGACATCACTTGCTGACGATGAAGATGAGCGTAAGGCTTTCATGGAAGCTGGACTTAACCATTGCTTGGCTAAACTCTTAACCAAGGCCAAGATCCTCCCTCTCATTAACCAGCTCATCGATGCTTGATCGATCGATGACGTGTCATTATGAACTTTATGAAAGATAAATTTATAATAATTATATTCTATAATATGCAATGGAAAAATGATAATAAGTTTAAGTTGTTTGCTTAATATATTTTAAATTCGAAAAATAATATATATTTTGTTTCAGTTGTGAAAATATATATTCGAACTCAACTAATCCTTTGTTTATCAGATTCAAGCTCTCAAACAATGTCTAATTGAAGCAAAACATTTGAATGCCATGTAACAAAATTGGGTTGCCTAAATGTAACAAATTTTGAACTTTCAAAGACGTATAAACTTTGAAACCGGAATATTACATATTTAAATAAAGTTACAACGGGAAAATTCTGTAACTATATATTTAGGGCAACATCAATCTATGTACTTATGTTTTGTACACCACACAATGCTTAACCAAATTAAGTTAAGATGATTATAAGCCGTTGAAATTAGAATTTAGTACTCTTCTCTGCACAAATAAATCTAAAGAAAGATTTGCTTTTATCTTCTTTGTAATCTTATAATATTGACCAAAAATAATATAAAGTATGTCCAAACCGACGTGATCGAGTGATAAAGCAAAACTTGAGAATGAATTAGTAGTATTTCTAGGTTTTGAACCACCCTCAAAACTACAATATCCGTGTATGATGTACTTATGGTTTCTTCTGCTACGAGATTAATCAGATTTTATAACCTTTTGGTTCAGAAACTTGTTATAAATAACAATACTTGTGACCCGTTTTTTTTTTTTAAATTACCAGTATTTATTGAACCGAATGACAAAAATATATAAAAATATGAAGTATGTAAACTCTACTTGTAACATCTTTATCACAAAGTGAGAGGTGTCAGGTTCGAGTTTCACCAGTTCTTGTCTCTAATCCAAAGAAATTACGGGTTTTGACCCGGAACTTTTTGGAAGAAAAGCACAATTAAAAATATATCTTAATATTATAATAATCTGAAGCGTAATTAACAAAAAAAAATCTGAAACGTAAAATATTATTAAAAAATGACATAAATAGAGGAAAAAGTAGTTTTAATAGAATCTTTTTTGTCATTTACAAAAAAAAATCTACAAATACTAAACCATGCATGTATGCATGTCCTCTCGTTGACCTATGCGTCCCAGGCTCGCCGAAGCTTCATCATCCGACTTTGGTTCAATGCCAAATTAGATTGAGGAAATCATGCTTGGTTTAGTCCGGTTATGTAAGTAATGTCGTGAGAATAGTAACTCACGTGGTTTGCACATGATCATCGATTTATATAATTTTAATTAATTATTAATTATCTAAATTTCAAATGACTTTATCCATTCCCCAGTAAAAAAAATCCTAGACTTTTGGTCCGAAAAATGTCTCTCTTCTTCCTCAATCCTCCGTTTCCCTCCAATTCAATCCACCCAATTCCTCGTCGAGCCGCCGGATTATCTTCAATTCGATGCTCAATTTCTGCACCGGAGAAGAAGCCGAGGAGGAAAAGGAAGCAGAAGCAGAACCGCGGCGATGGAGCAGAGAATGACGGTCACTTGTCTTTCGGAAGTGGTGAAGCTGTCTCGGCTTTGGAGAGGAGTCTCCGCCTCACTTTTATGGATGAGCTTATGGAACGAGCCAGAAATCGAGATACTTCAGGTGTATCTGAGGTTATCTATGACATGATTGCTGCTGGGCTTAGCCCTGGACCACGTTCTTTCCATGGCTTAGTCGTAGCTCACGCGCTTAACGGCGACGAACAAGGCGCGGTAAATACTTCTCTATATCTTAAACTAAGAGGCTAAAAGAAACCAGTCAATGCTGGTGCAAAAGTTCCCTCAAATCTGCATTGAAAGCTTTCTACTTTAGTGATATCCAAATTGGAGCTTTCCTATTTCTAGTAGGTGCTTGGATGTTTGAGTGAAAAGTGAAAAATTCCGTTGTTTGGTGTGTGTGTGGCTGATTGCAGATGCACTCGTTGAGAAAAGAGCTAGGTGCAGGCCAACGTCCGCTTCCTGAAACGATGATTGCTCTGGCTCGACTCTTTGGTTCGAAAGGAAATGCCACCAAAGGCTTAGAGATCCTTGCCGCTATGGAAAAGCTCAACTATGACATTCGTCAAGCGTGGCTTATTCTTGTTGGTATTCTCTCTTACCAAGACTGTGTTACAATTAATTTCTTGTTTTTTTAATGTGTCGACCATACTTGGGGTTATTGAATAATAGTTTCTAATTGGATTGTGGTCTTTTTACAGAGGAGCTTATGAGGACTAACCACTTGGAAGATGCGAATAAAGTTTTTCTGAAGGGTGCTCGAGGTGGGATGAGAGCAACTGATCATCTTTATGATCTGATGATTGAAGAAGATTGCAAAGCTGGAGATCATTCTAATGCCTTAGACATCTCTTACGAAATGGAGGCAGCTGGTAGAATGGCAACAACATTTCATTTCAACTGTCTTCTTAGTGTGCAGGTTTGTTATGGTAGTTTAGGATGTATTTACTTGCGTCTTCTTTTTCTAATGAAGATGTTAAGCGTTTCTGTTGACATCCAATAGGTTTGTTTTTGCTAACATTGTGTAGGCTACATGTGGAATTCCCGAGGTTGCTTATTCTACGTTTGAAAATATGGAGTATGGTGAAGGTTTGTATTTTTTCTATAGCAAGTTTCTGCTTCAATTCTTTGGTCTAGTTGTTGCATGATGGCTTCTGAAATGGCTTAATGTAATCTTGATTTTATAGTGTTTATGAGACCCGACACGGATACATATAACTGGGTAATTCAAGCCTATACAAGAGCCGAGTCATATGACAGGTAACTCATATGAGGTTTAATTGCAGACATTGATCTTAAAAGTGGGCAAATTTTTAGTGGTAGCCTGTTGCATGAATCACAGGGTTCAGGATGTTGCTGAACTACTTGGAATGATGGTTGAGGACCACAAACGTGTGCTACCTAATGTGAAAACTTATGCGTATGAAAATCTTTGTTTCATTCCGTCTTATACTCATTTATACCCACTTTGCATTTTTGTCCGTTCTATTGTAAGAATCCTAATATGATCTGTATAATGATCCATTTCAGGCTTCTAGTTGAGTGTTTCACGAAATATTGTGTTGTGAAGGAAGCAATTAGACATTTTCGTGCTCTGAAAAGAATTGAAGGAGGAACAGTAGTTTTACACAATGCAGGGAACTTTGGAGATCCTCTCTCTTTATATCTCCGGGCTTTGTGTCGAGAAGGTATGCATACACTTATACCTGTGTAAATACTTATAGGCATATTGAACACCTTCTGGAAAATTGTGAAAATATATTATTAGTACTATTTATAGTTATAGTTCTCTATTTCCCATGTTTCTGTTATTAACTTTTAGGTGTTGCCTTCGTTTGCTGATTTTTGGGAGATGTGCTAGTGACATGCTTTTTTCTGTTTTTGTTTCCTCTGTAAATTTCTGTTCTTATACGATATCCTCTACCTTTGAACCAGGAAGAATTGTTGAGCTTATTGATGCTTTAGATGCAATGCGCAAAGATAACCAACCTATACCTCCACGAGCCATGATTATGAGCAGAAAATATCGGACACTAGTCAGCTCATGGATTGAGCCATTGCAAGAAGAAGCTGAACTTGGCTATGAGATTGATTATTTAGCAAGGTAAAAAACTAGAGTTCTGTGTGGTTTGACTAGAATTTTGTTGGTCTGATTCTATCCTCTCTTTTTACAAGTTATTTGCTAATAATATGTTTTAATATCTGAAAAAATAGTAGTGTTTATTTATCTATTTAGTGTCTTGATATTATAAGATTAGCAGTCTATAAACATTTACAGGTACATAGAGGAAGGGGGGCTTACTGGTGACCGCAAGCGCTGGGTACCTCGAAGAGGGAAAACTCCTTTAGATCCCGATGCTTCTGGGTTTATATACTCAAACCCAATTGAAACATCCTTCAAACAGAGATGCCTTGAAGATTGGAAAGTTCACCACAGGAAGCTCTTGAGAGTCTTACAGAGCGAAGGTCTTCCAGTTCTAGGAGAAGCATCAGAAACTGATTACATGAGAGTGATGGAGAGATTACGGAACATAATAAGAGGTCCTGCACAGAATCTTTTGAAGCCGAAAGCAGCAAGCAAGATGGTTGTATCAGAGTTAAAGGAAGAACTTGAAGCTCAGGGTTTGCCAATTGATGGAACGAGGAATGTTCTTTATCAGCGTGTCCAAAAGGCAAGGAGAATAAACAAATCTAGAGGTCGACCTCTTTGGGTTCCTCCAATTGAAGAAGAAGAGGAGGAGGTAAAGTTATGCTCTTTTCTTTCAGATGCGGAAATATTTATCTGGAGTACTTGATGCATGTAATAAATTTCATCTTTAATATAGGTTGATGAAGAAGTAGACGAATTAATATGTAGAATCAAGCTACATGAAGGAGACACGGAGTTCTGGAAACGTCGGTTTCTTGGAGAAGGCTTGATTGAAACTTCAGTTGTATCCAAGGAAATGACTGAATCAGTAGCTACAGGTGTGTTAGAGAACACAAATAAAGATGTTGAAAAAGAAGCTGATGATGATGAGGATGATGATGAAGAGGAGGAAGAACAGGAAGGGGATGAGGAAGATGATGATAATGAAGAGGAAGAAGTGGTAGTTGCAGAAACTGAGAGTCGAGCAGAAGGAGAGGGTTTAGTGAAGAATAAGGCAGCTGAAGCTAAGAAGCATCTTCAAATGATTGGTGTCCAACTCTTGAAAGAATCTGATGAAGCAATCAGAGCAAAGAAACGCGGGAAAAGGGCATCTCGTATGACACTCGAGGTGTGTATGTATGTTTATGATTTAATTGGTCACATGTTCGTGAATTTGAGAATTTAAGCATGTTTGTCAATGCCGATTATATCCATCAGGATGATGCAGATGAGGATTGGTTCCCTGAGGAGCCATTCGAAGCATTCAAAGAAATGAGGGAAAGAAAAGTGTTTGACGTGTCTGACATGTATACATTAGCAGACGTTTGGGGTTGGACCTGGGAGAAGGATTATAAGAACAAAACTCCAAGGAAATGGTCACAAGAGTGGGAAGTCGAGTTGGCAATGGTGCTCATGACAAAGGCAAGAACCCTTTAATCCTCTAAAGCATTATTACACAACCTTTTATATGATCAATTATGTCAACAGTAATTGATAATGCGTAAGAACAAATATGTGCAGGTGATTGAATTGGGTGGAATCCCAACGATTGGCGATTGTGCGGTGATATTACGAGCTGCTTTGAGAGCTCCAATGCCTTCTGCTTTCTTAATGATCTTGCAGACAACACACAGTCTTGGCTACTCTTTTGGCAGGTAACTCAATTACACCCCCTCTGTGGGTCTAGTTAGTTACCGAAGCTAGTCTAAAGTTTCGACTAGAATTGACTATAAACAATGACATTTGAATATTGTATTCTTCTATTACAGCCCATTGTACGATGAGATCATCACATTGTGTTTGGACCTTGGAGAACTTGATGCAGCCATTGCCATAGTTGCAGATTTGGAAACCACAGGGATCACTGTCCCTGATCAAACCCTTGACAAGGTCATATCTGCTAGACAATCCAATGAGACTCTGCGCAGTGGGCCGGAAGAGCCACAGTCATCAGTAGGCGCGTAATCTTCTTCATCTTCTACTGTGAAGCTCTCTACAAGCAATATAAATAGCAAGAAGCAGCTGAATCTGTCTTAGTTATGAAAGTTTTGTTCATTATCTGGAATTTAGTGTAGTCCCCAATGTAGAAACAGTCTTTATACTAGTGTTGAACCATGCCCCTCCAGTCTGATGCTTAATTCTGTACTAATGAATTGAATCTCTCTTTATACGAACACAAATAGCAAGAAGCAGCTGAAATAGTAGCAGAAAGATTGTCTCTTTGGCACTGAACAAACCAAAACTTCAGGCACTGACTACGGAATTGAAAATCAAAACACAGGACCCGGCATTGTAAATAAAACCTGAAGAGAATTAGTAGCAGAAAGATTGTTAAAATTATCAGAGGTAGAAGAAGATTATTGTCATTCAGCTGTGTACTATAAAAAAGCTGTCTGTGTTATCATCCTATGTTTCCCATTACCGGAGCATTTGTATTATCCCAATGTATTATTGTTACTTGAAAAAACATATAATATATATATTGATCGTTTCGAACCACAAATAATCGTTCAACTCCCACACTTGGAGATTCCAACAAATTAGACAAAACACTTCACTTACGAGAAGCTTACTAATTCAGAGATTCGAGCAAATATCTGGGTTCTGTTTACCGCTATATGAAACGACGTCGTTTGACTTAGAACTCAGCTCTAGAAATAGACCTCATAGCTAGGATTGGTTCTTTCTATTTTTCATTTTGGAAATATGGTAACTATATATATACCAACTAAAATTCGTTTTGGAACAGTTATTTTAGGTTTCGGTTTCAAATTAGTATTCAGAATGAAACTAAATTAAACATAAAATTTTTGGGTTTTCACTCAATTTGGTTCGGAATTTTAATTAAGTACAACTGATGATATTATAGTAACCAAGTAACAAAAAATTGAACAACAATTATTTAATTAAATAATATGAATTAGTTTCGATTTTTATTTGATTACTTTCAGTTCTTAATTATAAATCGATCCGACTAGAAAATAAAAAAATACCAAAATAGTAGAACCGAACGGATTTTACCAAAACTAAAACCGAACCTAGTCGCTAGCTTGAAAGATGTTAATTTAGGAAAGCTTTTTAAGAAACCGGCCTAATAACTAGGAAACCAGCCGGTTAATAATGCAGAAATATTTCGAATAAATCTCGTAAGGTTTTGATTATTACAGTATCAAAAGACGCCATTTTGATTTAAAGCGGCCTAATAAGTAATAACTAAGCCATATAACAGCCCATGAGCTCATCGTTACCCTAATTGTATGGGCCTTTACATTTAAGCCCATTATCACGTTGACCTATAAATCCTAATTGCTTCTCTTTTACACGCTGCATTAGGGTTTTTATCTTCACATATTTTCGTTTGGCTGCAGGTAAGCACAAAATCATAAAACCCTAGCAATGGCGACTCCGGCGAAAGAATCTGTTCAATGCTTCGGAAGGAAGAAGACGGCCGTTGCTGTCACCCACTGCAAACGTGGTTCAGGTATGATTAAGCTCAATGGTTCACCAATCGAGCTTCATCAGCCAGAGATCCTTCGTTTCAAGATTTTCGAACCACTGCTCCTCCTCGGAAAACATCGTTTCGCTGGAGTTGATATGAGGATACGAGTA
Organism: Lepidium didymum; assembly: GCA_963920545.1. NCBI lineage: Eukaryota > Viridiplantae > Streptophyta > Magnoliopsida > Brassicales > Brassicaceae > Lepidium > Lepidium didymum. The sequence goes on from OY986979.1 coordinate 19,743,815, forward strand.
AGTGGTGGTGGTAACACATCTCAGGTCTACGCTATCCGTCAGAGCATCGCGAAGGCTCTGGTTGCTTACTATCAGAAGTATGTTGATGAGCAGTCAAAGAAGGAGATCAAGGATCTGTTGGTGAGGTACGATAGAACTCTCCTCGTTGCGGATCCAAGAAGATGCGAGCCAAAGAAGTTTGGTGGTCGTGGTGCTCGTTCTCGTTTCCAGAAGAGTTACCGTTAAAAATCTGGTTTTGCTTTTGTTTTCCTCTTAAATGTTTTGGGATTATGAGTTGTTGAAATTGTGAGACTTTAGATTCTTTTTCTTGTTTTGCGTTTTTGATTTGGATAATGATCACTTGCCTTAAGAACTTGTGTTTCTACAATGTTTACTATCTAAAAGTTCTCACTTTTTTCCTTCAAGCTGTTGCCTTTCTATCGCTATTTCGATTTGGTAATATCTATCATTCTCCTGATTGCTCACATTAGTTGATGAAGTATTAGTTCTTTGTGGATCTGTGAAAGTATCTAGCTTGTAGTTGCAGTTGCAGAGTGATTTAGCTGATCATATTATGAAGAATTCAGTTCCTGAAACTTTGATTGATGATGTTTACTTTGAGTTATTGCCATTGAATAACTCCTAACGTATTTTTGTAGCAATTGATCTCAATCCAGTAAAGACTGGATTTTTTTTCTTGTATATGTGTGATATTGCCTGAAATACATGTTTGTTATTTGTTCTAGAGTTAGATGATAATTTCTCCAATTTGTGATTCATGGAACAAAACTGAGATTTGTAGAAGCATGAATATAGTTGGAGACTGATCTCTTGACAATGAGAATGTATGGATTGGTCTACTTAGAATGATTGTTCTATTGATTCTTCGTTCTTCTTCAAGCTTTAGCAAATTTTTTGCTTCTGCTTCTTATTTCCTGTTTGTGATTTTTACTTAGCATGAAAAAACTTCGAAACTTTAAGCTTAATAGAATCTGCAAAAGCCCAAACGAGAAATATTTCAACTCTGAAGCCTCTTTCTCTCATAACAGAAATGTAGATAAAGATTCAAATTAAGCATTCAAGCCTTACAAGTTAGTAAAACATAATGTAAATACATGAAAGTCCCATAATTTGTAATTTACTTATATCAGGTCTTCGATTTTTGGTACAAATTCGATACTCTATTATCCATAGTAGATGTAATTTACTCGTAAACAAAAACCAACTGTTTCCGGACCACTTCCTAACCTAAATGTGTAAGCTTGTAATACATTGATCAAGATTGTAACGTAATTGATCACTTGTAAACTAAGATCAAATGTTTTTCCACGACTTCTTGCATTATATATAGCACATGAAGCATCGAACAAAACACACACACACACAATCATCTCTATTTGAAAAAGGAAAAATGAAAGGTCTTGTGCAGTTTGTTTTAGCTAGTCATTGTCTTGGCTTTAGCATCTTCATTTGTGTATTGTTACGATCCATCTCCTCTTCAGGACTATTGCGTTGCGGTCGACAATATAAATGGAGGTAATGTAATCTCTATTTCTTGTCAAATAATTGAATTGACAAAATTCTATTCGTGTCCTAAAACTTCTCCTAAACCCTTAACAATATTTCTACTTATCACAAATATAGATACCACTTCTTCATAAAATTTTAAAATTTGGATTAATCTATGCGTGTTGATCAGAAACTCATCAATATTGATTCGAATCTTATGTTTAAACTAGATTGAATCGAATTAAATCTTTTATGAGGCAAGAAATGATTTTATTGATATCGAACTGATGAATACAATAAGTAAAAAAGCTATAAGTCTAAGTCTATGCTTTCTGAATTAATGATTTCGTATGTCTACTCTCCTTTGCCAAACTCTTCTTCTTTTTATAGTTCGACTCCATAACCTCTTAGTCCAAGACACCCTCTCAACGTTTCTGCCTAGTGATGCATAATTAATGAAATGCATGCTTATTCATAATAGCTAATTTGTACTTTAATCATATATATTTTTGTCATAGTTTATGTAAATGGAAGATTCTGTAAAGACCCAAGACAAGTAACATCCCATGACTTCTTTGCTTCTGGCTTAAACAAACCTGGAAACACGAACAATCGTCTAGGAGCTACAGTCACAGCCGCAAACATGCCTGGTCTCAGCACTCTTGGTGTAGCCATGGCTCGAATTGATATAAAACCAGGTCAAAACCCACCACACACACATCCACGAGCCTCAGAGATCATCTATGTCATCAAAGGAAAACTCTTAGTTGGTTTTGTGTCGTCGAACGAATACAACAACACACTCTTCTCTAAAGTTCTTTATCCTGGAGATGTATTTGTGTTTCCAAAAGGTTTGATACAATTTCATGCAAATATTGGAAAAACAAATGTTTGTGCGATTGGAGCTGCAGGAAGCCAAAACCCTGGCTATAATCCAATTGGTGATGCAGTTTTTGGATCTAAACCTTTGATTGATCCAAAGATTTTGGCTAAAGCTTTTGCTTTGGAGGTGGAGAAAATAAAATACCTTCAGAATGTGTTTTCTGAAGAAGATGATATATTTATCGAAGTCGAAGAATAATAATGATATAAAATACAATCTTATGGCTATGATATATATATAGATAAATTTATTGTAGTAAAGTGTAACAAATACTAATAAAATAAAATGTATGTAAGAAAGGTATGAAAATGTGTAATGTAGGTGTGCCTATTTAATACTATTGTACAAAAACTTAATAAAATAAGGAATTAATTAATATACCATAATCTTTAAATTTTATAATTAGTTGATTAAGAGGTTTTAACCGATGCTCAATATTTTATTGAAATGAAAATTCTCTCAAATATTGTTCCAAGCTTCTTTTATAATTCTATTGGAGAGTTTTATATTAATTTCTACGGTGGAGACAAATGGAACTCATTCCCATATATTAAAGATATGAATCTATAGCAACCTACGGTTTCCTATAGTCACCTAATTTTCGGTTACAACAGCGAATCATATGCAAAACGTTTTTACTAGTTTTAACCATCGGTTTCCGTCGGTTTTTATTAATTTTAATTAAAATTTAAAAAATATATGTCGGTTCCCGTCGGTTTTAATTAATTTTTTTAAATAATAAAATAAAATATGTCGGTTTCCGTCGGTTCTATTTAAATTAAAAAAAAAAATTTTAAATAACATAACCGACATAAACCGTCGGCAGACGTCTAGACGTCGGTGTTCGTCGGTTTCTTCAACCCACGGCAATCGACGGATTCGTTGATGTCGGACTAACCGACGGTATGCGACAGGTTATTTTTTCCGGTCAGTGGTTGTCGGTTTTACGGTCAGTTATTAACCGACGGCATAACCGATGGCTTGTTTCCCGTAGGTTATGCCCTTGTTTTTTGTAGTGTAACTAGAAAATAGAACTTAAAGTTCATAAATTGGATCATCCTCGAAATTTTTTGTGAATTTTACACTTTGAAATTCTGGTCATAATACTACTAGGCTACCACTTCTAGTTAATTCGCATGTAGATTTCGTCTCACATACTAATTCTCTTTTAAGGTAGAGGCAGCCATGAGATATTGAATTTTTATTTATTTTGAAACTATAACATCAATCAATAATGTGATGGAGACCAAGTAATTAGTCCATTTAGTTTATAGAGTTTGTGTGGTTTTATGCATATGATAATGAGTGTACACCATTACGAAATTCTAAATAAAAAACAACGTTTGGTACTTGTTTGTGTGCAAATATAACATTTGCGTATACTTTTAGAAGTTGATCATCAACCAAATCATACTCACTTAGTATTTTTTAGTTAAAATATATTTTGACAAAAAAAAAGTGATTAAATATATCTTAAATTATTAAAAAATAAATGGCGCGATGCATGTAAAAGCGTAAATAAAATTCAAAAGATTTTGTAATGTATATTTTCTAATTACTTTGTATGAAATTAATGAATACTTATATAAGCTAGGTTTTAACCTATTTAAGTAGTATAGAATATGGACCGTATAGATAAACATAGACTAAGAACATGTTTAATGGTGAGATTATGAGAGTATCTAAAAAAATTGTTTAGTAATAAATTATTTTTGGGACTGTATCATTAGTTTCATTCTATAGAAACATATCAAACAAAATATCATTAATTTCATTTATTTTTTCATTTATTTTTAATTATATAAGATTCTCGTAATCTTACCATTAAACATACTCTAAGAGCATTTGCATCATGAGACACCCAAATGAATTTCTCATAATAAAATATTATTATTTTAATATTATTTAATTGAAAAATATGATCAATATAATATAATATTTATTCACACAATATTATTTTAGTTTTATTGAAAAAAAATATTGTTAATATATAGATTAAAAATATGCAATATGGAACTTGAAATATAGATAATAATATATAAACTAGTTAATCAAGATTTAAAATTATTAGAGATTTGATTTACTAGAATCTTTTTTCTAGACTAATTATTGATAAGAGATTCTCTCAACAATTTCTCATAATAGAGTCTCTAACCATTTTAATAATTTTTTATATTTTTATATTATTTTATTGGTGAGAGATAGTAAAGTCTCTTATGCAGATGGTCTAATGAATCTGACTAAACGGGTTTTGTTCGTATGGAGAGAGTAATGGGCCTTACTAAACAGGCTTTATATTTATATGGAGAGATTAGCGGGTCTGATTAAACGGGCTTTATATTAGTATGAAGAGATTAATGGGCCTATTTAAATGGACTTTATATAGAAAATGTTGAATTTGCCTAAGGAAACGTTTCGTTTCGAATCGAATCACACACTTCACAACGTTTTCTGTGAAGTTCGCCGTCGTCGGAACTCATGGATCGACCACCGTCGTTTCCACACTATCAGAACCCTAATCCGAATTTCTTCCACCACTTTCCTCCTCCAAACTCTAATCCTAATTTATTCTTTCGACCTCCACCACTTCTTCAAAACCCTAACAATTACTCCATAGCCCCTTCTCCCCCGCCAATTCGCGAGCTCTCCGGTACACTCTCCTCTTTACAATCTTTGTTATCGGAATGTCAAAGAACGTTAGATTCTCTTTCGCAAAGTATAGCGTTAGACCACTCTTCTCTTCTCCAGAAGGACAACAATGGCGGTTTTGTTCGTTGCCCTTTTGATTCAAATCACTTTATGCCACCTGAAGCCCTCTTTCTCCATTCACTCCGTTGCCCAAATCCTCTTGACCTCACTCATCTTCTTGAATCCTTTAGTAGTTACCGGAGCACACTCGAGTTACCGTGTGAACTACAGTTGAATAATGGCGATGGTGACCTTTGTTTTTCCTTAGATGAATTCACCGAATTTGGAAGAAATTTCTTCTACAGCGATTGTCCTGGCGCTGTTAACCTTGCTGAGCTCGATCGTAAAAAGCGAACTCTGACACTTCCTAATGTTCTATCCCTAGAATGCAGCGATTTTGTAGGATCTGATGAGAAGGAGAAAGCTAGTATGTTGAAAAAAAGTTTAGGGATTTTACCATCTGATCTCTGCAAAATAAAAGGTGAGACTGAGCAATGGAGAAACTACCCAAGTTCGTATTCCTATAGTGTTCTTTCTTCGATTCTGGGTTCAAAAGCGATTGAAACGAGCGGGCTAACAAAATGGATTCTGGTTCATTCAACGAGATATGGTGTTATAATCGACACATACATGAGAGATCATATATTCTTGCTCTTTAGGTTGTGTCTGAAATCGGTTGTGAGAGAAGCTTGTGGATTGAAAGCGTCTGATGTTAATGCCGTTGGTGAGCAGCAGATTGTAAGCTGCAAAAGTAGAACATTTGAGTGTCCAGTCTTGATTCAAGTGCTGTCTTGGTTAGGTTCTCAACTTGCTGTCTTGTATGGAGAAGGAAATGGGAAGTATTTCGCTCTGGACATGTTTAAACAGTTCATAATAGAATCTGCCTCTCAAATAATGCTATTTCGGTCAGAAGAGACTAGACCTAAATCCTCTGGAGTTCTCGAGGATTTGGATGATGCAAGCTTGAATAATAAGGATGTGAAGGTGGAGAAGCCCTTTGAGAACAGTTCAGGTGGAGAAGGTGGCAAAACTTTGTACAGTGCTCAGGTGATATCTGTATCTCGTGTTGCAGCAGCTGTTGCAGCATTGTATGAAAGATCCGTGCTTGAAGGAAAAATAAGGGCAGTTCGATATGCCCAACCACTACCAAGATATCAGCGGTAAATTGAAATCTTTCAAAGGCTATTCTATCTTTTTGATTCTTTGTTTATCTAAGCATCAAACAATGTTTGGACCTGAGTTTATTCCTCGTGATGCTCCCGTCAATCTGTAGGGTAGCTGAGCTTGGTGTTATGACAGCTAAAGCTGATGAGGAACGGAAAAGACGTTCTAGCTACCGACCTATTATTGATCATGATGGTCTTCCGAGACAACGCTCATCAAATCAGGTTAATACTAAACTAACTGTTATATAACATGAAGGAAGCAAATTTACTGTAGGAAACTTTCATTGAAGAACCTGAGATATATATTCTATCCTTTATAATGTATAGGATATGAATCGAATGAAGACAAGAGAAGAGCTTTTAGCTGAAGAGAGAGACTACAAGCGTCGAAGAATGTCCTACCGTGGTAAGAAGGTCAAACGAACGCCTCGACAGGTAAGAAGCTGTTTCCGTTTCCTTGCCTTAGTTAAAAACATTTTCCAATATTGTGAATGTTTTGCTGTAGAATGGTCCCTGTTTGGACAGTCTCGTTGAATTCTTATTTGAAAGGTGTAGAAAATATTAGCTCTACTATGTCTTGTTGAGACTTTTTGCAGATTTTGTGAGGAAGTTTTGACTTGCTAAAATCCTACTTTTGTTTATGACCACAGTTCAGTTGGCAATAAATTTACATTATCCGCTTCTTTCAGTGAGCTTTCTCCATCTTTTGTCTTGTAGGTGTTACGGGATATGATAGATGAATTTACAGAAGAAATTAAGCTAGCCGGAGGTATTGGATGTTTTGAGAAAGGAATGCCATTAGAATCCCCGTCTCTTATAGGCAACGATCAAAAAGAAAGTGACTTTGGATACAATACTGCACAATCAACATTAACCGATGTATCATCAAGATGTTATAAGCAATGTAAAGGAGAGAACCGTGCAGATACTGAGTATCCAATGGATGATAGAACCAATACTGATAAAGTCAAGCGGCGTAAGGAATATGACTCAAGTAGCCTGCAGAGACAGCAGAATAGATCATATAAGCACAATGAACGAAGAGATGACGAATATGCAAGGACCAAACAGCATAGCATTGATAATAAATCTTATCATCAAAACCACAGATCATCTCGTGAGAAGAGTTCATCACATTATAAGACCAAAAGGGATTATCCTTATGACCGCCATAGTTGGGAATCTAGAAATCATAATTCGTTTGAAGATAGATACAATCCAACTGAAAGGGAGTGAGTTTAGAAGAAGGTAAGTCACTATGAAACTATCTCTCTATACTCATCACCACCTGGGCTGATCTGACTTTGAAACGGAGTGGTTTATTCGGATGATCTTGCAGTAAAAGTTTACCCGGAGCATTGGCAATTATGTGTGAATTCGTATCCTCTTTTGTATCCTTAACCATCGTTTTTAAATTTCTGATGCATCTAAGTGTTGATGAAAACCTTATCTTTCTTTATCTCACTTGGTGACACTCAAATTTCCAGCTATATCTGTTGGGTTTATAATTTTACTGTCGTTGTGATTCCTGTCAATATATTTTCAGTGGTTTTATAATTCTGTGCTTGTGACTGATTGAAGTTATTTTAAGTATATTCTTGCTATGAGCATCTTGTAAAATTAGGGAATCCTGATGCAGCCTTGAATGTTTTCAAGTCCTTGCCTTGGATGAGGATTGCGCAAATTCTGAAGCATCATTTGGTTTTGGTTGAAGCATTTGTTGATGCGCAAGGTTTTTTGAAATCAAGACTCTGATTGCTGAGATGAAATATGATGGGAAATTACCAAGTATAGACGCATGCATGAGCCATTAAAACGTATTAGGGAGGCTGGTTTTGAACAAGAAACACAGTTTCTGAGAGAAATGTTGCCAGATGAGAGAATCAAAGGACATCTCTTTGTATTATGTGGATAATTCCAGCGAGAGCAAAGGAGATGAACACAAAATGAAGATCAAGTCAAGTTGAAGCCATGGCTGGATCCAAAAGCTTTAGCAAGCTCGTTGAAGAACTGGATCTCTGATGCAGTACTGCTTTGGAAGAAGTTAACTTTGTCTGTTCATATCTTTTGGTCTGCAAGCTGCTAAGAAACTTCAGATCACCTGAAACAGCATGGAAATTCTTCTGCTGGGTGGCGATTGAACCCGGATTCACCCACGACGCTTATACTATTGAGAAAATGATGGCAATGTTAGCACGGAATGGCCAACTTGAATTGGTCGATAAGTTCATTTCGAAAGTGTGAACCAAGGAAGTAATTACCATTCAGCACCATCAGACTGATCATCAAGGTTTTTCGCCAAGAAAAAACTCTCTGCGGTTTTATATTAGATTTCACCCTCGGATTATTGTACTTATCCTACTTGAGAATATAAACAAAGTGCAAGAGAAACGCAGCAGCTTTGGAAACGCTAGAGGAGAAGATTTCATCCAAGTTTATCCTGTTATGCAGACGTTTTCGGGTTTGATGTATCATTTTGCATTGCAGGGAGAGATTCAGACAGTTGAGAGACTTTCACAATGGTGAGACAGACTGGTGTCGAGCCAGCTCCTTGCTTGTTAAAGATTCTTGTTCGAGCTTATTGCAGATGCAAAAGATCAGTGCTTGCTTACACTGTGTTCCAAGACATGAAGGATTCGAATCTGATGTTTACAATTATTTTACATAAAATTGTAATTTAAATTTTCTGCAAATTAATTTTTCAAAGTGTAACCTAAGATGTTTACAATTTCCCTTTACATGTTTCATAATTTATAATTACTAGTAACTTAATTTTTCTAAAATAAAAAATTAGTATAACTTAAAATTCTTTCGACTCATTTCTCAATGTTAAAATGTGCAACATAAAACTTTCAAACTATATAATTTCAATTCTCTCCTCATAATATAAATTTTTTAAACTTCATCAATTTGATACTCCATCTTCAGTTCTCTTTTCATTGTCTCACCTCCTAACTATTAAAAACTCATACTAATGTCAAAATAAACAATATATAAATTATGTTTTCTATGTCTTTAACATTTTTTCCTTGTCAATGTCTATTCATGTCCCAATCCTTTAGTTCTTTAATTCTATTTTTATTTTCTTTCTTAATATGATTACTACCACATTAAATGAGCGTTAAACAATTTTTTTATCGCGTTATGTGGTCGGTTACTACCAAAATAACAATTTCAATTTCATATTTGTCATCTGCAATTTATTTTAATGTCAATTATTTTCCAATGTGAAATATGTGACCTAAATTCATCTAATGTGAGTCCGGACGCAGTGGTGCAATTCATCTAATGTGAAATATGTAACCAAAATTTTTAAAAATCATATAATCTAATGTGAGTTCCAACGCAGTGGTGCAGCTTGGTTTTTACGAGATCAACTGGGCACAACCCTGATACATGGAAGGAAAGCATATAGTATGGTTCATGATTATGTAACTGTAGGGCTGCTAGGACTACTCTGGGCTACGGAAAGCATGGCTAATACACGCCAACACAGAGTAATTTTTGAGATTCATGACATGAACATATGTTCCATGATTAATGATCAATGCACTCAGTGGAGCTTCTCTCATATCACAGCAAAATTAAGATCGCATCTTTCCACTTTATTGAAATGGAAACTTATCTATAGATATCAATAAGCCTGCTACTGAGATAGCATGTTCAGTTACAAGAGACAATAGATATCAGTCATATATTGCTACATTTGGACCAACGTGGCTGAGAAGATTGCTAGACGATGACATAAGGTGTTAATCGCGATCTCAATCAAGTAGGAAGAAGTCTGCAACAAGTCTGCATTCCTTTCTACTTTGAGTTTTATACTCTTTCGTTTTGCTGCCTACTTGCCTATTGGCACAATTTACCTTTATAACGAATGATCTAGAAGCTTAGTAATATAAAAACACTGAAAACATTTTAATGATATAAATATTATGTAATGCATTAAATAATATTTAATATTTAATTTAATTATTAACACTTACAATCATCATCACTATTAAAAAATATTATGCTATAAAGTATTTTTACCATGGAGATTGAAGAGGTATAATGCGTAACTAATTGCGCAGAAATCTTGAAGTTTAATCACTTCCTAAAGAATCATACTCAACACGAAGCTTATATCATCATTGCTGAACTGTGATTATTTATTTTTGTTTCACTATTAAAAAAAAGCTTACCTATTAATATATATTTTATAAAATTGCAGAATTTCAAACAATTAGTATACTTCAAATTTTTCTTAAAAAGTAATGAAAAATATTTCATTAGTGATTTCTGAAATTTTGTCTTTACTTTAATCTAACAATTAATTTTTTTTATGATAAATATCATTTTGTTCACTCCAATATGTTTTAATACCTAAAAATGATATGTTAATAACATAATGCAATAGTTATTCAAAATACATATATATAGTGCAAAAATTGTACGTATGCATGAACTATTTCACTTAGTCAAAATCAAAGCACGGTCTTTGCTAAGTTGTTTCTTTCAATTTGTCTACCATTTGCTCTATTTCTAACAAAATCCTAACCATTTGTCAATAAAACTTTATATTCATCTTCTTCTCTAGTTTTTTAATATTTTGATTTGCTGTAACAAGACAAAAAGACTGAAGTATTTTGAAGTTTTGAGACCTGAGAAATCTTTTTTTTTTCTTTCAAACGTGTATAAAAGAAACATACGTTGGCGAATACATAATAACTTTTAAAAACATATTAACTACACAAAATCTCATTCAACCTAATTAACCATGATGTGGTACATTTTGATATATTTTTCAGTATGAATTTATTTAATGTGAGAAATTATTAGTATCAGTTCATGATCCCGTAAATCATCATATAATCCATGCAATATTTTTATATACTATATAAATGACATAAATTTTAAAATCGATATTTGAATATTTAAGCAAATTAAATTAGAGGTAATTTTACAAAAAAAATAGAGATTATAGAAGATTTTATGTTCGATTTATAACTAATTATAAATGATATATGTTTTTTTGAATGACTATTTTAATTGTCAACTAGTTTATATTTAACTACTTATTATAAACCGGATATATATGATATAGCATTTTTTCTTTAAGAAAAACCCATAATGTTTTTAAATTCACATTTCTTATATGAAGGTTAGGTTACGTGGAACAAAAGATAACTATGCAACTTAAGAAGAAACCAAAGACATCACTCGTTTAAAACTCTGTGGACGAAGACGATGACCAGCTCCATTATTCATCTCAGAAGAGCCATCAATGGCTAATCCTTTACCACCAAAACACAAGTATCTGTTCATAAAAGATCTCTGCTTCTTCATAGCTGGTGTTCTCCTCCCTAATTCAGCAGAAACCGTTTGAAACGGCGACGAACAAGCTGACGAAGGAGCTGGAGAGTACTCTGAGACCACCGGAGGCGAAAACACGAACCTCGGCGATTCCTGACCAACGACTCCTTTCATTAACCCTTCTGTGAATTTCAATCTTACTGATAAACTCGGGAGATCGCCGCTCTCTGTTCTCATCGGAAACGATTTTCCTCTGTTAAAAGACGATGGAGATCTTGATCTCGAATACATTTCTCTTAGAGGAACACGACGATTGTTGTTATCGCCGGAGTAACGTCGATTTTCTTCAGATTCTTCTCTCTTTGCCCATCGTAAAAGAAGCTTAAGACGCGCTCCTGTACTACCACCACCACGGCGTTTGTGTTTTGAGTGCGTTGAGATTTCGGTCGAACACTCACTGATTCCATCAAAACTCTCTCTTTCTGGACTAAGTTCAGCGTTTGCGGTTGTGTGATCTGTTCTCGCCGCAGTAAAGAGGAAGATTTCAGAATCAGATATCTCAAACGAAGTTCCTGGACTACCGCAGAATCCAAAACGCTCTTCTCTCGACCGCGAAACACCTTCACCGCAATTGGATCTTCTTCCGCCAGCAGATACAAGCCGTTTAATCAATAAATCTGAAACCGCAGTTCTCGGCGTTTGTGTTTCAAGCAAATCAATAGCAGTCATTCCATCCGAATCAACAACGTTAAGATCAACACCAGGGATTCTCAACAGAATCTCAACGACGTCAGGTCTAACGGCGTTAAGATTATCCATCACAGCTAAATGAATCACAGTTCTTCCATTAACATTTCTAACGTTGACAATCTGAGAAAAGTCAACAGACCAGCTTCGTTCTCCTGAGAATAAGTTCTTGAGAAGCTCCATCTGCCGATCTAATCGCTTAAATCCAGACGCAGCAAAACCAGACACGACCGTGTGAAGAAACGTGTCACCATCTCCATTAACAACCGAAATCAACGGTGGAGATTCGTTTATAAGAGTCTCCATTACAGCTAAATGACCTTTGTAAGCAGCTATGTGTAACGCTGTGTTTCCATGGCTGTCTTTAACACCAATAATCGAATCATATTTCGATAAAAGATTCTTCACCACCTACATTGAACCCAAAATATAAATACTTTTAACATCTATAATAATTGTTCATATGAATGTGTAAATTTGATTAGTGTTCTCACTTCGATTTGACCTCTGCTTGAAGCAGAGTGTAACAGAGTGGAACCATAAGCATCTCTGAGTTTTGAAACGGCCTCGTATTTGCCAGAGAGTAAGAGTTCATTGAGGATTGCCACGTGTCCTCCTCTTGCGGCACTGTGGACCCCTCTTTTAACCATCTCCTCCTTCGCTATTAACTGTTTCTCTGTTAATTTTTCGCCGTTGACTTCTTCAATGCCGGCGATATCAGCCGGTAACAAAGCGAAATCAAGGAGTAGACGGAAAACATCGTCGTTTCGACCACGAGCCGCGGCATAGAGAATATCCGTGACACCGTATTCTCCTTCTCCAAACACGAGAAGTGGATCTCTCTCTAATAGCTTCTTCACGAATTCCAAATCTCCGGCGGAAGCAGCGGTGTAGAGTAGCCAACCACCGTATCCAGCTCTGATGAGGGAGTTATCTCCGTTTCCAATTTCACACTCTTCCAATAACCTCCTAGCGACACGGGAACGGTTAAGCGCCACGTTGCAGTTATTGCCATCTCCGTCGTCCCAGACTGTTTCAAGGCGGCGGATACGGCGGAGGGAGGTGAGCTTAACAAGGAGGTTTGTGTCTTGATAAAGCAGCTCGATAACAACATCATATAGACCATTAGCAGCAGCGCAATCAATCGGTGAAGCATACCACCACTGGTCTCCGGTACTTTCCCAACGGAGAGGAAATATCGGCGGTGGCATTATCTTCAATCCGGTTTAGATAATAAACCGGGTCTTCTTTGGTTATTGTAAACCAAAACAAAGAATCTTAAAGAAAACAGAGCATAAGTCGTTAAAATATTGAGGAAACAGAGGAAGTGAATTATAAAGATGAAATCGAATGGTCTGGAGAATTTCTACGACGAACACAAAGTGATGAAGCAGAAGACAATAAAAAAGAGAAGCCTTGAAGATTGTGTTGGTGTGGCAAATACGTAACTTTTGTGTGATTCACCAGAAACAGAAAAAAAAAATAGTATTTTTGGGCGCATCGAAAATATACAGATTCCATTCCCGTGAGTGGACCATATCTGACGAGATTTATCCTTTTTTCCTGAAAAAAAAATCATGATCTTGTAAAGGTTATGCATTTGACCAACAAAATAAACAAAAAATAATGAAAAGGTTTTGTATAATCTTAAAGGCTGTTATTTTTCAGAGAAAAATAATAAAGTGAAAAGAATTTCAACCTGCAGCAAGAATTTTTCGAGAGAATTACATAATCTTATTGGTAAGCAATAATGAAAGATGTTTCATCTATAATCAGACACGTCGTTTGTTTTGTTAAAACCAGACGTTGAAATATCAATATAGTACTAGTAGGTTTAATTGGAGCATGAATAATTGCGATTTCGAAAAATATAGACCAAATAAAATGTGCCCCATTTGTCGCAGCTAACACTAGAGGGCCCTTAATAATATCTAATCAATAATTCATTGAATATTCATAATGATGTGTAGTTAAAGATTAACCATCATTATGATGTTGAAAGAAATCATAAAATAGATATAATTTTTGTTTTGATTGGAGTGATATGGATCTCCTTTCTGTCGGTGTGGAGTGTGGACTCATCCAGCTGCACATGTACTTTGTCCCTTAACTCAATCCTTTGATTTTTCTTTTTTCTTTGGATCCTATAAACTGCCATAAATTATTCTGATGTGAGTAATGTGGTAAAGCTTTGGATTTTAGAGACCCTTTAAATTTGAGTCAAAAGAGACAAACAATCACAAGTTGCCTAACCTCTAATTCATCAAGATTGTGTCATAGACTCAGAATCAATCAATCAACTCCTGAATCTGAAGTGGGAGATCTTGTCCCTGATAATGACCAAATAACTTGTAATCAAAACTTTAGTATGGTTGAATAAAACATCTTTATGCATGATCAGGTCTCCTCTTCTTTCTGAACCATGAAGAAACCACTTCTCACCACCATCTGCAATAACATTTGCAACGCTCCAGCCATTGTTATAACTAATAACTCTCATTTTACAGGGGCAGTAAGTTTCACAGTCTTCATAATGTGTTCGATTCTCTCCGCAGACTCATGCATATTCTTCTTCTTAACCTCTTCCAAGAGGAGCAAACAAGTTCTGTGCCTCGGTGTTATATCTTGGCTAATCATCTCTTCGAAAAGACAATACGCCCACTCACACATATTAGCTCTGCAAAACCTCTGTATTAAAAAAGTATAAGTTGATTCATCGAGGCTGAGATGATGTTTAGTCACCATCTCTTTCAATAGTTTCCCCACCTCAACAACATCTCCTCTATTAAAACAAGATTTCAGCAACGGGTGATACGTATGAACATCTGGATTACAAAGCTTTGAACTTTCCATTTCCTTGAGCAGTTCAATCGCCTTATGTTCTTCGTCACGATGACAATACATAGCAACCATGGAGTTATAGGTGGATGCATTAATGGCAACACCAAGCTCTGGCATCTCAACTCTGAAAACTTGTTCGGCTTCTTCTAGCCGACCAGCTCGAGCAAGAGTGTGAATCAAACAATTATAGAAAAGAGTATCGGGTTCGCAACCGGATCTTTTCATTCTTGTAGCTACCCGTAAAGCCTCCTCATACTCTTTCTGAGCATTAAGAGAAGACATTATAGTTGTGTAAGTAATTGAGTTCGGAGGAGACCCATTAGCTTCCATTTCACTTAGCATCTCATAGACCTTGACAAAATCAGACTGCTGGCAATAACACCTTATAATCGTCGTATAACTAATTACACAAGGACGAAATCCGTGACCTTTCATCTCTTGAATCGTCCATAGAGCTTCCTCAACTCTGTTTGCCTTGCACCAACCGTGAATGAATATGTTAAACGTATGAGCATTTGGTGAAATGTGTGACTTAAGCTCTTGCAAAATTACCCGGGCCTGCTCGACTCTTTTCTCCTTGCAAAGCGTATCGAGCAGTAGATTCATTGTTTCCGTGTTCTTCTCTAATCCAAATTCCTTCAATCTATCGAATGCTTTCACAGCTTCTTCCCATTCCCCAGCACCAGCAAATCTCCTCATGATCTTAGCAATAGTATTCAAAGTAACAAGTTTCTCTCCTTTCATTTTCTCCACAAACTCCTTCATCCGATCCCATTTCTTCGCCTTCCCGAGAATATCCACCGCCATATCATAAGAATCCCTCGAATGTTTGTGCCCTTTACAAGACTCAGCCCATTTCAACACACCAAGCGCAGATTTCCAGTCATCTCTAAACCTATGAAGCAGCTTATGAACCAAACCATCAGAGAGATTGACTTTGTTACATATTTCATCGTTAGATAAACGATTCAAAACCTCATCTTCACTCTCTCTATCACCGGCTCTACCTACAATAACATTCCATATCTCCTCAGACTGTGAAAATTCATCAAATGTTTCAGGTAATTGCTCCGAAGATGTAGAGAGATTCTTAATTAACGTAGAGGAAAGAGCAATAGAAGTCGAAGGTTTAAAGCGTAGTAAGGCGGTTCCAATGCGATTTTGAAGAAGCGAAGACATCAGGAGAATCAGAAGTTTACTAAAAAACCCTAGAATAGGGTTCTTCAACTGCAACCACAGTTCCCTGATCGATGAAATTCGAAGCTCAATGGTGAAATAGGACCAACATACATCCGAGAAATATAGAAATCAAAGCTCGTACCTGAAAAGTGAGCAGAGGGAAAACGGTGAAGACAACGACGGTTGTTTAGCCGGAGAGATTAGACAAGAAATCAAGAAGTAATCCCAGAGAGGGGTTTTTTGACTTTTTGGTATGGCCCCAAAAAGATATTATTGCCCATATAAAGCCCATAGCAGAACTAATGGCCCCGAAGAATATATAATGGCCCATTTAAATAGCAGAAGTTGAAGGGTTTTTGGTATGGCTCCAAAGAATATAGGGGCCCATTTAAATAGCAGAAGTTGAAGGGTTTTTGGTATGGCCCCAAAGAATATATTATGGCCCATTTAAAACCCATATTAGAATAAACTCATTAGGCCCTAGTTTAAGAAGTTTTAGACCGGTTAAGTTTTGAAGAATAAACCAAATTGGAAAACTATCAATTAAACATGCAATTTACCAAAAATAGTTGATTAAATATTGAACTCCGAATCTCATTGATTAAATTTTTAATTTTCTGTTGACTTTTAAAAAAATATCAAATTTTGAGTTGACTCTGCCAATTGAACATTCTGTTAATTTCAAACCAAAATTTTTTCTAAATTCAAAAATCAAATCGATTTTAGAAGTTCGATTTAGTTTATATCTTCATTCTAAAGAACCTAGGTTTGTTTTTTTCTTTAGAAAGGAGATAAGAATTGAATTGAACTTTTAGAAAAATTTCTATTTGAAATTAAAAGAATGTTCAATGGGATCAAGTGCTCTAGCTGTCTGAAACAAACGTAAACTCCACAGTTATGTCTGGAATCAAAGTATTTGAGAGAGAGAGATAGTTTTGCGTATTGAGAATGAAATCTCATTAGTAAATTAATATAACAGAAGCCAAACGTAAGAGGCTTGACTAAAACATCGGTCTACAAATTCTCATCACCTCACATGAACGAGAATAGCGAAAACCAGAAGAAAAAGAGTTCCAAGTTGAAATAAGTTTTATTGAAGAAACGACAAATTCAGGCCATTAAAAGGGATGAAAAACTTTCCAATCCCATCACTCTGCTTCATAGCTTTAGGCCTTTGACATGTGAACGATCAAGTCGACCACACGGGAACTGTAACCCCATTCGTTGTCGTACCATGACACCAATTTCACAAAGTTTTCGCTCAATGCAATTCCGGCCTTGGCGTCAAAAATGCTCGACCTGTTGTCACCAACGAAGTCAGTTGAGACGACATCGTCCTCAGTGTATCCAAGGATTCCCTTTAGTTTGCCTTCAGATTCCTCCCTGTATATTTGTAACAGCAATTAGTGAGTACTTCGAAACTCAAATGGATCACATATTGCATTTCTCGGTATCCCAAAAGCTTACTTGATGGCCTTTTTGATATCCTCGTAGGTAGCAGCTTTCTCAAGTCTGACGGTAAGGTCAACGACTGAGACGTCAACGGTTGGGACACGGAAGGACATACCGGTCAACTTTCCGTTCAAGGCTGGAAGCACCTTTCCAACAGCCTTGGCGGCTCCAGTGCTGCTAGGAATAATGTTGAATGAAGCAGCTCTTCCACCTCTCCAGTCCTTCATTGATGGACCATCAACAGTCTTCTGGGTAGCTGAAATAGTAAAGCAAACACTATTAAGGTTACATTTTCACATAAAGGCAAACTAGTTTTGTAATAAATTGATAGAAGACTGATAAACTTACCAGTGATAGAGTGAACGGTGGTCATGAGACCCTCAACAATTCCGAACCTGTCGTTAATAACCTACACACCAAAACCCCAAATTGAAATTGTTAAAGAAAGTTCATTCACTCAAATTATACGGAGTGATAGTTTATATAGGCTCTGAGATATTATACCTTGGCAAGGGGAGCAAGGCAGTTAGTGGTGCAACTAGCGTTGGAGACGATGTCGAGGTCAGACTTGTATTCATGCTCGTTTACACCAACAACAAACATGGGAGCGTCCTTGCTCGGGGCAGAGATGACAACCTTCTTGGCACCTCCCTAAACAAAAAAAACAAGTCACTGATTTAGTCAAATGATAGTAAGCCGAGATGTGTTCAATCATAGGATGCAACAAATAATTATAGAACATGGACACATTTATGTGAATACTACACATGAATATCCATATCAAATAAGACAAACCTTCAAGTGAGCAGCAGCTTTGTCCTTGTCAGTGAAGACACCAGTAGACTCAACAACATAATCTGCTCCAGCCTCAGCCCATGGGATATCCTCAGGGTTCCTTCACAAGTACCAATACTAATGAGATTGGCAATTCCAATAGCTTGTGCATACATACACATTGAGTGGATCGTGGAATATACCTGATGCCGAAAACAGTGACTGGCTTCTCGCCGAAGAGAAGGGTCTTCTCATCCTTAACCTTGAGTTCATTGTGCTTCCATTGACCGTGAACACTGTCGTACTTGAACATGTAGGTCTGCAGCATTCAAACGCAGTGATATCAATCACACCGTTCAAACATGACTCAAAATCTTATGATAACAACTAAAGGCCAAAATCTAACATTACAAATACATCCAGAAAATACACAACTCCACTTAATGATCTGATCAGCAAAACAATACTAGTGATCTGATCAGCAAAACAATACGAAATTTGAACTCTAAACCAAGTTTCACCGATTTGAGCACTGAATAAAACAGACTATCAACGCACTTAAAACACACATGCATAAACGTGACCATAATGTTTCGATCCATTATCCAAAGACGACAAAACTAAAGAGATCAGAACGACTGTATGAATCCTATCATCAAACAGATCCAAGTGATATTGTTAACCCATCAGCGATCGAATCATCGTTAAAGGAAAAAATAAACGTAGGAAGAACATTTACCATGTAGTCAGTAGTGATGAAGGGGTCGTTGACGGCGACGAGCTCAACATCGTCCCTCTGAAGAACAACTCTAGCAACCAAACGACCGATTCTTCCGAATCCTAGCGATTACAGAAACCAAGAGTCAGATTCTAGATCTAGATAAACGAAAGCCAATAAACACTAAAAAGTAAAACATCAATCCGAAACTCACCGTTGATTCCGATCTTAATCTTCGCTACAAAACAAAACAAAAAAATCACAAAAACGATCAGATAAGAAAACACAACATCGTAAGAATCAACAACAGAACAAGAGATCAGTAAAAGCGAAAAGACTCACCCATTGTTTGAATCGAAAACGAGAGAGAGAGGTTTTGAAGATGAGATTCAGAGAGTGAAAAATGACAGTTGAATAGATGGGTGAGTGGGTTCGTGAAGGGGCTATTTAAAAGAAAGACGAACGTGAAGGAGGGGTCGGAAAGATCTAGTGGTTAAGAGTTTTTCTTATTTTTCTTAGTGAAATGACCATATTGCCCATAGACACAGGGCATTATTCACACTTGTAGCCTTGTTTATTTGGCAAATGTCGTCATTCCTGAGGCGAATCATGCCGTCTGCATCTCACGCGCTGTACTAGAATATTCTTAAGGCCGGCCTGAGAGTCCACGGGTTCCAATTTCTAGAACGTAACGCCTCAAATAATATTCACGGAAACTATATTTTATATGCCCAAAATAATATTATTCTATAGAAAGAATAGTCTATGTATTTGGTCATCTTCATGTTGTTGAAAGCGAGATATTGTTCGGGTATTCTGCTCTCGGTTCCAGTTAGATTTATTGGTTTTTGGTTTGTTTTCAATATGATAATCTATCAATTAATAGTTAGAACCAAATTAAATCTGAGATAATATTGGTTCGGTTTTCAAATGGTTACAAATATCAAAAAAAAATGTGATTACTTATAATCAAAAATAATCACTAGAAACTAGTTTTCGTTAATATTTAGTTGGTTTAGTCTGATTTTTGGTTAAGAATTTAATCGAATTGAGAACCAAAATTACCTATACATTGGAATCAAATAATTCTTTTACAGAAACCGAAAGTCAATACTTATCTTCGGTTTGGTCTGGGTTTTTATGCTCAAAGCCTAATATATACTGTGTATAATGTCAATATTACAACTATATGAATGTTGTTTTTTGACTTTTTGTAACTTGGTAAACCTCTCTTCCAAGACTAAATACTAGAAAGAACTTATAAATATGGACTTTTCAAGTTTACTTATAGAAGCTCTGTAGTTTGGTGAATAGTCGCAACATCTCTTGACGGAGATGAAAGAGATGAAGAGCTAATACAAGTACATGAGCAACACCTGCAATGATGAACAAACCTCGTAACTCTCTGAAACTGAAGGGCTTAAATGCATCATCTTCATCATCAGGAGATGCAACATTCTCAGTTTCAGAATGTACATTCAATGAATCAAGTTTCTGAAACCATCTTTTCTCCATGTCTTTCAACACTCCTGATGACCTTAGCTTAGCGATTTCTCTTGATACATTAGCAGCCAAACCTGAACCTTTCTGAAACATCTGAGATTGTTTAAAAACATAAACATTAGTTTGACAATAATGGAGAGCCAAAAAGGACAAGTCTTGAGGAGAGGAACAACACATACAAAGCCAAAGCCATTGGTATTAGTTGCTCTATCTGTCATTACGAAATCATTTGGATAGTTTCCAATAAGGACACTGAGATATGGTATTTCATTGATGACATGAGTGAGAGTTCCATCTCTCAGAACTTGAGCATAGCCTTCGACTGCATTAATGGATCCAAGCTTTATACTCTGCAACGACGTAGATCCTCCAAAAACTGCTTGTTGGTTTAGTTGTATGCGAGAAACAGTCTTGCTTGATGTCAAATTTGCACTGTAACTTGAAGTCAATATCAGCACCACAAATATCCATACTATGACTAAAAATCTTGATGACATTTTATGCAGTTTCTCTCCTGCAAAAAATGTAATTACAGATCAATGTAGGCAACAAAATGAATGGGACTTTAATGATCAAAAACACTTACTGTGAGCAAACACAATGGTAGAGAATCCAAACCAAAGCATGATACTAAGTTGTTGTCCCCAAGTGCCTTGGAATTCAGGATTTACTGGTCTTTCAAGCACCCAAACAACAATACCAGTTAAGATGAAAAAAGCTCCACTTGCTAGCCACAAGGATTTTTCAAAAGGGTCAAAGAAAGTCCACATGTTTTGGCTTTTCTTCTTTACTGTTAAGATTCCAGTACCAATGTCTGTGTAAGGCAAAGTAAAATCGACAAACGAAGATCTGTTGGAAGTTATGGTGATATCACCAACAGCTGCATCATATTTGTCACTCTGAAAAAACAGCAAAACATGGATTATTATAAACACACAGAGACACCATTTTGAGTAGCAGATTGTTTGCATTTGCACACCTGAGAAGAGATTAGATGAGCTAGATTGTCATAGCTTCCTCTATAAGGTATGAACTCAAGGTCGTACTTGAAAGGAGCAATGCAAGTCTTAAAAACCTCTACGCAGAATCCAGTGACTATATTAACACCTGTCTCAGGATCAGAACGCACTGATACTAAATTAGGGACCTGGTTTGATGCAGTAACTAAGACCCTAAGCAACTTCTTTTCATCATTCTCAGCCAAAACACGATGTCTTAGGATCTTACCAAACCCACCAGGCCAAAGGATGTGTCTTCTTTCACTAAAGCCACTAGAACTCCATAATCCTATCCTTGTCTCGTTTCCTCCTACAATATTCACAATCTCAAACTTGTCTGAGAGAAATTCGTTGTCACTGACTCGGATTTCACCACTTAAACCTTTGAATCTACTCTGCTTCATTGTCTCAAGAAGACCTGATACATTCGCAGACGCTTCATCTTTACCTTTTAGACTTACTTTCTCTATTGCAGTTGCTAGAATACAAGCGATATCATGTGTCCTTACACCAATGACTACACTAACACGTTCTGTTTCAGTATCATCTCCCACAAGTTTTCTCAATCTTAAAGTAAAACTCATAACCTCTTTAGATACTGGAATGTAAGATTTGAAACCAATAACCCCTTGCATCGACCTGAGAGTAACATCAGAGTAATGAAAATGATTCATAGTTCTTGCAGTGAGGATCCAAGCATACCCTTCTTCCATCAAATTTAACTTCTCCACACATCGAAAGAGACGAGAAACAAGAGTCTCAGACATATGCATTACAAAAACTGTTGCTCTTGAGACCTTAATCTTCCTTAGTTGATTCATCATATGGTTTTCTCCTGATGATGAGACTGCAAAAGAAACAATGCGAGCAATATCGATTCCTTCATCTTGAAAATTCTCAACTAATATATGTAAACTCTCTCCCCAATCATCAGCATCCTCGTATATAATCACAACCGAGTTAACGTTGTAATCATGTATGAGACTCGTGATCCCTTTAGCTTCTGAGTAAGTATCGTACGTCAACTGAATAAAGTGGTTGTATTCTCTCAAAGACAATGAGTTTGGCATGAAGGTAGATATGACCGGAACTCTAGCTTTTTCACTAATCATCGCCAAAAGCTTTGCTTCTTGTAATGACTGTCCACCAACAACAATGACTTTCACTTTTGTCTTTTTGACAAGATTTTTAGCTGTTTCATGCAACAAATAAACGGTAATATTAGCAAATATACTCGGTACAAATCTATGTTACAAATTAATCTATTTCACAATGTGTTTGTTTGACTTGGTCTGATTGGTTTAAGGATAGGTTTTATTTAAATTATAGAATTGTCGGTAGCAATTATATAATTTGGACCCACTAAATATATAAAAGAAAAATGCAGTGATAAGATAAAACTCACCGGCGGCATGAGCAAGGATCGGATCTCCTTGAGAGTCTCTGATCGAAATAGTGACTCTGGTTTTATATCCTTTGTTAATGCTATAGAAATCTGAAAGAGCTAAGGTAAAAGAATTTTGGAGAATCTTTCCTTCTATAGAACCTAAGTCTACCACCAATCCAACTCTAACCTCTTCATGATCTCTTAATCCAACTTTAACCTCTTCATAATCGCTTGCTCCGGCTTTGATCGTTGAAGAGAGAAGAATAAGAATCACAAGGTTGCTTAGAATCTCCATTAACTATTTGTATATATTTGTGTAGTATCTATGATTTGTTAAAATGTTGTGTTTTTCGAGTTAGATGATTTTTTGGTCATAATATATCATTACTAATCAATAATACGTTATCGTTAAGTCAAAGTCAACGCCTGCGGGACATCGACACTATTACAAAATTTGTTTGGAGCAAATTTGTCGAGACAAATTCAACACAACACAAAGTCAACTCTACAACAGTTGAGATTTTTGATGGTACATGACTACATTGAGGTTAATTTAGCGAACTAAATTCGTTTAGTTTTCACACACCTTTTAATTTATATATATATTTATTCTTTGGTAACAAGGCTAAATTCAGGTGAACTGACAAATTTTATGGGTATAAAAGTTCGTCTGACACTTATGTATTGTATTATTGGAGACATTTCTTCATTCAAACAAATATCGAGTTAATTAACCCATAAATTAATTCAAATAGGAATCGAATCCAAGTTTTTGCAAGTTTTTTCAAGTTTATGTTCTTAGAGCTAAGTTGTCATCAATTTATCCAACCACACCACTTAATTAGGAAAAAAAAAAATTCTATGATTTGAGTCTAAAAACCTTCAAAGTGTTATGGACAAGAAAATCACTAGATTACAAGCCGCCACCACAAAGTTCTGCATTTTAATTTATATTGGCGAAGGGTTATTATACTGAGTATTATAAAAATCTTGTAACTTGAACTAAAGGATTTTATAAAATTTACCAACGAAAGCAAAAAAACAACTATAAAAAATGCATAAATTCCAATAAAAAATAAAAAGCAATAAAAACGAAATTCAGAATAACAACGACGAATGTAAAGAGAAATTGACAAGTTTGATCATGCTTCACCACCACCAGAACCACCACCAGAAGGATCTCCATCAGTGCCAGAAGAAGAACCAGAACCACCACCATCTTCTTCAACTCCGGAGATAACCAAATCACATAAATTCTCATACAACTCAACAAAAGCTTCATGCCTTTGCTTCAAATCCTCCTTACTCAACCCTTGCTCAGGAATATTCCACCACATATTACCTAACTTTTTTTCTTTCCACAACTTCTTCACTTTCTTCAACTTCTCTTCCTCAATCTCAACCTCTTCCTCTAAATCCTCATATTTCTTTATAAGCTCTTCAATCTTTCGTTTCTTATAAGCTTCAAGGATCGGTGCAGCTTCGTCTTTCACAATCATCTCATGTCTTAACGGATCCATGAACCGAGAAGCTACGTCTTCCATTGATGGATATGCAAATGTGTATGGCCTTCCGGCTTGAGAGAAAACTAAGAAAGCTGTTTGAACATCACACATTGTTATGATCTCGATCATTTTTTTGAAAATTCCTGATTTACGTTTTGAGAATGTTATCATTCTGTCACCGTAACCTTCCACTTTCTTCATCTCAATCTTTTGTTTCCCTTTTGTTTGTTTTCCCTTTGTCTTCTTCGTTGGCATGGTTGCAGAAATCTGAGTGGATTTGATTCTTTAGTAAGTTGCTTTTAGTTTTGTGGTAAAACCATGCATGAACATAAAGTATTTTATAGGAGAAAGAGATAGAATTGTTGTATTATTTGGAAAGACATTTATTGTGCATCTTATGAAGATAATGTATTGACTAAAGTTACAAATTTGATTTTTATCAAAAAAAAAAAGTTACAAATTTGATTATATATTTGGCAACGAAATTACACATCTTCAAAATATCCTTCAAGTAGTTAAATCAGTCAACATGGTAATTCAATTAGAATAATAGTTGGTTGTATGTTTTAATTTCTGGCCAAAACAATTATGGATATAAAATCGAAGAAGTTTTTGTTACGAAAAAAAAAAAGAATTAATAGAAATTCTGGTTTTAATTTAGTAATAAAAAACTAAGTAAAATATCTTAAGTAGTAAGTCCACTAAAAGCAAGTATTATCTCATAATCGAGTTTCACTGCTTATATTATGTAGAAATTTGGCTAATAGACCTACCAGTTGAGATCTAATGTTGACGAAAAAACAATATCTTAAGAAAAATCTTTCAAATAATTACATAATTAAATCAACGAAAAAAAGATTAAAAGAAAAAAACTGATTAAATTTTTTTAATTTTAAGTGTAATTTTTATTCTTTTTCGTAACAAAATTTGTCTGAAAATTTATAAGATATAAATCTTAAATTTTAACCTTTCAAATTTTGTTTTATGTATCAATTTTTTCACAATTGTAATTTTTTTTTTCAATTTTCAATTAATATGCTTTGAACAATTAAAAAAATCATTTAGGATCAAAATATATAACTAATAAAACCAATTAGTATTTAATAATATCAGTGAGATATGTGTTGTAATATTTGTAAGACGTTGGTTAGGTCATTCAATCGTTTCCATAAAAATTAAATTTTTTTTTTAAAAAAAGAAAGCTATTTTAGCTGTTTTCTGAAAGGCGAACTACCAGTTACCAGATCCCCAAAACAGAGAATTATCGATTCTCACGTCAAGCTTCAAACGAAGAAGAAGAAGATGGGTGCATTTAAGTCTGCAATTGGGGACATGGTGATGACCTTCTCGTGGGTTGTTCTCTCCTCCACGTTTGGTATTCAGGCGGCGGCTATTGTCTCCGCCGGCGATTTTCATGGAATCACTTGGGCTCCGTTGGCCATCATAACGTTTTTGATTTTCTTCTATGTTTCTATCTTCACTGTTATCTTCGGTGGTGCTAGCTTTAATCCTACCGGAAACGCCGCGTTTTATGTCGCCGGAATTCCTGGAGATACACTTTTCTCCATGGCTATTAGATTACCTGCTCAGGTATACAAATTCTAAGATCCAAATTTTTCAAATTTCAGTTTGAATTTTGAATTTTCACTTACTGAAGTTTGGATTTACGTCGTTTAAAGGCTTGTGTTTTGTCTACTAAGTAGAATCTAAGTGTTAGAATCATTGATTCTCAATTCTGATTCGTGTGCTTCTCGTGAGATTTGTCCCTACTTGTATGCCCCATTTAAATTACTAAAAAGTACTATCCGAATTTCTTCTTGCTCAATTTCATCGTACATCATTTTGATATAACGAGGTTGATCTTCTGTTCTTCGTATATTCTCAGTTTGATCTGTTTAGTATACTTAGGTTTGAGTTTTCCTGTAAAGAAGAACACAGAGTATCAGATTCTTTCATTAAAATTGTTTTCTTTTTTTGTTGATCTATGTGTTTATCACTTTATTAAAAGTAGGCAAACAAAACCTTGTCTTTTTATGTATGTGACCATGTGTTATATGCTCTTTTAGCTTTTCCTGAAGTTTCTTGCCTCCCATTTGTACTTGTATCATAACATAAGGAGATAGAAAACCGGTTGATTATAAACTTGGTAGTAATCTGTATTCTTTAGGAGAGTTAAATCTAGCAAAAAGTCTATTGCTTTTTGGTAAAAATAACTTTATTTCCAATTTTCACTGAAATCTCATGATCCTTCTTCTGATTGATTCTTGATGTCTGCGGAATAGTGTGTGAAAAGGAAATGTGAAATAATATATGTGATTTCAGGCAATTGGTGCTGCAGGAGGTGCATTCGCCATTGTGGAGTTCATACCAGAGAAGTACAAGCATATGATTGCTGGGCCTTCCCTTCTGGTTGATGTGCACACTGGAGCTATTGCAGAAACCATCTTAAGTTTTGGTATTACTTTTGCGGTTTTGCTAATTATCCTCAAGGGTCCACGGAGATTGCTTGCTAAGACTTTCTTGCTTGCTCTTGCAACCATCTCGTTTGTTGTTCCTGGGTCTAAATACACTGGACCAGCCATGAATCCTGCCATTGTAAGTATTCAAGATGTCTTATTGTCTTTCGTATGTTTCTACATAACTCCTCTCCTAAATTGCAGAAGCATTGTTAACATTTTTGGTGCATAGACGTTTACACTGATCTTTTAGTTGCAGCACACTTAAATCCCAATAATTATGATGGATCAATGACCTTTCTATATCCATCTTGGATCTACTATGCAGGCATTTGGATGGGCATACATGTACAGCTCTCACAACACATGGGACCATTTCTACGTCTATTGGATCAGTTCTTTCGTCGGAGCATTGTCTGCAGCATTGCTCTTCCGTACTATCTTCCCACCATCTCGACCCCAGAAGAAGAAACAGAAGAAAGCCTGAAGATAACCTGATTGAGAGGACACTAGTCAGATTGTTTACCGGTTTGGTCTGCAGAAAGATTAACAAAGTTGTTCCATCCTAAGAATTAGGAGAAGAAGAAAATCAATGTCTCCTTGTCATTGTTTAGATTCATGCCTCTTTATATAGATTTGTGCAGACACTCGACTAAAACTTCTGTTTTGTGCATAAATCATTCAAAACTCTTCCTGTTTAAGAAACTTTTAAGAGTATTAATCTATTAATTAATGTCTGGTTTAAGTTGGTTCTTTTCGGTTCGTTCTCTAATTTGGTTTCTCAAAACCAAATTAATTCGGTTATTTCTCTCAAACCGGAAGGAATTAGTTATAATTTTTATTTTATTTGAACTTTACACTAAAATCAGCTTTTCGTGGATATTACCCAAATTCTGTTCCGCAATCTTTAAAATATAAAGTAACGTGTTGCTCTCAGTTTGGGAGCTTTAAAAAAAATTATTGGAGGTGGCCTTATCGGTTTTTATCGATCCAATATTGACAAAAAAATATATATATATAAAAGTAACGTCTTTGTTTTGGTCCAATCGCTCACGCAAATTTCCCGATTCAGATCTGTGACACAAGTTGAATCGAAGCCTTGGATCAATCCGGTGACCAGCCACAACTTGTAATCGCTCGCCGATCTGGATCCATCAAAGGATCCGCCGCAGTCCTTGAAGACGTCGGCGTCCTCTGCCACCGGAAATAGGATTCGTTACCGTTCTCCTTCCGCCTCTGAGCTATTGGAATCAGGATTAGCCCCCGGATTGTCTGGTTCTCATTCTCCTACCTCTGACTCTCATCAAGGTCTTCTGTCTATTGACGGAGGAAAAATGACGGCGAAACGAGCGATCGGACGGCATGAATCTCTTGCTGACAAGATCCATCGACATCGAGGTCTCTTACTCGTGATCTCGATTCCCATTTTGTTGATTGCTCTTGTGCTTTTCTTAATGCCGGGGACATCGACGTCCGTCTCTGTCATTGAGGAGTACACGATGAAAAACCAGGGAGGTTCGAATTCAAGGGGTCCGAAGAATTACGCTGTCATTTTTGATGCTGGAAGTTCCGGAAGCCGTGTGCATGTGTACTGCTTCGATCAAAATTTAGATCTCATTCCTTTGGAGAATGAGCTCGAGCTCTTCTTACAGGTATTGCATTTGTTTTGCTCTTCTTTTGTTTAATAGTTTAGCCTTCAAAAACTGATAATGCCTAAGTTTTTTCTTTTCCATAATGCCACTTTGCCTTTGGTACGACAACGATCTCTCGCTGGCAATGCTTGATCGATCATAAGCTGTTTGGTTTATTTGATTCGAATTCTAGTTTCTATACTTTATTCAATTACATTGTGTGGAATTCATTCATTAATGGGGAAAATGTGTTATTGTAGTGGTTATTTTGAAATGATAAGAAGCTGCCTGTTTTGTAGTTTTGTGTTTTTGTAATATCTAATACCCCTGGGCTTAAGCTCAATAAAACTAATGGGATAATGTTTCATTTGCCGCGTTTAATATGCATTTTGTTGGCATTTAAGCATTTTAGCTCACTGAAAATATTGTCTCTAAAACTTTTTATCTGATATTGTTTCAGCTTAAACCTGGTTTAAGTGCATATCCTAATGATCCTCAGCAATCAGCAAACTCTTTGGTATCTCTTCTTGACAAAGCTGAAGCTTCTGTTCCTCGAGAGTTGCGTCCAAAGACTCCTGTTCGAGTTGGGGTATGGAAACGAGTTCCTTTCAGACAAAGACAATTGGAGCTATTAATGTTGTGGTCCATTTTTATGTTAATCTTTTTAACTATTTGCACATTATCTGTTTTTAGGCCACTGCAGGTTTGAGGGCTTTGGGCCAACAAGCTTCTGACAACATCTTGCAAGCGGTAATTTATGTGTTTACGATCTCTAAAAACATATTTGCATGCTTCTAGCTTTTATATTAATACAAAATTTTGATTTAAGGTTAAGGAGCTCCTGAAGGATAGAAGCAGGCTGAAGACTGAGGCAAATGCAGTGACGGTTCTGGATGGTACTCAGGAAGGGTCTTATCAGTGGGTATGTTGTAGATCTTTCCAAGATTCATGCTAGATCCTTTTCCTCTTATAAACAACATGTAGACAAGTGACAAGTTTTCATTTTCCCAAATTGTCCATTCTTAAGGTGACAATTAACTACTTGCTAAAGACTTTGGGAAAGCCGTACTCAGATACAGTTGGAGTTGTTGATCTTGGAGGGGGGTCGGTTCAAATGGCATATGCTATATCAGAGGAGGATGCTAAAACTGCACCAAAACCATTAGAAGGCGAAGACTCGTATGTCAGAGAAATGTATCTCAAGGGACGGAAGTATTTCCTCTACGTTCATAGGTTTGTCATCTGTCATGGCTATTGTACTCATTAGATCTTTTTTGTTCTATCTTGCATGCTATGCATAAAACTGGGTTTGATTTAACCTTCAACCTTCATGCAATATCTTATTCGCTTGCTAATTTCAGCTACCTACATTACGGGTTACTGGCTGCCCGGGCTGAGATTTTGAAAGTTTCGGAGGAGTCTAGCAACCCTTGCATTGTGACTGGCTATGCTGGTTAGTGAAAGCTAGAATTATGGAATATGCTGAAGCTCTAGTACATATTAGATTGCACTCTCTAATTCTTGATTCATGTCAGGTACTTACAAATATGGAGGAAAATCATTTAAAGCCTCAGCTTCTTCATCCGGTGCGAGTGTAGATGAATGCCGGCGAGTAGCTCTTAACGCACTCAAAGTCAACGATTCATTATGTACACACATGAAATGCACATTCGGTGGAGTATGGAACGGTGGAGGCGGTGGTGGCCAAAAAAACATGTTTGTTGCCTCATTTTTCTTTGATAGAGCAGCAGAGGTAAACACAAAATCGCCTTTTTAGTTGACGTCATTAAGCGCACATAGGTAACAACAAACTGTTAACAACGATGAAAACAGGCTGGTTTTGTTGACCCAAAGCAACCTGTAGCTGAAGTTAAACCACTTGACTTTGAGAAAGCAGCTAACAAAGCTTGTAACATGAGAATGGAAGAAGGGAAATCAAAGTTTCCACGTGTGGAAGAAGATAATCTTCCTTACTTGTGCATGGATCTTGTTTATCAATACACTCTTCTCGTTAATGGATTCGGTAAGCTTCTCACTATGCCTATCAGATATGTGTTTTTTTTTTCTCTCAACACTCCGATTGAGGTCAATCCATAGCCAACCCAAACCCCTAACAATATCACGTGGGGCAAACCCAAACCCCTAACAATATCACGTGGGGCAAATGCAATTTTCTGAAGTCGAAATCAGATAAGGACTCAACCGCTTGACCAAAAGCGTATCAATATGTGTTTAGTTTTCCATAGTTTCATCTCCATTGTTTAATTATTAATTTTCAAAAATTCAGGATTGAAGCCATCACAAACAATAACATTAGTGAAGAAAGTGAAATACGGAGATTACGCCGTAGAAGCTGCTTGGCCACTAGGAAGCGCCATTGAAGCCGTATCTTCACCATGAGGTTAGGAGGCATTTTTGGGTATTTACACAAAATCCCCAATTCTTTTTCATTTCTCCCAAAATCTCCCTCAAGTTTTTTTCTCAAAATTCTGTTGTTATCATCATAACCCCTAGTTCCTTTTTTACTGCAATATCATTTTTTTGTCTTTTGTAATAATCATCTATTTTATAAAAGAGTTTTGATTCTTATGTAATCTTAATTTTTAGTTTTTGTGTGTAAACGATACTGCATACGTGTCCTCAGTTTCTTTCTTATAAAATATGTTTCTTTGACGATAGAGAAAATGAGACTGTAGTCTTTGTCCATTTGGAATCTTTTTCTTTCAAACTTACAATTGTTGAGATTTGATATTATCAAATAAACATAATTATATTTCCTCATGTGTAGTCCATATCATAATTCCCATTATTAGTCCATATCATAATTCAAATTCAATTTTTTTTTTCTAAAATATCATTTAATATAAAAAAAAAAATTCTAAAACATCATTTGTGAGTAGTTCGGAAGTGATATGTTAGGTGAGTCATACATAAAACTAAATTAGTTTTGATTTATGACCATTTACACGCCCACTCTAATTCTAATCTCTTGTCACCTACTTGACTTTCATGACCATATTTATATACTTCTATTCAACAATATAAACTTTATGAAAATCTAAACATTTGAATAATATATACCTCTATTTATATTATATACTATTGATTTAATATGTAGTGGAAAAACAAAAGAACAAGAGAAATTTGAATGATTGTGATGATAGAAGAGAACGGTGGAGAAAAAACAGAAACAGATTATGTGTTAGAAAAAAAAACAAAAGAGAGATCACTTTGAGCTTAAAGTAAAAGATGTTGATTGATGAGTAGTTGCAAACTGGACAAGTGGGTTTTCAAATTTCAGTTGTACAAGTAATCCTTCTTTATATCTAACCACACCAACACCACTCTTAATTATTCATCATCAACGACTATTTAATTTTTGTTAGATATTTTCTTAATTGAAATTGTGTTGTAAATTAAGATGAACTTGGATGAAACTCAAGAAAAACGTACCAATAATATATTTTTGAGACGAATATAATATATTATTAATTTACGTATTTTAAGTTTTTTCAGATTCAAAACTCGGATACCTATGGACTAGTTACTCCTTTGGTATCAAAGGTTTAATATGTTTTATGTTCGAATCCACTCTTTGGAGGATTATTCACATAGAATTTGATAATGATGCATTAGTCCTCAAAGTTGAAAATTCTGATCCGTTGTAGTGAATGATGTAAAATTTTCACTTGTTGGAATCGACGGTCTTCTGGTAATTAGAACTTTTTGATTTGTCAAAAAGAAAAGAAAATTCTGATACCTTTTAATGTATAAAAGAAGAAAAATATCCAAAACCTATACCCATAATTGTGTGTATGAAATTTATTATAAATCTTTATCTTTATAAAGTGGGAGAATAGAACGAAAAGAAAAGTACAAAATACTATTCTCGAATACGTAAAGAGACCACCATTATTATTCAGCTAAGCTAAGCTAAGTTAAGTTAAGTTAGTACCCATCATTCCACAAACTGAATAAAAAGCAATCTCAATATATAAAAATGATAGATGATATCAAAAGTAAGAAAACGATGTCAACTAAGATGGAATTCAAAATTTTCTATTAGATAAAATTCTTTTATTTCATTCTTAACTTTTTTTCACATACTAATTATATTCTATGAATTGGTAAATTTGTGTTATATTTGCATAATCTACTAGATATTATCATGTGTAAATTGAAAAACCAAGTTACAAACATATCAATTTTTGTAAATGAGAACGAGTAAGCTATATTCTAACAAATTATGTATCAAATTACGAACTAAATATTATAAATTGATCCATAAATAAAAATTCAAGTGGATAATATCAAGCTTTGCTATCTTTAGGCTTATGCTACCTTTTACGGGTTTTGTCTTATTATTTTACTTATATTACTTCTATTTCTTTCTTTCTTTTTTTCTCTTAAAGAGAAAGTTTCTGATTTTAGTTTTTTTCCATCTTTTTATTATAAATTTCAAATATTCAATAACATTTCTTTATGATGTTATACTGTTAAGTGTGAGCTTAACAATCTGAAAATAAGATGAGAATAGAAAGAATATGAGATGAGAATAAAAAAAGAAGAGGTGAGAAGCACGATATTGAATGTTTAATCTGATAATTTTTCATAAACTTAGGGTTTGAGAATAAATACAAGTTCCCAATCAACAAACGACAACGCATAATAAATAGATTAAAACGACAGAGTTTCTTATTTACCTATGGGTTCTAATGAATGAACTAACATTGTTTCTTCACGAGACTATATTCCATACTTAGTCTTAGCCACTTTTTTCTTTCTTCTCAGCCCTCTTATACCTTATCTTCTTTGACACAAACACCAGAGGCACTACTAGCCTATCAATACCATCTTGTAAAGAAGACATCTTGTCCTCAAGGTGAGTTTTTGGATATCTCTCAATCAATTTCTGCAAGGGTTCTCATGTATCCTCGCAGTCCGGTAAGCCTTTCCAACGCACCAATACTTCAATTTCTTTGTTCTGCCCTTTGCGAATTTCTAAGATGTGGTCTGGCTCAGTAACCCATTCTAACTCCTCACTCAAGATAGCCGGTATCTCTTGAACAAACCTGTCTGATGGGACTGCTTGCTTCAGCTGAGAAACGTGAAAAACAGGGTGAACCGCGCTGTGGGAGGCAGTTGTAGCCTGTAAAGGACTTTTTTCCACTCGTTAGAGTATCTCATACGGACCAAAGAACATGGATGAAAGTTTCTCATTGCGTCGCAATGCCACCGATTTTTGTTTGTAAAGTATGAGCTTTAAGTACACTCTTTTGCCAACCTGATACTTCACATCTCTCATGTGTTTGTTTGCAAAATTTACCATATGTTTCTATGCTACAGCTATATTCTCTCTTATCTCCTCTAATACACCATCACGCTGCCTCAAAACTTCATCAATATGGGAATTGGCTGAAGGGTAATCCCCATAGTGCAACAGCTTCATCATGTTTTTCTTGTATTTTTTTCCTTATGAATGGAGTTATATGTATTGAGATATTAAAGAACATGTATTTACTGGTCTATGTTCAAATAACTCGTCTGGTATGTATATTTATAAATTTTCAAATCAACACTATTCGTCATTTCGGATGCATGTAACATTCAATATAATTAGTTTGAAGTTATTCAAACTATCCATACAGTAAAAATCAATATTCCGATAAAAAAACTTATATTAAAATGAAAATGCTCTCACCTAAAATTATAGCTAGGTGTAGAAGTGTTGACATTGAACGAATCTAAAGTCACACGTGTGGTTGCTTCCACGTTTACTATTTTATATTACGTGCTTCTTTATTTTTTGCTACGTTTTTCATTGGTTTTTTTATTATTATTTTGTAATATTTGAGTAAAGACTTGATTTTATCGATATTTTCTCTAAAAAAAAATTGTTTAACCTACAAACTAAACAAATTTTTTTTTTTGTCAACATTGAGCTACAACTAGCCGGTCCATTAGCCAAGTTCTCACATAATGTATGCGGTGGGACTTGATTTCTGATTGTACAAATGCGCTGTTTTTAGTAGACTTATCGCCTGCCACTAGACTAAAGCCACTTGCAACAAAAAAAAGTCTCTTCAAAAGTCATATAAGTTTGCTTTTATAAGATGTAATAAGGTACAATTATTGGTTTATTTTTTTACATATTTAGGAAGAATGCCATTTTGGCATGTCATCTATCATTTAAATAAATATAAAAAAAAAACTTAATCTGAATTAAGTAATTTTCATTGATAACATCATTATAGTATAATTAACTAAGTAAATTCTGTCATTAAGTAGATCATGTGAGGCTGTTTATGATTCCACGTTTGTTCTTTGTGAAGAAACAATTGTTTAAAATTTGGTTTGTATCCCACCAAGAAACATATCGAACCAAGATTAGTTTAATACTTGCTTCATTAGACAAAACACGTTAATTAATCATAGTTTTAGCATATAATTAAATTATTTTTGTTTTGTCAACAAATTGTTGATTCTTTTTGGCCTTTACACATGGTAGAACGGCAGTGGTTAGCAATTATATGAATTTTATTCATAGTTTTGTGTTAGTTCTTATCTCTTTTAATCCAATCAAAAGTCTGGTCTTATTTGATTCATTACTACAACTTAAAGTCTGGAATAATAGTGGAAACAACCCGTTAGGCAAAGTAATATGAATAGAAGATTTGAAGGATGAAAGAAATATCTTTCGTATATTTAGTTTCTATTTTTGTGCATACAACCTAATCTCATCATTTACGAATGATAAATGTTATCTATTTATAAAATGTAGGAAAAATTCAATTAACTAATAAAATCGGAAATATCCATGAATCAGATAAAGCATCAACCATTATATGTTTTAAATTATATTGACCAATGACCATTCAAATCTTTATATATTATATTTAACTTTAAAATTAATCATAAAAAAGAAATGAATTGACAGCCTAATGATCTAAAGAATATAAATATATAAATATGTTAATATTAAGAATTTTGAATATTGAATATTGTTTTTTGTAGGAAAATCTGAAAGCTATATTTTTTTCAATCTGAAAAATAATTAATTTAGAGTATGAGTATGATGCTTACGTCATCAGCCGCATATGAGCTTACGTGGATATGGTTAGGACAAAAGTAAAATTAACCAATCAGATGTCATCTCTGAGGACACAGCTGTCTCGTTTTGGGTCCACTTTTCTAACAATAAAACTTCAATTATTCTTATACAATGGCACGAATAAACTAATATTTATACATTTTTATTAAATTATTTTGAAAACGCAACATCTGTGTTCATACTTAGCTCTTTACTATGTTATTATATTTTTTGGAAAAATATTGAGGTCTGTTTCATAATTATATAAACAGAATCCATAATTTTTCATATTTTTGAAGGCCTTTCAATTTTCAATATGTTAGATTTCAGATATTCAGAAAATTAAGTGTACATATATGAGTTCTTAATATCGATCTTTATATAAATGTATTGATAAATAAGCCATTGCAAAAAAAAAAATATAACTAGACAAAAATTATACATTTAAAATGAAGAGAAGCTGTAGACGACGTGCACAAAACGACCAAAATTATATATAAAATATTAACAAGTATTTTAAATTATATACTGTTTATAAAACATGCTTGAGTTTGATGACGATATTTGCTTAATTTTACCATATATTTCTGATAATATTCATTTTATATAAGAACAGAAAACAAACTAGTTGAAGAAATTAATCCAAACTACATTTATAACTTTTATCGACTACTTTAACATTATTTTTGGAATTTCTTTTTTTACTTTATGAAAACAATATTCTGTATTTTTTTTCTTTGCTACGAATTTGTATTTCTATTTCTATTTCATACTAAACGACAAAAATCCACACACCATAAATAGACCTCAAACCTGCTCGACGTAAAATTTCAATCTTTGTTCCTTCTTTGTTTATCTCTTTACTAAGTCGCCAAAACTAATCGTTCTTCTTTGTTCTACTTTCTTTTCAATAAAATTTTACATAAAGACTCTAAAACATCACTCAAAGAAATAATGATAAGCAAAGATCCGAGATCAAGTTTACCACCTGGTTTTCGATTTCATCCAACAGATGAAGAACTCATTCTCCATTACTTAAGGAAGAAAGTTTCATCTTCACCTGTTCCTCTTTCAATCATCGCTGACGTTGATATCTACAAATCCGATCCATGGGACTTACCAGGTATAAATTAATATTAATGACCTTGACAAGTTTTTAATAATTGTTAAAAGTCTATATCCACATCGGAAAAATTTTATAGACCCCTTCATTCATTGTCAATTAGTTTTGAGTTGGAAACTCATGATTTTTAATACGATATTAGAGTCTGGTCTCAATCTGATTGTAGAGCACCCATGGATGTCCCACTTCACACTTCGAATCTTCAATTTAATTTATACGTGAGAGGGTGTATTAGAATATCCCACATAAAAGAAATTCATGAGCCATTCTTATAGCTAGTCAATTGTTTTTGAGTTAGAAAAATACGGTATCATAACCTAATCATAATCCTAATGTAAATCACTCGTGAATATCTAGTCTCATAAATTTTATGCTTCAGATATGTTCAATTACGAACATAAAGTGTATAAGAATATCTCACGTCAAAAATTCTTTTAATAACAATCTTTGGTTAGTGATCTTGATTGTAACATGTTTGATTTTGTATATGCAGCTAAAGCTCCGTTTGGGGAGAAAGAATGGTATTTTTTCAGTCCAAGAGATAGGAAATATCCAAATGGAGCAAGACCAAACAGAGCAGCTGCATCTGGTTATTGGAAAGCAACAGGAACAGATAAACTAATAGCTGTTTCAAATAGTGAAGGTTTTCATGAAAACATTGGGATTAAAAAGGCACTTGTGTTTTATAAAGGAAAACCTCCAAAAGGTGTTAAAACCAATTGGATCATGCATGAATATCGTCTGGCTGAATCTTTATCTCCCAAACGAATCAGCTCCAGTAGTAGCCAACTCAATCATTTCAATGATAAGAATTCTAAATCTAAAGAATATTCCATGAGGGTAAGTCTTATGGCAATAATCTGTCATTTTGTATTGTTTTTCATCAAAGTTAGATTTTAGCAAATTGCGTAGTCACATGATAGTATTTAAAGATAAAAAACTATCAATTATTTTCATATTTTTCTGGTTTTAACTATTCATTTGGTTAATTTATTATTTGTCATTTAGTTAATATCTATATTTGCAATGTTTTCAATCATAACTCAATTTTAAAGAGTCGTGTAATTTTAGATAGTAGTATTTGAGGTATGAAGAATTGGATATTTAATTTATGGATCGTATTTTGCAGATTTTGTTGACAAATATAAAATAAAACCATTATTTCCTCTCGTATTTTTTTGGTTTTAGTTATTTTTCTTTTGTCTATTTGGTATTTCATAATTGGTTATTAGCCACGTATTTTAGTTGTTTTATTATTTTGCCCCAATACTTATAAATTTTTTATTCTTTATTTTGCTTATGTGCAGCTGGATGATTGGGTTCTTTGTCGTATTTACAAAAAGTCACACGCTTCACTATCATCACCAGAGGTTACTTCAGTCACAAACAATCAAGAACAAGAAGAAAATGACAACGAACCATTCATACTCCATGAAACTTTTCTGCCAAACAATCAACCTCTTGAACGTCAGAAGTCTTCACTCTCCAACTTGTTAGACGCTACAGATTTGATCTTCCTCACGAATTTTCTCAATGAAACTCCGGAAAATCGTACTGATCAATCAGAGTTTTCATTCATGATTGGCAATTTCTCTAATCCTGATATGTATGGAAACCCTTACTTGGATCAGAAGTTACCGCAATTGAGCTCACCTACTTCAGAAACAAGCTTGATCGGAAACAAAAGAGAGAGATTGGGTTTAGCAGATGAAGAAACAACAAATTCGACGAAGAAGATGATGAACAACTATCGTTACAATAATAGTTTAGATCAAGCGAATCAAGAACTCTTGATGAGTTCTTACTTTCAATATCATCAAGGCTAGTGAGGATATTTATTTGAAAACCTAACGAGGAATTAGGGACCATTTGATACATCATTGAAAATTAGGGGTCATTTTTAGAAATTTACCAAAATATTGTGGGGGGAAATGGAAAGATATTTATAGAATAGTATAGTAGTTGATGTTGAAATGGTTGACCATATCAAATACAAAGCTTATATTGAAGTACTCAAATAATGTTTTTTCTACATAGTTCGGTTATGAGGTAATTATTTTATATGGTTAAATTTTGTCATATTCTGATTCTAATTGGTAAATCATCTTTTATATTCGGATCTTTCATAATATAATAACTTATATTATAATTAAAATGATGTAAATGGGTAATTCATAAATATAGATAATAAATGGGCCTACGTGGCCCATTCAGGCCCAACGATGTTATTTTCTTGGGATAAACAGATAGATAATTATCGAAAACGGTGGGACCGGTATGAATTATTTAAATAAGAAAAAGTGGGTTAATCACCTAGTCCGCACAGTCATAAAATCATTCAGGTCTTAAGTCTTAGTGAACAATGTGTAGGGATAGTCCGCACAGTCATAAAATCATTCAGGTCTTAAGTCTTAGTGAACAATGTGTAGGGAAATTCGTAAACGATATGGTTTTGAGTTAAGTTAGAAAAAAAAAAAAAAAAAGAGAACAAATCGGTTATCGTTATTTAGGTTTTATGATATACACGAATTACTCTCAATATGTTATATTATTAGCTCAATTTTTTTGATCAACAGAAAAAAAGGGAATATACTTTCGTAACGTGTTAAATACTGTAAATAATTAAATAATAAATAATTGAATTGTTATTTTTACTAATTTACTAATTATTGGCATAATTTTTTACTAATTTATGCTTTAATTAAATTTCGAGAAAACTGCATTTTAGTTCCAAAAATGTTACAGGAAAAAGTGATTATTTAGTGACATAGCTGGTGAGGCTTCTTAGGGAAGCTAGACTTTTTGTGTGTATCTTATTTATTTCTGCGTTATTGCAGAATCATTTAAATATACATTTAGAAAATTATCAAATCCAATTTATAATAATATCATACAGCTAAGCACATTCATTTTCCAAAGAGAACCTTAAGTATTACACTTTCACTACATCGATTTACAATTTCTCTGTTTTTTTTTTCTTTCTCAAAATACGATATACTACAACAATAAAATAAAAATCATAATAGGTTTTTAAAACATTCTAGAACTAAATTAACAAAAAAAAAATAAAAAAATCTAGAACTATACCAATACTAGAATCTTAATCTTCAGTCTTAATTTATGTATTGAAAAACTCATTATTAAAAATGGATCCAACCCGGCAGCTACAATGGCAAAATACATGTTCTACCAAAAGATATATAATGAAATGGTCACAATCCAACGTTTGTATTGGAATCATAGTAATATATTAGGTTATTTACTAGTAAATATCAGACCTTAATACATACTTAAATAGATACTACTAGTTGTCTTTATCTTAATACTATATGATTTGTAATCTCTTTAGGTGTCTGTATCTGTGTTGTGAACAACTGAGCAATGTCGCAGAACCTTTGATAAAGTCTTTAATTTTAGTATAAGCTTTTATACAATCTATAATTTGTTTTTTTATATAATACAGAAATTACACATTCATTTCTTGGTTGTTGTGGTCAGGAAAAAACATACAAATTATTCAGATTAATCAGATATGTTTTGAGAGGTTTGTCTCATCTTTTGAGGCATATTGTGTCAACTAAAGAAATTAGAGGACAGTCAATGTCTGAATTCCACCAAGTTAAGCAAATTAGCTTTTTTTTAATTTAATATTGAGAAAACGAGTTAAGACAAATTAAGATTATCAAAGAAGCTGTGATTAATTATATTATCTTGAGTATACAGAGTGACGCGAGCCGGCCATTCAATCGTTACTAGTATTTTCTAAAATCTATATAATATATTCATACAAGTGTCCAAATTTTGAGATTTGATCAATTTATTTATAACTTCTATTTGAAAAGTCCATCTGATTAAACTATAAAGACCCCTCAACCCAAAATTAAATAAAATCATATTATATTGACCCTTATTGCATAATAATTATTCCAGTCAATTTTTATACGTGGGACCTTTTCATCTAATAAAATTAGTTAGTATTATTAATTTCCAGCTCTTTATGTTAATATATAATGCTAATATAAGACCAAAATAATCAACAGTCGAGGAGAAAATGAGACGGTCTTGCGCTAAGCCGAGTATTATTTATACTGTATTATTTTTTTTATCGAATAATTAGATCGATAAAACTCGATTCATAACTTAAAACTTATCTCTATAATCCTTTTTTAAGAGACCATAATGTAGTGGATATGAATCGAACTCTGGTGCCAAGTCATTAGATGAACCATCCTAACCACAGACTGAGAACAACTCGACATTTATACTGTATTATTAAAACCATAAATTTGGATTTTTATTACACAAACCATAAATTTTATTAGCAATTGCCAATAATAATATTAACATCCTAGATCGTTGCAGCTCCAACTGAAATTTTATGTCTTAGAACTAAGAAAAAAGGAATTGAAGCTTATTTATTTAAAAATTTCTATATACTATACTTATAATAAGTCGATCCACTTGATTCCGATGGCTATATCTACAATTTAAATTAATAATAAAAGTGTAATTAACTTACAAGATTTCCAATATACTTTAAAATTCATATATTTATGTGTATAATAAGTGTGTATTTATTCATATTCACCCATAACTTAGGACTAGTGGGAGATCATGACATCATCATCATCATATATTATGTAACATAAATTTACATAAATGTTACATATTCATGTAATACTAAATATATAATATAGTTGTAGACTGATTACGAATCAATAATGTAAAAAGAAAAAATTGCGAAGAGACGTGATTAGATTAGTAATGTCATTCTCATACGATCTCTTAAGACTCGTCTAATCAAATATCAATTTCAATTAAAAAGTAAATTAACGATACAGAAGAAGACAGTGAAGTATCGTTATGTATTGACAGTTGAAAAGGCCTGAAATGGGCCCACAATGACCCAATAAGAGAGTTGGATGACGCCATCTTTAACGTCATCTAATGATGCGACTCTTAACTACTTGGCCTTTAAATCATTTTTTGCCTTTGGAATCATAAGCCCAACCTTCTTAAGCTACGCGCCTTATATTATACCCACTTTCAATTTATATTATTTTTATTAATTTTAAGAAATTTCTCGAAACATTAAAAAATTAATTAATTAAGAACAGTAATATTAAAATTTAATTTTATTCTCTAATTTTATTCCACAACTTGTGGTCTAACTTATATTATTTGTATATCAATTTATCTGATTACTTCTTCTTATCCAGTTTCTGATATCTATACAATGACAAAGATACTATGGTATATTTCATCCTTCTCAATATAAATGATATTTTACTGTTATTTTTAAAAAATATTTTTTTAGATTTTTGACATAAAATTTTGATTTATTTTCTTCATTTACACCAAATCAAATATTAATTTAAAATGGTTTAATTGTATTATGAGACACACAGAGAAAGAGTATATGTTTTTAGTCACACAAATTATATTAGTTATAACATTAGATTATATAATGGTAGGTATTTGATAATTTTACTATGAAAGTTTTTCCCTGAAAACAATACTTTGAAATTACAACGATATTTCAATACAATTTCGTGATATCTTTCACAATTGATATAAGATTAATTTTATTGTACTACATATTTTTTTTGTTAAATGAAAATATAGATTGTATTGTATGTATAGTTTTGTCACTATCAACTTTTCGTATACAGTTGATTTATATAATTGAACTTAATCACTATATGCGATTTGTATATAAATAGAGGATTATTCTTTTGAAGTCGGTAAGAAAGTCGGTCAATTAAATTAACAGGCAAAAAAAAAAAAACTTTAGATTATAATTAAAAAACAGGAGTTAACTGTTTTAAAACTGTAGAATTATGTCTGCTTGCTGTTGCAAAGTATTGACTAAAGACTTTTATGATGCTACTAAATATAAGAAATACAATTAGGAATTTAATAATAAGATTAATCTAATTAGATATGATAAGCTTCTCTTAGAAGATGACAAGCTCAAAATATATGTGAATTCTGATTTATTTTTTATGGTTGATTTGTTTTATGTTCAAATGGGTTTCACCAATGTATTTTCAAATATTGTAGAATAACTGAAATATATATATTTTTTTCCAACTATTGGATCACTAAAATGTGATGTATAGTCTAAAGGTTTAAAAGAGTGGAATTCAATTTTTCAGACACTAAAATCAGAGCATACCAATTAGAACTTTTATTTCTTAACAATCTGAATACAATTTAATTTAATCAAAGATTAACATGAAATAAAATGAAAAGCTTATATGTGAATTTATGAGTAGTTTAAAATGACTTTATGTTCCATAATTTTTTTTTTAGTCTTACTCTTATAATTGGATCGATAAGGTTCGATTTATAGCCAAACCATATATCCTAAAATTCTTTTTTTTCTTCCTTTTTTATATCAAAAAGAATCGAACTCTGGTACTTACTAAACCATTTATCCTCCGTCTGTTCCATAAATTTGAATATGTGATATCAAGATCCAATGCCATATAATGGAGAATTGAGACAGTTAAGTTAGTTGGAAATTACGCGACATACATATAACACCCAGAGAATTTTAAATTTATTTTATGAATAAAGAGCAACCGGCTTTTTGGCACAAAAATCATTTCTTCTCACCTTTTTGTGTGTGTGTGGAATTAACAAATATAGTACCAATTAAAATTTCAC
The DNA here is from genome assembly GCA_963920545.1 of Lepidium didymum. Taxonomy (NCBI): domain Eukaryota; kingdom Viridiplantae; phylum Streptophyta; class Magnoliopsida; order Brassicales; family Brassicaceae; genus Lepidium; species Lepidium didymum. Next base: position 19,787,411 of record OY986979.1, read on the forward strand.
TAATTAAATTACACACAATTTTATTCAAATTATAGTTTCGTATTGGTAAGGAAATTCTTGTCATGCTACAAAAAGTCAGAAAAAGAAAAAAGAAAATGTTTAATTTTATTGATGATAGTAGAGAGGCCGAAATTGTTGATTCTACAACAGCGGTAGTTTATAGTTTTTTATTTTATTTTATTTTAAAGAGATTATTTTTTTTACCTATTTATTCATGTTTTTATGATGTTTTTCTAAGATGTGTAGCAAATGTAGGAAAAATTATGTAATTATGTTTATGTTTTTCTATAATGATGCTTTGATCATTATATATAATATATTAATACTATATTAAAATTTGAAACAATAAGGATTTTTATAAAACCTATTATAAAATCGAAGATTACGTCACACTCCTGCAAATTGGTTCCTAAGCTAAACATTATTTTTTTTTCCTTCGACTTCTTTCGTAAGGTTGCTATATTTAAACATATATTAATTCTCTATTAGCCATATAAAATTGTATTCGTAAGACGTGTCACTATTTATGGATTCATTTCAACTCTTTCCAAATAGCCATATATGAATTTTTGTGGAATATTCCAAAAGCATCCCGATTAATTAATTGCCACATAGAGTAATTCACGAAGAAGAAAAATATATATATTAATCTTAGATAATTACAAAAAGTGAAACTAGGATTACAAAAACATATAAATTGAATAACAATTTTTATTTATTAGAGATAGATTCAGATCCAATTCATATCTAAATTTTTTTACTGATCACATGTAATAGGGTGGAGTCGAATTCCATATGTTTAAACCATTAATTGGGGTATGTAACCACCAGACTAAAAAAATATCGACAAAATTAATAACATTTATCTCAACATATATATATATATATACTTATATAAAATGTTTATTTTCCTTAATTTCATTACAAATATCCATTTAGATATTTTCAATTGTTATTCTAATGTGGGGCTTCTTCAACAATTCAAGAAGTTGCTTACACCTTACGTGTCTTTACTAAAACACCAAACAATAAATAAAAACAAAGAAAATAAAAATAATTATTATGACAAAAAAAAAAAAAAATTCTTAGCTCTTATCTCTTTCCTATAAAACCACCTTTTATTTTCAACATTTTCATACTTTATTTTCATATCTTTAACTGCATAATTCCCCAACCTCTTCCTTTCTTCTCTACGTGTATCTGCAATAAACACATATCTTTCAATCAATTCCTTAAATTTTCATCAAAAAAGGTCTCTTCATTAATCTTTTGTTCTTATCTAAAAAATCCATTAAGATTATGGAAGAAGGAAGCTTAGTTGTGTTACAAGGAGATCAAGAGATGGTGGATTTACCTCCAGGGTTTAGGTTTCATCCAACTGAGGAAGAGATCATAACTTTCTATCTGAAAGAGAAGGTCTTAGACATTCGATTCACTGCAGCCGCAATAGGTCAAGCCGATCTTAACAAGAGCGAGCCATGGGATCTTCCAAGTAAGTCAAACCAAAGATCTTATCTTTTGTTTTTGAATATTTCAATGATCATCTTTGATTCTGATTGTTGATTATTTGAGTGCAGAGATTGCAAAGATGGGAGAGAAAGAGTTTTACTTTTTCTGTCAAAGAGATCGGAAGTATCCAACAGGGATGAGGACTAACCGTGCAACGATGTCTGGTTATTGGAAGGCGACTGGTAAAGACAAAGAGATTTTTAAGGGTAAAGATTGTCTTGTTGGGATGAAGAAAACACTTGTGTTTTATCTAGGACGAGCTCCTAAAGGTGAAAAAACCAATTGGGTTATGCATGAATATCGTCTTGATGGCAAATATTCTTTTCATAATCTCCCCAAGACCGCAAGGGTATGTCAAAACATTGATTCGTGTTTATCTTATAGTTGTCCTTATCACGATGGTGATTATCCGTCGTGATTCCATCTTGAATGTCCATTCAAGACGGTTCTTTAGCCGACACTGGAACATGGATTCCAGACGATTTACTTTGAAATCACTGTTCTATACGGATCATTAAAATTTTTGCCGTCTAGAATAGAAGTTTATGTTTTAAATCAAGATAAATCCAAAACATAAAATCTAATTAGGAATTTAATTAGTAATTCATAATTACGTCTAATCTTGGTTTTGTTGTTGTTATGATTATAGGATGATTGGGTGGTGTGTAGGGTTTTTCACAAGAACGCTCCAAGTACTCCAATTGCTACAACAAACCAACTCTCAAGGATTGATTCTTTTGACATTGATCATCTCTTAAACTTCTCATCTCTCCCCCCTCTTATAGATCCGGGTTTCTTGGGTCAACCCGGCCCAAGTTTCTCCAGTGCTAGCCAACAAAACCACCTCAAACCCGTCCAAACAACCACACCACTCCACAACACTTACCTCCCTAACCAAACTCTTGGATCTGGTTCAGTCCCTAATAACAAGGGTATGATCAAATTAGAGAATTCTGTTGTGAGTGCGTCTCAAGAAATCGGTTTAAGTTCCGATGTGAACGCCGCCGCGACGCGGGAGATATCTTCTCATACGATGATGATGAATCCGGCGACCAATGCGGCAATGATTGATGATTACAAGTCAGATGGGTTTGATGACTTGATCTATTGGGAAGACATTTTCTAAACAAAATGTGTGAGAAGGTATTTTATTAATTGTGATTACGAGAGTGGCATTGATTAGTACTTGTTTATATTTTAAAATCATGTAAAATATATACATAAGATTGTTAGGTTTCTTAGGCATTGGACTTTAGTTTAGATGATTGATTTACTTAATTAGGTTTTAGTTTGAGAAAAAAGCTGTCATTGGGGTTTTGGGGTTATGTTTCTTTGTGATTAACTTGTACATATAAAGTCTATATGTGGTTCATTTCTTTTAATTTAGTTTCTTATTAATTATAATTACCTATAAATATAAGTTTAGTTACTGAAAATTAAGGCAAATTTATATTCTGTACATATCACTGATATGTCATATGTGCATATAATTGTATTTAATCGTATAGCCCACAAATATAATTAAGCAAACCGGACATATAGTTCTTGGTTAAGCTTCATTAATTACAAAATTAATTAGAAGTCCTTAAAAATTTGTGTACGTAATGGTCACCGATTCTTGTTGTCATTTATGTATCTAACTCTTTTCGAAAGCTTTTATTCGACCACCATTTTTTATCAATGTTTGGACAAATAAAACCTAATTCATAGTTATGCGATTTTCTAAATCAAATTTCAGTGTAAAAATATAACAGTTGGACTTAACCATTCGATCAAAGCCACTTCCGTGATCACCGTTACATCATAATATTTTATAGATTAATTTGTTATTTGGATGAAGAATATTATAAGGACAATAATTTCAATTTTAAATTTAGAACATAAAATGGGAAAATATGGACCGAATTGAATTAGAAGAATGCAGGTCACAAAGCACGTGAAGTGTTCCCTAAATTTGTTTATTTTACTACAACAAATGTTCTTCAGTTTGGTCTTAATATTTTTTACGTAAATATAACTGCACCAACCCCAAATTCACTTATAGAAATGGACTGTCCATACATAAAACAAATATTTACAATTTAATGGATAACATTTATAATGTCAATATTTATTAATATAATCAATGATAGCAACAGTTAAAAGTCATATTCTGCCTATAAGGTGGATGTCGCTGAAAAAGTCATGGTTATAGTTTTACAGGAGTTTTAAAATAGTTTACAGGATTTTTTGTTACACGAATAACTCGAAGGAAGAACAAAATCAAAGACAATTCCAATAATTAAATAATAAAAATAAAATTGCATGGTGATGAATATATAATTAATTAATGAACATTATAAAAAGTAAAAACCTTCAATCTTTCCATTAAAAGCAAAGCTTTAAGATGAATAGTTGCAGTGAAGCTAAGCTCTTGTTTTCCCTTTTTCGGTTTCTAGATGATTGCTAATCAATTTGCATCAATAGTCCAATTTTCGAACCGAACTGACGACCAAAAAGAAGCCCATGGGCTTTTGCATGAATCTATAAATTTATATAAATCAGCCCATACAAGACAAGCCCGTTAACGTTTAAAACCAAAATTATGACTGAAAGACTAATGTTCAACAAAACTAAAATTTGACCCTACAAAAATTTGAAACTTCAAAATTGACCCCAAGTCTACTCAACATTCAAAATCTTAACAACCGAAGAATCATCAATCTTATGCACCACCACAATTGAATCTCTCGTCTTACAAATTCCCTTCTTCTTCGCGAATTCGATTGCGAATCGAATCATCTCCTCCGTCGTATTCTTATTCGAAGCTCCTGTAACCATCACCGGAACAATTCCACGGTAAATCAAACCACGGTTCGCTACACGAGCCGCACATCCACTCAAAATCATCCGAACATGTAACCTCCGAATCAATCACCGACAAAATCGGAACACTTGGTCTGTACTTCGCAACTAGCTCCACCGTGCAACAGCCTTTAGTGAGTACCAAAATCGCCGCTGCACATAAACTCCTAGCCATTGAAACAGCAGAAGCAGCTAAGCTCTCAATTGGAGATAACGGCAACGAAACAATCTCTTGAATCTTCTTGTGCATTGTGTCGTAATGGATGAAATTCTATGCTTCTTTACAGATCCTTGACATTGTTAACACGGCGGTTTCAGGATATGCTCCGGCTGCAGTTTCTCCACTGAGCATGACACAGTCTGTGCCATCGAGAACAGCGTTAGCTACATCAGTAGCTTCTGCTCGAGTCGGACGAGGAGATTTAGTCATTGATTCAAGCATCTGTGTAGCTGTAATCACTGGTTTTCTAAAGCATTGGCTTTCTGAATCATCATCATCTGAGCTAGAAACATCTTCTCAATCGGAATCTCCATTCCTAAATCTCCTCTAGCCACCATGAATGCATCAGAATTTTCCAGAATCGAATTGAAATTCATGACTCCTTGATTCTCAACCTGTTAAAAGTCATCAATGCTTAAGATTATAAACAACGGATTCAAATTTCACTATAAAAAACAGGGTTTTATTTTGTTTATTACCTTTGACATAAGCATGATGCTTTTTGCGTGTTGTCCAAGTAATTTCCTGACTTCAATCAGATCAGATCCTTTACGAACAAAAGAAAGAGCAATGATATCGATCTCATTAGGAATTCCCCATTGGATTATATCCTCTTGATCTTTCTCCGTAAGTGGTGGAAGATCAACAACGATTCCAGGGAGATTAACGTTTTTTCTTTCTTCTAGAACCGCAGAGTTCTCACAACGACAACGAACAAGACCTAGATACTTGTCACAAGACAATACAGTTAGACAGATTGTGCCATCAGAACAGAGAATCACATCTCCAGACCTGAGATCTTCTGCAAGTTTCTTGTAACTCATTGAGATTATGTTCGAATCTCCTTTGATAGTGTAATCAACTGAGATTGTGATCTCTTGACCTTGAATTAGCTGAACCTGATTGCCTTCTTTGAGAAACCCGGTTCGAATCTCAGGACCCTGTAAACCAAAAATCAAACCGAGTTAATCTAAAATTCACAATCGAATCTGTAACGACAATTCTTAATTAGATTACTTACCATTGTGTCGAGCATGACTGCACAAGGAATACAAGTGTTTTCCATGGCGGTTCTGAGATTATCGAGAGTTTCTTGATGATACAAGTGAGAACCTGTGAGATAAGTGTTACTAGACCAGACAGAGAAAGCTAGAAAGATAATAAAACAGAAGCATGGAGGGGCCTTGTGTTAATCAAAGAATGATAAGAAATGGGACCCTCCAGTGATTTTGTACTGTGTAGAGAGAAAGAACAGGTACTAAACTTGTTTAAGGAGAGAGATAGTATGACAATATTCTTTATCATCTTCTAAAGCAAAACCATGTTTCACTAACAAATAAGCTTTCATTTGATAGACTGAATATAAAGTATTGTTGATCAAGTTACAATATAGCAAGATAACAACTAAGAGTTTTAATGAAATCAATAGACATATAATGTACCTAGAGACTGAAAATGACTCAATGAATAAGGAACAAATAAAATGCAGACAAATGAAATGCAGTGAGAATATTCTCTATAGAGCCGTGAGTTTGAAAATATCAAAGAATAAGAAAAGAGTTGATTCTCTCAGCCCAAACTGAGAATAAGATACTTGGCTCTGCCAGAATGGCGAAAGAATGCGCATTAGATGCATTAATTGTGGATCAATTCTGGTATCTAATTGGGTTGAAAAGTTGTAGTCCATAGGAATCAAAATTTTACATGAAAATATAAAATATAATCATCTACACAGTTCAAACGATAAGGACACAACTAACAAAAGCATCGATTGGACCAGTTATTCATATTCCATACCTTAATCGTTCTCTAATTTGCCCTCTTTTTCTTCATTCAACTTCCTATATAAAGCAAAGTTTTGCACCAAACCAACCTGAGAAAACAAATATAAAAAACAAAGAAACATTAGCAGCAAAAACATTTTCCTTAGTTTCTGGAGTTTACATTCTGAGTGAAGCAGTTTAGATTTAAGAAGTGAGACCGTGTCAGGTAAAAGAAAACATTTGATCATGACATTCATTTTTTAATACAGTTCGACAAACTGACATTTGTGTTTTGTCTGAACAGACTTTATGTATTACCAAAACCAGCACCAAGGAAAAAACATACTCTCTTCTTCAAGGATGCATAACATAGCTTCTGAAAGACATCCATTTCTTAGAGGAAATAGTCCTGGAGATTCTGGACTTATCCTATCAACCGATGCGAAGCCACGGCTAAAATGGACTCCAGATCTTCATGAGAGATTCATTGAAGCAGTCAATCAACTTGGTGGAGCTGATAGTGAGTGTTTTTATCATCATCATCTGTGACTTTGCAGGGTTTTTTACATGTAATGCTTTCTTACTTTTCTTGTCTGTTCTGTTGCAGAAGCAACTCCTAAAACAATTATGAAAGTTATGGGAATTCCAGGCCTTACCTTATACCATCTGAAAAGTCATCTTCAGGTAAGTCCTCATATCAACACTTAATACACAAATATGCTCTTCTGGACGTGACTTGTTCATCAGTTGCTTTGCTGGTGAACTGTTGTTGCAGTAATCCAAAACCGAAAAATTCACAAAAGGTTATTAATTTCATGAAATTGGCCACCAGAAATACAGGCTAAGCAAGAATCTCAACGGACAAGCTAACAGCAGCTTAAACAAAATAGGTAATTAAGTAAACATATTCAAGAACTTTCAAACTTTAGATACCTACAAGGATCTAAATATAACATGACTTGTATAGGTATGATGACCATGATGAAAGAGAAGAGTCCTGATGCAGACGAAATTCAAAGTGAGAGTTTAAGCATTGGACCACAGCCAAACAAGTGAGAATATGGTTAATTTGGCGATATACCTCTAACGTATGAGCTTATCACAAATTGACCTAAATTATTTGCACACAGGAACTCACCAATAAGTGAAGCACTGCAAATGCAAATAGAAGTCCAAAGAAGGCTTCATGAGCAACTTGAGGTATCATATTCATACAACACTGTTCTTTATTCCAATTAGAAACAATAAGATTCCTGCAATTCATGAAGCACATTGAGTTATCAGTCATCAAACATTCAGTTTAATAGGGATAAATATTGTAGAATCTAGAAAGATAAAAGCATTCAGTTTTTACATTTTCGTATTTAAACTGAGCCAGGTACAGCGACATTTGCAGCTCAGGATAGAGGCTCAAGGGAAGTACCTGCAATCGGTTTTGGAAAAAGCTCAAGAGACTCTTGGAAGACAGAACCTTGGTCCAGCTGGAATCGAAGCTGCCAAAGTTCAACTCTCAGAGTTAGTATCTAAAGTATCAGCAGAATACCCAAACTCTAGTTTCCTAGAACCAAAAGACCTTCAAAACCTATGCTCACAACAGATGCAAACAACCTATCCACCTGACTGCTCTCTGGAAAGTTGTCTGACTTCAAGTGAGGGAACTCAGAAGAACCCTGCAACGCTAGAAAACAACAGATTAGGATTAAGAACATATATTGGTGATTCGACATCCGAACAGAAAGAGATTTTGGAAGAACCATTGTTCCAACGGATGGAGCTCACATGGACAGAGGGTCTAAGAGGGAACCCATATCTTTCAACAATTGTTAGTGACACAGAACAAAGAGTCTCATATTCAGGAAGAAGTCCAGGTAGACTATCAATAGGAGTAGGATTGCATGGAAACACAGGTCATCAACAAGACAACAATGAGTACACAGAGGAAAACTTTAAAGAGAAAAGTGAAGATCATAAGCTTGAAACTCGAAACCGAAGAGGTATGGATGCAACAACAGAGCTAGATCTTAACACACACGTTGAAAACTATTGTACAACCCGTCCAAAGCAGTTCGACTTGAATGGTTTTAGCTGGAACTGAAAAAGATTAACCAGTTTCAGTTAAATTTAGAGTTCACAGAGAAAGTGGAAAGCTAGAGAAGGAACCAGAAGTCCTCAATCCAAAGATACATATTGAATCAAGATTCTTGAGGATAGTGTACCGCAACTATTCATTGTTATTACTTCATATATACAGAGAATTTAATACTTAATCTTCATGAACAACTACAAAGCTCGTGAAATTCGGTAATCTAACATATTAATAACAAAAGTTTTTGGTTTATGCGTCTATATATTTCAAAACTTCGAGTTTAATCTTAAAGGACTAGGCTTGATTTGATGATAGATTGTTGCAGCCACTCAGAGCAAAATAGTTGACTACGATTGTTTTGGGGTTTGGACTCAGAAACGTACCTGAATCAAATGCATAAAACCGCGATTTGACCCAACAAATGCAACAAATCAAGACGGCAACTGATTAACTAAGTAATCGATCGCTGGTACTAAACCATATCGGACAGTTACGAACTACTAATTCACAAAATTTATTAGTAGTATACTCTTGTTCTTGCCTAAATAAACAATTTCACTTAAATTGTACACCGGTTCGGCTTGTGTTTCGTAAGCAAAAAAATTTAAATCACAAACCGGTATGGTCAGTGAACTTGCTCACAACTTCTTGTTCCATTTCCACAAGTTGGTGGCAGAAAGCTACAACGTCTTTCACCTCTTCTTCAAACTCAAACCTAAACTCTCTCCATTGATACTCATTGCCAGCTTCTTCTTCACTCCGAATTTTCCCTAGCAAGTGGAAACCTTTCTTATCCATTGATACCATATAAGCATCCTAATAGCCAGAGAAATACACCAGTAAACGACCACACAAATACAGAGGAAATCCAAGAAACAAATTGCATAGAAGAGCCTTAATATTCATCATATAAGAGTTATTATTACCCTTGCGTTTACATCGAGATAGTATAAACAGAAAAGAATCAAAGCGCGTCTTCTTGATTCGTTCTTATTGATCCCATCCACGAGTTTTGTTGACCAAGTCCCTGCAAATTATAATCCAATGCAAAAAGCTTAAGATGAAGCAAATGGCAAAACTTGATCCATAGTTTGGAATCAAATGTCTTTACTTTCATTACCTAATGGATCTGCTTTTGACAGTTCCAAAACCTTCAGGTCAATTTCTTTCGTAGCACCATTTGGGTCAATAAACATACATGAGCTGAGAAGAAAACCAGACAATCATAATTGAAGACAATTCATCATCTTTAGAAATAACAAGAAATTTTAGTAACCGATTCTATCTACATCATCTTTAACAAAAAAAACAAATGAACACCTTACAATCTCATCAAAACACAAACTGATATATTAGTTGACACGTTAACAGAGATGGGTCTGTGAATCACCTTGGAACGAACTTATAAATAATGTATTTTTCTTTTGCATCGTCAACCAGGGCTCTAAGACTCTCACACCGGGATGCATACATATGATCAGAAGAACTCAAGATACTGCGAACAGAGTTTGGGCTCTCACTAATTGCTCTCATCTCTGATTGTATAGCTTCCTCGACATATTGATTAAGTGCATCAACCTTTTATAAAAGAAGACAAGCAAGATGAAGATAATAAAGAACGGAGAGTAATAACTTTTCTCAAAATTAGAAATTCCAAGGTTCTTACTCTTTTGTCTTTAACAGGGACAATCTCTCCACTAAAAGCAACCCTATCTGGAAGCTGCAAAGTAAGTTAACCCCGTTTGAGTGAAGAGTAACAAGAACCTGTAAAAGTTAAAAGATCCACTCTAGAGAAGAAGACAGCGAAAGATGATGCACAAACCTTTCCTATTGACTTGAGCAAAGATGCAAGGGGACCAGGATACGGATGGGAAATAGAAAAGGATCCACGTTCATCAAACATTATGTTCTGCCAAAATAAGAAATTCCGAAAGTAGCTTCTAAGTTCTATTAGGTTGCAAATGGTAAGTGTTATAATAAGCTAATCATTCAAACTAAGCAACAGTAAGAAAGACACAAACTTACCACATTGTGCGGTTCACTTTCTGGTACCCAGAGATAGGGCTTTCCTCGTCTCATCACATACTTAATCTTTGAAGTATGTATTATACTAATCAAAACAGCCAAAACATACTCAATTCAACATACAATTTTACAGAATCCCATGATCGACATTGGACAAATTCTAAGATTGAAAAGCTCGATTCCTAAAAATACCTGAAATTAAGATTACGTCTTTGATACTAAGGAAATTACCTAGCTTTATCTTCAGGTTTGATGGTATTTAGGTACCCTTGCCAGTTCGAAGCGATTACAGTCTGCACAAGAAGAAGAAATTAGCAGAAAATTTCATAGCGATACAAAGAAAGAACTACAATTTTAGGAAAAGAGTAAGAGACTTTGCATTTTTCCGCTAGTGCACAGAGATTCGCCTTGCTTCCTTTCATTTCTCTCTATGCTCACCAAGTGTTCGAGAAAATGTGTCTTTGATAGATACTTGCACAATTTTTGACAAAGGCACGAAGGAAGGTAACGGGTATGTTTAGAATAGCTCCAAGGGCCTAAATTCTTGTGAAATATATCCGTTAATGGTCCATAAATGCATGTGGAATATATTCGTTCATGGGCCATTAATACATGTTAAATATCCATTAATGGCCCATAAATGCTTGTGAATCATATCCGTTAATGACCCATAAATGCCTGTAAAATATATCTATTTATGGCCCATAAAGTAAGGTCCATAAATGTGACGCAAACTTAATTACGCGTTGTATGTTCTAGACTCTAGAGTATAGTAAAGATGCTTCTATGGACCAACCGGAACTAATTAAACGGTTTTTTTAAATATAAATGCGTTTGATATAAATGTGCTGATTCATGTTTAATTAATGTGTTATCAAATCAAGAATCTCTATCGTCATTTCCTACATTTGGATGTTTCTGATATTTAAATGAAATTTAATTTTCATACACACATCGTGTAAAAGTAAACAAACTAACGTCACCAAATTAAATAAGCCAATATAATACATAATAGTTATTTACTTATAAAATTACGTCTCTTTATTTTGAAATTTATAATATTATTTTCAACTAATTCGATACTTTTGGTGTATGTTATGAGAAAGCCCGTTTTATGAACATAATACTTGTCGTCAAATTTCATACTTGAAATAGAATTCTAATTATTTTAATCCCCATTACCAAACCAATAACACTTTGCCAACTATGTTGGGTTTGTCTTAAAGTCTTAATAATAATACAGTGCCACTGGATCCAAATGACATAATTTTGTAATAATAAAGTATGTTATTTTAATGGTCGGTTTCGGTTCCACAGTTTCAAAGGTCGGTTTTTTAGTCTGTTTCTTACCTATTTGATCTCTTCTTCTTCCTTCTTCTTTATTTGACTCAGATTTTTGACAACTCATAAAGCGTTTTATTCAAATTTTCGAGCTACAATATAAACTATAGAAACCCATCAAATTCTTTCTTCAAAGTTCAAAACTTTCCAACAAATATCAATCCAACATAGAATCGATCCAAAATCCTCAATTCTCTATTTGTAAACAGAGGAAACACCAAAATGAATCATCCACAGAAACAGAGTAATATAGCTAACTCCGTCGTTGTCTTTATCATAATCTACGCCGTATGTTTTTTCTCCGGCGGTGTTTCTGGTTTAGGAGTAAATTGGGGAACAATGGCAAGTCATCCATTATCGCCGAAGACGGTGGTTCAGATGCTTAAAGACAATAACATAAACAAAGTGAAACTGTTTGATGCCGACACAAACACAATGAATGCTCTTGCTGGCTCTGGTATCGAAGTTATGGTTGCAATACCTAATGATTTGCTCGAAGCTATGGGGAATTATCAAAGAGCTAAAGATTGGGTTCAACGAAACGTCTCTAGATTCAACTTTAATGGTGGCGTTAAGATCAAGTAAGTATTATAATTCACTTTTTTTGTGTGTGTTTGGTTTCATATTTGACTCTGTTTTTCTTTCTGTTTTTTTTGGTACGTTACAAAACGTTTTTTTTATAACTTTTGTTATTATTTGACTTATTTTTAAGTTAAATAAATAAATAAAATGTTAAAAATAACAATAATAATTGGATAAGGAGATATATGATAGTGAGTCCCAATCTTTTTACACATTGATGTTGAGTTTTGATTTTGACTAGTTGGACAATTCAAATATCATTTCTCTTCTATTTATCTGTAAAAATGCTATTATTGGTCGATTTATTATTATTATTATATTTTTTGCCAACATTGGTCGACATATTTATCAGTATATTATTTTAATTTTTCTTCTATTATTATTAGTTGTTGACCTGTTATAGTTGCTGGATCACCACATTATTCATTTATCTCTATACGCACGATTATATATTTAATATGGAAAAAGTTGTCATTTTAATCATCAAATTATATTAAAAATATATATAATATATAGTCACTTTAAACTTTCTTTTGATTTAAATCATAAACTTTTATTGATTAAGCAAAATTAGTTTTGTTAGGTGATTTAACAAAAAATATTAAGTCCGTCAAGTAATGAGTGTGTTTTGATTAGAAGAGAATTTAAGCCCAGTAACATGTTAAATTGCATAATGATGAGGATAATTTGACTTACTCAAACAAATGTTTACCATTTAAATCAAAAGTCAACATAAGTACAAAGTTTAAAATGAATACATAAGAAAATTGAATACTCTTTCTACATGCTAGAGTTAAAATAATATTTTTCCTATATACTATATATATACTAAATTATTGATTTTGTTGCAGGTATGTAGCCGTAGGAAATGAACCGTTTTTAGAATCATACAACGGATCATTCATAAACCTAACGTATCCAGCACTCTTCAACATCCAAACTGCTTTAAACGACGCCGGAGTTGGTGATTTCATCAAAGCCACCGTTCCATTAAACGCCGACGTTTACAATTCTCCACCGGACAATCCAGTCCCATCCGCCGGAAGATTCCGTTCCAACATTCTTCAAGAAATGACACAAATCGTTAACTTCCTCGCACAAAACAAAGCTCCATTCACAGTCAACATTTATCCTTTCCTCAGTCTTTACTTAAGCAGCGATTTTCCATTCGAATACGCTTTCTTTGACGGCCAAAACACCGTTAACGATAACGGAGTAATCTACACAAATGTCTTCGATGCTAGTTTCGATACTTTATTAGCTTCTTTAAACGCTTTGAATCATGGTGCTATGGAAGTGATTGTTGGAGAAGTTGGTTGGCCTACAGATGGAGATAAAAATGCAAACGTTCCAAACGCGGAACGCTTTTATTCCGGTTTGTTACCGCGGTTAGCGAATAACGTTGGAACTCCTATGCGTAAAGGTTACATTGAGGTTTATCTTTTCGGATTTATCGATGAAGATGCAAAGAGTGTTGCACCGGGAAACTTTGAACGTCATTGGGGGATATTCAAATTCGACGGTACACCGAAATTTCCGATGGATTTTAAAGGACAAGGTCAGAAAAAATGGTTAACCGGAGCTCAAAATGTTCAATATTTGCTAAACCAATGGTGTATGTTTAATCCTAATGGTCGTGGTAATCTTAGTAGACTTGGAGATAATATAGACTACGCTTGTTCTCGTTCGGATTGTACAGCTTTAGGTTATGGATCGTCCTGTGGTAATCTTGATGCGAATGGGAATGCGTCTTATGCGTTCAATATGTATTTTCAAGTGCAGAATCAGGAAGCTGAAGCTTGTGATTTTGAAGGGCTTGCGACTATAACTAGGCAGAATATATCTCAAGGACAATGTAATTTTCCTATCCAGATTGGAAAGCCATCGTCTGCTCATTATGATTATAGCCATGGTTCGATGGTTAGGTTGTGTTTGGTGATGAGTGGTTTGGTGTTTCTTCTCATGGCATAATGAGATTTATATATGAACATTATTTTGGTGTATATGACTCATTCTTGGTTACAAATCCAAATTACTTCTTTTTTCAACTATAACTTCCATTTCTAAAATGCAAATAAAAACCACGAATCGGAAGTAATATAACTCTTTATTTACTATCAAATCGAAATTTTCGTGACAAATAATCCAAATATACTGTTACAATTTTAAAATATAATGTATTTGATTGTAAAAGTTTTTTTTTTGTCAACTCAATATTATATTAATAAGACACACAAGGTGAAAAGTTACATTACAACACTAAACCAAAAGCCGACTCTCTAATATTACGAACGAAAACATCATTTTTATGGTTTAGAGATCTCAGAATTACATGAAGGGTGAGAGAACGAAAAAAAGATTTTAACCAATTTGGAAATCTTCTTGGTATGGTTTAAATTGAAAAAATATTTTGGGTTAAGTGGTACACTTTTGATGTGTTCCCTACTAGAATTCGACTCCAAGGAATCACAAATCTCCATATGATATTATTTGAAGTTTTAGGGATAGGCTTGGGCAATGTAATAGTTTTGTATCTAATTGTTGGCCGAGAAAATTCTTTAAACTTTAGCATAAGTGATTAAATCTATATTTGTTGCCTTTTCTACTCAAATTCCATTTCAGGGATATAGACATATCATCACTTAATATTTGTTTAGGGTTTTATAGGTAGATTTGCGCTAAGATCGAGTCTTCTGGATTGGATTTAATAAGTTGACAAAAAATTCTAAAAATTTCAGCATAAACTTACATTGCATATGATTTTTGATTTGGTGGAGTGATTTGCATTTTTTTTAATAAGTGGATGTTTAAATTAAATTACGATGAGTTGGCATGTTGTAAGTTACTAAAGACAAGACATATACTATTTCACATCAAGAAATCGAGTTCCACTACCTACATTATGTAGAAACCTGTGGTCCAGTGTTGACAAAAAGAAAACGAAAGATTAAAGATAATTTAACAAAAGAATGTGAGCAATTAGAAAAAATATAGTAATCTTACGTTATAAAAAATTGGAGCAAAGTCGTCTGCTCATAATTCAGAAAGGATCACTCCAATTACCATCAATTGACCAAAATAGTCCTTTCAAAAGCTTTCTGCAAATTGCTTTTTGAAACCTTTGTAATCATTCAATCTCTTCCTCATGATTTTACTCAAAATGTTCTTCTGTAAAAAGATCCATTCTAGAGAGAGCCTTCTCTTCATGCTTGTTGGTACAGCTCTATTCTATGTGCTATAATAGTATCATGTTCCATCAAAATTATGGAAAGATGGAGGATCATCCTTTCGCTTTAACTTCATCATCTTTGCCTCTTCACTGCAAATATGATGTGTTTCCGAGTTTCCATGGACCAGATGTTCGAAGAGGCTTTCTAAGTCATCTTATAAAGGAGTTTCAAATCAAAGAGATCGATACATTTATTGACAATAAAATTGAAAGACGCAAGTCTATTGTAAGTAGATTTATCAAATCTATAAGGGGATCAAAGGTTGCCATTGTTGTGATCTCGAGAAACTATGCTTCTTTAGAGTAACTATAGTTATAGTTTGATGACGGTTTGGGTCAAGATCTTGGTGTTTCGCATGGCACTATGTTTGTTGTGTTTGACTGATTCTTTCTTAGTTCATTGATCTGGATTCATTGTATCAAACTCAGTGTTTGAAATTTGAAAGCTTTGATTACATAAGAAGAGTTACAAGAGAGAGCCACCATTAGCAACAATGACTTGACCATTTATCCATTCACCATCATCACTAGCTAAGAATCCAACAACATTTGCAATGTCTTTGGTCTCACCTAGTCTACCAAATGCATTCTGTGACTTTACTTTCTCTATAATCTCATCACTTAATCCTGCTAAAAACATCTCTGTAGCGACAGGTCCAGGAGAAACACAATTTACTGTGATTTCTGTTCCTTTGAGCTCTTTTGAAAGAATTTTGGCCATGGCTTCAACTGCTGCTTTTGAAGCTGTGTATAAGCCAAAAGATGGTTTTAATGAGTGAACCAGTGACGTTGAGAGGAGGATTATCCGGCCACCACCTCCACGTTTCAGCCTGTTTGCTGCTTCTCTAGCGCAAAGAAACGCACCTCTTGTGTTTGTTGGAGCTGAAACAATAATACACGGAAGAAACAAAACAAGAAAGAACACAACCACGAAAATTGCATTGCTGAAGAAACCTTTTGCACTTGAGAGAATCAGACCACCTAATCCGGTGCAGGAACAACAAGGTGGTGATCTCTTAGTGCTAACTCTGCTCTCGTCTCTTGTGAACTCAAGAACACGAGATGAATCTCTCAAAAAAGATCAGAAAGAGAAGAAGTAATCACTAGATAAGAAGAAAAGAAAGCCGAAGATTATTCTATGAACAAGACTGATCTTTTCTAATTCATCAAGAGTATCAATGAACTATCTCTTTTCTAGCTTGATATCTCTTTCTATCTGCTTATTGTTTTCTTTCTTTTTATCGAATCTATCTTCAAAAAACAAGATAAAGAATTTTATGGATCTCTAAATGTTTTTGGACCTCTTAAATTTAAGTCCAATAAGACCCAATTTAAGAAACAATATCCAACAATCTCCTGCTCTTTCTAAATTGAGGAGAATTAGTTGATGTCATTTTTGACTTGAATCAACATTTATTCAATCTCCCACAAGCCCAATAAGTCATATTCATCTAATACTAACCTCTAATTTTCTATCTAACCGATGTGAGATACTTATTAATACCCCGCCCATTAGATCTGCGACGTTCATGGCGCAAGCGGCTTCCTGTCTCAGGCAGTTTGTCCCCCTCAAACTCCTCTCCCTACCCGTTCCAAGACCTCACCGTGCTCGCAAGCCTATGGGGGCGTTCGATCCACGCTCGCCGCACCAATTGATAGAGAATTAAGCCCAATCATTAGTACTTATACACCAACCCCTAATTCCTTATCTAACCGATGTGGGATACTTATCAACGTCGTTCTTTAACCTTCATTTTAGTAGATTTTTAGTTGTTGATACTTTTTCGATGTGATGTTAGAATTTTCTAGTACTCATACTTTTCACTTTTGTCTCCATCATTTTATTAAACACAGTCCAGACAATAGTAGAAACAATAATATGGATAGAAATATTCACAAACAATAAAATAAAGATAAACTAGGTAATTGTCATATTTGCTGTTTTTCTTGTCCAAATTCCATTCCATTTACATTTATCTCATAAAATATTGTAAAATTAAGTCTTAAAAGAGTTTGAAAAATTGCTTGTAATATGAGTTTTGTTGATTTAATTTTTTTTTTTTAAACTACAAAGTGGGAGAAGTGAAGTATAGCATCATTTTTGATATTTTCGTCATCAAAATTCAATTATAGAAAATTGTATTTCCTCTTTATGGTATTATTAGAAATTTATTTAGCTACACTTGTTAAAAAATTACTTTTTACGTTTTTTTTTTCTTAATAACTTCTTTTTGATGTTTTTTAATGATAATGAAGTAACTAAAAAAGGGAAGATGCGTATGTCACGTGTCACGTGAACAATCTTATCTTTGATTTGACAATGCCAAACTGTCCTCCACAAATAGAGGCCCTTCTTTTCTTTCTCTCACGTGGTCCCCACAATACCACAACTTCCATATTCTTCCAATAAAAAAAAAAAAAAAAAAGTCACCGAGGAAGTGCTCGCCGGAGAAACTGAGCAAGTTGAGCCGGAGCACTTAGATGTGGCAAATGTCCTTCGGTTTTCAGTGTTTCCACGGTGGTTTCTCCTCCGAGATGAGCTCTCAGATACTCCGCTACTGAAGCTGGAACCGAAACATCTTTCGCCGTTTGAATCACACAAGACGGAACTCTAACTAATCCAAGCACACCTCTCAGATCGCTGTTGAAAACGGTTCTGGAGACAAATAGAGAAATATCTGGACGCATATTGAACAAAGTCCGGCTAAATTCTCTAACCGCTGCTGGTACATCAGCTCCGACGGCGAGTGGTGCGAATCCATGAACCCAAGCTTCGTAATTAGCTTCCATAGCTGAGAAAACTTTCTCAATTTCACCTTCTTCGAATCCTCCATGGTAATCTTCATCGTTGAGAAACCTAGGTGAAGCTCCGATTAAGATAAGTTTAGAGAAAAGCTCAGGACGACGAATCGAAGCGATGATTCCGATCATAGCGGAAACAGAATGACCAACGTAAGCACAGTGTTGGATTCCGAGTGAATCGATGATGTTGAGAAGATCATCAACGTAAGGATCGAGAGTAGTGTAACGATTGAAATCGAAGTAATCGGGATTAACACTGCCGGCGCAAACTAGGTCATAGAGAACGACACGGTAAGTAGGAGTGAAGAAAGGAAGAATTAGATGCCAAGCCGATTGGTCCGTACCGAATCCATGAGCTAGAACCAGGATCCGATCACCCGTACCCACGACCCGAACATTTAGAGCTTCTAAGATGTTGTGTTGACTCATTTTGGGGTTTCTTTTCAATGTTATGCAAACAAGGAAGGATACTGTTTATATAAAAATTTATTTGGGTTGGTGTAATGAAAATTCTTTATCATCTTTTTTTTTATGAACATCTTTCATTAGTTATCAGTTGTAACAAAACCCGATTCATAACCAAAACTTATATCTTAAATTTTTTTTTCTTCAACTTATATTGAAGAAGGATCGAACCCGATACCTAGAAATTTGTGTATTTTTCTTTTCCACTCTATTTATTATTGATTATCTATTGTTACCAAATAATAAAATCCACAAAACTCAAATTCTCACAAAAAATAGAGCAGAAAAATAGGTATTTAATTATTTGACCAAAAATATTTGTTTGATTAATTATATATATTTGTAAAGTTTTATGAATTTTAAGCACGTGTATTTTTAGTCTAAAATTAAATGCATCAAACTTATCAATAATTTATAAAGTTAAATTAACTTAATTTATAAAGTTAGATTAACGTAATTATGTAAAGTTAAATTTAAATAATTAAATTGAGACTTCACAGTTTGGTGGTTAAAATTTCAGTTTATATATTTTAGATATGAAGTTCGACTTATATTTATTCTAGAATAAAGTTGAAAAAATAGGTAAGTGAGATTAGCAATAAATAAAAGACAGACATTTAGTCATATAACTAAAGACATTTTGTATTTTTTTCCCATTAACTAAATGTTTCTCGACAAAATAATAAAAAGAATTAAAGAGATGGCGAATAGTCTACAAAACATAAGTATTTAGAAAGTTTTTAATATTGTGGACAATGTGATCAATTTTGTAAATTCATGAATGACAAAAAGAAGTGAAAAACCAAAACTTCAACATAAACTTTTGAGGTGTGTGAAATCATGGAAGTAAAGTCTGAAAGTTGGCCAATGGTTCGAAATTGGATTATTCTTTCAATATTGATATTAAAAAGGAGAAAAAATGAAGATGCTTTGATGGGTATTCTTTTAGACTTTTAGGTGTTGCACTTGAGATACTTCCAACCATTATTTATTCTATAATAATTGTAATTTCCAACAAGCGACGTCTATCCACAGATATTCGAATGTTGATTAGATAAAATAAGATAAAAGATAAAGTGGTTCCAATTGACTATCAGTACGAAGAGACGAATAGTAGTAGTTGGTACACACACAACATAATACTCTTTGGATAATTTAGGTTTTCAATTGGATGTCGACGACAACAAACAATTGAATGTCGACAAAAACGTATGAAACAAAATTAAATAATAATATTTATTTTTGGAGTTTATAATCTGTAGGTGACTCATGACTCACGAGTGTTACATATCACGGCTGTGTACGATAAAGATGAATAAGACATTTATTTTCAACCTCACATGTTTATTACTCTAACTAAAGCTTGAATATATATTATTAATTTAAAACGAATATAAATTTAGAAAATATATTTAATCAAGTGGTTAAATCATTTTTTTTTTCAAACATTAAGTCACAATTGACTCGGTCATTAGCCAAATTCCTATATAATATAGGCGGTGAAACTCGATTTATAGTTTGTACAAGTGTGTATGTCTTAGTGAACTTACCGTCTACCATTAGACTAAAGATTACTTACATTTTTTTTTTATTATTATTATCTGAATTTGATTCCAATAATTGTGTTTTTGAGGATAAATATTATTCGGGGTTAAAAAATTTAATTGTTTGGCTTCTCTATAATTGCTGTTGTATTGTTGGGCCTCTCTATAACTGCTGTTGTACTGTTGGGCCTGTACTGAAAGAAGGCATAATTGAGATTCGCCCCCTTTTGTATATTCATTTGACAATTCAGCCTCGGAAGTTTATATTTTAACAAATTGATTCATTTGCTATTTGACAGCTGTCCCTTTATTTCCGTGTTAGAAATTAAAGGTGGAAATTCGGATCGGATTGGATCGGATCAATCGGTAATCGGGTTATTCGAATAGTAAAAAAATGGTTCGAAATAAACCAAAAATTGGGTTGGATTGGGTCAGAATTCGGGTCGGGTGGATTTTTTTTTTTGCAAAAATTCTAAAAAATACGAAAAAATTCGAAAAACCCGACCCAAATTCCGAAAAAATGATTTTTTTTGGAAAAATTCTAAAAAATCTAACCCGATCCGAACCGATCCGAACAACCCAATTCGAATTCTTCAATAAACTATTTGCCGAACCGACCCAAATTTCATATCCAACCTGATCCGAATCGACTCAAATTTCGATTTGGGTCGGATCGGATCAAATTCCCTCTCCTATTAGAAATAATTCCCCCTTGAATTTTTCTTTCAACAATGCTATAAAAATTATTTACTAGATTTACATTGATTGCAGTTGAAAATTGGAATGATTTTTTTCTAGTCAAATTCTTAGTTCCCTTATTGAAACCAAAGCATCCAAATTAGGATTGGAAATAGGGAAATAAAATTCATCTGATAGTAAGAATATATAAATGAATTTAATGCAAATAGACAAAAAAGTTTCCATAAAAATTGGTTAAATCTTAACCCCCTAAATTAGGAAGCTTAATCATGCGGGAAATTTATACAATAATACTTTTATAAACTTAATTTGCAAGACTAACCCACAATTTTACTGATTATTTAAAAATCATCTACCATAAACCTAAATCTCTATTAACTCCCATGATCTTTACTATGGGGTAGATTATATAAAGTTTCATACTTTACAAATTATCTACAAAAGGTTCATAAATTTAAGAGGTTTTTTATTTTCCCTCTCATTAATCAGATTACATAAAACGTACGTGTCTACTTTGATAAATTGAAATGTTGGGTACCATTTTGAATAAAAATAGAAAATATAGGGTAGGTTTGCTTAAGACACAAAAATTACGGATAATTACCCTAAACCCGCCCATCTCACTAAACACTCAACGTTCAAAAAAAGAAGAAGAGCCATTTCTGGTTTTCTTCGCATCGTATCGTAAGCAGAGAAGAAGATCAACTTCTCTTAATCTCCGAGGACTTTCAGATTCTTGCGTTTTCTTTGTTTTTCCGGGAAAGGAGATAAAAAAATTCAATTTTTTTGGGTCAAGATTCGTTATCAAGCACACTGGTACGATTCATTCCTCTGCTATTCGTCAATTTTACTTTCACAGTCAATTCGAATCTCCGTATAAACCCTTTTTTCTTGATTAAGTTAAGGTAAATGGTAATCTTCTTCGTTTGGGAATTGAAAGTAAAAGGCCCTTTTCGTTTATTCATTGATAGAGAGTAGTTAGTCATCTTTGGTTCGATGATATTTATGTTCACAGATCAAGATGTTAAATTTGGATTTTTTAAGACTTCAAAAAAAATAGATTTAATCTTTTTTTTCCGGTGAATTTTGAAGTTTGATTTTTTTTTTCTCTTAGCATTCAGTATTGCTTAAGGTATAATTCTCATATGAAAATGTGTGGGGATTGATTTTTTTTTTCCTTATTAGGATATGGTTTAAATTGATTGAGTATGAACGTTTTGGTAAATAATCCTAAATTCAAAAGATTATATAGATCTTCAAGTTGGTGTATATTGGATACTGCAGAAGTCAAGAGAATTATGGTTATGATCTTGCCTGTTGACTTCATTGTGGCTTTTTGTTTTCAGAGTATCCAGGAGGGAAAAAATGGGGAGAAATATGGGTTCGGCATTTAGACAAGAGTTGGTTAATCTTGACAAAGATTTAGATAGCCACAAAACTGCAATTAGCAAGTTGAGAACTATTGTGAAAGGTTTGGATGCAAAGGTGATTCATGTGTTTGTTGCTCAACTTTCTGAAGTTGAAGGGATAGGTTCTGAGTCTGGTGGCTACACGGTTTCTCTCTTTGAAGACCTTGCTTTTGCTCATGGAGTTAAAATTGCTCCTCATGTAGCAATTATCATGCCTGCAATCATAAGGACACTGAGCTCTACTGAAGGGTCCTTAAGTGTTCAACAGGCTTGCTCAAAAGCGGTAGCTGCTATGGCTAGATTTGGAATTGATCCTACAACACCAGAAGATAAGAAAAGGAATGTGATTCACGCTCTTTGCAAGCCACTCTCTGACTCTCTTATAGATTCGCAACATCAACAGCATCTTCCTTTGGGATCTGCTCTTTGCTTGAAGTCACTTGTGGATTGTGATAACTGGAGATATGCTTCTGATGAAATGGTTAATAATGTTTGTCAAAGCTTAGCTGTTGCTCTTGAAGCCACTTCAAGTGAAGCTAAGTCTCACATGGCACTTGTTATGGCACTTGCTAAGCATAATCCTTTTATCGTGGAGGCATATGCAAGGCTTTTGGTGAAGTCGGGTCTGAGGATTCTGGATTTAGGTGTTGTTGAGGGAGATACTCAGAAACGGCTTCTAGCTATACAGATGCTCAACTTTCTGATGAAGAATTTGAATCCCAAGAGTATTTGTTCTGAGCGAGAGCTCATATTTCAAGAGATGGAGAAACACCAGAAAGATGAGATTCATTATGTCAAAATGGCAGCATATGAAACCATGAGAACAGCAGAGAGATTATTAAGAGAGACAGATCCAGTGTTCGATGCAGAGAACTGCAAGACCCAAATCTCGCTCAGCGGATCAATTAAGTCTACACCACATCTGCGAACACATGATGGGAGTTACGTAGACGATCAAGAAGATGATGATGTTTTGTTTTCTGGTGTATACAGTGGAAGAACTGGTGTCTCAGGCTCGCCTCTGGTGACTTTTGGCAAATCTAACCAAGAAAACGTTTTGGTGCTCGAGAGTCCAATAATTGGAAATCAGGTAAACGAAGCTACAATCTTTAAAGCTATCTCTTTTGTGTTCTTTTCCCGAAAAGTTTTCATTCTTCTGCTTCTTTGGTTTCAGATTCAATGTTATGGTGTTGACGACGGCAACATTGAGTCAGTTTGGTTCCATCAGAGGAGCAGAAGCTCCGATTTTAATGAATCCGTGTGCTCTAGGACCAACCGCTCAAGAAGTTCTAAGCGAAGCACGAAGACACAATCAGGAGACATCTGTTCAAAACATCACAGGCATGGTTTCGCCCAAGATCCGTTCACGGAGATGCTAGAGCAAAGACAGCACCTGCAGCAATGCAGCGCGAGCTCATCATCATCATCAATATATGATACCTCTGGTACCACTTCTCCATCCAACTCAACAGTCGATATCTGTGAGAAACCGAAGTCAGATATGGATTCTGAGGCCAAACTTAAGACAGGGGAGACTGAGATAGACCCACGTATAGGCCGGAGCAAGCGTGTATTAAAACTAGGATTGAGTTTCTTCTCTATTGCAGTTGCAGGATTTGCTTCTTTCATATGGATTCACCTCCAGGATGATATGTTGCCTCCACATCTTGTTCCTACTTAAAGCCCAAGTGTGTAACCTAAAACGCTTAGAACTTACATATGTTCAAATTCTAGCTTAGTTCTTTGTTCCTTTGTCAATGTGTTAATCATGTTCAAAACCTAGTTTGCTTGTTTTCTTTTTTCTCGAAGAATTTTAAACTTTTGTCCAAAAGACGAATCAAATGTAAGCTTAATTCACAATTAAGTTAAAAACCGGATTTGAAGGTAATGATTTCACTAGCTAAACCGGGAAAATTCAGTCATGACAATGCACCAAACTAAGGCCAAAAAAAAAAAAGAAAAAAGAAGAAAGCAAAGCAGTTAAGTTGGTGGTGTGTATACAAAGATAACAAATCTTAAACTGAGACAGATACCAAAACTTTCTCAGAACTAAAAGAACAAATTGTTACAGAAGAAGAGAGATCACTAAGAGCTGTGTTGTTCTCTGGCTTAGTCTTCCTCCGCACCAGCACCTGCAGCTTGAGCTGCATCTCTCCTTGGTCCACCAGCTTGTTTTGCCATAATAATCTTCACAGTTTACACACATTAAGAGTATAAATATGTATGTTTTATAATAATCATTGAGATCTATCCAGAGGCAACTGAAAAATGAATCTGAGAGTTTTCAATCGAACATGGGACTTAAGGAGGCTTTAGTTTACTTGGAAGATAATGCATTCAGAAAACATTATCTTTTTATCATACAAGAGAGATTGGTTCATTCACCAATGATTGAAAACGATTGAATACATCAGGTGATTGGTCATACCTGGTCTACTCGAAGCACTGTGCATGCAGCATCTGAAGCATACTTAAGAGCAAATAACCTGCACACAGACTTATCCGACTTAGTTATAAAGAAAATGGAAGGCCTTTGTTCTAAACAGTTTTTAAATGAGCCAGACAACTGTTAACAGCAAATATAGAGAAGTATGGTACAAAGATCGGCGTGAAACTTACTTGGTGGAAAAAAGATCCCATACTTTTGTCTCTGAGACATCTTTACAAGCACCTTCCTCTAAGTCAATGCCTAGTTTTGTGTTTCCAGATCCGTGTCCCGTGTACAGTGCGGCTATGATTTCCATCGCATTGAGGCCAGCATTATCTGCAAGAGTTTTGGGTACAAACTCAAAGCTCTCTGCGTATTTGGAGATGGCATATTTATCCAACCTGAAATAGAGTAAGTTATGTCATCAAACCTTTAGACAGTTTTGCATAAAAAGATAGCCTTTACATTGACGGTTTTTGTATGAAATTTAAGTAAAAGAAAGTACCCTATTTCTGCATTGGCATACTCCTTCAATCTTTGAGCCAATTCTATTTCAGTAGCTGCAGCCCCAGGAACAATACGGCTGTCTCTGCACATGGCCTGACAAGAAGTGAATAGTAATGTCAGACGTCAAGATAATACAATATATTAAACCAAAGCAAAGTGACAGGGAAGACAATCTTTTAACCCTGCAAAGATTATTACCTTGTATGTATTAACACCATCATCAACAGCTCTTTCAAGGTCATCCAAAATGCTATCTGTGCTTCCACGCAAAACCACTGTAGAGATGGAGTTACCACCCTCCTCGTTTCTTGCAATTGTGACCTAAAGATATCACAAAAAGAATGAGAATAGCCTATTATCAATGAAAGAACAAACAAAAAAAAAGATAATCAGAAGACAGGAATTGACTTCAAAGTACTTACTGTCACACCACCAATCTCCTCAACTGCTATAGAATCAACATATCCCAGATCATCAGGGCTTGGCCGGCTAAGCTTCAGCTGTTTGATGATTATACAGTATTAAGAACTAGAATTAAAAACACCATTAGATATTTGAGAAAGCCAATCACATAAACTTACATGCGCAACAGCTCCAGCTGTTCGGCAGAAACGCCTTAGTTCAAACTTTGAACTGATTTTCAAGACCATAATCCTGCCAAGAAAAAATGTTCGTATTCAAAATGGCAGTAAAAGACATGTACATCATAAGAACCTACACCAGAATAATGTCAAGGGGGTATCAGAATGCAAACGATAAAAACAACTAAACGGAATATAAAGTGATATATCTACACATATGATATATCTACACATACTTGTAACGCTCACAGAAATGCAATGCCATTTCTCCAACTGATCCCCCACTAACAATGACTTTGGCCCCTGACTCAGCAACAGCCTTAATCAACTCCTCAACTTTAGCTTCCTCTGTTTTTGCATAGTTCTCTAGCTACATAACCAAATTTTTTTGTCATAATAATGGATAAAAACACACCCAATCATACTTGAGTTAACATATATACAATAGAAGCCAGATTTGTAATCTTGACATTCGAAAATGAACGTAACAAAGTTATGTGCAGAGAAGGTGGAAGACTCTCATGCATATTCATTAAAAACCTCTATCTTGTTTTACCCCATCACATGGAAAGTATATGGTGAAGAAAATAGAGCCCATGCTGAGAGAAAGAAAAAACTAACCTGCTCAGCACTATGAATCAGGACAGTTCCTTTTGTCTCTGTTGCAGTAGTATCAACGCCTCCAGCAAACACAGCAACCTTAAGAAAGTATAAAAAATGGTTCAGGGACATTCAGCAATTAAAAAAACAGGAAACACATACCCACAAAAATTTGATCAATTCAGACAAGAAAGTGATCTCACCTTCGCTTTTTCCATTCGTTTTATGCTCCCAACAGCATCACTTTTCAAAACCATGCCTCGGACTACGCAAGAATTGTGCAAACCTCCTCCCAAAAGTTTGGCAACACGGATGTTATCAACATTAAAGTTTGTTGGATTCTTTGGGCAGACTTGAATACATGCCTGGAAAATAAGTGAACCAGTCAACGACAAACAAAGTATGCGATAATCTTGAAGAAATAACAATCTGAACTATAAACAGGAAATAACACATAAACAGGGAGCGAGGAATAATTACGTCAGCTACTAATGAGCATATTATTTCCTCTTGCCCAAACTGCTTGCTTGCAACAGCTGCTCTCATCCGAAAAATAACTTCATCCTTGTTGCGCACATCCATGGTCTCAGAACCAGTCTCAACTAGTTGTTCCAAAATCTCAACAGTCTGCAAAATAACCAATATCATTTGCGGAATACTCGAATCAAACCAGAGAAACAAATTGAAAAGCACCAAACAATAATTCCGGTATTCACCAACCTTATTGATTGCTTTATTATATCCACTAATGATCTCACTAGGGTGAAGCCCCATCCTGATAAGCTCCTCAGCGTTCTGAAGAAGCTCACCAGCAAAAGAGATAGTCAGATTGGCTCCATCTCCAATTTCTTCTTGCTGGGCCTTGGCAGCTAAAACCAGAAGTTTAGCAGCCGGATGCTGAATCTCCAGTTCATTCACAATAGTAGCAGCGTCATTTGTGACAAATAGTTTGTCCAAATGATTGATAACCATTTTGTTCATTCCTAAAAACAGCAGAAACAAAAATATATCAGATTTCGACAGTAATAAGACTAGATTCTAATCCGAATCTGAGTCCCTAGAAAAAGACTAGATCAAGTTTGATATAAACTCTACTTAGAACACTCAAATACTCAACGAAACAGAGAAAACGAGATTTATCATTTCAGTATTAGATCAAGCCTACTCAAGGAAACATTACGAACCATTGGGGCCAAGAGATGTTCTGGTAATGGTGGAGAGTTCCTTGCAAGCTTCAATGTTCTTAATGACGGCTTCGTCTAAACCAGAGAGATGCCTGTAACCTTCTTTAAGCATCGATTGGATCCCATATGGCTGCATCGACTTACTCATTTTCTCAGGTAGCGATCTATAAGCTTTGAACTTGGGTCACTGGAACAAAAGAGCAAAAACCCTAACAAAAATAAAGCACAAGCGAGGAATCTCAAAAGTTCCGTTTAGAGGGAAAGCTCTTCTTCTGTGAGTAAAAGTGGCCGAGATTGCCCTAGAAGCCTTTCGAGGTTTTAAAATAGCTCCATTTCCGCAACTATCATCTGGTCTCTAAACGGTATCGTTTCCAACGTTTCAAAAGATTTGGGCCAAAGTGATCACTTTAACTTATATGGATGTAATTCTTACTTTACGAAAGTTTAGGGATTAAGAGAGAAATTATTTTTTTGACTCATCAAGCAAATAAGTTTATAACGGATATAAGAAGAAAGCATGAGTTTTTTAGTCTTATCAATCAGAATTATCAGATGTTCGTCTCAATAAAGACCAAACGACAATAATAAGTTTGTTCAGATAAAGAGAGAACACACAGATTAGAGATGTGTATTAGGTTTTCAGAAATCCAAATTCTGAAGAAAAACATGATTCCAAAACGAAATTCTTTAATTAAGTCATCTTCTTTCCAGGCAAAGATTCCAGCTTTCAACACAATTGAACTGTTTCCCCTGAAGCTCCATCAACGACCTAAATACAAAGACAATCAGAATCACCAAGTTCAGTAACTGAATCAAGAGTAGGTTGTTGATGAGTTTTAGATGTAGCAGGATTGAAGGAACCAAACCTGTTTCTTTTGCTTGATCTTCTTATCTCGGATGATCTTTTGTCTTGTCTCATAGAACTTGAAATCATCAAGTATACATGTCTTGCTCATATACTCCTTGAAGATCTTTATGATCTTGGTTCCATGTTCCAGATTCACCTGCACCAAAACCAAGACCGTTAAGAGTTAGAAAGCCCATATTGTTCTCTCTTCAAAGATTCAACAACAAAAGGCTTCAAGCTTTCAATTTAAACATGTCCAAGAAAGGGTTTAGGGAGAGTTTAGCGAACCTCTTGAGTGTCTCTGCTATTAGTGACGGGCTTGTTCTCGTTATTCGCAAGTGTTATGTGTCTTAAGAGACTGTTTGGTATGTCTTTGATGATATGCCACTTCACAGGGAAACAACCAATCCATTTATCTTGTTGCCAATACTCCATTGTCTTGTTGAAATCAACAGGGCCTACCATCTCCGCAAGACCAACAAATTGCCCACTTGCATTCACCTGCAGGCAAAACAGATCACACCAAGTTACTTAATGTAATCTAGATGGATATTGCACGAGACTTGAAGTAACATCATACTGACCGAGAACAGAAGATACACAGGACAATCTTGTGAATTCTCTTTGGCTTCGTGATATGCAGCATTCAACTTCTTGTTGCCAGTTGGTGTGCTAGACCACACACCATACTTAATACTGTTATGAACATCATCTTCGCTGTATGACTTAATCACAAAGAATTTTGCTTTCGCAAATGTCTCAGGGAAATTCTCCCCGTTATAGCGCTGGAGATCTACCACTGAAACATCTTGCTTCATTGTGTCTACCATTGTTGAGTTAAAACCTTGTGGACTTTTGAATTCACTACTCCTTGGTCCTCGACATAGCTCATTAAGCCTATCTGCTTTCTCTTCACTGTAGCCACGCCCATGATTGAAGCTTCTGGTCTTTCTATAACCATCAACAGGATACCATCCTCGCCCAAGTTTCCAGGAATCATAACCAAAAGTTCCATATGCATGACCTGAGTCAATTACATTTCCATAAAGTCCATACAATCCATGGTTGGAATACATATGATCATTATATCCAAACTGGTCAAAACTCGGTACTTCTTGTGAGCTGTGTGGATTCTGTGATAAAACAATTAAAATAACAGTTACACAAATGATTCCAAGTCCATAAAGAGATTAAACGAGAGCAAAACACTAGTTTTTTTACTAAAAAAAGATAGATAAGAGGCTGTAAAGCCTTGTGGAATAACCATCATACCATGTAGCTACTGTGATTGGTGTTGCGGCCATAACTAAACCTAGGATCCTGGTAGCCACCAGAAGGATAATTTGCCGGGTAGTAACCCCACGGGTATGAACCATTGGTGTCTCCACCATTTAGCAGATTGCCAACGTTCATATTAGGTCTTCCTTCGCTTCCATGAGAAGATGCACCATAAGGTACATGACTATACTGATGCTGAAAAGAACCCTTTTCACAAACACAGCCAGTTAACCAAAAAAGCTCACAGAGTGTATCCAATTTTACACTAACTAAGCAGCAAGTTCCTTCGCCAAAACACAATTTCCACAACTTAAGATTTCAGAGAGAAAAGAACAATATTATACCTTACTACGGTTCCTAGGGACTTCACTTGCATCTGAACCTAAAGATAAGTCCTGAAACAAATCTGCTGTTTCTGCACCGATTATATGCAAGAGCCAAGTTAGTGTTTATAAAACAACAAAGCCTCAAACTTCAATTGCAGAGTCTGAACAAGGAAAATTACTAGTGAAATTCAACCCATAAGCCAAAAGAAAAGAACACTCATAAAGAGGTTTATAGACTCTGGACAACAGTCTATCCAAAATAGACAACCTCCGACAGATACTGACAACACTAGCCTCGTTAGTTCCAAACTATTGAGGTTCGAAACAAACGAGCCAAGGTTACAAATCAATCACAAAATGTTAACTTCCGATACCAAAAAAAAAGGTTTAATCTTTGGGACAAAAGGAACGTACTCAGTATAGGGAAGCTAGTGACAAGACGATCAGACGAAGCGGCTCCAGCCATGTCGAGAGAAAGCAAAAAAGAAGGTATAAAGGATGAAAACCCTAGAAAATGACTGTTGAGTAGAGGAAATGAAAGCAAACGCAACCTCGAAAAACCCAGAGACTCTTCGGGGTTTTAAGAAAGTTTCGCTCTTTTTATTGTTTGCTTCGTCTTCCCCTTTAACGTAAGGCGGTGATCTTTTAACAAAGAACACAAATGCCTGCCTAAATGGGTAAAATTAAGGGACTGAGGAATTCAAAGCGACAAATTCTAAATCAAAAATCTAACCTTTTGTTTTTATTTTGTTCCTTTAACCCATAAAGATAAGGCTCTTCTTCGTAATGACAATTTTTTCTTCACACAAGAAGATTCTGAAAAATTGACGTTGATTGCTTTTATTATAGACCTTTTTCAAATTGAATTCATTAGAGGAATGCATTAAAGGCTAAAACATTGCTAACCTATGATTTTTCTTCAATCCAATCTATGAATGAATAAAATTTTGGTGTGTACAAATCAAACTTGTGTTCATATGAGAAATACTTGCACAAAGGTAACAAATGTTTGTGAGTTTGATACCATGTAAACCAAAAAAAAAAATCTCAATTTTGAATAACAATATATAAATTGGGCTTGAAAATGGTGTTAATGGGCTTCGTCAAGAGTTTTTGTGTTTGACTCATGGACTTCCAAGTGAAATCAAATTTCTAGTAAACTTTAGTTTATATAAATAAATAATTTCTTTGTGACAAAAAAAATATAATTTCAAGTTGTAAGTTTATCATTGATAATTTAATGGAGTAACATATGTAGCCAAAAATCCAGCTATCAAAAATTTTATTTTACAAACTGTATTTGTTAAATAACTTGTAAGAAGATGACGATAAAAAAAAAAACTTGTGAGAAGAATAAATTAATAATAAAATGAATAAATATCAGCCAGATAATAAATAAATAAATGCACGCGAAGAACCCAAAGCGGAAACAGCGAGAGCCATTAGGGATGATGGACAAGGAAATAAAATAAAAATGTTAACGTTGTAAAATTAATTTTTGAAAAGCGAATAAATTAGGTAAATATTATTTTTTCATAGAAATAAATATTGGAAAAAGTGAATCAATCCTTCTCCCGAGATAAAAAAAAGATAAATACATTTTTTTTCCTCAAACCCAAAAATGAAAAATCTCTTTACAAAAATTTGCACCTCTTCTTCATCGTCTCATCGTCATCTTCTTCTTCATTATTAACCCTAAATCTAGCCGCAACTACCTCTCCCTCTAGGTTTTTTCTTTCTCTCGGTATGTGATATATCTATCTGTTGTGTGTGTATACTTCACAGCTCAAAAGTTTTTTTCACATTCAAATCGTTTCAGCAGGAGACCAAGGAGCCCAATCGGTTTCTCATTTTTGGAACTTTAGGAGAGATCTGAAAGTTTTTGTTCTGGATCGATCCTCTTCCACTCTCTTCATCATCCCGATCATCGTTATATTTGAAGTTTTATTAAGAATCGATTTTTGGGTAAACTGCCTTCGACATCTTGATTCGATTTTGGTTGTGATGGTTGTTGTTGTTGGGACTTCCTTTTGTACATTTTTATAACTACATAAAAGATCGTGATTTTTCAAGATAATACAACTTATTTTCTGATATTGACGAATCCTTAGTTGTTTACACTTACCAAACTTTTTTGTGAATCTATGAGACTTTTGCTTTCGTTTTGTATGTGCCTGTGATAATGGAAAGCAAGGGAAGTTTTTGTTGCTCGATCTATGGGGTAGTAAATTTTGAGGTTGATTTTGTTTGTCTTTTGGTGCTTTTAATTTCCATCATCAGCTCTTTGTAATGGCGTTCACATTAGGAAAC
Organism: Lepidium didymum; assembly: GCA_963920545.1. Taxonomy (NCBI): domain Eukaryota; kingdom Viridiplantae; phylum Streptophyta; class Magnoliopsida; order Brassicales; family Brassicaceae; genus Lepidium; species Lepidium didymum. Next base: position 19,819,990 of record OY986979.1, read on the forward strand.
TCTGATCATTGATGATTGTGATACATTTGAGCCTAACGTCATTGATAAGCTATAAATATGGCTACGACTGCTTTGCCTTGGTTGCTTTTAGGTTTGATTGAAATGTGCAACGCCATTCCAAAAAAAAAACTCGTAATGCAAGCCATAGTATCTTTTATTGTATTACATCGCTAGTACTTGCTATCTTAATTGATTCGTTTGAGGCACATTCCTGAAAAATAATCTGTTTTACCCGAGTGTTTGCTCTCTTCTCAGTTGGTTAATTAGTCTCCTTATATCATTCTCAGCACTTGTCGTTGGAGAAGATATGCTGCCAGTACGCTTACACTCTATTATAGCTTAAAATTAACTTTTATAACTAAGACCTTACACTCTATTCCCATTTTTTTTGTTTGCCACAGGTAATCTCAAGACGTGACCGAACGAATAAGATTTTTACATTTTGCATGGAGTAAGAATGCCAGAGTTAAGAAGTGGAGCAAGGAGATCTAGACGTCTTGACGAACAGCCTAACCCTCAGCTAGTTGAACAAGCAGAAAATATCGTACTTCCTCCTCAGACTGCAACAAGGAGAAGAGGTGGTGGTAGAGGAAGAGGGAATGCTGCTTTAGCTAAAGCAGCGGCACCTCCAAGACCAACTGCTGCCGGTAGGGGCAGAGGTATTCGGTTGACTGACTTAGAGCCAGAACCTTGTGAGGTTCGTCCAGCAGCAGGTGCTTTAGGGGACACTGAACCTGCCTTAAATCAAGTTGAAGGAGTAGCTGATAAGGATATCGCTGCAGAAGGTGGTAGTGCAGAGAAAATTGTAGGGATGGATGAAGATTCCAGCATGGCTCCAGTCCCTGAAAGGGTAATTCCTGTTAACCCTATGCCATTGGTATTTCTGCAAGGTTATTTTCATGCAATACTCTAGGATTAGGTTAAAGGAGGTACTCCGTTTTGGAGTTCAACATATGTTTATATCATCTTTAAACACTTAGATTTTTTACTGTTTTGTGGTTTGGAAGCCTTGCTGATGGTTTTAAGCATTGTGTCAGCATTTTATTTTCCTTTGAGAGGTATTCACTATGATTTTGTTATTGTATAGGTACAAGTTGGAAATTCTCCTGTTTATAAGACTGAGAGGAAACTAGGTAAAGGTGGCTTTGGACAAGTTTATGTTGGCAGAAGGGTGAGTGGTGGCAGTGATAGGATTGGAGCAGATGCAATTGAGGTATATTAGTTTAACAAAGCCTGGTGAAGATCATGGGGTTATACCCAAAAAGTGAAGAAATCACAAGCATGAATCATTTTCTATTTCAGGTAGCTCTGAAACTTGAACATCGAAATAGTAAAGGCTGTAATTTTGGCCCACCTTACGAGTGGCAAGTGTACAAGTAAGACTTGCCTGTTTCCTTTCTAAAATTTTCTGACCAGTCTCTCAATCTCTTAATTTGTCACTACTTATCTGTTCTTTCTTTTTTTTTATCTGCTGTAAAGTACGCTTAATAGCTGTTATGGCATTCCTGCTGTACATCACAAGGGTCGTCAAGGGGATTTTTACATTTTGGTAAGCTTTTATGGGCCTTGTTACACACTTAGATCGATCAGGTATCTTTTTCTAACAAAAAATTATAATGATTTCAGGTCATGGACATGCTTGGCCCAAGCCTTTGGGATGTCTGGAATTCTTTGGCTCAATCGTAAGCGCTTTCATCATTCTATATTTCAATATAAACCATGATTAGGCAGAAATACAAAATGTATATTATGTGTGGTAGGATGTCTCCAAATATGGTAGCATGCATCGCAGTGGAAGCGATATCTATTCTTGAGAAATTGCATATGAAGGGGTAAGTGTAAATTTCTGATGTTGAACTTCTTAATAGATTACTCCATTTATTTTGAAGAAAGAAGTTTACAGCCAAAATTTTGGTATCATTGAGCTGACTGTTATGTCTTGTTCAATCCCTACATCAAACAAGATTTGTGCATGGAGATGTGAAACCAGAAAACTTTTTACTTGGTCAGCCTGGAACAGCAGATGAGAAGAAATTATACCTAATCGATCTTGGTCTAGGTGAGTTTCTGTGAAATATTTGTTATTGTTTTATTAGTTATAAATCTTCACTTATATATCTTTTATTTCAGCATCAAGATGGAAAGATTCGCACTCTGGCCTGCATGTTGAATATGATCAAAGACCAGATGTATTTAGGTAATATGATTGGTATATATATATATATATATATATATATAAAGTTTATTTATTGGTTAATTCTTTATTATGTTTCATATGCAGAGGAACGATAAGGTATGCAAGTTGTCATGCACATCTTGGTCGTACTGGAAGTCGGAGGGATGACCTGGAGTCATTGGCTTATACATTAATATTTCTGATGCGGGGACGGTTGCCATGGCAAGGGTACCAGGTGAGTTTCTTATCTTTCTTTTTATAACCAAACCTTCGAAGTTTCAGTTCAAGTCAATGACATATGGTTTTCGTATGCAGGGTGACAACAAGAGCTTTCTTGTTTGCAAGAAAAAGATGTCAACCTCTCCTGAATTGATGTGCTGTTTTTGCCCTCCCCCGTTTAAGTTGTTCCTCGAGGCAGTTACTAATATGAAGTTTGACGAGGAGCCCAACTATGCCAAACTCATCTCTATTTTTGATACTCTTATCGAGCCATGTGCTATATCTAGACCGATTAGAATTGATGGTGCTCTTAAGGTGGCTGGTTGATTTTGGATCTTTGGTTATTTTTAAATAATCCTACAAATGCTGATAATTTTCTTTTGCATGAAAGGTTGGCCAAAAACGAGGAAGATTGCTAATCAATTTGGAAGAGGATGAACAGCCGAGGAAGAAAATCAGAATCGGCAGTCCTGCTACTCAGTGGATTTCAGTCTATAACGCACGTCGTCCTATGAAACAAAGGTAACTCTTACACCTTAGAATTAAATGCACATCACACATTTCCGGATTTTGAAAACGTTAATTTGATTCCTCCTTATAGCCGACCAGTCTGCTCTGCAGTCTCTAGCAGAACACATTTTTTAAGGCTATGCAATTATTTTTGGGTTTAATTGTTACTTATTTAGTAATATGGAAAGATTAAGTTTTACCTACAGGCTGAAACTTCATATCCTTAAAGTAGAAATTTACATTGCATGGCTTTCCTTTGCCTAACGGGTCAATCTTTGTTGCTGGTGCAGATATCATTACAATGTTGCTGACTTAAGGTTGCACCAACATGTTGAGAAAGGTAACGAGGATGGCCTTTTCATAAGCTGTGTAGCTTCAGCAGCTAATCTCTGGGCTCTCATCATGGATGCTGGGACTGGATTCAGTTCTCAAGTTTATGAACTGTCTTCGGTCTTCCTGCACAAGGTAAAACAGCTAAAGCATTAAGAGCCATCTATCTGTCATACCTATGCTCGACTATAGTAGCTCACCATTTGTTTCTGGATTCTTTGCAGGACTGGATTATGGAACAATGGGAAAAGAACTACTATATCAGTTCCATAGCTGGTGCAAATAACGGAGGCTCGTTGGTTGTTATGTCAAAAGGTTTGTTTTCACGTTTGATGATAACTTTGCTGATTAATTCATGAAAGCATGAAGTGTGTTTGCTTATTTTACTTGATGTAATGCGTTAGGAACTCCTTATACCCAGCAATCTTACAAAGTCAGTGACTCGTTTCCATTTAAGTGGATAAATAAAAAGTGGAAAGAAGGTTTTCATGTAACTTCCATGACCACCGCTGGGAGTCGCTGGGGTGTAGTAATGTCGAGGAACTCAGGCTACTCGGAACAGGTTCCAATCTCATTACCTGAGACATCCCAACGTTTCTTCGTTTCCTTTTTGGCCCTGTTCTTATTAACGAATGCATATTTGGTCTGAATTACAGGTGGTGGAACTTGACTTTTTGTACCCAAGTGAAGGAATACATCGAAGGTGGGAAAGTGGATACAGGATAACATCAATGGCTGCAACAGCTGATCAAGCAGCTCTTATATTGAGTATACCTAAACGTAAAATAACCGATGAGACCCAAGAAACTCTCCGAACTTCTGCCTTCCCTAGTACCCATGTCAAGGTATGTTCTTAAGAAACAACTGAAACTTTGGACTCTTCTCCAATTGTTTTATGTACTGAGTTAGACCTGCAATTTTGATTTACAGGACAAATGGGCGAAGAATCTGTACATTGCATCAATATGCTATGGTCGGACCGTTTGCTGATGAAACATGGAGTATACTGTTTCCACTTCCAGCATCTCTCACTTTTGTTGTAGGTTTCAGGGATGATCTTCTCTAGAAGCCCGACTTCGTTTAGCTTCGGCGTCAGTATAATCCAAAGGTAAACCTTAACCAGGAGCCAACCTGTGTGACTATGTAATCAAGTGAAATTTGTCTCTATGTATGTAGTAAGTACAACATTAAAGGGAAAAAATATTGAGTAGAAGCGAAGCATTATTAATAGAATTTGATGAAGAGCTGGAAAACAAAAATTATGCAGTTCCAGTTTCTGGCTTATTTCTTTATACCTGATCTGAATACAGAATCAGGAGAGAAAGTAACGTTTGTTATAATGAACATATAATTCTAAAAAGGCTTTTATCTTTTTGGGCTCGAGCCTCTTCTTCTTCGTCTTATACATTCTACAAAGACTAGATTGAGTTTTAGTTTTAGTTTGACTATGAATGGATTTTAGATTTTAGTGTTCAGATTTTGGTTTTAGTTTTTAAATTAGTTTTTGTTTTCAAAAATTAGAAAAGTTGGTTTAAAAGTTGGTTTTTGATTTTTAGAGAAATTAACATCGATTTTTTAAAAACTAGTTTTTCCTAATTTTTAGGGAAATAAAAAACTAAAAACTGATAAAATATAAGGTAAAAACTGTTTTTGGACAATTATGATAAACTAAAAAAAAGTTTTTTAAGAAACGAAACTAGTTTAAAAACGAATCCAATCAGCCTTTATGATATTTGCGAGATAAAAACTCTGATAAAGTAATCAAATGTTAAAAGCCCACGGAAGAAGAAGACGACCGAAAAATAAAAGGCCCACAGAAGAGAGTCTAAAATTGTGCGATTTTCCGGTTTGGTTCAATGTTAGATTAATTTCCGGTTTAAATAGCCAAACCCGGTCGAATGATTACAGAAAACGCTAAATAACCCACCTTCTTCACTCATTTGTTTTCGTCATTGCTCAGTTAAACCCTAAAGCCTTCGACTGAAGGCAGAGAGGAAAGAACGCAGCCTTTGCGGAATCCAGGAAAGGAGAAAAAATGAGACCACCTATGCGCGGCGGCGGAGGTTTCAGGGGTAGGGGAGGACGAGACGGAGGTGGTCGATTTGGCGGAGGAGGAAGATCTGGTGGTGGTCGCTTTGGTGGTGGGTATAGAGACGAAGGTCCTCCTAGCGAAGTCGTGGGTGCGTTTCTAAACTTGACATAGTTTTTACTTCCTCTTTGGTTTTGGATGAGTTTATTCCTCAATATTTTGCAGTAATGTTTTCAGTGATTTTTCGTTGAGGAGTAGAGTCCTGCTACTTTGGTTTCTCGCTTTGTTCCCCGTGAGCTAGTCTTGTTGGACTTATGTAGAATTATGATGCTTTTGATGGATTTTGTGTTAGTTTCAGCTTCGAGTTGGATATTTAGTTTTAAAACAAATGGATGTATGTGCTTCTTAGGACTTGATTCCTTTGTAATGAGGCTTCTTTCTTTGGTTACAGAGGTGGCAACATTCGTCCATGCTTGCGAGGGTGATGCTGTGACCAAACTCTCACATGAAAAGATCCCTTATTTTAATGCTCCCATCTACCTACAGAACAAGACTCAGATTGGGAAAGTAGATGAAATCTTTGGCCCCATTAACGAATCTGTAAGAGCTCTATCTCTGTTACCTTCTTCTTCTTCTCCTAGTTGTAACTATACTGGAGGTTTTAGACATTAATCCTGTTTCGTTTCTTCTTCAGTTGTTTTCTATTAAGATGATGGAAGGTATTGTTGCCACCTCGTATACTCCAGGAGATAAATTCTTCATCGATCCAGCTAAGCTTTTGCCTCTCGCTAGATTCCTTCCTCAGCCAAAGTAAGTCACACATCTTAACACATTTGCCATAACATAAGTCTCGTTTTGGAACTTGAAAGAACATTAGTGAGCTAGACAAGATTAACTTCAACAATTACGTTTCCCTTGAGAAATTAAAGACTTTAGATAAACTAAGTTGAGAGTTGTTAATCTTAGCAAACTCTGTTTAACGGGTTAACTTTGTTCTTCCAGGGGTCAGTCAGCTGGAGGACGTGGTGGTCGTGGAGGAAGAGGTGGTAGAGGTCCTCCCCGTGGTGGAGGATCTTTCAGAGGTAGAGGCCCTCCAAGAGGTGGTTTTGGTGGTAGATTTCCATCAAGAGGTCGTGGTGGCTTTAGAGGCCGAGGCAGAGGATAGATTCTTCTCCTACTTTATTAGGCTTATTCAACTTGTACCCTTTGTTTCATCAAACACTATCGTTGTTCTGGATTCTCAATTTTGGATACTTTTGTTTAATCAATGGAGTAAGAAAATTGCATCAAATTGATAGAAAATTAAAATAGGTTACACTGTTATCAGAACCAAGTTCTTATTTCCCTGATATTGATTCAAATCACAGAGCATATCAGCAAAATAGAAAGATTTTTGGAGTTCTTCTTCGGCCTTCATGGAGGTGTTAAGAACCCCAGCCTCTGATAATGGTTGCTTGAGCGACACGGTTAATACCTAGAGTGAAAGCTCCCATACGAAGATCACATGAGTGAGTCTTACACATCTCTTTCAAGTCTTTGAAGCCGCGATTCATGTAAGTCCTTAACTCCTTGTTCACCTTTTTCTCATCCCACATGAATCCTTGTATGTTCTACACACATACTACATATGAATCAGTGTCTTAATATATTGGATCCAACATTCTTGGTTTAGTTAGAACTTAGAATCATACCTGAACCCACTCGAAGTAACTCACAGTGACTCCTCCTGAGTTTGCGTATATATCTGGAAGGATTACAACACATTTCTTCCTCAAGATCTGCAGAGAAAGATGAATATAGAGTCTGTGTTAAGCTGCGATTAAGAAGTAGAAGAAAGAGCAAAAACAAAGCGTCGAATTTTCGAACCTCGTCAGCTTCTGGATCAGTTGGATGATTAGCACCTTCAATGATGAATTTTGCTTTGATTTCATTTGCATTTTCTCTAACAACAAACTAAAGTCAAGAGTTGCAGAGGAAAATCATTACAGAGAAAAGATTAATTAATGAGAAAAGAAACTTAAAAACCTGTTGATGACTCCACCTAAAGCTGCAGGGATAAGAATATCACAATCTTCGAGAAGAATAGAATCAGGCTCGAGAGAATCAGCACCATCAAACCCTTTGATACCTTTGTTTTCTTCTGTATGCTCAAGCAAACCCAAGATATCGATTCCATTTGTGTTCTTTATTGCTCCTGTGACATCACTCACTGCTACAATCTTCCCACCTTTTCCACTTATCAACTTCGCCGCCCAAGAACCCACATTTCCAAAACCCTAGAAGAGACAGAGACAGTGTAAGTACCTACACACGCAAGCAATCTCTCTGCAAACATTGTTAAAACCTTTTTAATACCTGGATGACGAATCTCTGTCCAGATATGGTCTTTCCATGTTCATTAAGTAAAGCTTCTGTTGCAAACAACACTCCTCTTCCTGTAGCAGCATCTCTTCCAAGAGATCCACCAAGATCCTGCTCAAAACTCACATCTCAGTCTGTTTTAGATTGTAAGTAAACCAAACAGAGCTAAAATGACTTGACCAGTCACTTACAATGGGTTTTCCAGTCACAATAGCAGGTGAGTGTCCATGGAATTTGGAGTATTCATCAAGAATCCAAGCCATTGTCTGAAAAATTCATCACTGTATTTCAGACAACAACACATCAGATCCAATAAGAAGACTTCAAGATCTTGTTTTCTAAACCTGAGGACTAGTTCCCATATCAGGAGCTGGAACATCGGTATGAATCCCAATGAGATCATGAATCTTCTGAGTGAAAACTCGAGTTAGACGTTCGAGCTCTGAGATACTTAGCTCGCTAGGGTCACAACCAATTCCTCCTTTGGCTCCTCCATAAGGTATCTTAGCCACTGCAGTTTTCCATGTCATAAGCTGAGCCAAAGCATTTACTTCATCCGGTTCAACCTGTCCAGAACCGAAATTAAGTTCAAATCATACCAAACCGATGAATTTGATTTGGTTTAGTTAAAGTTAAAGCAAACCTCAGGATGATATCTGATTCCACCTTTCATGGGACCTCTTGAATTGTCATGTTGAACTCTGAATCCAACAAATGTTGCAAGAGTTCCATCATCTTTTGGTATGGTACATTCTACCTGCAGTAGTTGGTTATTTCCGGTTTAATTGATCTTGAACCGGCTCGGTTTAACAGATCTGTTATTCATGAAACACAGTGTAAAAAGAATCGAACCTTGATCTCTCGGAATGGAATGAGAAGACTTTTCTCAAGCTTTGAATCCAAACCAAGAAGTCTAGAAGCTAACTTGAAGTTTCTGTTGGTTGCGGCTAAAGCATTCATGGCTTTTCTCTCTGCTGTTTATTTGATCAGAGACTCTGATTGATATAAAAACAATCGGAAAAAAGTGATTCTTGCTTATGTTATTGCAAGATATATAAAGAGATACGTACACACTTTATATTCGTGTGTGTGTACTTAAGCCATATATTACGAAAAGAATGAGATCTTCATTTATTTTCTATACAAAAGCGAATTAAAATTAAGGTTTATAAGTATGTAATTGGAAATAAGATGATCTCATAATTGATCTTGATTTTGATTAGTCAGAATATTTTAGAAATTGCACGACTTTTATTTGCATAGATGAATGCAATATTTATTAATGAAATCCACAAAGATATCACAATAAAAATAGGAAAAATAAAGATTTATACACAAAATTATCAATATTATGGGGAAATGTCTATGGCAACTAAAACTCACTTATGTTTTTTTTACGGGATTCAATTCTATAGAATCGTGTAATTTTATGGGATATTCTTTGAAAGGGATCTGAGTTATCAAATTGAGTCTTATTGATATTATTTGATTGAAATAAATAACTTAAAAATTTATCTACTTGTTGCACACTATGTCATTTGTTCAATTCTAAAAATCTAGATTAATTTAATATTAGATAAATATTATTGAAAAACCAAAAGACACTAACTATTTTGATATATATACACACACTTGATTGTATAAACCAATAAAATCTTAATATATCATTACCACATTATTATATTCTAAAGTATTATCATATATTCATATTTATGGCTTTACATATCAAAATTATATATTATACGATCCGAAATGAATGTTGCATGTTATGAGATATTTACGTGTTATTAAGTTATTCTATATTCTATTGCCTCTACACCTATATATAATAAGCGTATATACTAATTACACACACATAAAATACAATATTCAATTTTGATGTGTAAATATTCTTCGAATATATAAATTTTTAAGCAGAATCTTTAGAGAGTTAGAGGAGGACACGAGAGAATACAACAAATCAACAAACATAAAGAACTACAAGATTCCACCATTAAAGAATCTTTTCTAAAAAAGATTCCTCCATGATTTATGGTTCCACTAATTATAATTGATCTTTTTGTGGATTTCCACCAAATATATCAATTTCCAAAAGAAGATATCAATTTGGTAATAACATTGACACTAGCTTAGCTAGTGTTTCTATATTCTATCTAACTTATTCGTCTTATGGTCTAAACATTAATTATAAATATATTACCCTATAAAGCAATTCGTTTTAGAGTAGTTCATGTCACAGATTTGCTCTTTTTAAAACGTCATGCATCAGAATTGTGATTAGTCCACTTTTGTTATTTTTTCGTTAGAATTTGACTTCATAAAACCGTGTTTCTCCACATAATTTTGTTTAGGATACATATTAAATTTATATTATTGACAAAAATATGGTAATTATTGATTTAATTGTTGACAAAAAAAAAGTAAGTTCGCTCTATTATCACCCAAATCTATGTATCATCATTAACTTTATATCACTATTTTTGGGGTGTTTATGATGTAAAAACAACTCAGAAAAAAATTCCAAAAAAAAACTGAAATGGGGGAAAAGTGAAAAATAAAAATCAGAAATTAATTTTAAGGCATAAAAATTGTATAAATATACTTCACTATGTGGAAGTTGATGAAAAGTTGAAGCCAAATACGGTCTCTGTGTATAAATGGGCCTTGGTCTATTATTGTCCTAAAGTATGGGCTCACTAGCCCATTAATTTCTAAGTGGAAAAACAAAACTCTTTTTAATGCTAATCTGTTCTTAAGTATTTAGAGACCAAGTCTCATCATTACGAGCACTCTTATCATTATCAACAACTGTATGCCACTCCATTAATGTCGGTTCTCATTTTGCAACTCGTAATGACCTCAACAAAAACGAGGAGATTTAAAAGACAAAAATTTAAACAAAGGAACAAGCTCAAGAAAACTCTCTTCTTTCGACAATCAGGGCACGTGGATTCCAATACTTTCTCAATGCCATGGAAAAGGATCCATCTTGTTTCTGTGATCTATGATTCTCTTGGTGGGCTTGAGGGAAATGCTCTTGAGTTTATATAGTGACTAATTACATGAATCATGGTTTCTTGTCCTTGAGCTACTATGAAATTTTAGGTTTTTATAGGCTATGATCCTCGAATTGAACGAAAGGACTTACATTTTAAAGCCACCAGATCATAGTGAGATCATACGATGCAGAAAAGTAATAATCTCAAATACTTTTAGAGAGATCATAAACGATGATACTTTGTTCTGTTCCACTTGATTGTTGCTCTGTTGAGAGATCAGTGTTTCTTGTTGTGTTAACCTATTTATACCTTTGGAAATTATCAAGAAGACTGGTCATGTTAATGTTTTTGAATGTGTCTTTACAGATTAAAGGCAGTTTCTGGTGGTTTAGTTTCTCTGTGTTTAGGTGATATATCAGATCGACAAGTGGAGGTTTGAGAATGTCGACTGTGGGAAATTCGACCAACATATTTTGGCAAGAATCACCAATAGGGAAAGATGAAGGGCAGAAGTTGTTAAACCAAAAGGGTTGTGTGGTGTGGATCACAGGGCTCAGTGGCTCAGGTCAGTCTTGACTCTTAATCTTCCCTTTGCGATGCTTACTTAAAATGTTCAAAGCCGTTATGTTGCGTAAGTCTCTGTCTATATTCTAATTCTTAGCCTGAAACTTTGTGCAGGGAAAAGCACGTTGGCTTGCTCGCTCAGTAGAGAGCTGTGTATAACCGAGGAAAGCTATCATATATTCTTGATGGGGATAACCTTCGTCACGGATTGAATAAAGATCCCGGTTTCAAGGCGGAGGATAGAGTGGAAAATATACGCAGGGTCGGTAAGTACATAGTTGCAAAATTCCATTGATGTACACTTCAAAGCTTGTAGATTCTGGTTGATGTTGAAAGAAATTTTTCAAAAGGGCAATGTTAAAGCAAACCAACCATTTGTTTGTTGGAACTGCAGGTGAAGTAGCCAAACTCTTTGCGGATGCTGGTTTGATCTGTATAGCTAGCCTCATATCACCATACAGAAAAGACCGTGATGCCTGCAGGGAAATGATGCAGAATTCATCTTTTATTGAGGCAATTATGGTGTTGAACAGTCGACTGGTGGAGACGACAGTGAATGTATCGACAGATCTTTGGCAATATGTAGCTTGTAATCCCGAGAGACTTCCTCGCGCCACCGTTCTCCGTTTTATCTTCTGTATTCCTCTTCTCCAACTCCGCCGTCTCTCTTCCTCTCTTGGATCCTACCTAGGCTTCGATTCCGGCGTCGGAATCAATCGTCGCACTCATTCCGATTAACTTCCCGCCGCGGTTTCCACGGATCGTCTGTTAAATTTCGACTTTTTTTCTTTCTTTTTTTTCGTAATTTGTTTGTGAACCGAGATTGACGTAATTAAATTGAATACCAAAGTATACCGGGAAATTATTATTTTTTATTAAGAAAAGACAAAACCAAACCGGGTTTTTGAGGAATTGCATAGGAAAGAAGAAAGCTCAGACGTGTAAACTAAAGAATATCGAAGGTTTCGTGACGAAGAAGATGAAGTCGCTTGTGGCTCATTTCTCAACACCTTTAACTACCGCTAGATTCATCCCTACATGTCTCGTCCATCAAGCTTCAATCTTTACATTCACTTTTCCCGCTGTTCGTCGCCGACGTTTCTCTCTCACCATGGCCTCAGCAGCTCAGTCTTCTTCTCAGGTACCTATCTGGAAATTACAACGTTTGAAGCTTGATTAATAAATCTATTCTGATTTTGAATTGTAGTCGGTGGATTTTATTGGTATAGTTCAAAAAAATTAGTGAATTTGGATGACTCGTTGATTTGTGTCCCGATTATTTGTTTTCTCGATTCCATGAATTTTGTTTTCGACATGTTTTTATGTCATTAGAGAAAGAAAGATCGAATCTTTTGCAAAGTGCCAGACTTGTGTATATAAGTTCTACGATGATGCTAATTGCTATGTTTGAAAGGGACAAGTTATATTTGTCAATGATTCTTTGTAATGCCTAAACTCCTGTGTATCATTTTGATTCTAGATCTCATTTTTTTCTGTATGATTTCATGTAATTGGAAGTCATACAATTGTGCTTTAAGCTCAATAGTTGAATACTGGTCTAAACTATGTGTCATATACTTCTATATAACCAGGCTGTGTCACCAGGGAGTGTCAACAGTGATACAGATGTATTCAAATTGATTCAAGCCCACGAGGTAACTAATGCGTCTTTTGTAACCATGTTCTCTGTATATTCCGTGCATATGATTTGATAAACACTCATCTTCTCAAGGCGATGGAATGGGTTTGTAAGGTTTGATTGGGTTAAAAAGAATTGATATGTGGTCTGTCTAATTTCAGGACAAGGCTACTCGTCTTTCTCCAGTCGAAGAAATCCGAACTGTGCTTAATGGTAGTGTTTGTGGTATGCTTTCCACTTTTTCTCAGGTGAGCAATTAGGTATATTCTTCTGTGAATCTAATTTCTCAGAGAGCAAATGAGGGGGTATGCTGCAGTCCTAGGTTCTAATTATTAGTCATCATGTCACACATTGTAATTTCATGAGCCACCTACACTTTCTCTCATTTACCGTGATTTGGATCTGGTGCAGAAGTATGAGGGTTATCCTTCAGGGTCAATGGTTGATTTTGCATGTGATGCTGATGGTTCGCCGATTCTGGCAATTAGTAGTTTGGCAGTTCATACAAAGGTTTGTTGCTTATTCAAGGACTTATGATAATTCATCTCTGTCTGTTTTGCTGCAATTTAGAGCTATTTAGGCGATACCGCAATAGTTTTACAAACTGAAAACGTGTGGATTTGAGAAGTGACGCTGGAAGCAATAAGTAAAGAATTGTATGCGTTTACAGATTTAGATGTCTCAGCCTTGTAATTCTTCTGGAAAATTTCTGCCATTGCAGGATCTGTTAGCTAATCCAAAATGCTCATTACTAATTGCTAGAGATCCGGAGGATAGGACCGGTTTGAGGATCACCCTACATGGTGATGCACTGTTGGTATGTATTTCGCTGTGTTTGTTCATATATACTTATATTCGAGTAAAAAAGACTTTAATGTTTTTAAATGTATCATATAGGTTTCTGACAAAGATAAAGCGGCTGTTAGATCTGCCTATCTAGCCAAGCATCCCAAAGCTTTCTGGGTAAACACCTTTTCTTGCAATGACTAGAAAGTGAAGAACTTTACAAAGACAATATATCATGACATCTCACTTAGTTAACTGAACCTATTCTTCTTGAAACTCTGAAGGTTGATTTCGGGGACTTCAGTTTTATGCGAATCGAACCAAAAGTGGTCAGATATGTTTCAGGGGTTGCAACTGCTTTTCTTGGATCTGGAGGTATCTTTTCTGCTTCATCTTATAAATACGCTATCTTATGCTATCCAATTTAGGTAATCCTGCAAATTAACTTACTCTAAGAAATCTCCGTTTTCAGAATTTGGCAGAGAGGAGTACCAAACAGCCAAAGTGGATCCTATAGCTCAGTATTCAAGGCCTGTAACGGTATAACAGTCATATTCCGAACACACTTTTTTGTCAACATATAGGAGTGGATGTGTACTCACCTCTTTTCATTTCTGCAGTCTCACATGAATAAAGACCATGAAAAGGATACCATAGCCATTGTACATAATACAACATCCATACCTGTAAGTAATACTGTTCCGTTCATTGTATTAATCTTGGTCAAAGTAATGAACATTGAATTCCATGAAATCTGGTTAAGTACAGCATTGTTTGTCTTCGACAATGGACAATACATATTCACATTCAAACACATTACAAATTAAGCAGCAGAATGAGTAAACCTCTTTTAAATATCAGGTGGAGAGCGCCTTGATGCTTGATTTGGACAGCCTTGGTTTCAACGTCAAGGTGTGTTTTCTAATAATCGAAACCCTTCTCCTTATCCTTTATCTTTCAGTTCATGAAACATGTTCACTTCTTTGTTGTAGGCTACTCTTCAAGGTAATACCTTCAAGCTCAGAGTTCCTTTCCCAAGACCCGCACAAGACAGAAAGTAAGACGCTTTGTGTTACAGTTTTGTTCCTGGTTTCTATCTAGAGTGGAAACTGCTGATTTTCTATTAGAGTGCTCCAAAAGTGATTAACTCTTGAATGGTGGTGGTGTTTCCAGGGATGTGAAGACACTGATAGTGGAAATGCTTCAAGCTGCCAAGTCTGTTTCCAGTTAGTTTTCCCAATAAAGATGGAAAAGCTCTCTGCTTTCTGAATCCTGCTACAGCAAAAAAGCTTCTTTCTTTACACGTTCCTTATCTTACCTCAGTTACAAAAGAAAACTCATTAAGTCCTGTATATATAACACGACACAACTTATACATGAATGGAGATTTGTGAATTTGTATTGGCACACATTTGAGACACATTTTTTAAAGATTACTCAATATTCCATGTGTACAAAGAAGAAGATAAAGATAGTGTGTCAATCAATTATTGGTTACACTGGGACAATGTGACAAAAAGGACTACAAATACATTATTTGAAACAATAGATTATTATAGATCATGTTAGAAGTTACAATAAGTACATACATTGTCAGTTTGTCACAATGATATATCCTTTGTATACAAAATGCGAAACCGAATAATTTCATCTAAAATACTTTTTCAAAGGTTGCTTTAAGCAAACCACGACCGTTAGCTTAAATCAATACGCAAACATTACTAGTAAACTAATCCTAAACTTCATCAATCTGAATCAGTCTCCATATTTCCCATGGCTTTCAATCCTCTTGGTCGCCTCTGAAACACAAACATAACATCAAATCTTCAGCTAAATAAAAGCAAACCTCTCTCTCAATCACTATCCATGAAATCACTGAAATTATAATGATAAAAGTTCATGCCTTCTTAGAGCTCTTCTTCACTCTGACATCATATCTATCTGGGCACAAATCAGCCAACCATGTTCCAGGACTCACCAACTGTTTAAATCCAAAAAAAGACATTTTACTCAAAACTGTAAATGTGTACAATCGAAGAATCTCCAAAACACTTATTGAAAACACATATATGAGTATTGAACTTTAAAAACTCACAAGTAAGCTTCTTTGAATGAGTTTAGCTCTCTTCTTAGGCCTATGTGAAGGTTTGCAACCTTTCATAGCCAAGAAATCTTCTTCCTTCTCTTTATTTGATAATGATAAAAACAGCTTTGGCCAAATACTCTCTTCCTTGTTATTGCTATCTTCTCCATTGTTGTTTCCATCTACGCAAACTTTCCCAATGTTATCCACTACACCTCTCGTCGTATAATACCTCTCTTCTTTCTCCGGTGACGATCTCCGGTGATCTGGTAATCCAGATCTGACGATTGCACCTTCTGATCCTCTACCAAAATCAGAAACCCCACCAACAGTTGTATTGAGCAACTTTACAACAATAAAGGAGTTTAATTTTGAATTGAATTTCATTGTGATTGTCTTTTACCTGGAGAATCTTGTGGATTGAAGGAGGAAGGCTTCTTGACCTACAAATTGAGAAGATTTTTTCCTACGTGAGATCTTTTGGTCTTTGGCTCTTAGACATCTTAATCTCTTCTTGTTTCCCCACTGAAAGAAAATTTCTTGTTCTATCGGTGACATTTCGAAACTCTCTGTAATCGTCCCAACTAAGAAAATGTTTCCAAAGAATAATAAAGCTTTAGTATAAAAAGAGAGGATTTTTCATTGTTAGGAACTGAAATCAAAAGAATGAATCATATAGAAATCGATGAAGATGAGAATGAAATTCCCAGGAATAAAAATGTCAAAATTCTCGAGAAAGTTCGTAGAAAAATCAGAGAAAGTAACATGAGTTTGGGAAATTTATCCCAATTTACCTATTTTCAGGATCCAGAAATTCCGATGAATCTGAATGGCAAACACAAATCCGGTGAAGAAGAAAATAGAGATTCTGATGTACGGATTGAACCACCGTAGCTCCGGCGAATTCAACGAAAAGTTTGATGAAACTGACCAGAAACGTCTCTCTCTCGTTCTCTTTAGCGACTCTGTAATATGGACAAGAGGCTTTTTAGGGCATCTCTTTGTATTTATCTCTATTGTCGTCGATAGAGGGGTCTTTTATTATCCGTTCGATTTGAGACTAAGTTAGTAAAAATTTACGACCTTACCCTTTATAATTTCGACACAGAGGAAAATTGCTTTTGAAATGCAAGAAAATCTTATCTACTGTACTTTGTTTCAGTTAAATCCATTTAACCACTATCAACGATAAAAATTAATTAGAAAGTAAAACTCAATTAAAGTGGGGATTAGTAGAGATATCCATTTATCATGATTCTTTGTGCGGAGAAAAAACTCTAATTAGGTCTAATTAGTGATACTGTTTGAACTCGAATAAAACGGTTCGAATAATTGAAATGAAAAATCATTTGAAAATGAAGAATTAGACCTAGCAAAAGATTTGTAACAATTTTTTTTTAATTTAACTTGTATTCAAAAATAAGAGGACCAATGTAAGGGTACAACATCTACAAAAGATCATTTCTAACTAGTAATTTAATATTACGCGCGAAATTTTCTGATTTATAGTTGAATGTATGCGGAGTTAAAACTAAAGTGTAATATCTAAAGAGATTCCAAAATCTTAAGAAATTTTCTAAGTATTGAAGGAAGACCGACCAAATAGTTGAGTCATCTAGCATCTTGATAACAAAAATAATTTAAAGATTAAAGGTCAATTGACCAGTGATAATAGTAATAGTGCATCAATTGAATACCGTAATAAGATAATAAAAAATTTATACAATGGTAGGTGGAAGGTTTCGAACATCCATAAATAAGTTTGTCTGTTTTTTTTTTCGTGACATAAATAAGTTTGTTTGGAAAATATTGTTCAAACGTTCTCATAAATAAGTTTAAACTTACTTTTAAAAAACTGTTTCTAAACGTCCATTTCAATTAGTAGCAAAATAAACATAATGTTTGTGAATGAACCACGGTTAGTTGCTACCAATTAGACTTTTTGTGTATATTTATATATCTTGTTTTCAATTTGATAAATGTGTGTTTGTGAGTAAATATATTTACATTTTATGTTATTCCTATTAAATCAATGAGAAAATTGGATAACTAACAACTTTTTGAGATTATAATTAAGTCTATAACCAAAAATCATAAACTGTAATTTACCATATATATTCTTTCTCACAACATACAAAACTACAAAAGAGAAAGCAATAAAAGAAAATATAATACCAAATCTAAGCGATTTTTTGTGTGATTCGTTTCCACTACTCTCGATGGCGGTTTGTACCACGTCGTCTGTTTTGGCGGGACGTGAAGCCTCTTCCTCCATGTTTCTCGTGGAGAGATCATTCTATAAAAGGATTCAATTTGACTGGTGTTTTCTCCAATCACTCACTATCGCTCATGTTCATTGTTTCAACCTCCGATTCACTTTCCTTGATCTCACAATGAATTCCAATGGCCGACGAGTTCCTCAAGATTTCAATTTGGGTCATACTGATGCTTCGTTTCTTCTACCTCCACAAGTGGTGCATCGGGCTGAATCTCTCATCGTTTCGTGATTGTTGGGCGACCAACAATTCCTCGCCGACAGAACATAAGATCGATCATTGCTGTTTTGCCTCGCTCTTGGGGTCACGATGGGCTTGTTACTGGGCGTTATTTGGAAGGTGATCGCTTCCAGTTCATATTCCAATCTGAAGAAGGTATGGCAACTGTGCTTCCCGTGGACCTTGGTCCTTCGCTGATCGGATGTTGGTTCTTCAGAGAGCATTGAGTCAGGTGTTGGAAACAGATTTCTCTCAAGAGGCTGCAGCACGTGTGGATTTTGCGAGAGTTTGTCTGAATTGGGACATCACTCAACCTATACGCTTTCAAAGGTACTTCCAATTCACTGAGGGTGTTAATACCTTGCTCTGGTTTCGCTATGAACGGCTTAGAGGATTTTGTGAGAGGTGTGGGATGCTCACTCATGATACTGGGGCATGTGTTCTTACCAATGGTGGTACTCAAGTATCAGGAAGTGATGATGATCATGATGGTGGTGCTTTACCTCGTCGTCCTCCCATTTCTGGTGTCCGCATTACTGAAATTCAGCCTCAAAATTAGGAACCAAATGGAGTTATTGACAACGATTCTTCTTCGAGTGGTGAACAACTTTCCTTATGACTCTCAAATGTTGGTGGTGAAGCGGTGGTGCAGAACCAGTTCATGCGTGATGCGATTCGGGCTTCCCCTATCACAACTGTCTTCCCGATGGATCGTGGTAGTGCTTCTCGCAAGCGCAAACATCAAGACATCGATGAGGCTGGTCCAAGTAAGGTACAAGTTAGCGAGTTTTCAAAGGATGAGAATCCATCTGGTTCTCATGACATCAAAAAGATTCAGCGTTTGGTGGAACCTAAACCACCCACAGAGCCATGATTACAACAGTTTGGAACTGTCAAGGGCTAGGAAATGCCTTGACAGTTCGAAGCCTAAAGGAGATGCAACAGCAGTATCTCCCGGACATGCTTTGCCTATTGGAAACAAAACAACCGGATGCTTACGTTCATGATCTTTGCTGTCTTTTAGGGTATGATAGGTGTGTAACTGTTCCTCCACAAGGTATAAGTGGAGGACTTGCTATCTTTTCTAAGAAGTCTGTGTCTTTGTCAGTTCAGAGTCAATGTTCCAATCTGCTAGATTGTCTTGTTGAAGTTAATGGAATTCAGTTTCTACTTTTCTTTGGTTTACGGTCACCCAAATCCACTTCATCGAAATTATATCTGGGAGAAGATAGAGAGAATCTCAACAACTCGTGTAGCTCCTTGGCTAATATTAGGAGATTTTAATGAGATTCAAAGTAATGAGGAAAAACGAGGAGGTCCGCGAAGAGCAGAATGTACTTTCTGACCTAAAACCGATTGGGAATAAGTTCTCTTGGACTGGTAAAAGATATAATCATACAATCTGGAGTTGCCTTGACAGAGCAATGGCGAATCAAGAGTGGATGAGTCTATTCCCTTCGGCTTTGGTTGAGTTCTTAGTGTTTCAAGGATCGGATCATCGTCCTCTTTTGGTTCGTTCCTCGCACTCACAGAAGAGGACAATTTCGATATGACAACGTCTTTTTCAAACAGAAGGTTTCAAAGACACAGTGATTTCATCTTGGAAAGGCCTTATTCCAACAGCTAATTTACAGGAACGTATCACAGTATACAGACGCACTATTTCTGATTTGGAAGAAATTAAATAAAACAAATTCTGCAAAGCAGATTCGTGATTTGAAGGTACAATTGGAGGATGCATATCTCAAGGAGCTTCGCGTAATACTATAAGTCAGATTCAAGGAGATTTGAATAAGGCTTATAGAGATGATGAGGAATTCTGGAAATTAAAGTGCAGAACGCGGTTGTTAACAGCAGGTGATAGACACACAAAGTTCTTCTATGCGTCAGCCAAACAACGACTAGCTAGGAATAGGATGCTAACGATTGAATCTGCAAGTGGTGAAGTTGTACATGGTGATGTTGCAATTGCGGAAAGAAGCAACATATTACTTCTCTAATCTGTTTCGAAGTTCTCGACAAGAGGGAATCTCTTATGATTCAGTATTTGAAGGATTTGGCAGGAGAGTTACAGACGATATGAACGCAGCGTTGATTCAGTCTATAACTGATGAGGAAATTACTAGAGCTGTTTTTGACATAGGCTCTGATCGGACGCCTGTTCCTGATGGATTTACAGGAGCTTTTTATCACCAATTCTGGAACGATATAAAGGAGGATGTTTTCAAAGAGGTGAAGGAGTTTTTTCCCAGTGGTGTTTTCCAGGCGGAAACAAATCACACAAACATTTGTCTGATTCCGAAACCAAAGGATCCATGAACAATGGCTGATTATCGTCCTATTGCCCTTTGCAATGTTCGATATAAGATCATTTCAAACGTCTTGGTTTCGAGACTAAAGAGTCAGCTTCCAGGGATAGTCAGTGAAGAACAAGTTGCGTATGTTCCAGGGAGGAATATTATGGACAATGTTATTATCGCCCAAGAACAATTGCACTCTTTGAAATCTCGGAAAATATGGTCAAAATCATATATGGCTATAAAAACAGATATCTCGAAAGCTTATGATAGGTTGGAGTGGCAGTTTATTCGAGATACATTAACGCATTTTGGTTTTGATGCAACTTGGATACAGTGGATTATGAACTGCATTGAATCTGTCACGTTTTCGGTGCTTATTAATGGATCACCTCATGGTTTGGTAACACCGACACAAGAAATTCGTCAAGGGATCCTCTATCGCCTTATATTTTCATATTGTGTAGCGAAATTCTGAGTCATCTATTTACTTCTGCGGCTAGGAGTAATAGCTTGAAGGGTATGAAAATTAGTCATCAAGGACCAATGATTAGTCATCTTTTATTTGCCGATGATGCTTTGTTCTTCTGTCATGCAAATCCAAGATCTTGTAAAACAGTTATGGACATTCTTCATCAATATGAAAGGGCTTCGGGTCAAGCAGTCAATTTGAACAAATCAGCAGTAAACTTTGGTTCGCGTGTTGCTGCACCTCTGAAAACAAGATTTCGGCGAATTCTTAATATTCATAATGATGGAGGTTGTGGCAAGTATTTAGGTATACCTGAGCATATTGGTCGGAAGAAGAAGGAGATTTTCCAATATTTAGTTGACAAAGTGAAACAACGAATGCAAGGTTGGACTCATCGCTTTCTCTCGGATGCTGGGAAAGAAATAGTTTTGAAAACAGTAGCTTCGGCTCTTCCTATCTACACAATGAACTGTTTCAAATTGCCACTAGGGATCTGTGCGGAGATTAATAGTATTTTGGCATGATATTGGTAGAGTAAAGGATCAGGAAATCGATCAACACACTGGATTAGCTGGAAAAGGCTGAGTGTTCCAAAGAAAGAGGGGGGTCTAGGCTTCCGAGATATTGAACGTTTTAACAGGGCTTTACTAGGAAAGCAGATTTGGAGACTTTTACAACACCCTAACAGTCTGGCTGCGCGTGTCTTGCGAGGTCGTTACTTTCCAGAATCTGTTATCATGGAGGCACAATTGGGATCGAAACCTTCCTTTTTGTGGCGATCATTACTTGAAGGTAGGGATTCGGTAAAGCAAGGATTATGCTGTTTGGTTGGTGATGGGAAGATGATTCGAACTTGGTCAGATAATTGGATTCCTTTTAATCCTCCACGAGTACCACGACGATTGGCTGGTACGCAAGATCGGTTAGAATTTGTTTCAGATTTGATAAAACCAAATTATTCAGGGTGGAACAAACGATTGCTAGATAACGACATTGTGGCAGAGGATGTGGAAGAGATTATGAAGTTACGTATTTGTCCAAATCCTGGTGTTGATCTTATTGGCTGGCAATATACTAAGAATGGTGTGTACTCTGTTAAGTCTGGTTACTGGTTTGGGTCCCATTTTGAACAATTTCAACAAATTCAACCACCCTCAGGTTCGATATCTCTTAAGCAAAACATATGGAAAATGCGGACAGCACCGAAGTTAAGACATTTTCTTTGGCGAATTATTTCTAATGCGTTGGCTAATGGATGAAATTTACAAAGAAGACAGATTACAACGGAGGCTAGATGTCGTAAATGTTGTTCTGCTGATGAGTCTTCGGAGCATTTGTTTTTTCAATGCCCTTTTGCGCAGGCTGTGTGGAGAGGAGTTAATCTACCTTATTCTGGGTTTCATAATCCAAATGTATCATTCGAAGACAAAATGCAACTAATTCTTCAATGTCATTTTGATATGACCGTCTCTCCCTTGCATCGTCAGCTACCTATTTGGACTATGTGGCGACTTTGGAATAGTAGGAATCTTCTTGTCTTTCAACATCGAGCAGGTTCTTGGGTACAAGTTATTCAAGAGGTTGTGCGTGATAGTAAAGAGTGGATTCAAGCCCACCAATTGGATTTGGAATCTCCTGTTAACCAATTACCCTCTCGCTCACCACTTGTTCTTTGGACTCGACCAAGGAGAGGCTATATCAAGTGTAATTACGACTGCAGCTTTTGTGATGCAAATGTTCCGTCTTTACATAATTGGGTCCGAGAGATTCATTACTGTAAATCAAAGTTTGAAAGTGTGGAATTCAAATGGGTCAAACGTTCTGGCAATCAAGCACCAGATAAATTAGTTAGAAGTCCTTTTGTTTCATCGTTTCAATCTTTTAACTTTTATTCCTCATTGTATTACTTATGTTCTTCATGAAGACTATGTATCATCATCTTAGTCAATAAATTTCATGATGTTAAAAAAAAAACCAAAAACTGGGAACAAATTCCAATATCTCCTTCTGTCTTATTAACAATACCGAGTTCCCTTCCACGAATGAAGATGGGTATAACCAACCATTTTTGAATTTGAAATTAATAAACTTATGGTTATGTTAGAGATTATAAGTGTATACTTATATCTAAAAAACTATAATCATATCATAGCCTTTAACTATAGATAAAAAGAGCAATTCTCTCCTCCACATAAACAAAAATAGATATAACTATATGATATATAATTAAATAAAATGAGTGAAAAAAGATAAGAGGATAAAATGTAGTGTTTTGTATTATGAGGGGTGCTATATTCTTAATAAAACTAACAAATTTGGTCATTCAACAAATTATCCCTAAATCAATTAACTTCTTATTAAACTATTGAAATTGTAATGTGGCTTCTTTATAAAAAATAACAATTGAAGACTTGACGTATTATGGCTTAACATGAGTTTTAAAATGTTACGTGAAATTTCACAATGATCTATTAACAACACGTAATTAATATATAATTTACAAAACTTAATTATATATTATGAAGTACAATCATATTACAAATACTTATGAAGCTTATGTGACTCGTATATACTTCCAAATATAATTATAGACGACTCATGAGTCATGAGCCTCAAAGTCGATCGTAGTAACCTCCATAAGAGATTTGAGCTCTTACGACAGGAACACCTTTCATTCCAAATATTGCTTCATTTAGATTCACAAATTCCTTCATTCTCTGCATTCACCAATTTTATTAATCAAGTTTTACGTTAGCTCAAGAAATAATCAGAATACAAAACGTATAAAGATAAAACGAGAATCGTTCTCTTAAAGATTAATCACTTCAACACGTAATCTTGACTTTATCAATTGGTCGATTAAAATACTCAAAAGTTATCAAGCAATTAATCATAAAACTTCTAGAATCATTCCTCAAAATTTGTAACTTTTATTAATTACAATTAGCCATTATATTAAGCAGACAGATACCAACTAATCGTCATGCTTCACTAACGGATAAATCGACAAAACCTAATCTATAATTCAAATCTTAAACAATAAGGATACACAACTCTTTGAAATCGAATTACAAAAGCATCAATTGAATTTACACCATTTATAAAACTTAAAAATGGTTTTTTTTTTAATTAAAAAAAACATAAAAATAGTTCTACTCATTATTTGATTAATTAGTAATAGAAATCAAGTATTTGTCTCAAGACGCTACTAAACTGTATAACCAAAAGAATGTCACTAATTTACGTAATTAAGAACATTTAAACATGATCAAGAACGATAATTTTCATACATCAGGGTTAATTACCTTATTATCATGATCAGAGTAAATCTGAAACCTGAGCTTTTGGTTCTTGTTCTTACAAATTTTGATATTGTTGTGTCCGAGGAAGAAGACACAAACAGTAGCAGCAGCAGCTGCAACACCAAAAGAGCAAATTGCTCCAATCCCATTAAGACCAACCTTCCATAGATTCAATCTCTCACTCTCACCACCATTACCATCATTATCTTCTTCTTCCAATATAACCTTTTCCTTGCCTGGCAAGTCATAATCTCCTGAGGGTTTCGATGCAGCATCATCTATCTGAGGCTGGGGACTCATGATCCTCTTTGGTGGATCATTCTTCATGTCGACAAATTCGGTTTCCTTGAAGGAAACTCTTGGTGACGGAACAGAGTCCGTTAAAAGGGTCTGTTTTGAATACGGATAGGGATCCGGATCCAGGTTATTTGGTAACTTCGTATTTTCGTGATCCAACACGGGTTCCCAAGCTATGGGAACTTGGAGACGCTTTTTAGGAACCACAATGGATTTTGGAGGAGACTCTGTTTCGTGGAGAGGTTTTTGAGTAGATGGACAAAGGAAATAATCCATCACCATGGCTTCATTATGATCAAGATCCATCTTGGGAAGTAATTCCCAGTCCTCGAGATCCATCTTCTCCATGATCAGATCTCTTTGGACCTTTGATTAGGGTTTTAGAAATCAAGGAAGATGAAAGAGAAGGTTTTTATTTAGAGAAAGTGATATGTTTTGAATAATTGGAGCGAAGTGGGTTTGGTATGCTCATGGAGTAATATCTTTCTCTCCTTTCTGTTTTTCTCTCTCCCATGTAAAGGGGTTTCAAGATCCTTTAATAGAAGAGTAGACAGAAGATTCAATCAAACTAGATTTTATAATGTTTCAATTTGCTTTTCGTTAGAAAGTTAGATCGATAATACTCAATTTATAACTCAAAACCACTCTCTAAACTCCAAACAATATAATGTGAAAGTATGATTCTCTGAAATTGAATTTCGGTAGAGAAAACAATAGAGATAGACTTAACCAGTTAACCAATGAGACTTTTCCGAGTATGTTTAGTTTATAATAATTGTTGAGAAATGCTTTCAATACAAATTTTTGATTTTTTTAATCATTAGTTTAGATCGATAAAATCTAATTTATAAATAAATTTTCAATAATAGTAGTATCGGACCACTTTGACCTTGAGTTAAACTCGGACAGAAAAAATATCAGAGATATCGCTAATTTCCTTCCCTAAAGAAATAATAAAATTTCAAGTATATTCTTTAACATTTTTTAAAAAATCAAGAAATGTATAATTGCTTATAAATACACACAATATGCTTTGAAAAAGAATTAGCTTGAAAACGCGTATGAAATTATCAATAAGCTCTTAATTATGGAAAGAAAATATCAGTTTTGTAAACGTTGATTGATATAATTTGAAGTGGACACAAAGAAACAAGACATATACATGAATGTAATTGTGGGTCACGAAAGTGAATTAGAGCTTATCTAATAAGGCAAAATGAAGTGACACAAGGAAGTGGTCCTTTGGGTCCCATTTCGAGAACTATCCTTTGCCTTCGTTGACAAGATCTTTAATTCTTCCTTAATTTACTATTTTAATAACCCAACCGCGAGGTTAATTCAAATCATCATTCGCATAATTTTCGGATAAGGCTTAGTTTTATTGATGAGATCATGTTGTATAGTAAACGGATTACGAAGAATCTTCTAATGTACGTTCCACTTGTAGTAATTAAAGAAAGTCCAATTACATAGTTTGATGTGAACACTCTACCCATATTTCAAATTTATTTTTCTTGAGCTTTTTTTATATATAGCTTTGGGAATCATTCGTTTTTTGAAGTTTCATCTCATATTTTTTACTTTTATTTTGGCGTTGAATTAACTATTTAAAAGTTTTAGAATAATTGGAGGATGTTAATTTGACCATGTGGTTAATACTGATTTTTGGAATTTTTTCTATCGAAGTTTCATTCCATATAAACTCATAATCTCATATGATAGAACTTAAAGTTTAAGTTATACATCAGAAATTGTCAAGTATTACTTCTCATATTGTCCTTGAAGAAACCGAAGTGACTATTCTCTTTTAACTTTGTAGAATTATGTTATGGAAGCTCTCCAAGTCATTCCTTATGTTTTCTGCTTTCTTCTTTAATTTTGTTCCCTACTTTTTGATATTTAAGTTTGTATGATGCTATTTGATATTCTAACATGTACATGATGATAATGTACCATACCATGTACCTATTGTGGAGCCGACCAAACTGGAAGTCTCGAACAATCATTACTACAATACAAAGTTGCTTAGAAGATTCAGACATATTTGGTTGACTCAATCAAATTATTCAGTAAAAGAAAGGCGGCCAAAACAGACATCTCAATTTTTATAGAACAAAAAAGGGAGAATGATATTCACAAACAGAAGCAAAGCGGTTCCTGGATTTACATGCTTCGATGCAGACAACAAATTACTTCAAAAGTCATCTAACATTCATTAAAGGAACTCTCTGAATTCCAGAACACACTTAAAGCTTATCTCTCTTCCCAATGCTGACAAGAAGATAGATCTTACAAGGGCTTTTTTGATTTTAACCCTAAGTATTAGGATTGCTCTGATGAAGTTTGGCCTAGAGACACAGATGCGAGCGATGAAGCCCAGGCTTGTGCATTCTTTGCCCTCTCGTGGAAGTTCCTTGTTTTGACGAGTCTTAGTTTCAACCATAACCTCCTCACATCGACCATGTGAAGACCACGGCTGAATAGTTGGCTTACCTCTCTAAATCTTTCCAGGTTCAGATTGGGAACATAAGAAGCCCATAACGCTTTCATATACGATTCTGCTATGGGGAAGACGAGGATTGCCATTTGTAAACAGACAAACAGCAGAGATAATACCAAGAACGGATCTTGTTTGAATATTTCTTTGAAAGATGTCCCATCGCGCAACCACCTGATCAAGTTACCATCAGTGGCGTCTGAGCTTGTCGGTTCACGTTCAGCCACATACTGGACAGGTCGGAGACCTGGAAAGCCGAAAGAATAATCAGTTCTCTTTGAATCTTTTAAACCGAAATGTGCTAGTCATAAATAGGAAGTGAAACAGAGGCTATTCAGGTAGGTTAGAAGAAAACACAAGTAGATATGTGGTCTGGTGTGTCACCTGTTACTTCTTCATAAAACTCAATCAGGGAAGTAAGATCCTTTCGACCATGGTATCGCGCCTTTAAAGTTTGATTCACCATGAGGATTGAAGGTAAGCTATGGATGCCATACCTAGAAAATACACTGCAACAAGGCCATTAATGAAATCAATTAGTACCATCAAAGAAAAGGCCACGAATGAGGAAACCTAAAAGGACTTGGGAGAGGAACCCAGTAGTGAGACAATTAGACAAGGTAGATAAGGCAATCTATATTTGTTGATCATAAATATAAATCATACGATTATCTGCTAATGAAATGTACTATAAAGTAGCAGAAAACACATATAACGCTTGTTCTCTTTATCCTGTTAAGATATCCTATTTCAATAAATTACCTGACTAGGAAACAACTTTGTAGATCTGAATGAGAAAGAACCACCTTATGTGGGTCATGTTATGAAAGCAACTTAAGTTTATTTGCTCTCAAGCAAACTATCAGTACCTTAAATTTCTTTATGTGAGTCATTCGATCCACTTCCTAGCCATACTAAGTACCAAGTTGTATGGAAATTAACTAATAGACTACGTAGTGTATCAATAACAATACTAAATAGGCTACTTACGATGGTAGTGCTTGTGATTGCTCCACAGCTAGGTGCTGTATTTGAGGAAACATCGAGCTCAGCATATCAAACTTAGGGCGCATAGCACGTGAGAATGGGCACCAGGAAGCATAAAAGAGTACAGACATATAAGCACGGTTCAAATCCATTAACCTGTCCAGTGAGTCTCCATTTACCTGCATAGTGAAAATTTAGACACCGCTTTAGTCGAGAATAAGGCTTCAGATCCAACTTCATGCTCTTGGGAAAATCACCTATTCAAAATTTGCTACACTTAATGCTTATCAAAGATATAATCAGTTGGTCTCCAACCCTATTTCACAATAAAACCCTATGAAGATCCAATTCAATCGAGATAATAAAGCAGAAGTTGAATAATTTCAGATTATTGAAAAAACCCTAGAGCTGACAATAGCCAAAATTGTGACAACGTACCTCAATCGGAGGACTTGGATACAGAGAAGGAGGACATTTCGCCTGTATATCGAACCGGAACATTTCGAATTCATAATTGCAAACGGCAAAGTCCACCGGGGATAAAGCGAACCCGGAAGGAAAGCATGTCACAGATATCGCACAGAGGAGGAGAATCAGAACCCGAGAACCCATGAAACTAGAGAAAGTTCGAGAAAAAACTAGGATCCTAATCAAATCTTTAGGCAAAACGGAGAGCGAAATTACAAAATTGATAGCCAAAATACGAAAATTGAGGTAAAAGAACTGCCAAATTCGAGGTAGAAAGCGAAAGAAATGTAGAATCAAACCGAATAATTAAGATAGGGAACAAGGGGGCGAAGAACAAAACCTAATTTTACAATTGGGGGAATCTCGGATCCAAAAAATCACAATTTTTTTTCTTTTTCTAGTTTTTTTTTTCCAAGAAACAACAGATCGAAAGACGCCAAAGTAGAAATTTTTTCTAGAAATGATCTTCGTCTCGTTCGGTGTGTATCTTCTCTTTCTCTCTCTTTCTTCGCAACACTTTTTTCTGAGATATTAGATTTAAATTACCACTCAATCTTAAAAATTTCTGAACTTCCCCAT
Source organism: Lepidium didymum (assembly GCA_963920545.1). NCBI lineage: Eukaryota > Viridiplantae > Streptophyta > Magnoliopsida > Brassicales > Brassicaceae > Lepidium > Lepidium didymum. The sequence continues at coordinate 19,849,080 of OY986979.1, forward strand.
TTAATTCTGCTCTGTTCAAAAGGGAATTAAAAATAAAATAAAATTCAGATATTTACATTATCATTTGCAAATTGCAATTGAAATAAAAAAAATGAAAACACGTGACTCAATATTTTTTATTTAGAAAAATAATATATATTTATATTCTTTTTGAATTAATTTTATTTATTTCTATGGTTGACAATTTTTGTTCTTTGTTTTTTTAGGTCAATAGTTATGGTTCTTTGTTTTTTCAGGTCATTTATATATATTATAAAAATAATAAATGAAAAAAAAAAGAGTAAAAGAAACGAAAGTTGAGCCCACGTTCAAATGTTGCGTTTAATCAGCTTTTGTATGGTCCTATGAATATATCTAAGGCCTTTTTTATGGGCCTATGAATATATCTAAGGCCTTTTGTATGGGCCTATGAATATATCTAAGGCCTTTAATTCAGCCTTAATTGGGTCCGGCCAATGGAAAAGTCACTTTTGCCCTCGTTCTTGGTGAAACTCAGGAAGAAAGATCAAAGACAATAAGGAAACAGAGTTCTGCAACTTTGTTATGATTTAATCTTTGTTATTCAAAAATGGTATTTACATCAAAGTAATCTTATCCTCTGGAAAAAACTCTATCAATAAAAGAGAGAAGAAAAATCTATCCATATCGAATGCTCCTCCATCTCTAGTTTGAGTAAGGTAATGTTTAGTTGTTGGATCATCATCATCTTGATTCGTGAAGCTGAGATGTTATACTGATAAAAGTATCTACAGGACAAGGGATTGTTAAACCACCCATCGGATGATCAAATCCAAATTCTTCTTCGGCTTTACTTAAAAGACCTTGAAATGAAGGCTCATTTAAGTATGAGACTGGTACAAAGTGTCTCTGCTTCTTCTGGCTCTCACCTACGTACACTGCAAGGAACCCTTTTGGTGGTGCTTTGCTTTTTCTTCCTATAGAGCCTCCAAAAATCTTCTTTGCGCTAAAGAGACTTCTCACTAAAGCCATTTTGTTGTCTGGAAGTTTGAGCTTTGAAGTTTGTGAAGGTGAATGGATACAAATGAGAGAGATTCAGGTTCTGGATTGCTTGTAAGTTGATGATGTAAAAGGATACGTTTCTTCTGTATATATAGATCTGTGAATTACTTGAAACTTCAAATCTGTCTAATTGAAAACTTTAGTGTCTACAAGTGTGGGACATACATGAACAGAGTTTTCCGCACATGGTTTTGTTCTCACATTTAGAGCAAAACCATTACAAGCTGTACTCACATAAGACCAATTAAACAAGATCACATGTATAAAGCCATAGATGAAGTTTCTCTGTAGTGACTGAATCCATCTAACTAATGCTGTCTAAGTCTGTCTGCAGAGCCTTGATCAGATAAAAATCGATTAAGAAATAATCAATACATGGGACCAGATTAGCTAGGTCACAGAAACTTCCAACCTATATAGCATTTGTCATGTGATATGTTCTTGTATATATATTGTGATTAAAACTTGAAACCTGACCCCATTATAACGACCATAGTTTGTTCTGGAGATATCTAGCTACCAGCAACTGGTTTCAGACCACAGAGAATCATTCCTCCTCTTAAATATAAGAAACTTGACATAAATCATTACAAGACAATGAAACATGATTGAACAGAAGTGGCCCATTCTTTCATTCGTAGTATTAAAATTTCCCAAATTTGCATTTGGTAAAACACAGACAGAATCATGTGAAACTCTTTAGTTTTTTATGCATCCACTGTTTTTGTAGACCACAGATTTCAAAGATTTGAGAGAAGTTTCAGTTACTTCATTTGATCTATATATACATCTCAAAGAGAACAACATCTTCATATCATCAACAAAAGCAATCAAAGAACTTACATAGACTTTAAAACTCAAGACTTATAGATTCACATGGCTTTGGTTAGAAGTATTTTTGGTACAAAGGTCCTTAGCCCATCTATAGCAACTGCAGCGGCAACAACAACCAAAAGACCTGTTGGTTCTGCGCCAAAAGGGTTTCTTGCAGTGTACGTTGGTGAGAACCTGAAGAAACAGAGATACATTGTTCCAGTTTCTTACTTGAACCAGCCTTCATTTCAAGCTCTTCTCAGTAGATCTGAAGAAGAATTTGGGTTTGATCATCCGATGGGAGGCCTGACGATTCCTTGCCGAGAAGATATTTTCCTCAAAGTAACTTCTAGGATCCAAGGATGATGATGTCCCCAAGAAACTAATTAACATTTTCACTTTAAATTAGAGTTCTTTGTAGCTTTTACAGTGAATTAATTAAGAATTTTCATCTTTCTTGCTGGAAGATTTGTTCATGTAAATGTCAGTTTTGGGTAATGAACAAAGGAATCATATACAAAAAAAAACAGAATCAATTCTCAGATTTGTTCATGTGAAGTGTATAAAACACTATACTTTAAAGTTCAAATGAACTTTCTGTTAAGACTTTAAACGTAATCTCTTTACTACTCAAACGATGGATAAGAATACAATAGGTTTGTTCTAGAGACCCTAAACTCTCCTTAAGCCAAAAGGCTTCCACTAACTAAATGGCCAAAGACCCCTAATCACTTTATAACCTTCTATTTATTCTAATGCTTATCACTTTCATTTTCATACAGATGATTAAGAAGTCCTTTATAGAGGCTTCATTGGAGGAAAGGTATAAATGCCATTGATTAAGGTTGCCACAAGTTCTTTCACTGATTTGCATATGTAATTATAGCCACAAGTTTAATTAGATATATTGGTAGTTATCAAACTGTCCTTACCTAAAACATAAGCATGTTTTTGCTTCTCAATTGATAAGATCTGTGTAATTTGATATTCGTATTGATAATATAGTCTACTACGCAAACTTCTTTTCCTCAACCGGATCTCATTTTGGTGAATTTACACCATCATCTGTGTATAAACTCGGTTTGGCTATATTCTGATTCCTTAACATGACAAAACTTAGAAGTCTGTCTGTTTTTTTTGTTTGATTCCATAGTTCTTTATCACAGAAAATTGTCATTTACATTGAAATCTCTATCCTCTGGATCAAATCAATCAGTAACAAAAAATAAATAATGTCATCTATCTACAAGAAAAGAATCGTTAGATTATTTCTTCAGGTGATGATCATCCTTGAATCCGAGAAGTTACATTAAGGAAGGTATGTTCAGGACAAGGGATCGTCAAGCCACCCATCGGATGATCAAATTCAAATTCTTCTTCGGCTTTGCGTAAAAGATCTTGAAATGACGGCTCGTTCAAGTATGAGACTGGTACAAAGTGTCTCTGCTTCTTCTGGCTCTCACCTACGTACACTGCAAGGAACCCTTTTGGTGGTGTTTTGCTTGTTCTTGTTATAGATCCTCCAAGAATTTTCTTTCCGCTAAAGAAACTTCTAACTAAAGCCATTTTCTTGTCTGGAATCTGGAGGTTTGAGTCTTGAAGTTTGTGAAGATGTTTGAATACAAAAGAGAGAGATTTAAGTTCTGGATTGCTTGTAAGTTGATGATGTTAATGAATTCGTTTCTTCTGTATATATAGATCAATGAATGAGTTGAAACTTCAAACCTGTCTAATTGAAAACATTGGTGTCTAGTGTCTACAAGTGTGGGACATAGCTAAAACAAAGTTATCCTCACATGGTTCTGTTAAAGCAAAACCATTACAATTCTGTACTCACATAGGACCAAGTAAACAAGATCACATGTATAAAGCCATAGATGAAGTTTCTCTGTACTGAATGAATCCATCTATAACTAATGCTGTCTCAGTCTGTCTGCAGAGCCTTGATAATATAAAACTCGATTAAGAAAATAATCAATACATGGGACCAGATTAGCTAGGCCACAGAAACTTCACAAGCTATATAGCATTTGTCATGTGATATGTTCTTGAATAAATTGTGATTAAAACTTGAAACCTGACCCCATTATGATGACCATAGTTTGTTTTGGAGATATCTAGCTACCAGCAACTGGTTTTAGCACACAGAGATCCAATCTCTATCTTAAATATAAGAAACATGACATAAATCATTACAAGACTATGAAACATGACTGAACAGAAGTGGCCCATTCTTTCATTTATAGTATTAAATTTTCCCAAATTTGCATTTGGTAAAACACAGACAGAATCATGTGAATCTCTATAGTCATTTATGCATCCACCGTTTTTGTAGTCCACAGATTTTCAAAGATAACAGAGAAGTTTCAACTCCTTTATTTGATGTATATATACATCCCAAAGAGAAAAACATCTTCATATCGTCAACAGAAGCAATCAAAGAACTCATATAAGCTTTAAAACTCAAGACTTACAGATTCACATGGCTTTGGTTAGAAGTATAGTTGGTACAAAGAAGGTCCTTAACCGTTCTATAGCAACTCCTGCGGCAACAGCGAGCAAAAGACCTGTTGGTTTTGCGCCAAAAGGGTTTCTTGCTGTGAGCGTTGCAGCAATGCAGTTCATCCAACATTGTTCCCGTTTCTTACTTGAACCAGTCTTCATTTCAAGCTCTTCTCAGTAAATCAGAAGAAGAGTTTGGGTTTGATAATGGGTGGCCTAACGATTCCTTGCCGAGAAGATATGTTCCTCAGAGTAACTTCCAGGATCCAAGGCTGATGATAAACCGAAGAAACTAATTAACATTTCAACGATCTAAGTTAGAGTTTTTTTTGTAACTCTTAGATTAAGATTTTTTCATCTTTCTTGCTGGAAGATTTGTTCATGTAAATGCAAGTTTTGGGTAATGAACATTGAAACCAAATACAAAGTACATAATCAATTCTCAGATTTGTTCATGTGAGGTGTAGAAAACACTATACTTAATTTAAAGTCCAAATGAACTTTCATTTTCATGAAGGCTTAATTGGAGGAAAGGTAATAGCCATTGATTAAGGTTGCTACAAGCTCTCTTTTACTGATTTGCATATGGAAGCACCATTAAATCACCTCCACGATATCTGATGAGTTTAGAGAGAAGGGCAAAAGTGGACATAGCATAAAAAAGAAGAAAAAGATTCCGGATTTAGTTCGGGGTTTTGAACCCGACGTGAATCGAACACGCAACCTTCTGATCTGGAGTCAGACGCGCTACCATTGCGCCACGGATCCGGATGTAAGTATAGCCTTACTTTATTTAGATATACAAAAAATTGTCGTACTGTTCTTAGTTCTAACAAAACATAAGTATGTTTTTGCTTCTAAATTGATAAGATTTGTGAAATTTGAGATTTGAATTCATATTATCATCTACTATACCAATTTGTTTCTCCTCAACCGGGTCTCAGTTTGATGAATCCACACCAATATTGTGTATAAACCGGGTCTGAGTATTTTCTGATTCTTTGAAAACATGACAAATCTTAGAAGTCTTGTCTGGTTTTTTATGTTTGATTCCATAGTTCTTTATCACACCAAATTTTCATTTACATTTGAATTTCTATCCTCTGAATCAAACAAATCAATAAGAAAAACATAAGAAAACTGTCATCTATCTACAGGAAAAGAACGTCAGATTATTTCTTCAGGTTATGATCATCCTTGAATCCGAGAAGTTACAGTGAGGAAAGTATGTTCAGGACAAGGGATCGTCAAGCCACCCATTGGATGATCAAATCCGAACTCTTCCTCGGATTTACTGAGAAGAGATTGAAATAATGGCTGACTCAAGTATGAGACTGGCACTAGGTATCTCTGCTTCTTCTGGTTCTCCCCTACGTACACTGCAAGAAAACCTTCTGGTGCTGAACTTGATTTCTTCGTTCCTGCTAAGGAGCTTCCAAATATCTTCTTTGCAACAAATAGACTTCTCACCAAAGCCATTTTTTTCTGGAAAGTCTTGAATTTTTTGAAGCTTAAAGTTCTTAGATTGCTTAATGTTGAATTGGTTATGAAGATGTTGTTCTGTTTTGAGGTCCTTATAAATAGATCAATTAGAGAGTTGAAACTTCTGTGGGATCCTTGAAAACTGTGGTCTAAAAAATTGTGGGGACATATATGAACAGAGAGTTTCACATGGTTCTGTCTACCTTCTACCAAATGCTAATTTGGAAAATATCATTAAACAATACTGGGCCAGTTCTGTTCCATCATGTTTCATTGGTTTGTAATGATATACCGCCTGTTTGTTGAATTGTAAGATGGGGAATTGAAATCTGTGGTCAAAAACCAGTTGCTGATAGCCAAATATCTCCACAACAAACAATGGTCACTATAATGGGGTCAGGTTTCAAGTTGTTGAACAACAAGCTTCTATCTCAATATATCCAAGAACATATCACATGACAAATGCTATATAGACTGGAAGTTTCTTTGGCCTAGCTAATCTGGTCCCATGAATTGATACTTTTCTTATTGTGCTTAGTCTAATCATGGTTCTGAAGACAGAGAGGGTCAGTCATATGGATTTCAATTTATATCTATCAATGTTGAGAAACTTCTTCTATGGCCTTAACATGTGATCTTGTTCTCTAGGTCCTATGTGTGTAAATTGTGAGAGCTCTGCTTTAGATGTACTAACAGAACCATGTGGAAAACTTAAGTCCTTGTGTGTCCCACACTTGTAGACACTAGACACCATTGTTCTCAACTGATTCCAAAGAGGTTTCAACTCATAAATTTGATCTATATATACATCCCGAAATCAAAACCAGTATCATCAAAAACACAAGCAATCAAGATCTTGAGTCTCCTTAGTCCCTCCTTTGATCACATACATAAATACTTATTGAGAAGCGTCAGTTATCAAACTTCCAGACAAGAAAATGGCTTTGGTGAGAAGTCTCTTCAGTGCAAAGAAGACTCTTGGCGGCTCCTTAGCAAAAAAGAGCAAAGTACCAAAAGGGTTTCTTCCTGTTTACGTCGGTGAGAACGAGAATGAGAAGCAGAGATACTTCGTACCAGTCTCATCTTTGAACCAGCCTTCATTTCAGGCTCTTCTAAGTAAATCAGAAGAAGAATATGGATTTGATCATCCAATGGGCGGCTTGACAATTCATTGTCCTGAAGATACTTTTATCAGTATAACTTCTTGGATCCAAGGATAATCAGTAGTAGAAAGAAAAACTTAACATTTTTACTGTGTATAGATTGACAAATTTTCATCTTTCTAACCAATATATTCATTATCCTGAAAGATGGTTCAAACAAAAGATTCAGAAAGATTTCTCAGATTTGTTTATTGATCTGTTCATTATTTTAGTTATATGTTGTAGAATCTATAAGATTTTTTATAGTTTGCTACATAATCGGAGAATCATTTGTTTGGATCTTACATGTTGTTACAGAACCAGAAAATCAATTATCAAACAAGTACCCAAACCGGTTCTTATAAGCAAAGCTGCAGAGGCAATGTGTGGTCCACACCGTGTTGATTAACTGATCCGGCTTTTACGATTTCCCAATCAAACCAATTGAATATAACCGACGCATTAAATACCTTACTTTGAACCGGCAAAACTATTACCAATCGGGTTTAAACTTACACATCAAGATTAAACCAAAACCCGGTTCGCTCTGTCGGTAATTAAAACGCATAATTTCGCATAAACTAATCGGTACAGATTTCGATGCACACCATACCAAACAAATATCGATAAATTAATTGGATTAGGTTTTGGTAACCGGAGATCATAAACCGATTTCCCTCTTGCTCTCTCCTCTATAAATATCTGACAGGAAATTAAAAAAGGATAAACCCTCATTACTAAGCAGAGTCCTTAAAGTTCGACCACAATGATCTGATTGCTTTCATCAGATTCTTGTTTCTTTGCGATCTCAAGGTTTCTCTTTTGACCTAGATGTAATGGCTACGTTTCCGTCATGGACATGGACTCAAGAGAAGCTTTTTGAGTTAGCTCTGGTTCAATTCCCAGAGGGTTCACCTTATTTTTTGGAGAATATCTCTCTATTTTTGCAGAAACCGATTGCAGAGGTGAAGTACTATTACGATGCGTTGGTCAACGATATTGAGTTGATTGAATCCGGTCAAGTTGCTTTGCCTAATTACCCTGAAGACGATTACTTGTTATTCAAGGAAGCAGATATTCCCAAACCCAAAGAGCCTGCAAGAAAGAGAGGAACTCCTTGGACACCAGAGGAACACGCGTTAGTCAAATTCTTTTTAGTTTTGTTTGATCGATGTCTAATTTCAATACTTTGAATCTTGTTAAAAATAGGGTTTCTGTTAATTAGCCAAAGTATCTAGGTAGGGTTTATGAATTAGGGTTTATGAGTTAGGGTTTCTGTTAATTAGTCAAAGTATCTAGTTAGGGTTTATGAATTAGGGTTTCTTTCGAGGAGGGTTTATGAAAGAGGGTTTCTGTTAATAAGCCAAAGTATCTAGTTAGGATTTATGAATTAGGGTTTCTTTTGAGGAGGGTTTATGAATTAAGGTTTCTTGTGATGAACTTACCAGTTTAAATCTTGCTAGGTTTGATGAATTAGAGTCTTTGTTGGTTAGAAGCATCTTAGCGTTTTATGACAGTTTAAATGTCAAGGCTTTAAGAAACCTGATCTTCATTATTGATTTTGCTGATTAGTACCTTCAAAATAAGATAATTGTTTATTGAATCTGATCTTTGCTACTGACTTTTGGTTGATATTTTCAGGTTGTTTCTGGTTGGACTAGATAAGTATGGAAAAGGTGATTGGAAAAGCATATCGAGAGAATGTGTGAAGACAAGAACCTCAACACAAATCGCAAGTCATGCTCAAAAGTATTTCTTAAGGCAAAACTCAGATAGTAAGGAGAGAAAACGTCCTAGTATTCATGACATTACTCTGAAAGATCATGCCGACGATGTAACCAACAACGTCCCTGATGCATCCACCTCGGAACCTATGGACCAGCAGCAACAGCTTGTTGAAGAATTTAACCCGGAATGGACTGATTATCGTAGTATCTTTGAAGATGTGTATGATGCTTCTGTTATGAGTGTTTTAGATTAGGGTTTTAGAGTTTTTTAGGTTTATAAATTTAGTTTGGGTGTTAGTTTTGCGCTCATGGAACTACCTCTTTTAGTCATTCCAGTGGATCGTCGTTTAAAACAATTCTTTGTATTACTAGGAACTATATGACTTTGTCTCTGACTCCAACTATGACAATTGGGACCCTAAATTGATATATTGTGACTGTGAATTCATATCAATATCACAAAGAGAATTAAATAAACTTTAGTTTCTTTTATAGCATCGTCATGTGATCTATTTTCTTCCAGATATGGTTGAGAACCACTTGATTAGTAACTGACACTCTTTGTTCTGCTGGTGAACAACTTCATGTCCCTACATAAGCTTGTTTGTTTATGGAAAGAATTGGTAATATGATAAATCAATTTAAACCAGAGAAGAGGACAAAATGTACCAGAGACTTGTTATGAAAACATGAAGAAACAAGAGCACATGCCAATATCAAATCCAACTAAAAAGACATAATCATGTGAAACTCTCTATTCTTGTTTGCCCCACTAAACTCTTGATAAATCTATATATACCGAGCTAACAACATCTTCATATCATCATCAACAAAGCATTCCAAGAGCTTGAAACTAGAAGGAAACTAAGATATAGTTGCAGAAAACAAAAAATGGCTTTAGGAAGAAGTTTCATGGCCGCAAAGAAGATTCTTAGTGGCTCAATAGCAGGAACGAGGAAAGAAACTTCAGCACCAAAAGGGTTTCTTGCAGTGTACGTCGGTGAGAACCAGAACAAGAAGCAGAGATACATTGTACCAGTCTCTTACTTGAACCAGCCTTTGTTTCAAACACTTCTCAGTAAAGCTGAAGAAGAGTTTGGCTTTAATCATCCAATGGGTGGCTTAACGATCCCTTGTCCTGAAGATACATTTCTCACTGTAACTTCTCAGATCCAAGGATGATCATCATCTGAAGAAACATATGCTTTACTGTAGATAGATGACATTTTTTTGATATTTCTTAATGAAAGATCTGATCCAGAGGACAAATGGTCCGATGTGAATACCATTTTTTTTGTTTTATCAATCAAAAGATCCAGAAAGATTTCTGAGATTTGTTTATCTGATATGTTCATTAACAGTTATATACTGTAGAATCTATAAGCTTTTTGTATTTGCTACATAATCGGAGAATATTTGTTTGGATCTTACATGTTGTTACAGAACCAGAGAATCAATAATCAAAATTCAAACAAGTACCCAAACCGGTTAAGCTGCAGATGGAATGTGTGGTCCTCCTCACCGTGTTGATTAACCAAACCGGTTTTTACGAATTCCTAATCAAACCAACTAAATGTAACCGACGCATTAAATACCTGACTTTGAACCGGCAAAACAATTACCAACCGGATTTAAACTTACACATCAAAATTAAACCGATGCCGGTTCGTTTCTGTCGGTAATTAAAAGGCATAATTTCGCATACATTAATGGCACAGATTTCGATTCTAATCATACCAAACAATGATTTGGGAAAAAAATCGACAAAATTGTCAATAATTTGATTGGGTTTTGGTAACCGGAGATCATACCCCGAAATTAGAGCTGGTTCTCGCCACTGTAAAGTCAAGTAACTTGAGTTCATAATATATGCAGACTTTGTCTGTTAACAAAGCAACCCTCGCAGGAAAATATTTTCCGTTCATCAATTTTCTGGAATTCTGTCAGTGAGTTTGTCTCTTACAGTCGCTTTCTCTCTCTTTCTTCATCTGACTCTGAATTTAATTTAACTACTTCTTCTACCTGCACGGGCTTTTTGTTTGTTTTCCCCTGGAAAGTTTGATTGAGAAGATGCGAGAAATCTCCAGTTTTTTAATCAGATCCTAAGCGTGCTTCGTTTCTCGTCCAATTCGAGGCTATTGCAGTGATAACTTTCCTTGTTTGACCCTGGATCTCGCCTTCAATTCTTTGTCTTGGGTAAATTAAATAAAAAAGAGAAGCTCGTTCTCGGAATTTGTGATTCCAAATCCTGTGTTTTGTTAAAAGACTTAGCCACTTGATTTGATGGTTTTTAATTCACTGTTCTTTCGGATTTAGGCTTCTCTAGTTGGTGAAGGAGCTCGAGTTCGGGCTGGTGGAAGATGGTTTTCAAATCTAGAATAAAATGGATTGCGCTTTTAGTGCTGATCTTATCAATGGGATCTCTGGTTGTTCATCTTTCGATGACAAAGTCTTCAGGTGTACAATTGGCGTATTCTGCAAGAGATAACCTTTGGCAAGATTTTGATTCTTTGTTAGGGGCACAGGTATATCTGAATTGAACTGGATTCTGGGGTTTCATTCTACATGGGTGATTGAAGAATGTGTTTGATTTCTCTGTGTTTACTGCTGCAGGATTTTAAAAATAAACATTTATGGCGGCCTGTAAAATCTTTGGAGACATTGCAGCCCTATGCCAATCCAAGAAATATTTATCCTGGTACTGTATCTAAATTTGATTGCATGCACAAAATGCATTTAAACAAGTTCGTAGATTGCACAATTTGGATTTTTAGCTGCTTTGATGTGGAAAGTTTCCTTATTCTGCATTGATTATTACTCCTCAATCTTTTTCAAGCTGGAGTGTATAGTCCGCATCTGTGTTTTTACCATTTTGCATCAAACCATAGAGGAATATAAAGGGCCATTAGGGATGGTATATGTTGTGTTTGATACTTGTTTGAGCATGAAAAGTCTATTTGGGATCTTCTGTGAAAATTTTCCTTGAAATGTATTGATTTCTTAATGTTTCTTGGCACTGTCTCCTTGCAGCGCCCAGTTCAAAAAACAACGGTTTCATTTATGCAAAAATATTTGGTGGATTTGACAAGATAAGATCTTCTGTACGTATCAGTTCACTCTATTCTCTAAGATTCCTCGTTATTTTTCTGATATGCATATTGATAATGTCTTTGCAAATTTTTCTAGATATGTGATCTTGTCACCATAGCTAGGCTTTTAAATGCTACTCTCGTCATTCCAGAGCTTCAAGAAAGTCTTCGCTCAAAAGGGATTAGGTGAGCCTAACCATTATGTTGTTCTTTAACCTTTAGATGTTTCTCTATTATTTTCTGTTAAAGCATGTTTCTTTGCCTTGGTGCCAAACACTTCTTTACTCTTGTTTCTTTTTACATGCTTTGCAGTAACAAATTCAAGAGTTTCTCCTATCTTTATGATGAAGAGCAGTTTATAGCCTTTCTTAAAAATGATGTTATCATCACGAAGACCCTCCCTGAGAGCTTGAAAGCGGCAAGAAAAAGGAATGAGTTCCCTCTATTTAAGCCAAAAAACTCTGCATCCCCAAAATTTTACCTGGAGGATGTATTGCCAAAGTTAAAGAAAGCTAATGTTATTGGATTGATCGTCGCTGATGGGGGATGCTTGCAGGTACTAACTGTTTATTCTCCTTTAGAGTCTTATATCTTGTAAGTGTTAAGTTCTAAATCGATAGAGATCTATGCGTAGATATCTTTCGGCATGCTAATTACCATCAGTCGTGGTATCACGTTTTGGTCATTTTATATTGTGACCAAAAGTAAGAAGTTGTTGTGACAGTAGTTAAACAAGGTGTTCTATCATATTCCTCAACGAAGTTGTCTTTTTTTTCAGTCAACTTTGCCCGCTTCAATGCCTGAACTTCAAAGATTAAGATGTAGAGTTGCCTTTCATGCCCTCCAGCTTCGTTCAGAAATCCAGGTTCTGGGCAAGAAGATAGTTGACAGGTATTTGTGGTACTTGCAATTCAATATTTAGTCGAAGAAAGGGACGAATACAGGAGATATTTATGTATTTTGATTTTAAGGGGGAGAAAGAACATTAGATCCTAAGCTTTTGTTTCCTTAATGATGGAATATCTAGCTGAGAACTATAGTAAGTAAATTCAGGGGTCGCCATTTTGTTAAATTTAGCTTGGGATCCCGAGTTGTATTACTCCGTATCTAAAAATGACTGTACATATGTGCCATGGTTTTGTGTATCTACCCCTAAGAACCGTGTATCCCTGACAGAATTGTGATACGTGATATCCCTTTTCTAGGTTACGTAAATCAGGTCAGCCTTTCCTAGTCTATCACCCTGGCTTGGCGAGAGAAAAATTAGCATATCATGGTTGTGCTGAGCTTTTCCAGGTAAAATTTTTCAACCTTCTGCATCTGTATCTTTTGATAGAACAAATTATTTATATCACTTACGTTTTTCTCCTGTGTACCCATTGTGATTGAGTTACATGAGAAAGTAGTTTCTGACTTTACTCATCATTTTAATTTGCAAAGGATATTCACAGTGAACTCATTCAATATCGACGGGCTCAGATGATCAAGCAGAGGTTTATTTCAGAAGATCTTATTGTGGACTCGCGCTTGCGCAGGGACAATGGCTTATGTCCTCTCATGCCAGAAGAGGTACCAGGAGCTTCTCTCAAGTTTTGCTAAAACTGCTTATATGATGTGTTATTCTATCTCGTTACCCTTATGTCTGCATTTATGGTATCCCTTGAAAGCTGAAAAAGCTACGAATACACGGGCCCATGTGTCCTTAAATTCTTGCAGTTTCTACCGAAGCTAAATATATGATCAAATTTTCTGCATTTACATGTGATATTCCCATGTGATACACTGTTTTCAAGCCAGAGTGACCCTTATACTGACATTATAATGCACTAATTGGATTGCTTACTTAATGCTGTTCTGATGGAATTAAGTTGGCTTTATGATGCCAAAATTTAATTGGTATTGAAAATTTTCAGGTTGGAATTCTTTTGAAAGCATTGGGTTATTCTCAAAAAGCAATCATATACTTAGCTGGTTCTGAAATGTTTGGTGGCCAACGGGTTTTGATCCCTCTGCGTGCCATGTTCCCTAATTTAGTGGATCGAACTTCTTTATGCAGCACAGAGGATTTGTCAGAATTGGTTGGTCCTGAGACACCTCTTCCAGAAAATACATATGATATGCGTCCTCGAAAAAGCGATAAACAGCTCAAAGAAGAGTGGAACAAGGCAGGTCCTCGGCCTCGACCTCTACCTCCTCCTCCTGACAGACCTATTTACCAGCACGAAAAAGAAGGATGGTATGGTTGGATTACAGAAAATGACACAGAACCAAGCCCTTCACCTATAGATCTTAGGAATCAAGCACACATGTTATTGTGGGATGCCCTTGATTTTGTTGTTTCTGTTGAAGCTGATGTGTTCTTCCCTGGTTTCAACAACGATGGTAGTGGGTGGCCAGATTTTTCGAGTTTGGTGATGGGTCAGAGGCTCTATGAAAGACCCTCTTCACGAACATATAGACTGGACAGGTAAGCAAAATTATTGTTCGAAAATTTATGACTGCATTTAGTTTTCTTCTCATAGTTAGGTTGTTTGCGCACTTCTTATGAAGATAAACTTCTTCTTTTGGGTTCATTAATCCGTAAATTTAGCTGATACATGCATCTTTTAATTTACTAATGTTTATGGAATCTCTCTTTTGCAAACTATTAACTGTTCAATGATTAACTCAAACAGGAAAGTTATTCAAGAACTTTTAAACATTACCCGTGAGGACATGTACCATCCCAATCTTAACTGGACACGTCGTGTGAGGAAACATCTTAACTCAAGTTTGAGCGAAAGTGGGCTTATAAGGCAAGCTATGCTGTCGAAACCCAGGACATTTCTTTCACATCCACTTCCTGAATGCTCATGCAGAACATCAGCCCTTGAGGATTCCAAACAGATACGGAGTGATGATGGCAGTTTTCTCTATGGAGGTGAGGATGAATGCCCTAAATGGATGAAATCAGCTAGAGTGGAAAAGAGTAAAACTGACGATGGTGATCAGCCTGATTATGAACATGACCTTCTCACTGAACAGTCAGAAACTGAAGAAGAATTTGCAAAAAGTAAGGTGGCTTCAGCTTTTGACCAGGATGAGGAATGGGATCCTAATGACTAGCGTGACAACCGTGTAAATTCTGCCGTGAGGCTTGGTTAAATTTTTTACAGATTCTTTCAGGAATGGCGAAGAAGCAAACAAATGGAGGTTCTTTATTGTTTTCTATAGTTTCCAGCTTTTTTTTCCTTTTCTAAGAATAAGCTTCTAGTGTTATTCTTTTGTTAGTAGCTTCTTGCAAGTTAGTTGCATACTCTTTATACACATCAATACCTTCTTAAAGATATCGCTATTTCCTCTGGACGCTATACACAGCAAAGGATGAACAAGTGATGCAGCAAAGGATGACTGTTATGCTTCATCCTTCTCTAAGGTCTTCTCTTAAAGCAAATGTGAAGCTGGAGGTATCTTTTGCTCTTCTTTTCTTATCATTGTAAATCTGATTTAAGATTCAAATTCAGATTCTTTTATCCCTTTTTTTCCAATAGTTTTTTCTGGATTTGTTTTGACACTACAGATATAGAAGATAAACGTACATTTCAAAAGAATTTAATATACACATTTGCCGTCTCCTTATTCTGTTCACATTCATCATATTCATTTGGTTGAGATTTTCCCTCCATTGGTATTGGACCCTGGCCCTTTGTAAAATAGTTCGTTCATTGATCCAATGAAAAGGATACATCATGTTAAAATAGTGATAGTGGGAGGTCAATAGTGTTCGATGCGATGATACATATGTGTATATTTACTGTTGTATACAGAAGCTCCAGAACCAGGGCATAGGAAATAGAACCCTAGGCACCATTTTTCTGTGTCCAAGGTTTGAGAACAGAGATAACGGTAATGATGATAATGATAAGAAGAATGAAGATGGCAAAGCACATCCATTTCCTTGAACTTTTCTGGCTTTTTACTGCCTTTGTTAGGTTGTTATTCCCGGATTGAACATGATCCACAGCACTCGAGACCTGTTCAAATAGAAACAGAGTAAGAAGGATTTTGAAGATCAAAGGGCATTTTAACAGGTGCTAAAGAGATTCTTACCATGTTCTCTATGTTGTCTAACATCTCTCCCTGTGCATCCACCAGCACGGCCATATCGAGAAACACCTACACCAAAAACATAGAAGACAAGCATCGATGGTGAATCATGAATATCTAGAGAGATTTTGGTAAATTGGATTGAGGTTTACCTGTTGTAGGTCAAGCAGTTTCTTCTCTAAATCTCTGACAGCGTCATGGCGTTCCTGAATCTCAGCCAATGTATCCATTATCTGCACAGAAACAACAACTCATTTGATTTCAGACACACGTAACAGCTGTCTTGTTGCACAGGTAATAAGATTAGTACCGAAGAGTACCAACCTGACCTCGTCCTTGTTCCCTGATTGCTTTCTGGAAAATCTGCTCACTGTCTCCAGTTTCAATCAATCTATCAACTGTCTACACACACCCAATAATCCACTATCATGAACCAATTCATTAGATTTAAATCAAGAAATGCAGAACTTTTAAGTCCTTACCTCTTCATCAGCTCGTTGTCCAGTCACTAATGCATTGTTAAGAATCACAAAACTGTTAGCTCTCAGATCATTTATGAGATAGTCGAATTATCAGAACAGATTCTCAATTCAAACCTGTAAACACACGCCTCTCGACAACTTCTCTGTATTCTTGTTGAATGTTCTGTCTTAGAGTCTGCAGATAACAAATATAAGAGTTGTTTCCTCTTCAAATTTTCCAAAGCCCTTTTAAAAACTTACTTGGAATTCAGATATCTTGTCCTTAAATTTCTTCTTCACCGCACTGCCCACGAACAAAGCGCTAAGGAAGTCTGGAAGAGATAGTGACAATCTTTGAATTTAAGAGGCAAAACTCACATAGTTGTGGCTGTTCTTGTTCTGTCTACACCTGTTCCTTTCCCACAACCTGGTTTTTTCCGGTTCTCCAGATTCTGAAGAGATCAATTCGAGTCTTAATCAGATAAACAGATCTGAGTTACAGCTGCAACCCTGTATTTATCTCTAAGCCTAACCTCTCGATCAAGATCTTCGATTTTTCCTTTGATGAAACGACAGATTCTTGCCACTTCATCAACATCTTTCTCCATTCTCTGTTTGATTGCTGCAGAAAATGAAAAACACAGAGAATTCCAAATTTATTTCATTGAAATCTTCGATCAAGAACTTGTTTCTGAATTATATAACCCACGAATTAACTCTTTTTGAATTACATTTCATTGCAGGAGCCTTAGTGAGAGATTTAGTCTCCTCGTGTGCTCCCTGAAGCTTCTTGAGATGCTTGTCAAGCCTCTCATATTGCTTTTCAATCTCTTGGACCTAAACGATTAATATGACCTCATCACACATACACACATTTGTCACAAATTGAGAAGAGTTACAGAGGGATTGATAACCTTTTTGAAGAAACCAGAGAGCCCGAGATCTCCAGAATTACCTGGGCCATGTCCTGACTCAATATCGCTTCTATTAGAGCGATCCCTGGAGAACTCAAACGAACCCTATACCATTAAAAAATTTGTCACATCATCTTAAGAACCCTCTGAGATTGAGCAGAAATCTTCGT
The DNA here is from genome assembly GCA_963920545.1 of Lepidium didymum. NCBI lineage: Eukaryota > Viridiplantae > Streptophyta > Magnoliopsida > Brassicales > Brassicaceae > Lepidium > Lepidium didymum. The sequence goes on from OY986979.1 coordinate 19,866,486, forward strand.
GATAACGTAAAGTCCAAAGCGAAACGGAGAAAAGACAAACCTTTAAGAGGTCGTTCATTGTTGGAGAACTAGAACAGAAGAAAAGATCTACAAAAGGAAAAAGATTCTTGTTGAACAATCAACCAAATTCCAGATACCATTATAAACCTTAAAATGTATTAAAGAAAAGCTGAAGAAATGGACACAATTAGAAGGAAACCAAACCTTGTTTTGTTATAAACCCAGATCTCTCTTGTTCTTTTGTTGTGTTTTTATTATACTAAAAAACTATTAAGAGAGAGGAGAAGAAACAACAAGAGCTACGTTACCGTATAAAACAGAGCAAAAATATGAGATTGTCATGGACGGTTGAGATTTCACTTTGATAATTTATGTTCAAAGCTTTCTTGATACACAAGGAAAACTATATTACATAATACATGTAAGAGACCTTTAGGCCCATTAATAAAAGCGATGAAGCCCATTTATAAAAGCGAAGCCGGTCACGTGACTCTTCTTAATATTATAATAAAAATTGACTTTGAACGTCTATGTATATTTCCTCACGCGCTCTGAGGTATCTAAACCTTTAATTATTCAGAAAAGCGAAGCCGGTCCAGGGGTTTTAGCCTCACGCGCGCAACGCGCTTCTAGTGCGTGTGGGTTGGCGAATTGAAATGTTTTACGCTTGTTAGGTCCGTGATGTTAACGCGCTTGCGTTTTAATGGGCCTCACGTACACGCCTATTAGTAAGCTTTGATTGGGCTTTAGTTAATTGTAATTGGGCTCTAAATTGTCTTAAATAAAGCGGTCATGTACAATTCATTTTCAAAGGCCTAGTAGTGGGTTTTATTGGGCCTTGTAAGCCTAGTAAAATTTTATAGGGCTCATAATTTTTTGGCCTTATACATATTTGGTCACGCTGGTTATATATTCAGTCATGCAAAAGAGGAAACATAAACAATTATATAAGCTTTTATTATTTTATTAAAAAACTAAAGTACATCTAATGGCTTGTGAAGACTAATAAAGAGCTTCAGGTACGAACATCACTTTGAAAGCTACTACTAGAGACTTGACCAAATAAAAAAATGGTTTGACCCGATGTACAATGGAGACATTATCTGTACAATTAAAACTACAACACTTGACAATGAGACTACTTGAAGTGTGTTGTCTCATTCACTCATCACTCACCAAGGCTGGGTTTTGACTACCTTCACGCTGCTGTAGAAGCGACGGAGATCTTTCATGGCTTTTTCTTCAATCTGGATTGATCGGATTGATGATGGAGCATCTATCTCTGGTTTGAACCAGCGATTAGTTCCAGGTGAATCTGATGGAGATCCTTGCTCTGTTGGGACAGTGAAGCCTGATGTTTTTGTCTTTGGACTGTGGGATAGAGACTGTTGCTTCTTCACCTGCATTAGACAAGACAAAGACACCAAGAGAAAGATGAGCTTTCAAACAAAAACTGTGATACAGAGGAACAATTTGGTCTATTTCTTTGAAAACAGTAACAACTTTTCAAACAGAGGAACAACGAACCTCCTGCATCTGGATATCTCTGAGAGAAGGTCGGGACAAGTGATGAGGAGACTCAGAAGAAGCCCAAGGAGGAGTTCCTCTTTCCATATCAGATTGCTGCAAACTTTTGGCTGATTCCACTGGAATTGGCTTTGAAGTCAAGAAGGAACTCAGTAATATCTTTCCTTCGAGTTTATCATAAGAATCATCGCCTGACTGAATTTTAATAGTCCTAATAGGTTCGTGAGGCCGAGTCTTGCTTTGTTCGTCTTGAATATCCCGGAGGGAAGATAATCCTTTAGAAACCTTAGCTCCACCCCACACAGGACCTTCAATCTTAGGCTTTGGTGGAGGAACAACAACAGATTTAGGAATATCATCTAGAGCACCAGTCAAGAACATGGAAAGCCCACCCTTTCTGTTCTTCTTCTTGTTTGCTGCTGGTGAAACTTTCTTGCTTCTCGGTGTATCAGGGGGATTATCTTTCTTCTGCGAGAGTGAGACAAAGTCTGATTCTTTGGGGAACCCGCTAATCACGGTCATATCCATCATGGCATTACCATCCTATTAGAAGGATTACATACCATAAAAATTCAGCTGATGCAGATAAATCTTCAAAACCTTAACTAACATGAACGGACATAGTAAATCCTTTTACTGAAACTAACCTTCGGTTTGATAGAGATTTCCTCAGTTTCTTTCTTCTGCATTGTCTCTATTTCCACTTTAACTCCACCAAAATCAGGGAATGTCTCAACCTGTGGAAACCTCTGTTTTCCACTTTTCTTCTTTTTCCCCTTTTTGCTGGCCTTTCCATCTAGTGGCAGAGATGATGATGATTTTGCCTCTGGCGACTCTTTAACAGGAATACCAAGTTCTACCAGTGAACTTTCGATTTCTACTTTCTTTTGAAGTTTTGCTATTTGCTGACCATCAAGAGGCTGTCCTCTTGATTGCTTTGCTTCAAGGGTCTCAATTTGTTGCAACTTTTTCCTTAAAGCTCGGACTTCCTTGGAATTACGTTGAGTCAGCTCATCTTCTGGTTTTAAGAACAAATCCATTCGAGTGCTTCCCTCAGCATTAACGGAAAAAAGTTTCACATGGTTTTCACGAGTTCTAAGAATGTCGCTCTCACTTTCCTCCTCTTCACTATCTATAACGACAGGGAATGTGGCCGTTGGTGTTGGAAGTACTCGGGAGCTCCATGTTTCGGATGATCTGTCATCCAGTAATTTTTCAAGATTGGCAAGAACATCAAGTGATGTATTTGCAATTGATTGGGGAGCAAAGGTCAAAATAAAGTCAAGGTTTCGGATCACAATGTCCTGCAGGAAGAACACACATAGAAGATAATCATCAGCCAGAACATAAAAAGAGAACACTGAACATAAACTTCTCTTTGTACCTCTGCCCCTTCAGTGTCTAATCATCACAAAGGAAGGTTAGCATTACCTCACAGTATTTCTTAAGGTCCTCTGCTCCAAGTGAATCTGCAACTTCGACCAATTGAATAGCATTTCGTGGCTCTACAATACACTCAGCTGCCACCTTCTCACATAAGCTTTTCAAGCTAGGTACTGTCCTCTCCTTAGGATTATTGTGTTTCTCATGTTCCAACACATTCACAGATTCCACATCATCAAACATAAAACCCTCATCCAGTTCATGTTCTTCTTCCCTACTTTGATCAGCTTCCACTGTCTGAGACTTCTTAAGCACAGAAGGAGCATAGGCAGGATGATAGAGAGAGCCCACAACCAGAAGATGTGTTTCACCAACAGCAACTGTGGTTGCCCTTTTCAAGTTGTGGAGGCGAGAAACAGACGGTGGCATATCTTTACCTTTCTTCCCATCCCACATGTAAACTTCTCCTGTACTAGTAACAGCAGATGCCCAGTATTTACCAGCTGAAATGCTCACAACTGTTTTCCCGTGCATCGAATGCAACTGCAAGGATCAGATATAAACAAAATTTGTTATTACTATGCGAGTCATATTGAGTTATTCAATTTTTTAAGAAAACGAGAAAGTTGAATCAGACCTGTTGGCATCTAAGATTGGAGTCAGACGAAACCCAATAAAACAATGCACCATCTTCTGCTAGAGCCAAGCTGTGTACCATTCCCGTAGCTATTGCAGTTAATCGAAGAGGTCTCCTTCGATGAAAATTCAATAGTGTGTTCCCAACTTTCTTTAAATTCCGTGAAATAATTACTCGTCTTGGAGTCACTAGCCTATGACCCCAGGTGTACACCTAGTCACAGAAAAAAGAAAGAAATACTAAAGAAAAATAAATTTGTATCCAAATTAAGTTCTCATGATCATGCGTTCCATAAACTTTATACATTTATATAAGAATTTTAAGACGTTTAATTACAGATGTAGTAAGAATGTTTACCTCTCCATCATCTCGTAACACTAGGGTGTGATATTTTGCACACGCAACAGTCGTGAAAACTTTTCCTTTCAAGTAATCAACCAATCTTGGAGAATAGTTTGATGCTGAGTTGGAGGTTCCATAACCAAGCTGACCTTCCTTATTGCATCCCCAAGTAAAAACTTCACCGCATTCCGAAACTACAGCGGTATGTTTGTTTGCTGCAGAAACAGCTACAATCTTTGTTTTCACTGAAGTCACTTTGCGGGGTGTTGCCTGAGTATCCACAGAGGTATAACCAAGCTGACCCTCTACAGGAGCATTACAAACAACATCAGACTCTAAGATAAAAGACCATGAGCCAACACGACTAGAATGTACATAGCTCAATCTAAATTAGATGAACTAAGAAAGTGGGCTCAAAGGTCTAAACTAGACGAGTAGACTAGAGCACTAGAGATTGCATCCACTGGGAAAGAGATAGCTAATGAGTGTTTTACCTCTATTGGAGCCCCAAGTGTATACATCCCCGCCTTCCGTAGCAATAACAGTGTGGTGCTTGGCTGCCGCAACTGCCTTTACACTACGAGATCCTAAACCAGATATCACCTGGCGGGGAGTGATCACTGCAGCTTGACCACTAAGATAGTAGAAACAGAAAATAACTCGATTAATTTACATAACCTTTCAAAAAACCCCAACGTAATGTCAGAGGCAAATAGAAATATATCATAGGCACACAAACTAGATCATGAAAAATTAGTAGAGGTGAATGTAAATAACAGAAAACCTTAACAAAATGAAAGCAGCAATATCAGAGAATTAACAATTTCATACCTGTGAATGTCAAACTCAGGATGTCCAAGGCGGCCACCCCTTCCAAAGCCCCACGTGTAGACTTCTCCATTAGAACTAACAGCAACACTATGGAACTTTGCAGCAGAGACCATCTTAATAAAACAACCATGTAGTGAATCAACTCTGCCGGGTAACTTCTGAACATGTTGACTGCCTGTTCCAAGTTGGTAGTTTGCACCATTTCCCCAGCTAAATACCTCTGTAGCTACTGAAAAGGAAGACAATGAACATGACATTTCAGCCAAAAGTTGTATGAGATTTAGCGACCACAAGATTAAGGTTTTGTTTAGAAGAGTTTGATTACCCGAATTTTGTTCGGCACCAATGACCTGAGCCACTGGACCTGAGACCAAATCAACCGGTGTTCGCAGTTTTATGTCTTCTAGAGTAAAAGAAGCACCTGCGTCAATTAGCACACTAGCCACAGCGAGATGACCAAAATGCAAAGCTCTGTGAAGACTACTCCAACCAGATTCTCCATCCTGAAATTTACATTGTACAATATTTTCTGTCAGATTATGAATACAATATTTGCAACAAACATATGAACCTCAACCAAATCCCTTACAGAAAAAAAGAAGTAAATAGCAAGGAGTAAGTACAATCATGGACCTTTAGAATCCAGGTCATAAACTGAAGAAACAAATACTTAGATATATAAAAACACAAACAAAGAGAATGTTCACAAACCCTAGCATCAGGATCAGCGCCAGCTGCAAGCAATCTCCTAACAATAGGAATGTGGTTTCTCCAGATAGCAACATGCAAAGGAGTCAGACCATAGACATTCCTTAAATTTATATTGCCACCGCTCTTCTTCAGTGTGTTCAGTGCTGAATCTACATCAACCAATGAGCCTTGTTGTATAGCAAACCACAAATCTTTCTTAGATTCTGAAAGTGAGCTTTTACGAGGATTTTGCATCTTCTGAGTTTGAGGAGAGACTGAAACTTCCATATTTCTTCTAGACGGCAAGAATTCTCACAAAAACCTTGTTAGCCGCAAATTGTGTGTCTAGACCAATTACCTCCAAAGAGTAAGACTCGGTTTCGATAACATATTCTTAGCTAATCAATCAACTTTCTGAAGCAAACACTTAAAACTCCACAATCACTTCATAAGGAGCGCAGAAAAGACCTGATAAAGAAAGACAAGGATGCAAATTGCATGGCATTAATAATATTCAACAGCTTCTCTAAGATATAAGAACTGAAAAGAATAAACAAGTAAACCAAGCAATGGAAAGCATCGCTCCTTTTCTTAATAAACAAACCCAGAAATATGAATCTAGTAAACAGTTGAAAGCGACAGATACTTCCACAAATCACAAAGCAAAGAATCTCATTTAGTGTCACTCAAAAACATAACTAAAGAGATGTTTCAACTAATAAGTTCATTCGACCTTTTAGCTAAACAAGGAACTCAATAAGGAAATTTGTTAAGCAACATACAATTAGTAAAAATCAGTCCACAAATGTGACACACTACAAAATCCCTGGAAAAGATCGTCCCTTGAACATTCAACTCAGATCTCTCATCAGTGTTAGACAGAGAAAACCGACTAAAAAGAAACAATCTTACACAAATCGAGAATGGCAAACAGATAAACTCGATCCCCAAAACACAATGAGTCAATGAATTCGATCGAGAAAGCTCAGAATTCTTACCAAAACATGAGAGGAAATCCATAAATAACGGAACCCATTAGTCAAATTCAAGACTTTTACAGAGAATAAAAATCTCCCCATTTCAAATTATCAATCAGGAAAAACAAAGCAGAAGAAAATAAAAACCGTTTTCGATGCTGTTTTTTTCCAAACCAAAAACTGCCATTGAGTTTAAAACAATCTGACAAAAGAAAAGAAAAACAAAAGGAAACTAATTTTCCATTACCTGAAATCAAGTTCTGATTAGATTTAACAAGAGATAGAGAAAAGAGAAGAAATCAAAAACAGATATATAATAGATAGGGAAATGAGGATAAATGAGCAGAATGGAATCTTCTATGAAAAATTCAATGTGTGAAGAAGCGAATTAAAACAGAGAATATACCCTCTCCATAGAAGGTATAAAGTTTATGTAAGAGGGAGAGAGGAGGGGTGGAGAGAAATCTCCGAGGTTAAGGGTAATTCAGTAATTAAATATAAAATTAGAGAAAATGACGATAAAGCCCTTGAAGATGATTTGGTGACGTGATGACGACTCGGAGAAGAGAATGAAGTCATAACAAACTCATCTCTCTCTATAGCCACCCAACTAGTTTGCTATACAAACAAAGTCTCCTCGTGATGACACGTGGTGACACATCAGAGCAAGACAAAGTCATGTACAGTCATCAAATGTCCGAAACTGAGAATACCTCTCTCGACCTCTATTTTTTTATTTTTTTTGATAAATCTCGACCTCTATTTATTTATTTTATTTTGATAAATCTCGACCTTTTTAGAAATAAAATTAAAAAATTAATTTTTTTTAATCTTGTTTAATTTCTGTGTATTAGACTTTTTCTGCAAAAAGTTCTTCATTTTTCAAGGATTTTTCAGTTGATTAATTGATTTTTAATAGAGTGATGAATATAAGAGTGACACGTCAGCTCCCGTGACACAAATTGATGACGTGGGGATATATGATTGGATGCCATGGCATCTCTTTGCGAGTCACGGAGTTTTATCGGTGGTCAAATTAATTTTATTGTATAACCGCTATAAATGGAAAATTATTAACTAGTTCTTCAATTCTCTACAACACTCGTAACATATTTTGGGTACTTTCAAGTTTTTCCTTATTAGGAGTTTTGTATGAGAATTAATATCTTCTTATTTTCATTCAAGAGATAAAGAAGTTGCTAATGGCCTTTAGTCTAGTGGCATGCGGTAAGTCTATTAAAATATGCGTATTTGCATAATCAGGGATCGAGTCTTACCGCCTATATTATGTAAGAATTTGGCTAATGGCCAGCCAGTTGTGGTCCAATGTTGACAAAAACAAAAAAAAAAAAAGACAAAGAAGCATATTTCATAAGAGATAATGAAGATAAACATTGCATTTAAAGAAATATAAAAGATTTTTGACAAGAAAAAAAAAGGAAATATAAAAGATGAAGCCATAGAGTGACTTCATTTCCTCAAAACCTAATTTTGGCTAAAAATATTTTCTTTTGGAAAGAAAAGTTATTGAAACTGAACAAACACAAACCATGAAGAAAAATCCGAAAAGAGTAGAAATAATGTCTTCAAGCTCTTCACTTGGCACTAGAGAGCTGGGAGCGGATGAGCTTAGCCGCATCAACCATGGCTTTAAGTGCTGGTTTAACCTCAGTGTACTTCCTTGTTTTCAGACCACAGTCAGGGTTAACCCATAAGATGTTCTTCTCGAGCACTGCAAGCATTTTGTTGATCCTGTCTGCAATTTCTTCTGTGGATGGTATTCTTGGGGAGTGAATGTCGTAAACACCAGGGCCAATTCCAGCACCGTACTTAACTCCTTCACGGAACACTGAGAGAAGCTTCTCGTCTGAACGGGAGTTCTCAATGGTGATGACATCAGCATCCATGTCGATGATGGAGTGGATAATGTCGTTGAAGTTTGAGTAGCACATGTGAGTGTGAATCTGAGTGCTGTCTTGGACTCCACAGTTTGTAATTCTGAAAGAGTGAACAGCCCAGTCCAAGTAGAAAGAGTGTTCGGCTTTCCTAAGAGGCAATCCTTCTCTAAGTGCGGCTTCATCGATCTGAATGACTCCAATACCACCTTTCTCGAGGTCTTCCACTTCGTCTTTGATAGCCAAAGCAATTTGGTAACAGGTTTCGTGCCTAGGCTGGTCGTTTCTGACAAAAGACCAGTTGAGAATTGTGACTGGGCCTGTAAGCATACCCTTCATTGGACGTTTGGTCATGCTCTGAGCTGTTGAGGACCAGAAGACTGTCATTGGCTTGGGACGGCTCACATCACCGTAGATGACTGGTGGCTTCACACAGCGAGATCCATATGACTGCACCCATCCGTTTGCAGTGAATGCGAACCCTGACAATTGTTCTCCAAAGTACTCAACCATATCGTTTCTCTACAAGGTCGTCAAATCATGGCTCGAGTCAGAAACAGAACATGGTAAATAGAACTGTTTAGAAACAGAGAAAGACTCACCTCAGGCTCTCCGTGAACAAGAACATCAATGTCAAGTTCCTCTTGAATGTCTACAACTGCCTTGATCTCTGCCTTCATGGCGTTGACGTACTCCTCCTCAGAGATTCTATTAGAAGAGAGATTAAGGAGTTCCAGTTAGCATCACGATGAACTTATAAAACTTGCTTAAAGGATCAATGCCGAAAGATTGAAGTTAGTAGACTAACTTCTTCGCCTTGTATTCACGGCGAACCCTCCTGAGTTCCACGGTCTGTGGGAAGGACCCGATAGTTGTGGTTGGGAGGATTGGAAGATTGAGCTTCTTCTGTTGAGCATCTAGCCTTGCGCTAACTTCTGTTGAACGACGGTGATCTGATCCCTTCAAAGCAGCAGCCTGGGATAACAGGAATTATAAATACAAATATTGTTGTATAAAGGGCACTCAATGTGAATAACGCTCTGAGTTTGACGCATGACTTGACTTACAGCCTTCTGAACAGACTCATTGGTGACTCTTGGGGAAGACCTCCTTGAAGACAAAGCGTCAGCATTGGCAGTGAAGAAAGCCTGAAAGAGAGAAAAATTAGAGAATTGTAGTGTATTTTTTCAATGGTTCACTAGAGAAACATGTTTTAAAAATATTGCAATACCTGATTTGTCTGACCGGCCAAAGCCTTAGCCAATGCGTCAACTTCAACAATCTTCTGGGCAGCAAAAGCTAGCCACGACTTGATTTCGGCATCAAGCTTAGTCTCGTTAACAAGGTCAACGGCAGTGTGGAGAAGAGAGCAAGAAGTTGAGACCACAAGCTTGTCTGCACCAATGCACAAAGAATATAACCAGCGAGTTAATGAAAAAAAAAGAAGCAAATATACACTTCTGATTGAGTGTCGAGACGTAAATGACGCAGATGATTCTGGAAAAAAAGAATACCTTTACCAACAACACTCTCAAGTGACTGCAAGGTTGTAAGAGAGGCAGCGAGGTCATTGGCCCAGATGTTCCTTCCGTCAACAACACCAGCAAAGAGGTACTTGCCTTGGGGGAAACCAGCCTTGATCAAGTCAATGGTCTTGGTTCCACGAACCAAATCAAATCCAAAGGCAGTTACACCCTTCAAAGAAGTTAGGGTTTTGTATGCTTCAGCAGGAATATCAGCGAAGTAGGTCTCCACAAGAACATTCAGACCAGATAGAGTTGATTCGAGCTCAGCATAGGCACCGCTAAATGCCTGGAGTTTGTGACCCTCAAGATCCATGACAAAAAGAGGCTCATCAAATTGAATCCAGGTAGCACCAGCTGCCTTGAGCTCCACAATAACTTCCCTGAGCACAGAATCATCATTTTAAAGGTGTGTCAGAAAAATATTTCACAGAGTCAAAAAGAACAGTTGACTATTACAACAGGAGTAATCTCTTACTTGTAGACTGGGAGAATTTTGGGGAGAAGAGAGAGAAGATCAAATGACTTGTCAACACCCTTTGCAAGCTTCGAAAGAAGCAAGTAAGAGACAGGGCCAACAAGAATAGGGACGGTCTCAACACCAAGCTGCATCAACAACACCGCATTATTGTCATATTACAACTTTCAATAGTAGACAAAAAAAGGATATATTCAAACGGGAATAGTAATGAGTGGTGGTGCATACCGCCTTAGCCTCCTTGTACTCATTCACAGCCTTGTGAGATGCGTAAGAAAACTTCACTTCAGGGCCCAACTCTGGGACGATGTAGTGGCTTCAACAAACAAAACAGAAAGAAAGAAAAAAGTACGTTAACAACACAACTCACAAACTCAAGAACAATGCCAGTGCAAGAAGACACAAGATAAAAGAGTAGAAAACTCACTAGTTGGTGTCAAACCACTTGGTCATTTCCATAGCCGGAACAGAGGCGTTTCCTCTGGCCATGGAGAAGTAAACATCCAACCCGATCTCACCACTGGTATATCCGTATCTAGGTGGAACAGCACCGAGCATGGCGGTGGTGTCGAGCACATGGTCATAGTGAGAAAAGGTGTTGCTTGGGATGTACTTAATCCCAGCTGCAGACATCTGTTTCCAAATGTTGGACCTGAGATCAGCTGACACCTTCTGCAAGTCCTCAGCACTGCTCTTTCCATCCCAGAAAGATTCCAATGCGAACTTGAGCTCTCTCTTAGGGCCCATACGAGGATATCCAACAATGTGGGAAGCCATTTTGACTTTTTCTAGTTTATGTTTTTTACCTACATATAACGTCACAAACAAAATCGAAATCAGCCATCAGACCAAAAACATAATCCTAAAACCTAAAGTTATCCTCGCATTTGATATTAAAAGAAAAACAGAAACTGGTGGAAGTACCATTCATAAAAGCCATTAACTAAAGACGGCTATTACATTCAATCATTGAACAAAAGTAATAAAAAAAACAAACTTTTTGCAGTATTTGTCGCACCATTGAATTAAAATTGATATAAGTCCACTGAAAAGCAGAGTCTAAGATTCTAAGATGAAACAAACAATTTTCGAATCACGAATCTTCAAGCCAGAGTTACTATAAAACGGATCGAAGGCAGAAAAATCCAGAAACCAATCGTTCAAAAATGATCACAAGTAACAACCACTCAAAAACAGATATTCCGGTGTTAGATCTATAAATCTGATTAAATCAAAAAATCCAGCCAGATCGGTGACTGGCCATAATAATCTAACTCACCGGATTAAACAGAAGAATTAAAACTCACAAAGCGAACAAACGAAATCAGAGAAAATTGAAAATTGAAATGGGGGTGGGTAATCAGAGAGGAAAACAAAACGATGAAGGCTAAATAAGAGAATGAAAAGGAAAGAGAGAAATAGTTATCCGGAAGCCATGGAAACTCGGAAGCGTACCTTAAGGAGATAGAATCGGAGAAAAGAGATATGAAAGAGATGACAAGAGAGAGCGACGATGGAGAGTGCCTGTGCGCTTAGTTATTTATAGCAAATGAATTGTGCATCGCTCACTCTCTCTCACTTTCCCTGGTGGTGGCGGAATATTATTTTATTAAATTTAATTATCATATTTGTTTTAAAAATATATTTTATATGTATATAGAGGTATAATACATGTTTTTAGCACGTTTTAACTCAGGATTTGATGTATTTCAGCTTGAAAAATGTAAAATTAAGGTGATGGTCAATTATGTACAAACATTAGAAAATTATAAGTTTATTTACATCGACGAGTTGGATAATACAAATAATGGTATGGATGACATGAGACTACTAAAAGTTTATAAACTAATTTTAAGCTGGTTAGAAATTTATTATGCTAAATATTCTTAAAATAAAGATAAGTTAGCTTATAGTATAAGTAATTAGTAAAAGTGTAGTAATAATGAATAAGGTAAACACGATTCGGATGGTTTACAAATTTTTATGTCAACATTAACATTAGGTCTACAAGATCTATCCATAGTCTAGCTCAATTTTTAAATTCATATTTAATCAACTTGTAGAAAGAATGAATCGAATCTTATATACCATCAGTCCAAAAAAACTCGGCCGAATTAGATGGTTTAAATGCTCTAGTTAATAGTAATGGTATATCATTTTTGTTTTTTTTTTGTCAACTTTATTCAATTAACAAAATAATGAATCTATATGAGGAACATTATCCATAAAAACACAATCTATGAATAATTTTTTAATATTACGGGCCAAGTAGTCGGTTTTATGGTTAGAAATATATAGAATAAGAATTAAAGAACAAACTCTAAATAACTTTCCTGAAATCTTAGATAATTTGTTTGAACTCTGAAGTAAGAAACATTATTTCCTAATACAGTGGAAGAGTAATAAAGAGTAATAAAGAGTTTAGAGATTGGATTATATTGTTGATTCAGTTATTAATAAAAATAAATAAAACAAATAATAAAAATAGAAAATTATTTTGGTTAAATGATAATATTGTTTGGGATTTTATAAGATAAATTTGAATTATAGGTAAATTTCAATATAATGTTGACAAAAGAAAAAAAAAAGAAAGGAATAAAAATGTAAAAGGGAGTTGGTAGATCTGTGTATAATACCCGAAACCTGAAATCTGATCCGAATCCAACCCAAAATAAGAGGAACCGAACGGAACTGAACCAGACAAAATATCCAAACAGATTTTATATCGTGGAAGTTTGGGTACCCGAACCCAAACGAATAAAAACTGAAACCCAAATGGATACCCAAAATACCCAAAATATATTATATAGTTTAAAATAATTATATATATATATACTTTTAGTTACCTAAATATTCAAAATTATAATTATAATTATATATCTAAATATATTACCATTTGAATTAAACAAATAAAAAAGATATTTAAATATTCAATTTTGAAAATTAAATTATATTTTTTCTAAGTATTTTTTTCAATTTTTTTAAAGATTTAAATAAAAATACTCGAATTCAAATCGACCCCAACCTGAAATAGGACATTTTATAAGAATCGAAGTCGACCCGAACTTGAAATATATCAAACCGAACCTGACACAAAATTCCAAAATACATGAACAAGTTTTATATATATAAATCTAAAATGCCAAAGGATCCAATCTAAACCTAAACGAATCTAATCTAAACTTGAACATATACCCGAATATCTATACCTAAAAGTTGGTGTGCTATGTATGGAGTCTAACACGAGGAGGAGGTAGCGGGATTGGTGGGTGGGGCCCAACTTGGAGTTGGTGGGCTTTACAATTTTGTTTTGTTTTTCCTTTTTTTCTCTTAAAACGACGTATTGAGAGTCAGTGTAACCAACAACTGGGCCACAAGTTAAAGATTTGTTTGGTAGACAAAGTAGGTAAAGGACTATGAGATTACGTCCTTTATAGGCTTCTTCATATACTTTTATTGAGGAACTGGTTTCATTCTTGTTGTGAATCAACAACAAATTACAATAAAAAAATTTAAAATTTGGATAAAGTATCTTTAACACTCTAGTCGTCATATTCAGTCAAAATTGTATATGTAGACAGTGAAAATATTAATATGAAGTTGGTCATATTTTTGTTTGTTAATTCCAATTTTTGGTGCCCAAACATTGAAATTTCAAACTTAATATTCGATATGTTTTGTCAGAATATCCAACTTACAATGATGGATGATTCAATGTGTGTAATGTGTGCAAAAGAAGTCAAGTATAAAATGATTTAACTATCTGAGTAAAGAATATTCTATCTTTTTTTTGGACTACGTACTAGTAGTACTAGTACGAATATTCTTTGTTTTGGACAGATTATTTATAATTTTATCTTTCTTCACGATTTCCAACATATGTCAAATTCACGCATTAGTACATGCATTGGCTTTGCTATGGTTTTGTCTCCGCTCGGTGGAAATAGATCTAAATACACACAAACTATAAAGCACAAGCTTCACATTAATAAGAGCTAATGAAATCAAATTAGAGTCCAGTGCTTACACGACTTACTAGCTACTACTCTTGGTAGAGTTTACATATCGAACTCTAACCGGACCAAACCTAGAAAACGTATCTAATGTGGACCAAACCAACCAGACCCAAAAAACATAAACTAATATAGATTCTGTCAGAGAAACTGGAAAACTAGCTGATTCCCGTATGAAGTCTCAGTCAGAGGTTAACCCCAGTAAACCACAGACTAGATTTTGGTTTGGTCAGCTACAAAACAAACCGGATCATACTAAACCACTCAACTTCAGTTCTTAGTCTTTTACGTTTTCTTCAGCTTCCGAAACTGAGTTGGTTGGTTGATGTTGCGGTTAAGCTATTTGCTTCTTGCCTTTTCCAGATCAGGAATATCTGCCAAAGTATAATGTTTTGCTTAAGATCAGTAATCACAAAAGGGGGCAGATAAAAAAGTTTACATTTGGAGGTCTAAGGGAAACTTCAGCTTCGAAATTTGGCACCACCAAGAACTGAATTCATAGGACAATGCCACTACAACTTTGACCTTCAGTAGCAGAATCCATCAATCTTTACTCAGTCTCTACTTGCAGGTATGCATATATGTAATTTGTGATATGTTATAAAAATCAGTGCGGTAAGAATGTTGAAACTTACAGAGTAATCCATCGTCATCGCTGCTTTCACCATCTTGATCAACAAACTATGAAAATAAAGAGGGAAACTAATCAAACAGGGTGGCTTAACTAACCTGCAGTACAGAGATATAAGTGATAATGAGAAAACACTTACTGCAATCTCATCATCAGAGGCCGTTTCAGCTGAAGCAGAAGCAAAAAGGAGTCTATAGTTAGAAATGATGAAAGAGATTAGACAAAACTAAGATCTCTTGTCTGCAAAATTGGCGTAAATTTACTTAATCTAGCGTGTGAGAGAACACGAGATATAGCAAGTTAAGTACAAGGGCTCATCCAGAAATAAGAGAAATCCAGATTTTTGGAAAGTAAATATAACAAAATTTCAAATTATTCCATAGAGATTGAGCTGAAAAGAGAACTTTGGCTTGTAACATAAGACTTACAGTTGACCTCCTCATCCTCATCACACCATTTATTCCAGTCAACTTTGATGTAAGGTGCAGGTTTCTCTTCCGATTTCAGCAGTCGTGTCCACCAGCTTTTCTCTTCTTTCTGAATCGAAAATATGATGTTCCTTAGCCCTACATTCTGCTTATATTCCTGCATCATACATATTACATAGCATAGTACATTTGTTAAAAGAAGTATGTATGAACGCTATAAAACTCAGAAGCGAGGAAATGGCACTTACTGGCATAATCTTTCTATGTAACTCCAAGCTGAATTCAAAGCGCTTGCCTTGGGCACCAAGAGCAGAGAAACTGAATAGACCCTGAGGCTCACACTTGACTGAAATTTCCTTTGCATCAGGTAAGGCAACAGTTAGGTAAACCTTATCAGAACGCTGAGCCCAAAGAACCTCCGGGGTACGACTGCATACAAGGTGAAAAACAACAGTTGTATTATACTTTGTTACTCTACTCAGTGGACTTTGTGCAACATACCACCCCAATCACACACCAAAAGAGAAGATTAACACACAAAAATTCAATTTTGGACTTGACAAGTAAAAAATATGTCGATGCTTTTATACAAGCATGAATGCTGAAAGCCAA
The DNA here is from genome assembly GCA_963920545.1 of Lepidium didymum. Taxonomy (NCBI): domain Eukaryota; kingdom Viridiplantae; phylum Streptophyta; class Magnoliopsida; order Brassicales; family Brassicaceae; genus Lepidium; species Lepidium didymum. Next base: position 19,882,453 of record OY986979.1, read on the forward strand.
TCAAACAATGTAATATTCAAATCGAATTCGAGGTTTATAATTCCTTTAAGTAATATTCAAAAACCCTAGAATTCGAACATATACCTCATGCTTTCATCCAAATGTAAAATGGATGGATGTTGCCGGAGAGTTTGAACGGCGGACTGAAGGAATCGGCGATCGATTTCAAGAAAACTAAAGTTCAAAACTTGAAACGATCTTCTTAGGTAAAGAGTCTAGACTAGAGTGAAGAAGGTATACAGAGGCAAGATTTACATTTGGTCCCAATAGTTTAGAGTATTTCTCAAATAGACCCATAACTTTACGAATTTATTAAAAAGGAAAAAACTCTTACAAATACCCTATTTCGCCACAATTAGAGATTAGTGATTTCATTTCACCCTTTTATCACCCATAATAATATAAGCCAATTCATGGTTCTTTCAATTGCCTGGACATAAAGCGACATTTGCTGTTTTAGGACAGACAAAGATGACAAATGAAAGAGTAAACTTGGAGTATGTAAAGAATGTATTTGATGGATTTATGATCATCAAAATATATATTGTATTTTTGATTTATAATTAATAATGTAAACAAATTTGATGATTAATATTGTTATTACATGTTATAAAGGACTAAATTTTGGTCGTTGGTGTTAGTTCTAACTTCTTAGGGTAAAGGTGAAGCTAAAATCGACATTTAGCCCAACTAGCTTTAAGTAATTCATAAGATTCCAACTTATAGAGAAATTACGAATCTTTTTCCATAAATGGAGAAAAAAATAAACACTTTTACAAACAGTCCCACTTGTTTTTTTTTTTTTATCAACATTAAATCGACAAGGCTCGATCAATAGTCTAAAGCCTATTCTCTAATAATCTCTTTTTTAAGGTACCATAATGCAGTAGGTAGGAATCGAACTCTGGTACCAAATCATTAGCTGGATCATCTTAACCACCAGATTGAGAGCAATTCAGCACCGTTCCACTTGTTATTTGGACGCAACCAGAGATTTCATTTGGCATTTTTCTATCATAATTTAATCTATGTGCTAAAAGTAAAACAAATATCGATATGGACAAATACAGGTAAATAAATTGAAACAAAGAAAGAAAAACATGTGTCATTAGTTGTGACAGATCATAGATTAATGATATGACACATGCTATTTACTCAAATATATTTATAGTTTTCTCAAATTTTTAAGATTGAAATCATAAATTACAAAAATTGGCACGAGATAATTTGTTATTGTATAAATTCCAATATGTTGATATATGGCACTATGACTTAAGGATTGGTTCAATAACTTAGCAAATGATATCACTTCATGATTACGACTTACCTAACAAAAATGCAACAAATCTAACGCTGAACAAACCATTTAACCTAATTTATTAGACACCTCAAGGCGAAAATGCCACACACCTTCTAACGTACATCTTAATGAACCTAATATATATATCGTAGTAATCAATTATTTAGCTTTCTACAAATAATTTGATTTTAATGTATATATATGTGACAAAAGCAAGACATGACATATGATTAATCGAAATTGGAAATAGCCACATTTTATTTCGCATTATCCAAAGTTGGTCAGTCGTTTCTAAGCTGCACCAATCATTTTTATTTTTATTTTAAACATAATTAATACGACATTGACTATTGAGTTATGTGACGAATAGAAACAACAAAACCAACCAAAAAGTGAAACATGAAAAATGAAAAATGAAAGAAAACGAATAGAAAGATTTATTCGACAAAAAAATAATCTAATTGAAGAAGATGTATATATTACTACGTGGACTAAAATTCCACAAAATTTTGTTTTCTTATATTTGTAAGTATTATGTTATATACCTCCAAATAAAAATCATTAATATAAAACTAAAATATTTTTAAAAATGTGGAATCGCTCTTGGCACGTGATATTAAGTCATTAAGACAGATCATGACTTAGTTTCAGATTCTAAAGTACACAATATAATGCAGATTGTAGAGATATACCAAATATAAAATATATATGGTTTAATTAATTATTAGTTAATTTGTTGAATTATAATTGTTTTTTTCAGGAAAATTTTGTAAAGAAAATATAGTGAAGGAAGATGACAAGGACTTTTCTCATGTGTCACCTAAAAAAGTGTGATGTGATCTTTCTGAAAGAGATGCGATAGATTATACATTTACAGTCTGTGCCACTACTTCACTTTTCTTTTTTACCTTTTTGAATTTAAGTTTCTGCATTGATCTGGTTTGATTCAGTCTACTTCGGTTTTGGTTTTAAGCCAAATTTTGATAAAAATCTTATGTTAGTTGTTGTACTTATTATGTTTATGGACTCAATTCATCTCATCTTGCTTAAGTGTTGTTTAATTTCTACATTAACGCCCTAAAATTAATAATAATTATATGAAATTTAAATCTATACAAACATAAATAATAAAGAATTGTCTGTCAAAATTGGGGTTTGCCCATTTGAAGTGGTTTTGCTCTTTGTCTACATTTTTATAACCCCGCTCAAATTTAATCTATACATAATTTTTGTCGAGATGTCATTTCGTAGTTTGCTAGATTATTTATATATCGTTCTAATTGTTTTTTATTTTGCCAATTCCTAAACAGTCGTAAGATATTTTTTTTTAATTCATGAGTTTATAGATTTCATAGGAGATGTCTAAACTATTCCCCTAAAATTATACAATCCACATATAGATTTTCACCTCCGAAATTTCAGATGACCGAAAGCATTAGTTCATATCTATATAAAGATAGACAAAAACATTGTAACTTTGTTTTGCATAGCATAAAAGTCAAACCTATAAATTCTTTAAAATTTTAGGTAAGCTCTTACCACTTGACCACAAATTTCTTGTCAAGATATTTGTTGTTTGATCAAAGATTTTCTTTTCATTTGTATGGTATATATACCATTATGGGAGATCTTGTCATATACATTAGTTTTTCTACTAACAATATGTATATGAATATTAAAAGTATAGAAAAATAAATAAAAAGAATAAAGAGTTGTCAACTAATAGTGTAGTGTAGACCATGCTCCTAAAGCACTAAAGAATATTTTCTCCGATCTTTACTTCTTTTTATCTCTTTTTACTTTTCTTAGCCACAGCTTTGGCTCGAGTTGGTTTTTTCTAAAAGTGATAATACAATCTGAACATATTTTTCTTTTTGACGTTATCAAAGAATAATTTAATTTACGTACCTGCATAAATAGTGAAATCCAAAAATAAAAACAAAAAGTCATTTAAAAATTTGTCGGCTACAGACGGTGAATTTATTTATTTATTTTTATTTTGTAAACAATGCACGTGAACACTTTTATAAATTATTAAAACCAAAATAAAGTGTTTTTTTTTTAATAATTTGTTAAAAGAATGTATTGTTGTCTTCCTCTCGTGAAATACAGGAGGACCAAACTCTCTGTCGTTAGCCACTGACAGTTTACTAAATCGTATGGTTGTTAAAATGTTCTTACATTGATTTTCCAAATGTGTTTTTTTAAATAAAAAAATCTTTTATTGTGTTAATAATTTTATTATTCCCAGACTATTCTCTGTTTTGTCTTTATAAAAATTAATAATATCACTCGTGAAAGATTCTTGAATGTTTTTTAAGCTCCCTTGAAGAATTTTCCTGTGATGGAGAGAGGATTTTCTTAGGATTTTTCACACTTTCTTCTTTAAATTCAAGTTGCTACTTTTTCCTTTTAATAAAATCAATATTCCTTTTACAGTTTCCTTCATATGTTTGCAGAGGTATTTCTTCATCTCAAAGTAAACGATTTCTCTTCTCATTTCTCATTCTTCTTTCTCTGATGAAACTAATTTTTTTTTCCAGGAAAATTGTGCTTAAAAGTTTCCTGCATTTCCTATTCCTATACTAGGTGTCTTAAAGAGAAGATTCTGTAAAACCAGGTGTTGTGTTCTTCCTGTATTTCTGGAATTCACATGGAAAATTATCTTTATTTTCTAATTACCTCTTCACTTAGTCTTAAACTCTGAAAGTTTGTTTCTAAGCTTCTCTTCTGTTTAATGCATTGATGAGGAAAGAGTTGAATAATCAGATCTTAAAAGTGGACCCAGTTCTGAGTTCAAATTCAGTTTTTTAAGTACATTGTATGTAAATGAGATTCTTGAATTTAATGTGCCTCTGTTTGCAGGTGTCGATGATGATGATGCTTATGTGAGTTTATTGTGTGGCTATGGAGAAACTCTTTTGTGGCATGCCTTTACTTCTTCTGGTTCTGCTTTTAGCTTCCATTGAAGGCTCTACTCAGCTTCAGTCATCTCAATCTCAAACTCTTTTGAGACTACAGCAACTTCTCTACTATCCTAAAGTGTTAAACAGCTGGAACAACTATACAGATTTCTGCAATTCTGAGCCAAGTCCTTTTCTAAGTGTTATGTGTTATGAAGATAGTGTTACTCAGCTTCACATGATTGGAGACAGAGGAACTCATATGTTACCAAAGAGTTTCTCAATAAACTCATTTGTTACTACTCTTGTGAAGCTTCCTGATGTTAAAGTTTTAACTCTTGTGTCCCTTGGGTTATGGGGTCGGTTGCCTGATAAAATCAACCGTTTATCTTCATTAGAGATTCTCAATGTGAGTTCCAATTTCATCTTTGGATCCATTCCTCAGGAACTCTCGTCACTTACTAGCCTTCAGACACTTATACTTGATGAGAATATGTTTTCTGGTGAGTTACCAGATTGGATTGGTTCTTTACCGGGTTTAGCTGTGTTGAGTTTGAGAAATAATGTGCTCAATGGATCATTGCCTTCTTCACTGAGTAGCTTGTCAGGTCTTAGAGTTCTTTCTTTAGCTAATAACCGCTTTAATGGAGTTTTACCTGATTTAAGCCATTTGACAAATCTTCAAGTGCTTGATCTTGAAGGAAACTCTTTAGGACCGTTGTTTCCTCGGTTAAGTAACAAGTTGGTTACTCTTATACTCAGAAAGAACAAGTTTAGATCTGCAGTTTCAGCAGAAGAAGTGAGTTCTTTGTATCAGCTTCAACATTTGGATCTTTCTTTCAATACATTCGTTGGTCCATTCCCAGCTTCCTTGATGTCTCTTCCCGCTATAACTTACTTGAACATTTCACACAATAAACTCACCGGGCGGCTTTCAACAAATCTCTCTTGCAATTCACAACTGATGTTTGTTGATCTGTCATCAAATCTTCTTACCGGAAGTTTGCCTACTTGTCTTAAAGTGAGTTCCGGTACTAGCAGAACTGTTTTCTATGGAGGAAACTGTTTGGCTGCTACAAATCAAGATCAACGTCCAGTTACATTTTGTAGCAATGAAGCACTTGCAGTTGGAATCCTGCCACAGAGGAGGAACAAAGCTTCCAAATTGGGTATTGCTTTAGGCATAACCGCAGGCATTCTAGGGGTACTTCTCCTCATAGGAGCTTTATTTGTGGTTCATAAGAGATTTAATACTAAGAGAACTGCAACAAAAGCTCCCCCAAGACTGATCACAGAGAATGCTTCAATGGGGTACACATCGAAACTACTATCAGATGCAAGTAAGAATATGAAAATATCTTTCATATATTGTCACGCATTTGACTTGTAGCATAAGTTTATTGATTACTTATGGTTTCTGCAATACTTTGAAGGGTATATCTCTCAAACTATGAAGCTAGGAGCGCTTGGTCTTCCAGCTTACAGAATATTCTCATTGGAAGAGCTCGAGTATGCGACAAATAATTTTGAATCCTCTGCTTTCATGGGTGAAGGTTCTCAAGGACAGGTATTCAAGCTTTCTTTAATTTTCATGTTCTGAAGAGATGAGTAAGACAAGATCTTTGTGCTTCATATTTTTGTATCCGTTCTTCTTTTCAGATATACAGAGGAAGGTTGAAAGATGGCTCTTATGTGGCAATCAGATGTTTGAAGATGAAGAAAAGTTGCAGCACTCAAAACCTGATGCATCACATTGAGCTCATTGCCAAACTAAGGCACCGTCACTTGGTTAGTGTGTTAGGACACTGCTTCGAGTGCTACTTGGATGATTCAACAGTCAGCAGAATGTTCTTTGTCTTTGAGTATGTCCCAAATGGAGAACTCAGGAGCTGGATTTCTGGTACTACATTGAACCATGTCCCAAAAACTAAAACACAATATAGTTTTAACAATGTGGTCTGATATTCTCTTGTCTTGCTGTGTGATTAGATGGACATATGGGAAAATTGCTTACCTGGGAACAACGTATAAGCGTAGCACTAGGTGTAGCAAAAGGAATCCAGTTCTTGCATACCGGTATTGTTCCTGGTGTTTATGACAACAACCTGAAAGTAACAGACATTTTACTTGACAATAACCTCGCTGCCAAAATTAGTAGCTATAATCTTCCATTACTTGTGGAAGGTCTTGGAAAGGTAATTGATGTTAAAGTTTAAAGCATTTTTGTTTCGTGTATCTTAAGTTAACCTGTTCTACTTTCCTTTTTAAGGTGGGGCAAGTAGTATCTCGAACTGGACTCAAAGGAACCATAGTTAAAGACGAAGACAAAATGGATATCTATGACTTTGGAGTGATATTGCTTGAACTTATAGTGGGAAGACCATTGAAGGCAAAGGGTCAAGTCGATGTTTTAAAAGAGCAGGTAACACCATTTCTAGCTCGAAAGTATAACCAAAATCGCGATTATCTACTTCATTCACTCTGCTTTTATTGTAGTTACAAGCAAGTCTTTCAACTGATGATGGAGCACGTAGGAGTATGGTGGATCCAATGGTTCATAGAGCTTGTTCAGACCAATCACTGAAGACAATGATGGAGATATGTGTAAGATGTCTTCTTAAAGATCCTTTAGAACGTCCTTCTGTTGAAGATGTCCTATGGAATCTTCAGTTTGCTTCTCAAGTTCAAGAGGGTTGGCTACAAAATAGCAATCCACCAAGCATTCATGGCTCACCTTCTCCTGCACCTCCCACTCCTCCCACTCGTTTACACATAACTACTCTCGAATCTCCTCGTGAATCAGGTATATTGATATCCTTCTTGCACAGCTTATGATCAATTGATTCTTAGTCTGAGATTTATATGGTGTTTGTGTGGATGGAAATTGCAGGATATGAAGAACATGAGAGGTAAGGAGAAAAGAGTTTTTGTTCGGTCTGTTGTGTGTTCTTCACTAATCTTTGTTATGAAACCTAACTTCTTTGTCAATCTAGTAACGTTTATTTGTTGTTGCTTATTGTTTTTTATGTTGTTGAAATTCATCAAAAATGTTAATAGTATTAGTCAATAACCAAAATTTGTGTACAATCTGTGGTACTTATATCTTCAATGTGTATTAGTATGTTGAGTAATAATAACCAATAATTGAGTACGAACCAGGTTTTTAACCAGTCCGGTTCTTTGAAATTTATGGATTGACAACATCTTATTTATATTCAGACTTCTAACAGTATTACGTGGAACATTTTATAGAGTCGACAACAGATGGGAAGACAATAAATGTGGCATTTAAGCACCGACTAAAGACATTTTCTTGTATATAAACGTTATAAAAGCAGTTTTCGGGATTCAGATGTGAAAGCGGATAGGAAAAGACATGGCACTTAACTAATTGACGAGAGCACTTCTCCATAAAAAACGTTATAAATCAATTAAACACTGGCTAAAAACGTTTTTTCGTTTACAAAAATTATAAAATCCGTTCTCATGAATTCAGATGAGAAAACGGATAGGAAAAAAACGTGGCACTTAACTAATTGACCAGAGCATTTCCTATATAAGAACGTTATAAAATCAATTAATTTCAAATCTAAGATAATTCATCTCACTCGAATACTTTACTAAAATTCTACATGTATGGTATAAGTTTGTTGAATCTTATTATTCACTTTCTCAACATAATTAAGGACGTAAAAACACATTATTAAAATGAAAATACATAAAATTAAAGACAATTAACCTACTTGATGTATTCATCTCCGGTGAAATCCCTCCGCCGGAAATATAACCTCCGTCGTAGCCACAGCTGTTGAACCAACAGCCACCGAAAAATCAGCACCACTTTCTTCCTCATCCTCATGCTGATCTCCTCTACTTTGTTGATGTGGTGGCATTGGCTGCAACGAATGTTCTAAGTTAGCCGGAGCCATGACATCATAGCTAACAGCTGCAGCCTCTGCTGCTACAGTGAAACTGTTCATGGCAGCTCCGGCGAGAGTGGTGGAGGCAGAGGAGTTGTTGGAGTATTCAGGTTGTTGCATAACGACTAGTTGTTGGTGATGACTTTGTTGTTGCATAACGTTGGCCATTGCGACTCTACTGTTTATTAGTTGTGATTGTACCACCGATAACTCCGCCTGTAACGAGGCCACCTATAACATTTTTGGTTATAAAATGTTTTTATTAAATTAGATTGTAGGCATCATGTTATGTTTTACCGAACCGTCAAAATCCATCTACCCAAACCTAATCAATATTATGAAGTGTTATATAATTTTTTTGCAGTCAAACTCTACTAAGAAAATCTGAACATGTATAAGTAGAAATTTTTTGTATAACCACGAGTTAATCATAATTTTTTTAGTAAATAGATTAAATCCACGAAAAACACTAAAAATCCATTAAATTTATCTAAATAGTTCCAAAAAAATTTAATCACGATTCCTTCAACCCCGAAACTGTCACGTTTGATTTTTGAACCGTTACAAACGTTACAAAACATAGAAAAATTGCTAATCAAAGATTAGACAAACGGAGACCTGATTTTAGGGATGAGCTTGGAGCATGGATCATACCTTGTTGATTTAATTGTTGACAGAAAAAAGATTAGACAATAAGTTTGGCATTGTGTATGCAACTTACTTGTTGTTGGAGAGCAAGAATGGTTGAGACGCAGCCATAAACAGGATCAGAGAGTCTAGCTTGAGCTTCATATGAGATAGTAACCACCGCATCATGACGACGATTCACCGGAATATGGTGCAACAACTTCGACACATTACTAGCTCCAAACACCTTATGAACAGCCGCAAACCTAGCCGCTCCTTGGTCCGAACCAAAATGTGGAGCAAAAATGCAACCACTTACACATTTCCTTCTTAAGAATTTACAAGCTCCACAAGGAGAAGCTGTTCCTATCCCCGTCGTGGTCGCCATAGCTCCTCCGGCGCCGGAGTTTAATGATGAAGTCAGATTTCGTTTTCCGGTGACTGATTTTCTACGAGAATAAGAGGTGTTGTGGTTTCGTTGTTGATCAGCCATGGATCACCAAGTAAGCACTAATTTATAAGGTTTAGTTGATTGAGAGTTTCTTGTGAGATAAAATGATATGTAAAATAATTAGTGTATGAATGTAAATTGTGGATTATATAAGTAAATGAGAAAACGAAGGAGGCCACGTTTGTTTCATGAAGAAGGTCGCGAGGTGAATGTGGTAATCTTTTCTTTCTTTTCTTTTTTCTTATTTTAGTTCCCTTAAATATAACTATAAGTCTTTTTTGTTAATTATAGATGATAGTATATACTCCAAACTATAAATAATTCTCAATACTTATATTTTCGGCCGATTCATAGTCTAACTCCTCTAAAAACTTCTATAGTCGAATTTGGATAGGAAAAATTACATTTAACTATTTAACCAAAGGTTTTCATAGTTTAAACGTTATAAATTTTTAAGTTTTTTTTTTTCATGATGTTATTCATATATAACTAAAATAGACGACAAAAAATACTTCATAGTAACGTTTGAAATAGTAAATGCGAGAAAACGTGTGAAACACTATTGACTAAAATTAAATGTTGCCAAATGAAGTAATTATTGCTTATATTAGAAGTGTAACAAGTGTCATCTATCTGTCGGTAATAAAATATCACATAAATGTTATTTATACATAAATGGCGTACGAATAAATCAGTGTATATTTGAAGCTAGAATATGGTGCAAATTTAGTAGTTTTGATACATCTAATTAAACCCTGTATTAGGGATTTTGTACACCGTAATTAATGGATTAGATGTAATGAGTTAGGTTATAAATGTACGTATATATGTTGGTATTGTTAGGTGCAAGATAAAGAGCATATCAATGGGAAGAAGGTGTGAGACGCACGTGCAAAGAGAGTGTTTCATAAACTCTAAATGATATAGATATTATATAAATTATTATGGTTAGAACTAGTGTAACAAACTTGTAGACAAATATATGTCCGAAACCATAAGCAATATATTTAATATATTTTAATCATAAATTTCAAGAGTTATTTTTTGCTTATGAAAGGCAAACACTTACAAACGTTTCCAAAAGGGGAAAACTTTTGGAAATAGTTGAACTGAGACGACGGCTCGAGAAGTATTATCAAGTTAATAAGTTCATTATCGGGCTTGTATCCTTCTCGAGTTAGGGATTACATGTTTTAGTCTTCTCTTCGGGACCTGTGACTTCATCATATCTTCTGTTGTCTCAAAAGGTTAAGCAGATGTACAATAACTAGTACGTATGAGTAACAGCATCTAAGTATCGTATTCGTATGTACAGATAATTGAGTGAATGTTTGTGTATATATATGTATAAATGTTATAATGTCTGAGAGAGGAGAGGCACGAGAATCGTGTTGACCGTTTCGTGTGGAGTTCTTTGTAAGCTAACCAACCTTCATCTCTCCCGTGCTCCTTTTCTTCACTACATCAATTCCTCCCTTTTCTTTTTATTATATTTTGATTTTCACCAAATTCAAATTACTTCATTAAATAGATTGAACAATCGGGAAAGTATACCTTTGGTAAGTAGTTAAATGCCACTCCTGTCTTTCCCAGCCGAATTTGATTCTAAAAGAGTCGGTCTATGTTTTATTGGTAGGAGTTTGTTGGACCAGTCGTGTATTAAAGTTTAGGTTTATGGTTTGTATGTGTTCATGCATGAGAAGTTAAGTTTGATCATTTAAGACTTTCGGATCACAACAATGGTTGTACTTTACTAGAAACATAAACTCGAATTTATGAACTTGTAATCAGGTGTTCTCACAAGGCAAAATTCCTAAACAGCGAGAACTACCACAACAGCAATTTAACTTGTTTTCTCTGTTATTTCCCGTGACATGGACATCTCCATAACTGAAAGTTAATTCCTCCTCTGCAATTATATCCCTTGCTGCAAAGAAACAGAGCCGAGGGATCAACATTCCAGAGCTTCTCACCAGAACTGTGGAGAGATTTCCCCCGTCGCACGAATGGTTAATGAATCTAGCAACGTTGCCAATTCTTGTGGCATCGATGTTTATTCTTAAACAAGCTTGTCCTGAAGGGAGGTGTTCTCGTATGACCAAAAGAGCTGATGCGAAGGGTTCTGTTGATCTGAGTTTGTCGTAGATATTTTGACGTCTACGTGCTTCATCAGTTGTCAACAGCTCCCCTATGAGAAGACAAACCAAATTCAAGTTTCTGATTTTTGAATAAAGCGGTCTTAGACTCTAATAAAGCTTTCAGGTGATGTATACGTTCAACCTCCAAGATCAGCATCTTAAAATCAAATCTTACACTATAATTTAGATAGAGATCACTATAGTACAATGCTAGAATCTTATCCCACTACACAGAGCTAAATCTTCAAACTCCTATGCTTTGCAAGTTAATGACTAATAAGTAAAATATCTAATGCTAATAATTGTCTAATCATACACTCTTCAATCTAATGTTCAACATAATGAATTATTGCAATAAACGATCATTACACCATCCTGAAATAAAGAGGAACTGAAACGGTTCTCGCATTTTCAGAGTTTTAGGATAACCTTATACCTTATGCTAATATTCCTCAGCTCACCTTCGAACTTCAAATCCCAAAACAATCAACTTTCGCAATCAGACGATCACTAATGTTCCTCTAACGATGTAATCTTAAGCTCAATATTCAACTTCCAAGATAAATTAGCCAAAAAGTAATCAACTTTCACAATGAAACGATCACTAAAAGTCTAAAACTACATTTGGGGTTATTAAAGATAATGTAACCTGCATATTCGCAGATGAATTGGCCTTGCTTGATGAGCTGATCAGCATACAAGCACCAACCTTTCTTCTCATCTCTTACAATCTTCAGACTAACTGAAATCCCCTTTTGGGTCACCCGGTTCGGACAATCCGACCCACAACCACAACCCCACCCACATTCACTGGCTATCTCCTCCATTTCCGCGAGTGCTAAACACTTACAGTAACCTTCCTCACATCTCTCACATTCGCATCCATACATCCTCTCTCCTGACTCATCCAATAAACTCATCCCAAATCGTTCCCGCTCACTCACTGAGTCAAGCTTAGATCTCGACTCGGATCCACATTCAATAACATCTCCCCACCATTGTCGCGGAGGAAAAGATGAAGCAGGGATCTGAAAAGGAGTGTAGACGAAATACGCGTATCTTTGGGAATCGATTGAATTGTGAAACGGGACTGGGAGGTTTTCGAGGGATCGTGCAGCGTCAAGGGATCGATTAAAGGTGAGAGCTTTGGAAATTAATGCTAAGGTTTTGCAGGTTTGGGAGATTACGGCGAGTTCTTGAGGGTTTAGCCATGGGAGAATCAAATTCGCACATCGGAGGAATGAATCAGTGGCCGCATTGGTGTCTGAGGCTTCTCCGAGTCGAGTCTTCTTCGGTGGTGACTTTCGCTGCATTTTTCGAACAAACAATAAAGTTGGGAACTTTACATACAAATTAAATTCAACAAAAGTAATTAAATTTAGTATAATTACCAATCGTCATCAGAAGCTTATAACTTTATGTAAAAATGGTGAATTTGTGTCATAAAGTAACAATTATATAAATTTTTTAGAAATGTAATGAGTTAAAAATCAAATTTTGGTTGATAATTAATTACGATATTTAATTATCGTCGGTGACTTGTGTAATTCGTATCCGACCGTTCGTCTCAGTTTAACTAAAAACCGCGTTGAGTCAAGTCTGTCATTTTCCCAGGAAAAAATAGGTTCGACATAGCATAAATTCGTCGCAGACAAATTCAAGAAAAGCAAGATTAAAGGCGACAAATTTCGAAATGCCATCGCCACCGACGACAACTTCTCTCTCCGTCACGCAAACCATAAACGGATCGCACAGCTTTACAATCAAAGGGTACTCTTTAGCCAAAGGAATTGGGATCGGCAAACACATCGCTAGCGATACTTTCACCGTCGGAGGTTACCAGTGGGCAATCTATTTTTATCCAGACGGGAAGAATCCGGAGGATAATTCAGCTTATGTCTCCGTTTTTATTGCTTTAGCTAGCGATGGCACCGATGTTAGGGCTCTCTTTGAGCTTTCTTTGCTTGATCAGAGTGGGAAAGGGAAGCATAAGGTTCATAGTCACTTCGATCGTGCTCTTGAGAGCGGTCCTTATACACTAAAGTATCGTGGAAGCATGTGGTTTGTATTCGATTTTGTTTTGTTTTGCTTTTCATATTTTTCTTAGTTCTTGCTAGGGTTTGGGGAAGAACTGGCAAATTGTACTTCTTTTTTGGGAATTGATATGTTGAAAGTTTTGGGATATTATCTCAGTAGTTAAAGGTTGAATTTTTTAATCTTGGGAAGAGATTGAAATTCAGAGGAAATTGAAATACATTGGCTGTATCTGTTTGATTATAATGTTTGACTTATATATGAAATTGAAAGGTGGGTGGTGAGAGGCTTCAGATGTGAGAAGATAACAAAGTTCTTTTCTTTGTGAGAATGTTAATGCAGAGGAATCATTACCTCAACAGATTCTTGTTCGATTTTTGCTTGTTTGCAGGGGCTACAAACGCTTTTATAGAAGAGCTTTGCTGGAAACATCCGATTTTCTGAAGGATGATTGTTTGAAAATTAACTGCACAGTTGGAGTTGTGGTCTCTGAAATAGATTGCCCGCGGTTACATTCTATTCATGTCCCTGCATCTGATATTGGATCTCATTTCGGGATGCTTCTGGAGAATGAGGACGGTTCAGATATAACTTTTAATGTCTCAGGGGAAAAGTTTCGTGCTCACAGGTTGGTATTGGCTGCTCGATCTCCTGTCTTTGAAAGCGAGTTCCTTGATGTTATTGGAGATGAAGATTGTGATATTGAAGTTACTGACATGGAGCCTAAGGTTTTCAAGGTAAACTTTCTCTTAACTTTTTGACACAATGTATGTAGAATCATACACCGTAAATACATCACATTTCTTTCTAATAGTCGATGCTTTTTTTCTGTGAAGGCTTTGCTTTACTACATATACAAGGATGCTCTCATTGAAGAGGCAGAGTCATCATCACCTTCTGGTTCATCTGTTGGTCCATCAGCATGGGATACATTAGCTGCAAAGCTGCTAGGAGCTGCTGATAAGTACAAGTTACCTAGACTCAGTTTAATGTGTGAATCAGTGCTCTGTAAGGACATATCAGTAGAATCCGTTGCAAACATTTTGGCTCTTGCTGACCGCTACAATGCTTCTGCCTTGAAATCCGTTTGTCTGAAATTCGCAGCAGAAAATCTCATCGGTAAATGATCTTCCCTTAAGCCTCAATACTTAAATTGATATTCCACCAAACTTACATTTCATTAACATTTGTTTTGGTGCAGCTGTTATGAGGTCAGATGGATTTGATTATCTAAAAGAACACTGCCCATCACTTCAATCAGAGCTTCTGAAAACAGTTGCAGGATGCGAAGAGGAATTAAGCGGAGGAGGAGGGAAGACAAGAAGTGTATGGGGTCAATTCTCAGATGGTGGAGCTGACACAAACGACAGAAGTGAAAGACATCAACAGGCCTGGGGAGATATCAATGGAGGAGGAGAAAGAAGCCAGAGTGTTTGGGTTCAAGTTGTAAACGCTAATGCAAGTGGTAGAAACAATAATGAAAACAATAACAGTGATGACCCCATGGCAGAAGATTGAGCAAATAACTAAGGAGAGATTCTGTGTAAGCTGAAGTAGGATCAATACATGCGTCTTCTTTAATCATTGGTGTTTCCACGGTTAAATGCTGTGGCTGAACAGACCAAAGGCCAGTGATATCCGTTTTCTGTGTAATAACCGGAGTAACAATCATAAACTAAAACGCTCATCATCAATATAGACTCAGTAAGAATGTTTTGCTTTGTAGGAGATGAAGTTTTTAATTCGATTGCTCTGCATCCTTCAACTAACAATTTTTTTATTACAAATGGAGTATCTTTAAGATAATCTATGTTACTAAGTCAACGTTTATAAAAAACTGCTCAAGATATCGAACGTCGACAATTCCTAAATGTAATCAAAACCAATTTCACTAAGGAGATACATTTAATGTTTTACTGTAATTCGAGGTATTAGGATAGAATTCTTAAGGAAGAATGCGGAGTTGCCAGAGTACAAATTAGCCTACCTGTGAAAAAGAAAAGACAAAAAACAAAATCACGAACGTCATCTAAACCTTTTCAAGGAATCCCACCAACGAGAATCTTGATTCTACATCTCACAAAAGTTCGAATCGTCCACGCCTCTCCACATATATCCATCTCCGATGCTTCATCTCTGGATATAGGGACTCTGTAGGAAAAAAGTTTTAATCTTTTTTGGATGGGTTCGCTCTGAATCGATTGGATAATCAAACCGTTGCGGAGTCTTTTGTTTCATCTTCGAGTTGGTTGATATGAACAGTCTTGTGAGAAGGAAACAAGTTGATTCTGTTGATCTGACCAAAACCGATGAACGTCATCAGCTTGCCAAGAAACTATCCGTCGTTGATCTTGTCGCTATTGGTATGAGAAAGATTCGAGCTTTGGCGTATTTTGATAACAATACCGATCAAATTTCTACCTTTTCCCTCTTTCTTT
Source organism: Lepidium didymum (assembly GCA_963920545.1). Classification (NCBI taxonomy): domain Eukaryota; kingdom Viridiplantae; phylum Streptophyta; class Magnoliopsida; order Brassicales; family Brassicaceae; genus Lepidium; species Lepidium didymum. The sequence continues at coordinate 19,898,264 of OY986979.1, forward strand.
GTGAAACTTACCGCCATTGTTGTTCCTATAAATGCTGATTGTGCTTAATTGTCAGGGGTTGGGACAACTATTGGAGCCGGAGTGTATATTCTTGTGGGAACAGTAGCTAGAGAACACACAGGGCCTGCACTTGCTGTATCATTCTTCATTGCTGGAGTAGCTGCTGCTCTCTCGGCGTGTTGTTATGCTGAGCTGGCTTCTCGTTGTCCATCAGCTGGGAGTGCTTATCACTATGCATATATATGTCTTGGAGAAGGGTATATAAATGAGCATTTAATGTCGAAATTAATGAAATATTGTCGACACATGTACTTGTTGTTCGCCTTAAAGCTGATACTCTCAACGTTCTTATTTCATAGGATTGCTTGGTTGGTTGGTTGGGCACTGGTGTTGGATTATACAATTGGTGGATCGGCCATTGCCCGTGGCATAACTCCAAATCTGGTAGCTCCCTTTAAGTTATATGTATTCCTGGTTTCTTGTTGATTTTAAATCTGACCAGTGTTTGTTTTAGGCATCTTTTTTTGGAGGTTTGGACAATCTTCCTGTGTTTTTATCTCGACATACCATACCCGGACTTGGTATTGTGGTTGATCCATGTGCAGCACTGTTGATTTTAATTGTCACGATACTACTATGCTTTGGGATAAAGGAGGTACTTACATTGACAACTCTTAAAATGATATTTTGTTCCAGGATTATCAGATCGTCTAATAGCATTAATGCCGGTTAATATTGTCTTCACAGAGTTCATTAGTACAAGCAATTGTAACATTTGTGAATGTTTGCACCTTGGTTTTCATCATAGTAGTTGGTGGATATTTAGCTTGCAAAACGGGATGGGTTGGATATGATCTTTCTAGTGGGTAATTAGCTTACCCCTCTCTTTCCAATGAGCTAAAAAAAATATTTCTCGAGGTCACTTTTAATTCTTGTCTTACAGGTATTTTCCTTTTGGATTAAATGGTATACTAACCGGTTCTGCTATAGTCTTCTTCTCATACATTGGATTTGATACTGTAACTAGTACAGCTGAGGAGGTACACAATTTACATACTATTCGATTATCGTCCTTGTCTCTTCTCCATTCGAAATTGTATATAGTATTAACTAGTTATAGATGATGATGTTTGATCTTAGTCTAGTGAACTCTTTCATCCATAGTTATGCCTATTTTCTTCACTCAAACTTTTGGTATTGCTACAACAGGTGAAAAATCCTCAAAGGGATCTTCCATTGGGAATCGGGATTGCATTACTTATATGCTGCATTTTATATATGCTTTTATCCGTTGTTATTGTTGGATTAGTCCCGTACTATTCATTGAATCCTGATACTCCTATCTCCTCTGCATTTGGAGACAGTGGGATGCAATGGGCAGCGTAAGCATAATACATCTCTTGAGACTCAAATTTCTCGTGTTAATTAGTGAATATGTATATACACATATTTCCTTTTGTCTTTGCTTTGTTTTGTCTTATTAGTTCTATATATTTCAGGTACATTTTAACCACTGGGGCAATAACTGCTCTATTTGCGAGTTTGTTGGGTTCACTTCTAGCTCAGGTACTAACCAATTCTTATTGTTATGAATATCCATGTTCAGGAGATTTTGTAACTGAGAATTTTTAGATGTATAAGTAACACACAGGTTCTGTGTTTTGACAGTGTTTTGTGACTTTTTTTTTGTATTAGCCACGAATTTTCATGGCAATGGCTAGGGATGGGTTGTTGCCTGCTTTCTTTTCAGAAATTAGCCCACGAACGCAAGTACCAGTGAAAAGCACAATAGCAATTGGTGTGCTGGCTGCTGCACTCGCATTTTTTATGGATGTTGCACAGTTGTCCGAGATGGTAAGCTGATCTTTGCCTACATGTCTCCATGTTACGGAAGGATTCTCACCTACAATTAGTGGCAAACAGAAAATTAAGGGTTTATTGATTAGTAGTATGGTATAGATATGGTTGAGGCAATAAGCGTTATATAATTGAGTTGAGACAACACACTTCTATTACGGTAACAGATCCTTCTAGGAATAGCTCACGTCAGTAATTCATCCAACAGGTTAGTGTAGGCACTCTAATGGCATTCATTGCCGTTGCAGCCTGTGTACTAGTTCTCAGATATGTACCACCAGATGAAGTTCCCCTTCCATCTTCCTCTCAAACTTTGACTGATACCTATGAAAGTAGAACTGAAACTGAAGATCTTCTTGTGGATGCTATAGAATCTTCTGATTTCCCTCTACTTGGAAATCAAACAACTCAAGGTACTAAATGTGCTCAGCAGTTAGTTACATTTGTATATGTTATTAACATGGCTCTATATTAAAATGTGCTCAATCTTTACTGCCTTTCATTTGAACTTAGGAATTCAATTCATTTACTTCTTTCTCCATTTTGCAGATCAAAAGTACTTTGGAAAGAGAAGAAAAATTGCTGCCTGGAGTATAGCTCTTGTGTGCATAGGTGTCCTAGGTCTTGCTTCCGCAGCTTCAGCTCAGCGTCTTCCAAGGTCGTTTGATAATCTGATATCCTATATCTGTGCTACTCGCTCTTCATATACTTATGCATGTCTTAAATAAGTGTTCATAAATCCAAACAAATCTATGAAATTTGGTTGAGTGGTTGATTAGCTTTGAACGACAGCACTGCTGCTTGCGTGTCAAACTAATTCAAGTATGCTGGAGAAAATGCAAGCACGTTTCAGAATTTCATGGAAAGAATTTTTTTATTGCTGTGTTGAAAGATTTGCATGTTTCTTTTCTTTGTATAATATGGTTATAACCTCTAATGGGTTTTCTTCTTGACTTTGGCAGTTTTCCTCGGTTCACTATATGTGGTGTCAGTGCAGCCATCTTGCTTGGCAGTTTGATTACTCTTGGCTATATTGACGAGGATGAAGAAAGGCACACCTTTGGACACAAAGGAGGTAAGGCCTGAAACAATTTATGCCTTTTTTGCCTATATATACGGTTACTTTCTTCAGAGTACTGCTTACTTACGAGGTTCTATACATTTGCGGAGTTGGTTATCTGGTTAAAAAAGATTTTTTGTTTTTTTTTTGAGATTTGGCATTCTGTTTCAGGGTTTATGTGCCCATTTGTCCCGTACCTTCCAGTTCTCTGCATTTTGATCAACACGTACTTGATCATCAACATTGGGTGAGTGAGTCTGATGGACCAATGAATGAGTCAACAATATTGGGATGTTTCTAAACGGTTGCTGGTAATTTTTTATGGCAGAGCTGGGACATGGATCAGGGTCTTGATATGGCTACTTATTGGAAGCATGATCTATCTCTTCTATGGCCGATCTCACAGCTTACTGAACAGGGCAGTTTACATTCCAACGACGGCTTCTACTAGGAAAACAACGCATCATCTTGCTTGAGATTTGTTGTTGAATGCAGCAGCTGAAGGGTTTCGGCTCAAGCTTTGTTGTTTCTGAAGGAGCAATTAGAGAGATTTAAACAGATAAAACACAGGCCAATACATATACTACAACAAAAATTCATGTATATTGCAGTCATTCTATGTGTATATCTCTTAAATGCCAATTTCATTTTTTCTTCCTTTTCCATTTTCAGTTATATAAAATACTGGCTAAGTGATCCTAGAACTCTTAAAAATACCAAGTCCATCTAAATAGAAAAAAAAAACTTTGAAAATCTGCAGATAAGAGAAGAAGAGGGAAATACGCAGATATAAATATATAAAAATTGAAAAAAAATCATCTAAATATGATTTAGTCAATAACATTATATATAGATAACCTAAACGGGTTGTATAAGGACAAATGAGTTTGCAAGAGAAGACAACAGAAAGAAAGAATGAAATGTCTGAGAATCTCCCTACATATGCTGTCTTCAAAATTGTTACACTCCACACCAGACTACTTGCAAACATATATATGCACAGCTTCAAAAAACTGTCAAGGAAATTAACTATAAAACTTTAGAAAACAATCACATTTGCAACTTGTCTTGTCTCAGGTTTTCATGTCTCTCAAGCAGTACCTGTGGTTCCGTTGGAAATACTCTCCTCCTTTCGTAATTTGAGTCTTCACAAGAAACAGATATGCACACTGATCCTGTCTGAATTCACTAGCTGATAGTAGCTTCACCGTTAACTAAACTGTCTCTCTCTTCTTCGTTGCTACTACTACTACTAATGCTTCTCATTGGCTTCTCACTGGTCCCATCAGTTGCTCTTCTGACATCTTTCTTCTTTAAGACAAGCTCATCCCCAGATGAAGCTTTTGATGCTACTCCAGATACTCGGTCTTTCGATGAAGTATTTACATATTTCCTTGGAGAACCCTTTTCTTTGGTAGAATCACCCGTCGGTTGTTGTTTCTGACTGTCTTTGTCTGTCTCTGATTCGGGAAGTAGAGCCCGTACACTAAGCCGAAGCTGACCTTTTTCATTCACCTGCATTATCCGTGTTCAAAAACTCGTGTAATTATCATTTCCAATTAGTCATAATGTCTCTATGAGTTATAAAGACGTAAGAACTCGCTGACCTCTATTAGTTTGACATCAATGCGGTCTCCTACTTTATAGGCCTGAAAGGACGAGTAATATAGATGAGCGTTTGTGAAACTCTTACTAAAAGATGAAACATTTTCTATAAAGGAAAGGAATCACTGGGTAAGGCTCACATCCTCTGGTTTTGCAAGCCATTCAGCACTCAGCTCACTGATATGGCAAAGTCCTTCACGCCCAGGCGCAATCTCTACAAAGGCACCATACTGAGCCATTGATTTGATTTCACAATTCCTGAAAAAAAAAAAAAAAAAAAATGTCAGAATCCAAATCCATTTAAGCTTCTTGGTCAGGGTAGGTATACGACGGACACACACCTGTAGATATCACCAACAGCGGGAACCATTGTCAATCCACTAATAATTGCTTTTGCTCTTTCCAGACTCACCACATCGTTTGCCATAATTTTGACCTTGACAAAAACAAACATTAAGAGGTTATGATGTAGAATAGCCAAAAATATAGAAACGATAAGAGGAATGAAAACATTTCTGTATATCTCACGGTTCCATCATCTTGCATATCAATGGCCTCAACTCCAGAGTCTTCAATGATGCTCTTTACTTTCTTACCACCAGAACCAATAAGGAAGTATACTTTGCTTGGATGAACCTGCAGCACATAAAATGCCATCAATCTTTAGTTCAGGACAATAGACGTTAGACTGGGTAACTCTGTGAATATTAGTTGAAGCCAAACCTTCATAATATGTATCAATGGAGCGTATTTTGAGAGGCTCAACGTAGGGGGCGGTGAACACTTTGCCATTTCAGCTGCAAAGAAAAGAGAAAACGTAGTAAATTACATCTTCAATGGCATACAGTTTTCAAGGATCAACTAGTTCGATCAACTAGTTCCACTATCTAGAAACTAAATCTCCCAAAGTTTAGCTGTTGGAGATGAATAATTCATGGATATCCCAGAAAACTTACCAAGAATATGGCGACGCCCAGCTTTTGCCTGTATCAGAGCTTTTTCCATTATCTGTAAAGTGATTCCTCCTACCTAGTTCATGATTAAAGAAAAGAAAGAAAAACACCACGGTTACCAACAGGTATATCGATTACCATAATTAAGAAAAGGATACAAACCTTAATGTCCATCTGAAATGCAGTGACACCATCTTCATTCCCAGCTACCTATTGGCAAATAAATTAAAACGTCAGCATTTTAGCAAATGCAAAGACCTTTAAGAGAATCCTTATATTTCTGACCTTGAAGTCCATGTCACCGGATGCATCTTCAGCTCCAGTGATGTCAGAAAGGATAAGGGGAGATCCATCACCACCAAACTCGTCAGTATCCCAAACCATTCCCATTGCTATGCCAGCAACAGAACATTTGACTGGAACTCCGGCATCTTGCAAAGCCAAACAACCACCACAAACAGATGCCATGCTGTCACATTTTCAGATCAACATAAGAAGCAAGTACAAAATGTCAGTCAAGCAAACTCGGCACACACAGGTTCTACAGCCAGAAAGAAAAGCTAACCTGGAAGAACCATTGCTTTCAATTACTGTACTTTCAACACGTATTGTGTAAGGAAAGTCATCATCACTAGGTAAAATGGTCTCCAATGCTCGCTCTGCTAGTGTCCCGTGACCTATTTCTCTTCTACTTGGTGCACCAATTCGTCCAACTTCACCAACAGACGATGGAGGAAAAGTATACTGAAACATCACAATGAGTAGCTTAGAAAATCTCTTTAAGCTCAACAAGAATATGAAAGCAGCACTAAGCATTAAATTTTCTCGAACAGGTTCTGTCAGATGCCATAGATTGTGTCAAAACGGACATGATATATAATTGTAGAATTAACCGCAGCAAAATATTAACTCTAACTAATACGAATTAAACAGTAAATATAACAGAGTGAAAGGAAGATCAAATATTAAAGAGACCTGAAGATAAAATCTCTTGTATTCATCAGAACCCTCAAGGTTGTCAATTCTCTGCGCCATTTGTTTATCACCAAGAGTGACAACTGCCAGTGCCTGAAAGAATCATACAATAACGTTCCTTATCAAACAAACTTCCTTAACATACATTAATGGCGATTAGACAAAGGATCAACATATAAAATAGTCACACAAGATTTCCCCAAAAGAAAGCATTCTTTTTACCTGTGTTTCACCACGTGTGAACAGGGAACTTCCATGTGCCCTTGGAAGTAGTCCACACCTTGAATTAATTGGACGAATCTCATCGAAAGTCCGACCATCACTTCTTTTACCTCCCTATGGATGAGAAATATGTAATATGGAATCAATAAAACTCATTCTGAAAAAATGAAAACAGAACTGAAAATAGAGAAAACAATACTGGGAGATAATGTATGATATGTGTCGACTTTAATATTAAGCATGATTCTTTACTGTAGTGTAGTTCATAAAATGCTTCAATGAGAAAAATTCTATCAACATACAAGTATATGATAGAAATACCACGACATCAGTTGTTGTACCTCAACAATTCGCCTGCGTAGGAGCTTTGACGATACTTCTTTGAAGACCAGCTTGACATCTACTTCAGAAAATAGCTAGACAAGGACAATGACTAGTTTGTTAATGCTTGTTCTGCCAGTGGAAAAATGGTCAATTTCATCTACCATGTAGAAAAGGTTAAGAGACTCACTAAAGGAATAGGTTTCCGAGGGATGGGCCTAATGTGAACATCGCCCTGGTCGACCTCACCTTCCGGAACAACTTCCTCATCCTCATCTTCATCCTCCAACAGATCCGGTTGGGCTTCTATGGTACCAAATGCTCCCTCATCAATAACATATCCCTTCTCTGTCAGTATTGTCAAGACCTTCTCTTCCAGGGACGATATGGCTTTCCTTCTCGATATTTTGCTCTTAATCTGTAGTGCCTGGGTCAATTCCTCACCAGCAAGTTCCTGTGTACAGAAAACAATTCATTTGACACATAACTTACAAGATAATATCACTGCAATTCCATTCTGGCAGAAAAGGTGTATAACATACTTTCACATGCTTGTATAGCTCAGGAGGTGGTAATCTGATAGCATCAAACATTTTGGCCTTTCCATGTTTCTTCGCGAAAGCTTCAATAGCAATGCATGTAGCCTGTACAGCATCCTGGTCAAAATAGAAAAAGCCTAACATTTAGTACATAATCCAGATCTTTAAAAAATTGAAATAATCCCAAGTAAATAAAACAAAGGAAGTACCTGTCCAACTTGAACAGCTTGGAGCAGCATTTCCTCGGGAAGAAAATTACTGTACCCCTGCAACCCCAAATATTTGCGTTAAGCAAGAAATAAGTCAAGACAAAGTGGAACAGGAGGAAATTAGCAAATCTTGCAAGCTCAGGTAAAAATTAGAGGTGACCTCTATGGTTAGTATTGCAGTATCTGTTCCAGCTAAAAACAAATCTAGCTGTGATTCCTCCATCTCTTTCACGGTTGGGTTGACAATAAATTTATTTCCAATAAGACCGACCCGAACTCCTGCAATTGCTTTCGAATTTGGTACTTCCGAAAGAGCTCTGTCGTATTCATTCATTACAAAGCCATGTCAATGTTGCGAAGACAAAAAAATCTTTACGTATATAAAAAACAAGATGATCCTACATACACAGCTATTCCAGCGGATGTTACAGCTAGAGCATCAGGTGCGTGTAATCCATCATAGCTCAAAACCTGAAGCCACAAACAAGCAATAGTTCAATTATGAATGTGACCCAAATCAAGAAAATGAATACAATCATCCATACATGTTAAGTAATTTAAAAAATGTAAGCCGTTTTCATGAGATATGTAGTAGGCACACAAAATAAGAGATGCCTTCATACAGAGACAAAAGCAAGCGCATGTCAAAAGATTTTTTGTTTCAACCAAAGAGAGACAACCTCCATCCATTATTCATGAGTTAAGACCAATAGATTGGGGAAGGCATCGAAGGATAACAATCCTAATTTCCCCAATAACCCCATCTATGAATACTTAAATAGCTAATATAAGGACCATAGAGAAATCCATGGAGAAGGACCGTAAGGAAATCCTTGGAGAAGGACCATACCCAGGATAATATTTGTGTTTCGTTGTAGAAACCTTTGGGAATAGTGGGGCGTAGAGGTCTATCGATCAACCTACATATCAGAACCTGCATAAATATTAAAAGTAGAAACATGTTAAGAGTGATGAGGAAAAGGAAGATACCAAACACTGTGTAGCATTAGTAAATACCTCATGATCTTTGGTTCTCCCTTCTCGCTTAAAAAATCCACCACTGTACCATAAGAAGTTACATTTAGATCACCATTTAAGCTATGATCAAGTTTTCTTGTAGCACAAAATTCTAAGATTGCAAAGCATTAAAAAAATGCTTACCTAGTTCGACCTACAGCTGAGAATCGCTCCTGATAGTGAACATAAAGGGGAAGAAAATCTGATGGCTCACTAGGGACATCAGCTAAACAAACTGATGTGTATACAATCTAAGTAAACAGAGTAAAAATTAGAAACGAAACGCCAACCAAAGATTCTGCATATAACAAACTAAGATAGAGATAAACGTGTAAACAGAAGCTAATATGAAGCGGAAGCACGCTTACAGTCTCTCCATCTGTCACTGTTACAGCAGAGCTTGCTTGTCTCCCCATAAGACCAGTCTCTACTAAAATCTACACAAACAGAGAAATAAAAAGAAAGAAAAACTTAAGATTCCACCAAAAAGAAACTAACAACTTTCAAAACATATCTCTAAAGCAGCAGGCTTTGCTTTGAGGTCTCATATTCGAGCAAAACAGGCTCATTAACTAAAGAAATCTACCATAGCTATCACTTTACCAAAATCAATCATCTCGGAATTCAAACTTCAATAGATGAAACGATCACTGAAAGCTAAAAGATGCAGCTTTTTGAAGAAATTACCTCTCTATCTCCGAACGGAATTTTGACAGAAACGTGGTTAGGAAAAGACAGACCCCCAGAGTCAGAATCTTCGGAAACATCTGACCTATGTAGAGCACTGATACTAAATTTACTGGCGCCACTTGCAGAGAGAAGAGAGAGGAAGCACAATTTTCCTCCGGCGCTGCTGCGTTCGCCGGAGTGGAAACGAGGTAAATTCCGGGAACCGCAAAGCCTGCTCCGGCTAAATGGCCAGAAGTGTGGAGTAAGAGCGTTACTGGAACTCGTTAGCATCTTCTTCTTCTTTGAGAGAGAAAGAGAGTGAGAAAAAGAGACTTTATCCGTTCTTTGCAGACGCGGGAGCTTCTCTGTGACTCATTGAGTTTCAGGCGTTGCGAGACTTGTTTCCGGTTTTCAAAATCGAACCGGTTTTTATTAACATTTGGATATAAGAGTATATATCGAACAATTAGGTGTGATTTCTAAATGTCTTGATTACAACATTAATTTACAACTAATATATCGAAATTTACTGATTTTCATGTTAAACTAGATATAGACATGTACTATGCACGAGTTTTAGAAAAATATTTGATATATATATATGTACACATATTGTATTAAGATAATATTTAAAAATCTTCTTGATTACTAATTTTTTTAACTCAACTTTACATCATAGGATATATATATATATATTATATTTTAAATAATATTTAAAAATTTCATTGATTACTAATTTTTGAAACTAACATGTATATAATAGGATTTGAAACTCAACTTTATATAATAGGATACTGAAAAATTTGAATTGTTAATTTGACATGTAAAAAAATTATGTTGATTACTAACATTTGAAACTCAACTTCATATAATAAGATTTTATAATTATAAAGAAAGATGTTTATTTATAATCTTTTTTATGCTAGGATTGTAAATAAAAATATATATTTCGTGGTAAATATAAATATTTAAAACAAAATATATTTTAAAATATATAAAAATACTACAAAATTTTGGATCATTAAATTTGACAAGTGGATGAATCTCGTTGAAAACTAAGTTTTGAAACTCAACTTTATATATACATAAAAATACTACAAAATTTTAGATCATTACATTTGACACGTGAAAGAATCTCATTGACACTAAATTTATAAACCCAACTTTATATAATAAGATTATGAATAGAGATAAATATTTTACAGTAAATATAAATACTTAAAACAAAATGATATTTTAAAATATATAAAAATATAACAAAATTTTGGATCATTAGATTTGATACATATAATATTTTTGTTGATTACTAATTTTTTAATCACAATTTTATTTAATATAATTAGGATTTTTTGTAAGGATTATAAAAATATAAGTAATTTTATCAAATGCCCCTCTACAAAAATGTTCCTTCCATTTGAAAATGAATCAAAGCAAAAATGTCATTTTGAAAAGGAATTTGATTCAAGGGGCATTTTTGAAATTCTCTCTAAAATATTTACAATTCCATATGTAAATTTTTCTTTTAGTTATACTTTTCCAAAATACAAATTTATTTTTATTTTATACTAAAATGAGATAATTTTTATTTTTCTTTTATAATTACAAATATAAAAAGTTTTATGAAATCATCTATATACTTGCTTATGTATATATATATCAATTAATATTCACAAATTCTTTTTGGGATTATGATTTTTTAGATTAGAAGTATTTATATAGATAAATATTTAGTAATAGAAACATATATTGACATATTTCCTCTATCATGATATTGATTCCTTTTGTTAAGATTATAAAATATTAGATTTGACACGTGAAAGAATCTTTTTAATAACTAAATTTGAAGAATCATACTTTAAATAATTATATTTTTGTTAAGATTATAAAAATATTTGCATTTTTTTGTGAATTTGTTTTTTAATTCTATAAATATAAGAGATAAATATTTATTTATTTATTTAGTTTTATAATTTCTTTTTGTGTTGGGATTGTGAATAAAGATATATATATATATATATATATATATATTTCTTGACATAGACAAATATCTTTTAAAAATATTTTTTATTTTATTTTTAATATATAAATACAAAAAATTTCTTATCGTTGGATTTGACACGTGGAAAAATCATGTTAATTAGTAACTTTGAGAAACTATACTTTATATAATAAGATTAGATTTGACACGTGAAAGAATATTGTTAATAACTAAATTTGAGAAATCGTACATTAAATAATTATTTTTTTTGTTAAGATTATGAAAATATTTGCATTTTTTGTAAATTCATTTTTAATTATATTTTTTAAATATCGATAATTATCTTCTATTAAATTCTATTTTTGTTTTATAATTAGTAGAAAATAAATATTTATTTTTATTTTTTAATTTTATAAAAAAATTTGTTAGGACTGTGAATAAAATAAATATTTTTTGATAGAGATAAATATCTTTTAAAAATAATTTTTAGTTTATTTTTAATATATAAGTACAAAAAAAATTCTGATCGTTGGATTTGACACATGAAAAAATTATGTTAATTAGTAACTTTGAGAAATTGTATTTTATATAATAAGATGGGATTATATATGCCAATGAGTAGCCAATTAAACCGAAAAAGGACTAACCAATCAAACCAATTGGTTTGGCTCTGTGCCAAAAGCCAAAACCGGTCATTACCTTCTCGGTTTTGACCAATTTACAATTGACGGCGTTTTGTATTATTAAACTTATACCAATAGTTAAGGATATTTATGTATGTACATTCTTTGAGAGATTTGGCATATGAAGATTAAGGAAATGTTACTGGTTAATTTGTTTAAATAAAGCTATAAGAATTTAAGTGTTATTAAATTTTAGTGTCATTAAATCAAGATTTTTTTAAACTATTAAACTTTGATGTTATTAGTTAATATATTTGTAAAAAGTTTTCTAAAATTTTTATATTTCAGAGTTATTGAATTCGTAATTTCACAAAGTCAATAAATTTTTTTGTAATATTCAAAAATTAAAAGAGACTCATTTTTTCACTAAACTAAAATATTGTGTTATTAATTTATTTATTCTATAAGTATTCTTTTATAAAGTATAATTTTCAAAAATATTGTAAATTAATTAAGTATTATCAAAATTATTCACTATGATTAAAAGGTTAATCACATGAGATTTTTTTTTTGCTTCTTAAAAACAAAAAGCAAGTATAATGAGTAATAAAAATAATAATAGAAAATAATAAGAAAATCAATAAAACAGTTTAGTAATAAAATTTGATGTATCTTCGGTTTAAGAAAAATACTATAATTTATGAAAAGTATAGAAAAAGTATTATGTAACATTTTTAATATATTTTGTATAAAAAGATTATTGATATAATTATCTATTAAAATATTCAAAGTTAATTGAGAATCTGCAAAAATCTCTAAAAATCTCTGGTCAAAATTCATTAATAATCTTTAAGTAGTTTTTAAAATTATGCAAAAATATGTAAAACTTCCACAATCTACATTATATTCTATAATCTTAAAATTCCTCAAAACTTTTATAAATACAAATTCAATAATATCCTTACTTTTTGCTTATCAATAGAATCTATAAGCTTAAAAAATGACTTATTTGTTTTCTTTACATTGTGGAATTGCCTTAAAACTCAACACCTACTAAAATGTATTTTTCAACAAAATGTAATTTTCTTAAACAACCTAAAATTCTTACGAAAAAATGTGTACAAAATTTGTACAAACTAAAACACAAAGGTTTGAATGGTAGGTGTTTTTGGAACAACTTTTAATTTTAATTTTTCCCAAAAAAACAGTTTTTAACCATTCATGTTTTGATAAAATAGTTTTTCAAAATCACAAAATGATGTTAACTTAAATTTTACAAAGAGTGCAAAAAGCTCATAGCATAGACTAGATGAAACCTACAACTAGATGAAACCTGTAGGTTTAGTTTTGAGGCATCTTGCAAATTCTTGTAGTATTGATTCTTCAGTTTCGCAAACAATGTTGATGCTAACTGCTTATTTTTGTTGTTAAGTACGTAACGTTTTTTTTGTCTTCCATGAATCTTTTGAAAGACGAGAAGCGACGAAAAGTTAATGAGAATTAATTTTAGGTTAATGACAAATTCTTTTAATATAATAAGCCAAGTCTGTCATTTGGTTACAGACAACACATTTTTATTAGTTAAATGGAAACATATTCCCTCTCAAACTCCACTATCCCGGCATCTCTTCCTCCTTTCATCTCCGCTGTCGGCGGCGTCGGACTTCTTACTCCGCTTTCAATTCGTTTTCACTCCACTTATTTACTCTCTTCTCTATTTCACTTTCATTCCATCTTTCATTTGTTTTCAATGTCTTGATTTTGAAGAAGCTTGATCAATTAATGAGAAATATGCGCTCTGATAACAAAGACTTTGCCTTGGAAACGATAAGAGACCCGTGCGTATTCTATTCTGCTTTCGATTTGAGAAGACACCGGAGAAATTTTGAGGGTGATTCCATAAACCACATTGCTATACTTCTTAAAGAAGATCTCTGCTGAACCATGATCCACATCTATCCACAGAAGCCGATTCTTGGTGGGTTTATTGGCTTCATGGCGCGGCTGAAAAAAGAAGTAAGAGGACCTGACCTCATACGGCTTTAGCCCAGCAAAGAAAGCGGATTCAGCCAGCGAGCAAACCGCCAGTCTCTCGAGACCATAGTCTTGGAAAGTTCTTGCGACAGTTTGAACACAACAGCTGTTAAGGCGGATACTTACAGGCGATTTGGAGCTGAGTTCATCAGGGCTCACCAAAGTAGAGACGAGGTTTGCTACTGGATCATAAATGGTAAAGATTTTCCTCCTGTTTTTACCGAATCCAGGGGAAAAGTTCACAACTTTGGCATCAATTATGATTGCATTTTGAGTTCTTTGCTTGAATTATATGGTGATCGTTGAAGCCAACAGTGCTCTCTTGCTCTTCAGTACATGTCTCCTTTCAGTATCTTCCATTGAATTTCGAGAGAAAGACGTAACGATTTTGGTTAACTTTTTTTTTTTTGTTTTGGTCAGAAACATAAATGCTTTCATTTAAAACTTCAACGGTTTAGTTCATACAAAGCTGTTTTAGCAAGTAGATCTGCTTCTTCATTACTGTTTCTACTGATAAAATGGAAATTGATAGAAAGAAATCGATCTGCAAAGATGAGGATGTCCTGGACAATTGCAAAGATTTCGACTGCAGATTCCTTCTTCCTGATTGCCGAGATCAAGACCTGTGAATCAGAAAAAATGGAAATGTGATGAATCTCGCCGCCATGGATGGTCCGAAGGGCTTCTCGCATGGCTAAGGCTTCAGCTACTAAGGTTGATTTGACATTAATCTTGGTGCTAGCTTGCTGGATGAGTGTTGCACCATCCTTTGATTTCAAAACCCAACCAAGACCTGCTGATTTTGAGTCTGGTTTCCAAACCGCATCCGTGAAGAGCTGGTGGTTCTCCGGTTCTTGAATCGGGACTGATAAGGTTTGGCGCTTGATTTCTCTTTGTTTCTCCTTACTTTGCGCCATGTGCCATTCTTTTGCTTCTCTGAGTCCTTTCGTGAGGGTTTGAGCTTTTGACATTGTCTCTTTGCTGAAGATTAACCGATTTCGAGCCCACCAGATTGAATGTTCAAGGCACGATCTTTTTCCAGGGATTTTGTAGTGGATCACATTCTTGGACTGATTTTTACTAATTGTATGTTGCTTAACAAATTTCCTTATTGAGTTCTTTGTTAAGCTAAAATGTCTAATGTACTTTGTGGTAGAAACATCTCTTTAGTTCTGTTTTTTGAGTGACACTAAATGAGATTCTTTGCTTTATGATTTGTGGAAATATCTGTAGCTTTGCATTGTTCCTAGATTCATATCTCTGGGTTTGTTTATTAAGAAAAGGAGCTGTTGAATATTATTAATGCCATGTAATTTGCATCCTTGTCTCTTTTGATCAGGTCTTATCTGCGCTCCTTATGTAGTGATTGTGGAGATTTACGTACACTTTGGACTGAGAAAATTGGCTGAACTGTGGATGAAAGAGTTCACTGTACTAAGAACAAAACATCAATAACTAGTTCATTTTATACTGAGATCAAAGATCATCTTCAATAACGGATTTCAAGGCGGAAGCATTGTAGATGTCGGCAAGAGCCAAAATATTTGCAACGGATTCTACTGATATATCCTTGCAGAGCACTGATTCACACATTAAACTGAGTCTAGGCAACTTGTACTTATCAGCAGCTCCTAGCAGCTAATGTGTCCCATGCTGATTGACCAACAGATGAACCGGAAGATGATGCTGACTCTGCCTCTTCAATGAGAGCATCCTTGTACATGTAGTAAAGCAAAGCTTCACCGAAAAAGCATCAAATATTAGAAAGAAATGCTGAGGCATTGACGGTGTATGATTTTACAAATTATGTGCCAAAAAGATAAGAGAAAGTTTACCTTGAAAACCTTAGGCTCCATGTCAGTAACTTCAGTATCACAGTCTTCTTCTCCAGTAACACCAAGGAACCCGCCTTCAAAGACAGGAGATTTAGCAGCCAATATCAACCTGTGAGCACGGAACTCTTCACCTGAGACATTAAAAGATATATCTGAACCGTCCTCATTCTCCAGAAGCATCTCGAAATGAGATCCAATATCACAAAAAAAAGAAAAGAAAAATAGTCTATTTTATGATGATCAATACTTGTGGGTGAACTCAGGGAAGAACCATCGCGCATGAGTGTATTGCAGCGACGAACAAACAAACTCGTGTGGTCGTTCAATGTTCTCAGTCTTGAGATCAAAGATAAAAACATCATTCTCATGGTCAACAAGACCGCTAAAATAAATAGAATCTTCATTGATTCCCTTAATATCTTTGGCAGGCGCAGTGACACCTAAATCCAAAAGCATTGCTTCACCATCCAAAGAAACAACTCTCTCCCACTTGTTTGTCCTTGAACTCATCTTAAAGATTTTGAATTACAAAGTTTCGTGGCTTGTCAACACCCAGGCTACTATTAAGACATGTCCACTTACAGTAACCACAATGCTTTTTTTCTTAACATCTTCATAGTGACCATAACGGGGTCGTGGAAAGGAGAAGGAAGCAGCATACTCATCGGTTTCAGGAGCTTAGAAGAGCAAAAAATAAACTCCTAAAAGCCTACAGTTACATGAATCCGGAGGGACATGAAATTTCATTCAAAAGTGAACCACAAAGACAATAGATTCTTGCATGATTTTCGATGCATTCTTGACAGCGCTGCGTCTTTAACGACGCGATCGATCTCCTTGAACACCTGCGAGTGTGGACGAGACATGGCTGTGTGTAGTCTGAGATTTCTCTCTCTCCACAAACGGATTTAGCTCGTTGGATAACACTTTCTCGAAGCAGAGAACCAATCCCCACAAACGGATTTAGCTCGTTGTAAATCACGGATACTGAGTCGTTCGAGGATTGATCGGATCAGATCCGGAGGAAGTTGAGACCAATACAGGCAATTTCTTCTCTTCCTAGCCTCTTCTTTTTCCCTTCTTTCCTCTTTTCTTATTCTTCTCTCCTCTTTTTCTATACCTCTTTCAACCTCTCTAGCCTCTTTCTCGCAAAGTTTTCGAAAGTTGTCGAACCATTGAGATGAAACCTTTGCTTCTTCTTTTCGCTTTGCTTGTTCTTTGCGCCGTTTGGAACCACGGTTCTTCACCATTGTGATACAGGCCCTTGTTAATGGTGGATTGTTTTCGCCGAAACGGATTTTTAGTCTTTTTATTTTATTTTGTACCAGACAAAACCTAACTTCTCGGCTTATAAAGGCTTTTTAGTGTCGGCAAAAATAATATAAAAAGGCTTTTTAGTGTTTTTATTTTGTTTTGTTAAAAGGCTGAATAAGGCCCAATAGTTTTGGTCGAAAAAGCTCTCAATTATTTTACAATATGATTAATTTTAACAAACTTAAGAAAAAAATTACCCCAAAAATTACTAATCTTTGTCTTCTTTGTGGCTAGTCTCTCCTCGAGACTCAACAATCATTATCAATATCTTCTTCTCTCACTCTGCCCACCTCAAGCTCTCTGTGATCTCGAAGAGCACTTAAGAATTGGAGACGTTGAATACGATGTGGAATTGTATCGTCAAATCTCATGCTCTGAGGATCTTCAGAATAAGCTACATAATAAGCCAAGACACAGGCTTGTATCCACGCCAAAGCTACCCTTCCCTGCAAATCACAAGTACACAACATAAGCTACCTTGTCTAAGTTCTTTTGATTCTTGTTCTTAGAATTAGCTATATTACCAGGAAATATCCAATAATGAAAGCATAAAGAGTAACTTCCAAGGCATACTCTTTGTGGATTAACAACATCCATATTCCTGCTGTTAATGAAGAAACTGCTCCAATGGAAACTGCAGTTAGGAAACAGAAGGAGCTAGTGAGATCTGAATCAATCACTTTTTCTAAACCAATTATACTTCTGAACTTCTTCCAGGTATCACAAGAAGCCTCAATGAATCCTTTATCATATGTTCCCACATGTACAAAGCCACATCTGTTTCCAAGTGTAACGAGTTTGTTAGCAATGGAAGAGAAGCAATCAGCACCCGAATACATAACCTCATCGCTGCTTCCTGACATTAGATTAAGGCTTCTGATCGATCCTCTGATGAATACAATGATTGGAACAAGTGTTGAGCCAATGCAGACACTCCCAATCAAGTGTTTCACAGTAATGGTAAAAGCATTCCAAGCATCCATATCTTCTCCATGCGAGAAGTTTACAAATCTTGCTCTCGAAATCGCAACTTGTTGTACATTCTTGAGAACTTGCATTGTCCATGCTAAGCTTGTCATGATTACAGATATGAACAATAGATCTAGATTTGTTCTAGTGGTAGTTGCTCCTCCAATTCCAGTTACTAAGAAACCAGAGTAAACTAAGCTAACAATGATTGATAAACAGACTACTTCTCTGGTTCTAGCAGGTAGAAAAGCTGTGGAAAGAGATAATATCTTATTGGTGTAGTCAAACCTTGGAGTGATCCAGCAACCATACAGAGACTGAGTAATGGCAAAAACCACAAAAACTGCACCAATCACTGCATCTACTGCTGAGCCAATAAGAACAAGCAAGATCCCTACCGAGCAAGTTAGTATTGGACTAAGCCAGATCGTTGCTTTGACTGCTCTTGATGGATTATAGATAAAGATGCATTGCCAAGCTAAGGATGCAACTCCTGAGACTGCAATAGATGCTAATAAAGGAGGATACCATTTCTTGGGATGGAAATGGTGTGAATTTGCTGAGATGAGACCACGAATGGTGAGAACTATCACCAAAAGTGATATTAAGGTTAGTTGTGAGAAGAAAAGACCCTTGAAGAGACTTCTACAGAGTTTTCCTCCTATTGTTTGTTGTGTGGTAGGAGCTTGTCTTCCCTGTTGTTCCTGTAAAAAAAAGAACAAGAAATTGCATCTCAGAAACGGATATCTGAGGCTCTGAGGCTGATTGATGTGAATTCGATACGAAAATGCAGACAAAAAGCACCATGGAGAAACAAGAAGAGACATAAGAGAAGCTGAGTCTGAATTCTGGTCTTGAGTCAAGAGATAGTGATCAAAGTCAACGAGAAAGAAGAGAAACAGAGAGGGCCTAAAGGAGAAAGCAAAACAGAAGCCAGACAGAGAGAAAGAGATGAACTTGAAGATAAACATAGAGGATCAGAGAAAACACAGAGATCAAGCAAAGAGGTTCCTGGTTTTAGATTCAGAAGAGAGAAAGACCTTGAAGGCGATTGGAGACAAAGGAGGAAGAGAAGCTATTGCTCTTGGTCCTTGAATCTGCACGCGAGATGCGTGGCCGTTGCTTGTTGGAGGAAGCATAGCTGCGTTGTATTTGAGAGGAGAGTTCCTTGGAACGCAAGTTCCACTTAACCATCTTCATCAATCATCATTCTCTCTGTATATATGTATATCCATATACCTTTGTCCTGTCACCATCTTGATGTTATATTAAATTAATTTCGAATATTTAATATATACACTTAATTCAATTGCTTTGACTTACTCCAACTTTTTTATTTTTATCAAAGACTTACTCCATCTTTATACAAAACCTAAACTTATTATTGTAATCACTTTTTAGTCTAAAGTTTCCCAATTTCCTGATCCGACAAGACAAATAACCAATTAGTTCATTGTACAATTAAATTTTTAAATATTTATATATAGTCTTCATGCTCCATAAATTATGGAAATGCATTGTACAAACTCGTAAAAAAAATTCAGTTTTATGTTAGGTTTATATTTTGGTAGTATTGATACATGTAGGTTTATTTTGGCTACCTACTCATCGCCGTAACAAAGGTATTTCAAATTATATTATTTGAATACTCAAAGTGAATCTTATCCATATTTCAATTATTATTGTTTTTTGTCAATTTCGTTTTCTTTTAAAATTGAATATATACTTTATGGAGTAAATTTAATAAATATTTGCTGTAATCAAAGTGAAAGTGATAGTTCAAGAAAGGAAATTATAAAGGTTTTTCAAGGAAAAAAAAAGTGAAAAATAAAGAGAAATGAGAAGTTAAATGAAATACGTTTGTACAGTTCAACTTGTATCTAATTTCTGTTCTTTCTTTTATTGGCTTTTTTGCTACTTTATGTTGTAAGAGGATAATTATCGACATTTCATGAGGATTTCATATCTTCTGTTTAAGTAATAAAGTTGTTTATGATGTTAAAAAAAAGTTATCGACATTTCATATATGTCATTCAGTGAATTTTTAATGAATAAATATTTGCTGTTTTTACGTTCAATTTGTACGACCAAAAATCTGATGTTAGAAAGAAAAAAATAGAAAAGATTGAAGGTGAGGTTGGTCGGAATGGATTGCTTACTCCTGTACTCGAAAACATACAAATCAAATACCTAAACCAAAAAAGACAAATTAGGTAAAGTGGACTTCGTAGGAGTTACCAACTCAAACATATCTCATTGGAAGATTATTATGAATGTACTTTTTATGTTTTTTTTTTTTGATAAAATTTTATGAACTTTTATGTTACCATATCTAAGATAATTGATGATATGAATTTCGATTCCAAAATACATATAACACTTGCTAAGTGTTTACTCAGATTTTCATCATAATTACTCAAAGGTAACTTAATGATTTTTTAAATTTAATACACTTCAAAAATGCAAAGAAACTTTTCAAAACTATATATATATATATATATATACCTAAAAACCATATATATTCTTTCTCAAATTTAAGTCCTAAAAAAATCATATACATAAAATTGAAGAAAAAAAAAACTAAAATCTTATGAATTTCAATAATAATATTAATATGAATACTTGGGCTTTTTACTAACTAGGCTTGTACTTGGGCTTATTACTAACTGGGCTTGTACTTGGGCTTTTTACTAACTGGGCTTGTACTTGGGCGTCTTTCATCTTCCACCAACTAGTGTACTTTCATTAATTAATCAGTTCCTTTAAATTACAAATGTGTCCTTGCTAAACTCCAAAATCTTACAGACTCAACTAAGGGTAATAGAGTAAAATTGGCTTCACGGGAGTGCGAGTTAGAAGATCTAAACACATGTGAAAGAATGTGAGAGATAGGACAGATGTCAGGAGTCAGGACTTAGCTTGAAAGTAAGGAACTCAATCTATTAACTCACCAACTTTTTTAGATTTTCTTCTTCTCATCTAATTTTGTCTCAACTTTATAATCATTTTTTTTTCTTTCTGGTCGAGCAAAATCATCGTTTTTACTTGTTTAGTAAATGCAGCTCTCTATTTTAGTTTTTGGAAATGAACTAAAAATGCAGCTTCATTTGTGACTCACAAAAAACTATAAAACTTAGTTTTAAAATAGCCACTGTTACAATTTTTATATGTATTTTTATACAATCTATAAATACTTTCCAGACTAAGATACATATACAATTAAATTAACAAAAACAACAAAAATGATTATTCCATAATTTGTAATTTGCTTCTAGGTTACATGTTTTATTCAATTTGTCTGTTGATCAATCTTTATCTTTTTGGTGACAAATCATCTTTCAAACTATTGGTACAATTTCTGTTGGTACTTATTCTTATGTGTTGATAAATTTTAATCATGTGCGATAAGTAGTTTCTAGGATTATTTATGCACTTTGTGGTATGTTTCTAGTATATTCTTAAATATAGGGGCCATATCATAAATAAAATAAATAGAGGGCATCTTTGTGATTCTACAAACTGTCACCATTAAACCACATAACCTCTTTCTCTTTCTCTTCTTGAAGTCTAAAGAGAGATTCGAAGAAAATTTACAGAGACACAAAAATGGTGATGAAGAAACTATTAAAGATCTCTTTCTCTCTTACTTCTCTTCTCTTCGTCATCCTCTACATAATCCCTACAACAAAAACTCTCTTCACTTCGTCCAAAATCCCAATCTTACCCCTCAAATCCAATCAAAACCTCAACTCTACTCTCCCTAGTTTTGCTTACCTAATCTCAGCCTCTAAAGGCGACACCGGAAAACTCAAACGCCTCCTCCGATCTTTATACCACCGTAGAAACTACTATTTGATTCATATAGACCTTGAGGCACCAGAGGAAGAGCATTTGGAGATGGCTCGGTTTGTTAGCGGAGAGCCTTTGTTTCAACCAGAGGGTAATGTTATGATCATTGGAAAATCAAATCTGGTTACTTATAGAGGACCAACGATGCTTGCAACAACACTTCACGCAATGGCTTTGCTTTTGAGATGTTGTCGGTGGGATTGGTTTATTAATCTTAGTGCTTCTGATTATCCTCTCGTTACACAAGACGGTACGGTGAGTGATTAAGCAAATCAATGTTTCTTTTTTTGCTTTTGGATTGATGATAGTACATAAATTTGGATTAGTGGACTAGGAATTGGTCTTAGGTTTGTGTGATGTATGTAAGAACCGGTTAAGGATGCAATGGTTATTGGTTAGGGTCGTTTTAGACTTTGATT
Organism: Lepidium didymum; assembly: GCA_963920545.1. Classification (NCBI taxonomy): domain Eukaryota; kingdom Viridiplantae; phylum Streptophyta; class Magnoliopsida; order Brassicales; family Brassicaceae; genus Lepidium; species Lepidium didymum. The sequence continues at coordinate 19,920,712 of OY986979.1, forward strand.
TTGGTGATAATAACCGGTTATTTATTTTTAACTCATTCTATACGTTACTTTTTTTGTTTTCAACTCTAAGCTTTTGGTATTGATGATGGGGTAAGATTTTAATTTGTTTATTAAATAAATGCAGATCTGATCTATGCTTTTTCTGAGTTGCCTAGAGATCTCAACTTCATACAACACTCAAGCCGGTTAGGATGGAAAATGTAAGTTTTACTTCTCTTTATTTTATTTTAGAATAAGTATTATTTTATTGGGTCGGATAGGTGACTCCATTTGAATAAAACAAGAAAAATGAACAGTTAGAGCCATAAATAAGGTTATTTGGAACCAACGATTAATCAGTTATAAATAACTCCAAACAATTGTTTTAACAGTTGATTTTCAAATGCCAATTTCAAATAATATTATGCTTAGTAGCAAAATAACTAACTGCTAATACAATCGTTTATTTAAAGCTATCGATCAAACTCATTGTGTATATTTGACTATTCCATAAGGGAAACAAAACAAAACAGATAAATTAGTGAAATAAGCTAAGAAATATTTGAATTATCTGAAAACAAGTGGTTCTACTCTCATTGGTTTCATTAATAATAAAAATAAAACAAAAATGTGTAGGAACAAAAGAGGGAAACCAATATTAATAGATCCAGGGCTTTATAGCCTCAACAAGTCTGAGATTTGGTGGGTTACTAAACAACGAAGCCTCCCTACTGCTTTCAAGCTTTTCACAGGTACCAACTTTTAAATACTGTTAATTACTTAGGTCAAATGTCATTTTTATAGAAAAATTGATATACTATGTGAAATGTTAATATGTTTCCAGGTTCTGCTTGGACATTTCTATCAAGACCGTTTTCAGAATATTGCATAATTGGTTATGACAACTTACCAAGAACACTTCTTCTCTACTACACAAACTTTGTTTCATCCCCTGAAGGCTATTTTCAAACACTTATATGTAACTCGGCTGAGTTCAAAAACACAACTGTGAATCACGACCTTCACTACATAGCTTGGGACAATCCACCAAAGCAGCATCCTAAGAGTCTTGGGACAAAGGACTATAGAAAGATGGTAATGAGTAATCGACCATTCGCTAGGAAGTTCAAGTACAATGACCCGGTTCTTAATAGAATAGACAGAGAGATTCTGAGAAAGAAACAGAAACTTGGGTCGAAAACCGATCTTGGTCCTGGTCCAGGAGCTAGGAGGTTGAAGAGTTTGCTACTTAGACTTTTAGTGAGAAGAAACTTTGTCAATAGACAATGTAGATAGGAAGTGTGAGCTTATACACAAAACTCTATATTGAGATACCTTTGATCTTAATTCTTTTTTTATTTCTTTGTTTCTTGTTGTTGTTTGTTCTCTATCCACAAGGGCATTTGGCTTAGTTTGGCTTTGGACTTTAAAGTCATTAGCATGTTTAGATAAAGATATAGATTGTGATAATAATGTTATGATATTTTGTCCTATTTTGATATTCGTGAAAAACACGTCTGCCAATTACTAGGTTATATTAAGAATTTTATCTTTTAACAGAAGCAAACAAAACATCGAAATTCAAAGTTATCTAACACGGTTGGATGCAGATTTCGAAGCAGTTCTTTAGACGATAACTTGTTTGATCTCACTCAATATCTTGGAGGTGGCCAGTTCTTACAACTAATAACTTGAAAGGTTTTAAAATAGCGACAAATCTAGATGAATGGCCGACGGTCAGACCTTATATCAAAGATTTTTCAAGACTCAATACACTGTTTAAATTAGCAGCTTTGTTTTTTTATATTTTTCGTTCTCTTAATTTAAAAGCTAATCTTGTTAGAGCCTTTTCTCGGAGTTTATCATTTGTAGATACTTCACAAGCTACTTCCTTTCATCCATATTGTAACAAAGAATTTGAGTGAAAAGAAAAAAAACAAAAAGCCATGCAGCATTCAAGAATAATAAATGTTAACTGATGAAATCTAGTTAAACCTAATTCGGCGGTAACCGGTAAAGTAACTTTTTTGCCTAGAGCAACGCTCCTGCGAGGCTACAACGGTCGTATACACTAAATTCGTCACCTAAACCACGAATCACTACGATCTTTATATGTTTATTTATTGAATATTTGGACCCACGAAGCAATAACGGTCTAATTTTGATCTTATTGGTCAGATTACATCCATCACGGACCCACCTCTTTAATTTAAGAAGCTTGGCTTATATAGTTAAAAGGAATATATGGAAAAATAAATAATTTAATATCAGAGAATTACATCACATGATTCAATATTGATAAAAGAAAGAAAAAAAACAACAAACAATTATAAGTTTATAACCCTTATCAGGAATCACAAGATCTGATCAGACATTGAAGGAAGTCGGCGGAAAAAGTTAACCGGAACTGAAGGCATGTCATCTCTAAACCTTGGATGACGAATGTAGTAAAAACCTGAACCCAACACAAAAACTTTAAACGGAACAATATAAAACAAAAACGATGCAAAAAGACAAAACACCACGAATATACACGTGGCACGTGCGTCCCTCCAATTGAACAATGCTTCAATCCGCTCTCCTTGAGCCGCCACGTCACCAAGCAAAGTCTGAGCTCTACCGGCTAATGCCCTTAACCGGTCATACCTAATGCGTACAATCTCCGGTGGTCTTGTCGCCGGAAAACCGTCGAATTCTTCGTCGAGTTCGTCGGGTGTGATGGAGTCAACGCAAGAGAGTCGTGGGTCAACGTTGTTGACTTTGACTTTGCCACGGTAACGGAATCTTAAGGCTAAGATTAAGAATGCGTACATGAAAACCGTTGGGAGGACTAAATGTGGACATAAGACGATAGCCACGAGAAGTAAGTGAACGAGGACGGTGGTTGGTGGATGAACCCAAGTTCGAATCCCGTGACTCCAACGAGCTATAGTTGCGGCACGTGACAAGAACGTGATGACACGGAACCAATTAGCTTTGCTTCTTCTCATGCTCCACACATGATTGTCTGTGTCTAGCATGTATTGAACCACTTCTTGACCTAATGGTGGCTCGGATCGAGCAAGCCGAGCCGTGACTATACGCATAGCCGTGTGACGGAGAATGTCCTGTTGTGCTGGACCGAGCGGCTTGACATAATGCATTCTAGGTAGCATTGGTGTGACATAAGCTTGAATGATGCTTAACCATGAAGGACAAGAGAATCTAACCGCGATTTCGATTTCTCCCATTTTCTTAGCTCCACTTGGTAAGATCACGGTTAAGGTATAAGAATTTAGGTAGATCCGGTTCATATCGAGAGTCGAGAGACGAACACGGATTTTCCCGACTCTTACGTCCCTCCCTTGCTTCCCGGACTCATCCTTTTTGTACCGTCCGTTGTCGAAAACTCCAATGGTAAGGACCGTGCAAGGATCATACACATCCCATGTGTACTGCTCATTCCACCGTGGATTAAACCGGTCTAGTATCGTCCGGGTCCGAATCCATTTCGGTCCATACTTAGCAACTACATAAGCATCGGTTGTGCCACGTGTACCGTCTCTAGTTTTCACCGGAAGTAAATTAGTAGCTCCACGGATACCAACTTCCAACAAACCAATAGGTGGCTTAGCTAATTGTTTAGCTGAAGGTCTAATATCACTCGTCACGTGAGCTGCTTCATCTAGCACGTGATATCCACCTTCAAGACAAACTTTAACATGGATTCTACCTGAGTACGGTTTCTTCTCGTCGCCGGCTAGATTAAACCACCTCGATTTCGGTTCAGTCCGGTCATCATTTCTCCTCTCTACACTTCCCATATGAATCTTAGTCTGACCAATTGATTGACCATTCGTTACATCTTCTACAGACACTAACAAAAACGGCTCAAACGGCTCAGAAGCGACGAAAACCAGATCCTCATTCCAAGTCGGGTTACCTGAACCAGATGAAGAAGCTGACGGTCCGATCAAAGTCCTAGCTGTTTTGAAGATTTGAGGTCCAAGCTGAGCTTTAACATAAAGCTCACTGGTGGGGCTCTTTGATTTAGGTTCGGGTCCCGAACCTCCCGAACCTAGCTGCAAATCTTGCGTTTGTATAACCGTTAAACGCAAATACCAAAGCTTCGGAGATAAGTAAACTTTAGATCTCGTCTCCGGAATCAATCCACCGGAGTCTGATTGCCAAGCCTCTTGAAACGCTTCATCAGCTTGAGTCCCGAGCCAAACAGCAAGCATGACGTCATTTCCCGGTGATTTCTCCGATTCCAATGTGTACCATTGAGGAGCTAAAGGACTATCTGGAGGCACTCTCTTAGGAACCTCTTGTAGATCAAACGACACCGTTCCTAAACAACTCTCAGTAGTCGTCGTCGTTTTATCTTCCTTCTCAACTTTCTCTTCAATCCAAACGGAAACTTCTAACGAGCTTGAGTTTAAGCTCTCTTTCTCAAAAGCAAAGACTTGGTCCCAATCTTTACCGGTTTGGCTTCTTGTCTTCACACTATTTGTTCCAACCACAAGCTTCGCATAAATCGGATTGCTTCCATCGTTTTTAGCTCGCTTCGCTTTAGCAACACGAATGTATAGAAATGGCATTCGATCCACGAGATCATATCCACCACCACGATTTTGATCTCTGGTTAACGATGGAAGCTCCAAATCAGCTCCAATTAGATCTTGCCGGTTTACGTTATCCGGTTTAATTCCTAATTCCTTCTGATTCTCTGTCTTCTGTGGTAAAGCCGGATTCTCAATGACCGGAGGTGGAGGAGGAGGTGTTGCAGCGGCGGGATCAGACTCCGGTTTCTTCCCCTTAGTCTCCAGTTTGGCCGCATCTGGTTTTTTCTCCTCCGGTTTAGCTTCATCCTTTGGTTTCTCCTCCGGTTTAGCTTCGTCCTTTGGTTTCTCCTCCGCTTTATCTCCTTCCTTCTTCTCCTCTGGTTTCGGATCCTCCGGGGCCTTATCTTCCTTCGCCGGAGCAGCCTCACCTTCCCCTTCAGGCTTCGAATTCTCCGTCGCCACCGGTGGATTCTCATCAACATAATACGCCTTCAATCCAATCTCACCTTTAATCTGAGAGAAAACACTCCTCTTCTCAAGTGGATAATAAACAAGAGTTTCAGATCCAGCCGCTGCAAAAGCACTTCCGGCGATCTTAACTTTCCCGAGAAACGTACTTCGTTTTCCCGTCTTCTTATCATTACAAAGATTAATCTCCAAAATCTCCTCTCCCATAGTCGCTACATCATGAACAAAAAACTCAAGCTTTTCGTCCCATTGTGGATTCAAATCTCGAAACTTTGTCTTCGTTCTTCGTCGTTGGCCATCAAAATCAACGATTGCGTAAGCACTCGCTGTTCCTTGACCATCTTTCGGCATCAGATTTCTTGCACTACAGATCTCTACAATCAGCTTCCTCAAAACATTGTCCGCCATATTTTCTCTCACTCAGAGAAATCTAAAGGTGAGATTTTTATTTTTCTTACGATTGAAGAAGAAGATGAATGAGACTGTTTAGTTTCTTTTAAGAGAAAAAGTAACGAAATTTGAAATTTATTTTCGAAAAGAGAGAAATGGTGGAATCACTGTTTTTGTGTTTGGACTGAAGCTTTAAAAAGGGATTAGAGGTAAGGGACACGTCAGCAATGTTACGTCAGATGATTTGCCACGTGATCGAATCTAATTGCATTTAAATTAAAAAGAGTAATGTTTTTACTTTAATATAAAAGAAATTTGATTCAGGTATTTCTGAGCACCGTGCTTGATGCTGGTATGGAATCATGATTAAAGGAAGAAAATAATTCTCATTTTATTTTAAAATTATGTGTATTTAGTTTTTTTTTTAATATAAAATTTGTAAACTATGAGATTGTAGTAGTTTATAAACGTTTGATATAGGTGATATGGTTGTTGCATTTTTGACGTTGAAACATGAACTAATTGACAAAATTTGTAACGTTACACTTCAGTTAATGAAGTGATATTTCATAAGTTTAATAACGTACATCAACATTAATTAGTTGTTGTAATCTTCTGTTAAAAAGTATATTAATGAAATCTCACTACATTAAAAACTAGAAAATATTTAATTTGATGTTAATCTTTATTTGACATATATAAATTGTTTTATTGAAATTGTTTTACAATGTCGAGTTCTTCTCAATTCGGTGGTTACAATGATTCAACTAATAATTATGGCATCTAGATTCAGTTTTGTCTATCTATATAGATGGATATGGTGTGTTATGTTGATCCATATAGATGGATATGTAGTTTTGTCGATCTAATGTTGACAAAAAAATGTTTTACAGTCGAATTAATTCCAAAAGAATGAGTTAGTGTCAATTGAAAACGAATCGAATAAGATCAAAGCTCTGGAATTCCTACAGTTTATAAAAAAATGACTGGATAGATGGATATGGTGTGTTATGTATCATGACTTGCAGTTGCTTCGAAAATTTTGTGATTATAAGTAAACACATAATATATGTGTATAATACTGAATTTCATGAAAAAATAACTGATACAAAACGATTAGTTTGAAAATTTACTCAAAATGTTTGTTTAGTATGTGAACATGAAATATTTGCTTGCATGGTCGGTAAAACATTATTCATGTATTTGGAAAAGGAGAATCTTTTCATAAATCGAAATCACATTGAAAAAACAAAAACATAATATATGTTTTGCAATGTACGAACCCTAATTAACGGTTAATTGCATGAGTTTTTCACTGTCAATTATTATTTTTTATAATATGTACTTGTTCTTCTTCTTTTTTTGTCAAGATAATATGTACTTGTTCTTATACACTGACAATTTAACTTAACAAATATATAAGACCAATACATCAGAAGCCGTTAGTTCCTGTTCCATTACACGCACGTGCATTGCACATATATTCATCTTTTTCATATCTTTCTGTGTCTATAATTAGTAGTACTTTTTTAATTATAATATTTAGTAAAATTTTGGAAGTACTTGATAGTTGGTACATTACGAATCTTATCAACTTTTATCAGTTTTTATAAAATTATACGACTGAGGTATTTATTACATAAATATATACTTTATATATACAATACACGCATACTACATAATTAAGTAAGTGTGATTTTGATTTCTCACTTCTCTTTGATACATAATTTTCTCTCATGTTTGGTTGGTCTGAAAAGTATATTTACAGTCAATAATCAATCTCAATGCCATAAAGGGAGAAACTTTTATTTAAAGCAAACAACTTTACTAAATCTAGAGTTTATTAAATTTGAACAAATATAAAGTTTTTGGAACAAGAACATCAGAGAATTTTTATTAAGTTCAAAATATAACAATTACATATCAGATAATCTTGGTGATTTTTTTTTCTAACACTGAATCACAACTGACCGGCCAATTAGACAAATTTCTATATAATATAGGCGGTGGGACTCAATCCCTGGTTGTGCAAGTGTGCATGTCTTAATGGCTTTACCGTCTGTCACTAAACTAAATGCCACTTGTAGAATTTTGGTGACTTTTTTTGTCAATACTGGGTCATAACTGGCCGACCTATTAGCCAAATTTCTACATAATGTAGACAGTAAGACTCGATTCCTGGTTGTGCAAGCGCACATATCTTAGTGGACTTACCGTATGCCACTAAACTAAATACCACTTGTAGAATCTTGGCGATTTGGCATGGAAATGACGACGTATAAATTTTTAAAAATCTCTTAATAAATTAATGTTGAGATTGTACCTTTGTTGATAATTATAAAATATGAAATAACTCAACTTGCATTACTTTTACTTAGCTTACTTGCCTGCTCTCTGCAAAAATGAACGTTGCTTTGTTTTCGTGCTTCTTGCAGCCACATAATTAAACACTATGAATTTGAAATAAAATTACCAAAATAAATATAAAGCCTGTCCTATAACTTTTCCTGACGTATATGTTTCTCAAAAATACAAATTAATAAATACTGTTTTCCACATTGGTCTCTGTCAGATATGTTTTCTTTAACGGTATTTATTTTGTATAAAAATATTTTATTTTTTGTTTGTTTTCATGGTGGGCTTCATCAAATATAAAATAATGATCTGTGGACAAACATTACATTAAACTTTGAATGCAATTTGGGTTTTTCTGGGCCCAAAAACAAAACCAGATTATCTGAATTGGGTCGGGTCGTTAGGATCTCTGATTTTATGAAAATTTGTTTGTCTTCTTACTTGTACAATACATCACTAGCCTTAACCACATATATAAATGCCAATATATTATCAACTTGAGCTTTATATAGCAAAATAATGAACCATTTCCACATAAACACTTTATATTATCTTAGAGAACAAATCAAAAGAATGTAATTTTCATAAAGTCAAAATGTCAAAGGCTTGGCTTTTAAAAGCCGTGTGTATATACTTAATATTTTTAATTAACATGTCACGTTACATTCTAATTTATATTTCAACTACAACTTCTTTACACAAATCGCTACGAAATATGCTTTGGTCTCATTTTGACAATCATATAGTTTATGTAACCTATATATAATTGTATGGTCTCAGCATCAGGCTTGCTTTCTACAAGTCAATTTATTTTATATTTTTTGAATTTTTCATCTTGTGACGAAATGAAGAACGGTTCTTGGGATTTTCACTAAATTAACTCCATGTTGATTTAAATTTAATCTCATGATAGCTCGTTTGTTTTCTTCTGAGTACACTTGTTGTATAGTATTATGTAGAGAAATTTGGTTGATCGTGTCATTGACTAATATTAAAAGTAAAGTATTAAACATATGTGTACAAGATTGTCTAAAACTATAGTCTATAACTCAAGAAAAAGTCAAAGATTCAATTCATAGAACAAGTTGTTTAATTTAAATAAAAACTAAGCCTCATGTAAGTAAATACAACCAAAATGTCTAACATTACGTTGTGGTCTAGTGGTTGAGTGAAAAGATTTAGGACAACGATAATATGTTATTTATGGGTTTGGACATACTATACATTATATTTGTGTAAGTGCACTTCAGAAAATATATAAATGATTTTTTATGCGTGAACTTGAATTCGAGATAACACTAATACACTATTTAAAAATAGATTGAACCACCTAAATTATAGAAAATGGAAAATAAATACAATCAAAGTTTAATGGAAACTACTTATAGCTACATTCATTCTCATCTCTTAGCATATATACATTGATCATATAATATGTAACTAATTATTTAGAGAGGAATGTTTCAAAGTAGTTAATACGTTAACGTCTTTGAGTTTATATATATGTAGCTAGATTTTAATTATCTTATTTTAAATATATTTGACTGACTTATTCGACATATACAAGATGTATTAGTTTCCTTTTAATTTAGTTTTCTGCAAAAATTGATGTCTCATTTGGCGTGTATATATATATAGCAATAGATTATCTTAGAGGTGATAAGCATAACACAAGAATCTCTAACACTATTATATTGCAACACTTTCCACAAAGACAAGATGAAGATTGCAAACTTTTCTGTTTTTCTTTCGATTTTACTTATTTTTCCGGTTGCAATAGCGCAATTGAGAGTAGGGTTTTACAGTCAATCATGCCCTAATGCAGAGACTATCGTACAAACTCTGGTCCGTGAACGGTTTGCTAATGACCCTTCAATTACGGCTGCCTTGACCAGGATGCATTTTCATGACTGTTTTGTTCAGGTATATACGAATTTCATTATTAAACACTATTTCAGTTTTTGATATCTCATGTTCATTAGAGAAGATCAAAGAGAATTAATTAGGTTAAAACATTTACCCTACTCTTTCATGATGATTATGGCGAACTCAAGAATATATTTTCTCAATTTTTCTTAATTATTTAAGTTTAATAAAATCAAATTTCTCTAGTCAAAAATCATATGTCAAAAAGAAAGTGTTTCTAGTGGTTAAATACCACATCTCTTATCTTTACCATCCAAATTCAACGGTAGAAAATTACATTTGTCCAACATATTATTATTAAGTAACATGGGTTTCGCTATGGAGTGGCTAAGCAACTACAAAAAACTTTTCTTAGAAAATTAACATGAATTAAAAATTAATATAGGCTAGATACAAGCTTGGCGTACGTAACTTGCAAATTTATCAATTTATTGTATATGTAATATTTTTGATATTTTTAATGGAAATTTATCGTTGGCATATTTTTCTTATAGGGATGCGACGCTTCTCTTCTCATAGACCCAACAACGAATAAAGAATCAGAAAAAGCCGCTGGTCAAAACGGTAGCGTAAGAGGATTCGAGTTGATCGACGAGATCAAGACAGCTCTCGAGGCTCAATGTCCTTCAACGGTCTCGTGTTCAGACATAATCACGATTGCCACACGTGACTCTGTGTTCTTAGGTGGAGGACAAAACTACGTGGTCCCTACCGGACGTCGTGATGGCTTTGTGTCAAACCGTGAAGATGCGGAACGGATCCTCCCCGGACCAACCCTCTCCGTTGAAGGTATGTTAGGTTTTTTTGGTAATAAAGGGATGGACGCTTTCGATGCAGTGGCTCTTTTGGGTGCACATACGGTTGGAGTTGGTTCTTGTGGTAATTTTGGTGACCGGATCACGAACTTTCAAGGAACTGGACAGCCCGACCCAACCATGGATCCTAGTTTGATTGTCAGGTAATTGAGAATCATGTTATTGATCATCCATAGAATTATACATGGCCGGCTTGAATTTTTATGATCCAAAACTAAATTTCTTTTATCAAGATCGACAAGATCTGATCCATAACACAAAATCATCTTAAAGTCCAAACAATATCACATGAGGATATGTAACTTCTTCGAGTTGAACTCTGGTCACCATCTGGTATTTTTCTATTGACAATAAAATCACACGAGACTTGATCTATATTTGAAACTCACCCTTTAATTTTTACATGCATTAAGTGGTTTAAATTTGAACTTCATATATCTTACTCATTAGGTAGGGCAAGAAGTCACTAGACTAAGAAAATTTAGGCGTCCGCAACAAAATTTTAAACCTATTTGTCAAACTAATTTTTTTTTTCTTTATGGGTTTACGGATTATTTTTTTCATGGGTGCTGCACCATCACAAGTCATTGCACCTTTTGAGCCGGTCCTAGAATTATATAAAAACGAATTGATATTATTGAATATTTCTTAATATAGGCTAAGGGACACATGTGCGGTTCAAGGCTTTGCAGCATTGGACCAGTCGACACCATTAGCTCCTTTTTCATTCGACAACTTGATCTATAGTCAGATCAGAGAAAAGAAAGGAATCTTATTACTTGACTCGCGACTCGCGACAGACCCAGCCACTTCTAATATTGTGGTTCAGTACGCGTCTAACAACGAACTATTCAAACGTCAGTTCGCAATTGCGATGGTTAAAATGGGAGGTGTTGATGTGCTTACTGGTTCAGCTGGTGAGATCAGAAGAAACTGTAGAGCATTCAACTAAAAGCTGCTCAACTTGTTTCTTAAAATCCAATTGTTGATTGTTTTTTTTTTCGTTTTTGTTTGTGATGAAAAGAATTGTGAACAGTGATTTTTGATTATGTGTATGTATGTAAGTCTTTAACATAAGATTTGGTGATCCATTTAATAACAGAAACAATAAACCTTTCTTTAATGGGCCTCGCTGCTTTGATAATGGGCCTTCATCAAACGGCTATATTACAAGTCCATATTCATTTTTTTGGTCAAGACAAGCCCATATTCATAGTACAGACATAAATATCTTCCATTTATACACTTTTTTTCTAAACACATACAATTAAAGGATTAAATATGAACACAACTACAAGAACATAAAATAATTATTTAAATTCTTTTTTCTTCAGTGTAGATCTTAATCTTATAGGGCTAATTAATGACAATGCCTTTTGAACCTACACTATTAAATTATTAATGTTCGATTAATTGGAACACAATAAAATTGGTAAGATAAAAAAAATAAAAAAATTGGTAAGATAACAAACTTCGGATTCCAATAAGGAGATATGGAGAACATTTTATATGGAATGAATAGCTCTAAATAATAATGCTAGCTACTAGGCCCCAGTTATGTAATTTTTCTAAAATATTTTTTTTTTATATTAGCTAGGTAGTTGTTTTATAATAAGCTTATATTTTTTTTAGAGGACACCTAAATATAATATAGTTTATAAAAAAGTGAAGAATTTTTTTTTCGATCGGACAAATAAGTCTTACTAAAGCCGTAACACGAAATATTTTTATAACCAACAATAGGACTTTAATCAGACTTCATCTGATATTTTATTTTATTTTTAATAATTGGATAAATAAGTTATGATTAGTAATTGTTCTCTAAATTTCAAACTATATTATATGAAAATACATGATTATTAGAATCGAATTACGTTAGAGAAAAATATTGAAACATTTAACCGATTAATGTTGTAACCTAAAAAGTAGCGACTTTTCAATCATATCAAAAAACTATTTGAGGTTAAGCTTTATTTTTTGCTCTTTATCTTTTCATGTAAATGTATTTTTGTGTTTAATAGATTAAAAAATAGGGAAATTAAAGTTTCTTTTTACATATATTCTCTTTAATGGGACCAAAAGAATATAAATTTCCCTTTAATAGACACTTCACACGCCTACAGAAGTAGAAAAAAGAGAGTCTAGTTAGAATATAATAGCAATAATTTAAAAAAGGATAGTGATGTTTTGTGTTCGTGTGTGACATTAGGCAAAGATGTTGTCTTTGTTTAGTTCACATGTCCTTTTCAAAACGACATTAACATTTGTCTCAACTAAAGCCAAACATAGTGCCTCTTAATCATGATTAATCATAACTTTAGCACGTAATTAATAATTCCTAATGAACTCAATATATTTAATAAAATGCATGAATCTGCCCTTAGCTATTATTTGATCATTACATAGTTTTTATTAGTAAATTAATAACATTAGCACTTTAGCCTTTTGGCTGTTTTTGTGATGGCAAAGTATTCAAGTGCGGGACACATCAGTGTCACTTCAAACAAGTTAAAATATTATTTATGAAAAATATTTATAAACGAATTTTTTGAGTTTTTAAATCACTTGCGCCGTATCTTTGGTATATGTTTAAGTGTTTTGCACTAAAACCATATGTTCTTATTATATATTAAGGGCGTTTGGGTTAGTGCTAATTCCACCGATTTGAAAATTAAAGTTGTTATTATACCGATTAATAAGTTGCAGATCATATTACACCTAGAGCTAATTAATGGTTAAGTTTTAATTACACATGAACCATGTTTAATATTGATTTACTTTGTACCAATTTTCACTTAACCATCTTTAATAAACCAAATTAAGTAGTAAACCAAAAAATTATCCGAATCAGTGATCCGATTAAAACCAAAACCCATTAAATGTAAAATTTTTAATTAGTTAGAGAACCCTAATTTTTTTGTTTGTGTTTTCTTTTTGTTGAATTATAGTCAACAATCAACAAAGAAATTTTCGAAATTGATCATTTGCAGAATTAAGAGATCATTGATGTAGTAAACTACAAGGAATTTTTGGTGAAACCTCCTGATATATATGAAGATAAAGAAAATATAAAGCATGAGGAGTTTGATGTTGAAGAATTTGTAGTAGCCTTCGTCGATGAGCCTCACGTTCAACATAATTTCTACTCAGAAAACCTATATATTAAAAAATCAAAAGATCAAGTTCAATAAATTTTGGATAGAACTGATGCTATATGTGATACTTTAGAGAGAAATAGATCCACAGATCGAAAATTATTTCGACGTTATCTCAATGCTCAAAAGATTCCATAGTAATTGGTGTTTTAGCTAAAATTATAGCAACGTTATCTTATGAATTAGTGGATAGGACATATGAAAATTAGTAAATAACATTATATTTAGTGAAAATGACCACTCATATTATCTTTATTATCTTATATAAAAGCACTTATACTATTTTTCTTATCCAAGTTTGATCGGAAGAAATTGTATTTATTTCACGTAATATTATTAGAAATTAAAAAAAATAATTATATATTTTGGGTCTTAGATTCAATTTGAGAGAGTAAATATGATTTTATGTTGTAGAATTTAAATTTGAAATGTTTAGGTTATGAATTTGGATTTTGCAAAAAAAAAAAATAGGAAAAGTTATTTGATTTATGATCTATAAATTTTTGTAAATAAAGAATATAATAAAGAGAAAAAGAAAGACGAGATGATTGTAGACTAGTGTTGTCACGATACATGCATGCTGCAAAGTTAATCATTAATTAATAATTAATGTTCTATGTTGTAGTTTTTGTTTTGTTTTTTTCCTCCATTTTTTTTTGTCTTTTTCGTGAATTTAAAAGAAAAATCTAGCTAAGTGCGATAGAGCAAGTTCAGTGGACATATCCACAAAACTCAACTTGATATGTCGTAAGTAAAAACTGAAGTATTTAAAAGTACAATGTATCGTAAAAATGTACCATGAATCTCGAAGGATTAGATCGATTTTTTTTTCTTTTGTCAACTAGCCTAGTGGCCTTTAATCCCTTCCTTTATACTGCATGTAGTGGGTTCGAACTTTGATGTTTTGAGGATTTATAAAGTGACAACACCACTGGACCACCTGTTCTCGACGGATTAGATCGATTTATGTACATACATAAATTTTTATTTTATTGTCAATCTATTATAAATAGAAGCCTTAGGTAGAGAGTAGATTATTTGAATATTTTTCTTTGGAACCTATATAGAAAATACATACGTTTCACGGTATAATACCCATAAACCAATAATTATAGTGATATTAAATTACGTCATCATGTGAATCTATCAATCTCTTACACACAAAAAAAACACATATATAGTTCAAAGTATATAGTCCGTACATGTCTGAGAGCAGGACCACAACATATCTATTATTTTTAGATCACGAAGTCTTCCAAGATTTGAGTATTTCAGTAGCACAGAGAGATCGTTTTTATGTTAGATTTAGGGTTTTTCTGCCTCTTTTTTTGTGAAGCCTATCTATCTTTGTACAAAATAGAAGATATTAGTTGTTTTTCTTTTCTTATTGACGTCTTTGTAGTAAATTATTAATTAGTTTAGCTTAATTTGTTTATTTGTTTTATTTTAATCATCAATAAAACATAAGGTTTTTATCTTTTGAAATTTGTGTAGTAGATGAGTTATTTTTGGTATCGTAGTTAGAATGATCAAGTTGATATTCGATTATCCCTCACTACAGTTGGTAGATTAAAAGAAAGTTTTAGAGTGTGCGTTTTAGGTTATAGATCGGAACTTGTTAATTCAATTGTTGACAAAAAAAAATTATGTTTAGTATGCCTAATTAAATATCACTAAAAACAAAACAAAAACATAAAGAGAGCTACATGGGGAATTTTAGAAAACTTGAGCTTTCTCGGTGTTTTCGATGAACTTATACCTCATCTTTTAAATTCGAGAATTGATTTTTTGGTCTAATATGTTAGAAGGTTTGTTTGTGATCATTTTTTTGTAGGTATTTTTTTGTTTATAACTTATCAATTAATAAATTATGTTGAACAAAAATACAAAAGAGCATTAACATGCAAGATCATGAAGAGAATAGTTGATAGTGATATCAGCAAAACCAATAGACAGACCTTTAAACTCGAGAAAATAGCGCATGAGTTCGCAAATATAGATATGGACCCATAAGCTTAAAGTAGGCATAGATGTGAATACACACAATGACGGCCAAAACATCACAATCATAAGACCCGACTAACCACACGTTTAATAAAGTTTCTCGACAAAGATTTTTTTGCACATCTATTCTTGTCGATCGTCGAACAAATGTTCATGTCTAACTCCAGTTCATTATGATGCATCTAATTTACTTAACATGTGAATATAAATTATTTTTTTATAACAATTGGATTGATAATATTTTATTATATGAAATTATATTACCATATATCATCGTAAACGGCATAAATAACCATATAATCAAAATACTTTATATTTTTTTTTCTTTTTGTAACTCAAAACAAATTCTAGACACATGGAAAGTTGACACTAATTTTTAAGGGAAATGTATATCACAAATTGACATTTTTATTTGGATATACAAATAAGTCGAAAATAATAATCCTAATTCATATGGATATATGAAATAATATGTTTTTGTTTCGTATAGTAGATGGATAGAATTTGAACTGCATTGTCATCCCACGACTGTTTCCTTATCACATGACCACCACAATTCGTTTATTTTTAACTAAAAACATTACTGTCTCCCCCCTTATATATCCAACATTGGAACAATACCGAAACAGATACATAGTAAAACATAATGATAAAAAGAAATATATATTCAACTATTAAACATCCAACATATATAATAATTACATGTTTCCAAAGATTAACTATCTATAGACAAATTATTGACTTTTGGGCGTGGACATTAACAAAAAAAGTGAAAATTGATGTGGGCGGGTGAAACACAAATTATTATTAATCACACGTTCAGAAACAAACAAAAGAAACTCTCACTTGTGCCCTAAAAGCATAACCACATGTTGGTCGGTGTCCCCTGAAATCCGATTACATTTATTCATATTATAATATAAGCTTCTAGCAGAAAATAAAACTAAAGAACTAAAAAAAATGTTTGTAATATCAACTTGATAGAAAATGACAATTAGCATTTATATAACAAACAGAAAATTACATCTTCTCGAACTATTACTGTGGGCATATTTATATGATCTCTATTCCTATGTGGTCGCTCGAATTTAATAGAATCTTTTATCAACAATTAATTAGATCAATAAGATCCGATCCAATAAATTAAAGAATAAAAAATATATATATATACTAAAATCTTTTTTAATTTATTATAATATAATAGAGACCACTAAACAGAAAAGAACTCAACGATTTAATAGTATCTTAATTATGTGTTTTATCCTTCAACTCATATGTTTTTTTGAAAACTAATTAAAATTTTGGATTAAAAATAATCATAGAAATTGATCATTTAATTATATATATGACATGTAATTAACATTTTTTATATGGGATTCATATTTTTAGTAGAATGACATGTCATTGATATATATGGTGACAAAACATGAAAAATTGTATGAAAAAAATGGTAAATCCTAAATGTGTTTGAATTATGACATAGTATTAGATAAAAAAACATTCTTTTCATTCTTTTTTTTGGTAAAAATAAGATTATTTTTCTTTTTTAGCATTAAGTAATGTTATTGCCCAATACAACCTTTATTTGTTGTTAAATTTGGAGCTAATTATTTTCTTTAGTTGTTCTTAAAACTTGTGGAGATCTGAAAGTTTTCCTCTGACTGATCCAGTTAATACAACTGGGTGTTGCTTGTCTTCAATGTCCTTTTTAAAACTTTCAATTTTTTCTTTAATCTCTGACTTCCTGACAGATCTATTATTTATTTATATGTTATAAATTCATATCTCACTTCTAACTATATAAATATTATCATTACAGTATTGTATGACATGATATTTATGTGAAAAATACAATAAATGTATAATATATGTCAATTTTTTTATCTTCACATTTTTTCTAAAAAATCTTATAAATAGGAATGGAAAATATAATTGTAACCAACTACCATTTTTAGTGAGTTTCGTATCTTTTTTCAGGTCCAAGAGTCTATTTTTTTCAGTATCCAGTATGCTAATTCTTGAAATTTTAAAAATTTATTTACCGACTAACAAATAACTATATAATTTTTTTAATGTTTTGTCTTCACTCATATGATACGAAAAATTACTTATAGATCATTTACTTATTCAAAAAAAGATTGAGTTTAGTTATAAAATTCTTTAAAAGTATCTTACGAAAAGATAAATGCATTTTGCGTGATTTATAAATAATTAAACTAATTCTTTTAAACTTTGTTTTAGGTACCATTATATTTCTGGGATATTATAATAATATTTAATGAATCTTTGTTTTGTAATGTAATAATATGTATATTAAATAGAAAATATCAAAAATGAAACAGCTATACAAGTAGAGAGACAGGCAAAAACAGAGGGCATCTGAAAGAAGCAAGTTGTCGCCTACTGTGTCTTTCTACACACTACTTTTTTGATTACGTCTTCTCACACTCTCCTATGTACGGTCGTCTATTTCTAACAATTATATTCATCCATTCTCCCTTTCAATAAATTATAAAACACAATTTGATCCTTCATACATCATTGTACACTGAATTTACAACTTATCATTTATACATTGAATTAACTTCATTTTCATATACAAGTAATATTTTACTTTACTTTGATACTCGGTACGATAAAGATCAATGTCTTTATGACCAATGAGTTCTACAACACATTCACTTAAGTTGTAATAAATTCAACATAAAATGTTTGGTTTAGTTCGTTGTATTAGTTCACTTAGAAGACTCTTAGTGGCTAGACTATGTCAAGAAGAAAATATGACTTATATAAATTATCTTTTAACTTTAAAAATGTGTAAGATGCTTGATCTCAATACCAAGGTCATTTTAACAAAAATAAAATAAAATACCAAGGTCCATTTTAACAAAAATAAAATAAAATACTAAGGTCCCTTGAGAAACTAAATATCATCCATTTCTCATCATTTTTATTACTGTTTCAAAATATAGATTTTTTAAAAAATACTAAAATTTAGAAATTTAGAAACAGGTGGTTCAGTTGATTTGCTCTAGATTTAGCTATGCACCATATGATGAGTTTGAATCCCATCATTCTCTAGTTGAAGAACTTATGATATGAATCAGACCTTGTTGATCTAATGGTTACTTATTGACAAAAAAAAATTAATAAAATTTAATCAATCTTATAAAACAATTGCAGAATATTAATAATCGCAATAAATGAAATATATTTGATTTTACATAAAATATGTAAAATACTTTATAATATAAAACAATTTTTTTTCTTAAAACCTTTTATAAAATATAAACTTTTTCTTAATTTACAACATTTACTTCCATCAACAATTGTTGATATAAAACTATTTTATCGATAAAATCCGATTCATAATTAAATCTTTCTAAATTTCTAATAATATTATGTGAGATAAATACAATGAATTGACCAAAACTCTTTTCCTCAAACAATTTTTTGTTTATGATCATCTTGTTTTTGATGTTTTTACCAAAATTCTGATACAAACCCAAAATAAAAATAATAATCAGCTTTTCATAGAAATAAAACAATATAAGAGAATAGAAAATAAATTTATAGGATGAGCAGAATTAAATTGGTTTTCTATATATATATATTCACAACTAAATCTTAACTGTCAAATGAAAGAATAATAAATTACAGGTACAAAATAAAAATCGAGTGGCTACCCACTGTAAGCTATCTTTGCATAACGTCATAATAGCTAATAAATTATTCCACGGTTTCTTCTCGACCTTCCCTTTGGATCCTCCTTCTTTATTACTATCTTTTATTTATTTCTTTTTCTTTTGTTATATCTTTAATTATCCCTGCAGTGTTCTCAATTATTTTGTAATTATAAACTTAATAGAGATCGGATACTAGAGGTAAAAGTAGCAATGGATTGCGCAGATGTACTCAAAATTTTGATGAAATCAGAAGAGTGATCATTTTTTCATTTTTTTCTCTTCATATAATTCCAAAATCTCTAAATTATAAGGTTGATGTTCCCGCATGTCTTTTTAAAAAGTTGGGTTATAGTTTAGTGTTGTACTTTTGTACCCAATTATGTTGAGTCGATTTTTATATATTATTTAGTTGACAAAAGAAAACCAAAGACATATTTTGATTTAAACATTTCTTACGAAACTATCCTTACAAGGGTTTCCCTCAATTTCGTAAATGTTTAAAAACTTTTTTTCTCATTAGATCAATAAAATTTAATTAATAATTTAAATAATTTAATTAAATATTTTAATTAGAATGGATGGAATTCGCCTAACTAAATTAGAGATAAACTAATGGAGCCATTTAGTTTTTGTCGAATGTCCAAAACTTAGTGACAAAGAAAAACATTTGATATTTTTCATGTAAGTGACAAAAATAATCTTTTTGGGCGCCACTCTCTGTTGTTGCATGACGCCAAAATTATTCCAGAAAATACAAACTTGGTAACTATAAGGCGTTGATTGGATGTAAGGAAATATCTACGAAGTTGATTCAACAAAATTATTTATTTTAATATTTGCTTACACTAATTGCGTTACTCTTTGAAAAAAAATAGTGTAACTTATGTCACATGCCAATATAGATTTCTGGTATATTTTCTTTTGTTATTTGTTAGTATATCTATTTATTATCAATAATTAAATTGATAAGATCCAATTTATATTTTAAATTCTAAATTTTATTAGGCAAGAATTACTTACATGTCTATTTAGACTAACATCAGATTAAAAAAAAACAGTAAATATGAACATTAACAGTTTGATCAAATTGATTGTATATTTTCGTTACTACAATATAATAACAGTAAAATATTATGTCGAAATAGTGTGATCTTTTGTCCACAAAACCTGATCATTAAGCTATACATGTAATAGCTTTTGAAAAAGAAAGAATATTAATTTACAATATATATTAATCTTTGATGATTTATAGAGCAGAAAGAGAGACAATCATAACCTTTTATTAAATTTTTTTTCAGCTGGACGGTACAATCTGCGCCTCTTCATATATTCATATTTACTTTTATTTTGTTAACATAATTGTTTCGATATTTATCACAAAAAAAATTAATTAAATATTTAATTTTCTGTATTTATTTCGCAACCGTTACAAGAATACTTGGTACTTATAGGTCAAAATATGTTATCTGATTTTTTTTTTAAATTTATATTTCCAATGTTTAGTGTTTTTTTCTATCCAATGTTTAGTGTTTATGACTTTTTTATTTTTTTATTAAAACTACTCAAGACTGCCCTGCAACGAGTAGAAAGCAAAGATATCAAGTGGACTCCGGTTTAGCAGAACCGGGCTAAACCATTTGACACTCAAATGCACTTAAATGACTACTATAGTTATAATGAATTTGATTGCCCATGCAAGTTAGAATCGATGACAATAATCAAAGAGTTTTTGCTTATAGCTTCAAATGCCAAGCAATTACACTCATTTGCGTGTATCTATTGGTTAAAGACTTAATTTACTTATTTATATCTAGCAAAATAAAATATATGCTTATATCATTCAAGTATATTATAATGAACCCACTAAAAGATAAAGATAAACCACATGTAACTTAATAAACAAGGAAAAAAAATATTATTTAACAAATCATTCTCCTATAAATTCATTACTCTCATCTCACATCCTCTCACAAACTCACAAACAAAATTTGTGTTTTCTTTTTATTCCAAAAATCAAATTTTTTGAAAACAATGCACCAAGAACAAAACTCACATAGTCCAACCGGCCATAGTCACTCACCTTCATCCTCCGCCTCCGGTTCAACCTCAGCAGAACCGGTTCGATCAAGATGGTCACCTAAACCGGAACAAATTCTCATACTTGAGTCAATCTTCAACAGTGGGATGGTTAATCCTCCCAAAGAAGAAACGGTAAGGATAAGAAAGATGCTTGAGAAATTTGGAGCGGTGGGAGATGCAAATGTCTTCTATTGGTTTCAAAATCGACGGTCAAGATCTCGCCGGAGGCAAAGGCAACTCCAAGCCGCAGCTGCAGCTGCAGTTGCAACCACAAACACTTGTGACCAAACCATGATGGTTAGCAATGGTTATAGTGGAAGTGATTTGGGTTTTGGAAGTTGTAGCACTTCTTCTAATTACTTATTTGGTGGGTCTTCTCAAGTTCCTTCATTTTATCTTGGTCTATCTTCTTCTCCTCCAAGCTCATCTTCAACTACTTCTTCAGCTGCCTCTTCTTCTACTTATGGATGTGGTGATCAAAGCAATTGTGGCATCGAGAATCTTGTAACAATGTCTAGCCAAATGGGTTTCCATGATCATCATTATCAACATCATAGCTCAAATGCTGCATCAATTTTGTGCCCTTCTGATCAAAACTCCAATTTTCAATACCAACAAGGTAAACGAATAAAGTTCTTTGCATGACTTTTTTTTTGGAAACTTAAGTGCTTTGTCCTCTAAACCCTCTTTCTTTCCCCAAAAATTGAAGTCTCTAAAAGTAACAATTTTAATGTTGTAGAAAAATCCAATTCTGGGTGGGTTTCACCCAAATAAACGATTATTTTAGTTAATAATTGCTTCTTGGTTAATCATATTTTCAATATTAAAATCTAACATTTTGTACTTAAGAGCAACTTCTCGACTTCTTCTATATACTACCAAAAATATTTATTCTTAAGGTGTCCTTTTAATAAATAAAAATAAAAAACATCTCTAGATCTCACATTTTCAATTATAATAGTTGTTTTACCGTAATAATATAAACTAATAAATTTAGCGGTGGTAATCTAGTGCTATTAAAACCGGAATTTTAGGGTATAAACTCGCAGAGATTCCAATGTCTCGTAGGAACTTTAAGTACTATTTCCAAGCCAAATGAACACTTGGTTTACATTTTCCAGAAATTCTCCACATACTGAAAGACATAGGATTCGTCGGATAGTAAAAACCGGATTCTCTAAATTAAGATGAGAAATGAGTGATTTTGTGGAGTAGTAGCTTAATTCTTCTTCCAAGAAAACCAAATCTTGTTTGATTGAAAATTATTTATGTGAATCAATCTTTCTTAAACATATTATAAGTAATATATATGAAATTCAGGGGGAATAACGGTGTTTATAAACGGAGTTCTGACAGAAGTGACAAGAGGTGGAATAGACATGAAATCAACGTTTGGAGAAGATATGGTTTTGGTACACTCTTCAGGTCTTCCTCTTCCGACTGATGAGTTTGGTTTTTTGATGCATAGCTTACAACATGGTGAATCTTATTTCCTGGTAATTACTCAATCTCTTATTTTATTTGTTGGTATTATTTATTTTTATTCTCTCTCGATCCTCACTTTGGTGTTGAAAATAGGAAATGAGAAGGAACCCAATTGGGGTAAAGTCCTAAATTGTCTGCTACAATATATTTAATCAAATCATATTTTAGTAAGTCTTTCGTAAGAGAAAGAGTATATAAATCTTATTTATAAGTGTCGGTTTGCGTAGTAAATGAACCATCATTTTTTAAAGATTTCTTTGTAACTAAAGTTTTGTTATTTGACGAGGTTTTTCATATTCGAATCAAAAAAGATTATCATAAGTATTTTATTCTTGTTTTTAATAAAAAGTAAACATCTATGAATTTCAACTAATTTATTACATTTCACGTTTTTTTTCTTCTTTAAAACTTTGTTTAATATAAATTTACAAACAAAAAAAAGTTTGTCTAATATCATTAGAGTTTGTTTGTTCAAACTGATTAAATAATGGTGAAATATATCACTATATGCCGAAAACAATAATCAAAATTGGCATTTTTTAGAATTCAATTTTTTAAAAGTATATTCTGATTGCAAGTAGCTAAGACACATATACTTGTACAACCAGGAATCGAGTCCTACTGCCTATATTATGTAGGAATTTGGCTAATGGGCCGGCCAGTTGTGGTCTAGTGTTGACAAAAAAAAAGAAGTATATTTTGATTTTTCTCAGCATTCATGATGTAATGTAGATGTTTATATGTGTGTGTTTTCTTTGCCTTTTTAAAAAAGTTATATAGTTTGCACGATGAATACATTTATGAGTAAAATTATGTTTATATGTTTTTCTTTGGATAAAGAGTAAAATTATACACTTTGCATGATAATATATATATATATATATATTTTTTTTTTTTTGAAACATTCATGATAAAAGATATATATAGTATTGGGAAATATCATATTCTCTTCTTCTGATCACATAAACATTTCTTTTTTTTTGTCAATAAATAAACATTTCTCTTTAGAAGTTAAAAATGATTAATGATTAGGGTTTCGTACTTGTTCATGAAATAATACGATTCTATGGAATCCTATGAAGAGATCTGTTACTATATATGAATTAGTTAGATTTTATTTAAAGGATCTTGTGATTGTTATGTGGTGTTTTGGTTTTGATATGGACAGGTTCCAAGACAGACATGAACTGGCTTTACTCTTAATGTGGTGATGCAACAGATGCCTTGTTTTTCTCTACCTCAGTCTTTATTACAACGCTCCATATCCATTCCATATTTTTCTTTGAGTCTATCGTGTAATTCAAAGCTTCTTTTGTTGGTTTTTAAATTCTAAAAGTATAATTAAGATAAGGTCATCTAAATCTCTTCTAAGAAAGAAGATGTTTAGTTTGTATCAATTTAGTTATTTAGATGTTAAAATGTGTTTTAAATAAAATTTGTATCTAGGGATCTCATCCAAGTTCGTGTGCAGAGATAGAGAGAGGTGTATTGAAAAAAAGGAGATCTTTCAGATAGATCACAAGTCATAAATGCAATTAATTTAAAGCCTAGGATCGTAAACTCTACATAAAACCATCTAATTAAAAATTATCTTAATTAGCTGTATATTTAATTAACACAAAACACTAATCCCAAAGCGCAAAATCAAGAGGCTTGTATGATTAGTGGAAGCAAAAAGTGGAGGACATATACTTATATCATATATGATGACTATGGTTTGAGTTTGTGGTTAACAACTATACCCCAGTATTTTTTTAATCATAGTAACTTAGTAGTTTTAGACCTCACTTAAGAGATAATATATGAGGTTCGAATCCTTCAACTACCAAAATCTCTGGTAATATAAAATTATTGGTCTAATTTACTATTGGCGTTAACAACTGATCGACAATATCTTATCAAAAACCAAAATTTTCAAATCCCATATAATACTATATAGATTAAAACAACTTATGAAATCAAACATAAGTAAAAAAATAATACAAAAATAGATATTTAATTAGTTGATCAAAATTATTTCTTGGGCTCAGTTCAAATTATAGGCATGACATTTTGGTAAGAATGTGCTCGTACTTATTATTGATAACGTGGGCTATGTAAAATGGTAAAATTGGTTATAAACCAAAATTCATAATTTGCATATTAGTACATATAATTTGGATTTATTAATTTTGAATATATATATATATATAAGAAAAAAAGGAAGACAGCTGGGTATATCAGATTTTGTAATCTTGTCGATTCCTGCTCTCCCAAACACAAACCTTAATTAACAACTCCAAGCAAGATCTTAATCCAATAGCTAAGATCTAACCTTGTAGACATCAAGTGAAATTATTTTCTTTTTTGTAAAACCAAATAATTTTTTTTCTAAAATAATGAGTTTTCATATAGATTAATAAACAATATAATGGTTGACAAAGAAAAAAAAACAATATAATATTGACGAAAAAAATATATATATCATTCAAAAACATTACATTTTTGAATTAATATATATTTAAATTTAACGATATCTTTAACATTGATTAATACTAATAACGTGGGGTGGTGAGTATGTGTTGCAAATCCTTTTATACAGAAGTCAAAACTAAGATATAATTAAAGTTAAAATAAGAAGAGAAGGAGATGATTAAATATATTTAAATCAGAATTAGGAATAAAATAAAGAGAGTAGGAGACAACACCGACCACTATAACCAGTGACTAGGAGACGCATGTTTGGTTAATTCTTGATTTCTGTACTCAAACACATTTTGTCATATTTTCACATTTCGATCTTTGAAAACTCACTCCTGGCATCTTCCTATTGG
This sequence comes from Lepidium didymum, assembly GCA_963920545.1. NCBI lineage: Eukaryota > Viridiplantae > Streptophyta > Magnoliopsida > Brassicales > Brassicaceae > Lepidium > Lepidium didymum. The sequence continues at coordinate 19,946,411 of OY986979.1, forward strand.
TTTCCTTTTGGATTATTAATAATTTTAAATTTATTAGTTATTTTTAAAATTAAGAAAAATCCAATATAACTAGTGATTCGGTTTTGAACAAGAGAGTTAAAATAAAACTCAATGATTGAATAGAAATCTGTTTGAAATAAGCAATAAGAAATAGCGGTAGACAAATATCAATAAATAAGTTCATTTAAAAACAATTGTTAAATGCTTATAAATAAGTCCAAAATTTTGTTTAAATCATTAGTTTCGACTGCTGATTTTCAAACGTGTGATTTCAAAATTTCATTTGATTGGTAACAAAATAATCAACGGTCGATGCAAACGCTATTTTAGGTTACCAATTGAACCGTTTAGCGTTTGCAGCTTCCCATATCTTTGTGTCTACTTTAACGTTTGGCCCAAGCCTAAGTGTAATTTATACCAATTAGGTTTTGGGCTTTGTATAAAAGAGTTTTCTTAACGGTAACTAAAGAATACCTTTGGGGGCCCAAAATCAAATAATATGTAGATGGTCCAGTTTATAAGATAAAAGAATTATATTTTGGAGGTGTTTAAACTGAACTGAAAAGAGCTGTCAGGTTTAATCCCCACGTAAACGTTGACACACCAACCGACGATGTGATTTTCACATTAATTTTTAATTTACATTACTATTTTTTTTGTCAATTAATATGACTATTTGTATAAAAAAAGAGATTAATTACTCATAAGTCACTACAGATGATACGTTATCTATGATTAACCAATGAGTCACTTATAATATTTTTTAAAAATACTACTAAAATGCTGTATTTATATAAGCACCTAAAATTGGTAGAAAATTCGACCCCAAAAATGCTAGAATTTTTTGGCTTAATAAAAGATCACTAAACTTTTATTTTGAGTCAAATTTTATAAATTCCCTATAATCAATCATACAGTTTTGACTCTATACTTGAAATTCTGACACAAGCTTTTTACTATTTATTTTTGACTATAATAAAATTGATATATATATATATATATACACCTATTCTACCTTCTTACTTGGTAGAAATTCGTTTTATTAATATAAAGTAAATTTCTTTTTTAACAGAAAAAAAAAGAAAAAGAAAAACGTAAATTTTACTCTCTAAAATAATTCAGAGATTATCCTAATCACATGAGAACTCGGCAATAATTTCCTTTTCTTATACAAATTTTGTTTTTAGGTTAAATTTCGCTATATAAATTTTAGCCCCGAGTCAAAAGATCAACGAGGACGACTCAGTTTCTTCCGTCACAAGCGAGCGATCGAGAGAGAAAACAAAGAGTGTGTGTTGTGTTGTGTTGTGTTGTGTTGTGTTGTCTGAATCTCTTCTCTCTTTGGCGTTTTCATCGTTTCTCCTCTACCACTTCTTTTACTTTCTCGAGAAAATATCCTAATTCCCTTTTCTTCTTTCTTGATTTCCAGATCTTGTTTTTTGCTCTCTGCAATTTTCTCTCCTTGGTTCCAGAGTTACACAACCTTTCTTCCTCTTCCCTTCCTCTGTATTTATTTCATTCATCGTAGTATGTGATTATTTTCTATGCCAGATTCATTCTCCGATCTCTTGTCTTAGTTTCTTAGAGATGAGTGAGAGATCAAACTCACGTTATGTCGGACTAATCATCAACCGTAAATGGATCATTGTCTTCTTGATATCGATCCTAACCATTCTCTCTTGGTTCTTAATATTTTCTTCCACAAACCCTAACCGAGTTCTCGATTACATCTCGGTATCAGAATCCTCAGAAACCCCACTCTTTATCATCAAGAAATCAAACACTTCTCCTCCAAGTGAAGCCGTTTCGCCAAATCTCCAAAGCAGAGGAGAAGCAAAAACAAAAGAGCCCATTAATGAAAACAGAGAAGGAACAAAAACAGAGGAGGCCATTGATGAAAACAGAGAAGGAGCAAAATCAGAGGAACCCATTAATGAGAACAGAGGAGGAACTAAGAGAGAGGAATCCATTGATGTAAACAGAGTCAAGGCCTTGGAAGGAATCCAGAAGAAAGTGTCTTCGTCTCCAACACCATTGAAAGTGTACATGTATGATATGATTCCAGAGTTTCACTTTGGGTTATTAGGTTGGAAACCAGAGAGAAACGACATCGTTTGGCCTGATATTAGGATCAATGTTCCTCATCATCCAGGTGGGCTTAACTTGCAGCACAGTGTTGAGTATTGGCTAACAATAGATCTTTTGTTCTCTGAGCTGCTTCCAGAAGACACTAGAAGCTCTCGTGCAGCTATTCGTGTGAAGAACTCGAGCGAAGCTGATGTCGTGTTCGTGCCATTCTTCTCTTCCTTAAGTTATAACCGATTCTCTAAGGTCAAACAAAAGAAGAGCCAAGACAAAGAGTTGCAGGTAACTAAATTCAAATTTGATATCTATCTCTGTCAAGTTCTTCTTAGTTCGATGGTTTAAATATACCAAGCTAATAACTCTGACATCAAGTTTCCTCTCCACCACAAATAATGCATTTGGATCTTGTCCATCCAATTGTTGACATTTAAAATAACTTGATATCGATCTTAATATATTGATAGGAGAAAGTGGTCAAATTCGTAACGTCGCAAAAAGAATGGAAGAACTCAGGAGGAAAGGATCATGTAATAATGGCGCATCATCCCAACAGTATGTCGACGGCGAGGCATAAGCTTTATCCGGCGATGTTTGTAGTAGCTGACTTCGGTAGATACTCGCCACGTGTCGCTAATGTAGCTAAAGACATTGTAGCTCCATATAGACACCTTGTTCCATCGTACGTTGATGACACGTCAGGCTTTGATGGCCGTCCGATCTTGCTCTACTTCCAAGGAGCCATCTACCGCAAAGCTGTGAGTACTTAGCTTATTATTATCGTTTTCTATTAATGGAGGTTCGAAATTCTAGATAAGTTCCCATAGTTTTTCACAATATAATGTGGTTAGATCCGGTTAATTAGTGACTTAGGTTGCAAAACAATCTATTTCTCCAAGATAATTATAGCACCAAACTTATACTATATGTATGTCCCGATAATAAAGTTAAAGATGTTATTCTTCCCGAAAAAAAATTTAAAACTATTATTCTAGGGATATATAAGTTTAGAAAGTTTATTTCTTGAAGACTAAAATAGCTAATTTTATTATTGAGACATACAATACGAGATCTTAGTTTGGTGTACATTTGGTGCTATAATATTTTCGTAGGAAATAGATCATTTCCAAGAGTAAGGTTGCTTTATACTCCAAATTTTTTTATGTTTTTGTTGTTACCTTTAATCCATGATTAAACTTGAATTTGATTAATAAACAATATTGTAGGGAGGATTTGTGAGACAAGAGCTATATTATCTTCTAAAAGAAGAAAAAGATGTTCACTTTTCTTTCGGTAGTGTACGAAATCATGGCATTAACAAAGCGGGAGAAGGCATGAGATCGTCGAAGTTTTGCCTCAACATCGCCGGAGATACTCCATCGTCTAACCGTCTCTTTGACGCCATAGCTAGTCATTGTATACCTGTGATCATCAGTGACGATATCGAGTTACCATACGAGGATGTTCTTAACTATAATGAGTTCTGTCTCTTTGTCCGATCATCAGACGCTTTAAAGAAAGGGTTTTTGATGGGACTTGTGAGAAGTATTAGCAGAGAAGAGTGGAATAAGATGTGGCGACGGTTGAAAGAAGTGGAGAAGTATTTCGAATTTCGTTTTCCGGCGAAGGATGATGACGGAGATTATGCAGTTCAAATGATTTGGAAAGCCATTGCAAGGAAAACTCCTTTGGTGAAGATGAAGGTTCATAGGTTTCAGAGGTTTAATAGACCTTTTTAGGATTTGATTTTAGGAATTAGATACAAATGTAATGAATATTATTTGAATTCAACCTTGTGAATTGATTTATCGAAGATTCATCAAGAAATGTCTAGTTTTTGGTAACGTGTTGCTTAATCTACACGAACTGAAACACATTGGTAACTTGTAACACAAGTTATTCTTTATTTTAGTATAGCTACGTAAGATCGTTGGTTTACACTCATTATAAGATAAAAACACACACATTACATGACCTGATTGATTAAACAGAGTTGTATAAACGGTAATTCATTCTAGGATCATTTATAACTCTTTCCTTGATTCTGAATCTACCTTCGACTGAAGTTTTTCTGGGACTTTCTCAAGGAGCTTCGAGAGCCACTTGGCAGATTGTTTCTCATGCCGTCCCAAATTCTGTCCGTAGTCTACATAGTAGAGTCCAGACCTCGTTTTGTAGCCATCCTCCCACTCTAGGCCGTCCATAAGTGACCACACGAAGTAACCTTTAACCTTAACCTTGTCCTCACTGCAAAAAAGCAAGTCATCGGATCCAATAAGTAGAAGAAGAACAAGGAGAAACAGAGTATTTTTGGTAACTGTAAGAATACAAACTCACCAAACTGCTCCATGTAAAGCCATGAGATGTCTCATATGATAATACTTCCTGTTGTTATCGGTAAGGGCACCGGGAAGTACATCTTTCTCTTCCAGTGTCTCTTTGTACCCTGTAAATGCAATGAATATGATTTCTTGCAAGAAGATCTGAGTGAGCTTGAAAGCAGTAAGAAAAAATGCCAATGGCTTACCGTTTCCAGTGACGATGATTTCTGGGTCGTTGTAGTTCTCTTTGATGTATTTCAAAACTTTTCTTAACCCATCCGCACAAACTGGATATTTCGCATGAGCGGGCTGAGAACCAATCTTGTACCCATCTGGATTACTAGCTGCAAGTACATCAAACAAAAATTAGAAAAGAAGCTGAGATCTCAGTATTCATTTACGACTATAAGATTAGAAGTTAGCGCATACAGTGTAGTTGGAAGCGAGAATCAGCTTCCCAACTCGGTTTCTCTGGATCAACATTGTCCACATGAGCAACAAATGCAGAAGTGAAGTAATTGACACCAATAAAATCATAGGAACCCTTCAATTTATCCTTCTGCTCGGGTGTAAAAGTTGGTAACCGAGAACCAACAATATCTTTCATGATCTGAGGGTAATCTCCATGTATTATTGGTTCCATATGCCTACAAGCAAAAAGCAAGAATCGACTTTTAAAACGCTAAGCTGATAAAATGGCATAAACGGATATTTCTTAAGACTACTCACCAGCCTAGAGTGAAATCCATAGCTCTCTTCACTATCTCCTCTGGAGGATTCGAGCTGGATTTCTTATCATAAGGCTCAAACCACGTTGGTCTTTGAACAATTCCAATCTTCCCACCATTGCACTGTTTATTTTGAATCCATGGGTTAGATAGATCAGTCAAAATTTGAATGATAGCATATATATGTATATTTTGGTTGTAAAGATTTTACCTTTCCGCATTTCCCGAATTCTTCCACAGCTTCAGCATGAGCCAACAACAAATTGTGGCTAACAGTGTAAACTTCATGTCCAGACTTGCCTGCAACACATTTCTCATTGACATATTTGGAACATCTTCCTGGTGCTATCTCTCCAGTCTCGTACCCACCACGACTAAATTCATAGGGCTCGTTTATAGTAACCCAATGCTTCACTCTATCACCATATTCATTGAAGACAAACTTTGCAAACTCCCGGAAATCCTCCCTAAATACGAGTTTCAGAGAACATTGAGTAACACGAAAAGATTGTAAACAGAACTGATTTAACAAAGCTTAGGGGACTTACACAATATTGTCACTCAAGAAACCACCATATTCATCTTCAAGGGCCTGAGGTACATCCCATTGAAACAATGTAACCATAGGCGTTACACCTGCAAAACACAATCAAGAGTGCTATTTTAAGCCGTGTGGATAAGGAAACTGAAGATTTGGTATGAACTGATAATATGGCACAAGCAGTAGTAACCATTTGCAATGAGCTCGTTGATAAGATCATTGTAGAATTTAACTCCTGTTTCACTCACTCCCTTGTCCTTTTTCCCATCTGATTGTTTCCAAGAAGAAACAATTTTATTAGAGAATGCATCACATAATAAATTGCAAAATATCATTAACCATAGAATTGATTGTCTTACGAGGAAATATTCTTGACCAAGATAATGAGAACCTAAAGGCATCCATGTTCAACTTGTTCAATAGTTGAACATCTTCCTGCAACATTTCGAAGTAAAAACAACTCAGCATTTACTATTCACACTTATCTTTAAGGTCAGATAAATGGTTAAGTATGGTTTACTCAACATAACACAACGGATACATACCTTATAATGATGATAGAAATCAACTCCCAGTCTACCATCAAGGTTATTGTTCTTTTCTGCAGATATTAGTAACATGGTCATGTGTTAATCTCAGGATAGTCTATTAATTTCATTTTTATAATCTTCGGATCAGTTAGAAGAAGAGGACAGACCTGAATGTTTAATAGTGAATGAGTCCCAAATGCTCTGACCTCGGCCTCCTTCTTCTGGTGCACCCTCATGCTACACAAACAAATCAACAATTTAAACAAAGTTTTCACAGAATCCATAAACTTTTGGCACTAAAAGAGTCACAATAAGTCAATTATGAAACTGAAGCATCAGGAGGACTCAAAAGTGAATGTGATTATACACACACTCGACAAAGAAACGACCTTTAAAAATCATTCAAGTTAAGGGACTTGAAAATGACCAATGGAGAAAATACATGACTAATTCTTAAACCATAGTCGTGAATTCATGACAAGTAACTAACTGCCTTTGAAAGGATAAAGGAGAAAGCTTTCCAATTTTTCCTTTCTAAGCGTTGACTAAAGATGCCAAATTTAGCATCTTCAAAGCTGGATTTAGGATTTTAAACTTCTTTAATCGTACTCACGAAGCTGCTAATGTAAATTATAAGGAAATCCAGAGAGTAGATCGACAGTCACCGGAAAAAAATCCCGTCAACGGCGATTCAAAAGTATTTGACTTGTAAATCTAAATGTGTTATACAGTACCTGGAAAGCAGAAATGGCAGAACCGAACAAGAAACCATCGGGGAAGCTTCCTCGACCAAAAGTGGAACTTTCCGGACACACTGATCCACCATTTACGGTGATCGGAGAAGCTATCACGGCGAGAAGTAAACCCAGAAAGAAAATCGCTTTGAGTGCCATTTTCCAGATATAGTTTTTTTATGCTTAACGTGGATAGCGTGCTCGATTATTTATAAGGATCGAGCTCAGAACCAAAAGATTATTATTTTATGAAATTCAATACTTCGAGACGAAGATTAAAGCAAGGTGAGAGCGACGTGTGTGACAAATGACTATTAATAATTATTATCTTAATGATCTACATTTAATTTCGATTTCTTAGCCTTGTCTTGTTTGATGCTAATAGAAACAACGTTAAGGTTCCTTTTCTTTTAAAATAATTGAATACCAATTTTTCACACAAGTTCGATTTTTAAACACTACATCATGATATAAATAGGGTTAAAGATAATTTGGTGATGAATTATGTCGACCTAATTGTTGAAAAAAATAAATTATTAAGAATTTTTTGTAAAAGAATTATCAAGATGACTAGACTTGCAAAATCATCTTTAAAGTTTAAAGTTTAAAAAATGTAAATTAGAAAGTAAAAAGTAAATACATAATATAATTTTCGTAGGATTGATTTGTATTATTTTAAAATAAATAAAATTCTGTTAACAGATTTTAGTTGGGCCGACATAAAATGTAACAAACAAATTTATTATGTAACATATTCACTTTAATAACAAAAATGTAAAACCTTTATGAAAAATTACAAACAAAATTATATTCTCAACAAAAGACCCACAAAATAAATGAACTTGAGTGAAAAAAAAAAAAAACATAAGAAATGAACTTTTATCCGATTCGTCACCAAATTTTGTTTTTTTTAGTTTTTTCTTGCGACAAAAAATTAAAATTTACAACAGAAACCTAATACCTTAAACCTCGCCGGCGACAAAAAATGGCGTTTTCGTCTCCTTCGCTCCGTCTTCTACCTCAGAATCCGTTCCGTGTAATAACTTCAAAACGATATTGTTTCAGCTCTGCGAAACCTTCATTCTTTCCCTTTAACCATGATGAATCTATATCATCTTTCACTGTCAAACCTCCGGCATCGTCAATCGTCGTTGGTGCCGTCTCTGAAAAGGCCGGTACCGGAACAAAGTCAAAATCCAAAACCAAACGGAAAGCTCCTCCTACTCCTCCTCCAGTAGTTAATACTGTGGCTGAAGATGAAATTAAAGAGGAAGACATAGCCGAATCAGAAACAGTCAACATTGCTGAAGATGTCACTCAAGTGAGCTTAAGGGATTTGAATTATACTAAAGGACTTTTCTTTTCTATGAAATTTTGGATTTTGTGATAAAGTTGGATACTTTAACTTTTAATTCTGTAGTTGATTGGAAGCACACCAATGGTATATCTCAATAGAGTCACTGATGGATGTTTGGCTGACGTTGCAGCAAAGCTTGAATCAATGGAGCCCTGTAGAAGCGTCAAGGATAGGTGCGAAAGATTCTTCATCCTATCTTAATTCTATCTGATTGTTAATAGCTGATTTAGCACTAGTTTTGATCTTGTGGATTGAACAGTCTTCGAATTTTCTACACTAACATTTTCCCTGTCTGCAGGATTGGTTTGAGCATGATTAATGAGGCAGAAGACAGCGGAGCCATAAGCCCAAGGAAGGTTATTGCACATCTTGCCTTTTGGTATTTTGATGTTGTCTGTTGCGACATTGTAGATTGCTAATTCAATAGTATCATTATAACAGACTGTATTGGTAGAACCAACAACCGGAAACACAGGCCTCGGGATTGCTTTTGTGGCTGCAGCTAAAGGCTACAAACTTATAGTGACTATGCCTGCTTCTATAAATATTGAAAGAAGGATGCTTTTACGCGCACTAGGAGCAGAGATTGTGCTAACGAATCCAGAAAAGGGTCTCAAAGGTGCAGTGGATAAAGCAAAAGAGATTGTTCTTAAGAAAAAGAACGCATATATGTTCCAGCAATTTGACAATACGGCAATTACAAAGGTAAGAAGTTATCGAGCTTTTACTAGTTTATTCGTGATTCGGGTTGTGTGTCCTAATATGGTGGTTCTGTTTGGTAAGATCCACTTTGAAACTACAGGACCAGAAATCTGGGAAGATACAATGGGTAATGTTGATATTTTTGTTGCCGGTATTGGAACTGGTGGTACTGTAACAGGTACTGGAAGTTTCTTAAAAATGATAAATAAGGATATTAAGGTATATCTCTTTCTCTTCTTTTCGGTTTTCTGGTTTAACCTTGTGATTTACTTAACCAGAAAGATCCTTAAAACATAGGTAGTTGGCGTTGAACCATCAGAAAGAAGTGTGATTTCTGGAGACAATCCTGGTAAGGAGCATTGAGGCTTCATTTCTCCAAAATTGAGAATATCAAATTGGGTTTATGTTACTTAGGCGTCCATGCTCAAACGGTTTTTCAGGTTACCTACCAGGAATCTTGGATGTTAAACTACTAGATGAAGTAGTTAAGGTTAAGAAACTCACCTTATCAATACATCAACAACGAGATATGAATTAGAATATTAAGAGAGGATCATGTCAAGAAAATTATAGGTGAGCAACGGGGAAGCAATTGAGATGGCGAGGAGACTAGCTTTGGAAGAAGGATTACTGGTATACATATAAGAATCTCTTTATTTTATGTTCTAACTTCTTTCCATCACTAAACATCAAGTTTATACTTTTGGGAAATGTGTATACATATTAGGTTGGTATTTCGTCTGGAGCAGCTGCAGTAGCTGCAATCAGTTTGGCTAAAAGAGCAGAGAATGCAGGAAAACTTATCACGGTGAGAGAACAAACAGATTTGAATATGTGCAAGTTATCACATTTAGTGGTTTAGCTTAATAGATTTCGTTGAAACAGGTTCTGTTTCCGAGCCATGGCGAACGGTATATCACAACAGCTCTGTTTAGTTCCATCAACAAAGAGGTCCAAGAGATGAGATGTCAGTAGCAACAATTAGAAACCCCCCAAGTTTGGTCCTTTAAGAAATGTGTAAACAACGAATCTCTCTGCAATTTAAAAAGAGAGGTAAAAAAAATCGCCGGATATGGACCCAAACGTAATATGCCGGTTGATTCACATTTTGTAAGAAATTAAACCAAGGTCAATGAAAAAACCATAAATTGTAAGAAAGTGGCCCATTTTGTAAGAGGACTTGTGGGCTTTGTGGCCCATATTGCACATATCTATTTAAGGCCCGTCTTTGAGTAAGTGGGACACGATACAAGTCATACTGATACGGTTCGGATCGGGTTTATTTGAAATTCAGGTATTTAGTAAATTTTGAAGTTATACCAAAATTAACCGAAATATAAAAAAATTTGGATCGGATCGGATATCGGGTAGTTCGAATAGTATCTAATAGTGCTGAATTAATCCGAACAAAAAATAAAAATCCGAAAAAATATTTTTTTTGTAAAAATTTGAAAAAATCTGAAAAATCCCATCCGAACCGATTCTAATTAGGTTTTACTTCAGTTAGTTTCGTTGAATTTAAATATTATATAAATACTTAATAGCCGACCTACCCGACTCGAATCATTATTTCGAATTTTTTAATAAATCACTTATCATATTATTCGAATTTTAAATAAATACCGGAACGGATTTGTCCAAATCTCAATTGGTGTCGGAACGGACAAATTGGTTCAGAGTTTTAATTCCAGACCTAAGTACATATTTGAAGGTCAGACAAAAGTTAACACATGGAACATACTAGATCGAAAAGTGTATACGTGTCCCGACTTGTCTTGTCCGTGCGGCACGTGGCGGCTATGTAGGTCCTGTATCAGTCTATTATCGCAATTCGCAAAAGTCCAAGATTGTAGTAGAAAATATTATAGAAACGGCAAGCAGTCGATATTTATTATTACAAAACGGGATGTTGTTTTATTGAGATGTAAACGTGGAACAATAAGTCAATAATAGACATGAGTTTGAGCATAATTCGGCATATTATTTCACATTTTTGAAATGTGAAATTTTTTTATCGAAATTAATTTTTACGTTTGACTTGAGGTTGTTGATATTGGCATTAGTCTTCATGTTACTCAATTTTAGCACGTTCGAACCCCCGAGTTGGTTGAAAAATACTTCAGTCACGTTTTCTAGATGTTTTCATACACATTAGCATAAGAAAATAAGATAGTAACTAACTGATCGGACGGTGGTTAACATGAAACTCAGTGAATGATTCAACGGTTTAGATTGCATGTCTATATGTATTAGATATCGAGATGTTTCGGTTCTATTCTGACATCTCTTACTCAAACCAGGAATCAGATAACTTTCACTTTACAACTTGTTTTCCCTTTTATTATTTTCTGTTCCTTGATATCACCGACCTGTGCCTCTCTTCTTCGCTTAGAATATTTTCTCTCGAACTAAGGTAATTAACTAATCACTCGATAGTTCACAGATCCAGTAGATATATACAACAAAAGTTCATATATAAAGTAGTAGCTTGTTTCATGAATTGAGTGTAAGAAATTCACTAGTAGCTCGTTTCTTGATCTTTTTATAGTTTCTATATATCAGAGATAGAAAACGACAAAAATAAACGATAAATGTTCTCGAGTTTATGTAGGAAATTAGACCGAGTCCTTGAGTTCATGTAGGAAATTGCACCACGAAAATTATTCGGTTTGAGAACTGCCGTTTTCCCATTTTCTGACAGATTAGATTTCATAAAGATCTTTTCTCCATAATCTAATAGAACGTTTGGAAATGAAGGAAGAAAGAACGTTTGGAAATGAGTACTGAAGGAGAAATGAAGGAGAGGCTACTACGTATAGGATCGGGTGAAAGCAATGATAGAGAGAGTCTCTATTTTAGGAAGAAGGTTTGGTGTGAAGTAAGGAAGATGTTGAATATAGCATTACCTTCGTCTTTGTTTCGAATGACTTCATTTGGGAGCATCATTGTGGCTCAAGCCTTTATTGGTCACTCTTCTGAATTGGGTCTAGCTGCTTACGCTCTCCTCCATAGCACATCTGTTCGCTTCCTTTACGGTCTAATGGTATAGTAATCTCAACTTAGTCCATAAGTTAAAGTAGAAAGTGGTCTTTTTAGTCTGATCCCAATTTCTACTTGATATCAATCACATTCTTACATGTCCCTCGAGTAGGTGGTATAATTTAGCATCTTGAATACAACACACACATCATGTATACTTTGTTGAACGTGATCGTGAGCTCGGATAATATGATAAATTATGAGTTTTCATCTCAAAATCAAAATCAATTTACAATGAGTGAAATGACCCATATATTACATATATTAAATTAGAAAGATCTCAACTTCGATATCAATTACATTCTAACACTTTGTGGCGTTAATATATAGGGAGGTATGTCAAGTGCAACGGAGACATTATGTGGACAAGCTTATGGTGCAGAACAATACCACACAATGGGAATATATCTACAACGCTCATGGATTGTGGACACAGCCGTGACTACTTTGTTCCTACCATTTATTGTATTTGCAGGCCCTATTCTTCGTCTATTAGGACAAGACGTTGCAATCACAAAGACTATTGATGAGATCTATCCTTGGATCATTCCTTATGTCTATAGCTTGATTTTCACAATGACTATGCAAATGTACCTTCAAGCACAAATGAGGAATGCTATAGTAGGTGTTCTTTCGACTTTGTCCTTGGTTATTGATCTAGTGGTCACGTGGTGGTGTGTGAGTGTTATGGGAATGGGTATTGGTGGTGCACTCCTTGGGCTAAATTTGAGCTCGTGGGTTATTGTGTTAGCTGAGTTTGTGTATGTTTTTGGCGGTTGGTGTCCGTTTACTTGGACTGGATTTAGTACTGCTGCTTTTGTTGACTTAATTCCAATGCTCAAGCTCTCCATTTCTTCTGGCTTCATGATCTGGTAAGTGGTAATTATCTATATTTGTATTATTTCTAACAACTTAGATATTATGTTATGTTCCAATATGATTTTCTTTGGTACACAGCTTAGAGTATTGGTACATGAGCATCCTTGTCTTAATGGCTGGTTATACAAAAGATGCGAAAATCGCAATCTCTGCTTTCTCAATATGGTAAAGTCCTAAACACTTTCTAGTCAACTTGTAACATAACATTGAAGCAGAGAAAAATCAACCATGTTGATCATTTGCAGCCAATACATTTATACATGGGAACTCAATATATGCCTTGGCTTCTTGGGTGCTGCATGGTAACTATTGTCTCATACTTCTAAAACATTTTTAACCTTGGAATATTTGTACAGAGATTAATATATCTTGTTTGCAAATGCAGTGTCCGAGTGGCTAATGAGCTAGGGAAAGGAGATGCAAATGCAGTGAGATTTTCAATAAAAGTGATACTAACAGTATCAATAGTGATGGGAGTGATATTCGCAGCTCTATGCTTTGCTTTCTGCGGTCAGATATCGTATTTGTTTTCGAAGAACAAAGAGGTCTCAGATGCAGTAAATGAGTTATCAATGATCCTTGCCATTTCAATCTTACTCAACAGCATACAACCTATACTCTCAGGTCATTACCAATCTATCAATCATATATAAACTGTTGATAATTGTGGTTTGTTTGGACTTATAAGAATGTAAAACAGGAGTGGCAGTTGGAGCAGGAATGCAGAGTATAGTGGCAATAGTGAACCTAGCTTCGTATTATGCAGTTGGTATTCCTTTGGGTCTGGTCCTTACTTATGTTTTCCATTTTGGTGTTAAGGTACTACTAATCCACTCTCTAATATAACAGAGACACAAACACATTGTAAACATTATTTATTTACATTCGTTGTCTGAATCGTAGGGATTATGGTCTGGAATGTTGGCTGGAATTGCGATCCAAACAGTGATATTGTGTTACATCATTTACAAAACTGATTGGGAATTAGAGGTATTGACTACTTCGTTATTATTCTTCCTTAACGATATAAGAATATTAGATATACAAAAAGGTTCTTATTTGACAGGTTAAAAAGACAAACGAACGCATGAAAGTGTGGAGCCTGAAGCCATCTAATGAAGAGTCAAATCCCGTAAGAGAAGAAGAAAGATGAGAGCAGAAGTGACAATAAAAGTTGTCTAACTGAGCTTCACTTTTACGTAAATGGTGGTTGGGTCGTTGATCAAAAGTTTGGTTTATGAGCATAGACCAAACTTTGTTTGTAAAAATACTGGTTTAAAAGTTACATGAACAGAAACTTCTTTTACCCTCAAAGCAGCGTAAGATAATATTTGCAAAGCAATTTCAGCAAAAATTGATTATTTATTACATTCAATTTAGGAGATTATATTATTTAAATACAGAGAGAAATTATAGGAAAAATTGAATAAAAGAGTAATTATTTGTACAAAAGATTGAAAGCAGGCAAGTCTCTGATGCTTGAAATATCATCTAAAGCCAGCTCTCGTTCCAATTGTGCCCTGGTCGATTTCAGGACGTCCTGCCCAAAATTAAAAACCGGTTAAAACATCACCGAGAAGTGATTCATAACAAAACCGGAAATTCCAGCTAGGTTCAAAGATATTTACATTGAATTCCATGTAAGAAGCTCGTTTGGCAAGCCATTGTGCGTCCATCATTCGGAAAGCTATACAGTAAAGGTTATCGAACGCCATTTCATCTTCTTCCAGAAACTCTAAGAACCTTATTCCTGCTACTGTTGATGGTTTACCTGAACAGAAACACAAAACACATTTGGACGGTTTGAAGTAATTGATCGCTTTACGAGCTCGTGTCTTTAGCAATTTTACCTGATTGGAGATCTAACATTTGTGCCAACATGAATGAAATGTTGATACCAGCCACCGCAAAAGGATATTCCCATTCGGCTCTTGTTCCATCTTCTTTATGTAATAATCTACGGAATGATTCCTGTCATAAGGAAATCACATATCTTGTTAGTATCATAGCATGGACTTGTATAAAGTCAGTGACTTTGGCATTAGTTCTCTTAAAAATGGAATAAATCAGAGATGAAGATGTGACTTATAGATATATCACAGACCGGATAGGTCTTCGCAAAGAAGATTAGATTCTCCAGTGATATGTATCCTCCACCGCTACAAAACCAAATTATGAAACCAACCATCAGTATAATGATTAGAGATGAAGAGGAAGATTTGCAGGACCAATGACCAAAGCTACTATTATTGCGTACCGAAAATCTGTTGAAGGGTCTGTTCCTTGCCAACCCATTTCCTTCCAGAGTTCAGATTTAAGAGGTGGTACTTCCCTCCCTGGATAAGCTAGCCTCCATAGTTTTCTAAGTGCATCCTGTGAATCACGTGATTACAAAAAAACTCAATTAAACTCTGCAAAAGTAATCTAGTATAAAGCAAACAGAGAGTCCATGAGAACACTTACTTGATGTTCCATTCGAGATCCATCAAAAGGGATTTCTATTCTTCGCTTAACGTTTCTGAGCCTTTCTTCCTAGTAAGAGGAAATAAATTAATGAATGCACATCAAAGTGGCAGTGACAGTCAAATTGACCATGGAGAACTGGAAACAAAGAGAAAAATTGGTAAAATTTAAGAACTTCACTAAGGAAATGGTAAGCAGAGATACCAAAAGAGCAAGTCATCATTCTACTAAGTAGGCGTCCTAATAAACCACATACAGAAGTAATAATCTTAGAGGGATTCAGCTAAAAAACACTCTGATAACTTTTTTAATTTGACATCTATCTATCTTCCAGATTACAATTATTCTTCCAAATACAAGCCAATAAAGTATTTTGTAGTCTTGCAAACTTCTTGAAACGAGAAAGTGCAAATATAGTTACACAAGTAGCATCACTCCTAGAGTACATCAACGATTCTAGGACTATGAACCTAATGTAAAATTGTGAGCTTCAAAGAGATATGGTATAGGCTGATAAATTATACTCCTCTTAAACTTATCCTTTGGCGTTGTTCACAATATAAGATAGATTCTTAGAATATACCTGCAACATACTAAGAGGAGGTGGCAATAGCTTCCCACCAGAACCTATTTGACCAAATCCAGGGAAAGAAAGAAACCTCCCAAAAAGTGAGCCAGATCCAAAGACGATTTTAGCTGCAAAAGCAAAAAAAAGGTTGTAATGTGATGATTTCGCTTTTAAACAAACAAAGAGAGATAATAACAAGACAAAATAAAAACCAAACCTATCCACTGAGCCCATTGTGCAATCAACTGAGAAAAGATCAACGTCCAGTGAACTTGCTGTCTCTTCCGTTCTTCTTCCCAAATATCCTCCAGAGTACGCTCCTAAGACACATCAAAGATAAATAATACATAAGACACACCCCGGATAATGATATAAGAGTCTATCTCATCTCTATTTGAAAAAAACACACTGACCACTAACCTCATTGTACCCATCTCTACTATTATTAGTACTACTACTTCCTAACAAGGGTTCACTTAAAGTTTCAGAGTCTGTTGCATCATAACGCTCATACTTCCTCCCATCCACATCCCCGTGATGAAGTCGTCTCCTTAGAGTCGCAGATGCCATCTTGTAAAACAACAGATAGAAGCGAATAAGCCCCTGCATAAAACCACAAAATAGATCAAGCAACAAAAAACAATAAAAGACAACTTAAGACTTTGTCTTGCCAGGAATCATAATGCAGCAGAAAAAATAAAAGCTTCTCATTTGTTCTGTTTTCCACTTTTTGCACACAAGGCCCTAATTCCACAAAAGATCACAGAACAGATCCGTGTACACAGAAATCAATTGCACGAAACGAACCCTACAGGCTTCAACAGAAACCAAAATAAGATAGATTTATTTCAACCTAGCAAAGTACAAACTGATGAATGTGCACAAAGTCACCAACCATTGAATCGATGAAAAAATTTCAGAACATCAAAACAAAGCTCCGCCACAAACCCTAATTGGGAGATAACATAAAGACTCAAGACAAACCAGGATCGGTTAAGAAACCCTAAATCTCAGATTCGACTTTTTAATCCCGAATCAGGAAGCTTCAAAAGGAAACATTACAAAATCCAAATTTGTAGAAAGGTAAGATAGATCATAAGGAAAAAAAAAAAAAACCTCGAATTGGGTTTGATTGATTCTCTTACAGGGAACGTGATCTTCAGTAAAAGTTGAGAGCTTCCTTCGTGAGAAAGTTAAGAAATCTGAAACCCAAAGGAAACTGTCGCCGCCAATTTTCCACAAATTGTATTTATCTTCGATTAATCTCTCTTACTTATTAAGTTACTATACAATTAATTTTAATTATTCTCTTTAGTTGGTCAACGCTCGTGTGTGTAGGTTAAATCGACGACCCGGTTTAGTATCTGATTTTATACCAAAACGGGCCGATATATGAAATGGGCCATTTCTACGATATGGGCCGATATAACAAATAGGCCGTATCGACCCGAACCCGACCCGATAGCCCTAGATTCATCAATCATTTACTTCACCAGATCTAATTCAATTTGCGAATTCCTCCTCTAAAGCCCTAATCCTCTCGCTACCGTCGGGTAGCATTTCCCGACGAAATACAATGACGATTCACGCTGCTGTAATCCAGAAGCTTCTGAACACCGGAGCACATCTCGGTCGTCGCGCCGCCGAGCATCATTTCAAGCAATACGCTTACGGGACGCGTAACGGAATGACCATTATCGACTCAGACAAAACCCTAGTTTGCCTCCGTAGCGCCGCTCATTTCGTAGCTAACCTCGCCCATATGCGAGGGAACATCTTCTTCGTCAACACCAATCCTCTATTCGACGAGATTATCGAGCTCACGTCTCGTAAAATCCAAGGTGATTCTTATAATCACAATCGTGCGATGAATCTTTGGAAGATGGGAGGGTTCTTAACCAACAGTTACAGTCCTAAGAAGTTCCGGTCCAGGCACAAAAAGTTATGCTTTGGTCCGACTACTATGCCTGATTGCGTTGTTGTGTTTGATACTGAGAGGAAGAGCTCTGTGATACTTGAGGCCTCAAAGCTTCAGATTCCAGTTGTTGCAATTGTGGATCCAAATGTGCCATTGGAGTTCTTTGAGAAAATTACGTATCCTGTGCCAGCTCGAGATACAGTCAAGTTTGTTTATTTGTTCTGCAATGTGATCACCAAGTGCTTTGTGGCAGAACAGATGAAGATGGGGATTAAAGATGGGAGTAAGGAAGATAGGATGATCGATTTCATCGCTTGATTTGGATATTCGCCACAAAGTATGAAACTTTCGTTGAAATTATAGTTGTTTTGTCATCATTGTACACCTTGATAATTGTGGTTACGCCAGGTTTGGAATTCTGGATGGTTTTGTTTGTTTCTATGATCTTTTTCCAACTGTGGAAGAGTTGTTTATTTCTTGGAATGCGATAGATTAATGGCAAGTAATAAGGTAGGATTTGATCAGGAAGTTTTGCAACTCTTGGTTGATACAGGCTTGATCATGAAATTTCAGTCAAAAGTTGTTTTTCTTTCTGTCATCTTATTTCGTTCAAAAGTTGGTTTGGCCTTCATTTTTCTTGTCATATGGAGTTGTCACAATTGTTGTAGCTTTGAACTAAAGGTCTTTGATGGTAGCCTGAATGATCTTAAACATATTGTAACTGTTGGTACTAGCCGAGAGCAGTCCACAGTTTACTATTTGTAAGGTCGTGGTCTAGAAAATCTAATCGCAAACGGCGAAGACTTCATCATTGGTTCCATCCTGCAGGTTATTAAACTTCGGTAAGTACTGAGATCGAAAAGACACACCGTCTGGTTTATAGAAGCAATTCCCAACAGATAAAACTTGATGATATCTTAACAGATAAAACGTAAATTTTCCAGTGTGCTGAAGAAGATGATAATGATTACCTAACAGTGGACGAGTAAATCAGAGAAAGCTGAAGACCCTTCTACATGATCGGTCTTAGATTATTGAAAGTTTAAAACTTTTGATGTAAAAGATAGCAAGTTTGATATCTCATACGTGGCAACGGTA
This sequence comes from Lepidium didymum, assembly GCA_963920545.1. Classification (NCBI taxonomy): domain Eukaryota; kingdom Viridiplantae; phylum Streptophyta; class Magnoliopsida; order Brassicales; family Brassicaceae; genus Lepidium; species Lepidium didymum. The sequence goes on from OY986979.1 coordinate 19,965,371, forward strand.
GGGTCAAAGGTCAAAACCTTTTTCCTTGAAAAAACTTTCCTAAATTCTTTAAAATCACAAAGCCACTCACACCCACTGCTTTACTACGGAAGAGAAGGAGAGAGCGACTTGATCGGCGAGAAAATGTGTTCCGTTGCAGCTAGAGTTTTCATGGGATGCAGATCGCTTCTAGCTCCTGCATCTAGAGCCACCTCTTCAGTCGTTTCTTCTTCGAGAACTGGGAGCACTGCCGCAGCAGCTGTAGGGACCAAAAAATCGACGGCGAAAACAAAGGCGAAGGCTAACCCTAAGCCAAAAGCGAAATCAGACTCTCCGACAAAGAAAACGCCAAGGTCTACCGGAATCTTTAAGGTGACTCCTGTGTCTCCAATTCTCTCTCAGTTCCTCGGTACCGGTGAAACAACACGTACCGACGCCATCAAGGGGATTTGGACCTATATCAAGTCTCACGATCTTCAGGTTCTCTTATTTTCTGTCACTCTCTGCATTTGTTGTAAAGTTTGAGTATAACATCACAATCTCCGAAATGGTAGGCAAAATTAGGGATTTTTTGCTCCTTGGATGTAGATTATACAGTCGGTACTAGGTATTTTTTGCTCAAAAGTTTCAACCTTTTTTTTGTGATCTGTTTATGCTTCATCTCTGCTTACCGCTTTTTCAACTTGTTAGCTCTCAATTTTTATCATGTTTGTCCAATAACCACAAATAGTCATCTCTGTCAGACTGCATTCGTTAACACATTTGAGTATCAACTTGTGCATAATGTTTTTTGGTTACAGAACCCAGCTGACAAGAGAGAGATTGTCTGTGACGAGACACTGAAGCAAATCTTTGAAGGGAAAGACAAAGTCGGGTTTCTGGAGATATCAAAACTCTTGTCCCCGCATTTTGTGAAGTCTGCTTGATGATAATCTTAGTTTGGAAACTGCTGATTTGGTCTTTAGTAAGATCTTCTTTCAGAGTGATCTTGTGTTGCTAACGTTGTCAATATCTCTTTAACTCAGTTCGTGCTTGTAACCAGACATGGTTTGACTAATCTTTTGATTTGTAAAGAATTGCTTTTGCATTAGTGTGCAAACCGGGTTTTATCAATCAAGTTATGACCATAATTTTATATATTAAACCGGGTTTTATAGAAAACCAACCGGTTATATTAGTATAATTGAATTTGTAAGGAGATAATAAACTCCAATGGCGGAATGCAGACTAGAGTGTCATCGGCTTTGATCTCGAAAGCTCTTTCGTCTTCATCTAATCTTAACGAGCTTCGTCGAATCCACGCTCTTGTAATCACTCTTGGCCTTGAAGGTTCTGACTTTTTCTCCGGTAAGCTTATCGACAAATACTCTCATTTTCGTGAACCTGCATCTTCCCTCTTTGTTTTCCGGCGAGTTTCTCCGGCTAAAAATGTATATCTCTGGAACTCAATCATCAGAGCGTTTTCTCACAATGGTATGTTTACTAAAGCCCTCGAGTTTTACAGTAAACTCCAGGAAGCTAAGGTTTCGCCTGATAAGTACACGTTTCCTTCGGTTATTAAAGCCTGCGCGGGATTGTTCGATGCGGAGATGGGAAATTTGGTTTATAAACAGATATCGGAACTAGGTTTTGAATCGGATTTGTATGTAGGCAATGCACTAGTGGATATGTACTCGAGAATGGGATTGTTGAGTAGAGCACGACAAGTGTTCGACGAAATGCCTTTTAGAGATCTCGTGTCCTGGAACAGTTTGATTTCCGGGTATTGCTCCCACGGTTACTATGTGGAAGCCTTGGAAATTTATTATGAACTGAGGAATTCGTGTATTGTGCCAGACTCCTTCACGGTCTCAAGTGTTTTGCCTGCCTTTGGGAATTTGCTGGTTGTCAAACAAGGACAGGGACTTCATGGTTTTTCTCTGAAGTCTGGTGTTAGTTCCATTGTGGTGGTTAACAATGGACTTCTTGCAATGTACCTGAAATTTAGCAGACCAATGGATGCAAGACGAGTTTTTGATGAGATGGTCCTTCGAGATTCCATTAGTTACAATACTATTATCTGCGGATTTCTTAACTTAGAGATCTATTTAGAATCTGTGAGAATTTTTTTGGAAAACTTGGATCAGTTCAAGGCAGATATCTTAACAGCTAGTTCTATTCTCCGTGCTTGTGGACACTTTGGGGACTTGAGCTTAGCAAAGTACGTTCATGATTATATGCTGAGAGCTGGCTTTGTGCTTGAAATTACTGTTAATAACATTGTAATTGATGTGTACGCAAAGTGTGGTGACGTTATCGCTGCAAGAGATGTTTTCAACAGCATGGAACGTAAGGATACTGTATCTTGGAACTCGATAATCAATGGATATATACAAAGTGGAGATCTTTTGGAAGCCGTGAAACTATTTAAGTTGATGATGATGACAGAGCAGGCGGATCACATCACTTATCTGATGCTTATATCTGTCTCCACACGTCTAGCAGACTTAAAATTTGGAAGAGGGCTACACTCGAATGGGACAAAATCTGGAATTTGTTCGGATCTTTCTGTCACTAATGCGTTGATTGATATGTATGCGAAGTGCGAAGAAGTAGAAGATTCTCTTAAGATATTCAATAGTATGGAAACTCGGGATACGGTATCATGGAACATGGTTATTTCAGCATGTATTCGTTTCGGGGATTTTGCAACTGGTTTGCAGGTTACTACTAAAATGAGGAAGAATGAAGTGGTGCCTGATATGACTACTTTCTTAGTTACATTGTCTATGTGTGCTTCACTTGCTGCAAAACGACTAGGCAAGGAGATCCATTGTTGTCTTTTAAGGTTTGGATATGAATCGGAGTTGCGAATTGGAAATGCACTAATCGAAATGTACTCAAAATGTGGTTGTTTGGAGATTTCCTTTAGAGTCTTTGAACATATGAGTAAAAGAGATGTTGTCACATGGACAGGGTTGATATATGCATATGGAATGTACGGAGAAGGTGAGAAAGCTCTTGAAGCTTTTGTGGATATGGAAATATCCGGTATTGTTCCTGATAATGTTGTCTTCATTGCCATCATTTATGCTTGCAGCCACTCTGGTTTGGTAGAAGAAGGTTTAGCTTGCTTCGAAAAGATGAAAACTCACTACAAATTAGATCCGAGTATCGAACACTACGCATGTGTGGTGGATTTGTTGGCCCGGTCTCAGAAGATTTCAAAAGCCGAAGAATTTATTCAAGCAATGCCGATAAAACCTGATGCGAGCATATGGGCATCTTTGCTAAGAGCTTGTAGAACAAGTGGAGCCATGGAAGCTGCGGAAAGAGTATCTAAGAAGATCATTGAACTGAACCCGAATGATCCAGGTTACTCGATTCTAGCGTCAAACGCATATGCAGCCTTGAAAAAATGGGACAAAGTGAGCCTCATCCGCAAATCCTTGAAAGATAAACACATCAAGAAAAATCCAGGATACAGCTGGATCGAAATTGGTAAAAAAGTTCATGTGTTCCGCGCAGGAGATGATTCAGTTCCTCAGTTAGAAGCCATCCACAAGTCACTGGAGACACTTTACAGTCTGATGGCTAAAGAAGGGTACATTCCTAATCCACGGGAGGTGTCACAGAATCTAGAGGAAGAAGAAGAAAAGAGACGTTTGATCTGTGGGCACAGTGAGAGACTTGCCATTGCATTTGGACTGTTGAACACAGAACCAGGGACGCCATTACAGGTGATGAAGAACCTTCGTGTTTGTGGTGATTGTCATGAAGTGACAAAGCTGATATCGAAGATTGTGGGACGTGAGATACTAGTGAGGGATGCTAATCGATTCCATCTCTTCAAAGACGGCACTTGTAGCTGCAAAGATCTGTGGTAGATAGTTTTTTAATCATAAGGGTTGTGATCTTCACTATAAGCTTAGTAAAATCTTAGTGGGCTTATACTGACAATGCAATCAACATGTTTAGATAGAGAACCTCTTCTTCTCTTGATCAAATTACAAAAGATGGTGAATTTCCATCAGGCTTTAATAAAAGTTGAATTAGTAAACAATACCAAAAAAACAAAGTAAATTCACTCAATATACCCTTCAATAACCATAATTAAGAAAGAGGACATTTGACAAATTGTAGGGGATTGGTCACAAATTTCTGACGCAATTACCCCTATAGAAGCTATGGTAAGCGTAATAGTTGGACAAAAGATTTGTGTCACAAACCAGGAGAGAGAAGTGAAGAAATGAAAAAACAAAGGAAAAATGGAAAAAATAAGGGCAAGGAGATGTAGAAGTAGAACGGTAAACATTTGTGTAGGTAAATGATATACCGAGTTAAAAATAACAAAAATTGTTGAGGTAAAAGTATTTTATAATGGTTGTTATGGTAATAAATAGATATGATATGCGTTATCATGGTAATAAGTGCTTATAATATGATTACCCGATTAAAAAATATTATCTAAATAAAGAAATTATAATGGTTATCATGCTAATAAATGCATATACTATGGTTACCAAATTAAAAAATATTACCTATCTTCATCTCCTTCTTCACCTTCCCTTGATTGCATAGGAAGTCCACCGATTTCAAAATCTGAAATATTTTCCCAAGAAAATTCTTCAATTTCCGTGGAGAATTTGCAGGAGAGAGAAAGAGGAAGAGAAAACAATGGTTTATTTTTTATTTTTTTATTTTAAATTCGGGTTGGAGAGAGGGGAATAGCAGTGGGCCCTTGGCATAGATTTTTAATTTCAATTATCAAAAGGGGTTAGTCTTTGATATTTCTAAAAAAACAAACCCATTCTTTAAAATGCAGATACAACAGAGCCAATCACATGTTCTGCATCGAACACTTTGTTAATTTCGTACATCAAAATGTTATCGAATCATAAGTCTCAAAAGAGGTTCGGTCACAAGGATCATGGAAGAACCATGTTCCAAATCTGGAATCATAGTTTTACCCTAAAGGGAAACCAAACCAATGCTCTTCTCATAGGCTTTCCAACATTGTGGTGTCTTGAGGAAAAGTGAACTTACTTGTAGCCCCAAACACATTGGCAATTTGAAGCACAGCATTTTGAACTGCAGGAGCAGTTGGTAGTAGTGATTCCGGGAGAGACGGAAAGCACTCTGGCTGACTTTGTTTGTTATTTAAGACTGGAGTGTAGAGTGCCAGGACAGCCCGGCAGAATATGAATCTACAGATAAGGAGACAAAAGATTCAAACTTACACAGACAAGATAAACTTTCAGCTGAGTTCGAGAATCTTTAATAGAGTAGACCAGCAATGTGTACAATTCCTAGTTCTTACACACTCTATGTCCAAAAATGAACCTCCAATCTTGTAATATTCGATTAGATCAAGTTTGTTTTTTTGACAGATATTGGAACTTTAGGAGAACCTGAAGGTGTCTTATAACTTGGAAGAAATTTTTTACCTTAGGAGTAGTCGTCTTAAGAAGGGATCTTTTAGCACCTGCGACCAAACGGGGTGAAGGGTATCTGTTGTTGCCAAGGTTGAAGCCCATTCGTTCATAAACGAGGAAAGAAGCTTCTCCGCCTTAGTAAACATATCCTGACACATGACAGTAGTCAGCACGCAAACAAAATATGTGTAAAAAAGAAAGTATCAAGAAAGGGATTAAGCTTTATCTCTATCTACCGTTTCAACATCAGAGCCAGAAATCCCACTTAACAAGCAAAACGCTTGGACTGGTGCAGTAAGAAAAATGGTGAAAAGGCTACCACTAGGTTGACGAGAGAAATCAGCAGATATAAGCGAAGGAATATGTGATGGAGACAGAAGCAATGCGGCGGGTTCTCCTTTTTCCGCTCCACAAATATTCTTCACAGTTTAAGGGGGAAAATCTTCATATACAAAGCACCAGTATTAAATGAATCTTAACATAACAAAATGGAGTTAGGTGTCTTACCTTAAAAACTGTGCTGCTATCACTGTCAATGATTATGAAAAGAGGTTTCCTTGTAAACGGAACTAAATCAGAGGGATAGATGTAGCTTGATCCTGGGGGGAAAAGCAGTTAATAATTTTCAGTTAATGTTCAAAGAGACTTCAGGATATAGCAAACTCTAGATAAGCTATAATGGCAGAATCATAAGTTGTCATTGGTTGCTTATGGATGTCTTGAAAATTTTAGTGTTGTTTGCTTCAGATGCGAAACATATCTAATTGAGTTCATCACAGTGGTTCAAGTCTATCCAGTTTTTTCTCTTACAAGTATCCACCTTCTGCCCAAGATTTACATGGCTTGATATTACTTAGTCTGATGCTCTCTATTTATAGACGATACTTTATAGATTCAATCTCCTACATCGATATTGCCTCATCAGATAGTATTAGATGGATGTTTATAAAATTTTCAAGAATTCTGGAGTGGATACCTGTGAGCCCATGGCTGCCAAAAGACAAACCACATGGGGTACTGACTGTGCCATCACTGGTTGGCCTCGTATATTGATCAGATGGCATAATTTGAAGCGACGGGTCTCTCTCTTGTTTGATTGTGTGAGATTCAAAGTCTCTCAAGATATTCTCCTCAACACTGGTTGTACTTCTAGCACTTAAAGGAGATGATGAAATCTGTCCAGTCTTGCCTGAATGAATATGTTAATGTTAGAAGCTAAGGAAGTCAATACACCAAAGAGAAGAAGCATAATACCAAACTTAAACTACACACATTACCAGAAGCAGACAGATATATTAAGATAATGCCATGAGAAGGAAGCTCCTCACAAATGGTGGCCAAAACCTACCAAGATAAAACAGGGTTCACAGAATGATGTTTCCAATGGTTCCAATTAGAGCAGCAGGAAAAAGGAAAAAAAACTAACTTCAACTTACAGCCAAGAAATGGGTTATGGATGGACGATAAAGGACAGCTTTGCGAGGGTTAGGGGGCAATGTAGGATCAGTCATGCTCTGGGAGTTAATACGGGAAACTCCAACAGGAGCATTCTGACCTATTTTGGCAACAGTTGACTGATATAGTGAACCACTCGGTTCCCACTCTAAGCATTGAAGCATCCTAAAAGAATCGAGTGTGAGCTCTGAATACTTAACCTGGTGGAAAGCATACAGCAAGATAGCAAAATTTAGAGGGTAAGAATATTAAATAGGCATTCAAAGACGCAAGAAGAAGTAAAACACTACCTCGTTATAGTAGTAACTGCTTAAGATTGCATCCGTCAACCTTAGAGACCTACTTGCCCGCGGTGTTCCGGTATCTAGATTAGGATCCAGCACGAGACTGTATCTTAGAGGCCTGATGTTCATAAAGGCAGTGTCAGATTTCAGAAATCTAACTATTTCCTGTGCCACCACCTTCCATTCTTTAAAATCGGTTTCCTAAAAACATTAAAAGTTGTTTATGTAATAGATCACAGAAAACAGATGAAAATAAATATCAGTCATCTCAGAATTTTACCAGAAACAAATAGACATCTAACCGATAAAGAATGTATCTCCTGTAAGGCAAACTAATTGTTACAAAAGGAAATGTCATCATTTTCCGTTAAAATAGTTACACCTACAAACGGTCTAATCGGCTCCGGGAAAGAAAGTAGTCAAAATGGAGAGAATAGGTTTCCAGAACAAAACCTGGAATGTCCTCTTGCATTCTTCTATCAACCGTTTAAACTGATCAACGAGTTGATGCACCATCTCTCGGCGGCCTAGGACCAAACACACCATAAGAAACCTAGCAAGAAACCGTAGCTGTTTGTTTGCAATATTGAGATCCTGAAACAATCCCTCTTTGAAATACTCTCTAGTGAGTATTGCTTCATAAAATACATAGGACTCGGATAAGTAACCCCCATCACTTGTTCGCATATAATGTCCATAGTAAAGTTGAGCAATCCGAGATGCGATTTCTCCAATCTCCCATCTCTTAAGTCCAGCTTCTACAAGTTTCTGCCGATTTTCTTGCTGAAACTTCCATAATTGTGTGTATACTTTGAATACCTTGAAAAAATAGTTTTCATACCTAAAAAATATTGAACAATTCCATGAAAAATAATCAGAATTTTCTCTTGATTCATTCTAAGTCTTAATTTCCTGCTAAATTCGATGTCTAGCAACTCTCAATTCCACACACATAGTCCCTTCAACAAAATTGGAATTTCCCTATCTCAGCGAATTCGAAAGCGAAGAAATACCTGCTTCGTTCATAGAAGGGCAAGTCTCTGATCTTGGAAATTTTTTTATCGGCTTTGTTAACGAGAGACCAGTAAACTTCACTCAGAGGGATGCTATGACTACCACTGATTTGCGACATTGCTACGTTCACAACGAAGCAGCCACTCTTCGGAGAGAGAAATTCGGAGGACCGTTCGCCGTTCCTACGCGATCGGAATTTTGGTCGTCGTCTTCTTTAGATCAGCGAATCGACTTTGAATGACTAATTTCTTGTACCGACCGGTTTTATATAAAATCATTCTGACCAACGAAATTGCATAACCGATTCCGGTTTTCTACTTAACTGGAAGAACATTTGACTGCAATTACGAGAAAACCACCTGAATATTTTAACTGGAAGACTCTATTGTGTAAATAATGGTAAGTTTGAGGGGCTTTTTTGAAAATTTCCCTTTGGTCTGGAGGAGATGAAAGAAATTGAGTGTTAATGGAGAAAAAACAAAATCATCGAATTTGCAAATCCGATGTTCTTAAAATCGAGCTTTGTTCAAGGGCTTAAACACGATGGATGATAATCGGAGTTCTGAATCAATTAAGAGGTATTATTGTTTTGGCTTCATCTACACAAGTGTTTGGTGTTTAAGCAGTGTTTATATATTTATATGTAGTGGTTGTTTTCGATCTGTCTCTCTCTATAGGCATGAGATTGACAAAGAAACTACTGCTTCAAGGAGGCTAGAAGATAATAATTCTAAGTTAATTCAGGATCCTGAGGAAATGGTATTGATACGAGTATCTTATTCTAGTTCTTCAGTCAAACTCAGAATTATTAGCTTGACAATTATTAGCCTTAGGAACTGAATGTTTGACAATTTAGGCACTTTATTCAAAAGTGAGATCACAAGAAGAGAAGATTCACAATCTTCAGGAACAAATTGCTGCTGCTTGTTTGAAGGTATATATATTAACAGTTTGCTCATATGAATCTTTGAAATGAAATGAATCAAAAAGTAAATTTTCATCCATGACTACAGGATATGCAGCTGCTCAATGAGAAGTATGGATTAGAGAGAAAATGTGCTGATCTTCGAGTGGTTTGTCTTTTGCTGTTGTAAAAATCTATCAAAATTGATCAAAGTGTGCATCTTTTGCTTCTGGGTTTTACTAACAGTTTATTTTCAGTAGGCAATTGATGAGAAACAAAATGAATCTGTCACGTCGGCTTTGAATGAACTGGCACGTAGAAAAGGTGATCTTGAGAAAATTTGAAGTTGGCTCATGACTTAAAGGTAAATTGGCTTGCCTCAAATGGAGCACTAACATCAAATTTTAAAGTTCATTTGCTTTTTAACCTTCCGTGTTTACTTCTCTCACTTCATATCTTTAGGTTACAGAAGACGAAAGGTAGATATTCATGACGTCCTTACTTGGTTTATTAGCCGAGTATGGTGTTTGGCCTCGTGTTGCAAATGCTACCGCTATATCCAGCGGCATAAAGGTATCTGCTTTAACTTAAGCTTTCTTTTAATCTATACACTAATGAATCTTGACATATAATATTGTTTCTCTCCATATGCAGAATTTGCATGCTCAGTTGCAATGGAAAATAAAAGCTTGCAATGTAATATCTCTATCCTGTAGCTTTTTTTAATCAAAAAACTGATAAATATTCTCACTTTTGGTGTATCTACACACATTTCTATAGTGGGTATTTGTCTACATCTGTCCTTTGGGCTAACTAGACCTCTGCAATAATGTGAATACTTTTCAAGTTATCTTTTTGAACACGCTGTGACGAAATTTTAAATCACAGGATAGGATCAGAGACTTATCATCTAATGTGGAAACCCAACCTGGAACAGAGTTTAATAGTAAAGACAACAATGACCCCGGAATTTCGAAAAGTCAAACTTCTTATGGATCTACAGTAGTCTCAGCAAGTAATTTGCTAAATTACTATCATTTTCTCTTACAAACCTTTTACAAAACTTGAGAAATTCTTTTCAGTTGAAATTTTACTCGTGTGTTCATCTACTACCCTTGATGCAGGATCATGGTAATGATTACCGGACCAATGAGCAATTTTTGCCACCAATGGAAAATACTACGCTAAACCAGTATCAAAACCTTACTCAAGACACTGAAAGTTTGAGATTTAATAATCAAATTGGAGGTGGATCTCAAGGAATGTTTCAGCAGCCAAATAGGTATGGTATCATTTCTCAGTTCTCTAGAACTTTTCATTGATTTAAAATTTTAACCGATGAAGTTCTTTCACAGTGACGAATGCCTGCTTTATTATGCTCACTTGCAGGGAAAATTTTGGATATCCACTAAGTAGCATGGCAGGAAAGGAAATTATTCGAGAGAGAGAAGAAAAAGCTGAAAATTCTTCCATATTTGATGCTTATAATGGGAATGAAGAGTTTGCTTCTCATGTTTATGAAGGTTGAAAATTGTTAGTCAGCTTACTTAACTATACATAAGGAAACTTAACCTGACCTTTCATTGGAAACAGAGGGACCAGGAATCGATGGATTTCAGATTATTGGCGAGGCAATACCTGGAGAAAAGGTTCTTGTTTGTGGGTTTCCAGTGCGAGGAACCACTCTCTGTATGTTTCAGGTAGAATTTTGATAATCTTTTGGTTATAAGAATCTTTTTGAACAAACTTAAAGTGATGAAAATTTGATAAATGTTCCGATTTGTTTCTCTTCTTCTTAAACAGTGGGTTCGGCATCTTGAAGATGGCACAAGGCAATACATTGAGGGTAAGATTTTTGATATATTTGTCTTACTAACTTTTTTGAGCTATTTAAAAACTGGACTATGGTTTTAAACACTCAGGAGCCACCCATCCGGAGTATATCGTAACCGCAGATGATGTTGATAAACTAATTGCTGTTGAATGTATTCCTATGGATGATCAAGGTCGTCAGGTAAAATACAGGGATTTCTTTAATATCCGTAGCGTTTATGGAATAGTTGTCTTAAAGGAAGTTCTTTTTGAATATGCAGTGCGAATTAGTGAGATTGTTTGCTAATGATCAAAACGAGATCAGATGTGGTAATGTACTCAATGGATCTTCCCGGTTATCTGAACATAGTGAAGTGGCCTTTTCTTTACTGGGAATGTTTTTGCTTATACAGACACAGAGATGCAAACAGAAATCGACACATATATATCCAGAGGTCAAGCAAGCTTTAATGTGCAGCTTCTGGTAAGTTTGAAGGTTATAACTTAAAGACACAGTATCCGATTTAGTTAAATTGTTTTATTAAGAACCGTCTCTTTTGCGGGTTGTTTTATATGAAAGATGGATTCATCAGAGAGTTGGGAACCCGCAACGGTGCTTTTGAAGAGATCTGGTTACCAGATTAAAACGAACAACGTAGAAGCTGTAGTAATCTCAGAGAAATCTCAAAGGAACTCCAGGTAAAAATAAATTATTGACATTGAATCTAAGCTTTTTGCTGATTATCTTTTCCTTGATCTTCACAAACTTAAAACTTTCTTTTTGAATGTTTCATCAAAACGAATTGCAGATAAAAGTACTGTGTGGAGATTCAACACAGTTTGTTCTGATAAGTTATGATGGATCTTCACATCCTATAAGCACACTCAATGTCCGGTACATAAATTCATTCATCCATCTGCAATTTCAGTCAGCATTTTGGTTTCACAAACTCACACCTAAACTCATGAATTCTCACTTCTTTTCGTAACCAGCATGCGTGATACATTAGTATTGACAATGAGGATGCTTCAAAGCAAGGTATGTTCTGAAACTTATTGAAATTAACTTAGATAACTTAGTTTATAGTTTAATAACATTTATTAATGAAGCAGGCACTGGACGAAAGCAGAAAAGGACGAGTTTAAAAAGTTACTACTACAGAACAGATCCGTCCTCGAGTCCTGCAATGAATAAGTTTAATAAAAAAAGGGTCTGCGATTTATATTTTTATAATTGTGTAATAATTGTTATAGTTAATAACTTTTGTAATATTATTTTTTGTCGTTTAGGTCTTTGTTTTAACTTTTAAGAAAAGAAAAAACATATTATAAGAGCCGATGACATTCACTCTGTATTGATGCTAATAGTGTCGGAATCTTCTTTTTTTTTTTCCCTTTTCTTAAATATTTCTTGCTCTTTATTCTCTTTTCATATATTTATATAAAAGTAGTTAAGTAATTCAATTATTGATATGTCAAATGTTTTTTTTCTATTGTTATGGTTAGAGATATAAGCTAAGAGCATGAATAGTAACAGTTATACATCTAAGTTTAGCCAGTTGGCATAACCAAAAAAAAAAAACAACTTTAGCCATGTGCAATATAAGATTTGTATAATGAATCAACAAATTCTATATAATTTAATAGTTAAAATAATTACATTAATTAAACCCACAAGAGAGGGTTATGTATTGCTTATCATTTTTTTTGAAACAATTGAATCGATAAGATCCGATCCATAATATAAAATCCATCCTTAGAATCTTTTTTTTAAGTTACCATAATGTAGCGAATAGGAATCGAATTCTTGTGGCAAATCATTAGGTAGATCATCTTAACCATCAAACTGAGAGCAACTCGGCTTATGTACTACTTATCATTAGATGAGCTTTTACAATATGATTTTTGATTAGTAATTCATAGAATGACAGAATGGCAACTTTACAGTTAAACTAATTTTCTTATTTTTGTTGTTTGTTATGGTTATCAAAATTAGTATAAAACTTAAATTTAATCATGCAAATGATTTTTCTTTGAAATTTCGACTTTCTTATAAAATTAGAATACGAAAATGGGAATATCGTATATTAATGAATTTTCTAGTTGAAATTTGAAAGGGAAATATTTGTTTTGACTATGTTTGATAGATATGTGTAAGCTTACGTAGTATATAATTTAACATGTAAAAATTGTATTTGTATTTTGTGACCACAAAATTTAGAGATACGTGAATAATTTGAGCATCCACGTGGCACATGTCATAGTATTCCACCTTCATCAACACTTCACCAACCATTTTTATGCAGAAATTATAATTTTAAAAAAAATGAAACTCAAAAAAAAAATAGAAATAACACTCAATCAATCGATCAAAAACAGTTTACCAATAATTTTCTATGTTTAGTTTATTTTAGTCAAATAATTACACGACACTAGGTTTCATACAAAAGAAAATAGAGCCCAAAAATATATTAAAAATAAATATATCCCTCCATTTATTTTACTAAACATTTCTCTCAAAAAGAAAAAGAAAATGGAAGCATAAAGAGAAAGCTAACGAATACTAAAGCACATTCTACACGATTCATAACATATATGAAAAAGAATATTTTACTACCAAAGTTAATTTTTTTGGTATAAAAATGGTCAAAATTATGGCTAATGATAATTAATTTACTAAAACAGACACTTTACCAGACAAGTCAGACCCCAAAAGAAAAAGAGATAGAGAGAAAAGACACTTCACCTCTCGAATCTCTTCTTTCTTCGTCTTCTTCTTCCTCTCTTTCTCTCTCTCTTTTCCAGAGCCATCCATGGGTTCTACAGGAAACCCTAATCCATGGGGTACATACGATTCTTACAGAGACTGTTCTCAAGGAGTATGCAGCGTTTATTGTCCTCAATGGTGTTACGTCATCTTCCCTCCTCCTCCAGCTTTCTACCTCGACGATGAAGATGACTCTTCTTCCTCTGATTTCTCTCCTCTCCTCATTGCTCTTATTGGAATCCTCGCTAGTGCCTTCATTCTCGTTAGCTATTACACTCTCATCTCCAAATATTGTCATCGCCGTCGTAACGGAGATATCACTCGAGATCGGGGAATCTCCTCCTCGGCTTCTGATCACTGGCAAGGAAACAACGGAGCTACGAATTCGAATCCAGCTAGTGGAGAAGGACTTGATGAATCTTTGATTAAATCGATTACGGTTTATAAATTCAAAAAGGGAGATGGATTTGTTGATTCTTCAGATTGTTCTGTTTGTTTAAGCGAATTTCAGGAGAACGAGAGTTTGCGATTGTTACCTAAATGCAACCACGCGTTTCATGTTCCTTGTATTGATACTTGGTTGCAATCTCACTCTAACTGTCCTCTTTGCCGTGCTTTCATCGCCGGAATTAATGTCACTGCCGCCATTGAGATCGTTCCAGTATCCAATCAACCTATCTCCGTCCACCAAATCGATACGGAATCTGCGGATAACAACGCGAGTTCGACCGATCTTCATCACCAGTATAGAGATTCCGTCGTCGTTAGCTCAGATCTGGAATCCGGATTACGGAATGAGACGGTTACTAACATCGGATCGACTCCGAAACCACCGGAGCTACAGGAATCAAGAGACGGCGTTAGGAGAGGAAGAGAAGAGCAGGTGAACCGGAGATCGGCGTCAGTAAACTCAGACACGGTGGTATCAATAGCCGATATACTACGGGAGATGGAAGACGAAGAAGAATCAGCAGGAGTAGGAACTTCTCGGCGGCTAGAAGAAGGAGAAGGAGAGAAAACGCCTCCGCCGTCAGGATCGGTGGCGAATCAAACAAGCGGAATTTCGAGTTTTCTAGTTCGGAGTTCAGTGGCGGCGATGAAAAGATCCGTTTCTACTGGGAAATTTGTCCTTTCTAGTTACGATAGAGCAAAAAATTACCGTTTACCGAATTAATATTAGGAAAATTTGAATTTACTCAATTCAAAGAAAAGTCAAAATGGTAATGTATTGGCTTCAAAATCTTTATTTATTCTATTGAGTAGAGTTTTTTTACAGTATTATACGATTGGTAAATCTTATTGTTACCGATCAGAATCATTGTAAAACCATGTGAAACAGAGAGTTTCTTTTTGTCCCTTTACTTGTAATCAATCAAATAGCTTTTTATTGACTGCATATGTTTTGAAGTTTTTTTTTCGATCAGACTTTCTTTGATATATAACCCAAAACTTTAAATCCTAAATATAGATTATACATTTATTTGGAATCAAATTCAAGTAAAAAAAAACGGTAGAAATAGACATCAATCTCTGACCAGACTAAATTTCAAGATTATTGAAGTATTTAATTTAATTTTCTGCATTATTTTCTTGATAATGTTACCACCTAGAATATACTAGTATTTCATATTATAGTAATTTTGGTAAGTTGTTTAGCTATTATATCATCGCAATAATGACATCATCCAATTTGATTACGAATAATTCTTCCATAATAATTATTAAGCTTAAACTAAATTGGCATAATTACATCATTTCATAGAAGGAAGATATGTGTCTATAGAAATTGATTGTGTTGTTGTATGTAGACATAAAATTTTCCAAAATAGATGAAAAATATTTTCACCTATCTTAATATCATACTTTCTTACAGCATGTGCTCTATGCTTGGAAAAAATGTCCGACAGTGCTGGTTCTATAAATTACAGTATAACTTGACTATAGATTATGTTATCCATTTTTTTTTTATATAAGTTGATTTTATATAGTTAGGAGAAAGCAAGAAAATCAACAACAAAATTTGGTTTTCTTGTCATATAATCTCTAGATATAATCCCTAGTGATATTAAAAATAAATAAAAGAATACATATTACTAAGAAAAGAAATATCATGATTAGGAAAACAAAAAAATTTGGATTTATTTTTACATCAGCTTCTATTGTATATTATGCCCGAACACCTTAGTTGAATGAATAGTGAGTAGATGAGTGAGCAATGAATCATGATTTTCCTTTTCTTAGTAATAGATATTTAAATATAAAAAGTAATTTACTGTGGTAATTTTTAGATGATAAGCAGTTATATCAAAAAAAAATAATTTTGGTAATTTGTTTCACCATATTATAAGATGACTTATTTTGATATATAGTTATTTCTCTGAAACTATTACTAACATATACTATATGTATTAAAGCACAAAATTAATGTTTGTAAACCGTGTTATTAATTTTATTTATAAATTCTTTACAATTCTTTTTTTCTTCAAAATATTAGATTGTTCAATAATTGTACACACATTAATATATTTTGAAAAATATCTATATTAACTATATATTTTATTATTTAAATTACTTAATTACATAGCTACATTTAGACTTTTACTAACACAATTGTGAAATATCATTGGTTTTTATGGATTAATGTAAAAAAATTATTTTTTAATCCAATATGGAAAAAATTGTATCATTATATTTTAAAGAATATTTTAGATTATGCTGATGACATAGGATATTTATGTAAGTGAGTTATAATATGAATGGATAAATATCACATAGATTTTGAATAATTAAGAATAGTTTTTAAATTTTGTGAATATTTTAGAAAAATGTCAGAGTTACATCCAAACAATGTATACATATCAATGAAAGTCAATCGTTGTTTAAGTTACTTGACGTGATACAAACTAGTGAACAAGAAATTTGTAGCGCAACCACAAAAATTTATCGCAATTTTTATTTAGCAATAACTATATAACAAAAAAAAAGTTTTGTGGTTATTGCCATAATAATTATATGGCCATGAGCTAGAAAAACTGGTGAATAATCGTAATGACTTTTTTCGTACTTGCACTTAGTCACAATTTTTTTTACCAATTGAAACACATAATAAGCATGATGCGTTATTTTATTTTGCTGCGTACTTCTAAATACTCTTTCTTTAATTTTAGTTAAGCATAATAAATATATTAATCAATCTGTGTATAAATATGTGTCTTATAAACTCAGTGATCTTCTCAAACCTTTCACAATAGAAAAGATCACAGAATGAGCAAAAGCTTAAGAGAATCGTATCCGATTAAAACCATCGTTGTTTTGGTCCAAGAGAATCGTTCTTTCGACCACACACTCGGCTGGTTTAAAGAGCTAAATCAGAAAATAGATGGCGTGATTAAATCGGACCAAAAAGTCAACCTGGTTTTGTCCTCCAATGTAAACTCTCATAATATCGTCTTCAATGACCAGTCTTAGTACGTTGATCCGAATCCTGGTCATTCTATTGAGGATATCTACGAACAACCAAAAAGTCTCTAGTTTGGTGCTTATAGTGTTTATGTTGAACCAATTACTTAAAGATAAAAAAAACCATAAGTAACAAAATTGCTGACGTAAGACGTAAATGATGCCTGGACTTGCTATGGTAGTGGATAGGGGTGTTATGGAGCGGATATTCGGTTCAATTTGGTTGATCCGTATTCGTATTCGTATTTAAAAGGATCGGATATCCGTGATCTGGATATCCGTTTTTTATATATATTTTCTAAATGGGTCAGATATTTCCTAAATAGACCGGATATTTCTTAAATGGGCCGGATATCCGCTTCGTATCCACTCTGTATCCGCTCCGTATTCGGCCTATTTAGGTTTTGATCTGTATCTGTATCCTAAATGGGCCGGATATCCGGCCCATTATTTTATCCGATCCGTATTTGTATTCGTATTTGCATGATATTTAAATTTTTGATCTGTATCCGTATCTGTTTGGTCCGGATATCCGTGTTACGGATCAAAATTCGGATACGAATACAGATATCCGGCAGATCATGGATAATGATTAACACCCGTAGTAGTGGATCTAGAGGAAACTTAGTCAGGTCTCTTTATATTCCAATTATTGTATGGCACGTAACAAAAATTGGTCGAGTACAAGGTACTCCTTAGTTTTGCTTAGGTAATAAATGAACACTTTAATTTTAGACCAAATACATTTTAGGAAATCTAAAGTTTTGTCGTCGTAAATACAAATATTGGTGCACTGTCACAATCACAAGCAGAAATACAAAAAAATACACTAAAATCCGATCGAAGATCATACGAATTATATTCTTGTTTATATGATCCACGATCGAGTGATATATATTTAACTTATGAAATAATATCATCAGCTGAAGTATTCGCATATTCTACGTTGATGTATAATTTTATAAGCATATTCTCTTCTATATTCTTGCCTTAACGTGTTGTATTAGTTTTCTTGACAATTTTATTATGTTTCCCTGTCTGTTTACAAGTCACAAGAAATTAAAGTCTCATTAAAACTAAAATTCATTTTGGGAAGTTGACATTATACAAATTTAATTAATGGATCCATTATATAATTATATAATTATGATTGCTATTTAGTTTCTCATCTCAAGACTCTTTCTTCAATCTTCAATCACTAAGTAGTTAAAGTACTTATATATAAACCACGAGTTCTATATGATTAAACCTTGTAACTCTCACAAAATGGCTGAGACGACAAGAGGCTCAGGATCGTATCCGATCAAAACCGATGTCGTTTTAGTTCAAGAGAATCGTTCTTTCGACCATACTCTCGGCTGGTTCAAAGAACTAAACCGGGAAGTTGACGGTGTCACGAAAGTGGACCCAAGATCAAACCCGGTTTTCTCCTCCGACTCAAACTCTCTTCATGTTGTCTTTGGCGACCAATCTCAGTACGTTGACCCTGATCCAGGCCACTCCATTCAAGATATCTACGAACAAGTATTCGGTAAGCCAT
The DNA here is from genome assembly GCA_963920545.1 of Lepidium didymum. Lineage (NCBI taxonomy): Eukaryota > Viridiplantae > Streptophyta > Magnoliopsida > Brassicales > Brassicaceae > Lepidium > Lepidium didymum. The sequence goes on from OY986979.1 coordinate 19,983,999, forward strand.
GGGATTTGAATCACCCGGATCCAAACCCTGGTCCTCCTACGATGTCCGGGTTTGCCCAAAACGCTGAGAGAAACAAGAAAGGTATGTCTTCTGCGGTTATGAATGGATTTAAACCGGACGCTTTACCGGTTTACAAGGAGCTGGTTCATGATTTTGCCATATGTGATAGGTATGCTCTTTCGGTTATCTTTAATTATAAAACCTCTGATTTTTCTTTATAATTTGGGTAATTCAGATCAAAGGAAACATTAGAAGCTTTGAACCAGCTAGCAAATTTTATTTCGAGTTGGTTCACCGGATTCACGAGTTAACGGATTATGAAATCCGACTATACGGACTAAATACAACTAAATAACCTTGATGCAGCGCACAAATGTGTTTTTGCTTTAGGGGCATTCGAACCAGAATAGCACATTATTACGTCACTAGAACATGCCCGTGTGGGCTAAAACCTCGGATTTGGTTTCATGCAACCAATTAAGTCTCATGCACTTATTGTGTTGAACAGGTGGTTCGCATCGGTTCCTGCGTCGACGCAACCAAACAGATTGTTCGTCCACTCAGCAACATCAAATGGAGCAACGAGCAACGACAAGAAACTACTACTTGAAGGGTTTCCACAGAAGACAATATTCGAGTCACTCGATGAAGCTGGTTTAACTTTTGGCATTTACCACCAATTCCCTCCATCTACTCTCTTTTATAGGTACACAATATTACATAAAACCAATGATTTAGTAGATAATATGCATTTAAATCAATTATATCTTCTTCTTTTTCTTCAGGAATTTAAGGAAATTGAAGTATTTGACACATTTCCACCAATATGGAATACAATTCAAAAAAGATTGTAAAGAAGGGAAGCTACCAAACTACGTTGTGATCGAACAACGTTGGTTCGATCTATTGTCAACTCCAGCCAACGACGATCATCCATCCCACGACGTCTCTGAAGGTCAAAAGCTCGTGAAAGAGGTCTATGAAGCCTTGAGATCGAGTCCTCAATGGAATGAGATTTTATTCATTATAACATATGACGAACACGGTGGATTTTACGACCATGTCCCGACTCCTGTAGATGGAGTTCCTAATCCGGACGGTATCTTGGGACCTCCACCGTATAATTTTGAGTTTAATCGACTCGGTGTTAGGGTTCCGACTTTCATCATATCTCCATGGATCGAGCCTGGTACAGGTAAATATAGCCACTAGTCATTACTACTAAAAATTTCATTGTTAGAAAAATTATGATTAAATTGTGGCTATTTGATGATTTTTAGTAGTTTTTCGTATCTGCGAATATTTATACCAAATGACAATTTTGGTGAAATGTGTAGTTATACATGGGCCTAATGGGCCGTTTCCAAGTTCACAGTATGAGCATTCATCAATTCCTGCAACGGTCAAGAAAATCTTCAATCTCAAAGAGTTCTTAACAAAAAGAGATTCATGGGCTGGTACTTTTGAATCTCTCATTACAAGAGATTCACCAAGACAAGATTGCCCTGGTAATTTCAATATTTTCCACTAGATTTTATCTAAATTTTGTGGTTACTATACATAAAATTTGGAATTATTTTTTAACTTGAAATAGAAACATTATCAATCCCGGTTAAACTGAGAGCAACAATGGCAAAAGAAAAGGCACAGTTGAGTGAATTTCAAGAAGAACTCGTAATAATGGCTACAAGATTAACAGGAGACTACAAAAACGAAGAGCTAATCCACAAGCTATGCAAAGAAGCTTGTGTTGCAGAAGCTTCTAAATACGTTACAAATGCGTTCGAGAAGTTTCTAGAAGCATCTAGAAAGGCAAGAGAAAGAGGATGTGATGAGAACGACATTTTTTATTGTGTGGATGATGACATGGATGATGATGTTGTGGTAGAACCACCATCACAATCCGAAGAAGTACCAATTGTTCCTCCTATGCCCAAAACTCAAACGTCGTTTTTCACTAAGTTATTCTCTTGCTTTGTTTCTCATGATTAATAGAATTTATGATACATATTAATTACAAAACATTGTAGATGTGTACTGAAATAATCCGACAATATATGTGTAAGATATTTGTGTTTTATTAAAGAAAACAAAGCTCTCACTATATATATTTTTCTTTTTCTTTTTGTCGAACACTATATATAATTTTAAGAAATGATTAAAAGAAATGTAATGAACCCAACCATAAAACTGGGTCCCAAAAATAAGCTGTAATGATTAAAAGAAATGTACTACTTTTATGTAGTTAAATGCATAAATTTGCAAATTTAAGACATTCTGTCATAATAAAGCTCTTATTTATTGTTTAAGTAATATTCCATTTGGTCAAAAAAACAAATGGTTTAGTTGGTTTGCTCTTGATTTAGCTAGACATGAAATAGTGATTTCAAATTTTATATGTTCTATTTCGAAAACTTAAATTATGGGTCAATGTTTGTTATCGATTTTATTGTTATTTTTTTTTTGAAAAAGATTTTTTCAATTGTTAGTTGTTGATAAAAAAAATTCCATTTGTTACATAAATATTAAAATTTATATAGTTTACACTAGTTAACAAATTGGTTTTTACCTAAGTAAAGCTCTAGACTTACTTAGGTTATTTATACTGATCTAGACGTAATTATAGATTTGTATAATTTTAGCAAAATTATTGGTCAACACCTAGTCCATCTACTTTTTTCTTTCGTAATTGATTTAACAATAGTATTATGATTAAAATGTGAAGGACATGTATTATATATATACCTTCTCCATATAATGACAAGCAGAATAAATCAATTGAATTACACAATATTTACCTTCTCCTTATCCACTTAACAACCATCAAACAACAAATAAAACATTCAAAAACGTTTTCCTGAAGCACTAGACAATAAGAATTTCCACCACCATAGTCTTGTAGTAACACTGAAATTTGAGATGCAAATATTGTGATATTACATATTCTCCGTTTCAAATTGTATAATATTTTAGAAAAAAAAATTGGTTCAAATTATTTGATTTTTTCACATTTAATGCAATATTTATCATATTTTTATTTATTTTGACTATTTAAATTTTGTAAATTGATTTATAATTGGCTAAATAATTATCATCTAGAATTACAGTAATAAGAATTAAATGATTTCTTAATCTACGTGCAAAAATCTTAAATATGATATAATCACATTCGCATTTTACGTTACAAGTATTTATACTGTTTTTTAATTTTAAAATTAGTCGGATCTCATAATCTGTGGATCTCTTAACTCATAAATACGTTGATCATAGATTTCTTCGTTTTAACCACCGATTCGGATCATAATGTAGATTTCCTCGTCAGTAATGTTGAGTGACTTGAATTTTAAGTTGACAAAAAAAGACCACCGGTTCAGCTGAATAATTAATTTAACCGGTTCAATACACACGTTCCGATTCGGGTATTTATAAACCGGGAAATGAATTTGGATTCTTTGGGTTTCAGGTGATCTACGAACAAGTGTTCGGAAAACCATTTAGCGACGAGAGTCCATACCCGGATCCGAAAATGAACGGGTTCGTACAGAACGCTGAAGCTATAACAAAAGGTATGGCGGAGAAAGTAGTGATGCAAGGGTTTCCACCGGAGAGACTTCCAGTATTCAAGGAGCTAGTTCAAGAATTCGCCGTCTGTGATCGATGGTTCTCGTCGTTACCGTCGTCGACACAGCCTAACCGTCTCTACGTTAACTCGGCGACATCAAACGGTGCGTTTAGTAATGATACTAATGCACTCGTACGTGGGTTTCCTCAGAAGACTGTGTTTGAATCACTTGAAGAGAGTGGTTGCACTTTTGGGGTTTATCATCAAGCATTTCCTAATTGCCTCTTTTACAGGTAATTAATTCTCTACTTTTATTCATTTTGGAATTTTTATTAGAAATATATTAACGTTAATAGTTAAAGTTACGAATTATGATTATCATAATTAAATGATATTATATGAAGAAAAGATATAATAATTGACGAACCGACAGGTTGTCGTGACATGGGACACTTGAGCAATAATCTTTACATCGAATAATTGAAATATAGACCTGATTGTCAATTGCTTTCATTGTAATTACTATTTATTTTTTTTGGTTTTAAGGGTTAATAAACGCTATTATTGTTATCAAAATCTACGATTTTTTGGGTTTTTATGTTAAATTATATGTATAAACATGTGTTAAATGATCCTTCAAAGTTTAACGATGTTAAACTCATCGTGGAAAAATATAAAAATTATATACTAAACATGTAATAGTAATAGTTGATGTATTTTTATAGTAACCAAATTTTTTATGTAGTTTTAGGGTAAAATAATAGAGTTGAGGTATTTTTAAGTTTTTTTTCCTAGTTTAATCACTAAGACTAATATTTTAAATTTAAATTTAATTAGGAACATGAGGAAGTTAAAATACGTGGACAACTTTCACCAATACGACTTAACCTTCAAGAGGCATTGTAAAGAAGGGAAGCTTCCAAACTATGTGTTCTTAGAACCAAGATACTTCAACATTTTGTCAGCTCCAGCTAATGATGATCATCCCAAAAACGACGTCGTTGAAGGACAAAAGCTAATTAAAGAAATCTATGAAGCTTTAAGAGCTAGTCCTCAGTGGAATGAGATTCTCTTTGCTGTTGTTTATGATGAACATGGTGGTTACTATGACCATGTCCCTACTCCAATCACTGGTGTTCCAAATCCTGATGGTCTTGTTGGACCCGAGCCGTATAACTTTAAGTTTGATCGGCTTGGTATAAGGGTTCCTGCATTGCTTATCTCGCCTTGGATCGAACCAGGAACTGGTACGTATGTTTTCTTATTGGAAGTGAGTTGTGTTAGTTCACTAGCTCAATGGTTATATAACTATTTTGTAACATAACTTTGTAGTGTTACACGAGCCAAACGGACCTCAGCCAACATCGCAGTTCGAACATTCATCAATTCCGGCAACACTCAAGAAAATATTCAACCTCAAGAGCTTTCTCACAAAGCGTGATGAATGGGCCGGAACATTCGATGCTGTAATCAACCGGACCAGCCCAAGGACGGACTGCCCTGGTAATGATTCGTTATCTAGTCGGGTTTTAATAAATTATGGGTTTCCTAACTTAAAAACTGATTTTGACAACGATTTAAAATTGGTTTCTAATACCATATATATTAGATTAGAATGATCCCGACTTGCGATGTATGATATCAAACATATTCTAACATATGATAAATTATATGCTTCCATCTCAAAACCAATTGATAATGAGTGTAATGACCCATGTATCATATATATTAGGTTAGAGTTATTCTAACTTTTGAAATATTTATCACATTCTAACCGTTTTAGTCTATAGGAGACGCAAAACAAGTTCACTATATATAACTTTGTTTCCATTCTTTCAGTTACATTATCAGAACTTCCAAGGGCAAGAGGCATTGAAACAAAAGGAGAAGACGAAGATCTTACTGATTTTCAAGTCGAGTTGATTCAAGCTGCGGCTGTACTAAAAGGAGATCATATCAAAGACATTTACCCACTAAAGCTTGTGGAGAATATGAAGTCTTTGGATGCGGCTAAGTACGTACAGGAAGCCTTCGCAAAATTCCATGGTGAGTCCAAGAAGGCTAAGGAAACAGGTCGTGATGAACATGAGATCGTTGATCTTTCTAAAGGATCTACTCGTCACTCCAATCCGAAATCGTTTGTTCAGAAGTTCTTTTCTTGTTTGATTTGTGACAATTGATCTCGAGTTGCAAGAGACTAGATCATCTAAGATTTGTGAGCTGTGTATGAACTTTGATTTCGTTTGTTTTTGAATACATATTTTCAATAAATTTTTATTCATTCACCACATTCAAAGTTGGTTTCAGCATAGGTTTGAACACAACCAAGTCAGAAACAAAGGCTTTTCCATAAGAAACAAAAACAGAACAAACAAAAACAGAGGATTTTAACATAGTCCCAAGTAAAATTATAACAAAACATGAACAGAGAGTTACTTGTAGTGATGAGAAGTCATCTTCCTCTTCTTGCTATGGCAATTGCAAGCATCCTAAGTAGAAGAAGTTAAACAACCAAATTTCCTCTTCACCTCTTTCCACACACTTACTTTGTTCCTCTTTGCGCAATGAACAACACATTCACCATTCTCAATCTTTCTTTTCTTTCTGTAATCAGATTCGATATCGAGCTTTAATAAGTTCTTACTCATATTATTCATTTCATCATCTTCCTCTTCATCTAACTCCTCTGTTTCTCCTCTACATCCTTAGATTCTTTGGCCAGGCGATCGCGAATCTGCATCTGAGAAACATACAAAACTTGTAGAATAACCCTCAATGGAAGCTTCTCATTTTTTGAAGCATGTTCACAAGCCTCAGGTGAAAGTTCCTTACAATCAAGGAATCTACAAGCTTCCATTTTCTGTGATTCAGTCAAACCTCTATGCATCTCCAAGTAAACATCAATTGCTTTGTATATTCCATCAGAGTATCTCAACACCTCGCAAGATAAACATTTCTACCCTTAAACAAGGGTCACTCGCAGCAGCCTTGAAGAGAAACTTCTCCAACATTCTCGCTACATTCACAAACCGTGAAACATCCGAAACACAATTGTTATAGAAGCCTTTGAGAATGGTTTTTAAGAGCTCACTTTCATATGATCCATCTTCTTTTGGTAATAGAATCAGAAGATATTTCGTTGTTGCCATGTGGAGTTGCTTACTTATCCTAAGTTCAAACCCTTTTCGACAATCAGAGGAAGCATCAAGAGAAATCGATGTTTTAAGTGACTCAAACAAGAATTCACATGAGATATCTACTCTTTCTTGAGGCAAAAGCTTCTCAACAGCTTCAATTACATCTCTCTTATCCCTTGAAAGGGTTTCATCTCTGGAATGTCTCTCGAAAACCCATTTTTTCGCGTAATTGTAGACAGATGCCACAAGACTTCTTATGGAGACATTGTGCTTACTTGGTTCTAGGATCAAAGGTTCATATAACCGTAGAGGTAAGGTAGTCAGATCTTCAAGCAAATTAGGATCTTTGCGAGCCTTTTGGACAAGAGAATCTAAGCAGATTTCGATGAGTTTGAGATCAGGTACTTTGTCTAGAATCTTGTCACTGCAGACACAAAGAGCTTCAACAGTCTCGTTCCAGCTTTTAAGAACTCGTTGTTCGATGAACTTTATTGCCGTATCCAACAAGTTGTTAGAGCTATGATCTTCGTCCATCTCTAGGTAATAAGCACTGCAGAGAACAGAGACAATATTTTCCGAAGATAATTGGATTTTGTAGCCATAGCAGAATCTAGCAACGAGCTCGAAGGTTTTCACGTCAATGTCGATATCTTTAAGGATCCAACGCAGTTCATCGAGCTTGTCACACTCGATTAATGTCTTCACTTTGGCAGATCTCTTAGCTAATGTTTCCTAATCAAACACCAACTCCAAAAATTCAGAAGAAAAACCCAAAAAAGCCACAAATCTCAGTAAACTAGGACTCAGAAAGCTTACTTTACAGAGATAAAATGGGACGCCTCTCACTAAGAGATCAAGATCTGGTGACATTGAATTTCTTCAAACGATGAACATTTAATCAATCATATATTTCTTGTAAAATCAAACTGAATGGAAGAAACTAAGAACCCTTACCTTCAATATGTTCTTCGAGTATCTATAAATTAACTTGCGGTCGAAGCAACAGAAAGCTTGTGTCTCAGAGTATTATTTAACAATGGAGAAAGAAAAACACAGAGAAGAAGAAAGACGAAAACTTTCTTCAACACTGAAGACTAAATCAAAAGTTAAAAGAGACGTTAGAAGACTAAGTGTGAGTCTTGCTGAGATTTAGGAAGAACTGTTATGATATTGTGAGGTTTCTCGGAGAAAATGTTAAACCTTGAAACTATTCCTTAGCGGTATTACTGGGTAACTAACAAACTACTAAATTATTTGATAATTGTAATATAATAAACGAAATTCTTTGAACTTAATTGGATAATTGAGAAATGACAGATTCTTTTTTATTTTAAATTTATAAAAATTAAAATAATTGAACATTAATCACGGTTTCATATAATTTTTTTTTGTCAAACACTAGACCACAACTAATCGTCCCATTAACCTATTTTCGTATAAGCTTTTTAAAACATATGAGTCTATTTTAATATGAGTCTGTTAAAGTCTATTTTAATATGAATCGGTTAAAGTATATTTTAGTATGAGTTTGTTAAAGCCTATTTTAATATGAGTCTGTTAAAACTTATTTTTAATATGAGTATGTTAAGCTTATTTTAATATGATTCTGTCAAAGCCTATTTTAATATGAGTTTCTTAAAACCTACTTTAATATGAGTATGTTAAAACTTATTTTAATATGTGTCTATTAAAGCCTATTTTAATATGAGCCTGTTAAAGCATATTTTAATATAGATATGTTAAAGATTGTTTTAACATGAGTATGTTAAAACCATTTTAATATAAGTCTATTAAAACTTATTTTAATATGAGTCTGTTAAAGCCAATTTTAATATGAGTCTCTTAAAGCCAATTTTAATATGAGTCTATTAAAGCCAATTTTAATATGAGTATGTTAAAATCAATTTTAATATAAATCTATTAAAGTTTATTTTAATATGAGTTTGTTAAAACCTATTTTTATATAAATTTGTTAAAGCTTATTTTAGTATAAGTCTGTTAAAAATTATTTTAATATAAATTTGTTAAAGCTTATTTTATCTGTTAAAAATTATTTTAATATAAATTTGTTAAAGCCCATTTGTTAAAACCTATTTTAATGCAAACCTTTGATTTTTGTGTTGTAAGTAGGAGTTATAACATGAAAACTTTAAAAGTCTAACTAGAATAATATTTCTTTTATAAGTTGAATAATAATAAAAAATTAATTAATAAAAATTGTGGCAAAAGAAATAAATAACAAACCCACTAAAATTGAATGACACTTGAAATTCTATAATATATAAAAATGAGTTTAAAATAGAAAATCGAAATCATTTAAAGACAACATTAACTTATGTAATACATTAGTGGAACTAGTACTATTATTTCTATCATTTTTAGTTCAGAGAATGGTTGAACAATAACCAGTTGATATATTGTAGAATTTTACATATAAATAGTAAAATCCAAAAACATCTTTATTCAAAACTCGTCCGTTTAGCCGATTAATTCTCCGTGTATATGCTAGGAAATGACCAACTGAGTCGATTAATGTCAAGGCGATTGTAAAAATCGGATTTTGGATTAATCTCCACCTAATCCGAATTAATAATTTCTGTCTAGTCCAATTAATATCCGATTAATTTCCACCTAATATAATTAATATTATATTTTAAATGAATCTATTTAACTTTTAATTGATTTTTCTAGTTAAAATAAAACATATTTTAATCACACAAATTAATTTTTTTAGAATTTGACTTTTTGATTTAATTACAACTGAAAAATTATGTATAATGGCATTTAATATTTTTCATCAATGTATTTTATGAAATTGTAACATTAAAATTGTTGATTAATAAAACTAAAATATAAAATAAATAGAAAAACTAGTATCCGATTAATCCCATATAATCTCTGATTAATTAATTAGGTACTAGGCGCTACTTCATCGTACGACTAGCGCATAGTGAAATTCAAAACATGGAAAAACATTGCATGATCATTAGGTCATCCGCATATTATGAGTAATAGCCGACACCTTCTTTATCATCTAAATCAGGTTCAGTGGACTTATCCGATTCCATATAACTATGCATGCTTTTACAAATTATACGGTTGATAAAAACATATTAAATTGCATAATCAGTTCTTTTTATTATTAATCCTTTAACAGTACATAGATGATTTTGGTAGAGGATGAGATTAATCCAAACACATCAACAACAGAAGAAGCAGAAGATGATGAGCTGTTGTTCTGTTGTCTCTTTGATTAGATATGATGTTACAGTTGTGTACAGAGACATTAGTTTGACTGGTCTGAGAGCAACTTAGAACCTGGATAAGAGAGCAACTTCACAGTGTTTCCATAACTGAATTCTGCTAGCTCTTCTTTCTTTGTGTTTGACAGGTTCGCAACATAATCTAGTACCTGTCAGTTAATCACAGAAAAGATGAGACACGTAATGTGTAATCTAATCTGCAGAAACTAGGAAAAGGTCGAATGTAATAACATACAGCAAAAATGTTTGCAGGCTCATTGAGAGTTGGTTTTGGATCTGAAGAACTATCATCAGATTTTGGTAACCCATCAGGTGAATCTGTCTCCAATAAGAACCTATTGGAAGGAATCTACACAAGACCAAGTTTCCAAAAGTGATTCAATGCTTTCATCATCAGGAAACTGTATATTTACAAAGGAAATATACAAACCGATTTCAAAGTCTCCTTTGCAATTTTCTCATCAATATAAGTGAACCAGCCAGACAAAGAGAAGTAAGCACCAAGCTCAGCAAGTTCAGGAACAACATCAGCTGAACCATTGAATGAATGAAGAATCACTCCAGCAGGAAAAGGCCCTATGGATCTACATAGAGAGAAAACATTATAGCCTTGACTTCAATATCTTTGTGAATTCAATTTGTGGATACGTATTTACATACCTCATTATCTCTAGGAGATCATCGAATGCATCGATGCAATGAACTGCTACTGGTTTGTTCAGTTCTTTTGCAAGTTCAAGCTGTGGACGAAACACAACTAGCTGGTCTGAGTAATCAATTCCTGATGCTAAAGGACCTTTGTCCAACCCAATCTGCCAATAAACATGGGGTTTCAGTATACACTCCAAAACCATATATAACATGAATTGTAGTATAGATGAATCCAGAGATATAGATACTTACTTCTCCAACAGCAGAAGTTGGAGTGGTCTCAAAGAACTTTTTTAATGTGTTAAACCAATGAGGACTCCTATCTGCAATAAACCTGAAAACCAAAAACATAGAAAAAGACTAAGAATAATCTTTGATCTTAAACATTTTTACATCAATTGGAAATCAATCTCCATACCAAGGATGAAGTCCAAAACAAGGAACAACAGAAGGATATGTCTCTCCCATCTCTTTCACCAAGTCCCAGTCTTTCTGATTGCATTAACAAAACCAGTTAAAAACATGTACACAAGTTTGTAATAGTGACCGAATGATAAGGAAAGTTTTGAAGAATACCTCGGAGGTTCCATTAACTGCGAAATTGGTAACACCTGCAGCTAAAGCAGCAGATATAAGCTGAGGGGCATTGTCAATAACCCTCTTATCTTGGAGGTGACAGTGTCATTTTCACCGTAAGCGCTATCTGGTTCTAAGAGATCTCTATGGCTTCTTACTCTTCTTTTGAGGTACTTAAACTATTTGGAGAGGCATATATATAACAGATGGTTTATGTACCTGTGTTTATAGCTTAACCCCAAAGCTATGGTTTCATCATATGATCAACATGAAGGTGTTGACTTTTTAAGGAAGTTTGAGGTTTAACAGATCAACGCTTTGTGTTTAAAACACTTTCGTAAGAGTATTAACCTAACTTGTGTCAGCTTAGAGTAAGGAATAAATAAGACTTAAATAAGAGTTATCTCTGTTGTGATATTATAAAGAACAAAACAAAGACCCTCACCAAAAAAATAAAAGGAACAAAACAAAGACAACTCATATGTTTTGTTTAAAGCACATACAGAGAGGCAGGCATGTCTTAAAAGATGAGGTTTGCTCAGTGAGCATTGACTTTGTTTGCTTCAAGACCACCTGAAGACCAAAAATTACAAAAGATGATTGTTTGTGTTGGTATTAACTGTTTGAAGATACAGTCAATGAAGGCATTGACATCTTCTCCAGGTTGATTGATGCTGTCATTAGTTCTTAGGCAGTTGGATCGACAAAGTCAAGTCCATAACTAATCATAAACTCCTAACAATATTACGTGGACAAATGCGATAACTTAGAATCAAAAAGATTTCCCCATTTTGTTGTCATTTTCTTCGATTACTTCAGGATAATTGGAAGCAGTACCAATTGTGGCATTGATGTTTGGACCAAATATAGATTCAGAGCTTTGGTCACACTTTGTGTGAGCTATTCAAACTTCTGAAGAAGTCTTTGTTGTCATCTGATCAACAGCATGGGTTACATTCTGAAGCTTCTCCCGGATGATTTGCTTCTTCGCCATTGCTGAGAATCTGAGTAGGAAGACTCAAAGAGCAAAATTGAAAGAAGAAAAAAAAGTATCTTTTTGAATTTTTTATATCGAAAAATAATAAAATTGAAAAGTGATCTCAGCCGTTGGATGGAGTCCTTTTGCTTCACCGTAATTCAAAGAAGCGTCATATCAGTCGCACCGTCTAACAAGGCAAACCTCAAAAAGGTTTCTTCTTCTTTTTGGGTTTTGAATGTTAAAAAGGTTTCTTCTTCTTTCAATCTACATCTTCTTTCTGATATTCTTCTTCCCATCTGCGACTTAATTACATAGAAAAAAACAGAGAGAGTAACAGAAACGCTTAAAAAATGGCGAACAGTCACGCCGATGACTTAGACGAGCTTCTCGATAGTAAGTTTCTCTTCAATCTGATCGAGGTCTCCTCAAATTCTGTGCATTTAGGTGTTTTTTTTATTGATTCTGTGAGAGTTTGTGGTTTCTCTGTGGTTTTTTTTTCTCTCAGGCGCATTGGATGATTTCAAAGATCTTAATTTTTCTCAAAGGTTACTCCTTTATCTTACTCTGTCTGCCTAATTGTAGTGTCCATAAGTGTTTAGCTCCAAAGTCCCAAATTTTTTATTGTCTATTTCATTTCTACAAATATGAATAGTTATATTCAGTTATCAAGTTAGAGATTGCTGGGTTTCCATTATGTTTGATTAGGTTTTGGGAATGTGCTGTTGTAGAAATCAAAAGGAAGAGGGGATGGTGAAGAAGAAAGAAGAGATGGATCCATTACCGAGTGGAGTTCAAGGACTTGGAATGGGATTACCAGATATGAGAAGCAAAATGAAAGGAAAGCAGAAAGTTTCAAAAGAGGATCATGTTGCTGAAGCTCTTGATAAGCTCAGGGAACAAACTAGGGAAACTGTCAAAGGATTAGAATCCATTTCTTCTAAGCAGCAGCCAGCTTCTGATGATGATGGAATGGTTGATGATTTTCTCAAGCAATTCGAGGATCTTGCTGGATCTAAGGTAAAAGTATACCCTGAAACTGTCGAACTAGAAAGGATAGTCTTTATCATCAGTTGAAACTATTGTGCTGTCTTTGCTTCACTATTGCAAGTTGATTTTACTAGAACAGAGTGATTTCTGTTCTGTTGATGATGTTTTCATTTCGAGATATCTTTTGCTTTGTTGACTCTCCTGTTGTTTTTGCTTAGGACTTGGAATCCATAGTCGAAACAATGATGCAACAGTTGTTGTCAAAGGATATTCTCCATGAACCAATGAAAGAGATCGGTGCAAGATATCCGAAATGGCTAGAAGAAAATGAAGCTAATCTAAGCAAAGAAGACTACAAACGTTATTCACAACAGTACAAACTAATCGAAGAACTCAATGCGGTCTACGAGAATGAACCAAACAATTCATCTAAGATAATGGAGATCATGCAGAAGATGCAAGAATGCGGACAACCGCCAAGTGATATAGTTAAAGAGATTGATCCCGGGTTTGATTTTGCAAGTCTAGGCCAAATGTGAGTCCCTCTCCTCCTTTAAGACTCATCTTCTCAATTGGATCTTTATCCATTTGACCTGAAAAAAAACTAATATTTCATGTTTATCTTGTCCACAGATCTCCTGAGATGCTCGAGTCCTCACCAAATTGCTGTATAATGTGATTGGACCAGACAGCTTTTAAAATTATGTCGCTTTCTTATCTAGAAAAGTCAAAGAGCTGTGTTTCAATTATGATTGCAACTTCATAGTTTATACGAGGAAAAGTCTCATATGTTCATTGTTCTTTACAATGAATACAGTAATCTTACTTATTATATGGCCCAACACAATTGTAACCAATAGTTCTCTCTCTGGCCCTCTTACCGAAGTCAAAACTTGCACCATCTCCTCCGACGCCGGCGAAGCCGGAACCACCGTTTCTCGCCGGCGTCGGACCTGCAACAGCCCCGGCGAAGTTTCTTCTTCTTCCTGTCTCCTATCAGCTCTTCTCTCCTCGCTTGGGATCAATGGCTGACTCTGGAATTCGAAGCTCTGGTTATGGAGGACATAACTATCTTCTTCTCCTCCTCCGCCGTCTATCTCTGACGAAGACGAAGAGTCTGTTTCTCCCTCCGCCTCAACTCTCTCTGCTGGCTTCATATGCCTTTGTTTTTGTGTTTCAGTTTCTTCCGGTGGCTAATGGCCACCGAGATCGCTTCTTCCATCTTCCACCATCACCGGCGACCTCTCTCACGAAGACTCTAACTCCCTCGAGAGGCGGAGCTCCGACGAGTTGCAACGCTCCATCTCCCACCAACCGCACAGCTGCCCCCGCCGCCTCTAATGCTCGTTGGTCTTCACGGCAAGAGTTTGGCGTCCTTGTTGACCAAAGTAAATCCGGCGATGACGTCACCTCCGACGGCGGCGCCACGTCAGCTTCTCAAAGAGGTATATGGATTAGGGTTTCAGCTTGGTGTGATGGGCCTAGTATTGGACTAGGTTTATGGGCTTTAATTGCAATTAATTCCTTCCTTAGGTTATGTCTTTTAAGTCCATTGGGCTTTACTTATGAGGACAAGTGGATCCATTTAGGCTTAAGACATAATGAATTTGAAGGTTATAGGATTTTTAGATCTACTAGTTTAAGTTCCCTTATACAGAATTTAGACTACTCTTCTTCGTCCCTTTGGGATAGAACCTTGTCTAGTACCTCCGATATGGAGATTTTCGAAAGCTCTATGGCAAAAAGAGCTTATTTGGTAGTTCAACGACCTTTCAGGACGACAGAACTAGGATTAGTCTTCGACTCTCAGTATCGAGACTTTCTATCCAAACTTTATCCACGACTTCCAGAGCGTCAGAGTCTCCTGCGCTTGGTTTTATCTATTACATGGATTAGTTTTTTATCGCTTTTATTGTATTCTATGATTGTAAGTTGGAATTGTAATTCTGATTTTTAATTAATAGAAGAAGTTGTTTGACAAAAAAAATATGGCCCAACACTACTTTTCCGTACCAAACCGTTACAAAAAAATATCAGAATACCAAACTACGTATGTTTTAGATGTGCATAAATGAATAATGTGTGGTTAAAAGAGTATCTTATGTGAGTCTGTGAGTCTATCCTCTGGGTTTCAAAACATGGACCATCAAAATGTGTCTCTACCACCATCCACATGTCTCTCGTTCAAAGTGCATCGCCAACAGCCGGAGCTAGTCACTCCGGCTAAACCAACGCCACGAGAACTCAAACCTCTTTCCGACATAGACGACCAACAAGGGCTAAGATTTCAAATTCCTGTTATCTTTTTTTACAGACCCAACCTTACAACTAATCTTGATCCTGTCCAAGTGATTAAGAAAGCCCTCTCCGAGACCCTGGTTTACTACTATCACTTTGCTGGTAGGCTCCGGGAACTTTCAAACCGGAAACTGGCCGTGGACTGTACCGGTGAAGGGGTTCTGTTCATTGAGGCTGAAGCTGACGTGACGTTTGCTGATTTTGAGGAAGCTGATGCTCTTCTCCCTCCTTTTCCTTCCTTGGAAGAACTTCTCTTTGACGTGGAAGGTTCAAGTGACGTGCTCAACACTCCTTTGCTTCTCATCCAGGTTAGTCTTTAGGTCGCGTCCAGGTCAAGCACCCTCCATCTAAAACAGTTACAGTTAAGTTTTGTAAGAAACAGAGAGTTTAGTTTGATTTTGAACTAAAAGAGTCGTGCGTAGGTCACGCGCTTGAAATGTGGAGGATTTATCTTCGCTCTCCGTTTCAACCACACCATGACCGATGGAGCCGGCCTCTCTCTCTTTCTGAAATCACTATGCGAGTTAGCGTGTGGACTACATGCGCCATCGGTTCCGCCTGTTTGGGACCGACATTTGCTAACTGTGAGTCCTTCGGAGGCGCGTGTAACTCACACACACCGTGAGTACGAACCTCAAGTGGCTACAGATATGATAGATCCTACAGACCCTTTAGTTAGCCGGTCTTTCTTTTTCAGAGCGGAAGAGATCTCCACCATACGAAGTCTCCTTCCCTCCGGTCTCCACAATACCTCATTTGAAGCATTGTCATCATTTTTATGGCGTTGCAGGACAATAGCGTTGAATCCAGACCCCAACACTGAGATGCGTCTAACTTGTATCATCAACTCACGTTCCAAACTTAAGAACCCACCACTAGCACCAGGTTACTACGGAAATGTATTCGCCATTCCCGTGGCAATAGCGACCGCGAGAGATTTGATGGAGAAACCACTTGAGTTTGCTTTGAGATTGATACAACAGACCAAGTCAACAGTCACAGAAGACTATGTCCGTTCAGTGATGGCCCTGATGGCGACTAAAGGCCGACCAATGTTTGTAACAACCGGGAACTATATAATATCAGACTTAAGACATTTTGATTTAGGAAAGGTTGATTTTGGACCTTGGGGTAAGCCGGTCTATGGTGGAACGGCTAAGGCAGGTATTGCGCTTTTTCCGGGAGTGAGCTTCTACGTGCCGTTTAAAAATCAAAAGGATGAGACTGGAACCGTTGTGGCTATTACTTTGCCGGCTCGGGCCATGGAGAGGTTCGTGGCAGAGGTAGGTAGTGTGGTGTTGCCACGATTGTGACACTGAATCTTTCAATTGCATTGTTTTTGTGTCTTGAATCTAATATCTGAAAGTTTGTGGTTCTGTTTACCATTGAGTGTACGACGTGATAAGGCTAATCTAAACCAAAATTTGGAACACTGGTTTTCACAATTAACATGTTGAATAAAGTCATGATAAAGGCAAGCCACAAAAACTGAATGATGACACTTTAGATTCACTTAGATGATGATAAAATTAACAAAGATTGGGATTCCTTATTTCTATTTAAGAACATATGAATAGTTTCGTGATTTTGTCTAAGTGATTGTTGAAAAATGTCAGCCTTGGGAGAAATCGAATAAAAGAGATTCATGTGATCTGCAGAGATCCATCCCGAATCTGTTGAATTAGTCCTTTTTCTTATATAGGAAATATGGGATTTCACTAAGCCAATTCTTATGAATTCACGAATCAAACCCTTTGTACTTACTTCAACAAAGAAAGCACATACTTCCTCGACTTACTTCAACAAAGAAAGCACATACTTCCTCGAGGGAAGAATTTTTTGTTGTCTTGGTCCCAATTCAAGACTAAACAAGTTCGAACTAATTGAATACTTGTGTCAAAAATTCCTCGAGTTGGTTTGCCATTTCCATAAAGGATATAGTTGAAAACTCGAAGTTGAATATTATCTTTTTCCTGAAATAGATCTTATGGGAAGAGTGTTGCCAAATTTATACTGTCCGCTATCTTATAAGTGGCTACAAGCTGCAAAAACAAAAAAAAAATTCTTGGTTGGTGTGATCCGTTGGACATAAATCCAATTTTTTAAAAAATTTTGGATTCCTTCGCGTTTGTTTTTTCCCTTTCTTTTGTGCTCTTTTGAAAAATGGATCACCATAGGGCTGATGTATGAAATTCAAGTCAATTTATTTATTTGTATGTATATAGCTATAGGGAATCATATAAAGGAAACATATTTTATTATTTTAGATATAAACAATTTTATGAATTACTCTTTAATAGTTACTTTGAAAACAAAAAAAAGAAAGTCATATTTTCTCAATTCCAAAAAATTGTATAATTGGATCTAATATATATGAGTTGACGACCAGAATCTATATAGATAGAATTTATAACGGGATCTCGAAAAACAAATAATTTCATTAGGATTCTTATTGGTTGGAACTTTCAGTTATCTTGGTAGAAATGTTATATCGTTATTTCCGTCTCAGCAAATCATCTTTTTTCCACAAGGGATTGTGATGTCTTTCTATGGGATCGCAGAAATTATTTAAGCTTTCGATTCGTTGCACAGATTCGAAGAAAACAAAACTAGAAGTAGCAACGTACACGCGAGTATTTGCCACTTGGCAAATTTCCGATTTTGATGGTTGCCAAGCTTTTTCTAATTTTGTGATCGATATTGGCACCACCTTGCCTGGACCAAAATTACAAGTGTACAGAAGTATCTCTGCATCAAAAAGCAATCCAACGGTCTAGAAAATTCAGACAAAAATGACTCAAAACATCATAATACAATTATCAAACTAAAATACACTTCTGAACTTATTGAGCTTTAATTTGAAGCATAGAAGATCAACAAAAATGGAGATCATCACCATCATCTTCTTCACAGTCATCACTATCGCCTTCTCTGTTTTCCTCAAACTCATCTTCTTTTCTTCAACCCACAAACTTCCTCCAGGCCCAGCTCGTTTTCCGATCATCGGAAACATCATCTGGCTCAAAAAGAACAACTTTTCTGATTTCCAAGGCGTTCTTCGTGAATTAGCCTCTCGTCACGGACCAATCATAACACTCCACGTAGGCTCAAAACCTTCGATTTGGGTCACCGACAGATCACTAGCTCATGAAGCTCTTGTCCAAAACGGTGCCGTTTTCTCTGATCGTCCTCTTGCTCTCCCCACAACCAAAGTCATCACCAGCAACCAACATGATATTCACTCCTCTGTTTACGGCTCTCTCTGGAGAATCCTTCGCCGGAACCTCACCTCCGAGATCCTCCAACCGTCACGCGTTAAAGCACATGCACCGTCGAGGAAATGGTCTCTTGAGATTCTCGTTGATTTATTCGAAACAGAGCAGAAAGAGAAAGGGTATGTTTCCAATACTTTAGATCATCTCCGTCACGCTATGTTCTGTTTATTAGCTTTGATGTGTTTTGGTGAGAAGTTGAGAAGAGAAGAGATTAGAGAGATTGAAGAAGCTCAGTACCAAATGTTAATCAGCTACACTAAGTTCAGCGTCCTTAACATCTTCCCAAGTGTAACCAAGTTCTTACTCCGAGGGAAATGGAAAGAGTTCTTAGAACTAAGGAAATCACAGGAAAGTGTAATACTTCGATATGTGAATGCAAGAAGCAAAGAAGCCACTGGAGATGTTCTCTGTTACGTCGATACGCTATTGCGTCTAGAGATTGAGGAAGGAGGGAAGAAGAGGAAGCTGAGTGATTCGGAGATTGTGAGTTTGTGCTCAGAGTTTCTTAATGCTGCAACTGATCCAACTGCAACGGCTATGCAGTGGATCATGGCGATCATGGTGAAGTATCCAGAGGTACAGAGGAAGGTATATGAGGAAATCAAGAGTGTATTAGCCAGAGAAGATGAAGATGCAGAAGAGATCAAAGAAGAGGATTTAGGAAAGATGAGTTATCTCAAAGCTGTGATCTTGGAAAGTCTCAGAAGACATCCTCCTGGTCACTACTTGTCTTACCATAAAGTCACAAACGACACCGTTTTGGGTGGATTCCTTGTTCCACGCCAAGGTATGATCATAGTAACATAACAAAATCCTTACTTTCATTGAGTTTAGTCATAAATCTAATGAGTTTTGTGTTGGATTAGGTACTATAAACTTCATGGTTGGAGAAATGGGACGAGATCCGAAAGTATGGGATGATCCTCTAACATTCAAGCCAGAGAGATTTCTAGAGAATGGAGAAGCATATGGGTTTGATATGACTGGAACTCGTGAGATCAAGATGATGCCATTTGGAGCAGGACGAAGAATGTGCCCTGGTTATGGTCTTTCATTGCTTCATCTCGAATACTTTGTGGCCAATTTGGTTTGGAAATTCGATTGGAAATGTGTTGATGGTGAAGAGGTTGATCTATCAGAGAAGCAACAGTTCATTACAATGGTCATGAAAAGTCCTTTCAAGGCAAATATCTATCCTAGGAGAAAATGGTAAATGCTCTGTTTGTTTATCAAAAGACCCATTGGGCCTGTTTGTTATGTGTAATTAAATACTTGTCTCATGTGCTATAAAAACAAGTTGGGCCTTTAATGGGCTTATTTTAATGGGTTTCTATATAAATATCTTATATACTCCGTTTAGTCTCTTTAGATTCCGAACTATTTTCATGGCGGAGAATTAGAACATTAGCAAACAGAAACCCTAAAATTTCGAAATTTTTACCGAAGAGAAGAAGAGAAAATGGAGGAATCGAAGCAACAGCAACTTATACTTCAAATGAAGCAGCAACAACAACTTCAACAGCGTCAACAACAACTCTTTCTGATGCAGCATTTGCAGAAACAGCAACAGCAACAACAGCAAAACGCAGCGATGTCGATGTTTCCGACGAATTTTGACGTTAATCTCCGTCCGTCGGGATTAACCCAGAACCGACCTGTTAATGCGTCTCTTCAGAACTCTAACCCTAACCCCAATTTGATTCCACAAACCAAAAATTTTCAGCAACAGCAGCAGTATGTAACGAGTCCACAGATGATGATGATGCAGCAACAACAACAGAATGTGGCGAGTCAACAGATGATGATGATGCAGCAGCAGCAGCAAAATTCCATGCGTCCGTCGAATCTATTGGAGATGCAGTTCGCTTACCAAGACGCTTGGCGTATTTGTCATCCTGATTTCAAGCGACCTTTCGCTTCTCTCGAAGATGCTTGTGAAAGGTTCGTTTAATTCGGTTTAATTTTTCTCCATTTGTTTATAATTTTCATATAATTGGGTTCATCAATTTCTGTGTAGAGTGATATTTTAATAGGGTTCTTTTGAATATTGTGTTCTCGATTTGACTTCTCGTTATCTCTAGTCATAAAGGTCTCTGCTTTATTAAAGTGACCCTTTTTATAATTGGTGAAAAAGTTGAGTTCTTCAAATTTGATTCAACTGGCTTTGATTTCTAGGGATTTCTCGTGTGATTTTGTGTCTGCTGATCAATATGAAATGTTTATCCTCTTGCTGAGTGAGATCAATGTGAAATCATCTCCATAGCTATGTATTGATTGCTTTGATTAAGTGTTTTTCTCTATGCAAGTGAATTACAATCTCTTTATTCTTTGTCATTTATACAGATTGTTGCCTTATCACGTCGTGGCAGATTACGAAGCAGAGGAAGACGACAGAATCCTGGATTCAGACACAACAAGCCAGACTCTGTCTCGCTGTCAGCAATGGGACAACAATATTGCTTCCAAAGTTGCGGAATTCACGGCTACATTTGAGAAACAAGTCGAAGCTTTCAACATGATGATTCAAAAGAGAAGTGATGGAGAACTCAGAGGTGAGGAAAGGTTGATGGTTGAACAAGCTTTGTTGCAAGACGAGAGAAAATTGTGTATTGAGCTGAAATCGGAATTGGATAGAGAAATGAAAGCTCAAGAGGTGAGGTTAAGAATGACGGCTTTGGCTCAACAAGCACAAGTGAGGTCAGCAGAGCCGCAACAATCTCATACAGATATGTTGGCTCGTAACCCATTGAGAGCTAATGCCATTGGGAATCATGGAGAACAAGGACGTAACTTGAACCCTGATGTGATGATGATGATGATGATGAATAATGGATGGGGAAATAACAATAATAACATTCACAGAGAAGAGAAAGAACCATTAGAAGATTTCTTAAATGATGAAGAAAATGCAAATGGAGAAACTGAGAACTGGCGACGAAGTGGTGAATTTGATTTGAATACTCGGTAAATGGAACAATAGCAGAAAACTTTTTTCTTTTGGCTGATGATAATGTAGTTAAAACTTGATATATAGTTTTATAAGGGGTTCCTCTAGTCTTAGTTACCGTTAAAAACAATAGCTATTGAGGTCGGGTTTTCAATTGTTGGTGAGTACAATTAGCGAAAGTAATGAATGCACGAAAGAAAAAACGAATTTAAAGGCTATAGTCCATAAAATAAAGGAGAGTTAATTAGGTTCATCACCCAATTAAATCCAAATATTGTAAAAAATGCCATTAAGTTTTACCACATCCAAACAAATGTCACTTTTCTGATTTTAACTGATCGTAAAAAGAGTTTTTATTTTTCACAATTAGATCGATAAGGTTTGATCCATAATTTAAAATCCACTTCTATAATCTCTTTTTTAAACTACTATAATGCAGCGGATAGGAATCGAACCCTAATACCAAATCATTAGCTGGATCATCCTAACCACCAGACTGAGAACAACTCGGCGTAAAAAGACTATTTTGCTTCTGAATTGTAACTTCTTCAACTCCAATAACTCATATAATTACCAAAAAAATGAGATTTTATACAAAAATATCGAAATCTATGAATTCCTAAGATAATCAAAAAATAGAATGTAAAGTAATATTTCCAAGGTTATGACCCACAAATTTACCAAAAACATATGAATATGAATGTGTTTAAGATAACTGAAATAAACATGAATAGATAAAAAGGTTATTGTTAATGCTAAAAACTAACAATAACAAAATTTAATAAAAAGAAAAAGATATATTCGCTAAGGAGCCTACTTATTCTCCATTCTTCGTTCCAGGTTTTTAGCTTCTGTATTTGATATCTTTCATTGCACCGTCCCTCTCTTGTTATATTTGGAATGCATTGATTTCAGAAGAACTTATTTCCTATCATATTTTCTTTCAATCTCGCAAGATTTATATCAGAGTAATGACTCACAAATCTATTTATGATTTACGGATTATGTTTTCTTTTTTTGCGAGCTTTACCTATCAAAATTCCCAATTAAAATTTCACCTCAAAGTTTCGATATAACTACGATATAACTACTGATGAATCTATAGTTAGATCTTTTATGTAATTGCATACAAAACATATATATATATATATATGTAAAGTTTAATTATATCCAAACTTAGATAATAACTATCAAATTTTACGTATAGTATACAAAATCTATCTAATTACACAAATTACTAAATATTATAAATTTATTGTAAACCAACAATTAGTTATGATCTTAAGTCATTAACTAATTGAACCTAAACCAAATGTTACTGTATCTTATTTTTAGGTAGACTGGTTCGTTCTAACCCACCACTAATAATACTCAATTTCAATTCTCATATAAATGAAAATTTCCTGAATTATAGTAACAAATAATGTAAACCAGAAAAGCAAAACCGGCCAATAAAGATCCACAAGTAACATCAAAGGCCTAAAAATGGAAAAACATGCAACTAAACACTTTCACATGCATCATGTGACTTTCATACACATGAACGAATATCATTTTCTTGCACCACTGCCTTTGGGACCATACCAATCCCCACAAACTTGATTTTTTATTATTTTTCTCATATTCCAAATTGATCTTTTTACGGTTTCCAAACGAATTTCACAATTCAAGAAAAACCTTAATTATTATGCTGCAGCTTCATGTGTACATATATGTAGATAGAGTGAGAGATATGTGTATATAATATAAATAAATATGATATAAATTAATGAAAGTAATGTTATGTTGTGGACGTCTCGTAGGCTATGTCTTTCTCTACGTGTCACATGACAGGTTGCTCATGTATCCACGTCAAACACTTTAGCCAGTCTCTTTATTCTCATAGGAAATTCATATAATACATCAAACTTTTTTTATTAACCAATAAAAATTCTGAATCTTTGACTAGTAGTCTCTTCCAATATTTGAAGCCAATAGTTGATAATACTATATTTAAAATACAAATTATCCTTTTAAAATAAATTTAAACTCATGACTTCTTTGTTATAGAAAATTACTATACCAAAATTCACTTTTTTTGTCAACAATTAGATCGACAAAACTCGATGTATAACCTAAAACTCACTTTTATAATCCTTTTTTAAAGTTACCATATTACAACATGTAGGAATCGAACTCTAATGTCAAGTCATTAGCTGGATTATCCTAACCACCAGACTGAGAATAATTCGGCTACCAAAATTCACTTAATACATCAAACGTATTTTTAGTTTTAATATTTATTAAATTAATAAAACTAATATGTATTCTATGATTTAAAGTGTCTTTAAATCACTAACAATATCATATATAACATATAATTTCGGTAAAAAAATAAAAAATATATATACATATATTTAACAATTTTGATAAATTTATCCACAAAACTACAATTATTAGTTATTAATCATAAAAGCAAAATCAAAATATTTATTGTATATGTTAAACTCTTTCGATCTGATTGTTTAGATGACCTATTACTAATAAAATTTTACTTGTTTTATATTAAAATACTTATTAGACACTAAACCTGCTGGGAACAAGAGACACTACTTTCTTCTTCTTTTTTGCTATGAACAATCTATATTTTAATATTCAATCAACATAGGATTCTTGGTTCAATAATATATTGTTGAATTATAAATCTGTCACACAATCTTGGGTCTGATTGTAAGCTGATATGGTATTTAGAATACATAAGAGTATATTAGTTTTACTATTCGATTTCATCTATAGCAATTGTTTTCACTACATTATGTGCCAGTTTCTTTAACACGCATTTGGTGCTGTTTTGGTTGAAGAACAACGTCGTATACAAGAATATGACAATATTTAATGCCATTAAGAAAACCAAATTAAGTCGTAATCGAGTATTAATAGACACTTTTTACTTCACAACTTCAAATATCTTACTTTATATAAAATAAAAAACTCAAAATATCTTACCAACAAATATGACGAAAGCACACTATAACCAAAATTGTGGGTGTGAGTAAATATGTTGAAGTTAGGGAAAAAGAGAAATAGAGACCAAACAAGAATGGCATCATCTCTATATTCTTATCTCTTACTTCTCTCATTGGACCTTTCATTAAACAACACACTTCACACTTCACACTTCACACTCACTTCTCTCATTGGACCTCTCTCTCTCACTCCCTCGTGTTTATATATTGTTCCTCTCTTTTAGAATCTCTCTGCTTTCCACAAATTGTCTGTTTACCAAATCACACACACACTTCCTTTTTCAAATCCCCATTAAAAAACCTTACCCACCCATGAAGTAAAGTTATCTCCTTTCTTATAATATCATCTAAAGTCTCTTCTTTTATAGGTTTCAACTTCATCAGTCTGTTTAACAAAGATGAAGAGAGGACATGAAGAAACTTGGGAACCTTCTGGTTCTGGTGAAGGTTCTTCTTCAATGGCAGATAAGAACTTGATGGACGATAACAACATGGATGATGAACTTCTTGCTGTTCTTGGTTACAAAGTGCGATCTTCTGAAATGGCTGAAGTTGCACAAAAGCTTGAGCAGCTTGAAATGGTGTTATCTAATGATGATGTTGGTTCTACTGTTTTAAACGACACTGTTCATTACAATCCTTCTGATCTCTCTAATTGGGTCGAAAGCATGCTCTCTGAGCTCAACAATCCGATTTCTTCGGATCTTGACCCGACCCAAATTGATAGATCCGAATACGATTTAAGAGCAATTCCAGGACTTTCAGCTTTTCCAAAGGAAGAAGTTGTTGATGAAGAAGCTAAGAGCAAAAGGATCCGACTTGGATCCGATAATGATCCAACTCGGTCTGTGGTTCTCGTTGACTCACAAGAGACAGGAGTTAGACTCGTCCATGCGTTGGTGGCATGTGCAGAAGCGATTCAGCAAGAGAATCTCAACTTAGCTGACGCACTTGTTAAGCGCGTGGGAACACTCGCAGCTTCTCAAGCTGGAGCTATGGGGAAAGTCGCGACGTATTTTGCTCAAGCTTTAACTCGTCGGATTTACCGTGATTACACGGCGGAGATGGATGGTGGTGCGTTGGGTGGTTCCTTCGAAGAGGTTTTGCAGATGCATTTTTACGAATCTTGTCCTTACCTGAAATTCGCTCATTTCACGGCGAATCAAGCGATTCTAGAAGCTGTTACGACGGCGCGTAGAGTTCACGTTATCGATCTAGGGCTTAATCAAGGGTTGCAATGGCCCGCTTTAATGCAAGCTTTAGCGCTTCGACCCGGTGGACCTCCGTCGTTTCGTCTCACCGGAATTGGACCACCGCAGACGGAGAATTCGGATTCGCTTCAGCAATTAGGTTGGAAATTAGCTCAATTCGCTCAAAATGTAGGAGTTGAATTCGAATTCAAGGGATTGGCCACTGAGAGTTTATCGGATTTAGAACCCGAAATGTTCGAAACCCGACCCGATTCAGAAACCTTAGTGATCAATTCGGTTTTTGAGCTTCACCGGTTATTAGCCCGATCCGGTTCGATCGAAAAACTCTTAACCACCGTCAAAGCTGTGAAACCGAGTATCGTAACGGTGGTTGAGCAAGAAGCGAATCACAACGGAATCGTCTTCCTCGATAGGTTCAACGAAGCTCTTCACTATTACTCGAGCTTGTTTGACTCACTTGAAGACAGTTACAGTTTACCGAGTCAAGACCGAGTCATGTCAGAAGTGTACTTAGGGAGACAAATACTCAACGTCGTAGCGGCGGAAGGATCTCATCGGATCGAGCGACACGAGATGTTGTCGCAGTGGAGGATCCGAATGAAATCTACCGGGTTTGACCCGGTTCATATCGGATCCAGCGCGTTTAAACAAGCGAGTATGCTTTTATCAGTGTTCGCTACAGGAGATGGTTACAGAGTTGAAGAAAATGACGGTTGCTTAATGCTTGGATGGCAAACACGACCATTGATCACAACCTCGGCGTGGAAACTCGCCGGAGCCACCGAGCCACGACGGTAGAGGAGTCGTTAATAACCGGGAAAAGAAGTTAAAAATAAATGTTTACTAATTAGGAAAAGAGACCGTAACTTTAGTTATGTTTTTACTCTTTAACCCACCCGAACTTTTATGAGTTTTAACTATTTTGCCAAAATATTCTCAACTTTATCTTTTAGGACCTTGTGCAATGTGCGTATCTTTGAGAGTTGAGAGAACGAGTAAAATCTTGTATCGTATCTCGAGCTTAGTCGTTTTTTGTATTTTCAATAAATGGAAAGGATAACGATTCTGTATGTTTTCATTTCACCCAATATATATCATTAATGATAATTTCAATTTTTGGACAGTTTCGTTGATAACATGGGAAGTGAACGTGAGAGTTTCTGAAAAGGCGGATCCAAAACGTACTTTCAGTTTCGAGGACTGATGTCAGCTTTTGTTTTCTCAATATATCTGTTTTTAAACAATTAATGAAGAAACAGATTGTTCGTTTCTCTCTTTAGTATGGGTTCGATGAGGTAATATTAGATGCCAAATTGATTTCGACGTACGTATTCTACTTTGATGAGATCATAACCTCCTGAAATTCAATGGTCTCTTTATAAAAGAGTTGGTGAATCTTACCTGCAAATATTGGTGGGACTTTAGCTGGATAGGTCCGGTTTATAATGAAACACTCCAATGGCAAATAAACATAACTGAAAGTTTTGTAAAAGTAAAAAAGAGTTACTATAGTAATGTATACACAAAGACCTTTTTAAACTTACAAAATGCTTTCTTTTATTATGAACACTTGAGAGTATAAGTAAAGAAACCAGTCACTAAGAACCAAAACGACGGCAACTGGACTGGCATATATATATTCTTCAATCTTCATCATCAAACCGCAAATTTGATCGCGGCTTAAGGACGGACAAGAGTAGAAGCACGTTCTTGTAGATGTCTTAAGCTTTTCTCCATGCTAACTTGTACCATTTCAGCTAGCATCTTCTTTGCTTTACCGGATTGATCATCTCCGTCTATATGAGAGATTAAGCTTGACACTATGTTTTCTATTGTATCGGGTTGAACCTCTGATCTCGAGCTATCTGAGTCCCTAAGTAAACAGAGAAGTCTTTGAGCTTTTGTTCGGGATTTCGATGTCCCTTGAACCGTGAGCTCAAGCAGTCCTGGTATTACACCTTCTTTAAGGATTGGCTCTCTGTATTTACTCCTATCACTTTGGCACAGCGTCAAAAGCACACCTACTGCGTGTTCCCGAGCTTGTAATGATCCGTTTTCAAGAACTTCCACCACCGCAAAAAGTCCTCCTTCATCAGATATTAAGTCTATTCTTGCCTCCTCTCCAGAAACCATCAAGGATTCTATCAGTGAACAACATTTCTCAGATGTTTTCGATGACTTTTTACTTGATTTGAGTAGATTCAGTATCGGTAAGAGTGGTTTAGTCGCTAGGATCATGCTTAGGTTATCAGGGAACGTAGAGAGGTTGGAAAGGGCCATAACTGCATCAGCTTTAGCTTGTGGACTGCCATGTTTAACGACTTTGACTAATAAAGGAATCACACCATTAGCTCCAATGATGGGTTTGTTGTTTGCTGACGCCGAGAGAGTGAGCAAAGATGCAGAAGCGTACTCTTTAAGTGTTGAGCTATTCGATTGTAAGAAGTTCATGATTGGCTCTAACGCACCTGCTTCAACAATACGCACCTTATTCCTGAAAAATTTATAAATAACTGCAAAACTCAGAATAGTATTAGAGGAGAATATTCTTGAAGACAATGACACATGTTTTGTTGGCAAATAGCCATAAACAATCTATCTTTCTCGAAGACTTTACTCAGTATTTAATTGCAGTCATATGAATTGTGATCAAAAGTAGAGTTATAGCCACCTACACCTACGTAACTAACCTCTTAGGAAAACTAAGCCGACCTAAAGGTACGGATTATATTAATTAATGTTTATGGACACAAAAACTAAAGTAGGAGAAGATATTTAATAATATTAATAAAGGAGAGGAAAAGTGAAGACAAAGAAAAGCTTGAGTTTAGTTTCTCTACTTTTCTTGCTCCAATCTTAGATGGATCTCCATTAATAAAAGTAAGTGGTGATCTCATAGCTTAGACCAAAAAAGAAATTGACTACAGAGTCGTTTGCGTATAAACTAAGAAAGATTCATCAGCAAGAAAAGATTAACAAAATACTTGAGTCTGGTAAAGCAGGGCCCTACAGATGCAGAAAGAGCTAATAAATTAAGTTAGGCAAAGTTATTCATACCTGCCTGAGCTGCCTCAAAGCAAAAGTTAGTTAACTTCAGGTGATTTTCATCAAAACGCATTACTTGACTTAAATCATCCTTTGTTTTTCAGTTTTGACACAAACTTTCAAAGGCTAGCAGGCTAAAGCCTTATTGGATCAAGATCCAAAAGATGCATCACTTAGATGCATGGAGATTGGCTTGTTAGTGTCCTCTTTTTGATGGAATCAAAGGAGAGGAATTTGCGGCGGGCGGGTTTAGGGATAAAAAGAAGAAAGATTCTTGTTTTAGTGTTATCTCGCAACTTGATTCCTTTCTTGCGTATGGCATGTCAAGAGTCACGACTAGAGAATAGAAAAAGCTAAAGCTATGACTCCTAGCTTTTCTCTAGATCAATCAAAATTTCATCCACAACTCAAAACCAATCAAATCTCACAAACTATAACACAATATGAGATAAAGGTTAGCTAGAAAACTCCAGAAACCGCATATACCAAAGAATAGGTTAAAAGTAAGAAGGAATAAAGAAGAGTATAAATTTATCCTGTTCCCCTCAAGATGGATGAGCCCTAGCAAAAGTTGAAGTCCCACAGTAACCAAAAATCCTTGAAAAGGAAGCAAAGAGAGAATAAAGGAGGATGACACAAAAAAAGAAGAAACATTTGAAGAGACATAGAGTACACTCCAAGCAAACAAAAGTTAATGGATCTACCCAATCTGATGAAAGAAAGTGATAAAAGTAGAAAATGAGATTGCTATGATCGAGATTATCCATCTGATGCAATTACCTAATCATCAACTTACACGAGACGGACCAAAAAAGGCATGAATTGTGACACCTATTAATTTAATGATTACTCGATTTCCTCACGGAAATTATAAGTTAATGGAATCTTCATATGAATTTCATAAGAACTTCCTAAATATCTCAATCTATCTTCTACGAATTTTGAAGATTTGATGAAAATCACGTAATTGAATATTCGATTGGATTGGTGAAGTGGTGTTTATCTAACTAATTCCTAGCCGAGAAATCACTAATCATATTAGGATATGAAAAACAGAACAAATCGATTTGGGGAATTAAAGGAAGAAGAAGAAACTTACTTCTCGTCTTTGACAGCGAGGTTAAGAAGAGCAAGCAGAGCAGCCTCATGGTGCGATTCAGGTGAGTCAAATCGAAGCATCGAAACAAGCGGTTCCACAGCCTGAGAAAAGTGTCGGCGGCACCTATGAGACGTCTTAGTAAGCCGACGGATCTCTCTAGCAGCAAACAGCCTCGAATCAAGATCATCAGATCGGATTAAACTCAGAACTCGTTGAATTGAAGCAGAAGAAGACGAAGAAACAGAAATCGATACGGACGCCGTAACCGCCGTGTGAAGCAATTCATGATCTACATCTCCGCCACGTGGCGAATCACAATCGAGACTCGTATCAATTGAGGAAATAGAAGAAGAGGAAGAAGAAGCGACGGTGGAGATAATACTATTAGAATCTCCGGCGAGGTCCATTTTCAGGAGAAAGAAGAAAGATCTGTGTCTAAGAAAAGAGAGAGAAAGAGAAAGAGAGAGTTAGGCGTTGGCCAACGGTTACATATTAAGTGTATTTATATACTACACACGAGTTGCAAAATATTTATGTTTTTTTTTTTTTCAATTTTACTAACTTACGAAACATTCTGGAACCGGTACGAGGGTACATTATTCACAAAAGTCTGATATTTAGATAACTTTCTAACATTACGGGATAGAAAATCAGTTTTGTGATTAAGAGCACGAGGAATCAGAACTACCGAACACACTTAGAAGAAACTCCGGAGTCTTGAGAAATCTTCGAGATAAGGCAAGAAAACCAGCCATTCAGATGGATCCTCAATCATTTTCAGGAGCTCTAAATAATCCACCAGGAATTCAACCTCTGAAATCTGGAAGGAGATGAGGCAGGACATTGCCCACAATAGACCCTCGAATTTCGCATGGAGAGGGGACAAACTCCGTCGAATACTTTGTGCTCCCATATTCACTCTCTCCCCATAATAAAGAAAGCAGTACCAGCCTAAGCCGGAAAACAGATCTGATGCCTTCCTCGAAGCGTCTACCATACATCTGAAACATGTAAACGATGCGTTAGTAGTCAGAGGTCTAAAAGCTGCTGCATTGTGTTGCCCAAGAGGCACCGCGTAAACCACTCTCGCTCTTGTATCTACCCTATCCTACTGAGCTTGTTTCCGAGCATCGACCTCTGTTTCCGCAGCAAAAACAAGTTCTTGGGAATTTGTATTTTTGTTTGAAAAAACCTTTTCGTTCCTCGCCTTCCACAAAAACCATAGTATCCAAGGGAAACTCCGGTATGTAGACATATGAGGAATCCACCAAATGAGGTGATCAATATTAGAAAATACCGATGCACCCGGAAAGGAATATCCAGACGGAATTTTGGATATTGCCCAGACCTGAATAGCTGGAGAGCATTCGAAAAAAACATGATTAATAGTCTCATTTTCCGCACCACATCTATCACATGTTTTTGCGCAAGTAATCCCTCTTCGAATCAGGTTAGATTTGACCGCCACCTGACCTGAAACAACCTACTATATGAAGTGTTTTATTTTTTGTGGAGCACGAATCTTCCATACTTAGCTTGCAAATCCTGAATATGTGGACCAAATGAGGGCATCTTGCAGTGAGATAGATTACATTCAGCCCAATAATTTGATCTTACTATGTAGTAACCAGACTTAGTAAAATGCCATCCTAGGCGGTCTATGATGGGTCGGCGCGGAATATGGATTCCAAGAATTAATTCTACGTCATCTGGATTGAACAATTGATTTATTAAAGTGTATCGCCACATCCTGGATTGAGGGTCCATCAGATCTGACACCATATGGTCTGGATGTACTTGTGATCCGAACCCTCATGCAGGTCTTGGGATAACGTCTGGGATCCATGGAACAGACCAAACCCTTATAGACTCCATGTTTCCAACTCTCATTATAAGGCCCTTCGCAACTAAGGCACGAACGGAGATAATACTTTACCATCCATAAGATGGAGAATACAATCGTTTTGGTACCAGAGGGTTAGACCCAACATAATATCCATAGTGGTTTAGCCAATAAAGCAAAGTTAAACTCTATATTGCACGAAAACCTAAACCACCTTCTGTTTTGTTGTTATAAATTTTTTCCTATTTGATCCAATGTATGCATTTCGATGACCCCGAATTAAGTGGCAAATATTTATGTTAAATATACATATACTTTTAGTCAAATATATTTATATGGGAAATTTCAATTTTCTTTTATTTTATTATAATTGTAAAAGCAAAATAATAAATCCAAATTAATAGGAGAAAATATGGGTTGAAGACCTTTTAGGGATGGCTTCTATTTTCTTGGTTTTATTTATTTATTTAACTTTTAGTTGTAAAAAGATATTTGTTAAGAATGATATTGGTGGATATGGCTCAAAGCATTTGTGAGATTTTATTCGATTTATTAACGTATATATGTTGGTCCTCAATATCAAGATCAATTACCAATCATTCTTTGTTATAAAGTATATATCTTAATGTGTAGCTCTATTTTGAAACATAATAAAATGGGAGATATTTTGCTATATATTTGTAAAGCTAAAAGTATATCAAAGTACATATTTATTATTAAATTTATAAATGTAATGAGTTCATTATATTGTATTTAGATTTTGTTTTAAAGAAGTTTAAAAGTATATTGGAAAAGTATATTTAATAAAATGGTTGAATGACACTGTCTTTTCCCAGTTTTAAATTTAGAGAATTACTGTTTGTCATACATGATATTAGAAGGTTGAGAAAAGTTTTACTATGGATCAGACATTATCGAAAAGAAAAAAAAATATTATCAAACTGATGAATAGAGAAAGAAGTGTTTTGTGTCAAAATTGTCAAACGTTTATGTCAATAGTTTTTTTCGTACCAGAATTTAATTCCAAATAATTGTGTGGTTTTGCCTAATTAAATTAAAAATTTCTTTTATAAATCGAGCTTCTTATCCGAAAAAAAAAGGAAACTAAAGAGTGGAAAATTCTTCACTATATCATGACAATTTGTTAAAGAATAGTCGAAGACCTTCAATTACATGAATTTAAGAAAGAAAAAGAAAAACATACTTCATCATATGATTGTCATTACAAAACAAACTAAGCTTGATCAAATCTCAAACCCTTTTCAAATAAATATAAATCTGAAAACTTTACTTAAAAAATCTTGGCGACATCTTTCATAAGACCACGATTAGCACTTGCAAAATCAGAGAATTCTTGGTACGATATGTAACCATCACCATCTGTATCAATTTCAGCCATCATACGTTTGATGTCTTCGTGTGTGACCGTGCCAAGGTTCTTAAGAGCATCTCCAAGCTCAGCCGCTGAGATTTTTCCATCTCCATTTGCATCAAATTTCTTGAAAATACGATCATGCTCTGCTTTTCCCGTTGCATCAGCCATTGTTTATAGTTTTGTCTTTTGTTCGGAGAGAGTAGATATAATCATAAATGTGTTATATAAAGAGATTTGAGGCTATGCTTTAAATCAGGAGAAGGAGAAAACTCAATTGACCAAAATTAGAATGTGACTTGGTCTTCCATTAACTATCAATACAATGTTTATTTGTTAACCGTAACATTCTGGTTTCTAAGTGATCGCTATCTCCTCATAGACCAGGAAAGCCCATGTGAATACCTCTCTCAATGAGTGAATTCGAACCTGAGAGCCTTTAGACCTTTGGTACCAAGAAAGCCATTGGCCATCATCACTTGGCTATTTGTTCTTAAAATTAGAAGAAATTAGTGAAAGAAACACTATAAATACAAATCCATGAATCAAAGATTATACCATTTTAGGCAGAATACACTATCAAAATTTTGTATTAGACCTTTTCCTTTGTTTCAAACAACAATGTAAAGAATCTAAACAAATATCATCGGTTTAACTTGGCCAAAAAGGTACATGGGATATAAGAATCAACGTCTCAATCCAACGATGTTTTTTTTGGGGTTTTATGGATCTTCAAAGATGAAGGCTGAACTCATAACTTTGAAGCAAAAATAAGTATTTGAAGGAACTATTACCTTCAAGGAGCTCTGTCAAAAGGCTTAGTATCATTGTAACAAGTATCCCACACTGCTTCCATTGCGTCTTTAGCAGCTACTTCTGAGCAATACGGGTTGCCACGAAGCGATTTCAACACTCTTCTTTTTATACATTCCTTTTGAAAAACCAAGAATCGGGTTAGTCTTGATAAGAATCATCTATCATTCTATACGAACTAACTAATGCAATTATTCTCTTCCTGTGACTTACTTGTTCATGTCCTCTTAAATTAATGAAACCCCGCAAAAGTTCTCTCTTGAAATGGCAATCGCCACTTAGATGACCTGCTCGGATCTGTTTAAAGAATACACAAACACCAAAACTCGTCAAGAACTTCGACAACAACATATCAATTAGCGTGATGTTTTAAGAATTTATCTAACATTGTAATCACCTCGCTGCAAGCATGATGAGCACAATTAGTCCAATCTAAATTCTTGGCTCGACACTCGTCATAAGCATGGATTAACTCATGTATAACTACTTGATTCACTTCATCTTGAATGGTCAAATAGTTACTGCAGACAGTGATCTTGAAACATAGACAAAAGGAATATAGCAAGTGTCAGCATTAAGATTACAAGACAAAACTATCCCAGAGACAAGAATGCAAGAGCTAAAGAGCTTAGTATTGAAAAGAAACATCGAAACGGATTTACCCCACTTCCTTTAGTGTAGCCTCCAGCTACAGGTCCAGTACAAACAACTGCCTTTATGAAATTATCACCAACTCTACATCCAGATTTCTCCATTTGCTCCATCAGAAACTTCACAATTGGGTCTAATCAAACAACATACAAAACCCAAATCAAATCATAGCAAGTGATATACGTACCATAAACTTCTTAAACTCACAAATCATCTGTAAAAGGGAAAAAAGAAACCACCCACTCCAAAACCCTAAATTGGTCGAAAGTTTCCACACATTTCAATGAATTTCTCAGATTAGAGAGACTCTAGTCATACAATGAATGGATTAAGATTCAAAATATGAAAAGAAAACACACAGAAGATTGAAAAGGAGATGCTTAATCTCTATATACTTCGGAAACTCCTCCGAATCATGTCCTCGCATTCTGCGATAGATTTGCCACGTCCAGCTCCTGGGTTAAATTCGGATCCAGAATTCGGAGTTGCTGCATCTTCCATTCGATCTCTGGGTTGCTCTGAATCGATTTTGACGGCGGTAGAATCGTCGAAGTCTGAAAATCCTTGGAAATAGCTTAAGATCGATGGTCGGCAAGTGAGGACGGAGAGAAAAGGTGATGAAGGGTAAATGCGTAAACTACATTATCACCCTTTCCTTTTCTTTTTTTTTCTTTTTCGCAAAGACTTTGACTTTATAAAATTGAGCAGCAAAACATAATTAGGAGATTTGGTGTAATCTTATTAGGGTTTCTGTTCCTCTTGGATTTAGGATTCGTTTAGTATAGATAAGGAGTTTTAACGCTCCATTAGTCCCATTCAGCTTTCTGGCGATTATTTGAGATTAAGGTCATCTCCGACCCCCAATATGTTAAGTTTAGAGTTTTTTTTCTCCAACTACGATTGAGCCTAATATGGTGCTTGGAGCAAGTTCTTAACAGTGAGTGTGGGACCTGAAATTTCATGTAATCTTGAGAGTTTTCTCATTGA
Source organism: Lepidium didymum (assembly GCA_963920545.1). Lineage (NCBI taxonomy): Eukaryota > Viridiplantae > Streptophyta > Magnoliopsida > Brassicales > Brassicaceae > Lepidium > Lepidium didymum. Next base: position 20,019,700 of record OY986979.1, read on the forward strand.
TGAGGAAAAGAAACTTGTCACTGGTTATGGTAACAAAATTACAATCATTGGAGAGTCTGGATACTTTAGAGAACTAGATCTCTTTGAAGAATCTGACGACGAAGATTATCACAGGCGATATTTGTGTGGTTATGTTCCAAGTTTAGTGTAAATCAAGCAACCTGCAGGTGGCAAAAGGAAAAAACTAGACGATGCAGAAAATTCAGAAATACTTTTTGAAAAGATGTTGAGATTTGCTGGACTTTAAAAGTGAATCAAGGAGCAATATGCGTAAAGAGGCAGATGGAGAATACGAAATAGTTAAGAGTCAATTTACAAAGCTCTTGTGAAGGTGATTTATTAACTTTTTTCCAATAAATCTTTTGATTTTTTTCCCTCTGGTTCGTGGTTTAATCACTTAATTATAATCTTTTGGACATTGATTAATGATTATGTAAGAAATTAATCTGGTTTTTCAATATATTTCTTTGCCAAATAACAGTCTCTGGATCGAACCTAAGCTCCAAAGTAGGCCAGTAATGGAGATCTTGTTTCAGAGTTAAGACTCGTGGCTTGCCATTGAGATGAACAATCCTTATACGCACATATTGCAACCAATCGGTAACTTGTTAGAAAAATAAAACGTTATACAAAAGTTTAATGTATTTAAGCAAATTTTACATATTAAAATTAAATATCTCAAGGAAGAAAAACAATTCTGCATATTTAAGGCATGATTGATATGTCTATATATAAATAAATAAAAAATGATTACAAAAAAAATGATGAAATTATTTTATGATACTGGTGGAGTCGTCTAGCGAATTTCAAATGGGTCATAAAATGTCCAAATAGATTCATAAGCCCACTAATGGCCCAACTTCAGCTAGGGTTTTCTGTTGGAGCTTCAAACATAGCTTGTGGCCAAAGATATCTCGACTTAGTGTAATTCCTAATATAATTAGGAATGATTTAGTTCTAATAGAAATAGGAATAGCAACGATTTGCTAGTCTTATATATATCATTGTGTTGAGTTGTAACATTGATAACAAGAAAGCTTTAATTTGGTGTTTAATTTTCAGTTATTTTCTAATAGAATTTGATTTTTTTTTCTTTTTTTTGATGACTATGATCTCCGATCTTCCAAAAGAGATCTAGTAGAGGAGATTCTCTTGAGATTACCATTGAAATCAATGAGAGCAGTGCGATAACTTGTAAAAAGTGGAACACTCTCTCCAAAAATCTGAGATTTTCAAAGATGCAGATTGATAAAGAAATAGCAGATGCGAAGGAAGGAGAGTCTCAGATGATCGTGTTGATAGATAAAACTCTTTATTTAATGAGTGTTGTCAATAATGGAGATCCATATATAAAGCTTAAAGGTACACTTACTTCTCTAACTGAACAACTCAAGGTCTCTCAGGTTTTTCACAGCGAAGGTTTGTTGTTATGCATCTTCAAAGACGACAAAAAAAACATCAAACTTATGGTTTGGAATCCATATTTCCTGCAACCAAAGTGGTTCGAAATCAAATGTTTTTACACCCGTAAGGAAGAATGGGACACTTGCTGTTACGGCCTCGGATACATGGAGAATAAAAAGAAGAACTCTTGTCATTGTAGCCACAAAATCTTGAGGTTTATAGACACTACTTCTTTTAATAACGGTTTAGAAGAACGATTTTTTGGGTACGAAATCTACGATATTGAGTCTGAGTCATGGAGGACTCTTGATATAACTCCACTGTGGCCTATAAAGTTTCAAGGCCTTGGCATCACTGTCAAGGGAAACACATACTGGTATATTACACAAATGACTGCATATGAGGATCTGAACATAATCTGTTTTGATTTTACAAAAGAGAGATTCGGACCGCTTATGCTTGTGCCGTTTGATGCTAGGGTTTATGAAAAGAAAGTGACATTATCTTGTGTAAGAGAAGAGAAACTTGCGGCTTTAGTTCAGCACCACAGACCAAATTGACACGATTTTGAGATATGGATTACGACTGAGATTGAGCCTGAAAAGGTGACTTGGAGCAAGTTCTTGACAATGAATATGGGACCAAAATTTTCATTAAGACTTGGGAGTTTTATCATTCACGAGGAAAAAAAACTCTTCATTGGTTTTCATCATGACAAAATTAGCATCATTGGAGAGTCTGGATACTTTAGAGAACTAGATACTTTTAAAGATTCTGACGAGAAGTGCCAGTTGCGATATGTGTGTGGTTATATTCCAAGTTTAGTGCAAATCAAGCAAGCTAAAAGAGGCAAAAGGAAGAAAGTAGACAATGCAGAAAAATTTCGATGTGATGAAAAGATGTTGAGACTTGCTGCACATGAAAAGCGAATCCAGAAGTCATATGACAGAAGAGGGAGAATACGAGATAGTTAAACTCAATTTTTAAAGCTTTTTTTCAACATTACTCTAATTCGACAATCCCTGATCCATAGCCTAAATCTACATCCTAAAATCTATTTTTTCCCTTTCCCTAGTATTTGGAAGAAATCGAACCCCGGTGACCACATGTCTTCGGCAATTTATAAAGCTTAATTTATGTCTTTCATTTACAAATCCTAATAAATCTTTTGATTATTTACAAGCTTAAAAGTCCATAAATCTTAGTCTAGACATAAATGATCTGTCAAATTATTTAATTTCAAAACAAACTACAATACATAGTATATTAGGAGAAAAATACGCAGAATAAGGAGAAATTCTTTTGATTAAATTATTTTTACTGAATGTAAATCCTTCTTGACTTTGTTTTTTCTTTCTTGTAAATTGTAGTGACGTATAGCTCTGTTAGTGTATGATATATAATGAAGAAATTGAGTAGAATATAAATAGAGAGATACAACAAAGTTGGAGCAATTTGAGATACAACAAAAGCTTTTCGAAGAATTAGTTTCACTTAATTGTACAAAAGCCCACCAATGGCCCAGCTTCAATTAGGGTTTCTTGATCTTCAACATGCTACCTCTGCCCTTGGCCGCAAGAAATAAGAGGAAAAGAAAAAGCGTGTTCTAAAGGTTAGAAAAGGAGGTTCTGTCTTTCTCTAAAATATGTTTTGCTCTATCCTCTCTTTTTCTATGATTTTTTTTTGTCAACAAAATAACTATTAGATAGTTAACAAAACTTAGATCTATAGTCTAAATTTTTCAAATGAAACGGAGTGAAATTCAAACTCATTATCTCGTGTTTAAATAAATCAGAAACAAGTCAACTGGACCACCTCTTTAATTAAATTTAAAGTAAAGTAATATATACATATATTTATTAAACAGACACTAAAGTCTTTAACAAAAAGATAAATAAATAACACTAACAAGACAATAATTATTAGCGTTTGCACAGAGTGACCACACAAGATTAAGTGATAATAAAAGATGAATGAAGTGACATAAATGTATAACTACTGGTTCTATATTAAACATAAATTAATGGAATATATATGCAAGGAAATTAGTGTCGGTTCTCTGAAATCCACGTTACTTTCAATTGTGACCAAAGTAGGACCCCATTACCTGCTAGCTTCGCTGGAAATATGCGAGACAGCTTTATTCTTATTGTTATTTTATACATATCTCTTACAATTATAATTAGACCACACTCAAATGCTATTATCACACAAATCCTCTCTATCAACAGCCATTGAATTCTCCTCCACAACAATGGCTTTATTCTGTCGAACAACCATCGTGTTGGTCTTCATTTTCCAGCTTCTCTTATCTTCATCAAATGCTCACAACATAACACGAATCTTAGCCAAAGACCCTGATTTCTCCACTTTCAATCACTACCTCTCAGCGACTCATCTAGCCGATGAAATCAACCGTCGTCAAACAATCACTGTATTGGCCGTTGATAACTCTGCAATGTCCTCAATCCTCTCCAAAGGTTACTCACTCTACACAATCCGTAACATCCTCTCCCTCCATGTCCTCGTCGATTACTTCGGTACCAAGAAACTCCACCAGATCACTGATGGCTCCACTTCCACTGCCTCAATGTTCCAATCAACTGGATCAGCCACTGGTACTTCTGGTTATGTTAATATCACCGACTTAAAAGGCGGTAAAGTCGCTTTCGGTGTCCAAGAAGATGATAGTCATCTCACAGCTCATTATGTTAAATCCATCTTTGAGAAACCTTACAACATCTCAGTTATTCATATCAACAACGTTTTGACTTCACCAGAAGCAGAAGCTCCGACCGCGAGCCCTAGCGATCTTATTCTCACTACAATCCTCGAGAAACAAGGATGCAAAGCCTTCGCCGACATTTTGAAATCATCCGGAGCCGACAAAACGTTTCAAGAAACCGTTGACGGAGGTTTAACGGTTTTCTGTCCTTCCGACAGTGCTGTCGGAAAATTCATGCCGAAATTCAAAGCTCTCTCTAAGGCCAATAAAACAGCGTTGGTTTTGTACCATGGCATGCCGGTTTATCAGTCGTTACAGATGCTTAGATCCGGTAACGGCGCCGTTAACACATTAGCAACGGAAGGTAATAACAAGTATGATTTCACCGTTCAGAATGACGGAGATGATGTGACGCTTGAGACAGATGTTGTTACGGCGAAGGTAATGGGAACGTTAAAAGATGAAGAACCGTTGATCATTTACAAGATTGATAAAGTGTTGTTACCTAGAGAGATCTATAAGGCTGTTAAATCGGCTGCTCCAGCTCCTAAGTCGAGTAAGCACAAGTCAAAGAATGCAGAGGCTGATGCTGATGGACCTAGCGCTGATGCTCCTTCAGATGATGATGGTGAAGTGGCTGATGATAAAAACGGTGCCGTTTCGATGATGATTACTCCAATGAGTATGGTTGTGACTGCCATTGTTGGACTCTGGCTCATGTGATGTGACACGTGGCATTTTGTCTTTTGGTTGTGTTTTTATTTACTTAAAAAATTCTTTGTTTATGTTTTATTTGGGTGCAGAGATTGAAATAATTATTTGTCCACTTGTTTTGGATCGGATTTGTTTTTTTACTGTAATTATGATTTAAATGAGTGATGGATACGTTGGATTCACGTGTTGTTATGAAAATAGTGTCGGTGGAAATCGTAATAGTGTGAGCTGTATTATTCATGTTACATTTTTTGAAAAAATTAATATAAAACTCCATCCACATATCCATTACCAATAAATTCTTTTTAAATAGTTTGATTTCTATTTTTTTTCTCAAATTGAACTCAATCTTATATTTTTATTGATCAGTGTAAATTTTAATTTTAATATAAATGACCTCAATAGCTAATATTTCTACCTTGGCTACTATCCATCCATAATTAAGTCTACCTGTTTTATCATTGGGCCATTTGTCTAATTTAATGCATTCCATATGACGAAAACAGAGTTAACAAATGGTTTATATTTTATTTTTGTCTGAAAACGAGGCTTGAGCCCCGATGTATTATTCCAAAATCGAAGTCTACAAACTACAACAAACGTTCCGAGGCTGTGCATCGAAAATCAAATTAATATCTAATGGACTTACATAAAAAAAATGATAATTTAAAGGCAATAAAAAAATAAAATTAGCTAGGCCATCCGCTAAACAATTGGTTTCCTTAAATGTGTGAGAAATTTGGACTGTCCAGTCCTTAATCAAAAAGGCATGGCACAAATGTATCAGGAAAGAAATGGGGTATGACTCACCAATCCCTTTTGTAAGAAAACTAACCACGATCTCCGAATCCACTTCCATTTTCAACCTCGGTATCTTCTTCTCCCATGCTAAATATAGACCGTAATATACACCCTATAGTTCAGCTAACGGAGCAGTACATATTCTTATATTCAATGCAAAACCACCACACCACTGCCCCCGGTGATCCCGTAAAACACCTCCAACACTCGCACGACCCCTTGAAACCCCATCTGTATTGAGTTTAACCCAAGTTTCATCAGGAGGCTGCCACCAAATGAGTCTCTCAACACGATGCACCATAAGTAATCTTTTGGATTCTTTGACATTTACTTGATGTATTTTCAAAGATTTGTCTCGAATGAATTTGGTGCAATCTCTACACTTCCCTTGATTACCAAAAACATTCATGCATCACTACTTCCAGCCCCACCACACCACCACTGCAAATCTCAATGACCACGGACAACCCTCGTATAACTTCCCATCTCCAAGATTATGATATAACCATTTAAGTATCGACATAGAAAAAAAGGTGATACGCTTACTTGGAAGGATAATCCTTCTCCATATACCTTCCATAGTCAGACAATCACGAAAAACATGAATAATAGATTCATCATCCCCATGACAAATCTGACAAACACTAGACATACACATGTGTCGTCGTTGTCTCTCCAAGTTTGCTAATAGCACCTGATTAACCCCGAGCCAAAGAAACAATCGGATGCGTTCTGGAACTTTTATTTGCCAAACCAAGTTAAAAAAGTTTCCCATATTCTGCCTTGCTTTAGTATCACGTGTTAAAAACTCATAGGCTGACCTCACAGTTAGCTAACAAATGGTTTATAGGCTTATTCACTTCAAATGTTACATTTTTTTTGTAATATTAAATGTTATAAAAAACGTCCGAATTGATTCATAAGCCCACCAATGGCCCAACTTCAATTAGGACTTCCGGTTTGTTATATATCAGAGGAAAATAAATAGAGTTTGAAAGGTTAGAAAAAACCCTAGTTGCAAACTTGAAACAATGACTATGATCTCCAATCTTCCGAGAGATTTGGTAGAGGAGAGAATCTCCAGAGTGCCACTGAAATTTATGAGAGAAGTGGGATTAACTTGCAAAAAGTGGAACACTCTATCCAAAAATCAGAGCTTTTCAAAGATGCAGATTGATAAAGAAGAAGTTGCCACAAAGGAAGGAGAGTCTCAGATGATCGTGATGAGGAATCAAAAGCTTTATTTAATGAGCGTCATCAATAATGGAGATCCATATATAGAGCTTAAAGGTACACTTACTTGCCTAACCGAACTACTACTCAAGGTATCTCAGGTTTTGAATTGTGAGGGTTTGTTGTTATGCATCTTCAAAGACGACAACAAAAAAACACTAAGCTTATGGTTTGGAACCCATATTGCTTGCAACCAAAGTGGTTCGAACCCAGATGTTCTTACAACCGATTGTTAGGACTTTACTTCTGTTGTTACGGTCTCGGATACGTGGAGAACAAATCTTGTGGTCGTACCCACATAATCTTGAGGTTTAGAGACGTTACTTTATTTCATTACATTGTAAAAGAAGGATTTTCTTGGTACGAAATCTACGATATTGAGTCTGATTCATGGAGGACTCTTTATATAACTCCACTGTGGTCTATACACTTTCATGACTTTGGCATTACTGTCAAGGGAAACACATACTGGTGTGTTACTGCATTATCTTCTCAGAGCTTTCACATAATCTGTTTTGATTTTATAAAAGAGAGATTTGGACCGCTTATGCTTCTGCCGTTTAATGCTGAGAGTCTTGAAAAGCAAGTGACATTATCTTGTGTTAGAGAAGAGAAACTTGCGGCTTTAGTTCAGCACCACAGACCAAATCCACACGATTTTGAGATATGGATTACGACTAAGATTGAGCCTGAAAAGGTGACTTGGAGCAAGTTCTTGACAGTGAATTTGGGACCAGAAATTTCATTAAGACTTGGGAGTTTTATCATTGACGAGGAAAAGAAACTCGTCATTGGTTTTGATCATGCATGGGGAAACTCGTCATATGACAAAATTACCATCTTTGGAGAGTTTGGATACTTTAGAGAACTAGATCTCTTTGAACAATCTGACAACAAGTTCCGTTTGCTATATTTGTGTGCTTATGTTCCAAGTTTAGTGCAAATCAAGCAACCTGCAGGAGGCAAAAGGATTGAACAAGACAATGCAGAAAAGCTTCGATGTGATGAAAAGATGTTGAGACTTGCTGAATATGAAAAGCTAATCCAGAAGCAATATAAAAAGTTGGTTCTAACAGAAAAAGAAAATAGAATGGAGGATTACAGAGAGTTAAACTCAATTTACAACGCTTAATTAATGTCTTTCGTTTACGATCTTCCTAATTTCTGTCTTTGCTAAATAAGTCTTTTGGTTATTTTTGTCTGCTTCGTGTTTCAATCACTTGTAATTACTTCACAAGTCTTTTGGTCGTCTTACAACAACCAGCCGCACATACATCAACTTTGAAGCGTCCACCTTGGTCGGTACCTTTTACTTGTGATCAGAGCTTCACTGGGTATAGGTGTTTCGTTGATGGGTTTTGGAAGAGTTAAGATCTTCACTCAGGTCTAGGCTGGATTTGTTTCCCTGACTCTTTTGAGGGAGAGTGTAGGGGAGCCCGTGGAGTGCGGTGAAACCTCTCTGCTCTACATTTTGAAGTTGAAGCTCTCCTATATATGGGCGATGGAGTTTCTTTTATCGCTTTAGATTTTAGAAGTGGAGTTCGCAACAGACTGTATATATGTAGTGAAGATTATAATATAACCAAACGAGTGGCCAGCTTTTCAACCATATTAAGAAGGTTATGCTAGGTTAAGTTCTCTTTTTCACTTGTTGTTGCCTCTTTTTTAAAATATTTATGAGAATATGCTCATTCAAGTTTTATCAATTGGGTTTGAAATATAAGTACATAAATCTCAGTCCAAGTTTAATTTTTCTGTAAACTGTAGTGACAGATCTTTTAGTATATGATATAATGAAGAATTTGAGTAGAATGTAAACAGAGAGATGCAACAAAGTTGGAGCAATGAGAGATCCACAACAAAAGGTTTTCGAAGAATTATTAGTTTCACTTTAAGGCTTTCAATATATTTCTGCGCCAAAGAGCAGTCTCTGGATCGAACCTAAGCTCCCAAGTAGGCCAGTAATGGAGATCTTGTTTCAGAGTTAAAACTCGTGGCTTGCCATTGAGATGAACAGTCCTTATACGCACAAATTGACCGTGCTCTAGCTCCTGTTGCAACCAAATCGAAAAGAAACAATCTAAGATCAAACTTCAAATCAGAGTAAAAGAACAAATGTAATGGCTAGCATCACTTTTCTTCAGAGCCAGTGTAATTCAAAGCGTGACTTCTGTAAGGACTGAAACACAACCTTAGTAGCTTCTGCGAAAGCGTTTAGGTCAGGAGTCTTCTTCCCGTTGACTTCCACAATCCATTGAAGTGCGTAGAGGCCATAGCGGTGTGCAGGACTCCCATGACACCATCTGAGAACAGAATTTGTCAGAGAGAATATCCAAGCAACAGATGAATTCTATGTTGGTTGAGACTCGAGATCAACAATTTGGTTAATACCAGGTTTCGTGTTGATACACTTGAGCGTAATTGAGACTTTACATAAAATGGTATTGCATAACTAGTACCTTGTCACATAGACACCATGGCCTTCCTCAGGAAGAAATCCAAGAGCTCGAACCGCAGGATGAGGATCCTGAACAACGCTACCGCACCAGTTTATTGCTCGGGTAGTTCCATTTCCATCTCTTTTATCAGTTCCAACTACGAGCTCCATCTCTTGGCCCTGACAAGCAAACAAGAGTCTGAATAAAACGAGTAGACCTTCTCTCTTTACCTTAATTATATCACAAGGAGTCCAGACAAATCAAGATCAGAAGTTGACGGTGTCACCTGTCGAAAGATTGTTAGATTGAGATTTTCATCGCTCTGGTTACCCTTATCCAATGTTTGACATGCTGCTTCTATGTCATTGAAGCATGTAACTGGCATCTTATTGACTGCTAAAATCATGTCGCCTTGTTCAAGAAGATTTTCAGCTTTTGATCCTGCCAGACAACCTTTAACACGTAGAACTTGTCGTCTAACAGGATCTTTCTTGACTAGAATCTGTTAGAACAATTAATAAAGTAAACAGCTTTCAGATTATCTACTTGTCAAATAGTACTAAAATTCTGTTAATAATACAGTATTAACTCACTACTGCACTTGACGAAAAAAGTACATGCGAAGAGACATAAAATAGATATTAAAAATTGAAGCAGAAACATAGCAAAATATATAAACAAAAGGCTTACTTTGATCCATTCATCACTTAAACCAAAACTCCGGGCTTTCGAGAGCAAAGTAGGATACAACTCAACTTCCAAAATTCGAACAAGTGGCATTGGCCTTTTGACACCATTTATGAGAAGAGATGGTCCATTTCCACCGGTTATGATTTTTTCAAGGACTTGGCTGATTGCATACACCGGGATACCTCTGACAAACTGATGGTCTTCCGACGAAGTTAAACTGTACTTAACCTGTGATCAATTCACAAGAAAGCAGCATGTTAGAAAGAAAAAAAGAGCAAAAGAAGGTAAACTGCAAAGTGGAAGATGAACCTGAGTCGAAAAGCTTCCCCAAATTGCCCGAATCCTCCCCTGCTCATCCGTAAGCGCCCCTGAAAATGAGCTACCAAAATCTGCAAGGAAACAAGAAAAAACAAACCAAGTGAGATTTGAATAGGTCTAATTTAACTGAATTTGATATCACAGGCTCTGAATTTCTTACCTGTATCAAGCTCGATTACTTCCATATTAGTAGCTCTATAGCGGGGAGAATCAGCGGACCCAATGTTTAATGCTGCACATGGATTGGTTACAATAGATTTTCTTGATGTGGCTTGGAGGTTTCTACTCAATCCGACAAGATAGACTGAATCTCCACGTTGCAGTGCAGGTTCTGTTGAGGCAACCAAAAATCATACAATACATATATAAATCCAGGAAGACAGCTTTTTATAAAACGTAATCAAATAGGCAATGATGGAACTTCCAAATGGCAAACAACAACAGAGCAAAAGACAAAGTCATCTAATCACCCAACCAGCATTTAATTGGAATTCCAAAGATAGTTTGGCACAAAGTTTTACCAACATACCAGGTAGTAGCTCAGCTGCACGAATGAATGAAGCACTGGCAGGATCCATTGCTGACGGATTATAGGCAATAAGAGCATAGTTGTGAACAGGATGAAGAAATACCACCTGCACTTCAGTTAAGAAAGATCAATTATAAGGTTTCCTTCCATGAGTTAAAAGATTCTCAGGGTAATCTAACCTCTCCAGGAACCTCGACTGGAAAAGCAGCAAAGGACAGCATAACATCAGATGCAGAAATTGCAACAGTGTTTTTGTCCACTACAGCAAGTCCCATGCTTGAAGAATGATATATAATGATGCCAGTCCCAAAGAAATGTTGTGAGTGTACACCATCAAGACTGCACGATGGTGGCACATGAACCTATACAATAGATGTTAGTTTAAACAGATGCAAGTTGCCTTTAATCACAATAAGAACTACAATTACAATGGCATATACCAATAAGGATAGTCATTGATCTCACCAGGTCATACATATATGGATTCTTATAAGCCCCTATGGATTATTATATTTCAGACTTCGAGAAGTAATAACCAAATCTAACATGTACTAGAGAAATAATTTAAGTAACTTATTTGTCTTGTCAATTTCGTTCTTTTATGAGGATGAAGGAACTGTAAACCTTAAATTCAATTTTGTAAACTCTTTTATACAGGCTCAGTGACAAATCCATCTTCTGTGCAAATTAATCGTATCCACTGCTACACCCAAATTACTACGTGTTATCAAACGTTGGGAATGAAAAAAATCAAATGACTATTAGAAACCAAGAAAGTCGCAGTGAGAAACAGTACACCACATATAAGTATTAAGTTTCAACAGTTGTAGAACTGACAAAGATTAGAGAAGTTTTAGTCTTTACCTCAAACATGATAAGAGCTGGCTCAATAGCACACTCAGCCAATGAAGCATTAGCAGACAGTGCTGTTGCACCTTCAAAGTCTCTTGAAAGTGTATTTTCCGTTGCCATTGCCTCATCAGATTTAAATTCACTGCCATATAAGGAACCGTCTGCAGCAATTTCTTCTAAAGAATCATCTTCCACTCTTTGTTTCTTTGCATCTGAGCCAAAATCATTCTGAGAACCATCTCCAGTAGAGGCTTCCATAATAGCTGCAGTATCAGTAACCCCACGAACATTCACTTCATGCATGGGTTCTGTATCGTTATGGCAAAGAGAATTATGTTGGCTTATTGGCAAGCCATTTTTACCAAAAGATGGTGGAACAGCAGCAGGTTCAATTGCAGGTTTCACATCCCATAAGCCGGTACTGTCATTACGGGTATACAACTGTGGAGGAGCATACCATTCATGACGATCAATTGTGACTAACACCGACTGCAGGAAACGAAACCCAATGATAAGTACTTCTAATTTGAGTAATATCATAGAGTTCAAAACGAAATATGGACAGCAAGCATGTTAATGACAGGAACATTGTTAGTGCAAAAAGATCCACAGTGAAAATCATGGTTTTAAAGATAAAATATTTTTTCAATAGGTAGTGATCATAGAGATCTATCGCACTGCAGTAGCAAAACAATTCACATACTAGGAACATCGAGAAGAGAGGATATATGATCATAAATCAACAAATATATGTTTACAGTGGGTTAGGAAGTCTAACAAAAAGATTTTTTAAACTATGAATACTACCTTCTTGCGATGACGATCGTTGTGAGACATATATTCCAAGGGAACACGAGCACCCCTAGAGAGCTTTGAAATAACAGATATCAAGTCCCCAAGTCCGGAAATGTCCTCATTAGCAACCTTCTTTATGATAGCATGTCGAGGGACCCCAGCTCTAAATAGCATGTACCTGAATAGATGCCGAAATACAGAGACACGTAATCATTTACATTCAAAATAAGCTCACACGCGAGTATATTGACAGATCAGTGAAGTAAGTCACGAGCCTGTTGAATGAAGAAAACGTGAAAACTTTGATGGTGGAGGTAGAGTGGCTTACCCAGGGTCCGCAACATAAGCCAGGCCACAAGGAAAACGAAAATTACGAGCCTGTTAAGTCAAATTATTTTAGAAATCAGCTAACGCCCATAAGAAAGTGTCAGCAAAACACGAGTAAGCTTCTTAATAAGCAGAAGGAAGTAAGCTTTTTTTATCGGCAGAAAGTAGTGTAGTCCACAATCAGATCTAGCAAGTCAGGTGCGGGATAAAAGTCAATCCAAAGTACCTAACATATTGGTACGATTCTTTAACTGATGGTACATAAAACCGTTTCAAGATCATAGAGTTAGCGTTACTATGCTCAAACAATTTATACCAACCAACAAATATTTCAGCTAAGTATCTTAACTTGGAAAGAAAAAGTTCTTTTAATCAGTAATTGGCAAGCTTAGCATCTAAATTTAATGACGGATAAACCCTACACATTGTAACCCTAAGCCATAAAGGCAACAGTTCCATCTGTTGAATTACAGCCCCGATTATAGTTAAGTTACCTGCTGATAAGACAACGGATGAATTACAGCCCCGCTTATTTCCAGAAAGTGGTCAGGAGTGATTGAGTGCAAATCCTGTACCTGTGGCAGGAAATACATAAAAACATAAGGCTCGTGATCTTTGCAAAAGGTAGGACGTAAATCACATTTAAGCAAATTTTGAAATCCTAAAAGAAAATTACACGCAAGCTATTGAGGAACTCTCTCATCAATCTGGGAAAACGAAAAGAACCACAGGAAAAGAATTAATGACCAACAGAAAAGAAAACAGTAGGCTACATGTATCTTACCTCTAGTCTTTGCATTGTCTCCTACTTTTCTAGTTAGTATGTGACTATGCAGAAACTAAACAGAAATTCTTAGAAGACTACTGTAGACATAAAAACATAGTCAGAAATAGAGGAGCGGAACTCACTGTTACATTAACAGATAGTGGCTGTCCACCCCTTTCAATCTCCAATTCAAGTATCTGACCAACACCGTCATCAAGCAGATTCTCTAAGTTCAGAAATTGCGTGAGCACCTGTGATAATAATCAAATGCATAATGGGAGATTTAGCAACATGGAAAAAAGGAACTAGACAATGAAATGTACTCTAATTATAAGATTCTACGGCCAGGCAATAACTAATCTCTAAACCATCCGATCCTTTGACAAATGTTGCAGCAAGAGAATTCACTATTGTCGATTGTTTGAGGCAAACAGAAAAAAAATCTTGACTAAATGTAACCGAGATAACTTACTGTGCCGTTCACACGAACAAGAACATCGCCTGGCTCCAAATGTTTATCAGCAGGGCCACTTGGCACCTAGCATAGATCAAGACATAACATATAGGACAAAAATTATGAAAATTTTGCTGTAGCTTAAACAGTATCCACTTCTTCAAAAATAATAATTGTACTGTATGTTAATAATGAAGCAATGCACTCACCACAGAGTCGACAACAAGCATTCCTGTTTCCCCAGTTGGAGATGCATGCCGAACGACCTATACGGTCAATATATAGCATTGTTTAAGGTGTCGCTGCGTAACACCAAGGAAGGATGATGCCCTAAATAATGTCAAGAAGGAAGATCATGTACCTGTTCAGTTTCGCTTCTGAGACCAAGTCGCCGTATCTCGTCGAATCCTTTATGAATAAACGTCATCTGAGTACACAAGAAAACAGATAAAACCTTCCATAAGCAATCCTCTAAACTCAAAATCAAATAATAGATAGAATTTCCTCTAATTTTTGCAAATCTGACAAGGATAGATATAAAACCATGAACTCCTTCAGATCTCAAGGATAATGACCTTTCCACGACCAGCCAAAGTAGTCCAGATCAAAGTTTCATGGTCATTCAAATATCAAGTATTAAATTAAATCCTCACGATACATCCAAGGTACACATTTTTTCTCTACGATTGGAGCACAACATCAGTTGAAATTGATTATAAGCAAATTAAATGGTCAGATAGTAACTATATAGTAGTCTAAATAATCTTCAGGTACAACACTCAGCTCCTTGGAATCACATATACGTTCAATGAACAGACCATGTAACAGTATGGGCAGTTTTCCAGACAAGAAACTGAACACAGCTATTTATAGCAAAAAGAGTCAAAAGTTGATACTTGTGGAAACTTTCTTAACTGCACTATGAAGAGTCTCAAACCGACAGGTGGAAAACAAACCTGAAGCGTACCACGAGGAATATGTACTGCTTTTGGCTTATCCGTGCACGAGTCAATGCTTTTTTGGAGAAGACTCAAAGCCCTGACAACCTTCCAAACAAGAGAACCATACTTGATCAACTGTCCTACGCAAATTTCTAACTAGACTTCAAATTAATTTAGGGATTACGAAATGGTTTATAAGAAACACTAAAAATGAGATTAAGAACCATGTTTGACTTTATTAGTGTTTCCTACTAGATACTCAAGGCCCCATATTTATAAGTGTATTTTTTTGTAACATTGTACGCACTTCCAGCATGAACAATTTTTCAGAAGGGCCAGGTACATTGAATAACCCTGAGATGGAGGCTTTGCTTTGTTCATTATTTATCAATTCTTAGCTTTAATAAAAGCAGAAGCTAATTCTTTAACAAACTAAGCCTTTGTTCTACATTTAGTGGGGTTTTTTCAATGACTGTGTCTAGATATGTTAAACCATGTAGTCTTCACTGAGCCATTGATACGAGTTAATAAGAAAGACAGTCTGCTTACTCGTTGAAGTGGTAGGAAGAAGGCTGATGCACTTGAAGATTTGCTGCCAGCATTCAATGCTACCGCCCTGCCTTGCCAATCAATGACAGGAGAACCACTCGAGCCACCTTTAGTACCTGATGCTGCCTATAAACACAGAAGATAAGATATTTGGAAACAAAGGGTTACACTTAGAAAACTAGTAGCATAATATACTTGAGTTTTGCACAACAAGCTACAAACAGGAGGTTTCTACCCTATTTGATGGCCTCGTGCTATTTCATAATAGATAGAAGTGAGAAGACATTTGTAGAGGAAACAGAAAAAAACCAAGGGCACTACACGACTATAAACGATGAAAAACAAAGTTTTGACTCAGGGGAGTTAGCATGCAATTCAGTTCAGATAAGTTAGTGAATTAAAAATAACAGTAATAAATATGAAAGAGTAATAATCACTTACTTGCATATAAAATGTATTGAAGTCGTTATAACCATCTCTGCACCAGAAACCAGTTAATTTTTCATGCAAGTATCAATAACATCAAAGAATTTTCATGTTAAGACATGAAAGGAACTATAAAAATGATTAGTGAAGCAGATATACTTTTTATAATGTGGAGCATCCCTATCCAACCGCGCAAGTGTACCAGCCAGTATGGAAACCTGCAAATCCACACTCCAGTTAACAGAACATTACTTATCCATAAAAGTGTCTTAATGCACCAAAGCATAAATTAAAATACGCGTTTTTGCACCTAAGTTTGACATTGACAGGTAACTTAGCTAATCCAATAGATAGACAATTCATACCTCATCTATATAATTTTATTTGAGATACAGCTAACTTGAGTAAGTTGACGGCATTAATAACATAAAAATGAAAAATACAGTTTAGAATACAAAGGAATCAGTCATACTATTACGTTACCTTTTCTCCACTATCATTGCCAACGACCCTAATTTCCAGTCCAACAGAAGCTGCCTCTGGGGCAAGAGGAATTTCTTCATAGGTCAGAAACTGTATCGCACTGGGATCATAAGAAAAGAAGCCAAAGTCATGGACCTGGAAAGGATACCAAAGAATGTCAGCCTGATGAAGAAGGAAAACTGAAGATGGGAAGTAAAAATAATATGATGAGACACAATTTCTAGCTTCTGCAGATGCATGCTCATTTCAACGAAACATGAATCATATGTCCGATATGGCAATGTAACAATGCATAAGCGAAACCACAGCCTCTGCCAAACCAAGATATTTTGCTGGACTGTGATGCCAATTCGCTCATACTCAAAGGGAAGCAGAAAAGAAGGGAAACGGAAATATAATCGAGAGATAAAAATGAATGACTTACAGGATCTCTATATACGGGATAGATTGGGATTTCTTCACGGTTCACAAACATTGCCTCGGCAACTACTGGGCCTACAGAAGAAAAAAGATGAGGATATACAGATAAATCGTCGAATGTTACATAGATTCTCCGTCTACTTCATCCGAGAATAATTGACCAAAATATCTCCATATTGACCTAGAAATTCGAATCAAAACATTTTCTTTTCCAACCCGGGCTAAATCCTTCAAGATAGAACTCGGATCTTCTTAATTCCTAATCATAAAGGTAACAGTTACGTTATCGCACAATCCTAAAGCAAATACTAAACTTCGAAAAACCATCATCACTTCAAATTATCGATTTCCGATACGCAGCTGCTCCCTGAACTCATTTCTAATCAATTCTTCCAAGAGAAATTACAAAAGTGAAAAGCACACCTGGCTTAACCACATGGCGATTGGTGAGGATGATCCCACGTCGCTTATCAACAATAAACCCAGTAGCGTAGCTAGCACCGGCTGACTCAGTGTCAAAGGCACGACAAGCCGTTGTACGGAGAACGACGACGGCGGGAACAACCTTACTGAGAGAACGACGCCAGTCTTCGGCGGTGGCAACTGATTCAGTTAACGGAGGATCGATCTCTACACACAAGTCCTCCTTCATACCAGACTCAGTCGCCATTGATGCTTGTGATCCCAACCTCTCCAACGGATCTCCCATTTGGTCTTTCGTATCAGCTTCCTTTCACACGGGAGAGTGAAAGGAGTAGAAATTCCGCGGGAATGAGGTTTAGGGTTTGGATTGGACTAAATCTCTCAAAGATATCAAAGATTGGGGGAAATCTGATAGATAAATTTTTTTGCCTTTCAAAGCGATTTTATGTTCTTAGTGGTTTGATTAGTTGTTAAATGTATATAGTACATGTAATTAAATTAAATATTACCGTTAAGGAAATTAATTAATTAAAATTTGTACAGAGAGATTAAATAAATTAATATAATTGTATTCTGACTGTGCTATTCAGGTTGTTTTCTAGTATAAATTTTATTAAATTTCAGAAAACATTACAGAAAGCAAAACTTATGTCTGAACCACATGAAAATATTAATTTGATTATTAATTAAATTTTGTTAATTTGATAGTGGAGTTCTTGCATGTCTAATGTCAATTATCCAAAAGTCAACACTAAAGTCTTCGTTCTTCTTCTTTTTTGTTATTTTACACATCCAACGAAGTCCTCTACAAAAATTATCCCAAAAAAGTGTTTGAAAACAAAAGTTGCATGATATATTATTTTATCAATTCATAGGACTACATTTTACTTGGGTTTCATGTGTGTATCGTGTTTATTCTATGGGTTTGACAATTTATCACAGTTAATTTGTGAGAAAACTACTTTGAAAATTTGTGAAGACATGTATCTTTCACTGTTAATAGTTAAGAAAAAAAAATCTTACATTATAAACCAATCATCAATCTGAAATTTGATTAAACAAAATCTTTATTTTAACAAGAAAAATGAAACAAAATTATAACTTCTTTTGTAAATACATAGATACGGCCCAACAAAATTTATTTGGCCCAGACACATTAAAACCCTAATTTCTTAAGACCCATATTAAATGAGTTGGGCAATAAAAGCCCAATAAGAGACCCACGATTTTTAGCTTTTTGTTTTCATAAATATATAAAAGGAATTTTTATCCGCTATGCCACTTTTAAGTTTCTATTTATCAAAAATGTCACTTTGTTTTCTCTTTATGGGATATGGCACTTTCCAGAAATCTAAATGATGAAAATACCCAAAATATTAACGGTTCTTTGTAAAATTGAACAAAATTCAAAAGTTTTGTAATTATAAACTTGGAGAAAAACTGCCAACGAGACGTGCAAAAGAGCGGAGTGCGAAATTAAGAGAGTGAAGAACGTTATCGTGAAGGGTGAGGAGAGAGTGAGTGAAATTAGAGATAGGTTTCGAGGGCCATATATACAAACGTTTCATGTTACATAATATAGCGATTATGACAACGTCCGCGGTGGATAAAACCATGATACAAAAAGCATTGACAAAAACATAGCTACTATGACAGACGTCCGTTTGAAGACGAACCATACAGCCATAAAACACTAACTATGGCACAAAATCAGAACATAAACAAAACACATTAGAACATAGAAATGAAGTGGATACAACGCCACCACAGAAAACAATCGAAGCATGGAGATCAAAATGAACATTCATAACCTAATCCAACACATTTTAGAACATGTAAGAAACGCCATGAATCACTGAAATTGCGGGTCTTAACAATGTCAATTTCATTAATAGTTTGGAAAACTTTAGCAGCAATAGATTCAGCACGCTCAATTGTTACAACATCCTCCAAAAAATCTTTCATGATAGTAGTGGTCATATTTCATGGCAGTAGTCGCAATGTGTTTTTCGGAAGACGTAAGAAACACATAGAAAACAATATATATTCGTGTTTTTGACTCTGTTCAATGCAACTAATCTCAACTTTTAATAGTAACAATAATGTTCGTTGTGGTCCACGTGTCTGTCTGAGAGCAATACGATGAAAGAAGAATTGTGTATCTGCAACACGAAGCTTGGCGTGTTAATTTGAGCGCGCCACTTTCATTTAAGGACATAAGAATCATTATCCATGCCATTACTGCCATTAAAAGTGGCAGATCCATAAGGGAAAAAAGAAAGTGGCATAGCAGATAAAAAAAAACTTGTTTGGGGTGCTGGCCATAATTTTCCCTATATAAAAACTCTTAAACCCACAATTACAATAACCAAGAGACACTTCACCGAATTCCGGTTTGCATTAGAATAATAACCCCATTGATCAACCGGTTCGGTCCGGTAGAGTTCTCCAGGCACACCAGCCACGTCCATATAATTCGGTGGAACTGAAGATGAAGACGACCTACTGCAGTAAATCTTTCGTGGTGGTGACGGTGGTGGCTGAGCACAATAATTAAGGCAAGAGTCTTGAACCGGTGGTTTAGTTGTAATTTCGGAATTGGTTTGATTAACGAGACAATGTAAAACGATGAACATGGAAATGAAGATTAGAATCATAAGTTTGGGTTTCATTATGATCATTGTGATGAGTAATGAGAAATGTCTTCTAATTTCAAGACTTTGTGAAGGAACAATGAAGTGTATATATAAACACATACATGTACATGTAGTTAATGCAACGTCATATCTATATGTATTTGGTGAGACTGAGTCATGCAATGCTAAGGCTAATGTTCTTTAGTTTTGAATGAGTCTTATCAACATTACCTTACCAAGGTAATGGTCCATTTGGTAAAGAGCCCAAAATAATAATCGACATTTTGTCAGTCACCAATGATCGTGTAAGAACGATGCATGAGTTACAGACACGTATCATCCTTGAACCACATGTATTGCTTTGGGACGGACATGTGTTACAAGTGAAATAACTATTATAACAAAGGACCGACTTGTGTATAAAATAAAGATAAGCAAAAAAGAAGAATTTAATAAGAGAGTGAAATGATTCGTTTAAGTCTCTATATAAACATAACAATCAAACTCTCAATAATCTTCCACTTCATGTTCTACTCTTATTCCATACTTAACAATCCTATAACATCAACAACCGTTCACTGTGATCAGTTTACAAACCAAAGATGATTCCGATATGCGTGCAGTGTGGAACAGGAGGAAACCCATGTAGATGCAAAGTGGTTGGACCAACGTTAGGGCTTGTAGCGTTTGCAGCAGCCGCAGTAGTCGAATGGCCGGTCGGAGCTTTGGTTTATATCTTCAAACACGCTAAGGGTCGTCGCATTATGGGTCATCCGGCTACTCACGTTTATCCTAAAGTCTCTCGTTCCATTCCCATATAGATGACTTCATAGCTTAACTTTGTGACTTTTGAGTAATTTACTATGTATTATGTTTTATAGTCATGTTGTATCGTATCTCTTCTCATTTCATGAGTATTGAGGATAAAGCTAAAAAAACTCTGCTTTCAATTTGGAAAAATCGTTATCATGTGTCTTCAGTGCCAATCGAGACCAGAAGACTAAATATTTAATTTTACTGTTTGTTTAGTTGAAACGTCCAATTGAGGTAAGAAAATAGTCTTTTAGTTTAAGCAGCATACATCAACACGAAAAAAGTTTTGGCCATGGGATCCTAAAACCACTTGTAACTTAAAACTCTGTTAGACCGCAAGACCGATCTAGTAGCGGTTGTGACGCCTGCAAAGAAAATTTCAACATAACCGACTATAAGAAAGATACTGCAGTTCTCAAGGATGAAGAAACAAACTCTGGTTTATTTACCTGTGGCGATCATAATCCCTTGGTCTGTCTCTGGATCTAGACCGTGAGCGTGACCTGCGTCTGCTTCTTCGGTCATAGTCTCTGTCTTGTTCACGATCACGATCATGGTGCCTATCTCGATCTCTACTCCTGCGATCATAATCTCTTCCACGTTCACGACTGGTTCCTCTTTCTCTCTCTCGGTCTTTACTTGATTCCCTCTCCTTACTGTTCCGTTCTTTTGATCTAAGAATGTTTCTCACTTGTAAGTCAAGTTCAAAGATCCAAAGCCGTAAGAAACCAGTGAAAATAGGAAGCCAGAATCAAAAGCTTACCTTTCCTTGCGGAGATTGGTCTTCTCGGTCTGAAAGAAAACAAAGAGGAATATAAGAAGAGAAAATTTCGTCATCATTACAAAAGCGAGTTTATGCTATTAGTTACCTGAAGCTCTGCTAATCTGTCGCGGATTAGCATGTATCCTAGATGAAGCTTCCCACCAAAATGATCAGCTAAACGACGATCACTACAGCATCACAAGAGATCCAATGAGTAAAGCCAAATACCAAATCACTTGAGACGATATCATATGAAAACAGCTAACGTTAAAACTCCATTAGTTAATCTGTAATAGTATGATCCTCTAAGCACAATAAAAACAAGATAAGAACGCACATTTATTATAGCTGCAAAAGTAATCCTGCCCAAAAAGCCTGCTGGTGACACAAGGAGGTACAATATCCGGAGTCAAAAGTTGAACTTGCAACCCAAGAGTCTAATTCTAATAATTTTTCCTTTTCGGTTTCAATCGAAATAGGAAAAAATAAAGTTTGAGCAAGGAACTTAACCTGTCATAGACGCTCAAGAATGCTCCACAGATGTCACAAAGACGCAGCTTTTGGTCTGTCTGAGATGATACAGGAACAGTAAGCGAGTGTAGAGAACAACACAAATGTCTAGATACGTTAAGCAGGGCATGCATAAACGCTAGACATCTGTCCCAAATAGTACTTCAAAGCGAGCAGGTCTACTCAAATTTACTATTACTCTTTACCTAGCGTGAAACCATGATATTTACTATTCCAAAATCTAATGGTCATCTCAATAAAACAAAATAATAAACAGAAAAGGGATATGAATTGAATCTTAAGGACCTCATTGGAAGGAATAACATTAACTTACAATGCGCACGTCAACAGCGGTGTACTTCGTGGAATCTGCTGCAGGTTCTCGTCTAACTGTAAGCTGAAACAAATATAGGCCCAACAGTCATTTTTAGTGAGTAAAAAAAGTACGGGGTAAATAAATGTACTTAGGAAAGATAATACACCTTCTTAAGAGCTTCAGCCTCTTCCAGTGCTTTCTGCGCTTCATCAACCATTCCTTGTTCACCTAGGAAAACAAATACCATACAATAGCTATTCCATAAAGACGACCATAGACAAATAACCACATACAAAATTAGAGTTATTTCCCTTACCAAGATCTTCTGCCTTCTTCAGTTTCTCGTTTATCATCTCTTGAGTGCGAGGATCTGGTGGAGGTAATGTGGAAGATGGAGGTTGAGCTGGAACGGGCTGTGGTAAGGATGCTCTATCTTTGTTAAAGGCTTCCAGTAGCAGCACCGCCTACAGGAAAAACAAGACAAAGGACTTTCCAGTTGCCATAGGCCCATAGGTAAAGAATTACCAAAGATGCTTATAACTTAAACCAATAGCAAAGTGATTCACCTGTAGGTCAGCTCTCTTGGTTCTCATCTCTTCGACCAATTCAAGAGCTCTAATCTTGAGATCCATTTTGCCTTCAAGATCTGCATAGTGACATCATAAAGTTTTAAGACTACCAGCATCTGAAAGTGAGATAACCAGACAGCAATTATCAACAAATACATTGATATCCAATCTAGAGATCATCGATATGTACATAGGCAACCAAGTATATGCTCTTAGTTAACAGTACAACTTCACATAATAAAGGGAAATTCAAAAGCCACAACAGCAAAGAACATATGCTGGACAATATTCTTTGAATTTACCGTGTATGTCTGCTTCCTTCATCTTCTCTTTGATTTTCTCCGATAACTCGAGAATTTCAGGTGTCTGCAGTCAGATGATGAAATGTTAATAACGAACATGTGAAGTGCAAACTTAGTAGACACATCCACCAAATCCAAATTATCACCTGAGTGACTTCAGAAACTGAAATTGCTATTGCAGCTTTGGCATCCTCTTCCTGAAGACGCTTAAGGGCCCTACCAATCTTCCTATCACACTCAACGATAAGCCTGTCAATTGCATCTTCCAATTCCCTGTCGTAGTTATCAACACCTTTTGCCCTTGCTTCTCGATATCTAAGGGCAGCGTTAAAGCAAAACAGGAATGGAAAGAGAACACATGCAACTGTAGAACTATATAATAATACAACTACCCATTTTGGTAACTAATCTGACCGGAACACGGAAATCAAGGTGCCAATTTTATATGCACTAGCCATTTAGTAAAACAATCTCGAGTAAAAACCGGGGAAGAACAATAAAAACATGAGAACCAACAGACAGGAACTCGATTAATAGGCATATTCAATTGTCAGGTTCAACTGAGATAGGCCATGGAAGTAGTTCATCCGACAATGACAAAGTGGTGTTCATGATAGCAGTAGAAGGAAAACACTAAATCACTTTCATAAAAGGATACTCTTTCCTAAGCTGCAAAGAGTGCACCTTTGGGCAAGGTCCCATGTCCATTTTCTGATAATAACAGAAAGGTGAATCAGTAGTCAAACAAAAAAGGTAGCCATGAAAGTTAATAAGATAGGCACTCGTAAATATCGGGCAAAGAAATTCAAGTTTCAGAATTCAGATATATAACTCCTTCAAACTCTATAGTCTATAGTAATGACTGTTGACGTTATCAAACCAACAATGGATTTTGAAGATCACTAAAACACCGTATCAAGCAACAAATACCAGTACTCAACTCGAGCTCACACAGAAAGACAAGGCAAAAACCAAAACATTCATGCATTCAAGCTTCTTCTCTCCACCATTCTAACTACATATCAGCTTAAATGCGAGATTAGGGTTCTTTCTAAGAAACGATTAAGACATAAGTCTGAAGAATAACAAAACACGGAGATCAAAGATATAGATACGCACCGTCAATTGAAAGAGATCGTGAGGACAGAGACCAGACAAGTAAAGACGACACACATCGCGGTCGTAGTATTTGCGATTCACCTCCTGAACGTCGCCATTTCGGTTCGCTCCCATGAGCACATCAAGCTGCTTCCTTATGGCGTCCATCTTCGTTACTGTTACTCGCCAATCGATACCCTCTGCGAACAGGGATTTGGGGTTTTTGATCGAAAACACAATCTCTTTTGGTAAAAGAGATTTTGGTATTTAGGAACTAATTGCATACAAGTCCCCAAAATATCAATAATTTATTAGTTACCCCTAAATTTTGTTTTATCAGTAGATTGGGTCTTTAATTTAAGATTGGTGCTCTTTGTTCTTCGCCGTTGCTCAATCCGAGAAAATGCTGACTCTACTCTTCTTCTCTCTCGGACTTCTCCTTCTTCTCGGTCTGCTCTTCGTATTTGCACTTGCTGATGGTAATAACTCCTAAGATTTCTAAAGCAGTCTCAATTCTATTTCGTTTCTGGATGTGATCGAAATTAATTGTAGATTCTGTAGAAATAATTGACCTTTGCTTTCTGTAGGGGATTTTACCATGATTTCGAAGAAGCATGTGAAGCGTGAAGCCATAGAAGGCAAGGTACTGTATTGACAGATGAAAATTGGATATTTAGTATAAATAATTGAGTTTTCGATAGTTTCAATTTGTGAGCATTTATTCAGATTTCTTGGTTTTGCTCAGGTCGTCTGGATCACAGGGGCTAGCCGTGGAATTGGTAACTCGTGTTCTTAAGATTATCTGAGAAGAATTTTCATTCAACTGCTGACAGTTCATGATTTAATATTTTTGTATTGTTTATGACTGGAATTAGGAGAAATTCTTGCTAAACAGTTTGCAAGTTTAGATGCCAAGCTTATTCTCTCTGCGAGAAATAAAGCTGAACTGGATAGGGTTAAGAGTGAGCTCAAAGGTACTTTCTTAGACAGTGAATTAAGGAAAGGTCTCCACTTTTGAATTGTGAGCTTTCTGTTGCACCTGATGTGACCGAGACAGCATTCTTCTAGGTAAATATGCACCAGAAGATGTCAAGGTTTTGCCTTTAGATTTAGCTAGCGGTGAAGAGTCACTCCAATATGTTGTAGAGCAAGCAGTGTCACTTTTCCCTGGAGCTGGTATTGATTATATGGTTCACAATGCTGCCTTTGAGCGTCCGGTAATTAATCTCCTTGCTTACATCTTGTATCCTCTCAGTAGAGAGTCAAAAGTGTTTAGTTTAAGATATTAGATGTTCAAGGGCTTGTCATCATCATACTCTTTTTCTTGTAGAAATCCAAGGCATCAGATGCAAGTGAAGAAACTCTCAAGGTACTAAATTAATTGCATTTCTTTGTGTTTTGGTTGCCAGAGATATTCTTACCCTGTAGCATGTAGGACATGTAGGTATTTTATGTTTTTTCTTATTGACATATGGTTAATCAATTAATTTGTTTACAGACTACGTTCGATGTTAATGTCTTTGGGACGATATCTCTTACAAAGTTGGTAATTCCTCATATGCTAAAACTTGGAGGCGGTCATTTTGTTGTGGTACGTGGAATCATGGAGACTAATGGGGGGTAATTTTTGTTCAATGCCTTAATTTTGTGGAATTATATTTAAGGATTGAGCTTCAAATCATGTTTTTTATGGATATGGAAGTATTTTGTGTTTTTATATGTTACGTTAAGGTTGAAATCACACTATATAATCTTGACTAAATATATGTTTACAGAGGCTTTTAGGCTATCTATAGAAAGTTTAAGGTTTCTTTTGGGCTATTATTGCCTGCTTTCTAAATTCCAAATCATGTTACCATACGACATATACACATCTTGAGCTTGGATTTTAATGTGTCTATTGTTCGTTTCCTTGGGTTAAATTCATGATTTATAAATCACATCATCTACAGATAAGCAGTGCTGCAGGAAAGGTACCATCGCCTGGACAGGCTATCTATTCTGCTTCAAAACATGCTCTGCAAGGCTACTTCCACAGCTTGCGCTCTGAGGTATTTATGAAGCAAAAACTGTGGTGCTTGCTAATTATTTGGTAGTAGATGACTTTACTAATTTGCTTGCATTTTTTTTACATTGCTAAAAATAACACAATATAGTGAAAAAAAACTAACAGTTAATCTTTGCATGGTTTCCAGTTCTCTCAGAAGGGAATCAAGGTTACCGTCGTTTGTCCTGGTCCAATAGAAACCTCAAATGGTACAGGAACATCAACATCAGAAGACAAGACCTCTCCTGAGGTAGGTTAGCTGATTATGATTGTGATATGTTAATGTTAATTAAGATCTCAGCAGTTTTAATTACGTTTGCCTTTCCTTCAACCACTTATTAGTCTTGTAACAAATAGAATCCTCCTCTTATTCAACATTTTCAACATTTGGGTCTTGAGTCTTCTATCGTCGGCTCCTTTCTCTTTTTATTTCCTCCCAAAAATCTTATACGTCGCTATTCTTTTGCCACACAGAAGCGTGTATCATCTGAAAGATGTGCAGAACTGACTATAATCGCTGCATCTCACAACTTGAAAGAAGCTTGGATTTCATATCAGGTACTTGCTTCTTTGTCAAAATGGCATATATTACACTCAAATTAGATGCTGATATATAAGCTTCTTTTCGGGTTTTTATCAGCCGGTACTGCTCGTGATGTATCTAGTGCAGTACATGCCTTCCCTCGGCTTCTGGCTCATGGACAAGGTACTTTGTTTATCCGTTTATCTACTTAAAAGTTAGTGATATAGAATGTTCTTTTTGTCCCATTATCATGCGACAATAATCATTTGACTAAAAGAAATCTTGGTTTGACGACAATGAACGGCTTGCAGGTTGGATCAAAACGTGTGGAAGTCGCAGAAAAGAAAGGCAACACATACTCATGGAATTTACTGTTCGGGAAGAAAACTAAAACAAACTGAAGCTGTTTCTCTAGAACGAATCTGATAAGTTAGCTCGATCACTGATCTTGTCAGTAGATGTAGTTGTGTTTGTGTTCATGTATGTTTGATTCTGAAATGACTAGCAAAGCATCAGAAAATCTTTTATTGCCTTGTAATTTGCGAAATAAGTAAGAAAGGATAGTGATCTTCTGTATTTTAGCTGCACACAACATCCAAATTGGTTTTGACAGGAGTTTTAAGATAGCAATAACCTTGACCTTGGTACCATAAAAAAAAGAAGTTTCTCTGCGCTCAAAGATTTTCCGATGCAGCTACGAATATAACAAGTTTCTCTGCTCAAAGGTTTTTAGATGCAGCTAAGAAGTAACTAACTTGGGCTGTAGTCCTCCAACAAGCTTTTGATCCCATTGGACTTCAGTTTCTACAACAGCAGAACAGAAACAAGAAAAGTTATGTGACTGATGCTGATGCTGAATAAAAATGAAGGCTTTTGGGATTTCGCTTGCTGCCAGAAACTCACAGACAATATTCCTGCCAAAACTGCATAAGGCTGATTTGCTGGTTTTGCAACAAGAATGCCTACAACACCGTTCATTTTTTCCTTCTCTTCAGGATAAAAGTTTCGATAAACTCGAACACCTGTAGATACAAAAGCATTTCAGTGTAGAACAAAGTCCATAAAGCAAAAGAAACACTTTCAAAACGTTCTCAGTTGTTTTAAGTAACTTCAAACCTTCTTCTATACTTTCAACTCCAGGAAGAACTCTGGCAAGACTCTCCACTCTCAGCATTTCTGAGAATGAAGTATAGTGATGAACGTCCTGCCCTCGTCAAAATAGTTAATAAGAAGATGGAAACGTGTTTGACTTCATAAGGAAGTATGGAAAGAGATACGATGATTAATAATTACCTGAACTTCAACGAGCAAGCATTTGTTGAACAAAATAAAAGATCCGGAACAAATCCTGAGAGTACAAAGACACACAAAATTACCTAGTAAGTATTGACCACTCCAGTTTTGAAGCCAAGAAGACAATCTCAAGATGTCAGAATACAATACGAAGCCCATAAAAGCAAGAAGATCATAAGAAACAAAGAGTATTCTAAGACTAGTAGTACAATACATTTTCCAATCTATCGTAGATATGACAATAGCTCATCAAATATGCCTCACTTTTCACAGAAAACAAGATAAATGTGAAATCAACATCTGCAGTTCATCAACACAGATTAAAGCATCAAACCTCATGTAATCTCCTAATGCACATCGTCCTTCAACAGTCTTCAAGCCATCTGGCGAATAAGAGGCATCCGGAAAGAAACATGAGATCAAGCAAATTACTAGACTACAAGCAAGTAAACAGAAAAAGTACCTTTCAACTGTGTGAAGTAAGACTCCTGGACATGAAGCTCAAAGTTTACCTTCTTCAACATCTGAAAGAAGAAGATTTTCATTTCAAAATTGCAACTTTTTCCACTTGAGAACCAAGTTTTCATACTTACATACATCTAGTAAATCATGTCCCAAGCCAGGAAACAGTTTGCTGTATTTTTCCAAGTTAGAATTTTTATCACTCTCGGAAGCTAGACATTCAGACAGCGCCTTTGCTAGAATCTTGTACACCGCTGGTTTTTCTGTTAATTAAATCATTTTATTATGTCTCTCCAGTATTCCAAAGTTCATAATTTGCTCACTAGTTACCAGAAATTACCTGTTGAATCTGATTCTTCCTCAAGGAGATGGAGGCAAAAATCTCTGGTGAGGTCAAGACTTGGAACGGGTTCGTCTACATGAGAGCGCAGAGTAAAACGTAGCAGTGATTCCATACATTCTCGGAGATTCACTGACTTTGTTCCCGGCGACGCTGGTTGCTCCATTTTTATCAGAAACGCCAAAGCGAATCGACGATAAACCTCTTAATAATGAAATATTCGTAAAACTACCCTAAAGTTTGTGAATACCACAAGAGGATCCAAAAGTTTGTATACATTACAAGATGTTCTAACCAAATTTACAATTGAACGGTAAGACCTTAATTTTGTTTCTAAACCGGAGATAGAAACGGTAACACCTTAAATGAACTATTATCAAACGACTAATATTATCAAATAACATAAATTATCTATATTTCTGCTAACTTAAATGACAGGTAATAAACGAAGATCAATTATCTATATTTTTATTATATAATATTAAACGTAACTATACAAATATCAAAAATTTAGACCACAATTACTTTACATTCTTATTACTTTTATTTTATTTTTTAATAATTTTTTGGTTCTCTAAAATATTTCTTATTTATATTCACTTAAAAAACTAATGCACTGAATTTGTATTTTTTTTTGTAGTATGAATTTTTTTTATAAAGTATATGATCATTTACAGTTTGTCGTATTACTATTTCTATTTATGATGACACTTATGTTTATATCTAATATAAACAAATTTCTATATAGATAATTTATGTAATATATGTTCGTTTTGAAAAATTTAAACCATAACATATGTAGGAAAAAAGTTTAAAATTTTCTTAAATTTTTGTGATGTAATTTTTTTATTTATTAGAAAAATTTATTATAAATTTTCTGCAAATCCATTAGAAAAGAAGACAATGTAAACTATACAGAAGCAACTTACAATCTTGGATATGGAAAAGTATCTCGACGCTGAAATGTGACAGTGGAAAACACAATCGCACAGTACCGACTGATAAATGTCCAGAACGAGCCGC
The DNA here is from genome assembly GCA_963920545.1 of Lepidium didymum. Classification (NCBI taxonomy): domain Eukaryota; kingdom Viridiplantae; phylum Streptophyta; class Magnoliopsida; order Brassicales; family Brassicaceae; genus Lepidium; species Lepidium didymum. The sequence goes on from OY986979.1 coordinate 20,049,683, forward strand.
CATAGGAAAACATTGAAGAGATTGAGAATCTTGAACATGACCCAGATTACATGCTTGTAAGTTCAATCCATTAATTTTTTTGGTTGAAGAAAGATGATGTTTGATTTGGGTGAGTGAAAAATTGAGGTTTTTTTTAATTTTTAGATCTCTGAAGATGATGAAGACGACGATTAGAAAGATAGTTACGACAAGAAATCATGTATGTTACATCATTTAATTTATTTGTTTACATAATTTTTTTCGATACAACTATAATTTACATTACTTTTAAAATTAACTCTAAAAGTGGTGATTCAAATACTTAGTATCAATTTCGACAATTTGTGCAACTATTTTCATCATTTACGAATAATTGATACTAATTTGTATCAATTATTATAAATAACGTTAATATTTACATCGTTTACGGTAATTGATGTTAACCTTGTGTCACTTGAAAAAAATAAAACTAAAAATTTGTATCATTTATTATAAATGATGTTAATATCTATTTCATTTTAAAAAATTGAAGTTAAATATTTATATCAGTCTTGTTTAAATGATACAACAATTATATCAATAATAAATAATTATTAATGAATTACTTTTAAAATAGATAGTAAACATTTTTTAAATAGTTTAAACTAAATTATATTTAAAAATATCTAATCATAATAGATATTAAATTTTTTAATTAAAATATATTTATCAACTTGAATGTAAAATATGGATAATATTTCATAAAATTTTATGGAGTAGATAATCAATTATAATATATATACCAAAATAGATAATTCAATAATAATTTGAGAAAAAAAAGAGAAAAAAATACCATAAAATTCAAATCTTATTAAAAGCGTAAAATAGAGATAAATCAACTAACTAACTTCATAAGTATTCATGTCACCAAACTTATCATAAATTTCACTCAGCTGATCTAACCATGATTCAAGTAAATCTCCAGAATTTTCGTTATTTTGACCATAATTTTCTGATTTTATAATTTCCAAACATCTCTAGCTATTAGCATTTGGTCTTTCTATATTTCCATCAGCATTTATTCAGTAGTAATATATATTTGACATAAGAAAAAAAACCTCTGTTAACTAACCAACATGTACATTGAGATTTATAAGATTTCTCCAAATATAATAAATTTTCTTGCGGTTGTCTCTTGTTCTGTACATTCTATATGCGAACTAATAGATAAGTATCCATAAAGAGACAGAAAAAAACAAATATATGGAATTAATTCAAAATAATATATTCGTAAAACCAACTTGAACGATTATTGAAAAAACGCACAATTTTATTAAAAGATAAGCGAACAATGTTTACAAAGAAACAAAGAATCAATAATTTACTTAGCCAACAAGGAGCCTTTAAAACGTTACGAAAGAGAAGAAAATAAAAAAACCAAAATACAAAAGTAAACATAATCAAATCTAAATATTTTAACTTATTCAACCGACTCAATTTGTTATCTTCCAGCTCAATATGAATATTCCCATAACAAAAGGAGAATTTTATAAGTTTATTAGGTTTTATATTAACTTTAGATTATTTCAATTAATTGAATGTTAAATCCTATTGGGTAGAAAGGTAAACTATATTATATACGTCATAGCAGTAAACTATATTTTTGTTGTTCTATTGTTTCCTTTTTGTTAAACATAACGATTTGGTTTTATTTAACAGCGTGCCACATTATATATATACCCTCTCATAAAAAAATTAATTTTCATTAAGACACTAACAGTTAACTAGACTTAGGCTAAATTTATGAGTTTATGCAAAACAAATTTAATATTTTGTTACTTTGTAGTAAGTTATATCAGGGTTTTTAGTTTGTGTATAAAATAGTACGACATAAGTTTTTTTTTTTTGGTTTAAAAGTACGACATAAGTTATTTAGTTTAAAATTGATCGTTTTCTAATACAAGTTTAATTTGAACTAGAGTTGAAGACACTTAACATAAGAAGAAATTCAACTTTTGACGTGAAACTCCTAAGATCAAGTAGGAATCATTGACTAAAAAATATAGGAAAACTAGATAATCAAAAAGCAAAAAATTTAGTCTGGTTATATCTTATAGAGTAACCGAACATACGAAAGAATAAATGATTCAACATAAGATCAATTTAAACAAAACATTTTATGTCGAACCCGGTCAAATCCATTATAATCTAAAGATAAAAGAAATGATTTTAACATTGGAGAATTTATTGGTCTAATTTTTTAAAAATTAGATTTATATTATTTGAACTTTGATTTTTAAATTTTATTTATTTATAGTGTAATTTCAATTTTAGATAAGGTTATAAAGTTTAATTTTCATTATTTAGGATTATAATTCGACATATGGTTAAACCAAACGTGTCTTTTTGTAAGCATAATTATAATTATTACATACCTTTTGTTAACTAATGTATCGATTTTTTTATCAAGAATTTATCAAATTTTTAACATAATTATAAATAAAACTAGTGTCAATTATTTTTTAATTGATACAAATTCATATTCATTGACATTAGTTAATTTAATCGACACTAACTAATTTATATATATCAAGTATTACACTGAAACCACGTCAACGTCATTTTTTAATTGATGTTAAAGATGTTTATTAGATGTATCATTTGTTTAATTGATGTAAATTTATATTTTACGTTAATTTTTTTAAGTGATGTAAATCAATATTAAAGTATATCAATTATATTAAATTGATGTAAAAGATGCAATGACAATATCGTTTATTTTAAATGATGTTAAATCATATAGAATGTGTCATTTGTAAGTAAATGATTCTATATTGTATCATTTATTTATATGATACGTTATTTGTGATACTATATACATATTTTTTTGTAGTGAGTGTGATATTATGGTTGAATAAGAAGAAGGTTGACGATCTTGAACATGACCCGAATTATGTGATTGTGAGTTCCATCGTTTAACTTTTTTTGGTTGAAGAAAAAAAAGGTTTGATTCGAGTAAGTAAAAAATTGAGTTTTTTGTTTCTTTTTCTAGGGCTCTAAAGATATTGAAGACGACGATTAGAAAGATAGTGTGATATTATGATTGAAGAAAAAGAGGTTGGCGATCTTGAAGAGGACCTCGATTGCGTGTTTGTGAGTTTAATCGTTTAACTTTTTTTGGTTAAAGAAAGATGATGTTTAATTTGAGTAAGTAAAAAATTGAGAATTTTGTTTATTTTCTTTCAAGAATAATACTTAAAATTATCAAAGATAATATTTCAAGCTACGAGTTTGAACTCATTCTTGAAATAAAAGAGAAAATCAAGTTTAGGTTATTTAGAACAAATATAAGAATTGAATCAAATTTTTAAAATCGATTTGGCTTTCAAATTTAGAAACAATTTCAACTTTATGGTTGATGGTTTAATTAAAAGTGAACTATAAATATGTTTAATAATTAATATTATTCCTAATTCAATTTGACTTTTTAGTAAATTTGTAATTAAATTTGCATTGGTGGTCTCTCAAAAAATCTCTCACCATAAAAATAAATAAAAAATAATTTTTTAATGCAAAATGAGTAGAATAGGTTCTCATGAGAACCCATGAGAACTCATTGAGACACATGTCTTTTAATGGGTAGTTTAATTTTTTTAGTAATAATTTTAATTTCTTATAGTTTAAAAACTAACTAAATCATTTATATATTGTTATTTTATTCTTTTTTACTTTTTTATAAATTATATATTAATATTATATTTAATTAATTAAAAATTAAATTAATAAAATAATATTAAATTATATAAAAATCATTATAAAGTATTTAAATCCTAAAATTATATAAAATTTTAATAAAATTTTAAAAATTATAATTTAAATAAAAGTTAGTATATTTGTATATTTATAAAATAAATTAATGATAAATTTTTTTAATTTATTAATATTATATTAGTGAGAGACTTAATAATTAATATTATATCCGACTTTCAGAGGTTATCGGTGTTTTGTTGACGTATCGTGAAAAAGTTCTAATATATATTCCGGTATTGGCTGGTTTTGTTTTCCTGATGCTGCTTCAGAGGGATGTAAAGGGGCAAGGCGAATAAGAATGAGTTTATCCCCACTTCATTCAGAAGTAGAAGCTGTTCTTTGGGCCATGGAGTCTCTAATCATGATTCAGCTTCTGAAAGTAGAGATGGCTACTGATTGCACAGATGTCTTGAAGCTGTTGACCCATCCGGAAGAGTGGCCGGCTTTCCAATCTTACCAGGAGGAGTTTCTCAGGTTAAAATTTCTCTTCATGTAATTCCGAGATCACTGAACCATAAAGTTGATATTCTTGCTCGTACTATTAGAGAGTCAATTAATGGTATAGCGTTGTAAACTTTGTTATCATCATCTTTTGATATTCTGATTTATTAATATATTGGTTGACAAAAAAAAAAACTAAAATTAATATATGTTTTCAAATTAAATTCTATTAAAAATATTAATATTAGATTAATGAGAGATTCAATGAGTTTTTCATATACTCTAAGATACTAAAAGCATGTTTAACAATGAGTATTTTAAAATAAATATTTTGATATTTTAATAATAATATTTTAAGAAAAGTTTGTAAACAATTAAATTTTAATATTATTAATAAAAATTAAACCAATAAGAATGTGCCACATATTTAAGAGTCTCATCTAATGGTCTCTTAAGTCTCTTACTTAAGAGATCCATCTCTCTCTCTCTTCATTTTTTTTTATTCATATGATACTCAGATCAGTGGCGGACTCAGAAAAATTATTTACCGGGATCATAATATAATAAAATAATAAAATATATATTTTTTAAAAATATAAAAAATATTGTTTCATATATAATAAGTGATAAATACTATATAAAAATATAATCGAAAAAAAACATCAATATAGTGGTTAGCATGATTCAGCTAATGATTCATGCATCAAAAGTTTGATCTCTTCCCACTACTTATAGTAGATTAAAAATAGATTTAAAAGTATAGACTTTACCTATTGATCGGATCTTGTCGATTTAATTGTTAACAAAAAATATATATTAAAAATTAAATTATTTTCAAATAAGGGAGTTATTGAATAAAGTAATTGTGTGTTTATGAGAGTATAAAAAAAATTCTTAAAAAAGAACTAGTGAGTTGATTAAATGGATATTTTGCTAGTTATTAAAATTTAGTTAATTGCATGTGTGTCAAAATAAGAATATAGTTGAATTTGGTCACAATAAAATATAAATGTTCCATATAATTTTTTAAAAAAAATTTTAAAAAAAAAAATTCAAAATTGAAGGAGGTTCAATTGAACCTCTTCCCATTACTTTGGGTCCGCCTCTTACTCAGATAATATCACCACTAACAATGCTCTAATATACTAATGAGAGGCTCTTAATCTATGTGTCTTTCTAACTCATTTTTTTTAACATAAATATATTATATTAAAATATTAATTTTTTGTTGGTGAGAGATTCAAAATGAGAGAGTCATAGATGAAGATGCTATAACATTACATATAACTGTATAAGGTTACGGTGGACACGTGAGGAGCACGTGAAGAAGCTTTCGTGTAAAATTCTCACAGTCACACATGGCATATTCTCAGAAATCTTCCATGATGACTGTAGACCTCTGATAAGCCCCACCATACTTACCTTTTTTTTTCTGAGCTCTGTAGAAAGATCCCAATTGAATATTCCGGGTCTGTGTGCAGACCCGAAGCTTGACCTGATTTGATGGACTGGATTTCATGCCCGTGTTGGGGAACCGACGACAATGAAAACGTCAGTGAAGTGGCGGATCATGATCCCGTGCTTCTAGTTTCTGGAATCGGAGGCTCGGTTTTGCATTCTAAGAAGAAGGATTCGAAGTCTGAACTTCGGGTTTGGGTTCGAATATTTCTTGCTAACCTTGCCTTTAGGCAGAGCCTCTGGTCTCTCTATAATCCCCAAACCGGTAAAGTAAATCTCTTTTTCTAGTTTCTCTATTAATTTTGAGTCTTAAACGATACTTTTAGAAATCTATGATCAGGAAGGTGTTTTCAAACTTTACATTACCTAAATTTATGGACTTTAGATTACCTGTTTTTTTCTAATGAGCTAAAAGAAAGTGAGTTATTGAGCAATTCTTAATGTTTATTTTGGGGCAGGTTATACAGAGCCATTGGATGATACTATTGAAATCGTAGTTCCTGATGATGACCATGGACTATATGCAATTGACATTCTAGATCCCTCCTGGGTAAGATTGGTCTTTCAATCTTAAACTTGCTAGTTTAACTCCGTGCATTGGTTGTAGTTGCTAGTCAATTAGTTGATGGCTGATTGTTTAGGTTTATGAGTGAGAATAAGCAAAGGGAAGATTGTATATACAATCGTTTTTGTATCTAGTAACATTTTTGTTCTTGATGTCTGAGCTCTGTATGTTCTTCTGAGTTGTTTTTTTTTCAAGCTAGCTTTGTGATTTTACTAAACAGGGAGGTAACTCGTTTACATGTTATATCTGATATCGTTTACTTTGCTTTTCCAGTTTGTAAAGCTTTGTCACTTGACGGAGGTCTATCACTTTCACGATATGATAGAAATGCTGGTTGGATGCGGTTATAAGAAGGGAATTACATTATTCGGATATGGTTATGATTTCCGGCAAAGTAATAGGTGGTTTACTAAACTTCTTTGGTATTACCTGAAGTTGTAGTTCTCGAGATTCTCTAGTTGATTTTGCTTATTTCATTCTTGCAGGATCGATCTACTTATACTAGGTCTGAAGAAAAAGCTGGAAACTGCATATAAACGTTCAGGGGGACGAAAAGTTAATATCATCTCCCATTCCATGGGAGGACTCATGGTTTCATGTTTCATGTATCTCCAACCGGAGGTATTACTAACCATTATGATCTTGGACGGATTCTAGCTGAAGTTTAGAGATTCCCATATTTAAACAAGATATGGAGTGAGTCTGTGGTTTTTTTGTTGGCAGGCTTTTTCCAAGTATGTAAATAAATGGATTACAATAGCAACACCTTTCCAAGGTGATACAGATTATGTCTTTGCAAAAAAGATTTTCATAAGAGAAATAGCGGGTTCATCGAAAATAACTTGGATTTCGTTAACAGGAGCTCCAGGGTGCATCAATGATTCACTCTTGACTGGAGTGCAATTTGTGGAAGGGTTGGAAAGTTTCTTTTTTGTGTCACGGTGGACTATGCACCAACTGGTAATAAATCCTCAAAGTTTAGACTGATGAGTCTGTTTTAGACTCTTGTTTCAGACTGAGGAGTCTGTTTTAAACTTTTTGGTTTTAGTTGGTCGAATGCCCATCTATATATGAGATGATGGGAAATCCAGATTTTAAGTGGCATAAGCAACCAAAGATTCATGTTTGGCGTAAGAAATCAGAAAACGAGGATAGTTCTGTAGAATTGGAATCATATGGCCTAGTCGAGAGTATTGATCTGTTCAAAGATGCATTGAAAAATAACGAGGTATCAAACTTAACAAACTCAGCTCTTTTTCTTTTCTTATCTGCATAGGCTTGAGATGTGTTGGATCACAGGTTATATAATCAAGCATCTAATTATGTATTGCAGCTAAGCTATGGTGGAAATAAGATAGCTTTGCCCTTTAACTTTTCTATCCTCGATTGGGCGGTTAAGACTAGAGAAATTCTCAACAAAGTGCAACTTCCTGATGGTGTTTCCTTCTATAACATTTACGGAGTGTCACTTGATACGCCTTTCGATGTTTGGTATGTATCCATACCACTCATAGTGCGTCGACGTAGTGAGGCTAATTTTGTTGATTAGTTTATAAGGAGGGTTATCTTGATCATGCACACTAAATTCTTCAGGTTAATTTTAAGTGTTGCAGAAGCTAAAGCACAATAAGAAACTGTTTTTGTTGTTGCAGTTATGGCTCAGAGACATCTCCGATTGAGGATTTGTCTGAAATATGTCAAACTATGGTTAGTTAAATGACTTCTCTTGAGATATCTGCTTTGAGGACTTTTTGTATCTGAAATCTGCTTTGAGGACTTTTTATATCTGAAATCTGCGGCAACTTTTTATCTTGTTCAGCCTGAGTATACATATGTAGATGGGGATGGAACTGTTCCAGCTGAATCAGCCGCGGTAAGCTACTCTCTTCACCCCAAGTTCTTGGTATCCTTGGAAACAAGTCTGTAATCAGAACCTGAATGAGTTGAGATTGTTAGTGGTTCTCGTATCGCTTCCCTAGACCTTAAACCTTAAATTTCGACTTATTTTGCAGGCTGCTCAGTTTAAAGCGGTTGCAAGCATAGGAGTTTCTGGTACCCATCGTGGGCTTCTCCGTGATAAAAGAGTGTTTGAGCTCATCCAGCAGTGGTTAGGAGTTGAGCCTAAGAAGGCTAAACGAAAGCATTCAAGGACTCGCAAAGTTGTTGATTCTGGTTAAATTCAAAGCCTAGACTCATTCAAGTGAATACTGTGTGATTGTAACTATTTCTGCTATTTTTTGATACGCTATTGGACGATTGTGTGTGCATGGAATTGTATTAGAAATAAATCTTTGGGATTTTTTTACAATTTATTGTCTTATAAATAACTTAAACTGTGGATTTATCAGAGCTTCTTGGAGGCAGAAGTGATTCATTAGTCCATTACCGTAGAAAGATGAGCATAGAAATAACTAAAAAGAATCGATTTTTCCGGTCACTTTGCCGAGAAAACGCAAAAGTAAACGCCTGAGACGTGATAATTCGGATTTTCAATCGCCGATTTCTGGGCAAAGAGAGGCACAGAGACAGAGATACGTAGAAACAGAATGATCAATAAGCACTGAGAAGTAAGAGGCAGACAGAGACTGAGATCATCTAATTTGTTCAGATGATTTACTAACCTTATTGCAAACTCACTGAAATCACTTTATCATACATTTTGCCTTTGTTTCACCGACAAATTATCTAAGAACATGTCCAGGATCCCTCCAACAACAAACTGAACCATTGTAGTTAGTACAGGTTCTACCTGAAATCACCTGCTATGCTTAAACATGCAAAATTGCTCTGTTATTCTCTGATTCTCGAGTTTGTAAATCTTACCAAAAATATTGAAGTTCCCTACTTTTGATACTCACACGCTTTTAGCTTTCCATACTCTCATATTTGTAAAGAAAAGGAAAATTTAAAGATGATTATTTCCCTTAATTAAATATCTTAAGCAAAACATAGAAATGGCGAGTAAAAGCGTGTGAGTATCAAAAGTAAAGACACCTCTCTCTCTTAAATTGACTCTTTTTTGCCCTACATGTTGGAATGTATGAATCCCTCGTTAGTTCGTTTCATGAGCTTCAGTGATGTTTGTTCTGGGTCTCTAAATCTTACTTTTGCTTCTAATATGCTACTGTGAAGCTTAATACTCGAGTCAAACTTTGCCTCTTATCCAAAGTTGTTTGATTTCTTCTTTAATTTGGTTATCAGATGGCAAAAGCAAAGACATGTTAACTATGAAGCTAAATGAAGATGAGTGGATAGAATATGAGAGTGTGATGCAAGATGTTGTGAAAAGAAGTGGGCTAAATAAGAGCATATTCTATGATCTTAGGGGTAACCATGACAACTTTGGTGTTCCTGCTGTTGGCTCATCTGTTGATTTCTTCTCGAATTATACCATCAATGGGCAAATGGGAAGGAAAGAAAATGTCAACACTGTGACTGTGGAGGTTGGTTAACCGTTAACCTCTCTCAACTTGGTCTATTGTCAACCGCTTGATTCATCTGGTTGAAATCGTTAGTAGTGTAAGTTTGGGTTGGTTTGATTTGTAATTACCTTCATCGTGTCATGACCATGCTTATCCAAGACTATACATCATATATGCATGTATCTGCTGCTTGCCAAGTGAGTCTTTTGCCATTCAATTCTTATGTCCATTCTTACGAAATCATATCCTCAATGTAGCACACCATATGAAACACAGCCTTGCTTATATTTCGTTATATAAACCCCATAAGCTCTTGAGAGAAACCAACTGATATTTGAAATGAAAATGTTAGTCAAATGAAGGGTTTTACTGGGAAAGTATGAGATGCTTAAATTTGGGTTTAGTAAGATCCAGATTACTTGGCCACAGTTTCTGTCAAACAGACTCAGATAGCGTTACCGTAATAGTCCTTCCAATGGAGTACGAATCCACCCATGTGTTGAAAACTCATATCCTTCTTCACTTGATTTGACTCATTTAGCCTGCATATTCATTTCTGATTCAGAACTTCATCAATCTACTGTTCCTGTTTTTAAAGCCCAAAAGTCTAATACTTGAGGGATAGCATTAAGCCATGACTGATATCTATGTACCTGGAGATGAAGACTATTATTCTATTGTGATCGAAAATATTTCCATAGACCTCTCTCATTTCTCAGTTAGATAATGCTGCTAACAGTTCTGTGTTTTGTTATACAGACTAGTGAACGTAAACATCTGTTCGTCGGTGTTGACACCACACTGCATATTGGAGTACGCTGTCCAACAAATCTCTTTGGACACCCAACAGATGAACTTTTGAGCTCACTCGACTCACGCCTACACAATGGGATGGCCAATCAACAAAACCTGTGACAAAAATATCATTTGGGCATTTCCCGCTATCGTTCACAGTGCTGTCACACTCTCAAAAGAGCCTTAAAGATGTTTTTCTAAAGCACTCCATCTCTGCTTATTTGTGTGGCCATCTACATTCAAGGTTTGGCAAGAACCTTAAAAGACACCATCACTCTGGCGGTATCAGTTTATCAAATAATGACTTGTTTCAGCTGAATATGAGGCAGAGTAGCGCTGAAAGTATTACGAACTGCTCATTTGGAGCCTTGCCAGCTGCAGAATTCTGGGAACGGGAGATGGATGACTGGAGAAAAAGTAGAGCAATGCGGATCATGGCCATTGATAGGGGTCATGTTTCATACATTGATCTTGACTTTAAGTCAAAATCCCGAAAGACTATTATATTACCTACCTTTCCACTAGATTCACGTTTCATGTCAACATCCTTTGCACGTCACAGATACGAATGCCAGCATATGATCTCATCATCCTATGACGCAATAAGAGCCATCGTGTTTTCTCATTCCCTGGATGTGGAAGTTGTAGCTAGAATTTATGACACAAGCCCTGGATTTGACAATCTGGTCATGGAAGCTCCAATGAGAAAACATGGAAACGACTCTTCTTCTTCTGGAGCAACATTCTATTCACTTCCATGGAATTATAGAGCCTTTGAAGATCCCTTACCTGATAGATTTTGGCTGCAAATAGAAGTCACTGACATCAAAGGAAGATTAATTTGATCAGAAATGCGACCATTTTCAATCAATGGTCTGAGCTCTAAAGTCTCATGGACATGGAATGAGTTCCGTGTCATGGGTATCCAATGGGCAGAATTATATTACCCGATTCTTTGGTCTGCTCTATATTGTTTGCTTCTCATTTTTCTTATCCCCAATGCATTATCATTGTTTTCAAAAAGCAATACACTCTCAAGAAGTTCATGGCCAAGAAAGGACCAATCACACTTGTACTGTGGATTCTCCAAGACCTCTGCAGGATTCCTGTAGTTTGGTTCGGTTACATGGCATACTTGCTATTTCTCATATTCTTTCCTTGTTTTTCCGGTGAAGTGTTTACTGAATCTAGAAGCAGAACATACATGACTATTATGGGATGGGCTGTCACAAGCTCAGGCACAGACAGGAAACATGAATACATAGGACAACCTGATGTAATGGTTTTGGTGATCCCACATGTTGTCTTGGTTGTTTGTGGTCTGGTTGCTGAGAGAGAAATCTGCAAAGATCACATTAGAAATGTCTCTGGTAAGAAAGAGGACGACCTTGATAGGGGAAGGAAGAAGAGATCACAACGCCGGTCACTGTCGTTTTCCAACAAAAGACTGTTACGGAAATCGCTCTTGCTGGCTTCGTTGACTATATATTGGAAACATTTCAAGGTATCACTTCTATAATAACTCTTTGTTCATCCTTATTTCTAATTTGTTTCAGCATTCACTTCTGAAGTATTGCTTGTTTTTTTCTTCTCTTTACAGAATTGCTGGGCTCTGGCTAAAGCTTATGAGATGAATGTGATTCATTTTCCAGGTTACAGTCTTGTTGTTCCTTTGTTGCTACTTTATGTAATCCGCAGAACCCATAAAGCTTCATAAAATTTCAAAAGAAGACTCAATGGAAGTTATGGTATTTTGTGATATGACTTTGAGTCTCTTCTGTTCTTTTCATTACTGTTCACTGTCTCCTTAGTATCTGATAGATTTGAACAATATAGAGTACAATTATAGTCGAACTTGTGAGACAGATTATCAATGGCTCTACCATTGGCCTAAGATATATCTTCAAAAGTTTTAGGAATTTTGTAGAATGTTAAAAAAAGGTAAAAATGATGACGTCAGCGAAAAGGGTGTTAAAATAGTAATTTCCCAAATAATTATTGTCGCCATGTCCCCATAGCATTATTCTTCAATTCTTTTAATTTTTCGAAAACCGTTTTAAAAAAGTTATTTTCTTTATAATCGGCGTCGTTTTGATCATCTCTCCGTGTGACCCTTTTCTTTCTTCTTCAGTAAGCTTTCCCTTTCGCCACTCTCTGTACTTTTACACTGTTTTTGATCGCTTGTTTGTCTATTCATCCCACTCGAGAAAGGTTCTTCTTTCTACACTATTTTTTTGGTCGGGTTCTTCTTTCAATTTTGATTATATCAGTTGGGTTTTCGTCCGACCTCGTGAAAACTGCAAAGTCGGCTTTTTTTTTTTTTAATTTTGCGTTACTGCTTTTTCTGCCCAAATTGCGATTTTTTTTTATTATTGTAGATAAGTTTGTTTGTATCCTCTCGTTTTTCCTCCCGTGATTTTACTGTTTGTCAGTTTACTATGTTTTAGATGATCATGGATGCTGATGAGATGGATACTGAGAGCGTTGATCAAGTCTCTTCCTGTCATCTACCATTTGCGAGAAGGTTAGGGTTATATTCTATGTATTGCTTCCAATGTTTGTAGGTTCTGTTTTACTTAGCTCTAGTGAGAGAGAAGAACCCATATTCGCGCAATTTCTGTGTACTTCCTGATAATCTCTGTAACCTGACTTAGGGAGGAGTGTATCTTCTGTTTTTCTTTTTCTTCCTATCAGTACTTATCTTAATCTCAAGTGTTACCAGTTATCAGGTAGAGGCACTTGAGAAAGCTATTCAGCAGAACACAATTGTATTCTTGGAAACTGGTTCTGGCAAGACTCTTATTGCCATTATGCTTCTTCGTAGCTATGCCTACCTTTTCCGCAAGCCTTCACCCTGCTTCAGTGTCTTCTTGGTTCCTCAAGTGGTTCTTGTCACTCAAGTATGATGCTATCTTACTCTCTTTTGTTAATTCGCATAGTGTCTGCATTTCTCTGGGTTCTGTTCTACTTGAGACTAACACATTGCAGAATCAATGTTATGTAGAACTGCTTTTAGTATTAAGTTGTGGAGAAAAGGATTCAAACAGTTAATGCAGACATGCACCAATATACACACTTCATTTATTATTTCTTGATGCTATTCCAAATTTAGAAACTTTAGTGTTACTTTTTTCATTGCTGTGAGGTGAAGAAATATGTACAGATGTTTATACTTTGTCCTTCTATGTTTTACACAGCAAGCAGAAGCCCTTAAGATGCATACTGATCTACACGTGGGTATGTATTGGGGAGCCATGGGGGTTGACTTTTGGGATTCTTCAGCATGGAAACAAGAAGTCGATAAATATGAGGTCACCCTTCCTTATGTTATCAAATTACATTTACATGAATTTTTTTCCCTGGAATGCTCTTAGGGTGCATTTTAATATGAGGTTTCCCTTTGTTTCACCACTGCAGGTTCTTGTGATGACCCCTGCCATTTTGCTCGATGCATTGAGGCATAGTTTTCTGACCTTGAGTATGATCAAGGTCCTAATATTTGACGAATGTCATCATGCTAGTGGAAAGCACCCCTACGCTTGTATAATGAAGGTCAGCATGAAAAGATACTCATAGTTGGAGAATTATACCGAAATGGAATCTCATTGAAATATATGAATTTTTCTTATAGTTAATTAATAATATTGGTTTTTGTATTTTTGACTCCATATAGGAGTTCTATCACAAGGAGTTAAATTCTGCAACTTACAATGTTCCACGGATACTTGGGATGACTGCGTCCCTTGTGAAATCGAAAGGTTAATATGCATTCAACGCTCTTACTTTCTTGATTGGATTTATATATTTGATTTTCGGTTTCTATGTTTTTCCAACTTTGGTCTCATCTTTGTCTTTCTTCCCTGAACTAAGGTGAGAATTTGGATAGGTACTGGAAAAAGATTCATGGGCTTGAAATTCTAATGAATTCAAAGGTTGCTTATTTTCTTTATCTTGAAATTTTAATAATACTTTTTTCTATGCTGGTTTAAGCTTGCGTACTCCGTCATTATAATATATGTTTGATAAATAAAGGTCTATACTTGTGAGAATGAGTCTGTGCTGGCTGAGTTTGTTCCCTTTTCTACACCAATCTTCAAGTACTACCAACACATGAAAATTCCATGTTCCAGACGTGCAAACTTGACAGTGAAGCTAGAAAAGTTATCTTTAAAGGTATGTGATTGAAGTTTCTATGCAGGTGGTATTTTGGGGGGGGGGGGGAGGGGGAGGTTTAAATTTTATAATAGAAAGCAATTTCTAAAATTTGTAGACTATGTCTCATATTTATGATCATTCTTGTATCATACATTGATTGGACATTGTTAACTGATGAGAGTCTTACTCGTCAGCATCGCTTATCCCTTGCAACCATGGATCTCAAATCCTCTACTGTTGATTCTATAAAGAGGAGACTGTCGAACATAAGTTCAACAATAGCATATTGTTTGGATGATCTCGGAATTTTGCTGGCGCAGAAGGTATTATTGTTCCTGGTGCTGCTTTCAGGTTTAATATTACATAGGAGAGTAAGATAGATTGCAATGTTTTTATTCAACAACAGGCTGCTCAGTCATTGTCAGTCAGTCAGAATGACTTTGTCTTGTGGGGTCAACAAACAATGTTTAGCGAGACCTTCGTAATAAAATTCTGTTCGGATGCTTCACAGGCATTTTTGGCCGACATACCTCACGGTAGTTATTTGCTTGCTATCATTTTATAACTAAAGATTCGCTTATTGTCTTCCTTTCATCACCTCCTTGGTTCTTTTCATGTATAAATAGGTCTTAATTGGAGTGCTGCTAACATAAAAGGAAATGTGGAGGCAGGTCTCCTAACTTCAAAAACACTCTGCCTTGTTGACACGCTTCTTGGTTATAGGTATGGATTGCATGCATATGTTCTTTTCTGTGTGTATTATATTGGAGTTCAATATGACAATCTGAATTGAAAAATTGTTTGACATTGCTTAACACATATTTATTGTACAACTTTTTTTTTAATACATTTTCTCACTGAAAAGGTGTTTAGTAGCCGCTATCCTTTGGATATGCAGCTGTTAGGCTCTTGATATACATTACATATATGTAATAATCTGCAAACCCTTTTTCTTTTTCATATACAGCTCCTTGGAGAACGTACGGTGCATCATTTTTGTGGATAGGGTGATAGCAGCAATAGTTCTGGAATCCCTGTTGGCTGAGATTCTTCCATACTATAATAACTGGAAAACCAAGTACGTTGCAGGTAATAACTCTGGTCTGCAAAGTCAAACTCGGAAGAAGCAAAATGAAATTGTGGAAGACTTCCGGAGAGGGCTGGTATGGCTATGAAATTCCTCTGAACTGTTGTAGTTGTCTGCTTACTGCTATCTTTAGTTATGAATTACCTGTTTTTATTCATAGGTAAATATCATTGTAGCAACATCTATTCTAGAGGAGGGTCTAGATGTTCAAAGTTGCAATGTAGTTATCAGATTTGACCCTCCATCCAACATTTGCAGTTTCATACAGTCTCGTGGGCGTGCTAGAATGAAAAATTCAGATTATTTGATGATGGTGGAAAGGTCTGCTACATATTTCGCTGGTCTTCATAGAATTTACAATTTGTTTTGAAATGAAAATAGCTCCATGCTTAACAAATTTCTGACTCACTGGCAGTGGAGATATGTTAACACAATCTCGGTTAAAAAAATATCTTTCTGGTGGGAAAATAATGCGTGAAGAGTCTTTGCAGCATTCTCTCGTTCCCTGTCCACCTCTTCCAGATGATTCAGATGAAGAATTCTACCGTGTTGAAAGTACTGGCGCAACTGTAACTCTTAGCTCAAGTGTCAGCTTAATATATCTTTACTGCTCAAGGCTTCCTTCAGATGAGTTAGTCTAACACCAGCTCCGTCAGTTTGTTTTCCTTGATGCAAATTTCGGTTTATAATATTTTTTTTTTGTGAAGGTACTTCAAACCAGCTCCAAGATTTGATGTGAACAAGTATCAGAGGAGTTGCACCCTTTACCTTCCTAAGAGCTGCCCAGTAAAAGAAATCAAAGTTGAGGCAAATGGTAATGTGTTAAAACAAGCTGCTTGTCTTGAAGCTTGCATTCAGCTGCACAAAGTTGGAGCTCTAAGTGATCATCTTGTGCCTGACATGGTCGTGGCGGAAACCGTAGGACAAAAACTCGGTATAATTCTGCATTTTCATTTGGACTATATAATAAATCACTTTTCTGTGAGGTTTGACTTTGCACTTTTGCAGGGAAAATTCACTATAACTTAGACCAGCCATGTTACTTCCCTCCAGAGCTAGTCTCTGATTTTTCAGCACAGTCGCAGATAACATACCATTTCTACTTAATAAAAATGAAGCCAAACTCTCCAAGAGATGTTCACTTTAACGACATTATTCTCGGAACTAGAGTTATGCTTGAAGATGACATTGGAAGCGCAGAATTCTGCTTGGAAGATCATAGGGACACAATAGCTGTGACACTGAGTTACGTGGGAGTGTTTCACCTTACACAAGAGGAGGTATTTTTACTAACTTTTCTTTGTCAACTATCTCTGATTTGAAAATTCGTATGAATCAATCTCATCTAAACTACAAATTCAATAATTCTTTGTATTTTCTTTTATTCAGGCCCTTTCGTGTAGAAGATTCCAGATAACTCTTTTCCAAGTTCTTTTGGACCACAGTGTAGAAAATTTGATGAAAGCATTGGATGGATTGCATCTCAAAGATGGAGAAGCACTTGATTATCTGCTAGTTCCGTCCACACATTTGCATGGAACATCTCTTATTAATTGGGCGGTGGTCAGATCTGTGAATCTCACTTGTCATAAAACTAGTGAAAAAAACTTGAATTGTTCTACTAATGGTATTTGTCGCAATCTACATACAAAAGATGGGGTTTCTTGTACTTGCGTCGTACAAAATGCATTGGTATACACCCCACATAATGGATACATCTACTGCACGAAAGGTGTTCTCAACGATCTAAATTCAAATTCACTTCTGAAAAGAAATGCTGGTGATCAGACTTACATAGAGTATTATGAGAAAAGGTACATATATTTTGCTTATTTTCTTGTAATTTCAGATGCTGAATTCTATAATTTTGCTGCAGGCATGAGGTTCATTTAAAGTTTGTTGATGAACCCTTTCTGAATGGAAGACACATTTTCACACTGCATAATCATATTCGCATGACCAAGAAGAAAAAGGAGAAAGGTTAAATCTTTAATCGCACCATGTGGTTGATTACATCACTGATTACTTGTTGAGTTCCTTATTCCTTAATTTTTTCTTACTTACTGCAGAGCATGAAAAGGAGTTTGTTGAACTACCTCCTGAACTGTGTCATGTCATTTCGTCCCCAATATCAGTTGATATGATCTATACATACACTTTCATCCCATCTGTTATGCAACGCATTGAATCTTTGCTTATAGCACACAACCTGAAGAAGAGCATCCCAAAAGTCAATATTCCAACCATCAAGGTGGACTATTTAAGACTTCAAACTGATATACATGTTTTAAGGATTTTGATTATGTTTTTTTTCTTTCCCACTAAATGTTTTGGTCCACTTATGCCTACAGGTTCTGGAAGCTATCACTACAAAGAAGTGCCAAGATCAGTTCCACTTGGAATCACTAGAAACTCTTGGTGACTCTTTTCTGAAATATGCCGTTTGTCAGCAACTATTCCAACAATGTCATACTCACCATGAGGGGCTTCTTAGCTCACAGAAAGATGGAATTATTTCAAATGTCATGCTCTGCAAATTCGGATGTCAGCAGAAACTTCAGGTGAACATTCTTCATTCTTAACGACTATCAAACCTCTGGAGTGTTCCCAGTGCGTTGAGGTTCTATAGAAACGTTTCACTGAACAGGTATTAAAATGTAAAATTATCTTCTTCGATTGTAGGGATTTATTCGCGATGAGTGTTTTGAACCTAAAGGTTGGATGGTTCCTGGTAAACCATCTGCAGCTTATGCTCTTGTAAATGAAACCTTACCCGAGTCTAGAAACATATATGTTGCTAAGAGGAGGAACTTGAAACGAAAGACGGTGTCTGATGCTGTAGAATCACTAATTGGAGTGTATCTCAGCGAGGGAGGTGAACTTGCAGCTTTGATGTTTATGAATTGGGTTGGTATAAAAGTCGATTTCACAACTACAAGGATCCATAGAGAATCCCAAATACAAGCAGAGAAGCTTGTGAATGTTGCTTATATGGAATCGTTGTTGAACTACAAATTTGAGGATAAGTCTCTTCTAGTCGAAGCATTGACTCATGGTTCATACATGATTCCTGAAATTCCAAGATGCTATCAGGTCTGGTCGCTTCTCGATCAAGTTAATCATCCACTTTTATATCTTTTTGTCATTTCAAATAAATCTAATTTGACTCTACTGCAGCGGTTGGAGTTCCTCGGTGACTCAGTATTGGATTATCTCATAACCAAGCATTTGTACGACGAATATCCCTGTCTGTCTCCTGGACTACTAACTGACATGCGGTCAGCTTCTGTTAACAATGAATGTTATGCTCAAGTAGCAGTGAAGGCAAAACTGCACAAACACGTTCTACATGCTTCTCATGATCTCCACAAACACATCTCTAGAATAGTCAGTGAGTTTCAACAGTCTTCTTCACAATCCACTTTCGGATGGGACTCTGATATATCTTTCCCTAAGGTAACAGTGCATTTTAATCTAACTAAACCTATTAACACTTCTCTACTTTGAACACATAAGTCTTTAAACCTCTTCCTTCTTTTCTCACTTGTCAGGTTCTAGGAGATGTGATTGAATCTTTGGCAGGCGCGATTTTTGTTGACTCAGGTTACAACAAGGAACTAGTGTTTGCGAGTATTAAACCACTTTTGGGTTGTATGATAACTCCAGAGACTGTCAAATTGCATCCTGTGAGAGAGTTGACAGAATTATGCCAGAAAGAGCGATTCGAGTTGAGTAAAGCTAAAAGCTTCAAGAATGGTGAAGTTTATTTCACAGTTGAGATCAAAGCTAAGGAAATGAGTTTTGCTCACACAGCAAAGTCCTCTGATAAGAAAATGTCCAAGAAATTGGCGTACAAAGAAGTCTTGAACTCACTTAAGCAGAGCCTTTCTTCTTAATTTTTTCTTTTTCTTTTGGAATTGAATTAGAATAGACTTTGATTGGACAAATTCTATCAATTAAAGTTGCTTACTTAACTTCAAACAGAAACAAAACAATTTCCAAGGACAAAAACAAACAAATTGAAAAGCCTCAAAGTTGCTGATTGAACACTTGTTAGTGAAGTAACCTTTTGTAAACCCACCTATTATATTTGGTTTTACACATTTTCGACTCCACTAGCCTTTCATATGCAGGAAGTCTCAACATCTTTTCATCACATCAACGCTTTTCTGCATTGTCTTGTTCAATCCTTTTGCCTCCTGCAGCTTGCTTGATTTGCACTAAACTTGGAACATAAGCACACAAATATGGGTCATCGTACTTGTTGTCAGAATATTCTTCAAAGCCCTCTAGTTCTCTAAAGTATCCAGACTCTCCAATGATGCTAAGTTTTTCACCATAACCAACGATAACGAGTTTCCTTCCCTCGTCAATGATAAAACTCTCAATATAGTATGAAATTCCAGTTTCCATATTTACTGTAAAAAACTTGCTCCAAGTCAACTTTTCAGCACTAGTCTCATTTGTAATCCATACCTCAACATCGTGTACATTTGGTATATCCTAATGATGAAGTAAAGCCACAAGCTTCTCTTCTCTAACACAAGATAAAAGGTGCACATTATAGCCATCCCCAGCTATAATGTTATACGACAGAAACATAAACGGTCCAAATATCTCTCTTATAAAATCAAAACAGAGTCTGTGAAAGTTATCTTCATTCTCTTCTGTAACACACCAGTATGTGTTTCCTTGACAGAAATGCCATGTTCATTAGACCATCTTAACGAGTTTCGAGTGACATCAAGAGTCTTCCATGAATCAGACTCAAAATCGTAGATTTCGTACCAGGAAAATCCTTTTTCTAAATCTTCAGGGAATAAAATATTGTCTATAAACCTCAAAATTTTGTGGCTACGACCAAAAGATTTATTTTGTTTATTTTCCGCGTATACGAGAGCGTAAAAACATCGGTCTGAATAACAATATTGCTTGTAAGAACATCTGGTTTCGAACCACTTTGGTTGCAAGCAATATGGATTCCAAACCATAAGCTTAGTGTTTTCGTTGTCGTCTTTGAAGATGCATAACAACAAACCCTCACAATTCAAAACCTGAGATCCCTTGAATAGTTGTTCGGTTAGGCAAATAAGTGTACCTTTAAGCTCTATATATGGATCTCCATCTCATTAAATAAAGCTTTTGATTTTTCATCGCGATCATCTGAGACTCTCTTTCTTTTGCGGCTGCTTTTTCTTTATCAATCTGTATCTTTGAAAAGCTCCGATTTTTGGATAAAGAGTTCCACTTTTTGCATGTTAGTCGCACTGCTCCCATAAATTTCAATGGTACTCTGGAGAGAATCTCCTCTACTAGATCACTTTGAAGATCAGAGATCATTGTCATCGCTTCAATTTTTCAATTAGGTTTTTTCTTTTCTTTTCTTCTGATTTCTTACGGCCGAAGTTAAAGGCCGCTTATATATATAACAATTGAATACCCGGGAACCCTAATGGGCCATTTGTGGGCTTATGTATTTATGATTGTATTAGAATAGACTTCGATTGGACAATTCTGTATAATAAAGTTTCTTACTTCTCTTCAAACAGAAACAAAACAATATGCAAAGACAAAAAAAACAGCTAAATTGGCTTTAAATAAAACAAATTCAAGCCAAGTGCCAAACGTTTCTGTGACGTTTGGTTGTGATCAAGTAACCACCAAGCTTACGGTTATTTGGTTTAACCGCAATGGTCATACTGTCTTTACTTCACGTTTCTTGTTCTTCCTTTTGTCTATAGCAAGCTGTGGATTATTTGGCTCAGTCTGAGAGAATTGACAAATAGGAGAAGCTTAAAAGCGTAAAGAGTTATAGAGAAAAAGATTAATAAAGGCTTCGGTTTAGTTTAAGTTGAAGCCGGTTCAATTGAAGGCAATATCCAATCCGGTTAGTGTTGGTTAAAGAACAAAATTCATTATCAGAGAAGTCTGAGCAACGATTTAGAGAGTTGCAAAGAGAAAGAATTAAGAAGGCTTCTAGATCATTCTTCTTTTTCTTTCCAAGTTTTATCTTCTTATCTCTTCCTTCCTTGTAATCATCATTCTGCTGTAATGGTTTTCTCTTGGATTGTAAGCAACATGAATGGAGCTTAATATATAGTGGATTGCTGGAATAATTTCTGGCTCCAGAAGTAAGCATATTGGCGAACTGGGTAATCAAAGTCTCTTGTGTTCTTCTTTTCTTTATTCTCAAGCTATCGTGGTTAATTAGTGAGGTTAAAGAGTGATCGTTAGCGAGATTGTGTGAACGATTTATCAACACAAGCAAATTGAAAATCCTTCATATCTCAAAAATGTCAAATCAAATTTGCTGATTGAACACTTATCAGAGAAGTAACCTTTTGTAAAGGGTTTGAAGAAATATAAGAGAAAAAGACATAAATTAAGAAGATTGTAAATGAAAGACATAAATTAAGCTTTGTGAATTGAGTTTAAGCCACATTAGATTTTATTTTATTTTTATACGGTGCTTCTTGAGTAGGTTGTTAAGTGCAGCAAGTCTCAACATCTTTTGATTACATTGACGGTTTTCTGCATTGTCTTGATTTTTCCTTTTGCCACCTGCAGGTTGCTTGATTTGCACTAGACTTGGAACATAAGCACACAAATATCGCCTGTGATAATCTTCGTCGTCAGATTCTTCAGAGAGATCTAGTTCTCTAAAGTATCCAGACTCTCCAATGATGTTAATATTTTCATTAAAACCAATGATGAGTTTCTTTTCCTCGTCAATGATAAAAATCTCAACTGTGCACGAAATTTCGGGTCCCATATACACTGTCAAAAGCTTGCTCCAAGTCACTTTTTCGGGTTCAATCTCAGTCGTAATCCATATCTCAAACTCGCCTGGATTTGGACCCTATGGTGTGTGGTCCTGAAGTAAAGCTGCAATCTTCTCATATTTAACACAAGATAAAGTCACTGTGTCATCAACACAAGCATTAACGGCAGATCGAAGCATAAGCGGTCCAAATCTCTCTTTTGTAAAATCAAAACAGATTATGTGAAAGCTCTGAGAAGATAATGCAGTAACACACCAGTATGTGTTTCCCTTGACAACAATGCCAAAGTCATGAAACATTGTAGACCACAGTGGAGTTATATCAAGAGTCTTCCATGTTTCAGACTCAATATCGTAGATTTAGTACCAGAAAAACTGTTGTTCTGTAGCGTATTGGAAGTAACTAAAACTAACGTTTATAAACCTCAAGATTTGAACCACTTTGGTTGTAAGATAATCGGTTGTAAGAACATCTGGGTTTGAACCACTTTGGTTGCAAGAAATATGGATTCAAACCATAAGCTTAGTGTTTCTGTTGTCGTCTTTGAAGATGCATAACAACAAACCCTCACAGTTCAAAACCTGAGATACCTTGAATAGTTGTTCGGTTAGGCAAGTAAGTGTACCTTTAAGCTCTATATATGGATCTCCATTATTGACCACACTCATTAAATAAAGCTTTTGATTCATCAGCATGATCATCTGATACTCTCCTTCCTTTGTGGCAGTTTCTTCTTTATCAATCTGCATCTTTGAGAAACTTCGATTTTTGGATATAGTGTTCCACTTTTTGCATGTTAGTCGGACTGCTCTCACAAATTTCAATGGTATTCTGGAGAGAATCTCCTCTACCAGATCTGTTGAAAGATCAGAGATCATTGTCATCGCTTCAATTTTTCAAGTAGGGTTTTTTTGTTTTTTTTCTTCTGATTTCTTACGGCCAAAGTTAAAGGCAGCTTATATATATAACAATGCAATACCCGGAAACCCTAATGGGCCATTTGTGGGCTTTTGTATTTGGGATTGAATTAGAATAGACTTCTATTGGACAAATTCTGTCGATTAAAGTTGCTTACTTAACTTCAAACAGAAACAAAACAATATGCAAAGACAAAAAAATGGCTTTAATTTTAAAAAATCAAGCTAAGAGCCAAAAGTTCTTGTGACGTTTGGTTGTGATCAAGTAACCACCAAGCTTACGGTTCTTTGATTTAACTGCAATGGTCATACACGAAGCTTTCTCAAGGCAATACATTAGAACTCCGGCTCGGCCTCGCCGTTTCTTCCAACCCCACCTCTTCAGCAATCTCCAAACCGGTGGCTTTTTCTCTTCTGCAACCACTAATAGACTCACATGTTGTTCTTTAGCTTCTTTCACTATCTTCTCTCCTTTCTCTTTCCCTTTTCCTTCTAGCCTTCTTATCTCAACCTCGATCTGTTATTCAGACATAACACAATTTATAACGTTTTCAAAACGCAACAAAACGTTTTCTTAGAATTTTAACTTACCCCTGGTCGCTTTGTTTGGCAGAGTTTCTTTAGAGAATGGACGAATTCGTCTGTCTTTACTTCACGTTTCTTGTTCTTCCTTTTGCCTATCAAGCAATTTGAAAAATCGTTAAGATCGGAAGTTGTGATCACTCTAATCTAATACATCATATAATACATGGACCACTCAACTTATAGAGCCAATCGGTTTTGAGTTTGAAATCCATAATTTCTAATATGGTATTAAAACCTACGATCATGACCAACAAGACATGTATGATGCATGATTAAAACCTACGATCAGGACCAACAAGACATGTATGATGCGTGATTGAACACTTGTTAGAGAAGTAACCTTTTGTATAGGGCTTAGAGAAATATAAGAGAAAAAGATAGTCTTGTGATTGTAATGTATGCTTCAGAGCCCACTCAAGAGCTCCAGTTGATGCAATCACCTTATCAACCACCACCATTACTCTATTCCCGGCCTCTTTTATCTCTGTCTCCTCCGCGACAATCTCTTCAATTTCACTTTTGCCACCGCTCACAAAGGTCCTGTCATCATCTTGTTCCTCTCCTTCTTCATCTTCTTCGAACTCTTCATACTCACTGCTGCTGTTTTCATCGTCTTCTTCTTCTTCTCCAACACCTTTGTCTCCTCTTAAAAACTCGATTCTCTGGTCTATTTCTATGGAATTAGAGTCTGGTCTAAACCTAGTCTTTGAAGGACGGACTCGTACATTTCTTAAGCTCAATCGCACTGATTTCTTAAGCGATCTAGCCATATTCTCCTATAAATCCTGATTCTAACAACCATACATTGATCTTGATCATTATTACTGTCATCACAAAAGAGTTCCTAGGACGTGCGTACCATGAAAATCTATAAATTAATTCCAATTTTTAAGGACAAAAACACGTTAATTGCAACGAAATCTTTTATTAAACTTGAAGATCTTACTAATGCAACACACGTTATTTTTGTCTCAATTAATATAATCCTTCGTTAAATACATTACTCAAGCTTATCACTAATATCTTAATCCACAGGATTGATGTTAAAATGTCGTTTTCAAACGGTAATTTCAACTATTTCTTTTCAGTATTGATTGATAACAAAATAACCATATTTACGAAGGACATTTTAAATGCTATCGCAAAATCCTTATAACTTCTTACAATAATAAAGAGTTAACAAATTATGCTCGAACTAAAAGTCGAAACACACATTAATATCAAAGAAAAAGATTTGTTTTTGTTCATATAATTTATAAAAGAACTTAAAACATACTAAAATTCCCCATTAATATCTCCTTCCGTATTTTAATATCACATAATGGAGACACTTTCATGAAGACAACAAAAATAAACAAGAAACCACATACTAAAAGAGTATGTTGGATCGAAGAATTAGGGCACATTTTCTTCAACTATTGTCTCTAACTGTGGTTTCTTAGATTTCGAAACAGAGATTCTATAAATAAACTCAGCAGCTGAAAACTCTTCAACATTATCCAGATTCAGCTTCGATCCAATCAATCTAACATGATCATCATCATCTTCTTCTTCTGGAGACACTCTTCTACTATCACAACTCTTCGAACGTTTCTTACCAACGAGGTAAAGCCGAGCCAAATCAGAAGCATTAGCTGCAGAACTGACACGTGTCATAGGAAAAGCAACGTACACATAACAGCCTTCAAGGTCTAAGTCATCGTCTGCAACGAGTGGTGTAAATTTTCGACCGATTGATAATGACTTAGCGTCGACTAAGAAATAGTTTGGCATCTCCATCATTAGTTCTGCTGCTTTTGTCGGAACTTGAATCTCACGTACTTCACCGTCTGGTAGAATCACTTTGGCTGTTGGTGATGTTTTGTTTAAAGCACATGAAACATAATTTCCCATTGTTGATTTAGGTCTAAAGATTATACAAGTGTTTAAGATGAAATTGATTTTGAGAAGATCCAAGAAGACACAAACGATAGACAGATTTATACAACATTATATGATATTAAAAACTATATATTATAAAATATAGTGAAGATGGACAGCATTGCAAGTAGAGGTTGACATTAATAGATAGTTGAATACGCGTTATTATTACTTTATATAGTTTTAAGTTATATATAATTAGAAGTCTATGACCATTATTTCTTTTACTCCGCGTCAATAGGTAATGATTATAGATTAATGTTGCGTTATTAATACATATAATTTTTCTTTGGTTTAATAATGTTTTAATTATTTGTAGTGAATTATAGGTTTCTCTTCTTGTGATGGTTCCATTGAATATTCCTTGGATTATTTTGAAAATTAAATATTTTATATTTTGGTTTCTTGAAGTTATGATGTATTAATTATAGTTTATGAAAATTTTAAAATACTGTATAACATGATTTTTTTTGTCAACACTCGCCATAACTAACCGGCCCATTAGTCAAATTTCTACATAATTTAGGCGATGAAATTTGATATTTAGTTGTACAAATGTACATACCATAGTAAACTTACCGTCTGCCACTAAAGATACAAATGCAAAAGTCAAAAACTCAGAATTAATAAATTAAATTAAATTATCTTTTGATGCGTTGAGTCAACGTAGCTACAAATTTATACATTATGAAGAGACGGTGACATAATTATAAATTAATAATACTGTATTAAGTAAATATGTGGGTCCTTAAATACGTTTTAGTGGCTCAAAATGTGGAAGGAAATGACAGAATTTTCTAAAATGTTTTTTGTATTAATTAACCAAAAACAATCTTATTATATTTCCAGTACTTGTTATCTAATTTTTTTTTTAATCACACGATACGATAATAAAATACAATAACAAAAATAAAAATTAGTAAATAATTAATCATGTACATAATACATGGATACGCGTGGGATCCACGCTCGCGACTTTGGTACATATCTATGCTTTCGGTTTATCAATTGAGAGAAACCTTTGACTTCAATGACGTGTCGGCTCCGTTATGTATGGGACTGTTCTGTTGCTTCAAGGCCTAATTAGTATTTGATACTTTATTTTAAGTTTTAATTAATTCGTTAGTTAGCATTATCATTCTCAATTGATTGCCAAATTCAAACTTTAATGTAAACGTAATGTAAACGGGATTTTGTGTTTCTCCTACTCTGAAAGCTAAAGCCATGTTATTTTTAGTCAATCGTAATCCCAGATTGCTTGATTAATCGTCCTTAATATATATATATATTTTTATTATTGATCATTGAAGACAAATTGAATAGATGATCATCAATTAAATTATGGACAAACTAAAAAAACAGAGTCCATGGACTTTAACCCATTTCAAAAATAAGAGAATCTATGATTGTGGGCTTTGGCCCATTTATAAACATAATTATTGTGAGTTTTGGCCCATGTGAACCAAAATATAAAATAGCTCTTTAAATTAATTTTCATTCATTACTAATCTCTATAAAATAATATAATTTCAAGTTCCCAAATATTATTATATATTTAGTTTAATTAGTATACGGATAAATTAATAATTACTATAAATTAATAAAATAATTATAACTTAAAAAACATTATTTATTTATATAGGTTTTACTGTAATAAAAGTTTGTGAAACTTATCTAAGATAATCGAGTTGTGCGTACATTACTTATATTATTCTCTAAACCGGTTTTACATATATAAATATAAATTAGACTATTGTCATCATTCTCATTTCTAAGCTTAGAAATCATCGAGAGAAAAATGGGAAAACCACGAACTGCTGGAGTTGGAATGGACTACTCTCCAACGAGCAAATCAGCTCTCCGATGGACGGTGGAGAATCTTCTTGACGACGGATGTCCAACCTCAAAACGCCGATCATACCCGCAAAATCCTCTTTGAGGAAACTGGTTCACGTATTTTTTTATTACTACTACATCTCTTTATTTAATTAGTAATTTTGTTTACATTTTAAATATTTTTTAAAAATATTGTTGTTTGATAATTGCAGCGTTAGTTCCTTTGGAAGAATTTAGAAAGATTAATTTCTCAAAACAGTATGGACTTGCCTACGATCCTGAGGTCCTTGATGTTCTTGATACTCTTTCTAGGGCTAAAACTGTAATTTATCTTTCTCAATCTTACAAGTTTATGCAACTTAGATCTCCAAAACCGGATTCACCAACTCTAGTTTAAGTTAGTTCTTTGTTTTATTTTTTAAATAGGGAAAGGTGGTGGCTAAGGTGTATTGGGGAGATCCAAAGGAGAAACTTTGCGATGCAGTCGAAAATCTAAAACTTGATTCCATTGTTCTAGGCAGTCGAGGTTTAGGTCTTCTCAAAAGGTAATTAATGTATTCTATTATTCTACAGTTAACATGGATGTGGTTGACTAGTGGTTTAAGCGTAGAGATTGGTCGTGGTGTGCTCTTTTTTCGATCTCCAGTAGAAAAAATGCTTTAGGAGATGTCAATTTGGTATTAGCAATGGTTGGACTTGGTCCTAGGGAATTAGGGCTTAAGTCCGATCCTCCCAGTTAACAAAAAAAAAGTTATTACAGTTTGGTCTGAATTTGTGGGGTTTTTAGTACGTTTAGGAAGTAGATACCTAACAATAATTGAATGTAGTTTGGTCTATCATCTATGTGTGATGTGTTTGTAGGATGTTGCTGGGTAGTGTGAGCAATCATGTGGTGACAAATGCAACATGTCCACTTACAATTGTTAAGGCCTATTAAAGTCTCGATCTCTTCTTCTTCAAATTTGGACCCAAACTCATAATATTTGTAGTTACTTGTGGTACTCATGCTTTGTTTTTATATATATTTTGGATGGTTAGTGTGATTGGATTGGACTTTATCAAGACGGATGTGGTTGATTTTGGCATGTAATCCATGTATGGACTATCGATTGTGAATTAATTCGTTTAGTTTATGAGATGATTCACGAAGTTGGATGGGCCGTATTGGGCTTTCTATTACTTTATCGGCCGGTCCAATCAGAATGGACTCATGCTCATTAGGTTTAACACGAATCTAATGATCATTGAGAACTTTGTGTTAAATTTATGCACTAATCGGACTGAATTAGTTTTCTAAAAAGGGTTAGTTACATAGTTCACAGTTCACACACTCTTCAATCGATTTGTTGACAATCTTGTATAAACTCTAACGAGAACTCAATTAATGTAAGAAAAATAATAATAAAATTAAAGCAATTAAGAAAATAGCGGTCGATAAGCTTTGTCGATCTAATTATATTGACAAAAAAACCCGTTAGGAGGCTTAGAGCTCTTTTGATCCAAACTAGATTGTTGTTATTCTAGTTGTCCACAATGAGTCTCATTGGTACTACCGTTGGAAACAACCCTTTGAAAAAAATGAACGGTTAAAGCAAAAATCATTTAAAAATGACAGTTGGAAGATAGCGTTTGACAAAAAAATAGAAAAATAGATAATGTTGATTGGTAACACTACAATGCTTGAATATTGTAATGAGATAAAAATTAATATATTAAATTTGATTCAAAATAATTATTCTAAAAAATAAGCGATAAAATATAGTTTAACACTTTTGATATAAAAATATATATATAAATTATAATTACTATTTTTGTAATAATAGTTTTATATTAACAAATGAATATTTTCTAATATAAACAAATAGTTTTTTTTCTTGAATCAAAATATAAATAATTCTGTTTGCAAATAACTTAAATAAATATAAACGATCGCTTGCGAAAAATCGTTTCAAAAAAGTGCTGATTAATAATAAAATATACATATCATTTGCAAACGAAAATATACGAAACCAATCAACTTCAATATAGTCCACATTGAACCAGTCCAT
Source organism: Lepidium didymum (assembly GCA_963920545.1). NCBI lineage: Eukaryota > Viridiplantae > Streptophyta > Magnoliopsida > Brassicales > Brassicaceae > Lepidium > Lepidium didymum. Next base: position 20,079,462 of record OY986979.1, read on the forward strand.
ACAACCATACAACATAATCAAAATTTGACCACTTAACATTATCCTAAAATCATACAAACATAATCCTAAACTTTTTTTAAAACAATTCATGCCATAAAATGAAATATCTTACAACAATTCAATACTATTACCCCAAAATTAATATTATATAGATATATTGAATAAAAAATTTATTTCCTTATAGTGCTTTATTTTTATCTATCTAATTTCTTTCTTGTTTTGGGCTTTTTTTTCTCCAATTTCTTTCTTGTTAGGCTCTTTGTCTTTATCTCTCTAATTTCATTTTTTATTTTAATATTTGCAAACTATTGATTTACTTGTCATTATTTACACAGATTTTTATATTATAAATATTATCTATAAATTATATATATATGTGTGTGCTAATCAAAAAATTTAATTGAAATTTTCATTATCTCTCTCTCTATATATAAATCATATATGACAAAATATAAATCGACCAATGACAAATAAAAATAGATCTTGTCCTAATAACTGTAATTTCCCTTAGATTTCTTTTTGTTTGAAATCTCCCTTAGATTTAAAATGCTTTTATATATTTGGTTCACCCTCCATAGATTGTACACAAGCTAATTAATTAGCATATATCTGTACTCTAATACACATTTGACTTTAATGTATATCTTTTAACATATAATTTAATATTTAACTCATATATAAAATTTACCCATTTTGATTGCATGTATATCCTAATTTTCCCATTTTTATCTTTTTATGAATTAATGTAAATATTTTCTAAAAAGAGTTATCCATGGACTCGCTTTTTCTCTATAAATACTGATTAATTTGTACTTTAACAAACACAAAAACCTAAAACAAAAAATTTGGCGAAAATCAAAATGGAGAACGATGGTGATGAGATCTCAAGCATTGAACAAATTGCTCCAGCAACAGATGCTAAGAAAAACAAGAAGAAACGCCATCACCCTCGGCAAATCCAAAAACTTGAAACGTAAAATATTTATTTATAATTTGTTAATTTTACTTTTCAGCTTATAATTTATATTAATTTTGGAAGCCGAGAAAGAAGCGTAAAGCTTACATGGATAAAATTTCTCAACAGGCCACGAAGTTAACAACTACGCGTATTTTGTTAATTTTTATTAAAACAAAACTAATGACTTTTGTATTGTAATAACTGACGTTTTGGTTTGAATCAAGTTACTTCAAGGAAAATCCTCATCCAAATGAATTTCAACGACGGCGAATATGTCAGGAGGTGAATCTTAGTACGAACCAGGTCAAGTTCTGGTTCCAGAACAAACGAACTTATTGCAAAGTATTAACCTTAGCAACTTATATATGATAAATAATTTTATTGAAAGTTTATTTCAATTTTTATATATAACTATTATTTTCCAATTAAAGAATCAGGAAGGAAAATCTACTAACGTGATACTTCGTGGAGAAAACAAAAGGCTCCGAGATGAGAATGAAGCAATACTTGACACTTTAAGGAATTTGATTTGTCCAACTTGTGGTTCTCTTTGTGGCATAGAAGAACGTGAACGCAATCTTCAACAACTGCGTTTGGAAAACGCTCGACTTAGAGAACAGGTTATTATTTGATTTCATTTGTTTAATTCGTATAATAATTCACTATTTATGATTTTTTTCGATATACATCTGGATTTACAAATAAACAAAACAATTTTTATCTTGAAAATGTTGATAAGAGTATGATAAAAACATTATGTTTAGCTTTATTTACCTATAGGTAACAAGTGTGATTTATTTAATTTGGTCAATAAACATGTTAAATATCTTAACATAATAATAAAGTAATTGGAGATTCGTCTTTGGCCAAATAATTAAGTTTATTTTTTCTAACTAGAATTTGATTCCAAAGAAACCCGTAATTATTTGACATATTTAACTTTTTTTTTTATCTTAGTTTAAAATCCTACTTGTTCACTTATAATGGATTTGAGTATGAGTGACAAAAGTCAAACCAAATGGTTTTTTTACCATTGACTATGAAGATCTCAGCGGTTTTTACTATTTCTGTATTTTTTTGATATTTAGTTGATTTTTTCTATCATCTAATTATATTCATTTGAGTTTTATTTAGATTTACAAAAAAAAAAACAATATTCATCTTAAAATATTGTGTTTTACGCAGTGGTGGAACTAGAAAATTTATATATTGAGATCAAAATCGACCTATAAAAAAAAGTTTGGGCTACCCTAGAGCAAAATAAAAATTTTGCCCATTTTAAAACCAAACTTTATGATGTATTCATAAAATTAAACAAATAAATGATGACTAAACTTCAAATTTGTTAGGTTTTAGTCAAATACTGGTTTCATTGGGTCAAAACACTTATTAATTTTCAATTATATCTAAAATTTAATTTTATAAGGGTCAATTATTTAATTTAACTGGTTCAATTTAAAATTTTTAGCATAAATTAGTCTAATAATTTAAAATTTATTGGGGACAATTGATCCCAATAATCTCTATGTAACTCCGCCCATGGTTTTACGTAACAAGTTTGATTTATTTTGGTCAATAAACATATTAAATATCTTAACAAAATAAATCAATGAACTTGTTAATTAAACCCACAAGACTATATACTAACCATTTTGTATAAATTTAAATTTGATTTCAGCATGACCATATCTCAAGTTATGTATCCAAGCACATGTCCAAACGCCCAATGGACCCATTAGGTGCTGGTCCTAGCAATGTTTTCGGAGCATCAAGTTCTCAACACATCCAACCACTAACACTCGCCGAAGTGGAAATAAGTCAAATATTGTCTGAAACTGCGGCAATTGCCATTGAAGAGCTCCAGCGACTGTTTCTGACTGAGGAACAGTTTTGGGTTAAGTCAACCATTGACGGAACTGATGTCATTGACCAAGATAGGTACCAGAAGTACTTGCCTGCGATCAAACATTTCAGTGGTTTGAGTTCTCGAGTTGAGTCTTCCAAATACGACACTGTGGTTCCTATTGAAGCAACAAGCTTGATCCAGATGTTCTTCGATGCGGTGTGTATTCTATAGATCATCATAAGTAACCCTTATATTTAAGTAGCCATAAAAATGATACATATTTTCATTATTTAAAATATATTTGCATTTTGACTCTTTCTGATGAACCATGGTCGTTTTTAGCATGTGTCTTATATGAGATCTGATAGCATGACCTTGAAAATTTCAGGATCTATTTTAAAAGGATTATACAAAAAAAATTCTTAAACATTAGAGTTTAATGAAATTTTTTTTTTAATAAAACATAGAGCCAAATTTATTTTTTTTCATTTTCATTAAACCGATTCTGTAGAAAAATATTATATTCTAACAAAGGGTAAATATTCAGAACGACCTTCTTCTGATCTTTATAACTTATAGCTAGATTTAATTATAAATTAATATGTATAAATTTATTTATTGTAGGAGAAATGGAAAGAGTGTTTTCCAACGATTGTGAACGACGCCAAGACGATGTGTGTGCCCGGACAGGAGCTTGCCGTGAGAGAAAACTGCAATATTTTGCAAGTGGTAAGAATTATTTTCATATTATATTAACTTCAATATATTACCAATCCGATATTTGAATTTGGTGTAATGAATGTTAAATGTGAATGAAAATTGATAGATGTGGGAGCAACTACACATTTTGTCGCCGCTTGTACCACCAAGGGAGTTCATGATCGTCAGGTGCTGCCAAGAAATCGATAGAGGATTATGGATTATTGCTGACGTTTCGTACAATTTCAACTTTGACTTTGTCAAAGCTTGTTGCTACAAACGTCCATCTGGATGTCTTGTGCAAGCATTGCCTAATTCTCAGTCGAAGGTATCTCCATCGACTCTCGACCGAGTTCATATATGTCTATGTTAGAAATATCTCATATCGGTTAGATATTTAAATCTTTATACGACAAATTTTCTTCTGTGAACTAACTTTTGAGTATGCATAAATTCATACTAATAATCTCTAGATATAGTATTTTGATTGATAACTATGTATAGGTTATATGGATCGAGCATGTGGAAGTGGACGATAAATGGAACACACATCAAATGTTTAGGGAGGTTGTAGGTGGCGAGTCAGGCTATGGAGCTAAGCGTTGGATCGTCACGCTTGAGAGGATGTGTAAGAGGATGGCTCTCACCTCCATGTTAATCATTCCTGAAACAGACTGGAGCGAAGGTACATTCCATCTTTATGAGTATTGGAGTCTAAGATACCTACATGATTTGTTTGTTGTGGTATTTCGAGATGATATATTTGAAACGATTACTACCTACTTGAGGGTTTTTATGAATTTTCAACATATAGTTTATACAATAATGTGGCGTTTGATGAAGTTATAATGTTTGTGGCAGTTGTACCGACAGTAGAAGGACGATGGAATATAATGAAACTAGGGGAAAGAATGTTAATGAATTTCAACGAAATGTTGATCATGTTTGGCAAAATTGACTTTCCAAAACAGTCGAATTATGGACTGAGAGTCTCAATCCGAGAAAACACACAGATCGGTCAACCTCCCGGTTTAGTTATCAGTGCTGCGAATTCTTTCATAATTCCTCTCACTCCTTCGCAAGTCTTCAGTTTCCTCCGAGACAACTATGCTCGTCAACAGGTTCTTTCTTCATCTGCAACATCATCTAACTTATGATGAACTTTGATACATGAAACTAATAGATATATAATTAGACCAGATTTTAGTTAGGGTTTCTGGTTTACTATAGATTGCATTTTTGGGTATTAAATAGATGGATTTAGTATATATATATATATATCAGTTATACTAGCCAATAACATTAGGGATGGAATGAATCGTATGATGAACAATCATGTGTAGCCTAAATTAATCTTTTGATCAAATTGTTAAATGTTTGCATTTCTACCAAAATTGATTTCACATAGGCGCATGACAATGTATGATACAGTTTAATTAGACCGGATTTTGGTTAGGGTTTCTGGTTTACTAAATGCATACATAGTATAGATTGATTTAGTATGATGATATCAGTTAGACCAATAAAATTGAGGATATGGTAGATCGGATTAACATTGAAACTGTAGAGAATCTGCTTTTTGTTGGGTCTTAAAATATCTGTTTTTTATTAAAATTCGATTCTAAATAATTTTATAATGGTTTGAGTTATGGATGAGAATTTATTGATAATTATAGTTTTTTGTCCTTCTTATATATTGCTGTCTTAATCACGTATTGATAAAAGAAAACAATGTTTGCATGTAGCAGTGGGACATTCTTTGTCGTGGAGCCGAAGTCTCTCAGATCGCTCGCATTATGACCGGATCAAGTGAAACCAACTGCGTGACCATTCTCCGGGTACATGTATACATATATAGATATCTCACACAACTGTTGGATTATTGGCTTACATATTAATCTTTAATTGTTATGTGTACGTAGCCTACGAGAATGGAGGATAATGACATGTTGCTAGCACAAGGCTCAGACAAAGACAACATGTTGGTGCTACAAGACTGTTACATGGACGCCGTAGGAGGCATGTTAGTGTATGCTCCACTTAATGTGGAGACAGTGAATCAGGCTGTTTCCGGTGAAGTCAATCCTGACACAATTCCAATCCTTTCTTCTGGATTCGTCATCACAAGTGACGGCCGTCGAGCCACGGTGGATGACGGTGGAGCTATACTGACGTTAGCTTTTCAGATACTTGTCTCTGACAAGACCAAGATGTCGAGAGAAGTGAGTCAGAAGTCGGTGAATACAGTGACTGCTTTGATCAGCTCCACTATTCAAAGGATCAAAGATTTGCTTAATGTTGAGTGAGCTAGAGATTAGAGAATATTCTATGGAAGATTCTCTCTTTGTTTGTTTTTTGTTTTGTTTTGTTTGGATTATTTGTTTCTGGCGTTTTTATTAGGGTGGACAAAATATCCGTAAGATTCTATTCGATTAGGTATTTGCTTTAATTTGATCTAAAAATTTCGAATATCCATAAAATTTTGGAGCAAAGTAAATAGCAAAATTTAATATATATTTTCATTATTTTTGTGAATTTTCTGTATTATATTATTGTTAATTTTTTTAAAACGGATCTGAACGGATTATTAGCGGATCTTTGAAAAAAAAAATCCGGGTTTTCGGATATCTGAAAATTTTTGGATCAAAGCAAATCACAAAATTAGATATCCGGATAAAACGAAACAGATCACGGATATTGCAAATTTTATGTCTATCCACTCCGTGTCCACCCCTAATTTTATGGCTTTGATTGGTTGTGGTGATTTTAAATATATGGTTTAAGATATTTCTGGTATGATTTCTGAATTTTTTGTGGGTTTTAGTTGATTATAATAATTTTTCAATAGTTTTAGGACAAAATATGTTTGATAATAATATTGTAGTTTTTTAGTATGATAGTTAAGATAGTTTAACTAGTGCTATAGTTTTAGAGATAGGATCTCCTTTTATTACAATTACTAGATTATAAAGAGATTTTAGGATATAAATTACAGACTATTATCAATCTAACTAATATTTTATCCGTTCCAAAATATATGATGTTTAAGGTTTTTCACATAAATTAAAAAATTATTTAATATTTGATTTTTTTAACTAAAAATATACTTTTAATCTATGTAAATCAATTTGTAGAATACAAATGGTCAAAATAAATAAACAAAATATAATACATATTGCATTGGAAATTGAAAACATGAAACAAATTTTTTTTTTCTAAAACATCATAAGTTTTTGTTTCTATTAGTTGCATGAATGAATTTGGTTTGTAAATGGAAAAGAAGACTATTTATTCTACCAGAAAAAATGAATAATAATAAAAAAAAAAAAGACAAGAAACTGGTTTTTGAAAAATATTGACGGTAATTAGACGAAACCGGACCGTCGGAAAAAAGAAAAAGAAAAGGAAATTGACGGTATTAAGACGAAACAGGAGGGACATGCAAAGTGACAGCTGTAAATTTCTAATTGGTTAATAGAAGACGACAAAACATATTTATATACATGCGGTAAAACAACGCCTCCTTAAAAAAAAAAAAAAAAAAAAACAACAACAACGCCTCCTCATACTCGTCACTTCATCACCACTACTCCAAAAAAGACTCCGTTATATATCTCTGCTTTAATTTCCATATTTCTCTTCATTTACAATCAATCTTTCCTCTCGTCGTTTCTTTTTTCTTTTGAATCTGTAATCAACAATGGCCGCAACAACTGAGAATCTCCCTCAACTCAAATCCGCCGTCGATGGCCTTACTGACATGAGGTTTACATTCGAATTCGATTTTTTTTGTTGATCACTTTCTTGATTTTTTGGCCTCGCTACTTCCTAAATCTGTTGGACCGTTATGGATTCAAAATTTGAGATCCAAAATTTTGTGATGATTTTGACTGATCTGCTTGTTTTCTCCATTGTTACAGTGAGAATGAGAAGAGTGGATTCATCAGCCTCGTTTCACGTTACCTGAGGTTCGTCTTTCTTTTTTATCGCTTCCAATTGTGTATAAGTGGATGCGTACTTCAGTATATCGATCGATTTATTGATGATCGAACAGTGTTTCGTAGTTTCCCAGCTTATTGGTTAGTCATAATTCTCGATGATTGCCGGTATCGCTTACGATTATTAGGCCCAGCTATGGATCGGATCTAGCTATAGATTTGGGTTATTTTCTTCTTCGTTTACACAGTACCAGTATACTAACTAGCTCCATGGTTATTGATTTCATATGAATTTTGAAGCGGTGAGGCACAGAACATTGAGTGGAGTAAGATCCAGACACCTACTGATGAAATCGTTGTTCCCTACGAGAAAATGGCTCCCGTCTCCGAAGGTTTTTTTATTCGTCTTCGCTGATACATTGTCTTTGTTTGTTTTCATTGTGCTTACAGTTTATCTTTGTTACTATAACTACGTTTTTAAAATTGATTGTAGATGTTTCCGAGACTAAGAATTTGTTGGACAAACTTGTTGTGTTGAAGCTTAATGGAGGTCTTGGAACAACTATGGGATGCACTGGCCCGAAGTAAGCCTTTGTGGTCTGTTGTTATTCTCATTATTTAATCCAATTGCGTTTATTTGTACTTGAGTAATTGCCCCAGTCTCTTTTAGATTTCAAGTTCAATGTTGAATATGAAATTCTTTCTCTTTTTACTTGGACTTTTCCCAATCTGGAGTCTATTTGCCATGTCATCCTTGTTTTGGACCTTCTGATTGACTGTTCTCTTGTTCTAAAGTATAAAATTTGTTTGCATTGCTAGTGGACGTATAGTTCCAAGGTTTAGAAATTAGAGAAATTATACCTTTCGTTTTTCTGTGCAGGTCGGTTATTGAAGTTCGTGATGGTTTGACATTTCTTGATCTGATTGTTATCCAGATTGAGGTTAGTCGTTTTCTTTACTACTATTACTCTACTATCTCCGTAAATGTTTCCTAGGCGTAATGCCAAATATTTTGCTCACCCACAGAATCTCAACAACAAGTACGGCTGCAAGGTTCCATTGGTTCTCATGAACTCGTTCAATACACATGATGACACACAGAAGGTACTTATATTTCACAGAGGATCACATTTCTTCACTTATATATTTATGTTATACGGTTGATTAATTTTTTTATCCATATACAGATTGTGGAAAAGTACACCAACTCAAATGTTGATATTCACACATTTAACCAGGTTTGTGATGTGGATGCATATCAAATTAGCAAATTAAATTTCATTTAAATACATTGACATCTGACCAGCAACTACTAACATTTACTTGGATATTCCAGAGCAAATATCCCCGTATTGTGGCAGATGAGTTTGTGCCATGGCCCAGCAAGGGAAAGACCGACAAGGAGGGCTGGTATAATTCATTTTGTTATAATATTCAAATTAAACTATCCACTGGCTTATACGTATTAGTTTTTTTCTTCGTTCATCCTTGTGGTTCATCATCACGAACTTTTTCCAACCACATCAAAACACTATTCATTTTTTGATGCTCTAAACGTTTATTGTTCCTGTTTATATCCTGCCTGAATCTTTTGGTAGGCTCCTCAGGATCAACAACAATAGCTGCATTAGATCTTCCTATGCAAGTTAGAATTGGTTAATATCCCTACGTATGTGATGAATGTCATAACTGATCATTGAAATTATAATGTCTTGTGCTCTCTGAGATCAGTCCTTTGTTTCTGAGAACGGGAAGTTGTGATTTTCTGTAATAGATTGTTCTGAATCTATCAGGAAATACGACATGTTTACAATTTTAATGAGTTTCATGGGCTTGCTAGTTGACCATATGTTGTAGACGTCATAGAATTTGCTTTTTTTCTCCTATATTCACGTTTTTATATAAGATTAGTTTGCATTTAAGAAATATATGCTATTGTTGATCGGATCACCTACTAATAATTTATCTTTGTGAAGGTATCCTCCTGGTCATGGTGATGTATTCCCAGCCGTCATGAACAGTGGAAAGCTCGATACTTTCTTATCACAGGTTATTTCTTTAGTGCAGTCGAGTACCATTTTTTCCAGCTTTTAAGATTGATAGGCCATGTTTATTGAAACTTTTGTTTTCTGATTCTGTCAGGGTAAGGAATATGTGTTCGTTGCCAACTCAGACAACTTGGGTGCAATCGTTGACTTAAGTATGTCTTATTTGTAGTTTTCTCGTTCTTATTTACACATAATACTTCAATAATTAACCCAAAAATTATATTTCCATACTAACTGTCTCGCTTAACTGTTGCAGAAATCCTGAAGCACTTGATCCAGAACAAGAACGAATACTGTATGGAGGTTACACCCAAAACCTTAGCTGATGTAAAGGGAGGAACTCTCATTTCTTATGAAGGCAAAGTTCAGGTAAGCTATTAATACTGTCATTTTTATTGAACCTGTCGGCAACTCATGATCTTCACACTGCTACGATTTTCTTATGCTACTGAAGAACATAAGTCGTTTTCTTGACCTCTAAACTGACGTTTTTGGTTTATTCAGCTTCTGGAGATTGCTCAGGTTCCTGATGAACATGTAAGCCTTTAATTCTTCGTTCTCATTGCTGTTACAGTTTGGATTTCTTTTTGTTAGAGATTGTTTGATACTCTTCTAGCATATTTTATTAGAGCTTAATTTACAGAACCATTCCTTGGAATCTCTGCAAAGCCTTTACTCCCTCCTCTCTGCTTTAGATTGTTCTTATGAAGGGATAATAGTAAATGCCAAATATAGTGTAGAAAAAGTAGTATTCGAAATCATAGACTTGTTTTAGAGAGTTACTGCACTTGTGTTTTGATCTTTGTGGTAGGTCAATGAGTTCAAGTCAATTGAGAAATTCAAGATCTTCAACACAAACAACCTGTAAGTAGATCATGTCCCGAATGATTTTAGAACATAACTTATTTGTACATACTAAATGTGTAAGTTTGCAGATGGGTTAACTTGAAGGCCATCAAAAAGCTTGTGGAAGCTGATGCACTTAAAATGGAGATCATTCCCAACCCAAAGGTTCCTGTGTTGCCTATTGCACAGTTTTTTTTTTCTTGTAATTTTCAAAATGATCTTACCTTAATTGAAAATGTATTCAGGAAGTTGATGGAGTTAAAGTTCTTCAACTGGAAACAGCAGCTGGTGCTGCCATAAGGGTAACATGCCTGTCCCATTGGCACATTTTGAAATATAGAATATATTATAATCTTCAGTCAACTCCTTTTTAATCCGTGCAAATCTGTCTTAAAACAGTTCTTTGACAACGCTATTGGTGTTAATGTACCTCGCTCACGGTTCTTGCCAGTGAAGGCAAGTTCAGACTTGCTGCTCGTCCAGGTAAACTCTGTTCCCACATTTAACAATGAAACAGAGTAGTAACACAGACATCATTTGAAACATTTGGCTAATGATCTTAATTTTCATTCTTCTACAGTCTGATCTCTACACCCTAGTTGATGGCTTCGTCACCAGAAATAAAGCTAGAACTAACCCTTCGAACCCATCAATTGAATTGGGACCCGAGTTCAAGAAGGTAAAAGAAGTTTTGACAAGTCCTGTTTGTTTTTATAAATATTCTTAAAAATGCACATAGTGTATCTTTTTAACAGGTGGCTAATTTCTTGAGCCGGTTTAAGTCTATCCCTAGCATAGTCGAGCTCGACAGCCTTAAGGTGTCTGGTGATGTTTGGTTTGGCTCGTCTGTTGTTCTCAAGGTACATCTATATATGTTTGTGTGTGTAAATCTGTTTATGATCCATAACACATTAGTTTCCAAGGTGGTGTTGACATATAATAATATACTCAACCTATCGTTCCTTTTGGTTTTTTAAGGGAAATGTAACCGTGACGGCAAAATCTGGTGCAAAACTCGAAATTCCAGATGGTGCTGTGGTCGAGAACAAGGTAACAAAACCAACTACGTGTTATACTCTACAGAGTTGTCTTAGATCCAGTAATTGGACTTCGATAAGTTTGCATTTATTCGACTTGCTTTTGAAGATCAAAGACTTAAATCTTTACATGTTTTATTACAGAACATCAATGGACCTGAAGACCTCTGAATAAGATTCATTCAATCTTCTTCCCTCTCTCATGGAAGACAAGACACATCGTGATACCTTTTATTATATGAAAATGTCACTGTGTTACAGTAATGTTTATGAAGAAATAATAAATAATGTTTCCTTTTTTGCAGCTTAGCAAAGTCTTTTTCACTATCGGCTTTACTTCACTTTGTTCTTTGAATAAGTCTCTTGAGTATTTTCTGGTTCTTTCATAATCATTTTTATTTATTTTGATTTTGTTAATCGTCTCTTTCTTCTCACATTCATGCTTTTCCGCTACTGAGTAGTGAGTATATTAAATATGTTTCTGATTTATGTTGTTTAAGAATTTCGCATACAAATTTAAAAATTATAAAAATGAATAATTTTAAAACATGCTGCTGTAGCTGACATAATAAATCACAAAGTTCTCGAAAAAAAATAATATAATAATCACAAAGGCCTTGTCGGAAAAGCCCACATACCCAAAGAATTAAGCCTTTATTTTTTTAGGCTCACTTATCCCGAATAAATCACAAGAAAGGGCCTTGGAAAAAGCCCACAAGCCCAAAACATAAAAAAGCCTTTGTTTTACTATGTTCCTTTGTCCCACATCGGTAAACTAAGCAATAACTGTAAGGTTTTATATAGGGTTGGAGTCGATGAAGGGATTGTCCCTTCGGGGACATCCGATAAAATTGGAACGATACAGAGAAGATTAGCATGGCCCCTGCGCAAGGATGACACGCACAAATCGAGAAATGGTCCAAATTTTTTTTTGCCATTTTTCCATATCAACTCTTCTTCGTTTTCGATTTTTCCACATCGATTCAATCTTCTCTCCATTTCTAGTTTCACTTAACGCTAAAGATAACTCCAAGGTTTTATAAAGAGACTCGAATGAATACTTTTAAGATCCAATTGATCGATTCCTGAACCTTCTGATGATCTTTGAAATCCGAGATTTGATGATTGTTTGTGTCTATAGCTCAGAAAGAACAGAGCAACAGAGAAAGACCCGAATGAATTGCTTAGGTCTCGAATCCTTTTGATGAGCTCTTAACCATAACAATGTCGATCGAAGCTGACTGATAATTTTCCTGGGAAATAATGAATTAGAGATATGAATATTTGGTGAATAAAAAAAAAATTTGAAAATAATAAGTATGTTTGTTGTCTTTGAAACTATCCCACTCGCGATACACGCGCTCAAAGCTGTCTCTCGGTACACGCGCTCAAAATTACCTCACTCGCACTAAACTCTAGATTTTGGGCTTTTTCTAAAAATTTAGAAATTTAAAAGAGTTAAGGCGCGTGATGGGCCTCTTCTCCATATATTTTTTCTTTTCGTTTCAACTTTTTCTATAACTGCAACACGACAATTCAAACCTTCTATTATTCTATACTATCTAGAGACTTCGCAAACCTACTATATATATATATATATATTTATTTTTCTTTTTTTTAAGCTTAAAAAAAGAGAAAGAAAAATGTAGAAATCGTACACAATAATTAAAGTGCAAACTGAAAATATATGTAATTATATTTCTCGTTTTAGTTACAACCTATGTTTGAATTTTGCTAGGCACTAGTCGTGCGGTGAAACTGTCCCTAGCATCTAATCAATTGAACAAAGATTATATGAGAATTAATCGGAATTTTTTTTTCACTAAAAGATATATAAAACTGAATATTAAACACAACAATCCTACAATGAGAAATATAAATAAAGCCGGCGAAAGATAGAGATTAATTAGAAACTAATTTTTTAATTTATTTTTATATTTTAATTTTATTAATTAATACTTTAATATTACAATTTCATAAATAAATTAATAAAAAATATTAAATATCACTATAGATAATTTGGTAGTTGTAATTAACATCAAAAAATCAAATTCTAAACAATTTAATGTATGTAACTAAAATATGTTTTATTTAAAAAAATTATTAAAAAATTTAATAAATTATTTTAAAATATAATATTAATTATATCAGGCAGAAATTAATCAAATATTAATCAGACTAAACGAAAATTATTTAGATTCAGCGGAGACTAATCGAAAACCTGTTTTTTACAACCGCCTAAGCATTAATCGACTCGATTGATCACACCGCCTACTACATACGCGGAAAATTAATCGGCTAGGCAAACATGTTTTTGAACAAGAGTTACATTTAATTTTATTGAAAATTTAAAATGTGTATTCTTTTTTTCGTCAACTGCATTTTATTGATGAAAAAACATAGTATTGTTTATGGTATTTAAAAACCAATAACCATATATACATGAAATAATTATCTACTTTATGCGTAGGAGGAAGTTTTGTATGAATCAAAGACACATGTCTAAGTTAATATTTGTATTATTTTATTTTATTTTGTCAACACTTGTATTATTTATAGATTGTAATCTAAACAAATTTATTTATAGTTTCCTACAGATTTCTTAACAAATGCAGTGATCTTATTGCATAGATAAATATCAATCAACAATAAATATATATAGATTCTGTATAACATGTGTCATTTGATATGTTACGAACGCGTCCAATTCTACTATGATCTCTATATTTATTTCTCTTTTTATAAATTTTTATGTAAATCCAAACGCGTAAATTGTCTTTATCTAGTACTGGTGATGACTATAAGTATCAATGTAGTCTTTTGCTTTGGAGAACTCAATCTTCAAATCGATAAAAAGATTTCATTTTACTAAGCCATCTTTTGAGCTCGATGATGTTGCTTCTAGTTTTGGCTATGGGGTTAATAGCCTTTTATGTCTACAAGTCCATAAAACCACCACCACCGATTCCATTGCCAGAGAATGTTTCTGAGATCTGTCCAAGAGTCAAGCTCAACGATGGTCGATATATAGCTTACAAAGAATTAGGGTTTCCAAAAGACAAAGCCAAAAATAAAATAATCGTTCTCCATGGATATGGAAGTTCCAAGTTAGTTGATTTGAAATTCACACAGGTATTAATTAATTATTCGGATTATATTATTGATTATTATTTCATAATATATATATATATATATATATATATATATTAATTTTTACTTGAAATCAATTAATGCTTACATGTCTTTGGCGATCAAGCTGTTGTTCTTTCTTGTAGTTCTTTGTTTATCGTTTCGTATATTTTTATTTTTTTTTGATAATCTTTCGTATTTTATTTGTGGTTGTAGGTTCTCGCAGTTGTTTTTTTTTTTTTTTAGTAGTTTTTCGGGTTTTTTTCTGTTATTTGTGTATCTCTTTAATGTCTGTCAAAATTAAAAAAATGGTATATTAATTTAACAGTTTACGAAAAAAAATGTATTTAACAACAATGCTCGTGCTCTGGCTTCTTGCAGGAAATGATCGATGAATTCAAGATTTACTTCTTGCTCTTTGATAGAGCTGGTTATGGAGAAAGCGATCATCATCCATCAAGAACCCTAAAAACCGATACATACGATATTGAAGAACTTGCAGACAAATTGTAAATCGGACCAAAGTTCCATGTTCTTGGGATGTCACTTGGAGCTTATCCAGTTTATGGCTGTCTCAAGTACATTCCTCATAGACTAAGTGGAGCAACATTGGTGGTACCAATACTGAATTTTGGTGGAGTCGCTTGCCTAAAAACTTGTCGAATTCAGCTTTGAAGAAATTGCCAATTCAAAATCGATGGACACTTCGAGTCGCACACTATGTTCCGTGGTTGTTCTATTGGTGGATGACTCAGAAATGGTTCTCACCATTTAGTACAAATCCCAAAGACACTATGACCGACCGCGATATAGAACTTGCGGATAAACATACAAAACATTCCTACATTAAGGTACGTATGTTTTAGGCTGATTGTACATATATATATGTTTTTTTTAAAGAGGTTCTGGAATGAATTGCCTACGCGAACTTGGTCCAGTGATTATATATTGAAATTTGGGAAAGTTGTAATGTGTTATCCCCGGTTTCAGTATCTCAGAAACAAAATCACATTGACATGCGATATTATCAAGGGTATTTACATAGCCTGGCCCCAACTAATTCACTGTATCACATGGCATGTTTACATGTGGACCTGTTGTACTTGCTGGGGAGAAAATTTTCTAGCTGGTCTGGAGCTTTGTTGCTCATGATGTTTCTGGAAATCGGATTATCCCAATTATCAATGAGTCATGCATGAGATCCGGCTAATCTTGGGGTCAGGAGACCCATGTGAATATCCTAATAGCGCATGCGATTGTGATCTAGTTTTTTAAGACATTCAAATTTGGAATAACACATTCACTACTTAGAAAACAATTAAATTTTGGAAAAAAAACTAATTTTTTACATATTTTTGATCAAAATTGGTCAAAAAATCGACAATAATGTAAAATTAGTCAAAAATCTTTGTTGTAAATTATCATTTTTTCTTGTAGTGATTGCTACTTTCTCAAATTCCAGTACTACCACTAGAGTACGCCG
This sequence comes from Lepidium didymum, assembly GCA_963920545.1. Taxonomy (NCBI): domain Eukaryota; kingdom Viridiplantae; phylum Streptophyta; class Magnoliopsida; order Brassicales; family Brassicaceae; genus Lepidium; species Lepidium didymum. Next base: position 20,095,446 of record OY986979.1, read on the forward strand.
GTGTGCATATTATACATATGTAAATGTAAAGTTTGATGTTGTTTTTAGACAATAATTCATGAAAGTGATTGATTAATGTGGTCCAGGAATCAGCTCTAAGACAAGGTGAATATGTGAGTATGCAAAGAGACATCATTGCTGGTTTCGAGAATTGGGAATTTGATCCAACTGAATTGAGCAATCCATTTTCAGAAGATAACAAAGGTGATGTTCATATTTGGTGTGCACTTGAAGACAAACAAATTTCCCGAGAGATTCTACTTTATTTATGTGATAAGCTTCCATGGATTAAGCTTCATGAAGTTCCTGAAGCTGGACATCTTATTATTCATGAGAAGAAGCATTTCGAAGCCATTATTAAAACCGCTTGTAGTTGATTCAACCAAAAAAATGTCTCAATATATAGTTTTTTTTTTTGAAACACACAAATTCATTACTTAAAGTTAAATGGACCTAAGGCCTACAAAAGGAGAAATCAGACTAGTTAAAAGCCTGCTTAGCTAGAACATCAGTTTCACTATTCTCATTCCTACGGATAAATCAATATTTGAAAACAATAAATTCATCGACATAATTAAAGATATATGTCATTACTCCAAAACATTATGGTAGGTGAAATCTATTGTGAACCGCGTTGATGAGGGTTTGGCAGTCAAATTCAATCCACAGATCTATTCTTTTTATTTCATCAATATATGTATTAGTTATTAGATTATTAACTCAAATTATGTCATTTGACCAATTCTCCTTAAAATATATGTATGATATTGTGTGACTTACATATTCTTATATATAAATAAAAACAATTCTACAATATCCAGATTTTGTTGTGAAATAACCTTATAAACTATATCGATGTATTCTTCATTTAGTATAGGAGGTTTTGTTGTGTATTTTACCATTATATTATTATTTATAAAGAAAGAAAAAAGCTACATCGAGGTGTCTTAAAGGAATTGATCCACTAAATCTTCTAGACTTTGTAGTAAAGCAAAAGGAAGTTATACAAACTTTTATCAACTACTTCAATCATATTTTAAAAGACACTTTGTAATTTGTTAATTATAATTAAAGCATAAAAGACATACATAATTACAAAATTTCTGCAATATAAACGAACCGAATTTACTCACTGTAACGTTACACAATTCATAAAAAGGGTCAAATTCAAGAAAACCAAATCATTGGTCATTGTTCAAACGAGTCCGGTACTAATCTGCGACCAATACCTTTCTTTTTTCTTAGTAGCTATACAATATATTCAAAATCTGTAATGAATACAAAACTAAAAAATGTAAAAATACAATAAATTAATGAGAGAGGAGTTACACAGTTGATAATATGTACAAAAGAACAACCGATTTTAATAATAGTTGCAAAATTTTTATAAAGACGTGTAATAAAGAGCTCAAAAATAATGACATGTGTGACATGTGTAACAAAAGAGGTCGACTAACCAACAAAACTAATTACTCCTTCTAAAGACGTTACAAACTATAAAGACATATCTTTGACCCCAAAAAAAATCTAGAAAGATTTGAAGTTAAGATCACAATATCTAGCCATCTTCTTAATCAGGTTTGTGTTCTCTTGTTTGACTATCATAATTTCTAGTAAGTTTGGAGACTTACAAATCAATTATGATGATCACTCACTCTATAAATTTAGAGGCATTAAATGTTTTATAATTTGGTTATGTTACCATTTTAAGCAACTTATTTTCACAAGTTGAGCTAAGGTTTTCAATATGTAATCATTAGGTCAAATGATGTTGCTTCTACTTATGATTGTGGGATTAATATGCTACTATGTCTACAAGTTCATAATACCACCACCTCCGATTCCATTACCGGAAAATGTTTCAGAGATATGTCAAAGAATCAAGCTTAAAGATGGTAGACATATAGCTTACAAAGAATTAGGGTTTCCAAAAGACAAAGCCAAAAACAAAATTGTAATCATTCATGGAAACAGAAATTCCAAAGATGTTGATTTATACATTAGCCAGATATCAACATAAATGTTATATGATTCTTTGAGTGATTTCTTTATTTTTATATTTAATAATGTCAAACAAAAACAGCTCCTCTGGTTTTCAGGAAATGATCCATGAATTCAAGATTTATTTCTTGTTCTTCGATAGAGCTGGTTATGGAGAAAGCGATCCTCATCTATCTCGAACATTGAAAACAGATACATACGATATCGAAGAAGTTGTTGATAAATTGCAAATTGGACCAAAGTTTCATGTTCTTGGGATGTCACTTGGAGCTTACACTATTTATAGTTGCCTTAATTACATTCCTCATAGGTAATATATGATCTATATGCCAATACGGTCGTAATGTAGTGATAGAACGTAAAAAACATAGGACAACAGTAATATGCTATCTAAATTTGAATATCTCTCACCAAATTATGTACCGCATTTAAGAGATTTTATATGATTTTATATGATTTTCTTAGTTTCAGATGTAGTCGAATTTAGGACAGTAATAGTTTGTTGCATGAATTCAAACAACGAGAATTATCTATATTATATATAATAATTATATTATACTGACAAAAACAGAAAAAAGAAAAACTAATTATGTGGATGTTTACATAGACTAAGTGGAGCTACGTTGGTGGTTCCATTAGTGCATTATTGGTGGAAACGAGTGCCTCAATACTTGTTGAATGCAGCGATAAAGAAATTGCCCTTTGGATTTCAAATGACACTTAGAATCGCACATTATTGTCCATGGTTGTTATATTGGTGGATGACTCAGAAATGGTTCCCACATAGTCGAACTCCTGAAGATAGTATGACCGAAAGTGACATTGAACTCGCAGCAATGCATACAGAACATCCCTATATCAAAGTATGTATGTCTGTATTTCTTATTTGATAATATGGGTGGTTTGAATTCAAATAGCATATTATCGCTTTCCTAAGTTTATTTAGAAAAGTCATATAAAATATCTTAAATCCTGCAATGAGGGGGTTCGAATTTATGTGGCATACTACTGCCGTCATAATTTCTTTTGCATTACTACACCACAAGCGTGTTGGCATATCTATGTGTATTGTGATGTAGTTATAGGTCATTTAATTAATCCACTCTTTTTTCGAATGCTATATTATTAAAAACATAGGAGTCTGCATTACAACAAGGTGAATATGTGAGCATGCAAAGAGACATCATTGCTGGTTATGGCCATTGGGAATTTGATCCAATCGAATTGACCAATCCGTTTAGGGAAGGTAACAAAGGTTCGGTTCATTTGTGGGTTGCGCTCAAAGACAAACAAATTCCACCGGAAATTTTACTCTATATATGTGATAAGCTTCCATGGATTAAGCTCCATAAGGTCTCTGATGGTGGTCACTTTATGATCCATGAGAAGCGCCATTTCGAAGCCGTTATCAAAGCTGCTTGGAGTTGAATAAATTACCAAATCCTCATTAGCTTGTGTTTGCATTAAATTTGATAACTATTAGCACGTAATATTTTATGTGGGGCACGCATACGTAATCTAATAGTATATTGGAATTTAAGAACGTGGTAATATGTTATTTGGGATTTAAGTCTGAATGGAAACTAACTAAATTATATTTGTGTGTGGCATTCTTGATATTTATGGAAATTGATTTTGAAATTAGTTGGATCTTACCTATAGATTCCTTAAACTAGCTTGAAAGAAATAATTTTAGCTTATTCAAAGTTTTTAGTATTCATGATGTTTCCGTTGAATTAAATTATCTAAGTTGTGAAAAAATATTTTGTGAAAAAATATTTTTGTATGTATATAAATGGTTTAAATCATAAACTCATCTTTTTGATACATTGAAAATAGAGTACAAGCGTTTAACTTAAGTCTTCACATGATGGTCTTAAGAACATTACGACGTTTGGATTTAATTTGTACTTAAGCCGCTTAAACTTTTCAGGACGAGGGTACTTTCGTCATTTTGATGGAAGCCGACAAATCGATAAAAGCAAAATGTTTTCCCACTAAAGTGTAAAAACACTAATCACAGAATCTCTCCTTCGCATTTTTTCTCTCTCGCCGGAGAAGATGCAACTGTTTCTTCTTCTTCCTTTACTCTTCTTTCTCCTCACACTATCTCCACCGGCGATTTCTCATTACTCTTCTTCAACCTCTTCACCTTCTTCATCATCTGTTTCTTCCGACGCTTCCGAATGGCGTCCAGCTCGAGCTACCTACTACGCCTCTTCTAATCCACGAGATGCTGTTGGTGGTGCGTGTGGATATGGAGATCTCGTCAAATCTGGGTACGGTTTAGCAACTGTTGGTTTAAGCGAGACTCTATTTGAGCGTGGTCAGATCTGTGGTTCTTGCTTTGAGCTCAGATGTGTTGATGATCTTCGTTGGTGTATCCCTGGAACTTCAATCATTGTCACTGCTACTAATTTCTGTGCTCCTAATTACGGATTTGATCCTGATGGTGGTGGTCATTGTAATCCACCGAATAAACATTTTGTGCTTCCGATTGAAGCGTTTGAGAAGATCGCTATTTGGAAAGCTGGAAATATGCCGGTGCAGTATCGAAGGTGCGTGCGTTTTGTCCCCAAACATTTGATTTTATTTTCTATTTGTTTGGCGTTTTAGGAGAATTACGATTGCGGTAGTGGGAACGCGGTTCTGCTTTACTTACGTCCCTTTCGGTTTAAATTTTTCTAAAAATGTAGCGATGCTTTTTTGCTTTGTTGATTTACAGTCTTCTTCGATATCCGTGAGCTTTATATGAGCTGGGTTTGCCCTAAAATGCTTGGCAATTTACGTCAATGCCCCTGATCATTCTATTCAAATATTGACAATATTCAGAACAATGGTATTTGAGTGGGTCTTGATTGATGGCAATATTGTAGTAAATCTGAGTTGTTTGCTTTGTTCTCAATTTTCAAATGCTATAAAGGCAATATTGTAGTAAATTTGAGTTGTTTGCTTTGCTTTTCTTAGCCATGAGAGAAAGAAGAGTAGAAATCAATGATCATTTGGATTCTTGTTCGTTTGCGAAGTGTTGTGTATTTGTACAAAGATTGTAACTTGTTGTTGGTTGAAACATAACAGGATCAACTGTAGAAGAGAAGGGAGCATGCGGTTTACAGTAGATGGAGGCGGCATTTTCATTTCGGTTCTGATTACTAATGTTGCGGGATCTGGTGATATAGCTGCTGTGAAGATCAAAGGATCGAGAACTGGATGGTTACCAATGGGTCGGAATTGGGGTCAAAATTGGCATATCAATGCTGATCTTAAGAACCAAGCTCTTTCATTTGAAGTAACTTCAAGTGACAGATCAACTGTGACATCTTACAATGTCTCCCCTAAAAACTGGAATTATGGACAGACTTTTGAAGGGAAACAATTCGAGACTCCATGATACACAACAATGGTTCATCTAAGATATCTTATGATTCTTTTCTCTGGGTTAAAATTTTTGATGGCAAAGTATATCAGTCTTGGTCTTAAGGTTATCTTTAGGATTGAAAAGGAAGAAACTTGGGAATGGGTTTGGGTTTCATCCATAAAAGAAAGTAATATGTTTTGTTTGTGTTTCTTAGTGACCTTTCTCTTCCACGCATAGGTACAAAAATCCCCAATGTACTAAGAACAGTGATCACAGAGACATCACTATTGCATCTATTTGTTTACAGTACTAAGGAGCAAAAGCTTCCTTTCAAATGAGGCTAAAGAGCATTGAGTATTACGGTTTTTGATCAACACAATTGGTGTACCATATTGTAATAGAGGCCTGAGAATCAGAGTGCAAAAGGGTATTGTGATATAACCAAAATCAGAATAACTAGAGGTTACATTTCAAAGTCAAAAGGACTGTAAGTTCACTAACTTCCAATGTAAAGATCATCTACGCCTTACGGATCACCGTATGTTGTAAAAAATCCTATGAACATTCCATTTCTCTTAAAACTCTACAAGAAACCCTCCCAAAACAGAAACAAAAGAAAGAAAAATCTCGTTAACTCATAAAGTTTGATGAGATTCAATAAGCAATGCATTGAGCATGACATGAACAGCCGCATCGTAGACTGCAGAGTCATAATGCATTCCATCCAGTGTACATTGTGGTCCACAGTTCCAAGTGAAGGACTGAATATCAAGTAAGATAAGCGGACCGCCCATTTGACGCAATATCATAGACTCCCCAAGTGATCTATCATACTCATGCCACACTGTATCACTCATCTTCTCCTTCTTCTCATCCGAATTCAACATTCCATTGATCAAAACCGGCATCCCAATCCAGAAAAGATGCATTGATCGACCAGAAACCGATACACCTCCTTCTTGCTCCTTTGGCGAGAAGGGAACTAGTGACTCTACATGACTACTCAATTGCTTCAACCTATAACCGAAATCTGAAGCATTGCTCACATGAAGCATATGCCATAACCCACTTCCCATTAACAAAACATCTGGATACTTGTTCATCTTCTTATAAGATACCACAAGCTCATCCAAATCTTTCTCATAAGGAGCCCAAACAAAATCCAACTTCATCCCAATCTCCTTAACCACTATGCTGTAATCACTATGTCTCTTAAAGAGATCATCTTTAACCGAATCCATAGCCTTTGAATCCGAACCCAAAACGAGATTCAACAAAGACAAAGCCACGAATCTCGCCTGAGAATCACCAGCAACAACAACCCAAGATCCATTTAACAACTCTGAGACATCAAATTTATCCAATTTCTGAAACTCACAACTCAAAACTTTCCTCGATTTCATCCAATCCCAATTCTTATCGAAATAATCAAGCTTCGTGCCATTGTTCCTACGAATAGACTCGGTATTGGCTTTAGGCTTAACATCCCAGACAATCTGATTCACTTCGTTAATACAGGAGATACGATGATCGTAGACAACAACAGATGAAACAGAGGCTACTATGTCGGAGACTGAAGGAAAATAAGGCGTGAGATGAACACAAACCGCAAGAGAAATAAACAAAGCACCACTAAAGAAGAGCATCTTGTTCCTGCTCAGATGCCAACCCGCCATTGCCATGGGAACGAAGAGAACGAAGCAAGCTGCTAATACTCCGAAATGAATCGCCCCAAGCATCTCTCTCGATTCTCAGATTTCTGAATCAAACACATCTAGATTTCATCTAGACAAAACCAATTTCGTCCAGATTCGAATTAAAAATCTTATTTTTTTTCTTTCTAAAATTAAAAAGCTAGGGTTACGAGAACAGTTTGGTGAAAGCAAAAATTGAAGGCGAAGATGAAAATTTGGTGAGCTTAAGATGATTGAAAGGAACAGAACAACCGTAGGCTTCTTCTTTCGATGATTTGTTTTAATTTTCCATATTTGTAAGATCTCTTCTCTATAATAATTTATGATCCTCTCACCTCAGACATGTTTCGGCTCACTTTAGCCTGTAATGAACCTAAGAACTACTCTAACGTGCGCTCACCGCTGGATATCACGTGACCGCTTGTTGATTAATCATAAATGACAATACAGTCCCTGGGCTTCGCTAACGGGCTTTACTGGCCCATTTATGGAACCTCGCCCCACGAGCAAGCCCATTAAACTCGGCACTTAATCCCGTCACCGAGCCCACTATTTTGCATCTAAGCCCATTTAGCTACCAATTTCGTAATTTCCCGTTTTGCAATTTGCATATTAGTTTTTATTTTATGATTTTCTCATTCTATAGAAACGTAGCAAAATCTAAATATTTATGCCTTAATATGTTATGAGTTTGTATAAATATGTGTGAACATAATGAAGAAATAAGTAAAGAACAAAAAGATGGATTCATGTGAAGGAAATGTGTCAAGAAGGGTACGTACTATGTACACATTATATATAAATATATGTATATATATATATGTAGATGTATTAAATTAAATGTATATATACATGTATATGCATGTGGTGATACGTACATGAAAAAAGAGAATAAGGAATTTGGAATAATGAGAGAAAAAAAGTTATGACGATGAAGAGAAAGGTTAAGAAGTGATGCTTTGGGGTTGGCCCATCAATTGCTTCCAAGGATTTATTCACATGTTCACACAGATGGTTGATCCCACATGATCTTATAAAATATATCTATCATAACTATATAACTATCTCAATCGATCTCTATGTGCTTTTTAGGTTTTTATTTTATAATATAGATCTAATTTCATGTGTCGATATTAGATATGTTTTATATATAACAGCTGATACCAAATGTGAATATGTTCATTTGCATCGACTACTGCTTCCCCCTCCAAAATGATCAATACTAAAGCCATATATAGCTTGTTATATACATAGATTACCATGCCATATGAATCGAAAAGATATAAAAATGATAATGTAAAATAAATTAGAATAATATAAATATCTCACATCGGAATTTGGTATTATTCTAAATTAATATATATATACATATATATATAATACATAAATTAATTAATTTATTATCAATTAGTTTTTAGTTTGAAACTCATAATTTATTATGTGTCTACATTCATGATCAGTGTCAACATACAAATATTTGTTGGTGATATATTTCGAAATGTTAGATTATATACTACTTATATCTAGAATTACCAATATTAGAATGTGATAAATATCTTTCGGCCAATCCATTGGGTATTAAGTTAAAAACCATAATTTATCAAAACAGACTCTTAAAATACAAGATTAACGTATGATTTATAATTAGAATAAGATGTATTTATGTTGTGAAGGCAATTAAACCGAAGACTCGAATGCAAGTGGGTACAAAAGAGACAGTTATTTCAGTTACAAGTGCCGCCAAATCACAAAAAGAAAAAAAAAGATTGCAACAGTTTTGGGTTAACCCAAGATTCGATCTCCCATGCAACCAATATTGATCTGACACGTGTACATAATATTCCAGACCGACCATACTTGGAGAAGTATGGGATAATTGAGGAGACCACTTGCTGAAGAAACACGGTTTGCAATTTTTTGATTAATTATTCCGGTTTAGTACAGAATCGCCTCGTGATCATGTTATTTCTAGTTAACATTTTCTTAAGAATCTTGAAAGAGTAATTAACACATATTGAGTCAGACAAAAACAATTTATGAACTTAAATATTGTTTGTTTTTTTTTTTATATCTCGGGTGGTTCGAACTCAAATAGCGTATGATTGTTCTCCCAAACTTGACTATATCCAGAACCAGGAAAAACCAGTAAAATATCTCTAAAACCTAAAACTTCTTGTAAAATGTTACTTTGTTTCTATGAAGAATTAAATTCGGGTAGTGTTTCTTGTTCTTTCTCCAAACACCATTAGATTACCAAGCTGACATGATATTAAATATTATTTGTCATTTTTTTGGTTACTATTTGTCATTTTGGGATTGGGACCTTCACTTTATTCACTTTTGTCTTTTGTCTCTTCTTTTTTTGCATTTCCTTCTTTATATATAACATTGCTCTCTAAACCTTCAAAGGACACAATACCTATCAATTCTCTCGTCTTCCTCTCTCGCTCTCTGTCTTTTCTTAAAATTGATTCGGAGAAACACAATTTTAAGAATAACTTAATTGAGAGATTAATATAGATGGCTCCTGTCTCGTTACCACCAGGTTTCAGGTTCCATCCAACGGACGAAGAACTAATTACTTATTATCTAAAAAGAAAGATCAATGGTCTTGAAATCGAACTTGAGGTTATCGCTGAAGTTGATCTTTACAAGTGTGAACCATGGGACTTACCAGGTACGTAATATAAGATCTTAAGTCCTTGTTTATGCATATATGACTATTAACAATGATTTTTAAATTTTCTGATAAGGATATGATTTATGATAAACATTAACTAGTGTTTTTTTGAAATTTTACAAATGTAAATTGGATTGAAATCACAGTATTCGTAATAAGAATATAATTTTTGTTGTTGTATAAAACACATGATATTGGAACAAGAGAGCTTGAAGAAAAGAATAAGTATATATCATAGATGAAGAAACCCTAAATATGCTTTAAATTCTACAGGAAAAATACCACATGTGCAATTACACACTAGTTCTTTAATTAATTTATATATTAATTTCTCACTATTTTGACCAAATTTTTCAAAAATTATATTGTGAACTTGAATTTCAACAGGAATCCATAAACTTAGCAATTTATATCATCCAATATGTTGTGATAAATTTTGCTGGTTAGTTTAAGGAATTACTAATCAATTATAAATTCAATGATAAATAGGGAAATCTTTGCTTCCAAGCAAAGACCAAGAATGGTACTTCTTCAGCCCACGTGACCGAAAGTATCCTAACGGTTCAAGAACAAATCGGGCAACCAAAGGCGGTTATTGGAAAGCTACGGGTAAAGACCGTCGAGTGAGTTGGAGAGACCGAGCCATTGGAACCAAGAAAACATTGGTTTACTACCGTGGACGTGCACCACATGGTATAAGAACTGGTTGGGTTATGCACGAATATCGACTCGATGAAACCGAATGTGACCCTTCTGCGTACGGTATGCAGGTTCGTGGGTAACTATAATTTTCTTTTCTAATCTAGGTAAACCGATTCAACAAAAACTCGATCTATAAGCATCAAAAGCTCCAAACCAACTTGATATTTTTCTTTCGAGCTGGTTCAACAGAAATACCATCAGCATTAGGAACTCTAAACTAGTTAGGGACTTTTCTCCCGAACTGGTTTAACGGGTCCATGGATTAATGGGTTATGAGATCAGATTAATCTCGAGACCATAAAAACCAAATGAATACCCCTAATGTCGTGAAAATATGTGATGTTTTTCAGTACTACAACTGGGTCACGCTCGCGTGGTCTAGTTAACTATAATTGTCTCGACTAATCAATTGTTATTGTACACATCATTAGAATAAAACGGTGTAACTAAATCTTTGTATTTTTCAGGACGCCTATGCACTTTGTCGTGTGTTCAAGAAGATTGTTATTGAAGCTAAACCAAGAGATCAACATCGGTCTTACGTCCACGCTATGTCGAATGTGAGTGGTAATTGTTCATCGAGTTTTGACGCTTGTTCGGATCTCGAGATCAGTTCAACTACTCATCAACTTCAAAACGCTTTCCAACCGCGATTTGGAAATGAGCGTTTTAACTCTAACGCAATCAACAATGAGGACTCATGGTCACAATACTATGGTTCATCTTATGGACCATTCCCTACTCCATACAAGGTATATATATATAACTCATATTTCAAAGTTTTATACATCCATCTATCAAACATATAACAAAATGTTAATGATGGATTGATTTTCTATGTGTTCATAGGTTAATAACGAGATTGAATGCTCAATGTTACAACACAATGTGTCACTACCACTGTTGCGTGTAGAGAACTCTGCGGTTAGTAATTGCGATTTCTTCACGAGTGTGACTCACAATAACGATCATGGCGTTTTGGAGGACTTTACTCTCGCTGCAAGCAACCCTAACCATTATAATCGCATTGATGATCAAGTGATCCACATTGGCAATCATGATGAACGATTGCAAACGTCAAACCATATGAACCAGGTATATATATCAGATTATCTAAAGTGACTTTTTATATATCATATATACGGATTCAGGCCAATCGACCGAACCGGTCCAACAATGGCTAAGGCTTGAAGAAATAAAATTTTGGGCCCTAAACCTTACAAGAAGAATTTTGCTAAGCTTTTACTTATGTGGCTTATATATGCCACGAACCGGCCCTCTATATTTACTACGATGTAAACCAGACGGACAACATATGTCTATGTTTTGTCGGGATTATATTCCATACAACTTTCCGATGAATTAATATATTAATTTCTAGTGTATATATATTGTATATTTTTTATGGAAAAACCTAACGTATATTATTTATGTATTTGAACAGGCAGGTTACATCGAGCAGAATATTATATCAAGTTTGGATAATACAAACCAAGATCTTGGATTTAGTGGTGAGTATTTAAATTAAATTCAAGATTTTTGACTATGAATTAAAGTAACAGTTCTAGCTAGCTTGTTGAAATTGATTGTTTATGTGTTTTTTTATTAATCATCGATTTTACAGGAAACAATATTACCAACAACAACATAGATATCGATGAGTTTTTCTCATTCGATATATATAACGAAGAAAACGTGAATCGAATAGAAGACAATGAAGATGTGAATACAAATGAAACACTTGAATCATCAGGATTCGAAGTGGTTGAAGAAGAAACTAAATTTAACAATCAAATGCTAATCTCGACTTATCAAACAACGAAGATTCTGTATCATCAAGTCGTACCGTCTCACACGTTGAAAGTTCATGTCAATTCGATTAATCACAATGTTGAAGAGAGAACAGTATTCATTGAAGAAGACACAGATTCTTGGTTACAAATAGCTGAGAAGATTACAAAGACAAAACTAACACTTTTTAGTTTTATGGCTCAACAATATTACAAACGTCTTGCGATTTTTTTCTGATTTTGTTCCTTGTCTAATTGTTAATTTATTTATCCCTTTTTATATAAAAGCGCATTTACTCATTTATATATGTAAGTATACTAATAATTACAATCTAATTGTTGTTATTTAATACTCCAATAAATATATTTTCTTAAATTTCCAAATGCATCATCATCTGAAAATGCTCGTGAAACTATATTATCGATTTTTTTGTCAAATAATTAGATCGATAAAATCTAATATATATCATAAAAATTCTTATTATATATGCAGAGAAACGAAATTATTGTTTTTTTGTCAATAATTAGACCAACAATGTTTGATCTATAGTCCAAACGGACCAATCCTCATGTAGAGATTACACGATTCCTTAAAATTAAATTGCGGTGGCAAAATCAGTAAATGTGAATGTGAATCTCATATTCCACAATTTTTAGATAACACACTACTAGTGACAAAAATAAAATCCATTAAGACAATTAATGTAAGGAAACATGCGATTTAACTTTATTTGAAAAAGAAAAACAGAAAAATGTTAATACGTAATTGGTCCAAATACCACATTATCATAAGCTTCTTCAAAACCAGTTTAATTCAATAGGCAGCCAATTCCATGAGTTTCTTCCAAGCCGGTCTAGCCGAAATTTCATTCCACCACCGGTTCATATTTTCTCGAGACGTAATCATACAACTCAAAGTGGTTTCATTCATCAAATACCTCATACCGGGCATATGAGCCACATCAGCCAAAGTGAATTCATCACCAGCCAAGTACCGGTTCGTAGCTAACCGATCCTCATACACATCCAAGATCTTCTCAAACTTGAGCTTTAGCTCCTCAATTAACGCAACGTCGCATGGCTCACCAAGCTTAGGCTTAAAGACAATGTTCCAAACTAAAGGTAGTGCCAAAACATTGAAATAGTTAGCCTCAACTTCCATCCACTGCTCCACAATGGCTCGTTTCTCTAAGGTCTCGCCTAATAAGTCCGTTCCTTGGTCCGCATACTTGGTCGCATAGTATCTTACTATGGCTCGCGATTCTTGAAACCAAAAGATCCAATATCACTTACAATGATGTGAAGTCATCATATAGACAAAGTCCAATTATAGATTTGGAAAAAGGATCTTACCAAAAAGCTTCAGATCTCCATCTTCAATAGCTGGAACTTGACCAAACGGCTACAACATATAAAATCAAGTAAATGGACTATTTATATGATACGTTTCTGTGATAATGCTTTAGTTTTACCTGACGAAGAAGATGTTCTGGTGTTTTCTGCTCAAGTTTATCAAGATCGACATGAATAACTTCAAAGTCAATGCCTTTTTCCAAAAAACAGAGCAATACTCTTTGTGGACAAGCTGCTTTTATTTGCCCATATAGTTTCACCACCATTTTCTCAGTATGTGAAACTGTAAATTTCTATTGTGGAAGACCGAATGATTTTCCTTAAGTACAAATATATCGAGAAAATGAAGGGTAAGAGAATTGTGGATCTCTGCATTTTATAGACCACAGATTATATTTGAACTTCCAAAAAACCAGTGGACCTGTAAGTAGGTGAGGAATGGAACGTGTTTTTATCTTGGAATTATTTAATATTTTTATGCTTTTTCTTCTACATGTCAATGATAGAAAGACCAACTAAAATGTGAATATATTACACATATATTATATACAAAAGAATTGTGAATATTAACTTTTTGGTAGATGGACACTAAATAAGAAATGAGATTAAAGGGCCACAAGATTACATCTACTATTATTCACAAACCCAGTTCCAAGAATCATTTACAACAACACATTAACGATGAGAACAAGAGTGTTGTATATACGTATGTACTTGAGCATCAACATTCATGTATAGCGCTATGTGCAAAGACAGTTTAGACAGGAACACGCCTTCCACGGTAGCGATCCAGCAACTGATTCAATGACCAAAAGTCAGTAAAAGTGAAACTGGGTAAGGAAACTATGCCAAGCTTATAGAATTTAGAACAGTGCAGTTTACCGATCTGATGAATGGTTGCTGCAAAATCCAGCCCAATATAGGTATCTTTTGAAGGAAGACGGCAAGTGTAGGCCAGAAACCACTTAACATGACAGAAGAATGTAAACAAGACATCAGTAAACATATCAAAACTGGAACTGAGTGTTGATCTGACCACATAGTTTTTGAGGAGAAGAAAACCACCTGAACAGCACAAGGAACCCATATGATTCTAGAAGCAAACCAAAGATAGGCCATCCAAACAAAACCAACAAGAAACCCAATCCAAATGATATAGTTCCCTGTATTGAAAGAAAAGACGAGCAATAAGATGTATTAATTACTATAATCTTCTTGCAGAGTCATAGCTTGGTTTTTGCCTTGTGATGACTGATGACAATCAGATTGAAAACTAAAGGGATAGTGAAAGAACCTTAAGGTTCCGCTGTTTTGTGAAGAATTGGATTGCAGGATTGATCCCAATGGTTAGAGTCACACCAGCTACAAAGAGGACCTGTTCAAATAGACCACAGGGACTTCAACAATATACCTTAAAGATTGCTAAAATCGTAAGATCACATAGATGTTATATAGCTACATTCCCCATGGCGATGAGTCCTTTGTCAAACACAAGTATCACTCCCAGGAAAGTAAAGAACACACCAAATCCAGTCAAACCTAGCCCAATCTCTGCACATATATCAATCAGCACATCAGAAACACGTCAAAGAGCTGAATTGAAAATTGAAATTTTTTGCATGATTCAATAATGATTATTAGTGCAACATATTGAAGAATCAAAAACGAAAAAACGAAGTCAATAGATCTTATATTTACAAGCCTCCGAAGATAACTAACAGACGACGAATCCATAACCCAGAAACAAAAGTATCCAAAGTCGACGAACCCGATAATTTCATCATCGATACAGTGTTGGTAACAAACAAAAGTCGAAATCGAGAAGACTAATAACTCAAACCATTTATACATGGCACGAAATCATTGGAAACTAATTCGTGATGACATCCAAATTTCAAAGAGTTAATCGGAACTTACTTTTTAGGTCATTCATCTCCAAGGAAGCCATTGTTATCAACGAATTGGACAATCAGAAACCTAAAACGACGAATTCAAGTAAATTCAGATATGATGAAGAGTTGAAATCTTCTTGAAGTCTCAAATTGCACAAACCGATGAAGATTGAATCGTGGTATCAACTTCCAGTAGAAGGAAGGTCCGTTTAATCAAGTAAGTCAAGGCTTCGTCAGCTTTTGGTCTCCACGTCATATTGACCGTTTTATATAGAATTGATAAATTAAAAATAGCCCCTTTACTTTTAATTATTTCGGATAAAAATTTTATATGTCCAAATTAAACATTCAGTAATGAATATATAAATTATAGCATAAATTGGAAATATTATGGATAAAATGAAATTGTGAAATGAAATTGAAAAATGAAAAGGTGATCAAAGAAATTTGAGATCTTAGGTATGTTCTTGTTCGGAAAGTAAGATACATGATTGAATTTGTAAAATTATAAAAAGGGGGTGCAACTAAAAAAGGCCCAATTTACGTCCAATGAAGTGTGACTCAAGTTTAGCACATTCAGGCCCAATATACGTACAATGAAGCGTGACTCCAAATTAGCCCATTAAACTCTAAGAAAGGCCCAAACCACTCTAGCCCTTTAAGAAAGGCCCGTGATAGCCCTTTAAGAAACAACATCTCATGCCCAGTATGATGAAGTGTGACTCCAGTATAGCTCTTTATGAAAGGCCCAATCTACGTTGTTTTAAGATTTTCATTTCTTTATTTATTTTTTTAATTATCAATTATAATTATTCTTCTGGTACATATCACAACTAAAATTCAGGAAATTTCCAAACCCAAAAATATTCATGATGAATCGGAAAAATGTTATTATGTTAAGTTACTAAATTAAACAGAAAATTACAATATTATCAAACGATTCGAACACGGGTAAGTTGTGACTTATACAATTTAGAAGACGAAAGCTCGAATAAACATCGTCCCGGTTTAGGAAAAAAGCTAAATTAATCCCCGGTTTAGGTTCGAGTGAGCAAAGCCGAAATATGAGCCGCCGAGAGCGTCTGAGCTCTCGGAGGCGGTCTGTTACCGGAAAGTCGCGGCGGCCTGTTATTTCCGGCAAGACCACTTAGATTGCGTTCCGATGCGCCGCCACATCCGGAGAATCTCCCATAGTTAGAACTCTCCCGTCGTTGCTTCAGCTTTGCGTTAAAAGGATTCTCCGGCTTGGCGAGATCTTCCACCGTTAGTGCTTCTGCTAACGTTGTGAACGACTGTGATTTACCTTTGTAATGTTTCGATAATCCTCTCCTGTTTTGAAAATATCTAAACATAAATTTGGGTTTTTATGACAAGATCTAAAATTAGGGGTCAAAAACTGATTTTTTTTGTATTTTCCTTACCTTGAAGAAGAAGAACTACGACGGTCTGAATCATCCGGAGAGTTTGGAAAAAAAGATGGCGAGTTAACATCTTCATCAGCGTCTGCGTTTGCGTCTCTAACGGAGTTTCCGCGTCTGCGTTCTTCATTCAGAATAAGAGACTCCATTTGTTCTTGATAGTGCATTTTTTTCTTCAAAGCTACTTCCAATTTCTACGAGTTGAGAACAGAAACAGTGACATTTATACGAATGTATATTTTAATGAATGTGTTTATATTTAGTCGGCTCGTAATTAAAATTTAATTAACGTAAATGGAGTATTCAAATTAAAAACATTATCTGATAATTTCTGTTTCTTCAAATAACATGTCACGCCCATGAACATGGTTTCTGGTTTTGCGGTCTTTATATAATAAGATTTTATTTAATGTCAGAGATAAGATATTGAGGGGATGATTAAACCCGATGGAGACACGTGGAAAGATAGAAGAAATGGACGGAGATTAGATACTTGTTACGTGGTGGGTGGAAACAGATGGCACGAAGAACGAGGTCATCGAGAATCTCTGTGTAACGAATCTAATGATACGTGTCGAATTGCGTTGAACAAGATTCAAAGACTTTTAGGCATGATTGATAAATGAACTTTATTATATAATTTATGGACCGATTCTAAGGACTCGTAGCACATGATCGTATTTTTAAAAACATATAAAGATCTGATGTTTCTCTGGTAAAAAACAAAAAAAGTAAATGGGAAGAAAATGGAACTAGAATATTGATCTGTACTTGGCTTCTTTTGCCTAATTTTCTACAGTTTTAAGTGGTTAATCATGATTCATAGAAAAGCACACAAAACACAGTCAGAATCATCTCTTCATAACTGTAGTTACAGAACCAGTCAAACATACCCTCAGGGTAAAAAATAGAGACTGATTTGTGGGCTAACAATATGCTTATTTTCATTAACACAGCCCGAGTTGTGGGCTAAAAGAATAGATGCTAACATATTATATTATGTTACAAAAACCACTAATATAATTTGTAGGCAATTACATTCGCAAGTTCTAAGTATAAACAAAAAATGTATACGCCAAAACATAGAAAAGCACACAAAACATAGCAGCCATTTTCATCAGAAAAGGCTTTGATCAGATAAGTAAAGTTTACTGCTAAGTATAATAAAAAAACATTTTAATATGTAAATGAATAAAAGAAAAACTCCTAAATTATGCATCACTAGTCAAGCCAAGTACAACCCCTCCAACTAAAATATTGGAGATGAATCTCAGTACCTATTTCGAGTCAATGCATTTCGACAGTAAGAGTGGCCAAAGTTCAAACATTTTAATAAAGAGAACTCAGAATAAGTGAAAGCCAGCAAAAGAAAAAGAAAAAAAAAGTCTTTAACACAGAGCAAGGTCCATGGATAAGCAAGTACATGGTCCTACAATATCTAATCTAAAACCACTTAGGATTTACCCCACTCTAAAACTGAAATACCTAGAAACTCAAGGACTCTATGTCTCTATCCAATACTAATCCACTTGGTTTTGGTCAATCTAGGGTTCATGATCGGTTCTTGTGTCTAACAAATCATACCAAAAGCACATTCTACTAGTTCAGATTTCAGATGCATCATGATATTTGTATAACAAGGGAGATGAGTCTAGGCAACAGTTTGGATTTTATCCGGAAAGCAATAACCAGACATTGGAGTCACAACTAAACAAAAGGGTTCCCTGGTTACCAAATCTGTATTCACAAGCTCTAATTCCTATAATGCATTAGAGAAATTAGAGTGTTTCGCATAGAATCAAGCAATGCTGACTGCAATAAATCCATTCAATCATTAGTGTGTCAGTGTTATCATCAATGCTAATTTGGAAGAGAAGATTGTAGTCAAGCAAAATTCAACAAAAACAATCTCAATCAGGTAACAAATCAGGAATCCAGGCATTGTTAAGTAGGATAAATCCTTCAATCTCCAACAGATAAAGGCACAGATCAAAAAGTTGAAACAGAGAAAACCTAACGAAATAGGTAAGATACTCGAAAACCAAAGAAATGCATTACAGTAATTGGACCTGAAACGAGACAATCAATCATTGTTCTTGAGCCTCTCGATCCTTTGATTAAGATTCTGAATCCTAACAACCAAATTGGTCACTGAGTATAAGATCCAGTAGAACACAAGTGCAGCCGCAATCAGAAGCGCGTTTCGCTGAGATTTCATCATGGATTTCTGGTGACGGAGATGCTCCGACGGTGTACAGGAATCACCTTCGCACGAAGGCATAGTCTCGTATTTCCAGTAGATATCCATTAAAAGGAAGAGACAGAAAGGAACAATGGAGAGAAACGGTTTCAAGAGATTACGCGTGACAGCGACCAATCCCTGGCGGAGTCCGTCAAGCCCTGGCATCGTCAAAAGAATAACCATGATCGCTTCAGCTGCCGCGGCATAACCTAGAACAACCCATTCGAGAGCCATTTTCACCTGATCAAAGTTAGATCTGAAATCTCTTCTTCACAGTTCCAATTCAATTTTTTTCTTCCGAGAGAGAAAAAGGACGAGGTAAGGAACGTGAACCACGTGCCGGCGTACGTGTGTCCCACGTTGTTTAAGAGCGATGACTTTAAATGGGCTGAGCCTTTTATATTCAGCCCAAATAGTTGATACTTCTTAAAAGCCTTGAAAGGCTTATTTATCAGATTCACACCGGCCCACTTAGTTGAAAGATGGATGATTATCAATGGGCTGAATTTTAAAGCAAGCCCAAATATCTAATACTTAAATGGGCCATTTCTTAAAAGCCGAGAAAGCCTTATCAATTAGATTAACACCGTCCATTTTGTCAAGTAACGGCGTTAAGAGAAAGGCCAAACGGCAACATTTCCGTCCATTTTCAAGTAACAGCGTTAAAAGAAAGCCAAACGTTGCCGTTTGGTAGGTGAGACACGCGGATCTGATTGTGCTTTGTCTCCTAATCTCACAGTCATCTCTTTCACTTTCAAAGCATTACTGCATATAAGAAAACGGAGTGAAGTCCACACTGATTATATAAGAAACACAAAGAAGAAACAAATCTTGAGTAGCAAAAAAATATCTTATTTTCTTGTAATATTCAAAAAATTGTATGGCAACCAGATCGAAGAGCTTTATGTTGATCACCAGCTTAGAGAAGCACCTTGTAAACACCGTCTTCCCACGCGCCACTGCCTCCGTTTCACGGTATTCATCAGTTACTCTCTTTCTCTTTTTGTTTTTCTTCTTACAAGTGTTTCTTCACTTTCTTCAAATTTGAACTAAAACAGAACAAAGAGTCAAAAACTACTATAACTGTTAAAATCTCTAATCTTCCCATAAAAATTTGGTGTTTGATTAACTATCTGTGATTATCATTGAATCGTTTGGTCAAAGATTTTTTTTGTTTTCCACTTCGTTAGATTCATAATACTATTTCCAGATCTAGAAAGTTCAAATATATGGGATTCAGATCACTTCAAATAATACAAATATTTGTGTATTCAATATTTTCACTTTTGTTTTTCTCTCAAATGTCTTTTTTTTTTTGCTTAATTTAAACGCAATTGATCTGAAAATTTTTTACAAAAAAATTATTCGAGTCTTCAAAAGTCATTTTCTTGAAATTAGGTTTTGCTTTTTCTTTCAAAAATAAATCGTACAAAATTTATAAAACAATGTACAATGTAGAGAATGAACCAAAAAAGGCATATGCCATTTGGCGTAAATAAGAAATGGATAATACCAAAAGAAATCTGTTCCAGGATTTGACACGTGTCAATAATCAATTACATATTTACCCCTAAGAATAACCTTTTTGTTTGAGTCTTACGTTCACTAATCACTCAGTGAGTGAAGTGATGGATTACCTTTAAAGCTCAAAACTCAAAAGTGTAACCAAAAAACGATGGATTACCTTTTGATTAACAGCTGTAACCAAATAATTCATGATTTTAGATGAGTAGAGGGGACGTGGCTGATCAGATAAGAATTGGACCGACAGTTTTTAAGATGTATATGTAGAAGATAGTAATATTAATGGTTGACGATGACATGTTTGACACTACTTGATATGTATCTTGTATACAAAAACTTTTCATCTTTACTAATATTTATATGAAGACCAGATGAAGAAATCTATACAAAGACGGTCTTTTTAAAGAATTCATTACTTTTTGGTTTGTTGTGGGTATTTTGTGGTGGCAACTTCTCACCTACCAAACAACAATCTCCCACCCAACAGGACAATTTTTTCTTTTGTTAATAATTAACATTGATAAAGACTAGTCTTATATAGTTGACCCATTAATTAATAAAATTACGTTGGAAAAATAGGATTTTCTGGAAATAAATTTGGATAAGAAATCAACCATTTAATCAAAGAAACTTTCCGATGATATGTTTTTTCTTTTTCTTTGAATTTTGTTGATCAAATTTATTTGATTAATTGAAAAATATTTTATATTGTCCTCTAAACAGGAGTGGTCATTCGTCGGCTTATGACAAGAACGTGGACGATGAATTGCAGGCAAGTGCAGTACCTGATGAAATCATAAAGCCAGATTCTGATAAATATTGGTCTCCTCATCCTCGAACCGGAGTTTTCGGCCCCTCCATCACCGAGCAGAGTCCTGCTGAGGAGGCTGCACGTCAGGACTCGGCAGTTCTCGAGGAGACTGCTTGGTTTCGTCCTACCAGTGTCGAGGACTCCGACAAGACTCACCATGTTTAAGTCTCTCTCTTTCTCCTATCGTTTGTTGTTGTAATAAAGTCGACAAACTGTATCTCAAATAGTCCTTAAAAACCTAAGTTCTTCTTTATGTATTAACGTGAACGTGAACGTTAATGTTGAACTGTTTCCTAAACCGACTAATCAAGCCATGAATCTCAGAAAGAACACAATCGATGCTAAATGAAAAAAGCTCTGTAAGACTTAATAAACTAAAGCTGAAACTAAATCAAAGTTAGATAAAAGCTTTCTGGAGAAAGAGAAAAATAAAATAAAAATATACAAAAGGAGCCAGTGGGTATATTGTTCTACTTCTTCACCGATCTGTACCAATAAGTAACCAGAGTCTCTACGTAAATTGTTCTCCCTACGACTAATTCTCTCTCGGAATTATCACATAATAGAAGCCTGATGGTTGCTCAAAAAGACCCATCACCCCAGAATTTGAAATGCCCTAAACGTGATTCTCAATATACGACAACCAGAGATAGAAATGGTTATATGTTTTGTACCTGTAAATCTCGTTTTGACTTGAATATTGCTCTTATTATTGATCTCTTCTTCTCTCGTTAAAGGCTTTCGTGGTTGGCTTTGATGGTGGTCTATTTATCTTCTCGAGTAATCTGCTAAATACTAGTTTAACCGGTATGCAGGCCACGGTTGGTGGTCCCGGTAATACTCGTCTGTTAGAGACCTCATGTGTCCGGTCCCATAACGCCTTCATTCCGTTGTGTCCTTGTTCGCTGCTGAATGAAGATAGTGCCCTTGTCTTTTGACTAGCAGTTGCGTTTGTGTTCTTCAGAATCTTCTTTTGCTGCTGCTTTTTCTCCCCTGGTGGCCGAGGAATTCGTAGTGAAGTGTTTCTCCTAAACGAGTTATCATCATTATTAAAAACTCCCCCACCGAGTTTCTTGCCAAGCGATTTTCTTCCTTGATCTGCTGGAGAATGATCATCATTTACTTCATCATCCGCTTCAAGGGACGTTGAGTATGGATGCAGCCGTGGAACCCGTGAATTACTCCGTCTTGCAGTCTTCCATGCAGGGGTCAGGAGAAAGGGTTTATCATGGTAAGTTGTTTCATTACCAAAATAATCAACTGTCTGGATATATGAATCTGAGGAACCATCTGGTAAGACTTCAATTTCGACTGGATGTCCAATTATTGCTCTGCCATTTAACTTACTCATAAGGGAGACAATTGGGACAGGCCCTTTCTGATAGCTTCCTCGCACTTCTAAATCCACATCCATCAACGGAGAATACATCTTTCTACCAAAATGTTGTTGTGAAGCATCAGATTCCTGACTCGAACCTTTGATTTTTTCCTCCCAT
The DNA here is from genome assembly GCA_963920545.1 of Lepidium didymum. Lineage (NCBI taxonomy): Eukaryota > Viridiplantae > Streptophyta > Magnoliopsida > Brassicales > Brassicaceae > Lepidium > Lepidium didymum. The sequence continues at coordinate 20,118,407 of OY986979.1, forward strand.
CGCTTCTTCGTACCAATCCGGCCTTCCCAAGGATCATCATCCCAGTCCAGCATGTCATGGCTGTAGATGTTCTTACATCTAGATGCAACCATAGTTGAGAGCGGATAATCACCATCACCTGGTCCAATCATTCTGTCCCCAAACTGCCTTTCGTTGGGATCAGTGTCATCAGTTCCATCACTCATATCATTTGTCCCATTAAAATCTAAACCATAACCCATATGCTTTTGGCCAAATGCCCTTCTCTTATATTCACAATATCTTTCATCTTTCCGACGATTACGGTTCATTTCTCTCTTACGTGCCCTTCTTGGAAGATTGCGCAAATTTCTTTTTCGCTTGAGCTGCCACTTGGAAACCGTACTAGCTTCATTATCAGCATTGTGGGAATAGAGGTAAGAAGAGTCCCCAGAAATGGACGACTCATAATGATCTTCCTCACTGCTGGTGCTTTCATCTTCTTCTGACATGTGTCTACTAAAAGAATTGTGTCGCATGGAATGATGCCCAGCTCCTGGAAGGAGTTTCAAACTCTAGTTAGGGAAATAACTAAAGAATACGTAGAAAACATTCATATGATAATTAACTAGCTTTCAGCTGTCGAAAAAAGCTTCACCTGGCAGCAAGGGGATGTCATCATCAGTATCCTCCTCCATATCCGAAGAATCCGTCTCAGATTCAGAAGATTCAGATTCAATATCTTCCAAACATTCGCGAGGCCCATACTCTGAATAACGAGAATCACTACCAGCAAAGGAGGAATGCATTGCCTCCCTGTGGCTTAGCAAGCTCTCATGAAGGTCTAAAACATCATTAGATTCATTGGGTGTAAACATATATTTAGTCCTTTTAGCCTCCATCATACTCCTAGAGTTCTCCTTTCCTGTAACAGAGCCAAACTTGCATAAGAAACATATGCCAAACAAAGCAGGAAACTGCAAGTGTTCAGCCATCTTGGAATCCCAACTTGGACGTTTACAATCTCATCTTACCAAGGGTATAACTGGGCCTCTCCATGCTATGATCTCCACTAGATGAAGCTGGAGAGTTGCTTCTGGCAAGATACTTCAAGGAAGTATCAGGACCATTGGAACATGAAATCTTTCGCTTTGAAGAGGCGGTTCTAAGCCCAAAGTCCTGCAAGCCTCTCATTCGAGGCATAGCCTCATCCTCACAACTTGGTTGATCTTCCTCTTTATCTCTCTGCAAATGCATAACATTACCAACATGGTTTGGCTGTATACATTCTGTGGATTCTCGCGTCCCATTAGAGATGTCTTGAACCCTAGCTATAGCGACTCTCTCCTTGGTTGCCACAAGAGAATTATCTCTAGCCTTTTCAGGGACTTGTTTCCCTTCTTTTTTCAGCAGTTCCTTTTCGAGTTCAAGAGCATGGAGAATTGCATCTTCTCTACGAGCATACTTCTCTCTCTTTCTTATTGTTAACGCTTGCGAAGATTCTACCCTATCAATACAGTCATCAAAATCACCACACCGAAATGGCTTGACCCGCTTGGATTTCTCTAAATTGTACCAATCCCTAAGCACAGTAAAGATGAAAGGAAAACAATGCTAAGGTAATGAATCCAAAGTGAAGAAAAGTTATACAGATACAAGTAGAGACTTACACACTAGCATCCTCTCTCCCGAGGAGCTTAACCGGAGTTCCAGATCGTGGCGACGTGATATGCGTAGAGTCAAGATCGTCCTGTCCAAGTATCCTCCCCGGCCACCATGAACCGTTCCTCCTCCTGACCCACACAATCGAACCCACTGTCCAATCCGCCGCACCAGGTCCTGGACTTCCCATCCTCCTCTCTATCTCTCTCCAAACTCAAGATCACACTTCCTCTACGGTTTTTTCTATGTCACTAACCACAAGCAGCCTCAAAAGTCTACCATTCTCTCAGAAAAACCAGTTTCTTCTATGGCTATGTATTGATCTAGCTTAATATCAGTTCAGCCGCCGGTAATAATGGAGAATCCCGGCGGATCCAAGACCAGATAAACAAAACGGAAGGAAACCAAGTGAATCCGGCGAGGACTAAGCTTTCCATTCAGATTTGACAAATTACCATAACCCTACGCTTTTTACGCAGGTAAGGTTAGGTTAACCTTCGTCACAACTTTTTCCACCGTCCGTCTAAAGCTATGTAAATAAGCTCTCTCTCTCAATCTCTCTCTGAAACCTCCGCGTCCTTGTCTTCTTCTGTCTCTCTCTCCTCCGTGACTCCGTCTCTCTTTCACCTCTCTCTCTCCCCTCCGGATGGTGATTGCGAGCCGCGCAGTTCATTCAACTTGCACGCGCTCCCGAAAAGCGCGTGCTTTCTACGTTACCGAATCGTCGGCCCATTAATTCATCCATAATATGGGCCTTTACATTTTTAGGTCCACTAGGAAGTTACAATGTCTTAAATGGTAGTTTCTAGATATTTTAAAATTCAAATTTCACGCTCCAACGGTCATTTTGGCTGAAGGGATCTAGGGTTTATGTTCGCTTAATGTATAAATATCCTTCTTCTTCGGACCTTTACACTCATAGCAGAAACGTCTTGTTTTTCAACTGTCGTTTTCTCAACCAATCGAAGTAGATAGAAACATTTTCCGTTTCTTTTCTTCTACATTTTCGCGATGGATTTCGACAGCCTTCCGAGAAGAGATCTTCAGTTTTTCTGTAAGAAGAACAAAATTCCGGCCAATATGACCAATATCGCCATGGCTGATGCTCTCAAAGCTCTTGAGATTGTAAGTTTTTGGTTCTCTTTTCTTCCGATTTTATTGTAAGTCGATGGTTTTTTTCTCTCCACTCTCAGTATCCTGCAAATAATTTGAAATCGATATCTTGGAACTATTGTTGGTGATTTAGGATTCATCTATTTCTGCAAGAATAACTACTGAAATTTCTTGGACGATTGAGATATTTGGTTGAGCTCTTTGATAGTGCGAATATGAATCGGGACATTTCTCGTAATTGTTTTAGATCATGCTTCGTCGATTTTGTTGAGTCCAGTGATTTTATTAGGATCGTAGTTAAGATCTGGTGAATCAAACAAGATCATATGCCTATGTTTGGCCGTAGATTTTCTCGATTTGTATATCTAAAGATTCTAAACTACGCATTTCATTCTTAGAATTTCTGTTTGGTGTTAACAATTTAATTGATGGTTTTGCTTCTGCTTTATTTTCATAGCACATAGCTTCGCTTGTGAGTTTTCTATTTGGAATTACTACAGAGATATGTATTTCAGTATTTAAATGTCTGAGTATTTGATTTGATTGATAGGTTGAAGGTATTGAAGAGTACATGAATCAATCCGAGTCCACTCGTGATCTGTCTCCAACCAGTATAGCAAGGAATATGCCAAGTGCTGCTCGTACTGCAGCCAGAACAACTCGAAGAAAGGCTACGAAAGAAGAAACTCAGTCATCAGAATTGATGACCCGTTCTTGTCTTGTGACGAGTAAGTCCCTATCTGAAGAAATGGAACAAGAAAACAAAAACACGAACATGCTTCAGAATCCACCAGTACCTCAGAGCCGTAGAAGAGCAGCAGCTACCTCAGTTTCTGTTAAGTTAGATGACTCTGATTACAATGCTGAAGCTAATGTGAGCAAAACTCCAGCCGCACGAAGCACAAGAAGGGTTCAGGCAGCTGCATCTTGTAAGAAGGATGAATCAGTCCAGCGAGTGTACAGCACTAGAAGGTCAGTCAGATTGTTAGAAGAATCCATGGCTGACTTGAGTTTGAAAACCAAGGATTCGCTAACTGTACCTGAAAATAAGAACGAGGATGCTCAAAAGGAAGATTCTCCAGCAGGTCTGCAATACCTCAACCTTGCTTGATTCTCGTTTTCATATCAGATGATTGCGATGTTCTTATACGTCAAGTCAAGTTTGTAATCAAGCTTAGTTGTAATATGCAGGTTCCAAATTACAGGCTATATCAGATGAGAACTTAGAAGAAAACAAGGAGGCTGAAGTTGTGTCGGTGAGAGATTTAAATGATTCGATGGAGAAGGAATGGGATGGTTCAAAGAATGATCCAGATGTTGATGTATTATATGGTGATCTTGGTGATATTACTTTCTCTGATGTAAACACCAGTGAGGAACAGATCAAAGGAATAGGTATACACACAAATATGCCCACCATTGTTTTTTTGCTTCACAATTTTCTTCTTGTTTGCAAATCTTAATTTCCCTAGGGGATTTCTTTGCAGAGTTCCACTCAGTTACAGCTTCCGAAAGCTTTGTGCTAGTCAAAGAACAAGAAACATCCCAGGAGGATGATTTTGTAGTTGTGAACCATGCTGATTCTACAGTCACAGTGGCTTGCAACAAAGAATCAGAGTCTGAACACATGATTGGTTCTGAAACTGAATCAGAGGAAACTGATCCAATCCGAGAGGCATTTGAGTCTAAAGTCTCTGCTAGTGATAATGGGAGTAGGGTAGACTCGGTCACAACAGTTCTGATAGCTGGTGAATCAAAAGAACTCGATTCGTGGACAGTAAAATCAGAAGAAAGCAATCCAGAGGAAAAAGAGATTTGCGAGTCTGGTGAACTGATTGATTCTGAGTCTGAAGTGGCTCTAGTTTCAGACGGAGATGACTGGTCTGATTTTGACGCAAACGAAATCAAGCTGGAGGAAAACAGCTACGGGGCTGAAATTTCGGTTGATACTGAATCAGATAAGAAGAAAACTCCAGCTTCAGAGAAGAAGAAGAAGACTCCGTCTTTAGAGAAGAAGAAGACTCCAGCGTCTACTTCATCATCAACTCTTGTTGGCAAGGAGACAAAAACTCAGTTGTCTACATTTGAGGCAGAATCAATCACAGAGAGCGACAATGAGATGGTTGTTACCAACAATGAAGAGAAAAAAATAGAGGCTGAGGCTAAGAAGAAAACAAAGAAGAAACTTGACGAAGAGAGCTTGAAAGATGTAAGCAACAGGCAACTACTGAAGATGCTGAAAGATCTTACTATTACGAGCAAGCAATTGCGCTAAGTAAAGAAAAACAGTTTTTGCCTTTTTGAAAATCATATCCTTTCTCTTCTATTTCCTTGGTTTGTTGTGTTTTTCTTTTTCGAAGAAAACCAAACAGAACTTTTTCTTTATCTCATGTCATTTCTTCATGACTGTTATTGTAATAATGCAATAGTTTGGGAAACAACAGACACAAACAGATCAATCTACTTTACATCATGAGAATATTGCAGATTATACATTTTTTTCCATCAGAATTTACACTGAAGCTCGAAAATTATATCATGCAAAAAGGAGCCTAAGTGTTTTACTAACATTAGCTTTCAGAAGCAGAGCGATGTGGAGAAAATAGACAAGAAAAAAAAAAAAACTTCCATTTTGAGAGATTTCGATTATGTAATATTATCATATCAGAGGCAAAGAAGAAGACTTTGGCAATGGATCAAAAGTATACAATGGTGGAGCGACTGAAACACCATGAGAGCTTGATTTGGTTGGGGCAATCTTATGTTGATCTAGCTAGTTGAGTTAGAACGAGGGACCAACTGATGAGTAGCCAGCCGCTCTAACATCTTTGAGCGTAGCAGATAACCAGTCTAAGCCTTCATATAGCCCATCTCCTTGAAGAGCACATGTGCCTTGTATATGCCATTTCCTGTTCTTGAGATCAAGTAAGCCGAGTCCTTCACATACTTCTCGAGGAGACATGGCTCCTCTCTGAGATTCATACAGAGTTTAGTTAAAATTAGTATGTGAGAAAGAGTAAGGAAAGCTAAAGCTCTGAACTTTTACCATGTCTTGTTTGTTTGCAAACACTAGAATGACACTGTTGAGCATGAATGGGTCTCTAATGATCTCCTGAAGAAATCAATTAGCAGCGGTTAGAAACTACGCAGAGACTTATTTACAAATAGTTCTGTACAATTTCTCTAAGGTATTGTACAACCTGAAACTCTTGCTTCGCTTTACCAATCCTCTCTCGATCCAAGGAGTCTACCACGTATATCTGCAAATGCACCGACCAATATACATCAGAGATAATTCCAAACAGCAGAAGGATATAATCCTTCGAAGAATCAGAGCCCATAAATGAGAATAACATGGAAGTGAGGGGAGTAGACTATATTTATCTGGTTACACGCAGAGGTGAAATAAGTATAGACTTACAAGTCCATCGGTATTATTGAAGTAATGCCTCCACAAAGGCCTCAGCTTCTCTTGGCCACCAACATCCCAAACTGTGAACATCACATTCTTGTACTGAACTTTCTCAACATTGAAACCTGCGAAAGAAATTTCAAACCCTCAGTAAACCAGTAAATTATCCCGCATCATAACTGCAGTACATGGCACAAGAACACAGATTGCCCCAATTTTTGTAAGAGAAATCAGAAAATACACAGGAAAAATGTAAATACTTCAGCAATCTGACCTACCGATTGTGGGAACAGTTGATAGAACTTCTCCTATGTGGAGCTTGTACAGTATCGTTGTTTTACCAGCCGCATCCAGTCCCAGCATAACTACCTGACATCTCCAAATGAAAACACATCAATGAAATCACCAAATCTGAAAAATAGATTCACCATATTCAACAAAGTGACTCGGGGAGAGACCAAGAACAGCACAAAATCAGTAGCACCACAATATATCTGAGTTATTTCACTTATGGCTAACCAGCTGAGTCTATAAGACTAAAAAGCGATATCCTCAATACACAAAAGAATAGCTTTACAACAACTGCAACAAGCATCTGTGCATATTTTCATGAATACCCAACTATCTATAATATTGATTTTTCAAAGTATAAAATGTCAAGACATGGAAATCGGATACAGCTCAGTTATAAACGAAACACAATTAGATCAACGATGATTAACACACGATTCCATCAAAAACAGAAGAATACAGTAAGCAATCAAAATCAAAATTGAACAGAAGATCGAGAGAAGAAGAGTACCCTCATCTCCTGGTTGCCAAAAAAAGTATCAAAAAGCTTGCGAAAAGTTTGACCCATCTTGCCCTAAAAAGCTAAAACCCTCCACCAAAATGTTACTTTCTCTTATCGGTACCAAAGAGAAATCAAATCAGAAGAAATCAGAGGGAATCAAAGTTTAAGAATTAAGATGATCGATTTCAAGGAATGAAGAATTTCCCGAGAAAGTACACAAAGGTAGCGTTTCCGGTACAATTGATTCCAGATGTCCGCTTGCGCTTGGTTTGCTCACTGAGATTCAATTATACATTCGGTTTACAAAAGTCAGATCAAATTAAGACTGGTTCAAAACCGGTTAAGGTTGATTGAAATTCCGGAGGAAATTGTGTTTGAGAATTGATACATATGCACGCAATGCCAACTTGGCATTGTTCACATTTAGTGGAATAATAAACATTTTCAAGTTGTAACAAGAGATTTGAGTATATTTTCAACAATTGGATCCACATCCGATTTATAGTTTAAACTCATCCGTAAATCTCAAGCAATATTACCCACGATTCCCTAGAATTGAACTTTAATAAAGATTTGACTTTTTTAAAAGCTTATTAATCAAATAATCGAGTCTAACAAAAGGAGAAAAATACTCAACAAGTAAATTGTAGTGTAGAAACCTAAATCTCACCTACCATTTCTCTTTCCTAATCTTTTTCATTTCAAAAACTCGATTTGGAACTCGACCAGAAAACAACCTTTTGTGAAGCCTTACTATATCAGAAAGAAACAAAAATTAAGCAGTCTTCTTCTAAGAATCAGCCATGTCGTCTTGAATTTCGTTGGGAGCTACAAGTCCAGGAATTGAAAGCATTCTTTGTCTCTCCCTCTCTATTTGAGCACCAGCTTCTTCAGCATATAGATCTTTATTATCCTGAAATTATAATATCAAACATTGAGCTTTAATGATATGCAGTCTTGACAAAAGAAACCAATCTAATCTATGTAGCTAATTTTAAGTACCTGAGCAGAAAGTTCCTTTGACTGTATGAGGAAGTCGCGTATGATATTCTTAAAGCTGGCAAGGTTGCTTCTCGTCTCATAAAGTCCATTCACAAATTGTGTCACCTGTTTGGTTTTGGTTAGTTGTGCTCAGTTTTATATTTTCAAGGCAAGTCGCCATTGACAAAAGAGAAGCAAATCCTCCTCTGGTTTAGTTACTTACCTCTGTTGTACTCATGTTGGGGAATGATGAACTTAGAAGCTTGATGGTATATTCATGAAGAAAGGCCGCATTATTTGGATAGGGATGAGGTACCGTAGCAGTATCCCACAAAGGTTCCGTCAAAGAACCGCTCTCAACCTGATAAATACTCAGATCGCTTACTTTTGAAATACTAGCAAATGGTAGAATATGTATATGTATTATTTACCAGACAAAATAGATGCTGCAGTACCAAGACGTGCAACTTGAATCCAGGCTTATGGAAAGTATCAGTCAAGACCGCAAATATTTCTTGCTCAATTTGCATGAAGTACTTCTGGTAGAAATGGTTACAGAAGTCAGATTTCTGTCATAATCAGAGAGGAGCATGTTAGATTAGGCACAGCCAACCAAAACGACGGGGAAGTTTCAAAACTCTTAAGTCAGAATTTGGTCACAATCAAATGTAGCTATAAGAAGCTGAATAACCAACATTATGAGAGGGAAATTCCAATACCTGAAAGTTTTTCAGCATCTCGAGCAAGAGATTGAGTCCAGTTTCAGCAATATTTCTTTCGGTATGCCTAAATGCCAGATCACTGAATCCATTACTAACTTCAGTTGCTGATGATTAGTAATAGTGGCACAAGAATACAAGAAAAGTGTTAATAGCTTATTAAGATCACACAAAGAAACTAATGCAAGAACATAATCACTAACCTCACTAGACAACTGTATCAACGCACGGAAACAGAATGTAGCAATAGCACGAAGCCTGCACTTCTCAACAATTTTTAAGAATGTGTCACAAGCCATGTCCTATACAGAAAACGTAAGATATTAGCTTGACCAAATCTTAGATATACCGAGACCACCCATAGACCATAGGGAAAGCAACAACGTGAGCAATAACATGTTTCAAATATATAGAGATGTATAGGTGACGGTACAACCAGATATAAATGGAAAAATTACCTGAACACCTGGATGCGGCTCATGCATAAATTCAAACAGCTTATGGACAACCGTCTTCAGAAACTTCCAATGGGCTCTTAGAAATCTTGGATATTGTCCAACAACATACCTGAAGCAAATTTACAATAACACAAAGGTCAGATACTCAACGAATCATGCATGGAACAAGTTTAAGTTTGAGAATATATAATTCTAGCGGGAAACAAGTGATCCAGTTCTACTGAAAATATTACGTTACATAAGTAACAACAATTCAAGCCAACACCAACAATAGAATTTATAGGTTTTGAGTACTATCCATGAAATAGAAACAAACTCACATGATGTTGCTTGCAATAACAGCTTTATTGTCCTTTCCCTTGACGACTTCACATCAACTTAACAAATCACGGATAAGCATGACTAGAAACCTGTTTTCCTGATATAAAGAGACGGAGTTCAGATGATTAGTAAAGGACACAAACTTTGCAAAAAAAAAAGTGGCAGAGGAACCAATCTAACATAAATCAACCATAAAATCGATGGGAGACCACTAATTATATATAAAAAGATGCTATCTAGAGTGAAAAACGTATTTGCTACTGCATTACAAAACAAGAGTCTCAACTGTTGTTCTCTGAAATATAAGAAGACACTCAGAGGGGAGATCTTACCTGTTCTATTACCATGGAACCAGAAATAGACCCAATAGCCCAGCATAAAGTGACGGTACTACGTATAAATCAACACTGTATGTGGAGAACCTAATATATCTTATATAACTGAAGATAGGCCATTATAGTTCGTACCTTATACTGGACAAGAACATCATTATCCTTCATAGTTTCACGGACAATGTTTCCATTTTCGTTCTCAACAATTAACACTTCTTCAGGCTTAGCCATGCGACTAATCATGAGCCCCCTTAATTTTGACATTGGATCTGAATAGATTTTATGCTGCTCAGTGACTTCAGGTTTGACACCATCAACCGTACAAGGAAGGAAAGCCATCTGACAATAGGTAAATGAAGACCCAAGGTAAGTAAACATATCAAAGCATAGTTCAACAAACACTTTTTATAATCCTAGTTCTCATCTTATAAAAGAAGGTAAATAAGTCATACTTGCAATCCAAACAGACTTGGAGTTAGTGCAGGGTGGCCGACATGATGTTGTGACCCATACAACTCCAAAACTAATGCATTCCAATAGTCCAAACAAACCTGTTCACTCGTAAGCAAGCAAAAGCTGTCAATTTACAAAGCATTGAAAAATAACATGAGACCATTCCTATAACAATTAATATAAAGCTGAAAACTTAAACTGCATCAACAGAAAAAGGTAATTCACATACCTTAAATACTTCAATGTCATCAACATATGATATGCAAATGAGATATTCCAGACCCGTAAGTAATAGAGAAATATTTTCGGGTGCAGATTCTAAGATTTTTCTATGTATCTGCAAACGAATAACAGAGAGCAAATTATTATGTTTTATATACATCAAATGTATGACAAATCTTCCTTAACAAATAAAGAGAATTACCTTGAAAAACGAAGTGAAAAACAGAGCCAAGTTCTGGATAAATGCCTAGAGACAAAGAAGGTATACAATCATCCTCTCAAAATGTGACAGAAACAATTGGGATTGTCAGAAGTAACTTAGTTCACAGAAAAACTTGCCTCTTCTTCACTACTTCCATTTGAATACGCCTCAGGAATATTTATGTTTAAAGGGAGAATTGCCTGCAGACATGAAGACAAGAATGGGCATCAATCAAGTATCCAAAGTAGCAAGCAAATCAATCTAGATTTAGTACAGAACTGATAAACGACTATTAAGAGTACAAAGATTAACTAAAGTGAGACTCCATAGTTGACAGTGCTACCTGCAACTGATTTATGAAAATGCTGTACATCTTCACGTATTGCACATTGTAGAAGTCCCCAAAATTAAGAGCTGCAACCTGCCAGGAAAACACAAGTTGTTAGCTAATGACAGTAAAATTATGACTGCAGGGAAGTCCGGACTATAAACCAGCATACCTCTGACAAACATTGAAGAGTGAGATTCCTATATGCTGGAAGAGGGAAGAATTTCAGCAGGGTCTCCAACTGCAAATAACCAGATCAGTGGTCGGAGACTGGTAATTGTGAGATTTTTTAACCTCCAAAAATATTACCAGAAGGGACTCAAAATGTAGCCAACGGAATCCAAGAAAGATATGCATGCAATGTTGAGGGTGTTGCACATATAAGCTCTTGTCTTTGGGAAGCTGAGAGGACATATAGGCATAACTCGTGAATGAGTTGAACCTCACTGCATATAAGAAAGCAGAATAACAATATAAGTATGGATAAAACATCAGTTATATTACGGAAAAATACTTTTGAGACATTGTTCGTTCTTGGTTCTACTTTATTCTTATATACTAAACTTCCTGAAAAATCTAACTTGCCTGTTTAGAGACTCTTTCAATTCTTTTATCTTTTGCTGAGTCATCTCTCCTCTTGAGAAATCAAAGACCTCTTCACTTAGGAGCTAAAAAAAAGTAGTATTGCTATTCAGGTACAACCCGAACTTAATTGATGCAAAGGCAATTAGACAGTTCTTACTTTCAAGATAGCCATGCAATTCTCACAAATAGTTTCACTCGTTTTCGCAGCTTTAACTAGATCAGGAATAAAGCTTCTCCACTTTATCGGCCACTCATGTTTCACGATCGGTAAGAGCATCACATTATATGGTATTCCCAAAGACTAAACAAACTTTTACAATAATGGCAGGAACGAAAAATCATTATGCAAAGCTGGCTTCAGCAAAGCCTTACCAGAGAAACAAAAACATCACAAGTAAATAGATAATGTACACACAAAAGAAGGACTGGATGCAAATAATCATATATCTCTACTATTCACAGGAAACCCCGACAATACAGCTACATGGTAAATTCATGATCCAAAACAATGCAGTTAACCTATCATTTTAGATCTAACAGAAAAAAAAGCTTCTCAAATATATATACACATACCTGTACAATGACATCAGAGATGTAATTCCATCACGTTGTTCAACGGGTAATGCATTCCACCAGTATTTTATAACACCTTCTAGCACCTGAAATCAACACTATTTATTCAGGATATTAAACAACGGAATACAACTAAATAGAATGCCAGTGATGTCAGTCTGCCTTACATATTATCTTTGGAATAGATGTAGGACCGGATATATGGGAACAGAAAATCAGCAGCTAATAAGTAGAAGACAAGAGCAGATATAACAGAACACTGAAACCTACCTGAAGGGCAAAATATTTTGTATGCGTACTCCTGGTGTTCTGTAGAATGTGAACTACTTGAAGCCAAGTATCAGGATTAGCTTTCAAATCCCGCAATATATTATCCGCAGAAGCTCTCTGCAAGGTGTTTCCAGAGAAACATTGGAACAGGAGGAGGCAGATTAAATGCAGTGGGGCCAACTGCATTTAAACTGTCCATTTACACATTTTTTTTTCTGCAGAATAGAAAAATAATAAAAAATTAAAAATCTACATGCAGATGAAAAAGAAAGAAGAAAAAAAAAATGCATTTATTTGTTGCTTTACACCCCAACTGTATTTTATATATATATATATGTTAATGTTAACATCTTTTTCTTTGTTAATTGTACATGTTAATATATACTATAAATATAACTATGAATAAATAGTATGGAATCAAATTCCATTAGGATCCAATTGGTATATATATATATATATATATTATTTTTTTGCTTTTATATTTTTAATTAATTAAATTATATAATATCAAATTCTATTAATTCATATCATTATTTCTTAACTATAATTCGGAGAAAAATAACTTCTACTTTTTTTTTTTGTCAACTGGCCTAGTGGTCTTTAATCCCCTCCTTTATATTGCAGGTAAGGGGTTCGAACCTTGGTACCTTGAAAATTTATAAAGTGACAACATCACTTGTCCTCGGCAACTTTTACTTTTTTTGTTTTCTTTTTCCTTTTTTTTTCATTGCCGCTACAGAGTTTGAATTCAAAGATTTAACCTGGAATTGTTTATAATCTCGAACGGTGCGTTTTAGAGTTTTTTTGTGTCAACACTGGACCACAACTGACCGGTCTATTAGCCAAATTCTTACATAATGTAAACAGTAGAACTCAATTCTTGATTGTGCAAGTGCGCATGTCTTAGTAAACTTACCGCATACCACTAGACTAAAGATCACTTGTACGTTTTAGAGTATTTAATCGTTTATTTTTATTTTTTTCGCATTTAATCGTTTATTTTGCAAGTGACTTTTATTCTAGTAGCAGACGGTAAATTCACTAAGACATATGTACTTGCACAATCAGATATCGAGTCATACTGTCTACATTATGTAGAAATTTGGCTAATAGGCCGGCTAGTTGTGGTTCAGTGTTAACAACAAAAAAACAATTTATTTTTATTTTTTCCGCATTTAATCGTTTATTTATGTATCGATATCATACTCTTATGTTATTTGCAAATAAGGTAAAATGCAAAGCGTAATAGCTACAAAACGGTGCGTTTATCAAGTGTCTATTACGCGTGTCCTTTGTTGTGTCGAATCGCAATCGAAAATCCCGATTCCGAGAGAGAGATAGCGGAAGACGATGGCTTTGACGGTGGCGAAAAGTGCATTGGCGACGATTAGAGAGAAAGGTCTCGGTGGCTTCGTCAGGATGATTCGAGAAGAAGGCTTCCTGTTAGTTCTTTGTTTCTCTTATAGTTTGTCTCGTCCTTTTCCTTGTTTAATTTCATCTGGGAACTTCCTTCGATTTGATTAATTAGATCCCGTGAACCTAGAAATTCGCAAGGTTTTCTGGTTTAAAGATATTCTTTCATTTTCTCTGAAGATTTTAAATGAATACACGTTCTTGTCTCCGCATATGTACATATCAGATTGTTTGCAATGAATGGTCGCCATTCTTCGGATTTTTCATCCAATTTTAATTTTTTTCTGAATGGGAAATGAAATTTTAACACTTTGTGGTTAGTGAACATCATTTCTAGTTGGTGATGGTGATTCGCGAAGCTGGCTTAAATGTATCTAGGTGCTTCTAATCCAGATTGTGGCATTTTCTAATTGGTTCCTTTTTTCTCATCACAGGAGATGCCTACCAGATGGAAACCTCTTGTAAGTAATCTTTCTTTGATATTTAGTGCTTGGTATTTTACTTCTTTAGGGTCTGCTAGGGATTACTGCTAGGGATTAAGTGTTTGTTCAGTCATTCCTTGTAGGCCAAAGTCATCGTCATTCTTATACATCATTTCGTCAGTTTCAATCTACTATGAAACAGAGTTAGCTTGCTACTTCTTGGACTGTTGTTTACTCTCCACTCGAACTGCTGGTTTTGGCATAACTCTGTCAATTCCCTCATAGATGTAACATAAGTTGACTCGCAGCTCTATAATGAACCAGTGACAGTAAAGGAGGCTTAAATTCCAGAGATGATTTAGTTACATGCTTGAAGGAATTGACATAGTTATGCCATAAAGCATTTCGAGCTCAAGAAGATGACGACCTCAAATGGTGATGTCTGTTTTACAGTAGAGGTTGAGGCTAAAGTTTGCTCTCATAGAAATGGCATAGATAAGAAAATGGCTATGAAGTTGGTCTACAAAGTTATCTTGAAAGCTCCTGAATTTTAGGGGGTTACATAGTATGCTTCAATAACCAGATTTTGTGGATTGCCGATTCTGAATTTTAGGGGGCTACGTAGTATGCTTGAATATGGTGTAATATATGTAGTGTTCCGCTCTTTCATACTTTACTATTCTAATGAGTAGCACTTTCTGATCAATATTGCTTGATGTCTCTATTTGATTAAGGCAAACAAAAATACACAACATTGGAGCTACACTTGTCGGTGTTGACAAGTTCGGTAACAAATACTACCAGAAGCTGGGTGATACTCAATATGGTATGGGGATCCTTCTCAGTAACTTCATGTGGTACCTTTATTACTATCATGCTTTTTCCAGATAATTGACACCACTGTAGGATTCATGATATCAATTACTATATATTCCGGGAATAGCGCTTGTATTTTTTTCAAATGTTTGTTTGTTCCGAGTTCAAACACTTAACATAGTCATGCGTACTTTGTTGACAGGTAGACACAGATGGGTAGAGTACGCTTCAAAAGATCGTTACAACGCATCTCAAGTACCAGCAGAATGGCACGGGTGGCTTCATTTCATCACTGATCACACTGGAGATGAGGTAAAACCAAAAGCCATTTTGAATTTCGCTATCTTGTTTAATCGTTTGGCAGTAAATTACTTCATAACTTGTAAATAACTATCAATGTATCTTTGTGTCAAGCTTTTGAGTTTGAAACCAAAAAGGTATGGACTTGAGCATAGAGAGAACTTCTCTGGAGAAGGTGATGCATACATTTACCATTCAAAGGGACATGCCTTGAACCCGGGTCAAAAGAACTGGACTCGGTACCAGTCATGGGAACCCACCAAGACTAAGTAAGAAGATGAGAATTTCTCTCGACATATTTGTTGTTTTGTTTCTGTGTCTTTTTAATAAAAGCTGTATTGGATCTAAAGCTGCACACTAGTGGGTTTTGGGATTGGATTTGATGCTGTTTAATAATCTTCTGATCTTAGTGGGTTTTTAAGTTTCTTGTATGTTTTTTTCACCTCGAGAGGAAAGAAGATAAGCAGAAGTAATTCAAAAAATACAGTATTTTGTTAAGATGGTAGGCCCAATTAGGTTCACATAGTTCAAGCCCTCACGATCTGGCCCATTTGAAATAAATGTACACCCAGAAGAATGGTTTAAGGTAGCTTTCGTTAATCAAAGGAGGGGTGGACTTTTATTAAGTTTAAGTTCGGTTAAGCTAAAGTTAACGAGGGGTTGACTTGTATCCAATACTGTTCTAAAAAAACGTGAAGAGTAAATCGTTGTTAGGCGTCGAAGGAGACGAAGTCTATGATTCTGATCAAAAATTCTTCAAATCTATTAGATTTCTGATACGTTTGGTTCGGACGACTCTCTCAGTTAGTCTCAAGTCTTCTTCCTCGTTAGCCATAACAGCAAACTACTCTGTTCTTGTCAGTATTACCCCCTGAGATTTATGTCAATTCTCATAATTGTAGCAAGTAATAAAAATCTGGCCCCAGAAAGATTTTGATTTGCTCATGGTAGTATATTAGCTAAACGAAGCAAGTGGGTATGTTGGTTGTGTGCACATTATTCACGTTTGTCTCAAAAGCTCTACTAAGAACTCATCGATTTCAGGTTTCTCTACTAATCTTTGGATTAACATACAAAATTTGCAAATTTTGATTTGATGTTTTGTTGGAATATGTTATGTTTGATACTTTGATACGATAATAATAATTTTTTTTTCTTTTGTCAATATTAAATCAAACTATTGGATAATCCATACAATAATATTCTACATATATGAATCAAATATCTGAATTTTTTTTTAAATATCTAAATGGTAAATGGTACATGCATGTAGTCTTTACTCTAGTGGCAGATAGTAAATCCACTAAAATCAAACGCATTTGCATATTCAAGTATCGAATCACCACCGTACCACCTAGTTTTTTTTTTATAACAAAACCATCGAAGTTGAATGACTAATGTTTCTTCCTTCTCTTTTTTGTCGTTTTTAGTCAAATTTGTTTTTAACTTTTCTAAAAAGGAAAATCGAGCCGAGTTGTCTGGTTAAGATGATCTAACTAATGACTTGACACCATGGTTCGATTCCTACCTGCTGTATTATGGTAACTTAAAAAATAGATTATAGAGGTGGTTTTAGATTATGAATCGGTCTTGTCGAATCCAGAAAAAAAAAAGGAAAATCAAAATTGGATTTGTTATTAACAGAAAAATCAAATATTAACGCTAAAAGACTATTAACTTTAATTTCGTACCAGATCAGGTAATATAAAGATATTTTAATTGGAAAAAGTATCTTTAATTTGAAATTAATCATCTATATAAAGCTCGTTTCACTGTTCCGTTATTAACAGTTTTTGTCACCCAGCCATTATTGTCGTCGTCTGGCTTCCTCACATTTCTCTCGATTTTGAACCTCGTCGAAGCTCATTTCAAAGAAGTCGTTTTTCACAAACCCAGAACGACTCTTTTTCTGGTTTTTTTTTGGAATAAATTACACTCAGGTGTGTTGAGATCCATATCGAAGCTTCCGTAGCCATGGGTTTTGATCCCGAGAGGAAATCGATCTCTCCCTTTGAACAGGTTTCACTCTTCGCATTACACATCGTCTATTGATTATTTCTTTGTATCCTCCTCGTCTTCGTTTGGTCTAGGTGTTTCCGAGAACAAATTGTTATGAGTTTTGTATTTATGTTGTATATTCTCCCGGTTGATTTAAGGGACTTAAAGAATGTTGAATGCAATGTTTAGGTTTAGGGTTTGGGTTGATTTTGGATTTTAGGAGATTGTGAAGAAAAAATTTTATGATTTCTTTATAATGTGTGGTGCTTCTGAAATTGTGATTTCAATTATAAGCATGAGATTAGACCTTAGCTTCTGGGTTTGACACACGATTGTTATTATTCCTCCTCTAATTGGAATCAAGCCACTTTTCTGATGCAAGTTCCTGAAACTTAATAAATTTTCTGTAGGTTGGCAATTCTTCTTCAGGTGAGATTACCGCAGAAAAGGAACTTTTGGTTAAAGAGAATCACAGCCCAGAAAACTACTCTATTCTTGCCGCTATTCCTCCGTGAGATTTCTGTCAGTTCTCATTGTTTGGTAGTCATGAAAAACTAATAAAGCTGTGGTCCCAGAAAGATTTGATTTGCTATTCTAGTTTAGCTATAAGCAAGCGGGATATGGTGGTTGTGTGTGCACATTATTCAGATTTGTTTAAAAAGCATGCTAAGAAGTCATTTATTGCAGGTTTCTCTTTCCAGCTCTTGGAGCGTTGCTCTTTGGTTATGAAATTGGTGCAACATCTTGTGCAATCATTTCTATTAAGGTACTAAAACTGTTAGTGGACACTCTTAAGTTTGACTTTTCTGCCTTTCACAAGTCTTTAGCTGTTATTTCCAAGATTACATATCATAACGCTATTTCATAGTTCGCACCTTCATATGTACTGTCAGTGCTTCTGCATGTATAATTTTGATTGTCTAAGCCAATTTAATACTCTGCTTTGGCCTCCTGTACAGTCGCCTACGCTAAGTGGAGTCTCATGGTACGACTTGTCTTCAGTGGATGTTGGTATATTTGTGAGTCTTTACTTCACCTTTCTTGGTTCTTCTACATGTTGGTTAATGCATTACTTTGTTTTCTTGTTTCCTCCTTATTGGAGCTGTGCTCTTTTTTTGTGGATGTAGAAAGTTATTTACATACAAATATAATTAAAACTTGTGCAGACCAGTGGCTCACTGTATGGTGCCTTAATTGGCTCCATTGTTGCATTTAGCGTTGCCGACATTATAGGTTGGTTTTTCTCGACTTCTTTATCTGGATGTGTAGCAGTCTCCATCTGAAATAAATTGACTTGTTGGGTTGAATTTTCAAGGAAGAAGGAAGGAGCTGATTTTGGCTGCATTTGTATATCTTGTTGGAGCCATTGTGACTGCAGTAGCACCTTTCTTTTACATACTGATAATTGGACGAGTGGTGTATGGCATCGGAATTGGACTGGTAAAATAGTTCACACTTTTTAGTTTTTTCCTGCTACCTAAAACTTGTATATGTCTATGTGATCTTCCGATGTGCATCATGCATTTCACTAAGTAATCAATCAAAGTCAAGCTTCCACAAGTAGCTACTTAGAAATATGTTTCCCTCTATGACTGAGCATGTGTTATCCAATGCATCCTCATATACCCACACATAGACCAATTTGGCAAGCTGTGCATTTCTTTATATTGCATATTGGCTCAGTTGGTCAATTTATTTCTTGGTTTGGGACATAGTATGCACCTATTTCAAGCAGCCTGAGGTTGAGATCGATTGTTTATAAATCTTGTTTACCGTTTAAATTAAAATGTTTGTTCTACTGTGTATGAATTTATGCAGTTACGGAGTACAATTTTAAGCATCCTTTTTAACTTGAAAGTTGCTATGTTCACTTGCATTTAGACAATGCACGCTGCTCCAATGTACATTGCGGAGACTGCTCCAAGTCAGATACGTGGACGGATGATATCACTAAAGGAATTTTCCACTGTCCTTGGGATGGTTGTAAGTTCTCTAACCTCTGAGGATTTCGGAAACTTATTGCTCAGTTAGCAGTTATTGATTGATTCGCTTCATTTTGAAACCTTTTTGTTTCCACCAATTTAAACTAACACATAGAAATCTGTGAAGGGAGGTTATGGAATCGGTAGCCTTTGGGTTACGGTCATTTCTGGTTGGCGTTATATGTATGCTACAATTATCCCGTTGCCAGTTATTATGGGCATTGGAATGTGTTGGCTACCAGCATCTCCTAGGTGGCTTTTATTGCGCGCTCTCCAAGGAAAAGGGAATGTGGAGAATCTTCAACAGGCTGCAATAAGGTCTCTTCTCCGCCTTAGAGGGCCTGTCGTAGCTGACTCAGCAGCTGCACAAGTAAACGAGATCTTGGATGAACTTTCCTTTGCGGGTGAAGATAAAGAACCTACACTTGGTGATTTATTTCGTGGCAAATGCTTGAAAGCTCTCACTATAGCAGGAGGTTTAGTCTTGTTACAACAGGTTGGTGTAGTCAATTTAAAGTTTTAAACAATGTTCCTTATGTAATGACAATACCTAAGTCTTTTTTTACTTTCCATACGACAGACAACGGGGCAACCAAGTGTACTTTATTATGCACCATCAATACTGCAGGTTTTCTTTTCATTTCTACTTAAGTTGGATTATGTGCACTGGGTAAGAAAATTATAGAGAATCTTAACTTTTGTCTTTTTACCACTAACATTGCCTATTAGACTGCCGGCTTTTCTGCTGCAGCTGATGCAACTCGGATCTCGATTCTGCTCGGTGTATTGAAGGTAGTCACTATTCTTCCATCTAGTGGATATACATTCTAAACTGTTTTATTCTTGTGAACTAATCTTTTCTGCTGCAAAGCTATTTTGTTTTTTTTTCGAAGACTTAACGTGGTCCTTTATTGTTTCAGTTAATTATGACTGGAGTTGCTGTTATAGTTATTGACAAACTGGGAAGAAGACCTTTACTTCTTGGTGGTGTTAGTGGCATGGTCTGTCCTCTTACTTCTTATGTTATCTTTCTCTAACTGTTGGTTTCAACAAAATCGACATGTTCACTGTGTTTTCATTTACATGAGACAGAACTTAAATCATTAGATATTTTAGCTTGTGTATTCTCAATTGTGCAAACAGGTGATCTCGTTGTTCCTCCTGGGGTCCTACTACATCCACTATAATACTGTACCGGCTGTTGCCGTAGTTGCATTGCTACTTTATGTAGGCTGTTACCAGGTTGATTTTTGTTACATATTTTTCTGATCAAGTTTCATTTCTGGCATAAGAAGAATTTTGATACAATCTTAGGAAGTTTTTTATTACTCTTGCAGCTATCCTTTGGTCCAATTGGTTGGCTCATGATTTCAGAGATATTTCCCTTAAATTTAAGAGGTCGAGGAATCAGTCTAGCCGTGCTCGTGAATTTTGGCGCAAACGCGCTTGTGACATTCGCTTTCTCACCTCTAAAGGTAATGAAACTCCTTTGCTATTAATATATCACTTCAATAGAACAATGTTTAACGAGATATTCCAGTAGTTAGCTCTCATATCTTGTTAGTTCTTATCTTCTTCTGGTTTTTCCCGAGAGATCATCAAACTCTTGAAATGTTAGTTTTACTTGGTAATGTTTGCAGGAGCTCTTAGGAGCTGGAGTATTGTTTTGTATATTTGGAGTGATAGGTGTACTGTCTCTCTTCTTCATATACTTTATTGTGCCTGAGACAAAGGGTCTCACTCTTGAAGAAATTGAAGCCAAATGTCTCTAAAAGGAGCTTCTCATTTTGGCTCCTCTATCTCTGCGGCTTCATTGCTACACGCTCTGAATCGCAAACGCAGCAACTTGCTGGTGGAATCGCCATTTATCGCGAAATTTTACTGTTTGACAACAAAGATTTGGTGCAGCTCGCGGCAAACTTTGGTTCGGAGGACAACTATTAAATCTCGTAAGTGGTTTTAATTTGTATTTTAAAATGTAATAATTCATGTATTCAAAGTGTAATTCTGTTGCATTCTTTTTTGTTCGTTTTCATTGTTCTACATTACTTTTTTTGTTTTATTTATTTTTTTATTTATCAAGAAGTCATATCCATTACTCAAACTCTAGATCGTTATCATGCAGACAATCAAATTCCGATGAGAAAAACTACATAGTTGAACATAAACCATTCCTCTCTCCCGTTTTTTCTACCCAAATTTGATTCTAAAAATATTATATTTGGTTCATGTAATATTGTTAGGACTGATGAGTTTGATTACGGGAAGAAAATAAATGACGAAATGTGACATCACAGATTGTTACAAAAGAGCAGGATATAAACGGGAAAAATAAAAAACACGAGGAGCATATTTTTGGTTAGAGGCTGTGGTGGCTATGATTATACGAGTCACTATGTCTATAAATACAGACGCGGCTTCAACATATGAAGAACACAAAAATCATCTTTTAATAAAACCAAGAAATGGCAACCACAGGCGGAGCGACAGTGGTCACCAACAAGCAGATTATACTCCGAGACTACGTCACCGGTTTCCCTAAGGAGTCAGACATGACTTTAACCGAGTCCACCGTCGATTTAAGTATCCCGGCGGGTTCTAAGGCGATTTTGGTGAAGAATCTCTACTTGTCCTGCGATCCTTACATGCGCATTCGCATGGGTAAGCCTGATCCCGCCACTGCTGCACTCGCTCAAGCTTACAATCCCGGTGAGGTACAGTACAAACGACGTTTACTGTTTACGAATTTTCAGAGATTGTTCTCTGCTAAAGTTGGAATCTATGGTGAAATTGGATTCGGACTAATAGGATGGTTTTGTTACATTTCGAGCTTCTCGTCCAGGTTTTGGGAAAATGGAAACAGTTTCAAAATTGAAGTAGGGTTAGATTTGATAAATTATTATAAAATTTAGAAACATTATTATATTCTACGATTAGTAACGATGTTCGCAACTGTTCTAGTTAAATACTGTGCCCATTGCAATGCTTCTTGTGAATACTGTGTTATCTGAAAAGATTTACCTCCATTAGAAGTGATTGTCTTTTGGGAATTTCTCTTACTCTCTCTTACTGTGTCGTTTGCAGCCAATCTATGGGTATACAGTGTCTAAAGTGATAGATTCTGGGCACCCAGATTACAAAAAGGGAGACTTGCTTTGGGGAATTTGTGGATGGGAGGAATACAGTGTTGTAACTCCAAGTCCTGCACATTTCAAGATCCAACACACCGATGTTCCATTGACCTACTACACTGGACTTCTCGGTATGTTACCTCGCCTTCTCTTTTGGTCATGTAATTCAACCTAGTAATTTTATAAAATATGTGAACTTGATTGTGACAAAGCCTCGCTCTACAATGCTTGATGTGCTTCTCTCTCTATGATTATTGGCACGATACATTGGTCACTGTTATCTGATTTTGGATTAAAATGTACTATCCATTGACACAAGCTCCTCCCAATCATGTAGATGAGTTGCTTCACTCACTCGCCAACAATTCTAATAACGTTGTTTAAAGTCTACAAGTTTCAAATAGTTTACTAGTGACGTCTTATGAAAGCATTCCTTTCTTTCTGACACAGGCATGGCCGGTATGACTGCCTATGCTGGGTTTTATGAAATCTGTTCTCCTAAGAAAGGAGAAACCGTCTTTGTGTCAGCTGCATCTGGTGCTGTTGGTCAGCTAGTGGGACAACTTGCAAAGATTATGGGCTGTTATGTGGTCGGAAGTGCTGGCAGTAAGGAAAAGGTAAACAGACTTTACTTGAATATTAGCTACTGATCCATTACCTTACCACACAATAAACTTCGACTCTTTGGCTTATGTATTTCCTTTCCTATCAAGAGAGTAATTTCTTTCTTTGTTGAGCTTTGCTAGGTCGATCTTCTCAAGAACAAGTTCGGGTTTGATGAAGCTTTCAATTACAAAGAAGAACATGACCTCAATGCTGCCCTTAAAAGGTAACAAAATACTTCATTTCTAATGAATATCTAATCTCCTCATGGAACAGAGATTTGGCTGAAATCTATGAGAGATTTTTCTCATCAGGTGTTTCCCAGAAGGTATCGACATATACTTCGAGAACGTGGGAGGCAAAATGCTAGACGCAGTGCTCTCAAACATGAAGGTACATGGCCGTATTGCAGTATGTGGAATGATCTCACAGTACAATCTGGAGGAGCAAGAAGGAGTGCACAACTTATCAACCATAATATACAAGCGGATTCGGATTCAAGGGTTTGTGGTCACTGATTACTTCCACAAATACTTCCAGTTTCTGGATTTTGTGCTTCCTTATATTAGAGAAGGGAAGATTACTTATGTTGAGGATGTAGCCCAAGGACTCGAGAACGCACCTTCTGCTTTGATTGGACTCTTTCATGGTAAGAACGTCGGCAAACAACTTATAATGGTTGCTCCTGAATAAATGAAGACGTTAAGATTTGTGTTTTGTTGGAGAGGAATTATTACAATGTGTTTAGTTGTGTCGGAAGTTCAATGTTCGTTCTTGATGGTTGTAATTTACAAGAAACAATAATCACCATTTAGCTGATCATATATCAGTGCCAAATAAAGACTAATCATCTCTTAAACCCGTTTAAAGGTTAGGGAGATATAAATGAGCCTTTATATGGCCCAAAATAATTGGGCTTTTATGTTATAATTGAAGCCCAACTAAAGGCTGTTATTAGTTTTCCTCACAAATGTCGAACATCTCTTCTCTGTCTCTTACCTCTGATTATTGTGTTGGAAATGGCGTCAAATCTCCTGAAAGCCCTAATCCGATCGCAGATGATTCCATCTTCGAGGAGGAATTTTAGTGCGGTTACCACACAATTAGGCACTCCAACAGATGATCTTGTCGGCAATCACACAGCCAAATGGATGCAGGTAATTTTCGAGCCTGAGTTTTTATCGATCTTCCATTTCTAATTCTTTCGTGTCCGAATAAATGCGTACGAGACTAAAGAGATCCTTTTCCTCTCCTGAACTCTCTGGTCTATTCTGGGAATCCATCTCTCCTAGGATTAGATCGTGAATTACGATTTACTTGTCCTAAATGATAGTCGATTCGTTCTGTTGAAATTTGTCTACGTTTCGGGGTTCTGGGAACTTTACTGGCATGACCTAAATTTTTGGAAATCACATTAGAGATATGTTAATATCCGCAAATTGGTTGCTAGTGAGTCTGTACTCTAAATCCTTTGAGTAACCGAAGAAAAAGTGGTTCGATGTTTGTTCGTAGAAGCTTGATCTCTGTTTGAAACTACTCAAAAGTTAGTTTGGAATTTTGAGGACATTCGTTTTTATTTTATTTTGTTAAGGTGTTTTGGTGCTTTTTCTTCGATTACCTGGAGAATTTATTGTTGAGGGATGAAATCTATCTGAGCTAAGTTCTTCACTTTGGGAAAGATAGGCCTTCTGTTGATGTGTCCATCTTCTCTAGAAAGTTATTTACATCCACCTTTAACCATTATCTAATGCTGAACAATAAATTAGCCAAATGATTGGAAATGAAAATGTTATCATGCTTCCCTAATGAGTTTGTACTACTACTATCTATGATTGTTTATTATAACGTTATAATCTGAAATAAGGTGCATTCATTGGTAGTATAATATGCTTATGTCTATCTTATTTCTCCGATGGCTAAGAAGTGAAACCAATTCCATGATTACTTGGCATTTTCATTTCTTTTGTCAATAATTCAATTGTCACTATCATTACCTTAATAGCTACGGTGTTCGATTTAGATTCTTTCCCTGATGAATTTTTATAAGTAGAAAACTATGTATGTTATGTTTCTGTTTCCTTTCAATTTGTTATTCAGTTCAATATATTGCTTTGAGCTATATGTTCTATGTTGTCACTTCTCTTTGAAACGAGATCAACTTGCCCTTGTTAAGTGTTCGAGGAAATGTGTGTGTTATTGGGTTTCTTGGGGTTTTTAAGGAGAGATGGCTTATCCTCCTCATCGTATACTATCCCTAGTTAAAGATGACAGCTTTGCATTCGTTGAGAACTAATAATTTAATCTAGTAATTGTTTATTGTTTGCTAAGAATTGCAAGACATAATATTGATTTGAGGCTCTATAGGAGTGGTTCTTTGTAGTTGATTATAAAGTTTGTGTGTCAGATTTTGTTTTCTTTAGCCACTTTCCTCCTAAGTTTTACATAAGACAGTTAAGGAATTAATCTCTACAGGATAGAAGCAAGAAGTCACCAATGGAACTGATAAATGAGGTCCCACCTATCAAAGTTGATGGAAGGATTGCTGCTTGTGAAGGAGGTTTGTTGTCTTCTCGTCTCACCAGTATCCCAATATATTTGATTTAGTTCATCTCTAAATGAGCATAACAGAAATTGATTTGTAAACATAACTTGCAGACACCAATCCAGCTCTTGGTCATCCAATTGAGTTCATATGCCTTGACCTAAACGAGCCTGCGATTTGCAAATATTGTGGCCTTCGTTATGTTCAAGATCATCATCACTAAGACGAATTCTGAACGTGAAATCTCTTCGGTACCTCTTCCCTTTTCATTGTATTTTCAAGTTTGTGTATCGCTTTTAATGATTCAACATCGTTATCTATCATATCTAATAAAGAATTTGATCAAAGTTTGGGTGTAACTGTGATTTTGTTTGATCTCACTTTTGCACTCGTTTGCTTGTAACATCCAATATCTGAATATCATCACTATCTTTTCCATGCCACTAAGCTCAAAATTTAAGGCTTGGGGTTTGTTGTCATGGCTCTCTTTTTCCTAACCCTGGTAATGATTTTGTATTAGATCATGTGAACTTTGAATTTTTATATAAATTGTTACACATTATTGCGTTTATTTTTCTGAACTTACGCCCATAAAAACCACCTTAGAAATTATGAGTCCAATAGTACGGGAAAAAAACAAAGAAATTATGAGTCCAATAAGATTTTACCATGTTGATAAGGCCCATTAAAACTCGCTAATAGGCCTATGGACGAGTCCATACATCTCGCACATGGATAGAAGGTCCATAAAAAGCCCAGTACTCTGCTTGAAGGAGAGGCGGTCCATTTCTGTTTAATGCCCATAAAAGTAAAAAGAAAACGCCCTGAAAAGGAAAATTTAATGGT
Source organism: Lepidium didymum (assembly GCA_963920545.1). Taxonomy (NCBI): domain Eukaryota; kingdom Viridiplantae; phylum Streptophyta; class Magnoliopsida; order Brassicales; family Brassicaceae; genus Lepidium; species Lepidium didymum. The sequence goes on from OY986979.1 coordinate 20,144,842, forward strand.
AATGGGCTTAAAAGAAATTAAAGCTCATAAAATATAAATTGTCAATATATGGGCCTACAAACATCAGTCCATAATTGGTTCCTGGGCTGTAGTGCGCGTGCTGATGCGCGTATAGCGTGTCCATAAAAAACACACGGGAAAATGATGGTGCGCGTATAGCGCGTGTGATCAACCCTGGTACATAACCACGCGCAGCTGAAGCGCGATTAGCGCGTGTAGCCAAAATCCCTAGAGTATAACCCACCCAAAACGCTGTTTTCGACCAAAAGTTATTTTCTATAAGATTTGAGCGCGTGAAGCTCGTTTACAACATCCTTGGTTTCTTCAACTGTGTTACTCCCCGAGTTTGTCGACTGTAAAGTCCTGGCCAACAATTTTCCGTCGACGGCGACTCGTCATTCGATCACGTCGACACACCCACTGGGCTTTGATCTGTGATTAACCAACATAGAGAGAAACGTTGTGAAGAGGTGTTACGAAATTCGTTGCGATGACAAAATGTGAAATAATGTATATACATGACTCACTGACTCAGTAGGTCACTTAAAGACGAAAACCTAACAAAGCTTAGCTTGTCAGAATTCATGTCCTACGGGCCACAGAGGGAAGCCATTGCTGAAAAAGTCATAAGGAAGGGAAGATCCTCCACGGACATGGTCACACGACTCTCTCTGTTACTCTCCAGGAGGCTTTTAAGAACGTAGAGAATCCCAAGCTGGGTCTCAACTGTATATTGTATATTTTATCAGAGAAAAAACCTGAGTTTCAGTTTTGTCTGTACAAGATGATGATTAGTCATCGCAAGTTACACAAATATGGTAACAATATATTATGAAATTTTATTTAAACAAGTGTAGTTTAATCTTGTGAATACAAACTAATTTAAAGCAATACGACAAGTACAAAACCTCTCCTTAACCAATAAGGAGAAACAATGAGTCAAATCTCTGCCTAAACCTCTGAACCAATATCAGAAGATTTGTGCCTCTTTTTTTTCTGCAAAAGTGTGAAGATCAAAACACTTTGATGAAGTTATAGTATATTCTCATTTCGAATCGGCTCCAGCCAATTTTCTTCTCTGTTGATGCTCTGCAACTTTGTAATCAACAACTTCTCTGAAAAGCGTAGAGTCTAGAACACAGTCTTCACTTCCATAAACAGCTGCTTGAACACTGGCCATCAATTTCGCTATCTCTCTACCTGAAAACCCTTCGATTTTTGCAGCTGCTTCCTTTAAAAGCTCTTCAGTGACATCCTTTATCTCAATTTTTTGCTGCTCTTTCTTGAAGAGGCGATGGAACAAACCTGGCTTTCTTGGACCAGCCTGAGCTATATACTTTTCTAGATAAAGGTTTAAGAGCTTGAATCGTTCTTCTTCTCCGGGTAACGGAAATTCGAGAACCTCATCAACACGGTCAGCCACAGCTGAGTCTAGGTCACCAGGTCTGTTTGTGGCAAGTGCTAAGACTATGTCTTTGGACTGATCACCCGTGCGGAAGAGAAGAGCATTTAGTGCACTCCTTTGGGCTTCACTCATGTACGTTTTGTTCCTCCTATTAAATTCCGATGAACATATCAAAACCATAAACAAAAGTGTATTTCAAATCGTCAGCCCGTAATATGATATGAATGACAACACTTACTCGCACAAAAATGCATCGGCTTCATCAATGAAGAGCAATAAGCCTCTCTTAGACTTTTTGCCCCAGTCGAACAGTTGGTGAATCTTTGTAACAGCCTGAGACCCCAGGGGAGCAACATCTCCTCCAGTCATCAGCGCATAATCCAAACCCTACATGAATACCAGACATTCAAAAATTAAGAATAGATGAATGAATAAAACCCGAGAATCCCAAGAGCAACCTAGAACTAAGAGCTGAAGTTCAGCTTTTAGATGCAATCACGGAAATTAGCAAAACCATCTTCTGCTCTAGTGTTCCTAATTTTATATGCTGGTGATTCCATCGTCCATTTGGGTGTCTTTTTAAACAATTTTTTAAAAAGCTCAAACAAATATGGAAAAAGTACATACAGATTTACGAGCCAGCTCTCTGGCAGCCATTGTTTTTCCAGTTCCTGGAGGACCATAGAAAAGCATATTTCGGAAAGGAGCCTGGTGGGTTTTTGTGTTAGCAGTTGCATTAGCTAGCTGTTCAATTCTCTTCTGTAGGGAAGGATGCAAGATAACATCCCCAAACCCTTTTCCATTGGATGTTGACTCTTTACCGCGTAATGTGGACATTGCACGAGAAAGCGAACCAGACCAAGGGTACTTCCCTCTTGATGATTCTCGGATTAAAGATGGTTGTCCTAATATTCTGTCTACATAGCTCCAAATAACCTTTGCACCTTCTCTGCAATAGCAATTTTAGTAGCCGGCTAAGTTTATATTTCAATATCGTAGAACAATTGACTGTCAGGTCACAAAATCAAGAAATGTAAAACGAGATATTTGCTAGTCAATATTATAACGACTTGGTCAACCTTTCAATAACAAGAGTTCCTGATTATCGCAATTTTTTCGCAACATTCAGACTGAATATCTAGTCTTTACCTCGTTGTGTAGATTCCAGCTGCAAGAGCAGTGGCACCCCCAACAGCAACAATTAGTTTATTTTGATCCGTCAAAATTGCACGCAAACCACCTAGGAAAACAAGAGTGAAGTGTCAAGCACCAGTTTAAACAATGAGAACTTCCATCTATTAGTGCAATGCATAGATTATGATGTCACATATCTAATACATGGCACACGCCAGCATTAAGACTTTAATTGACAATAGGTATTATCTAATTTTGCATCAAGTTCTAAAGAGGGATTTTCCGTGTCTAGTTAAACCCTGCCAAAAAGATGATTGAAACCCAAAAAAGGTCTATACAGCAGAGTGACCACGAATGAACTTTTTTCTCACCTCCAATATGGTCGAATGTTGTATTTATGGCCGCAACCCATTTCTCTCTTTCTGCATTTGCACGATCAACAAGCATTCTCCTGTTTACATCTTCAGCAAGCCTTGCTTCATGGGCTCTTCCTTCAGCTTCTGCTATAGCTTTGACCCTGATCGTCTCACGTTCAATCTCAGCTTTCTCCCTCTCAGTTTGTCGTCTCTGTGCCTGGATCTGTTCCTCAGTAGCTCGTCGAGCTTGTTCCTGCCTTATTGCTGACTCTTCTTGCATTTTCACAAGTTCTTGATTTCGTGCTCTATGGAACTCATTCTCAGCCTGTAAAATAATATACACAACAAAAGCTGTTAGAAAGAAGAAACAAAACCCCAATGTTGTATAATGTTTTTCAAGAATTACATGCCTGCAATCTCTTTCTTGCCAAGTCATCTTCATAACGAGCCATCTGTGATTTTGTCTGCGCTTGGTGCTGGGCAAGTTTTTTCTGTTCATCATATATTACCTTATGCCTCTCCTGTAAAATGGAAAATTTCAGATACACAACCTTGCAGCCAAGAAGCAGCTAGGCCTAATAAAGAAACGATACAGAAAATATGTCTCATAGTGATCACTGATGGCTGTAGTGGAAGCAGGTTACACTATTTTCAACTTTACTAAGTTCACATGCCGCAGTTGTTAACTCCTTTCTATTGGGTAGCGATTGGTTGTAACACCAAGTATCAATATATTATATAGTGATCTTAAAGTTAGTTAATCTCACAGTTTCAGCTTGGGCTTGCATAGCTTTGAACTCTTGTGCCTTCGCTGCAAACTCAGTTTGCTTCGTCTCTTCTTGCTGCTTAATACTTTCGAAAACCTACCAGAAACAAATAAACACCAACTAAGAGGTGAACCACAACTGATAAAACATAGAAAGAGAATTCAATCCAACACAGAATGCTACCATTCTAAGCTCAAATCATTATCGTTTAGCTCCATGATACATCCTAAACGAATTCAGTCTTCAGCTTCCACTTCCCTAAACGAAGATTCAGTATAGGGCTTAATAACTTTTACCAGGTAGAAACCATTCTATGTAGCCTAGCCCAAACTGAAGCACTATTCGATTGTTCCAATGAAGGTCTAACTACAAATTTCCTAATAACACAAAGAAAACCAAAAGTGAAGTTAAAAGACCTTTTTCGCGTAAGAGGAGTTGTTTATCTCCTTCAAGGCCTTAGCTCCTCGCTCCAGCGCCTCCGGATCGAAACCACTGGAACTCGTCCTCGGATTATCGTTGCGAGCGCGCGAAGGAGCAGAAGATTCTCCATCAGCCTTCGACGGTGGCTTCGGAATTTGCGACGGCGGAGGTGAAGCCTGCTGCTGAGGATTCGGAGAAGCAGAGAGTCCAGGGAAGTTAAAAGGACCATCTGCAGCAGCGACTTTCGATTGCGCAAGAGAAGACGAAGCTGCTAGGGCTGAAATGAAACCAATCGCACATTTCTGAGCCATTATTCCTGTTGACGAAACTTAGGATTCTTCAGGATTCGAGAATGCTGTGAGAAAAAAGAATTATGTAGAATAAACAGGCTTGGAGAAGAAGAAATTCGAAGCCGAAATAACTGTCGCCATTAGAAAGAAACTTCGTAGAGTCGAAGGTTCTCAAGTCTCAAAGGTTTAGGTAGGGTTTCGGCGGGACAAGTGTTTTGGGCTCATTTACGGATCTAGTTTACGGGTCGGTTTATTGATTATTTAACCCGACCCGTTTAGCTTACGAGTCGGTTTATTGATTATTTGATACCGACCGGTTTAGCTTACGAGTCGTTTTACTGATTTTTTAACCCGACCGGTTTGAAGAAACTAACGGAATTAAGGAACTAAAACATTAGGGCGCCTGAATTGAATCGAATAATTATAGATTAACACTTAACAGTATCAGCACCAAATAATTCCATCAACAGAGCAAACGATTACAAAATTTAAAAAGACAAATAAAAATTGTCCTTTGTAAAAAAAATGACAAGAAGAGAAGTGTTTCACTTGCTCTATGTTTGGCTCAACTATACTTTTGTTTTCTTGGCCAATCTCTGTCTCCAGCTTGAAACCTATCAGTCTCTTGCACGACTTCACATCTTTGGACAGAAGAAAGAATTTTATAGGACCAAAGAAAAAGAGAATTTTTGAGAAACCAAACCTATAATCATGGGAAAGTGAAAGATCCTCCAATCTGAGTAGAACCAGCAGGTGGATTAATGGCAACCCAAAGTAGAGAAATGGTGATGGCAATGAGTCCAGACCAAACATAAACAATGGTTGGAGTTCTTCCTCTTCTACCCATAAGACCTTTAGCAAATGGATAAAGATGAGCCAAAACCCAAAAACTGAAGAATACTCCTCCAATCAACTTACTCCATTGTGGAATTGTACTGTATATTGTCCTGCTGAAACCGACCGCGATTGCAATTAGATTCACCATCATGATTATGATAGGCGGGAGCATGAGGGATGTCCATTTGACAAGATAGAGATCTGCAAACTCATCGTCTACATCATCTCCTCCAGATTTGGATGTCAATGTGAATGAGATTTCAATTCCTGCAACCACTTTTAGCAGTCCTTGGATAACAGCAGCTAAATGAGCACTTGTTCCTCCAATGAGCCAAAACTGTTCGTTCCTCCACCATTCTTCGAGAGAGATTCCTGACCATTTGATCTCGAGGAGAGCCAGTAAGCAGAGTGTAATGGAGATGATTAAGAGGTAAATCAGGAATGTGACATTGAGTGTTTGGACTATGAACTGGCCGGAGAAGAGGGAGAGCGCAGGGAGGAAGCAGTAAACGATGAGGAAGAACGATGTAAACGGGTAGATTCCGACATTTAAGTAAGCAATTCTCTGGAGGATTTTCATTCTCGGGCTTGCGAAAAAGGCGTTGTTTCTTGAGAAAAAGATCTCGACCGAACCAGTAGCCCATCGAAGAACCTGGTGAAGCCTATCTGTCAAGTTGATAGGAGCTGTGCCACGGAAAGCATCACGTTTAGTCACACAGTAAACTGATTTCCAGCCTCGGTTATGCATTCTATAGCCTGTGACCACGTCTTCTGTGACTGATCCATAAATCCAACCGATCCTACTTCCCCACTCTGTTTTATCTTCATACCAACAAGAGATGACAGCTATGGCTTCTGCCACAGTTGATGCATCGAGAAGCTCTCGGGGGATGGTTAGTGCGCCGGGCGGTCTTCCGTTTTGTACAGCTGGATGATCTGCAAGAGGACGGCCTTGGAACTCTGCCACCGGAATTGAATCTATAAGCAAAGTTGAGTTTCCGAATTTCTTTGGAACCAAAGAAAGATTCATCTCTTCATCATCATCCGAGTCACCACCCATTCTTAAGGATCTGTTTTCTTCCGGGACACGGGTTTTCTTCTTCTTACGAGGGAAGCAGCAACTACAACATCCAGGATGATGTTCTTTAGAACGAGGCGGATCAAATCCATACAACGCTATTCTTCTAAAGAGGCAACCAGTCCCGACATACACTGGACCCATCAAACCATCCAGAGCTCTCATGTTCACATCAAAAAAGACAGTGTTGTGGTTGGCATATCGATCCGACGGGTCAATACCTTCAAACCGTTGCGGAAACTGGACGTAGCAAAGTCGGTCACCGCCTCTATCCATCATGAAACACATTCCTTCTCTCAAAGCCTGAGAGTTGTATATGTAATGATCACAGTCAAGATTGAGTATGAATGGACCATTGGACATAATCGCAGAAGCTCGGACCAGGGCGTTCATGGCTCCTGCTTTCTTGTTATGATCATAACCAGGTCGCTTCTCACGGGAAACATACACAAGAAGTGGAAGACGAATGTCAACATCTGTGAGATCTAAGAACCCTTCAGATACTCCGTGTAATGGCTCATCACTTGGAGGCTTCAACATAACCTGCATTTATCAGAATTATGAAACATAATGAACATTGATCTTAGTGGTGTATACAAATCAAACCAAAGGAATTCGAACCAAATTTCTTATAGCGCACCCTTAAATTTGTTCGACTTAATTGAACCGAAAGTTTGCAAAACCCAATCGAGCCTAATAAACAGAAAACACCTTAATTAACTGAACTGAACCTAGTTGTACCTGAATGATACCAGCATGGTCACTACGAGAATGATCAGCAGAAGAATGTATCCAAGTTCCAGGCCAATGAGTACCATCAGCCATCCATGTAGCTTTAGGAATCTTGACTGGCTCTAATATTTCATCGTCTCTGTTCTGTCTCTGCTGCTTCATGGCTTTAATCTCTTCTCTTGCGTGATACGCATCAGAACGGCGCCTGATCGAGTCAGGCAAGCTGTTGATCCTAACCTTGAACTCATCATACTCACGTTTCACCCGTCTCCGATCCTTAACAAAATCAGCCTTCACCTTGTTCTTGTAAGGATCTCTTTTCAGAGAAAAGTATGAATCCGGATTTCTTGGCTCGATAATGTGTTTACGACAGAAAGGAACCCATATGTTTGCAAAACTAGCTGCTTCAGCCATGGCTTCAAATGTCAAAAGCGCTGCTCCATCATCTGAAACATAGCAAGCAAGCTTTTCGACAGGATAGTCAGCAGCAAGAATTGATAATATGGTGTTCGCAGTGACAAGAGGAGGTTCTTTCTCCGGATCTGCTGTAGAAACAAACATATCGAGTCCTGGGAGATCAGATTTCCCAGTTGGGTTACTCGGTGTAGGTGTTTCAAATTTTTCTTTAAGAACATTGAGATCCGTAGCTCGGTTAATAGGGCATAGCTTTGGAAGCTGATCAAGAAGCCAAGAGAGGGCAAACCAGAGCTCACAAACCACAGACATTCCCCATAGCCATATTGCATCTTGGTTTTTATGCTTAATCCTCCACATCAAGAACAGCGCAAGAACAACAATACGGATAAATATTAAAAGCCTGCAAGAGAAAATCAAATGTGTCAGTGAAAGCCTGAACAGATGGCAAATTATTGGAATAAGCACAAAAATGATCACCTGTAAGGACTAATAACAGCTGCAGGAATCTGCAGTTTCCGAGTAAGTGGTCTCCAAGGTCTGCTCATCAGATCCTGAGGCCCCATACCGTGGCCATTGCCATCCTTCTCACTCCCAAGATTCCCGTCTTTTGTCCAGAAAGCATTACCGTAGCCGTAAGTCCCACTAGTCTCAAACAACCACCTGTTGTGATCAAAATCCCCGGTTTGACTCCTCATCAAACCAGACTTAGTTGACTTCATCAATGACAATCTTCTCTCCATCTTTGACCCACCAGATGGTGGTGGAAGCATGGGCCGTTGCTTCTGCCCCTTGTTTTCAGCCAAATCTGTCAAATCAGTGTTCCTGTAAGGCTCCTTACACCCGGGGCATATCCCACCGTCTACTTTCACAGCATCCACAAAGCAATCCCTACAGATTTTGAAATCACACTCACAAGGAAGAATATCTTGACCTCTCTCATCACTCATCACCTTCACATCACAACCAGCAATCGCACAAGATGATCCCTTTGTACCCGCCATTTGTGGATGGCTAGTCTCTGAATCCATAACTTTGTCCATAAGATGAGCCCGAGTCACGCTGTTAAAACCGCCTGTAAACAACGAACTGGAAACATATTGCTCCTCAACCTTCTGAGATATGGTTGGATCCATGGGTTGGTTATCAGGAGTTGGAGGAATGTGAACCGTGTAGTTAGTAAAATCCACACTTCCAAGTTCGCTATCAAGATCATCTCTCGAGTAGTTGACATAGCGCCCAGATGAAGTCCTACGAGCAAATGTCACAGAGGGAGGCACAGGCTGCTGGTTCCTACCAGATTCAGCAGCATCAGAGTTTGTTGATAGATTTGATCTACTGTTTGTGAAATGATTATTAGACGCCATTGTCTAATATCCACCGGACTCTGTAGCCGGCAGATCCCTGAATCAAAAAAGCAAAAGTAATGATGCTCAAAACTTTTAGTCATTGTTATAAAAAATCACACCATTTTCAGAAGATGCTAACTCGAAATAACCAAGAGATAAACAGATCATCCATAGATCTAAGCTCAAAACAACAACAAGACTCATCATAATTGTCCATAAAGACATCCAAAAAGGCAATAATCATTTGTTTTCTAAACCCACAAAAAGATGAGAAGCTTAAATCTGAAGATAGACAGAGAGGGAAAATCCAAATCAGTAGCTCAATTCGAACTTTCAAATCCAAAAGTATCGGTAAACAATCAGCCATTTTCCCATAAACATTGCTTCAGATCATATTTAAAATCTAAAGAAATTAACTGGATCCATCCACATTACAGATATAAGTCGATCTCACACAAACTCAACAAGAAATCAAGAATATTACAATACCTGAGAGTCTGTAACAGAACGAAGTTAAGCTTCAGATCTTCTTCAACAAATAGGTATTATGACAAAAGAAGAAAACGCTTTCTTAATTAAACAAATCGTTTATGAAGGAATCAATGTAGTCGTCGTGTTGCCCAAACTGATGATGGACACACTTGGGAGAGAGAGAGAAAGAAAAGGGGAAGAAGAAGAGACGAGGAAGGGACTTAGTCGTGACCAAATACATCACCACTACTACTGCTTCACGTTATGATAGCAACGAGAACCCCATTTTTTTATTCTGGAGATCTTACAGAAACTATTAAAATAATCATAAAGATTTAGAGAAGAATGAAGATACAAAGATCCCTTTTACTCTTCAACTTTAAAAAAAAAAAAAAAAGTAAGGTCTTGAGATGGTAACAGTGACGACGACAGTCAAAACGCCGGCGAGAGTAAAAACCGGCGGAGATTTTGAGTTGAGATTTTCGGACAAGGTAGAAAGAATATTGGTCCCGTTATTTTGTTCTTTTTTTTATTAGACAATAACGTTTAGATGTCTTTATTTTTTATAAAAAAATTAGGGAAAGTGAAAGAATTATTTGATGATTTTTTTTTTGGTCCGCACTGTTAGGTTGATTTAACGTGTGTTTTTACACACTTTCCGTCGAAAACGTCAATCACGCAGGTGTTATGGGCAGCAAGTAAACACCACCAAATAATTCTCTTTTTTACATATAAAACAAAATAACAAAAACAAATAAAAGACGTTGACAGGAAAAAAAAAACAGAACGAAATATACAGCCACAATTACTGACATTTTAGATCAAACCCATACTCAAATAATTATAAAGAAAAAAAAACCATACTGAAATTAAAAACAACTTGAAAAATCGAACTAATTCATGAGTTAAATTAACCTTTGAGAATTGACGTAAATTAAGTAAAAGGGTTATTTAAGACAAGACACGATTCAAAGGATTGGAGAGTGTAGAATTGGGTTGCCAGCAATCGCATCTGCAAATACTCCGACCGCCTTTAACCAATCGCTGCGACCTTCTCGTGTGAAGCTTCACGTTCACCACTTTTCCTGATATCTATAAAGAGTTGCACCAAAAACGACATCGTCAAGATTTTCTCAAATGTTTTAGATTTTGAAGCTGCAATCTACTGAAACTAACGACTGGTCAAGTGCAAAGAGTGTTAAACACACAACGGAGTCAGAAGATTGAAATCATTAATCAATAAGTCATAGCGTAATCCAGTCTTGATGGTACCCACAAACAATCAAAAAGACTGTCGTAGTGTATACTGTATACCGTGTTCTCATATGATTACTACGACTGAAATTAATAATAGCAAAAAGGTAAAGAATTGAGGAAGCTACACACCATTCTCCATGTCAAGTCCTCTGGACCTAAAGGCAGAGCAGGGCTTGAATATAGGAAATGTCGCGAGTACTGCAAATCAAAATGTAAACAGCTTGTAAAGGCCTTTTTCGTGTGGCTAACTATGATGTACACTTGGAATTTCGTGAAGGTGGAGTAAATTAATAACTTACTTGAGCTAGATTTTTCTGTAATCCCTTGATGTGGGAGGGACTAAGGCTTCTCAGATGATTCACAAGCCAACCAGGCTGGGTTGCATCACCAGTAGAAACAATCACAGCAATCTGAGAGATAAATAAAAGGAAAGAAGAGAATTGTCATAGAAACTCTTGATTCATATATCGACATGTACAGAAAAAACTTGATCAAACTTCATAGTATATGCATCTCCTAAACACCAACATGATGTGAAATTGAAAGACAGACGCAACTTTGGTATGTGACATCAATGAAACTAATTACACTCAACATTCTCACATGATTGACAATAATGCTACAACCTAAGATCCAATAACATTTCAAGTAAATATGTGGCCTAGATAACTGCTCTCAATGGTGGTAAACGAAACTAGCAAAACAAAAATAATGATGACTCCCAAGTAGCACAAACCCCAATATAATTTACTCAGTGATTCATCAGAAAGCATTAGGGTTAAGAGAGATTTCAGACAAACCTTTCTGTAGTCAAGCAGTCCTTCAAAAGGGAACTCCAACTCATCGCTGACTACAACTGGTATACATCCACTTACAATAGCATCAAACAGTCTCGCGGAGGATGGTGTGTCACCAGCAGGACACAGACAAAACAATGAGCTGATAGAACATATATGTTATTATAAGAAGATAAAAGGAATAATAATATGTAATTATGTATCATGGAAATGATCATAAAACATCTCAGGTTTTACCTGCGCATGCCCTTTTGAGCAGCTAATTTTCCTTCATCTCCAGCAGTTCCCTCTGTGATTGTCACATCTTTTGCACCGCTTAATTCTGCGCCGAGTTTGGCACGCACTTTCCCTCCCTAAACCAACAATTTGATGACTCCATTAGTGAGACATAGAAAGCACTGTCACCATACACCAAGGTTAAGGAGAACTGAAAATGCAACTCACTAACCCATCTAACAGAGTAATAGTAACAGAATAAAAGACACAATTGTTACAGAATGAACAGCAAGATCAACTCAATGGTATCAACAAAGTAGCTTCTAATTCAAAAGCATCAATGATATTCTTACGAGATGTTCCTATGAACAACCAGAAAAGCTATAAGCTATACAACGAAGTTGAGTAGACTTTATATTAAATTTATAAATAATTCTAATCAAAGATAAGTGATAAGAGTGGTGATAGCATGAATCTCACAGCATTCCTCTTAAGGCGACCTCGGAAGAAAAGAAGTATAGTCCTCTTTGATAGATTCTCTGACAGGCACTTGGCATCGCAAAGATCCACATTGGGGACATAAGGAAGAATTAGGTCTTTCTTCAGTGAAACTTGCCCAGGCTTATACCTACATCAAATTCAAACAGAATATCTGTAATACATGGCTAGAAGAGACATTTTCAGTAACTCAGAACTATGAAAGGAAATCTAGTGATTACCAGTTCCCAGTGGAGTCCATGTCTGGCAAAAGCCAGATTGCATTTTTCACATATTTACGAACAGTCTTGAAAGACCAAGGATGGTGAATAGGAAATATGTGATCCCTTCCCTCTGACCTTTTCCATGCAGGCTGATCAGTGACCCACTTCAAAGCTTCCTACAGTTATAAACCGACCAAAAAGAATGTCACAAGTAAAAACCTGAATTTCATGCTCTTCCAACTATGATAGATCAAGTACTAAATCAGGGTTAATCTGAATCTACAAAATACAAATAGAAAACAGTTTTCAATGAAACCCATGCAGTAAACTATTCAGCTACCCTGAGGTCCAGCTTACAAGAAGTCAAGACCACCTACAGCAATCAGTAGCTTATCACTGAACAGAAGACAAATTACAAACAACAATCGACAGTTAGTAAAATCAAATTTCTTCAGTAAGTTCAATTTTGATAACCCAGGGTAAAACAAAAATAATATCAAGCACGAAGTCAACTAAACGCTTAAAACGAAAAGGCACTTCGAGAAGAGGACTACGAAACACAAACAATTAAAAGTAAAACGTAATAGCATTAGTTATAGCTTGAATCTCACTCACACCCTATAGAGTGCTTTGCATTGCTGTTTCTCCAACAAGAAAAAGCTGATTGTAGTGAAAAATGGAACATAGAAAATGTCTGCGTCCTGTTGCTGATGGACCCTCACAACACTTTTCAAATGTCTTTCAGATTCAGGAGCAATCAGATCAGCCCAGAGCCAGTAGTCAATAGAATGCTGCAATTAAAAAAAAAACAGCAAAGCATAAAGCAAGAGCAGTTGAAGAAGATCACAAAGATGAACTTAAACACAGTCCTTGAAGAAAATCAATAAACGGTTTCCATTCAATTCATCATCCTACAAAAATTACAAGTAGATCTGGAAATCAATCACATGAACAATAATATCAGCTTCCTAATCTAACTCTCTATCTCGTACTCAATTTCAGCTTTCCATGATTCTCAGAAATCCATCAAAAATCTCTAACCTAAGAACACTAGAGAAGGAGAGAAATAATCAATCCAGTTACCTGCTCAATTAACCGATGCACAGGGCTGCCATTAGAGGTGAGATTCGAAGTCTCTTTGTAAGTATTGTGAAACAACCAAAGTAGATCAAACGTAAACTTCCTCGGCATCTCGTACACGTAAACCTTAACGGGAAAACCCACGGAATAAACCGGATCTTCGTTCAACAGCCGAATTTCTCTCTCAAACACCATATCATCGAGCTTCCTAGCAAGATCATCACTCTCGCCACGCACTGTATCATCTCTAACCGGAAGCTTCGGCGCCTTATCTGTCAAAAAATGCTCCAACGAAGTAACAAAGGACCTCTCTGACCGCGCCGTTTGGAACGAATGGGCAAACGAAGGCCTGGCTGATGATGAGAAAAAGTAGACAAGAATAGGTATGGCGAGAAGAGCGAGAATTAGAGCTCTGAAGCTAGGTCTGCATGATGACTGACGATTCTGGAATTTTCCAGGCATCGGAAGATCTGATTCGTCGATCCGAAATCGATTCTAGAGTTCGTGCTCACAAAGAATTGTTACCTGCGAAGAGGGGATATAGCGACCGATTGGCCTTCCACCGTCAGATCAAGTCGAGGAAGTGACGATGAATGTGTATGATAGCAAACTGTTAATAAATAAATATAGTGAGGTTGTAAAAATAAAAAAAGTAATTAAATATCCAACGTCACTTGATATAATAACATCTGAAATTTCTAACCAAATTGCAAAAAGGAAAACCATATATATATTTTTATTTTTCAACTTCGAAATCACTTTTATTTAAGTCGTTTAAAAAAGAATATTTAAATAAATTTATGAACGAATAAGTTTTGCACATAAGTAAAACGAATATATATATATATATATGACAAACAAAAAAAATGTAAAAAAGAAAATGTTCATTTCTCTTCTTAGTTCATCTTCGTATATATTTGTTCTGTCTATTCACTTTCAATTACTGTACAATATTATTTTATTTATTTTTATTTTTTTGTCAACTTTACTCCTTCACAAACAATAACGAGACCACAAAACTGGTACGTCATTTATAAAAGCTTGCTTCCGCGAAAACCCTCTGACTTTACGAGCTAAGAAATCCGTTTTGTGATTGAGAGCACGCAGGATAAGAGTGAGTGAGAAGTAAGTGAACCGGCTCCAGAGTGCAGAGAAATCTGCTAGATACGGAAGGAAAGCGGGCCACTCAGAAGAGTCTTCTACCATCTTCACTAGATCAGAACAATCCACGAGAATTTCACTTCCCTCAACTGAAGATAACTAATGCAGTCCATAGTCCAAAGGAGCGCCTCCAACTCTGCGTGAAGAGGATATAAACTTCGTCTAATACATTTTGCCCCCAAATTCTTTCCTCCAAAATCATATGGAAACTCGTACCAGCCTATACATGAATAAAGGTCAGACTTCTATTACTGTACAATATTCAAATTTTGAAATCAAGAGTTAGTACGATATAAATTCATTGCTAATTTTATATTTAGTTTATGATCTACCAAATATTTTATCTTGCATCTGATAGTATCTCTTGAAATGTTGGTATCACCAAGTTCATTATCTCGAAGATTATCATCTCTTTTAATGATTATATATTTTTTGTCACCATTATTATCTTTTTAGATGTTTACTCTTTTTATGCATTGTTTTCCGTACTTTCTTTTGTAGATTCTCTTTCTAATTTAGATGGAGTTCTGCTTTCTAAACTTGAATGGCTCTCTTTTGTGTTTTTCTGTATTTAATAGATCTTTCACCATATGAATTTTTCTTTTTAAACTCATTTTTCATGAGGTAATTGTAGGTTGTAATTGCGATAAATAACTCATTTTTCTAATAAAAAACTAATAAAATACTTAAACAAATCGATGAGTACACTAATATTGCACACATAAGTAAAAAAGAGTTTCAATATTTATCTTTCTAGTGCATCTTAGTTAGATTCCTTTTTTTTATATTCACTTTCAATTGTTTTATAGTTTTTTAATTTTGAAATCAAGAGTTTGTATGACATTTTCTCATTGTCTTGATTTTTTTCAAAGACAAAATTGTACATTTGATTTACACACCACAAATGTTTGTTTGAGAAATAGTAAAAATTGTTTCTGGCATCATTCTAAAAATATATCCAATAACAAATATTTCCGAAAACAAATCCACATTATTTAATTGCGGCATTATATATATATATAAAGACATGGCACACATTTTAAATATATTGTTTCAACCACTTTTTGTTGTCATTATATAATTGGTCGTATTCAAATTTATGTTCAGTCTACATTAGATAATTTTCTCTTCCAAATTTATTTTAAGGTTATATGAAAAGAAAGTCAAGTCAGTTTTGGTGACAAAATTGTAATGGATGAGTTAAGCATGAAATATTAATTAGAGTGACCAAGAAGATCAAAAATAGTGCATATGAAACTTGACATTGGAGCTTAATTAAGTGGTAAGATTAAAAAATTTGAATTGTAAAATCCAATGAAAAATCTAGACAATGTATTGAATCAATTCCGAATTGTAAATTATTTTGAGTTATTTAGTTTTGTGATGTTTTATGAATTTTGATATTTTTTAATAACTTTTTTGTAAAATATTATAATTGCGATTTAATTTAATAAAAATTTGAGGTTGAACAAAAACAAATTTGGCTTCCCCAATAATGCTCTATTTCTTACTCTTTGGAATAGAAATTTCTATTTTTTACTCCAAATTTAGAGAAATCTATTTTTTACAGTAAGATTTTTTCTTTACAAAATATTTTTTTAATTTTTAGTCTATTTATTATTTTATAATTAAACAAAATTATATGTATACATATTATAAAATTTTAATTACCAATATTACTAAAAATTATTAAATAATTATTATTGTATAGTTAAAATTATTTAATAGTACTTAACTATCGAAATAATAGAAGATAAAAATACTCGATTTCAAAAGTTTCACGCTCGTTATAGAAAAATCAAAGACAAAGAAGTTTACTTTTCATTTCCAAATGAATTAGTTAATCATTTGTGAGAGAATTATAATAATAATAATGTTTAAATAAAAATGTATTTGTTATTTGTTTGTTTCTGTTTATACGATGTAATGAAATTTTAATTTAAATTAATTATAATTTTACTAATCTTACTAATCATGTTATTGATTAATTAATATAAATTGGTAAAATATATATATTTGAAAATTAAAGAGACATTTAGAAATTTACTAATAAAATAGTCAAACAAAATATAATTATAATATTAATTTAAAGTAAAAGATATGGTGAATTATTGGAGCACACTTTTCTATATTTTTAGAAGAAAAATAGATTGAACCATTGGAGATGGTCTAATACCTCAAAATACTAATTAAATCACCTAAAATCACACTAAAAAAAAATCTTCTATATGATTGTATTTTTAAAAAATCATTAGATTAATTAATACTGGGTTTTAATTATTTTTTAGAAATTCATGAATACCAAATCGCTACTTACTTAAAATTCATGGTTCAATACATTCTTTCTCATGAAAACCAAGAAAAGGAAATATCTTAGAAACGAATGAGATCATCATTATTAGACGATTGCTGCCTCTTTGGGTCATTTCCAGAAGCAGTAGTAGCATCAGATGAAGAATTACCCGAACCTTTCTTACCAAATATCATCTCATCAAGATCATCCATCATCATGTCATCGCTGCTGCTTCCAGTCCCACCTGTGCTCGAGAATTTCCTGACCAGTGATCCTTCTTCCTTTGCGTGAATGGGAGAGTCATCAAGCTCAGCAGCAACAGGAATCATAGCTGGCTCAGGTGCAGCTAATGGTGCAGACGGTTTATTCAAATCTTCATACTTTGAAAGTGTTTTCACAAGCTCATCGTTTACATTTAAGGCTTCAAATAAAAGGGCTTCGCTTTCTCCACATGTCTCAATAATTCTTTGTATTGTGTTTTGGGAACCGCGACATTGTTGTACCAGTGTAGTTGTCAAGTCATCCTGCCAAAAATACAATACATCAGCCATGAATTTTGCATAAGATGTAAAAAGTAAACAATATGTTGGATTACATGTAAAACGTCTTGATGAGGTGAAGATGACAAAACTGTAGATAGAAGTTCAATGCTGTTCCTTGCAACATCAAAAGCTTCCTTTGTTTCCTCTGCACT
Source organism: Lepidium didymum (assembly GCA_963920545.1). Lineage (NCBI taxonomy): Eukaryota > Viridiplantae > Streptophyta > Magnoliopsida > Brassicales > Brassicaceae > Lepidium > Lepidium didymum. The sequence continues at coordinate 20,162,294 of OY986979.1, forward strand.
GAAGCTTCGAACAAGAGGAGCATTATACTGCACATGTGCATGCTCGTTGACATGCTGAGAAAAACCAGTGTCAACTTCTGGTATTGAAGAAGACCGAGGAGGGGTGAAAATAGGTGCCAAGCTCTCATTGTCACGTCCAGGGAAGCGGATACCTCTCGATTTCAGGCTCTAATAGCATTGAAACGAAGGTATTAGAATCCAAACGCCAGAGAAAGAACATAAGAAATTTCAAGTTGATTAGTGTAAAAGGATCCTAATTTGGATGACTTTTGCACATAGTATAGCCATACACATTAAGAATAACAAACCTTGTAAGTTTCTTCAAAAACTGGCAAGTAACGGAGTTCACTGGTAGATTCCCCCCAAGCTTCAATCAGTATTAAAGCTTTGTTCCGATTATTCACAACGGTTTGCGGGTCATCAATAAGTTTAACCATTTCATCGAGGACTCTTTCAGCTGCAATTTCAGAGAAGGCTTTCTCACAATTCTTAACACAAGTCTCAAGCAAAACCAAGGCAAGGTACTGAATCCTTGGCTGCTTCATCATTATTCTCTTCTTTATCCCACAGATCAAATCAACACTATTAATCTTATCCTGATTGATCATATCACATAATTCCAAGTTCATAGACCAATCAGGTTCGTCTAGGTTCTCAGAAGTAGCATCCTCTACTAGTTTATCAGTTGGGTTAGGACCTTGGAAAAGTTCCTTCACTTTGAAAGTCATAGAGCTCACACCAGCACTCACTTTCTTGCTCACCTCAGAACCTCCAATCATAAGACGCTCACTAAATGAGCTAACTTTGTCCATTAGATTCTCACTCATCTTCTTCAGGTACTCCAAAAACCTAATAATATAACAAATATATAAATCACCTAATTTCAAGTATCAAGCCGATAAAGATTCCACAAATTTACCTACATTCATTTCATATCAAAAATTTCTGTAAAGGTTCTACATATTCGATTCCCCGATCACAAACAAAAATCCATCTCGAAACTATCAAACGAAATCAACAAATCAGTAGGATTCGAGGAACCAACTCCAAAATTCGATCACGATCTTCATTAATATGGAAATTTAGAAGAAAACAGGACATAAATTTTTGATGATCGATCAACTTAGAAAACAAAAAACTACGGCGAGAGCAGTCAATAAGATCAGAGAAATCCAGAATTCGAGCGAAACAAACGAGAATCAACATCAAAGCATTACCTAAAAACGAAGAACTTGGAAGAAGAGTTACGCAAAGTTACCTTTAGGTATACGACGCAATGACAAGTGGAGCTTGAGGAGCAAAGAAGCTGAAACAGTTATTAAAAAAAGACGAATTGAGAGGAAAATCTACAACGACGTCAATGCCGGTACGAAAAGTAAGAAAACGCGTAAACTTTGAATTGGACTTTATCTCGGAAAAGTAACAAAGATAAAAGATTTATAGGTACAAAATAACAATAACCAGTAGAAATGCACATTTATTTGATTCTCTTGTTAGTTTTTGAAGACTTCAACTTCAAGCAGTGAATAAATCAAGTTTTTTTTTCCAGCTTTTGATTTATAGTTCGAATTTTTTGAAGAAAATAAAAAGAATTTGGTTCTAGATTTTTTGACTAAAGGAAACAAAATTGTGTGACTCAGTCAAACTAAAATTAAAAAACAAATTATTTTTTAAAAAAGAAAAACGAAAAGTGAAGTGGTCTGGGTAAGCCCAATAAAAACAATCAGGAGGAGTCCCAGCGAGAACTTGGTTAATAACTCAAAAGCAAAAGAAAATTTATCACTTAACAACACATCAAAGGCCAAGGCCCAAACTCAGCTGATATATAAAAATGGCTATACATGTGAAGGACAGAGATATCTGTGTTTCCAAACACCAGATTATCGTCTAAAAATCGTTGAAACTCAGAAGAAAATGACTGCTCGCTGCTCAGCCGCCGGGAAGAATAAAGTAACGTATCTTCCATTATTCCTCACTCCTAGATTTTCTTCTTAATATCCCCATTGGCGAATCCTTAGAATCGAAAAAACGTTGCTTGATTTGTTATTGATTGACGAAATTTCTTCTGGAACAACCCTTATAGATGTCTTGATGAAAGAAAGTAACTTTATTGATCAATAGCTCCGTGTGTCAACTTAATTTGGAACAATCATACATTTTAGAGGGTTCTTGTTTTTGTTCACTTGTTTTATTACTTGAGAAAACTCTCTTAATTTCACTTGAGATTCCCAAAGTTTGTACTTCATGTTTCTCTCTGAATTACTGTTTAATTAGTTGTTTGGTTTCACATTGTATCAGCTTTGTTCTTGGAGCTGATACAAGTTCTGGTCTTTGTTTCTACATTCTTGAAGGATGATGGATTTGATGTGGTTGATAAGTGCTTTACTTCTTGGAGCTGCACTTGGATTTTACATCAGCAGTTTAAGACAAACCCGCCAGATCTTTATCTCCTCCAAATATGTCGCCATAAATGCAGGTTCCAGTAAGAAGACTAAGTCTAAGGAACCTCTCGAGATAGAGAAATTTGCTGATTCTCGCAAAAACTTCAAAATGGTTTCTGGACTTACTTACTCTGCCTCTTTGTCTTTGCATTGTGCTAAGACAAAGAAGTTGATATGAGTGTTTTTTGTTTTCTTTGTAGGTTTTGGTTGTGAGGAATGATCTTAAAATGGGTAAAGGGAAGGTTGCAGCTCAATGCAGGTGATTCTCCAACTTTTTCAATAGCATTCCTCGAACTCGATTAGTAACTCATCTTTTGATTTGCATTACATATAGTCATGCAACTTTAGGTTTATACAAAAAACTCCTTCAACGAGCGCCAAGAGCCTTGAACAGGTACATTACACCATGTCATATTCTACTTCAAATCTTTAATTTTTAATAGACAGAGAGACAGAATTAATGGTTTTAGTTGTTCTCTTGTAACCAAAAATTGATTGCTATTGTAGATGGAAATATTGTGCTCAACCAAAAGTTGTTGTCAAAATCTAGAGTGAGGAAGAGATGCTAGTTTTGCAAGTAAGTTTACTAAAACCCTTTTCACGATTGCAGTTCGTTAGTTCTTCGACTTGTGTTTCAAGTTTAAGAAATAGAAGAAAAATTCCTAAGTAGATGATTCCAACTTTAGAGTTTAACAATGTTGTTGATAACAACAGGAACGAGCAAAGTCCCTTAAACTACCAACCCATATCACCATTGATGCCGGAAAAACACAGATCGCTCCAAGTGAGTTTCCAAGTTACTGTCTTTTGGAATTCAAGCTGCTCTCAAACTTCAAACTCTACTTAATCATAGTCTGACAAAAGAAAAATCTAATGTACTTGTTTATGTTCTCTTTTCAGATTCAAGGACAGTAATGGCTATTCTTGGTAAGTTATTATCATCAAGTAGTGAATATCAATGTATTTTATATAAGTGCAGTAGTTTAATAAAAGTGTTAACTTGTGCAGGATCTGTTGAGAATGTTGATGATGTAACAGGTGGGCTAAAGCTTATGTAGTTTACTCACGGATTCGATGTTACCACACTGTAACAGAAGAAAGAGAGCATGTATTTGGCTCCTAGTTCTTCTAATTAAACATTATCGGGAATCGAGTTCGAGTAGATTACACAATCTTACATGGATTTGTACAATTGTCTTACTAAAAGATGATCATTGTGACAATATCTATTGTTTATCCGATAAAAGAGTCATTTTTGATGCTTTCATATGTTGTCTTATCTAAGTGGTTAAAGCGATGGATTGATTCTGACACACGCATAGGTTTAAGAAGCTTTGCCCTAATTATGGAGACCAACAATGATTGCTTTCTCTACAAGCTATTAAATTTTCATTAGAAGAATATATATATAGAAACAGAGTAAATAACTCACAATATTTTCTTTGGATTCACACCTACACACATATACTTATCAAATAGATTTGATTGGATGAATCTTTTCATGAACAAAGAAATCTCCAAGATGAAGCAAACAAAAAACAAAATTCAAACTATTTATACCTTGTTTCTTCATCCCCAAGCATTATCAAATGCAGCTGAAGTAATCGCTTGAACAAACTCTTGAAAATCGATACAACCATCGCCATCTCGATCAGCTTCTTTGATCATTCCCGTTAATTCCTCCGCCGTCAACGCGTGACCTAGCTTCGCCATCGAGTGAGCTAACTCCGCCGCCGTTATGTAACCATTTCCGTCGCGATCGAACATTTTGAAGATCGCTTTAAGCTGCTCATCCGTGTAAGGACACTTGACTAGATCTGGCTCAACGAGAGCGATGAATTCGGAGAATTCAATCATTCCGTTGTTATTCCGATCGGCTTTTTGGATCAGAGTATCGAGTTGGTCTTGACTTGGTTTTAAACCGAGAGATCTAAGAAGAGAACCTAACTCGAGCTCCGTCAAACTTCCATCTTTGTTTTGATCAAATGATCGGAAAATCTCTCGAAGCTCTGCTAATTGTTCGTCGCCTAGCTTCGTCGGAGCCGACGCTGGCTTGTCTTTGTCACTGCTCATTGTTCTTCAAGTAACCGAATCTCTCGGAACTGATTTTGAATGCGGTCAAGCTTTGATGAACAAATTTTCAAAAAAGGATTTTAGATTGAATTGTATCTTCTTGACAAGTAAACGACAGGTATCGGTTAGATTGATGTCTTCTTATTTATTAAAAACAGAGAATTATTTAAATTTATTAAATTCAAATAAATGATTGCAGATAGAATTATTTATTCAAATACACTATTGAAAACGGTCAACGATTGTTCGGTGGGGAGAAAACAATCGTGCTACATTGTTATTTCTCCGGCAAAAGGGTTTTAGAAAATTACAAATGGATCCTAAAATTTAGTATTTTGAACTTTGATCCAATTTAGGAGAATGAAATCCGTCTCTGTAAGTGTTTTGACCAAGTGGTTTAATCACATAATTTTTTGCACCAAGTTGTTTAACATCACTCTACTTTCTCCACACAAAGAATCGTCTTTGCTCCACAAAATATTGTAAATAGTTCTAAATTCAATTCTCGAGATTTACATTTGCAGCACGTAAAACTGTCGGTGTTATCGCTGTGAACTAAAAGAACCAAAGTGATATATGGCGATAGATTAAACATGTCTTAAACAGAAGTGTTTAGTTCGAGACTTAACAAAACACACACAAACAAGGATCATTTTTCAGAATAAAGACTTACACAAGAACAGAAGAATAGCTCACTTTGGAGCATCTCCTTCTGCATTCTGTGTAGTAACAAGAAGAGATTTCTATCCAAGTGTAATGCAAAAATCTTAAGGCGATATTTCTCTTATTTTTATTACACATTGACAAGAATTACAGTTACATCAGCTTAATACATACATACCTCCTTTTTGTTGTTGTGACTCCATAAAATCATAACCCATCTGCGAGAGATCAGGAAAACGGGTTTTGCACAAGGATTCTGGGAAGTGTGTGTGGATATAATCCATTATAAGTGTTGATTATTACCTCGCGATGGGAAAATTATGACCTTGTGGGTTGTGGCGATCTCATTTTTTAAGTGCGTCTGATGTGAGAAGTCCCATCTGGTCAGTAAGATGGTTCATTTGTTGAGCCTTGGTCCACACATTCCTCAGGTTGGCTTGTAATTCTAGTTGTTCCGTTATTAGTCCATCGTCCACTGATCCTGAGATTAGCTCATCTGTGTCACCAGACACTGGGTTTACGCCAAGGAACTGTTCCCAAAAAGAATCTTGGACTCCAGGAAGCAACTCATCTATTGCATTGGTTTCTAGTTCCAGCGAGCCATCCAACACAGCCATTATTGGATCCAAACACTCTCCATTATCTGTCTCGCATCCAACTGGATTTGAATTTGAGCTCCCACAAGCTGTTCCTCCTTGCTTTTGATCAGCCTGAGGATAAGGCAAATTAACATCCAGGATTTGGTTTGCTTCACTAGGGTCGTGATATTTCATTGCATGATATGCGCCTGCAGGATTGGATAAAACATCTGCCAATGCAGCTCCAGATGCTCCATTTGACGAGCTCCCATTGTCTGAAAGGCTAGAATTTGGCACATTACCCAGAAGAAAGCTGCCATGATTGTTGGAGAGGGACTCATGGCTAGGTGAGCTACTCAAATTTTGTATGTGCTGGAGCATAGTGTTTGTTGCATCATTCATTGATGACTGATATCTCACAATCTGGCAGCTAAGACCTCTAGCCCCGTGACTGCCAGAATTCTTTTGGTCCTCAACGGGTAGCCTCCTCTTTTTGTTGCTTTCAGAAATGTTTCGGTTTGCCTCATTATTCTGCTGTGCAAACTGGTTTAAGAAACCTGGACTTTGGACAGCCTTTGCTAGAAACGACATCATTTGTTGCTGCCTCTGCTCCATCACATGAACTTTCTGCCCCACATTTTGCAGATGATGCTCGGTGACTTGTTGTTGCTGCCTTAACTTTACAAGTTCCTGCATAAGGACGTTCTTATCCCGCTGAAGTCTTTCCACTTCTTCTTCTAGTCCAAACTTCCCCACTTCAACACACGCACCAACAGAAGAGTGCTGAACTTGAGCAGGTTTTCGCCTGACAACAGTCTTTAGAATATGTTTTTGGCCTCTTAAAAAACCCTCATTCGCAAACTCCCAGCGATCTGGATCTACTTTTCTGAAACCCTGAAATATTAATGCATGAAGAATGTAACAGCCATCAAGCACGAGAAGTTAAATGGTTCCGTTGAGATAGGAAGCAAGTATTAAAGAGTAGAAATGTAAACATAAAGACCATTAAATAACTTCAATAACAACTATTCTAAATATGATAAATCTCTTTATTGTGACTAATAAAGCACCAAACTACCACGGTTCACGCAAATTAATAGTTCTTAGCATATCAGCATGTACCTGGACTGACAAACACAAACGAATGGAAAGCTAAAGAGGGACAACTGACAGAAATTTTGTTTTGTGACTTAGAGCTACTGGCCAGAAATGGAACTGCTGAGTCAACCAATCTTCAGACACATATGAGCAAATGTCCAAATAAGCCTGCAAAGTTCGTAGAACTTTTTGGTAAGTAAGAAAAGCAAAGAACAACAAGAAGAAGCCATGTAAGAGTACTCTCTTCTTGGTTCTGTTTAACCTACGGAAATTCATTTGAAAAATGAGATGAGAAATTTCATTCAGGCCTCATTGACACAGATATACTCAGAAACTTAAAAAAACAAAACGTATGCCTGCAGTCCACGATATATGTACACATTACTATTGAAAAATATCTGCAAAACAAGAACAATGCAAAAATGTTATATTACCTTGTACGAGTTTGTCGGAACCCAGAAAGACATAGATCCAATGTTCAACGGCACCAAAATTAGTGAAACTGAATAAATTATAACATAATCTACTAGATGTGCATTGTTCTACCAGCATCATTCTAAACACTAGTAGGAGATAGACTTCTTAAAAACTCGTCTTGCACTCTTATTTAATCCTAAATCGTTTGTAAATTTAAATTATCAATTACTAATGCTTGGTTACTACGGCTTCCAGCGCATCGGATACACTTCCTAACCTCAAACAAGAGACAGTAATCATTGAACCCTATTCTAAAATATGTTGATGAGGCCCATAAATCCTATTCAACAGTTGATACACAATTCATCAAGCAAGCAAGAAGAGAAAATTAAGCACACAAAGAAAGATTTCCTCAAATCGAACAACGAAAATACTGATGAAAATTGATCATTCAAAGAAAAATTAAAAGAATCGATGGATGCTTACATAAGTATTGAGCTGTCTAACAAAACTGGAGAAATTGTTATGCTTGAAATACTTGGGTAGAAACTGTTTAGCAAATTCAGGCACGTTCCAGACGACGAAGCTGTTGTTCCCGCTGCTCCAAGACACCACGTCGTTAGTCAATGGATCATCCACCATATCATACGTCTTGCTCAGAAAAGGCGGAATAGAACTCATCACAGCCGACGAAGAGTTCGCCGTCGGTATAGATTCACAAAACGTTCCCATTTTATCCCCAAAAATCTACTCAACTGAAATTGATTCCGGTATCACCTTCACAACGAGAAGATCGATTCAATGACTAGAGAGATCACTACTTCAGGTAATCTACAAGACGAAGAAAACCTAAATAGATTTCTCGAATATCTTCTCTTAACGACGAAGAGAAGAGAAGAGAAGAGAAGAAGAAGAAGTTTTACTATTTTAATTTAATTTTTGGTAGTCTACAAACAGCATTACCTCTGCACTTTTATTTATACTGTTCATTTCTTAATTCCAGAAAGCGGTGGAATTTCGCACTGTACTATAACGTGTCGTGATCTGAACCGTTGATCTGATTTCATATCCAACGTTCGATTATGAAATGAAATTTTAGGATAAAAATACCACATGGGCCGCAGAGTAACGTGCGTGGGCTTTTTTTAATAATTAATTAAGATACGTACCTGGTCTTTTTTCTTATAACGTATCTGGTCCTAAGCTTACGTGGCACTAAATGTTTGGACTGACGTAAAAATCACTTGAATTATCCACTCGCGTTTTTTTCTGGTGCGTTTCGCCTTTTACTTCTGCGTTTCGAATGTTTTAACAATAGTACATAAGAGGCACGTGATTGTTTGTCGCAAAGCATCTGCTTTGCTTCAAACGAGAAGACATAGGAGAGAGTAAAGGAAGCACCTTTTTTCCAATTCGCTCGAAACTCGATTCTTGATTCCTTCGGTGTATAGCCAATCACACGCAGATCCAGAGTCTATTCGGATCCGATAAGGTTTACGGGTCGGATTCACTGATCTGGCACTTCGCCATGGAAAGTGTTTGACGTTTGTTGTAAAAACTATGACTTTTCAGGTTTTTTTACATCTCAAACAATGTCACAATTTCCTCGAAGATTCACTGTTAATTCATCAATGGAGGAGCATACAGGAACATCTCTTTGCTCAACAATTCACTACAGACCTATAAACCTTAATAATCTAGATCGTTTGGAGCAAATCCATCGTGACCATCAAGTATGCATCTACTTCTCTTTTTTTGGTGGATTTTTCTTAATATAGATTTCAGATTTGATTTTGCTACTTTGATTCCTGGTGAAAAGATTCTAAAGTAGTGATCTTTGTTTTGCCAGGTATGGGTCTGAGACTTTTCAGAGTGTTGTGAATAAAGTTGATATCGTGCATGGGCTGCTGTTGATCGAAGCCGGCCTGATGATCATTCTGATGAACTTATTGGTTTTGTTACTGCCAAATTCGTGATTGCCAAAGAAAGCGAGGTGAGTTTCAAATTTGTTACTTTAGTGATTGACCTTGCAAACACCTGTAAAGTTTAGATCTTGAATCTTGAAAGAGTTCATAACGTTTATGAGCAGTTTGTTATACTGTTTTAAGTCAATATGATTGAATCATGGGTTTCAAGCAGTCTGTACTAGCTAATCGGGTAAACTATTTATCGGTAATGCAATGTGTCAAGTGCTGTTTTTCATTTGTTATATCTATCTTCATCAGCTGGAAGATGGTTTCTGTGTCTTGCACAGATAGATGATCTAATATGCTACGATTCCTCGAGAAAAGAAGATATTTTGATCTACATCTTGACACTCGGAGTTGTAGAAACATATCGAAATCGTGGGATCAGTATGACTCGTATAGCAACTAATATCTGAAACCAATTGTCTATATATGACTTGGTTTTATATTTTTTGACGTTTTTCTGCAACTTTGATTTTTCTCAGCAATGTCACTTATAAGTGAGGTGATTAAGTATGCTTCTGGTTTATCGATGTGTCGAGGAGTTTACCTTCATGTGATTGCACACAACAATCCTGCGATCCGTTTGTACAAAAGATTGATGTTCAGATGCGTTAGAAGACTAAATGGATTCTATCTAATCAACAGACCGCATTTTGATGCCTTCTTGTTTGTCTACTTCATCAATGGCTCTCGATCTCCTTGCTCACCATTGTAAGGAGATTTACACACAAATCAAGTCTTTTGATTCTCTTAACCTCAGTGTTATAGTTATATAATGGTTTAAAACAATTTGCTGCAATTATCTGCAGAGAAATGGCGATGTTTGTTGTGAATTATATGAAGAGTGGAATCAAATCAGTGGGATCAAAACCAAGGAAGAAGGAGGAGAAAGGTGTGAAAAGACTGATTTGCAATGATACGGATTGCGTCTTACCCAAGCAAACCAAACCAAATCTCGGATCGTCATCCGGATACGAGCTCCTTTGATTTTTTTGTAAACAATTAGATTGACAAAATTCCATCCATAACCAAATTTAGGTGGAAAAAATAGTGGCAATCAACCACTTGACGAAAGAAACTTCCCCAACAGCTCCTTTAATTCAAAACTGTAATTTCTATTTATTTTGATTTCTCATTGTATCAAAAAGGTTGTAAATTTTTAGTCTTTTTCACAACCCTTGATAAAATAGTTAAGTTTTGTTGAAAATAGCCCTTTTGCTTCATTGGCAAATTATCCGGAAAAAAAGACAAAAAAAGAACGGAGATGAACCAGCTTTCAATGTCAAAAAATAGCTTAAACAAAACAAAATCGTTTACAGATCTCAAAACATAAAGCCTAAAAAACCCCATCGAAGGCCACAAGAAAAAGAAACAAGGATTTCAAGCTGTGGCAATGGCGGTTTCTTCTTCTCCTTCCTCCTCCATATTCGTCATTACTTTCCTCCTCTTAGCACCTCTTTGTCTTTCACGTGATTCACCAGCACAAATCCCAAACGGAACCCTAGATCTTTCTTTACTTTGGTATGGCAATTTCACGCCGATTCAAAAAGAGAGGGTGCGTGATTTCATAGAATCACTTAACTTCGATGCCAAGGAAGGTCTTGACCCGAAAGTATCGTCATGGTGGAAAGTGGTGGAGAGTTACCTAGAGAGGTTTGAGGTGAAGGAGATTTACCGACAAAAGAGTAAAAACAAAACCGTAGCTCCAAGAATTAAGGTTAAGATTGTTCGGAGTTATGTGGATGAGAAGATGACGTATGGAAAGGAATTAACAGTCGAAAATGGTGAGAAACTTGTTGAAACAGCTACCGGAAATATGTCTAAAGTGGTGCCCGTTGTATTTCTTGCGGCTGAAGTTAAGGCTCTTGGCTTAGGGTTTTGTAACGAAACTTGCCAACGTTACTCTCTTAAAAAGAACGAACAACCATACATAATGGTAAGTAATCCGGAGGTTCAATGTCCCGGAGAGTGCGCTTGGCCGTTCCACACGGCAGATAAGGGTCCACGTGGCATGACATATCAACCACCTAGTGGCGAAGTCGGAGCGGACGCATTGGTTATTCAGTTAGCCACCGGTTTAGCAGACGTAGCCACCAATCCAGCTCTAATCGAATCTTTATTCAAATCTGAGACGACACCGTATAACGGCGACCAAATCCACCGTTTTTCGATGGATATTCTGGACCCTGCAACTAAGTGCTATCGAGTGTTTGGATCCAATGCGTTTCCGGGTTTTACCGGTAAAATTCGGGTTGACCCGATAACTGGTGGAGCTTTTAATTCACATGGAATCAACCACTTGAAATTCTTGATTCCTTCTATTTGGGACCCTAAAACCAAATCTTGTTGGACTCCTATGTAACCGTTACTATTACATGTTATAAAGCTTTTTATCCTTAATTATTATGACAAAAAACTATATTTGTTAAGGATATATTTATAACATGTTATTGAACAATCCAATATCAAAAATGAAGTTGGATCGATCTTTTTTTATCAACAATCTGATCAATAAAATATGATCTATAGCCATAAAACACTAAAATTTTTAAAACATATCATGTCCAGATTGCACGATTAGTGAAATCACACTATTATGGAAAATATTAACCACTTGACCAAAATAATTTTTTTTTCTGTATTAATCGAAAATATATATTTATGAAGACGAAAGTTGCTAACAAGTAAAAAATAAAACTTCGAAGATTTGTAACTATTCATGAATTTAGAAAATCTAAGTAATGAATAGTATAATTTGTTCGGACACGGGATAAGAAGTTACAAAAGTCACAACTGATATTAAATTTAATTCAAAAATTAGTTGTCTCTTTACCATCTTAAAAACTGATATAAAATCATATGATTGTAATTATAATTTATAGTAAATAAGTAGGATCATCCAGATAGAGAAATGAATTTTTTTGTAAGTTACTAAAATAATTAATTTCTAGTAATTAAAACATCATAAAAACCTTATATGTAGTCTCATTGTTCAACTTCTTCATTGCAATTGTCTTACAAAAGAGTAACCGTCGTTATGGGAAAGGTATGTGAATTTTCATCTTTAGTGATTCTAGCAATTTGTTACGTAAAATTATATGAACATATATATTTTTGTTTGGGATTTGTACTAAAGAACAAGCAGAATAAAGAATCAGATAACAAATCTCAAGATCAGACAAAGAACAAGAAAAATGGAGAATCAAATAACAAGTCTAATGAGACAAAGAACCAGAAAATTGGAGATTCATCAGTTGAGAAGTCTGATAAAAAGAATCAATGTAAAGAAATTATTCTGAAGGTTTACATGCATTGTGAAGGATGTGCTTCACAAGTTTCTCATTGCTTGTGTCAGGAAAATTTGATGATCCGATGAAGATACTACGTAGAGTGCAGAAGAAATTAGTAAAAATGAGCTATCTGTATGGACATGTGTATTGTAAAAATACAATTCGAGTACTAGTTTATATGTAGCTTTGGACCTTTTGGTTCAATTAATTGTTAAAAGAAATTAACTGTGGGTTATAGTGTAATTTTTAAAATAATATTGGTTTTTTGTATAATTTAAGAGGTTAGGGTTTATTTTGTAATAAATTGAAAGTATTTGTTGCATTTCTCTCAAAAAGAAAAGGGGAGTGAGGAGGAAGATGAATGTTGAATTAGGGTTCATCAAAAGGGGATTTGAAGAAAAGGGGCTTGCTTTGATCGAGTTTTAATTGCAGAAGACGAATCTGGATATTTGGTTCACTTCAAGTAAGTATATCTTTTTCTATTTGTCCGGGTAAAATCGACTTCACATTTTCACTTGAAATTTTGGTTCAATTTTATGATAAATGCTACGATTGAGAAAGTAGATAAGATTTGAAGATGAATAGCTAATGGAAATCTAGTTAAAATTAGGTTAAGAAATGAAAGTTTAGAAGTCGAGAAGAAGAAATCGAGGGATTTATTGCGTAAATCATTATAATTTATGTTTTGGGTTCTGCCATATTGATTCGAGCTTGAATATTTCAGATTCCATACTTTTGGAAACTGCAATATGGCGAATTGGTTTTGATTGTTTGGTTGTTGACTTCTCTTTGTGCGTCTCTGTTGCAGGGGTGAATTAAGAGTTTTTAATTAAGTCGAGATGTCAGTCAAAGCAAGGAGGATTTCTGGTAGATTAGATACTGTAGCAACTAAGGCTAATTATGCATTTGATCCGGTGGATGATGACAAAATCATAAGAAACCGGCTTCTAACTCGAACCACAACCACTCGAGGTGAACCTCCATTGAAGAAACTTCAGAAGAAGTTCACTTCTTTCGTACTCGAAGTAGATAAAGAAGAAGATAACTATAACGATTGCAATAGACTTGCAAAAGCTTTCTTACAAGAACTGACTACTTTCGAGATCCCGCTTCTGAAGAGCCAAGTGGTTGTAGAAGCAAACCGTAGAGAGAAAGAGAGCTTTCACGAGGTGAAAGATGAGACAGAAAGGCAAATAATGCAGGCGAAAGCTGAGATTGAAGATCTAAAGAAGCAGCTTGAGGAGAGTAAAATAGAGAGACAACATAAAGAGGAGTGTGAGACAATAAGGAAACTTATTTCAGCACAACCACCTAGGTCAGAGACAGAAAAGGTCATATATGAATTGAAGAAGGAGATTGCTGAGCTTGAAGCAGAGAGCACTGCAAGTTGGAGATTGCTTGAGCTAAGGAAGAAGCAATTTGCTCTGTTGTTGCATGTGGTAATGTCAAAAACCGAGCTTTTTAGTTTGCAATTTTCATCACACAAACAAAATATCTGTGTTTGAGTTTGTGATTTGTGAACCATTTTTGGGAATGTAGGTGGATGAGTTGCAGAACACAATGGAAGATGAGCAGAAGAGTTTGGTGGACGAGATTCGGACAGCATTGGAAGATCAGAGGAACATAACTGATCCCATGTCTGTGGATTAAGTACAACTCTGGATTCTTTGTAAGAAGAAACCAACATTGTGTTTCAAGTGTTTGCTTTGTCTTCTATTTCCTGTTTTGATATGCATATGTCAACCCAAATTGCAGTGATCTCAACTAGTGGCTCCTGTTTACCAAAACCCCCCGAGATTCAGTTGCAAAACTGTAGTTTGTTTAAATTTTGCAGATCAAGGAGACTTGTGTAAGATCTTTAAGAGATAATAAGTTCTTGTAATTGTAACACAAGAGTGACAATACATTATTATGAGATGGAAACCGGTTAAGAAATACCAATCTTTTGTGACGTATTTATAAGGTGGTTTATTATAAAACAAACAAACCGCCCCAGAATTATGCGGCTGAAATTAATCACATACCGTTTGTTAGAATTGACTTATCCGGTTATCTGAATCCGGTTCTCGATATAGATTAACAAAATTACTATATGAAGCAAAATAAAATTCGTAGAACATTCGTATAAATTCGGTTTGAATGCAAGAGTTATGAATGGAATAATTTAATTAAACAATCCAACCGTTTTCCTCTTTTGACTTGATTTGAAAAATTTCGGTTAACCGGTCTTATTTAAGGTATGGAAAGGTTTTTGTGTGTTCAAACGGAGTCTAATTATCGTCAAGAATATTTTTAATTATAAGTGTGATTGCATAATTATATTTTCTGCAAATTCGATATCCACAAGCAAAAAATAGTGTTAGTTTTTGGAAATAATTAATTAAAATAATAATGTGACCGACTAGGCTTTATAGTCCAATGTAGGTTTCTATTTTCTTGAGAAAATTTTGAGCAGACTAAGTGTTCGTATATTAACACACGTTTCTCCATATTTTACTTAAGTCTCTCACATGTCACAATCTTTAACACTCAAAATTAACTTTTGAGTGTTTAGTTTGAACTAGGAATTATAATATTATCTTTATGCTTTGACTAAAATTATACTTTATTTATACATTTGTTCTTACAAATATCACCTTACCAATAATAGAAGATGGTAACTTTTGATACAATTTTGATGCATAATGTATATTTTTAACTGAATCAAACTCAAACGCAATGTTTTTAATTATATAAATATTGCTTAGGAATTCTGTGAATCAGATATTTTTTGGTCAACAATTGGTTAAGTGTCTAATTAAGTTCACCATTGCTGTTTTTTTCATCTATGTTTGTTTCTAAAAACTTGTGTAAATTTCACGTATATTATTTAGAGTTATAGAGGTAAAATTGAGTTATAGATAGAATTTTTCGATTTAATTGTTGAAAAAATAGATTAATAAGACCCGATCGATAATCTCAATTCCTTCCAAACCCTTAACAATATCATGTGAACCATATGCGACTCTTTAGATGAGTTAATTAAGTTGGAAAAAACGATAGAAATGAAACCAAATTTTTTTTTTAAATATGAACTACTTAATTAGTTATTTATTTGTTTTATAATTTAAATTATAAATAGTTTAATATGTATAGTGACGTTCAAAACGCTATTATCTATTTATTATACATTTCTTTTGTCTCCTCTTAGAGTCAAACAAATATAAGATTGTGTCACTTTCGAGACTCTATTAGTTCACTTCTTCTTAACCATCCCCAACTAAATTTGAATTCTTAATAGATAATACAAAAACAAACAAAGATAATATCCATAATTTATAATTACAAATTTCTGAATTCTAAAATGAAATATTAATATAATACAAACATATATATAACAATCAGTTTTGTACAGTATCAAGGTGTTTCTTTATACAAGATGGAAAAATAATAACACAAATTCAAACTGTATGAAAGTTAATTAATTAATTAACAACATATATAAAAATAAATATTCACAAAAAAAAAAACAAATAATGCTAATGTTTTTCTTTAGTCTCTATTCACGAAATGGCCAAGGCTCTGAACAAGTTTGCCTGCAAACAGAACAACAAAAGATACTTGTTAGAGTTCGTCAAAGTTCAAGATTATATGTATCTAGTAAAAAAAGTTTCTATAGGTTAAGTTGCAGCAACGAAAACATCCACGAAAAATCATTAAATAACCATGAAAAATAATAAGAAAATTACGATTTTATCTAGCAACGACTATATAATCTAGCTAACTTACTCTATGATGTCTTTCCAATAAGAATCATTTGCTTCATCATCAATGATGTCACACCAAGGCTGATGATCTTGTGTAAATGTTGAGGTTGATGAAGGATTTGAAGTATGATCCTTTTGCTTCATAATCTCTTTGTTCTTGACCATCATTTGGGTTTGGTTAGATTCATCAGGAGAAGCAGGAATCAACAATGGAATCGAGTTCCGATCATCTTGATGAACAAAACTAGGAATTGAGTCTTTATGAGAAAGGCTTTGGGTTTGATCATAAGCATTTTCACTAACATTTGGTAAGTTCTCTAAGAAAGAAGATTGACCAAAGAGGTTATGATCAAAGGAAGAAGAGGGAGAGGTCATATTGTTGTTGTTGGTATTAAGGACTTGAATCATACTATGTAACAATTGAGCTTTAGCAACACTTGTTGCATCCAATTGTATAGTTTGATTTAGATTCAAGAAACTGTTGAAATTTGCTGCAGCTAATAGTTGAGGAAGAGCAGCAAGAACATTTAGATGATCTGTTCGTGGTCTATGAGTCACTGGATCGATTCCCAACTGGATAAGTTTCTTTCGAATATGTGTGTTCCAATAATTTTTGATTTCGTTATCAGTTCTTCCTGGAAGATGACCAGCTATTGAAGACCACCTTTATATAAAAAATAATAATATGAAAGTGGATTAGTTATGCCTTAATTATTCATATAATATAAATCTTTTCAAACTCTAACAAGATTAATTATTAATTATAGTGTTTAACATTGACGAGTACGTATGTATCAAGAAAACTCCATTGTAGCAGGTTTTTCATTTATAAATTTTCTATATATCTGTGATATATAAATAAGACTGATGAAAAAATAGATTAAAATTCCAGAAACATTAAAGTCAATTTTGTATATAAAAAAGACACAAAAAAGAGAAAAAGAAAAAAGTTATTAAAATCTATATAATCAAATATTACCATATTAATTGTAGTTTATTTTCCTTCTTCTTTTATTTGATTTTTCTTCTAAAGTAAATTAAAATGTTAATAGTCTTAGCAAAAATATTAAAATATATTTAATCAAATATCACCATATAAATATTAGTTTACTTTCTTATTTTTATATAATTTTGTATAAAGTAAAAAAATGAATAAAAAATCCAATAATTTTAGCATAAAAAGAATAATTAGCGGTAAAATTTTATAAAACACAATAAAGAATGATCTTCTTCAGTACTCCTTTCGGGGACATCCGATAAAATTGGAACGATACAAAGAAAAATAAAAGAATGATCTTCTATAACACTTGATGATGATCTCAAATATAATATTTTATTAAACAAATAGTAAGAATAATTACTTGTTTCCAAGAAGAGAATGAAGATTGATGATGGTTTGTTCTTCCTCAGCAGTGAAGTTTCCTCTTTTGATGTCTGGTCTCAAGTAATTAGTCCATCTCAATCTACAACTCTTACCACACCGGTTTAAACCGGCTTCCTTTGGAAGAGCTCTCCAGCTTCCATGGCCATGTTTCCTTATATGATTGATAAGTTTCTGATCTTCTTCTGGTGTCCATGGACCTTTCTTTAATCCACTCTCATCACAACATGGTGATCTTCCCATTGAGATTGAACAAGATTGAGAAGAGAGAAAGATTTGAGTTAATAAGGCTTTAAGTGTTTTGGTGTTTGGTTTATATATATATAGAAACATTGAAGAAGGTTTTGGTGTTTGTCTTGTGTGTTGTCGGAATAAGATCTTAGTTAGCTTATTGTGACGTGTTATTTTGACTTTAATTGAATTAAGATTAAGTGAAATGACGAATGTGTCCTTTGATTATAGTAGAAGAAATTATGATTAGAGGAAAGAAAAGAAGATGTTCAAGTTTGTGAAGCAATGTGTCGAATAAAAGTTGATGCAACTAATTCATGTTGACAAATTGTAAGTTTCTCAATCTTTTAGATTATTTATATGAATAAAGTTAGTTATTTACGAGAGAGATAAATATTCAAAGAATATTTAAGTCTCGTATTAGTTTTTCTTTCCAACACTGGACCACAACTGACCGACCTATTAGTCATGTTCTTACATAATAAAGACGGTGAGATTCGATCATTAGTTGTGCAAATACGCATATTCTTTAGTGGATTTACCGCATATCACTAAACTAAAAACTACTTGCATTGAATTTTTTATTTTTCATAATCCGGATGTTTTGAACATATGTAACATACTATATATTACTGTTATAATTTCTGCTATACCCAAGAGCTAAAGAAACTAGGTAAAGCTTGACCAGTTTTATCGCATACAATATAGATTCAAACTGAAATAACATACTACTATGCTATTCTAATTTTTTTTTCTGTTATGCCATTGCATCAGGACTACATTGGCGTATTAGTTTAGATTTCAATCTAGTAAATACATTAAACTATCCACATGTTGTAAAAGAAACAAAATATATATCAAATTTATATAATGCAACATTACTAATTTTCTTTTTCTGTTCTTTTTTAATTAAATTATTTTTTAATCAAATTACATATAATTTCATATTTACACTTTTAATACTCTTAAATAATATCACGTAAAGATATATGATTATTTTGACTCAAACAATAGTACAAGCACTTGAAACATTTGTTAGCAATAGCATAGTGATATTTTTTAATTTTTGATATTGAAGAATTATTACTAAATGTCAGGAAATATTGATAAAATATTGTTATAATTTCCATATTTGTAATTTTTCAATACAGTACAAATTCAGTCAATTAACAAAAATATATATTTCAATTGCTTCTGATACATGCTCTTGAACACTTTTTAAAATATTTATTTTATATTTCTTTTTAAATCGAGGAATTATTACTACAGTATATGTCAGGAATAATAAAAAATTAATATATAAATTATTGCATAATGTAAGTTGTTAAGCTAAAAAAAGTATTAAAATAATATATATATATATGGGCTTGGAGGTGTGATCGTGTAATTTACTATTGGAATAATAATTTTAGAATAAATTATAATTTATAGTGTTACGTTGGCTCAAAACTATTTAAACATAATGCACACAACTACAAAGGAGACAGACAGTGCCTACAATAGTATGGATTACTGTTCATTAGTCAACTAATGACACATCTCAAACCTTATACACATCACATTAATAATATAGTCATATTTTATCATTATTGGACCATGCCCGAATCAATCAATTATTTAAAACATTTATATTTATTGTTTCAAACAGTTACATATTTCATATAAAAAATTAAAACAATAAAGGTGTAGATATGGTTGTTCATTGTTGGTATAAAACTAGTTTTAAGCACATTAAGACACGCAAATTATCCACAAACACATGGGACTCTGAAAACCCTAACACTTTTAACTACTAATTTTTTTTGTTTGTTTAATCTTTGTATGTAAATATTTATACGTGGCTATTTATATTGCTGAATGCTGACATCAATTTTTTATTTTAAAAAAAATCAGTGGTAACAATTTAGTAATTTTAACACAAATAATATTTTTTTATTATAAGGAGGAAAATAATAATAATTCGTACATAGAAGTTTCCAACTAATCCGAATGTGACAGTATTCTTACAATTGATCAAATTTAAAGTCTTACCTAAGGACATAATCTTGATTAATATATCCATAGTAAAGTGCATTTTACAGTTGTTGAACAAAATTAAATATTCGATTCCATTTGGTCATATAACAATAATATAATTAAGTTCAATAAGTGTTTTTTTACTAAATAGTTAAATCTCTCTCTATATATATATATATATTTTTAATTTGATTCCAAATAATCGTGTAATCTCGCATAATAAAATTTAGATTATAAATCAGATCTAAAATATGCCGAGTTTTTTTCAGTCTGGTGGTTATGATGATCCAGCTAATGACTATGACATCTAGGGTTTGATTCCTCCCTTTTACAAATTGGTAGATTAAATATGAATTTTAAGGATTGGACTAGGCTATAGATCGGTTTTTGTTGATCCAACGTTGAAAAAAAATAAAATATATATATATATATATATATATGCATCTTCTTGACGAGTACATATAACTCACATTCAATGATTTCAACGTGAAATGGATCAAACGTTTTATCAAAAAAAAGAAAGTGAAATCGATCCGATTTAGACATCTTCGTAACAAGAACAATTAACCCTTTATAATTCTCAAATAAAAAACTATTCCGACGGTAAAATAAAAATCTCCTGAAATGAAAAAAGGACAAAACTAAATTATCGTAATCTATAGAGTAATTTTCTCAATAATGCGCAAACCAACGCCATAAAATTATAAATACGGACGTTAGTCCTTTTTATGTGCTTTAATTATACGTATATGTACACGAAACATATAATAAAATCCTAAGTATATACAAATTTTGCGTACATATAATATAATTAAACCATCAATATTTGCTAAATTACAAAATTAAATAATGTAATCACGCAAGCTAAAACCTGACCATATGTTACTATAATACTCGTAGTTCCCAAAGCTTAACATAACATAACTTAAATAGTAATTAATTCACTTAATTAAATATTATCTCTTACGAGCCATGCATTGCATGCAACGTTACGTTCTGATTTAGAGAACAATTTTTTAGTAGACGAAACCAGATTTAATTAATCTTTTGATGCTTATGTTTTGGTCTCTTATTCAAATATAATTTCATAATCAATAAAAATATGTGGTCTAGTCGGTTTATCCCTGATTTAGTTAGGCACCGGATAGTGAATTCCAATCCCACCTAATTATAGTTGAAGAATTTTGACTATGAATTAGATCTTATCAATCTATAATGATTACTTGTTGACAAAAAAAACATCAATAAATTTTTGAATTTTGACTCTGAAAATAAAAATAGTTACGACCTAACCATAATTTCTTTCAGCAACAAATTTTTCGTAGCTGTTTGATAATTTGTCAAACAAGTTGATAGACATAAAACATATGAATTTAGCGTCATGAAATTTATATTCCTTTACGTAAAAGATTTGATTCGGGTCAATTTCCAAAGTAGTTTGATATATATATATATATATATCAAATTTTTGTAATAAGATTTGTTTTGGGACTCTCTTGGTTTAAATTTGTTTCGAAATTTATTCCAAAAGTTTTCTTGTAGTTTATATTCTTTTAAATTTTTTTTTGTAAATTTTGGTTTTTTAGAATAGTATGTTAGTTTGCGATTACCTACACACAATTTTTTGTTACTAGAATCTCTTAGTGTAAATTTGTTTTGAGATTTATTTCAAAGGTTTTTTCGTGACTTATATTCTTTAAAATTTTTTTTTGTAAATTTTGGTTTTTTGGAATAGTATGTTGGTTTGCAATTATCTACACACAATTATATATATATATATAATGATAAATTTAACAAAACAAATTTAATTTTTGCATTCTTTCGGTCAATTACTAATTTATATTAACCCAAATATAGACTACACTTAAGAAACAAAGACTAATTAATACACGTAATTGTATAAATTGATGTTACAATATTATATGAATGGAACAGATGAACAATTAAATATTCTACAAACACTTTAGCTAGTAAATAAAGATTTGTCTATTTTAAAGCAAGGACTTGACTTTTTGAAACTTTTGTTATCTGTTTATATGTCTAATTTCTTTGCAATGTCTAAATCTCAACTTTGACCATTTAGACAAGTTTGTTTAACTTTTGTTAACCCTGAAAAACGTGTTTGTTCTCTCCTAGTCAAATAAAACAGCTACTTAGCGTAAGAAACTTGCATTGTAAGATAATACCAACCAGATAATACTAAAACAGAGCAACACTCACCTTTGGATCGAATCGTACTGCAAGCTTGTTCTCTCAGCGATCAACGGAGACTTCTCTTCTTCATAAACTTATGCGATTGTTGCAGATGTACTATTTAGGCTAAGCAATTTACCCATTTCTCTACCTCTTTCATTTTTCGATCTGCAAATGTATTTAGGCTGACTCTTTAGCGAAGCTCTTCCGTCTGTTAGCTTCCAACATTTTATTATTGGTTGAACAAAGAAAAGATTATACCAACCATTTCTTTTTTCTTTTTTTTTTAGTTTTTCAACTCGACTTTATATCATATCACTCAAAAAGGAAGAAAACCAATATTAAGTACATGTTTACAAATGACTGATTCCTCAGGAATCTTCTAATATTGTCGGTTAGAAAATCAATTTTATATTTCAAAGTTTTAGGAATTAGAGATTAAAAGAAAACGCTAAAAAGTAAAAAGGCTTACGAGTCTTGTGAAGTCCTCTACATGAGATAATGTTGGCCAATCCTCCATCATCTTAAGTACTTCAGCGCAATCAACTGCAAACTCCACTTCTGTCATTTGGACCGAGTGAACACTATACATTGCCCTAAGAACCACTTTTGGTAATTTAATTAATTTTGCGTCAATCACTTTTCTTTTACCGTGTTCACGTCAAATTCAAATTGCAATTAGATACATGTTTAGTATATTTTGAACTTGAAAATAATCCAATATATATAAACTGTGTATTACCGAAGTTTTTTGGAAGAAGTGCCGATCAAGATTGCCACCAATACTGAGAAAACAAATAGCATTAGAAATAAGATTAGTAAAATTTCACATAGTTCTTACATCATTATTAAAATTGAAAAAAACTTTTTAAAAAATCAAAATTCATAAACTCTTATCAGAATTTAAGTACTTTAAATCTACATAAAAATGAAAAAAATAAAATCGAATTGTTGGAATCTCTAACGATCAAATGACTGGATCCAAAATTCGACTAACCTTTACATAATTATGTAAATCAGCACAAAATCAATTTGAATACTCTTTGCATATAATTTTAACCCAAAAAATAATCTTTCAGGAGGTTTTCATAAAGTTTTCAGAGGTTTTCAGTAGGCTTTCAGTAGGCTTTCAAGAGGTTTTCAGGAGGTTTTCAGAAGGCTTTCAAGCATTTTTTTAAAATCTGAATGCATTTACACAAAAATGAATATAAGTATGAAATATTTAAAAACTCTATTAAAAAAATTTAAATTTAAATACGTAATCTACACAAAAATGAAAAAAATCAAATAGAATTCTTGGAATCACTAACGATCAAAATTGATAGGATCCAAAAATCCAATTAATCTATTACATAGTTATGTAAATCAGCATAAAAATTCTAAATTTTTCTAAAAGTTTAAAAACTCTTTGAAAAATATATATTTGAAATTAAAAATCTAAAATTTTTAGTAATGAAAAAGGATGAAACATGACCTGGCCAAGTTAGAGTGTTTGCAGAGTTCATCAATCACAAGTGACGAATCCTTCGATAGCTGGATTCGCTACCTTTCCGATCTCTGCCGTTCGTTCTAAGAATCCCGTCCCATTGTTCCCTTTGGTTGCGAACAACGAAGAGGCCAAAGAAATCGATGAACACTTCGTTTAAGCGCGATTGCGATCTCTTTCGCTTGGTCCTCAGTGAAACCTCCCAAAACAGAGGAACACAACGGATTTACTTAGCTGAGATAGTTTGACGAAGAAGTGACCAGAGAGCATTGAGAGAGTGACGAGAAAGTACTGAGAGAACAATGAAGAATTGATGAAGACAGTGCGAACAAATGTCGAATCAATGTAATATAGTCTCTACTTTTATTTATAGCAGAATGAGTTTGTTTGAAATGGTAATTAGGCCCTAACGGTAATAAAACCAACGGTAATAAAGCGAACGGTAAAAAAAACAGTCTACAAATGAGATTACATTAATCAGATTTGAAATCATATTATTTAATAGCTGATCAAATATAGCCGTTTTGTCAATTTTTTAATTCTCAAAATAATACATATCGAGATTAGGGTTATTAATTAGGGTTATAACCGTATTAACGTATTTTACACCATCGAAATTACAAAACATACATTAACCATATTTGGAACAGTGATAACATGTTTTGTTTGAAAGAAGAAAAGAATGAAAAAACGATTTTATCCAATAAAAAAAAAAGAACACTTATGGGGAAAATCAAAATCATGAAAAAGGATTTGTGTTTATGTTTATGTGTAATCAATTTATTTCTGATTTGTGGCTCCTTTCTTCTTCAGAAGATTTCCAACTTTACCAAACAATGTCTTCTTCTTTTTCTTCTCCTCTTTCAACACTTCATCATCTTCTCTGCTCAATTCATTTTTCTTGCTTTGTTCTATCATCTTCAACTCTTCCTCTTCTTCTTTTGGTTTTCCTTTGAGGCAAACATCTTTCTTATCAATCTCACAACTTTCCCACATTTTAGATTCAACTTCAACGGTATCATTATCATCATCATCATCATCTGGAGTATCTTCCTTTTTTTCCTTCTTCTTCATGTCCTCCTCAAGTTTCTTCTTCTCTTCTGCGCTTCTACGACCGTTCTCCTCAGAAAACTCAACCTCTCTTGGAAGCAAATCATATTCCTTTTCACTCTCACTAAGCTCGCCATTCTCTTCTTTATGTTTCTTAGCCAATGCTTCCTCAAGTAACTTTGATAACTCCTTGATTTTCTTCAGAGAATCATCCTGTTTCACTCTGAGTTCATCATTCTCATGAACAACGCTTTGAAACTCACTTTCTTTATCCAACATTTTCTCTTTTAGTTTCAAGGTTTCAGCTTGCGTTTCTCTGAGAGTTTCCTGAAGATAAATCATCTCATCTTCTACTTCTTTAAGACTATCTCTCATTTCTGATTCTTTTTCCCACGCTGCATCAGCTTCTTCCTTTGTCCTTTTAACTAAACTACCCAACCTATTCATTTCTTTCCCCATTGAAGATACTTCTTCATCAAATTCCTTCACGTGATTTACCAAACCGGCTTCTCTCTTCTCCCAATCTACCATTGAGCCCTCGAACTGTTTCTTCGTTTGCTCTACCACATTGACAAGATCATCGATCTCATGTCTCGCCTCGCCAAGCATAGTCTCATATTTCTTGGTCGTTGTTTCAAGGACCAGCTTCAGATCTTCTATTTCTGTTTCATAATCGTGATCACTTTGACTCAGCACTTTCTCTTTCAACTCGCATGCTTCACTCGACACTTCGTGCAATGCTGAAGCTAAACTCTCCATAGCTTTCTTACTCTTCTCCTCTTCCTCCTTCGAGCTCTCCAGTTCTGATAAGATCTTATCCTTCTCTGCCAGTAGCCTTTGGACACTTGCAACAGCATCTTGCTCATTCTTTAAAGTCTGATTCTTCTCTTCCTTCACAATTTCAAGCTCATTCTTTAGTTTCCCTGCCTCCTTCTCAATCTTAGATAATTCTTCTTCTGCAATACCTAGCCGCAGTTCAGAATCCTCAAGATTCTTCTTTTCTTTAGCAACAGTAATTTCCAACAACTCGACTTCATCTTTAAGATCAGTAATTTCATATTCCATGTCGTGCAATCTACTAAAGCTTCTTTCCAGCTGCTCTGTCACAGATGCTAGAGATACAGAGGCAGATTTCTCTAGCTTCTTAGCTTCTTCCAACTGTTTCTCCAATTCATTTGCTTTGTTTTGCCACTCATCTGCTGAGCCGTGCGCATAAGCTTCTGCCATCTTCGCAGCTGTTAAGTCCACATTAAGTTTCTCAATGATCATCTCTTGCTCTTTGACCTCTACTTCCAAACTTCTCGATTTCTCGAGCTCTCTTTTAAGAACCACTATTTCCGCTCCTAGTTTTGAAGCAATCTCATTCTTGGATATGGTTTCCTTCTCTCGGGTTGACTCAAGCATAGCCTTTAACCGAATCAACTCTGACGACAAAATGTCCACTTTTTCTGCATGAATTGCAGCCATCTTACTAGCATCACCTGCTTGACTCAGAGCCTTGCTCTTGGTATCATTAGCAGCAGCCAATTCTTGATTGACTTTCTGCAACTCCTGGTTTGCCAAAAGAAGAGCAGCTGAATCCGAAGCATGTTGGTTCCTGACATTCTCGAGTTCTTTCTTCAATTCTTCTTCTTTTCTCTGAATCACCTCTATTCCAGCCTCAACAGCCTCAAATTTCTCAATTTCAAAATTCTCTTGAGCCTTTTTCTGAGCTTTCATAGCCTCGTCTAGTTTCATGGATGACTCTTCAGCCTCTTTCCGCGCTTCTTTACTTTCATAAAGTGCTTTAGCTTTTTCATTCTCGAGCTTAGCTATCAGCTCATTAGCTTTCCTCAAATCTTCCTTAATTTGAATCAACCGAGGTGAAGCTTCTGATCCTTTCACAGACCGTGCTTGAGTTTTCTGCAAACAATCATTACACAACAACAATGGAATCAGCAGTTAGAGCATAATATGGCAAAACTAACCTAACTCAAGAACAGCAACGCAAATACTTCACAACTTCAAGACATCGAAACGATAATACAGCTAACACACTTACTTCTGGTGGAGTTGGAACTTTGGGAGACCTCTTTTCAGTAGAAGGCTGCTTTGAGAGGTTGAAAGAAGGCCGTGAATGTTGAGTGGGTGAAGGAGAATTAGGTTCAGGTTTAGTCACTATCCGAGTCAGTTTAGCAACTCTTAGAGATGCTGGAGATGATTTTCCCAAAGTACTTTCAGATAAACCACTTCTGCTTCAGAAAACAACAAAGACTCATCAAGCAAAGCAGAGACACGTGAGAATTACAGTTGCAAACATCATTAAATATTCTCAGTACACACACTGAATAACTCGGAACACAAGATCAATTAAACTTAAGCAGCATGAATTTACCTCCAACTAGAATCTTTTCCTCTTTTGATTCAAAAAGATCAATGAAAACTTAAGCACTTTCTTTATATAACACTCATTTAAGGACAAAAAAGGATCCAAAACAGAAGATAAAGACAAGAACTAAGAACTCTCCATGGAATTGTATTAAAAAAACAATGGAAACAGCTTAATAAGATTTTTAAAAACAAATTAAGAAACGAGGACAATCAGGTAGGTGAATAAATAATAATGATCATGTGCTCCAAATAGAATCCTAATAAGATTAAACCTTAAACCCAGAACACTATTAGATCTACTCACTCTATCAAAATAAAAACCTCCGAAAAAGGATAAACCCAGATCGGAATTTAAATCGGCGAAAATTTCCACCGACATATATAGACGAAAAAAGCTTACTTTATCTTAGAAGCCATAGCCACAGTCTCCAATTCGCTGCTACTGCGAGATCAGTGACAAGTTAAATACGTTAAAAGAAGGCGATAAAGGAAAACTGAAACTTGATATTGATAACATTATTACATTTCTGAATCTAGAACCTGAAAACTCAAAACTCAGACTGGGTTTTCAATTTTTTAGCGTACAGATCAAGAGAGAAAGAGATAATGATTTGGATTAGTGGATTGATGAACTAACGTATAAAGTTGGTGAGGTTTGTTTCTCAAGAACCTCCAAAAAAAGCGATAAAGCAAAAATAAATTAAATTAAATCAACTAAAACATCCGATTCGCTTTCCGATTATACTTGATGAATCCAAACAGTAAACGACCAAATATAACGTTTTATAAACTAAAACGTAAAATTAGGGGGAATTTAAAGACTAATCTTCCGTTTAGTCCAATAAAAATGCCATTTTTATGAACATTTGCAACGTATAATTTTTTTTAAAAACATAGCTTTATTTTAGAAATTTTTCAGAAGCTTATGAAACATTATTATTGTGCAAATAAAATAGGTAAAAACATATTTGATTTTCCAATTTATTCACAACTATAATGATAAAAACTTAAAACGTATAATGACGAAAAAAAAAACTTAAAAAATATAATTGATTGATAAAGAATTTTTATTTAGTTACCGGGATGGATCACAAGGAGTCAAACATGGGAGCATATAGTCTATGGAAAAGCATGTCCGCTTTATATTCAGAATTTGAGGTTCTTTTATGGACTATGACTTGTCTGATTTCATTACAGATTATAGAGGCAGAGTTCATAATAGACTGCTCGGAGCTCAAGAAAATGACGGACGACTTTTCAGACGGGCATGCTTTCCAACAATATCTTAAAGATTTTTCGTGTTTTAGGAGTTGTTTCAGAGGCTTCTATTATTTTAATTCTCC
Organism: Lepidium didymum; assembly: GCA_963920545.1. Lineage (NCBI taxonomy): Eukaryota > Viridiplantae > Streptophyta > Magnoliopsida > Brassicales > Brassicaceae > Lepidium > Lepidium didymum. The sequence continues at coordinate 20,190,640 of OY986979.1, forward strand.
GCTCTTTGAACCATAAAATCGATTTCCTAACCTATAATATTAGAAGATTGTCTAGGAATCATACCTTTATGGATAATGCACCACATTCTTGGACCCAGTATCTTACCAAAAAAAACTAACAGTAATCATACTCTTTTTAATGTACCAAAAAATTATTAATTGAATCTTGTACCTACCAATCGACATTTTAATCTTTGTTTCGCCCAATGGGCCATGTTTTAAACTCCAAAAAGGAAAACTTGAGCCCAACTTCACATGCCAAAGAGAAGAACTGACCTAGCTAAAGGCAAATTTATAAATGGAAAATAAATGATATTTAAGACAAATATTATGTTTTGGAAAATAAAATTAGTGGGAAAATGAGGGAGAGTTTTTTTTGTCATCAACTAAACTTTATTTATAAACGTGTTTATAAACATCACAAAAGTATACAAATCAACTCAAAGATAATACCACAGAAAATGTAAAGCTTTTAGAGACGCGTCTCACGATAAAGATGAGTCATTGGACACGTGTTGATCCATCAACTTTCGTGGCCTAAGAACCCAATTCCAATGAAATATTCGCTGCTTGAAACTTAAAAACGAAATTTTGTTGATCACCGGAATATGACCAATACGGATAAAAGGGACAAACATCAATCAATCTCATCCGGTTGCTGGGATTTGGTAAACTCGAGTAAGAAAAAATCGATTAAATGAACAGTCCACGACCGATTGTCTAAAATATTGGGATCCTAAATACAAAAGAATAGCGACTAAAAGGTGTTTAACATAACTCTGGGAAATGAAGCTCTAACCGTTAACCAAAGGCATATTGAGACCCGATAACCAACTTGAGTTGATGCATAAGTGAAGGCAGCATGTCTATAGAGAAACCGCACTAGAAACCACAACCGAACTATATGACCACATGAAAATTAGAAAAACTATATTGAAACCGACGATACCAAAGATCTCAGAAATTAACTAGCCAACATCAGAACCTTAAGCAACCATCATCAAGTGATGATACTAGACAAACTAAACAAACTTGAAGGAGCCAAAATAAAACTTGAAATTAAACTAATCCAAACAAACTAGGAAAGATTCTGGTAACTACACATAAAACCAACAGAGAGCGACCAAAACTTGAAAGAACTAAACTAGACGCAATAACAAAATAATCAAAAGCTAAGAATCATAGCAACTAAAAGCCCGTAAAATGAAGACTATCATAATCAGACCCAAATTAAACCACAAAACCTAAGGAAAAGTTCTGCTAAGTATAACTAAAACCAAAATAAAACGAGAGAAATTTAGAGTGGACCAAAATCAGAGAAAAAAGAATCAGTGGAGATAATCCTAAACGGACACGACCTTCCATCAAGCCGTCCGGCATGATCAACGAAGATGATAATCACCACGAGAGGAAGATTAAGCACATCCCCACACCGCAGCGTAATAGTCGAAGACCTTTCATCATCCATCAACCTTGGCCCACACCAAATCGAATCTTCCTCCCATATTTCAATAAGAGCTTTACAACACAAATATGACAAAAACAATAAAATTCTACGGCAACGGAGCGTAGGAAGCCTCCGTCGCCGCTTCGGTATAAAAACGGTGGCTTTGAATGGAAGAGTCTCTGAATGCCCTTTTTCTTGGCAATAATGAGGGAGAGTTTTGGCGGGAACTCTTTATTATTTTCATTTTTATGTACGGAAGGGTTAAATTTGGTAATCCGATAAATTAGAAGATACGTGAATTTACAAAATGGCCCCAAATTATTTAAAAGCCTCTTCAGCTTCTAATAAATTCAGGGAGAATTTCCAGAAACTTGGAAGCGCTGAATCAAATTAATTTTCCGTTTAAGCGACTAGCGTTCCATTAGGGTTTCGAATCAATAGCAACAAACTCGAGAGAACTGAAAACATGTACGGAGGCGAGTTTGACGGCAACGCGGCTTTCGCCGGCGGCGGTTTCATGCCTTCCCAGGCAACTACGCAAGCGCCTGACTCCTCCTCGTCCTTGAAGGTCTGGTTTCTCTAATTTTCTTCTCCGTCGAGGAATTTGATTAATCCTTTTTGCGGTTTGTGTAATTGAAGTCTATCAATCGTGAGTTAAGCTTCTGTCGGAGTTCTCTCTAATCATTCTCGAATTCACTTTTTCGTGTTCTATACTTGGTTAATGTGTCTGATTCTCTCTGTATCTACTCGTTTCTCGGAAACGTCAACACCGATAAATTATGATAGTTCCACTCGAGTTTTATTTCGGAATTTTCAATATGTATGGAATCGAAGAATAAATTGCTGATCAGAGATATCTGGAAATAGAGATGTATCTTGCGGTTGCATCTTATCATAAGTCTATATAATAATTGTATGTTTGTGTGGTAGTGAATCTGGGTTTAGACATTATATATTGAGGCATTTTACTTGAGCAATGGTGTCTGAGTTTTCCCCATTGTTTTGCAGAACCGCGATGTACGTACCTTGCTTCCACTGACACTGAAGCAGTTGAGTAGCGTATCAACCAGTGGTGAATCGAATTTCTCTATTGACGGTGTTGATATTAACACTGTAAGCTCGTTTTTCTTCTGCAGTTAAATATCATTGCTGATACGTTATGCGTTAATCTCTATGGACTCAACCATTTGAGCTGGTGTTATCTGTGCTTAGGTTGCAATTGTTGGAAGAATCTCTAAATTGGAGAACAGAATCACTCAGGTCGATTTTGTTGTAGATGATGGTACAGGCTGTGTTGAATGTATCAGATGGTTGGTACTTATATTTTAATTGTAAATAGAATCTAATGTGAAAATGCTGTCAAAAGAACATCTTGCTAATTCATTGTGGACTATATCTGCAGGTGTCATGAACGTCAGGAAACCGAAGAAATGGAAGCAGTCAAGTATGTTTCTGCAGTGTATATGTAGATTCTTTGACTTTGCGAAATACCTAATTCTGATTGTACACATCTACTACAGGCTGGGAATGTATGTTCGCCTACATGGACACTTGAAAAGTTTTCAAGGAAAACGAACTGTGAACGTTTTCGCTATACGGTTTGTTTTCTTTACAAACTTTCACGCTCAGTCTATGGTATACTTGGTCGGTGAACCATTTCGTATTAGGCTGATAATTGTTTTTGTTTCTCTGTGGCTCAAAATGTTACATATTCTATTTAGCTTTTTCCAAGCAAAAGAACATGTTGTATTTGAAAGATATATATGCTTTGGTCTAATAATATGCTTCTAGGCCTGTCACTGACTTCAACGAGATTGTACACCACTTTACCGAGTGTATCTATGTCCATGTCTACAACACCAAATCACGGGTATTAGCCTGTTCTTCGCCGGCTTTTTAAGAGCTTTAAACCTCCTTCATGTTATACTTATATACTGACCTCAATTACATCAGGGTGCTCCTATCACTCAGACTACTGCTACTCCTAGGCCCCAGATGTCATATTCAACGATGCCAACCCCTGCTCAGCCTTACCAAACTGGCCCATCTAATCAGGTAATGAGCAGATCCAGTCTAGAATTCAAACTTTTATTTGCTTTTTTTTATTGTGGCCCTCTTGAGTTACTGAAGTATATTTTTCAGTTTGGCAACCAATTCAATGATCCAATGCACGGCGTAAAGCAGACAGTCTTGAATTACCTGAACAAACCTATGCATCTGTAAGTTCATCTACTATCCCCATAGATCTTAGTATTTTGTCAGATATATCATTCATACAACTTTTAATACTCATGATCAGACTTCTGTTCATAAATTAAGAAAATTAACCAACAAAGTCTCTATGAGCCTACCTTGATTAAGTATAAAGCAAAACGCATTCAATTACCAGAAGTATAGAAGCCTTGTGGCCGATTTTGAAATCATTGTTATTGCAGAAGATGAAGAATGTTCTTGTGTTAGTACTTAGTATTAGGTGTATTGCCATTTAAATCGTGAGTTTGATAGTTGGTATTTATATATGTTGAAACTACATCAGTCAGTCTGAAGCTGGAGTTCACTGTGATGTGATTGCGCGCGACCTTAGGCTTCCACTGCTTCAAGTCAAGTATATTTCTCTCATTCAATCTCTGTGAACCTCATTATAACTATATGACAAGTCGCAATATAAAAAATGGAAATTTCTTGACTAGAATCGCGTTTTACCTCTGTGGTCAGGGATGCGTTAGAACAGCTCTCAAACGATGGCTGCGTTTACTCCACAATGGACGAGACATGCTTCAAATCAACTGCAAATGCTTGATCAAAATCGATATATGTCATCATTCAATTTCAAAAGCCTTTGTATATAGGCCCTGAGGTACGACAATATATGTACCTTTTGCGACTAAATCTTTCTTTTAACGCTTTTTGATTGCTTAAAACTAACTCATAGGCTCAATATCTTTCCCGGTCATTTGCTTTTCTTTGTTTACTTGCTTAGTTGCTAGTAGTGTGCTAATTGGGTCACGAAGGATTTTAAATCCTGGGTCGATCTAAATTTTGGGCTGGGCCTTTGATTTAAATTACAGAATCTAAGCATCATACTCCTTTTTCATTGAAAACTTACACGAACTTAATCAGCATTTTGGGTTTAATAATACATTAATTTGCAAGTTGAACTAAGCTTCAAACTTGCTAACTTGTCCATTGGAGTTAGTCAAAGGTTTTAAAAGACCAAGTAATTCGCTTTAATTTGTTAATTAAATACTCTCAACAAAAAAAGGTTTTGATTTTCCTTTTCTCTACTCTTTAATTAAATATTTAGTTGTTTCTTGTTGATGTGAAATCTTTTTGGACTTTGTAATATATTAAGTCATATGATATTGCAAATGATTCAACTAGAAATAACTAAATATATATGTATCTGAGAAAATTAAAAGTAAGAGTAATTCGGTAGCGTCTTGAATCTCCAAGGGACATTAGTATTCATATGTTTTACTAAAATGATTCTATACTATGATTGGTGACAACAATATTCTCTATATATCAAAGACTAGTTTGAGTGTCGCTCAGTCATCACTTGATTATAAAAAAGGGTGACTGGAATATGGATTTTTATTACTTTATTCAGATTAATATAATACCATACAATACTTACGTCGCCGCATTGGTTCGAACCTGTTTTTTGGATCGCTAGCAGCATAGCATGTGATTCCAGTTTTGACTTGGTTATAGGAGTGGTGGTCTTAGTCTTTTGCTTTTTTCTTTTGGTTGTTTCACTGGTTTAGTTTTTTTCAGTTTCTTAGTTTCTTTTGTTTGGGGTAGTTTCTCTTGGAAATAAAACTTTTTTTAATAATTTCGAATTTCAGTTAAAATTCTAGTTTTCGTAAATCTGGAGGTAACATTTTAAGTTCTACCATTTGGGTGTGATTATACCAGCACTAATTCACCAGAATCCATTAAAATTTCTCAATTAATCTTTATTTGGGCTAGAGTAGTACCGAAAATGAATTTTTATTTTTCTGCTGGTTTTTGTAATTATTTGTTATTTTCTCAACCCAATGACAAAACAATAAGACTGATACGAGATTTAAAACATCATAAACCAGAATACAAGCTAAAATTTATTAGGAATCATAAATGTTTAACATCCCAACAATCACAGAATCTCTCTGTAATCAAATCGATAACAACAAACCGATTGTACGGATACGGTGGACGGACTAGTGGGACCCTTAAAAAGTAATGAAACTCCTGATTTTTTTCATTTTTTGGTTATTCAATTTTATATTTTAAAGCAAAGCGATGAGAGAAAAAAAAGATGAAAATCAATCAATCACATGGAGAAGAAACGAAGATACGGATATGATCCAAAAAGCTAAGATGTTGTGGCCTTTCGTTTCGTTTCACATATCCTCTCGCTTCCTTCTCTGTATATTCCCCAAACGATCTTCCTTTATTCCTCTTCCATAGCTCTTCCTCATAACTCTTATGCGCGTAATACGCATTCACAATCATCGACGACTCTTCTCCTTCCAGATCTCCTTCTTCTTCTTCCTCAGTCGTGGCTATGCGAATCGGTTGTCTGACGTAATGACCACGACTGATTCCTTCGAGTTCGTCTAATCGCGATAGTCCTCGAGGAGAAACCGCGTAAAGCTCACCGGTTACGCGATTTCCTGATCCAAGTTTGTTGAGAAGGAAAGGGACTCGATAAGGTCCACAAACGAGAGGATATTTGTCTTGTGTTTGATAAACTCCTTTGAAAGATGCGTCGCCTGATCGGATTAGATCTTGCATCAGGACATGATTTGAGAATCCTCTCTTCAAAGTTCCGTATGAGAACACGAGCGTCGTCGTCGTCGTCATTGATTCGTGGCCCATGGTAACAGATTTGATTGGGAAAAGAAAAGAGATCAATGGAAAATTAATGTGTGGTTGGTGAGAGAAATAGAATCAGATTTTGAGATTGAGGGAGAAGGAAATATTGGAATCTCTCGAGTCTTTCGTAGACCGTGAATTTTGGGTGCAGCCTATGACGCGTTTTTATACTACTGGATTTCTTTCGCTCTACTTATTATTTTATTCTTTTTTCTCTATTTTTTATTGTAATTTATCAAATATGATTACTTAATTTATATATACATCAATAAAGTTCCATCTATAATCAAACCAACTGGTACATTTGTGTATTGACTAATAAAAAATAAATAAATATTATTTTAGATTGGTTATAGGAAAATAACTGTTTTCACTAGTTATTAACATATGTATATATATATATATATCTATTTATTTTAATATATTTCTTTGATAATTAATATATTTATATATCTATTTATTTTAACACATAAAAAAGTATAACTTTGATAATTAGAATAATGAATGTTTGAAAATTATTATTACTAGAATTATATGTGAATGTCAAAAAAAATGATGACTCAGTTTTAATTTTTTAGTAATAAGAAATTATATATTTTTGGTGCAAGGTGGTCCACTCGTTGCACTAAAATGTAAATATATAGCAAACGTCGTATCAAATACATGATACAACATATATTATATGATAAGGTTGACAAATTTGGGTTCTTTCGTGAATAAAATTTTGATTTCACATAAATTCGTATACTTTAACTTATTATAATTTATGGCATATAAAAACAAAATAATAACAATAATTGGCGTGAAAGGTTTGTGTGTTTGAGTTACGTGTAGATTCAGAATGTCGCAGTACCACACATTATAGCCAAGTTGCCATTCTTTTTTTATCTACCTTTTTTTATTCTTCTATTAAATTATTTATTTGAAAATCATTCAATCAAATAAATAAATAAATATAAAAGATTATCAACCAATTCAACCACTGTAAATAAAACTTTTTTTTTCAACCATCATAAACATTACTACGAAGATAAAAGAAAGTTTACAACACTAACCCATTAGCTGACTCTCTAATACAACGAGCGAGAGCATCAGCTTTATGGTTTAGAGATATCAGGATTACAAAGAGGGAAAAAGCTCGAAAAAGATACTTTAACCTGAGAAAGTCTTCCTGGTAGGGTTGGAATGCCAGCCATTCTTCAGGGTGCATCAAGAGCTTCAAAACGTCAGCACAATCTGTAGCCATCTCCACTTCCAAGACGTGTATCAGGATTTAAAACTAAACTAAAAATACTTATGATTGATGATAATTAGTTTCATCTATTTTGAAATCTAATTAATTATATTTAAAATTGAATTATACAGCAAAGATGAACTGAAGATTTGATCACTTCAATAAAGATTTTCCCTCATTAGTTTTATTTTATTTTTATTCGTTATAAACTAATTTTTTTAATGTTCCAATTTTTAAAAAACATTACATAAAGTCAAAAAAGAAAAAAGTATTTTTTTATACCTATACAAATTTAATTTTTTTATAAAAAATTATAAATGTTTCCTTATGTAAAAAATGAAGAATGAATGAAAAGGCACGTAAATGGATGGTTTTGTTGACAAAGCGAAGACGAAGAAATCGATGTGATAATAGACAATACAATGGACAAAAAATCACAGAACAAAAAAGCAAAAGTTATTTGTTTTTATCTTCAATTGGATTTTTGTTCCGTGGACGTAGTACAATTGCACCGTACTTCTTTTTACTTAACCTGGCCAAGATATTTTCTTTAACTTTAATTTATTTTTGAAAAGCAAATTAAAAGTAAAATAATAGTAATAAAATACTTGGTAAATAGTAAAATAAAATTAGTGCTGGTTGTAAAGTAAATAAAAAAAGTTATTTCTTTGACTAATATCTTTCTAAAACAACTTTTTAAAACAACTTTCTAAAACAACTTTTTTTTAAAAAAAAAGTATCTTTCTAAAACAACTTTTTAAACATAAGCAGCCTCTTTGATTAGACTGTAATCTAATTCACTTGTACTTTTTTCCTCTAATTTTTTATAATTTACCTTTTAATTTTTGAATATTTAATAAGAAAGAATTGCTTATATTATAAAATAAAATAAATTGAAGAAAAAAAAGAGAATGTGAAGTGTGAACTCTGTGAATCACAGACTGTGAAGCACATTGAGTGGTAGACAAAAGCATGACGTAATTGAACACATTCAATGGACGAAGTTATGAACACTGAAGTTACTTTACAATAATATATATTAATAAAAAATGTAAATATATATTATATACTACAAATTAGCAAAATAAGAAATAAAAATTTAGTTTATATTTGTTTTGATAAATTGTAAATATAACCCAACCCTTATAATAGATCAGATGAAATATGTTTATTTATTTTGGTTTGGGGTTTTAGTTGGGATTAGACTATTTGAGCTTAGGTATTCGGCCCACCACGGCCTTGTTTTATTCTTTCTTTTCCGTCAAAGGCCTTGTTTTATTCTTTAATCAAGTCTAATTTTGTTCACGCGCTCGTCTCTCTAAATTTGCCAAAAAAGGCAAAAAATGCGCGTGTCCACAGTTTTTCGTCGACACGCGCTCTACGCGCTAATGATGCGCGTGGGCCTGGTTCTTCTATGATAATATCAGTTTTTACTTATTTTTATTTATTTATGTAATTAAGCCTGAAAATACGGCAAAATAAGATGACTCGTTTGCCTGTGCTCAACCATAATTTGTTTTTTTTTTTTTGGTTTAATACTTTTAAATTTGTATTAGTTAATTTTATATTTGATAAAACTAGAGTACATTACATTTCATAATGTTTAAACTTAGTTTTGAAGATTGCTTACATTTATTAATTATTATAAATTTTTAAATATATTTACTTTGAATTATTATGTATTAGTAATAATTAATAATAAAGAAAAATACTACATTGGAATTAACAATTCATAATTAAATATTGATTATTTAATTGGAGTATTGATTGTTTCACATTTATGTCTCTCTACTCTAAAAGTGTAGTGAAGATGATAATACAATAAAATGCCTTAAACAGACAATGTTTCTTCTTATAGTATCCTCAAGTTTCTTAACAAACAAAACATGTTGTATCGTCGAATGGTGCAGGTACACTTCTATATTTCGGTATAAGTCCGGTGAGACGGAAAAATGATGCCTTTTGCGTTTCAGAGTAAATGTTACAGGCTTTGTTTGTTCATCGGTTCATACAGCAACCTGTCAAAATAATGGTAAAGTGAGGGAGATAGAGTTGCATCTATTGATTGGTAGATGGAAGTAATGTGTGGAAGAAGACATAATTGGTTCAATGATAAACAGAGTGAACCAGATTGATGATACCTTGCTCATCTGGTGTGTTATTGCCTTCTGCTAACTGTTGTGTCCTGCAAATTTCCAAAATTTTGTTGGTTAAAGAGAGCAGTGTTTACTGCTACGGGCTGACATTCGATTGGATCTTCAGTTTGGTTTCATTCTCATGACTGAACACAACTTTGGTTTTGGTATACTCGGTTACAAAAACCAAACTTTTGCAGGTTAGAGAGAGCTGTGTTTTTGTTTTTGAACCAATAGCCTTTACTGCTATAGACTAGACATTCGATTCAATCTTCAGTTTGGTTTCATTCTCATGACACAACACAGCTTTGGTTTCGGTGTATTTGGTTACAAATATGGCAAAACTGATCAGGTAACAGTAGAAATGGGTTTGGTACAGCTTAAGAAGGATAAAGAAACAAATAAAATGTTGAATTTAAGATAAGTACCATTGTGTTGAAGAGTGACTGATGCCAAGTCCATTGCAAGTGAGTATCATTCCTTTAAATCTAGCGAGATATTCCTGCGTTGATGATAAAGAATCGAAATATCTCAAAATACTGATAATGGTGAAAACCAACTAAACAGATGCCAAAGAGCTTAGAGTAACATCTCATACCCGCAAAGTATATTTGTGAATCTCGTAAATACCGGTTAGATCATACTCAAAACGTAAAGCAGGGTCCATTAGCACTGCAAGATTCAAAGAACAACAAGCAAGAATTACATGTAGTAATCAGATTACTTAAGTTTTGGTAACTAACCCGGAGAGACATAATCGACACAAATCTACTGCAGCATCTCCTAAAATTGAACCTACTTATGCAAAGAGTTTACCATTATAAGCTTCATTTATCTCTTGAAACTTTGAAGTAGCCATAGTATCACCATTGTGTTTATCAGGATGCCACTTCTGCATATGGTAAGAATCTTAGAAACATTCCCTAATCAATCAAAAACAAATATGACCAAATCTGAGTATTTTTACTAACCAATGCAAGCTTCCGATAATTCAATTTGATCATCTCCTCAGTTGCATCATAATCAACTTCTAGGATCTTATAATAATCCTTCAAAAACAATAAACCAGATTCATATTAATGGAACCCTCAATTCTTTCAGACATAACCAAATCCTTCAACAGAGGTTAACTCAGTTCCAATTCAAGAAGATAAAAATACAAACTTTCAAAAGATTAAAAACAAAAAGCCCCAGAGTTCAACAGAACCAAACCCTTCAACAATCTAATAAATCATCCAATAAAATAGTAAGAACCACATTCCATAATATTAATGAATCATCTCTGAATTTAATTTCCTATGTATTACCATAAAAATATCGGCTTTTGCATCACAACAAGATTAAATCACAGAAACAACAATAGCGAATCAAACCCGGTAATCATCAGTGACAAAAAATTTAAAAGACAATTTTTTAATACCTTTGGAGGATTGTTATCTTCCATCGGATACAGAGATGAACACAAGAAGAATCTCTTCACACATCATCTATCTGATGACACAAAAACCCTATAAAGGAATAAAAGGGACTTCAGATTTTTGTTCTCCCTCGGCAAAAAATCAAATTAATGGTAAACGAATTACTAAAATCTTTTTGTGTGTGATTGAAATTTCGACAACAAAAACCAATGGAATCTGTGGTTTGGCTTTGATTTGTATTTATTTTCTTTGTTTTTTTTTTTTTTGCAATAAAGAAGAGGAAGAGTAGGCTGAGAAGAAAGAGACTTGGCTCTTACTTTTGAAGGCAACATTGAAGATAGAGAGACAGATACATAACCGATACCTTGAAGAGGCAACCGATTCACTAAGTTTGACTTAAAACCGGTTTACACTTTATTTGACTTTTCCATTTTCAATTTATAAAAGCGTAATTAATAACACTAATCGCTTACACCATTTAGTTTGATGATAAAGTTTACAAATTTAAGATTTATGACAGACAGGCTTCTAAGGATGGTTCAACACAAAAATCAAGGAACCATGAAAACCAATGAAAGGCAGTTTCTAATTTGATAAAACAGAGCTTTGATCATGCAGTAGCTTCTGCTTCTGCGTCGGTTTCAACAGAGACAGACGCTGAAGTATTGTTTTTCCTGCTTTCGCCACCTCTTAGACGTGATGAAACCTTATCAATGGCTGAATTGAGTTGGCCTATTTTCTCATTCAATATCTCTCGTCTCTCCTGATATGAACACAAAACCACATTACTGTTTTTGATCAAAGGAAATATGAGATTTGCTATTAACTTTTGAAGTTTACCTCTAGGCCTTCGTCGTAGTAAACCGGCTGCTCTGGTTTCTTGAAACCATATTCATTCTCATTCAGCAAAGATCTTCGGATCTGAATTAAAAAAGATGACAGGATATAAAAGTAAGAGAATAGTATGATCATAATCCCGAGCTCGGAGAGTAAAATGTGCAACCAAGAAAGTTTATTGATCTCATTTGGTAGAACAAAGCTCAGAATCATTTATTTATTTCAAGGATTTATAGAGATGTCTTACCAGATGAACGAACAGCAGGTACAAATAACCACAACTACAAGACTGATTTGTTGTTATAATCTTTGATTTCAGGACAAACAAAGCTCAAGATCAACTAAACCATTTCAAGGATTCATTGATATCTTGACAGATGATATAATACCAAGTACAAATAACCACAACTAGAAGACTCATTTGTTGTTAATAGTCTATGATTTCAGGAAGAACAAAGCTCAAGATCATCTAAACCAATTTAAGGAAATCGGTTCCAAATTCATCTATTCCTAGATTTCTGTTATGGAAAAGCCTGAAATTAGGAAACTTTACCTGTGGAGCAAAGATATAAGCTAGAGTTCCAAACACAGCACTTCCAAGAAGGAAACCCGTAACAAAATCATTACTTCCACTTCCTTTTCTTCCATTACTGCAATAATCAACCGAGCTAAACAGTCAGATGTGATGACAAATTCTATTACCTATCAATTCACATAGATTAAAGACTTATACCTACCGGTACCCAGCAGTAACCGAGAGTTTGTTACAGCGGTTTGGTTTTGCTGTAATAGTCAATGTAGAACTCTTGCGGTTCGCATTGAGGTTCGTAGAAGACAAACGGTGTGCTTTGATATAAGAGTCACCTGTGCCATAAATTACACAGCTTCAAATCAAAATATGTGTTCAGTTCTTTACCCTAGGTCATGTCACCAACGATTTTTCGAATATGCTTCACATTGATTTACTAAATTTTGAACTAGTCTCAGACTATAAACACAGTATGATCGTCAACATGTACTTGTGCTAAATGCTAAAACTTCAACGGAAATATTAAAGCTCCATACCGGGAAACTACATGTATATTAACTTCCCCAAATAAATCTGAATCAACTTCAAAACCAAAATGTGGAGAAAATCTCACCCAGATTAGAGGAAGCAAATGAAGTGAAAACCTGGAGAAGAGAAAAAAAGATTAATTGCTTAATTACCTGAGAAAGAAATAGAATTCGCTACGCAAGACGCCATTGTACTTCAAATTGAATAAGAAGAGATCTGAGAAGAACAGAGAAGAAGACGAGACCATACACAGTTACACACACAGGTTTGTGCCACTTGTCCCCGACAAGAATTATCTATTTCCTAAAATACCCTTTAAAGTTACTATTTCCACACTTACCCCTTAAAAGTTACTTATTTACTGAAAATCCCAAATAGTTAGTAATAACTCGATTTAGTTCCACAATATTTGTAAATTACAAATAGGCCCCAACTTTTGACTTTTGGAATCATAATTTCCCTTTAACTATGCCGAAAAACTTATGAAAGAATTCTAGAAATCGACAGTTTCTATGCTATATTCTATAATGAACAAAAGTGTAATATAAAAGATTTTTCAAAACACACTTTAGGTTGATTAGTGCAACTCAAAAGCAACATGTTGATCTATTTTTGCCCATCGCCTTTATATGTACAAAGCTGTGAGTACTGGTTTGGTTGGTTCTTCTTCAGGAAACCAAAAAGACCAACAGGGTAAAAAAAGACACTTGTCTTGTTTGTATTTTCTTTCCAAGATAGGTTTACTATGAGGATTTGTCAGGGAAGTCTCTGAAGAGAAACAGAGTATTCACATTCTGCTTTTTTGGTTCCCATCCAGATACTGATCTCTGATTCTGTTGTTGCTGCTGCTGTTGGTCCTTCTCAAGGGATGAGAAGGATAAGGACAATGAGAGAGAAGCTGCATCGCCGTCTTGATTCACCATCTCTTCTTGTGGCTTATAGCTATTGCTACTTCTATGCTCTTCAATGGAGGTAATTCTAGCCGTGAAAGGCAAGACGACTCCTGTGCTTGTGCTTGTGGTCGGTGTAGTTTTCTCCTCTCCTAGAGCAAGCTCAAGATTCGGGGCCATACCGAATAATGATTTCTGTTTGTTGTTCTCATTTCCTAGTGGTCCGGGATCATCATCTACCATTTCATCACAGTCGTCTCCCTTTCCATCATTCAAATCTAAAGGGAACACGATCCTTTCTGTCGCAGTAGGATTCTTCTTGATGATCTTCTCCTCCTCACAGGGATGGCCACCAGATTTCCTTGAAGCAGATTCATTGCCAGACGTAACACTTCTGGAAATGCTACATTCAGCTTCTACTGCTGTTTCAGTCTTCAGCTTTTTAGTAACAGGACCTTCACACAACTGTTCATTATTTAGCTCATCCAATGTCCTAGGCCCTGTCAAATTGACAGTGTCAATGCCAAAAACAGACAATTCATGAACACAGCTAAGATTTTTTCACTACAAAGTTCTCTGCTGGCTAGGGAACTGAACCTCTTCGTTACAACCAAAAGCATATCTTTTTTGTTACCTGACACCTTCTCATCCATCGATTGGGGGTGATCACCTATCTCTCCTTCCTCAGTTTCTTCCACCGCTCCATTATCTCCATTTGAAACAGAGAATGCCTTCTCCTTTTCAATGGTACCGCATGGTTTACCATTTCTAGCGTTCTCCTCCTGTTCAAATCCATTAATGGTGCACGATGTTAAGTTAGACCAAGCATCTGTCAAGAACACTACTAAAACAGACATGATAGGTAGAAAAATTTATATAACTAAAGCACAAAAGTAATTGGCCAACGTATATTCAGAGAAGCGACGTACAAGCAGTGGACTATTCTAGAAAAACCCACCTTCATGCACGATTGCATTCTGCTCGGTACGTTGTCTGTCAACGACTCTCTGATGCTTGGTTTCTCATGGCGAAAGGCCTCACGTGTAGAAAACACTTTCCCCATATCTGGCAAAACACAAGACGCTTGAAGAGATGTGTTCTTAAGTGGATTAGAGCAACTCTCTTTTCTTCCTCGGAATACTCCCCATAGGAAATATAACATGTTCCAGCCTGCAAATGCCATAGATGATGCTGTGAGAAATAGACTTTGTAAATAGTAAATCAGACCTTACATTTGAACGGAACCTTGAAACATAAGTGAATTTTTTTTTTGAAATTTATCAGAGAATGTTCCAGCATGACTGAAGGGTCATCATACCTGCTCCTTAAATAGAAGAAACAGATATTAAACTAAACAAGTATTGTAAGCCAGTGAGATTCCATAAACTTAACACAGAACTTTAATCCTATTAAGAACAGTGAAACTTGCACATAAGTTCAGGAACTGAAAGAGTTCTAGTTAACAATCTTACGCTGACAATTCTGAGGAAGCTGGTTGGACGCAAAAATCAAAAGCTCGATACCCTCGAGGTTTCCCTTTAGAGCTAAATCTTTCTGGATCATGTTATCTACCAGGGGCTTATAATTTTTCTCATAACTGTTTCTCACAAGCAACAAATAATATACTTCGTCAGTGGATATGGAAATAAAACATTGAAGCAACCAAAACATAAATAATCCACCATCGGAAACAAAATAAAATTATATGCAGTTACCTCTCGATGTCCTTGGCAAAGAAGAAAAGAGCCACATCGTGTTCCTTAGCACCTGCATCTTGAAACTGAGTAGGCCATGTACTTAGTCTGGGTACTTCATTCAAGGTGACTTTTACTGGAATCTGATTCACCACTTCAACAACCTTAGGTGACGCTAAAGTTGAAAGATAAGCTTGCATGCCCCCATGTGTTGCTGATAGATTCCCGCTTTTCTGCACCTCCATGTCTCCTCTGGCAAAGGAAATAGAAGGTTAATATACAAGCAATAAAACCAAAAGAGAAGAGATACCTTCGTAAAAAAGAAAAAAAACGTACTGCCATATGTACTCATGCTCTGGAATGGCTGAGGTTATTGACAGAGCAGTTGTGGCAGCCACAGGAAAATCTCTCATGACCGGTTTTACAGAAGGAAAGTGAACTTCGGGCTCAACAGATTGAGAAGCAGCCTGTGTAAACTGCTTTTCACTTACAGCAATTGTCAGCTTGTCTGTCCGTAAATTAGGAGGTCCGCCTGGCAACCCTTGAAATCCCAACGGCCAATCTCTTATGAACGGAACTTTCGAAGGCAATTTTTTTATAGCTTTATCACCACCAGTATCTACATTAGACGCTGAAGGCAAATCAGATTGCTCCAACCCTCTGTTTTTGCTAAAGCTGGGCTTTTTACGCAGAGCAGCATCAACCGCTGCTCGTAACCTATTGCCCTTATTAATATCCTCCTTAGTATTTCGCGTTTGGGAATTACCAACAGCATCTTTGCTTTTCTCCCCTGCCTCTCCGAATTCCCTCGACCGGGGTAAACCATCTACATCTGCCAGTTCATCCTTACATTTTTCACTTGATATTTGCTCACTTGAACTGCACTTTTCACTTGAAGATGTATCCCCCACTGCATAGGTAAGATGTAAATCCCTGGGTGTTAATCATGATATCTTCAAACGCAGAGAATCATTTAATAACAGAATTAAAACCAACAACCTGTAATAGTGGGAAACGTACCAGATGCAACTATATCTTCTAGACGGTTCCGACTTAGATATCTGGCTTGCTTTGTCATGCTACCTTGTTTACCATCAGCTTGTAAGCCCTTCAAATCACGGGAACCGTTTGCATATGAAATCGATGTATTGCCACGTGAAATAAGCTTCTGATCGACTGTGGATGCTGAAGGGTTAGCTTCTGTACTCTGATCTTTTGGTTGCTTTGAACCTTTAACTTTTATTGAGTCATTACAACTAGAGGTTCCTGCGTCTATGCATCTACCTGACATTGGTTTGCCTACATTTCTCGAAAAGCCCTCCTTTGCATCAAGGGAAGCATTTACTTTCCCAGTCTTCTGTCGTGGAAGTATAACATCATCCACCGGTCTCACTTTTGCTCTAGAGCTCGAAGAATTAAAAGAATTGGACTTGAAAAAGGAACCTATACAAACAAAAAACAAGGTAATATTATAATACCTTCAAAATCACCGGAAGTACAACAAAGTGGACATGGTAAAACTGCACTTGGGAGTAGCTGTATCATATATACTACCTTTAGGGGACTGGAGCTGCGAGTCAGCAGATCGTGCACTTTCTGTGTCATCAGTGGAGTGGCTATTGAAAGATGAGTGATGACCTAGCTTTCTCAATGGCTTCTCTAAGCCCTTAAATGATGTTCCATGGGATAAAGCAGACAATTTGGGGAAAACAGATCTCTTGGGTGACCCTGATGGGGCTTCAACTGCCAGTCTTTTAGAGTCTGGAGCTGCCTCAAATTTATCCATGTGTCTTTTGCTAGAGCTCCCTGTATTCACATTTACCTCACTTTCTCGTTTTCCCTTAGTTTCTGCATATTCAAGGTTAGACAAAAATGAAAAACAAGTCTCACAACCAAGTCCCACTAGTGTCTGGAACTAATATCATGTACGGTAATTTATTCAGATTTACCTAGCTTCTGCTTTTCTGCTTCCTCAGCAAACTTGCATTCTTCACAAAGCCAATAACCCTTAGGAACTTTTTTGAGCATTACTCGCATGCAATAGCTGAGCAAAAGAAAACACAACTATATTATGAGAACCGAGAATGGTGCTGCGTTATTAATAATAGGATAATCCAGTTAACGTTAACTTCACTAAAATTCAGGTCTAAGGATAAATCCTGAACAGCAGTTGGCCAGAAGTTCAGAAAGACGGGTACCCGAAACCCTAAAAGTAGGTGATCAGTTCTTTCCAATGAACAGAAGCAGACTTACGTGTGTTCTGCACCATCACTACATTTGCTGCAGATAGCAAGTAAATCTTCCCGACCAGCATCTCCACAGATATCACATACTTTTACCTGCTCAACAACACAGAGGACATTTTCACTTGAGATTTTTGTCACTAAATGATGATATCAAGCCAAAACATGAAATAAATGTGTTCTCTAATTCTTCCTATTATGATACAAAACAACATAACTTACATCAAGTTCCAGCATTTCAGAATCAGCACTCTCACTCTCAGACATGGCTGAAGAGTTTGATTCCTCTGCCTTACTTGAGAGAACATTTTCCCCAGACTTCCCAGCCATCCCACTTTGGCCTGAATGCGTAGAACTTTCAATTAAAATATTTTTCTTGTCCTCCCTATTTTCTGCTCCTGACTTTTCTTTGACTGTTCCCTGCCCTAGAATGTTTCTGGCTTGATGATCATCACATAAGTCTACCTTCATGGAATCCTGATCTTTGCGAGACCCATCTAAAATTGGGCTATTAGATATATCAAACGATCTTATAGTTTCCTTACTCTTGGCATTATCAGAGGAAGTATCATGAATGGAATTAACCAAATTGCTTGCTTCGCTAGCAGTGTTTTGCGAACTGCCAAGAGCATTAACCCCAGAAGTACGCAAAAGATCATCCCCGCTAAAAGAACACTGGCTCGCCACTACACCATGGGAGTTTTCATCTGATGACTCATCGAACTTTGAACTGGTATTACGATGCATGCAAGACGAACAAGGAGCAGAGCAAACATTACAAGTTCCAGACTCCTTTCTAGGACGACCTCTGCGACGAATGGAGGGATTATTATCTCTTCTATCAGCCTTCAGGCAAACATAGAAAGAATGTTACATAAAAAAAGAAGGATATTTGACAAAAAAAAAAACAAAAAAGGATCAAATTACTGAAATCAAATTTTTATTATCTACAGCTGGAACATTCAAAGTAAGAGCCTTAAGCAATCTATATAAAACGCTATCCTCGGTTCCTAGACAATTTTCAGCACAAAACAAGCGACAAAATCGTTAAGAGACGCAAACACCAAAACGAAGAAGATAAACTCTAGAGTTTCCAGATAATCTTACCATAAACAACAAAGTGATGAGCACGATTTGGAATTAGATTTTTAATCCGCTAGTCCGACTGTAAACAAAAGAACAAAATATTAGAAACTGCACAAAACATCAACTACAAACCCAGATGATTCAATCATGGTGTTGAACAACATTTCCGTCGATTTAAATGCAAATTCAGCACAAGTTCTAACTTAGGAACCCCCAAGGAAACGACGTAATATAATAATTTTGAGATCAAAAAACAAATAAAAAAAGAAGATAATCTGATTAGAAGCACGATGATAAGCCGAGAAAACAAAGAATTTAACGATAATCAAGTGGATTTTACTCTCTAATAAATCCGAAAAACCAGAGATATAAAATTACATTCTTTAAGTCTCAAAATCATATCTCTCGAAAATTGCATTTTCACAATCATCTCTTGAAAATTGCATTTTCACAATCATCTTAATCAGTAAAACCATGGGCCAATCAACAAAACCCTAACTAACTATTCCTCGAATTTCGCTGCTCTCCAACTCCTACAAACCCTAGTTCGTTAGATTCAATTCCAATTTTATCCCTATCTAGATACAAAGACAATATGGCGTTGCCCTAGTTCGCTTTTCCACGTAATATACAAAGAACACAAGCCCAGATAATGAAATAGAAACAACGATGAGATAAATCCTCAATCCAGAAACCCACAAAAGATCTAAGGAAAGGGAGAGAAGAAGAGAAAATCACCTTACAGAAAACGGATTCGGTGAAAAAAGACGATGACAATAGAGATTACAAAGAGAAAGAAGAAGATATTTTTTCTTAGGTTCGATTGTTCCATGACTGGCAACCTGCCTTACATGTACTGAGCTGGTTCAACATAAACCAACAAATTGTACCACACAAACCGGAATTAAAGAATTATAACGGCATAATTAAATAAAACCGGATTTGTACGTTACTATTAAAATAGCCTTCAATGGATCTATATCTACCCGTAGATACATACATATATTTACTAATTAATTACCAATTTAGTCTATTAGACATGCTTTTTGGTCAAATTTTAAAAACTTCTCTTAATTGAATTTTAATTTCCCTTTTTGAGCCATATTTCCGACGATATTTTTATTTTTTTGGCTTTATGCATTACAACAAATTCTAATGTGGGTTTTAGTTTACTTCTTTTGGCTACAATTCCGAGAATATATTTAATGTGGGATTAATTAGTTCTACCCCTGTAATTTTCTAACAATATATTCTTTGTTTTGGTAAACAATCTTCTAACAATATATTATAAAACGTGCTTAACAGAACTTTTACACTGATTTATACTACTAATTTACCTACGCCGGCACAAGAGCATTTTCCCTAGTCCAGTTAGAATATATTTGTTCCTTTTTTTTTCTTTTTTCTTTTCGTTTTTTGCTGTAGATTTACTATGAGGGTTTGTCAGGGAAGTCTCTGAAGAGAAACAGAGGAGTATTAACATTCTGCTTTTTATGTTTCAATCTAGAGACTGATCTCTGTTTCTATTGTTGCTGTTGTTGCTTCTCAAGGGATGAGAAGGACAAGGGCATTGAGAGCGAAGCTGCATTGTCTTTTTGATTCACCATCTCTTCTCGTGGCTTATAACTATTGCTACTTCTATGTTCTTCAATGGAGGTTATTCTAGCTGTGAAAGGCAAGACTCCTGTGCTTGTGGTTATGGTCGTACCGAGTAATGATTTCTGTTTGTTGTTTTCATTGCCTAGTGGTCCGGGATTATCGTCTACAATTTCATCATCGCCTTCCTTTTCGTCATTCAAATCTAAAGGGAATACAATCCTTTCTGTTGCAGCGGGATTCTTCTTGATGATCTTATCCTCCTCACAGGGACGAGCACCACATTTCCTTGAAGCAGATTCATTGGTAGATGTAATATTCCTGAAAATGTTACGTTCATCTTCTACACCTGTAACTGTCTTCAGCTTTTTATTCACTGGACCTTCACACAAGCCTTCATTATTCAGCTCATCCAAGTCCACTTTCCGGTACATGATGGAGGAATTCAATGTCCTAGGCCCTGTCAATGCCAAAAACAGCCAATTCATGAGAACAGCTAAGAACTTCTTCCTATAAAGTTCTCCTGGCCAGGAACTGAACCACAAAACTCCTTACACTCCGAAGCAAATCCTTTTTGTTACCTGACGTCTTTTCGACCTTATTAGGGCTAACACCTATCTCTCCTTCATCTGTTCCTTCAACCTCGCTACTATCTCCATTTGAAACCGAGAATGCCTTCTCTTTTTCAACGGCACAAAGCAGCTTACCCTCTTTAGCACTCTCCTATTCAAATCCAGGAATCAATTAATATGTGCACGACGTAATAATAGACCCAGCATCTGTCCAGAATACTCTTACCTCAAACAGACCTGACAGGTAGAAAAATTAATAACTAGAGCAAAGAAATAAATGGCCAATGTAAATTCGGAGAAAAAATGTACAACAAGCATAGGACTGTTCCACAAGAACCCACCTTCATGCACGATTGCATTCTGCTCGATATGTGATCAGTCGAAGACTCTATGTTGCTTGGTTTCTCATGGCAAAAAGCCTCACGTGTAGAAAACGATTTCCCCATATGTGGCAATAAACAAGACGGTGGAAGAGATGTGTTCTTGAGTGGATAAGAGCAACTCTCCTTTTTTCCTCGGAATACACCCCATAGGAAAAATAACATGTTCCAGCCTGCAAACGCAATGGATGCTTTTGTAAGCAATAGAATCTGTAAAATTAAATGGCCTTAGATCTGAACGGCACGAAAAAAAGAATGTTTTTTTTTATAAAAAAAAATTATCAGAGAATGTTCCAGCATGCTGGAAAGCCATACCTGCTCCTCAATGGAAGAAGCAGATATTAAATTAAACACGCATTGTAAGAGCATTTCATAAACTTAACACAAAAATTTAATCCTATTAAGAACAGCGGAATTTGCAACAAAACATAAGTTCACGAACTGAAAGAATTCTAGTAAATAATCTTACGCTGGCAATTCTCAGGAAGCTGGTTAGACGCAAATATCAAAAGCTCAACCCCCTCGTGGTTTCCCTTTAGGGCTACATCTTTCTGGATCATGGTATCTACCAGAGGCTTATAATTTTTCTCATAACTGTTTCTCACAAACAACAACTGATTTCGTCAGAGGATACGAAAATAAAACATTGAAGCAACCAAAACATAAATAATCAACCATCTGGAACAGAAAAAATGTAGATGCAGTTACCTCTCGATGTCTTTGGCAAAAAAGAAAAGAGCCACATCGTGTTCCTTAGCACCTGCATCTTGAAACTGTGTAGGCCATGTACTTAGCCTGGATACTTCATTCAAGGTGACTTTTACTGGAAATTGGTTCACCACTTCAACAACCTTAGGTGATGCTAAGATTGAACGATATGCTTGCATGCCGCTATGTGTTGCTGACATATTTCTGCTTTTCTGCACCTCCATGTCTCCTCTGATCAAAGGAAATAAAAGGTTTATCTACAAGCAATAAAACCAAAACAGATACCTTTATAAAAAGGAAAAAAACCGTACTGCCATATGTAATCATGCTCTGGGATGGCTGAGGTTATTGACTGAGCAGTTGAGGCAGCCACAGACAAATCTCTCATGACCGGTTTTACAGAGGGAAAATGAACTTGGGGCTTAACAGATTGGGAAGCAGCCAGAGTATAGTGCTTTCCATTTACCGCAATTGTCTGATTGTCTGTCTGTAAATTTGGATGTCGTCCTGGCAATCCTTGACATCCCACCGGCCAATCTCTTATGACCGTCATCTGCAAAGGCAATTTTTTTGAAGCCGTATCACAACAAGAATCTACATTAGAGACTGAAGGCAAATCGGATTGCTCCAACCCTCTGTTTTTGCCAAAGCTGGGCTTTTTACGCAGAGCAGCATCAACCGCTGCTCGCAATCTATTGCCCTTATCATTATCCTCATTTCGCATTTGGTGATTACCGACAGCATCTTTGCTTTTCTTCCCTGCCTCTTTGAATTCCCTCGACCGGGGTAAACCATCTACATTTGCCAGTTCATCCTTACATTTTTCACTTGATACTTGCCCACTTGAACTGCACTTTTCATTCGAAGATGAATCCCCCTCTGCATAGGTAGAAATAAATCCCTGGATGTCGATCAAACGTCTTCAAACGCAGATAACCATTTACTTATGGAAAAAAAATCAGTAACTGATAACAGTGGAAATCGTACCAGAAGCAATTCTATCTTCTAGACAGTTCCGACTTAGATGCCTGGCTTGTTTTGTCAAGCTATCTTGTGTATCATCAGGATAAAAATTCTTCAAATCACGGGAACCATTTGCATATGAAATGGATGTTTTGCCGCGTGAAATTAACTTTTGATTGACTGCGGGTGCTGATGGGTTAGCTTCTGGACTCTGACCTTTAAGTTGCTTTGAACCTTTACCTATTAATGAGTCAAACCAACTAGAGCTTCCTGCGTCTATACATCTACTTGACATTGGTTTGCCTACATTTCTACCTGTGGATGCTGATGGGTTAGCTTCTGTACTCTGACCTTTAAGTTGCTTTGAACCTTTACCTATTAATGAGTCAAACCAACTAGAGCTTCCTGCGTCTATACATCTACTTGACATTGGTTTGCCTACATTTCTAAAAAATCCCTCCTTTACATCAAGTGAAGCATTTGGTTTCCCAGTCTTCTGTCGTGGGACTATAACATCATCCACTGGTCTCACTTTAGGTCTAGAGCTCAAAGACTTAAACGAATTGGACTTGGAAAAGGAACCTATGCAAACAATAAACAAGGTAATCTTATAATACCTTCAAAACCACCAGAAGTACGACAAACTGGACATGGAAACTGCACATGAGAGAAATTGTATCATATATTCTACCTCTAGGGGACTGGAGCTGAGAGTCAGTAGATTGTGTGATTTCTGTGTCATCACGGGAGTGGCTATTGAAAGATGAGTGATGAGCTAGAGCTAGCTTTCTAGATGGCTTCTCTAAGCCCTTAAATGATGTTCCTCTGGATAAAGCGGACAATCTAGGGAAAACAGATCTCTTGGGTGACCCTGTTGGAGCTTCAACTGCTAGTCTTTTCGAATCTGGAGCTGCCTCAAATTTATCTATGTGCCTTTTGCTAGAACTTCCTGTTTTCCGACTTACCTCACTTTCTCCCTTACTTTCTGCATGTTTCAAGATTAGACAAAAATGAAAAACAAATTTCACAACCAAGTCCCCTTTGTGTTTAGCTAATATCATGTACGATCATTTATTCAGCTTTACCTAGCTTATGCTTTGCTGCTTCCTCAGCAAACTTGCATTCTTCACAAAGCCAGTCACCCTTAGGAACTTCTTTAAGCATTACTCGCATGCAATAACTGAGTAAAAGAAACACAACTATATTAGTACAACAAGAATGGTGCTGCGTTATTACTTATAGGTTGGTCCGGTAACTTAAACTTCATTATATTTAAGGTCCAAGTATAAATCCTGAATGGCAATTGGCCATAAGTTCAAAGTCGCGGCACCCAGAATCCTAGAAGTACGTGATCTTTTCTTTTCCATGAACAAAAGCAGACTTACATGTGTTCTGCACCATCGCTGCATCTGCTGCAGATAACAAGTACCTCCTCACGTCCCGCATCTCCACAGATGTCACATACTTTAACCTGCTCAACAACATAGAAAACACTCCACTTGAGATTTTTGTCACCAGAAGATAAAAGCAAAAATCACAACAAAACAAATCAGGATCAAAAGTCCAGCCAAAAAAAGAAATAGATGTGTTCTCTAATTCTTCCTAGTATGAGACTAAACAGCATAACTCACATCAACTTCCAGCAGTTCAGAATCAGCACTCTCACTCTCAGACATGGCTGATGTACTTGATTCCTCTGCCTTATTTGAGAGAACATTTTTCCCCGACTTCCCAACCGACCCACTTTGGCCTGAATTCGTAGAAGTTTCAATTACAATGTTTTTCTTGTCCTCCCTATTCTCTGTTCGTGACTTTTCCTTGGCATTTCCCTGGTCTAGAATGTTTCTGGCTTGATGATCATTACCTAAGTCTACCTTCATGGAATCTTGATCTTTGCAAGTCTCATCTATAATTGCGCTATTAGTTATATCAAACGCTCTTATAATTTCCTTACTCTTGGCAATGTCAGAGGAAGAAGTATCATGAATGGAATTAACCAAATTGCTCGTTTTGCTAGCAGTGTTTTGCGAACTGCCAACCCCAGAAGAACGCAAAAGATCATCCTTGTTGAAAGAACACTGGCTCGTCACTACACCATGGGAGTTTTCATCTGATAACTCATCAGACTTTGAACTGGTTTTACGATGCATGCAAGATGAACAAGGAGCAGAGACATTACAAGTTCCAGACTCCATTTTAAGATGACTTCTGCAATCCATGGAGGGACTATTAGTTTTTAAAAAAAAATTGACAAATATAATCTGTTCAGAAGCACGATAAAAAAGCAGAGAAAACAAAGAATTTAAGAAATAATCAAGTGAATTTGTCTCTCTAAGAAAAAAAAACACATATATAAGATTACATTCTTCAAGTCTCAAAATCATATTTCTCGAAATTTCATATCTCCAATCATCTTAAACAGTATGAGCACGGGCAAATCGAGAATCAACAAAACCCTAACTTACCATTCCTCGAAATTCGCTGCTCAAAGCCTCAAACCATAGTTCTTCTAAAATCCAGATTAAATTCCTATTTAATCCCTATCTACAAAAAGAATATGGCGTAACCCTAGTTCGCTTCACGCTCTTCCTCCTCGTGATAAACAAAGAACACGATCCCAGATAATGAAAGCTTACTATCAAATTAGCCACCCAATGATCAATATCTACACGTAGATACGTACAGTACAGACATACATATATATTTTATAATTGTATTAAATTAGTTTATTAAAACGTGTATGACAAGATTTTTACAGTGATACTATATTTATACTAATTTACCTTCATCGCCATCGCCATTATAGCATTTTCTCTAGTTCAGACTAGATTTCCAGAATTTTGCACTCTGGCAGGCATTTATAAATGCACAAACTATTGGCGTAACAGTATTAGGACCAAATAGTGGATAAAATTACAAAAATGCCATTTCGTCATTCATTACTTCGGCGCTATAACTTATTAGGACCGTTCGCCCCAAATCTTGTAGTTAATTTAGTTAATAAGGTCCAGGCCCATTTTTGGGCCTTTTAAGAAAATTTGTGGTTGGATTTGAATGTTGGTACCATAATTTTTTTGTTTTACTAAAATGCTAGTATTTACTTTTTATTAAAGAGAAAAAAAAACAAATTTTATGACAAATATGATTCGATTCAGACAAAACAAAAATCCGTGAAATGGCCCACAAAGATCACATGCTCAAAAATCAAATAAAATTTCATCATCATTTCCTGAAATTCGCCGCATTTTTCGCATTCGATTACACTTTTTGTTGTCCCTCTTTACTAGTCCTTAAAACACAATTTGCATACAATCTTAAACATTTTAGCTTAATAACTTTCTTAAACTCACTATTTATTTTGACTTTTAACAAAGGAACAAAATCAGCAAGTGTTGTAATAAATATCAAATTCCCTAGAATTACGGCATGAACATTGGCAATATACCAACTTTTTGGAAAACATAAAAATCATTTAACACTTTGCCACTAATAGCTCTCTCTATAAATATCTTAATCCCATTTTAATGTTTCTTAAGATCGAGAATACAAATTATAAAAATGGCGAATGTTATCAGAAATGCTCTTTTCATTTTGACTCTTCTCTTTCTGTTATCAGTCGCAAACTTCGTTCAAGCTTCTCGTGGTAGTGGTAAAATCCATCCCCAAGGTACGAATTACACAAATCTTAAGTAGTTTACTATCATAAATTCATAATTATGTCTTAATCAAATAATAATGATTTGTTCTACGTAGAATGCAACTCAAAGTGTAGCTATCGATGTTCAGCAACATCACACAAGAAGCCATGCATGTTCTTCTGTCTTAAATGTTGCAGCAAATGTCTTTGTGTTCCTTCTGGTACTTACGGAAATAAACAAACTTGTCCTTGTTACAACAATTGGAAAACCAAAGAAGGAGGTCCTAAATGTCCTTAAATTCTTCATTCTTCACACTTATTTGATGATATTTCGTCTACTTTTGTATCATCAGTCACTTATTTCGTTTAGATCTCTGTCTGCAAGTTCGTATTACACTCATTCATTGTTGTCCTTGGGCCACTCCATGTATCACGGCCCAACTTAAGTAAATGGGCCACAGATACATAGACGAATGATATAGTGACTTTTTATAATTAAAATATGATTAGTTTTTGATAAGTGGTTTTATATGTGGAAGCTACGGAAGCATACAGCCCAACAACAAAACCCAAGCCCATATATTAGGTTTCAAGTAAGGTAGTCATATATATATTGTTTCTTATGAGAGAACATTATATTGTAACCTAGAGAATTGCCATTTAGAGCAACTTTCCTTCTTCCTATTTTATAATATCAATCTAAAAATTATTTTGATTTTGGTGTTCTTTGTTTAAGATTTCTCTTTTACTTTACTTACACACCGATAAAACTTATTCATTAGTTATGCAATTTCGAGTTTTTTCATTTATCTTAATAAGTTCATTAAACACAATTTAGCTTTGTTTTGAGATTGTTTACTGAAGCCATATTATGTGCTGGATTTATCTTATTGTTTACTTCAAAAATTTTAAAAACCAACCATTAATTAAAAGAGTATGCAGTACAAAACCAATACATTAATTATATTGGATTATATATTAGGTGGATACACAAACATAAACACATATATTCTTTGAGCATATAAGACTCTAACTTACATCTATTAGCACTGTAATAACATATTTAAATTTATTAATAGGCTTAAATACTGTTTTTTTAGTAATGTTTATGTGAAATAATATTTTAATATATTCGTATAAATTACACATGGATCCTGACATGAGTTTGGTTAGTGGTTAGTGGTTACCAACTTCACATTTAAATGTGAAATATTCAGTCAATCACTTTTGCCGTTGACATTTTTAAGATAGAGGACGGCTCAAATCGTTGACTTTGTTTTTGCTGCACCGTTGACTATGATTGTAGAATTAAGATGTGAAATGAAGAAAACAAAAAAAAAAAGATTATTCACACACAATCAATTATATAATTTTACAAAAATTAGCGGAACCAATAGTTTTATAGACATTGTTGCAAATTTTGTAGAAAAAGAAAACTTCTGGGTTTCATCTCAATTTTGAGGCTCAAGAATTAACGAACAAACTAGAACAATAAGAAGAAAAAATAGGCGGGAAGAGGGTAAACACTATTTTAGAAATTGCAATTCAACCCCAAACAATTTTCAAATCGATTAATTTAGACCCTCCCACAAAAACTTCATTCCGATGGGGAGCCGCCAGATGAATGAGACACGGAAACTTCCTCAATGAGTTTGGTAACGTCAGCCATTGAAGGACGACTATCTGGATATTGAGCTGTACAACTCAAACCAATCTTCAATAAACGAATGATGTTCTCATTGCCTTCAGGTTGGTACCTAGTCAGCTCAGGATCAAGAACATCAGATGGTGATTGTTGATCAGTAACAGATTGTACCCATCTCGGCAAATCGACACCTTCTTCATTCATTTGTTGCTGTGTTGGAGACTTACCTGCAACATAATGTTCAATGTTAAAACCTTGAAAGCAACATGATAGTTCTGTTTTTGATTGTTTGTGTTGTTACCTGTGAGTAATTCAAGGATTAGGACGCCAAAGCTATAGACATCAGCTTTTTGGGAGATTTTGCGAGCATCGGTGACTTCAGGTGCACGATAGCCATCAACACGGTTAGGTGCAGATGTGGAACTGATGATTGGAGCTAAACCGTAATCAGAGACCTTAGCTTCATAGGATTCAGATAAGAGTATGTTTGAGGACTTGATGTTTCCATGAGAAGTTGTTCCATCACGAGAATGAAGGAAGCTAATAGCTTTTGCAGCTCCCAAGGCTATACTGGCTCTGGTTTCCCAGTTCAATGAAGTCCTACCACTTCCTTTGTTCCCTAGAATCCATTCAAAGAGATTCAAAGCCAAGCTTGAAGCATTAATGATTTAACCAAGCTCATTAAGATCATAAACTAGCATCAAGACACATAAACTCAACTAAGAAACAAAGCTGCAATCATTTTCAATTTTAACCAAACCAAGTCCATCAAGATCACATTCTAGCATCAGCTAAGCTACGAACTCAAAAATTTGAAGAATGTAGTAATGGTGGTTTTCAATGTTTTACCGTGCAATAATGCAGACAAGCTTCCTCTAGACATATACTCAAAGACAAGAAGCTTCTCGTCGCGGCTGAAATAGTAAGCGATCAAAGTCACAAGATTAGGGTGACTCATTGATCCCAAAACCTGCAATCTCTCTCTGAACTCTTTCTCAGGCACCACAACGTCTCTTAATCGTTTCACAGCCACCACTAATCCATGATCAAAACTTGCTTTATACGAAGAACCAACAGTTCCTTTCCCAAGAACCTCAGCTGAAGCCTTCAACAATCCATCCAAATCGAATTCTCCAAAAGACTTCACGAAAAAGGTCAAATCTTTACTCAGCACACCACTCTCCGACGCCGGAGCCTTCGCCGGCGGGACATTAGCCGCCGTTTCTCTAGGTATAGCAGCGGTGGAAGTTGGACCAACAACCGGAGCTTCAACATTTCTCGGTGGATTCTCTTCCTTCTTTCTCTTTCTGCAGAGACAGAACAGAAGCAAGAGAAGCAGAACTAGACCAACAACACATCCAATAACAATTCCGGCAATAGCTCCGGCGGATAACTTATCGCTATCTTTCTTCTCCGGTGACGAATTAGGACCATCAGCAACACTACAAGGGTTTAAGGGTTTCCCACACAAACCATTCCCTTCAAAAGCAGTTCGAGGCAAACCCGACAACGAATCCGGAATCGACCCGTTTAATTGATTAGAAGAAACATTGAATCCCTGAAGAGGAATCGTAATATCAGGAATCGAACCAGAGAGTTGATTCCTATCTAAATAAAGTTCAATCAACCGACTTGCAGAATTGACATTATCCGGAATCTCACCCGAAAAATTGTTTGCCGCTAAACTGATTTTGATTATATTAGGAAGCGTGAAGAGAAACGACGGAATCTCACCGGAAAAGGCATTACCTTGAAGATACAAGTAACGAAGAAGAACCAAATTCGAAAAATCCGAAGGGATTGAACCAGAAAGTGAATTGAAACGAAGAGAGAGCGTTTGAAGTTCGGTTAGATTACCAATTCCACCGATTAGTAAAGAACCAAATAAACCGGTTCCGGGTAATCGGAGCTCCGTAACACGACCCGCATCGCAATGAACTCCATGCCAATTACAAGGAGAAGCACTCATGTTCCATAACAAAGTACGACCACGAAGACTATCACGAACAGCGATTAAAGCTCTTCGATCAGAGTCTAGATCTGAAGTCACCACCGCAAAAAAGAAGAAGACGATAACAGAGAGACCTAACTTCATCTTCTTCAAACAGTGATTTCTCTTCTCTTTCGAATTCAATGAAGACGTTTCGATTATTCGAAATGGGTTTTGGAAAATTATCTGACTTTTATGATATAAACACGCGTAAACGAGTGTTTGAACAGAGAGAAGAAGCAGAATTGAAGAAAGACTCAGCCTTTTACATGAGTTTCAGCGCTCTCTTTCTCTTTCTAGCCGGCTTTAGAAAGAGAAAGAAATCATCATAAATTACAGAGATAGAAAGAAAAGAAAAGAAAAAGTAAATTTTCCTTTTTGACAAAAAAGTAAAAGAATCTTATGTATTAAAAGTGACAGCTAATTAACAGAAAATCATTCTAATTAATGATAACGTTCATGAATAATTGTAACGATTACTTTTAGTCAACTGGCCTTTGTGTTAAATTAATGAAAATGTTAATTTAATTACTGTTATCGAAAATGAATGTTTTTAAGACATTTATACGATCAGTTTAAATTAGATCAGGTCCAATAACATTCAGTCGTCGTTTTCAATTTTTTTGTTGCATTATGTTTTGTTTTTTATTGGGTTGAGTGTGTGACCAAAAAAAAACAAAGATATGTGAACTGTGCCTTAGCTACCGTTGACTAAACATATTAGTGTTTGTGGCCTACCAAAATATGTCATACTATTAATAATAAATATGACGGAAAAAATTAAATAAATTATTTGCTAAAAAAACTATAAATCACTCGAAATTTAATTTTAACAAATTAGTCACACTTTACAACTGTTTTGATATCAAATTGGAAATTTTTTTTAGAAATGTCTTAGGATAATATTTTCCATCCGAATTTAATCTAAAGAATTAAAGTTGTTCTATATAATATTGTTAGAAGTGTAAGAGAAAATTTCGATTAAATAATCGGATTGATAATATGCAATTTATAATCCAAGTGCATACGATACACAACTTCTTAACAACAATCTGATTTTAGAGTTATAGATGACATATTTTGGATCTAGATAAAAAGCAAATATCTTTCTAACAGTTTGTTGACAATTTTGTCAAAAAAATATAGTAGTCCAAATCGAATTTGGTACCATTGACATTCTACTACTTAAATTTTGTGTATTGGTATCAACTTGATATGAAATAGAAATGGTCAACATAATAATAAGTAGTGGTTATGTGTAATACACTTAAGATCGAGAAGCTTTCAATAGTTCAAACTTTCGGTTTGGTCCAATCTGACTTAGTTCAAATTTAATACAATTTCATTATTTTAATTAAATCTTACCAAACCAAAACCTAACCAAACATCCACCTAAACTTTACAATTCAATAAAAGTAGATAATTATTGCAAAATGACCAAGTGTTGACACATTCTATAACTCAGTCTTAACCTCATGATCATGTTTATCCAAATAAGAAACTGCCATGGCTGCGTGAAGAGCAGCTCCAAGAGGAAGAGCTTCTTCATCAACAAAGAAGTAAGGTGAATGAAGTGGCTTACCAGCACCTAATGTCTCATTTTTGATTCCAAGAACAAAAATTGCAGCTTTAGTTTTCTGAGTAAAGAAGCTGAAATCTTCTCCTCCCATTGTGACTGGAAAATCATGGAAGTTATTCTTTCCAATCATGGCTTCTGCTACTTTCTTACCGTGCTCGTATAAGCCTTCATCGTTCTTCATTACTGGATGAAGTGATGGATTTTTATTTTCGAAGTTTACTTCTGCTTTGCATCTATATACTGATGCTTGTGCCTCTGAAATCTGCATCATCATCATCGAATATTCGAGTAGTAGAACAAGATTGTAAAGAAAATGAGTATGAATGGATCTGTTTACTTACCTCTTTGATTCGTCTTTGAATGAATAAAAGCCCATTGTTGCTCAAGCTTCTGAAAGTACCTCCAAACTTAGCACTCTCAGGTATTACGTTTTGAGCATGACCTCCTTCAATGTATCCAACCGTAACCACCTGAGAAACATTACAAATCGAGTTCTGCTCATTCAGACAAGATTATGGTACATCAAACACAATGATTTAAAGGTTGGAAGCAAACTTACACCAGCTTCGAGTGGATCCATTTCCCGAGACACAATCTGTTGCAAAGCAACAACAGCAGAAGAAGCCGCAAGAACCGGGTCTTTAGACAAATGTGGTTGAGCTGCGTGGCTACCTTGACCGTGAATGGTGACTGTAAACAATCCTGCACCTGCAAGAACAGTCCCAGGCCTAGACCCAATACCACCTGAAGGGATCGATGGAAAGACATGGATGCTAAGAATCCCATCTAAGTCGTCTAGAATCTCATCTTTTAGCATATGATATGCACCTGAATAACCTTCCTCTCCTGGTTGAAACACAAGTTTCACAGTTCCCTTATACCAACAAAATAAGAAAGGCATTGTGCTCATTCAGTATCTGACCATTCAGAAATCTCACATTTTGATTGCTGGGCTGGGCACTAACAGTGAAATCAATCAAACATATTACTATTGTGTGTTTTGTATACACACATATCACTACCAATTCTTTCAAAAGCCCAAGAGTTCACCAAATCAGATTCTGACTCACTTAATTGATCAAACATATCACTATTGTGTGACTCACATAATTTTCAGAATTCATACACTACTGTTTCATTCAAAAACCCCAAAATCAACACATCAGAGTCTTGATCATTCGGAAAGTTGACGTTTTGATTGCTGGTCATACACTATATCAATGAAGTCTTACATACACACACTATATCAGAAGAGGCTATGCGCATGGAAAGGATTCCTTTTGATCTCTGGGTACACATTGAATCAATCAATCACATAAACTAGCATGTGTATACATAGATAAAGAGAGAGAGAGACCTTGATCAGGTGTTTTCTGGATTGAAGAAGCTTAGCTGCTCCAAGAAGCATAGCAACATGAGTATCATGACCACAAGCATGCATCTTTCCATCCACTTTACTCTTCGATTCCCATTCCACTAATTCCTGTATTTTCAATCACAGTCCCAAATTTTTCAAATTTAGTATTCAAAGCAATCTGAAATCGAGTAAAAATCAGATTTTTGATTAAATAAACCTGTAAAGGAAGTGCATCCATGTCAGCTCTGAGTCCAAAAACAGGTTTCGAACCAGATCCAATCCATGCCACAACACCAGTATTCGCTACAGGCCACTTATACTTCACTCCAAGTGAGTCAAGCTCGTCTCTAACAAGTTGACTAGTTATAAACTCCTGAAACCCAGTCTCTGGATTCTCATGGATCTTCCTCCTAATATCTCTCATCCATTCGAAGAACTCAGTTTCCTTCGCTGAATCGAGCATCCCACGAGCGAGGGATTCAAGACCCGACCCGGAATCATAACTCCGAACTGGAGATAGACTAAGAATAAAAAAGAAGGTGACTAAGAAGACAAAGAAGCTCCCTTTGAAAGTCATTACTTTTAGCTTCAAAGTGGCTGTGAAGAAGAACGGTGAAGACTATGAAAATGATGAAGATGCAAGCTAATTACAATTAAGCAAATTAATTAAAATTATTTGAATTTGAGTACAATGTATATCAACGTGGATACTTAAAATGATTTACTTCTTTTAGTACACGATTTTTACTATTTATGTTAATAAAAATTAACGTTTTTGGAATAAATAGCGTACAAAGAGTTGTGACTTGTGGGTCTTGTGAAAGAGATATTACAGTAAAGATTGTTGCGGACAAGTTAAATCTTCTTTTGATTACGTGTTAAGCACTCATTCCATAAAACCAAATTTCTATTTTCAGACCTCATCTATGATCAATAAAACTTAATCTATAGCATATATTCAACTAATCTTTAAAGTCTTTGTTCACTTATATCAAGTACCTAATCATTAATTGGGCATATAACCACTAAAGTTAAAAGAATTTGGCAAAATCAACTATTAAAAAAATAGGTTTAGATGTTTGGTTAAATGTTTTGAGTTCGGTTTAGTTCAAATTCGAATAATTTGAAATTTCAAAAAAATAGATAACCGATTCTGGTTGGTTTCCGTATACAGTGTATAAGATCGACACTGTAACACTAGTACAAGATCGACACTGTATAACCATGGGATCATCAAGTACAACAGGCTTCAGAAGAAACCTGCTATTTCTCGTTACAAAGTAAAGATGGAATCACGAATATTAGGGAAACGCATCAGGTATGAAGATCGCAAGTTTAATGCACAAAGAAAGACAAGAATCAGGGGACGTTTCGCTAAGGCAGAGCAGATTCATGATGAGAAGGGGAAAGAAACAGAGGACATCTAGAAGAAAACGAGATCCATGGAGCGTGAAAGTTTAGTCTGAGAGTCAATTAATTGTAAATAGATTAAAATGATATATATGGTACATAGATTGGGTCGTGGTCTGCGAACTGAGAGCCTGGCTCTGTGAGGAAACAAGTGCAAATTTGTACGTTTTGAGTTGGTATTGGTACTTAACAAAAAAGAAACCAGGAGACCGGCCCATATGGATCCAGAACCAGCCCAATAGTCTCAAAACCCAAACCTGAATCGGGCTGACCCGACCCAAAATTGTAATTGGGTAATATTACGTAGTTTAAATAAGATTAGATGCCTCGAATGTTCGCCATATGTGCTCAATCACAATTCACAACAACCGTAACTTCCATTTTCTCTCAGAAATACCCAGAAGTAAAGCATCACTCTCTTCGTCTTCCTCGCTTCCTTCTTTCATCGAAAATGGTGGAAAATGGTAACGATCCGTTCAATTTCTGCTAACTTTAATCTTTTGCTTCTTTCCTATTTCCATGTTTTCTCATTTTCGTCTTTTTCGACGACATTTAATGAAGATTCTCTAGATCAGTTCTTGGCTGCTGCCATTGATGCCGCTAAAAAAGCTGGAAAGGTCTCTCTCTCTCACTCTCGATCAATCTCATTGAATTATAATTCGATCTTTTAGATAATCTTGATTTAATCTGGTTTCATTGTGCAGGTCATTCATAAAGGGTTTTATGAGACTAAACATGTTGAACACAAAGGCCAGGTTAGTTTTTCTTTCCTTCGCTCTTATAAATTCATTGCAAGATTTCTTCCTGATTTCAACCCACACAATCACACATAATGGAATTGGCTACGTCTAATCTCCACGATTCTCAATTTTGTTATAGTTTCTTGCTATTTGGCTCCTGAAATTATTGTTTTCTTAGGTGGATTTAGTTACTGAAACTGATAAAGGATGTGAAGAACTCGTGTTTAATCATCTCAAGCAGCTCTTTCCAAATCACAAGGTGAAATTTCCTTTTCTTTGAAACTCCATCTTTTGGATCTTTGCTTCTTTCTTTCTTACATTAATCTTGAGCGTTTTGGTTATGGATTAGTTCATAGGAGAAGAAACTACAGCTGCACATGGTGTGACAGAATTAACGGACGAACCAACATGGATTGTTGACCCTCTTGATGGAACAACAAATTTCGTTCACGGGTATACATTATATCATTATATCTTTTCTCAATTACCATTTGAATGATTCAGTGTGCTTCAGTTGCCCATTTCATTAACCAAATGCTGTTTTTGAAGGTTCCCTGTTGTGTGTGTATCCATTGGCCTTACGATTGGAAAAGTCCCTGTGGTTGGCGTCGTTTACAATCCGATTATGGATGAGGTAAAAGTCTGAGTTAGATCTTCTTCATGGCTCCCTTGTAGCATACTTCAAGTTTCTTTGATCAATGTTAGTGACCATACTAGATAGTTTCCTTGATGATGCTGTGGCCATGAATGCAGCGAGATGTTTCTCAATTCTTACATTATATTTAATGACAAAACAGCTGTTTACCGGTGTCAAAGGAAAAGGAGCCTTCTTAAATGGGGAACCAATTAAAGGTTAGCAGTTTATACACATCTTTCACTCCTAAAAATGTCAGTTCAAGATAAATGTTTTCTTCTTGTTCGATGCTATGTGTAAAAGTCGGAATATTTGGTGATCTAGAGACTTTCTTTTCGCAGTGTCATCTCAGAGCGAACTTGTGACTGCTTTGCTGGTAACAGAGGTAAAATCTGTTTCTCTACTTCGTGTCACTAAACTGTACAAATCCACCCTCATCGCTTATGAGTTATGACTAATGGAACACAGGCGGGTACTAAACGGGACAAAGCTACGTTAGACGATTCAACTGACAGAATCAACAGTTTGTTGACCAAGGTGAAAGTTCATTGGTTGATATTGATCTCCTGCAAATGACTCCAACTTCTCCAAACTTAAGGGTTGTTTCTACTGTTTCTTGCTTTCATCAGGTTAGGTCCCTTAGGATGCTTGGTTCGTGCGCACTGGACCTTTGTGGCGTTGCATGTGGAAGGGTTGATATCTTCTATGAACTCGGATTCGGTGGTCCATGGTAAGCTGTCCTTTTTGTCTTGTTTGGATTGAAAGAGTCTCCTTAGGGACATTAGATCTTAATAGCATAATATGAATTTTCACAGGGACATTGCAGCAGGAATTGTTATCGTTAGAGAAGCTGGTGGACTCATTTTTGATCCGTAAGTGTTTAGATTAGACCAAAATGCTATACTCAACATTTTCTAAGTGATGTAACTGTTATTTTCTTTCTTCATTAGATCGGGTAAAGATTTAGACATCACATCGCAGAGAATCGCAGCTTCAAACGCTTCTCTCAAGGAGTTATTCGTGGAGGCGTTGCAGGTCACTAAGGCATAAAGTCATTTACTGTTGCAATATGGTCTCAAAGCTCATGATGGACTCAATGCAAACAACTTTACTATTCTTTTAGTTTGGTAGCAAAAGAAAGTACTTCTATTCAGTGGATAAACTCGATTCATGACTAGTTTAAGAGAAAGAAAAAAAAGCAAACTCAAATTTTATTTTCTTTGTTTTAAGTTACTGAACTCAAACCAAAGCTTCATATGTTTGGTATTGAACGATATGATTCGATTTTATTTGGTCTTCAAAGATAACGAATTTTATAATTATCGCTTTCTGTGTATAATGGACATTTTTAATGAAGATAATGAGTCTGGCCCAAAATTTGTTGTCGGCCCAGACCCAGCCCGGACATTAAACCCGACCCGTAAAAGAGAAGACAGTGCGGTGAAGAAGAACGGAGAGAGGAATTTTAATTCTCACGGTAGATCGTAAAGGTTTTGTGTTGGATGATAAGGCTGTAGTGTAATCTTGTAATGATTCATTGTTTGTTTGTGTAAACGAAATTCTCAGATCTTTGTATTCATTTTGGGGTTCTGATTATCTGGGAGTTGTGTTAGATTTCGTGGGTTGATTCGAAGAACAGTGATGGATGCTCAAGCGAAGAAGAAGGCGATGTTTCGCTCTAAACTCAACGCCAAGAAGAAAGATACACGCATAGATTCTCCTCTGGTTAGGTAAACAATTTTAGCTTCTTCTCTTTGTCTTGATGTCTCTAATTGAACAAATCCCGCTTCCAAATTTGTTGGTGACACATGTATTGTAGGATTAGGGCTCAGGGTTTGGGGTCGAGCTGTCGTTGTGAGTGATTAAAAGTTGTAATGAAGATTATGTACTTTGGATTTGTAGGTACAATGAATCAGACCAACCTGTGTGTCGAGTTTGCAATGTCGTGTTGAAATCTGAATCACTTTGGGATGTACACCAAGCTTCTCGTAAGCATCACGAGGTAAATTTCTTCCAATGTCATAGTGTTTATGCTCTATTAGCTTTACTTCACATTCTGTTATACCATGAGTAGCAATGGGAATTTCATGATTTACATAGATTGAGAGAGGTGTTAAGAGTTAAGTTCATGTTCTTTTATGAATCATGGATTGGTACTCAATACTGGTGGGATTTTGTAATTAACTTCAGGTAGCTGGCTTTTGAGTGTTTGTTAATGTTCCTTTATCTGAGCCTGTAGCTTTGGTAAATTAATGTTGGAACAGGCAATCGATAATCTAAAGGCTAGTGCAGCAGGAATGCAACGGGGAACTAAACTTGCTGAAACTCAATCAACGAAATCTGAAACTTTGGCTAAACCATCCAAACCTCAGACATCATCTACTCTTCCGCCAAATTTCTTTGAAAATCATGAGCCTGCCAGAGGTATATGACTGATGCATTTTCATTTTCTTGTTCATATTTTGTCTCGACCAATAAATTTTCCTTGTAGAAGAGTTCTGGTTTAGTTGCTACTTTTGTCGATGACATGTTTAAAGGTTATAGTCTTATGATTTGTGAAATATTGATGGTAGTTTTTTTTATCAATTGAGTTTCCACTGTTGTATAGTATGGGTTGAACTTATTAGTCAACTATATGTGTTCAGACTCTGTAGGAGTAGAATCTGCAAAAACCAAGAATGTACAGCAATCAAAGCAGACTATAAGTTCAGAAACAAAAAAGACAAAGGGGCCTCTTCCAGCCGGATTTTTTGATGATCAGAAAACTGATTCTTCAAATACCAAAACCACTAGTGAACCTGAAGAGAGTCAGACACAGATCACAGGGGGTTCAGAGACAAAACCAGCGGTGAAAGGAGCCCTTCCAACTGGTTTTTTTGATAATAAAGAAGCTGACTTGCTTGCGCGTGGAATAAAGCTCGTCAAACCAGATATCAAGTGAGTATCTTATTTGTTTGCTTTTTAATTTTCCAGATGCAGAAAGTTGAATTGAAAACTCATTATCGTGGTTCAGTTACTTTTCCTACATTTCAACTCTGAGATTCAATGTTTCATGATCTTATGGGCTTGCTATAAAACTCTCTACGATATAATTTTCTTTGTGAACTTATATAAACATGGGTCTGGTTCACAGGGATGAATATAAAGAGTTTGAGAAGTTGATACAAGAGGATCTGCAGGTAGTGGATAGCCGCATGGAAGAAGAAGAGGTCAGATAAATCTCTGTCATTATGTAAAAAAAAATGTTGACATCATCGTAGGCTCTGTTTTCTAAACTTTAAAATGGCCTTGTTACTTCTAATTCTCAGGTTGATGCGGCTGAAACTATAGAAGAGGAGGAACAACGAGAGCAAAGGTGATTTGATACATTTGTTTGTTATGAATATTGAAATTTGTAAAAGTTTAAGTAAGCACTAGGCCCTTATAATCTTCTTCTGCAGATCTTACAAAGAGAAAGTGGAGATTCTAAAGAGGAAGAAAATGGAACTTAAAGCGGCTAGATTAGCTAAGCGCAGTAAAACCTCAGAGGGTGCAGTTACAAAACCTAAGAAGACAGAAGAAGAAGAATCCCTCAGCGATGAGGAAGAGGATGACGACAATTCTGCTGTCGATTGGAGAGCTCAACATCTTTAAAAAGGTTACAAAAATTTCAAAATCTTTGCTCTGTTAAACCACTCAATGTTGTGTTCGAATATACAGAACAAACGAAACAATTTCTGATATAGCAAAGCTTATTATTATTAGCTGCATTTTCAGAGGATCAACTGGTAATTGAGTTTAGTAAACTGGTTTATCGTGTTTTGTATAAGCAAAAGTGGAAATGTTTCATTAGTCATTATCCTAAACTCTTTTGGTTATAAACAAATCAGATATATATATAAGCTTATGATAGACAATTCTAGAAACCAAATAGGGGGCAAATTTGTTCTATAACCCAATAAGGACAGGGTCAAGAAGGAAGACCACTACTTAAACTTAATTCATATTTAAACAAAATTTTGGACTGATTGTGTTGTGTGTACCAACCATACAAATTCTTATAACTTATCAATACTAAGCCATTAAGACATAAAATACTAAAAACGGAGAGTGAAAAAGTGTCCACAAAGAAAAGAGACAAAGTAATGGTCGGTTAATGCACAATTGTTATAAAACTAATCATCCCATTTGCAATAACAACATTAAATTAATCAACTAATTACTTCTGACCTAATCGGAAGCACTCAAATCGTCAAAGATTACGTACGAGTTAAACTCTAATCAGTCAAATACATGTGTTCATAATCTGTAAGAAGTGGAATCTGCAAAAGCCAAGAATGTACAGCAATCAAAGCACAGACTGTAAGCCAAAGGGGCCTCTTTCAAATGGATTGTTCGATAATCAGATAGTGAACCTGAAACAGAGTCAGACACAGAACACAGATTTGTGCATGTGATGTAGTAGTACATCACTAAACTTCATGATCACATGTTACATATTTAATGACTGATGACTAACTTGTGTGGTGGTTATAAAGCACTCTTATCTAGTGCTCTCTAAAAGTCATTCTAGAAATAAACAAATCCCACGTAGGCATCTTCTAGTTGTAATGCTGGAATTTAGGAAGATAGTAATATGGTATCTCGAGAAATAAAATCACATTTACGCGACATCTATTTCTATCCCAAATTAATCAGATCTCATGACTCATTATTCTGTTAAGTTTATTGAATTGGATCAGAAAAAAATAATATTTTTAATTAATTTTTTTTGTCAGTGTTGGATCGACAAAGCTCAATTAATAACTTAAAATCCACCTCCAATAATCTTAAATCAGATTACTCGGGTTATAAAAAAATAAATATCGCTGTTCCACCTGATATTAAACTGCATTATTATTTTTCTTTCACACTAAAATGAAAAAAATACCATATTGAAATTTTAAATAACGGCACTATCCAAAAAAAATTTTTAAATAACGAAAATACTTCTATAAATTTCGCAGCTTCGATGTATTATTGTTCATCAAAATCAATTGAGTTGCTATTTATTTCTCCATTTGGTAAATTTCAAACTCTGAAAACTCAGGCGCCAAATTTAGTCATAACTGAATATTCATAAAAAAGGAAATACGAAAGAGAGAAGAAAAACAGAGAGATTTTCTTCTTCAAATCTCCGATCATCTGAGGTAATGGGAGGTAGAAGTGGCGGCGAAGAATCTGACGTAGAATTGGAGGATTACGAAGTGGATGATTTTAGAGATGAAATTGTCGAATCGCGAGGAAACAGAATCAATCCCTTCACCAATTTCTTAGGGTTAGACTTCGCCGCCGGTAAAGGAGGAAAGTTCACCGTCATTAATGGAATCAAAGATATCTCCAGAGGCTCCATTATTCATCCCGATAATCGGTAAAAATCAAAATTCCGTCGTGTTTTTGAATATTTTGTTCTGAGTCCTCATTATTTTCTTTTATTTCCATAAGTAGCTCCTTTACTTTAATTAATTTCAATTTACCCCACTTACTCTGCTCAAAATATATCAAATATTAGTTGGTGCCTTTATACAGTCTAATTAGTTAAAATATATCAAAATCTCTCGAAATTTTCGAAGTTTGTTTCTCTAATATTTCAAGTTAAACTTTTTAAAAATTAAAAGGCAATATTGTGAGATTAACATGTTTTGGGGTTGTTTTAAGTAAAAGCAAAAAAATTAGGGGTTTAGTTTTATTTTTCTATTTATCGTTATTACATTATCTTCGGTTATATTTTCATTTCCCGCCACTATGACTTTCTAATGTTCACAAATAATGAACCAAATATAATGAGTTAAGTTAAGCTAGTAAATATTTTGTCGGAATGGCAAAGATTGATGACAAGATTCTGCGATTTTCAGGTTGTACAAAGCGTGGTCGATGTTCATAACGATATGGGCACTTTACTCTTCCTTCTTCACTCCATTAGAATTCGGATTCTTCAGAGGATTACCAGAGAATCTGTTCATCCTCGATATCGCCGGACAAATCGCTTTCTTAGTCGATATTATGTTAACATTCTTCGTCGCTTACCGAGACAGTCGAACTTATAGAATGGTCTATAAACGCAGCTCAATCGCTTTACGGTACTAAAATCCTTTCTCCTCTGCTTTTGTAACTTTAACAAAACCTCTTCATTGTGTTCATCACTTTTGCAGGTACTTAAAATCATCTTTTATCATTGATTTACTTGCTTGTATGCCATGGGATATCATCTACAAGGTAACACTTGTTTATTCTTTGATTTCACTAAAACCAAACAGAGAATTTGAAACTGTAAATTTGAAAACAGGCAGCAGGAGAAAGAGAAGAAGTGAGATACTTATTGCTCATAAGACTATATCGAGTTCATAGAGTAATTCTGTTTTTCCACAAAATGGAGAAAGATATCAGAATTAATTACCTTTTCACAAGAATTGTCAAGCTTATATTCGTTGAGCTCTATTGCACTCACACCGCTGCTTGTATCTTCTATTACTTGGCCACGACGATACCTCCTTCTCAAGAAGGATACACTTGGATTGGAAGCTTGAAATTGGGAGATTACAGTTACTCGCACTTTAGAGATATCGATCTCTGGACTAGATACACTACTTCCATGTACTTTGCAATTGTCACTATGGCAACTGTTGGTAAGTTCATCGAAAACTTGATTAATCTGCTGCTTTTGTTCTGTCTTTAATGTTACTTTTGATGCAGGTTATGGAGATATACATGCGGTTAATATGCGGGAAATGATATTCGCCATGATCTACATTTCATTTGACATGATCTTAGGCGCTTACTTGATCGGTAACATGACGGCTTTGATTGTAAAAGGCTCGAAAACAGAGAGATTCAGGGATAAGATGGCGGATATTATGCGGTATATGAATCGAAACAAACTAGGTAGAAAAATCCGTGGTCAGATCACTGGACATTTGCGGTTGCAGTATGAAAGTAGCTACACTGAAGCAACTGTTCTTCAAGACATACCTGTCTCTATCCGCGCCAAGGTAGAATGATGAATGCTTTAGAGATGTTTAAATGATAATCAAATGTAAACTCTATGTTTTTTCTTACTGCAGATCGCTCAAACTTTGTACTTGCCGTATATTGAGAAAGTTCCTCTCTTTCGTGGATGCTCATCGGAATTCATTAACCAGATTGTAAGAGTTTAGATCTTTGGACCATAAAAAATCAAACTGTGTTTTTGTTCAGGAAATCCCAAACAGCATGCTTTTGGGTTTATTACAGGTTATTAGACTTCATGAAGAGTTCTTTCTCCCTGGAGAAGTTATAATGGAGCAAGGAAGTGTTGTTGATCAACTCTACTTCGTTTGTCATGGTGTATTGGTAAGAAAATAGTCCAGGGTTTAGTTGATAAATGCTTAGGAATGTCTGAAAATCTCAGTTAGTAAAACAAGAAGTTGTCTATTTGATATCAGGAGGAGATAGGTACAGCAAAAGATGGATCTGAAGAAATAGTGGCATGTCTACAACCAGATAACTCTTTTGGAGAGATTTCAATCCTCTGCAATATTCCTCAGCCTTACACTGTTCGAGTTTCCGAGCTATGTCGGCTTTTAAGACTTGATAAGCAATCTTTTATGAACATTCTCGAGATATATTTCCACGATGGACGGAGGATTCTCAACAATCTACTTGAAGGGAAAGAATCTAATGTCCGAATTAAGCAATTGGAATCTGATATAACCTTTCATATCAGTAAACAAGAGGCAGAAGTAGCTTTGAAGGTGAATAGTGCGGCTTTCTATGGTGATCTTTATCAGCTTAAGAGTTTGATTCGAGCTGGAGCTGACCCGAATAAGACAGACTATGATGGAAGATCACCTTTGGTATGGTCTTAAAGCATTTTTGATTTTGTTGTCGACATTAGAGCATAACTTGCATGTTTTTTTCTCTTGACAGCATCTTGCAGCCTCTAGAGGATATGAAGATATTACATTATACCTTATTCAAGAATCAGTTGATGTAAATGTCAAAGATAAATTAGGGAACACTCCTTTACTTGAAGCAATTAAGAACGGGAATGATCGTGTTGCAGCATTACTCGTGAAAGAAGGAGCTACGTTGAACATAGAGAACGCAGGGACTTTCCTTTGCACAGTGGTTGCAAAAGGAGACAGCGAGTTTCTGAAACGGCTTCTCGGTAATGGAGTTGACCCGAATGCTAAAGATTATGATCATCGAACACCTCTACATGTAGCTGCTTCAGCAGGATTGTACGTCTTAGCAATGCAACTAGTAGAATCAAGTGCTAATGTTCTTGCAAAAGACAGGTACTTATTCTTGACTTTACCAAACAAAGATCGTTTTGTCTTTCGCTGTTATTTACTGTTTTCTGTATATGAGTTAGATGGGGAAACACTCCTCTAGATGAAGCCTTGGGTTGTGGGAACAAAATGTTGATAAAGTTACTTGAAGATGCTAAGAACTCTCAGATCTCTTCATTCCCAAGTGGCTCCAAAGAGCTCA
This sequence comes from Lepidium didymum, assembly GCA_963920545.1. NCBI lineage: Eukaryota > Viridiplantae > Streptophyta > Magnoliopsida > Brassicales > Brassicaceae > Lepidium > Lepidium didymum. Next base: position 20,235,242 of record OY986979.1, read on the forward strand.
AAGGTCTGTTTAGTTAGTTTATACATCGAAAAATCGATCTTTCATTCGATTTTTAAGACTTTTTGACCGGTTTATATATTCGAATACTCTGCAGATAAAGTGTATAAGAAGAAATGTACAGTGTATTCTTCACACTCTGATGAAACAAAAGAGAAAAGAAGACGAGGTATTGTGTTGTGGGTGCCTGAAACCATCGAGGAGCTCGTAAGAACTGCAGCAGAACAGCTAAATGTTGCAGAAGCTACTTGTGTATTGTCTGAAGAAGAAGCTAAAATTATTGACGTAGATTTGATTAATGATGGACAAAAACTGTATCTAACCATTGATTGATACATAATGAATCAGATTCAGACAAATTTTCTAAAAAAAAGTTTAACTACAAAGAATTGATTAAAATGATTTCTTTACATTCTTCAAATGCATTGAAGAATCGACACAATTCGTCTTCTCAATCTCATTTCTACAACGATTTAAGTTCCTTAAGAGCTCACTTGCTTTCTCCTTAGTCTTCTCTTCGCAACCAACTTGTAAAACCACTAAAAGCTTCTCAAAGGCACCAACTTGAAGAGCTTCAATTAGCAAACAATCATTACCTTCTCCATTCTTCCATAGCTTCCAAAGAATTGAAACAGAGCATTGTGTTGCAAATTCTGATACTCTAAGAATCTTCTTCACTAGAAGAGGAACAATCAAAGCGTTTTTTATCACATCTTCTCTTCCTTGCTCCGAATCGCATATAACGTTTAGAACAACGATAGATCTCTCACAAATGCTCTTTTCTGCGTTATTCGCAATCATCATCTCTGTGATTACTTCAACCAAACCAAGTTTCAAGAATCTTTCTGCGATTTTGTTGTCACATGAAACAGCTCTATAAATCGCCATGAGTGATGATTTCATTGAGCTTGTTGAAACAGAGTCTCTGATGATCTTAATCAATCCTTCACAACCTCCTTCAATCTCTGTTAATGCATAAACATACCTTTTGTCTATTGCAATAACCTCTCTGACACAAAATGCAGCATTTTGTCTAGTTTTAGCGTCTGAAGCGTTTAAGAACCATATAAGAGAGTTAAGTGAAGCTGTTGATCCCATTTTTGAGAAACCCTCTGATCGATTCAGAGGTAACCAAAAAGAGAAAATAGTCAACACTTCTTCCAATAGACGAGCGTGTCTCTCACGCACCACCGCGAATTTATCGAAACACGAAGATAATGCTAAAACGCCGCCGTTTTGGACAAAAGTTTTTTTGTTTGTGTCTCCTTGTTTTCCTAAAGACTTGATTTTATTCACAAGCTCGAAACTTTCTGTATATTCTTCACGCGCTGCCGCGTTTTCTAATCTGCGACTTATCTCCGCCGCATCACGCGGTGTTAACTGTATTCTGGGTGATTGAATTCGTTCCTTTCTTGATGATGATCGGAGTTGAGCTGGATTTTTGGTTTCCACGACGGAGATATCACCGGAAGTTAATTGATTACGTCTCTTTGCTCCTCCTACTCTTGATCTCCATGGTAACACCATAATTGTTTGTTTGTTTTGTTTGGATTTTTTAGAAAAGTTTGAAGATTTTTCAATAATTCGATGAAGAAGGAAATGGGTTTAAGAGATTTGTATAAATAGACTTTGGTTTAACGTGTTTTATAAATGCATGAATACGTATTTATATTGATAAAGAAGACATGGTCAAAGGTTGTCTAAGCTTGAAATATAAAAAGGTATGAAATGGAACATTTGATTTAGGTCTGTGAACTGATTTGGAACGTTGACCGTTGAAACTCTTTGGTTTATTATTCTACGTCCAATTTTATGACTTTTTTTCTCATGGTTGATTAAATTTAAATATTGGTAAAAATACCGAAAGCTTAGTCCTAATTAGATCTTACCAAGAACTACAATATTTACTATATAAACTATATAGATTACGCGTGTTTCTTCTTGCTATCTTATTATATAAATTACAATTTATCAAAGTTACAAGATTTTTCTATACGCTTAAATCCAACAATTAGAATTTTTTTCGTATTTATATATTAAAAGTAAAATAAAAAATTTATTTCTATAAAAAAATATTTATTTTTATTTATAATCCTTACACAAAAAAACCTATAAAATCAAAATCAAAATAAATTTTTATCTCTTACTAATCTTATTATATAAAATAGTTATCTTTATTCATAATCTATTATATAAAGTTGGTTTCTAAATTTAAAAGTCAACGGAATTGTTACACTGTCAAATCTAATAATCCAAAATTTTGTAATATTTTTATGTGTATATAAAATTAGGTTTCAAAACTTAGTAATCAACGGGATTCTTAAATATAATACGTATGTATATATATAATTATAAAATTTATGCATCGTACGGATCCATATTTAGTATTAGTATGTTACTATATTCAAGTAATAAAATAATTAAAATAGTATCATTAATGATTAGCTTCGATCATGTTATGCAATGTCATGTGTCTTGAATATAGACCATGACGTATATGTAACAATATGGAGTAACGTTGAGTCCGGAAGTGAGACTAATTCTATAACTAAGAAATAGTCTATTGTTGAAATAGTACCAATAACAATAAAAAACAATAAAGAGTTCAAATATAAATAAAAATGAAAAACCGAGTAAGAACAAAGGAAGACTTGAGAAGAGGCGGTGCGACTTGGGCCGAGTCGTTGGGTCCGTGTTTTGTTTACTTTTCTCATACTATTTTAATACCTACGCGTCCATTAAAACGTTAATTTTTTAAATTATGACAGATTTAAACAATTTTTTTTTAGTTCAAAAGGCATATTTCAACGTGCAAATGACATTTGATCTAGTGGTAGGCGATAAATCCACATAAAATAACATATTTACACAATCAGGGATTGAGTCCCACCACCTACATTATGTAGGAACTTGGCTAATGGGCCGGTCTGTTGTAGTTCAGACCAAAAAAAAAGTATATTTCAACTCTATTATTTAAAAAAATATAATGTTAATTAAACGAGCAGTATGTCAAAAAAACTTTTTTCCAAAATTTCACATGAACTATTATGATTTATAAGGGAAAATACTGAAAAAAATAAATATATTATGTAATTATGTATATAGTTATTTGTTTACAAAGAATATGTACATTACCTTTTCCATTTTTTTTGTATTTGCCCTAAAAGGATAGAAAGGAGTTTTCTGGAAATACAGAAATATCTCTGACGAGTATTTGGAAAAAGATTAGAGCACGCAGAAAACGTCCGTAGGCAATGTCTATTTTTAGGCGGGATAAGTAGAAGACGTTTATTCTCTATGACTGGTGAATATGGTAATGAATGATTTTTTATTTTAATTATGTATAATATCATCTTTAATCTTGAAATTAAACCACATGCTACTAATGTGAGAGTGAGTGTTACATTTGGTGGAAATCAATTCAGTTTATGGAAATGTTTGGCTCATAAGATGTAATTGTTGGTTAAGTAGTATTGAGTTATGGCCGAAAATGTGAAATGGTTTAAGTTGTAGGTTGTTTGCTTTGTTGTGTGGGTGGTTCCTTTTGTTGTTTCGTAATGTACGAGTAAACGGTAGTTGTAATTAGTGCGGACCTAGAAAAATTATATACCGGAGTCATAATATAATAAAATATTTTTTTTTTTTAAATAGAAAATATTATTGTTTCATATATAGTAAGTGATAAATACTATATAAAAATATAATCGATAAAAACATCAATATAATGGTTAGCATGATTCAGCTAATGATTCTTGCATCAAGAGTTTGATTTCTTCCCATTACTTATAGTAGATTAAAAATAGATTTAAAAGTGTAGACTTTAGTTATTGATCGAACCTTGTCGATTTTAATTGTTGACAAAAAGAATGTATTAAAAATGAAATTATTTTCAAATAAGGGAGTTATTGAATAAAGTAATTGTGTGCTTATGAGAGTATAAAAAAAATTCTTAAAAAAAAATTGGTGAGTTGATTAAATAGATGTTTGTGAGTTAATTTTTTGCTAGTTATTAAAATTTTGTTAATTGCATGGATGTCAAAATAATAAAGTAGTTGAATTTGATTATAATAAACCATAAATGTTTTATATAATTTGTTTTTTCAAGAAAAAAGGTAATAAAAATTAAAATTTAGGGGGTTCAATTGAAACCCACCCATATAACGTGGGTCTGTCTCTAGTTGTAATATTGTGAATGTGGTAATGGATAATATTTTTTAGGAAAAATTATGTATAATGTCATGTTTAATCTTGAAATTATGACACATGTCACTAATGTAAGAATGAGTGTTTCATTTGGTGGAGATCAATTCACTTTCTAGAAATGTTTGGTTCATAAGATGTGTTTGATAATGAAAACAAAAATGGTAGTTGTGATATGGTGTGGTACGTAATCAGACGTATTTTCCGGACGTCTAGAGTGGACAAAGTATGAGATGTATTTCAGATATTGATGTAGTTTGCGATGAATATTGATTGAATGTTATAGATATGATAAGAGTCTACGAAATATAGGGTAAAAATTAGAATTAAATAAAGGGATGCAAAAAATGAGGTAGTAAAACAAATTGGACGTTTTTTCTAGACAAGTGCGTGAAAACGTTAGAAAGAATAAGAAAAAGATAAAATTAACTTTTTATATTACAAAAGAGAGTAAAAAAATATAAAGTAAAATTGAGCATTTGACATCATTTCGAAAAAAATAAGACACTGATCGGAATTAATTCCAAAAAGAAAATAATGCATAATAGGCTCATCACGCGCCTTGACTCCTTTAAATTTCTAAATTTTTAGAAAAGCCCAAAATGTTTAGTGCGTGTGAGATAGTTTTAGCGCGTGTACCGAGAGTGGAACATTTGTGCGCGTGTAAAGCGAGTGGGAGGGATACTTTTAAGCGTGTTTAGTGCGAGTGGGACAACAAACATAAATATATATTTTTAATTCCATAAATATATTCATATCACTAATTTATACAAAAAAATTGATAACTGGTTGCATTAATAATAAAAGGAGCAAAAGTTTTACAAACACTTTAGTAAAAACTGACAAATAGAGAATTCAATTTGAACCAAGTAGAAGTGGGCCTATGATCGAGGCCCAAAGAAGAAGATGAAGAGAGTTTATGATCTTTGAATATGAAACACAACTGAAGACATTGTTTGGATTTGGAGCTCATCAAAAGCAATTAATGAAGGTCGCCGTAGAACCCTGAGCATGTCGGTCTGATATTTCCTCGTTTCCGATGTACACACATAAACAATCGTCAATCTCAAAGTTCATCGCAAGTTTCAGGAATCGAGAAATTGAAACAATTTTTCGAGTCTCTTTATAAAACTTTGGAGTTATCTTTAGCGTTAAGTGGGTTCATGAATCGGGGAAACAAAATTGATTTGAATCTAGTTGGGAAAATCCATAACGAAGAAGAAGAAATCGATTTGTGCGTGTCATCCTTGCGCAGGGACAACCATACTCCAACTATTGCTTAGTTTAATGAAGTGGCCTTTTCTGTGATTTATTCGGGACAAGGGAATTTTATAGAGGCTTAGTCATTTGGGCTTATTGGCCTTTTCTTGTTATTAATTCGGTTCTAAGTTAATATACAAGTCCAAATGTTTTGATTGGCCTTTACCTTTCTTTTATTGCTTTCATAAAGTTCAAAATTTTGGCTACATTTTAAAATTGGAAGCTAATTAAACATGAGAAAATTATCGGAAACAATACACCAATTAATTACTACTAGAAATTGAAGTTTAGGGATGATGAGGACAGTTTTATTCTTGCCATTCAAAAAAATTATTCTATAACAATCATTCATATGAATACACGATCTTACTTAAGTAAATGAACTATGTTAGATTTTACAGATCCTACTTGAAAAATCAAATCTTCTTAATTAGGTCGTTGCTCTGTATCACTGTTTTGCCTTCACAAATCAGCTATTGCTTGATTTGTTTCCCTGTTGTTCTCATAAGCCGAGACAATATAATCTAAAGACAAAAATATTAACATCACATTTACGAAAACCAAACAATAAACCCGCACATATACGGAAAACTGCACAATAATGTGCCCCTACATAGAACTACTCCATGGAAATAGAAATATTAACCATCAAGGTATTGTCATATAGAGAGGCAAAAATCAATGTCGTCATCTTCCGACACAAAATTGGTACAGACCTATTTGCTTTATAGATGACTTGCAGAAATCAAATTGTAGGCACAACAAAACAGTGATTAAGCAAATGTGACCTCCGTAGAGCTAGTTCGTGAAAGAGGAAGACGAATTCATGAATATAATGCCATGGAGGCCAAAAAACTAATGTTGTCATCTTCCGACACAAAATTGGTATGAATTAAAGACCGATCTTGCTTTGTAGATGACCTGAAAGTAGAAAACAAAACCCAAAATCTTCCGACGGGAATCTCCCTGAAAAACCTAATTAAACCCTAAAAACTGAAACTGTATATACGATAATGGTGGTGAAAGAAAATGCAGCTTATATACTCATCGAGAGGTTTAGGGCAACCGATTGAGACTTATAATTTGGGCTTTTTTCGGAAAGCCCATTTATTTTTATGACCCAACTGTCAAATAGGCCCAATAATTGAAAATAACAATAAACGTTGAAGCGGTTAAAAGAACAACTTCTAAACCGGTTGGTTATCAACCCAATATCAAATTGGAGGGAAATTACTTTCACTTTATTATATGCTTGCGATTCCATAAAAATGAGAATTTACAGATTCTACTTTTCAAAACTTCTCTTAAGAACAGAACAAACGTAACATGTTCATAAATCAATATTCAAAATCACAAGTCTAAATAAAACCAATAAAATCTGAAGCAACAAATAAGAAATCAGAGAAAGCATAAGCTTCCCTGATGTTCGGAAGCTAGAAGCTATAGATGTTATAGTTACAGTTTTATTGAATACAAACCACAATGTTTATTTTTTAGGTTTTACGGTTATAAACCAAAATCAAAATATATTTTTATAATGGTAACTGAACAGATTTTTAAATAAAATCGAAACCGAACCAAATTACCTAATTACGGTTCAGTTCGGTTCAGTTTTATCGGATAATGTTATTTTGCCCACCTCTAGTATCAACGGTAGAGTCTTTACCAGAGGATGTTGTTGCTTGTCGTGTTTCAGACACAGAGAGTCTTCTGGTATGTCCACTTGATGCTTCTACAACCTCATCTGTCTCTGATGCTGTGTTGTCGTATTGGAATCCGCGCATTGGGTGATCAAATTTACAGCTTGGACCAAATTTGCAGATTCCATAGCGACTATAGAACACACACAATGGTGCTCCCTTATAGAAAAACATCAATAAATAAGATAATATATCTAACAATATTGAGTTCTAATCGAGGAAATCGAAGCAAGAAGCAATTTTTCCAGTCTTTTAGCTTACCGGGCGTAAAGGGAGGCCAAGGGCACTTAAGAGACAATCTGGAGGAGGAGCTTGTCTGTCTCTAGGATGATGAAACTTGCAAACTGTGCCAAATTTGCAGTCACCTGTCTTCATGTAGAATTGGCACTCTGGTTGTCCAGGTCTTTCCGGGAAAACATTTACCCTCGGTAATGCGTAAAACCCTCCTAGTGGAACAGAGGATCCTGGATTGGAACCTGAATATGACCCTTGAGAGCCTGACTCTTTGGTCTCGTTCTGATGTAAGTTTCTGTAGTTATGATCATGTCCGGCCCCTGAAGGAGAAACTGAGCCGAGCTGACCCTAACGAAAAGCCCGAGAAACATTCTATGGAAATCATGACCAAGTCATACAAACCAATTATCTGAAGGTTAAGCAATGTTGTTTTAAAAGCTTACGCTGTAAGGATTCCATCCTTGAACCGGTACAACTCCTTGAGGCATAATTAAGGAAGTGTAAGTAGACGGATCTTGCCATCGAGGGCTAGCAATAAAAGAAGCTCTTGACCAAGAATAAGACTGTTGGCCTGAAGTAGGAAGCATCAAGTTGGTTGGTTGTGGCTGAGGGTGGTTGAATTTACAAGTGCCACCAAATTTACAATGCCCGGTTCTAAGGAAGTAAGCGCAATCAACCTCATCCTGCATATATGACGCATCACATAGAATCATGTCCGAGAGAAACTACAGAGGATGAAAGAATGGGAAGTAACGAAATCAACATACCGAGCGTAGAGGATAGCCTAACATATTGAGTGAGACTCTTCCAGCAATCCCAGCTTTGTTTCTAGGATGATGAAACTTACATGTTACTCCAAACTTGCAGGTTCCTGTTTTCAAATAGTACTGCAGAGCCAAAACATTCAACATATAAATGTTTTAGTTTGTGTAAGAAGATGATTCAGTAACCAAAAGCTTAAGAAAATGCTAAAGTCTCTACAATGGACAAATCAAAACTTCTTATAAACAACAAAAACTTGATAACCTCGCATTCAGGCTGACCAATCCTTTCAGGGTATTCTCCTCTCATTCTTGCAGTGGCTACAACCTAAGAGGAATTGAAGAATGACAAAGAATAACATCAAAAATCCTCCAAAAGCTCTGAAATTTTATGATCCAACAAAACAGATCTTTAAACTCTAAAAAATACACACAAAAACACAAAAACGATATCGTACCACTTCCCGATCACAAGGATGATTAAACCGACAAGTGGAGCCAAATCTACAAAGCCCAGTTCTAATATAATAAGAACAATCAGGCTCTCCTGGTCGTTCAGGGTAAGAACCAGTTTCCATTGTTTCATTTGAGCTCAAATTCATTTGCCACATTGCATCTGATCAAAATCCCCACCACAACCACCATCCAAAAGAAGTAAAAACAAAACCTAATTAATAATTTCATCAAACAAAATTCCGATACATAAAAAAGGAAGGATAATTGATTGAACCTTGATTCATTAAAGGTGAGAGAGAAGACATGGGAACTCCGGCGTTAAAATCCATAGACGAGAATACGAATGTCTTGGATGATGATGATAAGCATCAGATATTATACTACCATCACTGGAAAAGATTCGTTGATAGTCGATCTTCCTCCAACGAGAAAATGGAGTGTAGAGAAGTCAATGACAATTGAGGAAGAAGACATAGAAGAAGAAGCTGAAGAAGAAGAAGAAGAATCGTGTAGACAGAAGGCGAGAGGAAGTGAAGAGAGAGAGAAAGACGAAAAGCAAAAAAAGCGTTCTCGTCTCACTTCCACACAAAAGAAACAACAAATTTCGATGAAATATAATCAACTCAAAGCTATATCTACGTGCTAATGACCAAAATACCCCTACCAATTTTATTTTCGTAAAGGCTTAAGTGTCTGCGAATTTTTATTTTATCTTCTCCACCAAAATTGGACGGTAGAGAACACGTCAGAACCTTTCTTTGTCCTTTTTCTATTTGCTTAATTTTTAATATATAGTATTTTCTATTTGCTTAATACTTAATATATAGTATTTTTGTTAAATAATGAACTATATTGTTTTTTATATTATATGCTAAAAACGTTGGGAAAAAAGAACAAAGCCTACTAACAATTGAGAGTTATATTCGGAGTATTTTCCGAGTATTTTGGGTAATTTTTTAAAGTACTAATCCAAACCGATCAGGATCCAAATGGAACTGGTCTGGAACTGAACCGGAACAGTAATGGTCCTATATTATTACAAAAATTCCATACCTGAAAGAATTCGGACCTGACTTGACAACCCGAATGTCCAGGCCTAATGCCAATAATCAAACTGGGTCCACACATTTGTCTAGTTGATAGCTAGGCTAATCTTGATTTGGTTGGCGTCTTGCTTTGGCTCTTTCAAGAGCCTTGAGTCTGTTAGCTTCCATACGTAATCTCTGTTCCTCAGAAATGTCTTGAGCTTTCTCCATTGCCTTCAGTCTATTAGCTTCCATACGTGCTATTTCCTCTTCTGTCAGTTCACTGTTTTGTTTATCGATTGGTAGCTTTGAAGTATGGCTAGAATCCATAGCATTATCCATAATCTCATTCATCACAGTGTCTTGAAACGCATCAGCATTGGTATCAGCATCAAAGTCAACATCAACACTCTTCGATGGTATGTCCTCTTCATTGTGATTTGATTGATCAATGTCTAGGTTACCTGCAAAAAAAGCCCATTCATTTTTAATTACAAGATTGTAATGGAGTAACACATAAATTGGAACTTTGAGCAGAATGCAGCCACACAAGAAGCGTTTTCCTTTTTTCATAACAATGTTTCAAAACTCATGAAGCCAACCAAATTCCATGATTAAGCAGAGAATTGAGATACTAAATCAGATCAAGGGATCAAGCTGATCTTGTTCCACATACCTGGATCATCCGAAGGAAAAAAAGTTTCCTCCTGCTTTTCGTATAACTTGTTTGGTTCAACTCCACTGGCAACTCTTTCTCTCAGTTCATTTATACAATTCTGAAAAGGTGTCATTTCATTACTATCAAGTACAAAACGCAAAGGTAACATAAAGGTATGAGCATCAAATGAACATAAATTTTAAGTATGTTAAGGAAGCAAAGAAGACTTAAAGGTATGAGCACAATGATCAAATACCAAACAGCTTAATACAGTCTCAGATTCTACAAAATGAAACTTTAAAAGAAACACATGATTGACCACCAAAGAAGGAGACGAGCAATGTAATTCTGATTACAGTAAGTAATCTTGAGTAACCGCTGCTTGATACAATCATAAGAATAATTTCAGCCTTCGAATCCGGATTCATAGGATCACAAGGACCATAAGGAAGATAGCCAAAAAATTCAGGAAAGAGGATGGAGTTATGTTACCTTAACACGTTTAGTAGTAGCGACCTGTTGTACTTTATGCACAAACTGATCAAACGGGTAGTAGGGTAGCAAATGAGAGTGCCACTCACTGTACAGCCGAATCAAATTCCCCAAATAGCTAACCTAATCATTGATAGATCCAAAATCAACATTACGCATGTACACAAATTCACAAAGTCCTTGATTCCAATTCATCGAAAGCAGCAAAACTAATCGAATCTGCGAATAAAAAAAGACTTACCTCTTTGCCTCGACCACGATACTTGAAGGATTTAGGGAAATAGCGAAGAACGTAGCCGAGACCATCGTCAGAGAGTAACAAATCAGGAGTCAGCTTCGGCCTCGTCTTCTTCACTTTAGGAACAGGCGCTATGGAGGTTCCGACAGCATGATTGCCACTTTTACCGGAGGATTTCTGAAACTCATTGTTAGGGATTTGAGAAGAAGATGAAGAAGAATTATTCCCGGCGACCGGAGCCGATGATGGACAATCGCGAGACCAATGACCGGGACGGCCACACTTGTAACATCCCGTCGGAGCAGATGCCATTTCACCTCTCTCTCAACCTCTCTCGCTTAGGTCTTTTTAACATTCACTGCGAAATCAATTTTGGCGGTTCTTAATTTCGTTGGCGGGAAAATTCTATGGGTCGAACCGGGTGGGCATTATCCGACCCGTATTAAAAGCCTTGTTCGTCCACATGTTTCCAATGGGCGTACTTGTTGGGCCTTATCGCCAAAGCAAGCCCAATAGTAGGCCTTAATTTATTCTCGTACTATATGGTTGACTCATACGGATATGGCTGCTACTCATGCAACCAAAGTCAACAATTTTGATTTAGTACTTTTTGAAAAATAGTGATCAAATCACTCATTTTTTAAATTCTAATACTATAAAATAGAAGAAGAAAAACCATGTGTACACAATTGTTATTTAATTAAAAGAGACCATCTTTGAACAATTAAATAAAGCAATTTGTATTTGTGGTCATGGAGTTAAATAACCTTTCCTGCATGAAGAATAAACCTAATCTGTATTTCTAAGAAACCAAATAAAGCTTGTGTCTATGAATTTGACTAAGAGCTTGTCCTACTAAAAGAATCATCATCATCCCACTTGGTTGCTCTCTTCTTCAAACTTGAGCAACTTGTGGTTTCGGTTTCTGAGTATTTTCCTCTTCGGAGGCCAATCTTCTCCTCTTGAAGCCATAACCATGATACCTATACATAATGCTGAAGAGACACTGCCTCAAGCTCACTATATCAAATGTCTCTATAAACTGCAAATCCCTTTGTCTCCACTTTAAGCCTGCGTTCTTCTGGTATTCCTCAAGCACTGAGGACAAGCACCAGCTCTGAACTTTTCTTAAGCATCCCACCAAACAACCTGTCCTATGCTGCAAGTTCACCAAATCATGAGTGTTAACACAAGCCAAAAGACTACCAAAAAGAAGGTACTGTGCCTAACTTATAAGACACCTGTAATAAATAAGAACCTAGGCTAAGTTCCTATAAGAGAAAGAAGAAATTGCAAAATTACCTTTCCACGTTTGCAATGTATGAGAATTGGATGGTTTCTTACATCTACAGAGAAACAAATTGTCTACTTTAAACCTCATGAAAAAGCTAAGAAGAGACAATAGATATCAAAAGACTTACCAACTAAGACTTTAAGAGCATCCAAAACTGTTTCTTTTGGCATAGGAGTTGGAGGATCCTGAAAATCATAATTGATTCAATATAAGAAATCAAGGAAGATAGTTGCAGTTACTTGACAACAAGCAACAAGGAGAAATGTTGATCACCAGAGGAATCTTTGATGATCTTAATTCCCAAATTTACAGACAGAATCCAGAAAACAGAAACGTACCGTTTTGCCTTCGATGCCAAATTGGTAAAGCTTAATGTTGTTGGCTTCAAGAAACTTAAGATTCTCCTCTGGGTATGGTTCAGGACACAGATAACTGTTTTGGCGAATCAACCAAGAATTTATTAATCCAATCGAAATCAATTTAATTCAGTATAATTAAACAAAACCCATGAAATTAATAAATGAAGATAAAAGAGAGAATCTTACATGATGGAACGAAGATTTAGGGTTTTAAGATAACTGAAATTCTCAGGTTGAGGAAACCCAGATCGGTAAATTCCATCTGCAACCATCGAGAAATTCGACGGCGGCGCTAAAACATCGTTGTGATAATCCGATTCCATAATCAAACACATCGAATTCAATAAACCTCTGCGAATGAAATCAGAAAACAAATAGAGAAAAAAGAGAGAAAACAGAGCAAAACCCAAGAAAATCTAAGATTTGATGAAAACTCATTTGCGAGAAAAAGGTAATTTTAAAGGAAAAGAAAGGATCCAAGTGGGGTATTATATTAGGAAAAAGGAAACAACTTTGAAAAGCGGACTCGGATTTTACTAGGCCTGGGCACAAGTACTTGTTACCCGCCCATTACTTACTACCCGTTCATTCAAGTACTCGTTTTAGCAAGTACTCGTTTTTTGCAAGCCAAGTATCAAGGCCATGAATTCAATTACTTGCAAGCACCAAGTCAAGTATAAGTATTTTTTTTTTCGCACTACTTGGTACCCGTTACTTGCTACCCGTTGAAATTGAAATGCTTACACTAACTCTTCTAAACTATGATGTCAACTCTACCAAATGCTTATTCTAACTCTTCTAAACTATAATGTCAACTCTACCAAGGGCTTATTCTAACTATTCTAAACTATGATGTCAACTCTACCAAAGACTTACTCTAACTCTTCTAAACTATAATATCAACTCTACCAAAAGCTTACCCTAACTCTACTAAGTGAACTCTACCAAAAGTTTACACTAACTCTACTAAGGTATAATGAAAACTCTACATAACATCATATGCTTATTTTCGGGGGCTATAACTCTTTTCTTACTGATCTGTTTGTCATGTTTTTGGTATGGTTAGAAAGATCTCAATTTCAAGAATGCGTAGCTTCAAACCGTTTGTAAATCGGAATTATATTGAGAAAGTTATGATCAGTTTAATGTATGAGGCCGAAACATTACACTAACGTCATATGCTTATTTTCGGGGGCTATAACTCTTCGCTCACTGATCCGTTTGTCGTGTTTTTGGTATGGTTAGAAAGATCTAGATCTCAAGAATGCGTAGATTTAAACCATTTGTAAATCGGAGTTGTATTGCAAAAGTTATGATCAGTTTAATGTAAGAGGTCGAAATGCTTACACTAACTCTTCTAAACTATGATGTCAACTCTACCAAATGCTTATTCTAACTCTTCTAAACTATAATGTCAACTCTACCAAAGGCTTATTCTAACTCTTCTAAACTATGATGTCAACTCTACCAAAGGCTTACTCTAACTCTTCTAAACTATAATATCAACTCTACCAAAAGCATTGGTAACTGATGAGCTTGGATTTCGATTTCCTTATGTGTGTTCTGTTAATGTTTTCAATTTCGGTAGATGACTTTTGAATTATGTGTTGGACATGTTTGTATTACTATCATTCTGGATTATTCATATTTTTTTAAAGAAGGTAATGTGTTTGGACTTGTTACTTGATACTTGTACTTGCAAGTACAAGTATTTGTCAAGTAACCCGCAAGTAACAAAAAATTGGACAAGTATTTGTTTTAGCGGGTACTTGCTAAAACAAGTACAAGTAACCAGTCCAAAAATGAATTACCCGATGGGATGGGTACAAGTACCAAGTAGGCCAAAATTAGCAAGTACCCGCCTTGTGTCCAGGCCTAATCTCCTCAATACCAATCGAGGTTCAACTTCAGTTTGTGAACATTGACAGTTGGTATGGCTGGTACTGGATGTCATTATCACAAGTAGCACACCTTAATGGGCTATTTAAGGGCTTACGCCTAATCTGAATGGAAAATCGTAAGATGGGGTTTAACAATTTGATAGGTATTGTAATTTTTGATAATGAAAAAAGTATATAAAGGTCCAGAATACTAATTTTGGACTTGTATTACTTAATATTGTAGAGGAATAACATCACCTAATCTTTTCATATAATACTTGTGAAAATTTAGAGCAAGACAAATTCAAATTAGCTAAGAACAAAACTAATAAAAAGGAGAAATTTGTGTGGTTGAGTAAATTTCTATTTATTTATATATCTAGCTATTTTATAGGAACACTTAATGAACTATGTTTTTCATCATTTCTATTTATAGAAAGAAAATAATAATTATATACAGGAATCAAATGATTGTAGCATAACTACTGTTCCATCAAAAATAAAATAAACAAGTAAAACAAAAGGAATTTTAAAATCAAAATGGAGAAAACATAAATGTTGTTGGTTTCATCACTTGTTTTAATGATTTTCTTGTTGGTTCTAACAGGTGCTACGAATTTAATAAATTTAACAAGTTCTAACAAGTCTTGTTGGTCATATCTTCAAACTCATTTAATAAATTTCATTAGCTTATGTAGAAATGGAAAAACAAATTCTGACACGTTAAAAGATAAAATACCTGAAAATCAAGTAGCAGGCAAGGACTATAAAAAAGATAAAAGAGCTGCTGACACGTTATGCAATTCATCTTGCATAGTAGTTTAGATAATACACCTAATGAATCTTACATCAAAATTTAGTATTTTCTCATTACAAGTGAAAAAATTAAAAAATGTTATTAGAAACTGAATTAGCCAAAAATCAGGATTTATTAATTTAATTATTAACAAAAAAATTCATATTAAATATATTTTATAATATATAATATTATTACTAGTAACTACGATATCTAAGACACTAACGGGACGTCTAGCCACCGAACTATGATAATCTTAATAGTAAGAGATTTCTTTAATAACAAATTACATTTTTGTTTGAAAAAACATTGTTATGTTTTAAAAAGAATAATTTACCAATAAGAAAAGAACAAAAGTTGTTATGTTTTTCTATAAATGGTCTTATTATAGAACCACATTTGAATATGGTCAAAAGTAGTAAGACTAATAATTTATTACAAGTACAAAAAATTATTAGTGACATACTCAAATTTATATTTTACTAGATTTGTACCCGCGCAATAGCGCGAGACAATATTTACAAAATAGATTTATTTTATTTTAAAAATGTTTGTAAATAAAATTATATAGTATTTGATTTTCAGTCATAATTTTATTTTAAAGTTATATGATTTTAATATATATAACTTTGAAACCGCTTCTGAAGTTCTGATAATGAGAGAAGCAAAAAGTGATTGGTCAGATCAGCACTGAATTGTGTGAGTTTGGATTTTTTCTGATTCTGCTTTCGTCTATATGTTAGAAGAATAATATATACATGTTTGTGTCTGAACAAGATACAAAACTTGATTGTTTAGACCTCTTTACATGGTTTTTTTAGTTGAGTGCAATTTAGATTTTGTAATCTTATTCGTGTAATAGATTTAGGGTTTGAAAATTATTAGATTTTACTATGTGACACAGACTAGTTGATTTAGATTTCACCATGAGATTTACTTATTAATTGATCAGATCTCTCCAAGTATAAGTATATTACCCTATGACTGATCCTTTGGCATTTAATTGTTTAACTCAAAAAGGTGGTTTAATTATGAATTATTTTATTTTCCTAATTTTAATGTGCAAGAGTTATTAAATTCAAATCTGGGGGATTTGGAAGCAACGGAATGGCAAGGTTCTTGGCGGTCATGACCAGAATGCAGACATTCTTCTGGCTCAAGCTCTAAAGGAGTATGATGAATGGATAAAAGCAAACAAAAATGTCACCGCTATGGACAGAGCGGAGAGCATGGCTACGGTTTCAAATCGTACATGGATTCAACCGAGACCGAGGATGTTCAAATGTAATATTGGTATCTCATGGCTACCTCATCCGTCTCTATGTGGTATATCATGGATCATTAGGGACGAATCTTGAATGTTTAAACACATGCCCGTGATGCTTCCTCTCCTTGTCAAACAAAATTGATAACCGAATGGAAATGCATGCTATGGGCGATTCAGAGCTCCAGAGACCTTAGGTATGCGGATATTGACATTTGGGTGGAGAATGGAGACATTGTTGAAATCATTCATCAACCCAAGCTATGCCCAAGTTTAGCACTTTTGTTAAGCACTTTCAGTCCCTGGCAAGTGCCTTTCATTCTTGCACTGTGCACCATACCTCAGTATAGGCCAACATTCCGGCTCGTAAGCTGGCTTACAGCGTGACAAAAAACAGCCGGTTTAATGGATATCTGGCGTCAGGTGGTCCGAGTTGGCTGGAACCATCACTGAGTGAGGATCAAAGACTTTCGACCTTGAATAGAGTTTAAGGATTATATCTCTTAATTTCTTTCAGTTGTCTCCTTCCTATGTTTCCTACACAATCTTTCCCTCTGTTTGAGGATTCTTTTAGCAAGTTTAGATGACAAAAAAAAAAATTCAAATCCTTATTTTTGGTAAAATATTGAGCTTTTTTTATTGGATGGTTATGATTATATAGCTAATAAATTTAGTATCAGAGGTTATATTCTTTCACACTATTTATTAAATTAACAAAAAAATTTTGGTTATAAATAGAATTTTATCGATAAAAAAAAGTATAAACTATAGTCACTAACATCAAAATGTAAATAATACAAAGCAAACTATTTATTATCTATGAACATGGTTTTCTATGATTTACTAATTATAAAAATAATCACTATTTTTACAAGCGACTACTAATTTCAGTCAATAAATTTTCTAACATTGGTTTAGTAATTGGTTGGTACAATTTAATTTTTAAAATAGATTAATATAATCATTTCATAAAATTTAGCTAAAATTTGATAATAGTTGTATATAAATATCCATCCATCATCTTTTTATAAATATATAGTTTTATTAATAAATAAATAGAGAGAAATTATATAGTTTCTAAACATTTAATATAAATTTTTGAAAAATAAGCTATAAATATATTTTTGATGATTAAAATAAAATTAATTACGACTGGTAAACAATAGCAACATACCAATTCCAAAGAAAATTGTTCTCTCTTTTTTTTTGGATAAATAATCTTTAATCTCTTTTATATATCGATTTCAACATAGTATGAATGTCTTTGATAATGAATACATTTTGTTTCAAAAGAATAGATATGTTCTTTTTCTCATTATTTACCAAAAAAAAAGGAGAACAAGAATTGTTATGTTTTTCCGTTAAAAACCTTTGAGATAAAAACCAAAAAGACAAAATCAATGTAGTAGCAGTTTAATTCACTTATGCAAGTAAAGAAAGTTATGACGCAATCATCAATCAGTTGTCTCAGTGCCTCATTGGCTGCTCTAAATTCCGAATTAAGATCCGAAATTAAAACGCTGCAACTTAGTTTAGAAGCTGCCGACAAGTTTTCATAATCAAGCGTTAGTGACTTGCCACGTGTCCGTCAAGTAAATTTACTTTTGTCACTCTTATTATTTAAGGAACCTCATTTTGACAACATTATTATTGGAAAGCCTATTGATTTTTTTACTACTACGCAAATACAACTTATTAGACTATTAAATATTAAAAATGTAATTTGATTATACTGTAAATTTGGAGTTAATTTATCCAAAATGTGAGTAAATTATACTGAAAACATAAAGAATTTTTCGGCTTGAAAATTGTTAAGATTGCTAAACACAATTTAGCGAAATTGTCAGACAAAGTTAAATTCAAAGTCAAATTTTAACAATATTGATAGTAACTTTTTGAAATCAAATTCAAATGAGAAAGACAACTAAAATAACTGTACCAAAAATATTAAGAACGATTAAGAAGGATTTTAAAAAATAAGTTATAGAATGTAAATCAGATTTTGTTGATCTAATTATTGACAAAATATTTTAAATTTATTATTATCTTTTTGCCATCATTACCAAATTTACTATAAATTTTTTGATAATATAATATATGTGGCTGTAAAAAAATATGTCTAAATGTTATATTGCTTATTATTTTTGATTTAGGACTTGTAATTTTTTAAAATACAACATTAAGTTATGAAAATGATGAATTGGAAGGCTTTTTGGTACAAAACTCATTTAAATATGAATTTTAATTTTGATTTCATGCAATTTCCGAGTTGCGTTTTTTTCTTGAGTTTTTGATTTTCTTAATTTTTACAAAGTTTATTTTGTTTTTGTGAGTTGACAATGAGATTTGGTGATTGACATGGTCATGTATAAAGTCAAAGTATAGAATTACATTTACATAGAACTAAAAGAAGTTTGTTCATTGGTTTCTCAAGCATTGTAATATTCAACGTTTTACATTATTGGAAAAATTAAATTCTTTGAAGTGTTACCAAAATCGATTTTTTTTAAATAAAAGAATCGTTACTATAATCAAGCTACGAAGAAACGGATTTTGTAGTGACCACTGGATCTTGTGGCTCATCATCAAACTGATACATGTTGTAAACTTGAAGCAAGAGATCACGGCAAGGCACGGTGGCTCCAAGCCTGATACAAGCTAAGAAAGCACCGGAAAGTTTACGATGAAGCTAAAAGCTTCATCAGGTGGTGGTGTGAGTCTATGTTTTAACATGGTAGCTCCTAAATTGGAGATGCTCTGAGTAATGTTGTTGGTTCGGAAATTGTAGCCACTTGGTTCTGCAAAAGGTAGACCTACAATGAAACCAGCTTGGATGTGAGCATCTATCATTACATCTGATTCATCTCCGGTTAAGAACCCGAGTCTCTTAGACATTTCCTTCACTCCTTCACTGTCTTTGTCTGCACATGCCCTGACCTGAAACACAAGGTTTCAACAAATTGTTCTGAATATTCAATCATTTAGAATACAGGGAAATGTTGAGTTGATGAATTTACCATTCGTAGATAGTCATCAACAAATTTCTTGGGGTACTCCCGAGCTGCTCCGAAATCGATAAGATTGATTGTTTTTGTGGCTTCATCGTACAAGAAGTTACCCCAGTTTGGATCTGTCTGCATGAAGCGGAACACGAAGAGCTCCTTTAAAGTGAGTTCGAGCATCTTCCTACCAACATAATTTCGTGTTTTCTGATCTAACAAGGCTACTTTATCAATGGGGATTCCTGTGAGAATATGGTAAAAGAATACATTAGTTCATCATAGCATTACAACAAATTATTGGAACAGAGTAAATGAAATTGTAGCTACCTGATATAAGTTCTGTGGTTAGAATCTTTTTGCTTGAAATCTCATCTACCACACGTGGAACAAAAAACCCTGGAGTGCCTGAAAGCAAATCACGAAAGTGCTTTTGACTGATTGCTTCGATTTCGTAGTCGCACTCCCGCGCCAACTCTTCTTTGGCAACCTGCAAAAATGTTCGTCATCAATCTTGAAACACAGATAATCAATCGTACGTGATGTACATTTTCCAATCTTTTCTTCTATGTTTTCCGATTATCGAATTGCTTTGTCTATATCTTACATATACAATCAGAAACTGAATGAATTCCTTAACTGAGGATCGACAAGATAACAATACCTTTACAGCTCTACCCAGAAAGAGTCCCTTTGGAATTAGATTAGTATAGTGTAATAAGCATCTGACATTTTCAATATCACTCTCAATGCTGTTGGCAACGCCCGGGTACTGAATCTTCATTGCGACTTCTAATCCATCTTTAGTGACAGCTCGGTGCACCTAAACATCATTACATAAGAAACAGACTACAAATAGCAATTCAACACATTCACAAGAACTAAGTATCTCACACATTCTTCCATTATATAGTAATACAATCGCAGAAACTAAGTACCTGACCAATACTGGCTGCTGCAATCGGTTCATAATCAAAACTAGTCAACCTCGATTGCCAATTTGGACCTAATTCAGCATCCAAAACTGGATTAAGTTGGCTCCTTGGCATTACATCTGCACCTTGACGCACATATTCCAGAGCATTCAAATCTATAATAGAACCAATCTTAATGTCAAAACAAGATATCAAACTAACTCAAACAGAGAATTCTAGCTAAGAAAGATTGATAATTACCGGAGCAGGAACAAGACTCTCGTCCTGTATACTCAACATTTGCCCAACTTTAAGTGCAGCTCCACGCATTTCACACAATCCAAGAGCCAATCTCTCTGCATTTTCATCAGACATTATAGATGATAGTGCAGGTTGATTTCCTTGTGTAGGTGGTGTTCCATTAACAAGCCTATAAGTAGATTCTTTAACAGCTCCCCAAGCAAGAACAGCTCCTAAATTAAAAAACCTGCACAGTTAAACAAAAATGTGTTCAACATTGACAAGATTCTTTCTAACCTAACTAAGCAATGTCTGATTGATTCCAATACCCATAAGCTCTTGCAATTGGAGTTGATGGAACCTTCCGTTCTCTAGGTCTCCTTCTCTTCACCGGAGCTACAATCTCCGACGGAGATGATACTCCTACATCTTTAAATCCAATAATCTCGTCGTCTGAAACCTTAGTCTCAACTTCACTAATCGAATTCGTAGCTCCATCGGTAAATTCACTACTCAAGATTTCCGAATTAACGGTTCTCTCTTCGCCAGTGACACAGCTAGGTTCAGTATTAACAGATGTAATCTCAGGCATTACGATAACAGAATCCTTGTTATCTCCTTCGTTGAAGTATACGACAGATGGTTCCTTAGATCGACGAATAGAGAGCTCACGAAGCTTACCTGAGGTGAGTCCGACTAAGTCAGTGGCTGCAACCAAAGCTTTTTTAGCAGAAGATGTGATAAAACCTTCAACATCTCCGTTTCTCGCTCTCTGTAACTCTGGTGTTTGATTACAGATCTCTTTCGCTACAAGCGTTACACCATTCACAAGCCTGCTAAAGCTCTTGTTCCACGAACTCATTTCGAATCAGAGACAAGCTTCTCTAATCGTTGATTTGACTTCCTTCTTTCTCTTCCTTTTCCATTTTTGTTAATTTGATTTGAAACATCATTTTCCCGAGAAAATTTAATATATATGAGTGTTCCTGCGTTAGAACACGAAGGTCGGAGACATTAGGAACCAAGGTTTACGTGGGCATACGAGAACCAGAAACTTAGGCTTCGGCCCAATAAGCCTTTTACTTAAAGAGAAGCGTTTACCTTCTTCGACTCCAATCTAAACTATTTGCATTTCGTATAAAACATATGGGTTTAAAAATAGTATATTACAGAAGCCCTAAAGCCCATATGATAAAGGCCAAGCCCAGAAAGACCAGTATAAATGCAGTCTAGGGAATGTAATCTAGGTTTTCTGTCGGACGCTCTTCTCTTCTCTTTCAACCTAGCAACGCTCTTCTATTTCAGTTGCAGCTCCTCCATGGGCAATAAGCGGAAGAAGCGTGACGAATCGGATGTAATATATTTTCTTCTTATACTTGTTATGGAATGTCTTCTTTACACAATGGTGACTCTGTATATTTATTTTAAATTTAGGTTGAAACAATCCGGGAGACAGTGTTGGCTACTCCAGAAGGCTTGGAGCCTAACAACCGGAAAAAGCAGAAGAAGCGGAAGAAGCAGACGACGACGGATGTCAGATTTAAATTTAGGGATCTAATTATAGTTATCACTTGGTTTTTAAAACAGATTGCAACAATTTTATCTAACAGTTTCTTCACAATCTCTACAGTCTAATAAGCTGAAGCACAAGGAGGAAAGTTTTCAAGAGGAAACGACGACTGCCTTGAATAAGGTTTGCAACCATTATCTCTATCTTTGTGAAAATGAAATTCTTCTACTAAGACAAAGAAAACGCATCATTAGTTTTCTTTGCCTCTCATTCTATGGCAGAGAATAGATGAATTAAGTAATCATCTGAAGGAGATTACTGAAATTGTCAAGAAACTAGAGAAGAATTCTGAACTAGTTGCGATTTCATTGAAGGTATATATATACATATGTATTCTTTGTTTTAAAAATAATATTGTTTACCGAATTAGTAATGATACTCTTACATTATTGATGTATTTGTCTAATTGGAACTGCATTTGATGTATTTGTCTATAGGAGAAAGAAACGCTACCAGTTGTAGAACATGAGTGCTGTTACGAAAGTGAAGATAGTTTTGGTGTAAACAAGGATAGCATTTTCGTTACAGGATTCGATTGTTCGATTCCTAAGGAAGATATCAAGAGCGCATTGAGAAAACACTTTAGTTCTTGTGTAACTGTCTATTTTGTTTATTTGCCCTTCCATTGCAAAAGCGGTCATCCCCTAGGACATGCCTTCCTGAATGTGGGCGATTATGAAGTAAAGAAGGCCTTAGCACTCGATAAAAGTTACTTGGGAGGGAAGAAGCTTCTTGTTGCGTTGGCCAAAGACAGACGTGAATACTACCATGGCAATGATAACCGTAAGGGCTGTGGACGTTGTGGGCTCGCTTTCAACAAACGCATTCAAAAAAATTTCTATGAGCAGCAGTTACTCAGAATCCAATTGAATAAGGAAGATCAGGAAGCAGTAGCCAACAACGACGAGCGCAACTAAGATACTTACTGGCTCTATTGTATCTTATGGGATTCGTCTTATCTAGTTGCTTTATTTATGTAAGGACCTCTTTAAGCTTTGATACAATTTAATTGACCGGGAAACAAAGACCAAGTTGTAATATCTCGGATCATTTTATTTAGCCTTCATTCGCTCATCTTTATTTAGGATTTACCAATCGTTCATCTTTCATTCGCTTGGATCCTCAAAGTCAAATCTTTGATGAATCAATCATTTCTCTTTGCTACGAAAATTGAAGAGTGAAAAGAATGACCTTGGTGCTGCAGTAAGCATCAAGTTCAAGAGAGTGGGATTATCAAGATTCCTACAAATAATCAAACTTTAACAATCATAAATTCCCATAAAGAATGACCATCTTGGTGCGATCTAAACATGAAGCATCGTAGCTTCCTTATCAATGATCTCGAAGATGATAATCAAATACGTAAATCAACAAGTTCTTCTTTCTCTTTTTCTTCACCACTTCCATATTTTTCTGACTTACGAAGAAGACAAGATATTTCTGTACGAAGCAAACCTGGTTGTGGTTTGTCTTCATTTTTCCGACGATGTATCGGTTCTTCTACTCGTGCATAATCTCGTTTTTTTTTGTATTGGGCTCAAAAGCCCATTTAACCCTCACTGTGTATAAGTCTTTTTTTGTCTTGGGCTCAAAAGGTCCATTAACGCTCACTGTGTATAGTTTTTTTGTATTGGGCTAAAAGGCCCATTTAACCCTTACTGTGTATAGTTCTTTACACTTCTGGTTTGTAAATTCTTTTTGGTACATGTAATATTTACAGAAAACAAATTTATTTAATAGTTGTTGGGCCTGAAGTAAGGCCTATGAGTATTGGCCCAATTTTACAAGTTGGCCGCAAAACCCTAGACTAAATAATTACCAATTTTACAAGTTGGCCGCAAAACGCAGACAAAGTGAAAACGGAGAAGACAAATCCCTCTCCATCTTTTTTCTTCCCTCTTATTCGAAAATTCAGTCTAGGGTTTCTGTTGCTTTCGCAGACGCTCTTCTCAGTCGCTTTTCTTTTCTCTTTCAATCTAGCAACGCTCTTCTCTTCTCTTTGAATTTCAACTCCTCCATGGGCAAAAAGCAGAAGAAGCGCGATGAAGTAGATGTAATATGTTTTGTTCTTCTTCTTCGTTGATTTTGAGCAAGCTTGTGTTCGCTTAGTTCTTGGCATACTTAATCTTATGTATTATGATTCTTGCATTTTTAGGTTGAAGCAATCCCGGAGCCGTCTGAGACAGCTTCTTCTTCCCAAAAGAAGAAGAAGAAGCGAAAGAAGAAGAAGCGAAAGAAGCAGACACCAGTCAGATTTATATTTATTTAATACATATTGTTGAACAGAGTGTTAGAAGACATGAATTGCTAATTTTTCTCCTCTTTCTAGGAATCTTATGTTTCCTCGGATTGGCATTCGAGCACTCCAGAGACTCCAATGAAAAGTCTCGTTGAACCAACACAACTTGCAACAACAAATTTTCCTCCAGATGTCACCGTTCGTGAAGTGTAAGTATTAATTTCACTAGAAGATCCGAAATTAAAACGCTGCAACTTAGTTTAGAAGCTGCCGACAAGTTTTCATAATCAAGCGTTAGTGACTTGCCACGTGTCCGTCAAGTAAATTTAGTTTTGTCACTCTTATTATGTAAGGAACCTCATTTTGACAACATTATTATTGGAAAGCCTATTGATTTTTTTACTACTACGCAAATACAACTTATTAGACTATTAAATATTAAAAATGTAATTTGATTATACTGTAAATTTGGAGTTAATTTATCCAAAATGTGAGTAAATTATACTGAAAACATAAAGAATTTTTGGGCTTGAAAATTGTTAAGATTGCTAAACACAATTTAGCGAAATTGTCAGCTTCACAGTTTTATTTGTCAACAAATAATTCGACAAAGTTAAATTCAAAGTCAAATTTTAACAATGTTGATAGTAACTTTTTAAAATCAAATTCAAATGAGAAAGACAACTAAAATAACTGTACCAAAAATATTAAGAACGATTAAGAAGGATTTTAGAAAATAAGTTATAGAATGTAAATCAGATTTTGTTGATCTAATTATTGACAAAATATTTTAAATTTATTATTATCTTTTTGCCATCATTACCAAATTTACTATAAATTTTTTGATAATATAATATATGTGGCTGTAAAAAAATATGTCTAAATGTTATATTGCTTATTATTTTTGATTTAGGACTTGTAATTTTTTTAAATACAACATTAAGTTATGAAAATGATGAATTGGAAGGCTTTTTGGTACAAAACTCATTTAAATATGAATTTAATTTTGATTTTTCAGGGGATGATCCAAAAGATGTGAAAGCTAGGCTTAAGGCTTGGGCTCAAGCTGTGGCCTTTGTGTCCACTACTTATCATCAACCTCCTAGTCCTAATTCTTTTTGATCCATACTTCAAAAACAAAATAATTTTACTCTTTTTTTTTATTATTAAAAACAATAATCAAACTTGCATGCAATTTCCGAGTTGCGTTTTTTCTTGAGTTTTTGATTTTCTTAATTTTTACAAAGTTTATTTTGTTTTTGTGAGTTGACAATGAGATTTGGTGATTGACATGGTCATGTATAAAGTCAAAGTATAGAATTACATTTACATAGAACTAAAAGAAGTTTGTTGATTGGTTTCTCAAGCATTGTAATATTCAACGTTTTACATTATTGGAAAAATTAAATTCTTTGAAGTGTTACCAAAATCGATTTTTTTTAAATAAAAGAATCGTTACTATAATCAAGCTACGAAGAAACGGATTTTGTAGTGACCACTGGATCTTGTGGCTCATCATCAAACTGATACATGTTGTAAACTTGAAGCAAGAGATCACGGCAAGGCACGGTGGCTCCAAGCCTGATACAAGCTAAGAAAGCACCGGAAAGTTTACGGTGAAGGCTAAAAGCTTCATCAGGTGGTGGTGTGAGTCTATGTTTTAACATGGTAGCTCCTAAATTGGAGATGCTCTGAGTAATGTTGTTGGTTCGGAAATTGTAGCCACTTGGTTCTGCAAAAGGTAGACCTACAATGAAACCAGCTTGGATGTGAGCATCTATCATTACATCTGATTCATCTCCGGTTAAGAACCCGAGTCTCTTAGACATTTCCTTCACTCCTTCACTGTCTTTGTCTGCACATGCCCTGACCTGAAACACAAGGTTTCAACAAATTGTTCTGAATATTCAATCATTTAGAATACAGGGAAATGTTGAGTTGATGAATTTACCATTCGTAGATAGTCATCAACAAATTTCTTGGGGTACTCCCGAGCTGCTCCGAAATCGATAAGATTGATTGTTTTTGTGGCTTCATCGTACAAGAAGTTACCCCAGTTTGGATCTGTCTGCATGAAGCGGAACACGAAGAGCTCCTTTAAAGTGAGTTCGAGCATCTTCCTACCAACATAATTTCGTGTTTTCTGATCTAACAAGGCTACTTTATCAATGGGGATTCCTGTGAGAATATGGTAAAAGAATACATTAGTTCATCATAGCATTACAACAAATTATTGGAACAGAGTAAATGAAATTGTAGCTACCTGATATAAGTTCTGTGGTTAGAATCTTTTTGCTTGAAATCTCATCTACCACACGTGGAACAAAAAACCCTGGAGTGCCTGAAAGCAAATCACGAAAGTGCTTTTGACTGATTGCTTCGATTTCGTAGTCGCACTCCCGCGCCAACTCTTCTTTGGCAACCTGCAAAAATGTTCGTCATCAATCTTGAAACACAGATAATCAATCGTTCGTGATGTACATTTTCCAATCTTTTCTTCTATGTTTTCCGATTATCGAATTGCTTTGTCTATATCTTACATATACAATCAGAAACTGAATGAATTCCTTAACTGAGGATCGACAAGATAACAATACCTTTACAGCTCTACCCAGAAAGAGTCCCTTTGGAATTAGATTAGTATAGTGTAATAAGCATCTGACATTTTCAATATCACTCTCAATGCTGTTGGCAACGCCCGGGTACTGAATCTTCATTGCGACTTCTAATCCATCTTTAGTGACAGCTCGGTGCACCTAAACATCATTACATAAGAAACAGACTACAAATAGCAATTCAACACATTCACAAGAACTAAGTATCTCACACATTCTTCCATTATATAGTAATACAATCGCAGAAACTAAGTACCTGACCAATACTGGCTGCTGCAATCGGTTCATAATCAAAACTAGTCAACCTCGATTGCCAATTTGGACCTAATTCAGCATCCAAAACTGGATTAAGTTGGCTCCTTGGCATTACATCTGCACCTTGACGCACATATTCCAGAGCATTCAAATCTATAATAGAACCAATCTTAATGTCAAAACAAGATATCAAACTAACTCAAACAGAGAATTCTAGCTAAGAAAGATTGATAATTACCGGAGCAGGAACAAGACTCTCGTCCTGTATACTCAACATTTGCCCAACTTTAAGTGCAGCTCCACGCATTTCACACAATCCAAGAGCCAATCTCTCTGCATTTTCATCAGACATTATAGATGATAGTGCAGGTTGATTTCCTTGTGTAGGTGGTGTTCCATTAACAAGCCTATAAGTAGATTCTTTAACAGCTCCCCAAGCAAGAACAGCTCCTAAATTAAAAAACCTGCACAGTTCAACAAAAATGTGTTCAACATTGACAAGATTCTTTCTAACCTAACTAAGCAATGTCTGATTGATTCCAATACCCATAAGCTCTTGCAATTGGAGTTGATGGAACCTTCCGTTCTCTAGGTCTCCTTCTCTTCACCGGAGCTACAATCTCCGACGGAGACGATACTCCTACATCTTTAAATCCAATAATCTCGTCGTCTGAAACCTTAGTCTCAACTTCACTAATCGAATTCGTAGCTCCATCGGTAAATTCACTACTCAAGATTTCCGAATTAACGATTCTCTCTTCGCCAGTGACACAGCTAGGTTCAGTATTAACAGATGTAATCTCAGGCATTACGATAACAGAATCCTTGTTATCTCCTTCGTTGAAGTATACGACAGATGGTTCCTTAGATCGACGAATAGAGAGCTCACGAAGCTTACCTGAGGTGAGTCCGACTAAGTCAGTGGCTGCAACCAAAGCTTTTTTAGCAGAAGATGTGATAAAACCTTCAACATCTCCGTTTCTCGCTCTCTGTAACTCTGGTGATTGATTACAGATCTCTTTCGCTACAAGCGTTACACCATTCACAAGCCTGCTAAAGCTCTTGTTCCACGAACTCATTTCGAATCAGAGACAAGCTTCTCTAATCGTTGATTTGACTTCCTTCTTTCTCTTCCTTTTCCATTTTTGTTAATTTGATTTGAAACATCATTTTCCCGAGAAAATTTAATATATATGAGTGTTCCTGCGTTAGAACACGAAGGTCGGAGACATTAGGAACCAAGGTTTACGTGGGCATACGAGAACCAGAAACTTAGGCTTCGGCCCAATAAGCCTTTTACTTAAAGAGAAGCGTTTACCTTCTTCGACTCCAATCTAAACTATTTGCATTTCGTATAAAACATATGGGTTTAAAAATAGTATATTACAGAAGCCCTAAAGCCCATATGATAAAGGCCAAGCCCAGAAAGACCAGTATAAATGCAGTCTAGGGAATGTAATCTAGGGTTTCTGTCAGCCCAGAAAGACCGCTTCTTCTCTTCTCTTTCAGTTGCAGCTCCTCCATGGGCAAGCGGAAGAAGCGTGACGAATCGGATGTAATATATTTTCTTCTTATACTTGTTATGGAATGGCTTCTTTACACAATGGTGACTCTGTATATTTATTTTAAATTTAGGTTGAAACAATCCCGGAGCCGTCTGAGACAGCTTCTTCTTCCCAAAAGAAGAAGAAGAAGCGAAAGAAGAAGAAGCGAAAGAAGCAGACACCGGTCAGATTTATATTTATTTAATACATATTGTTGAACAGAGTGTTAGAAGACATGAATTGCTAATTTTTCTCCTCTTTCTAGGAATCTTATGTTTCCTCCGATTGGCATTCAAGCACTCCAGAGACTCCAATGAAAAGTCTCGTTGAACCAACACAACTTGCAGCAACAAATTTCCCTCCAGATGTCACCGTTCGCGAAGTGTAAGTATTAATTTCACTAATTTATTTTATATTATTATATTATATTATATGTTGGTTAAAGTTTTAGGTTCGGCTTGCAGGAAGAAATTTTTTAAAAGTATGCCTACATCTGTTCAAATGAGAGATTCGGTTAATTATTACAACAAACCTATAAAACAATGTTTGGTGATTTTTAATTCGGAAGCTGAAACACAAGAGGTAAAGCTGTTCCTCTTTATTCTATTTTGCTGAATAAATTTTTTTTACTATATTTTTAATGAATTTTTGCTCTTTTTTGTTTTGTTTTTTTCCTTAGGCTCTGAAAATGTCAAGGCAAAATTTACGTGGAAATAAAATTTATGTTACGCATCAAGGTAACAGGTAAATAACCAAAATACTTTTCTTCGCATCAACACATTTTTTATTCTGTTTTACTACTGATTTTATGAGTTTTCCTTTTCAGTCGAGTAATTTATCGTGTTTCGGGATTGAATCCCGACATTGACAATCCAAGGGAAAGAGTTAGAGAGATATTCCAATCTCGTGGAGAGCTTATTAATGTGTTTCTTCCCCTGGATGAAAATCAAAAACCTATAGGGTATGATATCTCTCTTAATCTGTAGTTTTTGACAAATTATGATGTGTTATTTTTATTGCTCATAATTTGCTTTTGTCCTGCAGTTTTTGTTATATTTACATGGACAAACCCGGAGACACTTTTGATGACCCAGCTTCGATTGATGGTGAAGAAATTTACCTTAACTCATGTAACTTGAAACCAAGGTTCCAATCTGAAATTGTAAGCATTCTTCTTAAAACTTTTAAATATTTGTTTGCAATATTTTTTTTTTTGATTTAAACTTTTTTTTGTGCAGGAAGGTACGCCTTTAGGAGTTCAAGACCCAAAAACTACTCTGAAAAAGGTAAGTAATTAATCCTTTTTAAAAATCTCATTTAAATAACATTGATGGAGAACATAAATTACAAATGTTGGTGAGATGGAGAACATAACATTGGTTGCTAAAAATATGTTTCTGCTTCTAGTACTAGTGCTACTGCTGCTACTACTCTGATTAGATAGCTGATTCATTCAAAAGTGTTCCTCAGTTGTGAATGAGTAGTTCTGAGTGATGCTTTCTGATACTCTCCTACTCTCTTCTCATATAAGTTTGATTCTTACTTTTTCCAAGTTTTCCCCTTTGATTAAGATATTTTAGCTACTTCTTGAAAGAAAGGAATCATAGTCTTTTAATAGTGAATTAAAACTCTGTTAATTTGGATTTAATCTAGTCTTAATTTAATCTAGATGTAAAAGTATATTATTTTAATTTTTAATTATAAAGTAAAAGTAAGGCAATTTTTCATTATTTTCTCATTATTTATTTGTATTTAAGATTTTTCTAACAAATGTAGTTTTGCAGGAGCTGATACCGGATACGTCTAAAGATACTACTGTGAGGGGGAGTAGTTATATATCTTTCAGACCATCTATAATTTCTCCTCCATTTGAACAAGTAGTTAGTAAGTAAACTTCTATATTTGAAACTTAAATAATGATCTTTATACATAAATTTTTAACAATTTTTTGTCCACAGATGATTGCTGGTCTATTGCTTTGTCAAGAGCATATAATGCCTCGTTGGGTCTAATAAAATCGCAGCGCCCTCTTCTCACAAAAGACTGGCTGCTTGGACATGTTGATTCTTCTCGTCTAGACCTTATGGATGCATTGGACAGCATTAAATATGCGATCCCGGTCATGACACCGCTTGTGAAGAACATGGTCGTCCATCAACGTCCAAGAGGTGGTGAGCCAAAAGCTTATGAAGCGTTTGAAGACTTCATCATAGAGCTTTTGGAACGCTTCCCTGTCGTGGTGTGTATGGAATGTCTTCCGAGTTTTATTGACTTCGATGGAAAAGTAAGTCATTTATTTGTCTTTTTAAAAAATTATCTTTATTTTGTTATTTATTTATGTTAATATCAATATAAATATATATTTGAAACATTTTCAGGGCATGTATTCTCCCCGGGATGTTGACTTGAGGAATTTTGAAATTTTTCCCAAGCATTGTCTCTTGTTGACCGGTCGAGGTGTGGAGGATGGGAAAGAATATTGGGAGCTTCAGGACTCTCAAGGGGAAGATTGGGGAGAAGATGGAGGTTTCATAAAGATAGAGCGGCATAGATGTTTGATTCAATCGGTAGTTCAATTGGAGGTAAATTTAAATTATATTAATGTTTAGTAATAGTTTATCTATCATATAGAGATTGATATTTCATTTTTGTTGTTCAGCCTCTGCCGTAGAGATTCATGCAAAGGAGTTCCATCTTTTTTTAGAATGGTTAGACTTTTTAATTATGATTGGACAACATTTTTTGGACAATATATGTTGCTGTCATCGTATTAGGTATTATTGCTGGCTAACTAATGACATGTTGTCTTCATTTTGTGGTTCCTATATTCTATATATAAACTAATGTATGGGAATGGAAGAAAGTTACTTTTGTCTTAGGTCCACTCTTCTTTAAGTTGATTATTGGTGTTTTTGAGCAACAACAACCTTAACCTGAGCAACAAATACCTTATGGTGAGAATTACTACAACGAATATTTTGGTTATAATGCATGTAATTATGAAGCTTTGATTGCCGATCAAGAATCAATTATGCAAGAGAATTGGAACGTTTAAAAGGCAGAGAAGGCTTTGCTGAATCAATGTTTGCAACTGTAAAACACATTACTCATTGTTGGTAGTTCAGATAAAGACTTTCCCGTGTTGCTCAAGCATTGAGCCTTGCTAAGATCTACAAGCTTCTGCAGATCCTTAAAGTCTTTTTTGTAATCTCATTCGTGTAATATAGATGATAAGTAAGAATTTACCAAAGAAGGTTTGGAATCAAGAGATCATGTCCTTATACTCCACCTTTGATCTACATATTACAATCACCATGATCCTCAAGCTGCTTCAGATTTGATGTAATGATAATTTGAATCTGATCTTTCTCTGCAATCTCCATTCTCCTCAATACCAATCGAGGTTCAACTTCAGTTTGTGAACATAGACAGTTGGTATGGCTGGTACTGGATGTCATTATCACAAGTAGCACACCTTAATGGGCTATTTAAGGGCTTACGCCTAATCTGAATGGAAAATCGTAAAATGGGGTTTAACAATTTGATAGGTATTGTAATTTTTGATAATGAAAAAAGTATATAAAGGTCCAGAAGACTAATTTTGGACTTGTATTACTTAATATTGTAGAGGAATAACATCACCTAATATTTTCATATAATACTTGTGAAAATTTAGAGCAAGACAAATTCAGATTAGCTAAGAACAAAACTAATAAAAAGGAGAAATTTGTGTGGTTGAGTAAATTTCTATTTATTTATATATCTAGCTATTTTATAGGAACACTTAATGAACTATGTTTTTCATCATTTCTATTTATAGAAAGAAAATAATAATTATATACAGGAATCAAATGATTGTAGCATAACTACTGTTCCATCAAAAATAAAATAAACAAGTAAAACAAAAGGAATTTTAAAATCAAAATGGAGAAAACATAAATGTTGTTGGTTTCATCACTTGTTTTAATAAATTTCATTAGCTTATGTAGAAATGGAAAAACAAATTCTTTACAATAGATCTGTATTCTGGCTGATTTCTAGTCAACTGTTTTATAAAAAAAAAAATATTCTTTAGGTATTTTGGAAAAGATGTAAAAAGAAAACTCTTCAATTACAAAAATAGGCAAAAAATGAACTTTAAACTTTTGAGTGATTGAATTTAATCACGAAATTTCTTTGAAGATTTTTTCGACATATTCTCATAATATTTTATAAGATTTGAGTAAAA
The DNA here is from genome assembly GCA_963920545.1 of Lepidium didymum. Lineage (NCBI taxonomy): Eukaryota > Viridiplantae > Streptophyta > Magnoliopsida > Brassicales > Brassicaceae > Lepidium > Lepidium didymum. The sequence goes on from OY986979.1 coordinate 20,268,460, forward strand.
TTGTTGCAAGTTATAATCAAAGAGACGACTTGTTAATTACTTATGTAAATTTTTGGATGAAAAGATGAATATCACGACCCAATTAATCTAATCTTCATCATAATAATATATAACAATGTTAATATGGCTCTATAAATATATTATTATAAAGGGAGTGAGTTTGTTATATAAAACTTCTACGTTAATATATTCAAAACTATTTGTCCTTTTGAATATTTTTTAAAATATCTGTCACTGATGGTACAAAGATAAAAATGCCTTCAAATAATTATTTTCCAATTTTTTTATAAAAACTTTTTTTTCCCGCATCTTATAATTTTATTTTAACATTTATAATATTTAATAATATATCTTATTAAACCTATTAATAGTACATTTATAAGTTATCTTATTAAACTTTGTTAAAAATTAATTTGAAAATTGGTGGGAAAAAAAATTCGGAAAAAAATGTTTGAAGGCAAACTCGGTATTTCGAATATTGGAAGGGTAATTTTGAAAAGAATATGGTTGAAAAAGCAATTTTGTAAAGGGATATAGTTTAAAGATTATTGTTGGTAATTTCATCTAAAACTGAACTCATTTAAATTCATATTTAAAAGGTTATATATATATATATATATATATATATATAGTTATATACTTTATTTAAGGGAGTTTAACACTTGGTAGCAATTATATAGATTCATTAACCGATCTGAAAATTGTTCTATTGAAATATAGATTTAGCTTGTCCTCTACCTCTAAAAGGCATTATATCAGATAAGATTTCAGGTATGTCGTCATCTAAATAAACTAAAAAGAATGATATATAATTTTTTTGAATGAGAAAGATCTAATTTGTTATAAATGTTTTATAAATTTATTAGGTCCACCAGAAGAAAATGTTTTAAGGAAAATGGATTCATCGAATTGTAACGAGAAGTACCTGAAAATCAAGTAGCAGGCAAGGACTATAAAAAAGATAAAAGAGCTGCTGACACGTTATGCAATTCATCTTGCATAGTAGTTTAGATAGTACACCTAATGAATCTTACATCAAAATTTAGTATTTTCTCATTACAAGTGAAAAAATTAAAAAATGTTATTAGAAACTGAATTAGCCAAAAATCAGGATTTATTAATTTAATTATTAACAAAAAAATTCATATTAAATATATTTTATAATATATAATATTATTACTAGTAACTACGATATCTAAGACACTAACGGGACGTCTAGCCACCGAACTATGATAATCTTAATAGTAAGAGATTTCTTTAATAACAAATTACATTTTTGTTTGAAAAAACATTGTTATGTTTTAAAAAGAATAATTTACCAATAAGAAAAGAACAAAAGTTGTTATGTTTTTCTATAAATGGTCTTATTATAGAACCACATTTGAATATGGTCAAAAGTAGTAAGACTAATAATTTATTACAAGTACAAAAAATTATTAGTGACATACTCAAATTTATATTTTACTAGATTTGTACCCGCGCAATAGCGCGAGACAATATTTACAAAATAGATTTATTTTATTTTAAAAATGTTTGTAAATAAAATTATATAATATTTGATTTTCAGTCATAATTTTATTTTAAAGTTATATGATTTTAATATATATAACTTTGAAACCGCTTCTGAAGTTCTGATAATGAGAGAAGCAAAAAGTGATTGGTCAGATCAGCACTGAATTGTGTGAGTTTGGATTTTTTCTGATTCTGCTTTCGTCTATATGTTAGAAGAATAATATATACATGTTTGTGTCTGAACAAGATACAAAACTTGATTGTTTAGACCTGTACATCTTACATGGTTTTTTTAGTTGAGTGCAATTTAGATTTTGTAATCTTATTCGTGTAATAGATTTAGGGTTTGAAAATTATTAGATTTTACTATGTGACAGAGACTAGTTGATTTAGATTTCACCATGAGATTTACTTATTAATTAATCAGATCTCTCCAAGTATAAGTATATTAGCCTATGACTGATCCTTTGGCATTTAATTGTTTAACTCAAAAAGGTGGTTTAATTATGAATTATTTTATTTTCGTAATTTTAATGTGCAAGAGTTATTAAATTCAAATCTGGGGGATTTGGAAGCAACGGAATGGTAAAGTTCTTGGCGGTCATGACCAGAATGCAGACATTCTTCTGGTTCGAGCTCTAAAGGAGTATGATGAATGGATAAAAGCAAACGAAAATGTCACCGCTGTGGACAGAGCGGAGAGCATGGCTACGGTTTCAAATCGTACATGGATTCAACCGAGACCGAGGATGTTCAAATGTAATATTGGTATCGCATGGCTACCTCATCCGTCTCTATGTGGTATATCATGGATCATTAGGGACGAATCTGGAATGTTTAAACACATGCCCGTGATGCTTCCTCTCCTTGTCAAACAAAATTGATAACCGAATGGAAATGCATGCTATGGGCGATTCAGAGCTCCAGAGACCTTAGGTATGCGGATATTGACATTTGGGTGGAGAATGGAGACATTGTTGAAATCATTCATCAACCCAAGATATGGCCCAAGTTTAGCACTTTTGTTAAGCACTTTCAGTCCATGGCAAGTGCCTTTCATTCTTGCACTGTGCACCATACCTTAGTATAGGCCAACATTCCGGCTCGTAAGCTGGCTTACAGTGTGACAAAAGACAGCCGGTTTAATGGATATCTGGCGTCAGGTGGTCCGAGTTGGCTGGAACCATCACTGAGTGAGGATCAAAGACTTTCGACCTTGAATAGAGTTTAAGGATTATATCTCTTAATTTCTTTCAGTTGTCTCCTTCCTATGTTTCCTACACAATCTTTCCCTCTGTTTGAGGATTCTTTTAGCAAGTTTAGATGACAAAAAAAAAATTCAAATCCTTATTTTTGGTAAAATATTGAGCTTTTTTAATTGGATGGTTATGATTATATAGCTAATAAATTTAATATCAGAGGTTATATTCTTTCACACTATTTATTAAATTAACAAAAAGTTTTTGGTTATAGATAAAATTTTATCGATAAAAAAAAGTATAAACTATAGTCACTAACATCAAAATGTAAATAATACAAAGCGAACTATTTATTATCTATGAACATGGTTTTCTAGGATTTACTAATTATAAAAATAATCACTATTTTTACAAGCGACTACTAATTTCAGTCAATAAATTTTCTAACATTGGTTTAGTAATTGGTTGGTACAATTTAATTTTTAAAATAGATTAATATAGTCATTTCATAAAATTTAGCTAAAATTTGATAATAGTTGTATATAAATATCCATCCATCATTTTTTTATAAATATATAGTTTTATTAATAAATAAATAGAGAGAAATTATATAGTTTCTAAAAATTTAATATAAATTTTTGAAAAAGAAGCTATAAATATATTTTTGATGATTAAAATAAAATTAATTACGACTGGTAAACAATAGCAACATTCCAATTCCAAAGAAAACTGCTCTCTCTTTTTTTTTGGATAAATAATCTTTAATCTCTTTTATATATCGATTTCAACATAGTATGCATGTCTTTGATAATAAATACATTTTGTTTCAAAAGAATAGATATGTTCTTTTTCTCATTATTTACCAAAAATAAAGGAGAACAAGAATTGTTATGTTTTTCCGTTAAAAACCTTTGAGATAAAAACCAAAAAGACAAAATCAATGTAGTAGCAGTTTAATTCACTTATGCAAGTAAAGAAAGTTATGACGCAATCATCAATCAGTTGTCTCAGTGCCTCATTGGCTGCTCTAAATCATTAAAACGGGACTTGATACTTACCGGCTCTATTGTATCTTAGGGCATCAGCATCTCTGAGTTTTAATGAGTCTCATAAACAATTAAAAAAAATAAAAAATAAAATAAAAAAAGAAAAGTACAGAGACTTGAGCTTGATACGTCTCTTAAGTCTCAGTTTAATGAAAAGTTTCTTTCTCTTTCTTCCTCTTTTCTCACGTTTCTTCATCTTTTCTTTTTTATTATTATTATTTTTATTTATTTTTTTCTTTTCATGAAACTTTGTAGTTTCAAAGATACACATGCTCTTATGGGATTCGTCTTATCTAGTTGCTTTATTTATGTAAGGACCTCTTTAAGCTTTGATACAATTTAATTGACCGAGAAACAAAGACCAAGTTGTAATATCTCGGATCATTTTATTTAGTCTTCATTCGCTCATCTTTATTTAGGATTTACCGATCGTTTATCTTTCATTCGCTTGGATCCTCAAAGTCAAATCTTTGATGAATCAATCATTTCTCTTTGCTACGAAAATTGAAGAGTGAAAAGAATGACCTTGGTGCTGCAGTAAGCATCAAGTTCAAGAGAGTGGGATTATCTAGATTCCTACAAATAATCAAACTTTAACAATCATAAATTCCCATAAAGAATGACCATCTTGGTGCGATCTAAACATGAAGCATCGTAGCTTCCTTATCAATGATCTCGAAGATGATAATCAAATACGTAAATCAACAAGTTCTTCTTTCTCTTTTTCTTCACCACTTCCATATTTTTCTGACTTACGAAGAAGACAAGATATTTCTGTACGAAGCAAACCTGGTTGTGGTTTGTCTTCATTTTTCCAACGATGTATCGGTTCTTCTATTCGTGCATAATCTCGTTTTTTTTTGTATTGGGCTCAAAAGCCCATTTAACCCTCACTGTGTATAGTCTTTTTTTGTCTTGGGCTCAAAAGGTCCATTAACGCTCACTGTGTATAGTTTTTTTGTATTGGGCTAAAAGGCCCATTTAACCCTTACTGTGTATAGTTCTTTACACTTCTGGTTTGTAAATTATTTTTGGTACATGTAATATCTACAGAAAACAAATTTATTTAATAGTTGTTGGGCCTGAAGTAAGGCCTATGAGTATTGGCCCAATTTTACAAGTTGGCCGCAAAACCCTAGACTAAATAATTACCAATTTTACAAGTTGGCCGCAAAACGCAGACAAAGTGAAAACGGCGAAGACAAATCCCTCTCCATCTTTTTTCTTCCCTCTTATTCGAAAATTCAGTCTAGGGTTTCTGTTGCTTTCGCAGACGCTCTTCTCAGTCACTTTTCTTTTCTCTTTCAATCTAGCAACGCTCTTCTCTTCTCTTTGAATTTCAACTCCTCCATGGGCAAAAAGCGGAAGAAGCGCGATGAAGTAGATGTAATATGTTTTGTTCTTCTTCTTCGTTGATTTTGAGCAAGCTTGTGTTCGCTTAGTTCTTGGCATACTTAATCTTATGTATTATGATTCTTGCATTTTTAGGTTGAAGCAATCCCGGAGCCGTCTGAGACAGCTTCTTCTTCCCAAAAGAAGAAGAAGAAGCGAAAGAAGAAGAAGCGAAAGAAGCAGACACCAGTCAGATTTATATTTATTTAATACATATTGTTGAACAGAGTGTTAGAATACATGAATTACTAATTTTTCTCCTCTTTCTAGGAATCTTATGTTTCCTCGGATTGGCATTCGAGCACTCCAAAGACTCCAATGAAAAGTCTCGTTGAACCAACACAACTTGCAGCAACAAATTTTCCTCGAGATGTCACCGTTCGTGAAGTGTAAGTATTAATTTCACTAGAAGATCCGAAATTAAAACGCTGCAACTTAGTTTAGAAGCTGCCGACAAGTTTTCATAATCAAGCGTTAGTGACTTGCCACGTGTCCGTCAAGTAAATTTAGTTTTGTCACTCTTATTATTTAAGGAACCTCATTTTGACAACATTATTATTGGAAAGCCTATTGATTTTTTTACTACTACGCAAATACAACTTATTAGACTATTAAATATTAAAAATGTAATTTGATTATACTGTAAAATTTGGAGTTAATTTATCCAAAATGTGAGTAAATTATACTGAAAACATAAAGAATTTTTGGGCTTGAAAATTGTTAAGATTGCTAAACACAATTTAGCGAAATTGTCAGCTTCACAGTTTTATTTGTCAACAAATAATTCGACAAAGTTAAATTCAAAGTCAAATTTTAACAATGTTGATAGTAACTTTTTGAAATCAAATTCAAATGAGAAAGACAACTAAAATAACTGTACCAAAAATATTAAGAACGATTAAGAAGGATTTTAGAAAATAAGTTATAGAATGTAAATCAGATTTTGTTGATCTAATTATTGACAAAATATTTTAAATTTATTATTATCTTTTTGCCATCATTACCAAATTTACTATAAATTTTTTGATAATATAATATATGTGGCTGTAAAAAAATATGTCTAAATGTTATATTGCTTATTATTTTTGATTTAGGACTTGTAATTTTTTTAAATACAACATTAAGTTATGAAAATGATGAATTGGAAGGCTTTTTGGTACAAAACTCATTTAAATATGAATTTAATTTTGATTTTTCAGGGGATGATCCAAAAGATGTGAAAGCTAGGCTTAAGGCTTGGGCTCAAGCTGTGGCCTTTGTGTCCACTACTTATCATCAACCTCCTAGTCCTAATTCTTTTTGATCCATACTTCAAAAACAAAATAATTTTACTCTTTTTTTTTATTATTAAAAACAATAATCAAACTTGCATGCAATTTCCGAGTTGCGTTTTTTCTTGAGTTTTTGATTTTCTTAATTTTTACAAAGTTTATTTTGTTTTTGTGAGTTGACAATGAGATTTGGTGATTGACATGGTCATGTATAAAGTCAAAGTATAGAATTACATTTACATAGAACTAAAAGAAGTTTGTTGATTGGTTTCTCAAGCATTGTAATATTCAACGTTTTACATTATTGGAAAAATTAAATTCTTTGAAGTGTTACCAAAATCGATTTTTTTTAAATAAAAGAATCGTTACTATAATCAAGCTACGAAGAAACGGATTTTGTAGTGACCACTGGATCTTGTGGCTCATCATCAAACTGATACATGTTGTAAACTTGAAGCAAGAGATCACGGCAAGGCACGGTGGCTCCAAGCCTGATACAAGCTAAGAAAGCACCGGAAAGTTTACGGTGAAGGCTAAAAGCTTCATCAGGTGGTGGTGTGAGTCTATGTTTTAACATGGTAGCTCCTAAATTGGAGATGCTCTGAGTAATGTTGTTGGTTCGGAAATTGTAGCCACTTGGTTCTGCAAAAGGTAGACCTACAATGAAACCAGCTTGGATGTGAGCATCTATCATTACATCTGATTCATCTCCGGTTAAGAACCCGAGTCTCTTAGACATTTCCTTCACTCCTTCACTGTCTTTGTCTGCACATGCCCTGACCTGAAACACAAGGTTTCAACAAATTGTTCTGAATATTCAATCATTTAGAATACAGGGAAATGTTGAGTTGATGAATTTACCATTCGTAGATAGTCATCAACAAATTTCTTGGGGTACTCCCGAGCTGCTCCGAAATCGATAAGATTGATTGTTTTTGTGGCTTCATCGTACAAGAAGTTACCCCAGTTTGGATCTGTCTGCATGAAGCGGAACACGAAGAGCTCCTTTAAAGTGAGTTCGAGCATCTTCCTACCAACATAATTTCGTGTTTTCTGATCTAACAAGGCTACTTTATCAATGGGGATTCCTGTGAGAATATGGTAAAAGAATACATTAGTTCATCATAGCATTACAACAAATTATTGGAACAGAGTAAATGAAATTGTAGCTACCTGATATAAGTTCTGTGGTTAGAATCTTTTTGCTTGAAATCTCATCTACCACACGTGGAACAAAAAACCCTGGAGTGCCTGAAAGCAAATCACGAAAGTGCTTTTGACTGATTGCTTCGATTTCGTAGTCGCACTCCCGCGCCAACTCTTCTTTGGCAACCTGCAAAAATGTTCGTCATCAATCTTGAAACACAGATAATCAATCGTACGTGATGTACATTTTCCAATCTTTTCTTCTATGTTTTCCGATTATCGAATTGCTTTGTCTATATCTTACATATACAATCAGAAACTGAATGAATTCCTTAACTGAGGATCGACAAGATAACAATACCTTTACAGCTCTACCCAGAAAGAGTCCCTTTGGAATTAGATTAGTATAGTGTAATAAGCATCTGACATTTTCAATATCACTCTCAATGCTGTTGGCAACGCCCGGGTACTGAATCTTCATTGCGACTTCTAATCCATCTTTAGTGACAGCTCGGTGCACCTAAACATCATTACATAAGAAACAGACTACAAATATCAATTCAACACATTCACAAGAACTAAGTATCACACACATTCTTCCATTATATAGTAATACAATCGCAGAAACTAAGTACCTGACCAATACTGGCTGCTGCAATCGGTTCATAATCAAAACTAGTCAACCTCGATTGCCAATTTGGACCTAATTCAGCATCCAAAACTGGATTAAGTTGGCTCCTTGGCATTACATCTGCACCTTGACGCACATATTCCAGAGCATTCAAATCTATAATAGAACCAATCTTAATGTCAAAACAAGATATCAAACTAACTCAAACAGAGAATTCTAGCTAAGAAAGATTGATAATTACCGGAGCAGGAACAAGACTCTCGTCCTGTATACTCAACATTTGCCCAACTTTAAGTGCAGCTCCACGCATTTCACACAATCCAAGAGCCAATCTCTCTGCATTTTCATCAGACATTATAGATGATAGTGCAGGTTGATTTCCTTGTGTAGGTGGTGTTCCATTAACAAGCCTATAAGTAGATTCTTTAACAGCTCCCCAAGCAAGAACAGCTCCTAAATTAAAAAACCTGCACAGTTCAACAAAAATGTGTTCAACATTGACAAGATTCTTTCTAACCTAACTAAGCAATGTCTGATTGATTCCAATACCCATAAGCTCTTGCAATTGGAGTTGATGGAACCTTCCGTTCTCTAGGTCTCCTTCTCTTCACCGGAGCTACAATCTCCGACGGAGACGATACTCCTACATCTTTAAATCCAATAATCTCGTCGTCTGAAACCTTAGTCTCAACTTCACTAATCGAATTCGTAGCTCCATCGGTAAATTCACTACTCAAGATTTCCGAATTAACGATTCTCTCTTCGCCAGTGACACAGCTAGGTTCAGTATTAACAGATGTAATCTCAGGCATTACGATAACAGAATCCTTGTTATCTCCTTCGTTGAAGTATACGACAGATGGTTCCTTAGATCGACGAATAGAGAGCTCACGAAGCTTACCTGAGGTGAGTCCGACTAAGTCAGTGGCTGCAACCAAAGCTTTTTTAGCAGAAGATGTGATAAAACCTTCAACATCTCCGTTTCTCGCTCTCTGTAACTCTGGTGATTGATTACAGATCTCTTTCGCTACAAGCGTTACACCATTCACAAGCCTGCTAAAGCTCTTGTTCCACGAACTCATTTCGAATCAGAGACAAGCTTCTCTAATCGTTGATTTGACTTCCTTCTTTCTCTTCCTTTTCCATTTTTGTTAATTTGATTTGAAACATCATTTTCCCGAGAAAATTTAATATATATGAGTGTTCCTGCGTTAGAACACGAAGGTCGGAGACATTAGGAACCAAGGTTTACGTGGGCATACGAGAACCAGAAACTTAGGCTTCGGCCCAATAAGCCTTTTACTTAAAGAGAAGCGTTTACCTTCTTCGACTCCAATCTAAACTATTTGCATTTCGTATAAAACATATGGGTTTAAAAATAGTATATTACAGAAGCCCTAAAGCCCATATGATAAAGGCCAAGCCCAGAAAGACCAGTATAAATGCAGTCTAGGGAATGTAATCTAGGGTTTCTGTCAGCCCAGAAAGACCGCTTCTTCTCTTCTCTTTCAGTTGCAGCTCCTCCATGGGCAAGCGGAAGAAGCGTGACGAATCGGATGTAATATATTTTCTTCTTATACTTGTTATGGAATGGCTTCTTTACACAATGGTGACTCTGTATATTTATTTTAAATTTAGGTTGAAACAATCCGGGAGACAGTGTTGGCTACTCCAGAAGGCTTGGAGCCTAACAACCGGAAAAAGCAGAAGAAGCGGAAGAAGCAGACGACGACGGAGGTCAGATTTAAATTTAGGGATCTAATTATAGTTATCACTTGGTTTTTAAAACAGATTGCAACAATTTTATCTAACAGTTTCTTCACAATCTCTACAGTCTAATAAGCTGAAGCACAAGGAGGAAAGTTTTCAAGAGGAAACGACGACTGCCTTGAATAAGGTTTGCAACCATTATCTCTATCTTTGTGAAAATGAAATTCTTCTACTAAGACAAAGAAAACGCATCATTAGTTTTCTTTGCCTCTCATTCTATGGCAGAGAATAGATGAATTAAGTAATCATCTGAAGGAGATTACTGAAATTGTCAAGAAACTAGAGAAGAATTCTGAACTAGTTGCGATTTCATTGAAGGTATATATATACATATGTATTCTTTGTTTTAAAAATAATATTGTTTACCGAATTAGTAATGATACTCTTACATTATTGATGTATTTGTCTAATTGGAACTGCATTTGATGTATTTGTCTATAGGAGAAAGAAACGCTACCAGTTGTAGAACATGAGTGCTGTTGCGAAAGTGAAGATAGGTTTCGTGTACACAAGGAGAGCATTTTCGTTACAGGATTCGATTGTTCGATTCCTAAGGAAGATATCAAGAGCGCATTGAGAAAACACTTTAGTTCTTGTGGAACTGTCTATTTTGTTTATTTGCCCTTCCATTGCAAAAGCGGTCATCCCCTAGAACATGCCTTCCTGAATGTGGGCGATTCTGAAGCAATGAAGAAGGCCTTAGCACTCGATAAAAGTTACTTGGGAGGGAAGAAGCTTCGTGTTGCGTTGGCCAAAGACAGACATGAATACTACCATGGCAATGATAACCGTAAGGGTTGTGGACGTTGTGGGCTCGCTTTCAAGAAACGCATGCAAAAAAATTTCTATGAGCAGCAGTTACTCAGAATCCAATTGAATAAGGAAGATCAGGAAGCAGTAGCCAACAACGACGAGCGCAACTAAGATACTTACTGGCTCTATTGTATCTTATGGGATTCGTCTTATCTAGTTGCTTTATTTATGTAAGGACCTCTTTAAGCTTTGATACAATTTAATTGACCGGGAAACAAAGACCAAGTTGTAATATCTCGGATCATTTTATTTAGCCTTCATTCGCTCATCTTTATTTAGGATTTACCAATCGTTCATCTTTCATTCGCTTGGATCCTCAAAGTCAAATCTTTGATGAATCAATCATTTCTCTTTGCTACGAAAATTGAAGAGTGAAAAGAATGACCTTGGTGCTGCAGTAAGCATCAAGTTTAAGAGAGTGGGATTATCTAGATTCCTACAAATAATCAAAACTTTAACAATCATAAATTCCCATAAAGAATGACCATCTTGGTGCGATCTAAACATGAAGCATCGTAGCTTCCTTATCAATGATCTCGAAGATGATAATCAAATACGTAAATCAACAAGTTCTTCTTTCTCTTTTTCTTCACCACTTCCATATTTTTCTGACTTACGAAGAAGACAAGATATTTCTGTACGAAGCAAACCTGGTTGTGGTTTGTCTTCATTTTTCCGACGATGTATCGGTTCTTCTACTCGTGCATAATCTCCTTTTTTTGTATTGGGCTCAAAAGCCCATTTAACCCTCACTGTGTATAGTCTTTTTTGTCTTGGGCTCAAAAGGTCCATTAACGCTCACTGTGTATAGTTTTTTTGTATTGGGCTAAAAGGCCCATTTAACCCTTACTGTGTATAGTTCTTTACACTTCTGGTTGTAAATTATTTTTGGTACATGTAATATCTACAGAAAACAAATTTATTTAATAGTTGTTGGGCCTGAAGTAAGGCCTATGAGTATTGGCCCAATTTTACAAGTTGGCCGCAAAACCCTAGACTAAATAATTACCAATTTTACAAGTTGGCCGCAAAACGCAGACAAAGTGAAAACGGCGAAGACAAATCCCTCTCCATCTTTTTTCTTCCCTCTTATTCGAAAATTCAGTCTAGGGTTTCTGTTGCTTTCGCAGACGCTCTTCTCTTCTCTTTCAATCTAGCAACGCTCTTCTCTTCTCTTTGAATTTCAACTCCTCCATGGGCAAAAAGCGGAAGAAGCGCGATGAAGTAGATGTAATATGTTTTGTTCTTCTTCTTCGTTGATTTTGAGCAAGCTTGTGTTCGCTAAGTTCTTGCCATACTTAATCTTATGTATTATGATTCTTGCATTTTTAGGTTGAAGCAATCCCGGAGCCGTCTGAGACAGCTTCTTCTTCCCAAAAGAAGAAGAAGAAGCGAAAGAAGAAGAAGCGAAAGAAGCAGACACCGGTCAGATTTATATTTATTTAATACATATTGTTGAACAGAGTGTTAGAAGACATGAATTGCTAATTTTTCTCCTCTTTCTAGGAATCTTATGTTTCCTCCGATTGGCATTCGAGCACTCCAGAGACTCCAATGAAAAGTCTCGTTGAACCAACACAACTTGCAGCAACAAATTTCCCTCCAGATGTCACCGTTCGCGAAGTGTAAGTATTAATTTCACTAATTTATTTTATATTATTATATTATATTATATGTTGGTTAAAGTTTTAGGTTCGGCTTGCAGGAAGAAATTTTTTAAAAGTATGCCTACATCTGTTCAAATGAGAGATTCTGTTAATTATTACAACAAAAGTATAAGACAATGTTTGGTGAGTTTTAATTCGGAAGCTGAAACACAAGAGGCTCTGAAAATGTCAAGGCAAAGTTTACGTGGAAATAAAATTTATGTTACGCATCAAGGTAACAGGTAAATAACCAAAATACTTTTCTTCGCATCAACACATTTTTTATTCTGTTTTACTACTGATTTTATGAATTCTCCTTTTCAGTCGAGTAATTTATCGTGTTTCGGGATTGAATCCCGACATTGACAATCCAAGGGAAAGAGTTAGAGAGATATTCCAATCTCGTGGAGAGCTTATTAATGTGTTTCTTCCCCTGGATGAAAATCAAAAACCTATAGGGTATGATATCTCTCTTAATCTGTAGTTTTTGACAAATTATGATGTGTTATTTTTATTGCTCATAATTTGCTTTTGTCCTGCAGTTTTTGTTATATTTACATGGACAAACCCGGAGACACTTTTGATGACCCAGCTTCGATTGATGGTGAAGAAATTTACCTTAACTCATGTAACTTGAAACCAAGGTTCCAATCTGAAATTGTAAGCATTCTTCTTAAAACTTTTAAATATTTGTTTGCAATATTTTTTTTTTTGATTTAAACTTTTTTTTGTGCAGGAAGGTACGCCTTTAGGAGTTCAAGACCCAAAAACTACTCTGAAAAAGGTAAGTAATTAATCCTTTTTAAAAATCTCATTTAAATAACATTGATGGAGAACATAAATTACAAATGTTGGTGAGATGGAGAACATAACATTGGTTGCTAAAAATATGTTTCTGCTTCTAGTACTAGTGCTACTGCTGCTACTACTCTGATTAGATAGCTGATTCATTCAAAAGTGTTCCTCAGTTGTGAATGAGTAGTTCTGAGTGATGCTTTCTGATACTCTCCTACTCTCTTCTCATATAAGTTTGATTCTTACTTTTTCCAAGTTTTCCCCTTTGATTAAGATATTTTAGCTACTTCTTGAAAGAAAGGAATCATAGTCTTTTAATAGTGAATTAAAACTCTGTTAATTTGGATTTAATCTAGTCTTAATTTAATCTAGATGTAAAAGTATATTATTTTAATTTTTAATTATAAAGTAAAAGTAAGGCAATTTTTCATTATTTTCTCATTATTTATTTGTATTTAAGATTTTTCTAACAAATGTAGTTTTGCAGGAGCTGATACCGGATACGTCTAAAGACACTACTGTGAGGGGGAGTAGTTATATATCTTTCAGACCATCTATAATTTCTCCTCCATTTGAACAAGTAGTTAGTAAGTAAACTTCTATATTTGAAACTTAAATAATGATCTTTATACATAAATTTTTAACAATTTTTTGTCCACAGATGATTGCTGGTCTATTGCTTTGTCAAGAGCATATAATGCCTCGTTGGGTCTAATAAAATCGCAGCGCCCTCTTCTCACAAAAGACTGGCTGCTTGGACATGTTGATTCTTCTCGTCTAGACCTTATGGATGCATTGGACAGCATTAAATATGCGATCCCGGTCATGACACCGCTTGTGAAGAACATGGTCGTCCATCAACGTCCAAGAGGTGGTGAGCCAAAAGCTTATGAAGCGTTTGAAGACTTCATCATAGAGCTTTTGGAACGCTTCCCTGTCGTGGTGTGTATGGAATGTCTTCCGAGTTTTATTGACTTCGATGGAAAAGTAAGTCATTTATTTGTCTTTTTAAAAAATTATCTTTATTTTGTTATTTATTTATGTTAATATCAATATAAATATATATTTGAAACATTTTCAGGGCATGTATTCTCCCCGGGATGTTGACTTGAGGAATTTTGAAATTTTTCCCAAGCATTGTCTCTTGTTGACCGGTCGAGGTGTGGAGGATGGGAAAGAATATTGGGAGCTTCAGGACTCTCAAGGGGAAGATTGGGGAGAAGATGGAGGTTTCATAAAGATAGAGCGGCATAGATGTTTGATTCAATCGGTAGTTCAATTGGAGGTAAATTTAAATTATATTAATGTTTAGTAATAGTTTATCTATCATATAGAGATTGATATTTCATTTTTGTTGTTCAGCCTCTGCCGTAGAGATTCATGCAAAGGAGTTCCATCTTTTTTTAGAATGGTTAGACTTTTTAATTATGATTGGACAACATTTTTTGGACAATATATGTTGCTGTCATCGTATTAGGTATTATTGCTGGCTAACTAATGACATGTTGTCTTCATTTTGTGGTTCCTATATTCTATATATAAACTAATGTATGGGAATGGAAGAAAGTTACTTTTGTCTTAGGTCCACTCTTCTTTAAGTTGATTATTGGTGTTTTTGAGCAACAACAACCTTAACCTGAGCAACAAATACCTTATGGTGAGAATTACTACAACGAATATTTTGGTTATAATGCATGTAATTATGAAGCTTTGATTGCCGATCAAGAATCAATTATGCAAGAGAATTGGAACGTTTAAAAGGCAGAGAAGGCTTTGCTGAATCAATGTTTGCAACTGTAAAACACATTACTCATTGTTGGTAGTTCAGATAAAGACTTTCCCGTGTTGCTCAAGCATTGAGCCTTGCTAAGATCTACAAGCTTCTGCAGATCCTTAAAGTCTTTTTTGTAATCTCATTCGTGTAATATAGATGATAAGTAAGAATTTACCAAAGAAGGTTTGGAATCAAGAGATCATGTCCTTATACTCCACCTTTGATCTACATATTACAATCACCATGATCCTCAAGCTGCTTCAGATTTGATGTAATGATAATTTGAATCTGATCTTTCTCTGCAATCTCCATTCTCCTCAATACCAATCGAGGTTCAACTTCAGTTTGTGAACATAGACAGTTGGTATGGCTGGTACTGGATGTCATTATCACAAGTAGCACACCTTAATGGGCTATTTAAGGGCTTACGCCTAATCTGAATGGAAAATCGTAAAATGGGGTTTAACAATTTGATAGGTATTGTAATTTTTGATAATGAAAAAAGTATATAAAGGTCCAGAAGACTAATTTTGGACTTGTATTACTTAATATTGTAGAGGAATAACATCACCTAATATTTTCATATAATACTTGTGAAAATTTAGAGCAAGACAAATTCAGATTAGCTAAGAACAAAACTAATAAAAAGGAGAAATTTGTGTGGTTGAGTAAATTTCTATTTATTTATATATCTAGCTATTTTATAGGAACACTTAATGAACTATGTTTTTCATCATTTCTATTTATAGAAAGAAAATAATAATTATATACAGGAATCAAATGATTGTAGCATAACTACTGTTCCATCAAAAATAAAATAAACAAGTAAAACAAAAGGAATTTTAAAATCAAAATGGAGAAAACATAAATGTTGTTGGTTTCATCACTTGTTTTAATAAATTTCATTAGCTTATGTAGAAATGGAAAAACAAATTCTTTACAATAGATCTGTATTCTGGCTGATTTCTAGTCAACTGTTTTATAAAAAAAAAAATATTCTTTAGGTATTTTGGAAAAGATGTAAAAAGAAAACTCTTCAATTACAAAAATAGGCAAAAAATGAACTTTAAACTTTTGAGTGATTGAATTTAATCACGAAATTTCTTTGAAGATTTTTTCGACATATTCTCATAATATTTTATAAGATTTGAGTAAAATTGTTGCAAGTTATAATCAAAGAGACGACTTGTTAATTACTTATGTAAATTTTTGGATGAAAAGATGAATATCACGACCCAATTAATCTAATCTTCATCATAATAATATATAACAATGTTAATATGGCTCTATAAATATATTATTATAAAGGGAGTGAGTTTGTTATATAAAACTTCTACGTTAATATATTCAAAACTATTTGTCCTTTTGAATATTTTTTAAAATATCTGTCACTGATGGTACAAAGATAAAAATGCCTTCAAATAATTATTTTCCAATTTTTTTATAAAAACTTTTTTTTCCCGCATCTTATAATTTTATTTTAACATTTATAATATTTAATAATATATCTTATTAAACCTATTAATAGTACATTTATAAGTTATCTTATTAAACTTTGTTAAAAATTAATTTGAAAATTGGTGGGAAAAAAAATTCGGAAAAAAATGTTTGAAGGCAAACTCGGTATTTCGAATATTGGAAGGGTAATTTTGAAAAGAATATGGTTGAAAAAGCAATTTTGTAAAGGGATATAGTTTAAAGATTATTGTTGGTAATTTCATCTAAAACTGAACTCATTTAAATTCATATTTAAAAGGTTATATATATATATATATATATATATATATAGTTATATACTTTATTTAAGGGAGTTTAACACTTGGTAGCAATTATATAGATTCATTAACCGATCTGAAAATTGTTCTATTGAAATATAGATTTAGCTTGTCCTCTACCTCTAAAAGGCATTATATCAGATAAGATTTCAGGTATGTCGTCATCTAAATAAACTAAAAAGAATGATATATAATTTTTTTGAATGAGAAAGATCTAATTTGTTATAAATGTTTTATAAATTTATTAGGTCCACCAGAAGAAAATGTTTTAAGGAAAATGGATTCATCGAATTGTAACGAGAAGTACCTGAAAATTAAGTAGCAGGCAAGGACTATAAAAAAGATAAAAGAGCTGCTGACACGTTATGCAATTCATCTTGCATAGTAGTTTAGATAGTACACCTAATGAATCTT
The DNA here is from genome assembly GCA_963920545.1 of Lepidium didymum. Classification (NCBI taxonomy): domain Eukaryota; kingdom Viridiplantae; phylum Streptophyta; class Magnoliopsida; order Brassicales; family Brassicaceae; genus Lepidium; species Lepidium didymum. The sequence continues at coordinate 20,285,644 of OY986979.1, forward strand.
ACATCAAAATTTAGTATTTTCTCATTACAAGTGAAAAAATTAAAAAATGTTATTAGAAACTGAATTAGCCAAAAATCAGGATTTATTAATTTAATTATTAACAAAAAAATTCATATTAAATATATTTTATAATATATAATATTATTACTAGTAACTACGATATCTAAGACACTAACGGGACGTCTAGCCACCGAACTATGATAATCTTAATAGTAAGAGATTTCTTTAATAACAAATTACATTTTTGTTTGAAAAAACATTGTTATGTTTTAAAAAGAATAATTTACCAATAAGAAAAGAACAAAAGTTGTTATGTTTTTCTATAAATGGTCTTATTATAGAACCACATTTGAATATGGTCAAAAGTAGTAAGACTAATAATTTATTACAAGTACAAAAAATTATTAGTGACATACTCAAATTTATATTTTACTAGATTTGTACCCGCGCAATAGCGCGAGACAATATTTACAAAATAGATTTATTTTATTTTAAAAATGTTTGTAAATAAAATTATATAATATTTGATTTTCAGTCATAATTTTATTTTAAAGTTATATGATTTTAATATATATAACTTTGAAACCGCTTCTGAAGTTCTGATAATGAGAGAAGCAAAAAGTGATTGGTCAGATCAGCACTGAATTGTGTGAGTTTGGATTTTTTCTGATTCTGCTTTCGTCTATATGTTAGAAGAATAATATATACATGTTTGTGTCTGAACAAGATACAAAACTTGATTGTTTAGACCTGTACATCTTACATGGTTTTTTTAGTTGAGTGCAATTTAGATTTTGTAATCTTATTCGTGTAATAGATTTAGGGTTTGAAAATTATTAGATTTTACTATGTGACAGAGACTAGTTGATTTAGATTTCACCATGAGATTTACTTATTAATTAATCAGATCTCTCCAAGTATAAGTATATTAGCCTATGACTGATCCTTTGGCATTTAATTGTTTAACTCAAAAAGGTGGTTTAATTATGAATTATTTTATTTTCGTAATTTTAATGTGCAAGAGTTATTAAATTCAAATCTGGGGGATTTGGAAGCAACGGAATGGTAAAGTTCTTGGCGGTCATGACCAGAATGCAGACATTCTTCTGGTTCGAGCTCTAAAGGAGTATGATGAATGGATAAAAGCAAACGAAAATGTCACCGCTGTGGACAGAGCGGAGAGCATGGCTACGGTTTCAAATCGTACATGGATTCAACCGAGACCGAGGATGTTCAAATGTAATATTGGTATCGCATGGCTACCTCATCCGTCTCTATGTGGTATATCATGGATCATTAGGGACGAATCTGGAATGTTTAAACACATGCCCGTGATGCTTCCTCTCCTTGTCAAACAAAATTGATAACCGAATGGAAATGCATGCTATGGGCGATTCAGAGCTCCAGAGACCTTAGGTATGCGGATATTGACATTTGGGTGGAGAATGGAGACATTGTTGAAATCATTCATCAACCCAAGATATGGCCCAAGTTTAGCACTTTTGTTAAGCACTTTCAGTCCATGGCAAGTGCCTTTCATTCTTGCACTGTGCACCATACCTTAGTATAGGCCAACATTCCGGCTCGTAAGCTGGCTTACAGTGTGACAAAAGACAGCCGGTTTAATGGATATCTGGCGTCAGGTGGTCCGAGTTGGCTGGAACCATCACTGAGTGAGGATCAAAGACTTTCGACCTTGAATAGAGTTTAAGGATTATATCTCTTAATTTCTTTCAGTTGTCTCCTTCCTATGTTTCCTACACAATCTTTCCCTCTGTTTGAGGATTCTTTTAGCAAGTTTAGATGACAAAAAAAAAATTCAAATCCTTATTTTTGGTAAAATATTGAGCTTTTTTAATTGGATGGTTATGATTATATAGCTAATAAATTTAATATCAGAGGTTATATTCTTTCACACTATTTATTAAATTAACAAAAAGTTTTTGGTTATAGATAAAATTTTATCGATAAAAAAAAGTATAAACTATAGTCACTAACATCAAAATGTAAATAATACAAAGCGAACTATTTATTATCTATGAACATGGTTTTCTAGGATTTACTAATTATAAAAATAATCACTATTTTTACAAGCGACTACTAATTTCAGTCAATAAATTTTCTAACATTGGTTTAGTAATTGGTTGGTACAATTTAATTTTTAAAATAGATTAATATAGTCATTTCATAAAATTTAGCTAAAATTTGATAATAGTTGTATATAAATATCCATCCATCATTTTTTTATAAATATATAGTTTTATTAATAAATAAATAGAGAGAAATTATATAGTTTCTAAAAATTTAATATAAATTTTTGAAAAAGAAGCTATAAATATATTTTTGATGATTAAAATAAAATTAATTACGACTGGTAAACAATAGCAACATTCCAATTCCAAAGAAAACTGCTCTCTCTTTTTTTTTGGATAAATAATCTTTAATCTCTTTTATATATCGATTTCAACATAGTATGCATGTCTTTGATAATAAATACATTTTGTTTCAAAAGAATAGATATGTTCTTTTTCTCATTATTTACCAAAAATAAAGGAGAACAAGAATTGTTATGTTTTTCCGTTAAAAACCTTTGAGATAAAAACCAAAAAGACAAAATCAATGTAGTAGCAGTTTAATTCACTTATGCAAGTAAAGAAAGTTATGACGCAATCATCAATCAGTTGTCTCAGTGCCTCATTGGCTGCTCTAAATCATTAAAACGGGACTTGATACTTACCGGCTCTATTGTATCTTAGGGCATCAGCATCTCTGAGTTTTAATGAGTCTCATAAACAATTAAAAAAAATAAAAAATAAAATAAAAAAAGAAAAGTACAGAGACTTGAGCTTGATACGTCTCTTAAGTCTCAGTTTAATGAAAAGTTTCTTTCTCTTTCTTCCTCTTTTCTCACGTTTCTTCATCTTTTCTTTTTTATTATTATTATTTTTATTTATTTTTTTCTTTTCATGAAACTTTGTAGTTTCAAAGATACACATGCTCTTATGGGATTCGTCTTATCTAGTTGCTTTATTTATGTAAGGACCTCTTTAAGCTTTGATACAATTTAATTGACCGAGAAACAAAGACCAAGTTGTAATATCTCGGATCATTTTATTTAGTCTTCATTCGCTCATCTTTATTTAGGATTTACCGATCGTTTATCTTTCATTCGCTTGGATCCTCAAAGTCAAATCTTTGATGAATCAATCATTTCTCTTTGCTACGAAAATTGAAGAGTGAAAAGAATGACCTTGGTGCTGCAGTAAGCATCAAGTTCAAGAGAGTGGGATTATCTAGATTCCTACAAATAATCAAACTTTAACAATCATAAATTCCCATAAAGAATGACCATCTTGGTGCGATCTAAACATGAAGCATCGTAGCTTCCTTATCAATGATCTCGAAGATGATAATCAAATACGTAAATCAACAAGTTCTTCTTTCTCTTTTTCTTCACCACTTCCATATTTTTCTGACTTACGAAGAAGACAAGATATTTCTGTACGAAGCAAACCTGGTTGTGGTTTGTCTTCATTTTTCCAACGATGTATCGGTTCTTCTATTCGTGCATAATCTCGTTTTTTTTTGTATTGGGCTCAAAAGCCCATTTAACCCTCACTGTGTATAGTCTTTTTTTGTCTTGGGCTCAAAAGGTCCATTAACGCTCACTGTGTATAGTTTTTTTGTATTGGGCTAAAAGGCCCATTTAACCCTTACTGTGTATAGTTCTTTACACTTCTGGTTTGTAAATTATTTTTGGTACATGTAATATCTACAGAAAACAAATTTATTTAATAGTTGTTGGGCCTGAAGTAAGGCCTATGAGTATTGGCCCAATTTTACAAGTTGGCCGCAAAACCCTAGACTAAATAATTACCAATTTTACAAGTTGGCCGCAAAACGCAGACAAAGTGAAAACGGCGAAGACAAATCCCTCTCCATCTTTTTTCTTCCCTCTTATTCGAAAATTCAGTCTAGGGTTTCTGTTGCTTTCGCAGACGCTCTTCTCAGTCACTTTTCTTTTCTCTTTCAATCTAGCAACGCTCTTCTCTTCTCTTTGAATTTCAACTCCTCCATGGGCAAAAAGCGGAAGAAGCGCGATGAAGTAGATGTAATATGTTTTGTTCTTCTTCTTCGTTGATTTTGAGCAAGCTTGTGTTCGCTTAGTTCTTGGCATACTTAATCTTATGTATTATGATTCTTGCATTTTTAGGTTGAAGCAATCCCGGAGCCGTCTGAGACAGCTTCTTCTTCCCAAAAGAAGAAGAAGAAGCGAAAGAAGAAGAAGCGAAAGAAGCAGACACCAGTCAGATTTATATTTATTTAATACATATTGTTGAACAGAGTGTTAGAATACATGAATTACTAATTTTTCTCCTCTTTCTAGGAATCTTATGTTTCCTCGGATTGGCATTCGAGCACTCCAAAGACTCCAATGAAAAGTCTCGTTGAACCAACACAACTTGCAGCAACAAATTTTCCTCGAGATGTCACCGTTCGTGAAGTGTAAGTATTAATTTCACTAGAAGATCCGAAATTAAAACGCTGCAACTTAGTTTAGAAGCTGCCGACAAGTTTTCATAATCAAGCGTTAGTGACTTGCCACGTGTCCGTCAAGTAAATTTAGTTTTGTCACTCTTATTATTTAAGGAACCTCATTTTGACAACATTATTATTGGAAAGCCTATTGATTTTTTTACTACTACGCAAATACAACTTATTAGACTATTAAATATTAAAAATGTAATTTGATTATACTGTAAAATTTGGAGTTAATTTATCCAAAATGTGAGTAAATTATACTGAAAACATAAAGAATTTTTGGGCTTGAAAATTGTTAAGATTGCTAAACACAATTTAGCGAAATTGTCAGCTTCACAGTTTTATTTGTCAACAAATAATTCGACAAAGTTAAATTCAAAGTCAAATTTTAACAATGTTGATAGTAACTTTTTGAAATCAAATTCAAATGAGAAAGACAACTAAAATAACTGTACCAAAAATATTAAGAACGATTAAGAAGGATTTTAGAAAATAAGTTATAGAATGTAAATCAGATTTTGTTGATCTAATTATTGACAAAATATTTTAAATTTATTATTATCTTTTTGCCATCATTACCAAATTTACTATAAATTTTTTGATAATATAATATATGTGGCTGTAAAAAAATATGTCTAAATGTTATATTGCTTATTATTTTTGATTTAGGACTTGTAATTTTTTTAAATACAACATTAAGTTATGAAAATGATGAATTGGAAGGCTTTTTGGTACAAAACTCATTTAAATATGAATTTAATTTTGATTTTTCAGGGGATGATCCAAAAGATGTGAAAGCTAGGCTTAAGGCTTGGGCTCAAGCTGTGGCCTTTGTGTCCACTACTTATCATCAACCTCCTAGTCCTAATTCTTTTTGATCCATACTTCAAAAACAAAATAATTTTACTCTTTTTTTTTATTATTAAAAACAATAATCAAACTTGCATGCAATTTCCGAGTTGCGTTTTTTCTTGAGTTTTTGATTTTCTTAATTTTTACAAAGTTTATTTTGTTTTTGTGAGTTGACAATGAGATTTGGTGATTGACATGGTCATGTATAAAGTCAAAGTATAGAATTACATTTACATAGAACTAAAAGAAGTTTGTTGATTGGTTTCTCAAGCATTGTAATATTCAACGTTTTACATTATTGGAAAAATTAAATTCTTTGAAGTGTTACCAAAATCGATTTTTTTTAAATAAAAGAATCGTTACTATAATCAAGCTACGAAGAAACGGATTTTGTAGTGACCACTGGATCTTGTGGCTCATCATCAAACTGATACATGTTGTAAACTTGAAGCAAGAGATCACGGCAAGGCACGGTGGCTCCAAGCCTGATACAAGCTAAGAAAGCACCGGAAAGTTTACGGTGAAGGCTAAAAGCTTCATCAGGTGGTGGTGTGAGTCTATGTTTTAACATGGTAGCTCCTAAATTGGAGATGCTCTGAGTAATGTTGTTGGTTCGGAAATTGTAGCCACTTGGTTCTGCAAAAGGTAGACCTACAATGAAACCAGCTTGGATGTGAGCATCTATCATTACATCTGATTCATCTCCGGTTAAGAACCCGAGTCTCTTAGACATTTCCTTCACTCCTTCACTGTCTTTGTCTGCACATGCCCTGACCTGAAACACAAGGTTTCAACAAATTGTTCTGAATATTCAATCATTTAGAATACAGGGAAATGTTGAGTTGATGAATTTACCATTCGTAGATAGTCATCAACAAATTTCTTGGGGTACTCCCGAGCTGCTCCGAAATCGATAAGATTGATTGTTTTTGTGGCTTCATCGTACAAGAAGTTACCCCAGTTTGGATCTGTCTGCATGAAGCGGAACACGAAGAGCTCCTTTAAAGTGAGTTCGAGCATCTTCCTACCAACATAATTTCGTGTTTTCTGATCTAACAAGGCTACTTTATCAATGGGGATTCCTGTGAGAATATGGTAAAAGAATACATTAGTTCATCATAGCATTACAACAAATTATTGGAACAGAGTAAATGAAATTGTAGCTACCTGATATAAGTTCTGTGGTTAGAATCTTTTTGCTTGAAATCTCATCTACCACACGTGGAACAAAAAACCCTGGAGTGCCTGAAAGCAAATCACGAAAGTGCTTTTGACTGATTGCTTCGATTTCGTAGTCGCACTCCCGCGCCAACTCTTCTTTGGCAACCTGCAAAAATGTTCGTCATCAATCTTGAAACACAGATAATCAATCGTACGTGATGTACATTTTCCAATCTTTTCTTCTATGTTTTCCGATTATCGAATTGCTTTGTCTATATCTTACATATACAATCAGAAACTGAATGAATTCCTTAACTGAGGATCGACAAGATAACAATACCTTTACAGCTCTACCCAGAAAGAGTCCCTTTGGAATTAGATTAGTATAGTGTAATAAGCATCTGACATTTTCAATATCACTCTCAATGCTGTTGGCAACGCCCGGGTACTGAATCTTCATTGCGACTTCTAATCCATCTTTAGTGACAGCTCGGTGCACCTAAACATCATTACATAAGAAACAGACTACAAATATCAATTCAACACATTCACAAGAACTAAGTATCACACACATTCTTCCATTATATAGTAATACAATCGCAGAAACTAAGTACCTGACCAATACTGGCTGCTGCAATCGGTTCATAATCAAAACTAGTCAACCTCGATTGCCAATTTGGACCTAATTCAGCATCCAAAACTGGATTAAGTTGGCTCCTTGGCATTACATCTGCACCTTGACGCACATATTCCAGAGCATTCAAATCTATAATAGAACCAATCTTAATGTCAAAACAAGATATCAAACTAACTCAAACAGAGAATTCTAGCTAAGAAAGATTGATAATTACCGGAGCAGGAACAAGACTCTCGTCCTGTATACTCAACATTTGCCCAACTTTAAGTGCAGCTCCACGCATTTCACACAATCCAAGAGCCAATCTCTCTGCATTTTCATCAGACATTATAGATGATAGTGCAGGTTGATTTCCTTGTGTAGGTGGTGTTCCATTAACAAGCCTATAAGTAGATTCTTTAACAGCTCCCCAAGCAAGAACAGCTCCTAAATTAAAAAACCTGCACAGTTCAACAAAAATGTGTTCAACATTGACAAGATTCTTTCTAACCTAACTAAGCAATGTCTGATTGATTCCAATACCCATAAGCTCTTGCAATTGGAGTTGATGGAACCTTCCGTTCTCTAGGTCTCCTTCTCTTCACCGGAGCTACAATCTCCGACGGAGACGATACTCCTACATCTTTAAATCCAATAATCTCGTCGTCTGAAACCTTAGTCTCAACTTCACTAATCGAATTCGTAGCTCCATCGGTAAATTCACTACTCAAGATTTCCGAATTAACGATTCTCTCTTCGCCAGTGACACAGCTAGGTTCAGTATTAACAGATGTAATCTCAGGCATTACGATAACAGAATCCTTGTTATCTCCTTCGTTGAAGTATACGACAGATGGTTCCTTAGATCGACGAATAGAGAGCTCACGAAGCTTACCTGAGGTGAGTCCGACTAAGTCAGTGGCTGCAACCAAAGCTTTTTTAGCAGAAGATGTGATAAAACCTTCAACATCTCCGTTTCTCGCTCTCTGTAACTCTGGTGATTGATTACAGATCTCTTTCGCTACAAGCGTTACACCATTCACAAGCCTGCTAAAGCTCTTGTTCCACGAACTCATTTCGAATCAGAGACAAGCTTCTCTAATCGTTGATTTGACTTCCTTCTTTCTCTTCCTTTTCCATTTTTGTTAATTTGATTTGAAACATCATTTTCCCGAGAAAATTTAATATATATGAGTGTTCCTGCGTTAGAACACGAAGGTCGGAGACATTAGGAACCAAGGTTTACGTGGGCATACGAGAACCAGAAACTTAGGCTTCGGCCCAATAAGCCTTTTACTTAAAGAGAAGCGTTTACCTTCTTCGACTCCAATCTAAACTATTTGCATTTCGTATAAAACATATGGGTTTAAAAATAGTATATTACAGAAGCCCTAAAGCCCATATGATAAAGGCCAAGCCCAGAAAGACCAGTATAAATGCAGTCTAGGGAATGTAATCTAGGGTTTCTGTCAGCCCAGAAAGACCGCTTCTTCTCTTCTCTTTCAGTTGCAGCTCCTCCATGGGCAAGCGGAAGAAGCGTGACGAATCGGATGTAATATATTTTCTTCTTATACTTGTTATGGAATGGCTTCTTTACACAATGGTGACTCTGTATATTTATTTTAAATTTAGGTTGAAACAATCCGGGAGACAGTGTTGGCTACTCCAGAAGGCTTGGAGCCTAACAACCGGAAAAAGCAGAAGAAGCGGAAGAAGCAGACGACGACGGAGGTCAGATTTAAATTTAGGGATCTAATTATAGTTATCACTTGGTTTTTAAAACAGATTGCAACAATTTTATCTAACAGTTTCTTCACAATCTCTACAGTCTAATAAGCTGAAGCACAAGGAGGAAAGTTTTCAAGAGGAAACGACGACTGCCTTGAATAAGGTTTGCAACCATTATCTCTATCTTTGTGAAAATGAAATTCTTCTACTAAGACAAAGAAAACGCATCATTAGTTTTCTTTGCCTCTCATTCTATGGCAGAGAATAGATGAATTAAGTAATCATCTGAAGGAGATTACTGAAATTGTCAAGAAACTAGAGAAGAATTCTGAACTAGTTGCGATTTCATTGAAGGTATATATATACATATGTATTCTTTGTTTTAAAAATAATATTGTTTACCGAATTAGTAATGATACTCTTACATTATTGATGTATTTGTCTAATTGGAACTGCATTTGATGTATTTGTCTATAGGAGAAAGAAACGCTACCAGTTGTAGAACATGAGTGCTGTTGCGAAAGTGAAGATAGGTTTCGTGTACACAAGGAGAGCATTTTCGTTACAGGATTCGATTGTTTCGATTCCTAAGGAAGATATCAAGAGCGCATTGAGAAAAACACTTTAGTTCTTGTGGAACTGTCTATTTTGTTTATTTGCCCTTCCATTGCAAAAGCGGTCATCCCCTAGAACATGCCTTCCTGAATGTGGGCGATTCTGAAGCAATGAAGAAGGCCTTAGCACTCGATAAAAGTTACTTGGGAGGGAAGAAGCTTCGTGTTGCGTTGGCCAAAGACAGACATGAATACTACCATGGCAATGATAACCGTAAGGGTTGTGGACGTTGTGGGCTCGCTTTCAAGAAACGCATGCAAAAAAATTTCTATGAGCAGCAGTTACTCAGAATCCAATTGAATAAGGAAGATCAGGAAGCAGTAGCCAACAACGACGAGCGCAACTAAGATACTTACTGGCTCTATTGTATCTTATGGGATTCGTCTTATCTAGTTGCTTTATTTATGTAAGGACCTCTTTAAGCTTTGATACAATTTAATTGACCGGGGAAACAAAGACCAAGTTGTAATATCTCGGATCATTTTATTTAGCCTTCATTCGCTCATCTTTATTTAGGATTTACCAATCGTTCATCTTTCATTCGCTTGGATCCTCAAAGTCAAATCTTTGATGAAAT